>JAUPFR010000003.1:3102989-5666739 GCA_036925125.1 Oreortyx pictus
TTTGGGATGGATGCAGTCACAATAACCTGATACCTTAACTTAATTGAGGACAAAATGTACATATCCATGTATTCCCCTAGAAAATGCATGCTATGTATCCAGTTTTATTAGAGCTGATATTTAATAAATCGTCTGAATCTGTTGCTCTAATTGCAAATTATTTGTTTAATACTTAAGGAGTTCCTCTGGAAAATTACATTCATTGTTCCCTGTTTGATTTTGCTCATATAGGAGGGAAAAATCTGCCACAGACACCTCATTCAGTTCATAAGCTCATACTAAGAAAACATGAGTTTTCCACCCTGGAGATTGTTTCTGACACAGCTGCTCCATCTGCTCTCATTTCTCACCCTAAAACCAGCTGTGGAGGAACTGTCATATGCAGCATTTCACTGGTACTGCCTTCCAGCAACTAGAAGATTTTAGGGACAGAGACAGCTTCTGCTGGAAACTTTTTTGAATTGAAATCTTTGTGAAGTTTGATCCAAGATCTACTGCCCTGGAGTAAATCCCTAGGCAGTGTCTTGATTTATGGAAAAAATGTCATCAGATTTTACATTTAGGAGGGAATTAATCTGTTGCCTGGGTTGAATGATAAAGGAAGCCTCAAGAGGGGAGATGCAGCAAGCAGTAATAATAGCAATTAACCTTCTACAAAGAATCTGAATCTCAGTTTGTTTAGCATTCGACGAGTAGATTCACAAGCCTGGTATACTAAAAGTGTAGTGTACATTTTTTGCCAATTATTGCCTTCACAACATGTGAGAGCTGCATCTACTCAACCCACTTAACAAAGAACAGATATTCATGAGTTGGTAAAAGAAGCAACTTGTTTAAACAAACAGGCATGGCAAGAAAGTTCTTTTTTCGTTGTGCTGAACAGGGCATATTGCTTTCTGTGGTGCAAGAGTGAATTAAACAAAAGCAAAATACTATCATGAGATAACAAGAGAATACAATTTCTGAGGTAGTAAAAGTCTCAGGAAACAAACAAAATCCTTAATTAGGAAAATAAGACAAAATAAAAGATAAAATAATAATAAAATAAATAATAATAAAAAATAATAAATAAATAATCAATAAATAATAAATAAAAAATAATTAAAAATAATAAAATAATAATAAAAGAGAAAATAATAAGGAGGTGAAGATTGATAACTAAAGAAAGCTGGGCTAGGAATGCCTCTGGGACACTATTTTGATAATTAAAATAAAGTTACCCCATAAATTTCCACCTCCAAAATCTTTTTTTTTAATTGCATATTTGATCCACTTTTGTTGTATGGGATTCTATGATTCCCAGAATATCCCAAGTCAGAAGCAACCCACAAGGAACATTGAGTCCAAGCTCCAGCTCCACACAGGACTATTCAAAACTCACAAGCCATGTCTGAGAGTGCTGTTCAAATGCTCCTTAACTCCAGCAGCTTAGGGTCATGACTGCTGCCCTGGGGAGGTTGTTCAGGGCCTCTAGTGAAGTGTCAGTCATAGAAAGCACTGGGCATAATGTCTGAGAAGGATACACTTCTCAGATTGCATATCCTAAGCTCAAAAAAGTCTCAGAGCTCCCTCTGAACGATTTATCTCCATTGCCACCATGGAAATTTCCCTCCCAGTCATCATTTCCAGAGTCTCTGTGTAACCTTTTGTACATGATAAGCCCAAAGCTAGAAGCTTTGGACTCTGAGCAAGGCTGCCAAGTGCTTCAGAAACACCATAGATAAAAAGAAGATATGAATATTTCAATCAGAAGGTAAATAAGGAGATAAATTTGAGCAGGTAAATAAAGTCAGGGCAATAGCTATAGCAAAGTGCACAGATTGAGATGGATTGTATTGTTTATCCTGCTAACCACTGCTTCCATAGTAATGGATATTCAGATCCCTGAAAAGGCTATTTTATTGAATATCATCTGTCTGTATTTTCCATTCAGTTTTCTGTATTATCTTTCAGCAACAGTGCATGAGAATTTTGTAAACCTAGGAGAAGTTCTGCCCTCTATTTCCATCAAACATCTGCAGCAATAAGCCCCTATAATTAACCAGCTCCACTCCTTTCATCATGTTGAAATCAAGGTGCTTCCAAAAGTAGCTGTATAAACTGAAAAGCTTTCACCGTTATTACTTTGATTAGCCTTTTATTAGGTGGCTTTGCAGTCTTTAACAACATGATTCTATGTCAGAGACTGAATTTTGGCATGGTCTGAACTAGAGAAATTACCTAAATGCTTAGTGGGTTAAAGTTCTCCATAACTGACAGGGTTTGAATATTGGCATCTGATTTGAAGCTTCCTAATGACAATAACTAGCAGTAGGTGATGCTGTGGTTGGGTTTTATTTGTATTCTTTCTCAGAGGACCTGGATTAGAAAATGAGGAGGCTTTCTCTCATTCAATCTGACATCATATTCAGAGTAAAGAAATTCCCACTTTCACATAATTTTGTTCTTGCCATTTCCCATCCCACATTCGTAGGCCCCTAGTTTCTCATTTTAAAACTCCCGCACCTACATTGACTGGTTCCCATGGAATCATAGAATTACTAGGGCTGGAAAAGACCTACGAGATCATCCAGTCCAAACATCCACCTATAACCAATTGTTCTCTCTAAGCTATGTTCCTCAACACAATGTCTAAACATTCCTTAAGTCAGTGACTCCACCAACTCACTGGGCAGCCCATCGCAGTGCCTGACCACTCCTTCAGAGAAGCAGTGTTTCCTAATATTCAGTCTGAATTTCCCCTGGTGCAATTTAAAGCTATTCCCTCTCATCCTATCACTAGTTACCATACGAGAGAAAAGGCCAACCCCCAGCTCACTACAACCTCCCTTCAGGTAGTTTTAGAGAGCAACAAGGTCTCCCCTCAGCCTCCTCTTCTCCAGACTTAACAATCCCAGCTCCCTCAGCTGTTCCTCATAAGGCCTGTGCTTCAGACCACTCATCAGCTTCGTTGCCCTTCTCTGGACACACTCTAGGGCTTTAATGTCTTTCTTGCAGTGAAGGGCACAAAACTGAACACAGTACTCAAGGTGCAGCCTCACCAGTGCTGAGTACAGGGGGACAATTACTTCCCTGTTCCTGCTGGCAACACTATTTCTGATGCAAGCCAGGATGCTATTGGCTGTGGTTCATATTCCTTACGGTGCTACTTATAATTTTGTCAGTTTCTTACTGTGCATTATAAAATAATTTGTATTTTATACTTATATGTTCAGTAGTTATTTTATGTTCTAGTTTGTGCACTTCAACATACCTACAATCCTTATGGATACATCTAGCAAATAAATACATAAATAAAGAGGAAACAAAGAAAGGAACACAGGAGAAAAAAAAAAAAAAGGCATAATAATACTGTGTGATCTACTGTCCAGGTGGCCAGGTGAAAACACGGCAAACAGGTGTTGTTTTACTCAAGATTAACTTCTTTGGATGTTTCTTTCTGCTGCACCGCTCCTTGTGGGATGTAAGGCCTGTAGTCTTGGATCAGAAAAAGATTATTAGATTCAGAGGTTATAATGATACCTTGGAAATACAATATGACCTCGCAGATCATACAGCACACAGAATTTTACCAAATTTCTCCTACAGATAAGGAACAGTGGGTGCTTGGCCACAGTATTGTCTTGTAAGGAACCTGCATGCCTTTTGAAAAAATATCAAGAAATGGAAATTTCATTACAACCTGCAATGGTTTAACCACTAGAACAAACCCTCCTCCATCTTTAAAAAGAAATATATGCCTCTGTTTAACTTGCCTAGCATGAAAGTTGTTGTGAATTTTTCCCTGGATTAAATAGCCCTGCTCAATCTGTTGTTTTCTCCCCCTTCCCACCAAGTCAGTTTTCAGCATCTTAGCTATGGAATAACTGGCCTGAGCAATTGAAAAACTCCACTTTGAATAAAATAGTGAGGCCTGAATTTGTTCTGCCTATGTATGAAACTTTGCAATTGATGGCCTTTGGGTACAAGTTTGTATGGACTCCATTTACAAATGAATATAGACTATATGGTGTGAGAGCCTTGTATTAATCTTTACTTTCTTCTTATTCATCTTCTTAACCACACAATTAATTAACATCAGGTTTATAAGATCTTGCTGAAGACTACAGCCCTAGCTGTAGTAAAATACAGCTCTCTGAGTACTAAATGAATCTATCCAAAGAGGGTAAACAAATCCAAGTGTTGAATTAAATATTCATCTGAAATACCATACTGGGAGTCTTTCTTCATTTTATCCTTGGTTTGCCCATATATCTCTCTCAAGACATGGATTTCCTATCTTGTTTATATAGAAAACTGTTTCATGCTGTGGGAAGGCATATCCCTCTGTATTTGACAATAAAAAGCCTGCCCTTTTCTAATGCTGTTTTCACTGTAAGAGATCCTGTATTCCACAATTTCAAACCTACTATTTTGCACCCCATCTATCTATGCATCATGTCTAAACTATTATAAAGAACAAGGTTGTTATTACCAACACAAAAATTGAATGACATTGGATCAATAGCACTGAGACCCCACTAGAAATATGCTGTTGGTTGTAGAGTCATCTTCTGGCTTCAGCCACGAGTAAAAAACATAATGGAAATTCACAACTGAAAGCAGAACTTGTGTGTTTATTACACTAACTTCCTCTCTGAATAGTTGTTATACCCTTATCAAGACTAGAAAAGAAAAAAAACACCATTTTCTGACTGTAGGGAAACTGCTTCCCAGGGGGGTTGGACTCAACAATCTCCAGAGTTCCTTTTCAACCCCCACAGTTCTGTTATTCTGAAGTTCTCCAACCCCCAGAGGAATCTGCTGCTACCACACCTGTACGGCAACACCTCTCGAGATAAAGCACCATCACCATCACTCACATTTCAGCAGAACACTTGATGTGCAAATCTAACTTCACTCTAAGAAGGCTAAAAAAAAAAAAAAAAGTCAACGTGAGACAGGCAGTTATATAGAAATTCCTATGCTTCAATCAGACAGGTGCACAAACTTGAGCAACACAGGACCTTCATATTTTGTGAAAAAAAATTTACTCTAGCCAAATAATTTCCTCGTCACTCCTTTCCCCCACCCGATAAACAGATTTGCAGTATGATGCATTGAAATCAATGCTGTGTTGGCAGTGCATCACTCATTGTCCTGCTCCTGCCCAAAAGACTGTCACTTCTGTGTCATAAGTCTTTCTAGTGAAGAGATAATGCTCCAGGTCTCTTCCGTTTTCAGCCAGTGAGGTCACCAAAAGCTATCCTATTTATAACCAATATGTCATCTGCCGTACCTTTTGTTTATTGACCTTGAAACTATTTCACATGAATTCATCAGGAAGGCGTGTCCTTTGCTACTTTGGCATTTACTTACTGTCAATTGGAAGAAGGCATAAGTATTTTTAAAGAATCCATCCCCTTTCATACATTCTTGGATAATAATTTTATTATAGGGCTCTCTCTTTCATCTGTGTTATCTGTTTCCCATGGACAGAGGCCCTTCATCAAACCAGATAATTTTATTTGCTGAGAGATGCTTTTGTGCAAAACCTGATGCCTAATTTATGAGATAAGCTGGACTGACAACAAAATGACCTTCTCCCTCTATCTGGTTATTAAATTGTTTGTGATCTAATAAAATGCTGGTAATACACTCCATTTCAGCGGGGCTTTAATTTCCTACCTGACATTTAGATTAAAAAGAGTATGGATTCAGGGAACAAATCTGTCATGGTCTGAAGCAGACTTCAGCTCAAAAGCAGAGTTCTGCCACCCCACGAGCACCTTGGAGCAAAGAGTGACTGCTCTTCCCTTGTTTTTGATGCTGCCTATGATTTAGCTGTGAGAAGGCAGAAGCTGCTGCTGTGGAGTCAGCAAGGCAGGATTTTCCACTGGCATGTTGCTCACACTCAGCTGGGTGATTGATGTCCATACATAGTAAGAGCTCATGTAACCACACAAGCTTCTGTGCCACCATGCAGTGATCTGTCCTGGTCCTGGCTATAATCTCACGGGTGGTGGTTATTCATAAGACAGCAACAAAGCAAACCTGGACTACTCTACTAAAAAAGATATTTCAGAATATTCTGTGGTGGGGCTTTCTTCACCAGTCAGAAAGCAAATATAGAATTGTTTGAGTTGGAAGGGACTCTTAAAGGCCATCTAGTCCAACTCCCCTGCAAAGAACAGGGCTAGATCAGCCTGACCAATGATGCATGAGTCCTCTCTCCCCTGTGGCTCTCCAGGCATCCTCAGAGCATCTCCAGACATCATCATGGTGTTATCCAGCCTCTTTGGTTGAGTCAGTACCACCACATAAGCAATGCTCAAGCTTGTTCTTAAAGACTCAACAACCAAACATGGGCTTAGGAAGGCAATTAGCCTGTACCAACATACATTTTTTATGTAATAAAAGGAAAAAAATAGGCATATCTTCACAACAGAGTGCTTTTCTGTATGATGCCAAGGGTCTTGCAGTATTTTAGTAAAAGCAAAAATCAGTTTGCTGCTCATTCCAACAGTTTGTATAAGCATTTCCACTAGAAACTCCAGGTTTTCCTGAAGAGGTGATATTAAAAAATGAACATAACTGATTTTCAAGAATTGTTTTACCATGAAACAATATTTTCAGTAAGTAGAGCTTTCCACCAGGAAACACCATCCCCTGGACCTATAATGTGCACTGAATCAAAAGACATGATATTCTAACTGCCTGAGATTACTAAGACTGACTGAAAACACAACATTTTTTAATGAGGAGGAAAGTTAACAAAAAACAAAAAACAATAAACAAAAAATAACAGAGACAAGAAGCCTCACTGATGCAAAAATACCATAAAGTATGTAAATAACTGCAGAAACATTCCTCAAGGAAACATCACATTTTTCTGCATTCTTCAGTCTTCACTGTTACCTATTTTATGCCACTCAATTTGCTATGCAGCACATTCTAGCAAAATAAAATAAAATATTAAAAATGGAAACAAATACATTTCAAGAGCCTGTAATAAAGACACCTTGTAAGAGAAATGGAAAATAAAAGGGCAACTCGGTTCATCTATAAAAGTTTATGAAGTCCTAATTATTGTGAGAACACACAGGGAAGATCAGGGAAGAAGAAAAATAGTCTGTTATGTACACTTCAGCCTGGCTTTTTTAAGATTGGAGTGGGAACTTTTTCTTCTCCCATGCTCTGTCTTCCTTTTTTTATGACTGTTTTGTGTGATTGCTGTATCTCTGTATACTGATTTTGTTTTACGTTAGGACTGCTGTCACTCCCCATTGCTTCTAGAATGTCTAATTATCTCTTCTTATTTAGTTTTCTGCTAGTCTTTCTTATAATTATTTTTGTCCCTGCTTTGTATGGAAGGTATTGTTTCTTTAAAATTAAAGAACTGTAAAATTCTGTTAGTATCAGGGAGCAGCAGAACTACTTCTTGTCTTGAAGAGTGAGAACACCATTCAGATCTAATCATCAAATTTAATTCCAGAATTTTAACACTAGTGGAAACAGGGAGGAATCATATATGAAGGAAAAAATTGGTCCACAGTTGATAAAAGCATTTCAGTTGGACATTGTGCCTGATAAGCCTGTGGGTCAGGAAACTTCATTTCTTTCAAGGCTACCAAGTTGTACTCTATAACCATGGCCCTGTAACACACAGGAAACTTAAAGAAAGAAATACAGCAGTTTTACAGCATAATAATAAAACAGTTTTACAGCATTCAAAATGAGAAATATTTTGTGGATATCATGAAAATATAAACACAGCTAGCATGAGACTTATGAATTTTATGCACACCTGTAAATAAAGTAGTTTTGGAGCCATTCTCCAGCCCTGTGACTATCTGGTTCTGAGATCAGTGACATAGGTATGACCATAGAACTAAGAATCACTCACCTCATTGGTTTTATCTGTACATGCAACCAGTGAGTACAAATGCCTAAAGGGAAGATGCAAAGTAGAGAGAGCCAGGCACTTTTCAGAGGTGCCAAGACAAGAGGCACTGGACACTAACTGGAACACAAGAGGCTCCATCTAACCATCAAGAAGCACTTCTGTCCTGTGTGGGTAATGGAGCACTGGCACAGGTTGCCCAGAGAGATCATGGGGTCTCCTCCTTGAAGATATTCAAAAGCCACTTAGATATGGCCCTAGGCACCCTGCTCTAATTGTTCCTGCTTAAGCAGGGTTTGGAAGTATTCACTTAGCTTCCAGTATTCACTTTGTTGTTGTTGTTGTTGTTCTTTTAGTGAAAATCTGCTCCAGGAAAACAACTATTCCTTCTGTTGCTGATCATCCTACTGTTTTGAGTGTTACACCCAGGAGATGAAGCCTAGAGCAGAGCTTAGGGCCTGGTAGCTGAATTATGAACCATAGGTGAGCCATGCGAGATCCACCCAAGAAGCTGTCAGAGCTACTTCAGAGACTAATTAATTTCCTCCATCAACTTGAAGAGTTAACAAAGAGAACTAAAATGCATGAATCCCTTTATGCACACTTGTCATCAGTGACTTTTTTAAGTCTGAAAGTTATAGAGAGTGCAGTAAGCAAGAAACAGGGGTGGGAAGGAAAATTTGAGATCATCAGGGTATTGTAGAGATGCAGGAGAGGGCTGTATGGTACCTTAACTCATTTCTAAGCTTATCTGTGAAACCTCTAGGCCTGATGACCTTCAATGGACTCAATGTTTCACTGTACGCACACATGTACTATTATGTTTGGAGCAAGGTTAAAGTGAACACTACACTTCATAGCATGGTCTTAATTATTTGCATCCCAAGAAAAATGAAAATGTTTGCTTCATAGAAAAATAAGATTTCAAAATTTACGTGAAGCACAGAGTCCTTGCAGTTTTCAAGATGCTTTAGTCAGTTAGTTCTTCACCCTGATTAGTGGATCAGGTAATCTCTGCTCCCCTGCAGCACATAATTCTCCAGTGTTGATCTAGCTTTTTAACAACACCTCAAGCACTGTGTTCAGTTTTGGGCCCCTCACTACAAGAAACACATTGAGGCTCTGGAGCATGTTCAGAGAAGGGCAACACAGCTGGTGAGGGGACTGGAGCACAAATCTTATGAGAAGTGCCTTAAAAGGACTGAGATTCTTCAGTCTGGAGGATCAGGAGAGACCTTCTCTCTCTCTACAGCTACCTGAAAGGAAGTTGTGGCAAAGTGGGGGTCAGCCTCTCTTCTCAGGAAAGCAAGTAGTGATAGGATGAGAGGGAATAGTTTCAAGTTGTGCCAGGGGAGGTTCAACTTAGATATTAAAAAAAAATTATTCTTAGAAAGTGTGCTGACATATTGGAACAGGTTGTCCAGGGAGGTGGTGGAACCACCTTCCCTGGAGGTGTTCAATGAACATGTAAATTTGGTCTTGGGGACATGGTTTAGTGGCAATATTGGTGAGAGGTGGAAAGCCTTTTGAGGTGTTTTGCAACCTTAATGATTGTATAATTCTATGCTATGAACGTTACTGCATTTCTGAATGAATTTTATTGTGATGAAATAGGGAAGATGAGGCTCATTTTAGAATGTCATCTGACTTCAGCCAGATGAACGAACAGATGACAAGTCTCCTGACATCTCACAAAAACAAACACTACAGTCCACCCTCTTTTCCATGATCCCACTCCTGGCATCAGTACAGTGATTATAAAAACATACACATGTTTGCATGATACATGAGCATCCTGACTCTCAGTGAGTTGGCAGGAATAGAGATGAATGAAGGGGTATTACCTGCAGTTAGGAAGACAAAGGGCAGGAAAGAGTAGATGAAAGAAGCGGTAATTAATTCCTTGAAGGCTGCTTTATTCCTTTAGCTCACTGTTTTGGCAGTGCTCTTAATCTCAATGAAACTGAAGGATAAATGACACTGCAGGTGGAGAGCGTTGGAGTCATGCAGGTGCTGATGTGCTGGTTCTGCAGCTTTTGTCTAGGGAAGGGACTAAGATGCGCATTTCAGCTGAAGACAACACTTCAGCCTCCTTTGTGGCTCCTTCCTTCTGCTCGCAGCTCTGCCACCCGTATCAGGGAATGTGTGAAGCAAAGGATGACAAGAATTTAAAGCTTGATAATTCATGCAAGATTGCTTTGAAAGGTTGCAGTCGCATACAGAAAGTTGTCACACCCAGCCCCACTCCAATCTTCACAGTGCTAGAGAGGTTCAGGGACTTAACACAGTCGTTTAAGGAAGCAATGCATGTAAGCATGACTTCATGCATTTTTATTGCTGTCTCACCTACACATGCAGTGATGCTGTAATTATTCCAAATTTTCAGGTCATATCAATGTTGGGTCAGCTGAGGGAGCTAATACAAGGATAATGGAAATATTAAGAATGTGTTTTAGGGTTCTAATGCCAACATGTTATCTTACCTGCTTTTCATAATGCAATAAAACTAAGAGATCAAGGAAACTTAACAGATTGTACTGTAGATGTCTGTAGCTTTAATGCCTGTAGGATATTGTACCCATTCTTGCTCTAAATTATTAAGGAATGGGTAGGTAGGTTTCTCCCATCCACAGACAATTATTTCATGCAAGTATATCTAGTATCCTCCTTTTTTGATGATTTTCTATATGACTCATCTCACCTAAGTTTAGTCACTTCTATTGCAAATTCTACTGTTGAGCTTATCATCCTTGATTTCTTCTATAATAAATGGACAGAAATTGTTTTTCATTCAGCTAGCCTTTGACCATGGTTAGACCTTAGGAAGATATGAATTCCATCCACAACTCCAGGGATTACATTATTTATCCTTCCACTGACTGTCAGAAGATTTTAGGTTAATGGGGATATGAAATAATTTTAAAAACTAATGTTTCATAAATAAAAATGTCCTTTATTCCTCTCATCATCTTGTTATGACCCCAGATCAACTCCAGACAGCAGTTACCACTGAATTTTAAGGAACAAATGGAAAATAGAGGACAATTTCATTTAAGGGTCAAGAGCTCCATCCTAGGAGTATCTGGGAAATTTTTACCTTAAAAACCTTCACATGGATAGCGAAAAGCCAAAAGCAACATCCTCATTCTCTCCTAGTAACTGCATGAGATATCTTGTACTTTATATGTATGTACGTATTTAATTGTATCAACTTTAACCTGTTTGAGTGCATTTGAGTCTCTTCTCTTCTCTTCTCTTCTCTTCTCTTCTCTTCTCTTCTCTTCTCTTCTCTTCTCTTCTCTTCTCTTCTCTTCTCTTCTCTTCTCTTCTCTTCTCTTCTCTTCTCTTCTCTTCTCTTCTCTTCTCTTCTCTTCTCTTCTCTTCTCTTCTCTTCTCTTCTCTTCTCTTCTCTTCTCTTCTCTTCTCTTCTCTTCCTCCTGTCTACTGAGGATGTTGCCTTGCACCTTGAGATGCCCACAGTGAATTTTCTGGGATCCAATGTTCTTGTCATGTCTGGCTTTCAATGAAGGAGTTTGAGTTTGACAAACAGTATGATCCCTTCCATGAGTAAGGTGTGAATAAACTGCAAAAACACTCCAGCTCCTAAAGTAAGTTTCATCCCAGGCACCTGCTAGACAAGGTTATCCATGCCAGATATCCCATTTGTTCTACAAATGGTCAAAGCATATTCTTGCTCACTTACTACCTTCAGCTACTCAGATCTACCTGGAAATATCTCCCAAAGGAGCCAACGTGTGCTGCACTACCAAACCAAGAGACAAATGATTTCAAGGTCATCCTATTCAGTGGCCTTTTTGAAGACAGTGAAGAAAACAGCACTATTTCCATCGGAAATTTATTCTGATGTCAGAGAGTGCACTTGAAATTTATTCTTTTGTCAGTTTTATTCCTTTCAGTCATTAAAGTGTAAGTGGTTTTCACAGGGTTATGGTATGTTTAGCAGTTTGGTGTACTATAAAATATCATTTCTTTACACTCTAATTCCTTAAACACTTCAAATTTATTTGTGAGTGCATGCATTTTTCTAGTTCTGTGTACACACAGTCAAAGGCACTTTTTCCCTGACATAGTCAGCTCATCTCCAAACACTGTTTTTCTCTGTGTTTCTTTCTATGATTTAGTCTGTGGATATTATTTAATCTCAAATTAATACAATGCAGCTTAAAAGCCATGGGACTGATAGCCCTGAAGGGGAAATGCTGCTGTTTATCCTCAACAAATGTACATTGCCACAAGCTGCAGCACAATCTAATCTGGAAGGAACATTTGCAAAACAGGTGGGGATTCTTGAATTCAAGATCTGTTGCCATTCAGCTCACTATAGCTACTGACAAGATGATTCATTACTAGGACTGTTACATATTGCTAATTAATGGTAATTACTATGGTTTAGATTCCAATGACTGATGAAATGGGGCTTCAGTTTCTTCAGCCTCATTTTTTCCTACTCTTTTATTCTCTTTTGCCATAAAAAAGTTGATCACGTCCCCCGTAGCAACCTAAGAGTCTACTGATTCCATAGTTTAGATATCTTACTCTTCCAAACAGGGGCTGCTGAGGACCTCTGTCAAAAACCCTCACATGGGGTGAAGCGAACAACCTCAGAAAATACAGATATGGTCATGGGCCAGTGGCCTATCTTGGCAGCATACCTTCCCAGCAGAAGATAGAAATGGTTATTTTTGTAAAGTATATAGTAAACAAGAACTAGCTCTTTGTTCCTCCTTCTTGAATATGTTGCAAAGAGATTTAATGTTTAGTGGTAAGTGACATATTTACCCACTCTTAATTTGACCATTCCCTTACAAAACCTTTTTGGACTTCACAATATTTTGTGGAAAAGAGATCCATATAACTCTTGTGTACTTCCTGATAAGTCATTTTGTCTTGTTTGCAGGTTGTTTCACTGATCAACTCCTTATTCTTGCAATGACCAAAGCAGTAAATAATTACTACATGATCACATTCTTTCCACCACTTGTAAGCTTGTAAAACTCCATCACATTCTTCATTAATCATATAAGTTTCTGTCATCTCAAGAAAAAAAATAAGTTTAATCTCATTCAGAAGTTTTCATTATAATAATAATATATAAATAAATATATACATACATACATAAGCTGAGAAACTTAATCTGGGACAGATTTTTTGGGACAAAAGCATGACCAAATATTATGAGTAGACCTGATATTTTTGGCAAGATGTATACTATGTTCAATGAGAGTAACAAGTGGTATTCCCTAGGCTCCTGAGAGACAAGGAAGATAAAAGGAGCTCTGAGGTGCACATTTACATGGTGCAACAGTGAAACGACATGGGGAAATGGCTTTAAACTAAAAGAGGGAAGATTTAGTTTAGATACTATGAGGATATTTTTTACTCAGATGGTGGTGAAGAACTGGTGCAGGCTACCCAGAGAAACTGTGGATGTCCCAGAACTAGAGCTGCTCAAGGCCAGGTTGGATGGGATCCTGGACAGCCTGATCTGGTGGGTGGAAATCCTGTCCAGGAAGGCTGGTTGGAACCACATGATCCTTAAGGCCTTTTGTAACTTAAGTAAGTTAATGACTCTGATTCTATGACAGCTAATGCAGCCTTCTTGAGCTGAAATTCATCTCATAACTCCATGAAGTATCCACTCATGTCCCATCAGCCACATTTAGAAGTGATGAGAGATGACTAGATTCATCAGACATTGCAAAGTAATAAATGTGGTTGTTTTTTGTACTACTGATACTGCTAGAGTAAAACTCTTCAAATTGCATGCTCAGCACCAAAAGTCTGTACATTCTGGTTTTCCTACCACTACTAGAACCCACCAAAAATGAAAAATGATACTGCTAAATTCCTATGTCCGTATATTTTGGTATTCATAGAATCATAGAATTACAGTATGGCTTAGGTTGAAAGGAACCTCAAAGATCATTTAATTCCAAACCCCCTGCCTAAGCATGGGTGCCAACTAGATCTGGTGCATGATTGGATTGCCCAGGGCTGCAACCAATCTGATCTTGAAACCTCAGTTCAGACACTCAGCAATTTTTTCCAAATGTAGAAATACATTAAGCCTGCAAGGAAGATTGTCAAGGAGGGAAGGAACAGGAGTGGAGTGGGACTTTTTTACAATAAAAACTAATGAAACTTATCTTTTGGTTGATGAGTTAGAACTTGAAATCTCACTCTGCTTTTCTTGTTCAGGGCTTCCTAACAAGGACCTTAATGTTGCTGTTTCTAAATTCAAGTGTAAGTACTCACAGATTTAACAGGCTTGGTGTATTCACAGTGCAGATAATCAGAGTGAATAGTGTGCTTAATTCTTATGATCAATCTGCTATAGAATTATAGCCCATTAGTTCCTTGAGCAAAGCAGCTCTCTTACTTGTTTGTCAGTGATTCAGTAGTAAAACATCCAAGTTCAAACCCTGATGAAGATGCAAATCTGAGACCAGACATGCTTTAAAACATTTGTCTTTGCTCTTTTTTTTTCTTTTTTTTTTCTTGAAAACAATCTCCATATTTAAAATCGTAGGAAATTAGTTTTCTTTCTTGCGAAATGAATGGCTTCCTATGACTTTCACCTCTTGGCTGAAATGTCAGCCCAAAATGAGATGAGAGAACTTAGACCTAAGGCCTATAAAGAAAGAAAGAAAATAAATAAATAAAGCATACACAACACATACTAGTATATTAAAAACCTAGAAGAAAATATTTGCAATATCCTGTAGAGAATATCAGAAGGCAAGATCAGAGTGTACAACAGAAGCTCCAAAGCCACGTGCATAGCTGGCATAGTACCTTCTTGCAGATAATACTTTTTTATATCCCAGGGCCAGATAACAAATGAAAGGTACGCAGAGATGGAAACCACACTTTCAAATGTTTGCCAGTTTGAACTCTTAATTCATGTTATTATGACTTCAAAACCACCTGCCAGACAAAAAAAAGAACACAGAACAATACCAGCCACAGAGTGTTAGTTTCCTTGCTTTTTGACTACGGTGAGTTTTAATTCAGCTTTAAAAAGGATTTAAAATACAGACCAAATTCTGTCTGCATTAAGCTTTTCCACAGAGAATCTTGTGTTTCTACATTCCTGTATCTCTCTGGTTCAGAAGATGACTCCCTCCAATTTAACACAATCATGCGTGACATCATGATTTATCTGTAACTTACAATACAGATTTTAATATGGAAGTCCTTATGGACAGATAAGACAACAAGATGAAAATAAACATCCTCACTGAAGCATTGCCTTGGCTGCCAACCACATTGCATACTCAAGGGAGTTGCTTTGTTGCTGAACTGTAAAAAGAGGCTGTGCTGTGGAGGGCAATCCCCATATTCACCAGAAAAAGATCAGAGTGCTGCCAGGAGTTTTGTCACGCCTGTACCCACTGTACATTTCCTTAACATGATGAAGATCTATTTCACTCATTGAACAGGCCATAATAACTCACCCTGTTTTCTGTTGAGCCAGTCCCTTAGTGTAGGTCTGTGTTCCCTTTCCTGTAGTTTGATCAACTGTGTGTGAGCAGATTCAAAGTCTAGGAGCAAATTTCCTGAGTTCTGTTCCTTTTCTGGCACCCTGTGGGCTCTTGACACTCTACAGTAGTTCTGAGGATAGAAAGCTTAAGATTCCAATACCAAATTCGGCCTACTGCCAAAATTTGACCTTGAGTCAGTAGCTTTTGTCTCAGAGTAGATAAATGGAAAGCCAGTGTGTGTAGAAACCTTGGCGAAAGAAACTAGAGAAGTCTGCTGCATTCATTGCTACCAGTACTGGCATTTGTTGAAATATCGTGACTGTGATGGCTGTTGAAAGAGTTACTGAGAGTGTCTCTCTGCCTTAAAAGAGTGACAGCTAAGTGAGTTCCTCATTCACACTGTCAAAAAGGGAATGGTGCAATGGACTGTTGTGAACAATGGAAGAATATGATTTTATAGTTCTGAGAGAATGTGATCTCTTCACTGAGATTTACGGAGGAAGACTGTAACTGTCATACTTCTTCCAATTTTCAGCAGCATATATAAAATCTTTCTACAATCTCAACCTAGACTCCATTTCAAGCATTCAAATGGGCATAAAATCCTTAGCAGACACCCTTTTCATGAAGCATTCTGCAGTGCAGATGTGGGGAAAATTTAGCCAACAGATCATCATGATAATGATTTTGCTTCCTCAAGGAAACAAAGGCACAATTAAGGGATGGGAAACATCTGATTTATTTGCTGCTGATGAAAGGAAGAAAATTGGATTCATGTTGTCCAACTTTGAATATGGGAAAATGATGTCAATCTCCTTTCCCTGGGCCACAAAACTTAGCTGTTGTCATTAGTCTTTTCATTCCTTTCATTGTTCTCTCAAGAAGCTGAAAATTGTGTATTTTCATCAGTTACTGAATTTAACCACAGCAGAGCTGTTACACTCATGTTAACTAAAGACTGGATCTGTACAGAGTCAAGCAGTTTTCTTGAAAGGTTGCAGAATGACACTGATGTTTAGGTGAATTTTCTACAGTTTCCAGTTGGGGTGATAAAGTAATGAGTTCTCCAGAAAAAGGCAAACAAAAGGCATAAAATAAAAGAAAAGAAATATTTTCCCTGGAGTATTCTTCAGAATGTGATTTGAAAGAAAATGAGGAACTCTAGATCTGTAAGTGAATGAAAAAGCATTGTGTCTGGGCATGAGTTTGTTGCATAATCCAATAGGAACTACTGAAAACAGGAGAATGCAATCCCACAAATAGCATCACAACTTTTATCTTGTTTTCTTCAGGGGCATGATTGGCAGACATTCCAGTTTTCCCTCAAGAATGATAATTCTGAAAATTTAATGAGGACTTCCAGAGTTTTTTCTGAAGATCAGCACAAAAATATTGATTAATGATAGAAAAAAATCTAATCTCAGATGATAACTACGTTGGGGAGCAGTATGAAAATATATCTGAGGGTAGCAGACATGTTTAGCATGGCTAAATTTATTTTCATTTAATGCTAGTTTTAAGTAGAAGGCAATCTTCTGTCTCCTGATTGCCTGCAGAAATGTGTAGTTTCTGAACAAATTATAAAGAATCAAAATTTGCAGCTTAACATCATATTCAAAGCAGGATCAGCCATGAGTTATCTTCCAGTTGTTCAAGATTTTATCCAATCTTTTCTTGAAACCTTCTAGTGATGGAGGCATTTCACAACTTCTCTAGTGAACCTGTTGAATGCACTTGGCTCATAAATCACATTCAAGTTGTTGAAAGTCCTACCCAGCAATGACTGCTTGCTCACTGGATTTGTAGCTTCAGGGATGTCAGAAAATATTCATCAAGAGATATATTCCTCACCCATCTAATGTCAATAAACCAAGTAGTTTTAAAGTACTCCCATTGTGTGCAGGAAACACTATTGAAGTCGCAGGCAAACCCCATTCCAACCTAACTCAGTTCCCCTGGCGGCCCTATGAGGTTTGAAGCTCTGGAATTTGAGGGAGAAATGAATGAGTATGTGGTGGGATGTCCACCCACAAGGCTGTCAAGGGTGGGGTAATCAACTGCAAATGAAATGAAATGCCTCTATCAGGAGGGAAAGAATTGTCATAGGTGACATTGTGATTGTCATAGGTTACTCCCTTCTAAGAGGGTCTTGTATGTCAGCATGACCCTTCCTGTAGGGAAATGTGCTGCCTCCCTGGGACCCAGGCATGGGATATTTCTAGGAAACTTCCTAGATTCTCCCCTCTGATTATTATCTTTTATTGATTGTTCAGGCCAGCAGTGATGAAATCACTAAGAGAAAACTGAAGACTATAAAAGAAGACTTAGGGGGATGGAGGAGGTTCATGGACAAAGCAGATGTACAAGATATATTTTCCTCTATCCCTTCAATGACAGGAAAGGATATTGAGAGGAGAAAGGAAACTCATCTCATAAATACATGGCTGAGAGGCTGATGTAATCACAAGAATTTTTTTTTTTTTTTTTTTTTTTTGACCATAAGACAGTTTACTCAGCTCCCAGCCTGATGTCTGCTGATGGCTCTCACTCTCCTCCAAGGGGAAATGAATCCTAGCCCAGGAGCTGTCAGGGCTTGTTGAGAGAGCTTTAAACTAGGTATAAAGGTTTAAGGGAATAGAACCAGGCCCACTAGGGAAAAGCCAAGGGGAATGATGATGGGATGGGATGATGATGGGACCTATTGAAGCAATAGGTTCTTCTTCTATGATTCTATGATTCTATGATTTTCTGTAAAACCCTGTGCATATTGTATGGCTTCTACAATCTGGACCACATCCTCCTTGGAACTGAGTCTCATCCTTAACCTTTGACTGTGGTACCAGCATTGTACCTGGATCTTACAAAACAGAGAGAATTCTTTTACTGCCTGTGCACAGTAAGACTGTTCGGGGAATCTGATTAGTGCTCCCAACTGTTGTTGTTGTCACAACAAGGCAACTTGAATTCAGCACTCAAAAATTAGAGAAAATATTTGGCTTTAATTTTGTGCATCAGGTCTCTCTCTCAAATTAGAGTGATCCCCAAAATAGTAACATTTTGAAAATTAGCTCCTAAGTGTTTCGCAAACTCTCAGAAGACACAGGATTGAAAATAGAAGAGCCCAACTTGACACTATTAGTTCTATCTTTAGAACAGGGTTCAGTAGAGTTCAAGGATGAACTTGCTGTCAGTCTCTGGACAGGTAAACAGAGACAACATATTTCTGGTCTTCTTTATAATCTAAATCAACGTCCTATGCGCAAAATAAAATTTGAATCTAGGAGTTAATGTGGTCAAATAATTAAAGACTACCTTGAAATTTGATTCCACCAGTCATTCATTGTTATTTTTATTTTTATTAGTGTATATTTGGTTAATATTTATCTGTGCCCTTGTAAATGTCCAAAAACAAAATCATGAGATAGAAAAAGCATCAATAGTAGCCTAGGAAATTTTTGTCAGCACTGAGAGAGGATCTTATAAATAATGACAAGAGAAAAAGAAACAGTAATGAGAGAAGAGAAGTAGAAATGGTGGGAAGACCTTTAGAAGATACGTTATAGCTCCTTCCATGATGTATTAATAAAACAGCCAAGTTAAAAAAAGATTTAAACTCTAAAAAACCTTAGAGATAATGGGGAAAACTACCTCTTATGCGCAGCAGAAGGAGTCAGCATAGGGTCCATTTATAACCCCCATTAGAGGGGTTAGGAAATCAGAGCAGTGAGCCATAAACATATTATAGGTAAAGAATCTATGAAAAGCTGAGAGGACAAGGTATCAGAAAGTCAGGTCAAAGATAAGACTGAAATTTAATGTGGTCATAAAAGCAAATTTCCATACCATAAGGAATGTTGTGACCTTGCCATCTGTCTTGACTAGGCATCAGAACATGCAGACAATGTATTGAAAATATGTATGAAATCATAATTGGGGTGGGAGACTGGAATATTCAGACATAGAAGAAGTATCAATCAGGTGATAATGGTAAATCATTTTTCCTTTCATCTGGACAAGAAATGACCACTTTTGGTAATGTCATAATAAACTGATGTATATTACTCTTATTAAAATATAAAAATGTAGTATTAAATTTATATAAAATAAATCATAAGTAAGTGACAGCTCAAACTAATTTCTTCAACTTAATAAAAATAAAAGAATCAGTGAATTTAACCACTTGCCAGCATTATTAGTATTATTTTTAATGAGATTTTAATTTTCCCCAAAGGGTCAGAAAATATAAATTTTCTAAACAATATAATATTTATCAGCAGTTTATTGAGATTTGCATGTGGTGAACAAGATGTTGGTAGGTGGAAAAAAAAAGAGGGATATAAAAATACAATGAAGGAAAAGAACACTAGGTTTTCCTATTGTTTGATTCCCTACAAAAAAAAAAATAACCTCAGCCCAATTAAGGCATTTTTTGTTTAATAACTGTAATGTTGTTGGTGTCAGTAGCAGCAGGTATTCTTAATCATTAATCCCTCATGTAAGAGACTATTATTATACCATTGCCTCAAAGTTTGATGATGAACTTGTCCGAACATGTCCAAGCTAGTCCTGGACAAGGTTGTGAAATCCTTTGTCTAAGGGACAAGCAGATGGGCACGTCCAGGGGGCAACGAAAGAGAGATAAGCTGCAGCTCAATGGCCGCTGGACACTGTTTTGTTTGGTACTCATCTCCGTGGGGAGATAGCCATCTCAGGAGATGCTTGCCTGGCACACTAGCACGGGATTTGTCACGTAGACTGGAGGAATCTGGAAGATAAATAGAGGGGTCCTGCAGCCACGAAGTTGGGGGTTTTCTCTTAGGAGAGACCTCACGAGCTGATCACTGTTCGCTGCTGCCCCTCTTGGGGTTGACTCCCTCGCTGCTTCTCCGGTGCTGACTCGGTGCTGGCCCCTCGCTGCTTCTCCGGACAACTGCTTGCTGCTCGAGGCTGCCCGTCGCTGCTGCTGTTCTCCCTGCTTCTGCCATCCCTGCCCTTCTGCCTCGGACCGTCAGAGCATCTTGCTACCGGACCGCCTGTAGGATACTGAGTGGTGACTTTCCCTGCGTTGCACAAATCCTTGCCTCTTTCCTATCTTTCCTATCGCTCGCCTCCCCTTCCCTAACAGTGTCCGCCTTCCCCATGTCCCTGGTCAATATTGGTAATAAACTGGCCGGACCAACATTTGAACCGTTGCTTCTTAATCTCACGCTGGGTATATGCATAATCTTAAGAACCTTGTCTCCCTCCTTTATATTGGAGTGTGACACCTCAGTATAAAATAAAAGGATAATGAATTTGGATTGATGATATTAATGTCCTTGCTGGAAATCAAAAGGATATGTGGAGGATGGGCTGAGATATGCGACACTGGTGTTCAAGATAGACCCAAAACTGTGGGGATGATGTGTTGAATCATCAGTGTCAAAAAATTAAAAAAAAAAAAAAAGGAATCCTCGTGACTATACATGGGGACACCCATGAGATGAAGAAGCATGAAGATGAATCCTGTGAACCCCTGGGAAACATGGGAGAATTCCTGATGGACAGATGAAGATCCCATCCCAACTAGAAAACTGCTGATATCTGTAAGAAGACAGAGTTACAAGATCTGAGAAGAGTTAGAATTTCAATAAATAAATGAAATAACAACCTGTGCAGAACATGATACAGAACATCACTGCACAGAATTTAGCCTTTATTCTTTGTACATTCCTCTTAGTTTTTGTTGTTGTAAAGAACATTATCTTTCAGGAAGTCATTACATTGATTCCCTATCACATTAGCCCATACTGAAAACTAAGGTCCAGACAATGGAACAATAGAGATGAAAGATTTTATTTTCCTCTCTTTCTGCATTTGATGAAAACTACTCTAGCTGTGGTGTCTTTGCTAACAATGAATTTTTTCTCAAGATGTTAGCACTGTTAGTTCTTCCATCCTCTTTTATCTGGTTCAGTGGAGATTGTTTATAGCTGGTATTTTCTAGGGCATAGACATATGCACAAAGCATCATGGCACAAACAAAGTTGTGCTGCATAAGCAGCATCTATCAGCTACTCTGGAGTGATGGAAGATGTTCAGACTCTTGTCCTATAATAAGCGGGGTCATTACAGAAGGAAATATGATGTGGGGCTTATCCTAACTTATTATGACACACCTCTGCATGTGCTGATATGTAAAAATCACATCCATCCAGCGAAGAAGCAATCACTGTAAATACAAATTCAGCAAAGGTGTTTCCTGGGCTAAGGATTTAGAATCACAGAATCATAGAATATCCTGAATTGGAAGGGACCCATAAGGAACATTGAGTCCAGCTGATGTTTTCTATGGCTGTGTCTCTCCCAGTTTCTCTCTGGTTGTTGCATGCTACCTGAGGCTGTGCTGCTTGAACTTTCAGGCAAGAATTTTCTCTCTGTTCTGTAGTGCCAAGGGAACAGACAATTTAGCAATACAGCTGTTTGAAAATGCTGTTCTGGGAGATTTTCAGTTTTAACAATTTGTTGCAGGATTTGTTTTTGTTTTGTAATTACTTCTCATTTAGAAATGTGCACTGCACATTATAGTACATGATACAGAGGGATATAATTTATCATGTTACAAACTTGAAATTGGAAAAAAAAGTCATACATCTTCACGACTTGCTTTTTCCCTTTTGGATTTAGATGCTTTTGTCGTAAACACATAAGTCTATACAAATTATTTCCTTCAAAAGAGATCAGAGTTTATCCTACAGAAAGTATTCTGAATATCTCTCTCAGTAGATTAAGACATCAGAAATGGCTCTTTAGTTTAAGGTGAAGCACGATGTTTTAATCAAGGGCAGCAGCCTTTTTCCAAATGTCATCCTCAGATGTAGCATGGTATTGTTCCAAGAGAAATTAAATTTTTAAAGTTACATTTTCATTCAGTTGCCACTGAGATGCCGTTTTTGGGCAGATCCCACTGCCATGCTGAATCAGGTGAGAATTAGTACATTCAGCTGGTGTTTCTACTTTGAACGAGTGTAAATTAATCTTGCCTGATATCCATGCTTGACTTTTTCCCCGCAAAGGCAACTGTGTGTTCCTTGACTATCCTTTTGTACTGTCTACCATCATTTACTCTTCACTGATCATAGAATCATAGGATGATTTGGGTTTGAAGGGACCACAAAGTCATTTTAGTTCCAAGCCTCCTGCCATAGACACAGTTGCCACCCACCAGATCAGGTTGCCATCCAACTTGGCCTTGATCCTCTCCAGGGATGGGGCAACCACAGCTTCTCTGGACAACCTGTTACAGTGCCTCATCACCTTCTTAGTAAAGAATTTTTTTCCTAACATTTAACCTATTTTTTCCCTCTTTTAGTTTAAAGACATTCCTTTTTGTTGTATCACTATTAGACCATGTAAAAAAATCAGTTCATCTGCTGATTGTAAGCTCCTTTCAAGTACTGGAAGGCCACAGTGAGGTCTCCCTGAAGCCTTCTCCAAGCTAAACAAGACCAGCTCCATCGACCTGCCTACACAGGACAGGTGTCTCATCAGCTTCAACAGTTCTGCATACTTCCTATGATGGGAGTCCCAAGCCTGGATGCCTGATGGTGCCTTACAAGGGCAAAGTAGAGGGACAATACCTCATTTTACCTTCACTGCTTATCTGCCCTTTTGCCTGCATTTTTCTGCAATTGCACTACACTGTTGTTCCACCCCTGTAACAGAGTTCACAGCAAATAATGAATGTTCGCAGCACAGACCTTCTACCTCAGGTCTATCATCTCTGCAGCCACAGAAGAGAGCAAAGCAAAACTGCCAGATTTTACACTGACGTAGCTGAGAAATGGGTGCAGGCATCCATCCATCCCACTGGCTGCCAGTGAGGTGATAGATTTGATCATAAGCAGGTGATTGACAGAGGTGACTTCTCAAACCACAGTAGCAAGATTAGCTAGAGCTCTTTTGTCAGTTCCCTCCAGCTGCAGTCAGGGACTATTTTGTCTGACAGCTGCCTTGACTGCTCATGTTCACTTCACCTCGTACACAAGCTCATGTGCATGTGTAAAACCAAAGGCACAACTAATCACTAAGTAGGTGTACATGCAATGGCTCTTAAGCTATATTTTTATTTTGAAATTGCAGCAGCCAATGCCATGGAAATTAAATACTGATAAAAATTAATGTACAATTAAGACATGATAATAAGCATTCAGTTCTGTGGCTAAGGTAATTACAGTGTAATATTACTTAAAGCCATGCTACTGGGTGCTACTTAGGCAGGGTGCTGGAATATAAAGGTATCTCAAGTTCCTGTGCTCATTCAACATTTTCCACAGCTGCAGTTAAATATACCTGGAGAGAAACAAAAGAGAAAAATGGGGTAATTAATATTGCAAGCAGTCCAAGCAACTGCCCACAAATTGTCTTTCAAAGAAGTAGGCAGCAAGACCCAGCTTGAGCTCAGAAGAATTTCACAGGGACAGTCTGATGTAATCTGGGTGATGATTATACAGTTGATCACTGGTTCTTCATATAGTCATAAGCACGTGTTGTATGACATCAAATAGCTTTATGTGTCAGTGTGGGCAAAAGCATTAATGACAACTTTCTCAAATGTATGTGGGTCTGAAATCCAACTGTAATTAGTGACAACTGTGTACCATGGAAGGTCAAAGAGAATCAGGTGTTGATGTCATTCAGCCTGGACTTAAGGAGTTTGTTTTTTGTGGAATGCTCAATAGGCTCAAAGAAGACGCTCTGATTTGTAATTTGGGTCTTGCGGGAAAAGAACTAAGACAAGAAAGAAGAAGAAAAGCATATTCTTTATGACAAAGCAATATATGAGCTTAGGTTATCATTTATTCAGTATCAACTACTCAAGGCAATCAGAACTTCATTAATGCAAAATCTAAGAGGCTAAATTGATAATAATAATTCTGTACATGGGAATTCTGAATGGCCTATGGAATTCCTGTGTCCATTGTTCTGAAATGCTTTCTTTGAAGAGATGATGGAGGATAAAAGAGAGTTTGGTACCACATAAATAAAGGCACCTGCTGGAATTCATCCTCTGGCAGAGCTTAGTAAAGTAGATACTTTCAGTCATGAACATGTGACTATAGATATGAATTGTAGATGGTGGAAATAGCTTGTCTTTCAAATGAAAGTTCTGCATCAGGGAGTCCATAGCTTAAGGCAAATGGATTGTTTCTGCTTAGTCCTGCTTTCTATGTAAGCTAGACATGTATGTAGGGAAGTGTGCATGTACAAAGCTGTCTGTGCTTGATTTGCAAACGAAAATGTATATTCACTCCATATGTGGCTTGGCAAATTTAGAAGATCCAAAAACTGAGTCTGTCTTGCACTTCCAGTTTTGTAAATGCTAAAAAATGCTTTGGACTTTCTTCAACTACCTTCAGGAACATCATTTCATGGAGCAATTACAATCCAATGGAGGGTGACTCAGGATCCAAGCACCATTTAAGGTGTAATTTTACTCCTTTAAAATCACATTTCCATCTGCTCAAGGGGGAATCTCAGGTGAAGACATGTAAATAACAAGATAAATTAAAGGACTGTGGTACTGAGTAGAATGAGTCTAAAATCCTGGTACTGAAACTTTAAAGAATCTCACCATTCTTTAATTATATAAAACACAGGCAACCATGCTGATACAGTCATTTATGCTATAGTTCATCTCAACAAATTTTCAGGGGTTAGATCCAGCTCTGTGTCACATTACCAAAACTTATCGGTGTGCATCCAGCTATGCATATGTGTGTAGGAGTATAAACTCACACTGCAGTCAGTGAAAAACCAATGACTCAATAATGCTCTAAACATATGTTTTTAGTGTGATTTGAGATGCCACATGTTATACTGCCCATCTTCTAGTTGATATTCTAAAATGGCACGGGTCTCCAAGAAGCTTTTGGACATACTGGTCAGGTGCAGAGGAAAGACTCAATACACAAAGTCTCTGAATTTGCCCTAGATCACAACATTCAGGCAATGCTGTTGAACCCAGCTCTTGTTGTCTGCTTTGAATGATCTAATATGTTATCCAAATCATAGAATCATAGAATCAATCAATCATAGAATGGCCTGGGTTGAAAAAGGACCTCAAAGTTTATCCAGTTTCAAGCCCCTGCCATGGGCAGGATCACAAATCACTAGACCAGGCAGCCCAGAACCACATCCAGCCTTGCATTGAATGCTTCCAGGTGTGGATCATCCACAACCTCTCTGGGCAACCTGTTCCAGTGCATCACTAATCATCATTGTATTGTATGGTCCCAGAACTTCAGTCCCTACAGGGGCAGACTATATTGCTGAAGAAATATCTGTAGCCCAAGATTCTGTAGTAGTAGCAGTCTTACACATTTAATTTTAAATCGCACAACCCCTTCTTTTTAGTGCCATTTTTGATGCATTGGCGTTTTTCTGCAAGATCCCGCTCTTTGTGCAACAAAGGCGTCTTCCATATCCTGTGTCATAGCTGTCAGCTTCCTATGGGTGGTTTGATGTATTTCAGATATATATGTTGGGGTACTTGAATCTCAACTGTAATTAATACAGTCAATGCATTTAGAAGAAAATTCACCTGGGCAGATGAAGGAGTTTATTTTTGGTTGAGGTGAATTAATTTTAAAATTCTCCAGCATCGTAAACTGTTTTCCCATTAACTATAAAAGCTGCCCATGGTAGACATATAGCCAATTAAGCTTTAAACACCTACACTGAATTGGATTAATCATACAGTATTTACTGGACCTCTTTATAGACATAAAACATTTTTTCTCATCTTGTTTTGGTAATTCTATTGATTTAGGTAAATAGAGAGTTATGTCTATAACTGGGATATTTACATATATCTCCATGGCTCAAGGAGTCACATATCACACAAAAAGTAAATTACTTCCTTGAAAGGAAAGTACAGATCTTTTTTTGACAACATTTTTCTCACCTCATTTTTTCTCCACCACAATAACTAAAGCTGTCAGATTTCTGAAGGAAAACTGCAAGAGAAGCATGGTGCAAGCAGCTGTCTTTACAGGACTGTTGACTTTTCACCCTCACTAAAATAAAGAACCCACAAACAAAGCAAAACACAACAAAAAAAAAGAGGTTCTTTCTGTTCAGCTTTGACAAACAAACAGAATTTCACTGACTACTTCACAAATGTAGAAGGAACTTATTAACAGTTGGATGATGCAATGTGCAAGTGTGCTTTCTGAGGTGGAGTACAAGGAAGGATTCCTGTCTTCAGGGGACCACCCTTTTATTTTCTCTTGGCTTTGGATCTCAGGGATTAATTGGGTTTGCTTTGAGATCCACTGGTGGAAAGCAATATATAGGAGTTGGAATTTTGGCTGATGTTGGATCTAGACTATCATATTAATGAATTTAAATTTAATCTCATTAAAAATTATGTGATTAGAAAGATCTTTTCTATTAACAAAAAGGATAAAAAGAGGAAATGAGAAAAAGAAAAATGATTTCAGATGGGAAAACTCTCAAAATACCTGGTCCTAACTACTCCCAGACCCACCACAGGAACCATCAGACCATCAGAGGAACAAGAGAGAATAGCTTCAAATTGTGTCAAGGGAGGTTCAGGTTGGATATTAGGAAGAATTTCTTCTCTGAGTCATTGGAACAGGTTGTTCAGGGAAGTGGTGAAGTCACCATTCTTGGAGGTATTTAAGGAAAGAATAGATGTATTACTTAGGGACACGGTTTAGTGGGCAATATTGGTGGTAGGTGGATAGCTGAACTTGATGACCTTAGAAGTCTTTCCCAACCTCAATGATTCTATGATTCTATGATCAAAGATCCATCCTCAGTTGCATCAGTGAGCCCAAAGTAACATGTGCAGAGGACAGGACCCAGTTCTCCAACAATACACAAAGACCCTGCTCCAGCCACAACACAGCTGTACTGAGAGTGCATTGGTCTTGGGCACCCGCTCTATATGTCAATAACAGAGATTCTCCAGAACAACTCACGCAGACTGAGGAGAGTCATTACCTAGGGGTATGTGATCATGAATATGAGTTAAGTAGATATGAGGGGATATCAGGTCTAATGACCATGAACCCTCAACCAAAATGTCATGCATGTAGCCTGCCCCAAAAGTAATACCACCAATTTTAGTATGTTGGCCCATGATGACAAAGGCATATGTTGGTGGTATGGCAATAGATTGAAACTTCCCAAACATTCCACTTGGGATGTGATGTTCCATAACATGTTGTTGAAGTGCAACAGATGTCAGCAGAGGGATAGTCTGGCAAAAAGGCATTTGACACTGAAGTGTGTTTGAAGCAAAGGTGGGGAAATGAATTCCTACATTTGGAAAAAAATAACACCCACTGACATTCATCAATGCTTGTTGAACATTTATGGAGACCAAACAGAGGATGTGAGCACAGTGAAGCAGTGTGCGGTGCATTTCAGCAGAAATGACATCAACACGAAAAATGCCACATTCCAGACAGCTAGGCAGACTTTTATGGGAACAGAATTCAGGCTCTTGTTAATTGCTGGTTAAAATTCATAGCTAATGGTGGTAATAATGCTGAAAAACAGTGCCTTTTAGTGGAGAATTTTCTCTATCAAATAGTGTTATTGTACTCTTCTCATATGTTGTAATTTTCATGGAAATGATTAGGAGGCATCATTTTCAAAGCAACCTATATACAGCCAAGTCAGAGTTCAAAATGCACTCTGGAATCATTGGTTTTAACCTGTTTTCTACAGAAACTGCTTTTGCTTCTTTTATGTATTTGTCACTTCCCTCTAAAAATCCTACAATTAGATTAATCATACTACTTCACGCAGAGGGTAGCAACACACTGGAACAGGTTGCCCAAAGAGGTTGTGGATGCCCCGTCTCTGGAGGCATTCAAAACCAGGCTGGATGTGGCTCTGGGCAGCCTGGTCCAGTGGCTGGTGATCCTGCACATAGCAGGGGGGTTGAAACTAGATGATCATTGTGGTCTTATTCAACCCAGGCCATTCTGTGATATATAATATGATACTGGTTTGGCATTAGTATTAAGAAGAAATTATGGTTGATGAACCACCTGCCTATGAGATATATCATCCTCACTGAATTTTCTCCTTTCACTTGCCTTTAAAAATTTCCCTTCAGTGAGAGTAAAACCAAGATTTTGTGCTTGCATAGGAAAACCATGTAGGTATACAGCTCCTCCTGACATATAAACTGGGACACTTTTCATACCACTCACCCTCAAGACAGATGACTACTTCTTGATAAGCATTTCCAAACCTTTCGCTTACTCTACAATCAAGATCTCCTCTGAAATACCTCCACAGGAATCACAGCTTTTTTCAAAACAGTTATGAAGGTTGTTGACAAATATATATGTCTGGTCTTCCAATAATTCTTGGAGTTAAAGGAAGCCTTCTTTGCAAGGAGAAAACCTGTTCCTATCAAGTAGATTGTTTAGGGACACCATATGCATTACTAATGTGTTAAGCTAGCAGGACATCTATTCTTGTTGGTCTTAGTCTCCGATGATTATCAAAGTAGACATGACAAATAATATTTTATGTCTATGAATTATATTCATTACACTGAACAGCAGCTACCCTTATTGATTCAACTAAAGGCTTTGATCTAGGAAATCACCAATTAATGCTATCTAAATTAGTCTCTGTGGGGTTTGACAGAACAGTGGGAAAATAACTCTCTACTAAAGCTAGTGGTTGGACACAAAGACAATTTGTTTAATTATGCTAAATCCGAAGAGAAAATATTCAATTTGGAGGTCTCCTGCAGGTCAGGCCACAGTTCCTCATCAGACATTAATGACTCTGCTTCAGACCCACTGTTTCATATTACATGTAGGTTTTAGAGAGTTTTAATATAAAGAAAAGGTGGGAAGAAGGGAGGGAGGGAGGGGGCAGGAAGGGAGGTAGGGAGGGAAAGAGGAAGGGAGGAAGAGAGGGAGAGATGAAGGGAGGAATGGAGGGAGGGAGGAAAGGAGGGAAGAAAGGAGGGAGGGAGGAAGGACTGGATTCACTTCAAGAGTAAGAGCAGGTTCTCCAGGACTTAATAACCTGTAAAAGAGGTCTTCAAACTGTGTTTGCTGTGGATAGTGAACAATACCCTGGGGTAAGTAAAAGTGCATGGATGAAAGGATGAAAGTGAGTTCTTAGATCTGACTACACAGTATAAGAAATGAATAAGAGGAAAGAAAAACCTGTGTTCTCTCAGAAGGTATACAATGAAGACAGAGGCAGACTTCTCTCAGAAGTTCACAATAAAGGGATAAGGCAGTGGTCACAAATATCAGCACTGTTTGGAAATCAGAGAAATACCAATAAAAGTCATAGAACCCCAGATTTGTATGAGTTGGAAGGGACCTTTAAAAGTCATCTAATCCTACTCACCTGCAATGAAAAGGGACATTTACAGCTAGATGCTTTCTGAGAGTGCTTATATACAAATAAGAGCTGAAGAGGCTGTGACATCTCAAGTATTTTCAAAATTCACTGCACCACATTCTGAGGCAGGTAGCTGAACTTGGAAGTCAACCCTGTTTTCAGCAGAAGGCTGGACCAGGGATCTCCAGATATCCTTTCCAACATAAATTCTCTAATCCCTCACTTGCCTCCAGAATATGTTGTTTGCACATTGCTAAAAATTTGGCTCTAACTTCAAAACAGTGATATTACATATTGGAAAGCTCCAGCAACATATTTTTTCATTGGGAATCCCATAACTTTTAACAGTAAGTAAAACAGTCATCTCAAAAAGTACTGTACAATATGTCCGAGTAAAAAGCTTTACTGGAGCTCCCAGTTTCTCTTCTGAATGCTACCTGAAATTATCTACAGGACATCCAGTGTGACTGGAATATCTTCATTTTCTGTGGTTGTAATGAAGACATGGAAGTTTTTATTGGAAGAAATCAAAATGTACACAATTTTCAAGAGTGCATCATCGAAAAGCAATTCCATGTCTTCAGCAGCTTATAACCTAAGAGTAGTACAACACTAAATGGTAAGCTGAATCATTAGCCAGATGTTCCTCCTGAGTATGAAATAGGTTGTTTGATGCTTTTCTCTTTTCAACCACTTCCTGGAACTCACCCTAAAAGGTCTTAATTTACTGCAGAGCATCTGCCAGTAGAGGTTCTACATGAATCCAGCATTGTAAAGGATTTTCTCTGCTGCTTCACTGCTTAACCAATTAACTCGAAGAACTGATATGACTCAGTGCCCTGCAGGAGCTCTTCCTCTAGCCCCAGTGAGATATTAGTGAAGATCTGAGGGTTTAGCACATTGAGCTTGATGTTACCATTGCCAGCTTGGAAGATGGAATATCAAATCCAAGGCTTTTAATGCCTGGTTTTTATTTCTGAAAAATTCTCTGCATCCCGTTGGCTTTGTGTGCTGAGAATATACAGAATTGGTTGTGTGGATATTTTGGGGGGAAGAGCTTTAAAGAGATCCCAGCAGGAGCACATTATTGCAAGATTGCCATTTGTTAGCACAAATTACCTCTTGTTCTGATCACCTTCTCTCTTCAAAGCACCTACTGAGGCAGGAAAGTGAAGATATGAGCTTTGCCATGGCAACCTTACACTTCCTAGTGAAATTAAAACCCAAATGGAAAAGGACATCAAGCTCAGTTGCAAACAGAAACCTTGCTTTTTCTTTCAAAGGAAGCTGACGAAAGTTTTAGCTATATCTTAAGATATTAACAACTATTCAGAATTTTTCTGAAGACAATGAGATGAACAAAATAATTACAACAGTAATAGTAGTAGTGGTAATAAAAAGAACAGCTCTCCTTGAACTAAAAGCTAACACTAGGAGATCAGCATTTGGGTTTCACGGACAGTCAGCCTCTAAAGCAGTGCTTCTGGCTCATACAAAGATGCTATTTCAGTATTTACGTCTTTTAAATAGGGGGCACAGTTTATAGGGTAAGGGAGCATGTGATGTTTTCGAGGATGCCATTCCTGATCTGGAACGAGGCAAATACTTTCCAGAGGAAAAAAATGTTGCTATTACATCAAAGAAAGCAAACTAGATTGGAAGATAAAGTGAGACTTGGTGCATCTCTGTCACTCCATTCTGACCAGTCTACTGTTTAGGACATGGTAAGTGAGAAAATGCAACTGTCTGGCTGCAAAGGATTTGCCACAAAACCATTTAGTCTGGAAGAGGTTTGATTTAAAGTTCTTTTTTGGTCAACCTTTGAGCTGCCTTTGAGATGGAAAGCAACCTAGCTATTATGACATTCTTTCTCCCTGATTGTTCTCTGTCTAAAAATTTCTTCTTTAGGTAAATACACACATGTACAAAGAAAAGTTTGCCTAGGACCCGAAGCCTAAAATTCCATCCCAGAGAATCTTTAGTCTTGGTTATCTTGCTTATTCGCTTGGTTTGGGTGGTTTTGTTTTGTTTTGTTTTCCAGGGATTACTTTCCCTTTCACAGTTTAGAGTGTACAATTCTTTTCTGTTCCAGAGGTTATTTACACTTTTTTTCTTTTTCTGGTAATTTTTATATATCTTCACAAATATTCCCCACACTGATGAATTGGTACCATGAAAGATTTTTTTCATACTACTTAAAAATTCCTTAGTCATTCTGATAGCTCCTGTTCACAAGACTGCTATGATCTACATATTTTTCATCACTGGAAGCAAGAGCAATTTACAGATATATATATATACATGCATTTTTCTTCAGTGACTGTCCTGGAGTTGAATTTCCTTTGTCATGCTTCTTCATCTTAATGGATGACTAACAACCCACCTGAAGATTTCATGTCTTCTTTTGAAGTTGCAGAGCTGCTGTGGCCAAATTTTGCCCATTTTTACTTTGAAGGTCCATCTCATTGTCCCCTGGGCAAGTCTGTATTTTCTGCCCTGCCTCCTAGCTCATAATTCCCATGAGAACCAATAGTCTATTATTTAAAATGGAAGTAGTCCCAAAGCTTAGAAACTATTTTTTAAAACAATATTTGGTGAAAAACATCCTCGGACAAAAAAATGTAATTCTTCTGTAAGCAGTTGGTTTTATGAAACAGTTCTGACCAGCCGCAGCTGAGTGTGTCATTCTGTGTAAGTCCAAGTTCCCATGAAAAGGTACCTTTCCTTGCATTTTAACTAGTGTTTTTATTCTAGCAGGCCAATTATCCTAATTTTCTGGCTTATTTGGAGGTGAAAGCAATAGCTGCTGGGAATATGAAAACACAGATTTAGAAGTCTGATTTATTGTTATTCACCCAAGCTCTTCTTTTCACTCTTTAAATGGAAGTAACACAAAGCTGTTCCAGTGTGTGGGATGGAACAAAACCTTCAAAAGCCTCACTGAGATTCTCTGAAAAAATTGGCCAGGATATTTAGTAAAAAGGTGTTTTTATCATTAACTTCCATTTTCGTTTAAATGAAAACATTTTGAAATAAGAAAAGAAAGTTAAAATTCTGTTTAGAGGGGGAAATCTAGCAGTTGGAAATATATTTCTGGTGTAGAAGAAATGATTAAAAAAAAAAGGTTTAAAGGTTAGAAATTTATTGGATCAATTTCTTTTTTTTTTCTCTAAAATTTGTTAGCTCTGCTTTGAAGAAAGAGAAAATTCCTTTTTTCTTTTTTTAATGTATCTCAAAAAACTTCTGGGTAGGAACCCATTCTTGTTGTTACTTCTATCATTATATTGGTATCTACATAAAAGCACTTTTATTGCTACTTAAATCTTTCTTCTAATTTTCTTCTAATTTGTTAAAAATAGTTTGTTTTTTTTCCTGTGGCTACCTGCTGTTTTTCAGTAGACTGAATATGAAGCCATTCAACTCTACTACACTGCAAAGCAGAATTTTTCAAGTTTTAATAATTTTTCCTCAAATACAACTACAATCCTACAAGACTGACTATAACACCTATAGCTGCACTTCACATAACACTTCACTCAGCTGACACTTTATCTCTATGGTCTTGATCAAAAAACTTTTTATTAAAATTAAACAGATTTATTCAGAGATGACGAACACAACAATAAATGGTATCAAAGGAAGGACTGTAATTACAAAATGTATTTTTTCCTGGTATCCTATAATGGCATGTATCTTTGGTCTCTCTTCCTCCAGTTGTTGATCCTTCTCTTTCTACTAAGGTCATGAAAGTGTCATAATAGTCCTATTTTTTCTAAGATTCAGGTGTGTAACACCTGTGTGCAACAAAACTCTCGGCACTAAATAATTTTTAGGAACACGTTTCATAATAAATCTCAAATGTCCCTGTTTCACCCCTGCCAAATAATATCTTAGAAAAGGTTACCAAATTGATGTAATTTGCAATTTGAAGAACGTGGCTACCATTTAATGGAGAGTATGGTTGTATTAAAGCACATAATCATCTGGAAAATGCACAGTCAGACATTTTCTGTCTTGGAATCACAACTTTAAAACAGAGACAAAATAAAAAAAAAAAAAAAAGTGGGGCAGAACAGGGGAGAAAAATAAAACATACAAGGCATTTTGTTTTCTTTCTTCACTTTCATCAAACAGGGTCAACTTGCATTCTGCTGAAGAACAACACTTCTCACCTCTGTAAAAGTGTCTATATATTTATATTTTCATTTCCTCATGTTAAAGAGTTTTCACAAATCACTATCTGCATGAAGAATGTCTGGAATTTATTATTGTGACATAAGTCAGAGTTCACAATCCCTCTGACAAAGCAACACACAGAAAATGATTTAAAAGAACAGTTCTGGAGATCCTTTTCAGACTAACAATCAGGGTCTGTACCCACAGAAACCAGTAATGCTTTTTTAGCTTGAAGTCCACCTTCCTTGTATCTCACACTGATTTATTTAAAAGAGGTTTTTTTTTAAACTATTCTTTACTTGGAAAGAAAAAAGAAAGGAGGGGGAAGGGGGTTAGTTGTAATACTATAAAAATTATATTGTGCCTTCCCCAGTCCAGCAGCTTGTAGAAGTTTTTGTCAACTTCCTCCTCCTGATCAGGGGGCCTATAATACACCCCACAGCAGTGTCACTCACACTAGGCTGCCCCTTAATTCTTATCCACAAGGTCTCCACTGGTACATCACCCTCCCCCAGGTGATGTCTGAGACATTCTAGCTGCTCTCTCACATAAAGAGCAATTCCACCACCATGCCTTGCCATCCTGACTTTCCTACAAAGCACGTAGCCATTCATGGCAGCATTCCAGTCATGCAAGCTGTCCTACCACATCTCCATGATCACTATGAGATCATGACCTTGTGACGGCACATAGACCTCTAACTCTTCCTGTTTATTTCCCATACTGCGTGCATTAGTATACAGACACTTTAGGGAAGTAACAGGTGCAGGTATCCCAAGGAGATTTCAGGAGGGGAATTTGCAATGGTAACTCCTCTGGGGAGTTAATGCTGTTTCCTTTATGTTCCTCAAGCAAATCCTACATATTAATAGCTCAAAAGCAGTTGCTAACAGAAAATCTGCATCCTGGCACTATGGTAAACAAAACAGTTGAGGGAGTCTTCTATTCTATGTCATGCCAACTGTCAGTAGAAACATAAGAAATCATACAATTCTGTGCTTATAGCCAAACAAAGGAGTATCTAGGGCTGTTAGAGAAATCATAAAATCATAGAATGGAATAGGTTATAAGGAACCTTAAATATCGTTTATTTCCAGCTCCCCTGATGTAGGGAAGACTGAAAATCTAAAGACAGATGTGCTCAAGATCCACATTTTGTCTTGTAGGGAACCAATGACATTGGTATATCTGTAGCTGAGAATAATGGGAGTTGTGTTTTCTTTGGACCATTAGTTTTCAGTTCATCTTTCCCAATATGCAATCTATAATTTCTTAACTATGATATGTATAAAATCTTTTGGAAGAATAGAATATAAGCATTACTAAATATTATGTTAGATGAAGAGGTTATTCCAAGTCAGTAGGATCACACAACTTTTCAAAAACCACACTTCCACCAGTGTGGTACCAAATTCCAAGAAATTCATACATTTCACCACATCCTCTCTGGTTGAAGGGCGTGGTGAAAACTTAAGGCTTTATGCCCCAAAAAACAAACAAAGTGTCCATTTATATTCATTTCTGTCTTCCACTCCATGATAAAGCTATTCCTTTCAAGGGGACTGTTGATATAATGAGTTAATAACAAGACTTAATTCACCTGAGTTTTATTCAATTTTAAATACTTAATATTACCAGAATGTGTTAAAGGAAGACTAGTGTCCTCTGTTCAGTTAGTGTGTCTTGTCATATTCAGTTTTCCTTTACCTTGAAGACTAACAGATCTACTCCTTCTTTCTCAAGCTTTTTGAAGCTAATGACATGAAGTATAAATTGGATGGGAGCGCCTCATCTCTAGTTCTTTTAAGAACCATTAATTGACTTAAGCAATTTTTATGAGTGGGGTATACTTGCTTTATACAGATTCTTTATCCTCAAGCAGCATTTTCTTTTCTGGCACTAAAATAACTCAGCATTTGTCATAGAGACTCCCCAGCCACTACAGGAAGGTGATACAATGGGGCGCATATTTCCCCCCGTTGCTCTCCTCACAAATCTTGGTACTGAAGCAGACAGCTATCACACAACAGAGCAGAACTGGCATTACACCAACCTCAAATGAGTTTATTTGAAAACTAACCTTTTGCTAGGAAACCACTTTGGCAGAAAACTGTTGCACTAACAAAAGCTAAGGAAAGGATTTTACCAACCGTGGTTGAACTGAACAGTTCCAAGGTATGAGTTGACGTGAATAAATTCCCTCCTCTTACAAAAAAGCTCCATCTATTGACTGAATGATCCATACTTATGATGAACTAAGCCCTCTGTAAGGCATCCAGAAGTAATAGCTCAGTGGTGAGGAAACAGCACTAAGCATCAAACTCCTGTAAGGATGTTACTGACATCTCGCTTTTTCTTTCTGCTGCCTAAACATTATACATATCATCACATTCAGAAATACCTCTGAGAGAAGAAATACCTCCAATGGAAATGTTCCAAAACATGGACTAGACTGCACAGTGTTGACATGCCACCAATGTTTTTTGTGATGTTGAGACCTATTATCATAGAAAAATATTTAATTTCACAGAATTCACTGGGTCATTCAGTGATTGTGAAACTCATGGATTAATTTAACAGTTTGGGGCTTCAGGAAGTCAGTAATTCTGTCTCTTACAGTCACTTCTCCAGTCATTTTCTGCATTAGATACCAAGTTCTTATCAGATAGGATTGCTGTAAATCAAAGATGAACATTTATCCTTTCTGATAGGTCTCTTGCAATAGCAGTGAGAGATCAGTCAGCATTAGATCATGGAATCACAGAGCCATAGAATATCCTGAGATCCTGAGTTTAAAGGGATCATCAAGCTGCCAGACAAATTTCTAAAAATTTCTTGTTAGAGGTATCTCTAAAACTTGTTTTCCAAAATAAATATAGAAATAAAGAAAATAAACAAGGAAAGCAAGAAAGTCCAACATCAATCCCTTTGCAGCTAAAACTTTCCATAGATAAAAGACATTGAAGAGCTTTCAGAGGATCTCAGAAAGTACAGATAGGGGAAGCTCATCCAGGAAGTCATTCGAAATCTTCCTGGTAGCTACTCTGAAGAATGGCTTGAGTTGGAAAGGATCTTAAAGGTCATATCAGAAAAATGATGCAGTACAAAGATATCTGCAGAGATCTCAGTGTTGTATCCTAAGTTAAGGTGTTCGGGGGCAGGAGGAATTAAGTGTATTTTTAGATAAAACTTATATAAACTTTTTATTTGTTTATCTGTTGCTTTTCTAAGCTTTCTTAATCAGTTAAAGAACAAAAAATTTCCGCAGTAAAATCCAATATAGCATCTATTAACAGTCTATTTTTGTGAAAGAGCCATTCCCAGCATTAAAAACCATTTAGCTTCATTAGAAAGCAAGCAAAATAGCTCTCCATGGAGTATTAATAACTTTGATTCTTCTTGCAAAACTAAAATAAATGCAAAAAGAAAAAAAATAATTAACAGATAAAGAATGGCAGATGTTTGCAAAAATTTGAACTTTAAACCATTTAAACTTAAGTTCTACTGAGAATGAAGAATATAGCAGAACACTCAGCTATATAAAGATGAATTTTATCACATAGAAGCCAAATTTAGCTTCAAATTTATAGTATTTGCTGTAGAAGAATTATAATGTTTTATCTTCTTTTGTCTGTGTAAATAGAAAATGAGAACCTTCCTCTCTGCTTCTGACATTAGGTATTGCCACATATCTTATGATAAAGAATGAAAAAAAAAAAAAAGTGAGTAACCAAGGTGACTGGTTGCAAGTGTCTATAAATGGAGGCAGAAAAAATAAAACAGATGAATTATTTTCATAAACAGAAAAAAAAAAAAGGAAAATTAACAAAACTTGCTGGCTGTCAAATCCTGTGAAATCTATTGTGGGTTCATGAGAGTGTTTAGCATATAGAAAGCATAAAATTGAATGATAGGGAAAGAGCGAGAATGAATACATAAAAATGACAGATGACAAAATTTACTGGGCTTGGTAAATCACTTTTGTAATAGATACAGCTTTTTTATTAATTTTTAAAGCAGTGTATTTATGCCAGAATGAATTGTCTAGGTGTTAAAATTTGCGTTTCATACTTCATTGTTATGAAATGGGAATGGGAAGAGACAATTCAATAAAGTGAGATTTCTAATGCTATACCTCCCAGGCTTCATTTCCCATAGATGGTAGGGAATGGGACATCTTGCAATAAAAACAAATGTTCTGAAGTTATTTTTTATCTTTCTTGTCATATTCCTAACACTGTTTGATCTGGGAAAGGCACATTTAGACACAGGTCATTGAAAAAGCACAAACCTCCACATTTGTGAAAAACCTCACTGTGTAAAATCCTCCTCTGGATAAATTCAGGATTTGTCTGGATGCTTTCCTGTGGGACTTGCTGTGGGAAACCTGCTTTAGGAGCGGGTTAGACTAGGTGGTCTTCAGAGGTCCCTTCCAACTCCTACAATTCTGTTATTGTGACTTAACTAAATTAGAGTTGTAATTTATATATAAATGTGTGTGTTACTGAAAAAATAATCACTGTGCTTCCTTGCACTAGAGCTACATCTTCCTTTAGTCTTAGTTCCCTCGTATTAACATATAGTAATGAAACACTTCAGGTCTTAAATGATAATCAAAAGGGCCACAGGCAAAGTGTGACCACTGTATAGCTACGGACAGTGAGAGAGTTGCTCTCTAGGCTAATGTAATCCTCTTCAGAGATGTAATATATTACGTAAAGATTTGTTTTACTGACAAAGTTTAACTTCTTAAATGTGTCTGCCAAAGACAGAAAACGTCCAATTAAAGGGTTAGGTACAAGTGGCTCAACAGATGTGGGGACTGCATTGAGAATGTTCTTCCTTACACAATTCTTTGAAGAGAGCTCTATCTTAATAATATATAGCAGCCTATGTGGAAAAATGAAGTCTTTTTTTATAAATATTACTGGGACCATTGGCACTTTGCTCTGCTTAGCTACGAGGAGTATTATGTTCAAGAATAAAATGAACATTCTAAGTCGATATAGCATAGCTTTTTCAATCACAAATGATGTCCCCTTCTGTGCTCAGAAGAGAGCATTTCCAGTGTTCAGTTATGAAGGACAGCAGCAGAATTATCAGCATCCTGCTGCCAGTCTTGGATATTGCTGATTGAAGGTTGAAAGAGCAGAATGTTTGCTTCAAGAAAACTTCTTGGGCTTATTTGTATTTGTAAACTTGTGGTTCAAAACGGGGATGTCGCCATTTGTTTTCCAATGCAAACAATTTAGCAAAAGGAACACTATGAGTTCCCACATTTTGTAGGGACATGTATGGTCTTAACTGATTTTCTAAATGAAATAACTTAGGACTAAACACTGCTCCTCCTTCAGAATATATCCTGAGTTTATCCCACCTAAGACAAGCAGGACCATCTTATGCTCTGTCTGTGACTAGAGTTCTATGTACTATACTGTGAACTGAAAATACTTATAGGATCATAGAATCATAGACTATCTCAAGTTGGAAGAGACCCAAAAGGGCCATCAAGTCTGTCTTGAGACATCTCCTGTCTCCACACAGAACCACACAAAAATCAGATCATGTGTCTGAGAGCACTGTCTAAATACTTCTTGAACTCTGTCAAGTTCAGTGCTGTGACCACTTTCCTGGGTAGGCTGTTTCAGGGCCCAAACACCCTAAAACTTATCTCCATTGATTTCTGAGAAATTCTTAGATGACCATGTTCCTAAGATAGGTATCCAAGGAAGACTGCATGGACAAGGGGAAAAATCTGATCTCAGCCTCACCAATTTTGTGTAAACCTAAAAGCACTGAGTTTTGTAAATGGAAAGAAATGCAAAGAATACACAACTCTTATTCAAGTGATAAAATGTCTAGACGTTTTATGGGAAAGTTAGATTTATAATAAATACACTTATAAGTAAATTTAATAGTACAATAGATGTCAAAGAAGATTAAAAATGCATAGGAAAATGTAGTATTATTTTCTTCATCTTCATTGTGAAGATGAAGAAAATTAAGTACAGGAGGACTTGGCCCAATATGCACCGACTTGCATTGCCTCAGATAAGACTTCTCTAAGTGCAATATCCAAGACCAAAATTATTGTCTTGATTTTCAGATATCCTTTTTCCTCAGGACTTCAGTCTTCTGCTCTGTTTCAGTTGAAGTTAAAGTTACTTCATTAATTCTTCTGGCCAAATTATAGATCCAGGGACTGAAAGAAAATTTTTGTAGGAGGAGAAATTTTCCCAATGGATCTAAAGCAAATTTCCACCAGAAAACCTTCTTTCATTACACTGTATATGTTTCATCACATCAGGACTCAGCTAGCTTTTGTCTTTTGTTGTGGGCCATAGTCACTTTCCTTACAAGTTTCCCTTTCAACTTAAAGTCCCAGCAAAGATTCTGTTCGATGGATTTACTGACAGACAATTTTGCACACTGACCTTTGATTCATTTCACACAAATACAGACTCAGCATCCTAGATATATTGTTATAGACAGCCCTTTGGGTCTGATGATACAACATTAGAGACTAAACAATTTGCACATAACTGCACCAGGAACTGTTGTGTAGAGATGATCTCTAGTCCTTTTTTTTCTTTTTTTTCCTTTTATTTGATCATTTCTTCTAAACTTCATTCCTTTCCAGGAAAGGATTGTTCAGGTAGAAGAAACAGTCATCAAATTTTATTTTCTCTCCTCTTTCAAACATAAATCATTATTTACACTCCCTGAAGATGCAGATCTATCCTCCATAACCCAGCTTACTCAAGAATTTAAAAGCTGCTTTTGCTTAAAAGCAAAACAAATATAGCATATAAAAATGATATTAAAAAAAAAAAAAAGAAGAAGATAGAATAAGCAAATGCTGACAAATAAAGGGCATCTCACCAAACCTTGGGAAAATCCATCTTGTGGTAACTTGGATAAGAGCAGAAAATCACTGCTTATAGATATACCCACTCAGTAAAAAGATCACTCTGAGCATCAGTTCAGGGCCTCAGAAATCCTTTTTTTTTTCATTTCAAGAGCTGTCATCACAGAGGGCATCTCCCTAAGCTGGAGACCCTGAAGTTAAAGAGCCCTTGGTCCTTGGTTAATCCATGTTAGCTGATCTGCCTCAGAACTATGAACACCACAGTGTAGTGTTGAAAAACCAGCAAAGTTTCCATGGAAACCCTGTCTTGAATTCAGCAAAGTTCATCAAATCTAACAAGATTCAGAGGAAATGTTATAAGGCTGACGAATTGATATTTTCCCTGAAACTTCCTGGTAGAAGTACTAGAAATGTGTGCAGAGGTCTTTGTGGCATATGTAGGCCTCTTTTAAGAGTTCAGCAGTGCCTTTTGTAAAACAGAAAGATGCAGTGATTCACTCACATAAATATTGAGTTTTAACTCCACTTGTACCTGCCAAAGCTCCCGCTGCCTTCTCAGCTCAGTGAAGATCTGGCCTGCTATCTGCCCTGAATTGTAATGCCAAATATTGCTTTTTATTTAGCTTTTTCAGCAACATTCTGTTACACTGAAACTTGCTTTTCTATTCTTAACTATCACCACCACCTTGCTGTGATCACTGGAGATGAAAGTTTATCCTGCAGGTTTATTATGCCTTGAGGAAACAAATTACTCCCTGACACTCAACCATCTCTCATTTTCAATATCCTTAAACAATTCTCTCACTGACTTCCTGCTGTTCATCTTCTTGGCGTCTAGCTCAAGCTGAAAGCCATCAGAAATTCAAAAAGGTGCCACTTATCCTAAAGACTGGGAGCTGGGAGCTGATATTATAGTTCAGAGTGAAAGAACATGAATGAGAGGAAGTAAGTCTTCAGAAACAGCTTCAGCAGCTGGAGTCATACGGGCACATATGGAAAGGACTGTCAAATGCAGCTTTTTCACTTATCTATTCAGAGCCAAGCGTGACATCCAGGTGACAAATGCAAAATGATGCTGAGGGAAAAAAAGAGAGTACTGTGGTAGAGGTCATGAAATGCTGAGACAAAAACAGGGATTAAAAACAGATTTGCAATGGAAGAACTACATAATTTCAAGACTTTTTTTTTTTTTTCTTCAGATTGTATTACATGTCTAATGTCTGGATTGTATCAGCAAATAGGCTGCAGGGTTGGCCTATGTGAGAAGAGGCCAGTAGTTGACCCATGTGAAACAGAACCAGTTTTATATGGACCAACACTGGCCAAAGATGAACCAAGAGGTGATGCTGCTGGCACTTCTGTAATAACACTTTTAAAAAAGGTTGAAACAACTGCATAGCATTTGTGATACAAGTGAGAATAATATGAGAGAAACATCCCTGCAATCACCAAGGTCAGTGAAGAAAGAGGAGAGAAGGTTTAGTGGGCATGCGATGACTGGACTAAGTGATCTAAGTGGTCTTTTTCAATTTGCATGATTCTATGATTCAGTGATGAGTGATGTTAGTTTTGTCTTTGTTTCTTATCATACTACTCAATTTTTATTTGGCAATATATTAATATTTCCTGAAGAAACTCTCTTTTGCCCATGTCGGTTACAGGTAAGTAATCTCCCTGATTTCATTCCATCCATATTGTTTTTCAACTAATTTTCTCCCCTTGTGCTGCTGATAGTTGGAGTGGCATGGTGGGAACCAGGAATACAGCCAAGGTCAGTGCTCTGCACTGGTGATTGCATCCCTCCTTGGTCAAAGAGCTAAATCTATTGCAACACCTCTATTTAGTAGAGCAGTGGGTTTTGGTTTTGTAAACCTTCAGATATGAAACATTTAATTCTAACTCATATCAATTTCTCTCTCCTTGAAGCTTCCTGCTCCTTCCCGAGTAAAATTTATTCGTATTTACTGAGGATGGTGTAATGCAGGGTAAAGACTGCGAGTACAGACCCATAAAGGCAACTCAAATGGAAAACTCAGATTCTGATAATGAACTTGACCAATGCTACAAATGATAGAAAAATGGAAAATTAAGCTGGAAATAACCTTGACAAGTCATCTTACCTTCTCACTTTTCCCTTGTCCCATTCAGTATCTGAAATGTTTCATCCAACATGATTAAATCACTGTAACAATTTGCTTTCCTGTCCAGCAGATTCATTTGATATTAGTGTTTAAGATGGTAGAACTGCAGAGGAATCTCAAAAAACCTTCTTCTGGGTGATCAAGGTAAATGCTCATTTCTGTTTGTTTCTTTTTTACAGTATTTGATCTAGACCTAGTATTTAGCTGAACAAAGAGATTTTTTAGGAGTGTCCTTTGCTTTGACTGTAATCAGATTTATTGTCATATTGCCTGTGTCACTAATCAGATATCTTTTCCTTTGTTTTAAGTAGCCCTTTTTATTCTGTGAATTTCTTGTGAAGACACTGAAATATCCCTGCTGGAAATGCAGACCGTTCTTATTTTGTAGGATCGCAGAATCATTAAGGTTGGAGAAGATCACTAAGACCATCTAGTCCAACCATCAACCTATTACCACCATGCCACTAAACAATGTCCTTCAGTGTCATATCTATGTATTTCTTGACCACCTCCAGGGACGGTGATTCCATCACCTTTCTGGGCAGCCTGTTTCAATACCTCACCATTTTCTTCAGAAGAAATTTTTCCTAATATCCAAACTGAATCTTTTCTGGTGTAATTTGAGGACATTACCTCTCATCCTATCACTGTTATCCAGGAGAAGTTGACCCCCATCTAGATACAACCTCTTTTCAGGGGGTTGTAGAGTTAAACACCTCAGAGGATGATTAAGAGCAGTTCAGCATGGAGAGATACTCTGTTGACTTTGTTCAGACACTTCCTGGAACCTGAAAATCTGCCCTTCTTTGCTGCGCATCTGGTTTTCATGACCTTCAGAAGCTCCCACTCCTTATCTGAAGTGGAAGAAACCTGTGATCAATTCAGCCAAAGGAACTGGGACCAAAGGAATACCCAAAAGTCTTGGAGTTGCTGGACTAGAGATAATCATCCTGACATAACTAATGGGATTAGTAGAACCACAAAAGAAATTTCTACATCTTAACAAGAAAAAAGTCTAGTGATCCTTGGTTAGCGAAGGACAGATCTGGTAAGGCTACCAAATATCTGGATATTGTCATTCCTAAATCTAGCAGGAAAATATCTGTTTATGCACTACACTGTGCCACAGCTACTCAACTCTTCCTCAGGTATATTACCAGGTTGTTGTTTAAAGTGGAAGGATTAGCCTTGAAGCCATCAGCTTCAGGTTTTCTGTGCCATAATCCCCACATTTCATATTCCCCCGTTGACACAGGCAAAACCATGCTGGAGGTGTTAAAAAAGAAGTGTAGATGTGGTATTGAGGAAGATGGTTTAGTGGGCATGGTAGTGATGGGATGACGGTTGAACTAGATGATCTTGGTAGTATTTTCCAACAGTAAGGATTCTGTGAACTACAGAGATGGAGTCAGGAAAAACCTTCTCTAATCTTCAGTTCATTTCACATAAGCAGTGAATGCTGGGACATACCTAGCTGGAAAAGTTGTGGCAATATTTGGTTGTAAAAAATGTTAAATCTTTTGAAGGTTATTTCCCAGAAAGCTCTATTGAGTAAAATTGCCTCCACTGATTTTTAATATTTATTCTCTTCAGCACTCAAGGAAAATTTTCCTGCTAAAATTAATTCATAGATTTTACCTGCAGCTCCTCAAAATTTCAAAGAAGGCTCTATCTCATTGGTGCAGCTAGGTCATAGGACCTCAAGAGATCTCAGTGGGCACTGGAGTGGCCATAACCACATGCATGTCCCAGTCTTCTCATTGTACGGAAGAAATGCTCTGTCTCATCTGCTGGAATATGACCTGCTGCATCTTCTCCACCTACCAGCTCATTCAGGGAGACGTATTAAACTGGTAGTAGCATTCCTTTTAGTCTTCCTACCCATTTATCCTCTAGTTCACCTACATGCATTATAGAGAACAGGGATTATTACTTACTGATTGATAATTTGGACCCTCCACTAGTGGTTGCAAAAATGGTGGCTTTCAGAAATACCACTTTTAGAAATCCATTTATCTGTGTTTCACTACTGAATTGTTCTTGATATTAGTAACATACATAGACAAAAATTCTTTGTAGCACATTTGCCTGACTTTCCAGAACGGTGTACTTACTTTCCAGACATTTCTAAACAGTTAATTTTTATTTCCAAGCACAGGAAACTGCAGGCTAAAGATTCTTTCTTTTCTTCGTTTCCTTTCTGCTAGGAATGAATGAATTTAATGTAGTCTCCTTCTTACTTCCCTCTTTACAATGGAGACAGCTGCTGCATCACGGTAAACAAACATTCAGATGGTTTGGAGAACAACTCCTTACACAGTCTACAGTGTACAGTAATAAAGGATACACAACAACATGCAAGACATTCTTTCAGCCTCCAAACACTTCTCCCTGTTAACCAATTCAGAACATATTAAACCATTAAAGAAGAGCTTTAAGCTTTAGAGTAGATGGGACATTTTATCCCTTGTAGTTCTCTCCAGGTTCCATAGTAAGCAAGCAAGAATGGAACAATAATAATAAAAATAAAAAATAAATAAAAAAGAAAGAGAATACAAGAAAAAAGAATACACCTCCCAGTGTGGCAGGATCCTTTAAATATAATCCACAAGGCTAAGAGATAAATGCAAACTTTGTCTTTTCTAGGTAACTTGTGGCTAAGATTGAGTGATTGGAGAACTTCATACTTCCTTTGACAAGGTGCTATGTATGCTAAATATAGAAGGTAGTCTGATAAGTATAATATATATGTAAATATATATAAATATATATGTATTTTAAAATCCCAGAACTTGAGCCTGAAGTTCCTTGAATGACTGGAGCTTTGAAATAGTGTTTTGATGGAAAGTCTCTCAGCTACCAAAGAATGCAGCTGATCAAATCCCCAAGCAAGCTTCTTTTATAACAGCAAGCACATAAGAACAACATGGAGGGAATAGTTCTTGGTTTCTTGAGTGAACTAACCCAGGCATCATGCAGTCTCTATTATTGCTGTTACTGGAGGAAAATCTGCTACTCCTTTTATTATTTCTGAGCCTGGGTGAAGCCTCTCAGAACAAGCATGTTTTAAGGGAATATTCATATGGAGAGCTGAAAGGAGCTAGTTGTTCTATCCAATCAAGAATGGGAAGGTATATGAACTGTAGATTAGAAGATAATGCAAATATTTTACAAGAAATCTCTTCATTTATTTTAACAGCTCCCTTGGAAGCTGTGGATGAATTATCACCTATTTACAGATAGGATAGTGAGAGTTAAAGTCCATCTGCCATAAAAAAGTCTGAGCTGGAAGCACCGATCTGAGGCGCACGTCAGCTGCCATTCAGCTATGCTAACACCACCTGTGTGTGTAGATCCAGGATGGCAGCATCCCCAGGTATTGGCAGAGAAAGCCAACATAACTTTATAATACTATGTTGATACTTGGAAATTAAATTCGAACATTACTTCCAAAATTTATCCAGGAATCTCATTTTCCAGGGAAGGGTTTAGGTAACTGAGGCAGGCAGGTACCTCTGGATATCATCTAGTTCAACTTCCTGCTCATATCAGGGTCAGCCAGAGCAAATTGCCCAGGGTAATGTCTGTTTATATCTTCAGAGATCATAGCATCGTAGCATCACTGAGGTTAGAAAAGATCATTATGATCATGTAGCCCAACCATTGACTCATCCCCACCATGCCCACTAAACCATGTCCCTCAGTGCTATATCACGTGCACATACAGTAAATGGAAAATTGTTTCAAGGGAGAAGGGTGGGATCCCTGTGCTGTGTTTTCAGGGGAGAACACAACCCATGTGGTAAACCTCCTGCAGTTCAATGTGCCATCTCCTAATAGGATGCAAAACACCTGCCTGGAGAGATCAGGATTATGTGAGATGAGCTCATGCATTGCATGTTTTTTTCTAATGAATCCCTCTTTAGCATACATTTATGCAAGTTGACAAAGTAAAAGAAGCAATTTCCTTAAATATTGAGCATTCATACGTAAATTGCAGCCTAGTGGAATCTTCCTCTATCCAAACGGAATCCTTTATCTATTTCTGTTATATAAGAAAAGCAAATAATTTCTCATCGGTCGACTTTGAAATACAGGCAAGTGTTCACTTGGAGTGTTATGAAGTGTCAGCTTTTCTAGAGCATTTATTTTTCATGGTCTTAATTTCTCATTTCATTATCTCTCCTTATTCTCTTGCCATGTCAGTGTTTTGATTCGATGGCTTCCTTGTGACAAGAGCTCTTGCTGTGTGAGCGATACAAATGCAGCTTTAAAAGTGGTACAACTTGCTATTAAGGCAGCTCCCTTCCTTGGGAATTTCTTAAAGCTGCAATGAGACAAGGCATACAAGAGACACTTTGATATGCACAGCAGGCTAAGCCCTCCTGCAGTCCCTGCTATGGAGTACTCTGCAAAATCTGTCTCTTTTTGTTCCTGATTTGCAGAGGTTTGATCTGCTTTTGCACTAGCAAGAGAGAAGTGGCACCTCAGACCTACATTTCTGAATGTTTTCACTGCAGTCAATGGGATGTTTGCAAAATTTGTAAACAAAATAATCTTATTATTGCTTTGATTCTCAAAGAAAGAACTGTAATTTTTCTCAGCTTTTGCTGAAGTAGGTACCAACCCTAATTGAGACAGGAAGAAACAACTGACACTGAGTTTGGTTCATCCAGCAGTGGCCATCTGTAATCCCAGTCCTCAGAAATACATCACGGAGGAGATATCAAGATTTCTGGTTGCTTTCAGGAGTCTCAGATCCATGCCTGCTGCCATCAGTGATGATGGAGAAAAAAAAAGCAGGTACCAGTAGGTTGGAAGAGGCAGTTGTATAAGGTATATGACATGTATGGGCCTGATATCTCTGTGTCAGAGGGAGAGAGAATAAGTAAAAAATGTTTGGCTTTATCACACGTGTCACAGAATCACTGAATCATAGAATCATTAAGGTTGGAAAAAACACTAAAATCATCTAGTCCAACCATCAGCCCATCACCACCATGCCCACAAAAACATGTCTCTCTGTTCTACATCTACTCTTTTATTGAACACCTCTAGGGATGGTGTCTCCACTATCTCCCTGGTCAGCCTGTTCAAATACCTCATCACTCTAAGAAATTTTTTCAAATGTCCAACCTGACCATCCCTGATACAACTTGAAGACCTCACCTCTTTTCCTGTCACTGTTACCTGGGAGAAGAGGCAGAGCCTCACCTGACTACAATCTCCTTTCAGGAATTTGTAGAGTGATAAGGTCTCTTCTGTGGCTCCTCTTCCTCAGACTAAACATTCATAGTTCCCTCAGCCAGTCCCTCCTAAGACTTTTACTCCAAATCCTTCACAACTTTGTTGCCTTTCTCTAGAGAAGATTCAGGGCCTCAATGTCTTTCTTGTAGTGAGAGGCCCAAAAGTTAAAAAAAAAAAAAAAACAACAATAAACAGATCAGTGTCACGATAAATAGAGCTGGGGGAAGAAATTAATCTTCCATGGGGAGCTCCTCTTTTTGCAACACCAGGAACTATGACAGGTGTTTGATTATTTCCTGCCATGTAGCAGAAATGTATCAGCACACACAGCTGTGATCTCTCTTCTCCTCACTTTATTCACTACCAATTCTTTTTGGAAAGGAAATGCTGCAAATCTTGACTTACATCAGAAACCACCCTGCACACAATGAAGTGAGAAAGCACTGTTCACATGAGCAAGGCAAGATACTGGATCAAACTGCCAGTGGAAGGGAAATGCCTGATTGAATGTATTCAGTAGGAACAGGGCAGCCCTCATCCACACTGCTGTTCCCTTTGTAGTAATAAGAACACAAGCTTGTAGCTCTTCAGATAGTAGGATTTCTTAAGAGGAAGCTTTAATTAGAAGTAATGGGAAATTGCACCACTGGAATGAGCAGAGTCGTTTGTATACATTCCAGCTGTATTTATGTTGTGAACTGACTCACAACTCAAAGTAATTCAGCTTGGAGATTGCCTCTCTTATTTACCAGTTTAAGGAAGGAAAAGACCAAATTCTGTATGCAGAGGAAAAGGTTGAAATATTTCTTCCTCTTCTGCAGAGCCATTCTTATTGAAAATGTCTAAGAGCAAGAATAGGATGGACAAAGGCTCAGTGATGGGTCTGAGTGCAACTCTTAGCAACTTTGCATATCCTTTCAGAAATAGTTGTGGTGTTTGACTGATCTAAATAGAAGGTCACAGTTGCTAAAATGTTTGATTGCATGAGAACATACCTTGTACTGGATGCCATCCAGAGGGAACTAGACAGGTTTGAGCACTGGGCACAGGTGAACCTCATGAGGTTCAACAAATCCAAGTATAAGATCTTGCACCTGGGTCAAGGCAACCCTCCCTACCTGTACAAGCTGGGGAATAAAGGGATTGAGCACACCTCTGCTGAAAAAGATCTGGGGGTACTGGTGGATGGGAAGCTGGACATGAGACGGTGATATGCCTTTGCAGCCCAGAAAGCCATTTGTATCCTGGGCTGCATCAAAAGATGTGTGGTCAGCAGGGTGTGATCCTGCCCCTGTACTCTGTGCTGGTGAGTCCATACCTGGAGTACTGCATCCAGATGTGGAGTACTAAGTACAGGAGAGACATGAACCTGTTGGATAACATCCAGAGAAGGGACACAAAAATGATCCAAAGAATGGAACACCTCTCCCATGAAGACAAGCTGTGATAGCTGGGGCTGTTAATCCTGGAGAAGAGAGGGCTGTGAGGTGACCTGATAGCAGCCTTTCAGCATCTAAATGGGAGCTACAGGAAAGGAGACAGACTCTTTAGCAAAGTCTGTTGTAATAGAACAAGGCAAAATGGTTTCAAGCTTAAAGAAGGTAGATTTAGGTTAGATATAAGGAAAAGGTGAAAATAGTGAGGCACTGGAGCAAGTTGCCTAGTGATATGGTTGCATAATACTTGAAAAAAATCTGAGATGCTGCCATATCCACCATGAAATCTTTAACTTTGGAAAGAAGAAGGAACTACAAATGAAAGAGTAAGCTTAAGCCAAACCTGATGAATAGTTCTCTGGAAGTTAACTACATGGATTGGAAATATAAATAACTTGTGTTTCTATTTTTTTATAATTAGTCTGTTTTCATTTTTCCAGCACTGAAATTTATTTTAATTAAAACAACATTCGTTCTAATTAAAAAAAAAAGAAAAAAAAGAGAGAGAGAGAGAGAGACTGATTAGGTTAATCAACGTTAGTTCAGCTCATGTAAGTAGCATTTTGGAAATCAATTTTGTCACTCTACTGGCTGAGTTCAGATACCAGTTTGATATCTGTAGTTATCTAAATCAACTTATTTGGGAGTGAATCAAGTCAGATGCTATGTTATAACTATATATATGTTTTTAGGTTAAATTTATCCAAAATGTTGGATGAAGTAATTATGTGCAGTGCTCAGTTCATACAATCAGAAGGAAAATGTTCTCCTTCAAAACAAAAGGTGAGAGTTTATGAAATTTGTTAAAAATGGGAAAGAGGAATTAAAATCCCTTGTCTCATGCAGGAAAATTACCCCATACGTTCATCCTGCCTTGTCTTTGCTTTGACTATAAGAATAAACAGACATTCCTGTAGGAGTGAATTATTGATAACTCCCGGTCGGTTTGAACTAAACTTCTTTATCTGTTTGTAGATCAGTCTGTGAATTAAAACAACCCTTTTCTTGTGTAATCCTCACTCTGCATGAATCAGAACTAGAGCAGAGATTGTTTTAGTTTACACAGGGAAAGCTGTATCATAATGAGGCATTGAAGAATCTGAAATAATTGAATAAGAAGTGGATCAGGGCACAACAGAAAAGATACCGGGGACAAATATCAAGGAATTACACATTACATAGGAAGTCTGATACTCAACATGTGTAATACAGTGGAAGATCAACAACAAAATAAAGTTTGAAAGACACTTTTATATTTTTGTAGACATTTTGATCCTGTCGGAAAATGATTGAAAAGAGGGGAATTTTTTTTTCATACAAAAAATAAAAAGTTCTGGTAAATTTTTTTTCTCTTTCTCTAATAAATGTTTTGTGGAATATTAATAATATTAATAAATGGCTTGTCTGGAGTGTCTTTTGCCTTGTTAACATCTGGAAACAAATTTCTGAATGATCTGTGCTTGTTTGTTCCTTCACTCATATATTACCTCAGCATCAGGTTCTCAAATGCAGTGTGTGTGATTGCTGTGGGCTTTTATGTACCTATACACTTCCAGGCTCCAAATTGGAAATTTACAGTAAGACAGGGCATTTGGTCAGGGATTCTCATTTTCCTGAGAAATCCATCTTGTTTATAAGGACCTCAGGACTTATGAAGCTACTTGCAGAAGGAAAGGCATAGAATCATAGAATAACCTAATCATAGAGTCACAGAATCATAGAAGCATACAATCATTAAGGTTGAAAAATACCTTTATGGTCATTTCCTGCACATAAGGGGAGACCATCCCCACCATGCACACTAAAACAAGTTCCTCAGTGACGCATCTACACGATTCCTGAAATCTCCAGGTACTACCTCCCTGGGCAGCCACTTCCAATATTTTATCACTCTTTCTGAGAAGAAATTTTTCCTAATATCTAACTTGAGCCTTCCCTGGTGTAACTTGAGGCCATTACTCTCTTCTCATTGCTGTTACCTGAAAGAAGAGACTGAGTGCCACCCCATCCCAACCTCCTTTTATGGGAATTGTAGAGAACAATAAGGTCTCCCCTGTGCCTCTTCTTCTCCAGACTGAACTACCCCAGTTCATTCAGCTGCTCCTCATAAGAATTGTGCTCCCAGGCAGGGTGCTGTTTGTACAGACCAGGAATCTGCTTCGACATGCAGTATTAAATATGAACAAAGCAAGGGGGAGAACTAAAGGGAAATCTGTTAAATTAATTAATCTTCAGTGGTTATATAAAACAATGCACTCAGAACAAAACATCAAAACTCTTCTGTTACCTGTTTTGCTGGTAATGCTGTGAAATTAGATCATGAGAATGATCAGGATATCAGAATCCAGTGCCTCTTGATGTTTTGTTGCAGCATTTCAGATGTTCTTTTCCAGAAGGAAAAAATAGAAAAGAGAAAGAAAACAACACCCTCTTACTTTTTCCTTTTGTACAGTTTTAAATTGGTTCTGTGAATTTCCAAGCTCTGTGGAGGCTTCATTTTCTTGTGGGGCTATTGTTTCCTTCTCTCCCTGTAGTTGCTTCTTCTGGATCTCTGGACTTCTTCCTGGAGATAAAGATGGGTTAGTAATAGAACTGACAACAATGTCACTGTAGAAAATGAATGCGAAACCCATAAAGACGAATTGCTGCCTGAGGTGTTAGTTGTTTTTATTATGATGTATTGTTAAGTCACAGAATGGCTGCTTTCAGGTGAAGATATGCAACTCTGAATATCATGGGGATATTCCTATTAAAATAGGTACAAGACCAAAGCAAGCCTAAGCACAGTGATGAAGGACAGGATTAGTTTTCCCTAGCTCCAGCTGTCTGAATTTAGAAGTGTACAGTCAAGGTAATTTACTGTGTCCAGTTACAACAAGTGGAGATTTATGGTGGTAAAGGATTAATGGTTGGTCTAGATGACCTTAATGGTCTTTTCCAGCCTTAATGATTCTGTGATTCAGTGATCCTATGATTTCATGATTCTGTGATTCTATGGCCAGAGCAGATACAGGATGAGACATCATTAATTTTAGAGAAGACAGATCACTCCCTAACCTCCATGGAGTCGATTGACTTGCTCTGCTCTAGTGCTTGGTGTGGTTTGTTCAGACTGAGCCATCTCCATTTGTATACAACCACATTGGATAAAATGAATCCCCACCATGATACCAAATACCGCAGTCTAGGAGCACTAGATTTGTGTCCCATTTTGTGCCAGTTTTCAAGAATTAGCCCTGCTTTTATTTGAATTATAGTGCATCTCCTTATTTCTCTCCTCTTGCAAAGAATGGCTCCCCAACCAATAGACTCTTATCCTCCTCCTTCCTTTCCTTTGTCAAAGTGAACCAGAGCAGCATCACTTAATGCACAAAGTTCATAATGTGTTCTTCAATCCTGGAAAATGAGTGACTGAAGAGATCATGCTGGGCTATATGCTTCGATTGCTACATGTGACCAGCATCTTTCACGTCATCCTCTCCATTTCTGGAGTCTCAGCCATCACACAAAGTCCCCAGGGACAGTCCTCAGCTCCATAGGGGAAGACACAAGCTGTGCAGTGAGTACAGGAGGGGTTGTGGAAGGAGAAATAAGTACTTTCTCTCATTGCAAGTTCCTGAAATCTCACTGACTTTCTTCCTCATTTAGAGAATTAGAATAACATGTCTTTTCACAACACTGCTTTCAGGGACTAGGAAAGACTCAGCTGTCATTGCCCAGCCTCTTTGTTGCACACTTTCCTATATTCCCACATGTAGATGGATGCTCTTTTACTGAAGGTACATGCTGACACAAGTCACTGACATGATTTTCTCGACGGCACAGCCTGGATGCAGGGAGTAATCCTTTCCCTATTTCTCTTTTTCATTCTCAGTGTCTCTGAGAACATAAGAGACAGGGTCACATCTTTGTTGTTATGCCTGACAGCCAATATTGGAAACTTGGAAGAGGAATCATTTTTCAAATAAAAGACAGTATTGATCCCTGTACATTGCTACTCTGGGTGTCAGGGCCATGGCATCGTGGTACTGTTTCTGCTCAAGAAAGACAAACAAATAATTTTCCAATTTTCTCATTCCTGAAGTGAAAAATATTTCCTCACTAGAATGCTTCGCACTGGGCAGTTTTTTTGATAGCTTATGTGCCTACTTGGAAATGAGAGTTGTCTTGCCTGTAACGGTCATTGGTTTATACTCAGTGATGACCATTTCTCCCCAAAATTTTTCAGCCCTCAAACATATCCTACCAGAAAGGTCTGAAGGAGACCTCTTTTGAAGGTTTGTTTTGTTGTTGTCTTTTGTTTGTTTGTTTTCTTGTTTTGTTTCTTATTTTATCTTCTGAGGAAATGAGGGTCCTTGAGCTGGTCAGATTCCCCTGAGATTGCTTCTGACAGCAAGCAAATATAAAGAAGATAAAAGATTTATCTGCCAAGTAAAGCTCTAGGAACATGATTGCTAAACTGGAAAATGAACAGAGGAAACATAAAAACCAAGAAAAAGTGAAGTGACATTGTACTTCTTCCTTTCCTAGCTGCTGCTTTGAATTTCTCTGTGGGATACCATTGTATTGGAAACCAAGGAGACGATCCAATAACAATCCCCCCACCTGAACATGGGGGGGAATAACCTCTCTTAACATCTTCCCTCATTCACACACAAGGCTTTTCTGGCTATGTATAAAGCTTACTGAAGGTTCTCAGGAGATTTTCAGGATTCTTCCAGTACTCTTGTAATTTAGGAAACCTGATTCTGTTGCAAAATGTCCTAGCTGTCTCCTGTCTGCAGCAATTTTAGATGTGTGTACCTCTACTTAAGCCATGATAGCTTTGATACGCAGACAGCACCTTTGGAGGGCCGACTCATCCTCCCCCAAAGGACTTTTTTCTCCAGTATTTTGGGGATTTCACCCTCCTACCTTCACAATGCCAATGAACACATCATCAAAGCTTGATTTGTAGACACATCCCCAGACACAAAGAAAAGAAGGTGTGGGGCCAGCGAACAAGTTGTCCAGATTAAATACTTCCTCTGCATCCCCCTCCCTCAGTCTCCCTGTTGGTTTTCAGATTTATTGAGCAATATTTGAGCAGGGTTATCTCAGGGTTAGTGAAATTTCTACTCTGTAAAGCTCAGTGTCACTAATGCCGAAAGCTTAAAGTCACTGAATCAATCAAACTCAGAGGAAATTCTGTGCTACTCATACAGAATTTATTGGAAAATAAATAAATAAATAAATAAATAAATAAAAACATTAAAAAAAAAAACAACAGTAGAAAGAAGAATACAAGTATTACAGATATTATTCATGCTTAACTATATTACTTAATACTCTTCTAGGAGCTGTTCTGATGCCATAACAGTATGAACATTTCAAGAGCAAAATGGATTTCCAAGGACTTTGATTGAGGAGTCAAATTTTTCACTAACTTCATCTTTCTCTTGGTAATTCTCTTGCTGCAAACATTGTTATCATTGTTACTGTCACTATTGCTGTTGCTGTTGTGTTTTTGGATTGCTCCTGACACAATTTAGAGAAATTCTGAATAATAATCTGAGCTGTTCTCACCTTCAGTCAGCCTGTAATCTGTACAGGAGTGAGATCATGGGGAATTACTTTTTTTTCTTCTCACTGTCCCTTGGAAAGGCAAAACAATGACCAGTAGTTTTATCAGCGTCTCTGAATCAATTACATTATTTGTCCAGGGAGGTAATGGAGTCACCAATCCCAAAGACATTCAAGAAACATGTAGATGTGTCACTGAGGGAGATGGTTTAGTGGGCATGGTGGTGATGGGTTGACAGTTGGAGGAGACATCTTAGTGGTCTTTTCCAATTTCAATATTTCTATGATTTTATGATTCCTTTGTTCCTCATGACAGAAAGAAAAAGCTGAGAGAGAGTACTTACCCCCTCCCCCAGCCCTTCCTGTCTTTTCTCTTGTTTGATGCCATTCACCAATGCACGTAAAGCATGATTCTATGGGGAAAGTCAGAGAAGTGTTGCTGTGCTGATGGATATTTTCTTTGACTTTGTGACTGGAGGCAGCACAAAGGGCAGGGAACATCTGAACAGACTAGAAAGAATTACACAGTTGTCATCTCTCCAATCACTGGCCCAGGTGATCTCATTAACAAGACTACATGTTATCAGGGGACGTTGTTACAACAGTATCTTGAACAATATAAATTCATGTCTAGGTATATACACAAAATCAGATCTTAATATCCTAAACTCCTTGAGTATGTTATGATAGACAGAAATAGTTTTACCTTTCTCTGCATTATAAATACATTAATATATTTTCATCATATTACATATTTTTTCCTTCTGTGCACAAAGATGTCTCAGTAGGAAGCATGAACTTATGAAAGTTCCTTAAGGTCTTTAGTTACACAGTCAGTAGAGAAGCTTCTTAAAAGCACAGTTGATTTGCAGTTGCCCATCCCTCAAGGAGGTACTTTTCAAACTAGCTAAGATTGCCTATAGCAAAGCAGTCTTTGTATGAGTCTGGGACTCCACCTGTACTCAACAAAGAGACAAATAAATTCATAAACAATCCAGAAAATGTCTACTGGTGGAAATGCCATGAGTCCTGAAGACAGCCCAGTTCTCATACGGACTTCCATAAAATTAAAGTCATACCTGCTGAAAGATAAAAAGGATTCAACCAAGATCAGCTATACAAAAGCAGAGCAGAATATAGCAGTTTTGCACAGGGCCACACATTTGTTTTCTTTGCTCTAGTTTCCACCTTCACCACTGGTCAGTTCTGCTCAGATGGATGGAAACATGGTTTGTTGAAGTTGATTGTTTTTTCTTCCAGAAAGTTATATTTCAGTGAAATCTGGTAATAAGAGAGTTTCTTTGTTTTGTAGATTTATCTTCTGGAAAAGCTTAGTGAGACACATCAAATGATCAATGGTTTAATGGTATGGGCACTGGCTGAAACAAGAACCTGTCCTTCCCTATCTTTAAATTTTAACAGGAGGCAGGAACTAGCATTTTCTTATGAACTCTCCTTTTCCTCCAGGATCTCAAATGGTGCTATACTTTTAATATGGAAAAAAATCAATCTTTGATGTCTCCCACTTTTAACAGAAGAAAATTCTGCATTTCAGGACAGCATCTTGGCTTGTAGGGAATGGGAGAGACAAATTTTATGTGGACATTTTGCCTTGCACAAGTGATTTTGCCACTCTAGGAGTCTTGCTCTTCTCCAAGTGGACTGTACTGATGATAAAAAAATTAAAATATAAATGAAAACAGTAAGAACTACACTGCTCACAGCACGATTTTGTGAGAACTTCTTCTTCTAACATCCACAGGTCTTGTCCACTACCCTTCACTACAAAGTCAACTTCAGTCTCACAGTGGTTGATCCTCAACTTCAAGAAATCTCACCCTCCCTACACAGGTCTACTTTTCTTGTCTAGGCGGAAACATCTGAAGTCAAGATGTCAGTGCTCTCATTACCTCTGTGGGCAGGAAACAACCTGTTGTGATGGTGCATATAGTAAAATATAATTTCTCTTATTCAGTACTTTACGTTAACTTTGTCTTCTCTGTCATTCTATGTACTTCTGTGGTCAATATTTAATGAGGCCTGTCATAGTGCCAGTCTGGTTTTCTTTCTATCATTTATTTTTCAATCACTCATTAAATCTTGTATGTAGGAAAATGGAGAAGACTAAAAAAATTCAGTTCATTTTGGTTTATTTCTCGACTCTAAGAAATCTCTACAATATTTCCTTTTTTCCAGTACTCTCATCCCCAAAGGCTTTACCAAATTAAACCAGCAAATAAGATACTTCCAGTCTGAATGGGCAGGACCTTCCCTGGTAATGACATCATTTGTCTTAGCCCAAAGCCAAAGGCTATATTGCTTCTTCACTGTCTACCCAGATAACCCCACACATGCTTTTGGCCATGCTATTTTGATATTTTCAGTCTTCACAACACCTGGTGGCACCAAAACTCCAGAAGTTCATTGATACTCTGTTTAAAGAGAATAATATTATAGAAGCACAGTATTGATTGGAAGGGACCTTTAAGCTTACTTTGGAAGAGACCTTTCAGATCCTTGAGCTCCTGAACTTTGTTGTCTCTCTTCTCAATACAGCTTCTTCTCTCCATTGGAAGTACAAATTGTTCTTCTCTGAATCGTTTTTAGCTATTACTTTTTTTCTCTAACTCCAGCTGGTTCACATTTCTGCGTGACAAATGCATGTTTTCCAGCAAAATGTTCAGGCTATTTGGCATTACTGAGAGATAGGGAACATGCAGCTTCCCTTGCTTGTTTGTTGCAGTGACTAATAGCCTACACTATTAAAAACATGCTGGCTATTAGTGCTAGCCTAGCTGTCACTGCCTTCTGCTCCTTCTTGCAATGTGTTTCCCTGCTAGGTTAAAGAGTCCTTTAGTACCCAGTACTTTCTCTTTGCAAAAATATTTCATACACTTCAATCAAAGTATTTCTACTTCTTTTTTCCTTCTACAAAAAAAAAAAAAAAAAAAAGTTCTTTAGTCTTTAAATCACTGAAAATTATGTCTCTGAGTCAATTCCAGAGCTGTGTCTTCACTGCCACATCTTTGGGTTGGTAAATAATATCAGCTGCTATTCACAAGCACCATGTCTGCGCACTCATTAGCACTCTTTTCCTGTTAGCTCAGCGGTCCTGGGAACAGTGAGTGAGTAGCTCATCCACTCATACATGTGCCACGTAGGTGTTGCACCTTTTCCTGCCTTATAGGTCAGGATGTGCTCCCTGTTCCTAAATGTATACCTGTGCCTTTATCAGTTGTAAATGTTAGTCTGCAGACAGAAATACATAAAAGCTCTAGGCAACACAAGAATTTTAGTCCAGCCAATCTAGCCTCTTCTTAAATCAGCTGTGTCTAAGAGGGAAACAATTAAATTACAGTGTTGAGCAAGTGCTCTCTTGGGAGGCTGGAGAGATGTTAGAAGCTGGTTTTCTGCTTTATAGCTGAGCACTCTAACAGCAGACATTTAGGAGTGCCTTCCAAAAAGCCTGATGCTTTTTGCAGTTTACTCACTGATTCTCGAGGATAGGGAACGTGTCTCACAAGAGAAAAGTGTGAAAGTTTTGTTCTTCAAATCTCATTTGCCTCATGTATGAGCTGATGGACGAGGCAAACTACAGGCAATACTGCAGTGTTTTAGTGCACACCATACGTTACAATTTAGACATTTTCACATGACATCGGGAAACTCAGCAGTGAAGTTGCAGCTTAGTGTGAGTATTAATTGCCCACATTTTAGACTGAAATTCTACTTGTCTTCTTTTTCACTTCTTTGCCTTTCTTTTAACTTGAACATTGAAAAAATGTGCCCTGAACTGCTGAGATGATGCATCCTTTGTTTCTCTCTATGTTACACAGAGACGAGATTGATGGTAAACTGCCAGCACTGCTGAGCAGAGATGCAGCTTTAGTCTTCATTTGTGTGCATGCTTTTCTACACGCCCACACACTACTAACATCACAGAAGATGAAAGTGTTTTTAATCGGAGCAAAAAACATGGAGAAAAATATCACACTGTATCCAAGAAGAAAGTAAAACTTTCAGTCGCACTAAGTTCAGAAGGCATTTGTTCTGGCTTCTTTTGTAGTTTGTTTCATTTAGACTCTTTTTGTTGTTGTTACTGTTGTTCAATTTTCTGCTAGAAAGAGATTAAATTAATGGAAATTGATTGGTGTATCTAAAGCTATGTACAGGGAGATCTGGGTGCAGTGGATACATATATCACAGAACAAACCTTCCTACTGTGGTTTTTACTGAAATCATTTATTAAAGTCTACCTTTCCTTCAGTGTGATCTGATTTTTTCACCCCACCTCCCCCAGGCTCACTCTTGAACTGATTCTTCAGCTTTTCCTTGCACTGGAAAGAGCACAAAGTGCAAGATCTAGGCATAAGGTATAATAAATTATATATTCCACCCCATTCTTTCAAAGAATTTTATAATCAGTGATTCCCATCTCACAATAACCATGAGAATGGAAATAAACTTTTGGTGTAAACTAACATTGCAGTACGGCTGTACTAACTTTTATCTGTTCAGATTCTTTTGTGGAATAAAATTCAGATGGCAACATCAGTCCAGCCAAAGGCATTTCTTTGTAAGGCAGTCTCATAGAGAGAAGCACATCATTTCTGTTACGAGGGATAGATTGATGTCTACATCTGAAGTGCCCGCCAGTTTAAGCAGGTAAATCCATACTCATAGTGTTGTCTTGTCGCTCTGCTTCTTCTGACTCCTATGTAGACCCACCTTAAGAAGAGGGGCAGGGTACATTCTTTTGTACGTCTCATAGTTTTAGATGCAGTCTTTTGACAGAGCAAAATAACTCTTCTAACAACTACCTCACACTCTTTCAGTAGATTGCTGAAATCCCAATAAAGATGTTGTCTTTTGTTGGCCCTGCACAAGAGTTTCTCTGTGAAATCTTAGGCAAAAATGTCAATTTCCAACAATCTCTAGCTAAATTTAATATAACAATAACAAATGCCTGAGTTATCTATAGAATCACAGAATCAGTAAGGTTGGAAAACAGCACTAAGATCATCTAATACAACCATCAGCCTATTACCACCGTGCTCAATAAACCATGTTCCTCAGTGTCATGGGAAGTATGAGTTGAGATGAAAAATACAGGAAGGGAGTAGACATGTTCAGGTTATTTCCTTCCTTGCTTTTTAAGGACACAGCTGTTCTATTGGCAGTCCCAGCTTTGTACATGTAAAACAAACTCAACTCAGTGTTTTCCTAGCCACATTGAAAAGAATTCTTCCATATTCACAGAATCACAGAATCATTAAGGTTGGAAAAGACCTTGAGGGTCAAATCAAATCATCAACAATATTGCTATGGAATATTTTGTTAGCATTAAAGACAGTTAAATATCCAACATCTGTATGTAGTTTGCCTTAAAGCCTTGTCTGAGAGCGAAGCCTTCCATGCCCTCACCCCATAGCTCTCTGTTCCATTGCCTCTACAAATGGGTTCCCAAAACATGCATTAAATATGTCATGAAAGCAGTATGAGATTTAGCAAGCTGAACTTTGTACAGCACCACAAGGATAAAAGGCATTCAATAACCAGGGACTGGTGCTGAAGTGCTGCATGGCTCGGGCTGAATCTAAAGCTCAGGTCCACTGTGATACTCTATCTGGTTTTCACAAAGACTGAGTAAATTCTTTCCCTTACAAACAATCAGAGAAATCACGTGTGTATCCATGCACAGCCTGTTCTCTGCTAAGACATTAAGTCAATTGTGAGTACCACAAATCTTAGAAATGGCAGGCTTCCTAATCCTATAGTTTAATTCTTGGCATTTTTTGATAGGTTTCTAAGGCAGAGGCAAATAATCTTGATCAGTCCTTCAAGGCGATTGTGCCAGAATCAAACCATTCTCATTTAAATAAGATCACAGATCATGTCCAAAATTCCTCAAAAATGAGGTGAATAAATTATAAATACTTTATTTTTACACTTTTTCAGTACTCAGAATAATTTCTTCCCATAGATTTAAAATAGAATGAATAGGCCCAGTGCTTTCCAGCTAGGGATCTCTGAGGACCATTTTCAAAATGATTACTACAGCTACAGAAATTTAATCTTATCCAAATTTCTTACTGCTGATGCTCTAAGAATTGCATAGATTTGATATGAAAAATATACCATTCACTGCCTCCACTTTGTCCTGGTTTCCATCCTGGATTATCCCCATCTGAACTTTGCCATCTTTTATTGTAGCTGGCTTCAGTACTGAATTGGAAATAAAGGAATTCAACAGTGGTGTTCAGCACAAGTTTGGAATGCATTCAGTCATGACCCCACTAGAAGAGTTCAGATTAAATGACAAACCAGCTATATCTAAATGAATATCACTGTTTTTGTTTCTTGTTTTGTTGGTGGTTACACCAGGGCAATAGAATGCTATGCCCTGATCCTCAGCTAAATGAGTGGTGCGCTCGACTATTTATTTTCAGTCCAAAAATAGCTAAACAGCATTGAAATACACAGCTAATTGATCTTACCTAACATTTCTCACATTAAGAGAAGAGGTTTTGTGATCACTTACTCAAACAGCTTTTCTGGAAGAAAAAAGGAGATGGCAGCCACTGGTAAGAGGCAGCTGAAGTTAATTCATTTACATTGACTAGCTGGAGCCAGAGAGCAATGTTAAACTACAAGTGAAAGTCTTTGCAATACTGATATTGATAAACTGTTCAAGAGCAAGATATACCAAAACACAATCACTTTTAAATATTCCTCCCCTTCCTGGAAATCTGGAATTAATACAAACATCTGGGTTGTTGCAGTGTCTTCCCCTCTGTATTTCCAATTTGTATTGTAATCCAGATGTTCATTATGATCCAAGGATAGGACTGTGCTGGTACCGAGTGTATGAGTACTTACAATAAGGGTCATGTTTTCATTAGAATTTAGATCTGTCTGATCTTCTCCATCTCCAAGTGAGATCAGACATGGTTAATGGGCAATATTGGTGGGAGATGGATGGTTGGATTAGTGAGGGTCTTTTCTAATCTCAGTGACTCTATGATTCTATGGTATTTGGGAATTAAAAATATGCATTTAATGACACTAGAAGGTTCATTCAAAGGAATTAAAAATGAAGCAGCTACAATTTCTCGTGTCCCATAAAATGAACAAATGAGTTAAGAATGTCTCTCATGTTGATTCTGTGCTGGTTTGCACATATTGAATTCACTCTGCAATTTTCTTTGGGAAACACTGACAAGGTTCCTCTTTTTTATACTTAGCCATCTGTAGTCATGAAATTAGCAAGAATTTAATGTGAGAATTATGACACCTTATGCTAAACACATGAAACATGATGTTTCTGTGCATGGCACATGTCACTTCATGGGTCTGCGTAGGGAAACTTGTAGAAGAAAGGTCAAGGAGAGCAGTCAGGATATCTGGTACAGGATATGTGGAAGAATGAATGTGAAAAATATTCTCAAGAGTCCAGGGAATTTTTAAAGACCTTCAGTTTAATTTAAACTTGCTATTTGTCTATATGCACATGAGTAGATAAGAATTTCAATTTTTCACCAATAACAGTGTATGCAGTGTTGAGTATTGAAGCCAAAGAGATCCAGGACACCTTTAATGGAATCAAGAGTTCCTCAAGGATGATGTAGCACAATAGTAGAATCAGATCAGATGTGGGATCAGAGCTGAAAAAAAATAGGAAAATCAAAAGTGAACCCAGACATAGGGGATAAGAAGAGAACAAGGAGGAGCTTCAGCTATGGATTTACTTTGGAAAAGAAAAATTGTGATAAAATACATATTAAAAGATGGATGAATTGTTAGAGTTTTAACAAAAAGAGAAATTATAACACTCATTGTACAAAAGTATTGGTGGAAGAAATGGTCTGAGATCTCCAGTTATCAGTGACAAATAGGTGGAATGATGAATTTCAGTGAATCATTGCTATAGCTTTCTCATTTTGACCATTTACAGAGATACTACCAGAAGAAGAAATAAATACTGCAATTCAGTGGCAAATTTAGTTGTATCCACTATTGCTTCTTCGTAGACTAAGGTCTGAAAACATAGAAAACCAAGAGAACATTTATTACAGGGATTGTAACTCTTTCACTAAAAGTGCCTGAAAATTAATAAAGTCAACCAGGAATGGATTTATTGTCCATATCAAAGATGATCTCTGACTTCAGTTCTTCATGTTGCTTTTCACAAGGAAACGTTCTCCTGTCAGTGGGATCAGCATATTGTTGAAAGATATAGTCTGTAGAGCAGGGACTGTCTCCATTCAGACATCAGGATGCCATCAGCATTTTAAAGTCATATTTCTTGGAGAAGTCAGGTCTGTGCAGTGCCAAAAAGATAATGGAATTGCAAGTACAAGCAATACATATTACGGTAAAAGGGAAGTTCTCCAACACTCGTGGAGAGAGAAGTGGGTCCATGCACTGCCACTGTCTGTCTTCTGATTTTGATACAGCTCTGTATTGAGCCAAACTCTTTGGCAGGTGAATTGTTGTAATCATGAAAGTCCCAAAAAGCCATTGTATGGGCACAATGAGGTACAGTGATAAGCAGTAAAGGGACAAGAAGGAGAGACCTTGCTACCTCTGTTGTGGTGACTGTTAAAGGTCTTCAAACAGCTCTTTCTACAGCATTCAGCTATTTTCCCTTATTGTCTGGGTCTGTTTGAGATTTTCTTTGTGATACTGTTTTTTTTACTGCTTTTTGCTGTTTTCTAAAAGTCTCTACATACTATATAGACTTGCTCATCCAAAATCTCCCTTCTTCTAACAATGCAAAGAATACAGATTATTTCCTCAATAATGGGAAAGGACAAATAAAAGCTGCTTTACCCCATCTAAGGAGAGGCAGTTTCCACACATAGGAAAATTGCAGGTAAGTGGAGGGGATTTTATTTAAGTGTAGGAACTAGGTGTGAAAATGTTTATTTTCTCCTCTTTGAGAAGGGCAGAGCCAGCCATGCACACCCACCTGCAGAGTGCACAGTTTTTCCTTCTTCATTTTTAAGTAAAATCATAGGGAAATTGTTGAACAATCAACTGTGCAGAAGCAGCACTATCTCCTGAAAAGCCACTTACAGAGCCAGATCTGTTAAACTAGCAAAAAATAATTTTCTGTTTACCCAACTGTTTTCCCATCTACAGATAAGACCCTATACACCGTTCCATTTATTGTGCATGCATCAACAGATTTACAAAAATAAATAAGTCAGCAATTGGCAATTTATTCAAGGTGTTGAAAGTGTCAGACAGTTGACAGATCAGAAAGCAAACTGTTACCTTCAGAATTTCTTGGCAGACTCTCAGGAAATGGGATCTGTTAGGAGATGGTCTGAGGTGGGGACTCTACTGTACTCAGTTTCTAAGGAACTGTACTTCAATAAGGCACTAATTCAAAGCTTTCTCAATCAAAGAAAAATCTGACTTCAGTACATGTCAGATCAAGTGCCCGAGTTGTACAAACCTAAGTCAAGACTAGAATACAACTTCCTAAATGGAGAGTTTGTAATTTACTTCCTTTTTCTATATTGTCGAGATTACTTTCCTTGTGTAAGCAGAAATCAGAAAAAAAAAATAGAGATTAATTTTACAAATAATCTGTCTGATTCTACTTCAATAGGTCAGAAAATTTGCATAAAATGTAACAGGGAAGACAGTGAAAATTTCCTCTTTGTGGGCATTTCAAGCACTTGGGGAAATCCTTGTAGATAAGAAAAGATTCATACAGCTTTAGGAACTATTCCAGTTCAGTAGAGAGACTGCAATTGTTGGTGCTGTTTAATTTGGATTTTGTTTATTATTTTCATAAATCTTCAGTTCCCAGAATTAAGTTCTCATGAAAAAATCTCCTTACTTTTAAAAACTGGCGCAAAGTACAGATAGGTGTTTTCAGGCTGCCCAGGCATCCTCCCAGATAATTCTTATATTTCTATTCATCTTTACTGAAGGCAGAAAATTTGTGGATATTGGAAAAAAATGAAAAGAAGAATATAGTTGGTCATGTTTTACTCTTTTTTTTTTTTTTTCCCCCAAAATTTTGATGAACCAGACTTGGAGGTGTACATTATCATACCAATCCATCAAAACAGGTTCCTTCAATAAGAGAACGCCGATATTGAAATATGAGGCTGTATACGACAATATTCTGTTAAACCTTTTTACAATAAAGGTTTCTCACACATAGGATGGAATTTAAATAGAGATGAATGTCAATGCAGGAAAAAAAAAATCAATAACATTTTAAAAAATAGAGGGTACACCAGAAAGTGACACACACCTGCCTTAATTTGATTCAAAGCAGGAATTTGAACTTCTGTCTTCCTCATAAGAGGTGAATGTTCTAACAACTGGGGTATCAATCAGCCTCTTGTAATGAAAAATTGCACCAGCAAAAGTTGCCATTCTGTTCAGATTCAAAATGAAAACAAATGGTGAAACTTCAACACAAAACAAACAAAAAAAAAGGCATTCTCATTTTTCCAGTACACCATTTTCCAGCATACCTGCTACTGACTTAGTACTTCCTGTTATTACATGGTATTTACTATGATGAAATCAAAGATAAATATATTTATGTTACTGCAGTATGTTACTAATATCATGAAAATGTATTACAACTGATACACTACTGGGAAGTCTATTTAATTTTCTAGAAATTTAAAACTGCTGATTTGTGATTCTTTTTTCACTGTATTTATCAGGAATGCGACTAAGGCTGATAATCTTTCAGTTCCCCTTTGCAGAAAGAAAATCAAACATCTGAATGGTCACTGATATTGACCCTACACTAATCAGGAGCCGTTAACCAATGTGGCCCACATTCTCTGTTGGTTTGAATGGACTGAGTGCTGAACCCCTTTTGATTTATCTGAACTTTAGACTCACCTCTTTAGCCACTCTACTACAATTAAGAATCATTTCACCTTCACTGAGAGACACAAGAATTAAATTGGCAATAGAAATAAGTAGCACATAGGTTTCTTGAACCCATCCTCAGCTCATTCTTACTAGTTATATTTGGCAAGAAGTTTCGTGTCAACTTTGGTCTAACTAGAAACATTCATTACACAAGAGTTGCAGTCTCTCTGGAATGGAAAACTTCTAGATCTAATACGTGATATCCTGATGTTGTAATTCACTACCTTTGTAATAGGCATTAATAAACTGGTTTAAATTTAAAGAGAAGCCAGACGTTTCTGGATAGCAGGTATATTAAAGCATGAAAATAAATAACATACATATTTCTGATCTAGCACTGTAATTAATAAAGATTATACTAGGACCATTTTAGAAAGAGAGATTTGGCATGGAAGGATTAACTAATTCCTCCCAGAAAAGTTCTGAATGTCTTCTGCTGTAGTGATGAGAGACTACGCTTTGACAATTGGACTAGATGATTTTGGTCTTTTCCAACCTTTATGATTCTATGATTCTATAATTTTGTAATTCTATGATTCTTTAATTCTATGATTTAGGCAATTCGTTAAGAGAAGGCTATCTGATGAGAAAGTTGATCACAAAGGACCAAGCTTGGGCTCACCATATTTTTATGTTCTCCCAACTATCAAATGGAAGCCTCATCTGAATATGAACCTTGTACTGTCTACCCTTGTGCACAGCTGTCAACAAATGAAGGAAAATATATTTCTCTTCACCTTTGTCTAAAAACAGTGTTGTGGCATCCTGCAAATCCTTGCAGAGATCCCCACTTAACAAAAGGCTAAAGAACATTTTTGCTACAGTAGACATACTGAATTCAGCAGGCTGAGCTGAAGATATATGCCCTCATAAAGAATTGATGTAGTATGTTCAGCTGTAGAGCGCTACTGTATTAAGCATGAAAGGATAATTGTAAATAAAACTCAAAAGAATCAATCTAGCTCAGCTCAATCAGCTTATTGATTTAGTCTATAAAAAGAAAATAGCCCATGAATGGCACTCTTACATGTCACTCCCTACCAGTCCTCAATGATGGACAATTCAGTGGTGCAAACTACACATGAACATTTAGTGGGTGACTATTGAACCTGTTTGATTTTATAGGTAACTTATTATTTTCCTTTAAATTACAAGATCTTTCCGTGTATGCCCTGAAAAGCAGTTTATCTATATGCAGGTCATGTGGACAACTTAGTGTAGCTATTTTGTCTGCCTGTCCAGAATTCTGGAAAACAAAAAATAGGAGTCCCACAAATCACAGACATTCTATCTACTATAGAAAGATTCTCTAACGACTGAAGAAATCATGCAAAAATTGAGCAAAATGTCTATAACAACAACAACAGGTAATGAGCAGACCAGTAATGCCTTGAATGCAAGCAGCAAAAAAGTAATCATAGAGGTTTTGTTCTTTGCTTACAGTATTAATCTTAATCATAATCAGCATCCTTCCACAAAGCCATGTCTCAGGAATAGCCAAGAATAGCCACTGTGCTAAAGAAGCATGCATGACAGACAGCTGGATCCAGGTCTGAATTATTTAGCACAGATCTAATCCTGTCCCTGTAGGTTTTGCTGTGTTGCCAAAAGCAATGTTTTACTTTTTAATTTTTTCTCTTCTGTGTGGCTGGCTCTGCTCAATCACTGTGAGCACCACAGGGGCACTGCCAGGCTGGAGCTGCAGCTCTGATGTCCAGCACACTCCTTTCCCTCAGCTTTACCATCCGCCTCCCACATGTAGCAGCAGTACAAAATCCTAGAATCATCAAGGGTGGAAAAGGTCTTTGAGATCCAGTTCAAACATCAAGGTATCACCAATATTTGCCCCCTAAACCATTTCTCTCAGTGCCATGTGTCCACAATTCTTCTGTTCATCCACACTAGTCTTCTCTGCCAACTGATTTTACAGCACATAGGGACAGCCTGCTTCTGTGCCTGTAAGACTTCTATCTTGAGGAGTGTCCAGCCTTCCTGGATCCCTTTACCCTTCAGGACTGACTCCCAAAGCAGTCTCCCTACTGGTGTCCTGAATAGTTCAAACTTTACCTTCTGGTAGTCCAAAGTAACAATTTTTCTGCCCAGAGCAGATCCCAACATCCACATCTCCCAACAGTCCTTCTCATGAACAGCAAGTATAGCATGGCAACAGCAGGTCTTGCATTATTCCATGCGAGACGAGGAGCTCAGCTAAGTTACAATGTGTCCAGGGAAAGAAAAGTCATTCCAGTGGGGAATATCCCAGCCTTAATAAAGTCAGTTAGAAAACTGGAAAATCATAGCAGGGTGGAAAGTATCCAACACTGATGCAGATGAGTTCCTCCTATTCATCTCAAAATGAAGACTTCTAAAACTTATGTTTTACTAGGTGACATTTTTCGACCCCAAAGAAAATCTAACTATACAGATGGGACAAAACAGTACTATATATTGAAGAAGGAAAGTATAGAATCATAGAATAACCCGTAAGCACCACTGAGTCCAGCCCCCAGCTCCCAATAGGATCACCCAAAAATCAGACCATCAAACCTACAAGCTAAGGGACAAGAGACATCTTTAGTATACAGCATCTAAACATCACTCCAAGTGCCAGAGCCCCTAAATTAGGGGTCATTCACCATTAAAAACTATTTTTGGCACATATCTAACAAATCCTGTGAATCCATGAATAGTTATCTTCAGCAGGTATGAGCATAAAACTCACAATCTGCCTGGAGTTTTGTCCAGTCACTTCCTTCTCCAAATTTTCTGCTGTCTATGCAAACAAGAGATACTGACTCCTTGGTGACTCATTTCCAATATGCTGGTTATCAGCTTCACAGTGAAATTCCCATCCTAGGTCACATACAGCATGCTGTAACTACACAGAGAAAGTGCTGAGGCAGGAGAGACCACAAAGCTCAGAGCCTCTTCACTGTTCCAGGCACCAGCAGCAGCTGACAATGAAAGTACAAAGTACTAAGAAGTAAAATGGTTTTCTGTCTCATCCAGGAGACCTCTATCTAGGAGAAAGATTCCCGACTACAATCAAAGTCAAAATGGATAAGTGTCATAGGAAGTACTAGGAAACATTGAGACATATTTTGTACTGAGTAGGTTTGGTAACCAAAGGCTGTTTGCAGAGCAAAAGTAGTTAACAGCACCAAAACGTGCATGAGAAGAGGAAGGCTGGCTCTTCCTCACTCTTGATAAAACATGATAAACTTGAACAACGTTTGATGCTGTTAGTCTTTAAATGTTAGCAAGGTAAAGGATTTTCCTTCTGCCTCCAGATCTGGGACTGATGAATGTGCTTTATGTGCTGATATTGGAGCTGAGTGGACACAAGCTGAGAAGCTGAGCCCTGAAAAGCATGAACCTTTCTTCAGATATCTTCATTCCCAAGGGTTTGGAAGGATCTGTCATCTTCAGTGAAGCACTGGAACACATTGCCCTTAGAGTTGGTGGATGCTGCCTTCTCTGGCAACATTCAAGATCAGACCGAACTGGGGTATAAGAACCCTGCTCTATCTGTAGATGTCCATGTTCATTGCAGAGGAGTTGGACTAAGTGGCCTTTAAGTTTCCCTTACAGCCCAAACATTTATACGATTCTATGATCCTATGATCTTCCTTCTGGAGACACTGCAGTGGAGGAAGAGCCCATAGAGGTTGCGAATGCCCCACCCCTGGAGGCATTCAAAGCAAGGCTGGTCTAGTGATTGGCGACTCAGCCCATGGCAGGGGGGTTGAAACTGAATAATCTCTGAGGTCCTTTTTAACCCAGACCATTCCATGATTCTATGATTCTAAGATTCATTCCATGAACTGATGTAAAAAGGAAGCCATTGTGCAGGTCTGAAGTAGGAGAGGATAGTCTTCTATGTCAGGGGAAGTCTTCCAGACAAAGACTGATTTATATCCTCAGTGGTTCCCTTGTAGATCAGTTGGTTTCTTTCCCAACTCACAAATATCAGAGAAGGTGATTTAATTGATTTAATGGGTTATAATTAGATGGCATAAGGTGTATGTGTATACACAGTGAGTAGTCCAAACACAAATTAAGATTTATCCTCCCTGACATTAATTTGCTGTTCACTAAATAGGAATAATGTTGAATACTTTATTTAATTTTCCTTTTATTTTATTATTTTTAAAGATGTGAAAATTTTTCATTTCATTTGCTTTTACAGTGGACAGCACATAGCTAAGTACAGAAATTCTAGTTTTAGAAGCTGCTGAATTTATTTTGGGAATATTCGTGTATATATAGAATGGTGTACAAGTGTGTATAATTTCTACAAGCCAATTCTAGTTTGTGACTTTGAGATAGATAATATTTGGATAATAATCTTCATTAACACTTTCAGCGCAATACTTTTCAATACAAATCAATGCACTGCTAGCAGTTTATGTGTACATGCTTTCTTGCAATCCATCAAATTACCAGGGTCCAATAGAAAATGATAAAATTTCTATTGACATTTTTCAGAAAGCGTGCTTGAAAAATATCTTGATGTATAATTATATCTCTTATTGTCACCTTATGATTCTTTTAAAAATTGAATCCTAAATAAAATAAGAATTTTTCTTTAAATATTGTGCATGTCTAAAATGAAGCAATATTCAGCCAATTCCATCCCAGCTAGGTACTGTAAGAGTTTTCTCCTAGATGCCTTTATTCTTATATTTAGTAGAGTTTGGAAAGGAATCATTCGTTTACAGTGTGGATAACTGTATAAATGAAAATCCATTTGTGCTGATCTAAGATGAGTACAGAAGGAAGGGCTTGCAAAGTTCAATTCTCTGTTCCCAAATCCTCTTGTTTTACACAGAATGATTCACTTGGTCTTTACTAGCCTTAATTCTTTTCATAACTTTCATCCCACCTGCACGTATGTGGGTGCTCTAAGGAGCCAATGGTGCCTTGTTTTGTAGTTACAGAGAATAACAAAGCAGAGCTCCACTTGCTCACTGCACACTGACCCCTGTACTCTGAGATAGCCATCCATGGCTGGGAATTTCATTTACACTGATCTGCTCCCTAAAGGCTTTAGTGCAAATTTCAGAACATCAGGTACTGCAAAATCTACAGATGTCCAGAACTATGTCTTTATTAATTTTATTAAGCTGCTCACAAGAGGGCATTTTATTCTTAGAAGTAAAATGTAGTACAAATGCATAACTAAATTGCACCTTTCTTATCAATCTGCTCCATACTGAGGAGTACAGGAAAATTAATGATGGAAAGGGTCATGGTTGAATCTGACTAATCCCTTTGTCTGCAGTGATTATATTTAATCAGCAGTTATTAAGTATTTTATTTAGAAAACAAGATCAAGGAAGACAAATGTTTAACAAAGAAGGGCTCTGATCATGAGATTACGAGAAGTTCTGATGAGTGGGTTACACAGGTTTGAACACTGACTGAACACTGAATGAGCAGATTGCCTAGAGAGGTGTTGAATGACCTGTCCATGGAGACATTCAGAGTCAGACTGGTCAAAACTCTGAGCACCCTGATGTTGCTATAGGTGTCCCTGTTCATTGAAAGGGAGTTGGACTAGTCCGTCTTTAAGGGTCCCTTTCAGCTCAAATGTTTCCATGGTTCTGTGACTTTATGATCAAGTGATGCCTGGTATATCATCTTAGCTATAAGAATGTGAAATAGAAAGCTTAATGCATGTACATTAAGCATCAACATCTCTCTTGGAGCATTTCTAGGAACAGATTCATGTCCTTGCTGGATAAATATGGCTAGAAAACCTTGCAAAACAGGTCTTTAAAAAGTTCTGAGTGACCCCACAGGAATGCTCACATGGCCACAGGAATAGCGAAGTTTACTTCATTTTAAGCCTTCCTGTTCTGTTTTCCTTGTCTGCCTCTTCCAGCACACACCACACTTTCCTGTTGCCTGGACTGAGTTGGCTTTACTTTCCTGGATAGCTGTGCTCTTGACAAAATTTCCTTTTCCTAGAAAGGGCATCTCCCTTTCCTCTCTTTTTTTGTTATTGTTGGTTTCTAAAAAAATATAAAAAATGTTTTTGTTCATTTACATCAGGATATAAACATAATTCCTCCACTTAAAGTGCATATCTGTATCTTATTCTTTTTATTATTTTATTTTTTACTAATGATGAATCTAAATGAATTTTGGAAAAGAGGAGGATTCATATGGATTTTATTGAAATTTTCATGAAAATAAGTAGTTAGAGGATAGAAGGCAAACAAAAAGCCCTTAATAATTCTTGCATTGTGTGAAAAGTTAAATTGTGAATCCAAACTTTACTGTAGTCCATACAAGCACTAGTCCTCAAATCAAAAATCTAAAGGGCAAGCTCACATGAAGGATGAGGAAGAGTATTAATAAAAAAGTGTTGCAATTTTTGTGTGTTCTACCTTTCTGGCAAGGCTTTACTAGCTTCAGCTAGCTTTTCATTTATCTAAATGGCCAATACTTGAAGACAGTCCAGTACAGTTACACAATTCCAAGACTACCGTTTGCAGCCAAGATGAGTTAAATGGGAGATTATACTTTTCTCAGAATGGGGTTTCATGTGAAATTCCTGCTTTTGCAGCCAAAGATTGATACAGAGCAAACAAACAAACAAACAAAATCCATAACCACAAGGAGGCTTGAAATAACACACAGCCACATCTCATACTATGAAAGCATTTTCAAAGCAATCATGTCAAGTATGGGTGATACTATTTCTCTTTCTTCTTTTTTCTTTCTCCTTTTTCTTTCTCTCTTTCCCTTTATTTTTGCAATTCTTTTTCTTTTTTTCTTTTTGTTTGTTTTGCAGAACAGGAGTCTCTGGTACAGAAGAGAAACTAAGGTATTTGCCTTTATCATGCTCATATGAGGCTTTTGTAAGAGAAGAGATGAATGTAGACAGCTCAGTCCACATGCAGACAGCAAAGTTGCCATCCATTAACCAAATAAGCTCTGCATTGCCATTGACCTTGGACATATGCAATGTGATAACTGTCAGCAGCATGAAAGAGCAGACCAGAACCTGCTTCCAGTTCTCCTCTGTAACTCATGAAGAAGGTAAGCTGCCCTATATTTTAAATTGCAGGGATTTGTTCATATTGCTGCTGCCACTAAGTGAGGGATAACAGGTAATTAAACAAGATAATATTGATTCTGCTAGTCTAGCAATTTTAACACTTAGTGGGCAGTTTCCTTCATTTCTGCCATCATAAATCATCCAGAGTATGTAATAACATCAGTCTGTTGGAGCTCCAAGGTTCCAGCAGAAGAAAAGGTAAAGGTACGGTCATCTTTTCATTTTTACAACAGCTCTATTGGGCGCTCACAAAGTTGCTGCTCCACATTGCTCACCATCCAATTCTGCAAATGACTTTTCTCTGCCCCTAGTTAGGCCACAGAGAATCATTGTTCTCTTTCCTTGCAAAGGAAAAGCCAACATGGTTGAGGGGCAGCTTGGATTTCCAGCTTTGCTCAGAGCTGTTTCCATGCTGCATAAACATGAGAGAAGGGCAGGAACAATCACCAGATAGTAAGAGATTTTCCCCAGAAAAAGATGGAGTAAAAATAATTCCTTGGCTCTGATAGGTCTTGCTCCTATTGTTCATATTTGGGCAGCCTGAGGTGTGCCAAGGCAGCAGAGGCAGACTGCAAGCAGCAGATAAGAAAAGGTTCTTAAAAGGAGACAATGCACTAAAACTGATGGCTTTAATTATGCTTTCACCATGGTTCTTCTCATCTCCAAGGGGATGTGCAGGAGCCAACAACAGGAGTTGGTGTTTGAAGCAATGCTGTGTCCAAGGAGGTAACAGCAGCACAGAACTGGAGAACAGTCCCTGAGCTTCAGGGACAGCAGCTTTGAGTGCAGGTGCCAAGTAAATGTGCTAGGTTTAAAGGCTTAGCTCAAAAGGGGTAGGGAGTTAAAGGTGACCAGAAAAACACTGACTTTTCAGATTGTAATTAATAATGGAGACAAAACCTCAGACAAAGAGTGCATTTTCTTTCTATCCTACTCCAGGCACTTACAGAAAATGAGGTCCTATCCAAGACATTTACAGTAAGGGAAACTGAGGCAGAGACACGGGATAACAACTGGCCAAACCGACCCAGTTAGTGACAGGACAGGAGCCAGGGTCTTTCTCATGTGATGAGCAGTAGGTCAGTAAGGCAGCCTGTCCTGCAATGTGACAGACAGAATGGGACATTGTGCTCCTTTGCATACCTCATAGCATTTCCAGTGAGAAACACTTTGTGCTTCACTGCAGAATCCCAAACCCCTACAAAAAATAGTGCTCTCTATAGTTATCTCCTAGGTCAAATACTTAGGACCTGTTTCCTTCCTTCCTTCAGGCATTCCTCTTTCTCATTAATTGACAATGGTTGAAGTTTAGAGGTAGCTGTGTAGACACCAATATTTCATCTGATTTTTAATATGCTTGCAGCAGGTGTTGAAAGCTTTCTATTTTAGTGGTCTCAGAGAATAGGAAGGATATGAGAACCTCTTATCTTCCTTTAAACCAGTGCTGACAGGGTTAGTAAGACAAGAGAAGAGGATGCAGATAACCCTGTTATATATTTGTAATGTGGTTTATTTCTAATTCTGTGACTATGAAATTTGTCTCATTTGGGAATCCCTAACTTGTCTGAATTTCTTCCTTTCTCTATTAACTCCACCTTATCTTTCTGTTTACTTTTCTTCATAGGGTAAATGCAAAAAGCTACCTTATGTGAAATGATTTCCCAAGACCTCAAAATGGAAAATCTGAGTTGTACCTTTACTAAATCTTGGTGAATCTGACAGTTCAGGCTGCATGGTACAAAAGCTGTTGACCTTCATATGGTGTTATCTGCAATAAGGAACTTGCTGGAATGTGGGAGAGAGACGTCTGCTAAAAGATCTGCTACACCAGGAACATATCAATTGACAAAATAACCCTACTTTCCGGTCATCCAGCTCCATACCTGCTCAGGCTGATGTGAAAGGGGCAGTGCCATTCCTCAGCCTATGAGTGTTAGATTCATTTTGTCTTCTATCAGCAAGAATGTTGTTCAGGTCTCTTACCACAACCTGAAGTCTGCTCCTGGTAAATTAAGAATCAGTTCACGAAGGAGATTGCTAGTGAAACCCTTTCTTCCCAGTGACCATCTTTTGCCTGCCTGCCTAGACAAATCTACAACTGATATCTTCATTATATAGTAAGTATTACAAAAATATCTTTACATACATACTGGTCATGTATTATTAACTATTTTCTGCTTTAGAAAAGTCTTCATTCAACTAACTGAAGAGCAGAAGTTCTACATAATTTGAGTGGCTAAGGCAGTCACCATAGAGAACTGAGAGCAGATTCATGGTATGAATAAATCTTTCAAACGGTCATTAAATCCCATGTTTTGGCTTTGACTAAATGTCCTTATTACCATCCTGATCTACATGCTTCTAGGAATGAACACTTTTATAGAAATATGCATAGTTTTACTCTACTTTGACACGTTGATTGTTGCAGTAAGGTACTAACAAATCTCATCATGAATAGCTCAGACTACAAGAGGGGGGATTTCAGTTGAATACAAAGAAGAATTTTTTTTTTTACAGTAAGGGTGGTGAGGTACTGGCAGAAGTCGCCTAGAGAAGTAGTGGATGTGTCACTCAAGGTCAAGCTGTATGGGTCTCCATACAGCAACTTGATCTAGATGTTTATGTCCCTGTTCATTGCAGGGAAGCTAATGACTAAATTACCTTTAAAGTCCCTTCCAACTCAAGCCATTCTTTCATACTACAACACTGCATGGAATCTCCTTCTGCACTTTTATGCTATTTGTTGGCCATTTGAGCATGCTGTCTGTCTTGTTTCATTAGAAAGGGGATGTTGAGTTCAACCTGTCTCTGAACCCACTCAAGCAAAAACCTGTGCCAAAACCCTTTTTTTTTTTTGTCTTGTTGTTGTTGTTGTTGTTGTTGTTGAGCACTAGAAAGCCATCTGTATTCAAATGACAGTCTCCCTGTACATTTTGCTTTTGCTGCCTCTTTGTACACACTGGACTCAAATACCTGTGCTTCAGACATATCTGACAGATCTCAGCTCAGAGCTTTGCTTAACAGGTGAAGTTCTGAAGTAGGTCAGCATGGATCAGCGATGCAGAGCTTCTGTATCTCTGGCAAATCCTTTAAATGTCTTGCTTTTGTAAATAAAATTTGTATATATTTAGTACCTACTTTAAAACGTTAGTTCTCCTAGACTGAGGTGGGATTGATGCTTTTAGCTAAAGGCAGCCAGTGCAGCTAGTGAATATGCTGTGTTAAGACTACCACCAAGAGGCCAGTAAGGAGATGGCTGAAGAGTTTTTTTTGCATCATTTCATGTAGAGAATGCTTAGCAGGAAAGGCAGTGACTGGAGAAACAAAGCAGGAAAGTAGATTCCTAATGACCAGCTGAGGCCCTCTCTGCCTCCTCATGGCAGCAGGATGTAAGAACAGGAGGTAGAGAGAAATACACCATTCGTATAAGTAGCAATGCAGCAACCATGGAGAAATATTTCAGTGTACACTGTGCATGGCAGTTCTTGACTGCTGTTGGAGCTGTACAACAGATATAGCCTGGATATCTCTGTCTCCTAACATCCCAAGCCTACTGTCACATCAGCCACAAGCAATGCTAGGGCCCCTCAACATTGTATTATTGTACGTGTCAGAGACAGTGACAGTAAACCCTATAAACAACTCAATTTAAAACAATTTTCCTTTTGAGTAGGGACTTTGCTTCAGTCCTTATACTCCAGCTTCAGTACCAAAATCAGACATGAATCTCCTACAGCTATATGCACCCATGACAGCTACGACCAAGACTTCCAAGAAGGGACTATGCCAACACCTCACATGATCAGAATGCTGTTGTGGATGGGTATGTACATTTTAGAAAAGGCAGGCCAGCAAGGTAAAGCAGTGTTCTTTGCGTGAGAGAGACCTGAAATGTATGAGCTCCACCTGAAGATGAATGATGGATTGGAAAGCTTATGAGTGAGAATTAAAGGGCAGGATAACATAGGTGACATCACTGTTAGTGTTTGCTACCAGACACCTCATCAGGACAAGGAAGCTGATGAGACCTTTTACAGACAGTTGGAAGTAATGTCGTGATTACAAGCATGGTTCTCATGGGGGAATTCACTCTGATATTGCCCAGAAAGACTGTGGATGCCCAGTCCATGGAGGTGTACAAGAACAGGTTGGATGTGGCCCTGGGGAACCTAGTCTAGTAACAGATCTGGATGTAATGGTCCTGCCTGTGGCATGGGGTTGGAACTTGATGAACCTTGGGGTTCATCGAGCTGTCCTATGATTCTATGGTTCTATGATTGTATTTGCTGGAAAAACAATGGTGTTTTTCCAGTATAGAAAATATATTTTTCCAGTATATTTCCAGTATAACCAGTATAGAAAATATATATTTCCAATAGAGTCAAGGAGGTTCTTGCAGTACATGGAAGATAACTTTCTGATGAAGGAGGTAGAATTGATGAGGAGAAATGTGCTTTTTACTCTAACTTAGGCACCATATTCCAGAAAAGTAAACTGTGTTCCCATAATCAGTATCCAAACTGAAGGAACTCCTGGAATTGGTTATGATTCAATTCCATGGACTTCATGAAATGCTCAGCTTAAATTGTGATTTGCATGGCATCATCCATTTTTAAAGCTTTAGCATATAAATCTTCTTGATGTACAGTGCAGTGATATTTCATTAAACGTGAGTTGTTGGCAGCAGTTATATTGACTTCTATTAATTTTATAAGTCCCTTTTTTTCCACCACCACCAATCACCATCACTAGCTATACCAGATATGCTGACAAAGGTTAAAAAAAAAAAAACACATGAATGTAATTTTTTCTGCTTCATATGAATAAAGAGATTTAGTTGTGTATTTTAACAGCACCAAGGAAGCCATTTCTTCACTGACATATTCATTGCCAATACTCCTAATAAAAATGGCAAGTTTACCCACATCTGCAGCTAACTCCAATGCATGGAATTTGAAATTAGAAGCTTTACACTCAAAATTTCTTTCATCAGATTTTCCTTTATCTTCAGTTCATCTGGCTATAGTCTGGTGAGACAGCTGATCTTAGAAAAACATTATTTGTTTTATCTAGATGAATTCCATGGGTTTTCGATACCTTTCTCAACAAACTCACCATCAGTAAATGGTTTTCTTTTTTATTTTTATTTTTTGAATCAGATTTGCTACCACATGACTAGTGGTGAAAATGTTAGAGCTGTAAATTTATACAAAAAATAATAATAGAGATTTATATAAAAAAAAAAAGACAACTGAGATTACAGACTTTTTCAGTTCCACTATCTTGATTTTATCAAACATTCCTTGATATGCATTGAACGTGACATTATGTTTTTGGATATATCGTCTTTTCAAATCATAGTATTTGTAAACTGGCATGATTTCCATACAAACTAAGCATAGTATTAATAGTATTATTTGTCTCCACGACAAAAAAAAAAATTAATCTGTTCATTTCTTATTGAATAGTCTTTTAGACCAGAGAACCAGAGTTCAGACTGCTCAACAGACAGAGAAGATTGCAAAGCTTTACTTTACTTGAGTGTGTATCAGTGCTCTTGGCCCCATGTGATGAAACTCGCCTCGAAATTGCCGCAAAAGATTGCTTATTGGTCCATAAAGATAGTCATAAATGTAGTAAATCCTTCCATACCAAATTTGGCTGCCTGTATTGTAAGACTGTGAGATTGAAAGTGCATAGAAAATTAAGTAGAAGGACAGTACTCAAAAGAGTTTTTTAAAAAACCTTTCCTCTGTTGAAGAGTGGGGAAGTTTCCCAGTTCAACGATTTACAAAATAGTTCTTGTGAAATACTGTTGTACCTGATCTGGAAAATAGAAATAATTGCCATTATAATGAAATATATTCGGAGAACACACTGGTGAAGTAAAGTGATTTGAATTCTGCTTCAAATGGAGGTTGTGATGCAGCCTTAAATTCCCTTGCTATACTGCAAGCATTGTGCACAGAAAGCATCTGATACTGTTTAACAGTCCCAGGGAATCCACCTCAAGGGACTGTGTTTGGAGTGGTGTTTGGAGCACAGATTTGCAGTCTGCTACATGGTCACCTGGCTGTATCATGACCATCACAGAGGGACAGGTAGAATCAATCACAAAGCTCTGGGATTGAATTGACAAGGAAATTATAAAATCAGTTGATGAAGGACAAAATTCTCAGTTTTCACTCCAGTTCTTCTCATCCCAATAAAGCCAACAGCAAAGTTCCTATTAACTTCAACAAATGGTGAACTCTATTCAAGATAGATGAGATATGATTAAGGAAATCCCATGTGCCCAGATTTACCCAAAGAACTTGATATTATTATTTGCAGTATAGCAGACATGGTGTATTTGCTAGTCCAATAGCATTAAGGAGTACATACTGCAGCTCCTCAGCCTGCACCAAGCAAAAAATTCTGTGCTGGTGAATAATAAAGAGCCAAAGTAGCCCTGGGGATAACAACTCTGTTTTCCTTGCCCAGTATGGCATATCAGAGACTTTGGAATTCCTTAAGAGTTAGAGAAATTAAAGCAGAAGTATTTAAATATACTCTGTAAGGCTCTGAGACAAGAAACATTTTTGCTGGTTTGTACTTTTTTTCATCCTCTGTGGCTGTTTCAAAAAATATCTTTAAATATTAAAGACAGCAGTATTTATTTTACTGAAATAATATGTGTGGCACAATGAGATTTCCCTATGTGTGTTTAGCACAAAGAGCAGTCTGAAGTCTGTTATGTAAAAGTATTTTCAAACCTAATAAAGAATACAGGAGATTTTTAAGAACATAACTTTCTTTTTTCTTCAGTTACACTGACTTGTGAACCCCTCTGAGGCCTAAATTTGGCATGCCAGATCTCCAGACATAGGGTGGGTGAAAAATGAGCCTATTATTATAGCTCAGGTCTGCACTCTTTATCCACCACTTTGTCTCCAGAAGTGATTTGAACTTAACTATTGCAACACAAGTTGCGTAAGATCTCCATGATTCACAGATTATGAATCAACTGATACTGTCATAAGTCTCATTCTGATCTCTTCTAAGTCTAACTTTAAATCCATTATTTAGCTGAAGATGTCTTTATGGAGAGGCTGTGAGCTTCCTTTCACCAATTTGACAAAATATTAAAGACACTTTTCAACTCAGATACTTGATGATAATAATGGATAACCCAGATCTAATACTAAAATACAGACCAGGTCCTGATCATAAATAGTGTTGAGCTACCAAATTTTCCAGTATATTTCACAATCCAGCAGTACAGATTTGCCCTAAAAATCAAGTCCAAGAAAGTCATATATTTACATAACCGATTACTTCTAGGGTGTGACAATAGGTAAATACAATAACAAAATTAATGGAAGAACACATTTGCATCTTCATCCTTTTATGATTTGAAAAACAGGGAGTGAAGCCCTTAAAGATAAAATCACTATGATGTATTTTGGAATTTCCCTATGGAAGAAATTTTGATTACTGGTATTGCCTGTCTCATGGTCTGTTGAGGTCCTTTTCATGCAATGGAAAGAAAATACCTAAAAGTTCTGCTTTCTATACTTTTCCTTTTTGTCCAGAAGCTATTTGATCCTTCGCTTCTATATGACTATAGCTATTCTTACTGACACAATAAATAAGTTATAAAAATTCTGAACTCAGAATATTTTTCCACAACACAACATTTCTCCTCTGGAAGTGCTTTATCACCTATTCCCAAAGAACTTTTTTTGGCAGAAGTAACATTCAGCAGCCAAAAGAAATCCCATGTCCGTCATCCTTCCTTGTTCTTACAGTAGACCAACAGAACTGGGGGGAGGAAGATTTATAGAACGATAGAATTGTTTGAGTTGGAAGAAATCTTTAAAGGTTGTTCAGTCCAGCAATGAACAGGATACCTACAGCTAGATTAGGTTGCTCAGAGCCCCATCCAGCCTGACCTGGAATGTTTCCATGGACAGGGCATACATCACTTCTCTGAGCAATCTGCTCCAGTACCAACATATCTTCATTGTAAAGTCTTATGTCCAGTCTAAATCTCCCTTCTTTTGGTTTGAAATCATTTGCCTTTCTCCTGTCACAACTGAACCTGGTAAAGAGTTTCTTCTCTCCTACAGCCCCTCCTTAGATACTGAAATTTTAAATACCATTTTTTAAATACCAGTTTTACTGGTATGTTGAAATGACAGGTCTCCTATTCCACTCATTTTTCCTAAAACCATAGAATCACCACTGTTGGAAAAGACTTCCAAGACCTAGTCCAACCCTCCACTTATAACTAATATTTCTCCAGCCACATCTAACCTTTAACTGAATGCCACAAGGGACTGTGATTTGACTACCTCCCCGCACAGCTCATTTCAGCACCTGATCACTCTTTTAGGGAAGATTTTCCTAATACTCAACCTGAACATCCCATGGCACAACTTGAGGCTGTTCCTTCTAGTCATGTCACTAACTATGTGGGAGAAGAAGCTGACCTTCATGTCATCACAGCCTACTTTCAGACAGTTGTAGACAGCAATAAGGTATCCCCAAGTCTCCTCCAGACTAAATAATCCCAATTTCCTCAGCTGCTCCTCATAAGTCTTGTGCTCCAGACCCCTCATCAGCTTCGTTGCCCTTCTCTGGACACACTCCAGGGCCTCAATGTCTTGTGGGGACCAAAAAGTGAACACAGTACTCAACATCCCCCAGTGCTGAGTACAGGGGGATATTCACCTCCCTGCTCCTGCTGACAACGCTATTCCTAATACAAGCCAGGATTCCATAGGCCTTATTGGCCAACTGGGGACAATACTGGTTTGTGGTGATTAAGGCATGGACTCTGATAACAAGTGAAGACCCTTTATTTAGTTACAATGCAGATATATAGTACAGCAAGCGTGGCTAGAAATTTTTCACTCTCAAATCTTACCCCTTTGCAGCTCTCCCACACATGATTAACACCTTGCACAATCAGCAGCTCACTAGATCAGCATGTACTTCTTGTTGCTAAGGTTCTGCTCCTATGTTTCTTGATCTCTACTTTTCCACTACTCCCATGGCCTTCTGCCAACCAAGGCCAAGATATCACCGCCTCTGCATACTGTTAAAGGATGGCACACTGGCTTATGTTCACCCACCTGTCAACCAGCATCCCCAGGTCAGTTTCTTCCGCCCAGTCTTCTAACCTCACTGTCCCAAGCCTGTAATGTTGTCTGGGATTGTTGTGGCTGAAGTGCAGAAGCTGTCATTTGATCTTGTTGAATTTCATCCCATTGGCTTCAGCCCAGGTATCCAGTCTGTCCAGATCCCTCTGAAGGGCCTCCCTATCCCCAGGCAGATAAATACTTCTTCCTACTTCAGTGTCATCTGCAGACTTTCTGAGAGTACATTCAATCCCATCACCCAGGTCATCAATAAAGATATTAAACAGGACAGACCCCAGTATCAAATCACTTGTAAATGATCATCAGCTGAATTTAACTCCATTAAGCACTAACCTCTGTGCCAAACCTCCAGTAAGTTCGTTACCCAGCAAACAGTATAACTGTCCAACCACATGCTGCTAGCTTCTCCAGGAGTGTGTTGTGGGAAACGGTCTCAAAGATTTTCCTAAAGTCTAAGTAGACTACATCCAGAGCCTACCCCATATCCACCAGGTGAGTCACTTGATCATAGGAAAAGATCAGGTTGATCAAGCAGGACCTTTCTTTCATGAGCCCATGCTGGCTGGGCCTGATCCCCTGGTTCTCCAACACATGCAGTGTTGCCTCACTCAAGACAGTCTGTTCCATAACCTTCCCTAGCATCAAAGTCAGGCAGACAGGCTTGTAGATCCCAGATCCTCCTTATGACCCTTCTTGTAGATGAGAGTCTCATTGGCAATCCTCCAACCCTCTGTGACCTCTCCAGGTGACCAGGAATGCTGATAGATGATAGAAAATGACCTGGCAATCACCTCCACCAGATCCCTCAGCACATTCTACTGAATCTCATCCCACCCCCTGAATATGTGGTCTCTAACTCTCTCCACCTGAATCATGGGATTTTAATTCTATTCCCCACTCCAGACTTCCAGGTCAGAGAGTAGAGTATCCCTAGGATAACTAGTCTGATAATTTCACCTGTAAGTACCAAATTCTTTGTCAATTTTTTGTCCTCCCTCCACACATTCAAAATAATAGGTTCAACATTTTGCTGTCTGAGTCTTCACAGGTCAATATGCTTTGAGCCTAGAACTCTAGTGCCATGTTTTGTCCCACTAAATTGGGGTCATCAGGATTTTTTCTCCAGGGGACACCCTCGTTCATGGAGCAGGAAAGGGATGATGAAGCAGAGGGGAGTTTCCCCAGCTGTTTGTTTGCCCTTTTGTCAGTCACAGGAGTTTCTGCTAATTCATTATAGCAGCTGAAGTCAGACAAGGAGGATTAAATGTAGATAAAACACATGGTGAGGCACAAGCACAGCCTGCCCATAGAAACTGTGGGTGCTCCATCCCATGAGGTGTTCAAGACCAGGATGGTGGGCCTCTGCGCAGCCTAATCTAGCAGTTGGCAACCCTGCCTATGGAAGGGGGCTGGAGTTTGAGGATCTTAAAGGTCCCATCCAACCTAAACCTTTTTATGATTCAGTTATTCTTTATACATTTCCAAGACAAAAGAACTCCATGTAGCATGGAGGGTTTAAAGATACCAGTGAGTTATTACAGGACACCAAGTTTCTGTGCATCAACAGACCTGAGGGAGCTGCCTCTACAAGTACTTTCGTCTTGCAGTAAATCTGAGTTAATTTAAGTTACATCAGTCCTCTTTCTTTAAAATGATCAAAATGATTCAAATAACTTCACACTTGCTATAGGCAAGAAGCTTGTGCATGGACTGTTGCCATGGAAATCTGCTCACGCAGTTTAGCACAAAAGAAATATCGCTACTGTTTCATTAATTACTGTATTAAGCCAAAATGTCATCCAAGATCAATGCCTGCTATGCTAGGTGCTGTACAAATATGCACTGAGAAATACTTTTTCCCCAGAAGCATATGATTGAAACAGAGAATTTATTTTCAGCACAAAAAAAATGTTTTTTTTACAATGTTAAGAACTAAACCAAAGTCACAGAAATCAAAGCCAGCTCACTGCTTCCAGATCAACCAAGTTATTGCAAAGGAATTCCAAGCCTGGACATCCATGAGGACTCCAACAACAATTACATGAGTACTCATGGGCTTCCAACTTGCATCTGAAATTTGAGCCATTCGCTGTGTTTCTGAGTTTTTTGTACAGATCTGAGCTCTGTAAATTCACTATCAAGCACAAGCTAATAATCAACCATTTTTCTATAATGGCACTTCATATTTCAGCCTCTATTTATTTTCTTCTCCTTGCTGCCCAGGAGGTAATGGCACAGCTCTTCACAGCAGAGATGCACCCTGATACACAATGCCTCTGAAAACAAGGCACAAAATTGAAGTCAGTGGAGTGTAATGAGTGGTATTTTCATGGTATAATGGGTTTCAGTCATTATCTTAATAATCACAGAACTGTCATGTTCATCAATAAATGACAGGCTAAATTCATATGACTGCTTGCACTCCATCACTGTTGCTAATGGGGCTTCCCCAAGTGTTATTGTATGACTGCCATAAAACTGTTTTCTTTCCTATATCTGATTAAGAAAGAATTTTTCCTGAACCAGGACCTTCCTCTAACAAAGGCCGGTCCACAAAGAACAGTGGTGTGAAAGGACGTCTCACTGTGAGTTTACTAGAGCTAAGAAATACAGAGCCAAACCCATACCACTTTCATTGCCCCCAGTTATTCTCCTCCTGCTTAGACAAGGCATCAATTTGTAAGTGCACACGAAAGGATTTTCTCAACCATCTCCTAGTGAATTATTTTCCCCTTTCCCTATTATCCTTTGGCCTATGCCAAACAACTCTGAGTGAAAATAATGTTAGCATAAAAAAAATTTCCTCTAGACAATTTTAACAAATGTAAATTAAACTAATAACTCTAATCTTCCCACTGTTATGCAGTCGTATTTCAGAAGGCATAGCAGATTTTTTGTTGTGCCATCTTTTCACTGCAGTAGGGAAGTGATGAAGTCACCATTCCTGGAGGTGTTCAAAAAACATGGAGATGTGGCACTGAGGGACATGGTTTAGTAGGCATGGTGGTGATGGGTTGATGGTTTGACTGGATGATCTTAGAGGTCTTTTCCTATTTTTATGATTCTAGGATTATTTGTTGGAGGCTTTCTCCAGATAGTTTTTTTTTCCTTTTCAACACCTCGTAAATCATAATACATCTGATTTTTCACAGTTCTCTTCACACACGGGTTATTTTCTAGATTCATTCCATCCTGTCGCTTTTATGTCTGCAGAACATCATTCCAGTGGTGAGAGGAACATAGAAATGTAATACATTTTTTGTTTACCCTTGGATCATCATTTGGATAAAAATATAATGGGAAAATATATAATCCTCAATAGTGATAATTTATAAGTCATTCTAGTTTCTGCACATGTCCTATCTCTGTGCTATAGACTACAAGAAACTTCACAGTCTAGGGACAATTTAGGAGTTCCTTTACCATCTGGAGGATGAAGAAATAAAGCCAGCTATCCCATACAGAACTGGCAAAACTGAAGAAAGGTAGTTTTTCTCAGAGTGCTTAAAGGATTTCTGCTTCCTCCAGGGACTTCTCAGCAGGCACAAACCTCCTTGGCCTTTCAGCACAAGTTGGCAATAAAAAGTACAAGAAAGAAGAAAACCTCTCAAATGAGGATTTAATTAGGCACTGGGAAAATGAATTTGGATGTGCTAGGTCAATATGTATCTTCCTTGTCTTCTATAACAGTCCCCAAGTGAATTTACTGTGAAAAGCATGACAGAGCTGATTAAAGGCAGTGGTCTGCAATGTTAGAATCTACATCTGAGGAAGTCAGATAGGAAACACACAGATTCAGCAGAGTGGGTGACAACACACCCCATCCTGTCACTGACACCTTTTTTTGGTAAACTGTGTTAATCCCAACTCAAATTATTAATTGGTACTTAACTGACTATAACTGTAGCCTGGGCAACTCCTTTAGATCTAGATGTACGCATGGTAGACACCTAAAATTAGGTAACGTAAATTTCACAAATTTCATCCCATGCAAATTTTTGTGTCACATGACACTATGTAGAACTATTCAGATGCAGATGAGATTGCTCTAATTCACGTCTACAGATGGGATTGTTCTCACCTTGTAACAAGGTTCAGCATGGTCATAGCACATACAAACACGAAACTAAGCAGCTGGTCAGTTACATCTTTAAAGTCAGCACAGAATTTCAGTAAGATGCTAAGTGGATGCACAACTCAGAACTAGCACAAAAGACTTGCACTCATCCATACATCATAGGGATGGATCAGTGTATCTGTCCATTACATCTATGAACAACAATCACAATGAATTGAAAAGACCTGGACTTCATGCAAGTCTTGCGAAAAATATTTGCAAACATGTTGGTTCAGGTTCACAGGATGGAAGTAGACATTGCTTTCCTTCATGTAACATTACTGAGCCACTGGACCTCCAATTAATGCTGATTTGATCCAAAGGAAGATGTGTCTTTCTTCTGATTTTCACAGGCCCTCATCCCTTTCTTCTAGTTTTTACTGCTTCACAACCTCAGTAGGTCTTCTTTTATCTGCTTCTTTACATTTCTCAATTAAATCCACTCTATTGTGTGTTTCTCTATAGCCAGCTGGATGAGGTCCTCAGGGCTGAGGGGAAATATTTTTTTTTTTCTTTTAATGATTTTTTAAAAAAGGAGAAAAAGTAAAATTAATTCCCTGTAAATATCTATTTTTAATTCCATAGCAGCTTGTTTTCCTCAATGAATATAAGTGCTATTTCAAAAGATTCCTATTGTAAATGGGGGAGCTTGCACTAAAACAGAGAGAACAGAGAAACAGTAGAACAAAAATTGTATTGGGATGTAATATTTCTGTAACACTAAGACTAACTAAAGCCAAGATTTGGTTGTGCCATGTCTAGAGAAGGACTTTTCAGAATAAATAGCAGAATATCCTGATATAAAAAGTTTGCACTGTGGAGGCGAGACAAATAGAATCATTAAGATGGAAAAGTTCTCTAAGTTCTTCCAGTCCAATCATTAACTTATCACCTCCGTGCCCACTGAAACACTACCTTTTCTTGAACATGTCCATGAATGGTGATTCCACCATCTCCCTGGGCAACCTGTTCCAATGCACTACCACTCTTTTTAAGAAGATTTCTTTTCCAATATCCAACCTGAACCCCCCCTGGCATAACTTAAGGATATTACCCCTCATCTTATAGGACCATGAAAAAGGAACTGTATTCTGGGGTACTGTATTCTGTATTTGCTAAATATCAAAGTGGAATTCACATTCAGATAGATGTACACACATTAAAAATTGTTTAAATTTAAGGTCTGTGAGTGTGTTAATGTGTAAACATTATAAAATTGGAAACAACAGGGTCTGCTTCAGGCGAAAATATAATACCTATCCTGCAGGGGAGCTGGAACTTGACAATCCTTGGTGTCCTTTCCAACCCAAGCAATTTTATCTAACCATTATCATTCGTGATACCTTAAAGTATCTGAGCAATGGAATAGAGCTGATGGAGAGAACAAAGTGCCTGCAGAAGGTCTCTGAGCTGTAAGAAGTGGGAGATTCTCTGTAACGTCTTGAATGAACCTGTTTGCCACTGTTTATGCAGTAGTCTTGAGACCCATTCAGTGAGCAGGAATCTACTTATGCTCAGCTTAAAGTTTGGACCAGAAGGACATGCTGGAGAGCTCTACTCCAGAAAAGAGCAACAATTTTGCCAATTTAAAGGGATATTTGAAGCTTTCAACAAAAGAAATCTTTATTTGAAAAGCACTTGCATGACATCAGGATGGAAAAGAAGGGGGGCATTGGTTTTTTTGCTGCTGTTGTTGCTGAGCATTGAACAGGAAGAAAAAGACAAACAGAGCTTTTTTGATTGGATAAATAATATAACTGGGGGGAATTATATTCTTGAAATATCATTGGAGAAATGAAATTACAGGGAAAAAATGATAAAAACGTGCATTTATACATACATACACACATTCATGTGCAGAAATCAATGTATAACTTACATTTTTTTTACAAAGAATAAAAGCTCTGCAGGCAGCAATTGCTAAGAGACACTATGAATAGGCATTGTTTATAATAAGGATATAAATTCTGTCATATGATATTATTGGATTTATCTGAGGGTGAAAATTAGAGCAGCATATATTTCCAGCTTTCATGTTTTCAAAAAAATATATAGGCAGAAAATATCATTTCACAGATCATAGGGATAAAATTACAAAAGCTAAATGAGGAGGGAGGAATAAATAAGGAGAGAGAGAGAGGACCAAAAAATAAGTCAGTAGTTATCTGCAGTATTTCTGCCCATAAATGTGGAGATGGTATCATAAGCATGGTAAACTTTTCCTGCTGTTGTGATCCATTGCATCCAGAAAGGACAGGGACTATGGACATGACCTTGCCAAACCCCTCCCTGCTCAGGTGGGAGAAGCTGTGAGATTTTCCCAACTCTTCTGGTGCCTGGGGAAAGCAGTAAGAGCAACCATCTTCAAAACAGGCAAAGAGGAGGATTTAGGGAACTACAAGATGACCAGTCTCACTGTATTTCCTGAGAGTTTTATAGAACAAAGACTCATAAATTGTTTCCAGGCACTTGAAGAGCAAGAAGGTGATCACATGACCTGTGAGTAGGGGGTGAGAAAATTAGGTTTGTTCAGCCTGGGAAAATGAAGACTTCAAGGGAACCAAATAGCAGTCTGTCAGCAACCATGAAGAGGTCATTAGGACAATTCATAGGTCTAAGCTCTCCACTGTAGTACATTCTGGGAAAGTGAGAGAAATTAGTCATAAACTGAAAAGTTCTGATTGGATACAATTAAATGTATATATATACTTAAACCTAGGATAGTCACACAGTGGAACAGTAGTTCAGAGATGTATTGAAATTGCTATTAGCCCAGATATCCAACCAAAGTTCTCAGCATTCTGATTTGCAACTTCCGTTGGCCCAGCTTCAAGCAGGAGATTGGGATAGAGACCTTCTGCAGTCCCTTTCATCATTAATGAGTCTGTGAAACTATGACTGGGAATAACCACCAAAGATTTATCAAAGCCAAAGTTAGCCTTTTCAACTTGATTGGCATCAGTGGGAAGATAAACAAACAAACAAAAAACAACAACAACAAGAAAAAAAAAGAAAGTTAGATATAGTTCAACCCTTGACCTACTATATAAGGAGCGATATTTGTGTTGTGGTGTATGTATAGCTAGCAGACTGGGAAGTTGATTTATCCCCTCTGTATACACATGTGGAATTGCACTACAACTGGTCCCGATCTGGGCTCTTTATGCTCAGTATAAAAAGAAACTGATAAACTGAAGAGTTCAAAGGGGCCCACTATAATGCTAGAACACAAGATATGCAAGCTGATGCCTGAGCAGTTGGGCTTCTCCAGTCTGGATATAAGCGAATAAGGGGATTCAGTAGCTGTCTTCAACTATGTAAAGTGTGACTGTAGAGAGAACTGAGATAGACATTTCATCAGAGTGCACAGTGGAAGTACAGGAAGCAACAACCTTTAGGGAGAGTAGATCTTGAACTGTTCAAGACCATTTGTCTGATGATCTCCCAACATTTTTACACTCTTCCCTCACTCCTATCAGCCTACAAGATAAGATGTACTGAATGCATACACAGGGAGAAGAATACAGTGTCAGTAAAACATTTAGGCTCAGAAAGAAGCAATACTGACTGTTTCATACAATCAGGAGAAAACTGGTTCAGATCAAAGACTCACAGATACATAGAATGGTTCAAGTTGGAAGGGACATTTAAAGGTCATGTAGTTCAACTTCCCTGCAATGAACAGGGACATCTACAGCTAGATCAGGGCACTCAGAGCTCCAACCAGCCTGCCCTTGAATGTCCCCCGGGGCAATGCTGCAGCCCCCAGGAAACCTTTTCCATATGATGATCTTGTTTAACAAATTTTCCTATGTGGCAGTCCAAAAAAAGTAAATCCAGACAAAGAAATCTCGCTTTTGTTAAACAAAAACTTCAACTCATATAATGAGAGTCCATCTGAATTTATACTGAATTTGCATCTTTGTTTAAGACCCACAAAATAATTGGAATTCTGCAAAGCTTCTTGGCCATGTTTTACCAGCTGTGGGTCCCTATGTTCCCATCTGAAAGGACTGACTTTAGTGTAAGTACATCAAAGACAGTGAGATCACTTGGGAATATAATACATTACATCCTAAGGTCTCTTATTCCTCAGGACCCCTTTGGCAATCATTCCCAATATGTCTTGTTGAATGAAACAAATCTAATTCTAGGATAAACAGAAACATGTTTGTTTTGGCCCTGCTGCCTGGATATTTTCCCAAAGGTTTTGCTCAGTTTTAAGTAGTTGCCCTTGCCTTCTGCTTCTACAGCAAAAGAACGAGATGTCAACAGGCCTTGGCAGACTCACACTCAATGCATGGTGCCAGAAGAACAGACCTGCCTCAGAATAATTTTTCCTGATAGACTACTGACTTTGATTAGGATATGCACATTAACATCTTTATTCATTTAGGCCTCACTTGTAGAAGGTAGCCTCCTTAAGTGTCCTATCATCTAGAATATTAAATCAGGAATTAAAAATGACAGGACGGACAATTTGGCAGCAAGTGTTTAATTAGGTAATAAATTAGAGCTCATGAGAGCATAAGGGTCTGTGGCACCTCTCTTTTTGGATACAAATCATATTGTTTGTCCAATGTACAACACTCCCTTTTTACAGACTACAGATGGAGAGACACGCCCTTTGCTGATGGAGGTCCACACTCCTTCCTGTTGATTTTTGCAAAGCCACATTGACAAGGGAAAAACAGAATTATTAGCATTCTCAGTGCTTTCCCACTGATGCATCTGGCTGATCTTCCAAAATGCTATGTGCAACCTGTCTTCAGTATTACCTATAACTCTTATTCCAGACTTCCATATCTAAAACGACACACTTCATGGTCTATTTCCCCTGATTTTGCAATGTATCTTCTAGAATTTTGGCATATTTTGGCATATTGAGAATGAAGAATTGAAAATGCATCTCAGCTTCCTGAAGTCCCAGTGGGTGGGATGCCAAATGTCAGATCATGTGTTGATATTGCAAATTGAATGTTTTTTATTACTTACTTAGTTACACTGGGGAGAGAGGTTGGTGCTGGGCTGGATCCAGAGGTTTGTGTCTCAAAATCATACATCAGATCTCACTGTATAACATGATAAATAGAATAACAATCTTCTTCATCCTAATCTGGGCCCTCACAGAGCCATGCTTCAATGGAAACTGTGTCGAGGTTCCTGGCCAAGAACAAAGACTGATGGAGACATGTTAGCAAGAGAGCTGAAGTAGGAGATGACAGCGATAACCATGGAGAATAAATGTTATCGGACAGGTTTACAACTTGATCTGTCTTAACACCTCTCCTACGAGGAATGTCTAAGAGACCTGGGTCTGTTCAGCCTTGAAAAAAGAAGACTCGAGGGGATCTGATCCATGTCTATAAATATCTAAGGTGCAAGAGACAAAGGAACCAGGCCAGACTCTTCTCAGCAGTGTGTGGTGATAGGACGAGGGAAAATGGTCACAAACTGATAAGATGTTCCACACATAGGAAGTTCTTCACAGTGAGGGTGACAGAACACTGGAACAGGTTGCACAGAGAGGTAGTGGAGTCTTCTCTGGAGACATTCAAGACCCACCTGGATGCTTACCTGTGCAATCTGGTCTAGGGAGCCTGCTTTGGCAGGGGATTGAACTAGATGATATCTAGAGGTCCCTTCTAAACCCTACAGTTCTGCTAAACTTTCTTTTTCAGGTTATTCAATTTCTTTTTTTTTCTTTGTTTTTTCTCTTTCTCATTGAGGCTTTTTTTCCCCTTCTTTTTAGTCAATTTCTACAGCAGAAAAAAAAATGCTGTTTTGATAGTATGAAGATTTCATTTCTCAACATGGAAATAAAACTACTCATTGTTTTGGAAAACACTACCTAACCTCAACAAAATTATTGACTTAATTTCCCCCAGCTTTGAAAGACTTTTTTAATTTTTATGAAACTCTGTACAGAAAGGTCTAACTTGAAAATGTGTCCCCCACACATATTAGGCTCCACACTGGCTACTCTCCTACTATGCAGCCTATAATAAACATTGCGTTATCTCATTCCCAGTGGAAACTGTAGGCAAGGGATATCTAAAACCAGAGAAGCACTGAAGCTATTTTTATTAACTATTCTAGAAAACAGGAATATCATACAAGGATAAAAGAACTGGTTAAATGTTATCCTGAAGTCTAAGAAAGGAGTAAATTACAAGTATAACCACCTTTTATATTTTAGGACTAGGCAAACACTCCGAGGCCTCTTGTCCAATGGTAAACCCATAGACTCTCTCACAGTGCTTTTCTTTTGTGATTGATCTCTATTCTGCTAGTCTGCTGAAATGTTATTATCACTGACCACATAAAGCCACTGTACACCTGCAGACATTTTTTCTCTTCTTGTGAATTCTTATTCATGGCTAGAGTGTATGGATTCAAAGCACTGCTACCGGACTGTCTGTACAGAATAGCCTGCAATTGATGGGTTTGAAGTATGGGTCAGAAAAATAGTGGTTGAGAAAAAAATGAACAACATTCACTCAACAGCTTCAGCATCCATCAGTCTATGGAATTAGTTCTCTATTTATCATGTTGGAGAACAGATAAAAAGAATGTGAAAACAAACCCATTCAAAAACTTACCTACACACAAGTCACAAAGCAGAGGTCCATAAAATCAGAAATGACACTGGGAAAAGAAGTAACAGTTAGATGATTACTGTTTTCCAGTACAAGCATTAGGAAACAACAAAATAAGACTACAAGGCACAGTTAAAAGAAAAAGCTTCTTCATGCCTAATCTAGTCTTTGAATTTATTTTTATTTGCAAGAAAAACATTTTGGAAAATCAATTATTTTCTATAAATCTTCTACAAGAAAGATCCCACTTTGCAGTCACTTCCAAGCAGAACCAAGATGAGATAAGAAAAGGTGAAAATCATATGGAACAACATCCTCCCTTAGGTCAATACCCAAGAGCTGACCTGATGCTCACACAGAGAACAGCAAAAGCACAAAGTCAAGACAGGTGTACTCAGTGTTACTAAGGCATCTGTCCATGCAAATAATATGAATCTGTACAGCTTTGTAAACCAGATGAAAACAGACTGGATGGATAATTTGTGAAACATCTATCAATATAATCTGTCAAGTTGTTAGACCACTGAGGTCCACCTGCATGATTGGTCATAGCCAAGATGGATAACTGTCCAGTTGCTATTACACAGGTACTAACCTTCGCTCGACCACCTTAATAAACAAATTACAAACGTTGCTGTGTACCAAGTGGGGTTGATGGGAGTATCATTCTGAAAGTACATGGCATTCAGTTATCGAATCAGCAAGCAAAGAGGAAGGGTTTGAAATTACTCTGCTCTACAATCTCCCAACTGGATAAGGAGGAGTTGGAGATGATATACACACCTGAATTTCAGAAGTGGAAAGTAAGAAAAGCTTTGATCAAATGTAAAAAGAGCACCTTAATAGAAATAAATAATAATATACATATATTTAAATTAACTAACGTCATTTCAGTTGTGAGCAGCAAACATTAACCCTGTTGTTCAGCAATCCTCTGATGGAACAAGAGTTGTTTTAAAGCAGAAAAATTATCAAATCTGGTTTCAGAGACAAATCAATTTTTAGGGATAAGAAAACCTTCATTTTGTTATAAAATGTTTCCACTGAATCAAAATGAGAAGATTTGGCATTTCGTTTTCAGACTACTTATGTGATTATTTCCAGCCTTCCAAGGTTGAAACCAACCAGTCTTCCAACCTTCCAAGCCAGGTTGGATGGGACCCTGGGCAGCCTGATTTAGTAGCAACCTTGCCCATGGTATAGTGGTTGGACATGCATTTTCCATTTTGCTCCCTGTACATTTATTTAAGTAGCAATCTTGACGAAATTTATCCATTCATTTATAATTTCAGTCATTGCAAAAAAATTATATTTTTGGAGAATGTATATTTTAGCAAGAAAAAGTAGATATTTGCTCTCTCTTGTCTAATTAGTAGATTGCTTTAGGGTCCCTGCATTACCTTTGAAGCCTTTACTTATCTGTAAAATAGTTGAAATATATGATATTTACCATTTTTTTCTAGGAGGCATGGGAGATGATAAATTGTTCATGACAGTTATTTAGTTGTCTTAAGTGCCACATAAATAACTCCTTACACATTCTAAGGATTCTTTAACAAAATTCTGGCCACAGTGAATGTAAAGTAAGTGAATAAAGCCAGACCACCCTCCCCTGAGAGAAAGCAGTTGTGCCAGTAGTAGCATTGCACATGTCCAAATGAGATGCAGAATTTCATTTAGGCAATCCCAGTACCTGGGAACTGTAGTTACTGGGATTTCAAAGAATCATAGAACCATTAAGGTTAGAAAGACTGCTAGGATCACCTAGTCCAGCCAGCAAGCCAACATCAACATACCCACTAAACCATGTCCTCAGTGCCACATCTCCATGTTTCTTGAATACCTCCAGGGACAGTGATTCAACCACCTCCCTGGGCAATCTGTTCCAATGCATCACCAATCTTTCTAATAATTTTTTCTTAATATCCAAACTGACCCCTCCCTCTCTCCATCACATCTTGTCCTATTTGAATAATGGATGCTATTATTTTTGTAGAAAAACAACTACGTCATTTCAGTGATTTATTAACTGAAGAAGCAGAATTAACACAGCAACTATGAGCATCTATAAAAATGTGTCTGGGAATTATGTTTTAATTAATCAATTTCTCTAATAAGTTCTCTAAGATTCCTGCTAGGGAGCTGAAAAACTCTGAACAACTGCAAGGCTGAAAGGCTCTCTAGACAGTTAGTGTCCTCATTGTGTTTTGGTCTAGTTTAGTGGATGCCTCTGGTGACAAGTGTTTGTTGATGAAGGAAATGACTAATTGACACATTTAATGAAAATTCTTTATAATGGCAGTAGAACAAATATTAACTTCTCTGCCTGTCTTTTTTGAAAATATATATATTAAAAACATGTGGAAATGGAGAGAAGAAGAAAGATAATATTAAAATGAACATTGTACAGATCTCTGGGCCTGAATTCAGAGCCAGGGAGTTATGATAGACCTTGTAAATCATGTCTAGCAAAGAACTAATTACATGAGATAACCAATGTTCATCATGTAAACTCTGCTTCTTTCCCATAAGTGAAGACATTTTTGATAGAACAAACTTGCATATCTGTCTATATATTTGCCATAATTTGATGATACATTATTAAGTCTATGCACCATATTCAGCTGTTGGCTTACTTTGTCTATAAACTAAGTTTTATCATTTCTAATCCAAAATCCTTTGATAGCACACAGTATGTTGTATTGATGTTTCCACAATAAGTCCCAAAGAAGTCATCACCTTTATTTCATACTACACTAGAACTATTCAATAATATTAAGAATAGACAGATTTTCTTTGATAGTTTCTAAATATTTAAATCATACAGAGAAATACACCTTCCATCTCTTTCTCATTCTTCAGCCAATTTCTTCTACAGCATAGAAGAGATCTTCAAAATGCCATTTAATATCACATCCTAGGTTGGGATGTCCAAGGCTCCCGAAATTTGGCCACAATAATAGGTGGCAAGGGAAACTCTGAGAGTTTCATTAGACACAGATTGTAAAATAGTCTCCACAATGGTTAGGAGATACTCTCTTTAAAGCCTTGAATAACAGGAGTTAACGGTCTTTGTCTGATGTCCTAGGCAAAGATTTTAATTATGTGTTTATTTGCAGTATGCTGTCCAGACACCAGATGTCACTGCGTGATGCAGAGTACTGTAGAAGTGGTCCATGGTATGGTAAATAAATGGAGAGAAGGTGGTGCAAGAGCTGTTTTGAGCCTTTTTTTGCTATTTACTTCCAGGTATCTTCTTGAAGAAACATATTTTGTTCAGTAATAAAAATGATTCTTTACATCAGTGATCCAAAGAATGACTAATAACCTGTTCTTAAAACAGCTTACAGCTTACTTAATTATCATGGCATTATGACAATACAAGGAGGTTTATGAATCTTGAAATACTTTATTTTAATTTGAAGCATCACTTTTCACATTCATTGCAAAGATGCACCCATAAATTATATGAACTGATGAAGCTGGTATTTTTAGCTTAATAATTTTCCATTAGGAAATTGCATTTACCTCTAAGCACAGTAATCATGGTCAAATAACAATATCATTATTAATAATTACAAAACAACACAATATCCATTTAAAATATTATCTAGGAAGCAAATACAAATCACCACAAAATGAAGATTGATTAACAATTATACACTCTTAGGCACGGGAAGAATAGTTACAAATGATTTTTCAAGCTAACAGACACAAGTTATTTATGGACAAGAATTGATAAGAGTAGGAATAACTGTATATGTCTCATTGTAGGCATCATCCCCAATGACAATGATACTTTCTGTTCTGGGATAGGGCTGAGCACAGCTTTCTCTCAGATATGTCCGCATAGAGACCAGGGACAGGATGAGTTAGGGAGCCTGATAATGTATCTGCTGTTGAAACAGTCCTTTCAGACATCCACAAGGGAGTAAAGTGGAGAGATTTAACTTTCACTATAGTTCTGAGAGTGTTCTTTCAAAGCAGTTTGAGGGTTTTCTGTGTTTCTATACATGGTTATAACTTCAAGCTCTATACAACTAAATTTGAGTTTGTAATACTTTTCCTTGACTGTCTTGATGCCTTGGTGGTTGTCCACTGTTTATGGGCTGGTTCAGCCCAGTTCAGTGACTAATAGGGCAGTGGACCCATGGACCCATGCCCCAGGAAGAGGGGAAGGAGGAAAAGGGAAAGGGTAAGGAGATGGGACCAAAAATATATCAGCAGCAACGTTCTGAGGAGGAAACTAATCTACTAAGTAAGTTATCCGAATGTAAAATAATACAGGATAATACAATATAATTGTAACTGAAGCTAATAAATCAGATGAAATGAGAGAAAGAGTGTCCAAAACCGAAGACCTTATTCAAAAGTTGGAAGTGAGGCAGCTAGGAAGCTCCCACCAGCAAAAACAGAGAGCCTTGCATGAAGTTTTGTTATTCCCTCTGAGTGGAAAAAAATGAGAACACAAAGTCCTCTGGATTATGTAGCTCTCTTCTGAGAGCCAGGTACCCAGAAATTTGGCAGTTCACAGACTTGGAGCATTAACTCTTTAACTCTCAGTGCCTCACATGATGTTATGATGTGGAATACTAATAACAAAAATCATAAATCCATGACTAATGGTTAATACAGTGAGAGATAGGAAAGTTGAAGTGGGAAAAATATTAATGGGCCTATACACTCCACTAGAATTATGTTTATTTAGGTAAAGACATCCAGTCACAGAGACATTCAAAGTAAGGATGGATGGACCTCTAAGCAACCTGATGCAGATGTCTCTGTTCATTGAAGAGGGGCTGGACTATATGATATTTAAGGTTCAATTCCTTCTCAACAATTCTTGTCATTCTTGAAGCCACGTGTACATATGGATTCTGGCAAGCAAACTCTGATGATTTTTATTATGATTCTGTTCAAATCTTTTAATCCCATCTGGTCTGAAATGAGCTCTCACAGGGCAAGTTTATCACCAAAATGCTATGAGAAATTTGACTGAAAATTGCAGTTCCCACCAGCATGCTTGTGCCAAGCAGCAGTTCTTTGTAGATGGCAGCCACTTACAAGAAGTAGAATAGAACTCTCACAGAGTAAGAATTTACATTTTGTTTTCCATCTTTTTCTCATTTTCTTCAGACTCTAAGCGCAAGTTATTCAGTGCTAGAATGATGCTCTGACATGACAATGCCCTCCTAGAAATGATTCAGTTTGAAAATGTTTGTAGATTACTTGAAAACCCTGAATTTCTAAGGCTGATGCTAAAGCAACGGCAAACAAGAGCTCCATTTGGAAGTAATCTCTGCAGAACAGCTACACAGGGAAGGAAGGAAGGAAGGAAGGAAGGAAGGAAGGAAGGAAGGAAGGAAGGAAGGAAGGAAGGAAGGAAGGAAGGAAGGAAGGAAGGAAGGAAGGAAGGAAGGAAGGAAGGAAGGAAGGAAGGAAGGAAGGAAGGAAGGAAGGAAGGAAGGAAGGAAGGAAGGAAGGAAGGAAGGAAGGAAGGAAGGAAGGAAGGAAGGAAGGAAGGAAGGAAGGAAGGAAGGAAGGAAGGAAGGAAGGAAGGAAGGAAGGAAGGAAGGAAGGAAGGAAGGAAGGAAGGAAGGAAGGAAGGAAGGAAGGAAGGAAGGAAGGAAGGAAGGAAGGAAGGAAGGAAGGAAGGAAGGAAGGAAGGAAGGAAGGAAGGAAGGAAGGAAGGAAGGAAGGAAGGAAGGAAGGAAGGAAGGAAGGAAGGAAGGAAGGAAGGAAGGAAGGAAGGAAGGAAGGAAGGAAGGAAGGAAGGAAGGAAGGAAGGAAGGAAGGAAGGAAGGAAGGAAGGAAGGAAGGAAGGAAGGAAGGAAGGAAGGAAGGAAGGAAGGAAGGAAGGAAGGAAGGAAGGAAGGAAGGAAGGAAGGAAGGAAGGAAGGAAGGAAGGAAGGAAGGAAGGAAGGAAGGAAGGAAGGAAGGAAGGAAGGAAGGAAGGAAGGAAGGAAGGAAGGAAGGAAGGAAGGAAGGAAGGAAGGAAGGAAGGAAGGAAGGAAGGAAGGAAGGAAGGAAGGAAGGAAGGAAGGAAGGAAGGAAGGAAGGAAGGAAGGAAGGAAGGAAGGCTTGGGAAAATGTATACAGATACAGTATGGTCACAAATATTTTACTTTAACAGTCAGTTAATTTTGCTGAAGTTTTCATACTTCTGACAGCCAACTCCATCCTCACTATCAGTCTATGTTTCTAAATAATTACCTGACTCTCATCATGACCACTTCTGAATAATCAGTACCAAGGTGAGGCTCTTGATACTCTAAAACACTTTTGAAAGAATGATTTGTGTGATTTCCCTGGCAAGTGATAAGTAATTCAAGAATAACTCTGAAACTGAGGTCCTCTCCTATGCAATTGCAACGAACTTCTTCACAGATGCCAACTGAAAATCTGGCATCATATTCTAACTAATGTGTGTGAATGGGGCAGAGAAACTTAGCAGAAAAGACACCTTCTAAACACACTTGTAGGGGCCAGGAAAGTGAATTTGGATGTCGATGGATGAATGCTCACTTTAAGATGCAAGCAAAACCATTTTAGTTTACATTGCCTCATAAACAAGCTGCCACCAAGCTACTGTATAAATAACAACAGAAAGTGGGTGCCAGCTTCAGCTATGGAAGCAATCCAAAATCAGCCTGTCAGAGGGATTCTTCTCTCCTCCATCTTGAGACAGATGTGAAACAAAGCAGGACTGTTGAGAGCAAACCCCTGCATGTCACCACGAGGCAAGAGGCAAATGGCATCTCATCAGGAAGCCACTGTACTCAGCATCTCTCATTGCAAAAATTGTTTCAACTCTGGAAGATACTGGCCCATCAGAGCTGGAATCCTGTGTACAAATACTTTTTGTGTGTGTGATAAAAAAAATGTTGTGGTCCCAAAATGCAATCTGACCTGGATTTTATGGGCAGTTACGACATGCTCTTGCTCTGACACTCCTGATTGTTTTGGGTGCGGCTTAACTGTTAATTCACTGAGAATCAGTCCAGAGCATAACCAGGCTGCTCCACATCCTCTCTATATTTACAGCTAGTATGGGGAGAAAGCTGGTGCTTATTGGATGTAAAGAAAAATTTTTTTACAGTAACAGTGGTGAAGCACTGGCACAGATTGCCCAGGGTGGTGGTGGATTCCCTGTCCCTGGAGACACTCCAGGTCAGGCTGTATGAGTCTCTGAGCAACCTGATTTAGCTGTAGGTGTTCCTGTTCATTGCAGGGCAGTTGGAATAGGAGACCCTTGAGAGTTCCTTCCAACTCAAATTATTCTATGATGCTGTCGTTCTGTAAGACCAGGATGGGTTGTGGTATATATCCACAAAGGTCACCTACAGTCTGGTTCACCCACCACAGACTTTCCCTCCCACTCATTTACATTTTAATTATATAATCAAAAGAGTTATATAACAGACTAAGGTAAATTTATTGGTAGTGAATGTCTTTGTTTGGAGAATAAAGTCCACACTTTTCCTATTTACAATCCACATCTATATCAAGAATAAATGATTGTCCAGAAGAGTTTATAGACAAAATATATCAAGAAGGAACAGATCTATATTTTTTTCTGATTTCATACAGGGGAAAATGATGCCTAGGAGCATTAAGCCAGAAGATGTATAAAACAGAACTCAGTCTCGCTTACCTTGGTTTCCATATTGCCCAACAGAACAAAGAGTATGATTTCTCCCTTCCTCTCCTTCAAGATGAATGATAATTTTAAGTACTAATTTTCATTATATATAAAAGATATTTTAAGGGAAGAAATAACTACAGCATTTGGTATTTCTTTGCTTGATGTAAGTGCTTTTCTTCTCCTGAAATTTCAGATGTCTTTCTAAAATTAATAAGGCATATGGAAAAATGGGACACCTTTCACAACACTCACGGTATCATATTTGTTTTAAGAACAAGGAAACTGTGGTATCAATAGCAAGGTACTGCTCTTATCCACAATTCTTTCCTTCAAGCAGCATTTCAGTGCAAAACTTAAATACATTATGTCTTACAGCCTTGAGAACTGATGTTACAGCAGGTAGTTGTAAGGATAACATTTCAAAGGGACGAAGAAAGATCAGGCTCTATCTCTGGGCTTGATATCAATGGATTTTTTGACCTTGGGTAAATCCGTCCATCACAAAATGCCTCACTTGATGCATCTGCTAAATAGAGATAGCTAAGTACACCACAACATTAACTGGAAGGCTGTGAAGACTAATCCATGAATCTCTTTGAAATGACAAAGATGAGAGCAGCTAGAAGAGTCTGTGAAGTAAGTCAGCATATTCTAAAAGATTTGTTTAGTTCTGCAGAGCTGACCTGCTCACAGAAACTGACAAACAACTTTTCCTCCACTATCCTACTCCTGTGATCTTTAATCACTACTTGCCACTTCACTTTGACAAATATTTGGCTGGCTGGTACCATAGCCAAGCTTAAATTCTCTTCAAAATCTACTACTCACAGTAATCAGCAGAAACAGATCAAAGTCACTCAGCAGAGCAAGCAAAACTGAATCTTCTTTATGCTGAGGCCCGAGGCTATGCCCCAGGAGGGAAGTAGGAAGGGTCAAAACTTCCTTAGTTGGACTCCAAGTTGGTGACTGTGGGTTCCTTTTAACTCAAGATATTCTATGATTCTCTGAAAACTTGTGGCAAATTCTAAAGGGTAAAGAATGTGGCATCCATCAACAGAAATTGTACCAAGTAACTTCCACTTCAAGACTGCTAATTACCCTCATAACCTTCACCTACACTGGCATTCTTAACATGTAATCACACAGCTTCATAAGCTTGCAAAATGGAAAGCACCCAGTGCAACTTCCAAAAGTCAGAAGAGGGAGTCCCTCTCTCAATGACTTTGATTAATTTTGTGTCTACTGTACTTTTGGTGATGGAGAAGACATCATGTATTATGTTTTCTGACCCTTGAGTGCTAATTTTCAGTCTGGATTTCTTGGTGTGCCACTCATCACACCTCCTAACAGGAAAGAAGCCATTGTTCATTTTCATATCAACCAGGAGGATATCCCAAGACAGAAAGAGAAACATGCTTTGCACAGACAAAACACACTATATGCAGGAAAAGATCTCACTTTGATGCTGTTTTCATATAGGAAGTCACTCTGCCCTCCATGACTAGGAGGCAATTTCATTTCAGTTTCAGATCCAGTTGGTAGCAGTGGCTACGTTAAAATGGTATCATTCACTTTTCAAGACTGAGCAAAAAATTATAAATATATATATTGATTTACATACTACTGGAAAAAACTTTTCTGAAAGTAATCAGGGACTGGAACAGGCTGCCCAGGGAAGTGGTGGAGTTACCATCCCTGGAGGTAGTCAAGAAAAAGCATAGATGTGGCACTTAGGGATGTGATTGAGTGGGCAATATTGGTGGTAATTGGACAGTTGGACTAGGTGATCTTAGAGGTCTTTTCCAACCTTAATGATTCTATTATTCTAGTGCGTTACCCACATTCTTGTGCTATGTTCTCATTTCCTTCCACAGTGAAGGATACTTCCAGTATTCTTTAGCTTGCAAAGCAAGTCACAGACAATTGTTTCTCTGTCTGAATTAAAATTAAAACGAATGCACCTTTTGGATAACCTCACGGCCAGTCCCACTGAGAGGTGTCAAGTACACAGACCTTCGCACAAAATGAAGACAGTAGTATAGTATCTGATCTTCAGAATCCAGGCAGTAAATTGAAACAAACGGGATCTCAGCTAGCTAAGTAACAGCAGTATTTGTTCTGCTCTGAGAAGCTCACTGGTTCCATCTGGAGACTACCTATGAAGGACCAGACCCTGACACCTTGGTTTAGAGGAAAGTATTCTTGATTATGTTTTCTGTGTTGGTATATTTAGACGCCACAGATCAAGGCTCAGGAGCCACATAGACAGCCATGTGGAAGCAAACTTAAGTTCTCTAAAATCTCATATAGATTTGAGTTCACTCCTGCTCTCAAAACCAAACAAACAACAAAAACAAGCAAACAAAAACCTTCAGGATAGATCTAAAGAGATCTAGATGCCTAAAAACCACATCTCCATTGCCTGTAATAAGATCCAGGTTTCTGGACTATTAACACAACTACTGCTCAAGCTAAGACTATCAAAACTGCAACTCACTCCCTGTGATCCAGGAATTGATAGCTTTTGGAATGCAACTGTCCAATTGGGCTTTTCCCACACATACTGCACATTGAAAGAGTTTGGTTTATCCCTGCTGTTTGAAGTGCTTTTTGAGTTTCCACCTTTCAGCCGCCTGCATGAAGATTTCCTAACCTGCCATCAGTAGAAATACAATGTTTGGTGATGAGACGTTGTCTTTCTCACATGTTCCAGGAAAAAAATCTTCACTTGATCAGCAACAAAACTGATTTCCATATTGCTAAATTTCTTTTTAACTAATTGTGTATATTCCACATATGTTGGGAAATATGGTCACAGCTGATAGAAACTAATGATTTCTGTCAATTGTGCTGAGAGGAAAGGACAGCTTGTTAACGAGTGACTAATTGAGATGTGAGTTAATAATTTCTCAGCTGAACTTGCCTAGATTGCCAGCCATTTCTCATTTTTCTGTAGAAAGCAGTTCTCAGAATGCATGTGGCAAGTTTTCTGCTGCCCTTAAAGCAAATGAGTTCTAACGCCTGAAAAATTGAAAATACAAGCACGCAAGAGGAAAGAACTCTGAATTATAAACTGTTTGCTGACAATAACAACTCTAGTACCTGAGTGCTTGAATTTCCATCCACCTTAATCAAGTTCTATTATTTGGTCCTTTTGAGTGTTTGAAAACCTGAGCAATGATCACTTTGGAAAAAAGTAAATTTCATGTCCTTTATTTTGTGTGAGGTCAAAGTGGGCAAAGAGGGAAGAGTTTAAGTAATCTATGATAGCTTAACTAGAAATACCAGTACTATTAACTTACTCAATTTATCTATTAATTACTAACATGGGAAGAAAAATAAATCAGTGATCTTTGTGCTTCACCAGCACATGTAGGGTCATAGTGAGAAATGCTTTCATCACAAGTGGATGTCTAAAATAGGCTACATGAATGATAGAGTCTTTCCCTCACCACTAGCTGATTAGTCCAAGAAGACATGCCTGTTTACAGTGTGTGCACACTGAATTAGATGGACCAAATCCCTTGCTCCTAGATTCTCTAAGGTGCTTAGGAACATAATGTACTGACTGGACCAGGCTCTGAGCTACCTGATTGAGATATAGATGTCCCAGTTCATTGCAGATGAGATGGGCTAGATATCTTTTAAGGGTCTTTTCTAACTCAAACGATTCTATGATTCTATCCTATTCAGATGAAATCAGTCCTGCAGGGGAAAAAAAATAAAATAAATCATGAAATGCAAGGTAACTTCCTGAACTAGATAAATGCAATGGAAATACCACATTCCAAACACAGTTTTGTTCATTTTACTGAACCTGTCACAAGTCACTACTGAAGTAAAGAAAGGGAAGTTGGATCCGGCCTTGGGGGTGCCCACATCAGCGATAAGTGTTTTGGCTAGGTCATGTAATATTATTTGATTATTACAGTGTCAGCAGTTTATAGGCCAGTTCAGCCCAGTTCTGTAACCATTTGGATGGGGGACCCACGGACCCATGTCCTGGGAAAGAGGAAAGGGGAAAAGAGAGAGGGTAAGGAAATGGGCCTAAAAACAAAACAGTGGCAACAATCTGAGGAGGAAAACTAATTTACTAAATAACACAATATAATTGGAATTGAAGCTAATAAAGCAAATAAAATGAGAGAAAGAGTGTCCCAAAACGAAGGCCTTACAATAAAGCTGAAAGCAAGATGGCTGGGGAATCTCCACTGCTGAGATGAACAGCAAAGAAGGAAGTTTCTGGGACTTGCGTGCAGTTTTATCTTTCCCTCTAGGTGGAAAATGGAAACACAAAGTCCTCTGGGCCATGTAGTTCTTTTTTTCTGAGAGACAGGTATCCAGAAATTCAACAGTCCACAGACTTAGAGCATTAACTCTATAACTCCCAGTGTCTCACATGATGTTATGATGTGGAATACCAATAACAAAAAATTCATAAAACCAAGACATATAGAAAAGCAGTATAGCCCTCTGCACAGAACCTCTTTACCCTCACTCGCATGTGCCTCTTTCACATTAATAGGCATTTTTACTCTCTTCCTCATTTGAAAAATGTACATCTACGCACTTGAAGGGTATAGGCAATTGGTTTTAAGCATGGCAAGCACAGTATAGATCCCATGAGACACAACTCTCCCACACACCTCATGTCTAGATACTGCTTACACTTCATGTTGGACTAGCAAAGTAAAAGGAATTTGGAAAAGTCCTTGACAAGAAGAGTCATATCCTGTCCCTGTCCACAGAGGAGGAGTTCTCAGGAAAAACAGTGTCCAAAATGTCATGCAAACAACTCTCGAAGGGATCACTGGAGTCCATAGATACCCACGATTTACAGTGCCTGCTGCCTAAGAAGTCATGCTTCTCTTTTAATTGAGGCATAAAAGACTAAATATTTGTGATTTCAGAGTCAAATAAATATGAAAACAAACCTTTTCTTAGATCATCACCTTTGCTTAGTGCATCACTTCCCAAAACAGCAGACAGGCACATACCTAAGCAATGAAATGGGAGATGTTCCTAACTACTGCTTGCAGCCGGAATTAGCATCATATTAAGGTTTGCACAGATTCAGAGGAAGGTCAGCCCCAGCCAGACCTCAGCCACTGACATGGGGAGCATCTGGTCATGCTGTAAAACGCGTCGTACTCCTGATTCATCAGGACCTTGAGCAACCATCAACCCTGTACAGCATCAATGTTCATGAATAAAAGTCTTCAGCCATGGCAAAGGGAAACTAAAGAAGAGCATTAGCCATCTAAGAAGGCTGTGCTCTTACTATGATAGCGTTGTTTTATAAGTTGTGGCATTATTTGTGCATTCCAATAATGTGTTGCTCTGCGTGTTGTAATGCAAAAAAAAAGTGGAGGCAACAAATTCAGGTGACAGATCAGTTCTCCAAGGAGAAGATGGAGTTCCTCATCAATCATCCCATATTTCCTTATTTCTTTCAGGTCACAGTATCACCAGCCATTTAAAAAGGATTCATAAATGTCATTAATAGATTATCAGTGCATTTTGAAAAAAGCTCCATTTATTTATGCATGGATTACCAATTAAATTGAGATAGATATTGAAATTAATAAGGACCCAGTAAAACGTAAAGTGCACAATTGATTTTAGATCCTCTGCTATATGCACAGCATGTAATTACCAGTAGTAAATCTGAAATGAAAATATGAGTGCTTATGAGATGCTTCAGTGCAGTTGTTCATTTAGATCCGCATAAATCCAGGGGACACACATTAGAAGTGCCAGAACTGGCATAAAAGAACTAAGTTATAACAGCAACCTTCATGGAAGGAAAACAAGAAAAATAATTCCACAGCAGAAAAAGAGAAAAAAAATATATGCACCCTCCCTCCCACCCTAAGAAGCTAATTGCCATGTGTTGATATTTCTATGTTGGGGGGTAAAAATTAATAAAATATGTATTTGTTAGCACAATTCTGAGTACAAAATAAAAATGCCAAGAGATTCAGAGAATATTATTTATTTAGTTTAGACAAATAAGGCAAATTGGTACACAGCGGTCCATCTAGAACAATGAGTAGCCAAAGTCATCTCTTTACTCTTTAATGCAAATGATATTTTTGTAATGCAGTTTGATATGTGTTTTTTTCTTGTAAGTGGTTGCAAATTTATGTGATTTATTCAAAGAGACGTTTTGTTCAGTTCAGGTTCAAATTTTATGCCATGTTAATAATCTCAGTACCTGAACCACTGATACATGAGGATTTCACGTACATACTGAAACATTTTTGTGGGCAAATCCTTTAGCCTCATAATGTGTTGCTCTGTTTGTGAGCATCCATTCATATCAGTGTTCTTCAACTTCAGTAGAAGAATCACTGTTGACCTCTACTCTTGTTAACTATCAAATGGGCCAAAACATCTTGGATATTAGGGAAAATTTCATCTCAGGAAGGGTAATGATGCATTGGTACATGATGCTCAGGGAGTTGGTGGTGTCACCATGCATGAATGTGTTCATTAAAAGGGTAGATGTGACACTGAGGAATGTGGTTAGTGCACATGGTTGTGAAGGGTTGGTGGTGGAACTAGATGATTTCAGTGGTCTTTTCCAACTGTAATTTGAACTATGCTTCAACTATGCTTCAACGACATGGGTCATATGGGTTGCACAAGTTCAGTCCCATCCACTTTATTGCCACAGCATCCTAAAATCTGGAGGAAAAAAAAAAGCTAAAACTGAAAATTTTTGCCAGTATTATTATGCCAAAGATTTATCTGACTATCTGTGTGTGCCAGAAAAAAAAGGAGACACATTTCACATTTGAGCACAAGGTGTTCAAATCACAGGCTGGAAAAATGTTTTAATAAAGTTGAGCTAAAGCCAGCTGTCATGCAATGGAGAAGTTTGGCTTTGAATCCATACACAGGAAGAATCTATGCATTCCTCATGGATAAAGTTCAGTGGTCTACAAACATACCTAATGTCACTGAAAATGTTTTAAGGGAATCATTCCTGCTTCTACCTTTCATTCCACAATGGCATAGGTGCATAGGTTTCCCTGTAGCCCATGTCATGAATAGACAAGGGTATCTAACATGTAGAGTCAAAGACCAATATGGATACCCCAAAGTGCCTTAAATAATAAATTGAAAATTATAATCATCTAGTTTGTTCAGCTCTGCCATATATGTATAACCATTCTGTCTACTTGTATATCCTAGTAAATGCAATACCATCGTAATGATGCATTCCTCTTAAGGCTGAGAAAAGTTGTACTCCAAAAGCTCTCAAGCAGAGTGCCGCTCGGGTGTAAATCTCAGTCCAATATTAGGTCCTAACCATTAGCCAAGGACATAAAGTCCTTTTCTGTTGTCTGTAATTAATGGGACAGGGCAAACAGAGCACATCTAATGATATTTGACTGCCACATTACACAGCTGGAGTTGTCTTATAAAAAGGCACTTCCTTTCTTTGGTTTCAGGTTTAGAGCAAACACATTGCTTTAGAGTAGATTATTCATTTGGGAGCATAAGTGGAAATATCTCTGATGTTCCAGTGTTTGAATGGAAACAAAAGTGACTTAGATTCTGTACCTAAATTTCATGGGAAGAGAATTTGGACTTCAAAAACTGAATAATAGGCTTGGAATACAGACTGTTAATTTTTTTTAATAATTCTTTTTGATCAATGGAAATCGAGCCCAAACAAGAGACAGCTATTCTTCATAAGACAAAAGTATTTCTCAGTCACTCAAAATTGATCTTTGATGGTCTCTATGCAGTATATCAGAAGAGGATTTAAGGTATACATAAGATTTTCTTTAATCCCCTTGTGCAAACCATGGTCACTCAACAAATATATTTGCAAAAAAGGTTGGTAACAATTGTAAAAGGAGGTAAGATGTGCCCATGAGTATGCGACTTGTGAAAAGAGTCACTGATTTCAAGAAGAGCCTGGCTTAGAGTTTCTCTCTGCTTTGTGTGTTGAAATACTGTGCAGAATAATTGGGTCCCAAGCCTAACTAGATGAATATAGAACACTACAATAAACATTATTAATGATGGTGATAAGAGGGTCATTTGGATTCCATGAAGGCATTTTTCCAAGAAGTATATCAGAGGAATTATACAAGTTAATTGCTCTGCCTTAACTGCTCCACAGCTATTGTAAACTGAGGCCACTGTGGATCACCACTAACATCAGGTTTTAGATATAAAAATAATGAATTATGATCTCCACTGAAGAAACATGGTTACAGAATAAAATATTCATATATGTCCACTTTTCCCCTATAATCCTATCCTGCCATGATGACCACCACTGTACTTAGATATGCCTTGTCTAGCTGGTGAGTCAACATGTGACAATCATCCACCCTCACTGCTCTGGAACAGGATGCACAACTAAGCTCAAAAGCCCACATATCTAACTTGAATTTAATAGAAAGTCACTGACATATTTAAAAGTTTTTCAGTGGAACATGGTAATGAATTCAGGTAAAAAAGCACAACATCAAAGCCAATCTCACCTGATTCATTCATTGCTCAGCTATCTCTAAAAATTTCTACCCCACTTATTCCCACTGGAGATGGATTGTTTTTAGTATTATAAAAAAAAAAAAAAAAAAGGTGAAACTAGAGCAGGTGGAGAATCAAACATCTCTTAGTACTTAGAATAAACAGGGATATATGATATTTTATTATCACATTAATTTTAGCCATCATCTTCCCTAAATTCTCTATACAGTAAAATATAAATCCAGCCATAAATCAGTGTTTCCAAAAGAAGATGGGCAGATGACTGAATCTTTATTTGAATGAAAGATACTTTAACACAATGATCCTAAAAGTAACAGAGCCCTCAATCTCCACAGTCACTTTCCTCACAGTCCTCCTAAAATTTCATGCTCTGGTCTATACAGAAATATACATTTGTGCACCATCATCCATTCTATTTTTTCAGAATATTATGGTCAGATAACTTGGACTTTACATTTTAGTACACAAGAATCTATTTCATCCTCCTGATTCACTGCAAATCCACAACACTAAAATTCCACTGTACTAGGCAGACCTGTGTTCTAGGTCTCAGAAAGGAAAAACATGCAGGAGTTTGTTACCAGCATCCCCAGTGATTGCAAACTGGTCCCCAAGAGCGTCTTAGCAAATATTACCTCAGCACCAGAGAGCTTTACATATTGGAAGCAAAACAATCTAAAAAGGAAAGTGTTACATTCTGTACACTTCATTTGCTTTGTTTTAAGTCTGTTTGATCTCAAGCCAAGGGCATGATAACAGCTAATGTATTCTTCAGCTGGGAAGCAAGCATCTTCTTCCATACATCTGAAATATAATGTTGAATTTATCAACTTGAGTGGGTTATTAAATATGTTAATTCCTCATGCTCAGGGTAGTGGACTTTTCCAGACCTCTTTAATACATGATTATTAAACCACGTTGTTTTAAATCCAGAAAAGTACAAATGATAAAAGGAATGGGATGGGCACATCCAAGAATTCAATGTCCCTGAGCAGGATTGAAAGGCTTTTCATGACTTCATAAGGAAGCAAAGCTAATGCTTCATGCTGTGTGTGTGTCTCTGCTGGTCTGTTTTTCCTTGCTTGAACAGTATCAGTATAGGGAGAAGTCTTGAAGATATGCAGGTCTTTAAAGATTAATGAAAACAAGGCTCTTCAATCTGAGCTCATGACCAGTTAAACGCTTGAAAATCATAGAATCATAGAATCATAGAATCATTAAGGTTGGAAAAGATCTCTGATCTTCTAGTCTGATTATCCACTTACCACCAATAATACCCACTAAATCATTTTCCTAATTCTACATCTACAGTCTGCACAGGAAATAATTAATATGAACCCACACAAAACTTCAGAGCTTGTAGCTTAATGGTGGACATAAATGAATGAAAACAGGATCACCTAGCTCTTTCTTTCTGAGAAGGTCATAGGAACCATTGCTTTCTTATTTCCACCATTTGGTGAAACATTTGTTCTACGGTTATCAAGAGAAATGTGAAGCTCTATACCTGTAGAACATCACATCAGAACAAAACCAGAAGAAGTTGAGTAGCAAGCTTGTTTTATTATATCAGATATCAAGAGAAGCTCCCATTTTATGAAATGTTCTCGTATTGACAGGTTTACAATCCAAATTGTAAAAAATGTATTGGAGGGGGAGAGACTGCAGCACAAAGATGAAAACTGGCTGGCACCAGAACATATTTTCAGTCTGTTGCATACTCAGGACCAGAAACTGTGTCAAGATGAGAAAATGTCCTGAAAACAAACTAATAAGCAAAAAATAAAAAATCTAATTGTCTAACTCTCCAGTTCTCCTGTAATTGCATTTTATACTTCCGTCACTGGCCATTTTGTTATTAGGGATGTTAAATACATGCTGAAACAATAAAGGCTGAAGTCTACAGCAGCTTTACATGACCGCAGGGTAGGCTTCTTACCAAGTAGCCTGGGGTTTCCTTGGAAAGAAGATCAAGTTAATAAGATCAAAGAGTTTTAGAGTATAAAAATGCACTCACCTATTTTAGAGATGCAAAAAACTGAATATCTGCTGCACTACAGGATCCAGTATAATGGGATGAATCCCACCACATGTCTACACGTCAACAGGCCAAAGAGCACACTTACCTGGGATACAGGTGGGAATATGTGAGCAAGGGTGGCTGTATCCAGACTGGATTTCACTGCAGACGTGTGCCAGAGGCTAAGCACCATCTAACAGCAAGCATTTCCAGGTGAGAGTTTACTAAAATACACTCCAAAGATCTGATTAGGAGATCTTCCCTTGGACACAGCATGTGAAGAATCAACCGTCTGTTCCAGGACACGTGGAGCTGAGGACACGTACAAGATGAAGAAACAGCTTCTCTGACTGCCTGTCGGCTCTTCCTGGAAAGACTTGGCAGTTCCAGAGGTGCTTTTTGCATCAATTATGAATACATAAATTCTGCTCTTCTGCCACAACCCTGATCTGTCTCCCTGGCTGCTTTTATAAGATTTTTTTCAGGTTTTGTCTCCTCCTCTGTGTGAATCAATATCAGAAAGGTATTTAGTCACATGAGCAAAGCAATCCATTACATGAAGTACCCTCCTGGCAGGAAAAGCCATTACATTTATTTCTCTAATGCAGCTGAGTAGACATTAATATCTGTAATTAACTATTTAAATGCAGACTGACTGGTTCTTCTGCATTCATACCATATGTAGACTGCCCTGAAAATAAGAGTCTTGAATTCACATTGCCATTATTCTGCTTCTTTTTCTAGTGATACATGGTTCTGGTTATGGATAGTGTATGCCTTGATGCTATATTTACACAAGGCTAACTATGGACAAATATTTCTAGTAAAAAATTTTTGTCGTAGTCATCATTGTGTCTGGGTAACATGTGTATGTCAAGACTGTGTTCTGCTGATGAGAATCAAGAATTCAGACTTTAATTTTTAAGCTTAATATAAAAGGGCTGTTCTGAAAGTAATGCCTCCTATTTTATTATCTTGGCCTACTTCTTTATTATCATTATTTTTAATGTTTGGAACTGTGTATAGGATCTATCGAATTAATATGATGCTGAAGGTGACAGTTTCCTAAATCACATCATTACTGGTGATGAGACATGGTGTCACCACTACTAGCCAGAGTCAAAATGGCAGTCATATGTGGTAACATGTGAATTCCCTGTCAAATGAAAAGTTTGAGACACAGCCCTCAGTGAGTAAAGTGTTGTGCACTATCTTATGAGATAAAAAAAGGGTGATCCTTCTGAACTTCCTGGAACTTGGTCAAACCATCATATCTGACCTCTACATCATGACACTGACTTAGCTGAAGGCAGGCACTTCCAGAGTCGGGTCAAAGAACAAGACAACATTTATCCTACAACAGAGTGACATCAGGACCCACACTAGTTGGAAGATTCTGGAGCCCATTACCAAGCTTGGCTGGACTGTCCTACCACGCTCACCACATGGTCCGGATTTGGCACCTTATGATTTCCATCTGTTCAAGCCTATGAAAAATGGACCGTGTGAACATTCTCCTGAAAAAATAATCCCAACGCAGAAGCTGTGAAACAATGGATGTCTTCCTCTTGTGAAGATTTTTATGAGCGTGGCATGTAAACTCTTGTTCAACACTGACAAAAGAGCATAGTTAGTGGAGCTTAATACATTGAAAAACAGTGATTTGTATCTGAGAATTTACTCTATCAGATAGTGCTATTGTGTATCTGTTGTGGTTTCCATGGAAATAAATGGGAAGCATTATTTTCAGAGTAAACTACATACTTGAGTAGACAGAATTCTCAAATAGAAGAGTTACATGATTTTGGATGGGTGGCATCCACATATATGGTTTGAAACATAATTGTTTATAACAGAGAAAAGTTTGGGAAAATCTGCTTCTGTAAATTAGATTTTCTGGTATGTTGGAAGTAAAAGTGTTAAATATGTGTTGGGTTTTATTTGTTTGTTTGTTTTCTCTACCAAAGGTTTGAAAAGGAAAGAATTAGGAAAGCATTATATACTTCATAGGAAAAAATTCATAGGAGAAAAGGAAGTCACCATGGGTTCATTAGGAGGAGGTCGTGCTCAACCAACCTGGTAACCTTCTATAATCCACCAGCTGGGTGGATGTGGGGAGAGCAGTGGATGTAGACTAGCTTGATTTCATCAAGGCATTTGACACTGTCTCCCACAGCATCCCTACAACAAAGCTGAGGAAACGTGGAACAGATGAGTGGACAGTGAGGTGGTTTGAGAACTGGCTGACTGGCTGAGCTCGGAGGGTGGTGATTAGTGGCAATGATTCCAGTTGGAGGCCTGTATTTAGCAGAGTTCCTCAGGGATCAGTGCTAGGCCTGGTCTTGTTCACGTCTTCATCAATGACCTTGATGAAGGGATTATGTCCAGTCTCGGCAAGTTTGCTGATGATATGAAACTGGGAAGAAGGCTGCGCTTCCATTCAGAAGGACCCGGGACAGGAGAGGAACCAGATGAAGTTTAACAAGAAAATATAGAGTCTTGCACCTAGGAAGGAACAACCGCATGCACTGGTACAGGCTAGGAGATGATCTGCTGGAGAGGAGCTCTGAGGAGAGGGACCTGGGTGTCCTGGTGGATGACAGGTTAACCATGAGCCAGCAGTGTGCCCTGGTGGTCAAGAAGGCCAATGGCATCCTGGGGTGCATAAAAGAGTGTGGCCAGCATGTCGAGGGAGGTGATTCTCCCCCTCTACTCTGTCTTGATGTGACTTCACCTGGAGTATTGTGTCCAGTACTGGGCTCCCCAGTACAAAAAGGACAGGGATCTCCTCAAAAGAGTCCAGTGAAGGGCTACAAAGATGATAAAGGGAGTGGAGCATCTCCCTTTTGAGGAAAGGCTGAGCAACCTGCACATGTTCATCCTTGAAGAAAAGAAGGCTCAGGGGAGATCTGATCCATGTTTATAAATATCTAAGGAGCAGGAGGCAAAGGGACAAGGTTTGACTCTTCTCTGCAGTGTGTGGTGATAGGATGAGGGGAAATGGCCACAAACTGAAGCATACGAAGTTTTGCACAAATGTTCATGGGAACTTCTTCACAGTGCAGGTGATGGAGATCTGGAACAGACTACCCAGAGAGGTGGTGGAGTCTCCTTCTCTGGAGACATTCAAGACTCACCTGGCCACCTACCTGTGCAACCTGGGCTAGGGATCTGCTTTGGTAGGGGGTTGGACTCAATGATCTCTAGAGTTCCCTTCGACAGTTCTGTGATACTGTGATTCTGTGAAATTAAAAAAAAATAATTCATTTCCATGGGAAAATCAAAAATCTCACACCAAACAAAATAAAAAGGAAATCTCCCAGGTCCTGTCTATTTTAGTTCTCCATATAGAAGGAGTTGTGGAGGTATCAGTCAGCTCTATTATTTATTTATTTATGAACAGGTGAGTCCCCCTTTGTGTCTTCTGCTCACCCACCTGATGATCCAAAACCATAGTGCTTTGTTGAGGGACAGCCCACCAGCTCTCCATGTAGAGAATATGTTTCTACAGCTGGTGTGTCGACTGGGTCAGTCAGATGCTCCATAGCTCCTTCTGTGTTACCATGTTTCTTCTGCTCAGGCACCCTCAGGAATCCCATATCCTGTCCCTTTCTTCCATTTTCACTGTTTTGTATATATTATCTTGTTCTTTCTGCTGACAGCAGAGTAGAAAATGTCTTGCTTCAAACTCTGCTCTCAAGTGCTCTCTTTCTCTTTGAAATAATCCCTTAAAACCTGTCTGTTCAAACTGACCTTCATGCCTTCCTCACAGTAAATGATCCATCCATCTGTTTTCTAGTTATGTTCTGTTCTGTTTTTAGGCTGCTTTCCCACTGAAATGAAACCTAGGTGGTCTTTGTCACCTTGTGTATATCTGTATGTTGCACTGCCAGTAACTTCTGAGCTCATTAACCAGAACGACAGAGGAGCCTGAAGCCTCATAGACAATTAAACTTCATGCAAATAGGAGACGGAATGTGTGAGATGTCTTACAGACACGACAGCTATACGGAAATAAATATAAGCATAAATCTTGGCATGAACCAGATAATATGCATGGGACAGGCCCTTGTAAAGGTGCCCCGAGCACAAGAAAAGCTTCAGTCAGAGTTTCAGCCCTGCTTAAAGTCAAACCAAATCTACAACAAAACAAGCATCCACAAGCAAAGAAATGAAATTTATTTCAAAGCCCTTGAAGTAAACTTCGGGTTCATTCAGTGTGATATCTTAATTTGGTTTGAATGTACTTGAGAGCTAAAGGATAGCAAGAAAGTTTAGGTCAATAGAAGTTACACAAAGTTTTCTAGGTTTATTTCAGATTTAATTTAGTTTTACTTCAAAACTGAAAAAGTGTTTTTGTTTTCTTCCTAGGCATCTATTTGTTTGTATGAATCCAAATTCACACACTGACTCTTTTTCTGAGGAGACTGCACTGCATATTTATTTAACCAAAAACAGTGCACTGGACAGAGTTGCCAATTTTTCAGACTTCTGTAATATTTTTCTCTTTCCTTGAATTATTTTAATCATCAGCATCTTGTACTATCTGCTACAGAAACTGAATTTCATAAAAAATGTAAAATCGTAGAAACTTAGAATAGTCTGTGAGATCTTGAAGACAAGCTCTCTGTCCTGAGATGAGACTCTTTCCATAGGTCAGGTTCCTATTGGTTCCGTCCAATCTGGCCTTGAACACCTCCAGGGTTGGGGCATCCACAGTTTCACTGGGAACCTGTGCCAGTGCTTCAGCACTCTCTGAATAAAGAATGCTTCCTAATGTCTAATTTAAATCTTCCCTCTTTCCACTTAAAACCACTGCCATTTGTCCTATTACTACATTGCCTGAAAAAGAGTCCCTCTCCAGCTTTCCTGTAGGCCACCTGAGGTATGGGAAGGCTGCTATAATTTCTGACTGAAGTCTTTTTCAAGCTGTGCAACCTCAGTTCCCTCACCCTTTCTTCATAGGTAGAGGTCACTCTGGATGGCATCGCTTCCCTCCAGAGTGCTGACCACAACACTCAACTTGGAGATATTTGTAAACTTGCTAAGGGTGCACTCAATCCATGTCCATGGGTCCACGTCGAAGACAAAGTTGTTAAATGGTACCAATCCCAATTCCAACCTCTGAGAAATGTGACTTGTCTCTGGAAGATGTTACCCTGAGGAACATTAATCATCCCTCCACTGAGCATTTTCAAATAAGGTCAAAGCTATGGTTATTCAGTTATGATGTAATGAGACTCAGACTCTTGGCTATATTCTTCTAGATGTCTAAGAGTCACTCTCTTCCCAAAGACATATATTAAGTTTCTCCTCAGTCATACAGCCCTTCTAACACCATTTCAGCCAGGAATTCCTTTCCATTAGTCAACAGAAATGTAGGAAAGAGGATTCAATTAAATTCTCAATGAAGCCTCCATCTGAGAAAAGCTCTTATTTAGGAAGTTACAAATTACAATAAAGTAAGAGTTTTATGGGGAAACATCACTGTACATTTTCTTCTGCTCTGAGTATTATCCCACCAAAGTCAAAATGAGGGGCTAGACACATACATTGTGTGATGATGATACTCATATATTTAATTTTTGTACAAGCAAAGGTATGAAAGCTTCAGGCTTTCTGCATTGTCTCTATCAAACATATTCATGAAACAAAGTCTCAGCCCATACCAAGTCTTTTGATCCCATTGCTTTTTGGAGCTAAACAATCTCTAAGGAGAGCAATGGAAAAGTGAGAATTATTGTGAGATTACTAACAGCAAAGAAACAGGAATTGCTGAAGACTTTTTTTTCCACTTTCCTACCTATACAATACTTTCAATAATACAACATCCGTTGGATTGCACTGTTGTTACCTGTAGATGACTGACCAATCTTTTTAACACAGTGAAGATTGCTGAATTTTTCCCTTTCACCTTCTTTGATTGAGTTTTTGTTTCTGTACTTAGCCATCAGCTATTTTTTTTCTTGTATTTGTTTTTTACTTCTATTAACTATTGGATTTATTTATGTGATGATGTCAAAAGGTTCATAAATGCAATGCCTGTGAAGTATTTGTGCGTGTATATGCTCCTTTCTTCCTTGCTTTTATGACTATAATGATGGTTATTAATTGTAGTACCCTAGCACAGGTCCACAGTCTGACATGGACTAGTTCAAAGGGAATAGCAGGCTGCAGAGAACAAGATAAACTCTGAACACTCTAACTTATAGTGACCTTTCTTTCTTCTAGAGAAACTAGTAGCTTAAGAAAAATCTCCACAGTCATAAATCACTATCGCTCACCGCTATTTGGAAAGATCTGGATGATTTTGGTACATTTATCATGGTTTAAGGAATTTTGACATGTTGTTCTCCTCTGAATGTAAAAGTTCTGTTCTTTGTGATTGTTTTCTTTCTCACACATTTCAGAAGTTTGCTCAGAAAAGAGAGAAAGCCAATTGTCTTTGAACACTTGCAGGGGAGAGAAGGCACATTGTCCATACTCTCTGTAGATGAAAGAATTTGACCTTGACTAAAGATGCTTCCGTGGAAGACTGGGAAAACAAGAGCTCACTAAATAAGTGCCAGATTATAATTACCTCTGATGACTACTTCATGAGTCATTCTAGGCACCTCTCAACAAAAACTATTAACTTTTAACAAAGCTGTTGGAAATCACATGTAGAAAAAAATGAAGATTTTTTTTAACCTATTTTTCTGATTTTGATTTTATTTTCTTTTAACAGAGTGACAGTTATTTAATGGTAAGAAATTAATTTATTGAAGGTAGACAGTGAAAGAAAGAGTGAGAAAAGAGCCTACGTGCTATAAAAATACATGTGAATTTGTGAGAGAAGGAGATAAGAAACAAGATTCTTACTAATTAAATTGAAACTAAATGCTTTCACCTGTTTAATATGATTTGAATCTGTTTTAATCTTCTGCTTGAATTCTAACTCATGAGTTACTACCACTAAAGATCTTTATGGAATATTAAGTTTTGCTATTGAAGCAGCAGCCATTAAAAAATTTCTCCAAGAATAGAAAGAAGATGTCACCTTTTACTGCAGATTTTAAGCTAACTAGTTCATCTGGTTCAAGATTAGCAGCACAAAGTTTGGTGGTGAGTGTTCATCGTCATGTTTACTTCAGGATTAGTAAGAAGTATGAAAGAATTTCCTCATTTACCTTGAGCTACATGGGCTGCACCAGAAGTAATGTCTACTATTTTGTTATGTTTTGTTATGTCTGATCTTGGAGGTCTTTTCCAACCTTGGTGATTCTATGATTCACTGTTGGCCTGCAACTTCAGAGATAGATGTTGGCAGTATGACAATATTGGTTGAATATACTATCAATATTCCATTACATTTTGTTGCCATACAACAGGTGGCAGCAGAGGGACAGTGTGATACAATGACATCTGACATGGGAGGTGTAAGAAGAAGAGGTGTGGAACTGAATTCCTCCATGTGGAAATATTTTCACCCATTGACATTCGTCGGTGCTTGTGAACATTTAAGGAGATCAAATAGTGTATGTTGGTGGGTGGTGTGTTTCAACAGTAACAAATATGACATGACTATCAAATAGTTTTATTGTGCTCATTGTATCTGTTGAAGTTTCCATAGAAATAAATAGAAGGCATTACTTTCAGAGCAACCTCAATATGAAACAAATTGCTAGACACCCATGCACAATTAACTTAACAAAACTGAATTTATTCACTCACATGTAGGTGTCTACATGTAAACCAGATGCTCAGTTTAATAGCATGCCTGCAGATGTATAAAGACATTGAGATGTTCTGAACTTTCCTTTCTGGGTTCCAGATGTTGATCCAGAAGTGTATGGTCCTCTTTACAAATAAAGTAGCCCTACATAGTTCTTTGGATACTGTATGGGAACTGTTGAATCACGGCCTGAACCACTGATTGATCACCTGAGGCGAGCACTGAGTCAGCTGCAGGGGCACAAGTGAGTGTGATTGGAAGGGGTGGAGTTTGACTCCACCTCTCCCAAGACCCCATTTAAGGGCTGACCACCACCAGGGAAGGATCTCTGGTCGGAGATCCCTCCCTAGTGGAGTTATCGGCAAGGCAAGCCTTGTCCATCTTCAAAGGTGAGCCACTCTTTCCTTGTTAATTATCTGTATATCATCTACTTAAGCTCTTCTAAAGTATACTATCTTTGGCACTATTTCTTTTGGGTGCTATTCTTGGGGGTTATTTGCCCTACAGATACCCTAAAAGAATTCAAATGATCTAGATGTCCATGTGTGTTCAACAGTATTTACTCTTCAGTCACTTAAGGCTGACACAGTCAGCAGAGATCTAAGCAACAGAGTAAGCGGGATGGATTTCAGCTGCCTGAGAATTAGGCTGTTCATCTCACATCCCGAATACGTGTCTCAAGATATCAAAAATCAGTGATGTGATCCCTAATGCCTTCAAATGGCTAGGAGAAACAGCTCATTTATTCCAGAACATCTGGGACTTAACAACAGGAGTAAATTCTGGTAGGGTTTATTATCATGGGGATGTCTGGTTAAAATACAAACATTTTTCCTCCTCTTGTGGTCCACATTCTGCTGTTAATCATAGTAAAGACCAGCTCTATTTAATCAGCATGGTGTCAGTGGTTTACGGGATGGTTTGGCCTGGTTCCGTGACAATTTGGGTGGGGGGACCCACAGACCCACAAAACAAAACAGTGGCAACAATCTGAGAAGGAAAGCTAATTTACTAAGTAAGATATTGGAATGTAAAGTAGCACAATATAACACAATATAATTGGAATTGAAGCCAAGAAATCAAAGAAAATGAGAGAGAGAGAGTGTCTGAAAAAGCGAAGGCCTTTCACTAAGCGCTGAAGGCAAGACAGCTAAGGAGCACCCACTGCTGGGTCAAACTGAAAGGGAAGGATGTGTGTCTTGTGACAAACAAGCAATCTTTATCTTTCCCTCTCAGGGGAAAACAGAAAAATGCAAAGCTACACAAATTCCTCTGGGGTACGTAGTTGTTCTTCTCTTTTGAGACAGATACACTCGGAAATATCGATGATCCATGGAGCTGGAGCATTAACTCTTTAACTCCCAGTGTGCTACATGATGTTATGATGCGGAGGACCAATAATAAAAATAATAAAACCATGACACATGAGAAATAGGAACCTGTCAGACTATGCTTTTTAGCCTTGCTCTCTTGGCTAAGCACAGGATCTAGATAAAAGTTGGAAGCTGAAGTATGGTTGTGATATGGCCAATACTGATGAAGAGAATTCTTAAAGGTCCAAAGTAAACTTATGAGGGAGATCAGAGATGGAGAAAGAATCTTATCCATCTCATGTAATGCAGCACAGTACAGCTGGAGATGATTAAGCTAGATCAGGAAAACAAGGACGTGGAGGTTCATGCAGAGTTTCGCACACAAGTTCCTTTTCCTCTCTTTTTCTTTGTTCTCACTTTCATTCAGTCCTGAGAGAAACAAACAAACAAAACAAAGAAAAAAATCTTCAAATGGAGTGGGATGACAAAATAAAAGCATCATACATTATGAGAACTGCTTTTTCTGTAAGATAACACAGATTTAATAGATGAAACCCAAAATTAGATCAGAAGATAGAAGATTGAGTGACCATTCATACAGGGCAGAATAAAAAGAATCTGTCACATCAAGACCTTTAGACTTGTGTATGAATAAACTGTTCCTATCAGGGGTGAAACCTCATCAAATCAGAGTCTGCAAAGATGAATTTTCGTATGTGACACTCAAAAGCCACCACCTACAGTGATTGCTAGCTCTCCAGACAGAAGCCTTTCTAAGAGCAGATGGAGAAATTTATATGAGAAAAAATTTATCTACTCATTAAGATTTGGACAAAAAAGACATATAAGCCTGGAATTTAATGTGGACAAAAAAGACATATAAGCCTGGAATTTAATGACAGAAAAAGAGAGAAAAACAATATTAAAACATCATCATGAAAAAGCAATACCACCATTTTAACAACACACGCTAGATGAAATAGATAATGGTACTGAAAAATCATTAGACAGTGTGAAAACACTGTCCCTCTGTATTAAAAAGAACTCTTAGAATTACAGACAATAATTATGACTCTTGTCTATTGCCCTGATGACCTGATTCGACCTCCTTGCTGTTGTCAAGCTCAAAGAATGTACAGGACCAAAATCTGAATTTTGATTGAGTTGCCTTAATGAGCAGAAATATAAATGAGCATTTATATAAATGAAATAAGGTGACATTGATTGCATGCTGAAAAGCAAAGACAATAGAAGCTATCAAAATCCAAGCAGTAATCTGTTTTTGAAAAGAAAAAGAAATTTGGATTTGCATAACCTTGAAATATAATGGTTGTAGCTTGAGTAAATTTGCCTGCAGATTTCCCTGTTTCCTATGTTTATTGTTGTGGTATAAGGTTGGGTAAACTGTTTCTTGAGTACAATACATTAGCAGGACTTATCTTCTTGTTCATGACTACAAACTGCATTTCATATCTTTAGATTTTGTTTACATTTCTTCATGACTTGGTCTTTTATGTTTTTGCAAATGTGAACTTTGTTTCAGTCAGACTTCTCAGAAAACCAGTGGTGATCTTGCATCTTGTAAATTTACTCATGCGTTTGGTTAACATATATGATGTGACAGTGTTTATGTTGCCATGAAGCTTTCAGTTTTGCTTTGCAAATATTTTCTATCTAAATTGACATTCGAAAGTGTGAGATTTGCCTGTGTAGGCCTAGCAGGTACTGATATCTCTGTGTCATCTTAATTACACTGATTGATTTCATTGATGCAAAAGAGTAAACATGAAGACTTCTTTTTACTTGGTATGCTGAAAATTACACAGGAAAACAACAAAAAGCCTTGGTGCCTGCTTCCAAACACAGAAAGAGTGAAAATGTACTCATGATCTCAATAAGGTACCTCGCTTCTGGGTCTAGGTAAAAAAGGAAAGTTGTAAGGAGAACATGAGGAAGAACAGTGCAATGTTTGTTTGCTGCATGAGCACACTGAAAACTGAGTACGAAGGGTAGAAAAGTTGCTATTTGAGGATAGATGATGAACTTGGCATCTCAGCATCATAAAGGATGGGACAGGCATTGGAAGTAAGGACAAGAACTTCTTTTTGTCTCCTAACTAATATACTGTTGAAGATTTATTATTTTTCCCTTAATTGCCCCTAAACAAAGAAATGGTGGTATTCTAACAGAACACACTGGGAGACAAGGGCTAATGCACACCCGTGAAGAGTGAACTGACTCCAGTTCTGTAAAGGCACAGAGCTGTTATTAATTTCACAGGAAGCAGAAATGCCAACGATAGAGGAGTGGAAGGTGGGAAGATTGGAGCTGGCATTTAGAGTGTGTGTGGCTGGAAGGTTATAGTGCAGCTGTAAATGGCTCTGTAACTACAGAGCAGTTCAGTTTTACAAGCAAAGACTCCTATTCTGTTATTATCCAGCATTCAATATGTGATAGAGTAAATGTTCACTAAAGATTACTAAAGATTTGGCAGCCTGGCTTCATAAGAATTATAGCAGGAATAGGGTCACAAGTTGCTGTGATTTGCTTTATTAATTGCTTTTTGCTGAGCTCCAGGTGCTCAGTTCTGCTGAAGTGTTAAGAACAGATGCTCCTGTAAAGGAAGCAGGCTAACAGTGAAAAAATAAAGAGATCATTACTGTGCCCATGGAAATCCACATCTCACAAGGAAAGTTAAAAGGCATTTCACAACTTGCAAGATTTCACTCCTTGAAGAATCAGATCTCAGGAGCACTGCCAAACTTTGGTTTAGAGGTTTATTTTTATCTTAATTTGTCTCCTGAGGCAACCTCATTTGAGCAGAGTTTTTAAGGACAAAGGAAAGGACTTTGAAAGCATCTTTAAGCCTACAACTGCAATACCTGTTACTACCTAAATCTCAAGTATTTAATGGTTCCTAAAAAATATATTGCCTTGTTAATGCCTGCAGCAAAGCATAGAGTTTATGGTTAGGGAACAGTAATGCCCCTTTAGCCATCTGCCCAGCAAGAATACAATAGGGTGTTTGATAACATCCATTTACGTGTCTGCAGGAGATGGCTACAATAAAAAGAACAAACAAGTGCATTTATGGGGGGCTGCAGTTGGGTACTGAGCCAGGCTAGGCACCATAAGGAATCTTATAAAAATCCCTGTGGTCCAATCACAGAAAACACCACTTCTTTCAAAGTCAAATGGAGTCTGATGCTTTCTGTTACAAGGTGCAAACAGTTATTCCAACACAACGTGATGGTGTCTGAAGAACTCTGAGGATCCCTGCCACCATCATTTTCATGAACGCATGCAATAGATGAAAGATTATGGAAATGATTACCCTGCACTTACTCCGTAGTTCTGTATATTTGATGGAAAGAATCTTACTGACTTCTATGGATTTTCGATTAGAGATATAGTCACCAAATCATTTTTGTCATACTGAGCATGCTACTCAGATTCAGCTGTTTCTAACTAAGAAAAGTAGGTAATATTTTGTTCATGTGTGTACCCCAGGGATTCATTTTGCATCATTACGTTATCTGCTGACCATTGGAAAGCCATAACCACATTCAGAGCGTGTGTTTTTCCAATTCCAGACTGCTGCTTAACAGTATGATAGTTTGCAGCTGCATCAAATAATACTTCTTTACATTTTCCAAAGTCCTCCTATGAATAGGATTTTGCATTCTTGACAGTACAGTTCAGCTTAGAAATGACCAGATACCTTTTGTCCCTAACAGTTATGTTATCTGTAAACTCGTGGGGGATAATGTTACTGTACTGGGAACTATGTTTTTTATATGTTCTGCACAGAATTGTTCAGCTTGGACATACTCTGAGACATAAAATCCAGTCTCTCCTTCAGGATGCTATTTGGAAAGGACATCAGCTCTTGAAAGTTTATGTTTTTAGATAGTCTTCCAGCCTGCTCTATTCCAGTTCTTATATCACACCCATTATTATATCTCAGGTTATTGCCTGCATCACTGTAATATGTCTATATTTCATAGAACACAAACTTTGATTTCTAGGAGTGATGGATACTGCTATTTATTGTTCATTCATGAGGTGACTCTTCTCTTTGATTTTTAGTGCTATAATCAGATTGACAGAATGTTTCTGGTTGAAAATATTATGTCAATAAATGCAGTTTTAGGATGAACAAAAATAATCTTATGTTCATGCAGAAAAAAATGTAGAAGGAAGGTAATTTAGAAAAGAAGAAATAAATAGAAAATTACAAAAAAATGCCAATTTTTGTCTGAAATCAAAATTTATTGGACTTTTTGAGAGACTACAGACAACACAAAAAGGAGTAGGAACAAAAAGAGGCCAATATATGTAGTTATTCCTGTTAACCTCATTATTCTGTAGTTCACAATAAAGAAAAAAAAAAAAGGAGGGGTAAATAATTGTCCACGCAATTGTCACTTGATCTTCCTTCTACTTGGTTTCTATTCCTGTTTAAGAAATTGTCATGGTTTTATGATTTTTGGTATTGGTATTCCACATCATTACAACATGTAGTGCATTAAGAGTTAAAGAGTTAATACTCCAACTCCATAGATCATTGATATTTCCGGGTGTACCTGTCTCAGAAGAGAAGAACTACATTCCCCAGAGGACTTTGCGATGCTTTGCATTTTTACGTATTTTCCGCTCAGAGGGAAAAGATAAAAACCCTCTGCGATCACGGGACACTCTCTTTCCTTCAGGATCGACTCAGCAGTGGGTGCTCGCTGCCGTATCGCCTTCAGCGTTAGCGTAAGGCCTTCGGTTTATCGGACACTCTCTCTTGCTCATTTTATTTGATTCATTAGCTTCAATTCCAATTATATTGTATTATATTGTGTTATTTTGCTTTCTGATATCTTATTTAGTAAATTAGCTTTCCTCCTCAGATCGTTGCCGCTGCTTTGTTTCTAGGCCCATCTCCTTTTTTCCTTTTCCCTTTCCCCCTTCCCCTTTCCTGGGGCGTGGGTCTGCGGGTCCCCCACACCAATCGTCACGGAACCGGGCCGATCCAGCCCGGTAAACCGTTGACAGAAATGGTAGATATAGGAAGATTCCCAAGACTCAGTGCACTACTGGTACACCTGGATAGATATGTTACCTTGACAGCAATTTTATTTATTTATTTATTTGTCCTAGAGCATTCATAAAATCATAGAATCATAGAATTGTTTGTGTTGGAAGGGACTCTAAAGGCCATCTAGCTCAGCTACCCAGCAATGAACAGAGACATCCACCACAGATAGGTCAGGTTGCTCAGATCCCCATCTAGCCTGACACTGAATGCCTTCAAGGATAAGACATCCACCATCTTTCTGGGCAACCTGTCCTTGTGGCCTCACCACCTTCATCATCAGAAACTTTTTTTCCTTATATCCAAACTAGATCTCCCCTGATTTTTATAAGCCCACACCTTTTACCAGTAAGATCCTCTTTTGCCCACTTACATGGCTTGACCCAACATCAGATTGATCAGGCAGAATTTTTCTCAAGATAGGTAAAAACAGAACCACAATGCAAAGGTGCCTAAACAACACAGCTGGGGACCAAGCATCTAACAGTCTGGAAGAGATAAAATTCAGTTCTTTGGGTAACAGTTGCTCTTAATTTGCCTATTGTCTTCCATTATGCCTCCATTAAGTACCTCTTACCTGATTAATTATTTCTTCAATGTGTTTGGCTCAAGTCATTTGCTACATATGTGTCCCATTCATGGGACAGGTCTTTAAACAGCACAGCTAATTATTTCAGAGTTTGGAAATGCTTTCAAACATAGATGTGTCATCTTTTTTCAAAAGACTGTTAACATTAAGCTTTTTGCTCTGATATTTAGTAGCTTACAAGTGATACACTTCAGCACCCTATTATCCTCGTAGTATAGGTCATAGTAATTACACTTAGAATTTCCCAGATATTCATAGCAGCTCTTTGACATGTGTCAAGTAGAATGAGTATACCTAGATGTTACAGAGCACACACAAATACATTGCAGAAAGCAAGAATGCTCTTTTATCATAAATAAAGGAATTCCCCACGCAAACCAAAGCATCTGAACAAGATGAAATTGTTCATTCTGTAGAAGAGAAGGCTGCAAGGAGATCTCATTGCAACCTTCCAGTATTTAAAAGGAGATTATAAAAAGGAGGAGAATCAACTTTTGAATCAGCTAGATAGTGACAGGACAAGGGGGAACAATTTTAAGCTCAAAGAGGGAAGGTTTACATTAGATATCAGAGAGAAATTCTTTACAGAGAGAGTGATGAGGTGCTGGAACAGGCTGCTCAGAGAGGCTGTGGATGCCCCATCCCTTTAGGTGTTCAAAACCAGGTTGGATGGGGCATCCAACCTGGTCTAGTACCAGATCTGGAGGTTTGTGACCTTGCCTGTGGCAGGAGGGTTGGAACCTGATGATCCTTGTGGTCTTCTCCAACACAAACTATTTTATGATTCTATGATCTGAGTTTGCTCCCCAGTAGTACTCTGATGTCAGGCTGTTAAAAACATTCAGCAAACAGGAACTGCTCCTCATCAGAGTGAAAATAATCATCTTTGAAGAAATTAACAGTTCAGTAGTATACACACTTGTGTGAAATTAAACATATATTCAAGTAACAGCATTAAATCCTGGAAAAGCTCCATGACTCCCGTGACTTCTCATCACTCAGAAAGCAGAAATAATTTTCCTATTCTTCACAGTAAATAATAGCTATAACCACAATGGGCATTTCTTTAACTGCTGGAAAGTGACAGGCTCAGAAGTTAGCAGTGGATCTAGATAAACATTTGAAACAGGGCCTTTTCAGCAGAGTTGTGCTCCATCCTTTCATTCCCCAGTTTGTTTTGGTAGTGGAGATTGCCTTGACTCAGGTGCAAGAACTTGATCTTGGTTTTACTGAACCTCACGAGGTCCTCTTGGGCCAATTTCTCAAGCTCATCTGGGTCCCACTGGATGGCAAATTTGGACAACTCCTGTAGGCGTTTCACAACCTCTAGGCACCCTAGCAGCAGGTCTCTGCCACCTGGGAGAAAACTGGCTCAAGTGGTAACAGACAGTGTTTTACGCTAGAGTCAGTTTCATTTACTCTCATGATAAATAGGATGGTTTAATGGAAACACTGTACACAAAACTGTACTGCTAAGGTAATTGCTTTAATTGAAACGAGCGCTTTACACTGAAAGCAGAATTTCCTTGAAGTTCAACAAAACCACAATAAGAACAAGACCTCTGTAGCGACAAAGCATATAAACAAGTGTATGTGCTAATTATTTTCCAGTGGTTCTCTTAATGAGTCACTTGCTAGAGTCCACTGGTCACAAAGATGATTACTTTAATGATGATTCATAGAAATGGTGTGTACATTGCAAATACCAAGTGAAAAATGTGGAAAATGTGTGTGGTTTATTCAAAAAATAGTAAATACTTGCATGACAACTCTTCCCTCCTTCAGAGGTCCCTTACTGTTGGAAATTCTCTGCAGGGAGTTCTCCACATACAGCATTTCTTCCTCCTTGTTTTTCTTAGATTTACGGGTGACATCCTTTAGCACCCCTTTTCACCCACAAAGCTCACTTCTTTTGCTTTTTATTTTCATTTTATTTTATTTTGCTTTTTCTTTTTGTCCTGCACTGATTCTTGTCTCAGTTACCATAATGAAATTAGCAAATCAGAGCTAAATATAATTAAGAACAAATGTATTCCTATACTTTCCAGCTACAGAAATAGCAAACAGAATATTAAAGTCTTTTCTCTCCACATCATCTAGTCCAACTCTCCTGCTAAAGAATGTTCCCTACAGTAGATTATACAGGAAAGCATTCAGAAGAGTTCTGTATGTCTCCAAAGAAGGAGACTTCACAACCTCACTGGGCACCCTGTTCCAGTGTTCTGTTACCTCACAGTAAAGAAATTTTTCCTCATGTTCATGTGGATCTTCTTTCAGTTTTTATATGATGCCCCTTGCCCTGTCACTGGGCACCTCTGAAAAGAGCATGGCTACATCCACTTGTCTCCCACCCTTTAGAAATTTCACAGAATCACAGAATCACAGGATTTAACCAAGTTATCTAGTCCAACCATCCACCCACCACCAATATAACTTCACTAAACTATGTCCCTGCATACAACATCTAAATTTTTCTTGAACACCTCCAGGGGTAGTGACTCAACCACCTCCATGGGCAGCCCATTCCAGGGCCTGACCACCCTTACGGAGAATAAATTTTTCCTAATATTCAACCTGAACCTCCCCTGGGACAGCGTGAGGTTCTGTTTGGATTTGGGGTTGGACTTGGTGAACTCTAGAGGTCTCTTCCAACCCCTACAATTCTATGATTCTGTGATGAGGTTAATACCCCCAGGTAAGTTTCCTCCACACAGTCTTCCAGCCACTTTGCTCCAAGCCTGTAACATTGCCTGGAATTACTGCAGCTAAAGTGTAGAACCTGACACTTCATCTTCCTGGCCCCAGCCCAGCAATCCAGCCTTTTCAGATTTATAAACAGTGATGAGATCCCCCCTCAGTCTTCTTTTCTTCAGGCTGAACAGTCCTAGTGCTCTTAGCCTATCCTCATATGAAAGGTGCTCCAGGTTTCACATCATCTTTGTCACCCTCCACTGGGCTCCAGTAGTTCCCTGTCTTTCTTGGAACTGGGAAGACCAAAATTGGATGCAGTGCTCCAGATGTGGCCTCATCGGGGCAGAGTAGAGAGGGAGGATGAGCTCCCTCAACCTATTGGCCACACTCTTTTTAAATGCACCCCAGAATACCACTGGCCTTATTTGGTTCAAGAACACACTGCTGGCTCATGCTGACCTGTTGTCTCCATATACACAGAATGGGGAATAAACAAGAACTGGAGATCTGTGTGTGGTCATGATCTCATTGCAAACACAGATAAACACAGCTCTCATGACTGGAATGTTGTTATGGATGAATATGTATTTTTTAGGAATGACAGGAACACAGCACATGGGTGAGACCCAGAGCCTCCAGTTGGGCAGAAGGAGCCAAAATGAAACTTTAAATGGTAATTGAGATAGACAGGGAAATTCAAAGCCCTGCTTTCCACAGCTTGCCTCTGAGCTCCTGAGCAGCCTGTCAGAGCCCTATAGATCCAAGGAAAAGCAGAGAAAGAGCAGGAGCCTCAAAAAGGTGAAGATAGTTACCACAAAACAGCTGTTGAGTTCAGCATCTCTACAGGATTTTAGACAGCAGCAGCTGCTCATAAATGTGGAAATTAGTTCTTTTTCAACACTAGGCCGCAGGAGATGTTCTCTGAAAAAAGAAGAATGAAGAGGTGATTGTTCAGGGAAGAAGTTATTTTTATAGTGAAAGCGCTGTGGAGCTGTGGAAAGTTGACATTTTTCTTTGTCTGCTGTTGGTTGCAGTGGCACAAAGTATGCAATCTCTTGAAATAATAACAGGATAATAATGTACTTATTAGTCTTCAGGTGTGATGTGGCTTATGCCAGGTAAGTCCTTCCACACCTTCCACATCACACTAGAAATTACCTCTAAGACAATTTGAAATAGCTTTTCTTGTGAAGTTCTGTCAAGTGTGTAGGTCATGGAAGGTTGGAAACAAGATTTTAAAGACAAGCTAAAAAGAACTTGAAGTTCTCTTCCATATCTCATAAAAGTATACCAGCCATTGCCTTAAGTCATAAAAGTATTATTAAAACCATATTGCCAACTGAGGATTACTTAGATATGTTCTGAGAAAAATAATCACAGACAGGATAGCTGGAAGAATCCCTAGTTTTGTAATCTTAATGAACTTGATAGCTGCTCAGAACAAGCTGTCCATTGCCCACTGGCAAAAACAAGACAGACACAACATACTATGGAAAAAAAACTGTGATGTTTTGAGAATTTCAAGTATCAAAATTAAGCCAAAAATCCATAGGGTATTCAGGGCCTAATACTTTGTGTTGGGTGCTGAGAACAGATGAAATTCGTTGCCTTGTTTAGATGTCTTTCTTTCTTTCTACCGAATCTACAGGGACGCTAGGCAGATGACTTAGACAAGGCTCTTAGCTTTTCTGCTGCTAAAATTAGATGACATAATCCCCCAACACACTCCCCAGTCGTTTTACTTACCTAGTCCTGCTGACAGCTGGTTCTGTTCTAAAGCACCACGGAAAAAAGATACTGCAGATCCTTGAAGGAAATAATATCTCAGATACTGAAGGAAAGGATTGCCATCTGTAACTCTTAATCTCAATTTTGTTCTCATTAGATCTTCATTATATCAGTTCTCATTGTTGTGCAGAGACCTTAATCTATCATCTCTATATTCACCTGCAAGCTATCTCCTATAATTGCTGTGCACACAGAAAATCAAATGTATTCTAACAACAGTGATTCACTGGCTCAGCTGTTACAAGCAATTTGTGCATTTCTTCATACAGTTTATTTATGCAGTCCCCATCCTTGCACCATCTGAATGATTCCTAATCTTTACTGCAGTTCACTTCCCAGATATTTCCCCAGATCCAAAGGACAGACATTGGAAGAATAACCAAAACCTAATCCCTGCAGCATTCTCTCCAAATGTTTTATTTCCTAAAATCCCAAATCCTACAAACACAAAAGACAGCATGAAATAGCATCTCTTGTACCAAGAGATCAACACTAGACATGGACATTTCTCATGGAGATCTAAAGTCAAGAAAATGAACTAGGGTGCTAGTCTCAATAGGATTTTGTGTAACTTGGCTGCTTATGTGATTCCCCTTTTCTAACGAGATCAAACTGTTTGTTTAGCTGCTTCATTAGTAGAGTGAAAAGAATGTAATGAATCTCTAATTGTGCTGCTGAGGAAGACTCAGCATGCCCATGTCCTTTAGTTCCACATCTGCTCTTTTCTTGTAAAGCTCATGGGACAGTGACATCACCACTTCCCTGGGGAACCTGTGCCAGTGCATTATCATTCAATGTGAGAATAAATTTTTACTAATATCTAATCTGATTGTTCTCCGGTGCAACTTAATCTTGTCCTGTTACTGTTACCTGAAAGAAGAGGCCAACACCCACTGCACCACAGCATGCTTTAAGGGAGTTGTATAGAGCGATAAAGTCCCTCCTGAGCCTCCTCCAGACTGAAAAATCCCAGTTACTGTGGCCCTGTAGCCAAAAGTGACACTTCTGCTACACCAGCATCTTCTAGAATACAGTCCTATTAGTTGGTGCTGAGCATAAGAGAAGAACAAGAAGAAACCCACCTGCCCTGTGAAAGCTTAAAATCTCAACAGATGCATGAACAGATGTGTTTACCAGGAAGCCACTCAAAAAGCCAAGCCATGAGTTGATTCTATGCTTATCAGCCTCTTGTTTTTTAAATACCTTCAGGCTGATCTATCTGCACCTTAGTCAGCTTTTTGTTTTTAATTGCCCTTTCTTCCTCCAGTGGTTACAGAGGAAAACTAACCTAAGGCTAAAGCTAAACTTTGTCAATTAAAACTGGTTATAAAGCAAGAAAGTCACTACAGAGATAAGCCTATATGCTCTAATTCATCTCTGGCCAACTCAATTAATTACTCTAAGTATAGCACAGTACTGTCTATACGCATAAGAAGTATGAAATCTCTCACAGTTGCATCACTGCAGAGATCTTGTTGCTGTATGGAGATAACAGATACCAGTTATTACTTGATTCCTTGCATTTTTCTTTCTGATTAACTTCTATAAAACAAATTCAGAAACAATGAAATTAAGTAACTACATCCACAAAGGTTTTGGGTTCAAATTGCTTCCAGGGTGATTAGATATTCATGAGAGTTGTGTCAAACGGGCTTATCCTCCTCCAAATCATTTGAACTCAATTTACAGAGTATGGATGTGTGAGAGAGAAAAGATTAGTCCAATCATACACCACTTAATAGCAGAAAAGATCTGAGAGAGCTGACTTTTGGCAGATAATCTGTCTTAGTTTTGATTTAACTGTATCTAAGGTCTCCTCTGAGGAGGTGCCAGAAGGCTAGCAAAAGGGTAGGAGGGATACAAAAGAAATGAGAGAGAAATGGGAGATGCCCCTTTCAGAGGCAGTAATCCTTCTCCAGGGATACAAGACATGCATCCTTTGGAAATGTATGTAATAAAAATTGATTTGCTCTTGACCTCCAATATAAAGAAAGGGGAAATTTCAACAGAACCCATCAATTCTTCATGAGCAAGAAACTTCCAGCCAGAAGCACTGCAATGCAAATAAAGTTTAGGAGGCTGTGGTCTGGCACAAGAATTTAATTTTTAACCTTTTATTATCTCAGGAAATACATCATGGCATCATTAACAGTCAGCAACTAATGCCTTTCTTAGTACTGATTGACAGTTATGTCCCTCAGCTATGCATATGTGAGATAAAAATTCATGAGATCAGAGAATCACAGAATGACTTAGGTTAGAGGGGACCTGAAAGATCATATAGTTCCAAACCTCCTGCCATGGGTTGGATGCCACCCACCAGATCAGGCTATCCAAGGCCCCATCCAACCAGGCAGTGAACACCTCCAGAGATGGGACATCTCTGGGCAGCCTGTTCCAGTGCCTCACCACCCTCTGAGTAAAGAATTTTTTCATTCTCCATGCGCAACAGCTAAGTGACTTAACAGGAAGTACTCAGGATTGGAAAGAAACCTTTCTCCTAGGTATAGCATGGAATTTGATTGATGAGGTAATCACAATCACCCACATGACAGCATTCAGAATGGTCACTGATCTGACAGAATGTGACAGCTATTCTCAGAACTATCCAGAAAGTAAGTTGGTACCTGGTACTGCAGGAAAACATCCTGGAAATTCCTGGTATCCTGAAAATTCTAGCCATGGCAACATCCTGCCCTTGATTTATATGAAATTCACTGCATTTCAAACTCTCTTTCTTCAAGAGTTATATATAGCATGCAATTTATGGAGACAGAGAGAGAAAGAGCAAAACAGAGAGTGAAGTAGAAGTGAAAAGTAGGAAAGCCATTTGCAAATGAGTCATTCCCAAGAATGCTTTGACAGGCTGTCAGCAGAGATCTGATAAAGAAATCCAACTACTCCACTATAATTCCGCCTGAAGGAAGATTGACAATCTCCTGGTGTGCACACAGAAAACTCCAGGCAGGAGATGTTTAATCTCTGTGTGATACTTTCAGATAGCCCAAAGGATTTGAAAGCCATTCTGCCATTTTGTAAATAATGAACATACAAACGAAGTACGTAAAAAAAAAAAAAAAAAAAAGAGAAATCTACCTGGAAGAATAACCTCCCCCACTACGGTATTATGTTTCTCGTACACTCTTCTGTTTCAGCTCCTTGTGGGATCCCCATGATCTGCACTCCAGAGCTGGAGTCCTGCTATCCAGATCTCTCTTAGTCCACAGCAGCAGGAAGAAGTCAAGCCACTGGAAAAGGCCTCCTAATATTTCTCCTCTGAGGCTTTTTTGTTATCTGAGGCAATAAATGGGGCAGCAGATTGTTTTGGAGACACTCCAGGCTGCTGAAGCAATTTCTACACAGCTGAGTGGACTGTACACGAGCACAAGTTAAAAGACAGTGACAACAGTTGCTATAAGGTCCACTTAAAAAGGCCAAAATCTACTGAGACTTCATCCTTCTGGAGTTAGTAGCAGTGCTCTTGCTTTTCTGATCTCTTGCACGTGGTCCACCAAACCTTCAGCCTTCAAAATTTGGAACTGTAAGATCTATGAGTCTTGTCTTAAACAGTGGTAGAATGACAGAATCACCCAATATGGGAGGGAACCTTAAGGATCATTGAGTTCTGGCTCCATACACGGTCACTCAAAAATCAGTATATTCTACATCAACCAAGTGATTATCAAAGGAATACAATGACAAAACAAATGGTTGCTGTAAATAAGGAAAAGCTTTAGGGAAGGAATAAAGATATCATGAAGCCTTTATACCTGTTCCTCTCACTTAAACATTAACCATCCCAGGGTAAACACTGAAGGAAATCAGGTCAGATAATCCTAAATGTTCTCTTAAACTACATATATCTATAAAACAAATTGTAAAACAAATTGCCAGGATCCAAACCTATTTTTCAATCTACTACCTGAGAGTTCTTTAAATCTTCCCATTAGAAGAAGTCCAGTACCTCCCAGAAAAACCTTCTGACATGGAGTTGATATTGTCCTCTGCTTTACCATTTTATGTTACCCCTGTTTGTGTATTCATGAGGATCTTTTGAGTCACTTTTTCCCTGACTTATCTGTTTATACTATACAGGTATTTGAACTGTTACTGCATTTTTCTTTAGATGGCATTTAAACTACGTAACATCGCAGGATATCAAATCAACCTTCTTGTTTTCTCTGTCCTCATAAATAAGAGTAGCAAAAAAAATAAATAAATAAAATAAAATAAAATAAAATAAAATAAAATAAAATAAAATAAAATAAAATAAAATAAAATAAATAAAATAGAAACAGCCACTAACAAAAATAGTTTTGGTCATTTGCACAGGTCTGTTAATTTTGCGTCTTAGTTTCCCTAACCTTTCATAATATGATGAAAGTAGTTAGGTTAAACTTGTTTCATAGAATCATTGAATCATTAATATTGGAAAAGACCACTAAGATCATCCAGTTCAGTAATCAATCTGCTTACATCTATATGAGATGAAGGACCAAGCTTGAGCACTACTTACAGCTGTCCATCCTGGATCTCTGCAGTGGTTTCAGGTGTGACTTTGAACTCTCTTGTCCAAAGACTGGGCGTGGTTCAGAAGACAGCATGAGTTTCTGTGAATTGCAGTGTGAATAAGGTCACCCCATTTCAGCAGACAAAGGAATTTTCCTCTTTGTGCAAGTCACATCATGTCAATTGCTTCCCAGAGATCAACAACATTGGTCCTGGGACCAACTGTACCATGTATCTGTGTGATGTTTAGGAACATGTCTATGTGCTGTTCTGAACTCTGGAACAATCAGTTCATCTATAAAGACATAAGAATAAGGGAGATACAAGAACAGGATGCTCAGAGAGGTGATGAGTTACTGTCCCTGGAGGTTTTCAAGGAAAAGATAGATATGACACTGAGGGACATAGTTTAGTGGGCATGGTGATGATGAGCTGATGGTTGGATTAGATAATCTTAGCAGTCTTTCCAACTTTAATGAGTCTATGTTTCCAAATAGTCAATTTTCTTGCTAAAACTCTTTCCATCAAAAATATGGAGAACAGGTTCAACTGCATCCATTTTTTTTTTTTTCCATTTTCTGGGCAACCATACTGAAAATGACAAGGACAAATCTTCTTATTAGAAGTGGGTGTTAAACTTGAGACCTGTGCAAAATCACTTTGTATAATCCCCATTAGGAAGACAGAAAACTAAAACTTTCTTCCAGAACTCAGATTCAAAGAAAACTTGTACAAAATACTTGTGCTCTTCAGCATCTCTGTACGGGTTGTCTGATTTTCTGTTCCAATTTCTGGTACTTAAAGCTAACTGATATAAGAAACATCAGACAACTACTATGGATGATAAAGATCTGTCACTCCATAACAGCATTACTGAAACTCTTCCTGCCACGTCAGTGGCATCAATCCATCAAAAACCTAGGGCGCATCTGACTGCCACACATGGCTGTCTCATAACCTACAATATCTCAAACAGTTCTGATCACAATTGCTGAAGCTGAAGTTTATTGTCAGCATCACAAACATAGGGCCAGGATGCATCTTTCCTCAGGGATGCTAGATTATGCACAACAGCATCTGAGTAACTCACAGGAGATGCAGAAATTTTCCCTATAAACAGAGGTACTATGATTGATCATGCCACAAGCGCAACAAACTTCAGACCATCATTCACGTTGTTAACGACTGTATGATCCATGTTTATGCAGGATGTGTAAAAGGAATTCATCAAACCTCTTTTAACTCTATTGAATGGTTCAGCAACTTTGGGTTGAATTTACAATCAGTCACTGCCTTTCGAAATGCCATACAAGAGGATGACAGAGTCTGGGGAATTCAAATGCCTAGGGAGGAGAAAAATAAACAAAAACAAATAAAATCAAACTTCATCACATTTGAGCTTTTCTCTTCATGGAATAATTAATTTTAATTCTTCATATTTGACTCAGTCTAAATTTAGGGAAAATGGTCACAATGTGAAATGACTCTGAGACTACTTTAAACAAGATGAAGGTTGCAAAAATGTTATGTGAAAACATAGGCTAACACTTGCCTTGGACTGCTTTACAAGGCGGGTTCAATGAATTGAATTAGAAATAGTGCCACGCTGCAGTCACCTGTGATCTCAGAATCATGGAATGGCTTGGATTGGAAGGGTCTCAAGGGATCAAGTTCCAACCCCCCCTTGCTGTGGGCAGGGCCACCAACCTACAGACCTGGTACTAGATGAGGTTGCCCAGGGCACTAGACCAGGTTGTGTGATAGCATGGAGTTTACAATTCTTGAGTAAGAATATGAAAATCTGTGACATGGACTAAATCTTTCCCCCAGATGTAACTGACGAAGGAACTCTTCAATGTTGTATGTAGGAGCTCACGATGCCCTGCTTTCCTGTCCATACACACATACTGTTTTCCATCCACAATAGATTGATTTAACATTGTGTGAAACATGCTATGCAATGGATTCAAGCAAAAAAAAAACAGGTTTCTTCTTATTAACTCATTAGAAACCTCTGCCCCATTCTCACACATCTTAGTTTTCCTTTGAATACCCGGGACTTCTTATAGATTCATAGATTCATAGATTCATTAGGTTGGAAAGGACCTACAAGATCATCTAGTCCAACCATCCTCCCACCACCATCCCTACCCACTAAGCTACTAAATCAAATCCCTTAGCACCTCATCTAAACGCTTCTTGAACAGCGCTAGGGACGGTGCCTCAACCACCTCCCTAGGCAGGCCATTCCAGTGCCTGACCACTCTCTCAGAGAAAAAATTTTTCCTCAAATCTAATCTAAATCTTCCCTGGCGCAACTTGTGGACATTCCCTCTTGTCCTGTCATTAGTTATCTGGGAGAAGAGGCTGACCCCCTCCTCACCACAGCCTCCCTTCAGGAAGTGGTAGAGTGCAATGAGGTCTCCTCTGAGCCTCCTTTTCTCCAGACTAAACAATCCCAGCTCCCTCAGCCGCTCCTCATAAGACTTGTGCTCCAGACCCCTCACCAGTTTTGTTGCCCTTCTCTGAACACGCTCCAGGGCCTCGATGTCTTTCTTGTAGTGAGGGGCCCAAAACTGAACACAGTACTCGAGGTGCGGCCGCACCAGAGCTGAGTACAGGGGGATGATCACCTCCCTGCTCCTGCTGGCCACACTATTTCTAATACAGGCCAGGATGCCATTGGCCACCTGGGCACACTGCCGGCTCATATTGAGCCGAGCATGAACCAACACCCCCAGGTCCTTTTCCTCTATACACTCTTCAAGCCATTCTGCCCCAAGCGTATAGCATTGCATGGGGTTATTGTGGCCAAAGTGCAGGACCCGGCACTTGGCCTTATTGAACCTCATCCCGTTGACCTCAGCTCAGCTGTTCAGCCTATCCAGATCCTGCTGAAGGGCCTCCCTACCCTCAGGCAGATCGACACATCCTTCCAGCTTGGTGTCATCTGCAAACTTACCTCGTCTAGGTCACCAATAAAGATATTAAACAAGATGGGCTTCAATACTGACCCTTGAGAGACACCACTTGTACCAGGACGCCAGCTGGACTTAACTCCATTAACCACTACCCGCTAGGCACAGCCCTCTAGCCAATTCTCAATCCAAAGAAGAGTGAACCTGTTCTCACCATGGGCTGCCAGTTTCCCCAGGAGAATACTGTGGGAGACTGTGTCAAAGGCTTTGCTGAAGTCCAGGTAGACTACATCAACAGCCTTTCCCTCATCTACCAGTCTGGTCACCCAGTCATAGAAGGAGATGAGGTTGGACAAGCACGACCTGCCCTTTGTGAACACACGCTGGCTGGGTCTGATCCCCTGATTGCCATGCACGTGCCGTGTGATCTCCCTCAAGATCAATTGCTCCATAACTTTCCCTGATACCAAGGTCAGGCTGACAGGCCTGTAGTTCCCCAGATCATCCTTACGGCCTTTCTTGTAGATAGGAGTCACCTCGGCAAGCCTCCAATCTTGTGGGATCTCTCCAGATGACCAGGAATGTTGATAGATGGTAGAAAGTGGCTTGGCAATCACCTCTGCCAGCTCCCTCAGCACCCTTGGGTGGATCCCATCTGGTCCCATGGACTTGTGGCAGTTCAGATGGAGCAGCAGGTCTCTGACTGTCTCTGCTAGGATCACAGGGGTTGTATTATGCGCTTCATCCCAGACTTCCAGGTCAGGGCGAAAAGTATCCTGAGGATAACTGACCTTTCTATTAAAGACAGATGTGAAGAAGGCATTGAGAACCTCATACCTCTTGTATTTGGGATTTGTGGAAACTATACTATTTGACCTTGATTGCTATGCTGCTTATCTCAGGGTAGGATCAGATGCCAATCTCAGTTGATTGCTGCAAGGAGAATTTGGATCAAGTTTTCTATGTGATGTCAGATGAAATACCTAAATTAACCAATAAACTTCTGATTAGCTGATGCAGTATCTCTTGATAAGAGTGCAGAAGGATAGACTGTGAAAGAACATTATGACAAATTGGAGAAAGAGTCTTCAGAATGCTATTCAAAAGTGAAAGAAATACTATACTACTCAACAAAATTCCTTTTTTTTACAGTCCTACCAACTGTAAATGTCTCTTACATTTCCTCTGAATTTTTTTCCAGTTTGTCTTGGATAAAATATGATAATACAAAGTATATAAAGGGGATGATGAAGCTGTGTAAACTAACAGAACAACTTGACACACCAATGAGTTATGCCAAGCAGGTATTCTCTTTATTTACAATGCTGGGTGCATGGGGATTGCTCACCAGACATGCACACCAAAGAGAGAAATGACTAGATATTTAAAGGCATAGCACATACATATTCATTACATTCCAAGGACACGGACAGAAATTCCAAGAAATATCTGACATCTCTCGTGGTCGTGGCATCAGTTAATAGTCATTTTTGCTGCATATTTCCAACCTTTAAGGGAAGGTAGCCCAAACTGATTCCCACTGATGTTACGCTGAGCAGAGGCATCTGTTTTGCTATTTTGTCTTCACAGAATCACAGAATTGTAGGGGTTGGAAAGGACCTCTAGAGATCATCCGGTCCAACCCCCCGACCAAAGCAGCTCCCTAGACAGGTTGCACAGGTGTCCAGGCAGGTCTTGAATGTCTCCAGAGAAGGAGACTCCACAACACCTCTGGGCAGCTTGTGCCAGTGCTCTGTCACCTGCACTGTGAAGAAGTTCCCATGTACATTTTTGTGGAACTCCCTATGCTTCAGTTTGTGGCCATTTCCCCTAGTCCTAACACCACACACTGCTGAGAAGAGTTCAGCCTTGTTCCTTTGACTCCTGCTCTCTAGATTTTTATAAATGTGGATTAGATCCTCCCTGTGCTTTCTTTTTTCAAGGATGAACAGATGCAGGTTACTCAGCCTTTCCTCAAAAGGGAGATGCTCCACGCCCTTTATCATCTTTGTAGCCCTCCACTGGACTCTTCTGAGGAGATCCCTGTCCTTTTTGTACTGGGGAGCCCAGAACTGGACACAATACTCCCGGTGAAGCCTCACCAGGGTAGAGTAGAGGGGGAGGATTACGTCCCTTGACCTGCTGGTCATGCTCTTTTAATGCACCCCAGGATGCCATTGGCCTTCTTGATCATCAAGGCACACTGCTGGCTCATGGTTAACCTGTCATCCACCAGGACACTCAGGTTCCTCACCTCAGAGCTCCGCTCCAGCAGATCATCCCCCAACCCGTACCAGTGAATTGAAAAGTTATTCCTCCCTGGGTGCAAGACTTTACATTTGCTTTTGTTAAACCTCATCTGGTTCCTTTCTGTACAACTCTCCAGCCTGTCCAGGTCTCGCTGAATGGCAGCACAGCTTCTGGTGTGTCAGTCATTCATCTCAGCTTTGTATCATCAGCAAACTTACTGAGGGTGGACTCTATCCCTTCATCAAGGTCACTGATGAAGATGTGAACAGGACCAGACACAGCACCAACCCCTGTGGAACACTGCTAAGTACAGGCCTTCAACTGGACTCTGCACCACTGATCACAACCCTCTGAGCTCTGCCAGTCAGCCAGTTTTCAGCTCACCTGAACATCCACTCATCTGTTCCACACTTCCTCAACTTTGTTATAGGGATGCTGTGGGAAACAGTGTCAAATGTCTTGCTGAAATCAAGGTAGACTACATCGACTGCTCTCCCCCCATCCACCCAGCCAGTAACAACATCATAGAAGGCCACCAGGTTGGTCAAGCACGATCTCCCACTGATGAACTCATGCTGACCACTCTCGATAACTCTCTTCTCTTACAACTGTTTGGAGACAGCATCCAGAACAACTGTTCCATCATCTTTCTATGATTCTCTGGTTCTATGATTCTTTCTAGGGACGGAGGTGAGGCTGGCTGGCCTGTGGTTTCCCAAATCCTCTTTCTTCCCTGTTTTGAAGACAGGAGTGACATTGGCTATCCTGCAATCTTCAGGCACCTCTCCCATACTCCAAGACTTCTCAAAGATGATAGAAATCAGTTCAGCAGTCATCTCTGCCAACTCCCTCAGCACACGTGGGTGCATCCCATCAGGGCCCACAGATTTATGTACATTGATGTTGCATAGATGTTTTCAGACTGTCTCTTCCTTCACCAAAGGGGAGCCTTCCATTCCCCAAATCCTCTCACTTACCCCCACAATCCAGGAGTTCTGAGGGGGAGTTTCCCACAGTGAAGACAGAAGCGAAGAAAGTGTTCAGTATCTCCACCTTCTCAGCATCCCCCATTACCAGAACACACCCCACATTTAGTAGGGACCCACATTTTCCCTAGTGTTTCTTTTACTGTTGACATAATTAAAAAAAACCTTTCTTATTATCCCTTATCTCCTTTACCAGATCCAATTCCAGGTTGGCTTTGGCCTTCCTTGTTGCATCCCTGCAGGCCCTGACAACATTCTTATATTCTTCCTAAGATTTGAACTTACAGACAAAATCGTTATGCAGAAGAAAGTAAACAGTAAACTTTTTGTAATCCTGGGTCAGAAAGGAAGAAAGTTTACTGAACTTTTCACTGACATACTAGATGCAACAGTAGCAGCCTGGAAGATCTGTAAGAATAAAAAATTATGAATCAGAAGAGGTAGCTAACATATTTTTGCCTGCCTGTAGACGTGTGCTTACAATGTATTAGAAAATAGAAGCCCAGAAATCTTCTAGAATTCTGATAAATTGTGGCAAAGACGTTTATACTACTATGAATGCAAACTGAATGTGAATGCATGAGCCCAAAACACTGTCTGAAGAGCTATGAAAGGACATGTGGTGCTGACACCTAGCAGGCAACTGGTATCACACATCTTCCTACTCTTCAGCTCTGAAAGAGAGGTAGTGTCTAAATCCTGACGACTCACAAAGTTAGGGACAGAAAAGAGAGGATGTAGAAAGATTAATTGCTGTCAGCTCCTGAAGGGTACTATAAGGCACATCGAAAACCATCAGCATGTACTTAAGCCATCAAGAAACGTGCTGAATTTGTTCAAAGTGTGATATTCTCAAAACCTGATATTCTTGTCTTACATCAGTACCAGCAAACTCAGAATGCTAAGCTGTATGCATTTTGGTGCTTGTGGGTATTGGATTGTAAAAGGCTGAAATAGATGGCATTTGAAAAAGCTGGAATAAACTGCTCAAGAGATGGTGGAGTCACTGTCCCTGGAAGTGTTCAAGAAAAATGTAGATGCAGTACTTAGGGATATGGTTTAGTGGGCAATATTGGTAGTAGGTGGACAGCTGAAGTAGAGGAACTAGATCTCTCAGAGGGCTTTTTCAGACTTAATGATTCTGTGATTCTTTGATAAAATAAATTGATCATTTTTTCCTATTTAGGTACTGATTAATCTACACTGGTGCGATGGGTTTGCAGTATCACTACATATAGGACAATACGGTAGTTATGTCGTAAGGAATTTTAGGAAAGCTTTCATGCTGCACTAAGAAATTCAATATTCAATCAATAATCATAATTCAGGAAATATAGTTCTCTGTATGATGAACGTACACATCCATACTCAACTTCCCAACCATGGCTGCAACAGGGCATCTAGATATGAGGCCGTGATCCTGGAGGCACAGCAGGTGACCACCAGTAGTGCCTCCTAGGTTTGTTCTGCTTTCAGAGGTCTCAGCATAAAGAGAGGGAAAAATTCCCTTCAGACATGTTTTCCACCAGTATCATTCTTTTCTGGATACAGGAAAAAAAAAAAAAAAAGGTATGGCACAAGGGAAAAGTACAGGTAAGTCTAGAGGCCTTCTCATTAAGCTTTGTTAAAGACAACAGGTTCAAGGGAGGAGAGATGTTCATGGGCTACGTTGCAAAGCTATCCTAGGTCACATATACTCTACTTACTACAAACAGTCCCTCTTGACTACTCTTTTTTCTTTACATACTGCCCTGCTTCAGCAGGGCCCAGCTCCAGTCTGCAGCCCTTCAGCTACACCTTGCTCCCACTGGTCTCCTCATGGCTGTAGTTCTTCTAGGAAACTTCCCACTGCTGTTCCGTGGAGCTGCAGGAGAATCCCTGCTGTGGGCCTGAGTCCCTTCTAGCCTCTTCTTCCTTGAGCCTGGAGCCTCTCTTTATCCCTTAGTTTTCTACAGTAGGAAATACAGTCTATCTAATTAGTGGAGGAGACAGTTTTCAAAACCTGATGCTGTGCAATACTGTTAGCTTACTCATGAAATAAAAAAAATGTTGGAACAAATTGCCCAGAGAGATTGTGAAATATCCCTCTTTGGAGATCTTCATAAGCTCTTGTGTGTTACTCTGTGTGATACTGCCTGAGTAGCAGGTTAGACTAGATGGATCCAGAATTCCCATGGGAACAACATGAAGTTGTGTCAAGGAAGGATCAGGATGTATCTTAGGAAAACAATCTTCAAGAGCCTTCTGTTAGGAAAAGGTTCTCCACCAGAGGGTAGTTGGAAGCTGGATCAGGGCACCAAAGCCTGCTGGTGTTCAAGGAATGTTTGGACAATGCTGTAAGAAATACGGGTGGTCCGGTGAGGAACCAGGTCCCTTTCAAATGGCAATATTCTGTGATTCTGTGATTCTGTAAGGTCTGTGCTGCTAAAACTGGAGATTGTAAAAAGGCTGATAAAATAACAAATATTGACTAGAAATGCATGCTATACTTTTGGTACAAGGCACCATATTCACTGAGTGAATAATAATGAAACAAAATGAATTTATGAAACATAGCAGACAAGCCATCCTGGAAATTTCAGTATGACCATGTAGTACTAAGAAGTGAGTGACACATCAGCATCAATGGACAGCTGAGTGGTTGCAGAGAAGCTGGGAAAAAGAGGTTGATGCTGCGTATAGTACTGGTGATACTGCTAATAGGCTCCTGAGTCAAATTATGCCGTAGGATTAAGTTCTAATTAATCACACCTAAAATAATGCCTGTGGAGTTCTGCCTAGCATGTCAGTATAGTCAATGGAAAGCTAGTTAATAGTGTGGGAGCAGCATACTTTTTATTGATATAGGCAGGCTTACTTATAGTACAGTACTAGTGATGTGGAGGATGTGCACATGCATGAGACAGGAGGTCACTCCCAGTGGGTGAAGTTGGAAAATTTGTTCATGAAGTTTCTTCTTTCAGTTTGCTTTCATTTTGGTTTCCTTCCTGTATATTGAAAAGTTGTCACTAGCAGAGCATTTATTTGACAGAAGCACATAAAAATATTTTATAATTTCCACCCTGCTTACTCAGTTCCAACATCTAATAATCATTTTCTGTAAGTCAGAGAAGTTGGTGATTAGAGCATTAATATTCACCAATCCTTACATCTCTGCAGTGAAAAACAGAATGAAATAGAAATAAAGAAATCTCAGAAAACTTGATCTTTCAACAAAGATTTGCCTTTGCACTTTTTTTTGGCTTCCAAGGGAACAGGAGGAACAGGTAACTGATGGATAGAATTTGATTGAAGTGGCTTTACCTATTTAAATGTGTAGATGATAGAAGGGAACCAGTCACTGGAACAATCCCAAAAGAGAAATGTCATGAATCTCGTACTAATTTAAAATTACAAATTACTTCTTGCTGGTAACTTACCCGAGTCAATCACAAGAGCCTAAGACTGAGCACGAACTGTAGGAGCTATCTTCTGCTATATGAAGGATCGTTGGTTAAAAATGCATTTCACAGCTGCCTGTTGTTTGCTTAACATAAGCTCCTATTGACCATCTCACATTGCCACTCTGTTTTCCTTTGATTTACACAACACAAATACCTTAGAATGATATGTACATACATAAACACATACACGCCAACAAAACTGCATCACTTCTATTTTCTTTTGCTTGGGCAAGGACTAAATAAATGATAATCTTCAATTAATTCTTCCATAAATACATTACAAATCCACTCCTGCTTTTCTTCTACAAGTAACTACATTTGGGGTCTCATCTTTATCAAATCCTACAAATCTAGTCTGAAACCAAGATCTTGTCGTAAGATTCTCATTGTTACACATGTGATCTACTCCTCAACAGGGTAGTCAAGTAATGCAGACTCTCTGAATCTGCTTTTAAGAACTAAGTTTTATGGGGAGGGTCTATGCAGAAATTAGGAGATCTTAATATACTTAGTGTATGTCAGACCTCTACCCATGATATAAGCTACTCTGTAGGGGCTCTCAGGATGGTAATACCCTGTTATCCATATATATATGTATATAAATATATATACTGGGAGGTGATTTCACTTCCACATCTGGGTTATGTATTTTCAATACTATACATAGAGCAACAGCTATGTCTGAGGAATGGGAAAAAATACCATGAGAAATGTAAAAGGCATCAAACACTTTTATCTTCTAAAAAAACAGAAGTCAAAAGTATTTTAATTACAGCAAATGAGAAACTTCATGCAAGGGAAAGAGTAAATGCAGTAGAACTATTCAATCTTGAGAAGGAATGAAGATCAAACACCAATGGCTAGGAGCTAAATCCACATCATTTCTTATTATAAATTAGACACCACTTGTTGTAAGGCTGAAGATGATTAGACTGCAGCAAATTCCCCAGGGGAAATGATGGCTTCTCCATTTATCAAGTCAAACTTTGATGCCATTTTAGTAAAACAGAGATAAGCAGAGTCAATATATGGCTGTTGTGGTGAATTCTACTGGTAAAATAGTCTTTTTCATTTGTGGGTTATACCAAGCTTGATTCATGATAATACTGAAATTCATTGGGAATACTTCCCAGTTTCAGGACTGAATGTTAACTTTCTTCTTAGCAGGCAATATCCCAAAAATACAGTTCCAAGAGGTTTACACAGTGCTTTTGTGTGGGTGGAGGATATTGCTTTCTGCTTGGGCAAAAAATACTGCTTTCTGACAATGCTTTTGTCTTGCACTGACTATTCAAACTGAGAATATTTTACACTACTCCAGTGCCACACATTAGGCCTTCTGCCCTAGAATAAAAGCATACAGTGACTACCCCATAAAACAGAAGTAATCTCTAATGCAAGATCCTCAGTGATTTTTTTTTTTGTCTCATGATATGTCAAATTAAGTGGCTTGTTCATCCTTGATGGTTCATTTTTAGTCATCCAGTTTACTTAGACTCTCTAACTTGACCTTCTTAAGATATTTCACCCCTGCAGGAAGAGTGCAAGAACATCATTTTCCTATGGCTCATAGGAGAGAAGCGAAGAATGGAAAAAGTTCAGGTGATGCATATATCTGTCATCTGGCAGCAGTGAATGTTTATAAATCTTTATGAATTTAGAATACTCATTTCTTGTTCCATTACAGAGTGACAATTTAAAGATTTCTGGATTACAAAGAGGCCAGTGATATGTACTGTAACCCTGCTGACACACATCTCCTATTACATGGTGGTTGACTGTATAAAAAATTAACTGCTCAGTGCCAATATTTTCTGCAAACAGCTGCTGAAGGAAAATTAGTGATGGGTAAAGGACTTTACTCTGATTTCCATCAGGGAATTTAGAGATAGAAAGCACTCCGATTTCTTCAATGACATGGTGTATATTTTTGTTCTTATTAGACAAACACAGATAACGTCAAGAGAACTTCAATAAAACTGATAAGAATACACATCTCTTTTTCAGCAAGGGCATCTGAGCTTCTCCAACAAAGGTTTTCTGGATTTCTTTACTACGTTCAAGATGCATTTTAGGTTTACTTGGGCTAAAATATTCCCAGTGAATTTTTCCTAGGGGAAATAAGTGGCAGAAGTTCATGTCAAACAACTCAAAGATTTACAGTTGAAAGTCTCAAAGGACCAAAATGATGTATTGGATTGCTAGGTCCACTTATAATAACCTGGAATGATTTATATGTTGTATTATTGGAATAGTAATGTGTGTGTATATATATATAACTAATAGGAATGAGCAATAGATGCGTTGCATATATATCCACCAGTAGAACTGAAATATATATGCATTCATCATTACAAAAAGAAATGAGAAATCAGTCCATACTGTTCAGATTTCTCAAAGTATTCATTTGAAAACCATTAAACACTTCCAGCAAAATTTGCTGAATGGGCTCTGAAAAACACTTTCTTTATAAAAACTTCTACTGGAGTTTAAAGTACCAGATGCACTGCAACATGGAAGAAATTAGGAAAAACCTTTGCCAACAAGGATAATACTGAATAGCCTAAAATAAAATACCATGCAATACAGGGAAAGAAAGAAAGAAACCTATAAATGACAACCCAGTAACTTACTTAAATTTCTTTTAGCTTTATAATTTAAGCTCATTAAAATGTATCTGAAGATCTAGCTCCAAGTGCTCCAGTAAATGGGGTTACATCACACTGGTAGACAGTCACTAGTGAGGTTCTGCAGGACTCCATTTTAGAGACAGTTTTCTTTAATGTTTTCATAAATGATTTGGATGCAGGATTTGAATGTATACTAAGTTTGTGGATCATGCTAAACCAAGAGGAGCTGTTGACTGCTTCGAGGGTAGAGGGGCCCCGTGAAAAGATCGTGAAAATTCTGGAGCTGGGCAACCACCAACAGAGTGAAGTTTATTGAGAACACATGCCAGATTCCATAACTGAGATGGAGTAACCCTGGACATACATTAAGATTGAGGGGAGAAGAGGCTGAAGAGCAGCCTCACAGTTTGGGTGCCACAGTAGAAGGACATAAAACAATTAGAGAGCATCCAAAAGAGGGCTGCAGAGATTGTGAGTGGTTGAGGGGGCAAAACTTATGAGAAGAAGCTGAGGTACTTTAGTTTCTTCAGCCCAGAACAGAGAAGGCTGAAGGGAAGTTTCATGGCAGCCTAAGCTCATCACAGTGAATGGAGGGGCAGTGGTGAACTCCACTCTCTGGTGACAGTGACAGGGTCCAAGGGAATGATATGGAGCTGCGTCAGGTGGAGGTTAGGAAAAATTCTTTACCAGAGGGTGGTGGACATGGAACAGGCTCTCCAGAGCAGTGGGCATATCCCTGAGTTGCTGGAGTTCAAGTAGCATTTGGACAATGCTTTGGGACATAGTATTTGGAATTTAGGTGTTCTTATGTGGAGCCAAGAGTAGGACTCAGTGATCCTTGTAGGTTCCTTACTCATGATAATAAAACTAATGTATAATTTTGTATTAATTACACCAATTTCCCTGAAAACTGCCAAGAAAATCCTCCCCCACTACTAGCAAATTTTTCCCATGTCCCATGCCACAGCGAGAGATGATCATGATGGATTGCCATGAAATACCATTACGAATTGTCTCCAGTAACCCATGTGGTCCAATTCCAGTTGCTTGTTTTTTGTTCCTACCATTTAATATATCTTCTATTACTTGGATAGGGAGGCAGAATGTTCAGTCCAGCTATAAAAATCCGCTAGCAAGCCATCACAAGCATTTTTGGAATTCAGCTGTTCTTCTGAGATTCATGGAAATGGGCTTCTGCACAGGGCAATTTGTAGTTGGATTTCCTGACAGCATGTTACTCTCAGGCACAAGTTTATCTATACCTTTCCGCAACCCTTGAGACAGAGCTGTCTACTGCACTGTTGCCTCCACCAAGCACTTACTGGGTAATTAACATCTTGCACAAGTAGGAAAATTAAAGCAGCCAGCTCAGCAATACTTGGAAAAAGGCAGGGATGAAGTGAGATGTTAACTATGAAATGCTGCAGTCTAACTTAACTAACTGGAGCGATGGACATGTAGCAGCAGGAGGTACTATTTGTATTGTTAATATCAGTGCAAAGAGGAACTATCAATTCAATCCTCATCCCTGCTTTAAGGCCTCAGACACCCACTTTTTTCCTGTCTCTCAAAGCTCTTAGGTATAATCAGGTTCTCCAGGAGCACTACAATGGGCCCTGTGGTTGTATTATCCATTGCCTATTAAACATTGAATATACAAAGCAAATTCCCTATGAGCATATAGAAGGGTATGGCCATCTGCTCCTTACCTAATAAACAGAAAGCCTACTCACAGTTTTAACTACCCCATCCTTTATCCTAGGAATTATGTTTCAGTTCACAGCAGTAAAAATGGTGAAGAAACCCAACACCCAAACCAGTGTACCACCCCCCAGCACCTATTCCTTGACCTCAGCTAACACATGATATTCCTTCTGTCTGCAATACATGGCTGATATTATTTGGATTATGAACCTAAAAGTGTAAAATTAGTTACAGCTGGAGCAAGTGTCAGGCAGGAAGATAATTGAAAGCCAGCAAAACAATCAACCGTTCAACTGCTTACATTAAAGAAATGAATTGACAACAATCAAGCCAATCTATAAAAGGTACAAAAAAAAATGACATGTGAGAAAATAGATTAATTTTCATAAGGTACAAGTAGAAACAAAATTGGAAAAAATGAAAAAACAAGACTGTGTTGTTTATAAACCTTAATCAATTTAAAACTCATTTTCAACGTATTAAACTTTACTGTTTAATGTCTCCCGATGAATTTTGCCTTTGGCATTGTTCAGCAGCCTCTCTGAAGCCTTGCACAGTAAAAAAAAGATAATTTATCAGTACTACCTCTGCTAACCACACTTAAAATCAGGAGACAGTCCTCAAAATCACAAAGAGAGCAGCACTGATACATTTCTGAAAGGCAGTTTTCTTATCTGGGGAACTGGGGATTATCTAGGGAGATTTTTTTTAGAGGAGGAAACACTTCTGAGCTCAGTATGCACCAGCAAGTTCTCTAGCCAATCCATCCAAGTCATAGAACCCAAAGGTAGGGACACAGAGAATGACCTCAACTTCTGAAAACTGGAAAAGGAAGATCCATGGAACTATAGGCCACTCAGTCTCATCTCTATGCCTAATGAGATCATGGAGCAGTTCCTCCTGGAAACTGTGCTTAGGTATATGGAAAAGCAAAGAGGTGATTAGTGACAGCCAACATGGCTTCCTTCACTAGGGCAAACTGTCTGACAAATTTCATGGCCATCCATGAAACTATTAGAGAATTGGTGAAAAAAGGGAACTGTAACTGATATCATCTAATTAGACTCACATAAAGCATTTGACTCTGCTCTGCATGACATTCTTGGCTCTAAAATGATGAGAGATGGAACACTTAGAGGGTAAGGAATCTGGATGGAGATCAGTGATGAGTGGTGTCACTCAGGGGTCTCTACTGGGACCAATACTATTTGGACTCTTTATAAGCATAGTGGAACTGAGTGCATCTCTCATCTTGCCCAAGCTGATCGGTGAAGTCAGCATGACGGTGGGAAGGAATGCCATCCAGAAGGACTTTGACAGGCTTGGGAGATGTTGCAAACCTCATGAAGTTCAGCAAGGTCAGGTACAAGATCCTGCACCATTGTCAGGGCAATCCCAAATGATAATGAAGGCTGGGCCATGAGTAGCCCAGAGCAGCCTTGTGGAGAAAGTACTGATGGACAGAGAACTGAATATAAGCTGGCAACATGTGCTTAGAATGCCAGTCTTATCCTTGTCTGAATCTAAAGAAGTGCAGCTTGCAGGCTGAAGGAGGTGATTCTTCCTCTCTGCTCCACAGTCAGGTGCCCCCAACAAAGACAAGGCACCGTTAGAGTTGGTTCAGAGGCATGGCTATGAAAATGATCAGGGGGCTGGAACATCTCTCATACAAAAGCAGGCTGAGAGAAATTATGTTATTCATCCTGAAGAACAGAAGACTTATAGCAGCCTTTCAGTACCTAAAGAAAAAAGCTACAGGAAAGCTGGAGAGGAACTCTGTCGGGGGGTGTAGTGATAGGACAAAAGGTAATGGCTTCAAAACTAAAAGGAGGCTAATTTAGGTTACATTTGCAGAAGAAATTCTTCACTCACAGTGAAGGGCAGAGAAGCACTTGAGTTTGCCCAGAAAAGTGGTGAACACCTTATCCTTGGAAGGTTTCAAATCCAGGTTGAATGGGGCACTGAAGAGCCTGATCTAGTGGGATGTGATCCTAGTGATTCCAGGGAGTTAGAACTAGATAATCTTTAAGGTCCTTGCAATCCAAACTATTCTATGATGAGTCTGTGAAAGTAATCTAGTCCAAGATTTGTTTGAAAGCACTCAGCTTTTGGCTCGGGCAAAGAGGAAGAGTGAAATCTGGGAATACATTCATTTTTCTCCCTCCTGTATAAAAGGAATGATACCTAGAATCATAGAACCATAGAATCATAGAATGGCCTAGGTTGAAAAGGACCTCAAAGATCATCTTGTTTCAACCCACCTGCCATGGGCAGGGTCACCAGCCACTAGACCAGGCTGCCCAGAGCAACATCCAGCCTTGCCTTGAATGCCTCCAGGGATGGGGTATCCAGAACACCTCTCTGGCCAAACTGTTTCAGTGTGTTACCGCCCTCTAAGTGAAAAAATTCCTCCTAGTATACAACCTAAATCTTCCCAGTCTTAATTCAAAACCATTGCCCCTTGTTCTATCCTATCAATCCATGTGAACAGTCATTCCTTCTCTTGTTGATATGCTCCCTTCAAGTACTGGAAGGCCACAGTGAGGTCTTCCCAGAGCCTTCTCTTCTCCAAGCTAAACAAGCCCAGTTCCCCAAATGTTTCTTCATATGAGAGGTGCTTCAGCCCTCTGATCATCTTAGCTCTGGATCAATTTAAAGAGCTCTGTATCTTTCTTGTGCTGGGGGCCCCAGGCTTGTATGCTGGCCACCCCTTTTTTAATGAAGACCAGGATATAGTTGGCCTTCCAGACTGCAAGTGCACACTGCTGGCTCATGTCCAGCTTTATTTACTTATTTATTTATTTATTTATTACTAAACTAATACATTTCAGATAATTCAAAAGAAAAAAAAAAAAAAAGTCCAAGCATTTCTCTTCTGAAAAGGTCAAAATTACTGATTGCTTTGCCCAAATTCTGGGAAAATAATGGGGAACCATGTGTATCTTCAATCACAGAAAAGAGAATTAAAGAGGTACATAGTACTGACTCCATTCTGGCACCCCATAGACGGGTACCTCTCTGTCTAGGGCCATCCCAAGAGTCCTAGTACCATGGACCAAACACTACTCATACTGCCAAACATCACATTAGAAATAGACTGTGAGAGGTTTGGATGTCTAACAGTGGTACAAATCGTTGACTTCTCCTTTTGCTGCCAGAACAAAATTACTGGTGGCACCTTCTTGGAAACCGGGGTCTACAGTAGCCCCAACCAAGTCCACCATTGTAGAAAAAGACAAAGAACTCATTCAAAAAATCAATTTATTTGCCAATTGTACCCAGAGGGTATTATTTTCTGAATCCAGCCTTGTATTTTTTATTGACAGTAATAGTTATGATCCTTATAATGGTGTTATAATTCCCTCCCTTGCCCTAAGACATAGTATATGGTGAAGGAAACTAATGAAGCAAAAGGCAGTCGATATCAGCCTTCAAATGTGCTGTTTAAAAAATCCTTATAAAAGGAAAAATAAAACAGGCATTTCAATAAATTAAAAACCCTGATGCACAGCTTGCTGGATGGCAGATTGAATCAAGATGGTTGACATGTCACACTGTAATACTTCCCCAGTGAATGATGACATTAATGTCAGATTTGCCCTTCTAACTGAATTATTGATGCATTCAGACAAAACCATATATCAGTCAGTCTTTAGGAGCTAAGTGCCTGTTATGAGTCAGTCCTATGAGTCTCTCAGCTTCCCACATCTCATAAGTATCTGAGCAGTGATTTGTAGTTATTGTAGTTCTTCATAGTGCTTCATATTTCTCAGATTGTTTAGAGCCTAAAACTAGAGCCCCAGTTTCACATCAGCCACATTATTAGCACAGGGCAAGTGTGTATTGCTGTGTATTCCTTCCATGTTGCTAGTGTCATCCTCACCTAATTATATATGGCTAGTAACCAATACATTTAACAGGTTTACAGCCTGGTTTCTCCTTAGACAAATTTCAGAACCTTTCCTAGACAGGACTCATAGCATACCAAAATGTGATGAAACATGAAAAAATGTGAGTACAATAATTTGAATCAATATAATCAATAACCTATAATATATTATATAATGGGGATATATAAAATGGTAGCAAGACTGCACCCAGACAGTGTCTGGACAGAGATCAGTAATGAGTGGTGTCTGTCGGGATTCAGTACTGGTAATACCTTCATTTCAATGACATTTAGCTGTAGGTGTCCCTTTTCATTGCCATGGAGTTGTATTGTTAGACTAGATGACCTTTTATGGTCCCGTCCAAAGCAAATAATTCTGTGATACTATGAAAATGACTTCTACTGTGCTGCTGCATGCTCATCGAATCACAGAATGGCATGGGTTGGAAAGGACCCCAAGGATCATCAAGTTCCAACCTCATGCCACAGACAGGGCCACCAACCACCAGATCTGGTGTTAGATAAGATTGCCTAAGGCCCCATCCAACCTACTAGGTGCAAGAGAAGAGCTAACCACACAACTTGCATGTTATCACAAGCAAAAGTGCACAGGAGACATCAGGTAAATGGTGCATTCTTACCAAGGGATAGATAGCCTAAAGGAAATAGGTGTTTCAATGTTCTGAAGTAGTGATAATCAAATAGAAAAGCTGACACCCAGAAGGTTTGGTTTCTGTATTTTTTGATGCCTGAAAAAAAGACTCATTACATGGACCTTGCCTTGCTTTCATAATGTCATTAGAACAGAAATAGAGAAGAGGGTACTCACCTGAAAACTATCCCCAAACTTCACAACCTAAATTTGAAATCTTAAATAAAGGTAGTGAAAGCCTGAAGACACATTAAATGGGTTGTAAGCTACGTTCTGTGACTGTGTTGCAGCAACTGAGAATTTTTTTTACGTTTGTGTTTTGGAGTTAGATAAAAATGTACTTTTTACAAAAAAAAAAAAAAATTTAAAAACGTGTTTTATGTTGTGAGGTTGTTTGGTTTTATGGTTTTGTTCCTTCGCTCACAGAAAAGAAAGATTCTCAAAGAAAATGAAAGATTCTGTGGGAAAAAATCATTAAAAGAAGGCACTCTGATTGCCATAAAAATGCCTGTGATTTGTAAAAGAAGATCTGATTTTCAGTTGTGATTAGTTGTTCTTACAAAGTTATAAACTACCAATCCCAAAAGATTTCATTCAGTACCCCATTATACCTAATTAAATCTTTTTTCCTTGTCTTAATAGAAGTTCTGAGTGTGAATAACTTTGCTTAAGCATTTTCACAAATCTGGCTACACTAAGTTACAGATGAGACCTCCCAAGAGCAGAGCAAAACCCACCGAGATCCTCATAAACAAAATGCCAGCATCTGGAGCCAGGGTGAGGAGCACAAGCAGGAGAAAGAGAAAAATTACAGATCTGGGAGTAGCCTATACATCAACAGCATCTAAGGGGAAAGAAAAGCTTTTTATTTATTGCTTACCAGCCTCCAGGGCATGAGTGTCACTCAGCATTAGTATTCACCTTTATAACTGTGCTGTGATTTACAGCTCCACCCCTGTGCAGTCGGTGCTACCAGTTACATGTCTAAGAGAACATGCACAGAGTGTATCCCAGATGCTTTCTCTTCCTTCTCATATAGGATACAACATACTGATTTTATTAGCCTGAGCCTGGAACACAGGTGTAAGAAATGGATCTGATCTGCATTATTATTTGAGTGCTAGCAAAATATCACATTATGGCACATTATGCAGAAATTTATTTTCATACAGGTTAAGCTGATGCAGACAGATTTGCAGATTTTAGTCAGAGTTTAGTCAAAGCTGCACAGCTGCTTTCATAGAATCACAGAATGCCTTAGGTTAGAGGGGACCTCAAATATCACCTATCTAAAACTCCACTGATGTGGACAGGGCTGCAAAACATTGTATCAGGCTTCTCATGGCCCCATCCAGTCTGACCTTTAATGCCTCCAGGATTGAGCATCCACAATTTCTCTGGACAGCCTGTTTCAGTGCCTCACCACCTTCTGAGTAAGAATTTTCATCCTAACATCTAACCAAAATTTCCCATCTTTCATTTTAAAGCCATTCCCCTCTAACTTGGTCTCTTCTCCTCCTCTTTATTATTCGTATTTATTTTTCTTGACTTGTTTCACAGGGGCACTCTTGTGAAGAGATGGGGATGCTGAACATTTCCCAGAACCAGCCTGCAAATAAGGGTGGATGCTCAAACATTGGCAATGGCAATAGCTGGCTAGTGACTGTTCAGAAGTTCACTTGATGTCCTAAAACCCACATTTGTTCGGTGCTGACCAGTATCATTTTTGCTCCTGCCTCCACTTTTAGGTGGTAAGTTAATATTATTAAGCCAAAAATTTGAGGAATTAGAACAATTTGGTGTTTGAATCAGATTCTGCGAACAAACACTGTTTATGACTGTTCTGACTTTTGCTGCCTGAAAGACAAATCATCCCACTTACCTCTAAAAATTAGTCACAGAGAGCTTAAAGAAGATAAACTACAAATAATGGATGTAAAGTTTTCTTTTTCTAGCTGTCAATATGCAGTAAGAATGGAATAAAATCAGGATTTTTCTCCATTTATTCACTTTCTCCAGCTTTGTTTTTATTTGTTTAGGCCAGGAGTGGCATAAATGTTTAGCTTTTATCATCAGACAAGAAAGAAGTCACAGTCTAGCCAGTACAATCAGATAAACTGAAGTTGAGTCTCCGCATATCCAGATTTATTTTATAGTAAGACATTTTCTTTTGCTTTCCAATAACACCAGCCTAGGGGATGCATCTTTAAGCAGGTACTCATTAGATTTGAAAACTTTGATCCAATCCATTTTCCCTCCCCCTTAGCTCCATATAGACAGCCCCTAAGCGCTTCAGAAACTCCTGTGCACAGTGACCCAGGAATTACATGCTCTCCACCAACATTAAGTCTATCAGCAGTGCAAACTTTATCCCTCCCTAAGGAGGAATGAAAGGCAACTGATTTTTTTTTCTTTAAAGGTGATTCAGAGGACAGACTGTAGCAAAGGTTTTGTGCAAGGAGAGAGTAGAGAGAATTACTGCTAAGATTTTATTAGCATGCATAAACACTGTGATGTTTTTGATGCCTCAGGCTATAGAAGCACAATCATTGCAGTTAAGACCATATTTCTTTCCATCTTTCCATTGGTCCTAGAACACACTGAGTGATCCATCTTGCTCACAAACTCTGCATAGTCGTATATATTTGCTTCTCACAAGCAGTGTTTAACCTTTTGAGCACTGCAATTTGAGATGTCAGAGCATGCACAATGCATTTTCTCCCTTCCAGCATTATCTTGTTTGGGGTGCACAAGTCATACCATCAAATGTAATGAATGCAGCATGAAAGATAAACACCAGCCAGGGATATTCAGTGTGTGAATGTTTGTTCTGGCTAAATATGCCTGCCATGTCCCCCAAAGCATCCTTCTCTCTAAAATGGAAAGATATGGATTTGATGGGTAGACTTCTCGATGAACAAAGAGCTGGCAGCAGGACTGAGTCCAGAGAGTGGTGGTCAGTGACTCAGTGTCTGGATGGAGACCAGAGACAAGTGGTGTTCCTCTGCGGATCAGGGACCAACACTCTTTAATAACTTCTTCAGTGACATCAATAGCAGGATCGAGGAAGTTTGCAGATGATACCAAGCTGTGTGGTGTGGCCAGCACACCTGAAGAACAGGATGGTATCCAGAGAGACCTACCAAAACTCAAGCTGTAGGCCCAGGAAGGCCTCATGAGGTTGAATGAATCAAAGAACAAGATTTTGCACTTGGGTCGTGGCAACACCCATTATCAATACAAGCTGTGGTACAAAAGGACAGAGCGCAGTTCTTCCAAAAAAGACTTGAGGGTATTGTTGAATGGTAAGCTAGATTTGAGTCAACAGTATGCCCTCACAGGACAGAAAGCCCACTGTATCCTGAGCTACATCAGAAGAAGCAAGGCCAGCAGGGTGAAGGAGGTGATTCCATCCCTCTATTCTGCATTGGTGAGGACTCACCTGCACAACACTGACCAAAAGTGGAGTCCTCAGTACAGGAGATATGTGAACCTGTTGGAACACATCCAGAGGAGAGCCACAGAAATTATTCAAGGGATGGAACACTTTCTCTATGAGGTCAGACTGAGAGGCTGTTCAGCCTGGAGAAGAGAAGGCTTCAGGGGGACCTCAGAATGGCTTTTCAGTGTCTAAAGGGCAGTTAAAAGAAAGAAGGGAACAGACTCTTCAGCAGGATCGGTTGTGACATGACAAGGGGAAATGGTTTCAAAACAAAATAGAGTAGATTTAGGTTAGATAGAATGAAAAAGGGGTTTTTTTTTATGATAAAGGTAGTAAAGCGCTGGCACAGTTTGCCCAGAGTGGTGGTAGATGACCCATCCCTGCAGACATTCAGACTGTCTGGACGGTACCCTTAGCAACTGGATCTAGCTATTGGTGTTCCTGTTAATTGCAGTGGAGCTGGGATAGATGTCCTTTAAGGGTCCCTTCCAACTCAAATGACTGACTGCATGAAAAGAAGCACAATGAGAATGCCTGGAACTATGAAGAGTAGAGCAGAAGAGTAACATGGATATAAGTTTATCCACACTTTTCAGAGGTAGAGAATGTAACATGATTGTTCATAGACTTAGCAGTGCAGATGCTTTTTTATTCAAGCACCATTCAAATGAAAAATGTACCACTAATTCTTCACTTAGAAATGGTTGCAAACTCATAAATCTTAATGCTTAGTAACACAGAGAAAAATACCACACTCTGCACTGGTGGGGGATCAAAACACTTTTACAAAACAGGGAAATAGTTCTCATTGAAAAGATGCATAATAGTTATTATTTCCTTTTTTTAGTTCTTGAACAGGATACAATTTTCTGAAATTTTCCTTAAGCTTATGTAAGGATGGCAAATAACTCTTCACACAATACTTCGAAAGGAAACTGCAAAACCAAATCCACTTTCAACCTCCATTCAGTTGATTCAGCCATGTGAAGCAGTTTCTTTTTAATCAAATGATTTATCTAACTATGAAGCCCTCAATGAATTTTACAATTGAATGTATCATTGAGAATTATCTGCAATGAGGCTTTAAGCTTGGAATTAAAAACTTATTAGTATTTCCATTAGAAAAGTTCAAGTGTACAGACACTGAGGTAGACCAAATCCCAGAGTCCCTAAAATGTTGATACTGATTTGTTTTTTTCAGCTTTTCAGAATTTTCTCTTTGCTAAGTATTATTTAAATGTCCCACGTGAATTACTGGATGTCCCACAGATGCAGGCACAATATTTCAAGGCCAGAAGAGACCATTGCAATCATTCAGCCTGATTTAATTTGTAATTCCAGTTACAGTCACACTTTTATCTTCTCAGTGGTCTTTCCAATCAGGCTATTGATGTGGATTAAACTCCTTTCCTCAGTGTCCCCATACTAATGCACAGCACATTCTGTTACAAACAGCAATGCCCTGATTTCCAGGGAATTACATGTCTTCTCAGATGAGATGTTCTCTTCTCTTTTTGGATCTCTCCCATGTTATTGAATGTGAAAGCCTGCTCGTTCCTTATTTTCTCAACTCTGCTTTGCATCCTTGTTTTCAGAGTCTGACAAGCTCCTCAGAGAGTGAAGAAATATATAATTGCACTGGTCTAGGAGGAAATGCCCAGTTTTAACCTTTAATGATATTCAAAAAGTAATTAATAATCAATAATTGCATAAAAACCCAGTCAGGCATTTTACGCATACGCAGTTCAGAAAAGTTTCTATTAGAAAATGCCCAAATATTTATGGTTAAAGATGATCTATGGATAATTTACTGACTTGTACTACAGTTCTCAAATATACAGAAAATATGTATATGGAATCATAGAATCACAAGGTTGGAAATGACCTACAATATCAGCCAGTCTAACCGTCCTCCTAGTGATCAATTTACTGTAGAGTGGGGGTTGTGGTTTGTTGTTGGGTTTGTTGTTGTTTTTGTTGTTTTTTCTGTCCTCGGGAGATGAATCCACTGGGAACAAAATCAGATTCATTAAATTCAGAAATATTGTTTAAATAAATATTCTATCCTGGTACATTATAATTCCCTAGAATCTTGATTCCAGCTCAACTTGTGCTGCATGTATGGGCAACTACTCCTTTTCCAAGAGCCACTCCTGGAAAACAATAAAGAGAGGCAACAACTTGCACGTATTTCTTGTATTCCATCCCAGTTTGCCGGCTATAGGTGTGAGGGAAGGACAACATCCCCGCTCTCAGAAATTCAGATCATTGCAATTCAGCAACCCTGACCACTTGAATTTTACAGTGCTGTGAGCAAAACACATAATTTATACTTATTCTTAACCTGATCATGGACTCATAGAATCACCAAATCAAAGAAGAGTAGGAGTTAGAAGGGACCTCAAGAGATCATCTAGAATCATTAAGGTTGGAAGAAACCTCTACGATCATCTAGTCCAACCATCCAATTACTTGAAAACATCTATTCATCTACTTGCCTTCCATTTTCAGAACAGTGTTCTCAGTGTCAGTGTTGTTCCATCTCAGATGAACAATCAAACGTTATCTCAAGCAGGAAATAGACCTAATTCTCTCATAACTTTCTGATGTACCCTATTAATGTTTCAGTTTTCATATCAAGAAGAGTATCTGTGACAGACATAATGGGCAAACATCTAAATGTAAGTAGCACTACATTACCATTTGTAAAGTGAAAGATAAATATTAAAGTCCATGTATTAACACAGAGTTAGCAGGAGACTCAGGTCTGAGTTTTCACATCTGAAGCATTTACTACTACTATTAGTGTCTGGTTTTGAGGGATAGCTGGATATTTTTATGTTCCTCAGCTGTAGAAAAATGATCCAGTCCCAGCACTTAAAAAAATTCTCCCATTTTAGAGTGGTTTTTTTTGTTCTATTTTTGTTTGCTTGATTGACAGATTGGTTTGGTTTCTATTTGTTTCCTTTCTCCCTCAAAGTCCACATTTTACTGAATCATCATTTCCAATTAAATATCATAGAATCATAGAAAATCTTGAGTCAGAATGGATCCATGTGGAACATCTTGAGATTCCTGGGACCACTGATAAATAACTGAGAGAAGTCTCACCATGATATCAGCCAATTCTTTTGTGTACCCTGGAATGAATCACACCAGACCACATTACTACATTAACAGTCCTTCAGCTCAGAGCTCTGAGGATCCCAGGGCCCATTAGTGGCGCTGAAAACAAAGGCAAAGAATGTATAAAAACTTCTGCTTTTTCTGAGACCACCGTCATCAAGTAATGAACGGTACGAGAGGGAGGGAGGGAGGGAGGGAGGGAGGGAGGGAGGAAAGGAGGGAGGACACTGTGCTGTCATTTCTTATTATTTCTGCAGCAACATGTATCCCAGGGCTCCTGCTGGAAACAGAAGACCATTCTGTTAACTAGATGTGATCAGCTCTGCTAAGAAAAGTGCAACGGGATATCTTACCCAGGATACTTTACCCACAAAGCAACATAAGAACATGAGAACCCAGTGCAGCAAGGCAAATGTAGCTACACTCCAAATGGAAATCTTTCAAGTTTCAATCCTCTGTCATCTTCTTTATCTGTTATGTTACCTTCACAATAAATCATCACTCCAACATTTGTCACTGTGTTGAAAACATTCACCTAAATTTTTTTGAACTTAAATATCCTTTAAAGAAAACTACAAAGTTTAAGAGTTCATTTAAACTAGAAAATAAAATCAGCCTACAAAGGATCCAGAATGGCTAATGAAGCTAGGTTCTCCCTAGATAGAAATTAAATATGAGTTGGTGCCATCAAAAGAGCTTCACTGATTTTTATCCCTTTCTATAAATCTTTCCTGGTAGGTAATTAAGGCAACAAATCCCTGGTTTACTGTCAATGACAGGCCTGTTTTACATTTTGTTTGTTGTTAGGAGAAATAGCCATTTATCCCACATTTAATATTGCATGCATTCATAATTACTGTTCTTTTCTTTCCAACCTTTGTCACCGCACTCAAACATACCTGTTTTCCCTTTTACCATAGGGACTGGCATATCCTTATCTCACAATTTCTTTCTGACCTCAGGAAATCTTTATTAGAATATGTATACTTTCTCTGATGCAGCCCACGAAGACTTGTTAGACATCATCTTGGATGGCTTGCTCAAGATGGATTTGCTACTGCAGATATTTTTCAGAAGCTCTACATCTAAGTTTCTCATATTGAAGAATGGCAGATTGATTTACAGTGCTGTCGGTGTCTTTACACCCATGCTATATAAAGCAGAAAGTAAATATCTCAATACCTTTGAATGGTGTCCAAGCCTAAGCTAGACTAAATATGCCTTCTGTGGTTGCAATGTGACACATTTTCAGCACGTATTAGCCAGGTCTCTATGCAGTATCAATGAAAAGCTGATTAAATAACATTTTAAAGGAAATCCTTAGAGTTGGAAGGAAACTTTAAGGATTTTATGTTTCTATTTTATGTTTCTATAGAATAAGATTGATCTTAGTCCTTTTAAAGTGTTACTTAATTGGTCTTTCATTGCTACTGCATAGAAATCCGGCCAGTCTTATGTGGGCTATTACAGTATATGTTGGGACATCCCATTTTCCACTGGACTTTCTTATTTTGAGTGAAGGGTTATAAATTCATTATCTGCTCAGGAAGTGACAAAGTACCTTCTGTGTCACCAGATAGGTAATTATAAGGTGCACACTGATAACTGTTTATTTATCTTTATCTCGTGCTATATCTGAATTGCATTAGGTTGCAACTGTCTGCCCAGAAAATAACAAATAATGTCATTAGACAGGCCCTGGGATTTAATTCCTTTTCCTCAGAGACAAATCAAGCTATTGTCACAGCAGAGATAGTTTCCTCTGCATTCTCAGATAATTAATATGCATTTGAAGAGATGCTGCAGACGATCACTTATGAGGCATGACAATTAAGGTTGGAAAGAATTGAATGAACAAAGAAATGTGCCCCCAAATGAAGCACTGTGTATAATATAATCATTTTTATATTCTGGGCACCCATGCATCCATGTGGTAGTCCCAAGGTATAGTACGCATATAAAAAAAATGCCACCCTGAAAGAAATGGGAAAATATTTATTTTTCTCCTACTGTAATGATACAAGTTTACTGGTGTGAATATTTGACAGGCTTTTTTTTTCTTGGTTTTATTTAATCTCTTTAGAAATTAATATAAAGTAAACCAGAAAGAGGAATGTTATACTTAATTAGATCAAGAGAATCCAGTTGAGTATCCAAGTGGGATTATTCTGCTTACTAATCACTCCCTGAATCAAACAAATATAACTGCATGAACAGCTTTATGGCTCATTTTAGCCCACCTACTGAACATGACAAATTTTAGTCAAAAAACATCCTCTGGTTGAATTCTGTCCAGTTCACAATGCAACATTTTCTTTGCCAGAAGCTGGAGGTAATACTGGGTCCACCAAGGCATGGATGCACTTTTTGCTTGATGAGAAACTTTAAGATAGGAATCTGAAGATGAGAAAAATATCTGAGGATGTCATGTCAATTCTTTAAAGCAACTGAGGGACATGCACCCTAACTCATCCACCAGAGCTCTAAGCAACCTCTAAATTGGAGACTCACCTGTGTCAACTGGAGAGCAAAGTCAAAATTAGAAATCAAAAGTCTTATCTGGACCACTCTGTAATCTTGGCCTGAGACAGTCCCTGGCCTGCAGAGTAATTGCTTTCCTATCCTTACAAATGCATTGCCTTAGGCAGTTAAAATAGCAAATACCATTGATCAAACACATTCTAAAGCACTGGTGTTGGTATCAATAAAACTATTTAGAACAAATAACCTTAATGTTGGCAGAGCCATGGATGAGGATAAAAAATGCCCATGGGCCTGATCTTACTCAAAAAGAGGTCAATAGCAAAATTCTGTGTGACCTGAAAGATACAGGACTGAACCTTTCATTAATACTGATTACTCTATCTACATCAATCAATCACAACTATGCCTTTATATTTAAAACACCTTTCTTCTTTCAGTTAAAAAAAAAATTGCAGAGATATTTTTATTACTGTTCAGATGTTCCCCCGTTACAAGAAAATCTCATGTTTATGACCTTTCGCAGACTGAATAATTTTTGTTGTAGCCAATTGCAAATGGACATCCAAATACCAGAGGAATTTTGCAAAACTGCCCACAGAACAGGACAAGAGGTTGACTTTTCAGAAAATAAAAAGATCAGAACCATATGGTGTACGGAAAATGTGCTTTAATGTACAAATTCTACTCTGTTCTTCCCAATTCCTCTCTCATATATTAATTTGACAGGTAGCATAGTGTTGCTAACAGTGAAGTCATCTAGAGTACACATAGTATAACTGAAAGCTAAAATAGAAGTGCTATTAGCCATACCTGTTAAAAATAATCAGAGGAATGAAAAAAGTGTAATAGAACTGATGCTCGAATGACAACAGGTTTCACTAGACACTTTAAAATCTAAGTAATCGTAGAATCACAGAACTGAAGGGTTTGGAAGGGACCTCTAGAGATTGTCAAATCCAACCCCCCTACAAAAGCAGCTCCCTAGCCCAGGTTGCACAGGTAAGCGTCCAGGTGGGTCTTGAATGTCTCCAGAGAAGGAAACTCCACCACCTCTCTGTGCAGTCTGTTCCAGATCTCCATCACCTGCACTGTGGTGAAGTTCCCATGCACATTTTTGTGAAACTTCCTATGCTTCAGTTAGTGGACATTTCCCCTCATCATATCACCATGTACTGCTGAAAAGAATCTGGCCTCGTCCCTTTGTCTCCCACACCTTAGATATTTATAGAAATAGGGGCTCAGTATCCTCTTTCTGTTTCCTGTCCCTTTCCTGTAAGATTTCAAGGTCATAGTGAGGTATCAGTTGCACCAGTATATTTCCATGCCAATTGATATGTTTAACTAGAGGAATTGTTAGAATACAGAGCACAGGGTTGGTTATCAGAAGAAGCATGTTTCCTAAAAGAAGACAAAATATCACTCAGATACTAAAAGAAAACTGCATCAAAATGAGAAAAATTTGCTTTTATCTAACATTCATCAAAGGAGTCAATGTATTTAATTGGTGGCAAGAGAGATACCTTATTAAGTCATCTACTCTTGCGTGTTGGATAGTACGGAACAGTTTAGAAATACAGGTTCTATTAACTATAAAATTAAAAAAATGCAGACTTGTGCTATATTCCATTATCATCTTCATTCTCCCTTTTCTGGCTAGGCAGACCTACTGTTTCATAGAATCTGATAGAAAGTGGAATCCTTTTTGAAGCCATCTTAAGTTTTAGAAGGCCATGACTCATCCTTGGGATTTCCTATAGGATGTTCTTTCTTCTTTACTTCTCTTTTATGAGGACTTTCATAAGGCAACTAAGTACTGAAATGTCTTTTCTGCATCAAGTGATCTCAGTGTGGTACAGAGGGAAGAGACCATAGTTCTCCAATGCATATTTACACTAAACAAAGATCAGGATCTTTTCTGTTTTGTTTTACTTTGTCTTCCTTCTTTCTTCTCCATTACTTTGAAATTCTCAGTTTGTTAAAGCTCTTTTTTGTTCTATTTTATTTTCACAGGCATTAGGGTGGAGTCTTCAACCTTTTACCTGCCCACTATAGGCCTTTGTAATTTCTGTTGTATCTGTTGTTGATGTTCAAGAGGACAGAACAAGTCTTCATTCTATCCTTCCCAACCATTCCAGGACTCTGAAGGTTTAATATTTACAAATGGAAATTGACAAAATTATCAGAAAGTGTTTGCTTCTTTGGTAAAGAAAAAAAAAAAACGTTAAATTATGTACATTAAAATATGAAAGGGAGAATCTATCTTTAGAGTATAACACATCTTCTGCACTTTTAACTCTATGAGAGAACAAATTGTGGGATGTATGGAATTGTACTTGTGAGCTACAGAGAGTTTCCTGGGATTCATGATTCTCCATCTTTAAAGTGACTTTACGTGGTATTAAATATGTATGTCTGTCTACCTTAAGCCGAAAGAGAGGGCAGAAATGAACAGCACTGTATGCATCCCTAATGTGATTTGGTTTTGTTTCCTTAATGTATTTATGGTTGCTTCACTTGCAGCATTTTCAATAGTTTCTTATGTAATTAATTTTAGGTGTCCCTCCATCATTCAGTGCCTGTGTTATCTCACTCCTTCCTTTGCCCCATCAGCTTTTCAGTAGCTGTCAAACCCTGAGGCCAGTTTAAACCACATTTGACAGAGATGTAAATGTTTCAAAGTTACATTGATAGGTCTTGTGAAATTTTACAACTGGCAAAAATGATTCGTTAAGTAATAAAACACACACACACTTTAGGGACCTGATTCATCCGACCCACTTTACACATTTACTGAGATATTAAACATCCATTAAATGGGTCTGCCCCTTGAGAAATTCCTTCTTGCCATCTTGTTCAAAAGGAGCCTAGACAACACGATCATACATAAAAACCTTTACAGAAGGCATCTAAAGTTAAGTGGTTGAATCCTGTGTCTTGGGCTTGAGCTATTTCTAGCGTGAAATTTAGTTCTAAAAAAAGAAAAAAAACGATAGTACAGAGATCTTTTGTTGTCCGTTTCTAACTGGACTGCTAAACTTTGCTGCTGCCTTTTTCAGGGGCTGCTGGTACTTCATGATGACACAAATCATCCTTTATAAACAGTGCATTGACACGATCTCCACTAACTGTGGAGGAAGCTCAGAGTTTCCCAGAGAGATTGTGGATGCCCCATCCTTGGAGGCATTCAAGGTCAGGTTGGATGGGCCCTGGACTGCCTGATCTGGCAGGTGGTAAACCTGCCCATGACAGGAGGGTTGGAACTGGGTGGTCTTTAAGGTTCCTTACAACCCAATCCATTCTATGCTTTTATGATTCTAATCTGAGATGGCTACATTTACATTACAACCTTCAGCTGAAGCACATCTTTATGGTCCAGTTCTATAACCAGATAGAGATTTTTAGTGATATTTCAGATATTTCTGCGTGTCATCAGGAGATTTCCTGGAGAACAGAAGCTGTACAGGCCGTTATAACACTAGTTTTAAACACTTAGTGCAAACACCTTTACAAAAACTGTCCCCAGTTTTGCAACAGAGTCTTAGAAGTAAAATACATGTCTCTGCAGCCTACCAGTATAATTAAAAAAAATTTCAAATCCTTCGTTCAACAACCCCTCCAAAAATCTAATTTATATGTCTGATCAGGAAATCTAAAATACTCCACTTGCCTAAGATGACCAGACATACTGTAGTGGTGGGCACCCAGAAGCAGATGCATTTGAAATCTGTTAGCATGAAACATTCATTGGATTTTTCCTGGATATAGATTTAAAAAAAAATCAAACCTACTCTATGATCAGAACTAAAAGACAAAATTAATTAAATACACAGAACAAAACAAACTGGTTATTCAGTTTCAAATGACAGAAACAGGAATTTGGCTCAATTAACTTTTGGCGCAGCAGTACAGAACAACAGATTCATCTTATGAAAAAGTCATCCCACTAATATTTAAGCGTGCATATGTTAAACCTCATTTCTCCTACAGAACCTGACTTTTCACAAAGTCAGTCTTGAAAGAAGAACAGGCAAACTTAGTCAAGAGGTTTTCCCTGAGGCAAGCTAGAAAAAAAAGTTTTCTTGAATAGAGAACAAGGAACTGGGGCTGGATAAGCAACAGTAATGCTGGAGAACTCAGTTTTCTAAGCCAATTGCTGATGCAGTCCACTAATGACTACTGCAGCTATATATCCTAATGCCATTGGGTAATCAAATTAATCATTAGACCTGAGGTGGTTTCAGGCATAGTGATGGTGTCTTTTGACAGAAAAGGCAAAGGGTTTAAGAATTGACAAGAATCAGCTGCAGAGAAGCTGGAGGGTCTTGTTTGACCAATCAAATCAGGTATCAATCCCCAGCAATAGTGTCCCAGATCCTTTTCACTCCATCTTTAAAATACAGTACTTCCCATCCAACCAAATAACAATTTGTCCAAAGTGGCCATATCTTTATGATATGTATAATGCTCTGTATCTGAATTTGAATGTGAATATTATGCACAGGCTCCATCTAGTACCTACTGCTCTAAGTCTTGTTCTGTGCTTGCATCTTCCAATTGGCTATTCAGTGCCCCTAGGGACAACACAAGGCCTGGGTTCTGATTCTGATTGATAACACGTCTCAAAGACATCTGAATTCTGTGCAAAATTCACAGCAGCAGCTGTGATCCTTTGGGGTAAAGTGCACATCAAATGCAGCATGAAATCTAAGTCCTCTGTTAATAGAATCAATTTATCTTCTAGAATAGACAAATAAACCTTGTGAAGAAGCATTACTTTACTGTGCAAATGACGGAACCCAGAAACATTGTGGAGACTCCTCCTGGAAATCCACCTGGATGTGGTTCTGGACATCCTGCTGTAGGTGTCCCTGCTTGACAAGAGATTGGACTAAATGGATCCAGAAATCTCTTCCAATCCCAGCCATGGATGATTCTATGAAATCACCAGGAACTTTCTTGACTCCTGACAAGTAAATTAGGCTACATCTTTCTCTGCTCTTTAGTCTACATCCAACATGGTACCTTCTGGTTGTGCCTACAAAGTCCTTAGTAAACAATTCTGGCAAATCTGCACTTGAGCATCTTCTCTAACAATACACAACTGGGCCATTTGCAACGTACTTTACTATGTCTCTTGTCAAGTGTACCCTCAGGACAAGGCCGAATATGTCTGTGGCATAACTCTAAAATGCCATCTGCTCTGTGCATGAAGCCTGAGGAAAAAGAGCACAGTTTGATTAAGGAGGAGATAATTGATCAAAACAATTGCAGAACTTAGCAGTGATTGATGAGTTTCAAGGGAATATGCTCTAGAATAACAGACTGGCTTTTTTTCCAGCTACCCTAAGTTGTTATCCAGTCTGAATGTGAAACAAAAGAGAAATAGTAGTCCACATCCAATGCCCAGCTTCTTAGCCATAGTTGCTAAAAGTTCTCTGTACAAGTTTATATAATCCCACTAGCACTTGGGTCTTCAGTGACATTCAGTAGCTTCATCTACTTCATTTAAAACACCAAAGACATGTGAGGGAAGAAACAAAAAGCTGGTGCTCGTTCTCCATCCTGTTTCCTAATGTTGATGGTAAAGCTTCACAGCCTAACAAGTAAAGAACCAGGTCATCAGATATCAGTTCTGTATTTTACTTCATTTTATGTTGATGACCAAATGGCTGCTGCTTTCCTCCTGTCTACTCTTCCTACTCCAATTCCTTGGGTTTTTTTGTGTGCCTTTACAAATAAGGATATTCTTCAGGACATGAAAAGCTGATCTTGCCAAATTATTTGCATCCTTCTTAACTAGTCTTTGAGGAACGAGACAACTTTACAGTTACCCCTGTCTAGTCATTGGATCCCATCAGAAGTATTTCATCCCACCTTATTGTAGATGTAAGATCCCACTCCCAAAAATGCAGAATGGTCTAAATGTTAAATCCATCTGGACAGTTCAATCATTCTTCCGGTCCACAATCAGAAATATCTGTTGATAAAAACAAAGCTTACTATGAAAATCTAGGAAGGGGATTTATAGCTCTCAAAAACGAGTCCTGTTTAGATGGTAAAACTATTTTGTGACTACAGATAAAATACCTCTGAAATTATCTACTCACCTCCCTGGAAAACCTACTTTTGAAGTACATGCTCCCACTCTCCTCTCTCCAAAAATAATAATAAAAAAATGAAATGCTATCTACTTTATCCAGCTCTGAATATTTTCAAAAATATAACTTTTTTTGAAAGTATCTCTTTCAAAAAAGTTTACTCATCTATTAGCTTACTGTCTTGTCTATCAGATGGTAGACGTTTTTTTTATATTGATAGATTCCAACCTAGATCAGGAGTAGTCTTACTTATTGATACTATTCATTACACTTTAAAGGATGATACTAGCTAGCTGCTGTCTGGAAACACTGACTAAGTTGAACTCCATCACACTGATTTATTAAAACTGCCAGCTTGAGTCCAATGAAGAATCCAATGCCAAGAACTTTTTGCCAATGCACAGTAATTTTGTCTACTCAATTGTGGATATACCTATCTTTCAGCTGGCATTGATTATTTCTACATTTTTTACATGTCCAGGATGTAATGAGAAAAAAAGGAATCCCGCCACAAAAATAATTTGTTTTGGCAGAATAAAATATGTTAAATCTCTACATGGAAAAAACAAACACATTGAGAAAAACAATAACTCTCTTCTTCTGTAGAATAAGGATTTTAATCTGAATTGAAGCTCACACAGTTGATTATTCTCCAGCTTATGAAAGCAACATTCATTCAAGCATAAGCAAAACACAGAGGTTTTTCTATATGGAAAGCATTGAGTCTTGCAGTGGTGGGAAAAAATGAGTAAGAGAAAGGGATGCTTTGTAATAAATTCACCTGGCCAGGGAGCCACTTCACAGAATCACAAAATCAGAGAATCACAGAACTGAAAGGGTTGGAGGGGACCTCTAGAGATCATCAAGTCCAACCCCCCTGCCAAAGCAGCTCCCTAGACCAGGTTGCACAGGTAGGCGTCCAGGTACGTCTTGAATGTCTCCAGAGAAGGAAACTCCACCACCTCTCTGTGCAGCCTGTGCCAGTGCTCCGTCACTGCACTGTGAAGAAGTTCCCACACACACTCGTGTGAAACTTCCTATGATTCAGTTTGTGGCCATTTCCCCTCATCATATTACCACATACTGCTGAAATGAATCTGGCCTCGTCCCTTTGTCTCCCACACAGATTAGATTTCCTCCGAGTCTTCTTTTTTCAAGGCTGAATAGACCCTTGTCACTCAGCCTTTCCTCAGAAGAGAGGTACTCCAGGCCCTTTATCATCTTTGTGGCCTTCTGCTCGACTCTTTCCAGGAGATCCCTGCCTTTTTTCCTTCTGCATGATTCTTTAAGAGTGCCAGGAACTAGCAAACATGCCTTTTTGTAACATTAGAAAGGCTTTTCAGGGCTGGACGCAGTGATGGGAAGAAGACTAGGTTGATATTGTTTTTAATAATCGATCTGGGCCAGAAATTTCAAACATATGTAAGCAAAAATTTCCATAGACTTTTGTCACTTTGTTCAAATTGCATAAGAAAACATAGAGAATCATCATATATGGAAAATTTGAGAAACAGACATAGTAACCTGCAATTTTTTTCTTTCAGTTTTCTTTTCAAAGTCTTCTTGGTTCTCAGTTATCTTCAGTACTGGAATAATATTTCATTTCAGATTATTTCCACTTTGTCGATATAACTAAAGATGGAAGAGGGAAAGAGAAATCGAACATCTCATGAGATGTGTCAATCATTTTTGAATGAGTTTATCTTTCAGAAGAAAATCACAACAACCTAATTCAAATACTATACATACTGGGTTGACCAGGAAGCCAAAAATCTTTGGATTTTTTTTTTTTTTATTTTGGAGTACCACACCACAGAGTACCAGCAAATACAGACTCACATCAGAATATAAACTATGAAGAGTTTAAACTTAAATGATGTTCGGGTATCTTCTGAATAATATCACATGCCCTCTGCCTTCAGAATGGACTAAAAATAGAATCATAGAATCATAGAATCAAATTACAAAAGTTGAAAAAGACCTCTAAGACTATATAGTCCAATCATCAATCCATCACCACCATTACTAAACTACATCCCTCAGTGCTACATCTATGCTTTTCATGAAGAGTGGTGACTCCACCACCTCCCTGGGCAGCCTGTTATAATTCCTCAGAACTCTTTCTGAGTAGAAATTTTCCCTAATAGCCAACTTGAACCTCCTCTGGTGCAGCTTAAGGCCATTACCTCTCATCCTGGAGTTTATCTCCTGAAATGAAGCCAAATTCTCGTAAAACAGCACTTGCCACCATTCCATGTAATCTCAATTGTTTCTAATGCTAAGATATTTAAGTTTCCTGTAAGACACACAACATACATATTTCAAATGTATGATTTTTGCTGTTGAGGAAATCTGGTTGATTTTTTTTTTTTCAAATGCTAAATGATTAAATCTCATTGTTGCTCAGAAGCCATTTTGCTCAGTAGCTTTGAGCCATTAGCTAACTACTAAAGATCTCTCTGCCCTAGCAGAGGAAGGGGAAAAATGAATTTGCCTAAAACTGCAAATCAATCAAACCTATGTATGTCTAGATGTTTTTCCATTACTTTCCACACCTTGAAGTCCTCTGGAAATGAGATGCCAAGAAGCATCTCAGATCTTAGCTGTTTTCTTTCATCTAGGTGACTCTGCACCTGTTTACAACTTTTGTCATTTCTATGTGAATGGCCAGAATGTGCTGTCTCTTTGGAGAAAGAGATTAAAGACATCTTCCAATATTATTTTTCAGAGCAGCTTTGTCATTTATTCAGAATGCCCTGAGCCGGGCGGATGTAACCAAAGCCACTGACAAAGCATTTGTTTGTGCTTATCTGCAGCTTCTGCAACTTCAAAAGACTGAGGTAAGCCTCTTCTTTTTGCTGGTTCACCCGACACTTTTTGAATCTAATTCCTCATGGAAGTTGGCTGTAAGTAGATTTCCAGAGGCCAACAAAGGGGATTTTCAAGCCTCGTTCAGATATTCTTGTACTGTTCCTCAGGATTTTTGAGGAGAAGCCATTTCAGTTCATGCAATAACAAAAAAAAGTCTCTGAAAGGCTAATGCACAGTCCATTGATGAAGAAATAGAAAAGTTTGGGGCACAGAAATTTATAGCAGCACAATATTTATACTATAAGTCATGATGTCATGTTAAACGGGGTACAGATAGAATCACAGAATCATGGAATGGATTGGATCGAAAGGGGCCTTACAGCCCACACAGTTTTACCCCCTCTGCCATGGGCAGGGTTGTCACCTACCAGATCAGGCTGCCCAGGGCCCCATCCAACCTGACCTTGAGCACTTCCAGGGACTGGACATCTGGAACTTCTCTGAGCAGCCTATGCCAAGGCCTCACCACCCTATGGGTAAAGTCATCTTCCAGGTCTACCTGGATCTTAATCAAATACTATCAGGATACGTTAAGAGTTCAGAAGATTAGTTTGCTCATCTTTTTTTCTCTTAAGTTTGGGTTAGAAACATGGAGAGGACCCCTGCAGAAAAAGACTATCATTAAAAGAAACAGATGATATGAGCTGAAGTTCTAATGTTTTTATACATGTAGTTCAGTAAAATCCTGCAAAAGATTTCAGTCTTTCAGACACATAGAATACAAAGGAATGAAATCTTTTTATAGAAAACTTTTAAATAGGTGAGTTTTCAGGGCAAAATGACTAACAAAATAGTATCCAACTCCCATGGTTTTCAAGTGTTTTCTGGCAAACCAGATTAGAGTGGCATCACGATTTTGGATAAAGGATTCTCCGTACACATACTTAATTCACTGTATATTTTGCTAATCTTTTTCTATGCAGGCAAATACCCCTCTCCAAGAACAAAACAGAAAGAATCTTTTGGCATTCAAGGAACCTTTAGAAACAGTAAATACTTGCTGCAAATTGCACTTCCCACACAGTACCTCTCCTACACAGACAGCAATGAACGCTTAATGCCCCAAGAGTGCAAAAAGGCAATTCCTCGCAAATGTTAAGTGCTGCCTGTTGCTACCTTTCAAATGTCACCTCAGACAGTTGTGATTGAACAAGTAAGGTCTGTTGCATCTTTCCTTCGCATCCCCAGTTATTCTACATAATTACACATCACGCTGAATTTATATCCATGCATACATGTGCTTCATTGGTCTCACCAGAGCAAGGCTACTAGAGGAACTCTGCTTATGCACAGAAGTGGAGGAGAGAGTTCGTGTACCTGGTTGAACTGTAGGGCAACTTCAGCTTATTTTATTGTGCTGGAAACAGGCTATTTTCTAAAGTTTATATGATGAACTGTGTCTCATTTCCAAACACTGCAGGTAAAGGCAGTATAAGCATCCAGTTTAAAGTAGGAGATGTGCTCTTTGGAAAAGTAAAATCTATCCTTTAAAAAAACAAACCTTTAGAAAACTATTTAAAATTCAGAAATTTTAATATGTAAAAAAACCTTGTAATTAAAAATGCATTAACAATACTGATATTTAATAATTTAAAACAGTTACAAAGTTACGAATGTGGAACTGCATAAGGCAATGAGGAGGGTTAATCCTCATGAAGCAGTACTAGCTCTATAATGTCGAATCAACAGGCACCAGAAGCACAGCCCTGTAATTCAGTAGGACACGATTGTCCCTCTGCAAGTATCACCCAGTCTTGTGCTCTGGCAACTACACAGAAACTTTGCTTTTATGTATGTATAACGTAGTCCAGCTTAACTTCCTCTGTACATTCATAGCATCGTAGAATTGTAGAATTATTAAGGTTGGAAAGATCACTAAGATCATCCAGTCCAACCATCATCACCATGCCCACTAACCATGTCCCTAAATGCTATATTTACCCTTTTCTTGGAAGCCTCCAGGGCCAGTAACTCCACCACCTCCCTGAGCAGTCTGTTCTAATACCTCACCATACTTCCTGAGAAGAAATTTCTCAGTATCCAACCAGAACCTCCCCCTCGTGCAAATGAAGGCCACTTCCACCTCATTACAATCCTCTTTCAGAACAATACAAGTGTACCTTTAATATGGAGTAAGATTTGGGGTAGTATATATTATGAGAATACAAGATGAAAAGATTTGTATAAGCATAAAAAATACTGTTGAATAATATGACAAAGATTCTTTCCTTTTTGAAAAAATTCTCTTGGTGACATTCTAACCAACAGAAGGGAAGATTCTCATCAAGTACAAATATTTCTGGATAACATATGTCTCCAGAAATTTCTAATGAATGATGATTACTTTTCTCAGTGTGCTTACTGAACTGCTATATAATGACTCTGAGTACTTTAAGCAGGTGTTTCATTCAAATCAAAAGTTTCTGCACACTAGAGAAGGACGAGACTTACACATCTGAAACTGTCTAGGGAACTTCTGTATACAAGCAGTGACTGTCACTGTCTAGGGAACTTCCCTATATTAGCAGAAACTGTCATTCTGAGCAGACCAATGACCCATGCAGTCTCATCACTCATCTCAAAAACCACATACAACACAAAGGAATTTCTTAACAATCATTTGGATATTCATTGCAAATGGTGCCTATCAGCTTGTTTGGTGGCTTTTAACAATTCGTGTAACTGTATTCACCATGTTTGGCTAAAAGGTTGTCAATATTCTTTTGAGAAAAGAATACTATATATATATATATATATATTATATATTATATATTATGAATTATGAATTATGTTTATTATATATTATGAATTATATTATATATTATGAAACTAAAATTAAAAACAAAAAAAAAAGAGAGAGCATAATCTGCTAAAACAAACTAAAAGGAGTTTGATTTGCCAGTTCTTCAAACACTTTTAGTTGTCCCTGTTCCACTATAGTCAATTGAACTATGATGATTTTTAGCAGCTGAGGGTCTGAAGAACATCTAAAAGAAGCAAAGAAGTATACTTGTGCATTAACAGCACAGTAGTAATAGAACCAGATGGGCTTATTAACAATGAGTAAGAATGGATGCAGCAGGCTGCAAACACTAGAACAAAAGATTGAAAGTTTAGTTGGATCTAGCAGTTAGTGATCCACCTAGCATCAGAGCAATTAGATATACAGCCAACATGAATGGCCTCTCATAACATACCGAAGGAAAGGCAACTGGCCCTATTACTTCACATTCCATCATGCACAAACCTCCAAGCAGAATGGGTGGTGCAAGAAGGCTGAAGGAAGACACAACAAATGCATGCCTTGATCAGTATGGCTTTACACAACTTGAATCCAGAGCTCTTCCCCAATAGCTGATCCTGCCCCTGTCAGTTTCTCAATAATTCTCCTAGAAGCCTCCTTCGCATCCCAAAGACTGGCTTAAATAAAAGAGCAAATTTAAAAATAACAGCATCTCTCAAATGAAGCTCACACACAGTGAAGACAGTAAACAAACACCAAACCGAGTGGTACCACAAAACTCCAAATGCCTGTTGTGAAACAAGCTCCTTTTTTTTTTTAAATTTTTAACTTTAATTGAAGATCTCAGTAGGCACTGCAGTATAACACCATGCGGGATACTTGTTAATAAACTCAAATAGTCTCATTTTCATTTCTTTAGCCATTAAACAGATTATCACATTCTGAAAGAAGGAGAACATTTCCATCATAGAACAGGTCATTATGAATTCGTCCCATCATGGGTAAATTCTTTCTTGGGTAGGAGCCAAGTTGGTATCAAATTAACTGCTCTTCATTCTGGCCAGTGTTTGTTCTCAAAAAACTAATTCAAGTCAGGAGTGGCATGAATTTGCATTTTAATTCCTCATGGATTGCTGCAAGATTCTGGTCTGAAAATATGTCGCTGTGTTTAGTGAAAACCTCATTAAAGATTAACCCAATGAAAACTGGCCATAAACATTTAACAGTATAATACCATAAAAGTTAATGGTATCAGTAAATAGGATGCTGGAGCAAGCCAGGTTCCATGAGTTGTGATGGTGGGGAGGTACAAAATCCAGCCCAGAACAGCAACTTGGCAGGACCAGCCTTGCATGCAGCATTTGGAAAACAGGAAGCTATCCCAATGGGAGAGGCTGAAGTGGGTTCTCTGTTGATTTTCTCAAGGCAGATCTTTTTGCTTAACCCATCTGTCGTTATTAGGGATGGGAATGGCTCCTGGAATTGAGCTGGCCCTTGGAAGGAATCTAAGAAAAAAAAAAACAAATCAGGAGAGTGACATTACTATGACTTATGATGGCTGATTTCTTTCTTCATTAAGTCATACCTGAATGGTGGAAAATAGTCTATCAACTGCATTCAGAGGGCAAACTGGAAAGGGCACTTACATATAAACAAGAAAACTACCTAAATAATTATATTTGATGGCAGGGAATTTCTTACCAAACAGCATTCCTTACTGAATTTCAGTTGGAATTATAGCAGTCCCATTAATAAATAATATTTGTCTTCCCTTTCTGTTGCTACTGTTTTTGATAATTCATCACATTCTATTTATTACATGGTAACAATATATACACAATGGGACAAAAAGACACATTTTCCCTTAGAAAAACAGCCTGAATGCAGGCAATGTCATTATACATATTCATATCTACAAGATGAATGCTGGTGCATTTATAATGTTTTATTAATCCAGAAGGAACTCTATGATGTTTTAACACAACAGTTATGTTATGTTCAACTGTCTAATAAAAAAAGGAATCAAAGCCGGGTTGTGTAAATAATTATCTCATCCATCAAGACTATGCATATAATGAGCATTGACTATTTTTTTATTTCATGATGTTTCAAAGCAATTCCAATCTTTTTCTCCTCCTCTCCCATGATACCAAATATAGAGTTAATCATGAGAAAACACCTTCAGTTAACTTACTACAAGGCAACTTAGCAAACTTGCATCAAACCAGGAAGGGTCAAAAGAACAGCAATTATTTTAGAGTGATACAAAAAAAAAAAAAAGAAAAAAGAAGGAAAAAAACTTTTCGAACTGCCACATATCAGGAAAAGCAAAGCAGCACGAATTATAGACTTATGTAAATAAAGCTAATAGGTGATAACATTAATTAGTGGCATAAAACTTTTGCTCATCATTCTGCAGATAGCAGGTATTCATTTGCGAGGATTAATTTATATTTTAATTAGAAATTTACATATTTAGCAGCCTTGCCATGAACAATTAGCAACCCAAGTGCATTTAAGGATTTTCAATTTGGACTAAACATGCTGACTTTCAAAGGGTCATTCTGGAGCAATCTGTCTCATTTCACAGTCATAGGGAGATATGTGTTTTCTTCTCACCCACCTGTTACCTTTGGACAAAAAGTTCTGAGCAGTTTGTAGATCTTAAAAGATGATTTGGCATCCTCTTCTAATGCAGTTACTATCAAATATTTATGTTAAATATTAATTGGTATGAAAGGTCTCCATGGAGGTTGAGGAAGATACAATTATTTGCAATGTAATGAATTGGGAGTGACAATAAATCTCCTTTACATGTGTTGGGTGAGTGGGAAAGTGGCAGGAATGGTTTCATGTATAATTAAGTTTTAAGCAAGTTTAGTGAAACAGAGGTTAAATAAATTTCAAATAATTCTGTAATGTGCAGCAGTATATATAGCATGAGGTTTGATGTAAGTAGAAGCACTGAGAGAAGAACCTAGGTTGGATGGTTTGCATGATGCATTATGGGTGAACAGATGGAAAGTTTCGGGCTCTGCGCTCCATAATATCAGGGTGAATGCAGGAGAAATGCACCACAGGCAGAACATAATATGTCTTTTAATACAGCAAACTTTTTCACATGATCACATCCTACAGAACCTGACCCAAACAACGGTACTACCCTTGAAGGTAGATGAATTTGACTTCAGAGGTCACTGTAAAGTGTGGAAGAACTCTTCATTTCTAAACAACCAGATGAAACTCAGTTCATACAATCAGTGATCTGAAGTATATTCCCAGTTGACTTGTATTATTCCTCATCCTGCAGCTTCAGGATGAGCATACAGCAAAACACCAGCAAAAGGGCTGTGCTTCACCTGAAACTCCCATCCAGAACTAACAGAATGAGGAAATTAAGTCCTTTCCTGTGGCCTTCATTTGCCATCATAAAACAGCCATCACAAACAAGATAGAGAAATGGGCTAGCAGACATCCCATGATGACTGAACATCAAATTTGTCTATCATTTCCGTTTCTAGTATTCTTTAAGTCACACAAAAATTTCCATCAGGACATGGTCTTTTCCCTGAGTTTCCCTCTGAGACTGTTGCTGCCATAACTGTTGTATACTGGGAGCAGCAGATGGTGGCTCATTCCTAACAGCAGACCAGCTCTTGAATGAGGCCATGCAGCCTGATAAAAAGACATGGTCCTCACTCCAGCCCACAAAGTATCTCATTATCCAAGGCAGAGTTATCTCAAGTCATAAAATCATAGAATTATGTAGAATCATAAAATGCTTTGAGCTAAAAAAGATTTCAGGTCAACTGGTTCCAACTTCCCTTCCATGGGCAGGGTTTCCACCCACCAGATCAGGCCACACGGGGTCTCATCCAACCTGACCTTGAACACCTCCAGGGATGGGGCATTCATAACCTCTCTGGACAAGCTGTTTCAGTGCCTCACAACCCTATGAGTAAAGAATTTATTCCTAACATCTAATGTAAACCTACTGTTTTTTCTGTTTAAAACTATCACCCCTCATACTATCTCTACCTTCTGGTAAAGAGTTCCTCCCTATATCTATTTGCAGGATTCCATCTGGTCTCCCCAGATCTATCTCTAAGCTAAACAACCCCAGCTATCTCAACCCTTCCTTACAGCGTCATCTGAATCCTCTTTTATTCACCCTCTCTAAATGGTTAAAAAGAAACTGAATTCCTCTTAAAATTATCCAACTATATTTAAAAATTAGTAGTGAAAATTAACACTCATCTACCTTACAAGATTTCCCTGAGGCATAAGAAAGAGAGTCAGAAGAACCCTTGAATGGGAAGTGGTCTAGTCCTGTCATTACCCTGTAGTGCTGTTTTTTCTCCCATTCCCAGTTTTGCTTAATTGCTCAGTACAATCATGCCATACCAAGCAGGGCTTCAGAAACATCTGTGTTCAAAGCCCACTGCTGCAACTTGTGCTGACAGGAAAGAAGCAAAGAAATTAGGATAAAGGAGACCTCCAGAGATATTCTGTTCCATAACTGCTGGTATCTTCCCCTCCCTTGATATTTCCTGTACCATTTCTCAAGGTGTTTGATAACCTGTGGCTAAAAAATGGGCAGTAATGGATGGTTTAAGTGTCTCTTACACAGGTACACAGGTACAGCTTTTTTTGCTGTCCTACCCAATAGAATTTCTTTCCTAAAGACTGAATGAAAACTTTTTGTCCTACTCAGATTGAGCATGGAGAACCGTCCTCTTCCATAAATGAACAAGTCACATTATTCCAAACCCATTTTCTCCAGTATTAGTTTTATTTAATTCAAACCATTCTAACTTTGTTTATCCAACATCTTTTTCCCTCTTTTTCTTTTGTGCTATAACCACAGCTTGAGGCACCAGCCAGGACTAGCAATGCATTATGCTGGATACTCTGGATGTGTTTGCACATGCTGGATACTGCTGGATGTGTTTGAACATATGTACATCCAAGCAAACTTTGTGAGAAAGGCCCCTATCTTCAAGAATAACACTCAGGGCAGGAGGGATAAAATGACAATAAATGCTAAGGGGAAAACTAATGACGCACAGAATCTCTGTCACAGACAGGGACTGATATCAGGTTTTGGGTAGCATGAAAGGCACACAGCTGTGTTTCGTTCTACAGACACTAAAGGGTTTATTGACAACCTCAGTACATCCATAGATGACATGAAACTGGTCCAGAGGCACTCTGACAGATTGGAGGATGGTTCTGATAGGATTCTCATGAAGATCAACAAGGGCACGTGCAAAATCCTGCACCTGAGGAGGAGCAATCTCAGGCGCAAGGACATGCTGGGAGCAACCAGCGAGACATGGCTCTGCAGAAAAGGACATAGGTGTCTAGGTGGGCACCAAGCTGAAGATGCCAGAAGCAGCCCTTGATGCTAAGATAGCTTATAGTATCCCAGACTACATTAAGCAAATTTTTACTAGCAGGTCAAGATAAGTGATCCTTCCCTTCTACTCAGCACTGGGTGAGGCCACATCTGGGAGTGCTCAGTCCATTTCTGGGCCCCTCAGTTCAAGGGTGACCTGGGTATACAGGAGTGAGTCCAGCATCTGCCTGCCAAGATGATCAAGGGACAGGAGCACCTCTCCTATGTGAGAGAGTTGGGTTCTGCCTGGAGAAGAGGAGGTTCAGGGAGATCTCATCCATGCCCATAAATACCTGAAGGAAGGGTGCAGAGAGGGCAGATCTAGGCTCTTTTCTAGTGGTGCCCACTGCCAGGACAAGAGGCAATGGGCACAAAATGGAACATAGGTGATTCCCTCTGAACTTCAGTAAGCACTTCCTTACTGCACTGAGCACTGGCAAAGGTTGCCCAGAAAATCTGTGGGATCTTCATCCCTGGAGATCTCCAAAAGCCACCTGGATGTGGCCTTGACACCCTACTGTAGATGTTCTTCTTGAGCAGGGATTGAACCAGATGGACCTAGAGGTTCCTTCCAATCTCAGCCACTCCATAATTCTGTGAGTTAAAGTGTCTGGCAACTGGTGGCAATCAACCAGAACAGAAAGAGGGCAAAGGAAAGAGCCCTGCTATGAAATTAAATTTCCCCTACATTAAATACTTTATTTACAAAAGAGCTAGAAATAGAAAATATTATTAATACTCTGCTACTCCCCACAGGTGCTTCAGTCCTAATCGGGACTGGCTTGAAGCCTTGCTATTATTGAACATGATTCCATCATATTTTTACTTTAGAAGATGCCAGACTTAGGTCCATACATATTTTGTTTCTCTATTTTTCCCCACAGTTACTGTAAAGAAATTTATCTGCCTTAAAAACATTCACTGCCAGCATAACTGCAACTCTCAACCAACCAAAGTGAGAATCTCCCAGATTCTGGCCCCTGTAACAGTAGCTCTTTTCAGAATAGGAAGATTTCCAGACACAAATGAAGATAAAAATTCCCAGACAGTAAACATTGCTATTAAAAAAAAAAAAAGGGGAGGGAACAGGGCCCAAATATACCTTTTGGCTTTCATCTATTATTTGTCTCTCTTAACAATGGACAATGGATATGTTAATGAGTATTTTCCTACTTTTCAAACAAAGTAGCAAGATCTGCACCATTTAAGCCATCTCTTCACAGGAAATGACTGCTCCATACATTTGGTACATCAGTCAGGTATGGTAATTCTCTGCTAAATATTCCATGTGGTGGAGTGTTCTGGATGTTTAAACAACAAGCTGCACTTCGTTGTGTGATTAACTCTCACACCCACCACGGTAATTTTTTATCTTTGCCAGCAGCAGCAGACTGGATTAGCAACGCATTCCAGTGACAGTGTGATATCAATCCCATGGAAGTGCTTGGGTTCCCTTATCTGCCTCTCACTTGGTGAAACACTGTGATCTCAAGCAAAGGCTTGTATATGAAACAGGGCAGTCAGCAAGGGCAGGGAGCTATCATCATTCTGTACTCAGAACCAGTGAGAACACACCTTGAGTACTGTGTTCAGTTATCACTCCCTACAACTCCCTGGGAGGAGGCTGTAGTGAAGTGGGGGTCAGCTTCTTCTCCCAGGTAACTATTGATAGGTCTAAAAGTAGTGGTCTTAAGTTGAGCCAAAGGAGGTTCAGGTTGGATACTGCGAAAAATTTCATCTGAGAAAGAGTGACAATGTATTGGAATAAGCTGCCCTTGGTGACCCTGGAGGTATTCATGAAACGTGGAGATGTGCCACTGACGGATGTGGTTAGTGGGCCTGGTGGGGATGGGTTGACGGTGGGACTAGGTGATCTTACTGGTCTTTCCAATCTTTATGATTCTATGATTTCAATGAGGGGAAAGCAGGAGGTCATGCACTTGACCCCGGTGAAACATCTGTAGGAGTCTCAGTTTTTCTGTGGTGGATGTGTGGATGTGTGGAGATGTGCCACTTTTCATGAGGTAGTTTTGAGTAACAAGGTTTGAGGTAAGCTGGAAAAGTCAAGAAAAGGAAGTAGTAGACGTGAATCTTGCTGTTTTAATCAACATTAAGGAGTATAAGGAAGCTGGAACCTTTGCTTAGTACTGCAGAGTGAACATATCACAAACTAGTCAGTTTAAGATACAATTTCTTTAAGATGTCGTATATAAATACCAATTAAACATCCTAATTTTCTTTTTATAGCTAGAATGTGCTAAATATTAAAACAAATATGTGGATAATCTACATTACATCGAAATGTTTGTACACTGAAGGAAGGAACCTGCCAAGAATTAGCATTAAAACGGAATTCCACAAAGCAAACTGGAGAGACAGAAGGTAGCCTCTGATGTACTGTCATTGACGACAATCTTCAAAAAAATTAAAATACAAAATGCCTGATCTTCATCCATCCCTTCTTATCCCATTTTTGTAATGAGATTTTTTTTCTTTATAGAAGATTCTTTTATCAGATTCCTTGTCAGAAGATGCTGTGTCTGCTTCTCTCTACTCAATTCAAGCAGAACATTAAATCCTGTGTACAAGTTCTCTTCCACTAAAAAGTTTTAACATGTATGATTGAAAAACTTCTGGTTTTCAATTAAAAAAAAGAATAATTTGGTTACTCTGTAGGCTCTTGAACAGTAAAGAAATAAAAGAAATGCTACATATTAGTTATTCATATCAGGATCTTTATTTGGAAATATAATCATCCATGAAGCATCATGCATTCCTGGTTGTAAACATACATAAACAACCAAACAGACCAAACAATGACAGTAGAGGTTTTTCAACTGCTATTATGAGCAGCCTGAAATTCAGTGTTTTCTTCCGGAATGCTAAAGCAATCATTTTCTTGTGGGGAGAGATTAACAAAGCAAATTACTGAGACAGCATAATCCATTCTGTGTCGAGGTCATTCAAATCGATTGGAAAAAACATGATATGAAGTGGCTTTGAAATCACCCACAGAGTAAAAACAGATTTGAGTCTCTGTACATTTATACCTTCAATATTCAGGAGAAATATTGAGGCCAGAAATGGCCAGTGTGACTGTCTTGCTCTGATAGCTGGGTCAGATTTGACAAACTTTTTACAGTCAGAGATTTTTTATGTTAGTCATCTTTAAGTGTCGTATTCTTTATACAAGTGAAACATACAACAGTTTGGGGAACTATAGTTATAATAGAAGTTAACAAGGCTTTGAACTTCCTTTGTTATACTTGATGTTCAGCACAAAAAATATTATGTCAATGCAAATAAATGAAATCATGCAAATTACATCTGAAACGAAGGAGCAATATGAGCTTCATGGAATTCAGTTTTGAACATGGTGGTGCACACACTCTTACAAGTAGTTTCTGATATATTGTGGTTTCAAAAGAAGATTATTTACATGAAACCTTTTCTCTCTGGCAGTGGTTAATTCAAATATTAATCATTTATCTCATCCTATTAAGCAAAATTATATGAACAATAGATTATGTCAGTACCACCTTTGAGACTGTAAAATACATCTGGAGGAAAGTCTGGCAAAGAGGATATAAGAATGGAAGCCAGAAGAGAGATCAGGGAAAATCTTGGTTTCACTGACATCAAGAAAATTGACTTTTTTTTTCATTACGACCATACTTCCATTTATAGAAACTGTCAGTTCAGTCTGTAATTCACTCTGTGGCTTTGAACTAACTCTTCATCTCTCTTAGCCTAAGATTACATAAATGTAAAAGGTACAAGGTACTTTTTTTTTTTAAACTGGATTTATATAGGATTTAGATTAACTTCAAAAAGCACCATTCTACATGCACTACTCTTATATTCTTATCTTTTCTGGGGTTTATTCACAACCAGTTTCCCACAAAACAGTCTCCTCTTAGCCGTACTTTATATGCAGCTGTGTGTGACTCACAGCCTTCACCTAACACAACTAAATTCTTCCCATTTATTTCCACACGTTGTCTCCACTGTCCATGCATATCCTATAATCTATGGCATTATTCAGTTCACAACATTTATCTCCATAGTGTGCTTCTGGAAATTTAACTTGAAGATTTCAATTGGACATTAAAGAAAATCAATCAGAAAGGAAGCTGGCTTGCCAGACAGTAGCATGTCAACAGCAGCTGGGAGAGAGCCTTGAATTTTTGTACTGCTGAGCTGAAATTATTGAGATTGATGGCAGAAAATCAACTTCATAGTGAAAAAAGCATTCAGCCATCCCAGCCACAACAGATTTTGTTTGTGTTATGTTCTACTAGTGCTGTGAACTGAACAGTTTTGGCAATATCAGAAAATTATTTTGTCATCTTGCTTCACTGGACTTCACCTTCACAGGTTGCCTTCAATGCATTCACTTAATTTTTTGGAGTTACCCTATTTTTTGCTATGCTGCCTGGCAAAAAGTGTGTTTACTGTCATCATGGTTAGACTTTCACGTTGCATCTACTGACCTACCACATTAAGAACCATTATGAAAAGCATCATGTAAGTACTGTGGCGAGGCAACTGGAGTTAGTAAGCAGTTTAGAAGAACAACACTCTTGTCCTTCATCTGGTGTGCTATTACAAACTGGAAATGCAATCAATCAAGAGCGCTACTTCCTAATCTTCAGCTCAGTGCAAACTCAAATAGCAAATATTTTTCCAAATGAAGGCATGGTCCAGGCACAAACATTTTGGGTGGGTTTCCAGCTGGGGGTAGGACATGTAAAGGCGAATAATTCCATGTGCACTAACCTCCCATTGCTATCAGTGGCACAATTTGACTTGCCCTTAGTTAGGCACCAACCACTTGTTTTGGCTGCCTGCTTTAACTGAGTAGCAATGTTTGCAGTGTCATTTAAGACATACGCTTGTCCTCCAATTCATTCTCCAGAAGGGTGCAGAACATAGTTCCTGAACCATATCTTCAACTAATCTTCGAGTACCCTAGGAGGATATTTCAGATCTCACTGCTTTTTGCCTGTGAGCAATTCGATGAGTCCAACCCAGTGAGTTATTGCCTAGTTTTCCACTAGGTATCCACTGACTAGATACCCTGTTCACAGGTAGGCATGCAGACTTTCAGATTCAATTCCTTCAATTTTAAATTGAATACTACTTTTCTACAAGGTATATATCACAAATAGTTATACTGTCAAACTACAGTTAGAAAGATTTAACAACCATAGAAAAACAGAATAATAGAATCACAGAATATTCCAACTTGGAAGGGACCCATAAGAATTATCAAGTTTTACCTGTACAAAATGAAAGGTATGAAATAAACCCAACACAGAACTGATACTTTGTTTTTCTTTCTCTGGACAGACAAAAAAATCTGCAATATATTTGAGACTGGGGGAGGTAAGAAAGCCAGAAGAGGTTGACGAAAGCATGTACAGATCTTTAACAGAACTTGCCCTAAGCAACTACAGACTCTGCATTTCTGAACATGTCAGCCTTACAGTTTCCTTGTGCTAGCCCAGTGCACTGTTATGAAGTGACACTAATTCCTGTCTCTGTGTTGGCTTTTTGTTTGTTTTTTTTTTTTACAGTGTTGCACAGATATCTTTTCAGAGAAGCCATTCTTTCACACTGGGAACTGGATCCCGATCACAGCATCTTTCACATCAATTATGCAGCTTCATAATGTGAATATTTATTTCCATTCTCCCATTTGTCATACTCAATGACAAGCTTTCAAAGGTACGTCCAAGGGCTGAATTCTAATGTTCAAGTGTTGGAAAGGTGTCAGTTACAGATACTGCTTATTAAGTAGTTTACCAAGTCATTACCCCTTAGGATGCATCTTGCTTACACTGGAACAGTCCAGGGAGTAGAAGGGATCTCTGGGAAACTGGTTAATTAATCCAACTGCAAACAGTAATTAGACTTTATCATAATCAACTAATTAATTCTTCCAACTCAGTAGTTAATGTAATGAGCAAAAGAAACACATCCAGCTCTTGCAAGACATGAACCTCAGCGTAAAAATAAAGGAGCAGAGGCTATTCAAACCAATTAAGGAGAAGTATATAGACAGTTACTCAGAGGAAAGGTGTTTGTGGAATACATGCCATAGTTTTGCTGGTGTTTTTCCTTTACAGAATTGCTTTGGAACTGATTTCTTATCAATCTCAAATATCCTCCACACTTTCCCAGTTATGTGCTGAATCTGTCTTGACCCTTCCTTGACTCCTCTGAAATAACAGTCCTGGAAATTGCATTATTTTTCTTTTCCTCAAGTAATGCCTCTAAACCATCACTGAGCAGGAAGAAACTCTTTCATAAATATAACATTTCTTCCTCCTTGCATAAGAACTTCACTGTTACAGGAATGTTGTTTGAAGTACAGTTTTTACTGACTCATTTACAAACCTGCTTTCTTGAAGACGCATCAGTTGGACAATGCCAGTGCTGGTGGCAGGACAAAATGAAATCAATACTATGCTTCACCAGGGTTTGATGAGACCAGACTAGATAGTGTCATGCTACGTTTTGTTCTGGAAATTCAATTTGTTTCATTAAAATTGGTTCCCCAGTTTTCAGACACATACAAAAAGAATGGATAGGTTTATTCATGTCCACACAGATGGTCACTCACTGAGCAGAATAACAGCAGCTGCAGACATATTAGCATTTGTACATTGATACAACTCATCTCATGAATCACAGTGGTGATGGAATTTGCACAAATGTACATGGGCTGTTCTGAAAGTAATGCCTCCTATTTTATTCTGTTGGCTTATATATTCTTTATTTTTTGTTTTGTTGGTAAATGTGTACTGAGATGAACATCAGAATCAGTGCAATGGAACTAATTGTGACAAAATTGCAATACTGCAATACTAGGCTGAAGACAGTAAGAAATCAGATGATGTTTAACAAAAGCAAGTGTAGAATCTTGTATCTGGGAAGGAACAGGCTGGGATGCGACCTGCTAGAGAGGAGCTCTGTAGAGAAGAACCAGGGCATCATAGTGGATGATAGGTGGGCCATGAGACAGCAGTGTGCCCTGATGGTCAAGAACGCCAGTGGGATCCTGGGATGCATTAAAGTGAGTGTGAAAAAGATGTGATTAAAAAAAAAAAAAAAAAAAGTGTGATTAAAGAGTGTGCCCAGCAGGTCAAAGGAGTTGATCCTCCCCCTCTACTCTGCCCTGGTCAGGCCTCACCTTGAGTATTGTGCTCAATTCTGGGTTCCCTGGTAGAAAAAAGTCAGGGAAAGAAAGAGTACAGCAGAGGGCCACAAAGATGATAAAGGGCCTGGAGCACTTCTCTTACAAGTCAAGGCTGAGTGACCTGGGTCTGTTCAGACTTGAGAAAACTCATAGGGATCTTATTAAGAAGACATCTTTCTCTTGCAAGATAAGAACACCAGGCCCCATACCATTTTGAAGACCCTGGAGTACATTCTCAGCCTTGGCTGGACTGTCCTACCACACGTACCATATAGTGCAGATTTGTCCCTATGCTGAGATTTCCTAACCTGTGGAACTGTGTATTCAAACACTTTTGACCAAGAGCAGGTACACTGACAGTTGATAGGAAGGAGCAGTCTCCCTTTTTCCATATGGCCTTACATCCTCTTTCCGTCCCAATGCACTGAAAAAGTCTTTCCTGCTATCTGTCTCTCATAAGAGAATTATCTCCAGCCTCACTGCCTCTGAGAACTCTGTTGTATTCGTGCTGAAGTAATTTACCATCTTCAAGGTCAGCTCTACATGATAAATTCAGAAGGTCATTATCTCTTGGTGAATCCTTGCCTGGATTATGCTGTGACTTTCTTAGGTTATAAGTAAAGATGACACTCAGCTTTACTCCCTTTATCTCTGCTAGATGTTACAGCTTCTTAGTTGAGCAGCTGCATCAGGCCACAGATTCATCCATCCAAGCCAGATTTATTGTGCACTGCACTTTTATGGGTGTTTTAGTCAAATAAGTCAGTCTGTGAGCTTAGTGACTGAAGCCCAGCTATGTTCATCTCTCTGCTTTGCAGCATTCTGAAAGTCCAATAGTCGCTGGCAGCAGGTGGTTGCGACTCATAACACATCACAGCAGCTTGCTTTCTCTCCACTTACCTGTCAATCTTGTAGGTAGCTAAAGGAACAGATGCAGTAAGGTAATAAAGAAATAGCTTCCTGTGGCACTTAACTATTTTACATTTGAGAATGAGATGAGAGAATGGCTCAACTTTCCTTCTGAGAAAGGGCTGAAAGTCAGCTAGCGATGTGGCACAGGAGAAAATAAAAATATTACCTTGAACAGCAATGCTGCTGTGAATATTCAGTAACTAAAGGCACTCACTATTCAGTTGAGACTGTGTGGTACTGCACAGGGTTGGGAGCAGACAGAGTGGGTTATAAGGGATATGTAATCATGATGATATTTATAGATGAGGATGTTTAGATACAGTGGTGACATAAATTGTGAAGGAAGAAAGAGACGGAGAGTGATATGCATTACCGAACAGCAAGTAGAACTTGAAATGATGGAAGCCAGGCACCAAAGAATTAGAAGATAGAAATGGAGATGGGAAGGCAGAAATGGGAAGAGGAGGGTTGCATGCAGACTTCTCCATCCGTCTGTCTAGACACTGGTAATAAACCAGTGTTTAATTATCAAAAATTAGAGTTCACGTGACATCAGGAAATCAAATGTAGCCTAATTCCCTGTCCCTTGGTCATTCTTCTCAGATGTTTACCCATCCAATTTATAAAGCCTTCTGAGATAGAATTCACAGCTAACTCTAGCAATCTATTCTAGTATTTCTCAGTACATACAATCTAGATTTTTTTTTCCCAGTCTCTAATCTAAAACTCCCTTGTGGCAGTGCCAGTACTTATTTCATGACCCGTTCATGAGAAACATGAAGAACAAATTACTGCTTCGCTCCTTTCAAATTCCTCACTGAACTTCTGTTATAATGTCTTTCCAATACCTCTTCTCTCAGTCTTTTATCCTAAGTCATAGTGATGAAATCTCTTGCTTAACATTGTGATGATTCACTCTATTCTCCTTGTCTTTATTTCTAATTATGTTTTTCTCCCCTTTCTAAGCACTTGCTGTCACTCACTAAAGTATTTGCCATTTTTACCATTTGGGAGAACTGCTGAATTTTATGAAACTTCTATGTTTTTCCCATGTTTGTTTTAGACTGTGCATCAGTCTATTTGTTTTGCATAGAAGAGTTAATCCATGTAACTCTTTGCTTATACCCAACTGACACCAAGATAATAATAGAAAAAATACTAGTCTAGACCTGCTTGCTCTCACACAAGCCCTTGTGCCATTTGAGATGTCCTGACATAACACTTTAGGGCTTCTGGCCCAAAATACCATTGTGCTCATGTGCTATATCAGTTAACCCTAAGAAGACTCAGATAATCTGAGATTTCTAAAATGGCATTAAATTCCTCTATTTATTTGAATTTCACCCAAAATTTGAGATTATAGCAGCTGAGGTGATGTAGCTGTCAGCATATTGCTGCTGGACTGGGTACTAGGCATCCAAATACTCCTTATAAATCCTGAAGATGTACTAATACTGTCAGCAGACCTCGGGAATGGATTCAGCTGTCTTGACACTGGGATCTTAATTGCTGATGTATAGATCTTCAGGTGCCCTAGAGTATTTGCCCAGCTCCAGGCTGCAATCCTATCCCAGGGTTTTTGGTTTATCCTGTATCAAGTTGAATACTGGGAAAAGATTATTCTCAAAGAGTGATCATGGATTAGAACAGACTAACCAGATAAGTGTTGGAGTAATAGTCCCTGGAGGTATTCAAGAAACACGGTTTAGAGGGCACAGTGGGAGATGGGTTGATGATCTTACTGGTCTTTTCCAACCTTAACGATTCTATGACTTGTATCTACTTTCTCTACAGAGCTAGTAGAATATGGAATAACCTAAAGCATCTCAAATGGTGTTAAAAAGCTATATATATATATATACACAAATACAGCCAATAAAAAATGCACTTTCACCATACAGACCTAGGCAAAGCATTGTCAGCATTATAAACTTTCTGTTTGGGAAGATTATTCCCTTAGTTGTCTGTTATGAAGTTCCATGTTAATTCTTTGAAATATATGACCCATGTGTGCATCAAACATAAGATCCTATATTAAATGGAGAACAAATTCCACAGGGAATCTGGCAAATTTGGGACGGTTTCTGTCTCCATTCAAATGTAGCAAGTATTAATGCTGCTTGGTACACACAGTCTGTGTACGTCATTTCCAGCACCCTGAATGCAGTTGTGCATAATACAGTACAGAGTTACAAGAAGAATCATAGAGAGAAAATCTTCAAGGTCCCTTCCAACACAAAACATCCTATAATTCTATGACTGATGAAAATGCTGTTATCAGGAGTCCTGGCAAACTGAGACTCAAGAGACCTTAATTTAATACATGGGTCCATCTCAGATCCCCCAAATAATCTTGGTCATGTGTAAAAATAAACACAGAAGATATTCAGAACTGCCTATCTTCTGTCAGGCTGCATCCTGAGGTCCACTTGAGCCATCCCATGAACTTGGTTCATCATCAGCACAATATACCTTAATATCTCACAGCACTGAGGACAAAGCTATTCTCCTCTATCAATGGCAATTCTATCACATAAGAGTTTACTGTGGTGGGAAAAGGGGAAGTGGTTTCAGACTGAAAGAAGAGAGATTTAGATTGGGTATAAGATTTTTTTTTTCTTTTTATTATCATAAAGGGGGTAGTGAAGCACTAGGACAGGTTGCCCAGAGAGCTGATGGATGCCCCATCCTTGGACATTCAGGTTCAGGCTGGATGGGGCTCTGAGCACCCTGATGTAGCTATAGGTGTCCCCGTTCATCGCAGGGGAGTTGGACTAGATGGACTTTAAAGATCCCTTCCACTTAAAAATTCTGTGATTCTTAGTAAGGATGCAACGTAATTTTCTCAAGGCCAGGCAAGAAATCTATAGAAGAGAGAATAGAAAAAGAGTCCCTGCTGGACAACACTTTTAAGTGTTAAGCCAGCTTCCTCTTCAGCACTCTGTACCTTAAAAAAAAATGTTGCCTTCTCCCTGTAATGCTCACTCTGCATAAATTTTATATTGAGAGGACATGGAGTAGTCATTTGTCCCTTACTAAACATACGCGAGGCATCAGTCATAATGGAGTTAAATTCAGTAGATGTCACATATACAGTGTAAGTCGTTGTCACAAAAAGTTCCACTCAGAAAACATTCTGCATTGAAGCACATGCCTTAGTTTGTGTTTTGGCCCCTAGTTCCCTTCCAGTGACTTTCTTCTTCATTTTAGTATTTTATTCTTTCCATGATAAATCAGGAAACTTTCCTGTTGCACTACACTTAGCCTTTATCAAGGGGCTTTATAAATAATAATAATGACCAAGCAAAGATGCAATTCAGTTAACAATATAATGACTACAGGGATTAGCACTGCTGTATATTTTTTATGGGTGTAATATGTCGTTTTCATTCTGTTGCCATAATGAAAATAACAAATTAACAGAAGCATTATGCAAATTATACACTAAAAATGTCATGTTTATTAGTCTATCCTTGCAAAAGAGAAGCTACAGCAATATCACTGTTAACTGCTTAACAACCACATTTGTAAAGCAGAAGAATCTCATTTGAGCATGGTTTCTTTGGGGTCATTTTCTGTGACTTCAGTGGCAATATATGAGTACCTAGAGCAAAGCATATGCTTAATGAATTTCTGGATAAGAAAAAAGAAAGAGTTACAATCGTACTCAGTTCAAGGACATTTCTTTTCATTTAATTTATCTTCAGTATCTGCCTTTGGAAGAAACTGCCCAGAAAATATCCAACTCTTTTCTCATACAAAATAGTCATGTATAACTTCTAAGGGAATTCCTTACAAATTTTTAAGGCCCTAAACCAGAAAAACCTACCAATATTTATCCAAGCAATAATTTCACTATGTTTTCTGCAGAAGACAGTTTTTCTGTTTTCTTTGACATTGTGTGACACAAGGAGTGTCTATTCTACCATCCCCTGAATATAATTTTTCTCCTAACCAGGAGGCAGGTTACTGAAAATCCAGCAGTGACTGTCTTCTAACAGCAGTCAGTGATTAACTCTCAGTCATAAGGATTTCTTCATATTTAAAAAGAGAACTTGTCATTCACAGAAAAGCATCATACAAAAATCAAGATAATCACTCTTTGCTTTTGTTTATTAAATGCCAACTCAGTAATACAGTTAGGAGGTTTTCATTATATACCATATTGTTGAAATACATTAGACTCAATGTAAAGACAAAAGTAAATTAATTTCCTGCATCAGATTCGGATTGAAAAACTGACAGTGCTAGCAGCTGATGAGCTGGCTTTTTATTGGTATTTTTTGTGTGTGCATGTGATTTTTTGTTGTTGCTGTGAGAAGTCTTTCCATTGTGGATTTATAGTCTAACAGTAGCCTAAGGTTGGGAAAGAACAGCACAGGGTGATTAAAAGGGACAGTGTCTTGTGGCAGCTGAGATAGATGGGAAAATCAGAGTGATTACCCACACTGACCCACATTTCCAGGCTTTCATATCCCTACCTCACTGCCTGAGTTGCATCACCTCTCTAAGCTTGTTGCCACATTTGGCATCAGCAAAATGTGCACCTACAAGCTACCTATATGTACCTAAGAAGAGCAGATGTTCTGGGCTTCAAACTGATTTAAAAAATAATAAAAAATGTAATTAAAAAGAAAGGGGGAAAAGGAAATAGCCATCAGAGTTCAAACACAAGCCAAACTAATCACAAGTTAAAAGACGTATGTTTATTTCACAGTTACTGTATTGGAATAAATATATGAAGTCATTTTCATAATTTCCATAGAATTGAAATTATGACATCTTCAGAATGAATCTGTTATACTGAAATGAAACAAAGTGAGTTTCTGTAATTTCTCACAAAATTTAATTGCCTGAAACATTTCTTAATTGTTTTAGCTCCATCAAGGCACTCTGTTTTGCTTTGATGCATTGGAATATTTCTAGCTCATTTCACTACTGAATTTCATATATACATAAAACACTCTTTTTCAAATTAGGATTTGATTATGCTTTTTAAATTGAAATGTAAAAATCAAATGAACACACATTGGTATTCCAAATGGGCAATTGGTACTCTAACTGTAGAGGTAATTTGAAGTCAGGCTGGTTATCTCTGACAATCTAAACTCTCAGTGACCATTTCTCCCCGGATCCTAGCAGTTAACTGCAGAACTGAGGAGTATCCATGGGGATATCCAGGTCAAGAACTCAAGTGCCATGCAGGACTCTGACTGCTCAGGAAATGTCTGTGAGCAATATAATTCTACTGAAGACTCATACAGAATGGGATGAGAAAACAAAAAACGAGATTAGTAATGCACAAGATTTTCTGAACCGAGAAGGTGAGCTGTTGCATTGTTGCATTATTTCTAGAATATTCAATTTTTCAAATATTTTCAAAACCATTCCTCCCCTCACCAAAAAAAAAAAAAAAAAGAAAGAAAGAAAGAAAAAAAAATAAAGAAAAAAAACTAGAAAAGTTGACATTTTTGCAGCCCAGGTTGCATCTAGAAAAGCATTCTATATGTAATTTTAAAGATGTTTTTTATTCTGATGGTGCAATTCAGCTCCAAATTTTGCAGTCAAGATATCTTCCTTCTCACTGCAGAGGTTCACTGGATTTGTATGGGTCTACCCCACATCTGCTGCAACAACTGGGCTGGACAGTGCAAACCACTGTCATGTCATCACAACCTGTGATGTAGAGGGTGGGGTACACTGTACTATAGCACACAACAGCTCTCTTGTACCACTTTTACCTAGTAATACTCATAACTACACAACAGAGATAAAAAAGATTCCTTCTTTTACCAGTGCCCAGGGAAGTGGTGGAATCACCATCCCCAGAGATGTTCAAGAAGCGTAGAGACAGAGCACTGAGGGGCATGGTTTAGTGGTCATGGTGGGAGTGGGTTGACTGTTGGACTAGATGATCTTAAAGCCTTTTCCTATCTTAATGACTCTAGGATGTCTTTTCAAATGCACTAATTTAAGAAGTAGAGGTTCAGTCTTCAGTCAGAGACTCCCACCCCATATACAGATTAGTTTTGAAACTCCTAACCCAGGCCCATTTTCAAAGACCACCATCCTAACAAGAGTATTTCTGCAGGTCAGGACCAACACATTTGGTAGATTTTCTAGCAAAATTTCTTCCAGTTCTTATGGGTCATAAGCTCAAGATGATTCGACAGCATCAGAGTAATCAAAAAATAAAAAAGAAAGAGAAGAAGAAAGAGAATAAAGACAGTGTTTCTGCTCTGCCAGTAGTTATTAGTGCTGTGGGAAACTTGTGCAAGATAGGAAAATGGAAACTGACTTTTTTTGTCAAAGAAGGAGGAGGGAAGGAGAGAGAATACATCATAAGTGAATTCTAGGGTAGATAACACAGGGATGAGAGTTTTCATACATGCTCAAAAACATTGCATGTTCTCAAAAACAATATTAAAAGTATTGGTTTTTTATATAAAATGTTGCATTTTTATAAAAATAAAATCTCAAAAACAAATATCTTCAAGCAACATTATTGCTATCATGCAATAATAGCTGATTCTGTGGATTTTCTCACAGTCCTTTCCAGATCTGTTTAATTGCATTTCTCTGGAAAAAGACAAATCCCTGAATAAGTATTCAGAACATGATCATTTAACATGGGTAGTTTTGATTGAGGAAAAAACATCTTTTGTAAAGGGGATCCCATGCAGGCCAACATGTTCTCTTGGATACTCCAGTTCCTTGGGTACCTTACAGTCTTCCTGAAATTTGTTATACTGCATGCTCTAGGTAATGCATGAACAGAAAATCATCACTATCAATATCTCTCACAAAGCCTAGTTTGATGCTTCTGATCTACGAGAAACAGAGAAGAAATCCAGTCCTGATGAGTCTCATTTTGCCAGCTTAATTCCAGAACCAATACATTATTCATGCATTTATGGCATAGAGCAGGGAGTATAACATGCAGAAATGTGCTCAGAGAGCTGTTGGGTTATTGCTGGGGAATGGGACATCTTTGCGCTAGCTGCTGCTGCTGTGCCAATGCTCCCATTCAATCTGTGATCTCATCAAGTAAAGGTTACCAGTGTCTTTTGTTTGCATTGCTTTTTGATTTGTGGCACTTATCATCGCTTCACATTTGTGCTATTTATCAGTTGCTGCTGGAAATCTAAATGAGATGAAAAAATGTTAGCAATCTCACTCCAAAAAGTCCTGGGGAAACAATCATAGATTCATAGAATATCCCGAGCTGGAAGGGACCCAAAAGGAACATTGAGTCCAACAAGTCTTTCACATTTCCATTTATGTCATTATAAACAAAGAGATCATGTCACAATAGGCTGGAAGTATTTTAACTGACAGTGAAAATATTTGGTGCTATGATGTAAATGATCAAAACGTTGCAGATACTACGGAGTCATTGAATCACTGATGCTGAATTGACTGAAAGACTCACCACATCCTGGTATTGACAATGTGCTGCAAGAAAGTAGAATTCTTATATAAACCAAAGTTCCTTAGAGTTAGGCACCAGCAACATGTAGCAAAAAAAGTAAAAGTAAAGTTTCGAAGGAACCTCTGTAGATCACCATGTCAGGTGCCTGTGCTAAAACATTTTCCCTGTGATAGTTCACACAGGAAAATGCCCAGATGGTTCTTGAATATCTCCAGAGAATAAGATTCCACAAGTTCTCTGGACAGCATATGCCAGCATTCTGTTGCTCTTACACTAAAAAAAAATCTTCCATGTGTTAGTATGGAACTTCCAGTGCTCTGCTTTTTGCCCACTGTGCCTTGTTCTGCTGCTGCGTACCACTGAAGAGAATCTTGCCCCATCCACTTGACTCCTGAACTTCAAACATTTATAAGAAGCAATGGGTTTCAATGGGTACAAGTTCTGTTTTGATGATCTGATCTCTAATCAGAGTCAAATATTAGCAATATTCATGTCAGTTGTCTAGCTTCCTCAGAAAACACAGCCATCTACATCAGAAAATTAACAACAGCAGGAATATTATAAGCCCAACAAAGATTTCATTGGAATTTGTATGGACTGAGAAGCGTTAATACTTTCCAGAAAGATTTCACATTCTAATGAGATTGAAACACACTGAAGTCTTCTACAGCTTGCCTGACCTTTGGCCAAGCTCTGTAAGACTATTATAAAGAGAAGTGCTGAGAAAACATCTGTGTGGTTAACTTTCATTTTAAACAAAGTGCCACTTCTTCAGCACAACTGCAGGGGAACAAATCAAAAATCTCGAAAGCCTGTTTTTGCTATTTTTTCCCCATACAAAGTTATGACAAAGCTAAAAGTTCTTCAACCATCACAGTTATGCCCTGCTCCACTGATTTCCCTTAAAAGTATTTGAAGACCTTTCCCATAATTCATAAACTTTGAACAAGAAGATGCTCCCATCATTCTACAGCATGGTTTCTTATGTTTCTTTAGTACCAATGAAGATATGAATTTCCTTCAAAGTGATGCCTAGCCTAACCTGCAATATATTACTCCAAGCTACAATTGTTAACAGAAACTTTGCACAAATCAGAATGTATCATGGTGATGTTACTTTCCCGTTGTTTAGTATCACACTTCCTAGTGAAAGAAGAAGCTGTGCAAATGACACAAAGTTCAGAAAGTGGAGGTTTGCATGAAAAACAAAAAGAGCTTAATCTCTTCAGTTTAATGAAAAGAAATTTAAGGAGGCTGAATCAGATAACATAAATTCCTATAAAGGGAGAAGTAACTACATAACAGGCTTTCAGCTTGGCAGAACACTGTGTAAGACTATAAAAATGGCTGCACCAGGCAGACAAAGGTTCCTATGTCTCTTTCTAATATAAGCCTGCAATAGATGCATAGGAAAGAGCATTTAATAAATGTCTAGGAGATTAAATTTGGAAAGTTCAGAGGGAAATAAAGATTTTTACTTCCAAGGGTAGTGAAGCATTAAAACTCACTAATGTAGTGGATCCTCCATTGTTGGGTAGGAAGTAAGAGGTTTTTGTAAATTTTAAAGTATAATAAATTCCAAGAAACCCCTCATTTCTCTTCTGTGTTGGATCAAATGAAATAATTTCAGTTGTTTCTTCTGGCTGTATGCTGCTGATTCATCACTGATATAACTCCTTATCTGATCAGGATCAATTAGTCCTGGCACTGCTATAGCTTCTATCAGACTTGCAAGAAAGGAAGGAAGAAAATGAACATGAGATTTTTGAGCATTGTTGAACAAAGACAGTTTGTGCTTCTTCCAGAGAGAAGCAATAAAAACAAACTAACAAAAACAGATGGCTTGTTATGTCTAGGACTACAAGATCTAAGAAAACAAATGCAAGAAAATAAAGAACATCATCCCAAAAGCAGGAGACTGATCTACTTCATCTCCTACCCATACAAAATATTTCCCAATAGTGTAGCAGCTGAGGAATTTAGAGCTGGCAGATATATTACTAGATACCTTTTACGAGGTGCAGAAGTTCCACTCAGACCAAAAATGAAGATTATAATTTCAATTCAGAACACTATAATGCCCATTAATTTGTCCAGTATTTGTCATTATAACATTAATCCAGGTGAGCTTCTGTTTAGAATTAGAATGATCACCATCTTTATGCTATATTTGTTGCTGTTCACTGCTCAGTAAACATGTTTACTATCAAAGAAAATTTGTAGACAGGCAATTCCATGTCTACAGGAATCTTGGAAAATAATATCATGCATTGAATGGGCTTGTTAAGGTGGAATCCAGCAATTGCAGTGATGAAGTCGACAATCATCAAACAACCAACTGAAAATAGAGTATCTAATTTAATATCGTTGTGCAATTTTCTCACATTGGGAGGAATCAGCCGGCTTTGACAGAGTCTAGTTTTATATTGGTGGGAATGAAAATAAAAACAAATCTGATGAGCTCAGATATGCAGAGAAGTTGTGTGCAGTCACCACCACTACATACAACCGGCCTTCAGAGACCTCTGCCAGTTGCCCATCATCACATCCCTCCATGAGACAAATGATTAGCACTGTTGTTAGGAAGACAAAGGAGAAGGAGTGGACTCTGGAAGAAAAATGACATCAAGCGTCCTCTGGAGATTGTCTGCCAGCTAAAGGAAGGTACGCAGGACCATGTCCAGCATGCATGAGAAAACAATGAAATGTTTAAGATATTATTGTTATTGTATGATAAATTGAGAATGAAAATCATGACTTTTTTCTTCGTCCTCTCAGGACCTAATATTAGCTGATTTCTGATCTTAGACCAGTTGCTTCCTGCTTGACATTTATCTGTAGCTTTGGCTTAAAAAGTCTATTTGCATTGTCTGCTCTGTTTTCCTGAAAGGAAATCATCATCTGTATTTGCAATTATTTTATGTTATGCTACAAGTAATACCAAACATAGCTTTTTTAGGTGTTTGCTATGACTAATGTTTCACCTATTTGTTTGATTATTTTCCTTTTTTATGAATTTATTACAGTGCTTCTAATTAATCCATAACTTTTCATTCCAAATGGCCTGCCTTTTCCCACAGAAGCTGGTTTCCTGTTATGATACTCTAACCATAAGAGCCATCATAGAGTGATGAGAAACACAGAATGACAGAACCACTGAAGACAGAAAAGACCAGTAAGATCTTCTAGACTAATCATTAACTCATCATCACCATGACTACTAAATCATGTCCCTCTGCCATACCTACACATTTCCTGAAAAACTCCAGGAACTCTATCATCTCCCTGGGCAGCCTGTTTCAATGTCTAACCACTCTTTCTGAGAATAAATTTTTCACAATATCCAACCTGAACACCCTTTGGCTCAACTTAAGGTCATTATCTCTTATCCTATCACTGTCACTTGGAGGAAGAGGCCAACTCCCACCTCGCCACAGCCTTCTTTCGGAGAGTTGTAGAGAACAATAAGGTCTCCCCAGAGCCTTCTCTTCTCCAGACTAAACAATCCCAGTTCCATCAGCTGTTCCTCACAAGATTTGTGTTCCAGACCCTTCACCAGCTTCACTGCTCCTCTTTGGACTCACTCCAGGGCCTCACTGTCTTTCTCGTAGTAAGGGGCTCAAAACTGAACATAGTACTGAAAGTGTGGCCTTACCAGTACAGAAAGATGAGAGTCTTCAAGAATAGAGCATCCACAATTTCTTGGGGCAGACTGTTCCAGCACCTCCCCATCCTCTCAGTGAAAAATTTCCCACTGACAACTAATTTAAATCTCTCCTCCTTTAGTTTATAAGTGTTCTCCCTTGTCTGCGTCTTCACTCTCACCATTAGACTCCAGCACAAATCCTTTGGGATTGACTTGCATATCTTCCCTTGTCTTATTTGTAGTTTTTGCTGTGGATTGTAATTCAATTGCCTAAAAGTAAGCAGTCTGCACTATTTGGGACTCTTCAGAGTCTGACACATCTATACAGGACTGATATCTGTTTGCACGTACTTAAGGTGCAAGCTGCCACAGAAGTGCCTGAAGGCCAGGAAAGAAATACTTGTGTAACCCATAACAGTCATTTACACTCAGGATCACTCTTCACAAAAAAAAAAAAAAAAAAAAAATTGCTTTTGATTTTAACCTGCAACTTGTTCCCACTGACATTTTATTAGGATTGACTCCTCCCCTAAAAAGTGAAAACACGAGTCAAAAATCACAGGAATTCTGAACCCTTTCCTGGATAAACAGGTGTATTTGAGCACAGCTTGTCAAAAACTGTCACTGTGTTACAGCACTTCCCTTTGCAGCAGATCAGATCACAGAAAAAAATAACAAATGAAAATATATATATATATATATATTATATATATATATATGGGTAAGCATATACAAGGAACATAAAGCTAAGGGAAGTCCATGAGGTTTTATGTCACCTAATAATTTAATATCCAAACTTTGTCTGCCTAGGGATGAGCATAACTCATCTCCATGGTCTATATTTCTCAAAGAGAAGATATCAGTTTGCTTAAACTGCTCCAGATTGTAATTATCGCTCTTTACTGTGAAACTAAAGAATTTTTGATCTTTACTATTATTTACTGTAGCTGTCCCTGAGTCAATAGTAATCTCCTAAGAAAAGTTGTAATCAATATCTTATTAAGGATTTTTTTGAATGCAAATTGCCTTTTATTCTGCAGAAACCTATACATTTTCTTGTATTAGTGAGCCTTTTCTCTCTGTCTATCCACTCCCTTTTCCTTTAATTTCAAATCAAAACCAGATGAACTGATTTATTTTTAAAGAAACTCAAACAAAAGGAATTTTGAAACAAAGAAAAGCATCAGTACTGTGAGAACAGAGACCCAGGAGACCTGAGTTCTCTCATGGGACCATGGCATGAGTTATCATAGAATCATAGAACCATAGAATCATAGCATCATAATGTGATTTGGGTTGGAAAGAATCTTTAAGGTCATCTAGTTTCAACCCCCTGCTATAGGTAGGGACACCTCCCTCTAGACCAGGCTGCTCAAAGCTTTATCCAGCCTGGCCTTGAATGCTTCCAGGGAGGGGGCATTCACAACCTCACTGGGCAACCTGTTCCTGTGTCACACCATCCTCACAGTAAAGAATTTCTTCCTAATATCTAGTCTAAATCTACTATCATCCCATTTAAAGCCATTTCCCCTCATCTTGTTGCTATCTGCTCTTATAAAAAGTTCCTCCCCAGCTTTCCTGTAGGCCTTCTTCAGATACTGGAAGATCTGCAGATACTGCAGATCTTGCAGTCTTCTGCAGGCTGAAGAGCACCAGTTTCTTCAGTTATCTGTGAGTACAAGCTGTAGACACCTTTCTTTCTGTGGTGATGCCCATTCTGTGACTCTTACTGAAAAGAAAAATTGGATAAAGAGGGAAGGAAAAAGAAAAAAGGAGGGAAACCTTCATTGCATCTGTCAGCCTTACCTCTGTCAGGGAAGATCACGCAGCAGATCCTCCTGGAAGCTAATCTAAGATATACTGAAGATATGGGAGAACCAGTATGGCTTCACCAAGGTAGATCTTGCCTAAGCAAACTTGCTACCTTTTATGATGGCATTACTGTGTCAGTGGACAAGGGAAGAGCCACTGATGTCATTTATCTGGATTTCAGTAACGTCTTTGACACAATCCCCCATAACATTCTGTCACCAAATTGGAAAGATATGGATCTGATGGGTGAAATGTCTGATAGCCAATGAACTGGTCGTGAGATCGTACCTGTGGGAATACAAGAAAGATTATTCAGAGCAGAAACTGTGAAGCAAGATAAACAGCATGAGAAAGCAAGGCTGAGAATCAAGAACACTCCAGAAAAAGTAAAACAAAGTTCAGCAAGCCGTCTGATGGCAGCATGGTGATGACCTGGATTGGATTAAGAGCACATGGTTTGAAACGACTCATGGCTCTAATTGGATAAGTACCTGCATACACGGCTAAGGAGTGTTTGTGGAGCACAGCCCTTCCAGAAAGGACTTAGTATGGGGATAGCTGAACATGAGCCAGCAATTTGCCTTCAAAGTACAGAAAGCCAATCAAATCCCATTTCCTGTAAACAATACTCCAGAGTTCACAGCCTCTGTCCTTAAAGCCTTATAAACTTAGAAAAATTCAAATCCCAGAGTAGATCTTCACTACCAATATGATTTTTTTATTATTATTATCTTCTATTAGCATAAAAGGAAGAATTTTTCCTCTTTCTTCTATATTCAGTTAAATTTAGACTGAAAGAGTTGCAACTAGAATAGAATAGATAGACAGCATGCAACTAAAACAAATGACCAAAATTAGGAGTGTACCTCTAGCCAAACAAGTCAATACTCAGTTAATAACAATTTTAATAACTGAAGGGCAGTAAAATTACAGTAAGGGCATACAAAAATCTTGAAAGAAGTGTTTATTGCAACTTTCATTAAAAAAATACATGCAGTTTGAAATTGTCAATCAATTATGTTCAGACTAAAATAACATAAATGAAATCAAGAAGCTGTCAGCAACAATACAAGACTGAGCTGAAGTGTGATGAATTGGATCCATTGGAATAAAAGAGGCAAAAGGGTGAAATGACAAGAAGAAGCTGTTTCAGACCAGAAATATGATTGATGAAATAATAAAATGGGACAGGTAGTGGACTGTAGCTGTAGAGCAGGAAGCATCTTCATTGTCAAGTTGAGGCTCCCTTGATTGGATGCATAAGTTCACATAGACTGTAAATTGCTGTGCACTCCAGGTCTTCTTGAGGAATATGTCCTGACCCAAGCCCATCTTGATCTTGCTTGAAAATAACCTTCCCTTGCGGAAGGATTACCAAGTCTTCCCATGTAACCAATTGAGCAGAGTGATGAACTGAGCACACTGCCTATGTTTCCTATTTTAATACCGAGGTGAGGCAGTCAGAGGCAAAGCCCTTCTCTCTGTACCCTTCCCAAACTCACAACTTGATCCATTTTTGCTGTAAGGGTTTTAAAAATTTGCATGAGACTTCAACAAATCTTTTCGTTTTTTACATGGATCAATGATATTTATGGTGTGCTTAGCAGCTGTGGGGAGAAAGGGACTTAAAATTTATGAAGTCCTTCCTACCCTGCAGTGTCTGGGACATTTTCAAATGCCTGGAAGTGCTTAGCATTTTAGAAGAAGGCACTCCAAAAGGATCCCAGTGCAGCAAACAACATTTGCTTGATGTTCTGTTAATATTTAAACAACAAATCTGTCAACAGATTAATTGGCACTGTCACTTTCCAGCAGTTTTATGGATACTTCAAGCCACTAGCAGTCTATTCCTAAAAGGAAGCATATAGCATTTAAATATGTGTATGAGATAATAGGAATATTAAGCATCCAGAGGAAAAGTCATAATTGCTATCATGCTGCTCTTGTGCTGAATTTCCAGTGCTTCCTGCTTTCTCTGGGGAGGTGTTGACAGAAATAAGTAATCAAAAGTATTTGGAAATTACTTTGGCATTTTTTTCCATGGCAGGGGTGCCAACAATATCAAGGACCAGGTATGTCTTGCAAAGAGCAAGACAAGAGAGAGGAAGAGGAATAATGTAATAGGATCATAGAATAACAGAATCACTAGGGATGGAAAGACCAATAATATCATCTAGTCCAAGCATCAGCCCATACCTGTGACCACTCTTAGTCTGAATCACTCAGTGTCACATCAACCCTTTTCTTTAAAACCTCTAGATATGGTGACTCTGCCACTTCCCTGGACAGCCCATTACAATACTTCAGCAATGTAAGAAGCTATTTTAAATCTCTTTAGACTTCAGCTACTCCTATTTTTTAAATACATGTGAGATGCATCAAATTACAGGTAATTAATTTTAGTGATATACCCCACCCAAGTCACCATCACTTCAAGAGCAATTCATTTCAATTTGTTTATCCATCAGGTATCCCATAGGTGTTACTTCCAACCATTTGATCAGCCTTCCTGAGGAGTCACTGGTGACAAAGATGTTCCAGAAATTAATTCTTGGATTCTCTGAATACTCCCTCAACTTCTCTTTACACTCTGTTCAGGGAGCTTAGATTATTAGATTTGAATTTAGGCCTAAAAGTTGAATTTAAGAGAGAGGAATCATATCTCAAGTAGTTCAAATTGATGGTTGGACCTGGAGATCTCGAAGATCTTTTCCAACTGAGGTGATTCTATGAATCTATGAGTCTATCTGACAACATACACAATCCTTGCTTAAGCACTTTGACACTTAATGCTTTGACAAGCACATCATGGTTTAAGAATGGAAGAATTTAGTGAAATTGGCATAGAATAATGCACACACTGTCTCAGAGGTGATCAGAGTTAATAGATAGAGCTATAGATACCACCCAGACAGCAAAACAAGATAAAGCGGGGATATATCTAGCAAGTAGCTACAAGACATGACTATTGCGTATCCTCTAGCAACCATCCTGGGAAAATGACATGCTCAAATACCTTTTGGAAATGCATGTGCATCAATGCACATAGAATGGGGAAAAATATGAAGAATTAGATATCTGCATGCAGACGTAGGTCTTAGATCTCACTGCAATTACAAAGTTACAGTGGGATAACTCACACGACTGGAATGTTGTACTGAATGACTGCGCTCTTTTTAGGAAAGACAGGCCAGGAGTGGGTAAAAGAACACCTCATGGATATGGAGCTCTGTTCTGTCACGGCTGACGTGCAGACTGAATATGGATTAAAGGACAGACTAACAAGGGTGACATTGTTGTGGCTGTTTGCTAGAGGCCACCTGATCAGGAGGAGGAAGAGGCAGATGAGGCCCTTGATGGAGAGTTGAAAGTAGACTTATGATCACAGACCCCGGTTCTCATGGGGCCTTCAGCCACCCTGATATTTGCTGGAGGAACAACACAGCAAGGCGCAAACAATCCAGGAAATACCTGGAAAGCATTGTTGATAATCTGACCCAAGTGACGGAGGAGCCAACAAGAAGTTTGCTGCTGGGTTTTGTACTAACAAACAACAAATAGCTGGTTGGAGATTTGGCGGCTGGGGACAGCCTTGACTACAGTGACCATGAGATCGTGGAGTTCTGTATCCTTTGAGGAGGAAGAAAGGCAATACGAAAGACTGCAACCCTGAACTTCAGGAGAGTCAACTTTGACTTCTTCATGAATCTTCTTGGAAGAATCATATGGGATCAGGCCCTAGAAGGAAGTGACGTCCAAAAGAGTTGGTTAATATTCAAGGATCAATTCCTCCAGGCTCATGAATAATGTATCCTAATGGGAAAGAAATGGAGGACGGGGAACAAACCTGCATGTTGCTACTATTCTACTACAAAGTCCTTAGGGACAAAATAAATTCCAGACTCTCAGTGAATATCTGTTGTAGCATTTTTCTGTTTGCACAGCAGTTTAGATGGGGATAATCAAACCTTCTGTGTGTTTCATCACATTTCCTTACTTTTTACTTTAATTTCAAGCAATCGAGTAATATTGGTGTTCATTCAACAGCTGTTTAGTGTGTCTTTGCTGAGGAAGGTATTTGTCCATTTGGGAGCTCAGATCAAGTTTCTGTAACATAAACCCAAAAGATTTTGATATTTACCATTAAGAAGAGGTCTTACGGCTTATTTAGTTACCCTAACAAGCTATCAGCTTTGTTTAATGACTGTCTTCTGGCTGTATCTTAGGTCTGTTTCTTCACTGGGGATTTCTGTAATTAACATTTCATTTAAAGCTCAACATGACTCTCTAACTTTATACCAGGAAAATGAATTTAAGGAAAAAAGGCAAATTTTGAGATGTTTACTCTTACTATTATTTCTTTATTGAACACAATCTTTTCTCCTGTATTACAACAAAATGTTGACCAGACTTTGGTCAAGTGTTTGAACTCAAAAAAATATCTCTGATCCTCTAAGAGCTCAGCAAATTTCCTCCTCCACTCAGTTGCTGCAGTCACTTTCTCAATTACTCCATTCTGATGTCACTTGTTAGTAAATATGTGAGACCACTAATGATGGTTATTTAGAGTAGAAGTCTATTATGTGCTTTAACAAAGGAACTAATGAAACAGAACTTTGATAAGTATCTGCTATATTGCTTTGAATAGACTAGTCTGTGTAACGTATAAATTATTTGGGAACAGAAGGGACAAATTATGTTTTGGAGCCCCTCTTGGATAGAATGTTGGTGTCACAGTCTCATTGTCAAAGAGTTTTTCCAAATGAAGAAAGAAATATTAATTCAGGACTGTTAAGTTTTCTGTTGAGGTGACTATTACAATACACTTTCATTACTATTTTCATTTTCACTGCATTTGGGATGAGAACATCATTGATTTGGGGATTTCTAACTTCAAAGGAAAGATAGCAGAGTTGTTAAAGAGATGTAAATGCCAAGGATGAACCAAATGTGCTTACAATTCATGTGTCCAGTATGTCCATCCTCATTTCTTTTCTGATCAATGCTACAGCTTTAAGTATTACAGAAACACAGCCCTGAATTTACAACTTCAAGGCTTAAGTAGACACAGCTTCCTGTAAATTGTATTGGAGCTTAAAAAGCAATTATAAATCATATATTAAATTACATTACAATCTCTTTATATACACAGAATATTCCAGCTTGCATAATCAATATGATAGATAGAGATGGTTTTATTGTGAACTTTGAAATGTCAAATACAACAGCTAATTCAAACACAAGAAGCACAATCAAAACAAATCAAAAACTCCTTAAGTGCCAGCAGCAGCAATGGACTCCTTAAGAACCAATTAGTCCTCAGCGCATTTCACTCACATTTAACAAGTTTTATTTAAGAAAGAAATAAGATAACCATTCCATTTGCAATATTTACAAAGAAGAATGGGGAGAAAGTATGCCTTTATGGGACTTTGTTGTTCACTGCATACCGCAAGCATGGGATAAAAAGCTGGTCTTTGTCCTGGTGATCAAACATTTAGCCCATAGAGATTGTAGATTCTCCATCCATGGAAATATTCAAATCCTGACCAGACTGTATTCTGCACAATCTGTTGTAGATGGCTCTTCTCGAGAAATGAAGTTGAACTACATAATCAGGCAACCTGATCTTCTGCCTAATTTAGTGGGTAGGCACAACCTCACCTGTGGCAGGGAGGTTGTAATTAGATGATTTTTGACGTCTCTTTCCATACCACCACAGCCTTATTGCTAAATTGGAGGACACAGATTTGACAGCTGAACCACTAGATGAATAAAGAGTTGGTTGGATGGTAGATTCCAGATGGCTATTGTCTATGGCTCCGTGTGCAGGTGAAGGATAGTCATAAGTGGTGTCCCCCAGGGGTCTGTCCTGGGACCAGTGCTCTTCAACACTTTTATCAATTACATAGACATTGGGACTGAGTGTACACTCAGCAAGCTTGCTGATGACACCAAGCTGAATTGTGCAGTTGGCACAATAGAAAGGAGGGACACCATCCATAGGGACCTGGACAAATTTAAAAAGTAAGCATACAAGAATCTAATGAGGTTTAACAAGGTCAAGTACAAAGTGTTGTGCTTGGGTTGAAATAGTCACAAATGTGAGTACCAAATGCAAGAACGCACTGAGAGCAGTCCTGTGGAAAAGGACCTGGGAATCCTGATGGACAAAAATCTGGATATGAAACAGCAATGCGCTCTTGCAGCCTGGGCTGCACCAAAAGAGGAGTGACCAGCATGGCAAGGGAGTTTGATTTTCCCCCTTTTCTCTGCCCCATCTGAATGCAGTCCTGGTGTCTAAAGGAGGTCAAAGAGCTTATCAAAGGGCTGGAACACCTCTCCTATGAAGAAAGAATTTGAGGTAATTGGGCTTCTTCAGCCTGGAGAAGTCTTCAGAGAGATTTCATTGCAGCCTTCCAGTACAAAAAGGGAGCTTACAAGGAGGAGAACTAATGGCATTTTACACAGCCTGATAATGACAGGACAAGGGGAATGTCTTTAAACTGAAAGAGGGAAGATTTAGATTAGATGTAAGGAAGAAATTTTTAACTCAGAGAGTGATGAGGTGCTGAAACTAGATGATCTTTAAGTTCCCCTCCAACCTAGGACATTTTATTCTATGATTCTAGTCACGTTACTTTAAACTGCTCTCTTGAAGCTGACATCTTCATGTGTAGTTGTACAGCTGTCAGAATATAAAGACATATGCGTAGCTGGTACTTACAATTGAAGTGATGAACAGCAACTTTTTAAAATGAACCCAATTAGGATGTGTTTGGTGTCCTTATTTGAGGAGAACATGCAATGTGTGGCTCATTCTCTTAAAGTGCTTGCCTTGCATTGATATATAAGGAGAAAAACAAGAATCTATTCTAGGAGAATAAAACCTATAAAGTGATCTTAAATTCTCTTAGAAGGATACTAAGGGAAGAAGAAATATATGGATGGAATTTTTTAATTGGAGGGAGTAATTCTGAGGAGATCTTCAAGGAATATATATTGGAAGTGGAAGCAGACTTGAAGAATATTCCTTTTCCTAGGACATACATTTATTCTATTGCAAACAGGTAGAATGAAGTGAGACCAAGAAATAAAAGTTAAATAACTTAAGGATTAACCTTAATTTGCCCTAATTAACCTAGAGATAAATTGGTCTCTGCAACTATATTCTGCCATCACATTATGGTTTTTAGAAGTTATTTTTATTGGCCAATCCATCTTCACTTCGACTTTCTTTCTCAAGTTCTCATTACTATTCCACGGCTCAATAGATTTTTTTTCCCCAATGGACATGTTAAATGGAGGAAAAATAAAATGGATCAATACAGTGACTCAATTAATTCCTCATCTTAAATTCTAATAAAATCAATTTGGAGAAGTGGCGTATCATTAAGCTTACATCATAATGCAGTAATTAGAAACAACTTTCATCTTGCCAATTCCTTTGAAGATTTTTAACGGCAATCAATTAAACATGCCTTCCTTCTCCATTAAAGACTTTCAAAATGGAAATTGGATGAGAAGTTAAAGATAAACTGGCTGATTACACAATCATACTACACATTCTCATTTCAAACATTCACCCCAAAATGTGCAAACTCACCATTTAAGTGTTAGCTTAATTCCCCTTACCATATTAACCAACAGTAAGTTTTCTTTAATAGACAGAATTGTGGAGCACTCTGTGATCTGTGTATTTACTGGATAGAAATATTTCATTGTGATCAATCATTTTTTAGGTTTACACCCAGATGCTTTTAGGAGTTTAGTCACTTACGTATTAAAAGGATGTAATTTAAGATTCAATGTTTGTTATTTAAAATAAATTCTAAATTATTTTTTATTTTAAAGAGAAATGAAGAAACTTGACAAGACTGCAGAATAATAATAATAATAATAATAATAATAATAATAATAATAATAATAATAATAATAATGAAGCAGCAATCTCCTGATGCTGAGATGTCAGTGTCCTGGTGAAGTCCCAGCAGGACAGAGCAGACCATGCACAGGCACACCACTACCTCTGCATTAGCACTGCATGCTACCAGAACCAGAACTTATTTTCAGTTTTACTAAATTTCTTGTATCTTACATATTTATAAATGTTTGCAAAACAAATAATCATAATCAGATCAGAGTTATTGTCACTGATATAATCATAGGGTTTTCTTGTGGATCAATACCAAAACTTGAGTACTGCTTATTTTCCAGTTCACTACATGCTATTTTCATGTTATCTTTATTCTTTTTTTTTTTTTTTAACTACATGTCCTTTCTATAGGGAAAGAAAAAGAAAGGAGCTACTTTTAAGTAAAAATCTCTTCCATGAACTGAACAACTTGTTCTTCAGTCCGTGTCACTGAAATTTTATGTATAAAACTATTTTAGGATGTCATTGTGCCATCCTCATTGTGCCAACTTTTGCAGTCAGTCTGAGTATTGATTAAAATATGAAGTGCTATAATTAAAGTTCAGTGGAATTAAGTTTCAGAAGAAAGTTGAACTTTTGTTGGAAATGTAAACTCAACTTTTGTCTAAAAATTTTTTAAATTCTTTCTTCAGCATTTCATGAAATATTACTATGTGACAACAAGTCTAATTTTAAGTCCTCCTGAAGTTTTTTGCTTTTCAAACAAAAAGTGAAGAATGAGTTAGAAAAGTGTTCTAAGAAGGACTGATTTAATGCAGTGAGAGTGAGGGGAAATGACAAGAACCAAAGAGAAAGAGTAAAAAAAAATACAGACACTTTTCAAAAGATATTACCTTTAAATCTCAGATTAAAAATTATAAAAGTAAATGATTTCTAAATAAAATTACACACTTCAATAAAAAAAAAAAAAAGCAGCAAAAGGGTCTATCTTTCACATATCTTTCGGAAATTGGCATTGGAATTAACTTAGCCTGTCCTTCACGAGTATTTTATTAGTATCTCTATTTTTCCTACTGAAGAACCAAATGGTAGAAAATCACTTTTCTTATTGCTTGAGCACTGCTCTTTTCACTCAAGTGAATATTAGATTTTTACTTTCAAAAATTGCTCTAGACACCCATAGTTTTAAAGCCAAGCCCCCACAGGTTGTGCAAGAGCATGTAGATGTCTGACAAGCCAGTTCTACATGAATTGCCAAGAAGCAATGTGCAGAAGGGTCTTGTGGAAAAGGCATTGTGAGTTGCACATTGTAAGGAAGGTGAGAAAATTTGAATCAGAGGTGATTTTTTTCTGGAAACTAGCTGTTAGTTGCAAAGAAACCCAAGTATCTATTTGATGAGGCACTGGAAGAGATTGACCAATTGTCATTTGTCAGTCCTGAAGGCCTGAAGAAGCTATTTCCTTGGGGCTGTGCCCACTGCCCCGGGAAGTCTGTTCCATGCTCATTGCCCTCTGGTGAAGAAGCATTTGCTAACCTCCACCTCACCCAGGAGCCACCAGAGAGCAGAGCTCAACACTGCTGCTCTATTCACTGTGAGGAGCTGTAGGCCACCATGAGTTCTCCCCTCAGCCTTCTCTGCTCTGGGCTGAACAAACCCAGAGTCCATCCCCAGCTGCTCCTCATACATCTTCCCCTCTAGACCCTTCAACATATAAATCCTGTGTTTTGGTGAAGGATGGGAAGCTGAAAACCCCCATGGCACCAATTGCATGATCCTTCCAATGGGAAAAACAGAAGAACTTGCTGGACTGAGGTTCACACTGAACATTGTGTTGACAGTTTGGCTGGACATGTCCTGACTGAAAACCATTATATACTGAGGAAGGGACAGTTGAAAAATACTGTTAATTTGCAGAGAAAATAATTGGAAATCTGATATACGGTGTTTCATGCATCTATTCAAGAACTGCAATCTAAGTGACCTAATGGTACCATCAGTCATTGCAGACATTAGGAGAGAGGGCAAGTCTGATTGAAAACATAAAGCCACAAATATCCAAGTAATGCTTACCTTTCAAATATCTACTGTGGGTTATTCACCAGAGTCAGAATTTCAAGCTGACATCCCTAAAGGATTTTGTAACAGGGCTCCTGGGCTACTGGCTGTCCTTTTGTTGTGCTCTGGAGAAAAACTGAGCATGAAGAAAAGATTATTTGAAACTAAAAAGAAATGCCTGTCACATATATGCCAATACAGGCACATATATAGCTTACCATTAACATAGTCTATTTAAAAAACAAACCACCTTGAAGAGGAGTTTGTTAGTATCATGAAATTCTTTACTCTTTTACAAGAGCATGTTTGTGTATGATTTACCTGTTCATGAAGCCTCATTAGACTTGCACAAAGAACTAATTTGACTGAGGTTGAGAAGAACAAATGGCTTTATCCCTCCCTAGAAGACAGTTTTCCTCCTTCACTCTTTCACCTTCTCCACTCATACTGCCTTTAGATGCTGATGTATACTGCTTTTCCCTGAGGCTGAGAGCTAATTTAGTACAATAGTGCAAGGCTTTGAAATGAAAAACAGGCACAGAAACAGCTCTGATGTGTGGAGGGGACAACTTGCTGCACAACTCAAGTGTCTGCAGTGGGCATCTCAGCTGGGAGTGCTGCTCACTGGTCATCAAACTCTAGGTTAGCCTTCAGAGCCTGGTCTCCTACAACCTCTGGTGGGCTGAAGACAGGCTGGAATTCTGTGGCAGTATCTGTTTTTCTTGGAGAAAAAGAAATACCTGGGAAAAAAAATCACAAGTGAGAAGCGTCACTGATGGACATGGATTAGTGGACACAGCGGTGAGAAGTTGATGACTGGACTCGACAATCCTCATGGTCTTTTCCAACCTTAATAATTCTATGATTCTATGCTGTCCAATTCCTTCACAAAACAAATGTCTGTAAAATTTGTGTCCATGGGGTCTTCAACCCCAGTGGCAACCAGGACTTTAGGAGAAGCCTCTAGTTTCCCCAAAACTCTCCCAAAGTCTCTAGAAAAGCACAAATAGAACAAAAATCTGCTAGAAATTTGCCCTGTCCTTCCAGCTGTTTGTTGTTGCATACTATCCTATGGCCAACAAAAATAGATATTGTGATTAAGATGGGAAGTTGTTGACTCCTCTCATAATTATCTGCGTATCACTCAAAGCATAAAGATTAGTGAAAATATTTGTCAGTACCTATTTTGCAGAACTAAACAACACAGGAACTTCAGTATTTTCTGAGATGACAGGAAAAATAACAGACATCTCATTTTGTGTGCTGAGGCTGTTGCATTGAGCATTTCAATTACTCCTGTCAGTGAAAACATCTTCTCATGTGTTTACTAAGAATGAACAGCTCAACTAGACTGACCCCTGATTTCCTTCTCCTTTTCTTAATCAGTGCAGTTGGCAGAAATATTCTTGATTTTCTTCTTGAGTTCTGATATTGATTTGAATTAAGTGCCTGTGTTTGAGGAGGAGCTGAATAGAGAGAAAAATAATCAGACCATATCTTCAAGCAGGCACCTGCTGCTTTCCCCTTTCCCTGCTCTAATGCTGGAGACTGATAGACATAAAAAGGATCATCGATTCTATTTAGAGGGCAAAATCAAAGAGTTTAAATCCAGATCAAAACTAGGCACTGAAGGCATCAGGAGAACGAAATTCGCATTTTTCTGTAGTGAAAAGTTTACAATCCCATGCAGTTTCGAGGCAGAATTCAATCTCATCTTCATAATCACCTATTCCAGAAAAAAAAGTTTCTTTTTAAATTACACAGATACAATTATGCTAAATTGTGCAGAGGTAAATGAGATTCAGTCATGCGTGAGGGTCTTAGAAAAAATAAAAGTGGGGCAGATTTTGTGGTTTCCATGGAATTAGTCTTCACGTCAATCAATTTGATCTAAAAAGCTGGTCCGAAAAGTCTTTTAGGATGTTATTATTATAGCATCAGGAAATAGCTATGACTTCAGAGGCTATCCACAAGCCAGAAACACTTTTACATTCTCAGGCTGTTTTTTTTTTTTTTTTTTTTTTTTTTTTCTGCAGTCCTAGTGATTGAAAGAGCCTGTCTTTTAGCGTGTTATCCATTTTCGGAGTCTCATTGTAAATGCTGCCAATTGATTAAGTGCAGCTTTTATTTATTTTTTTATTTCTTCAAGAGCTGTCAGAAGTCCTGGCTTTTGGCCACCATCATTACCTGCAGTTTCTTAGAGTGCTAATAGAATAGTGAAGACATCTTACATGTGGCTAGTGGCTAGAGGTCTGGAAGGAGAGATGAAACACAAATGGGTCCCTGGAGAAGCAGAGTATGGGGAAAAGTGCTGTACCATAGCCAGCAGAAGAAAACTTCATAAAAAGTACATGAAAGCTGTAAAATGACCAAATGTGTATACAGCAGTGAAGGACATTTGAAGGCAGTGCTGATGGGACACTGGAGATAAGGATTAGGAGTGGTGAAGGATGAAAGAGTAGAAAGGATATTTTTCTGAGTGTTTTTGCCCAGGCTGATAGATCACTTAAATTAATTTCCACATAAAAGAATATCTCCCTGAATTATTTATTTGGCAGAGGTTTCTGATCTCTGTGTGTCCACAGATGCGTGCAAACAAAAGTACATGGGTTACAGAATTGCACAGAATGGCTGAGGTCAGAAGGGACCTCCGGGTCCATTGGTTGAACTTCTGATCAAGCAGAGAGGCCCCGAGCAGGGTGCCTAGGACTTGTCCAGACAGCTTTGGAAGACCTCTAAGGAGATCCTGAAGCCTCTCTGGGCAGACTTTGCCCATGCTCAGTGCACTATAGAAGTCCTTTCTAATGCTCAGGGGGAGTCTTCTGTATTCTGGTTGGTGGCCATTATCTCTGAGCCTCTCACCAGGTGACAAGAGCCTGACTGCATCTTCTCTGCACCTTCCTTTCAGGTATTTATGGACATACATGAGATCCCCCTGAGCCCCTCTTCTCCAGGCTGAGCAGTCCCAGCTCCCTCAGCCCCAGCCCTCTTAGCAGAGGTGCTCCAGTCTCTTCACCATTTTGATGGCCCTCTCCAGTATATATATAACAATATTGGATACAATAATAAGACAAGTGTGGCCTCACCAGTAGAGAGTAGAAAGGAAGGCTCATCTCTCTTAACCAGCTGGAAATACTTTACCTAAAGCAGCCAAGAACACCATTGGCCTTCTTACTGTCAAGGGGACATTTCTGACTCTTGTTCAGCTTGGTGTCCACCAGGATCCCCAAGTCCTGTGCAGAACTGCCTTGAGCTGGTGGGCCTCAGCACGTCCTGATGGGCCAGGGTTGTTGCTTTCCAGGTGCAGGATTTTACACTTCTCCTTGCACAATTTCTTGAGGTTAGCATCTGTACAGGCGTATCAGACGGAGGTAACCAAGCCATGAGGGATCAGCATGCATGGGAAAATACCATAACCTTCATCTGCAGAGAGCAATAACACAGGTAATTCTGGTTGGTGGAAGTAACTAGGAAAGCCAAGGGAAAGGCTGAACAAAATCTCTGCCTTTCCAGGAGGCTGGAAGTCAATTGAAATAACCTGTCAGTGTCAGTTTATATACCTCTAGTAAAGTAAAAACTGATGAATTTGTGGGGGCAGAAATGACCAGGGGAGCCCGGAGGGATGTGAAATTTCAACAGAAACAAGCACAGGTCAACACTGATCTCAGCTCTGGGACTTACCTCTGGAAAACAGTCCTGTAGAGCTGTCAAGCCACTTTTACTCTGCTTCATTCTACAAACAAAACAATTGGAACTTAATAGCCCAGGAAGCACTGCTGTTTTACAGGCAGAAAAGCACAATACAAGGGTAAGCTCAAGGTTGTGACTCATAAAAAATTCAGTTGGTGGCCAGAGTATGGCAGGCATCTCCCATCCAATCTTCATCACATCACAGATTTCCTCTGTATGTTACTTCAGCCAGTGCCTTTTCTTCTTGTCTCCTTGTCTGCATGTGGAAAGGCTCAGAATGATAACGATGGCTCTCCCCACTCTATTCTCAGTGCCTTATGCATCACAGGCATTGTCTGGTCTTTGAAGCCACTAAATCTATGCAGGAGCTGTTTTTTTTGCACACTCTCTTGTGCCTATTAGCTCTCTGTGGGCTCAGCTTCCAGACTGCCCTGAACCTTTGTTGCAGGAAGGAATAAACAGTCCTTGTGACTTTTGTCCATGGCACAATGCACAGAAAAGCAAATATATTGCAAAAGAACAGACTACTTTTAGTCTTTCAGAACCTGAGAAGGGGAGAAATTGTCCAATTAATAGTGAGGTGAAGCTAAGTTCATTCTGTTCTTTAAGTTTAATGAAGTCCATGCAAGAGGAACTACAAAAACAGAAAACATTGTCATAACTGAATGCAATGTTATCAGGAGAAAAAAGGAGTGAGACACAGGTTCAGGTTACGGCAGCTCCACAGGTCACTCACAGATAAAAAATGAAGCAAGTTTATGTTTACAAAATTTGTAATAAGCCAAAAGAAGGTGCTGTGAGTATTAACTGTACCAACAATGTAGATGACCTCACTTGGCAGTTCTACCTCCACTTTCTGATGGAGTCTCTAGGATGACCATTTTAAAAATCTTAAAATATTGATACAGTGAGATTTCACCCCAATGTGACTTCCTTGAAATCATAATCAATGTTGGAAACATATCCAAAACCCACTGGGCACACTTGCTTCTCTTAGGGACCAGAGTAATATCCAACAGAAAACAACTAATAATAAAAAAAATCTGCCTAAGTATTTATGGTACTTCAATCCATATTATCTTAAACATTTGAGTTTTAATTCCTGACAAATTGCAAATCCTTCCTGCCTTCCTCAGGATCTTAATGCATCTCGTATTCGTAGCAACAGATTTTCTGTGGGCTAGCTCCATTTGGTTGGCTGTACTGCTCAGGTCAGAGATTGTTTTAGATGAATACAGCCTGTCACTTTAAAAGTAACAGCTGTTACTCACAAAATTGGACATTTTCCAGCTAACCACTGGTATGAACAGGCGTTAATAGAATCCATTTAGAATAGGCAAGAAACTCAGCACTGACAGAGCCGTGGCTGTCACAGGGGACAGCTGTCCTCAGAACAGGAAGGAAGGTCAGGTGGCAGAAGTGTCCTCCCATCTGCTGCTTCTTCAGCAGTAACTGTCAACCTTATGCTTTACATCAGTGATTGCCTCAGGTAAATCAAGCCTTGGTGCTTCCTGTCTGAAATAAGCTCACAGAAAAAAAGAAAAAAAAAGTAGCGTAGTCAAACTGTTTATCCAAGAAAGCAACGACTGAAGGAGTTAACTCAGGGAAAGGTGTAAAACCTTGCTAAGAAGAACCATCAGATACACACTTTTGAAAGGAATGGTGACAGCTCTCATGGAAAAGCAAGGCAGCTTCAGTATCATAGAATCATAGAGTGGTTGGAAAGGACCTCAAAGGTCATCTAGTTCCAATCCCTCTGCCATGGGCAGGGCTGCCATTGCGGTTAATGAATCAGGGTCAGTCTTACTCATCTCTGAGGAGCCTATGATCAAAGGCCTTGTGTTAGCTGGGCACAGAGATTTGTTGATGCGTTAGCATTGAGCAGCATCAGATGTAAGTGTATGCAGTACAGATATCTGCATCTAAAGCATTCTCTCTGGGCAAGACTCATCTATTTACACTCATGCATCTCATAGAATAGAATTGTAGAATCATAGAATTGAGTTGGAAGGGACTTTTAGAAGTCATCTAGTCTAGCTTCGCTGCAGTGAACAGGGACACCTCACTCAGAGCCCCATCCAGCCTGACCTTGAATATCTCCAGTTTTGGGGCATCCACCACATTTCTGGGTAATCTGTACAAAAGCTATTTTAGATTGAAACTATCACTTTTACTTCATCTGTTAGCTAGTTCCCACTGACTTAAAAAGCATCATGTATGTTCTTTTGCATTGATGTCAAAATGATAGAAGTCTATATAGAGTCACACAAATTCTACTATATGGACAGTAGGACAACAGAATTAGCAGTGACCTCAACCAGCACAAAAAGATATCTGTTTCTTCTTGGAGAGTTACGCTCAATAGGAGACTTCAGCAACTGTAGAACAACTCAGTCCAGCCCAGTTTCCTACAGGGAGGCTTTACTAGTCCATGTTCTCCTATGGGAGTCAACATTGTGAAAGTGTTGGTTGAGTATGATGGTCCCTGCCAAACAACACATTTTCTCTCACTGAAAGGAGACTTATCTGCCTCTCATAAGAGATTCATGTGTGAAGGGCGCACCCACTTCAAATACCCAGAGACTCGTTCCTTACACATTCTTTTAGCTCACTTCATGTAAGTGTCAGCGGAAGGATTCATTCACAGAGAAAATTCCATTCTGCCTCACATGAAAGCATTAGCTGAAACTGAGCTTTGTATGAGACACTGAAAACGATTTTCTTTTTGCTTCAGATGTCTTCCAATTCCTCAGTTCAAACTACATTCAGGATTTGTTGAAGCTCTCAACACAGTCTCAAAGCCACCCCTGCTGGGGAAGGCTATGAAGAGGAGGGTCTGCACCAACTCTTCTGCTCCATCACAACCATCTCAGAACCATGGAATCCACTTGTTGCTTGTGGAGATTGTGTTGGCTTTCTGTCATTCCTTTCCCAGTGAGCTTTTTGGTAGTCTTCACATCAGTCTGTAGGCAGTGTTGCACCAGGTAGAAGTGTGGATGGCAGTAAGAGGTCCAGAACAATAAGGAATGTGAATGAATCAGAGAATCATTACAGTCAGAAAGACCACTAAGGTCGTCTAGTCTGACCATCAAGCCATCATTGCCATCTCTGCTAAACCATGCCCCCAGTGCCACATCTCTTGAAAACCTCTACCACTTCTCTGGACTAATGGTGCCATGAAACACGGGTGGGATTTTCTGCTTTATAGTACAGGCTATTACAAGGTTCTCTCTGATGCTTCATATGAAGAGCTATTGATTTCACAAGTCAATACATTTTGGCCTTTGCTACTGGGCAAAGGAAAATGAGGCAGTATAACCTTGGAGGCAGCAAGGAGAAATTTGACCTTCTTACTGCCACTGAGCTGCTATCTCCTATGCTGTAAAAGTAACAGCTTCACATTAGTGTACATCACTTCTGCTTGACTGTGAGATTCTAAGCAACTGCATGGAAAAGCTAGGAAAGAGAGCAGCGTGGGCAGGAAACGAGGGAGGAGGATTCATCAAGAGGAAGAATGCTAATGTGCAGCTGGAGAGGGATGTGGTTGAAATAAAACAATAATGGAAACAAGAAAAAATGAGAAAGAGAGGAGCACACAGACTGTGTATGTATTTATTATTTAACCAACGAATCCTATGCATACTGATAGTAGTGTTGGCTGGTCTTCACCAGATCAGTGCTCAGCAGGAACTAAAATGAAGCAACCATACACTTTCACTAAGGCCAACAGCAGTGTTGTCACATTCTCTCACTGGGAATTTAAATATTCATAAAATCACAGCTCCTGGGGAGACCTGTTATCTGTTCATCTCATTGATGGCTTGAGAGTGCAGGTGAATGCAGGTGGGAGCTGAGTGTTCAGCTGGAGCCATCCATCTAATTATCCATCTATTCATCCTTCCATGTCTTCATTTTTTCATCTATCTCTAGGCTACATAATACAGCGTACACTCTTATGTCCTTCTGTTATCTCATGTCCTGTTATATCCCTCATGTATGCAACACCCACCCCTCTTTCAATGCAGATGCAAACACACAGCTCCTCACACCAACACACTGCCTCTGGGCTGTCAGTACGTTCCATCATCCATCACACCCATCCCTCAGATCCCTTTCTCCTATACTGACCCCATGTCCACCTTCCAGCATCCTTTCAATCACTCAAAGATTCCACGGGCAATCACACCAGATCCAAATCATTCTCAGTAATGACTTAATCACTCAAACTCCCCACCAATAAATTCACATTCCCAAAGCCAGATCTGGGAAGTGGCAGAAAGGCACCAAAGTAAGGAGAGGTGATTTGGAAAGGGGAAAGTATTCTAAATAAGGCTATGAAATCAAAAAGATGTCTTATTTTCTGCTACTTCAACGTCTGTGGGTTGTTTTTGGTGTTTTTTTTCTTCTAACATACTTTTTTTCTCTTTGCTGCTGCTGACATATTCTCAACAAAACACTTTTAGAACTTCTTTGCTTCCTAAATGCTATTTTTATTGAGAGAACTAACGAGTGCCTAGGAAACCCCCTGAAACTCTATCAAATAAGGGAGACCTACCTAAAGGAGATGTCTTTTCTTAGAAAACAGTATGTGCTCAGTCTAAAACAGGAAGCAGGTCTATGCTACAAAATAACTTCAAATTACTTCAACTACCTTGTCTCAGAAGTTGTTGGCTTAAGGTATCCTGGATAGCAGGGAACAAGGCCAGCATGTACATGGCATAGGGCATCTAGTTTGATAGTTTACACACTACTTAGGCTTTACTTTCCTCTCCTTCCTCAAATAGACATGTCTCCAAGCAATATATGTTCTAGGGTTGACCAAATGGCATTACTACATTCATTACTGTGGAAAGAAGGTGCATACCCACCTGGCTATCCATTAGCATATGATAATTTAAGAATTACTAACCTAGCATTGCAGCATGTTCCTTCAAGGCTTATACAAAATTGTTTACTTTGATGGCAATCACCAAAGCAGCAAATATTTCCTTTCATGCAGTACTGTTGGACATGATTCTGTGGTCTCTTTTTTTTCTAAAAAATGGCTCTTTCAAAAGCAATCCTGAAACCAGTCAAAGCTGTGTATTGGGAGGGGGGTGGAGTGAAGCAGCTACACTGGTTAAAGGGGCGATGATAAAATATGTGTATGAGCCCAGCCATTATTTATGCCTTTTCCAGTTCAAATCCAAAGAGCTGCCTCAGCAGAACAGCCACCCAGCAGAGCACTGGCAAGTCACAAAGCTCTTTTATGTGGAGAAATAACAGTGATATCAGGCACTTCAGGGCTCTATGCTGCTTTCCCTGCAGCCAGGGGAAGATTCATAGAATTGTAGGGGTTGGAAGGGACCTCTAGATATCATCGAGTCCAACACCCCCAGCAAACTGGCTCCCAAGACCAAGTTGCACAGGTAGGTGTCCAGGAGGGCCTTGAATGTCTCCAGAAAAGGAGACTCCACAACCTCTCTGGGCAGCCTGTGCCAGTGCTCCGTCACCTGCACTGTGAAGTTCCCTTGCACATTATGCATCAGTTTGTGTCCATTTCCCCTCATCCTATCACCACAGACTGCAGAGAAGAGTCCAGACTTGTCCCTCCTGTCAGCATCTGTGTTACATTATGGGCATGAAGTTAATGAAGAACTTGATCTCCATCTCATACAATAGATCTGTGCAAAAGGAATATGTACAGCCAAGTGCCTTCCAAGGGAGCAGGCACAGTTAACAGAAAAACAACCTCATTGGCACTTCCTTCCTCAGCCAGTTTTGTGTTTTGCTGGCCTCCTTGCATGAACTCACACACATGCATCTGCCTAAGACTACACAGAGAGGAGTTGACACTAGCTACAGTTCAGTGAGATGACTCACACGAGTTTCTGCGTAACTGAGACGGGTATTAGTAGGAATTCTAGTTTGGTAGATATCCATGTTCATTTAATAAATTAGACACAAGCCATGATAAACATTTCTGACTAGTGTTTAGCTTTTGATCAAGTTTCCTGAAGAGAAGAAAAATGTATGTTAGTAAAAGACAGTGAATTAAAATGTATGTTCTTAAAAGAGGGCCGGCACTCTACAGGACATAAAGAGGAGCTTTGGGGTCCACAAACATAATTTTATAAAAAGAAGTAAATAATGAATACATTTTCCCTCCACGAGTAAGCAAACAGATGCAAAGTGATGCAGAAGCTTCAAAAGGGAAAATCATCAAGTCATGCTCCAAAGAAAAAAGCTGTAAAATCTGTTTGGATGCATCTCACTGGCTTATCAAACAGTGGCAACTCTACAAGCTGGGTGAAATCCTGCTGAGTTTGATTGAACTTTGTCTTTTCTCTTTCACTATTTTATCTGCTGGATTTTCTTGGTTTTCTCACAAGAAGGATCCCAGTATGGCCACTCTCCATGTCAAAGCTGAAGAACATGCATGTGTTCTGAAGTACAGCAGTTTCCCAAGCAGCATTCAACTTGATGCTCTGGACTCCTGTGAAGCTTGCCATGCTCTATGACTGAATTTTGCTCTCTGTGTAACAAGCAGTAGGCACTTGTCAGTGAAGAAAACACCATTGGTAGCGTCCTCTTCAATGAAGGCTGTGCAAATGAGAAAGTTTATACTGTGGCAATGTGCCTATCTGCACTGATCCTTCTCTAATACTAAAATTCAATTTCCGTTTTGCAGGTTTATCAGAAAGCATGCATATGCACAGACATTCTCACCCTTTGATCATACTGTAAAGACGAACTTTCAGTCTTCAAGAGATCTGGATATAATGGTAGTAAATCTCTGGAACAAGCTGCATAGAGAGTTCATAGAAACACCATCCTTGGAGACCTTGGAGACATTCAAGGTCAGGCTGGGCAGGGATCTGAGCACACTGAGCTGTAGATGCACTTGTTCATTTCAGGGGAGCTGCACTAGATGACTTCTAAGGGTCCCTTACAACTCACACAGTTCTATGATGTTTAGGTCTTATAGGTTGTGATGTGGAAACTTCAGAGGAGAAAAATGCTTCCCAAACAGCTCAAGCTTTCAAAACTAAGCAAATGGAAATCTTTCTAGAGTGACTAGAACTCCATCCCAGGCTTAATAGTCCTGAAAGCTGATGAAACAGGAATTCATGGCCAACACATGGCCTGCTCACAAAAGGCTACTTTTCATATTGATCCAATATGGATCAGCACTGTCTTGCAATTTTAGTTGCCTTCACTCTTGGTAGCATGCCTAACTCAGTACCTGCTTGAGGAATCATGAATACGATCTTCCAGCCACATTATCTACATAGCAACTTTTCCTGGAGCCTCAGACCCATCTTCTGAGACCATCCAATAACAACCAATCACTGTTTCTGGGGGTTTTCCAAACAATATTAAGCATAGAGCTTTGTAAATGCAGAGGGTTGAAAGTGTATCTTCTTGGCTGTGGTGACACTGTTTGTGCTCTTCTCAAAATTTTTATTCTAATAAATTCATTACTATAAAGGGCACGTTTCAGAGCAAATACTCAGTAGAAAATATATTTGGGAGGTGTACTCATTACATGTAATATCAGGCAAGGATAAGATTATCTCACACTTAAGAATGCCTCTGATACATTAAAGACCGGATAAATATTGATTCTCAAGCATAAACAGCAGAATGACAGAGATGATTTCACTGCTTGGAAAAATTCCCGGAAGTAAGAAAAAGTAAATAAATACAAACCAACCAGTACATGTTTTGTCAGATGTAATCAGTAAGGAACAATATTTTGTTTTCTGAAGGTATAAGAGAATATTAAATACAGTGAAAAGAGTGTTTTCGGTGTTTTTTTTTTTCTGTTCTTTTCTCATGAGGATGAAAAAATAAACTCACTCTTGTGTTCTCTGATGGTCACTCTGTGCAGTCCAAAGAGAACTGGGATTTGAATGAGAGAAGTTAGATTTGAATTAGAGATCCTTTCCAGATGGACCCACTCCTGCTTTCAGGTGGAAATCCTGGATATCTTAAAACATAAACGTAGTAAAGGCAAGTCAGAGGAAAACTTTTTTGATAGTTTCAGAAAACTACACACTACCAGAGAACAAGGAAAGCCAAGATGCGCTCTTATGATTCTTTCACCAAATAGCCAGCCTACTTCACCACATACTCCAGTAAAAGATTTGGCAATGCTGGCTGTGTTGGGCAGACAATGGGCCCATGATCCAGGCCTTCAGTGCATCAGTACTGTGAACATTCATGTCCAAGAGACAGTCCAAAATGGAAATAACCATCACTAAAGACTCAGCAGCTAATAGAAAATCTCAGGAACCACCAAGATGATTTCCCATTAGCACAAAATAAAAGACACAGAGCAAAATGAGACTCTCGGTTCCCTGTCCCATGACATCCAGGGCTAGGAAGGATTGTTGTTCATGATGCACATTAATATATTCAGATACTCTTGAAAATACACCTAACACATCCCTGAATTTGGAGCATCTTGCTTACTCAAACACACAGCAATAAGAGCTGGCTTAGGATGACCTTCCATGTCATAGGAATCAGACTCTGCTTTCCAGAGGCTTAACTTCATCATGATAATCAGTAATATACTTTGGGAAAGGATCCCAAAGAGAAGACACTGCATGCGAGGAGAGCAAGAACTGTTAGAAGCTGTAAAGCAATGCAGGCAGGATCAAAGAATTATTAAGGTTGGAAAATACCTCTAAGATCATCTAGTTCAACCATCAAGCCATCATCATCATCACCTGACTATGTCCCTGAGAGCCATGTCTACCCTTTTCTTGAACACCTCTAGGGACAGTGAGTCCATCATGACCCTGGGCAGCCTGTTCCAATTTCTCAGCACTATTTCTAAGAAGAAATTTTCCCTAATATCCAACCTGAACCTTTTCTGGTGCAACTTGAGGCCATTAGCTCTCTTTCACTCTCAATGGTCCTGCCACCTTCCTCAAACCATTCCTTTACTAGGGTAACATCCTTAAACTCAGGGGAACTAATTTATGGGGGTTTTTTTGTTTTGTTTTGTTTTTGTTTTAGTGATATAATATAAGCACATTTGCTGCAGGCAATATAAAGCTGTTGCCCCGCTGCATCTACAGGAAATTTAAAATTGTTGCCCCACTGCGCTATAGTCACAGTGGGCTGAGACTTACCTTGGGACACATTACCTCCTGACAGGACCTGGCATCACAGTCATCAAACTCAACTACTTACACCCTTCATAGGCTAAAAGTAAGTCCAGCAATACTTATTTCATAGAAATTTTCAGAACAAAGGCAAGAACTACAAGGACTGAGCCCAAAGCAAAGGCTTTATAGTGCTGGGTTTCATTCTAGAGCAACTTCATGGCTTGCACTTCAGTTTGGAGATCAGGAACAACACTTGTCATGCAGGAAATTGTTTGTTTTCCAAGCCACACAAAGTCTGGGGCAGTACCCACTCTCTCTCTGCCCCAGTCATCCCCATTCAGGTGCAGCCATCAGCAAAGAGAAAATCTCTGCACATGGGACATCCACATCATTGCTGCCCAGGGTGTCCAGAAAGACAAAGCAATTGAACTAGGTGACCAACATGAGATGTGTCCATGCCCTGTCATGGGAGTACAGATCTGAAGAGGGATGACTACATCTAGTTCCTTTCTCCCTGGAGCAACCATGCCATATATTCCCCATTATATCCCTACCATGCGCTTATTTTGGACTGATAATCATATTCTTTACCAGAAACATACCGCACTGTTTCACTCTTGTCTGGCAGCTTCAGCAGAGCACTGAGAAAGCAGCCTGAATGAATGTGTTCAAGCAGCACATAAATTCTTGGAAGAAAAGGTTATGCAAATATTTCATTTGCACAGCAGCAGGCTTTGACCTCAGGGCAGCTACTGTGTCTGTGTTGTGTCTGTTAAAGGCTTTCAAGACATCCAGATCTGGCATGTAAGATTAATAGCCATGTAAAGGGGTTAGGTTTTCTGCAGAAATATTGTTGAAAGGCAACACAACGATTTCTCTGACTCGGTAGCTATACAGCTCATTTGGACAGCAAAAGGATTTCAATCCAGCTCCAGTTTCAGCCCAGGTTCCTTCTTCAACAATCCTACATTCACCTCCACATTTAGTGGGCCTGGTGGTAATGGGTTGACAGTTGGAACAGGTTATCTTAGTGGTCTTTTCCAACTTTAATGATCCTATGATACCTCAAAGGCTTTGAGGCACCCCATTCCTCTTACAGAGATGTTTAAAGGAAGAAACTATATTCACATAATCAAGACTCCCTGGCTCATCCTGGATATTGCACCTTGACTGGAGATTCCTGCTGTAAATCCATTGCCTGTACTGCAACCAGAGCATTGTCATCACCTTTCATCTTCTTTTCTGTGGATATTTTTAGAGTGCTGTCTGTTTTAATGTGACTGTAAGAAAATGATCTGAAACTCAAAAGGTCTTTCACAACAGATTGGTTCTAGACTGATGTACCATTCAAACCATATATTAGATTCTATGGAGAAAGAAAGAGTTGAACAAGACCCAGTAAAATTTGAGAACACTGAAAAACTTGAACAGTTATTTGAAAAAATTTAGCTTTCTTCCCCAACTCTGGTTTATCTGTTTCCTATTGAGGTGACAATCTTGCTATTCATCTTAATTAAAACAAGCTGTCTGCAGTGCATTCTGTTTCAGGGTGTGTGCACACAGATGCCAGAATTATTACAAAACTGATATGAGAATAACCTCAATAAACCCTGTAGTCCAACTTCCTGCTCAAAAAAGGACTTTGACATTAGAACAAATGATTCAGGGCCTTGTCCTATCTTTTTTTTCTTTTTTTTTATATCACCAAGGAAACTCTAAAGCCTATCTAGGCATCCTGTTTCAAACTAGCATTGATAGGAATGAAATTTTATCAATACGTTAATATATTCTGGAGCAAATTTGGGATGAGCCAGCCTGGACTTGACTTGTGCTGTATCTCTCTGTTCTTTGTATCTCATTATTAGTATGTCAAAGTAATTCTTCTCAAGGATTTTAATTCCAGGGGCTGTGATTGCTTTCAAATTGATTGTATATGGTCACTTCTTATTCAGATCTAATTTCAGAACATTTACTATGGCTTCATGGGTAACAATCTTCAAATCACCTCTTTCAGCTTTTTTTACTTCTTCATGCAAACTTTTTATTTGTACCACAGGAAACAAACCAGCTATAGGAAGGCACTGCCTGCAGAACTATCCAGAATAACTGGGGGATAAAGTTTTTATACCTTTTTTTTCTTTTTTCCTTTATTTCTTTTTTTCTTTTTTCTTTTTTTTTGTTTTTTGTTTTTATATCCTTCTTTATCAAGATTTGAAAAATATCCTGCTTTCAGGTCTCCAGATGGTCCCATCTCTATGATTATTTATTGTGTGGACATGAGGAGGCTGGTTGGCAGTAAACAAAGGTCCACAAATTTTCAAAGGAATTCATAACACTTGTTGAAAAACTAATTAAGTATCATACAGACTAGATGCATGCTACAGTGATTGCAAATGCTTTGTGTCTCAAATGCTATCATAGCACAGACATCAACTTTATCATTTTAATTTTGTTACACCCATCCTCTCTTCAGTTCCGCCCGAGTGGTTTACTTGGGCTTTTCAAGTGATATAAATTAGCATAAATTGAAATGTCAATATCAGGCAAGAGGAGAAAAGAAAAAAAAAACTCAAAAACTAATCACTCTTGGGAATACTGTATGTCTTTTTTCAGTTTCTTGAAGAGTTTTTTATTTTTAACTAAGGAAGCACTACCACTTCAAAATGCTACAACCTCAAGAAGTTTAGTCAGACTTATAAAGGAAAAGGATGTGCCAACCACAGCTTAGAATATATACTGGTTTGTCATTCTTAGTTTCCTATTCCTAAAGTGCAGGAGCGGATAATCTCACCATTTATAACACTAGAAGAGATGGAATTGCATGGTACAGAACCTCATGGATTGGGCAGTGGACAATGATCAACCCAGCAATTTCACATCAGCAGCTAAGAGACCACTTTGCAATAGATATGTGACATCCCTGTCCACGTTAAAGATTCACAGAATCAAATAAGCAATAAATATTGATCCTCAACACTGTTTCTAATGGAGGACTTCAACCATCCTGATATTTGTTGGATAAGCAACACAGTCAGGCACACAAGGTCCAGGCAGTTCCTGCAATGCATTGATGATAACTTTCTGATGCAGGTGGTGGAGGAGTCAATGAGGTTGTGCTACTTGACCTTGTTTTTACTAACAAGGAAGGTTTGATCAGGAATGAGAGATGGTTGGGAGAAGCTTTGGATGCAGCAATCATGAGATGGTAGAGTTCAAGCTCTTCCGTGGAAGAAGCAAAGCAATAAGTAGGACTGCTACCCTTGGCTGTTGGAGCATGTCCAACAGAAGGGCTACATAATTGATCCAAAGTGTGGAACACATCTCCTACAAAGACAGGAGAGGTGTTCAAGGCTCTTCTTGGTGATGTGTAGCAACAGGACAAGGAGCAATAGCCTAAAATACATACAAAGGAAATTCTGTACTAACATGCAGAAAAACTTAAGAGTGATGAAGCACCAGAATAGGTTGCCCAGAGAGGTTACAGAGTCTCTGTCTATGGAGATACTCAAGTCCCATTTGTACCCTTACCTGTGTGACCTAATGTAGAGTAACTGCTTTGGCCATGGGATTGGACTCAACGACTTCTTGAGATTTCTTCCAACTCCTGTGATTCTGAGAAGATCGAAGAATATCTCTCTTATTTGAGGTATTTTTAGGCTCATGCAGAAGAAATCCATGCAGTCTGAAAGAAGTCTGTTCCCTCAACTTCATATGGACTCTGCTCAGATGGGATCACATTGGACAGAAGCAGAGCATTGGAAATTACATATATCAAGGGAAACTCATTGTGCCAGGTACAGAGAATAGGGTAGGTACTAAAGAAACCCAGAGATGATCTCTAACATAGTGAACTTTCCAGCTAGGGTGACAAAGATTACAGACACAGAGCTTGGTGATGTGGTAAGTGGCACTGTTTTATAGGAGGCTTTTTAAAACAGGTGGTAAGCTAGTGTGATTTCTACTTCATCTTGCACCTTTGTAAGTCTTTAGAGATTACTGCTACCATCTGTGACACGAAATCAAGTCTAGAAGAAACAATTTAACAAGTCACAAACACATGACTGAGAAGCAAAGGTTCTCCTTCTGTAACTGTAACAGCAAGGGAAAGAGAACAGATGTGTTTCTCCACTATTCATCAAATATTCTAGAATTTTTAGACTGAAAGTGCTAAATGAGAGCCAAGTGTTATGATGCACGGTGACAGCTACATTAACAAACTATAACTAGGAGCAGCCAGGAAACAAATGGCATGTCTTGAATGAGTTTTCATTCCCAACTGTGTTCGCTTCAAATCAGCTGCAGCTCTTTGGACGTGGCTTTTTCAGCCTGGATGGTATAGCCACTGCTTTTTCTGATTTTATGATTGCAACTGTCCATGACCTTGTGATCTTCCCGCCTGTTATTTGTAATGTCCACCTCCTGTTCTTCATCAAACCCTCAAGGTTTTCACATCCTAGCATAAAAGGGCTGTAAGTGGGAATCTTTCATACAGGCATGCAGTCTTTAACCATGGACCCCAGCAGTTCTCTGCTACTGCTATTCCATTCCAAAGGGAGGAGCAGATATCCACAGGTAACAAGAATCAAATATTTCAGAGCTGGGAGCTCCATAATTTCAATAATACAGGTAATTAAATGCTCCTCCAGGCTCATTACTTTCCTTGCCTTCAATGAAATCAGAGACCTTGATGGGATCAGTAAATACATTATTACTCTTGTTCAATTACATTCCTGCTTGATTCTCAGCTGGCTGAAGGAAACCATTCATTGGGTTCAGCTTTCATGATCTTATTGCTACACAGCCAGCGGCTCAGTTCTGAGGTGGTGTCAGTTATCCCTTCCTTGTGCAAGGTACTGCCTAAAAGGGCAGTCAGAGTCTGTCATTATCTGAGAGGCAGTGAAGCAATGAATGTATTAGGGATGAGGTGCAAAGATGGTAAAACTGCTAAATATTATTTCTGACACCCTATGAGCTCAACTGTAGAATTGCAGCAGCTTTTAAGACAGGAAGGATTTCCCTGTTTATTAGTTGCTTTCTGTACCATGAAGTTCTCTCTCCTGTTCTTGGAAAAAGGGATGGATTCTTGTTTTCTAAGACATGGTGTTAAACATCTTTAAATGTGCATTCATTTTTATGCGATAACACAATGATATAAATCTGTAGCCTACTGTATGAGACACTGTGCTTGTATAAATAAATTTCTCAAACTAGGAAATTTGTTCATTTTCCAAAGAAGAAACTTGTCTCACTAAAGTTCATGTCTGCATGGTGGTAACACTCAGCCACATTCTCATCACAGTGAAATTGGCATTGCCTGCTTCATTTTCCTTGGTTGTCCAGCTAACTCCAGTTACTTCCAGCACCCCCTGCAATCCCTTCTGCTATTAGTGGAAGAGAGAAAACAGACTGACAAGATTTGAGGCAAACCAAGTGAAAAGACTGCTTCATTTTTTCATTTGTAAAAAGAGACTTTATAATGATCTTCAACCTTTTGCCCTGTCAGAAAATTTCTGCTGGAGGACACTTCTTAATCTAAATCTAGACATTTGTATGGTTTGTACTGAAAGTCTACAGAGTGTGAACCAGAAGCAAGATTCAGGTTGGATATTTGGAAAAATTTCTTCTCAAAAAGAGTGGTGAAGTATTGGAACACACTGACCAGGGAGACTGTGGAGACACCATCCCTGGAAGTTTGAGAAGTGTAGATGTGGTAGTGAGGAATGTGGTTTAGTGGTCATTGTGGTGATGGTTTGACAGTTGGATTAGATGACCTCAGTAGTCTTTCCAACCTTAGCAGTTCTATGATTCCATGATTGAAGATACTTACTTTAACAGAGGAAAATTATCTATTGGTATTAGCATGATGGGATAAAGGAAAATTCTTCAGTACTTGAGTCCCATAGTCAAAATTGAATATATTTCCAAAAAGAGTTACCACAAATCATTTAAGAGAAATCTGAATGATTATAAAACTATGTGGAGTCTCCATAACTCTACACCTTGAGCCTTTATATGTGTTCATTCTTTCAGTGAATATAATATATAACCCTTCTATGATTCTATGATTCTATGGATATTCTTACCCCACATCTGCACTGACTACTACTGTCTACTACATGGCCAGACCAACTGTTGGATCCCATGAAAAAATACTCTTTCCTCAAAATGTTGCAGATGAGCTGGTTTGTTTAATAACTGTTATTTCGCAGATGATCTGATATTTTATCAATGGCACGAGTTGTCTTTTAGTAGGAAATGAACAAGGAGAATGTTATTCTTGACTTCATGAGAACTGCATCCTTCAACTAACGCAGTTTAAATTTACGAACAATACTTTGAAGGAATGCCTTGGAACAGGGCCTATCTTTCCTCTGCACAACAAAGACTCATTACTGAGAATGTGCAGTGTAGCAGGAACACTTAATAAATGTGTTAATTAATCAATTTTCTTTAGAAAGTTGTCACGGAGAATGGCTTCCAAAAAATTCACCTAGACATTAAGAGTAAGAGGAAAGCTGTGATTGACTGGGTTAAAGAAAAAATTGCACAGACTCACAGGGTTCTGCAAACCACTGTCCAGATTTACCCTTCCTATTTCAAAACACTCTTCTAAAATTATTTCTCTTGGGCAGATTCATCAGATGGAGACAGATTTACAGTAGCACTTTCCACCAGCATGTACCCATTTTACTCCAAAGTAGCTTCAGTTCATAGTAGTAATAAAAACTAAATTACATTTATTAAATCCCTTGATCCCACCTCTAAGGATTGCCAGTAACAGCATTTTCATAAAAGGAAATGCCTATCTTAGCTTCAAATCTTTCAATTTCTGTTGGAATTTTAAGTGGGGAATAATTTCTTAAGAAAAGATACACACCAATAACAGACATCTGTGTTAGGAATGGCTAATATTTAATAAAATGTTGAATACACCATGATATATATCTAACACTTCAGATACCAGATACTTGATGAGTATCGTATAAGAGACATCTCGATTTACTGAATATTCATTCCCATCGCTACACAGAATGTGAACTTTCAAAATGCATTGTGTTTCAGCAATCTGTTGTAGCAATTCCTACCATAATGAGATGCTACATCAGAAGAGATAAGTCCCTCTTGAGAGCAGGAAGGGTTTAGCATCAGTGCCACACAGCACAAACCCTGAACACTAGCTCCACAGTACTTCTTGGCTACTTGTCTACAGCCTTGGATAGACTCAGAAACATTCCCACAGACCTAGGTCTGAGCTCCCAGTATCTTACTACAGTGTATGGCGAGCACAGTATTCATGGTGGAGCATAAGACAAGTCACAGAAAATAGTTCTTATCCAATATATCCATCATCTGCTTTGCTGTCTACTGTGATTTTAGTACTTCTCCTACTTGAAGACAGGGCCCATATCACTATTGACATGCCCCATGTTTAATAACAGAAAGCCAAAGAAACTAATGTGTTTGCCTCAATCACAACAATGCTAGGGGAAGCAGTGGACATTTGAGGAAGGACAAGAAACAAGAAAGGTATTTTTCTTGTACTGGTTCTCTACACTGTGCAGAGACATCATCAATCCCTCGTTTCACCAGTTCATCATTTTCCGTGACAACTGGATCTACTTTATGAATTGACAGAAAATAAGCCCAAGTGGGATCACTGATTTCTCTCCTGAGCAACTTGACAACATTGTGAACACTCACCACTGTGAAGTCAAAGCAGGACTGTCAGTGACCCCCCCACTGTAGCTCTTCCTTGTTGATGGAGGACTATGACATTATTTTATTACAGATACATATTCACCAGGCAAACAAGAGGCTTCCCATAGCAGAGTATGACACTTCTTGTAAAGTCCTAGTAACATCTCTGACCTATTCAGACGGATAAAATCCCACTTTCCACCGAAAAATTCTGAGGAGTACTTTCTGCTCTTTCCTGATACCACAAATTGTGCTTCTCTTTCTATACACTCATCTTTGAAGTCCATCAAAAAATGAATTGGACCTTCTCAGCAAGCTCATTTTTCTACTGCATTTTTCTACAACAGCTGCAGTTAACAGAGATGTAAGGGCTGAGGCTTTGCCACGATGATGGATGATTATTGACTGTAGAATTCCCTGAAAGTAGTTGTATGATGCAATTCATGTCCAGCAATGGCAACACATTTACCATCAGTGATGGAAAGGGACTTACACTCCAAATTTATCCTGAAATAAAACGTGGCCGTCAAGGATAAACTAATTTAGGGTATCAAAAGAAAGAAACGGCAGAAAAGTAAACAGGGAACAAGGCCTTGCTCCTCTATGTGTTGCCACGATAGTGTGATGATTAACAAAAATGTTATCAGCAACAGATATGGATGCAGATTACCTGCCTTCACTTTGTAATTTTTTTCCTCCAAATAAAATCAAGTGATAGCATTTTGGCAGCATATGTAAGAATACAAGGAATACTTGACCAGGGAAGAAGGATACTATCCAATTGTGGAATGTTTTGTCTGTTTACTTGCTTGTTTCTTTTTAGACAGTCTTAACTGGAATTTAACTATGTTGACATGCCAGCAGTAACAAGACAACTTCAAAATATCCTCCAGTACTCCTATATATAAAAAAAAAAAAAAAAAAAACAAGCCTGGTCTGTTAAGCAGTGTTTGTGCTTGCAAACCAAGATACTAATTTAGTTGCAACTATAGGAGAAATGTGCTGCAGGGGCTGAAAAGTTCAATCTTCTGTGGATTTACTGAATGAAAAGCCCTCATATCATTTGCCTCTGAAGATGAGCTACCTTGATTCACTGTACACAAGGGAATGTCAGGAATATTCATGTATTATTATGGTCCTAACCCATTTATTGTCTGTTTAAGCAAGAAAAATTGAAAGAAGAAAGCTTTTGGAAATCTGAGAGTAGTAGATGAAACCTTCACTTTAGCAGTTTCCTTTTTTTCATTTACTCATTTCAAGCTTCAGGCATAAGGAGTCTCTGCTTTAAAACAGTTTGGGATGTTTTTATGGGAAGATCACAGTATCACACAGTTATTAAGGTTGGCAGAGGCCTCTGCCTGCTCCAGATTACCTTCTCCAACCTCCTGATCAAAGCAAGGATGGCTACAGAAAGTTGTCCAGCCAGGTTTTGAAGTTCTCCAAGGATGGAGACTCCATAGCTTTTCCGGGCAACCTTTGATCAGTCTTTGATGAATGACAAAAAATCAACTTCATCTTCTATACATGCTCTTTGCCTCACTCACTGCACTGTGATTGTGATTGTGATTGTGATTGTGATTGTGATTGTGATTGTGATTGTGATTGTGATTGTGATTAGATAGTCATGAGCTGCAGCCACTGGATCCTGATCCCAACTGCTTGAAGGCAAGCCTAAAAGCCCCTCAGGAATAAACATTGGACTGTAAAGAAACAGAACACAGCTTCAGCCTTCAGGTCTTCCTCCTCTGCAACCTCACAGTTGGGAAATTGTACATAGAATACAAGACTTTCCAAGAAAGAATATTAGAAAAGAATAGGCATCTTAGATGGCTAACCCAAGCTTGTGGAGGGTGTAGGCAACATGGGAAAGATGAAACTGAAGAAATAAGTCAGGCATTTTGCTGAGTGCCTGCAAGCAAAGAGGAACAGAGTCAATAGGCTCAGCAGAGAACCAGATCCGAACTCTCTAATGAAGTACTGCTGGTGGTCAGTATGACAATAAGATAAATTACAAAATGTGTGAAATAACAGAGCTGTCTCATGAAGGACTTTGTCGATGAATATGGACAGTTGATGTGAGCTTGCTATCACATGCTTTATTGCAGCAAAGCTTGTTTCCCTTGGATGTCTGCATTTGTTACAAAACCAGACACGCTTTTACCTCTTCACCTGGCTGTCTTTCTTCCAGCACTGAGGAAAAAACAGTCCACAGTCAATAAAGATCTGGCATCTCCTCTGGAAAGTAAAGGGATAAATTTGCAGTGCAGTGGAAGCTTATGCTATTGAAATATACATTCCGTCTCCAGGATTGTCAGATTAAATGCTTTCATAACATTCAGCTGGCTGAATGCTTCCTTTTTTTTTTTTTTTCACTTTCTTTCTTTTTATAATAAATATCCATATTTTCTCCATACTGACAGATTATCCTCAGGTAGGTGCACATCATTGGTCTAAGCACTTTTTCTCATTAGTAGCTCAACCCTCAGACTGATGTCTGGGGTCTCTGCCAAGGTTCCTTCTATTCTAGTTGAGATAAAAAGTCTGTCATTTAGATGTGGAGGATTTGTTCTTCTTTTTGGCACTTCTGTGGTTCTTTATTTTTCCACAAGTTTAACATTTCCAGAAGAATTCAAAATAATTTGAAGTATTCTAAGAATAATGTAGATGGGACACAATGTGTATTGCTGGGACTCTATGCTGAAGATATTGTGCCAAAAGGGTTCCTGCCATGTTCTGATTTGGGTAACTATAGTTTCTGTGGATTTGGGAAAAGCTCTTTGTTTTATGTAGCTGAAAACAGACAATGCAAGGAAATGTGATTCTCCAGGCATCAGTTCCTAGGTTATCATGAAAATGCATTCTGTAGCTCGCTGTGGCAACTTACAGTTATTACTTGAGAAAAGTATTGGAATAAAATTTTGTGTACATTTGTCCATGAAAACAAAGAAAAACTAGAGGAAGTTTGTGAACATATCTTTACTGGTCAGTACATTTTGATTTTCATATATCAGCCATTTGTACAGCTATTATCTGGTCTTCTGTAACCATAAATAAATTTGAAGAGGCAACCTGATAGAAAAGCATTCTGCACCATTCCCATTTTTAATTAAGAGACAAACCTGAGATACCCTTAGATCATTCACTCCTGTTCTTCAGTTAAACAAAGACATCAGGTAACTTGACAATGTTTGTCTTCTTTTGGATCCCTGTTTCAAAATAACAGCTAAATGCGTCAAAACAAATGTGAGGGTACAAGATATTTCTTCCTGCAATTACACATGACAGCTATGTTGATTAATCATCTCAGACTGGATGGTGGAGAAGTATGATTATAAATTTAAATTGCTGGGGTCACATCTTTAAACAAAGCCAGAATATAAGCCAAAAAGACTTGGTGGGAAAGGGATAGTATTTTAGCTATCTCTGTTTTGGAAAAGATCATCAATGGTGAAATGCCGTAGGAGTTAAGAAAACATTTCATCTACTAAAACTGATTGAATGCTGTTTCTCTGCAGAGAGGAAATTCTTGCCTGTTGCTATTTTTCGTTTCTTCAGAAAAATTTTGTCTCCAGAGACTATACCAGAATTCAAGTCCTCGTGAACTATTGCTACCAGCCATAAGCTTGAATATTTTGTTTTATTTGTTAGGGAATAAACTTGCTACTTTGTCCCAGCTAGTTAAATTAGCTTTGCTTTTTCCACTGATTCCCCAAGTCCAACAGAAAACAAAATATCAACACTCGTGTTAAAGAAGAAAAACATCAGAATTGGAAACTGGATTTTGGTGGATTTTTTTATCAAGTGATTCCTAGCAAAAATAAAAGGAAGTCAATTTCTTTGCATTCTCCTTATCTCTGGGCTGCTTTGCAGAAACTTCAGTTTAATGAATGCTTCAAGAACATCTGTTTTTGTCATTGGTTCAAAATGGGCAACCTAACCAACTGTAGCTTGATTCCTCATTTCTATAAGCATCCATTATCCATTCATTGACAACTTGAAAGTTTCCATTTTCTTAAAACACGTACTTGGAAGATGAGAATGATGAGGTTTCATTCTCTGCATATACGGCAAAACCATGGCTTTTGAAGTCTTAAAATCAATGGAAAGAGGAGTGATCGGAATTGTGGCAGCTCTGTCTTCCACTGCCTCCCAAGGCTTTGCTTTTCGCCTCTAACTGTTCTCATTCACCAAAATAATGAGTGTATGTCCTTGTTACTCCCCACTCGCTGTCTGGGACTTTGCTTCTTTTCCCTTAGTAGAAGCAGCTAGCTCCCTCCCTCTGGTTACGTCTCCTGCTAAGAAGCCTTGAGTCATCTTTGGTTTCTCTCTAAACATACGAACTACAGAGAGATTATTTTTTTCCCAGCTCCATACTAAATGAGTTTGTCCCAGTCTCCATCCCTCAACACTTCTCCTGTTTGTCAAGGGCTTTTTGGAGCAGCCATGGACATAAATCTTGCTCCAGAGAGTTAATATGTAAATCAAACCTATCTGTATGAGGGAGGTCACAGCATGAGTTGAGCAATGGGAAATGTTAGGGTGGGTTTGGTTTTGTTTACTGGTGGGTTTTTTTTGTGTTTTGGGTTGTTCTTTTTTACAGTATTTCACATTTCACACACAAAATACACAGAGACTCTGTATGCAACAACTTAATTGATGGGACAATCTCTCAGCAGAAATTTCAAACCCTTTTCACTGCTTTGGACTTATACTGGCTATAGGTGGAGCCAATTGCACACAAGTTGTTCTGGACTTTTTAATTCTAGGGCAAAAAAAAAAATAACAACACTGAACAATGGCTCTTCTCTGTTCACTGTAATATCAATTCTTCTTTTATTCCATTAAATCAAGAGGAACCACTGACTTCTGTGATTCCACCCTAGCGATAACCAGAGGGAATTGTACCCTCGAAATTCTAAGCTGACTCCATGGTAATACCATGTTGATTCTAAGGTGGATCCACTGTTATTCTATAGTATGGTGCTTCTACACAGTGATTCTAAGGTGATTCTATGTGACTCTAAAATTATTCTATGGTGATTCTACTTCTAATTCCATGGAATTACTAAGGTGATTCCAAAACGTTTCTAAGGTCATTTCAAATTTATTCTAAGCTCATTTCTTGATCGTTCTAAGGTCATTCTGACACACTTCCAAAGTGACTCCAGGGTGATTCCACAGTGATTCTAAGGTGATTCCATGGATATTTGAAGTTGATTCCATGGAAATATTGAGGTAATGGCTATCTGATTCATCTTGATTCAAAAGTAATTCAATGTTGATTCTACGATTATTGTAATTTGATTCTAGTGTGATTTTAAGTTAATTTCAGTGATTCCACGGAGATTCTAAGGTGATTCCAGGGTTATTCTAAAGAGGTAATAATTCCACAGTGTTTCTAAGGTGATTCCTTGTGATTCTAATGGCATCTCAAGACAACATAGAACCAACTCATCAGCAGGTTCACATGAATGACATGTCCCAATGAGCAGCTTATTTTCTAGGAACTTATAGCTGTAAGGGTTGGTGTGGTAGGTGACATTATCCTAAAGTAACAGTCTTGAAACACTCTGTGAAACACTGAATTTTCACCAGATCACTGAACAACACGAAGAGACCAGACTGCATTGTTTTTCAGGGCCAGTTTATTCACAACCATACCTAGCCTAAAATTTTCTCCTCCTAAATATTGGAAGTAATAAATTTTTTTCACATTTTCTCTTGGTTCATCTCGTTGGTATAGATAAGGGCTACTTTGAAAAATTCTCTATGCCTGTATATTTACCTAGGGCTTAGCATAATGAGCCACTAATCTTGTTTCCGGCCTCCAAGCAGTATTGAAATATAGACTGTCATTAATAACGATAGCACTTACATATTACTATTGCTGAAATGGCAGCCCTTCCCACCTTGCTTGCAAATGCTGCAGGAGAGTATGTCGGCTGAATATCAAATGAGTATGTCAGTAAAACCACTCCAGCTATACCCAGCTTCAATAAACATCTCTTCTTTGAATGGTGGTGCTGCGGATTCCTACATTAAATAATAAGCAATAAGTAAATTAATAAATAATGACATTATATGTTGGAAATTTTATACCAAGGATGCAGCTCATTGGGATGATGAGTCAGGCAAGGCACTGTTCCATCAGGTCTGATAAATCAGGGAATTTAATACGATGACACTTCTGGTGTCTCATCATGTTTTCTGCTAAATAATTGAAAATCTAGTCAAAATATCCTTGATCCCAGGAGATGGGATGCATATTATGGGCTGCTCAGCTGGAAATGCTGCCATTGCTTCAGTCATATCACAGAATCATAGAATCATAGAATGGTTTGGGTTGGAAGGAACCTTTAAGATCCAACTCCATTGGTCACAAAAATTAAACTCTTCATGTGTTTTGTCTTTATGGCAAGTTGGGAGCTTTCGTCTCACAACAATTTTTCACCAGAAAATGGCGTGTAATTGAAACAGAGACATTGTGTTGAAAGCTGTTGGTTCTGTTCAGTGGCATTTCAGATGGTAAAAGTGGAGAAATAGGGACTGTTTTGAATTCCTCACTCCATTTTGCTAAAATATATTGCTTAAGTAAAGTAGAAGGGATCTATTTTTACTTTCTCGCTCTTTCATTTCACCTTCATTTTATGTTGCAATCCTATAAATTCTGTATTTATGTATTTGGCTACTATAGCAATAGTTCCTTGGACCATCTGAAATTCTGAAAGAAATCAAGTATAATTCATTCTTTGTGTTAATAACACTGATCATTTCACATCATATTGTTTCTGCAATAAGTGATGTTTTTGAAGTAGAAGTTTATTTTTTAAATCCATGTAAGCTTTATTTTATTTTATTTGGGTTTGCATTGTTTTTGTGGGTTTCTTTTTCTTTGTTTTTTGCTATAAAGCAATTTTCAAAATGGCAGTTTTTCCCACAGAAGGGAATGTTGACATATCATCAGAACTAATGTGCTACACTAACAGTTTCCAACTCCATTCAGCTTCCAGGGCAATTAATTGGCTCACCATGTAGCAATGGTTGCCTTTTTTCTGCTGATTATGAAATCATAAGAGTCATTCAGGTTGGAAAACATCTCTAAGATCATCAAGTTCAGCCAACAACTGATCACCACCAAACCACTAACCATGTCCCTCAGTGCCACATCTCCACCTTTCTTGAACACCTCCAGGATTTACGACTTCACCACCTCTCTGGGCATCCCGTTCCCATGCCCAACCACTGTTTACCAGAAGAAATTTTTCCTAACAACTAACTTGAATCTCCCCTTGTGCTTCTTAAAGCAGTGACCTCCTAACCTGTTACTTGTAACTGGAGAAAAGAGACTGACCTCCACCTCACCACATTCTCCTTTCAGGGAGTTGTCGAAAGCTATAAGGTTTCCCCTGAGCTTCCTCCAGACTAAACAATCCCAGCTCCCTCAGCTACTCTTCGTGGGCTCCAGACCCCTCACAGCTTCACTGACCTTCTCTGCTCATGCATTGATGTCATTCTTTTTGTGTGGGGTCCAAAACTTCACACAGTACTCAAAGTACTGTGAAGAATCACTCAAAATACTGCTTCTCTACAATGTTCAGAGAAGACAGTTTTTGAATCCCTGTTTGATGTGATGGCAAACAATGGCATCAATCTGGATAATAGTCATGTGGACATGTGCAGGTGATCCAGAAATATTTCCAGAGGGTTGAACAACTTTGTTCTGCACAGCCTCTGCAAGAGGTTAGAGGATGATGGCAGCATATCTACATCAATCTTATTCCTTGGATGTTTGTCTCGTGTTATCTTTAGGTCCATACCAATCCCAGTAATCAGAGTTAGAGAATCACAGAATCATAGAACCATTTAAGTTGTAAGGGACCTTTAATGGCCATCTAGTCCAACTCCCCTGCAGTGAACAGGGACACCTACAGCTAGATCAGGATGCTCAGAGCCCCATCAAGCCTGATCTTGAGTGTCTCCAGGGACAGGGCACCCATCATCTCTTTGGGCAATCTGTTCCAGTTCCTCACTACCCTTACTGTAAAACTATTGTTTCTTATATTCAGTCTAAATCTTCCCTCTTTTAATTTGAAACTACTTCACTTTTTCCTGTCACAGCACATCCTATTCCAGAGTCTCTCCTTTTAATTCTTACATATATATGCATATATATAACTTTTTCACACACACATATATATATAAAAGTACATATTTATTTATTTATGTATCTCCATTTAATTTTTAATATTCCTCACACACAGCATGCACAAAAACTCTGCAGCTTTATTCCAGAGTGGTGGTCTCTGACCATCTTTCTGCCAAACAAAGCACTACCAGCACAATGGTGTTGAGACATGGCTTCAGCTTGAATGCTCTGACAAGTTTTTTGTTGCTCCAGTTTTGGAATATCATATTTGTGTTTCTAAACACTTCCCTTTTTCTCACTTCTATTTCCACCTCTGTGCTGCTGTTCTCTATTATTACCCGGTTGTCATAGTAACCACATTCCTCAACACTCCTTATTTGTTCCATACCAATTGTTACATGGGCACTGTTTGTTCCCACTGTTGCCAAGATTTTGGTCTTTTTACTTGAAACTTCCAGCCTTATCTTCTCCTGTTTATCAGTCATTTGGAAGCTTTTGGTTACGTGTCAGAGTGAGAAAGGGGCACCTACTTCTCTAAGGCCCTGCATTCACATTTCTCATCAGCAATATAGTCACTTCTGAGGCAGCTGATCTTTAGGCATCAGTGCCTGTGGAGCATTCGGTTTCTCCATCTTTTAAGGATTAACACCCCTTAAGAAACAAGGAGACTCTCTTTAGCCATCAGTGTCTCACCTCTTTCCCTAAAATTGCTCTGAGTTTTATTTTTTTTCCAAAATTCTCACCCTATCAGCTTTGACCAGGCTGCATAGGCATCTCCGTATGCAGCACTGGGCAACCCGTAAATCCCGTGAACCTGTGTTTAAAACCTTTAACGCTCCTGCAAGCTTTGCAAGGGGATCTCCTTTCTCTCTCTCTATGTTTTGCTGCCCTCTTCTGCACAGCTAGAAAATCTCTCACGGCTTTCAAATCGGAAAGCCCTTCTAAGATATCCGCCCTGGATATTACAGCTGCTCTCATGCACATTATGGGTCTTCCCTGATGGGAAGATGCAGCAGAGGCAGCAGCCAGGTACAAGGTGTTAGCAGAGACCAGGATTAACACTTCTGACAGAGCTGTGGGGAAAAAAAAAAAACAAAACCACAAAAAAAACCCACCAAAAACATCTAGTGAACGCTCTGCAGAAGTATCACAGAATCGTAGGAGTTGGAAAGGACGACTGGAGATCATCAAGTCCAACAGCATGCAGTAATGAACAGCCCCTGCAGCTTCACTGCAGTGAAAAGGGCATTTTCCAACATTCTATGTGCACCCTCTCAGTACTGAAGATGTTTCCCTCCCTTTTGATCCCATAACTCAAGATGTGGCATCAGGGAAGACAAGGACACTGCAGGGGAGTTGGACTATATGACCTTTGAAGATCTCTCCCAACTTAAACAATTATGTGATGCCATGATTTCAGGTTGCAAGCATGTCAGCCATAGAGCTGCAATAAAAACCAAGTATCTCTCCACCTACATACCTGTCCCACATTTATCATCTACTTAATGGGGCTTAGCCTCCATTTCAGATGTGACTGGAGAAATTTTATAGTGCTTTTATTGATGTGTTGAATATCTTTGCTGAAGTGTAAAACAGAAACTTACTTCAGGTTGACAGAAACCGAGAACCAAGGGCCTGTACAGCTGCAACTCTGCCAAAGCAAAAGAAATGGAGCAATTTCCTCCCATTAAAAGCCATCATAGGAAAAAGGCGACTGTGTCTGGTTTTAGTTGATTTTGTCCTTGAAAGGAAGGCAAATGATTTCCGTTAACTCACTCCTTGCAGTCTGGCACTAGAACGTCACTCAGTAATGCAGGAAACTGAGTCATCACCTTCTTCTTCTAGATAGATCTTGATTGACACTGCTGTTGTATCCACTACTGAGCCCGTGGCTTGTTTTAGACACCAAATAGCTTTCCTCACATGAAGACAAACCAGCAAAGCCTTTTATAATGCAATTCGTGATTTATGCTTATCATTTCCTTGTATAACTTCTTGCTATTTTCTCTATGGAGCCAGAGTATAAAAGCTCAGCAAAATAGCACTGACAGCAAAATATCAAATTAAATTCTTGTATTAAATAGTGTCTTCCTTCAGCAGTATATCATAGTGTTTTAAATCTTTTGAAAGGCTGGCTTGACTAGAGAGTCAACGAAAATTTGTACATCTTCACACTCTGGAAGAGGGCCAACTAACAAGCTAATAGCTGCTAACCCTAAGGTGTTCATCCAACCTCCATTAAGAAGATCAGACAAACAGAGGTTGATGTCCTACATGGAATATACTTCCACACACAATGAAAATGTTAGCAGAAAGCTCTGCCTGCAGCACAAGTGGAAGAATAGCTAACAGAACAAGAGATACACCCAAGACACAGATGAAGGACAAGTTCCCCACACGCTCGGTGCTTATGAACGTGCTGCTCATGGTCTAGAGCAATCAATACTACAGAGAGGACATTACAAAGTCTGTGACTGGCTTGCAACCAGAAAAGGTCTGATTTCACTGAATATTTGAATTACTGCAAATATTTTTCAAGAACATAGTCATTTATAATAATGTTAATATCTGGAGTACCTTGTGCTAAGCATCTCCCTGGAAGAAACACATAAGCTGGCATCAGACAGCAGATAGAAAATAGACAAATAGCTGGGAAAACTGCTAACTACTTTGTTTTAAATTCAGATACTAAGACATTGAAATGTTGAGCAACAGCAGAATGGAATCAACTCAGCCTGTAAAAGCAAAAAAGGCCACATTATTAGAAAGCACTCTTAAAGTAAATTTTGATGTTCACTTAATTATATCCCCGTGGTTGAATCAGGAAAACAAAACCTTGCCATATTAATATCATCTCACATTTTTATGAAGGTCTTTGATTGGGTTTAGTAGATGGTCTTAATGGGATCTGTCAAACAATAGGATAATCCTAATTTAAATGAAAAAGCTATCTCTCTGAAAAGCACATTTGTTTGATTAATGGCTCTTTCATTAAGGCACAAGCCTAGCAAGGCACTGAGTCATGTATTCAAAACATAATGGCTCACATGATTAACACAGAGTTAACATAGAAAGGTATAAGGTACTTAAGAAAAATCTCTTTATTCCTGAGAAGAAAAAGAAGGCTGTGATGGCAGTATTAATATTTACTGCTGGCTCTGCAGCAGCTACCTCTGCACTCAGTATAAATTATCATTTAAATTCTACAACCCTCCAGTAACGTGAAGGTCCAGGGAACTTAGGATAATAGATGATTTAGAGTTGCCTAAAAAATTCCATTGGAAGAAAATTCCTTAATATGTTTATCAAAATCATTACTAGAATGAATAATTTCTAATAACACAGTTAGAACCAGAGAATAATATCAATCAAATCAGTGAAAGCAGAAAGGCACATCTGTCAAAGCAGTATTGCCAGCAAAGAGGTGTATCGTAGCAAAAATGCAGAAAACTGCACTTTTTCTTCTCAGAAAAGCCATAATTGGCAAAGAACTTCAGTATGTGCCTGAACTATAAAGTACATGATGGAAGCAAAGCAGTGAGGTTATTATTACCCGGAATGGTGTAACTCAATTTCCCCCACTTATCAATTAACCTAGCATGGGAGAAACACCTTAGAAATTCAAAAATAAATATACCTTGGGAAGTGCTAATAGAGGTCTGATGTATAAGATGGTTGGCTATGATGTCCAAACTTCACAAAACTTGTACAACCACATATATTACTGATTCACTTGCAAACAAGCACACTACAGATCTGCCAATATACCAGAGTGCCTCAGGCCTTTTTGAAAACCCATTCTACATGAGAAACAAGAAAATCCTGACTTCTTTTATTTATGATTTAAAGCAGAGTCTCTGGGGTTTTGTCAAGGCTGAGAAATGTTCATGCTTCAAGGCGTGTTGCAACCATCAACTAGCAGAGGTCAGGAGGAATATGTCCTTGCTGTTACATCCCTTGAGGGTAGGACTAACCGTAGCATTTCAAGGCATGTGTGCTGGGCTACCGTAAAAAAGAACTCATTGATCCTGGCTAGTACTTCCTGTATCCCTGTCACAAAGGACATCTTCATGAGGATCTCAAAGAATATTTATTAGTTTTAGCCCTTCCGTCTTCCCCAGCCAGAAGCAACATGTCCAGAGTGTCTCTGAATTAGAGTTGAAGGGTCATAGGCAAAGTAATGTACACTGGGAATTGCAAATTGGTGGGGAGGACACCATAGCAAGGATGATTCTCAATAAATCTGTGCTCTCATCTAGAAGTAGAGAAGTGAAGAAAGATTTGATTTGTATACAGTAATGCTCTTCATCTTTTCAAGTCAGCCCTGGAGCAGCCTTATGAATATCAAGAGCATTATGCAGAGACCTCTGGACAGAACTCTGTATATGTCTCTACCATCATATAACTCAGCTTCACCATCACCTCCAGGGTCCTAGCTCCTGATAATCCATAGATATGCAAACATTGGTCTACTCGTGGGCTCTTTTGGAATAAACCAAACACTTCCACAACATTTGCTAAGTTTCAGTTGGGTATTTTCACTCCCAAACCCTTGTTCTGTGGACAGCATAGATGGGATTGCATTAGATCCCACGCTCTTAGCCTTACAGTGTGCTCAGATGGGGTTCCAGCAGGCTTTACACCCTTCACAGTACAGTGTGAACACTTCTTTCTGCTCTACAAAAGTCAAGTCCTGATTACTGTGGAGAAGTGGTGGCCATAATGAATGAGGGGAATGGAGAAAGCAGGAAAGGATGGCAGTAGATGCTTAAAAAAACACAGATGAGTGGGATGAAATCCCCAGACTTAACAAGTCCCCTATGTTGAACGTATTATTCCCATCCAATAAAGTACCACTGAAGAGCACCATTCCCAGCTGCAGCCCCTTTCTGTGGTCTGTCATCCCATCTCTCCTACAGCAATGTCAGCAAATACAGCAAAAGTGAATTCCACAGGGCCACAATTTCTCCCAGTTACAGCCATGCTAGGTTCCAGTCTGCCCCAGTAGACCTGTATGAAGTTTTGTCAGAGGAAATCTAGGCCCAGTCCTCAAGAGTTCATGAACCTTTCAGCGAAACTGGCTCCAGCTCCAAAAAATCCTGGGCTGATGTCCAAGAAAAACTCCTGCTCCAAGAACATCCTGCCTTGCCATAGCTCTTCTGAACCCATCCACCCAGCTCATGCCAAAGAATGCTAAAACACTCTCTGTCTTAAATTGCGCACGTAGAAGAGGTAAGGGATCTTACTATCAGGAAGGCAAGCAAAAACAGAAAGGCCAGGTGTCTGCTAAAGCCAGCCAGAAGGAGCCTCTCTCCTCTCTAATAGCTGGTATAACAAGTGGGTGTTAATTCATGCTAACTTACAGATGCATTACCATGGGATTATCCACTATACCCACATCTGTTCTTGCACTGAGTACTGAGGAAGAAGGAAGCAGAGACTGAGATGCTTTTCCTCCTGTTCTGCAAGCAGAAGAACATTTGGATTCTCATATTTATTAACCTGCTCTGGGATAGCGACTTTGAAACATATTATTTGAACCCAGGGAGTCAAAAATAGACAAAGGGATCTGATGGTGTGTGCCCTTGCAGACAAACCACATCTCCACATTTCTTGAACACCTCCACAGATAGTGACTCCACCACTTCCCTGTGCAGCCTGTTCCAATATCTCATCACTCTCTCTGAAAAGTTTTCCTAAAATCCAACCTGACCTCCCAAGTGTGAAATAGCCAGTGACATAAAGGGGCTGGTGGTTTGATGTCAGGAGCAAGGTTTTTACTCTTGTAAGACAGCGTGCACCCATTCTCGAGGTGCACCCATTCTTGAGTTTCCTTCAGGTTGTAATTCTTTCAGGAAGAGATCGGATGTACTCAGGAGATTTGAACATCCATCATGCAGTTCAAGTACAATGTTCAATTTTGCGCCCCTCACTCATTGAGGCCCTGAAGCATGTCCAGAGAAGGGCAGTGAAGCCATGGAGGGTCTGGAGCACGACACTTATAAGCTGAAGGAAATGGGATTGTTCAGTCTGGACAAGAGGAGGCTCAGGGGAGAGTATTGCTCCTACAACTCCCTGACAGGAGGTTGTGGCAAGGTGGGGCTCAGTCTCTTCTCCCAGGTAACAGTGATAGGATGAGGGAATGGTCTTAAGTTGTGCCAGGAGATTCAGGTTGGAAAATAGGAAAAAATAATTCTCAGAAGGAGTGGTAAGGTATTGGAACTGGCTGCCAAGGGAGGTGGTGGAGTCACCATCCGTGGAAGTGTTCACGAAACACAGAGGTGCGGCACTGAAGGACATGGTTTAGGAGGCATGGTGGGGACGGGTTGATTATTGGACTAATTGATATTGGAGGTCTTTTCCAAACTTAATTATTCAATGATACTATGCAACAGCAGAGGGCAGAGTTTTCTATGCCAGAATTTGAGTTTATTTCAAGCACAGAGCTCAGCCAGGGTCAGAGAACAGGTAGGTCAAAGAAGCACTTATGTAGATATTTTCAGGTATAGTCAGAGGGGTAGAAAGGACTAGGCAAGAATGCTGATCTCATTTGCACTGTATTTCTGGTTATCACATGCTCAACAGAGAAACTGCTCTTGATCTAGGTACTAAGTGTGTAGGACAGCACTGGAACCACTCAGCACAGCATCACCATTTCCTATACCACTGACACTAGTTTTCCTTTCAGTCAAGAAGAAATGGGGGAAATCTCTGTTTTAGACATTGTCAAGTCCAAGAATTTCCAATTCTACAAGCAGAGAAGCTTGTTATCATCACTTTGCAAATAATAAAGGAAGCAAAAATCCTTCTGTAGATTTGATGTGCAATGCCAGCCTGCTGAAGAGCAGGTTCAGGTCTTCATATCACCTCTCATTTCCTCTACGGCTTCAAGAAAGTTGTCTGATCTCTCTATGTCCTTCAGATCTGCCTTTCTAGGAGAGGACAATGCTGCTGACCCAGAAGCCTGTTGTAAGGAGAAAGGTCTTCGATTATCCAGTAGTACACAGACTGAACAAAAGGAGAGTTTAAGGAGAGGAAAAAGGGACTACTTTCAGCTCTGCTTCTTAATTGCCTAAAATGCTATTTGCAAGTAATTGGAGAAAAATGCTCAAGTGTTTATGAGTGGGGAGAGAGAAGAATCCCACTAATTTGCATCTCATTGTTGCTAACTGAGATAAATATGCTTTTCTCTTTCTTGTCAAAGTTCTATGAATGGTGGCCAAATTGCACAACACTGATCTTTCCCTAGTATGGGTAGATGGCGTATGTTCTCAGCACTGGCAGGACAAATGACTAATGAGATCTTCCTTTTTAGTCACAGTTATCTCCTAAAGCTTTAAACTAATGGGTAGTTAAAGCCTGGAGGCTTCACCTATTTGTTTTATGAAAAAAGCTCTCTCACTCCAATCTCCCTTGCAGTTTCTCTTATCTCCTCTCTACAGCCTTGATACTAAAGTCCAAAGGAGTCCATATAAACGGCAAGATGAAGAGTACAGATGTGCATCCAAATATGGAGTCCTCAGTATAGGAGAGACGAGGACCTGTTGGAGTTCATCCTGAGGAAGGCGAAAAATGACCCAATGAATGAAACACCTTTCCTTCAAGGACAGGCTGAGAGAACTGGGGCTCTTCAGCCTGGAAAAGAGAAGGCTCCAGGGAGACCTGAGAGTGGCCTTTCAGTATCTAAAGGGGGCTGTAAGAAGAAAGGGGACAGATTATTTAGCAGGGTCTGTTGTGATAGGACAAAGGAAAATAGTTTCAAACTACAAGAGAGGAGATTTAGGTAGGATATAAGGAAAAAGTTTTCCATGATAAAAGTGGTGAGATGATGGCACAGGTTGCCCAGAGAGATTGTGGAAACCCCATCCCTGGAAATATTCAATGTCAGGCTGGATGAGGCTCTGAGAAGCCTGATCTAGCTGTAGGTGACTCTGTTTATTGCAGGGGAGTTGAACTAGATGACCTTTAAGGATCTTTTCCAGCTCAAATGATTCTATGATTCTGATTCTAAGAGTAGGCAAAGTGTGGGCCATCTGTTCACACTGCATGAGCAAGCACTTGGTTTTCATGTTCCTCCACATTTATCCAACTATTTGCATCTCAGTCTCCACCAACATGTGGATTGAGTTCAGACTGATTGGACCCACATCTAGGTTGAACAAGCATTGTGAACTGACCCTTGCTGATATCAACTGGTTTTGAATCGAGCTGGAAATATATATATATGTGAATTACATATATAGTTTTGTCTTTATTATTTAGAAGAGTATTTCCAGTCAGCTGGCACCATAATGAGCAGTCAGGATTGGGTCATCTGCATATATGTGTTGGCATACACTTGTGTACTAGTGTCTCAGATACCATAATAGTCAATAGTCATGGGTAGCATGCAAATCCTTTTACACTGATCTTTAGTGTCATTTTAGATACCCTAGGCAATCCTACCTGGCTATAATTATTGCTTCAAATGGACACAACTCTCCTGTATGGCCTCTGCTCTCTCTACCATCTCCATGAAAATTGATTGGGTGCCAAATGGCAGTAAGAACCTGTGACAACCAAGGTCTACCACTGATAAATAGTGCCAGCTTAGACCAGAGTGATGCACTCTAAAGCAGAAACTTAGAAGCTATTCATCCAGAAAGTCGTAGGTCACTCAGAAGACCTCTGCTACTTCTGCCTGCCCCATAGATATTTTTGTATGCTGACAGGCACCCCAAAAGACATGGGGCATTTGTATTTGGCAAATTAATTCTACCTTTGTGCTGTTGTCTGCACTAGCTAGAAATTAACAGAGAAAAAATCCAAGAAGTATTCATAGCCAAAGTCAATGTAAGCAACCTCATGAGGTATAATGTATTGGGTAAAGAAATCCATAATTTTGAATCAGTTATTGTTTCTTTTCTCTGAGCAATATTCCTATTTGACTTTTTAAACTAGTAAATCTGCATTAAATAGTAGATCACTTAACTCTATTTAGATTTATATATGTTGCCTCTCACATACATTTGCTGCACATGATGTTAACTGCACTCCTTGCCAATAAGCCATCCAGAGAAGCAGAACAACATTAAAGATCAGGAGAAAACAAAAGCAAGTCAATAACAACCTCAGTGGTAATTTCATGATGAGAAACTCACTCGTGGCCTTATTTGTGCCTGGGAGCTCTCATTGTTCTTATTATGAATCCTCAGGCATGAAAAGTGGATGTGACTTCTAATTTAAATAGAATTCGTAGCACCCTCCAGAGCTGAATCTTCCTGAAATTATTGAGCTTGAGTTCCAACACTGCACTTTAAGGAGAGTTGCATGTTCTGAATAGTGTTGTGGCAGCATAGTTGAATGATGGAGACAAGCATCACTGCCCTCCTGGTAGAAAAATGGAACCCCCGTTAACCATGTTTCATACACTTCTCTAAGCTACATGCTAACCTGGAGTGGGTCTGTGCTTCTGGGGGGGGGGGGGGGGGGGGGGGGAAGATAGGGAGTGCTCCCTGAGGTATTCTAGGAAGTCATCATAGTAGTAAGCTTCTGACTTCCCAAGGATAGAATGGATGCAAATGATATTGACATTTGGCGGGACATGTAGTGTGGATCATATCTTGTCCCGAATGTCTGAATATTTGGAAAAGAGTGGAACCCACAAAACCAGAAACATTGCCTCACCAGTAGCAGCAATGATCAGTCTCAGTACTTCAAAGAATGACAAAGTCTGTTTAATTGCTGCAGGTTATCGAAAGGTATTTCTTTCTCTGCAAGCCCTTAGCATTACATATCAAATTCTGCTACAGTGTTCACATGGATCTTGGTACCACTTAGACAGCACAGAACACTGTGGTATCTCTCCCACTTATTACTTATCAGATAATCAATAAGGTACAACAGCCCTGTTCAAAGGACACTCAGACCCTCAGGTACGGCACAATATATGAATTAGCTCTATCACTTGGTAAGGTTTCACACTGGGATTGTTTAGTCTGGAGGAGAGAAGGCTCAGGGGACACCTTATAGCTCTCTACAACTGCTTGAAAGGAGGTTATCAGTTCTTATCCCTCAGGTGAGGTGAAATTTCCATCCACCAACTAAAGGTGGATTTTCTACTGCTTACATTACCTAAAGCAATTTGAGTGTCAAAGTTTCTGAAGTGTCATCCACATGCTGCATAGCCCCTGTCCCATGGTGAGAACTGCAGAGGTATGTCATGAAAGTATCTAGGTCAGTTCAAATCAGCATTGCCCAGACTTGCTCACCTCCTCCTCAAGGGCATTTCCTTCCTGTTTCCTATCATTAGTGCTGCATTTGTACCTGACTTAGCACATGCCTGGCCTCAGGCTCCTGGTCTCTGCTACAGCTGCCTGAAAACACATTTGTAAAAATCCTGAATGATATGATGATATATGAATGCATATTTTTGGTACTTCTGATTTCTTTTCCAAAATAACTTTGCTTACTTCTACAGGAAAGTACAAAGACAGAGGGACCAGGCACTAGAGCCAAGGATCCGCATTCTAGAAAGGAATACAGAATTCTACAAAGGATTTTGAGATCAGAGCAATCTCCTACAGCTAAATAAATCCTTAGGCACATGATGAATTAAGCAGAACTAATGAAAGGTTTTAACCTCTGCGTACTGCAATTTCATATGGCATTTTGGATATTTAAAAGCATACATTCAACACTTAGTTGAAGGAAAGTGACATGAGTGAAAGTTTTGAGGAACTGATCATAACAAGGGTGGGCTGATCTGATTCTGGAAGAGTAAAATGTGGGTATTACTGAGTTGTATATATCGTATATATATATATATATATATATATATATGAGAGAAAGAAGTAGCAATTACCTGAGTTGTGAATTGGTTGGACATCCTCATATACTATTTTTTCCTTTATCCCTGCCTTTAAAATTTTTGAAAAATTATCACCACAAATACCAGCATGCCTTCATGGACAAATTAAAACAAAGGCTCTACTATGTTTTCACAAGCCAAAAAAAAAAATGCTTACAACACTACTCTGATCCTGTGGCAGTGTTCAGAGGTCTGAACTCTGCAATGGAAGAAAAGCAGGCAAAGAAAAAGAGTGATGGAGATCTGGGACCCTCATGATGCTCGTGCCTGGGACAGAACACATGGTTTGCATAGTCTGCATCAAATGGACATCAGTGACCCAAAAACTAGGTCTCTTCCAGTCCCATCTGTGTGTTATGATGGAGGTTAAGGTGACTTTGAGGGAATGCTGGCTGACAGATGTGAAATAAACATCTTGAAATCAGAAGGCTCAGTACTACTTAATTTCTCTGTTTGAGGATAAGACAGTTCTGGAGGCAAGAAACCTTTCTGCTGAATTAGCTCCTCCATCTGGAAATCACTTTGTTGTATGACATGAGCATAAAATGATCAATGTGCATCCTTTGGGGCCCAGAAGTGAATGGTACATATGATATTTTCAAGAAAAAACAGAAGTAGTTGAGAGCCTTTCAAAATTGCTCCAAGGTGGCACAGGGCCCAGAGATCTGAGGTTTCAAACTTGCAAAAAGTAACTCTTCAACAAATATTAATCCTTTTTATTTCTCTCTTCTCTCTGTTCCACATCTCGTCCAGCTAACAACTTACCAAGACCCTACGATTTCAAGTGAAATACTGTGCTTAATCAGATCAGCATGGGCTAGTGCCAGGAGTATGGAGGTCACCTCTGAAGATTGCTCTTTTATAGATGACAGTTCATTGCTTCAATGGTGGAACACTTGGCAGCATACAAAGATGCCAGAAGCAAAATCGACTTCAGTTTCACCTACTGCAACACTTGCAATAGGACTCCTTATATCAAGAGCTTTGGGCACAAACTAGGGTGTGAGGAGAAACAGAATATGTTTACCAATGACAAGAATCATATCCATGCTAGTTTGATCATAGGATCATAGAACTGTTTGAGTTGGAAGGGAACTTTAAAGGTCATCTAGTCCAACTCCCCTGCAATGAACAGGGACATCTATCTATACCTGAATGAGTTGCTCAGAATCCTGTCCAGCCTAACCCAAAGCATTACTCCCCATGTCTCCAAGTCATCCTGTCTGTGTTGGGGCCATTCAAGTCACAGACACAAACCGTGTTATAGTAGACCAGGCATATCTTGATGGGAAAACTTGTGATTAAATAGACAGAGATCATTAAGTTATTCATGAGAAATTTAGGAAGAAGCAGTAAAACCTCTGGACATGGGCCAGTGAAAACCTACTTGATATGCTCCTCAAGTTGGAGCATACCAGCATCTCTCAGACAGGACCTTGACTCCTGGTGAACACATTGCAGTTATGAGGCTCTGCAACACATTTTGATCCCTAGATGGACTTCAAACTCTTTCTTCCTTGAGACTGTATGGATCTACTCCACATTCCTCCAAATTTTGGGCTTGCTGGGGGAAGTTTTCTCCTGCTGCAGCTGCATGATTGGTTGCTGTCCATGGCCACCAGAATGCTCTTGAGGACAAAGTCCTCTATGTTCCAGGGTAGCACAAGAAGGACTTCCCCAATGAAGACGAATTCCAGCTCCCCTGCCTGTTCCTTCAGGTTTGGAAAGTCACAGCTATGCAATCTACCACACTGTGCATTAGTCACATCAAACTGGACCTGCTGTTGGTAACCTGCTTTGGCAGGGAGGTTGGAATTGATGAACCCCAGATGTCTCTTCCAACTCCTACTATTCTGATTCTGTGAAAATTGCAGGGGAGTTGGAATAGATGACCTCTGAAGGTCCCTTCCAACTCAAACAATTCTATGAGTCTATGATAATAAGTGACCCAGAGGAGGAAGGGGAGATAAGAGACATACCTGGTGCCTCCGTCCCCTTACAATATGGGAGTTTCAGAAAGTTGAGTGGGTACAACCAGGGGCTAAAACTTGCAGCTATGTTTTCTTCTAAATAACATCCCCTGGCAGACGTGCAGACTTGGGCACTAGGATTAGATGGTCTTTGGACTGGAGATGTATAGTATCTTTTATTTTCTCATTTACCATGTCCCCCTGTTTCTTCCACGCTGCAGTGACTGTCATGAAAAATGCTATTTCCATAGGTGCAGGAGTAGGCAGGAGGTAAATTAGAGACAAACTCTGGTTTTCTGTCTCTAGATCTATAGGTCTCTTGTTCTGTCTTTCTCTAGTAAGAGAGAAGTACTTGAATGTGCAACAGAAGTTTAGATTGCTATTTCCAGTGCCCTCATCTCCATCACTGATGGGAAATGCCTTATTTTTGCTAGCTGCTATTTTAATCGCCTTCAGAAAATCCTGAAGAAGTTTCTCTACTAAGCCTGAGCAATATGTACCCACTGTGGTTTCCTTTCTTACTCCTTACTCCTTCCTAGCCTTGGCTGGGCTGGATACATGGCCAGCACAAGGTCTCTAAGCTGTGCTGACCTGCATGACTATTGTTCTCTCCACACTCTTAGAGCACAGCTGAGCTAACCTCCCTTGCATGTCATCACACAGCTTCAACCTCTCTGCCATTCTGCATTTTTTTATTATTACATCATAGATCAACCACTGGGGATGACTCTATATCAAAGACAGTTCACATTTTCAATGAAAAGTTTTATGTGGTAATTGAAGCTAGTTTGGCTAATTAAAGGAAGGAAAGGAGACTACACTCCCTTTTACTCTGCAATAAACTGGGAGTAGCAAGTTAGTAGAACAAAGAAATAGGTATCAGGGTGGAAAGAGATTTTTCTTTTCAGATTCCTGCAGGGGGGCTGGAACTGGATGATATTTAAAGTCCCTTTCCACCTAAGCCTATGATTCTATGATTCCTACTTTCAGCTAAGAGAAGCACAGGAACCCACACTGCTGAGTATCAGAAGTTGTCCATGGATGGTGGATTTCCACACACTTCCATGTCTCACCTCTTGAGCACATCCAATAAACCTGGCAATCACAGACCCTTCTCAGCAAGCATCCCATTTGCTGTTCATTGAACCCATCACGCAGCTGCTGTGTCTTTCTCCACCCCTTAAACACTCCTAATCATAAAGAAATGTATGCTTTAATAAAGCAAAGAAAGGAGCCTCTAGAATCAAAGAATTGTTTGAGTTGGAAGGGAACTTTAAAGGCCATCTAGTCCAACTCCCCTGCAATTAACAGGGACACCGACAGCTACATCAGGGTGCTCACAGGTATATATCAAGGGGTATGCTCTAAGAAATGTCACATCATTTTCAGTGGAGTAAGCAATTGCATTCCCCATAAATCAGCAGCTCTTGCTGCAGGAGCAGGGAGCAGGAAACACAAATCCCAGGCACTGTGCGGGTGAGGCTTTGCCCTTCACTCCAGGTCCTTGAGTTCAGCCGCAAACAACAGCGAGTGCAAGGGTGGGCAGATCTGAACTGAAGTTTCACACGACCTTCCTCCCTGAACCAAATCCGCTGACGTCCACCCGGTCCCAGTCTGGGCACAAATCCAGAGCCTGCTTGTGAAAGTTTGTCCCCCTTCCAAACTACCCCAGCTGGAACCTCTGAGTTCCTGAACCTGCTCCTCCTGCAGCAAGAACAGCTCTGGGCTGTGGTTCACCTTCATGCAAACAGTCTCCATCTACACAGCTCCCCAGTAACAACCTGAAAGCTGCCCCCACTACACCTCCAAAGCAGGGGCATGTAGACAAAAAGCAGTCTGAATACTAGGCAGTGACATTCTCAGTTTGCAGCCAAATCCCTCAAAACTGTCTTGTGTCACTATCACTATGCTATCTCCATCCCACCATCTCTTCCTTCACAAGTGCAGAAAACAGCAGGCTTTGATGGAAAGACTGAAATGAGTTATTAATTGCATCTTTTTTCTTTCCTTCTTTCCTTCCACTTTTTCCTCTTTTTTTTTTCCTTTCCCTTTCCTTTTTTCCTTTTTTTACTTTTCCATCTTCTTTGACAGGACAAGAGTTGCACCAGGGAAGATTCAGTTTGGGTATTAGGAAAAATTTCTTATCAGAAAGAGTGGTAATCCATTGGAACCAGCTATCCAGAGAGGCGATGGAGTCATCAACCCAGGAGGTTTTCAAGAAATGTGGAAATGTGGCACTAAGCGACGTGGTATAGTGGGCAATATTGGCAGTAGGTGACAGTTGGACTAGATGATCTTTTTGGTCTTTTTCAACCTTGATGATTCTGTGATTCTTTTCCCTCTTCTTTTCCTTTTGCAAGGCTCATTTTCCAACTGAAATAAATAAGGAAATGATTCCTTTGAGAGGTGCCCTTATCTTTAACACAACACCTGGATTTCCATATCAAGGGGCTGGCACTTATTTCTCAGAGTTAATAAAAAAAGCCCCAGGAAATTCTGACCTACTCTCAGCCACTGGTGAAAAACCTATTGATAAAAATAGCAAATATTGTATGAAGAACTGGACAGACTCTGAATGAGGATTATCTCTAAACCAAATAGGTATTACAAATAAATAAAAGCAATAAAGGCCATTGCATCTAAACAGAGATACAGACAAGCTGCTTTTGCAGTAAGAAAAGCAGTTATTGCCATTTTTATTCTTCAGAAAGATGAAAAAGAAGAGCTGAAACTCATAAACTAGCAAGTCAACATGATTAAAGTAATATATAAACATGAAGCAGTCAAAATAGAAATGCAATTAGGACAGTGAAGAAAGAAAAAAAACACACTAGATTGCAGAATAACTTCACAAAATAGCATTTCAAATTGCAGTTTGGCCTCTCTCTAGTTAGAAGCTGGAAGGAAATGAGCTTAAAGAGCCCTGATAAGCGGATAACCGTATTATACCAATTCATTCCTCCCTCCAACACAGCTCCTTAATGGGATCCTTGAGCACTGGAGAGGGTTGGAGAAGTGGCTATCATCCCTCGGATAACAATTCAAATCCTCTTCTCAATGAGATGTTTAATCCCAGATCTGTTCTAAGGACGGCAGGCCAAGAAAGTGGCTGGAGCAGCTGCCATGCTGTGTTGTTTCCCTCCCTGCTCAGGAACAGGTTGCCCAGAGAAAGTGTGGATGCCCGAACCCTGGAGGTGTTCAAGGCCAGGTTGGATGGGGCCCTGGGCAACATAAGCTGGAGGCTGGCAACCAGCTAATGGCAGGGGGTTGGAACTTTGTGAATTTCAAGGTCCCTTCCAACCTAAGCCATTCTCTGATTTCCTAGGTGAAATGTAGTTTCTTGGACCGTAGCTTTGTCCTTGGTAAAACTGGTTCAGTCAGGTGGCTTCCCAAGTATCAGAGCGCAGAAGTGAAGACCATCACAGTGCAGAAGGCGACACAAGTTAAATCCTATGCAAGACCTCAAGTGGTTAAATTTCTTACAGACATAGCTGCTCACATGAACAGTGACAGCCTGAGTATTTATAATCCCTAATCACCAAAAAACAGGAACAATGGAGGCAGAAAAGTAGTATAGACTTCATGTCATGTCTGTAGCTCAGCCCTGGGAGAACAAAGGGATTCAGACAACAGCTCTTACCCAGGTGCTCATCTATTGCAGAGCAGTATACCCCAATGGGTTACATGGACATCAGGGATGTGAATGCAGGGCAGGTGGTAGGTGTATCTTACAAAGGGAGAGCTCTGCATCTTCAGACCCTTTCCTTGGGGTCTTTATCTAAGGAGCAGGAGGCAAAGGGACGAGGCAGCGTGTGGTGACAGGAAAAGGGGAAACGGACACAGACTGATGCATAGGAAGTTCTGCACAAATGTGTGTGGGAACTTCTTCACAGTGAGGATGACAGAGCACTGAAATATGTTGCCCAAGAGAGGTGGTGGAGTTTCCTTCTCTGGAGATGTTCCAGACCCAGCTGGACACCTACCTGTGCAACCTGGGCTAGGGAGCTGCTTTGGCGATGGGGTTGGACTGGATGATCTCTAGAGGTCCTTTCCAACCCCTACAATTCTGTGATTCTGTGATTATCAGTGCTAACAGATCATTCCTGTCCACCAGGCTTTCAGCACTCTGATCTAGATGTAGGTGTCCCTGTTAATTGCAGGGAGGACCTGCAATGGACCGGATGTCTTTTAATGATCCCTCAAATGACTCTGCGATTCACTGGGGACAAATCCTCAAAGATTCAGAATTTGGATCACCATTTAGGGGTGGACCATAAGGACATTCAGGTCTGAGGGATTTTCACAGAACACTGAAAAGAGATGGGTCATTTGGAAAGAAGAATCAAAAGCTGGCTCCTTGCTTGGCCTTGATATTACCAGTGCAGGCAGATGCTTGATTCAAGGGTTTTGGCTTTTACTTATGCACTGGAGATATGGAAATCACAGAAAAGAGAGGACAGGTAGACTCAGATCTACGCTGAATCCAAAATACACCTGAGTGAGGTGACACATACATGATTCAGCAAAATGTCAAAGCATGCTAATTGTCTGAAAACCAATTTTACAGAAAATGTAACATTTTTTCAAGTAAGAAACACCCTGTGTTTTTATATGTTTTTATATGTGTTTTGTAAACAGTCCTAGGACAGTTGAAATTTTTCAGTCATCCAAATGAAACCTAGAGTTCAGATATTTTATTAATGATCGGGGATGTTATATTTATCAGCCTATGGTCCCAGCAAGAAAGGAACAAACAGAAGCACGTATTTATACTATATGTTGGAGCAAGCAGTGCTGGCACTCAAAGACACTTCCAGACAGATCCAGACACTGATAAATCCTGAGTTGGCCATTAAAAATCAAGTGCCCAGCTTCAAAACCCACAAGAGAATTTGACATTTATAAATAATAATAACAGCAGCAGAAGAAGCAAAAACTTTGGCATCTTACCCTTGGCTTTCCGCTGTATTCCCAGCTCGCGTTTCTCAGCCAGCATTCACTTTTTGATCATGAAACCTGAGAATATGGTATGTTAGAGGATCCCAGGAGCTGGATGTTTCAGGGAAAACCTCAAATATTGCAAAACTAACCAAAATAAATTGCATGATTTGACAGCAGTGTTGTGCCTGGCATCTTTATGAGGCAGGCTCATATAAATTTCTTCCACTTATCTAGGAAAATCTACTGAATATCTGTCCTTTCCACCAGCAACTAAGTGATTTTTAGACACATTTAGTTTTATGCTTTTCTCAACTTATTCTTTTTGTTTGTTTATTTCTTTATTTATTTCCATGGAAAGGAAGAATGAGGGAAGAAATGGAACGGAAAAGCCAAGAATATCCTTGATTTTCATTTTCCGAAAATGGCCAGTTTGAAGGTGAAAAAAAAATGTTTTGCTTGTTGGGTTAATGCAAATGCCCCTTTTTAAAATAACAAAAAATGCTATTTCCCATCCAAACAAACTTCCAGCACAGGGAAATACACGATTTGATTGTGTAAGTCGAGTGTGCTTCAGTGCACTTAGGGCAAATAGGGAAGCGGACATGTTTAAGACTATAGATGCAGTTCTGGCTTCCATCCCCAGCTCCATCCCTTCCTAAAATTTTCTGCCTCAGTTTCCTGTTCATAAAAGACACTAAAAATAGCATCTAACCTCCCAGAGGAAGCTCCGCGGAATAATTGACTAATGTTTGCAGAGTGTCAGCAAGCACTAATTATTATCATTAGCTAGAGAAGAACATTTGGGGTTTGCTTTGGTCCTAATTGGGTTTATTTTCCTGGGCTCAATGAGCCACTGCATCAGTGAACCTCTGATGGGGCTGTAAGTGGCTCCCCAAGGCACTGCAACACTTCATGACAATATAAACACCAACGACTTAATTCAGCACTACCACAGCCTCCAGGACAGCAATGGTCCCAGCCTTCATGCTGAGGATGAGCAAAACGCCCTATTACTTTGGGCTTATAAAAGAGCTCAGGCTGAGCTACCCGACTTCATTCATCATTTGATTTGTCTGATCCTTTTCTTCAAAGCTAGTAGGATTGAAAAGAAGTAGTTGCTCCAGAAGTAATGCCTCCTAATTAATTTTCATGGAATAGAATCACAGAACCATAGAATTGCTCAGGTTGGAAAAGACTTACAAGATCATACTACCCTAACTCTAACAACCCACTGATAAATCATGTCCCTGAGCACCACAACCAAACAGATTTTAAACACATTCAGGGATGGTGACTCAACCACCTCCCTGGGGAGACTATTCCAGTACTTAACAACACTTTCTGTGAATAAGTGGTATCTAACCTAAACCTTCCCTGGCACAACTTGAGGCTATTTCCCCTTGTCCTGTCACCTACCATCAGTGAGAGAAGAGACCAACCCTACTCTTACTGCAATTACTTTTCAAGAATTTGAAGATAGCAAAAACATGTCCCCTCAGTCTCCTCTACCCCAGACTAAACAGCCCCAGCTCCTTCAGTCACTCCTCATAGGGCACATTCTCCAAGCCCTTCACCAGCCTTGTTATCTTCTTTGGGCCTGCTCCAGCACCTCCATCTCCCTTCTGTACTGAAGTGCCCAAAACTGTGCTCAGTACACAAGGTGAGGCCTCACCAATGCCAAGTACAGGAGGAGGATTTCTTCCCTAGTTGTGCTCACCACACCATTCCTGATGCAGGCCAGGATGACATTGACCTTCTTGGCCACCTGGGCACACTGCTGGCTCATACTCAGCTGACTGTCCATCACTATATGGAGGTCCCTTTCCATCAGGCAGCATTCCAAAAACTCCTCCCCAAATCTGTAGCCTGCGGTTGTTCTGAAAGACATTAGCTACTGAGAACACAATAACACTATTTGATAGAGCATATTATCAGCCACAAAATATTATTTTTCAACATAGCTGCCACCATTATCTGTGCATTTTGACCAGCAATGAACAAAAGCCTGAATGTTGTGCTCATAAAATCTGCACCAACGGAGGTGACACACTATTTCACAGCTGCTATGACAGTGTAATTGACAAAACGTACCACACACAATCTCACTGTACTCAGATCCACTGTTTGGTCTCCATAAACGTTCAGCAATTGTTGATGAATGTCAGTGAGTGTCATTTTTGCCACATGAAGGAATTCAATTCCACATCTTTGCTTCAGATGCACATCCATGTAAGATGCCAGTTTATCAGACTGCCTCTCTGCTGCCATCAAATTGTAATGGAATATTGGTGGGAAGATTTAACTTCTACCACCACCATCTGCCTCCAAAGTTGTGGGCCAACATCCTAAAATAGAAGGAATTACTTTTGGAGCAGCCCTCATATTTTTCTGACCAGGAAAATATCAGCTACTGTCACCCTTTGGTTTTACACCAGGTATACAGATCTGTGCAAGTTCAGCCAAAATTACAGAAGGATCCAGAGGCATGAAGTGGTAATTATGTGACCTTATTTACAGCTTATCAATTGTTTTGACAACCTGAAACACAGAACAAAGTTTTCTTTAGTAAAAAGGAATCCAATGTCAGATGTTTTCTTCTTTCCTTATAGTTTAATTTCAAGTAAAAATACTTCCAATACTGATATTAAACTGATTATCTGGAGCATGTGTAGCACAATTTGTCTTCTAGTAGAAAAAGGAGAGAACATTTTATGGGATGAACAGCTGCCAGCAATCTAATTTCCTCATGTCCTTCCTTTATATCTTCTTGTGACTGCATTTAATCCAAGTGTTTATGTTGACTGATAAAATCAAGTCCTTATTACGGAAAAGGATCTTAATAGATCACACTTTCAGTACAACCTTTTGTTCTTTTTCTCTGTAAAGAAACTATTTCACTTGTTTGTTTGTTTAATGGAAAAGTAACAGTTCCATCTATTAGGATTTTGACAGTCACTAATACCTAGTACAGATAACTGTACAGATATCTTTGCCTGCTGTAGGGAATCTGCTTTAGTAGGATGATGATCTCTCTAAACCTGTTGATCTCTGTGAGATCTCTTCCAATCCCTACAATTCTGTGATACTGTGTGTGATAAGGAAATAAGGATATAATAAAAAGTTTTTATGTGATAAGGGTAGTGAGGCACTGGAAGAGGTTGCCCAGAGAGGTGGTGGATGCTCCGTCCTTGAAGACATTCAAGATCAGTCTGGATGAGACTCTGAGCATCCTGATGTAGTTGTAGGTGTCCCTGTTCACTGCAGGTGAGTTAAACTAGATGGCCTTTAGGGGTCAAACTTCAAACTTAAATGATTCTACAATTATGGATGCGGGGCAGGGGTCCAATGGGCACGAGGACTTAGGGGAAGAGGCAGCCTGACCCTGTGAGGTGCCGACTGAGGGACAGTGATGATCATGTCTCATGCTTTCTCCTCTATCAGGGGAACAGGGGAAGGTCCCAGCAGGATGGCAGCTGTGCAGAACAATGTCTCAGCTCCACAGTAGAGCTGTAAGTGAATTGTTATTCACCTCCTGCTGCTTGTAAGCAAAATATTCTCCTTTCTCTTGGGAAGACTGTGTCTTTAAGAGCTAGACAGACTTGATCCTTTTGCTCACACCAAAACCGCTACAGTTAACAGGACAAAGCTTGGAGAAACCAGCCTGTGTTACCCCAATATGACATTAGATGTCACCCATGCACTGCATTCCCTGAATGTCCCACTGTCCTGGTCCCCACATTGGGAAGCTGCATACAGACCATTGCCCCCTGACATCCGAAGACTGATTTCAGGTGATTCAGGTTGTGGTGGACCTCAAGAGGTCACCATGCCCATGGACCTGGAGATGGCCATAACAGAGATGTGCTGACAGCCCAAGATCTGGAAGCAGTCAGATGGCAGAGGGGTATCTCATCCCCCTATGGCTCTAAGTCTTGGGGTGCAGCGGGACGTAACCCTTCAGAGCAAAGAACTGGGCTCACAGGATGATCCACAGCACAGGTTTTAACCCTCCACACAGCCCACGATCCATGTCAGCTAGCACTGCTCATGCTTAAGGAAGGGGAAATGACTTCAAACTAAAACAGAGGAGATTTGGACTGGAAATAAGGAAATTGGATTTTACTAAAAGGGTAGTAGGGTGATGGAACAGGTTGCCCACAGAGGTGGTGGATGCCCCATCCCTGGGGTTCTTCAAGGTCAGGCAGAACAGGACTCTGAGCAACCTGAACTAGATGTAGGTGTCCCTGTTGATAGTAAGGGGTTGGACTAGATGACCTTTAGATGTCCCTTCCAACTCAAATGGTTCTACGAATCTATGATCCTCTGGAGGTAACTGAAGGGTTTGAAGATTGGTCCCAAGTGGGAGGTACACCTAATTCAGCATGAATCATGTACCTAATGCATATTTATGGTATCAGATGTGCTGTGCTAGAGAACAGGTCATTGGATGGGACCGTGGCCAGTGATGACAATGGAATCACTTTTATTTGTAAGGCAGGAGGGCTGCTCTGCAAAACCAGGACTGAGCAGCCTTGGTCTGAAAACCTCAGTGTGGTTGGGGTGCTGGGTAGAATGGGATGGGCATCCTCCTGGCAGTGCAGAGGAGCAAAGGAGGCCAACCTCATGAAAGCCCATGGAAATCCCCTCCCAAATTCCCATCTGTGGTGTTTCCTCTCTCATAAGGGCAAGCGTTGGTGGCAGGAGGAGGGAGGCACTTGGGGAACGTGTTTACAGAGCTTCTGCCAAACCACAGGAAGTGCCAGCTGCTGGAGATGAAGAGCAGGAAGAGGAGGAAGAGGAAGAGGCCAAGGCTCTGTCAACTCCTCTCCACCACTGCTGGCAAACAAAAGCCAGAGCACAGCACTGCTGTTGTGAAGAGACACGAGAGATACAGGAGGGGCTGAATCCTTCTCTCCTTGCTGTTTTATCTCACAGTAGCTCAGAGGGTGAAGTCTGCCAGTGAAGGGAGAGGAAAGCATCTTGGAAATACATTGCTCTTCCACCCATAAAAAGGTGGTTTTGCTCAGACACCAAAGCTTCTGGATCTGGCAGCTGAGGGCAGAACTTTGTCAGTGAGACACAACAGCTCACAGTACAGAAAGCTGATATTTATTTGTCTTAAATGTAGTTTGCCCTGTTTTGTATATACCATTTATTTATTGCATTCCTTTTTACTCATGTGTGCATCTTTCCCTGTTTTCCCAGTGTTTGAAGGGCTGGCAGCAGAGCAACTCAAGCATCTGAGGAATCCGCTGCCATGGCCACTAATTCCAGCCCTGAGCTGCCACTTGCCCATTTTGGCTACCAAAGTCTTGGGCAGTGGGCTTGCAGATGCTCTTGCTCTATCAGAGGGTGCTGAACACCCCTACAAAGTATTATGGAGTGTCAAATAGCACTTGGGGCCAGGCACCATGGGGCTCTCCTCTACTGATACCTCTCGAGCATAATTTGGGCAGTAGATTCATGGTATAGATATATACCATAGATATATATATCCTCCTCAGAGTGCAGGGCCTTGTGCTTGCAGCCCACACGGCTTTGTTCGATTGCTGGCAAAGACCATTTGCTCATAGTATCTAAAGAGAAGTACTTCTCAAAATTCACCAGAGTAGTACTCTGAATCGTTTCTCTCTGTTCTCATATTTGATTTGCTCAGTGAGGACAGATACTCCACACCCTGATTTATCTGTTCACATCTGCAGGGGCACAGCCACGCAGAAAAACAACCCACCTACTGAAATATTGCCTCATACTTCTCAAAGCCATTAGGAACTTCAAATTAATCTGTAACAGACTGAATTTAAGAGCTAAAGAAAAATATAACTTCATTTTGCTGGACATGCTATTTCAGAATGAATAATACAGCTCTGTTTTAATGGCCATTAAACAGACTCAATAAAAGAGCGAAGTCCCCAAGAGATTTCAGCTGACAGTGAACATCCTACTGAATATAGGCAAGAGTAAGAGTTATTCTGACATTGATTCTGCACTGAAGTCTATGCAATTAGTAGTTCGCTGCACTCCTTTTTGACAATGGCTTTCTCAAATCCCAAATGTCCATAGTGAGGTAAAAGTTGTTGGAACACCTTGTAGTCGAAAACTTTGTGCAGGCTCTCATATCCTGAGGTGCTCTTAATCATCTGTATGTGATGCTGGTTCCCAGAAGAATGGCCTCTGCTATTAGCTGAGCTATATTTAGTCTCATTTATTTTTTGCAGACTTGTATATCACAATGACCATGTGATAACCTAGAGAGACTGGGTTTCTCTTGAAGTCAAAAAATCACATTCTTTAAACATTTATTTTGAGGTATGACTTCACAGGTCTTTCTATCATTCTCTTCCGGACTTAGAGTATGGTACAAGAAATATATTGCCCTGCATACAAATGCTAAACTTTGACATGGCTACATGCTTGTTTATACCTTCCAGTATACTTCTTGCTCCATCCAGAAGAGAGTGGATTTCCTGACTCCCCTGTAAACCATTGCCCAAATGGGTTGTTCCCATTCTGTACCTGTGCAGTTGGATCCTTCTGCCTCACTTTATGCTGCATGTCTTCTCACTATAGCTCACTGTGCATTTCCTAGCCTAGTTCACCGGCGTGGCTATGATGGGTTGACAGCTGGACTAAATAATGGAATCATAGGACATCCCAAGTTGGAAGGGACTCATAAGGATCATCAAGTCCAACTCCTAGTGATCTTAGAGGTCTTTTCCCACCCTAAAATCTCTGATTTTATGATCCTCCAGTACCATCTTCAGACCTTCCTGACTCTGTTCTGCATTTCAAAAAGCCTCCTCTGTACTCATTCATGCACCATGTAGAACCATGCTAAATCTCCAACTTCCTCTCTTGGAAGCTACTTTACCAAGCATGAGTCATATGCTTTAGATTGTTGAGGAGAATATCAGTGATGAAAGCCTTGCAGGAGCCAAGAAATGTGGAATCTGCTCTCTCCTTTCCAGAAAGACTCTCACAAAGAGAATGTGATGGCTTTGAAAGTTTCTTCTGACAAGACTTTTTTCTGTGGTAGTTAGTATATATTTGTAAACAGGACATTTTACTGTCTGTTCCAGCCTTTGCTTCTTTTTTGTAGGACTGTATGTGTCGTGGTATTGGCACAGGCTGCCCAGGGGGGTGGTGGAGTCACCACTCCTGGAAATGTTAAGAAACATGAAGATGTGGCACTGAGGGACATGTTTTAGTGGGCATGGTGGGGATGGATCAACAGTTGGACTAGATTTTAAAGGTCTTTTCCAACCTTAATGATCTCATGATTCTATAATCCTTTGCCTTCTACATTTCATCTATTAGCTCTGTTAATCCCATTTTCCTGTGATTGTATACCTTGTCTTCGTGATGTTCTGTATCACGATCTCTGATCCTGTCAATGGTTTACTGGCTGGATTGGCCCGGTTCCATGATGATTGGTGTAGGGAACCCGCAGACCCATGCCCCAGGAAAGTGGAAGGGGGAAAGGGAAAAGGAAGATGGGCCTAGAAACAAAACAGCATCAATGATCTGAGGAGGAAAGCTAATTTACTAAATAAGATATCAGAAAGCAAAATAACACAATATAATACAATATAATTGGAATTGAAGCTAATAAATCAAATAAAAAGAGCAAGAGAGAGTGTCTGATAAACTGAAGGCCTTACACTAACGCTGAAGGCAATACGGCAGCGAGCACCCACTGCTGAGTCGATCCCCATGGAAAGAAAGTGTCCCGTGACTGCAGAGAGTTTTTATCTTTTCCCTCTGAGCGGAAAATACGTAAAAATGCAAAGCATCGCAAAGTCCTCTGGGGAATGTAGTTCTTCTCTTCTGAGACAGGTATACCCGGAAATATCAATGATCTATGGAGTTGGAGTATTAACTCTTTAACTCTTAATGCACTACATGTTGTTATGATGTGGAATACCAATACCAAAAATGATAAAACCATGACAGATCCTCAGCATAAAACAGCCCTGCTACTAGAAGAAAAGAAAAAAAAAAAACCTGTCAAAAAAACCTATGCTAAATACTACCACTGTCTTCATTGAATATTGGGGTCTCAGTCCATCAGACCCTAAGAAAACTTTAACTTTAGGCACATGAGTAACACCAGTTTCACTGCAGGCCCACACAGTTTTGGTTCTGGCCCGTAACATTGACAGATCTAAATGTTTTCACTCATGGGTTAAAAAATACCTAGTGATGCTTATCTATTCCAGGGAAATAGAATTGATAACTCATTTCACACCTGTGAAACGGATTCACGTATGACAAACATTTTCCAAGTCTCAAAAGGAAAACACATGAGCCAAACAAGGGGAAATGGTTTCAGACTCAAACAGAGGAGATTTAGATTGGATATAAGAAAAGAAGTGTTTTACAATAAGGGTAGTGAGGCACAGGAACACTGCCCAGAGAAGTGGTGGAGGTCCCATCCCTAGAGACATTCAGGGTCAGGCTGAATGGGGCTCCGATCAACGTGATCTATCTGTAGGTGTTCCTATTCATTGCAGGGGGGTTGGACTAGGTGGCCTTTAAAGGTCCCTTCCAACTCAAACAGTTCGATGATTCTAAGAAATCCTGGCCTCATGCTTCCTACCCAAGCTCACACTCCTCTTCTCCTGGGAGACCTGTGCAGAGTTGCCCTCAAGGGGATTTCAAACATGTGTGACTGAAGCACTGACATTTAAAAGCTGGCTCCCAAGGGTTCTTATATAACCAAAGAAGAGGCAGAACATCAGTCCTGAAGCTTCTTTAGGGATCTGCAAGATAGCAAGCACGAATGCCAGCTCCTCTGGCATTGTTTCTTTTTTTTTTCTCCACTGCTTTGGGGCAAATTGCTCTCAGTCACGACAAGGAGGAATCAGAGCTTGCATTCCACCCACTGCTCAGCTCTTCTGCAGAGAGATAAAATTCATCCCAAACCCAGTCCCTCGGTGCCAGAAAATGGAAGGGATCCAATACAAACAGCAGGACAAATAAGCCAGCCCGCACCAGCCCTCTCCGTCCATCCGCCTTCCCTACAAAATGAAAACCAAGCAACTCCCAGAGGTCTCTCCTGCTCTGAGCATGGCTTTGCAATTATAAATTATCCCAAGATTATCTCTGTCCCCAGCGCTGCTGTATTCACCTCCTCTGGTTTGCTGGGGGATTAATTGCTGCTGCATTGGCCGCGCTGCAGAATAAAAGCTTGGGACACAGCAAACTCCTAATTACCACCATCATTCAGTGGCAGCAAGAGGTGATAAATTTAAAAGTCAAATATGTGAAGAAATGTTTTTCCTTTTAACAGACTGCAAATCTGCAATTAACCAGCACAGAGCACTGTTGGCAAGGACAGCAAGACAAATAGGACCAGCCACTCAAAAGACACATTGGAAGAAGTGCTATTAAGTGTTGGGTAGGATAGCAATGCCTGGGGTATCATCCAGATACCAGGAGGTTCTTCTTGCTTTTACCACATCCTAGCATGATGTCTGACAGTGCCTGGCTGCAACATCTATCCTAATCCTGGTAACTTCCTGTCCCATGCAGTCAGGAGGTCTACAACGTTTGGCTAACGGGGGATCACCAAGATGAGAGAGGCTACAGTGGTGCCAGAATATGGGATTCTGCACTCAAAATCTCCTTCTCTTACGTACTACATGTCCCTCATGAAGTGTGAAGGCAGTGATGCCAGAAAGGAGCTCAACAGAATCATAGATTCATTATTCTCCCTGATAGGACAAAGGGAAATAGTTCCAAATTAAAAGAGGAGATTTAGATTGAATATTAGAAAGAAGTGTTTTATGATACAGGTAGTGAGGCATTGAAACATCTTGCCCCGAGAGGTAGTAGATGCCCCATTCCTAGAGACATTCAGGTTAGATGGTGCTCAGAGCACCCTGATGTAGCTGTGGGTGTTCCTGTTCATTGCGGGGGGGGGGGGGACTAGATGTTCTTCAAAGGTTCCTTTCAACTCAAACGATCCTGTGTTTCTATCATAACCAATCATAAACAGAAAAATTCATGGTTTGCAGAATTTACCCTCATCATCCTTATCCTTGATGGGAACAAGCAGCAAATACACTTCTCACCATCTCCACACTGGAGCAGAATAAAGCTTGATGGGATTGCTGAAAGCTTCTGGACACCAACATCACTGTCATTCTGGTGTTACGGGACTACCATGCACCCAGAAATGTGGACCCAGAGGCTCAGATGAGATACTAGAAGAGCACCATGGCCCTGAGTGGGCCTGGACTAGAAATCTCAGAAGCTTTCTCATGAGATTTCCCCTCTCTCTCCTGGTTCTGTTTGAGCTGGAAACACCATGAGAATTACTTTCCTCCTCACATTTCAGCAGTTTTGCTTCCGGGCCTGGGCTAAACAAGGAAGTGCAGAGGCGTGGGAACCAAAGGGAGACACAAACATATGAGAGCATGGGCTGAGCTGCTCCAAATCTCTGTATGCGATTCATTGCTTCCATCGAGGCAGTTCTGCCAAAGTAACTGTTCCATCTGGATGGTACCTACAGATGGAGATGGTTTTGTCAGACTTCCCTGTGGGCCAGATCTCATTCAGACAACAAAGCAGCCTCAGAAATAGCTTCTCAAATTGTAACAGTGCTAAATGCTGTGTTCACACACAGATTCAGAATTCTGATACATTTCAAAGACACATCAGCCCATGGACTACAGAGCACTTGGGCTTGAAGTCCAAACCTTCAGAGAACCTCAGTCTTCTCATTGTCTACGACAAGACACAGGAAAAGGGCTTGATTTCTTGAATTAGTATCTCAGCACCCTGAATCCAGGGAGCATTTCAGGGGACTGAAGTTAAGCTTCCAGTGTGGAGAACCACAAACTATTGGCAGTTCAGGAAGGGGCTGACCTTGTCTTCCAGAATCCAGGTTGCTTCACTGTCATTTGTCTTCAGCACCAGCAAACCAAACAAGGTGTGCTCACAGCAGCACGTACGGTATGCAGGGATGAATAATGCTCCTCTCACCCCTTATGTATGTCAGGATAAAGTTCAGCCATCACCACAGGCTAATGCATAATGTAGGTTTAGACCAAACATGCAGTATCTCAAAGCTACAAAGAATGAGGAAATGGAAAGGAGCTGTTCCCACCCCAACCGACTTGCAACTTAAGACATTGCTCTTTCCCACAAGCTGCCACCAGACTGGCATGAAAATCTCTTTATGATTTGGAGGATCTGTACAGTAGCTCAAAGGTTAATTGGAGCAACAGAGTTACAAGCAGAAAGATGGGGACAGCTTCTCAGGAGAACAAGAGGTAATGGCCTTAAGTTGAGCCAAGGGAGGTTCAGGCTGGATATTAGGAAACACTTATTCCCAGAAAGAGTGTTAATGCATTGGAACTGGTTGCCCAAGGAGGTGGTTGAGATACCATTCCTGGAGGCATTCAAGAAAAGAGTAGATGTGACACTGAGGGACATGGTTCAGTGGGTATGGTAGTGATGGGTTGGACTAGATGATCGTAGTGTTCTTTTTCAACCTTAATGATTCTATGAACATCTAGCATTAAGGTCATGAAGCTCCTAAACACAACCCCCTGGAGCATTTGTCAATATTTACTTATTGCTTTACTAATAGCTAATATGATTTAAGGTATATGAGATCTCTTAAGCTTTTGAAAAGAAGCAAGCCTGTTTTATTTGAGGACTTCCAAATTGGAGATGGGTGTAGCAGCCTTCTAGCTCAGCAGGCCCTGTCTCAGCACCGAGCACTCAAGACCATAGGATTTCATGACTTCTTATCGGGATCTGGCTCAGACCACAGGCAAAGCAGGTCAGGTGTATCTCAAGGACCTGATTATTGTTTACAGAGACCCTGAGACAATTTCAGTGCTACCCAGGACAGTGACTCAAGAGTCACTGAGAGCAACTCTGAAAAGAGGGATTTAGGGGTGCTGATGGATGAAAGATTCATCATGAGCAGGCAATGTGTGTTTGCAGCCCAGAAGGCCAACTACATCCAGGGCTTTATCAAGAAAGTGTGACCAGAAGATCACAGGAGGTGATTCTGCCCCTCTACTCTGTTCTCATGACACCCCACCTCAAGTACTGCATCCATTGCTGGAGCCCCCAACACAAGGACATTGAGCTGCTGGAGCAGGTCCAGAGGAGGGCCACAAAGATGATCAAGGGCTGGAGCACCTCCCCTATGTAGACAGGCTGAGAGAGTTGGAGCTCTTTAGCCTGGAGAAGATTCCATGGGAACTTCATAGAGGCCTTCCAATACCTAAAAGGGGCCTACAGGAAAGCTGGGGAGGGACTTTTTGTAAGGGCAGGTAGTGACAGGATGAGGGGAAATGGCTTTAAACTGTAAGAGGGTAGATTTAGACTAGATATTAGGAAGAAAGTATTTACTGTGACGGTGGGAAGACACTGGAACAGGTTGCCCAGAGAGGTTGTGGGTGCTCTCCCTGGAGGTGTTCAAGGGCAGGCTGGATGGGGCTTTGAGCAACCCAGTCTAGTGGGAGGTGTTCCTGCCTATAGCAGAGGGGGTTGGAACTAGATTATCTTAAAGGTTCCTTCCAACCCAACCCATTCTATGATTCTACGATTCAAGATGTCACCTCCAATTCCATCTGAAATCCTGGCTGACTCTACATGCTGCTCAGCACCAATGGATCTCCATACATTTGGGAGACAAAGGGACATGGCCTGCCTCTTTTCAGTGGTCTGTGGGGACAGGACAAGGGGAAAGGCCTTAAAATGGAGCATAGGAAGTTCTGCATCAATATGTGAAAGAACTTCTTCATGGTGAAGATGACAGATTACTGGAATATCTTCCCTTGAGATATTCAAGACTCTTTTGGACAATTACCTGTGCAACCTGATGTAGAGACTACTTTGGCACTGGGAGTGGACTCAATGATCTCTGGAGGTCCCTTCCAAACCCTTCAATTCCGTGATCCTACCAGATTCTTTTTGTTCAGTGTGTTACATCTGATTTTGAGTCTGGTATTCAGGATTAGTACTGGTTGCAAAGCTATATTCTCATCCTAAACAATTCTGCTTCTCACCTAATCAGGTTCTGTAGTCCTTCCTCTACAGCAAACACAATTTGCCTGCTCTGTAGATTGGTATTAGCTGCACAGCTGAAACTGCATCCCCAGAGGGTTGTGCATGGTTTCTCTGTGTCCTTATCTCAGAATAATTCCAATAGTCCCCCCCTCAGCCTGTTAGAAAAAGCAAGAGAGGTAGTTACATGGCCGTGACTCTGATTTTTGCCATCTTCCTTCCAATCTGTCCTGCCTAAGGCATTTTTCCCCGTCACAGTCTGGCACATCTACTTTAGATCAGAGGATTGTCACATATCATAGGGAATGAGAAACAGATTCCCACTGGGGAAGGGTTCCAGAGCAGTGTGGTGTAAATGGCATGCCCTTGAAGTTCAGAGGAGAAGGACCCAGCTGACTATTAATCCTACTTCCCAGCTGGTGATTTCTAGGGATAACCTAGCCAGGGAATTCTAGGGAAAACTTTAGAAAAAATCCTAGCAATGCACTGTGAGAATAAAATCCCCAGCTTTGCAGCTCACAGGGAGGCAATGCTGCTCATTACACAATAAACCACATGTGCCACTGGACACAGATCCAAAACATGAGGGGACACACAGAAAAATGTCTATGCCCTCCTAGCAAAATTCTCTCTCTCTTTCATTGATTGGCATTAGAAACCTAGGCACAGTCTCCTGCGCTGGGGTGGATTATATCATGTCTCCATGCCTACCTTTCTCACCCATTTTCCATGATTCTAGGATTTTCTTACATTACTTTACCTTTCACTACTTCTGTTAATTCAGAGTTGCTTTGTCTTGGAGGACAGGAAAGAGCAAGATGGTTGCCCAAGATAAGGCCACAACTGCTTCTCCAGAAGACAAGCATATGCTCAGTAGCCACCTTAATCATACTTTGCATAGTCCTGCTGACAAGAGATAAGAAATGAATCAACAGGACAGTGCTTCACCTTTACACTGCAAGGAAGAAGAGTCAAGGATGAGGGTAAGTCATGACATCAGAGCTGCATCACTCAGCGTGGTCAGTGTGTCATCACATTGTGCGACTGACCACTTGAGTCATACCAGTGGAATTCATCTCTCTCAAATTTATACACCTAAAATGCAGACTTTTATGCCTGGCCATGCAACTTCATCTTATTTTATAGCCTATGATTCACTTGACCTCTCTTAGATACTGTTGTAGACTGAATCACACTTTGTTTCTTCTTATTTCTTTGCATCGGAAATGAAAAGAGCCAACAGTGACTGGTTCATCTGAAGTCAGACAGCTCTGTTTCAGATGCTGAAATAAAAGCAAAGGAATCCCACTCTGGGCATTGTCATTTCTCCCTAATTGAAGGGCTTAAAACTTTCAAAGTAGGAGGACAATGACAGTTGGATTTGCGGTTGGGTTTTTCATGCCAACATTCAGAGATCGTTCCTCCCCTGCCAGCTTGCTCAGCTTAATTCATGGGAATGTCTAGAAACAGGAACCCCTGGAGCACAGCAAAAACAAGCCCAGCTCTGGCATTTGTGTGAGCAACTAGTTCTTTATTATTTGAGTGATCCTAGCATTGTGCACCAAAGAGACTACAAAGAAAGACCCACATGCAAACCTCCATATGGAAGGTGGACTAGCATATCTGCAGTGCTTCAGGTGCAAGGGTACAATACCCTGCGATGAGTTTGGGGTCTGTTTGGAGAGTTTAGAGCGTGTAAGAAACCAGCAGTGGTCATGGCACCAAACTGTCAGAGTTCAAGAAGTGCTTGGGCAATGCTCTCAGACATAGGGTTTGAATTTGGTGTGGTCCTGTGTGGAGCCAGGAGTTGTACTTGATGATTCTTGTTGGGTCTCTTCCAACTCAGGATATTCTGGAGAGGATAGGAATTTGCTGGAAGTGGGAGTGATAGGAAAACCATGAGGGTGTAAAATTATTCATCAGTCCACAGACGTTTGATCCCTGGGGAGATGAGGTTTCCCACTTCCATAAGAGACAGACCAGGGGAAGTTCAGGTTGGATATTAGGAAAAATTTCTTCTCAGAAAGAGTGGTGAGGCATTGGGACAAGCTCCCCAGGGAAGTAGTAGAGTCACCATCCCCAGAAGTGTTCAAGAAACATGGAGATGTGGCACTGAGGGACATGCTTCAGTGGTATGGTTGTCATGTTTGATGGTTGGACTTAATTATCTTAGAGGTCTTTTCCAACTTTAATGATTATATGATTCTATAGATCACATGTGACAAGGACTTTAAACTTTCAGCTTCCTGCCCTGAGAAGTGATGCTTGCAGAGTAAGGGAGGAAACGAAAAGGCTTGGGCTGTGCCCACAGACTGCACTCAGATCCCATGGGGCAACAGCAAAGCACTGGAGAAGGAAGTCTCATGGCAAGGTTGTACAGCAGCTGTCTGCAGGAATGAATCCAGGAGCAGCAACCTCCTGGGATGGGCCGGGAGGATCTTGTGTTGACTGACTGCCCTTCCTGAGTTTGGGAGGAAATTAATCTCCCACCATGGGCTTTGGTTTATTTTTACATTGCAAGTTAGCCCAAAGGGGAAAAAAGAATCATTTAAAAAAAAAAATTCTATTCCCTAAAAGGAATCACAAATTTCACAGCGAACTAAGGAGATTAGTCAAATCCCTGTGACCGTCAGCAGTTTCACTTAGGTCAAAGCCTGGCATAACTCAATCTCTGTGAGAATAGAGGAGTGGCTCAGACTGCCCAGCTCTTCAAGCCTCTCTGACAGGTCCCTTTTGCAATATCTGGAGGGAAATATCCCTTTTACTGCCCTGCAGAGGAGAGGCAGTCAGCCTGGCCCAGAGTGCAGACTGCATAAGGGAACGTTATCTCTTGCAGATACCAGAGTGAGACCTTCCAAGCTGGGAAGCAGGAGGGGGACCAATTTCCCAGGCTAGGAGACATCAAAGGCTGTGTGAAACCTTCTGAAAATGCTCACCCTGAATTTCTCATGCCTGGTTGGGCATGTGGGATAGCTCTCCATAGGGTCAGGGAAATGGAGAAAGTAATAGCAGTTGGGTTCTGATTCACCTCTTGCTCTAGAGGAGAAAAAGAATTTAATTCAGTAGCTAAGAATAAATATGCCACCCGTAGGTTTGATTTTGCGCAGAAACCAGCTCAGGTTTCTGAGGGCCCTTTTTGGATGAAGTCATTTCCATGCCCTGGCATACGTGTCTCCACTGTTGGGCTCCCAGGACATCAGCCTTTTGAACCATGCTTCAGATTTCATCCTGGATATCAGTAACACTCAGGAGCTGTCGTACCGCCGCAATGCACATATCAAGCAGAGAAGCGCTGGAGAAGGAAACCAAGGACAATTTTTTTGATTGCTCTGAGGAGAAATAGGCCTTTCAGCTCATAATCAGTGATTTTAAAAGAACTGCAAACTTTTCTCTCAGAGGAAGAAGCCTCCTGATAGTAATTGAACCGACAGTCTCCTTCCCTGTTACATGAACACAGACAGTATTGTTCTAAATTGTGTCATGAAGCCAAATAGGACGGGAAAGCCCATGGTGCCTGCCTTCCACAGGAGAGAGGCCAGAGACTTTTTGCAATTGTTTCCCTTTCCCTGATAGAGTTGCTGGTGTGGTTTTGAGATGAAATCAGCATTCTCTGCAATTCTTAGCTCCCCTCACAGGGCAAATAGGTCTCTGCCATTTGAACCCTTTCAGTAGTAGCAGCCCCAAGGTTTCCAAAATTATGAGTCAAGCGTGGGGAAATCCTTACACTGATTTAGAAACAACAAGATTAAAAACAAAACAGCAAAAAGAAAACCCAAATGTGGGTACTTTCAAGTTGCTTCTGGTCTTTGAGCCTTTAATGCTGAGAGTGGAATGGTCTCACTGTGGTGTTTCTGGGCACCATCATGCCTCCAATTCCAGATGCAGTTTTTATTCTACATTTTCAGCCCTTGGTATTTGCTCCTGACCCAGTGAGAGCCTTCTTGCAGGAAAAATGAAAGAACAATGAAGATGGTTTCAGTGATGCTGATGTCAAAGCACAGCCAGCATACAGAAAAAGACATTCAGGTCCTGTTTCTAATAGCAGACATTCCGGAGGTGCCTGAAAGACCTCTCTGATCAGATTCTCATTGTGATTAGTACTGCTAGAGCAAGTGGGAAGATATTCTACTCCCAGAAAGTTTACATCTGTGAGGCAGAGCACAAAACAGGAAAGACAGACCTCACCTCTACAGGAGGAAAATGCAGATCCTGAAGGATGGAGTAAGCCAAGGTCCACCAGCACTGGTCTGTGGGGTAGTCAGAAAAACAGAGGTAGAGCTTCAGAGCTACACAGCTGACTCAAACATGGGCATGATCTACCAGCACCCAGAGCACCTCTTACTCCTAAGGGTCAGAGCAATGCTTGCACAGTACCAGGCCCAACCACTAAATCCAGTCAGACCTGCTCTGTCCAGCGCCAGAATATCTCTTCACTCGGTCCTTTGCAAGGTCAGGCTGCTCTGAGCTGGAGTTTGCAGCCCAGCACCTATAATCCATGCAAAGAGGACACAAGCCCTTGCACTGTTTGACCAATTGATTGCTACTTGTTTCCAGGAATGCTGTGAAAGTGCCTTGTGAAGTGCATGGCTTTGTTGTTTCTGCCAGTACAAAATGTCTATGATTCTATGATTAAAGCTTACTTTGATCTTTATTTAAGGAATGGGAACTTAGAGGTACGAGTGAGGAAGCTGCAATGGACTGACCTTAGAGACAGAAATGCAAGAGTGAAAATGCAACTGAGAAAAGAAGAATGATCAAAATCTTTGATCCAGATGGAGGAGCAGGATCAAAATCAAACTTGTGCCTACTTGGCAGATCAGCCTACCTCAAGGCTGTCTTTGGTTCTGGATCCGCAGAAATAATCATGGAATGGCTTACATTGGAGGGGACCTGAAAGATCACCTAGTTCTGCTCCCCTGCCATGGGCATGGTTGCCAGCCACTAGATCAGGTTGCCCGGGATCCTATCCAACCTGGCCTTGAATGTTTCCAGGGATAGTAATATTAAAGCAGTATTCATACTACCTCAGTATGCTACTATTTCTATAACATTGAGATGACTAAAAGCATGAGTTGGACTTTGCACCCCAGCAAGTTCAGAGGTAACATGACCTTTTGCTTCTGATGATCTCATCAGTTTGATATTTGTTCTCATGCACCTCGCAACACTCCATCCCATCTCCCCCGTCAAAGAAAAACCCTAATTTAAAACACACATTTCAAAGTAATATTTTCCAGACCATATTGCAAAAGGTAAAGCAGGACAATTCTTTTCAGCACAGCTTTGGCAGAACCTCCCTGCTCTTACCTGGCCCCATGTTGTCTGTGTCCCAACGGAATCCTCCAGCAACCTCCAGCTCCTCTCGACTTCGCCTTTTTGTGGTGTTTGTTTCTTTGCCCTTCTTAAATAAACCATTGGCAGTTACTATGGCAACATGTCTCATTCTTTCTCCCTCCTCCCTAAAAAGTCTATTTCTATTTAACAGGCTTTTAAAAAGACTATTTATACTTTCTTTTGTTATCCTGCCCCTGCTCCCTTGCAGCCAGACAAGGGCAAGCAGAGAGAAGTGCATGCACGAGCTGATGTTACTAATAATGGCTATAAACACAAGAGCGAGCCACAGGGATCAAAACTGTGACCTTCATCAAGAGATGTTCTACGTCTCAGATGAACAAAACGAAAACCTGAGACATGGAACATGGTGAAGTGTGGCAGGAAGGGGCCATCCCCACCTTCCACAAAAGGCCGCCAAGTCTCCAGAAAAGCACCATGTGAAAACCAGTCATGCTATCACTACAGGCAGCTTCCACCTTTCATCCATTCTCAATGTCAGACGTGCATCTGCTCTGCTGGTAACTGGATAAAAAGAAGAGCCGTGCTCCTTTTTGTTTCCTGTGAAAAAGAAAGGCTGCCTTCTTCTCTTTACTTTTTCATTTTAAATCTCAGGGCTATTAGCAAGTGTCAGTGTTTACTTCCTTAAGGCTCATTATATCATTTCAGAGCACAGACCGCAATTAATCTTAACCCTTAGCTAAAGCAGTAGGTGTCTGATTTTTTACCGTGGCAGCCTTTCTCCTATTGTTTCTCAGGCATTTCTGTTCATACGAAACAATGGGTCTGAAACAGTCTCCATTGAGAGGTTTCACTTGCGTGGTCAGGCTGGTGCCAGAAACCACACGTTTTTTGGTCATCCTAAGGGTGTTCCAGGAAACATATTGTTGACAGATCTCAATTTCTCAGTAGGAAAAGTAAGCAGAAGAAAGACTCCCCAGCCCTTCCCTTCTTTCCTCCACATAAAGATAGCTTTCAAGATCTCTTTATTGATGAGGAAAACCCCCAAAATCATTAATCCATTCTTCTTATCGCTCGCAAATTCTGGACAGCACTAGAAAATGAGATGCTCTCAGTGATACTCCAGAAAGGGTTAAGATATCTAAAACTTCAGCCTCAATAAGCAGCAGCTAGCAAAAGTGTCCTGTCCCCAGGGTAGGATCAGTGTATGAGAATTTGCTCAGATCATGTAATGTTTGTAACTTGATTTCCTGCCGGAAAGCTTCAGTGGGTGGAGTTTCTGCTGAACCAGACAGAACTAGAATTATTTCCTTCTCCAGATTGCTTGTGCATGTCCAGTCAAGCTCAATTGAATTAATAGCAACCGGCTCATTTCCCCCACACACCCCTTCCCATTCACTTTTTGCAGTGGAGGTGCGGGAAATATGTGATAATCTTTCTGCCTGAGGATGTGGGATGGTCCTGCAAACTTGGCCAAGTCCCCTTCTTTCTCTGTACCTCTTATCCAGGTCTTGAATTCTGGAGAGAGGATGTCCTCATGACCAGCTTGCTGCCCTATTGATTTCCTACATGACCTAGGGAAAGTCACTTAACCTCTGTTCTTTAAAATGGAAAAGAAACTAGTGGGAGGCTTGGCCTCCCTGCTGCCAGCACCAGCATCAAAGTAGGATCCAACAGGGCTGAAAGAAGGAATTTCTCCAGTTTAATAAGCTTAAAAAAGTCACCATCTTTTCCTGGAACAGTGGTGGATTGCCACAGAGGCACGTCTGCAAGAAAAATACATCTCCCATGCTCCCAACTGCAAACTGATTCATCTATCCCTTGACTCCACCACTACAAGAACTGTGAGTTTCCATCGTATCCATCGCTGAGCACAACCAAGCCTCCTTCAGAAGGCCAGATCCTGCTACAGATGCTCTATATTTTGCCAAAGCTCTGGACTTCACCTAACCTATTGCCAGTGTGGCCGAAGCTAAACTACAGCAAAGTGCTTTTGTCTGTATCAAGTACATCTCTAAAGGGATGAGCACATGCCTCACCAAGTGAGATCCTACAAATCCTGTAGGAGAATTAAGAGTCAGGGCCAGGTTTCTATACCATGTACAGCTTCAGGACTCTGCTGTAATTGAATCGTGCCAGGTCAAGTTATTTGGCGTTCATCTGGTAACCCAGACACTTCACCATAAATGTGAAGAATCACAGAATATCTCAAGTTGGAAGGGATCCATAAGGATCATCACGTCCAGCTCCTGGCTCTACACGGGACCACCCAAAAATCAGACCATAAAATGAAGACGGACAAATTCCTTTCCCCCACTCAATGTTCAGCAGCACATTTTGAAAATCTTTCCCAGTTACCCTGACCAAAATAAATGAAGCACTCTTCTGTTGTTGTTTGTTTTTGTTTTTATTTTCACATGAGACCAAGCAAGAAACTCCTCCAAGGCACAGAGATATATCTGAGTTCCATTTTTCTCACCCTTTTCTAGTCACAGAATCACAGAATTGTAGGGGCTGGAAGGGATCTCTAGAGACCATTTAGTCCAAACCCCTTGCCAATGCAGCTCCCTATACCAGGTTGCACTGGTAGGTGTCCAGGAAGATCCTGAATGTCTCCAGAGAAGGAGACTGCACCACCTCTCTGGGCAGCCTGCTCCAGGTGAGGCCTCACCAGGGCAGAGTAGAGGGGTAGGATCACCTCCCTCGAGCTGCTGACCACATTCTTTTTGATGCACCCCAAGGTCCCATTGGTCTTCTTGGCCACCAGGGCACACTGCTGGCCAACCTGTCATCCTTCACAACCCCCAGGTCCCAGTGCTCCACTCCAGCAGATCATCCCCCAACCTGTACTAGTACATGCGTATATTCTTTCCTAGGTGCAAGACTGTACACTTGCTCTTGTTAAACCTCATTGGGTTTCTCTCTGCCCAGCTCCCCAGCCTATCCAGGTCTCACTAAATGGCAGCACAGCCTTCTGGCATGTCAGTCATTCCTCTCAGTTTTGTATCATCAGCACACTTGTCGCTGTCTCCATCAGCCTGGGGCACACCCTATCCCTTCCACACCGATAGTATCATGCCCTTAGGACTTGTCTGCTCTCCCATGTAGAGTCTGTTACACAGAATAGTCCTTTCCATAAGGATGACTGAGTCTGGATGCTTGTGTGTGAGACAGAAAGTAGGAACTGCTGCTCACCATACAAGGAAAATTATGCAAGCTTGTCCTTTACTAAGGAAAAAGCTATTTTAATAGACGGTTGCAGGTAACTTTGGGCAGTGAGAAGGGCTCCTGCAGCATGTACCAAGTTTTCCAAGTGCCAGATGAAGTGGGGTAGAGATGGAACAAACAGCTTCACCTCAACAACTTCCTTAAATCAAAGGACCACTTCATCATCTGGAATGAAAAAAGGACAAAACTTGAGGACAGTTGCATGTAGCATCACTAGAGGGACTGCCACCAAGCTGCAGAACTCAGATTTTTATCTATTACCATTACTCCTTCACTACCTCCTTTCTGATTGGTGTCTTGCTGGCATGGGAACGGCTTCTGTATACAATTGCGTGGGTATGGTTTAGGGTTTTTTTTATTATTATTTTTATTTATTTCTTTATTTATTTTTTATTTGCAATCAATTTTCAGACCACATTCAGGTATGCTGGAGACCACCAGTAGAGCAGGGACCACAGGGGAAGAAGCCCTGCCCTGTGAGACCCATCCTGCCTTCTCTGATGTGATTAAAATACCATTCCACGTTGCAAAGATGTAACCAAGTTCTCAGACAAAAATAAAAGCCTTGGACTATGCCACACGCCTCAGCAAGAAGGACTGAGCCACAGCTGCATTGGATGGCAGCAAGGAGGTTATCAAGCTGTCAGCAATGATCCCTGCATAGCCTCTCCCATCTCTCCCACATGCAAATGAAACTTCTCAGTGCCTGGGCCTAGCTCTTTCTGTTCTGAAGCCTTCATGAGCTATTAATACCCACAGAATCTATGATGTATGCAAATAAGGTTTTGGTGAGTGTGGGAAAAAGAAAGGCCATAACACGTATGAGTGAACTTCAGTTTCACTCATGTGCTAAGTACAACTCAATTAGTCAGTGCCTTCAAGTGAATTTCATGTGTTGGTCCAGCTATTAAATGACTCTTCATGAACAGGTAAATGCTCAATTTTCAGCCTCTCCTGGAAAAATAAATAAAATAAAATAAAAAATCCAACTTAAGTAAAAACAAACCAACACAATAACACCTACATTTTAATCAGAACTTTTGCATATGTGTTTATATATATATATATATATATATATTCTAGCTTTCTCAGCTCTCCCAGAAAGAAGTACTCACCAGTTTCCGCACAGCAGGTTCTAAGAGCTCTGTAAGCTGGAGAAAACTGGATTGTTTGTAACACAGGTGAACATGATGTCTACTAACTGGAAACCTCATCCAGATGTGGAAATCCCAGTGGAACACCATGTGTTAACTGCTCCATGGGAACACCATGTGTTAACTGCTCCACCAAAGCAGCAGCAAAGTACGTTGTGTACTTGGTGGAGAACTCGTTTACTTAAAACACTCAGTAGAGGAGAAGGAGCAATTGGTGTAGAAACACTGGAACTGACCTGTCAGGAATCCAGGTTTCACATCTGACTCTGGAGTTGTTTCTCCTGCATCCTTTCCAAACTGGAATTATCATTTTCTTGATGCTTTCCTCTAACACAGCAGCTACAAGAATTCTCTGCAAGTGGCAAAAAAGATAGAGCATTTTTTTTCCATCACTGATGTGTTACAGTGCCCTGACTTGAAGAAAGCTTTAGCGTTCAGCTGAAATGGAAATGACAGAAGTACCATGGAAAAAATGATTACAGAAACTCAGACAAAGCAGGTGCATGGGTGCTGTTACCATCCTTTCATTAAACATGGTGGCTGCACGGACTTGATATGAGCAGGTGTTCAAGCTGTAAAACAAGCACTTCCACAAGCACACATTAAAACACAGCCAGGCTTTCCACTAACTCTAAGGCAGATACAGTCCTCTGGGATTAGCATCCGCACAGAGGTTACAATCCTCCCACATCCCTTTTCAGTGCATTATGCTGGAAACTGTGCTCAAGGATGCTAACATTCACAGGAGATTGTCGATATTTCTGCTGCAAATCCATTCAAATTCAGGAAATTACAGCTAACATGAAGCCTATTTGATCCTCTTAAGGCAGTGACCTGATTGCAGAAACATTTCTCTGTCTGTTTTTCTAAAATATAGAGAAGTGAGTTGGCTGAAGATGAATTCAGGCTTGCCAAGAGACCTGAAGGTGTTCCACATATCAATTTTTAATGTCTCCATTTCCCCTTCAGCTTAGATGGGACCCACCAAAGAGCAGAAGCAAAACCAGTACGAATTTGTACCCTTGGCCAAGAAGCTCATACCCAGCAAGACTTCGGCCTCTTCCATGAAAGAAGGACCAAATTTTGATGTTTGTGGGCACTTCTAAGATGTGCAGGAGGCTCATGCTGTTTCCCCTTTTTCTTTTGCCAGAGCTCTCAAGCTGAGATTGCACTTGAGTGCTTGAATTTGCCATGTGACATTTCAAATGGTAAGTAAAGAACAGCCTGCCAAACAGCACTCTCAGGTTCTCGACTAAATAAAAACAGATTACTGGCATTTGCTGCATCTGAAAGGAAGGCAGGCAGATCATATTCACAAACAGTAAAACAAACACATTCCCTTGGAGCCAAACGCAGTTCCCCCATCATGCCTGGGAAACCCCATGGAAGGAAAAAGGGTCATGCTGTTTTAACAAGAAAGGATTTCACCAAAAATACCGAAGTAAAGCAGCTGCAAAGTTGTTTTTCTTTGTGCTGTTGGTTTTTTTGTTTGTTTCAGTTTTTGTTTTTGTTTTTGTTTTTGTTTTTTGTTTTAAAGAAAGCATTCACAAGTTTTCTCAGTCATTTCTAGCATCACCAGCACTAGCAGGAGTGCTACGGTTCTTGCATTGCCAAAAGACATTCTCTGAGTATATTGTTAAAAAAGTTGATGCGAATAACAGATTATTTTCTCACTTAGAAAATGTAGCAGGGAATCAAAGTGCAAAACCCAAACGGTGATAGCAAAGGAAGTAACAGTTTTGTTTCCTTTTTCAGCAAAGTTGAATTGTAAGGTGTGAATTTGCTGATGTCTCATCAAGGTTAAGCTTATGCTATGCCTCTCTTGAGAGGGGAAGGAGAGAGGTACGTGTGCTGATGGATATCCCTTTTATCCAGCTGCCTACTTTCAAACTTGCCAAAACCCAACATCCCCTGAAATTCATCAACAGCTTCAAAAGTTTTAGCAAAGGAACCATTCTATATACTTATCCACATAAACTGCAGTCACTTAAGGCTTACTGCAACAAGAAGGCTTGGGAAAACTGTATTTTATTAGTAATTCTTTTGTGTGCGATGCATTAAGAAATTCCGAACCTTCTCTTTTCTCTTCTTCCTCTGGAAACACTGAGATTCCAGATGAGACATTCTCAGGTTTTGCCAGAGAACTTGTAATTGGCCCTGAGTTGAAGAGGAAGCCTCCTGACCCCCTTTAATGAAACTTGTTCTCGGAAATGTAAAGCTCCTGGACAGTCCTGGTTTCTGTGTATTTGAGTACAGCTTCTGAGAATAAGCTGCCTGTCCCCTCCCCAAAGAGGCCTAGCATACCATACCATCAAAGGCCACCATGTTTTCAGCTGTTTGAGCAACGAGCTTTGCTAGAAGAAGCCTGCAGTAAATCAGAAACAAATGAAAAGAGGCCACTGGCACTGAAGTCGTATGTGCTTCAATTCCCTTCTTCAAATATTACGGCAGCTACTTATGCTAGGAATCACAGAAACATAAAATGAATTGGGTTGGAAGGGGCCTGAAGCATCATCTTCATAATCCCTTGCCAGGGGCAGGGATGCCACCCACTGGATCAGGTTGCACAGGACCCCATCCAACCTGGCCTTGAACACCTCCGCGGATGGGGCACCCACAACTTCTCCGGGCTGTTTGTTCCAGTGCCTCACAGCCCTCTGAATGAAGAAGCTCTTCCTAACATCGAACCTAAATATCTCCTCCTTCAGTTTCAAGCCATTCTCCTTCGTCCCTTCGCTACTAGTTGATGTTGTTTGTTGATGCCTTGCTTGTAAGCTCCCTTCAAGTACTGGAATACCACAGTGAGTTCTCACAAGGGCTTTCTCTCCTCCAGGCTAAACAAGCCCAGCTCCTTCAGTCTTTCATCACAGGAGACGTGCTTTTCACGTCCCTCCTCTGGACCCACACCCAACAGCTCCTCATCTTTCTCACACAGGGGGTGCCCCAAGCTTAGACGCAGCACTCACGGAGCCATACAAGGGCAGAGCGAAGGGGAACCATCCCCCTCCCTCTCCCTGCAGCCACCCCTCTGCTGCCGCAGCCCACCACACCGCTTCACTCTTAACAACCCTCCCATCTCCCCCATGACCCCGCCCCCACCCCCATCGCCACGCCCACCTCCCCGTATCCCCGCCCACTTCTTTCCCCCCCCCCCCCCCCCCTCCCCACTCACCCACTCCCCCGCCCCGTTGGGCTCTCCCTCGGCCACGTGACTCCCGGCGAGGGGGCGTGGCTCTGTGTGGGGAGGGGGGCGTGGCCTGCGGCGCGCGCGCGCGCGGCTCGGGACCAGCGGGAGAAGGAGCGGCGGCGGAGCGGTACCGGCGGCGGCTGCATGTGCGGGTGCGGAGCGGAGTGGGCGGCGCGGGGCCGAGCGGGGCGGCGCGGCCGGAGCTGGAGCCGGGCGGGCAGCAGGTCGGTGCTCAGCGGGGGAACCGCGGGGAAGCGGAGGCGGCGAGGCACGTGGGAGCGCAACAATGCCGGACGGGGTGGTGGTTGGGGCGGGAAGGGGAGGGTGGGGGTGGGGGGGGGGGGGGCTGGGAAGGAGACCGCGTGTTGCGGCCGCTCCACGCGGCGTGGGGAGATCGTGGCGGGGGAAAAGGGGTGAACGGGGCCGTCTCGCCCGCAAGGCGCAGGCGTGGCGTGGCGTGGCGTGGGGTGGGGGAGGCCGAGCTCCGTTGTCACGGCGGGTGTGGGCGCTGAGCGGTGCGCATCGGAAACGGGTGTTAAGTGGGGGGGGGGGGGGTCTCGCGTGGTGCGGGAGCCACGAGGGGGTCGTGCGGGCGTTGCACGGTGCAGTGAGCGTGGGTGTGGCGCGGGGAAGGGGGGGGGGGGGGGTCGTGGACGCATGACACGGCGCAGTAACCCTGGGGGGGGGGGGGGGGGGGGGGGAAGGATAGCACCGCATTGCGCGGTGCGCTAACCGTGGGAGGGGTGCAGGGGGGTCACCGCCGCGTTCCAAGGTGCGGTAACCGTGGGAGGATGTGGGAACGAAGCGGGTTAAGTACCGCGCTGCACGGTGCTGTAACAGCGGGGAGGTAAAAGGGGGTCACGTACGGCGTTGCACGGTGCAGTAGCCTGGGAGAGGGGGGGGGGGGTAGTGTTTGGGGTGGGGGGTCCTATACGGTGTTGCACGGTGCAGTTGCACTGCTGGCGGATGGAGGAGATCGTGCGCGGAGCGGTGGTCGTGAAAGCAGCTGGGGTGTCATGCACGGTGCTGTTATCGGTGCGACAGCCCCGGGGAGGCCACGTGCGGGGCTGCGCGTGTTGCTCTGCACCACCGTGGCAGCTCCACGCGCAACTCCGTGTTGCTAGGGACGAGTGTGCCGCTCCCTTGGAAGCGCTGGTTTTGTCTCGGTGCATAAAACAGCATCGGTCGGATGGGTTGCGTGGGGTTGCGGTGTCGTTCTCCACGCGAAATAAGGTGGATGTTGCTCGTGATTGGGATTGCTGATAGCAGCAGTGAGCTGGAATCCGGCACGCTGCTGCCGGTTTCCAGTTAATTTGGTTACAGCCTTGTCTTCCTGCTCACAGGAGCTGAAACGTAAATGGGGCATCTGGAGCTGTTGGGTTGGCTCTTTGCGCGAGCCTGGCATCCTTCCTGCTGAAAAAGGATCAGCAAGCAAGCAGAGCCTCTAAGAAGTCATGTTATTTATTGATAGCGTTGGGGAAGGAGTATTTTGGGTAAATGTGTAGTAGACGGTAGATACGGATCTCCCTACCCAGTGTTTGTATTGTGCAGTTATGGCATTTCCTGATTTTTGGGGTCAGATTGCTGCTGACAGCGTGCAGTGAACGGCTGCAGGTGGGTTTAAAGCTGGGGGATCTGTACACCCACCAGCATTCAGCGCTGTTAACTATATACAGCCCAGGAGGTTAATCTTGTGTTATCAGTAGGCTTCGTAGTTAACCATCCAGGTGCATGCAAAGGGTATTGCAACATCAGCAGAGCTGCATTTTGGGGATGTCAGATGCCAGCAGCTGCCGTCAGATTTGGCACTTGGGCAGGTGGAGGAAGCGACTTTTACCCTTTGCTGAGTGCTCTGCACTGAAATCCACTCCCTCTGGAAGGCGATACTCATGTTTGCATGGGGCTGAAAATAGTTGTGTCACCGGAGCCCTGTCAGCTCTGCTTGCAAAAGCCAAAACCTTCTGCGGGACCCCAGAGTGGTTGGGGTTGGGAGGGACCTCATGAGGTTATATGAAGTAACCCCCCTTCTTTCACTAATACTCTTTTTAGTTTCATTTTTGTGTGTTATCTCGATAACTGGAAATCACACATTGGTTTCCAGGTAGTTCCTGATCATAGAACTGGTAAGGTTGGACATGACCATTAATATCAAGTCTGCCCATCGCCACCGTGCTCACTCACAGAATCACTAAGGAGGAAAAGACCACTGAGATCATCACCAATTCATCCCCACCGTGCCCACTAACAGACATCCCTCAGTGCACGTCTGTCTGACAAGCAGCATCCTCTAGGCTCAGCCTGCAAAGTGAATTCCTTTGATCTGAAGGTACGAGTGCCTATAAAAAACATTAAAAAACAGACAGTTCTATCCCCATTTCCAGCTTAATTATCCTCTGCAGATGCTGGAAATCAGTACCTTGAGGTCTAGCAGCCCTTGTTATCAAAATAGCCAGCAGTAAACATTAGCTCCTATCAATAACTTTAATTACAGCTTGGGTTTTGTCTTAAATAGCTGCACCCTGCCACACTATAGGGAAATCCAAGGTTAGCATCTGGGTGTGTTTTTATAGCCTAAGTGAAAAAATAGGGTTTTGTCACCTATTTTTTACCCATAATGTGCTGTCGTGGAAGAAAACAACCAACTTTGGGGCTGGGAGCAATGGGGCTTCCAGGCTCTGCGTGAGGCTGTCCCACCTATTGGGCATCCTCATCTGCATCCTGAATGGAAACAATAAGTTTTACTGCTTGAATGCTTATTTATTTTTCCTCCAGTTTTATCCCCAATGGATGGAGGCGAGCAGCACCCGTTGCTCCTTTACAGTCCCATTTTTATGTGGTTATACCACTTCATGAACATGAGAAGGGCCTGGATTCCTGTGGCAAGGAGCCCTTAAAATTTCAACAGCCCTACCTATAAATCTATAAATATATTCAGCGTGAAAGGCAATCTGCCTTCAAAAAAAAAAAAAAAAAAAGAGAAGATATGCACAACTCATGCTCTTTTTTTAGTCCAACTGCATCTGCCTGACTTGAGTGCAATGCAATGCAGTGCTTCTCTGGAGCCGAGCACTGATTTATATGGACAAAAAGTCATCGTTGCAGAGTGAAAGACTGGGATTTGTCTGCTGGGGGGGGAGGGGGGGGGGGAATGGAGCAACTTTTGCTGATGGACTTTTGCTGATGGTTTGGTGCTGGAAGTGGCGTGGCACTGGTGGGTTAGGCACTCAGAGCCCTTCGGATGTGGAATGATGCCTTGGGTGAAAATTAAAGCAAAAAAAAAAAAAAAAAAAGATGGTAATACAGGGAAATCCATCTCTCTGAGCAGGAGCTGGGTGTTGTCCCTATGTCTCCGGTGCAAAGCACAGGGTCACCTTGCAGAGTGAAAGCCGGGGACCGCCGGCCGGGCGGGGAAGTGCTGCGTGTGCACTTCTTGGGGCTGCGCGGGAGCTGCAGACAGCTCCTCACGTGACCGTCTGCATTTCAGATGATCACTGGACCACTTTGCCAACAGCCTCTTGCAGCTCATCGGCTGCAATAGAGCTTCTTTTTTTTCCTTCCCCTCCCCCCCCCCCCCCCTTCCCCCTCCAAAAGTCTGATTTCCAAACAGGAGCGACAGACGGCTGTGACGGAGGCTGGCTGCAGATGCACACAGCTCTGCATCCAAATGGTTTTCTGGAAGGCGAGTTGTTTTGTGGTAAAGAAATAATTTTTCCCCTCTCGTCTCTGCGCTGGTTGAATGTCAGGTTTCGTTTCCCATGACATGGGTGGGGGGAAGGAAGGGTCAAATGCCTTTCACGCACGGATCTCCCTGCCGTGCTATCACGCCCGATCAATGGCAAATGTGTCCCCTCTCATCTCTGTGATAGTTCCTGGCGATTTCCTCTTTACGTCACTGCAGTTAATAAGATGTTTAACTTGGGAGCTGGCAGTGCTGCTGCATTATCACATTGCAAAGGGGGGGAACAAGTGCCCAGACAGCCCAGCGCTGGGGAAGAACAGATCTAGTCAGCCTTTGGGGTGGGGGAGAGCTGGTTGTAAAGCTCTTTGCCCTCCCTATGTCCCCCCTTTTTATTATTTTTAATTGCTGTTTTTTCCTTTAAGTGCTGAGGGAAGCAACTCAATCCCTGCACCTGCTGTGTTGCTGCAGTCAAGAACCCGAGTGCACTCACTGTACCCTCGTGAGGGACTTGGTTTATTGAGTACACACTCATAGAACCGTTAAGGTCGGAAAGACCACTAAGATCATGTAGTCCAACCATCAACCCATTCCCACTAAACTTCGTCCCTCAGTGCTACATCTACGCTTTACTTGAACAACACCAAGGACAGTGATTCCACCCCTTCGCTGGGCAGCCACTTTTATGATGCATGGTGCTGCTGGGTTGACCATTAGACTAAATGATTTTAATGGTCTTTTCCAACCTTGGTGATTTTACATTTTTTAAGTAGTTTGTATTTACTTGCCTGAATATAGGCTCTTATTTCCTCCTTCTTTCCCTGCAGTGCATTGCATATTTGATGACTTTTTTTTTTTTTTTTAGCATTATCACCTGCAGAGCCAGAGCCATCCCCAGCTCCCAGCTTGGATTTGGGAGTCCCTTGTGTGTTCCTGTTTGATGACAAAGTGTCTCTGTAGATGTGTCTGGACAGGAGTAACATCCCTCCTGGCCGTGGTTTGTAGGGCCAGCTTGCTGGGAGCAGGTGAGTTGGTCAGAAGTGCTTCCAGTGACATCCTTGAGACCTCTGCACCAAAATGGAAACACTGGCATCCTTGAACCCTTCCTTCCTCGACAAGCAATTTCCTTCCTTGCTCCAACCTGCAACTCAAACCCTCTCCTTTCTGCTGTGTTTTTCCATAGCTCTTTTGAACATGGCAGCAGCGAAAGAAAGCCAGCATGGGGCCATGGGGCTGTTGCTATCAGCCCCTATTGCCTGTGGCTTTTTGGGATGTGGCAGCTGCAAATGTTCTTACACTCAGCGTTGTTTGCATATAGCTCAGCCCTTACAATTTGGAGTTTCAGGGTGCTTCGCACTCCTACAGACCTGCCCCACATGCCTGCATCTCTTCTCATAGACAGGCCTCGGTTGGAAGGACCCCATCCAATGTGGCCTTGAGCACCTCCAGGGATGGAGCATCCACAACTTCTGGCTCTAGTTAAGCTTCTCATCTGCCAGAACCCCCAAGCCTTCCACAGGGCTGTTCTCAATGAGTTCTCCTCTACAGATAACTGAGATTGCCCCAACCCAAGTGGCTGCGCTTTGTTGGACCTCATTAGGTTCACAGGTGTCCACTTTTCAAGCCTGTCCAGGTCCCTCTGAATGCATCCTTCTGTAGTGTGAACCTCCCTGCTCAGCTTGATGTCATCAACAAACTTGCTTAGGGTGCACTCATTCCCATTATCTGTGTCATTGATAAAGATGGTAAAGAGTATTGGTCCCAAGACAGACCCTTTGGGGACACATCTCATCGCTGGTCTCCACCTGAACGTATCTCTGATCGGTTCCAGGGTTCCTTCTCCTGGTTGCCCTAGTGGGTTACCTGAGATGCCCTAGTGCAGGTGATGGGTCAGGTAGTTCCCCATAACCTAAATGAGTAATGGGACAATAGGATTTGGCAAGAGCAACTTCAGCCCCAGTGGGGCATCTCCCAGGGCTTTCAGTCTTCAAAGCAGGACCTGCCGCTAGCTCAGACTTCATGCCAGTGATTTTGCTCAGTAATCCATTTTATTTTTATTATTATTTCTTACAAAGAGCAAGATGCTTCCTGGCAAATGGCTGAATGAGAACCATGTGATGAGTTTTGGAGTTGAGGGTGCAGGCAGAGCAGGGCTCAACTGCCTTGGTTTTTGGAGGGTTGCAACCTCCAAGCTCTTCTTTCAGTCCAGGAAAGCTACATGGATGCAGTTTTCAGCTCATTTGAGTTTAAAGAGACTTTTGCATCCAAGCTAAGCAAGTTCACATTTAATTGCTGGGTACAGGAGTTAATTTTTCTTGCTTCTTCCATGCAAAGCAGCCTTTCCACTGCAGGAGCAAGGGGAAATTCAGATGAGAGTCGGGGCGATCCCAACTCGGCATTTCCCTGATCTGGGCAGCCACCAGGGGCCCCTTGATGTGAATGGGGTCAGCAGCTGGGAAATTGCAGAGCAAAGTGCCTCCATGGTAATTCCCAGCTGCCATTAAAGCAGCTTTAAAATAAATTCCCTCTGAGAGCAATTTCAAGTATTTGAGGGTTTGAACTTTTCCGGAGTGGACTTTGGGAGCTGCTGTGCTGCACCCTGGCACGGTGGGGAAGGGAGTCAGGGGAATTGGCTTGATCATCCCAGATTCTACATTAAAAGCATTTTCTGTACGCCGTTATTTACAAAGTATATACTGTTATTTGTATGTATAATCACGATTTTTGTTTAGCAGTTTCACGTGCAGTGCACCAAAGCACTGCTGGAAGCACAGCTTGCATTATGCTTGAGTACACACTGGGCATTGTAGGTGTTGCCCACAGGGCTCGATGGCCCTCACTTTGCCACCATACCTGTCCCCACTCGTCCCCGTGGGCTGGGTGCCCCTTTGCCACGCATTCCTCAGGCAGCACTGCTTGGTAACGTGGGCACAACAGAAAACAAACTTTGCAACGTGCTTTGCTCTCCCAGAGCCCCTGAAGCTTGCTTAACAAAAAAAAAAAAAAAAAAAAAGAAAGAAAAAAAGAATGAACTTTGGAGCAATGTGGTCCTTTTTTTTTCTTTTTTTTTTTTTTTCTCATGCTCATGAAAATTCTCATACCAAAGCAGTAACCTCTGCTGTCCCAATTTTATTTATTTTATTTTATTTTATTTTTTTTAAGGTGGAGTTTGGGGGCATTTGAGGGGAGTTTTATGCAGCCTCTGCCTCCCCTTTCTTCAGCACCCTGTCAGTGCTGGATTGCAGCTTGTTCAGTGGGCAGAAAAATGGGGTTTTTTAGTCAGCAAATGGTAAAATCCTTCTTGACCTCATGCAGATGGATACCTGATATCCCCAAATAATAGGGATGCTGACAGCAGGGCTCAGTCTACACTTGCACCTCTGTGTCCCCATAATCTTTGCCTCGTGTGTTGCTGGTCAGAGCAGTCTGGGGATGAGCTGAGCTTGTTTGGGTTCAGATCATGCTGCAGACCCAACTGCAGCAGAATTTTCCACCTTTCTTCCAGATCAAACTAAGTTTGTACAATTATTTGTCAACTCCTTTTCCATCCTTTCACCTAGCTGTTCTTCACTCCGTCAGCTTTAAATTAATGATCATGTTCATATTACTGTGCATGGAGATGGGAGAAACACATCTACTTAAAGACAGAGCAGGGAAATGGCAGAGAACTTTAGATTGTATGGGATGGGAGCTCAGTGGGTGCAATCCTTGCTCTTGGCAGGGTCCAGACTCCCATCCGCAATTCACATCCATCAGACCACACACTGAGCTCTCTCCTTTCTCACTCCCAAACTAATCCCTCCAGCCCCTTAGGCTTTGTTGTTGTTGTTGTTGTTGCTCCTCTATGAATTCCTTCTCATTTACAGGCTCGCTGCCAGCATACAACACACTATAAAAAGGGGACTTGTTCTTCAGGCTCCCCTCTGGTACAGAACATTCACACAAATAGCAACAGAAGTCGGCCCCATTCCCCCTGCAAGGACTGAAATGTTGGTAAGGTGCTTGAGGGAGCAGGGTCACTGTCTTAAGAGAAGCCAAGACGAATTTCACGGAGCCCAAATCGAGTGAGCAGTTAAGCTCCCCTCCTCCTCTTGTCAGCTGGAAAAACAGAACCATGCTTTTATTTTATTTTATTTTATCCCTTCTCAATCCCCATGCAGTTTCCCCAAGAGGATGCATAGGCAAGTGCATTGCAGTGGATTTATAGTACCATAGAATCAAACAATTGTTTGAGTTGGAAGGGCCCCTGAAAGGTCATTTAAGCCAACTCCCCTGCAGTGATCAGGGACACATACAGCTAGAATTTGCTTTGCATCCTTTTGGGCAGGTATGGCCACTGGGTAGGATTTGGGCAAAACCCCCCAGACAACTTCCTTCAAACAGCAAACCTATTTGATCACAGCAAATCCTCTGGAAACATGCTACTTGTAAAGTGTTCTTGTTTTTAACTTGAATTCAGTTGTGGATGACTTGGACCCATTTGTTCTTGTGCCTAAGTTGGCTTTTAGAATCACAGAATGGCTTGGGTTGCAGGGGACCTTCAAGATCATCTATTTCCAGCCCCCGTGTTTCATTATTTACCCTTTCCTGGGTTTTTCCCAGCTGCCAGCCTAAATAACCCCAGTGCTTATGGTTCTAGTGTGGCTGGGAAAGGTTTTGCTATTTTGGGTGCTCTGTGTTCATTTTTGGGGATGCAGAGATGCTCATCCCTGTGTGGACCGTGCAGAGCTCTCACTAAACTGCTCCTTCCTCAAAGCTTCCTCAGAGCTCCACCATCTAGACCTGCAGAAGGATACTTTGCCATCAGCTGATTTCATTACCACTTTATTTTGCAGTGCGAAAAGCCTTTTTGGCAGAGGAGGATTTTCTTAATGCAGCCTTCACTAACACCCTTCCCTTTCCCTCCAGCTTGAAACCTTGGGTAGCAACACCACTGCTTGCTGCTGGCCGTGCTAATCTCCTGCTAATCTCTGCCCTGGTTGTGTGAAGCAGAAATTTACTGTGCGTAGCTGAGCCAGTTGCTTTGCTCATAGTTGATGTTTGTTTATAACGTTTAAGTTCATCAAAGCAAAATGCACGTGTGTCTTCGTAGCGCTGATCCCCTCCAGGTGCATGGCGCTATCTCTGACTTGAGATGATTTGGTCAAAACCCTACTGACTGGGTTTGAAGCTCTATGCGTGAGACCTTGCAAAACTCAGGGTGACGACTGGGAGCCTGCTCAAAGGTAGGAATTGCTGCGAGGAGTCTGCTTTCACCTTAGAGGTGACAAGTTCTCACTTTGGTGTATCGTTTCCCCCACTCTTAATTCTGAACATTTTTGCCGTGGATTTTCTTGGTGCCTTTGTGCTCCTTCCTGGAGATGCTGAGATGCTCGTCGTAGTCTGGACCCTCTCTTTGGCCGGTGGAATACCTTTGGTGCAGGAAAGGATGCTCCAGGGGTCCAAGTCATCCAGTCTATTACATACCACCAGCCAGATCTTATGCTTAGATTTTACTTCTTGCAGTTAGAAGCTGATTTCTGTGGGTTTTTCATCCTTAAGCTAAACTACAACAGCAACAGTTTTATATTCTGCCGCAGCGTTCTTCCCTAATGCCATGTCGTCGTTAAACCACGCGTAAATTGGCATCATCGTGGAGGAGCTGGGCTCTGCCGTTATTAGCAGGATTATTCTTGGCTCTCCATTTACCAGCCAAGCTGCTCTGCTGTAATAACACAATTCCCAGCTCCTCTCTACTGTCAAGTGCCAACCTGACGCTGAGGATCAGCAGCAAATTCCTGGGAGCAAACCAGCAGAACCCATCGCATTGCTCCACGTCAAGTGGTTTTCCACCCCGAGCTTCTCTTCTCCCATGCTGTGTGGTTTTGTACATTATGTCGGGCATTAAATCTCCAGCCCAAATCCTTTATAAGCAGCCCGCAGGCTCCTTTGCAGCCCTGATCTCCCATTGTGTCCTCCTCACTGGTTTTGCTTTTTTTTTTTTTTGTGGCATTGTGTTTTCTCACTACCTAAATCACCCTCTACTGCTTCCAGCACTTGTGGATGCAGGTGAGTGTTTTCTCCCTGCAGTTGGTCTTCCTCTTTTTTCTCTCCCCGTTTCTTCGATTTGAAGGCAGGCATGAATGTTTTGCAACCTTCCACTCCTGTTGTTCATTTCTTAGAAACGAAGGGGAAGGAACCACAAGTAGCAGAGAGCCCGAGGTTTCAGGACTGGCTGTTTATTTGTCAAACCTAGAAATGCTGAAGGAGATGAGAGGAAATCCTCAGCAAAAATAAACCTCAGTTACATTCAGGCTTGGGTACTTGAGAGCTAAGGTGAATATGGAGGACTGATGAAGCAATATAGGACTGCTGGAGCATTGCCACAGTAGCTGGAATGGGGAGGATTTCATCAAATCATGGGCTCATTGAGGTGGTAGCTCCACCACGTCCCTAGGCAGCCTGTTTTCACTGCTCTTTCTGAGAAAAAAAAAATCAAAATAACCAATCTGAACCTCCCTTGAAGCAAACTGGAGGCCATTCCTTCTTGTCCTGTCACCGTTACCTGGGAGAAGAGGCCAAACCCCACCTTGCCGCAACCTCTCTTTAGAGAACTATAGAGAGCAACTAGGTCTCCCCTGAGCCTCCTCCCGACTGAACAGTCCTAATTCCCTCAGCCACTCCCCTTAAGACTTGTGCTCCAGACCCTTCACCAGCTTTGTTGTGCATCTTTAGACCCATTTTCAGTTTCCTCTTGATACAGTTTCATGGCGGTGCTACCATTGCAGTGATAGCAAATAGCATCTCAGGTTTTTGTTTTGCAAAACCCCTGACTGGCCCCTGTTTGCACAGTGTTGCCCATCTTGGTGGCATTGTGGCATCACCTGCAGTACGTTTGCTTGTGGTTGGCCATAAACCAGCCCAAGGGGTGCAGATGCTGGAGAGGCGACTCAGACCAGCTGCAAGATAATTCAGAGAAGGAATAAGATGCCGAAGCACAAGATGCTCTGAGGCCTAAAAAGGATAGAAATAGGTGTCCGAGTTATTAAAGAGCCTTGAGGACTGCTTAAGATCTTTTCCCTTGGAAGTAGCAGTTTACCAGATGAAAGAAAATGTCTTCAAGCAGGCATCTAGAGATGTTGGAGCATCTGTTTTGGATTTTGCAGCTGTGTTTGGGGCAGCAGGAAATGCTGCTTGCCATGTTTACAGCTGGGCAAGGTGGAGCGGTGTCCTTCAGGGAATACTACAGTGTTTATGAAACGGTTTTGACAGGAGTGATTTCCACATCTTCCCTCTGTTTCGGTGTGCATCGCTGATAATTTTTTCAGGTGCTGACACTAAGCACAAGCTGTATTTCTGCTCACAGGAACGATCCTTGCACAAAGGAACAAGCTGGAGGATGAACATGCAGTCTTTTCTTTTTTCCCCTCCTTGCTGCTGAGGAGCCATGGGCATGTAATTACCACCAGCTGTAATCCAGCATGACCAACTGTCTTCCTGGCAAATGCAACCACAGTAGGAGCCAAAGACTATTGCATGCCCTAGATAAACTGATTATGGCCCCCAAGCAGTTTGCAAAGTATCCAGGATCAACTTAATGCCATTTTCTCAAAGCCAGAAGTCTTGGTTTGATGGCATTGGCCAATGAATTTGTGGTTTGTTTTTTTCTTGGTTTCTGTGCTAAGCCACCTGCCCATTGGCACTGGCTGCATCTTGAGGTGCACCTGCAGCTGTCAGCAGCAAAACATGTGGCTGCTGTTAGCAAGCCTCCTACAGACTGTGCTCTGTTCAGGGCTTTCATGCTAAAATTATTCATGGCTTGAAACCAGGGATGGGCAAAGGCATGTCGAGGTAGCTGGCACATGACTTTGTCCAGTGCTTTTGATGGAAGGATGGAGACACCAGGCATTGTGTAAAGAGCCCGGAGGAGCCATCCTGGAGCATCTCAAGGGCCACTAAGATGATTAAGGGCCTGGAACATTTCCCTTACAAGGAAAGCCTGAGACACCTGGGATGGTTCAGCCTGGAGGAGATTGACAGGAGATCTTATTAATGCTTACAAGTATCTAATGGGCAGGAGTCAATTGGATGGGGCCAGTCTCATTTCGGGGGTATGACAGGGCAAGTGGCAGCAGGCACAAACTGGAACATAAGAAGTGCCATATGAACAAGAGGTATGTGCAGCCTACTCTATGGAACCTGCTTTTGTAGGGGGGTTTGAATGAATGTGGTCCCAGAGTTCCCTTCCAACCCCTACAACTGATTCTGTGATCCTACTGCTTCACCTCCAGCTCTTGCTCTCAGCTGAGATTTATAGTGAAACCCAAAGGATTTAACTTTCTAGCCCTGAGCAAACACAGCTCAGAGTGATGCAAGTGCATGACCTGACCCAAATCTCAGGAAGAGGTAAGTATTGCATCACAGAGAGCTGGCTGTCTCCTTTGTCCAACTCTGAGAAGCTTTGCTTTTTCCATCATCCTCCCCAGTGCTTTGACAGAGAAGAAGGTACTACAGAATCGTCAAGATTGGAAAAGACCACTGAGATAATCTCATCCAACCATCAGCAGCCCAACCAATAGTTGGGCTTAGCTCTACTGACTGCTCATTTGAAATGCTGTTGGTTGTCACCCAGCTGCAGAGGCACTTCTGCTCTTGCTTTGCACGAATCTGAAATGTTGCAGCTCAAACCCAGCTCCGACCCAAGCAGAAGGTTTGGAGAAGGTGGGGAGGAGACGTATGACGGGAAAGGCTTTGCCCATGTCACCCAGTTTAATGTTCCTATGATTCTATAATCATTAAGGTTGAAAAGACCAATCAGATCGTTTAATCCAACCATCAACCCATGCCTGTGACCACTCTAGACCATTTCATTCAGTGTGACATCTGTCCTTTTCTTCAACACCTTCAAGAGTGGGTGTCACCATTTGTAATGTGTTAGGCATCCATCCTATTCCCCTGGCTGCCAGCATCCCAGTAGAGCTGCCAGCAGGGAGTAATTGGGTTTCACAACCTTTCCAGACTCCCAGAAGATTACTGGAGGGAGAGGAATGTGCCAGAGAAAATATCCCAACTGCTGTTAAAAGGCATGATTTTCTCTACTCCTTCCCTCCCCATGTCACCCTGGGGTGCCTTTGCCCTCCTGGCCTCCCCTTTGTGTGAAAATAATTGCAGATGTGATAAGAAGGAGCTGTTTGGCTTTCCTGTGAAGGAACTTGTTGCTTTTCCTCACCATGCTTCTGTGACAGAACTCAGCCACTTAATATCTGAACAATAAATCTCATGGCTGCCCAGGACACACCCTTTGCACTAGGCAGTAATGCTTCTTAAATAACAAGCTTGCCAGATTCTTATTCTGTCTAGTTGAGTAGCACACCAGCCAGTTGTAGCATCTATAAGTGGTTTTCCAGGAGGGCACAGACAGCGTGGGAGTCTTAGTCAAATCTATTTCACCCAACACTTTGAATCCCTGAATTTGTTTCTTAGTGCTCGGAGAGGAAGCATTAATGTGCTGGTTGGTCCCTACACATCTTGGGAAGTAAAGTCATTGAATCATTAAGGTTGGAAAAGACCACTATGATAATCTAGTCCAATTGTCAGCCTATCACATCCAATAACCATGTCCCTCAGATGGGTGCTAGGGAGGAGGGTTGGGAAATATTCCTCCTGCTTCTGAAAAGCATGAAATTTAAACCATTTGGATCCATTCTTTGTGCCCAGTGATGCCTTAAAGTATTAAAAGCATCGCTTGGAGAGATGTGGGGTAGTGGGGATGGTGGTTGGTTTGCTGTGCCCCTAGAAAGGCTGAAAGTGGGGATAACTGATGTTCTTCACTGCTCTTGTTTTCGGGCATCCATGACCCCAGTCACATTTTTCCTCCAGCAAGAGGAGCTCCTACAAATTCTCTGCAGATCTCATTGCATCTTACACATCAGGGATGGTGTCTTTGCAGAGCACTTGCCTTGGTTTCTCTCCCAGGCTAATTACAAGCCTCTTGGACTCTCTTAGGCGGCTTTGGCAGGTGCTCTGCTTTTCTAGCTTCAGCACTGGGGAGCCCTGGCCGCAACCATCAAGTCTTTCCCCAGCTATTAGAAAGCATCTTCCGTTGCTGGAATCTGCAAAGTGAAAGGGACCTACACAAATAAACTTCTCAAGGGCAGGGAGTCAAAATATCCCTGGGCATGTTTGGTGGAAAAAAGTTAACCAGCTTGAAGCCTTGGACTTGCTGCTGACCTGACCTTGTTGACAAAATGTGGTGTTATTAATTGGAGTTGCAGGCAAACAGCCTGAGGATATTTAGCAGGAGTTTGCCCATCACAGTGACTGAGACATCCCCAGGCAGCATCGTGAGAGCAGATCTGACCCTGCTCTTTGGAGAGCTCTGCAGAAAGCTGAATGAAATCTCTTCAGGATGTGTTTGCTTGCCAAGCTGCCCTGAAAGCCAAGGCTGCTGTGCAATGCTCAGATGGAGAGGATGCTGCAGCAGACCATGCTTTCTTGCTGTTCCTGATTGTCTTACGGCCATAAGTTTTATCTCTCGAGAACGTAATGCCTTTGGAGAGGTACCTAAGGTCTTAGCCACAGCTCTAGTTTGATTAGATTTTCATTGCTAAGGATAATGGGTGAAGGGGTCTCAGGTTCCCATAATGACCGTGGGAGCATGAATAGTGGGGTACAGCAGGGGGAAACCTAAATTCAGATTTCTTCTTTCAGACCTAGTCCTACCCATAGCAACATCACCTGGGCAGGAGCAAAAGCTTCACTATTAAATGAAGCACGTAATCCTAAACCTCACCCCAATTTGTGTGGTGTTGGAGATGCTTACCATTCCTTTCCACCAGCTAGGTGGTTAATTTTGTATCACAGCAGAGTGACCGTGGCTCTTTTGTGTGCATCCACCGCATTTCATCTGTAGAGCAGGAGCTGTTCCTATCGTGGCTGGCAAGTTGATTCACAGGATCTCACGGCAGCGAACAGCCCATCTGCTTGCTTCCCTCAGCTCAAAAAGCAAGCAGAAAGCAGTGCTGGCTCTGGCCCAGAACAGAAGCTATGGGATTCCTCCTCAACAGCGTGACAGCAAATACTTGTCTCACACAGGGCCGGTGCTGGGAGGTTCTCGCCTGCCGAGCCAGCAGCAAAGCCCATCCTGTTTCAGGAAGAACTTGCCTTGGTCTGCCGGGATTCCTGCACCTGAGTGACTAAGTGTGCTGGAAAGCACCTTTAGTACATGCCAGAGTGGTAGAAATAGGGCTGCCAGCAAACAGATGTGCTCATGTGCATGCCACCGTGCTTCAGGGAGGTGGGTAGCACCTGGCAAAGGGGCTGTGACTTCCCCTCAGTCTTCTTGAAAGGCTGAGATCATCTCCTAGGTAAGATCAGGCTTGTTTAGGTTGTGCCCCACGTGGGTGAAGTGTGCTCCTCGAGGTCCCTGTAGTCTCACAACTGAAGCCCCCTTGCTTGGAATGCTCAGTTTTTTATTTTCTTCCCTAATTCAAGTTATGCTTTACTAACGAGCAAGATGCCTGATCATTCCTCCTGTTCAGACGCTTGACATGGTCTTGCCCATGGTGGGACCATCACAGGATAGAGCAGGAATGAGGAGCAGCCCAACAGTTATCCACGGAGAGACGATGGCAAGTGGCCCGCATTGCACAAGTGGGGTTTTCCCGTCAGACTCTCCAGCTGCTATAAATAACAGGAAACATTTTGTCATCTCTACTCTGGAGAAGGTCAGGAGCTGGATTCTGCAGTCTTAGGAGTTGTAATGAGGTTGGAGATGTATGCAGAAGTCCCATGGGAGAGCCTGCCTGAGGCCATTTGATTCCTTGGATGAAGAAGTCTTGAGCACCAGCCTTTGACAGAGTTGCTTTAGCCACTCAGGTGAGATTAACTTATCCTTCTCCTCATTCAAAGAATCATAGAATCATAGAATGGATTGCACTGGAAGATCCCAGTGGGTCATTGAGTTCCAACTCTCCTGCTATGGATGGGATTGCCACCAGCTAGATCAGACTGTCCATTGAGGAAGTTGGTTCTTCCTGAATCATCCCTGAGTCTGATGGACAAGCCCTTTGACTCCTGGGTACCTCGAAAATGGCTTTTGTCTTAGGAGCGTCTTGCTGGAGTATGCTGTCTGTAAGTGGATGGATGCCACAGTAAGCCTCCTACCAAAGCTCTGGTTCTACTCTTGCCATTCTCTATGCTCACGGGTAGTACTTCGGTTGATGTTAGGGATGCGTTCTGCACACATTCTGAAATTAGTATGAGGTATGGAGAAATACTTCCAGAATTTGTCCTGCTCCACAGACATGGGAAGTGCCCTTTCTCTGTATATTATTTAGAGAAAGAATAAAATGCTAAGGCTAAATAGTGTTCATCCGGGTCTAGCTGGTGTGGAATCAAGACACACAAACATTTTCTAGCTAGTGGTAGTGATTGATCTCTTTTGAGACTGTATTATTTCCCGTTGGGCATCCCCAGCTTCTCATGCTTCTGTCTGCGTGCTCCGGGAGTTTGCTGAGACATCTCAACAGCTTTCCCTTCTTGTGGATTGCTGGGTGGAGAGCTGTGCAGGGAGGAGGCAGACGTCTGCTGCCTCTCCCTTTTCCCCAGCAGCTGCAGGAATGCTTTGATGTTTGCTTTTCCAGCCCCAAGCACCCAGCACCAGGATTAACCAGCAGTCAGACCCCTCCACCACCTCCAAATAAATCTCCAGATCACAGACAAGACCTGCTCAAAGAGGTCCTGGCATTCCCTTCTTGCAGGATAAGAGTTAAAAATAGCTTCTCTCCTTGCACCTGCTCCTCCAAAGCCAAATCTGAGTTTTATTTTTACAGCTCAGATTTCCTGGTGATTGTTTCCACTGATGGATGAGGCACAGGAACAGGGATGAATAAAGAAATCACAGGTCTCAGTGGCACAAAGAGAATAGGCAGCATGGGAAGTGCTTGTGCTACGTGTGGGTTGGAGGGAGCCTTTCCTCTCCTTATAACCACATTTCAAAGCTGATGATGGTCCTTAGTAAAAACACATGATTTTAGTCCTTTTTGCATTTTTCCAGGCAAAGGGGTGAAAATTGCAAATGGAACTGTGTTTTTAGGAGTGTTATTTCTGCTTACAATACGTTTCCTGGATCTGAATTAGCATCCCATGTGCAGGCCCATGAAGCAGACAAGAAAGCCTGGCTCGATCCCGTTTAAATGGTTTCTCTGAGGCTGATTTTTTTTTTTTTTGTCTGTCTGCATTACGTTTCATAAGCTTATTTTAAAACACACATATACAAGAGCAGGCTTATTTATAAGGCAGAGTAGCCCGCTGTGTCCTTACCTGACTGGAGTGTAAAGGAAGCAGCTTTTTATACTTTTTACAAGCATAGTTTAAAATAAAATACTGGTTTGTTGCACCCCAGTGAAATGTGACCAAGAGGAGGTCAGGGCAAGGTCTTGTTTTCCGACTGTAAAAAACTCTTTTGCTTGTTTACAGAGCCTCTTCTTGCCAGCCATCATTTTAGGGCAATCTGTTAATGACAGCTATAGGTAAAAAAACTCATTTCCATCCTCTAGAGTCTTGGCAAGCCTGCACTGCTCAAATCCCAAACCAACCCGGCTTCCCAGCAAAAAGCACTTGGGTATTTTCCATCTGTAGAGATGGATCTGCTGGGTGACCCATTCAGTTGATATCTTGGCAGGGTTTCTAGCTCCAAATCCCCAAGGTAAATTCATCAGAAAGCCTTTTCAGGGCAATGGATGTTATTTCCCTGTTAGTCCTGCTGGCTAAATTCTCGCTGTCTGCATCCAAGGAGCTCCTCTACCAAGAATGGGGTAGACCCAAGTGAGGAGAAGATGGAAAAGAAAGAGGATGCCCAAGATTAAGAAAGGATTTTATTTTTCGTTGTTTTAACTGTTTGAATTGGCAGGAAGACACATTGTGGTGCAGGAAAGTTTCAGGTGGATGTAAGTATAGTGAGATATGATGTATGAACATTATTGGCTGGACAGAGCAGGCAAGGAGAGCCCAGGGAGTAAAATCAACCACTAGTTCACAAGTCAGCAAAGTGAAACAAGAAATTTGGCTCATGCAAAGGAGGAAAAGCCTGTAAATGTTCTTATGCCTACACTGAGTTATTTTATTGCCTCCATCAAGCTTCTGTGAAGCACGTGGTTGTGATGGCTATGAAGATGAAGACCTAGGAGGCAGGAACACGAGCAGCCACCATTTATTTATACCCAAGGAAATAGCTGAAGCAAACATAGGATGAAGGACATTTTTTTTTGATCTAGCAAAGCTGTAAAACCAAAACCCTGACCACTGGTGGTTATTTAAAGACTTCCTGCAATGGGAAGGTGCTTGGCCTATGTTCAGGCTGGGTGACTGCTCTCTGCAAAGCCAAATAAACAGAGGCCACTTGAACTTTCCACCTTGCGGGCTCAGCCTCATCCCTTGCTACATTTTGAATGGGCTTTGCTGATGGGATCTGGTGTGACCACCATAATGTGAGGTGCTTTTCCCTTCACCCAAAGGAGGAGTTTGGTGCTGCCATACAAGTGCTTGGAGCTGGAAGGCAGAAGCTGGGCAGGAAGGTCTGTGTCTCCAGGATGGGCTGGGATGCTCTGCATGTGGTCTGTGTCCTGAAATGACTGTGGGCAGGGCAGGGAGACAGGAAATTATATCCTTTAATGCTAGACATGTAGTTTAGATGCTGATTTCCCTGGAGGAGCACAATTGAGATATTTCCAAGTAGCTGAGACCAGGAGTCTTGTCCGTCCATCATGGACTTAACTGGAGCAAATCCAGCAAATGGCCATGAAAATGGTGGGACTGGAACACATCAGCTACAAGGAAAGAGAGAGCTGGGATTGTTCAGCCTGAAAGAAGCTCATGGGGATCTTAACATATGTCCAGAAAGAGAGATCCGAAGAAAACAGAACATGGCTCTTTTCATTGGTGCCCAGTGCTAGGACGATGGGCTGTAGGTGTCCCTGGTTGAGCAGGGATTGGACCAGTTGGACCCAGAGGTCCCTGCAAACCTCAACTGTACTGTGACATGAATTGTGAAACATCAGGCACTCACCTATATGTATTTCCATGCTTTTATTAAGATTTACGTAACGTGCTGCATGTTTCTCCATGCTTCTGACCCTTGGAGACCCAAAATGTTTTTGCAACCCATATAAACCTGCAAGGGGTGCACCTCCACGATGGCTCCCTGCTGCCAGCAGCAGCCCTGTGGCCTGGGAATTTTTGCAAGACTTGGCAGTGGGGCTGTCGTGGGATTATTTCACACAGGACCCAAAAATACTGTCGTCAGGGTAGCGTTGGTCAGTTCAAAGACAGGGTCAGGTCCCCAAGAAATCAAGACTGTTGATGGACAAACTTAAGCATATTCAAATGTTTTGTCTGATTTTCTTGGATTGCAAAGTTTCCAAGGGAGCCAAAGAGCTCGCTTCTCTTCTTGTTTGCTTTGCAGACCGGCGAGACAGCTGGGTTCAGTGAAATTAGGAAGCTCAAGTTCTTGCAGCAGAGGGGGCAACTGAAAAAGCTCAAATATCTGTTTCAAAGTCCATACAATCAGTCCAAGATGTTGTGCCTCAGTCTGCTGCCCTATCTCTGCTCCCTGCCTGTGTTCAACATCAATGCTAATGGTTCAGGCATGGGGCAGCCCCAGTATTGAAATCCTGGCTTGAAATCCCTCTGAATGTGTAGCGAAGCAATGAATCTGGAGGCGTTTCTCTCCATAAAGGTCGAGTCGGGAACACGCAGGCGTTTCCAAGCTCTTATGTGCCAGCACTGAGTTTGGATGATAGCATGGGAGATATGGGGTGCGACCAGAGCATCGTTTTAAACTGTGAATGAACTCTGAAATAATAGCATACTTGAAGCAAGCCCGTGTTTTTGGCCAGGCTGGCTGTGAATCAGCTTTGGAAAAATGAAAGATGAAACTTTCTGACTTCAGCTGAAGTTATGAACTTATAAACTCCCAATTATCCGATTAACTGGAGGCAAGCCAGGGAAAAACATTTTTCGAGGCGAGCGTATGGGGTGGCTTCCTGAAAGTGAACTCATTCAAAAAGGCACGATTTGGGACAAGAAGTTACATTTAAAATCTGGTGTTTTAAAACTGGGTTCATCCTGCACACAGTTAGCTTGCTGTGGGTTCCTGAGCTACTCTTGAGCATTCTCTGTCCAGTTGCTCTTTGCTAAAATGTATAGGAACAATAAATCACGCAGAAAAGTTGAGAGAAGATCTCTTTTTAAGTCCGTCTGAGTGATGGCTTAAATGAGGGCCAGTAGGACTGCCCACAGCCTGATTTTGTTCTTCTCATTGCACACTTAAAGAGCACTCAATTCCCCTCTAAAATATTCATTTCTTTTCTGTTTTAAAAATGGCCTTGTAGTCTCCAGAACTATCTTCCGTCATGTACTCAGATTTTATTCATAGTTCTTGACTTTGGGTCAACTCTACTTTTTGCATAATTTAAGCTAAAAATGATGTGTGTATGTGTAACGCAAAACTGGAAGGAATTAGAAAAATATATTTGAGGAAGGGAAGACTGGCTTTTTCATGCTTAGAAAGTGAAATGTCTTCAACAGGTTGGTTACTCGGAAAAATTTCTTCTCAGAAGGAGTGGTGAGGCACTGGAACAGGCTGCCAGGGAGGTGGTGGATTCATCATCCATGGAGGTTTTCAAGACAAGAGTAGATGTGGCACTGAAGGACATGGTTTAGTGGGCATGGTGGCATGGGTTGACAGTCAGACTGGGTTATCTTAATGGTCTTTTCCAGTCTCGGTTATTCTCTATGAACGGAGAATGGATTTGGAACTGGGACAAGAACAAACTTGGTGATGGTCTCTTTCTGTGCTTCTTTGATTATCTTAGCTTTCCTGTAGATAAAACATAAAACACATAGATAAAAGTGTCACTGTACCACTGCTGGTGGCCCTGGTGTGTGTCCCCTCACTGTGTTTCTAATGATGAGGGCATGCTTTACATCAAGGGGGTCATTTGAAACAGTGTTTTGAGACCTTAGAAAATTCAATTTGCAAAAGCCTTGACTTGCTTTGGGATGAGCCCGGGTGTCAGGCACAGTCTGCTTTGCCAAGAGTTGGAGATCCAGTGTCCCCAAATTCTTTTAGGTGTCCATGCTAGGCAGAGCAAATGCTGCCCATGCTCAGGGGAACTCCTTTTATTGTGTTTCTAGTAAATGCCTGCTCAGGACTTGCTAATGATTGCAGAGAGGATGTCCTCCATCCAATTGACGAGGGTGCCGTTTGCAGTAGACTTGGAAACAGAATGGGGAAGGTTCTTTTCAGACAGCTGATAAAAATGCTGGGGAACAAGCAGCTGAGTTTCATTCCATGCTGGTGTCTTCAATTAGCACTCATTTAGCATCTCTTGGCTGTCTGCCCTTCCTCATGCTGCCCACTGTGCTGTGCCAGGGTGGTTGCAGATGGGTTGCAATTGGATCCAGCTGAAAATACGCTTTTTCTCGTTCTGCTCCCCAGGGTAGGATCAAGCTCCTGGGTGTAGTTGCCCAGAAGGGGAGCAGCCAGCAATAGCCCGTAAGAAATGTTGGGTTCTGCTGGGATGGAGGAAAACCCTCGTTTTGCTTTCAACTTTTCAGTGCTCTCATGCTGATGGGGCTGAACGAAGCTAGGATTTCAGTGTGTGGTGGCTTATGGGACATATTTGGTGTCCCTTATCCTCCCCACCCCCCAGGCTGCACAATCCATCCCTGGGCTGGTTTTGCTCTTAGTTTTCTTGTGCTAAATCTGCAGGATAAATTTGCAAGACATCCTTTGTGCTGGCTGCCCTAAGTACTCCATGCACAACTCCTGTAGGGCACAGTAATATGCTTTTTTTGCTGAGATAGTTTAAATGGTATGGATTTCAGCACAGAGCCAGATATATTAATAGGCATGCCCTCGTTTAGTTGCACTGAGTTTGTAAGGGAGGAGCCGAACAGCATTAAGCACGGGGTATTTCTGCATGGTCCCCAGAGATTTTCCCAGTGCTATGTTTTCTGTTTGCTGTAGCTGCAGTCTTTAGGAAGCAGCAGGAAACAGAGATGGAGAGAAATGCAGGTGCAACAGGGAGAACTGGGAACAGCTGTGCGTCTGCCAGCCTGAAACCAGCTCATGTGTCCCTCTAACCCCTAAGCAGAGAAACCACTCCCAATGACTTCTGCTTTCATAAGGAGAGAGAGGTGGTGGGGATGCCCAGCCCAACCTACAACAGGGTGTGTGCCAAAAGGCATTGAGGAGAGCTTGAAAATAAATATTTACTATTTTCATCATCACGACTGATGAATTTAAACTTGTAGCTTAATTGATGCAAGCCGGGGAAGCTCATTCACTTTCAGCCTGGTTAGAGCCTGCTCCAGCACAGCAAGAGTGGCCGGGAAATGCCACCCACGCCGAGGTGTCAGGATGTCACTGAAAACGATGGGGAGCGGAGCAGCTTGCGTGTCTCCAGTCCATCAAATCCTCCCCCGCGGGGCTGGGAAGGATGTGCAGAGCACAGATGAAACACACAGTCCTGCCTGGCCCGTCCCTGCCGGATCCAGCTGTAGGAGCCGGGGAAGATTTCCTGCTGAGCAGGGTGGGGAAGCTTTGCATCTCAGCCTTGATTTAATTTTCAGGTGATAGAAATGTTTGCTTCCCTGCCCAGCACGTCTGAACAGTAAGCACGTCCAAACACTTCCCTTTCTGCAGGGAATTTGCATTTCCCTATGAACTGTGCTGGTTTTATGCAAATACCCTAATGAAAGAAAGCCAAAACGTGCTCATGATTAAGTGTTATTAAGCAATACTGGGGAAATCAGGTGCTCTCATGTACTACCATCCATGGGCTCTTCCAGCCTTAAAATCACTGTGTGATGACCTCTTCTCTTCCATGTAGTCCCAAAAGTCTGGAAAGGTGCAGTGTCCTGCTCAGCACCACACAGTTGTTCTCTTCACAGTGGAGTGGGGGAGAGAATCAGAGAAAAGTAGAACTCCTGGGTTGAGAAAAAATTATTTTCTAAGGTAGAGAAAAGGAGAAGGATAATAGTTACAATTACGTGTATTTATAAATGTATTTAACAAGTGATGCACAATCAGTTGTTCACTGCCCCCCAGTAGATGACCAGCTAGCTTCCCAAGCAGTGGAAGAGAGAGTGATGAACCCCCACCCCCTTCAGAAGTCCTTCCACGTGTTGTCATATGGTATGGAATACCCCTTTGGCCAGTTCAGGTCAGCTGTCCTAATTTTGTTCCTTCCCAACCACTTGGGCTCTTTGCTGAGAAAGGTCTTGGCTGTGTGCAACACTACTTAGCAGCAACTGTAAACATCAGTGTGTTAACAGCATTGTTTTTCTCCTGGAATCAAAACATAGCATCGTAACAGACACTGAAGAAAAATCCATCCCAACTGAAACTAAGACAGTGTGGCATCCTCACTTGTTGTGGTATTCACATGATGCTCTGCAGCATCCACTTTGTTGCTGCAGGCAAAGGGTTTCTGAGCTATAAACCTTTAATCTCTTCTTTCCTTCCCTTCCTGCCATTCCCTTGAAGACGTCATACTTCTTCAATACTCTCCAAAATCACCTGGACACAGTCCATTGCAGCCAGCTGTGCAGTGCTACACAACATCCTCCTTGCTTTCTCTTCCTGGACAGGAAGTTGGTGGGTAGCAGCATCCTGTAGAGTTTCTGGTGTCTCCTGCTCAGAGCAGGTTTTTTTTTTGCTCATGCAGATAGTTCACTGGATTTTATAAAGGCCAGGCTGGATGGGGCCCTGGGCGACCTGATTTAGTGGTTGGCAACTCTGCCCACTGCAGGAGGGTTAGAACTGGATGATCTTTACAGTCCCTTCCAACCCAAGCCATTCTGTGATGAGGGCACTGGGTGCTGCACTTGGAGGCTTTCAGCACCAGGTGACCCCAATGCACATGGCTGATTTGGGAGGTTGGTTGCCCTGTCAAGCAGTGCTTAGGTCTCCACATGCTTGGTGATGGCTACATGTAGCTCAGCTCTCACTCAGGCCTTTTCTTCCAAAGCTATGTTTGATCCTGCCTCCTCCTTTCAGTTTCATTCCCCATCTCCCTGATGGGGGGATGTCAAGGGCGGCTGTGACTTTCAGCATTTTGTTCCCTTTGATCTTTTATTTGAAAGAAAACCACCTTTATTTGCTCTGCAAGCTCTGGTGAGTAGGGGAGGCCAGCACAGCATCTCTGAATGCCGGGCTTTTGCGCAAGAGTAACCACGGGTCAGAACAAAGCCCTGCTGGGTTTTGTCCCCGTCCATCAGGAACAGGCAGGTCAGAGGTGCTCACAAGCCCCACTTTTATCCCCAGAGCTTTTGTCTTCATGTAATGTTTGCAGAGCAATGTCCCAGGATGACCGAGGAGCTCTTGCTGCGGCTTTTTGCTAGAGCAAAGGTTTCTGGATGGGCTTTTCAGAGGAAACTCCTGTTATTTGTCCTCCACGTGATGCGAGCTTAGGGTCTCAAAGCATAAACCATACATCAGCAGTGGAAGGGCAGTTAACAGGAGCTATTTCTGCTGACTGGTGGCAGCACTCAAGGCTGGTGAGGGTGAGGAGGAGCTATCCCAGGGTTTCCTGTGCAGCCCCATCCTCTTGGGCTGGTGTCTGTTTTGAAGAGTACTTTGGTGCCCAGCAAGACAGAGAGGACTCATTGCATTGCCAGCAGCCAGAAGGCTGTCTCGGTGTGTGTCAAACTTCCTAGCAACCTTTCAGTATCTAAAGGGGTGCTGTAAGAGAGAAGGGGACGGATTCTTCAGCCGGGTCTTTTGTGATAGAACAAGGGGAAATAGACTGAAATGAAAGAGAGAAGATTTAAATTGTAAATAAAGTTTTTTCCAGTAAGGGTGGTGAGGCACTGGGACAGGTTGCCCAGAGAGGTGGTGGATGTCCTCTCCTTCGAGACATTCACGGTCAGATTGCACAGGGCTCCGAGCACCCTGATATAGTTGTAGGTGTACCTGTTCAATGCAGGGGAGTTGGACTAGATAACCTTTAGTGGTCCCTTCCTGCTCAAATGATTCTATGGTTGATGGGGAAAAACATGTAGACCCAACTGTGGAGAACATTCTTGATAGCAAACGTTTGAAAGGACAACCACCAAGAGCACGTGTGCTGGGTGATGGTAGAAACTTAAAGATGGGGTAAGAACTGTTTAGTCTCCCTCAACCTGGTGCCAGTAAGAGCTGCCTTTCTTCAGTGTTTGACTTCTCTGAACAGTCTGGCTTGGTGCCACCAGGGAATATCTCTCCGTAGAGCTTATCACTCAGGCAGAGCATGTTTTCTTGTGTTCCATATTGCCATCCTCAACATATCACAGGACAGTGTGTACTTTGAACACTGCCTGCAGATCGAAATCCACCTGTTGAGTAGGTTGAGTCCCCGTTTTCGTCAGCAAATGTCCATCAAAACCACCGACAGCTGTTTGGCGACGAGGTTGTGCAAGATTCGCTGCTGATGCAAAAAAGATGACCGGTGCCCTTTTGTTCAGGTCTGCTGTCACTGGCTTGCCAGAATGGTAGGACCAGGTGGTGAGAGACGCATACACAACAGGATCCCACCACCAAGCAGAGACATGTAAATCATAGAATCGTTAAGGCTGGAAAGACCACTGAGATCATCTAGTCTAAATGTTGACCTATCACCACCATGGCAGCTAAACCATGACCCTGAGTATCAGATCTCCACATTTCTTGAACACTTCCAGGGACAGTGGCTCCACCGCCTCCCTGGGCAGCTTGTTGCAATGCGTTACCACTCTTTCTGAGAAGAAATTTTTCCTAATATCCAACGTGAACCTCACCTGGGTCAACTTAAGGCCATTACCACTGATTGTTCTCTGATTCCTCCCCTTCTCTTCCCCACAGGGACAGAAGCTGCCTGTGTCTCTTGTGCTTCCCCAGTAAGGGGCATCACTCCCCTCACGTCTTGCCCTTCAGGCACCTGCCACAAGTATTAAACTTGTACAACACACTGCAAGAAAAGACAAAAATAGAGATCAGATGTTCAGCCATCATTTGAGCTTTCCTTTTTTTTTTTTTTTTCTGATTCCTGCCACCAAAGAAATCCCTGAAGGAGGTAAGAGGACCCAGCACCCAATATTTCAAGCTCCGTATGGAACATAGGGATCTGCCATCTCCAAACAGCCAACCTTTCCCCCCCCCCAAAAAAAAAAAAAGAAACACTGCATATTTGGGAGGCAGCCAGCCTCCAGCATGCAATTATCATTCCCTGCAGAGTTGGCCTCTTCCCACCCTGCCACCTTTTTTTTCTTTTTTTTCCTTCTTTCCCTTCACATCCAAGCCAGGAAAAGCCTCTGACGTCGATTCTGCAGCCACAAACTGGTGGGGAAAGGCACCAGAGGGGGATATCCCTGATCATAAAACAAAGAGTATGCAACGCCTATAAGTTAACCCACTGCTGGGCATGGGGTGGGAACTGGATTGTTTTTCCCCAGATGCTGAATGTTTGGTGCCTGTTTTGTGTTTTTCTCGAGCTTTACCCACTTGCCGAATCTCTTAGGGTGCAAAAAAAAAAAAAAAAGTTGTCGACACACACCCCAAATTTGGATTGCTCAGGGGTTGGGAAGAAACTTGAAAACAGATACAAAGGGCTGGTAAGGGGATGTCTGGAGCATCTCGTCTAGTCTCCAGGGCTGTAGGTGCCTCTCTTCAAAGAATAGAGCTGCAAATAAAAGATAAAAAGGAGTTGATCATGTTACCCCGGCCTCGGGTGCATTCCCCGCTTGCACAATGCCAGGAGGACTGTGCTGTTCTTGTTATCTGTCTGTCTGTCTGCCTAGCTATCTGATCTTCCCCATTCCTCCCTCTTTCCCCACCTCCCATGCTTGCCAGTCTCCACCCTGACACTGTGCCAGCATCCTTGCTTCTTTCCTAAATACCACCAAACTCCTTCAGGTCTGGTTAGGGCTATAACATAAGGAGCTATGCAGTTCTTTTCTGTGAGTTTAGGTGCAAGCTGCTGATTGCCATGAGCTATAATGGAGGTGGAGGAGGAGATGCAGGAACTCCTCAGCCACTCTCTCCATCCCAGCTCCTGGAGCAGGACGCGCCAATGGCGACCTGTAGCTCTGGGGCTCCTGCAGGGTTTCTTGTTTTTGTCTCTCTCCTTCTGGACCTTTCCTGTCGAATTCCTGTTTCCTTCCGTGCGGATGCGGCTGGAGGAAAACCTCAGTGCGATTGCTTTCCTCCAGCTGGCTCCACTTCTCCATGTCTTGAGGCACAGGGGTGGTGGTAGTTCTCCTGTAGACCCCACTGTGATCAAGGGTGCGCGTGGCAGTGATGGATTGGTGCAAAACCCCAACATGAGAGTGACTCAGAAACTCGCATTCTGTTTTTGGGGTGTCAGGATGGAAACGCTCTTGGTGCAGCTGGGGTTGGGAGCAGAAAGAGAAGGACTCAGTCATAAGGGCAATGAACCGGCACCGTCTTGTTCCTTGGGATGAAGCCAGGAGAGTAGCTGAGCAAATGAAGCGCGGATGGGTGTTTTGTTAAGTTTTTCTGAAGGTGAACTTTGAACGTGAGATGTGCGCTAACTCAGGAGTTAGCTATATTTATATACGGGTAAGATACATATCGTCTGGGTGAGTAAGGCCCTTTGTTCCAAGAGCTGCTGCTAAAACCCATGTGGAGCAACAGTTTGGCTCTGCAGAGCTTCCTCTTCCTTTGCTTAGGGAATTGCTGTGTTTAGGAAAAGCTGACTTTAGCAGCTGTATCTCGCTAACCATAGTGTAAGGCTTAACACACAGCCGGTCCAGCAGTCTGGCATCTGCTCGTCTGCCCAGTCCCTGTCATTAACTGCATCAAAGAAGACCTGATCTCTGTTTTTCACCAAAGTACCATAAAGACAAGCAGCCCCATCCCTGCCATTGCTGGTCCATCCCTGTGTGGCTTTAATGAGGCCAAGATATGCGTAACAGAGCATACTGTATCACACTGTAAATAAATAATTAGAAAGAGAACCCAGTGATCCCCTCTGCTTCACAATGGCCCCAAGTTGCACCAGGAGGCATTTAGATTGGATATCAGGAGGAATTTCTTCAGAGATAGGGTGGTCAGGTATTGAAACAGGATGCCCAGGGAAGTGGTGGAGTCATCCATCATCCCTGGAGATATTCAAGAGACATATGGACATGGCACCTAGGGACGTGGTTCAGTGATGGGACTCAGTAGGTCAGGTAGGACCTGACTTTGATGGCTGGACTTGATGATCTCGAAGGTCTTTTTCAGCCAGGATGATTCTCTTTATTGCATCTTCACCATGCCAGAATGTGTTCACCCTGGCTCCTCACTGGGCTTTTGGCCACAAAGCATATACATTCTTGATTTCCACTAAAGGACATTCCCATAGTAAATTGGAGCTGTGGGAGGATTTACAGATCGTGGCATCGCTGGAAGACTTGCTCCAGACTTGTGCTGCCCCTAAGCCAGCACACCTTTTTGTGTCTGAGCTCTCCAGGATACCCACCCCTAGGTTTCTTGGCACAGAAGATAGCACAGGGCTATTCCCTGCACTGTGGTGTGCACCAGGATCCAGCTGTGGTCATCCCATGCTTGCAGGACTCACACCCAGCAGTGTATCACCATGGGTAACCCAAACAGCAAACTGCTGTGACTTAAGAGCACAGAACCCACAGAATGCATGGAGCTTTGGGGGGGAAAGACTGCTTCACCCGTCCAGACGAGCTGGAGTCCATGTATGCATGCAGAGATGAAGTTCAGTTTTCAGTTCAGCTTGGGGCAAAATGAAATTCAGCCAAGCTGAGCTGCAGGGTGAGGGCACTTGGGGCTACGTGGCAAGTCTCCAGTGCTTGTTTTTTGCTGTACAGTGGTTGGGCACCAGGAAAGAATGGCCCCATCAAGTGCCACTGTGGCAGTGATGGGCTGTTCTCATTCCCTTGCTGTCAGTTCTGAATGAATCTCTTTTAACCCAGCAACATCTCTTCCTTCATCAGAGCCAAAGTGCAGATATTAGGGTTGCAGTGTTGTGCACACTGTGGGGAGATGGTCCCTGTCCCTCCCTGTGCTCTGGTATACCAGGATAATGGTGGCAGTGGGGACAGAGAAGGGCACCCATCTCCTCTGCTTGCCCAGTCTAGATTTCTTTCATTGGGTGAGTTTGAGTCTGAAGGATCAGCACTGTACCACTACGCATCTTTGTCCAGGGCTTGATAATTGAATATAGGATAATTTGAGTTGGAAGGGATCCTTAAAGGTTGTCTAGTTCCAACTCCCCTGCAATGAGCAGAGACATCTGCAGCTAGATGCAGCTACATCTTTGTGCTTCATCCCACTTCCCTGTAGCTCTGCAGTCTGGAGGATATTCATTCACTTGGCAGGTTACTAATATTAGCCAAAATACCCTTGTCTGCATTGTTCTGCCATACTTAATATGGTAATCAGCATTGCTGCCTGTATAGCTAAGGATGATTTGTGATTGAAAATCCATTAGGAATTTATGGGCTTTGGGCTGAATTGCCAGGATGTGCAGTTGCCAAAATACTTGAAATGCTTCCACTGGAAATGAGACCTTGTGGGAAATGAGTACTTGCTTTTCTCATACACAGTCAGTTCCCATTGAATCTCCATTGCTGGCAGCTAGTACACCCAAGGCAATAAAAACACATGTAATACTCAGGGCACCTATGGAGCATTAACCTTGTGTCAGATGATGATGGATAACAGACTACAGCTCCTGACACACAGTGCAGAGTTGGTGCTCACAGGAGCTCAGCATCCCACAGCATTGTTTCGGTGGCTGGCTTTAATCTGTGCATGAGGCACTTGCTGCTTTTTGCTGTGCCTTGCAAATTGATGGTTGGACTAAATGTTGTAGTGTTGTTTTCCAACTTTAATGATTCTATGTTCCATAATGCCATGCAGATACAGTGGGAGAAAAGCACGGATGTGTCTTGCAAGGATGCAGTCTGAGTCAGTTCCCACTTTCTGACATCTCCCTTTAAGCAGGCACCTGTGGCTGCCTCCCATCCCTGAGGGGGGATTTCATCTCTTTTAACTTAAAACATATAGAGAAGAAAGGAAAAATCTTGCTTGAGAAGACAAATGCCAGCCAGTTTTTCTTGGGAAAGCATTTGCTTGATGGTTTGATGTTTCTTCTAAAGTCCAGTTTTGAGCAAAAATCCCAGCTTGTATGAACTGGAGGTGAGCTGCATGGGGGACTCTGCAAAACCCCCTGAAGGCATCCCATTCACCCCTTGGCTCCAGTATCTCATCAAGCCCAATTTTAACAAAGCTTTGCAGGAAACTGCAGCTGCCCTGCACTGATCACTGCAGCCTGTATTGCTCTGGAGTCCAATCCAGCTTTGAATTCCACGAAGCAGCAAGGCTTTAGCATCACTCAGGCAAAGAGTACCTTGAGGAACAGCAGAGCAGGCTCCATCCCTTCTCCTCCTGGCTCCAAAGTAGCATTATCCTTTTTCATATGGGAAAAACGAAAAACATCAGGAGTGAAACAATGGGATTGACATTGCTGGGATTGAAATGATGCCAGGGGTGCTCCTAATTCCCAGCTAAGCACGTGGCTGGAAAAATTAATTAGCTCTGGAAATATCGTAGAGTCATTAAGGTTGGAAAAGACCACTGAAGTGATCTAGTCCAACAATTGACGCATCACACCATGCCCACTAAACCATGTAATATGGAGGAGTCCTCCTTCAGGCCCTGCGTAGTATGGTGTGGATGCCATCACTCCCATCCTTTTGTCCCCCCTCTACTTGCTTCATAATCCATTGCCCAGAAAAAAACGAGTTTGGTGGGACCACAATGCTGAAACTCCTCAGCTCCAAAAAACTCAAAACTGAGTTTTGCCCTTTCCCAGCTCCTAGCCCCCTCTAATCTCCTTTCCTTAAACCCATCTGCATGGGACTGGGCTCTGTGCTGTACACCGTGGCAACGCCAGGGCTGGCACGTGATGGGAATAATAACTAATTAGCACACGAGCATTGGGAAAGTCCGTGATTTTCACAGCCAACTTGGGCACGTTTCCATTGGAAAGCTTCCCGAGGCCACTTCATCTGCTCCCTGGTTTGGGGTTTTGGTTGTGTTTTGTTGTTTTGTTTTGTTCTGTTGGGTTTTTTTTGTTTTTTTTTTTTACCTTTTCTGTTTCTATTCATTCTTTGGGCACCACTTGCAAAACAAACCTGGCAGAGCAGGTGGAGCAGCTGGAAATGATGCCTGGGAAGTGTGATGAGCTGCTCAGTGCACAGCCCCCTTCCTAGCCCCTCTTTTTCTCTTTACATCAGAGCCTTTTCAGTGTAGAACAATGTAGGGGGAATTTTCCGGGCGATGGATGGGAGGAGAGGCGAGGGGATGCGTATTCTCCCAGCTCAGGTTACTTATGTACTTATGTTCTATTTTGAGGCTCCGGCCACACGGCACTAAGCAGCCGCTGACCCAGGGAAGGGACGAGCTTCAAAACAAGAGTCTGGTGGGTGACTGTCCGTGGAAATTATAGGTTTCCCTCAAGACAGAGCAGGGCTTACAGGATCATCACGTTCTCTGTTGGCTGTCCATGGGGGACTTTTTTTTTTCTCTTCCCTCTATCTTAATTTTGGTGGCCAGAATGAAATATGATGCTGAACATTGCTTAATATGCCGTTTGTACCCAACTTTGGATGCATCTGTGCACAAGGGAGGTCATCAGCACTGGGCAAACCCAGTGGCTTCCTTCTTCCCAACACCATGGTTGCTACGTGGTCTGACAGTGATAAGGAAAGGGGGAATGGCTTTAAAAACTAGAAGAGGGGAAATCCATGTAAAATGTTAGGAAGAAATTCTTTACTCATAAGGTGGTGAGGCACTGGAATAGGCTGCGCAGAGAAGCTGTGTGTGCCCCATCCCTGGAGGGGTTCAAGGCCAAGTTGGATGGGGCCCTGGGCAGCCTGATCCGTAGGGTAGCAGCCCTGCCTGTGTCAGGGGGTTGGAACTGGATGATCTTTAAGATCCTTTCCAACCTAAGCCATTCTATGATCATGAAGGCAAAGATGTGTGTCAGCTGTGGGGTGCTTTTTAGGGAGCAATATGCTGGCAGCAGTGGGGATGCTGATGAGCAGAGTGAGCAAAGGAGCATCCATCCTCAAGAGTTGCAAAACCACATGCGTGTCACCCCCCTTCCTCCACCAGTTACCCTGAAAAAAGCTCATTTGCAGGCGGCTTAGGTGGCCTAAGAGCATTAGAGATGCATTTGGTTGACATTAGCTGCTCGAGTAACTCCGGGAGCATGTGGCTGATTAGGGGCAGGCTCGGCTCATTGCGCATGGTGGAAATATTGCTGGGACGATCCGGTAAGGTCTGGAGGGACAGGATGGGTGAGAATTGGGTTGCTGCCCCAACACGTCACCCCCATGGGGTGCCTGCAAGCTTCCCATGGGTGCTGCTGGGTGATTACGAAAGTGCTGGGCCGAATTGCTTAAAAAAATGCAGTTGGCTGCAGAGCGATTAGGGCGAGCACGTGCCAGCCGGCAGAAGAACATTGGGACCACCAGCACTTCACCTCCTCAGCCCCCTCGTTCACCGCCTTGCACCCTGTGCATCATCCAGATGTCAGGCTGGGGATTCTCAATGGGGGATACGGTGCAGGGCTGTAGGTCATCCCTTGGACGTAAATGCAGTTTCATCTCCCTATTCTGATTTCAGGAGGAGCCCCCATCCCATCATCCCATCCCCTGGGATGTGCAGGGAAGTTCCGAGACACCATCCCAGGGCTTTCTTTTGGAGGTGTTCTCATTAGAACTGCCCTGACCGCTAAGTTTTGCTTTTTTCTCCCTTTACAGCCTCGCTCTCCACCGGAATTTATGGAGGTGCTGAGAAGCAGCTTTGAGCTCTGCAGGCCCCGGCCATCTCTCCTCACCCGACATCCCAACCTTCGGATTTAACCATTCAAGGCTCCCGTGCATGGATTGCCCGAGCCAGGCACCGCTGCCGGCCGCCGCCGCCCCGTAGGCTCCCAGCCCCCCTTGCCACCCCAAAGTACTCCACATACCCCGATGGGGTAACGTGACGGGGCCACCACCGTGCCACCACCATCCCCATATGCAGAGGCCTTTCTAGAGCGCAGCACCGGAGGCGACAGCCGCTCGCCATTGCACACGCCGAGAACACCGACACTACAACAAAGGGATTTTTTTTTTCTTTTCTTTTCTTTTTTTTTTTTTTTTTTGTAATTATTATTATTATTATTATCATTAATATTATTATTGCTGTTTGGCTTTCACCCCGGGGGCTTGCGGTGTGTCGAGGAAGCCAGCGCGCTCCCAGGAGCTGGGATTATTTGCACAACGTTTGTACATTGAGTTCTCCATTCTCTTCTGTTGTTTTGTTTCTTTTTGTTGTTGTTGTTGTTGTTTTTTAAGTGCAGAGAGGGGCGTTGGTTTCTCTTTTCCCCTCTGCTCCACTTTTCTTGGGTTTTTCCGTCATCAGCGTCACCTCCGCATCATCCTTCTCTTGTCCCAACCATGGCCCGGATGAACCGCCCCGCGCCGGTGGAGGTCTGCTACAAAAACATGAGGTTCCTCATCACCCACAACCCCACCAATGCCACACTCAGCACCTTCTTGGAGGTAAGAAGGAAAACGTGGATCGTGGTCCATGTTTGGGGGCTATAAGCTAAGCTGCATATAGTTCATTGGAATGGAACGGGAAGGCTCTGTTCCATTGGACTGTGCAATGGAAGATCCTGTTGGTGCCCCAGCCCTGCTGGCTTGCCAGCCATAGTCCATATTGCCATCTGTTTCTTGGGGCAGGACACTTGGAGGACCCTGAGCATAGGGTTTGTCTGAGCTTTGTCAGCCCCATTGCATCCCCTACCAGCTCCCTGCACAAATGCAGCCTCCCCTGCGTCTTCCAGCATGCCAGTATAGGATTTCTCACCCCAGGTAGCTCCAAAGCTACCTCTGAGTGCAAGAAAACTACAGGCACACGCGCACAAAAAAAGCATAAGCACCGTGGTCTTGCAGCAGAGAAAAAGTGGGGACAACCACCCCGTGCCCCTGCACACCACACTGGTGGCAAAATTAATCTTCCCTCCAGATCTGCAGTTTTTTTTGGCTGAGCATACAGGGATTTTCAGTGATTTGGAAGCCTCGTGCAGGAAAGGGATCAGTGGGATCATCCAAGCCCCCAGCCTGCCTCGAGCAGGCACAAGAGATGATCTCACTCGGCGCCCGGCCGGGGCCGATACGCCAGCACGTAATCCAGGGGCAATCCGTGCCGCGGGTGATAAGCCCAGCTGGAAACAGCCCAAGTCCCGGCGTGCCTGCAGCACGTTTCAAGTAATTAACTCGTGGGGTACAGCAGAAAAAAAAGCCTTCGTCAGTCAAAGAGAAGCCTCAAGCAAATGGCTCAGTGAATTCGTGGGAATGAGCCAAGCGCTCGCTCATCTCCACGCACTTCTGCAGGGGGGAGTTGAAACCTCGCTGAACACCCAGTCATTTCTCCTTTGGAGGATTGGTTGCTTTGGAGGAATTGTCCCTTTTTCAGTGTTTTTTCTCTGGGACATCCATTGCAGCTGAGCATCACACCCCGTGCTGTTCTTTTTGCTTTTGGTGCTAGGCCCCTAGATGCTGGGGTTTTTTTTCAGCCTGGAGTTGGACTCAGTAATCTTTGTGGGTTCCTTCAAACTCAGGATGTTCTATGATCCTAACTTCTGGCTGCTTAAATGGGGAATGACTTCTGAATACCTTTGAGGCTTAAATGGGGAATATGATGTGCTTCTGAGTACCTTCAAGGCTTTAAAATTAAATGGTTCCACTGCTGCTCTGGATAAAAAAGTGCATGCTCATGTGGAGGTTGGGTGCCCTAGGATTTAATGTTTAATTGGGAATTGGTTGCAGTTTTTCCTCCCCAGCCCAATGCAGACCATGAGAATTTTTGCTTGGGCATACAGGGTTTGGGCATGATGTTTTTGGAAGCGTGTGGGTCCATGTGGTCATAGAATTATAAAGGTTGGAAAAAGGACCACTAAGATCACCTAGTCCAGGTGTCAGCCTGTCACCACCATACCCACTAAACCACATCCCTCCGTGCCACATCTGTCCTTTAACACCTCTGGGGAAGGGCCACCTCCATGGGCAGCCTGTCAACGCAGGGCTTGGCCACGCTGAGCATAAGCAGGATGCAACCCAGTGGGATTTTTCAGTGTCTGCCCATGATAAGACCTATCCTTCCCTCTCTAGGATCTGAAGAAGTATGGTGCCACCACAGTTGTGCGAGTGTGTGAAGTGACCTACGACAAGACCCCCCTAGAGAAGGACGGCATCACTGTCATGGTAGGTGGACAGCATCCCATCCATGCCTCCTACCCATCCCATGGGTGCAAAAAGAAATACTGCTCTGTGGTGGGGCACGGAGGAGCTCGGGGTCCCTGCATTCTTGGAGGGCAGCACTGGGGTATGATGGTTTATGCGCAGGCATGTATTGCTCCAGGTGAGCACTCGGCTTTTTGCACACCCCAAAATAAATGCTTTATGGACAGTGTGGCTCAAACTGGTTTTAGGGCATGGAGAGGAAAAAATGGGATGGTACCAATGTCCTGACACCTCTCTGCTACCCAATCCCTGGTGAGACAGAAGACTGCTCACTCAGCACATTCTTGTCATGGTGTGAGCAGCATCTCTGCTTCATGTCCAAGCACCCACGTGATTCGATCAGAGGGACTTAAAGATAACCAAGCTCCTGCTGGGAAAGCTGGAAGTAGCTGGTCTCTGTCCAGGACAGATAGGAGATGGTGGAGGAGATGTATGTGAGCTTGGGGCAGTTGAGGCCTTTCCACAGCACTGCAGAAGCCTTTGGAGGATTTTTGTGTTGTCTGAGCTGCAGGCTCCCTGCCGTGCAGCCAGAGCTTCCCACTTAGCTACTGTTGCTCAAATAGGATTCCTGCAGCAAACCTTCCCACGCAGCCAGCAAAGGGAGTGTTTTAACAAGTGGGGAATTCTTTCCAAAATAAATGAAAAATCACAGGCTTTCCTTGGTCGACAGAGGGAAAAAGCTACAAATAGAAGGAGAAATTCAGCTTGCTTTGAACCAGAACGCAGCAAGTGCTTCCCAAAGCAGGGGCAAAACTGAGCAACAAACACCATCCCTGGGGTCTCCTTAGCATCCCTCTTTCAGAGTCGCTCATGCTTGCCCGGGAGCTTGAAGGCAGCTTTTGAAAGCCAGCTTTGGCCTCAGGCAGAGGCAGGCAAACTCCCTGCTTCCCGGCGTCAGGCTGAAATAGGGCTGGTGCTTTAAAAAAAGAAAGCATTGCCCACGCACTCGAAACTGTGACTCATGCAGCCGAGCCCGCAGCTGCCTGTGCTGCCCTGTGCTGGGGTTTGGAAGCACCCGGGGAATGAGAGCCCTTGATCCCACGTGGAAGATATCCATCATTCCCGTTAGCCTCAGCGTTATCTTATCTAAGGGGTATTTAAAAAAAAAAAAAAAGCAGGCAGCTTTTTTTTTTTTTTTTTTTTGCTCTTTTTTGGTGGCGGGAATCAAAAGGAGAGAGCAGCCAGGAGGAAAAAAAAAAAAAAAGTGAGGATGCTGAGCTGGCACAGCTTGCTTTATCTCAGGTGATAAATAATTGGAGATGATGTCAGGTGTGATTGCTGTGCTGGGGAATTGGCAGAGCTGGTGCCAGGTGAGCTTAGAGCCCCACGGGGCAGACAGTGAGTAATTGGATAAAGCTTTTGGAAGGCATGTTTCTGTGGAATCCAGTCCAGAGTTTCTCAGAAGGGTCTGGGGAGTCTGGCAGTGTTGAGAGCGCATGGGGGACTGCCTGGTGTGGGGTGGTTGAGAGTTCTCTTTATATGAGATGTATCCTGGATATAATGAATATCGTAGATATCGTAGAATCATTCAGATTGGGAAGAACCTCTAAGATCATCTGGTCTAACCATCAGTATGGGTAAGACCTAGATGAAAGATATATCTTAAGATACATAGAGAGATCAGGTTGGATGTTAGGGAAAAAATCATGTAGTAATGAGGCATTGGAACAGTCTGCCCAGGGAGGTGGTGAAGTTACCATCCCTCGTAGATACAGAAACTCAGCCTGGAGGACTTCAGACAGAAATAGGGTAAAAGGCAGAATTTGGTCTATGCAGGAGCCGTGTCCTACCTATACTTTTCTTATGTGGGATATAGTTATGTCTCTGTATAAGATATATCCTATACAGAAAGATAATCTGCATCCTACATCTACATTAACCTATAGCATATGGATATCTCTGTATATCTTCAATAGAAAAATAACTATATCGTATTTAATCTTGTCCAACTGTCATCCCATCACATACAGACAAGATATCCTGTTCTTTTCTTTGAGGTCCAGAGTGGTCCTGTCTTGCACAGCCTTCCTGGCTCAAGCATTAGAATGCCCAGTATGCTCATTTCCAATCAAAACCTGACAGAAACTGCATCACTTGTTCAAATCCCAAGTGAAGCTTAGTGGCTTTTTTGCCACCTTAAACCAAGGATGGCTCCAATACAGCAGTTCAGTGACTCAGCTTGTAGCTGTGAGGATTCTGGCTCCATGCTTCTCACCTGTAAGATTTCACTGCATCTCATCCCAGTTATGCTCTCCTGCCCATCCTTGTCTCACACGCCACATTCCTCCTGTCAAATCCCCCATTTTGGAAAAGAAACCCTCATACTGGGAGAAATGTGCAATGTCAGCTGCCTGATGGTGCCCTTAGGGATGGACTCTCCCTTCCTCAAAACACTACAGAGGAGGAGGGGGATGCTTTTCACCCTTGCAGAGTTGCTTTGTGTTCCCAGCACTGGATTTAGATGGGAGCTGATGAGAGGAAGGATAGAGATTGCGGCTACCCAAAGCTCAGTGTAGCCACTGCCAAGCCTTGGTGCTGTGGAATGAAAACCCAAGTGAGTTTGGTGGAGGCAGACAATGGCCTGCAAAGGCAAGAGGACGTGGGGACAGGACCACATTGGAGGTCGTGAAGGTACTTGTAAAGGATGAGCCTCTTCCCAGGACATGGGAAGACCATGGACCTGGTGTTATCCAATCCAAACCCTGAGCCAAAGGATTTGTCCCCACCTTGCTGTACCTTGAGCTCAACTCCAAGAACATGCACGCACCAAAAGGTATCACCTCAGGGTAAAAGCTGTCCTGTACAGTTACCTCCATGGGATCTGACAGTGTTTCTCACTCTTCTCATCCCTCTCCCGTCACTGCAGGATTGGCCGTTTGATGATGGAGCACCTCCTCCCAGCAAGATAGTGGAAGACTGGCTCAACTTACTGAAGACTAAGTTCTGCGAAGACCCCGGCTGCTGCGTGGCCGTGCACTGTGTCGCCGGCTTGGGGCGGTGAGTCAGGGTCTGCCACAAAGTGGGAAAGCACTAGTTTCCCCTCTCCCTTTTAGCTGGGTTTTGCAGCAGTGAAAATGTTAGTGGAAACAGGTTTTGATGTGCTGCTCTCATATTTGCCAAATTCTGGGTACTAGGGGTATGTCAGCAATGCTTAGTGCCTAGTAGTGCTTTTACTTTTGTAATTTTATTGCAGTCCTCCCAGTGAAACCAGGAGCTGCTGCTTCCCCTTGCAGCAGGTCAGGGCTGTGTTTTGCGTGGAGGTTTGTGTCTGCTCAAACAGTTTGCCTCCAAGATCTTTCTGCTCAGTAAAGTGCAGCTACCAGCCCCATCTTTTGGTTTTACCTGCAGGATCATCCTCTCTTTGGGGACACGCTTGCAGCCAAATTTCAAGAAATAACAAAAGCAAAAAGCAGTGCTGTTGACTGCCCGACAGCCATGTGTTCCCCACCTTGGGATGGAATGTGAGCACCCAGATTGGGGGCTGCGTGGCTTGGGGTTAAACACTGCTGCTGTTGTCTTTCAGCGCTCCCGTCCTCGTTGCCCTGGCTTTGATTGAGAGCGGGATGAAGTATGAAGATGCTATCCAGTTCATCCGACAGTAAGTGCCCTGGCAAGTGGCGTTGCAGCACAGGGGCAGAATTATAGAATGATTTGGTTGGGGTTGGGATGGACCTCTGGGTCCAGCCCCTGGTCAAGAAGGGATACCCAGAGCAGGTTGCACAAAACCATATCCTGATAGTTCCTGAAGATTTCCCAGGAGGGAGACTATATGTTGGGGAGAAAGCAGCCCTACTCCAAGGGAACAGAGTATCAGAGCTGTAAAAGTCTCAGTGCCCACAGTTGTGGTGGGGGATGCATACAGCTTCAGCCTCTGAAATCCCATATTTGCTTCAGTCAGGGGTGGGTTTGGGTTGGTGTTCTCCTGCTGCGATGCTGACTGCACCCACCCCTCTTTTATCCTCACAGAAAACGCAGAGGAGCCATCAACAGCAAGCAGCTGACGTACCTGGAAAAATACCGACCAAAGCAGAGACTCCGGTTTAAGGACCCTCATAACCACAAGAACAAATGCTGCATCATGTAACCTCAATGACCTCTTGCCAAAATTTGTGCACACAGACACCCGGGCACTCACACACATCTCCCCTGTCTCTTCCCAGCCCCGTGCACCCCATGCACTTCCCCGTTCGTGGACCCCACTGCTGGGGGCTGGGGAGGGGGGGGAGGCAGAGCACCGCCAACGTGTCCCAGCACCTGGAGAGCACTTGCCTTGCTGAATCCCCGAAAAAGGATGCTCAGTCCAGCTGCAGCCCCAAAGAGGAAAGGCAGTGCCGCCCTTTGACTCTTGACATTAGCAGGCAGTGAGTTCATGTGCCGGTTCTTTGTCTCCTTCCTTCTCCTCTTCCTCTTCCCCTTCCCTTCCTGTTGCACTGAGATCAAGTCCGGCTCAAGGAAAGTGTGCACAGGGGCACTTGTTCTGGGGGTGATGCAGGTAGGGATGTGCCAGCTGTGGAGGGATAGGAAAGCTGAAAAAAAAAAAAAAACCCACAGAAAAAAACTTTCCCACCTCTTTCCCCCCTAAAAAGGGCTGCAGCAGTGGGTATGGAGGTGGGGATGGCTCAGTGATCTCAAGGGGAAGATGGTGATGGCAAGGGGAGGAAAGAGGGCTCGTAGCATGGTGGTCATGGGAATGGCTGAGCTTAGTGCCCCCCAGCACCATCCCCTTTCTCCTGCCCCTCTCCATCACCATCTCCCTATGGGGCTTGCAGGAGGCTCACTGCCCATCTTGGCCCTGCAGGTATATGGCAAAGGCATCAGAAAATTCAGGGATGATGGCAGAGCCTTGAGGCACCCAGCTTTCAGTTGGTGCAGTGTCAACACTGGGTCCCCTCCAAGTGCTGGATGCTCTTATTTAATTATGGCTTCCAAACTCGATGCACGGAATGGTGGTTTCTCTGCCATCATGCCCCCTCTGCTGAGCTTGCAGTGATGCTGTGGGACTGAGCTTGTGCTCAGCATGTTTGCCATTGCATCCCCAAGTCACGGCACAAACCCGAGTTCTGGCTGTGATCCCCAGTGAACGCAAAGTGCATCTTGGGGCATGTCCCAACTCCACCACTACTTTTGCTGGCCAAGGGACTGGGTGAAGCTTTCCTGGGGGATTTTGGGTGCTCCTGGCATGAGCACATCACCAAATTTTGCACTTGCCTTTCCTCCCTTCCTGGTGGCATCTGCAATGTATGTGGCACCCGACACCCCAAAACCTCACCAGTATGTGCCATGGGGTGGATACAGAGCTGCCCCTGAGCCAGGATGGGAAACATCTCTCAACTTTCTGCCTTTGAATGCTTGCAGCAGCAGGAGCAGTGGGCATGTAGGGGGCACAGGTGTGGTTTTTTCTTTTGATGAGGGTAAGAAGAAATTTGCTAATTAAAGGAAAAAAAAAAAAAAAAACCTGTTTGTCTTCCGCACGTCCTCTGGCCTTTATTTCTCCCATTGCTGTCCTGTAGAGCCCAGGAGATGACTCACAGCCCTCTGGACCGATCCCTGGTACTATCACCGGGACATTCATGTGGCTCCACATATCCTGTGGGCTCACTGTCACTCACCCCTCAGCTGCAGAGTCACAGATGTTTGGGTACGGTGAGCTAGTCACCCAGCATCTTGTGGTTTGGGGCTGCCCAACTTGAGATGCCTTCAGCACCCTGTGTTGGGTGTCTGCAAAGGTTTGTGTGCCTTCTGAAATGCAGACGATCCAGAAACAGTTCAGAGGGCTCATTTCTTGGGGTGAATGGTGAGGAAGTTGGGCTGAGGTTGAGCTTGGAACCCTTTCCAGAGAGCTAGACCCACTGTATGAAGGAGATGACCACCCTGGGGGAAACTGATGGTACCAAGCAAGGCAGACCTGTTAAACCCAAGGTGTTATACCAAGCTCCACATAGTGGGGCTGCCCAAGATTCCTTGAGTTTCTGCTGCCCCGTTTCAGGCTGTTGATTCCCACGTTTCATGGGGAAGGTGGTGGTGGCTGTAGGGTCTGCTCTGTTCGGAAGGGTGATAAATTAGGCTGATGAAAAGACCGGATCCTGTATTTAAGCAGTCTCTTGAGTGGGTCATTTTCCTCTTCCTGTCCCATCATGTCCTGCTGCTAAAATAGGTGCTGTGGCTGCTGCTTCGTCCCCAGTGTTTTTGGGAAGTGGCTTGGCATTGTGACTGAGACAGCCCCAGTTCCTCTTAAAGATGAATGAAGGGTTTTGGATAAAGTGATGGGAAGCCCCAGAGAGATATTTCTTCCCTGACAGAGGGAGGAGAAATGTTGAGGTCTGAGCTTGTTTGGGGGTCACCGTGGGACGGGTTTTGCAGTCTTCATCCCATGTAGCATCAACCCAACTACCTTAAAAATAGGGAACTCCTCATGTAAGAGCAGTCCTTGACCTGGAAAAATCCATGCAGCCAAATCCTGAGCACCTCTGGCTGGCAGAGCAGTGTCTTGATGTCCTTCAGTTTTGTGAGTCACTGCAGAAGAAACCATGCTGCTTTAATTGCCCTATTTCTTTTCCTTTTTTTTTTTTTTTTTTCTCTCTAATGGATGTTTCCTTCTGTCATAGAACTCTCTGTCACTTCCCACATGCTGCTCTTGCAGACAGCTCACTCACCTCAGCATCTCAGGAGCTGCCAACCTTGCACAGAGGGTTTTAACTCACTCTGAGGTTTCTCTGTGTTGGACTGCCAAATATTTGGAATTTTTTTAATAGAGACTTGAGCTCCTTCCTCCAAGGTACCAGCTCCTCAGTGTTTCAGCCTAAGCTTAGAGAAACACAACAGGGTGGGGAAACTGAGGGTATGCCAACGATTTTGGGTTAGAAATCTCAAAGAGGCCAATTCCTTAATGTAAGTGATGGTAATAGGGAAGGTTGGAGCTCAGTAGATACAGAGCACCTGAGCAAGTTCTGAGTGACCGAGGGCTTATAGCTTGGCTGGTTGTGCAGTCTCTTCTTTATTCTAATCCCTGTTTCATCTCAGATGAAAGAAAAGATGTAAAAAAATCTTCTACGTTTTCCAGTTTTGTCACGGCCCCAGTTGTCTTCATTGGGTCTTGCAGAAGTCATAGGGAATGAACACCCCTATGATTTTGGCTGCAAACAAACCACCTAATCTTGCCCTTATCTGCAGAAGCAAAGGCACAAACTGGTATTCATCCCTCCTACCCCTGTCCATCTCCTTCCCTTCCTTCATGGAAACCCTCCATCTTTCCATCAGTAAGTCATGGGCTGAACATCACGTGGGATAAACCTGAGCAGCAATTTGCAATCGTGTCCTCTTGCTGGTGGTACAGGTGTGCCTCTCTGCATTTTGGTTAGGAAACATGCGTGTCCCCTGTGCTCTTCATGTTTGCCAGATTGATGATGGAATGCATGATGGGAGCAGTGGTTGAAAGGAGAACAACACAGCCATCGCAAATCCTTTAATTTAAGAAAGATCTGGTGGCAAACTGCATTTGCAAATTTATATTATGGGTCTTGTAGAAAGGCTGACACTGTGGTGCTTGAACTGAGAACTTCAGATGAGGACATTTATGAGTAACAGATTTTCCAAGGATGCAAAGTGATTGTCTACAACAGAACGAATCCACTTACTTTATTTTATTTTTCTAAGTTTGTTTCTTTTTGTTATTAGTCCCAGTGGGGAAGTGCACAGAGAGATTCGTGACTTCCACGCAGTTTCCAGGGTCTTATATCTCATTTGCTTCCATCAGGCTGGGTAGGCAGGGTTTGGTGGATGGGTTTGGATGGGATGCTGTCTGGTGGGACAGAAATGCAGCTGATTTCTTTACATAATAGGGGTTACGGGGGGCTGCAATCCCCCTCACAGACTCTAGCAGACATTGATGGGGAGGGGGACATTTCTCCACCCTCAGCTTCCCTTCAGACGATGATCTCCAGATGAACTCTCGGCTTCCCAGCTGTTTCTTTCTGTGCAACAAAGAGCTGCATATTTTCCTTTTTAACTCTGTGGGCAATCATAGTAGAATGTAGATTAAGCCCAGATGACTTTTTTTTTTTTTTTTTCCCCCTCAGTCTGAGCCATAGCTAAGTTATTATACCCAATGCTTTTTGTATCAGACAGCATCACTTTGAATATGCAGATGAGGTATAGGATCTTGACACTTTATAACCTTTTTAAAAAGAAAGTTGTCTGTTTACTTATGTCTCGTGTAAAAAGGAAAAAAAAATGTATGCCTTTTAGTAATCACTTTTTTTTTTTTTTTTGAGTTTTATGAAATAACAGTGGTTTCACTCCAGCGGCCGCAAAATAAAAAGTGTTCACTCTTTTGTACATCCCTGTGTGCTGCAGTGCTGCTAATGGGAAAGGCAGCGAGATGGGAGGAGGCAAGGGTTATAAGAGGTGCATAGGGAGGGCACGTTGGGGTCCTCTGGACTAATCTCTGTCCCATTCAGCACTGTCACTGCATGGTCAATCTTCAAACCCCATTTAGCAAGATGTTGTGGAGTTCTGTGCTGACAACCAAACCAGACAGCCTCACATAGACATTGTGATCTCAGTATCCTGCCGCTGCAGGGTTAGGAGGTGGCGGCCTTGCCAGAGAGAGCCCAGCTATCACCAAATCTCCTTCCAGTCCAAGCAGGACTTCTCCAGAGAAAGCTCTGGCAATAGAGAGACCCTGAAGCAGCAGATTTGCCTGAGTTGAAGAAGCTGATTGCATCCCTCAATTGCCAAAGTGTGTCACAGCTTTTAGATATCTACCATCATTAAATAATCGGCGTAAGCAAAGCCCACACGCACACCCTTATCCTGTGTCTAGCATGTCTCAACTGATGGAGTTGGACACGTGTTTTTGCTATAGATGTTGTAAGGTTCAGAGATGCCTTTATCCCATGTGGAAAGAGTTGGCCTCCTTACAAGACTGTAGGATACTGTTGGTCAATGTGATGAGTTGAGAACACTGGCTGAGACCCCAGAGGGCCCTGGCTACAACATCAAAGCCTTACTTGCTCTTGAGGTCACTGTGCAGTGGGCAGCCCTTGTAGCTGAAATACATGGATTAAGCGTGACTGGCCTCCCTCAGCTCTGACATGAAGCAGCAGTGGGAGTAACAAGCTTCTAAATAGCTATCCACCGGCATGAATACAGCTGGGATGCCTGGGTTAGGAACCTGAGCAGGAACTGTGACTGGGACTGCTTTGCTCTCCCTTGCAGTTTCTCCTATTACAGACAAGGACAGCTAAATCTACTGGGTAGAGAGCAGCCATTGCTACTGAGGTCTTGGGGCAGCAAGTTGACCTCAGTTCACCTATGAAGTAGACTGGTGTACCTACTGGGTGGACTGGTCAGCTCACCAGCAAGGAGACAGGCTGGATTTGTGGGCAAGAAGTGTTGTGCCTGTTGGCAAGAAGTGGACTTTTGTACAGAGGATGCAGACTCATAGCTTTTTGAAGACTTAAAAGAGCAGGACTGTTTTGTCCCTTCCAAGTTCAGTATGGGAGTATGACCTCTGCAATGTGAATTTTATCCCAAACCACATTAATGCTCTTGGGGTCAGCTGTGGTCCAGCCCAACTCCACTCCAAGCTCAAGACCAACATAAATTAAAACTGCTGAGACAACTGAGCTAGGCAAGATATAGGGCACTCTGAGACATGACGGATACCTCGACATTTCTACAGGAACTGGAATGTGTTTTCTATGGGAAAATATCTTCCCTTGCGTGGGAGAGGGGTAAGGTTAAAATGGCCAGGACTCATAATGTTTTCAGCAGGATGGTTCCATATAGCCAGCATTCTTTGAAGAACCGATCACCACAATGTATCAGCTGAGCTGCCAGTTAGGTGGGATTTTGGGAATCATCACTGTTCATCAGAGCCAGTACATCTGGGAATAGTTCTGACCCACTCCAAAGAGTGTTGTGCTCTGCAAAGGTCTTTGAAGGGAAAACATTCAACTGACTTAGGGCAGAGAGCACAGGCCAATGGATTGGTGCATGGGAAGCTGTTAGAAGATTTCTGCAGGGTAGGTGCTTCCTTTAATTCAGGAGTGTTATCAGTTTTCTTCGCACTTCTCCTACACTGATGGTTCAACATTAAACTTGATGGTGCAGGCCCCATTTGTCCATCTTTCTCTCCTGAGACTTCAAATCTAGTGACTGATCATGCCTCACAAAAGCTCCCAGTACCTTCTCATTCCTACGGGGCCAAAGACAACAGCAGATAAAGGAAAGACCTAAGCAATATGTCCAGTAGACCATCACTCAACCTTGGTTAGACCCATGGGTGTTTGCACAGAGGAGACTTTACACATTTCTCACCCACATGAGATCTGCTCAGTGCTTCATTACAATTGGGGACCACCCATGAGGAATGAAACTAAGCTTTGCTCCTGAAACCAGTGGGGTTTCCCACTCTGCCTCCCATGACCAAGGCAAGAAGGCAAAAGCTGGAGGCTCCATGGAGGCCAAGGAGCAGGAGCTTACAAGAACAGACTGGTAAGTCAGGCTGAGGCCAATTGTGTGAGCTCCTGAGTAATTAACTAGAGGGGGTCAGGTGGGGTAAGCAGGGGAGGGTAGAAGAAGCTTCCCTTGCACTGCTGTAGGCTCAGGGAGAGTTTTTGGTGCGATTCCAGCTTGCAATAACGGAGAATCACAGGTCAGATCACACTGAGGCAGCACTGCAAAAGATGTCCTTGGTTCGCCCCAGTGCTCCCCAAGTACTGTGCTAGGCAGATTGTTATCTCCCCACCTGCTTTGAGCCAGGCAGCTGCAAGGGGCACTGCCTCCAGGGTTGTGCAATAAGCACCTGGGCCTTCAGTCAGCCCAATTGCTCCCTCACTTCCCCAGCAGAAGGGCCAGGGGGACTTCTGAACACAAGTGTGTGTGCTGGAAGAACACCCACCCATGCTCCTGCCCATACATGCTGTCTTCTACCAAACAGCATTCCTCTTCTCCCTCCATCACCGAAAAACGTGCACCCCTTTAGAGGCTGGACCTTAACTCTCACCTGCGCTTGGCTGGTGCCACTCCACACGGAGGAACAGAAGATAAGCCCAACAAATCAAGGATGTCCGGTAGGGTTTGAGTTGATCATGGGTTATAGAATCATGGAATGGCTGGGTTGGAAGGGGCTTTGAAGGTCAGTGAGTGCCAGTCGCCTTGCCACAGTTGCCTGAGTTGCCACCCACCAGATCAGGCTGCCATGGGCCCCATTCAACCTTGCCCTGAACACCTCCAGGGATGGGTCATCCACAACCTCACTGGACAGCCTGTGCCAGTGCCTCTCTAGCATCAGTCTAAAACTTCTGCCTGACATCTAATCTTCTTTCTTTTGGTTTAAAACCATTTCCCCTTGTCCTCTCTCTACCCATCTAAAAAGTTGATTTCTCCCCTGTTTACAAAATCCCTTAAAATATCGAAAGGCCACAGTGTGGTCTCCACAGAGCCTTCTTCATACTGAACAAGCCCAACTCCCTCAACCTTTCTTCATGGGAGAAGTGCTCCAGACCTCTGATCATCTTCATGGATCTCCTCTGCACCTACTTCAACAGCACCGCATCTTTCTTGCTCTGGAGGCCCCAGGGCTTCAAATGGAGTCCTGAGATCTCTTCCCAACTCACACCATGGTCTGCAGTACCCCATTCCCCCTTAGCGGAGGAGGTGAGTAAGGTGGGTACCTATGAGAACTACCGTAACCATGTACCTCAGATGCCACCACCACAATTAGTGAGATCCACCCAGCTCAAGGTTAGCATCTATCAAGTGAACTCATGACTCTTTCCAGTCAGCAGATATCAAGTCATGTATCAACATAGGAGATCCAGGAGGGATCAATCTCATGCTGACATGGACGCTTCTTCCAGAGCTTCATCATCACAATGGGACTCCAGACATCCAGCTCTATGGTGGACACCCATGCTGGAGACATGCAAAACCTTACAAAGCCAGCTCTCTGCAGAGATGTGGAGGAAAAAGTTGCAGAGGTGTCAGCAGTCTGGACCAGCCATGGAACAGTGCTGTAACAGCCAACACTACATTGTCTTGGGCATGACACATCTCTCCTTGTTGTTCCTATCAAGCTGCTTGGGATCTGCCCTTTTGCAACATCTCCATCTGTGGGAGAGGAATTTGTGCTGTCTGAAAGGGGACTTCCAGCTTCTGCCTGCGCCTGGAGGGAGATGCCCCATCAGGGAGAGGCTGTGCTTGGTGGGAGGCTGCAAAGGCAAAGGTCTCGCATCACCTCGTGTCTGGGTAACCTTGTGGTGCTGGGACATGCACGAGGTACAGGAGGATGGGAGGTGCTGCCTGCTTTCACTGTGGTATCTGGAAACTCCCGTGCTCCCAAGTATAAAAATGTAGGGCAGAGCTTGGGTTGGGAGGAAAATTAAAATGTTCCCAGAAATGTAACTAAAAAGTCAACTGAGGAACTAGGTGCTATTTGGCAAAGGTACAGGAACTTCAATTGCCAGAGGTGGGTTTTGCCCTGGGATGTTTCCCTGCAAAGAGAGCAAGGAAGGGAAGGAGAAATCCTGTGTCCACAGGCTGGCAGCCCCACAGTTTGGAAGGGGGTTCTTCAAATCCCTGCTCCCCAGCACGACCAAACCAAGGAGTTATGCTTCCCCATGTGAGGTGCTCATCAGGCAGGACCTCAGAGCAGAATTTAACTATCAGGTAGAAAAAGTATTTGAGTGTCAGGAGGGGAAGAAGCTTGCAGAGAGCCTAGAAATGGCTGAGTCACTTGCTGCAGTATCCAAGCAGAGAGTACTGCTGCCAAACAGCCACCTGGATCTTTGTCAGAGCATCCTTAAAATAAACAAACAAACAAACAAATAGAAGTAAAAAGAAGGAGAAAAGAAAATTGGTTGAACTGACGGCCTCTCCCTCATGCCAACGTGTTATGCGTGCTGCACACAGCCAGGGAGTTCCCTGCTGTGGAAAATGCCCATCCCTGGCTGCAGGTGCTGGTTTCTGTTGCAACACCTCCCTGGGGCTCATGGAGCAAAGGAGGCTGCGTGGCTCTCCCACAGGAACCAGGCAGCCTCCAGGGATGTGTCATGACCAAGCTGGGGCTCAGTCCAAGGACTGGAGGTAGAAGATGATTAGAGAGTGCCAGCTGGGTTCTAGGAGAAGCCAGGGCTGCCTCCACCTCACGCAGATAACTGTGACACTGGAAGTGCTGCTGACTTCAGCCCGAGTGTGACTCACCCACGTCTGGATATCAGGTGGAGATGGAGAAGTGCAGCATTTAAATGAACAAACAACACTGGCTCATTTTGCAGCACTCAGGCAGCGATGGGAGGGAGACAGACAAGGAGAGCAATTTCATAGAAGCGTAGAATATCACCAGCTGGAAGGGACACACAAAAATCATCGAGTTCAACTCCTGACTCCACACAGGAACACCCAAAATTCAACCCCTGTGTCTCAGAGCTGTATTCTTGAACTCTGGCAGCTCAGGGCTAGGGACTCTGTCTGGGTTTCATGACTTCCCTGTGCATCAGGTGTGGGGAGATAGTTTCATAGGGCCAGGTGAGTTGGGTTGAGTTTTGTGGCTGCAGCCCCTCAGCCTTTGACATCTGCACTCTCCATTCTGGGAGGGTTTCAGTACAAAGCTCTGAGCAACCCAGTCTTAATTCCATAGCTGACCCTGCTTTGAGCACCAGGCTGGATTGAAAACTTCCAGAGGTCCTTTCCAGCCTGTTACCCTGTGATCCCATGAGGATCTCAATAGATTAAGAATATCTGGCAGCTCATACAGCACAAAGCTGGAGTGCTGAAAGAGTTTCCAGAGAAATACTCCTCTTGGGGCATGCGTGTTTGGATACTGACACTGTCTCCTCCAGCTCTGTGTGTTGGAATCTAGGTGTCCATAGCAGTAAAAGGAACTATGTCCAGTCTACATGCTCCCCACTCAGCTAATTCACTGATAATTATGAAGACCCACCTGATCTGCCTTTCTTTACAACGTGGTCCATGAAATGACTTTATCAAGCCCAGAAAGCTGTGTTTGGCTGCAGAGAGGAATGCAGTTTTTGTGTGAACTTGCCAGGGTGATCAGCACAGTCCAAGGTATGGGCACTCATTCAGTTAGCTGCAGCAACCTGGTTGGATGGCCAAATCTTAAAATTCTTACTGTTAGCTTCAATGTCCTCTATGAAGAGGGGACACAAAACCAAAAAGTTGTACCCAATATCAAACATTATCTAAAGCTGTTAAATCTTTTCCCTATAATCACCTCTTATTGAATCTGTAATCTGTTTTTTAAAGAGATCTTTTGATCTTAAAACACAGATTTTCCAGTTTCAAAGCTCTGCAAAGAAACGTTTCTGCCTCCATCAGCTGTCACTGTGCAATCCATCGTGCTTTCAATGAAGTTGAGCTTCAGTCCATCACATTTCAATCCCTCCATCAATCACCATGGTTCTCTTCCCCGTAGATATAACTTTTCCAGCTGTCTGGATTGAACTCTGCATATAAATGATTGATCTCTGTGGCTGTGTCTCCTCATTCACATCATTCCACTCTTTTTAATCCCTTCCCAGCTCCATCAGGAGCAATTTGGGTTTTATTTCCAGCACGCTGGTGGAGAATACAGCATGGCTTTAGATTTTCCTCAGACAAAACAGATCCATTCAGTAATGATTCCACACTGATCATCTTTTCCTGAGATCTGTCAGTTAGCCAACTCTTAGCTCACATAACATATGTTCTATTGATGCTGTGTGGTGCTTTTTCTCCCCACTGGAATGTCACTTTGTATAAATCAAATATTTTACAAGCATGTTGTACATGCAGCTATGTTTATGAACCAGTCCTGTGATCTAAAAGAACAAAATCAAATTGGTCCAACAAGACCTTTTTTCCATAAAAACACTTTGACTGGCACTTTTTATATTGCTGTTCTCTATGTTTTTATTAATCAGATTCTAGATCAGACTGTTATTATTAACAATCAGACTGTTATTTTTATCCTGACATCACTCCTAGACATGTCTGGCCCATAAAGGCAGATGAGTTATTCAGCAGGCTTAGCACCACATTAGTATGGATATTGGAGACTGAGAGAAGATGTTGGCATGTGTAATGAAGTCTTTGCATCTCCCAAGGAGCTGAAGACTAGCAAACATCACTTCACTGTTTCCATATGGATCTTCCTATTGCTTCAACTCAGACTCTGCTTGGAACTGTTTGGTAAAGAACTGCTCCCACTTTATTCCATTTGTACTTCTTCCTCCAAAATACAGGCTTGAATTCCTGTTCTGTCGGGTCTTCCAGAAATACCCAATCAATCAAATCCTCAGTCAAATTCCCATAAATCTAAAGAAGGGGTCTCAAGTTTTGATCCCCAGACCAGACCCTAGTCATAGAATCATAGAATGGCTTGAGTTGGAAGAGATCTCAAGGATTATCAAGTTCCAAATTGACAACTGCTAGATCAAGTACTAGATCAGATTGCTCAGGGTCCCATGCAACTCCATCCAACCTGGCCTTGAACAACTCCAGGGATGGGGCATCCACTACCTCTCTGGCCAACCAGTTCCATTGCCTCACCACCCTCTCAGTGAAAAATGTTTCCCCTGATATATTGTTTTCCCTTTTGGTTTAAGACTTCCCTAGTTGTCATATCACTATCTACTCATCTAAAAAGTTAGTTTCCCTTCCATTTATAAAGTCTATTAAAACACTGGAAGGTCGCAATGAGGTCTCCACAGAGCCTTCTTTTCTCCAGAATGAACACATCTAGCTCCCTTAGCCTGTCTTCAGAGAAGAGGTGCTCCAGCCCCCTGATCATCTTGATGGTCCTCCTCTGAACCCCCTCCAAAAGCTCCACATCTTTCCTGTGTTGGTGGCCCCAGACCTGGAGGCAATATTCCCGATGGGGCCTTACAAATGGGTAGAGCAGAGGAGGACGATCACCTCCCTGTCCATGCTGGCTACCACTCTTCTGATGGAACCCAGGATACTCTTGGGTTTCTGGGGTGCAGGTGGACACTGGGGTCACTTCTCATCTCTTTCTCAACCTGAGCCCACACCCAACCCAACCTATTCTTCTGCTCCAGTAAAATGCTAAAAAATGCTTAAGCCATCAGCCAGCACAAAAAGCCAGCTGCCCACCCATGCTCTCAGCCTGCCACCAGGGTAGAGAATCAGCATCCTTGAGGACGCAGCCTTGAACAAAAGCCAGGGAATTAAACCAGAACAAGTTCCTCTGCTGTCTGACCTTTTATTGTCCATATGGGGCTGCCAAACCAAACTGCACAGTGAGTCCTTCCTCCTTCTCGCAAACTCATCCGAGATTCCTCCCACCAAGGCTCATTGGGAATCATCCCCAGCTGTGTCATGGGGACTTCCCTGGTGTTAGGAAGACAATGGGGGAAGAAGACAATGAGAGGATCCTGAGTCCAGCAAAAGATGCCTTCAGACAATAGCCATGGCTGGTCGCTTCCTCTGATTCCATCTGGGAAGGGAGTATAAGGGGGAGGGTGAGTGGAGGCTGGGATCTGTGGTTCTTGGCAAGTGAAATGGAAAGGTGAAAGCAGATGCATCCCTCAGAGAGGACCAGAGTGAACACAGTGGATTTAAATAATAAAAAATTCAAAAAAGTCTCCCTGTGAATATTTGGTACCAGCTGCCAGAAGAAAAGCATAGCTCTGGGCTGTGCTCACCCCTGCAGAGCCTGTCTTGCTTTTGCTGCCCTTCATTTTAATCCACTGCCCCACTCAGCTTTCGATCTCCTGAGGACACGAACTTGAGCTTGAGCAGCCAAGAGCCCACTGCCTGGAGGTGGCAAGCCCTGCTCTCCCTGACTGCAAGCACGCAGCCGGAGCTTACCCACATCAGTCAGAGCTGGCTGCCTCTAATTAGCAGCGGGTGATAAATCTGTGAGGGAGATGACAACCCAGCAAGATGAATCCAAGCATCCTGACTTCTCAATTCTCTTCTGCTCATCACACATGGCCGAGTTTACCCAATCCTGTAATCTCCTGTGTCAACAAGCCAACCCTTCAGATGGGGGATGAATTCTGTGTCCCCATGTGCAGTCCCATGTGAGGGAATAACCACATTAGGAATTTGTTTTGTGTTCTCCCATGGGAAAGCAGAGGCCGTCCCAGCTTTGTTTTCCCACTGTTAGGGGAAGGAGATGCCACCAGGTGTCTCCTGTTAGACCATGGATGGGCTCAGCCATGTTGTCCAGTGTGGACATGCAATGCCAAGCCAGTCTGAGATTCTACATAGAACATCAACCACTTTGTCTTGCTAGCTTGGATGAAGAATCACCTGGTCTTATGGTCTTTTTCCTAATTGCTGTCTCTTCCTGTAAAACAGGCTCTTGCATTGACAACTTGGATTTGTAAAGAATGTGAACAGTCAAAAGAGCTGACTTCAAGCTCACACCCTTCTATTATCCTTGGTCCAGCCCAGCACAGTAGACTTGGATGACATCTTGTCTAATGTCTTGTTCCTAAAGCTGCAGTCTCACCACCCATCCCTGCTCCCAATCCACCCCAATATTCCCTGCCCACTGTACACTTGTGTTCCCCACACTTGTCCAGAGCTGAGTCACAGAATCACAGAATTGTAGGGGTTGGAAGGGACCTCTAGAGATCATCTAGTCCAAACTTCCATGCCAAAGCAGCTCCCTAGCCCAGGTTGCACAGGTAGGCATCCAGGCATGCCTTGAATATATCCAGAGAAAGGAGACTCCACAACCTCTCTAGGCAACCTGTTCCAGTGCTCCATCACCCTTTCTGTGAAGAAATCAAACTACTTCACAGCATCACCACTGCACTCTTCCAGCCAGGAGATGAAATTGCTGTGGGCATAGAATCAAGAAAAGAGGAAGAGCTTTGGCCAAACAATCAGGATGGAGTGGCTCAGCACTGCCCTTCTAGGCCTTCCCTGTCCTCTCTCAGATGAAAGAGCTCCACGCCAACTAATGTGGAGGCATGGTTCAGCACTTAGGGCTCAGACCATTTTTTTGCCAATGGTTTTAGTACCCTGATCCTGCCAAAGACAGGAAGAGTCCCTCAGTGCAATGGCCCTCGAGGGCAGTGGCTGCTTTTCCCCTTCAGATCTGGAGGGAACATAATTTTCTTGAGGGCTCTTCAGCTCAGTGTCAAATGGGTTGAAACTGCCTGTAGTGATTCACATAAATCTTTCTTCTTTAGAAAAACAAGGAAAGAAACTGGGGTGTGGTGTAAAAGCAGTTTGTTGTTCCAAATGCACCCCTGCTGGGTTTGCTAAACCTTCCCTGGTGGTTTGCAATCCAATTCTGCAATCAGAGCTTTTGGGAGGCTATAAAACATCACTGGGACTGGCATGGCTTTGGGGACTGCCATCTTCAGGAGTGGTGAAGACCAGCATCTGCTCTGCAGACCTCCATAAGCTGCTTAAACAGAGCCTAGCTCCGCTGCTGTCCCCTGCTGCTGAGTTCATCGCCACCAAGAAAAAAGGGGACTCACAGTCAGTTCTCACCCATAAGCAAAGTGCTCACCTCACCGAGGAGTTTCTTCCCACAGTCTTGTGGCAAGTTGTCAAAGTTTGGTCTATGTTACATTTCCCATTGCACCAGTCTTTATTGCAGGAAAAATAAAAATTGAGAGAGAATGTAGGAAATACAGCCATAGGGTGTGAGCTTTCCGTGGGACAAGTAGCGGAGTTGGGAGAAAAGGAGGATGACCAACAGTAGGCCAACACTATCCTGGGCTGCAACAAAAGAGGGGTGGCCAGCAGGGAGAGAGAGGTGATTGTCCCCCTCTGCTCTGCCCTTGTGTGGCTCCATTTGGAGTACTGTGCCCAGGCTTGGGCCCTAGGTACAGCAAGGATTTGGAGCTGTTGGATTGAATCCAGAGGAAGGCCAAGAAGACCAGAGAGCTAGAGCACCTCTCCTATGAAGAAAGGCTGAGGGAGTTAGGTTTTTTCACCCCGGAGATGAGAAGCTGCCAGGGTGACCTCATTGTGGCCTTCCAGTACTTGAAGGGAGCTTATAAGCAGGAGGGGAACTGACTTTTTAAATGGTCTGACAATGATAGGGCAAAGGGGAATGGCTTTAAACTAAAGGAGGGGAGATTTAGGTTAGAGAAGGAAATTTTTTCTTAGTGGGTAATGAGGCACTGGCACAGGCTGCCCAGTGATGCTGTAGATGCCTCATCCCTGGAGGTGTTCAAGGCAAGGTTGGATGGGGCCCTGGGCAGCCGGATCTGGTGGGTGGAAACCCTGCCTACAGCAGGGGGGTTGGAACTAGATGATCTCTAAGGTCCCTTCCAACCTAAGTCATTATATGATACGATTCTGTGACCTCACATGGAACTGAGCATCACAGTGAATCCCATGGGACGTGGTTTCACAGTGATGCCTTGTTCCATTTGAAGGCTGGACTAGAGGTTGTCTTGTGGAGGCATTTCAGATCCTGTCAGAGACCTGAAGAAACAAAAATCATCAATAGCTGGAGCAGGAGGCTGCAGGTGAGGATACAGACACAGAGCTGGTAAAGCCTGGATATTTGAGCTGTAGCCCTGACCCAGCTGCTGATCTGCCAGCAAATGGTTTCTCTTCCTTTGGAATAGCCCAATTCCTGATTTTGGGCAGAAGATGCCACTTATCTGTGTTGGGGGACACCAGTAGATCTGTGACGTGAGGTATAGGTGGGGAAACTTCCCATCCAGCTGTCTTTTACCCAGCCATGCATGGCGCATCGATGCCCTCTTCAGGAACCATGAAGGTACCGTTGCACCCACAAGGACAGGGCTGCACACCACAGGCACAAGATTTTGTAGCTCTAGTTGGCACGGGCTGTTTTTTGGACAGACCCCACAATATATGCAAAAGGCCAACCCCATCATCTCCAAGGTTGTCCAAGTGAGTGAAAAGCACATCATCAAAGTTAACAGCTCTCCTACATTAGTTTCTTTCTAAAGAAAAGTGGTAGAATAAATTGTAGGCGAATTGAATGTAGTTACCAATCACAGATGAGACCTGCCATCATCTTGTGCTGTCATGAAATGTGACAGCTGTAAAACAGGTCCATCCATTGGGATGGGAGGAACAACAACACAAGGTTTGCCCAGCTCCTACACCACAGACCCAGCCCAACCCATGTGCAAGAACAAAACACACATTGCAAAATTTTTTTTTCTGCTAGTGTGAGATGAAATATTTCTGCAGTTTACACTTCTGCAAGTGCACCTCAATGCCAGCTGCAGTCAGTATGGTGTCTGGCTCTCACAGACTTAAATCCTGCTGGTGACGGATCATGAATGGTGTTCCGCAGGGTTCATATTGCAGCCTCTCCCATCTAACATTTTTTTTTTTTATGACCTGGACAAGGGGAATAAGTGCACCCTCAGTAAGTCTGCAGATGACACCAAGCTGGGGAGGTAGTGTTGATCTGCTTGTGGGTAGGAAGGCCCTACAGAGGGATCTGGACTGGCTGAATTGCCAGTGGGATGAAGTTCAACAAGACCAAGTGATGGGTCCTGCACTTCAGCCACCACAACCCCAGGCAACACTACAGGCTTGGGACAGAGTGAGATGAAAGATGCATAGAAGAAATAGACCTGGGGGTGTGTGTTAACAGCTGGCTAGATACCCAAGAAGGCCAACGGCAGCCTGGCTTGTGTCAGAAATAGTGTTACCAGCAGAAGTAGGGAGGAGATTGTCCCCCAGTACTCAGCTCTGCTCAAGCCACACTCCAAGCACTGTGTTCAGTTTTGGCCCTCTCACTACAGGGAAGACACTGAGGCCCTGGATAATGTTCAGAGAAGGGCAGTGAAGCTGGTGAGGAGTCTGGACCACAAGTCTTGTGAGGAGCAGATGAACAACTGAGACTGTTTAGTCTGGAGAAAAGGAGACTGAAGGAAAACCTTATAGCTCTCTACAACAGCCTGAAAGGAGGTTGTGGTGAGGTGAGGTTTGGCCTCTTCTTCTACATAACAAGTGACAGGACTAGAGGGAATGACCTCAAGTTGTGCCAAGGGATGTTCAGCTTGGATGTTAGGAAAAATTTCTTCTCCAAAATAGTGGCCACATGGAACACACTCGCAGTGGAACACACTGCTCCTGGAGGTTTTTTCCAACCTTAGTGATTCTATGATTCTATGATAGGACTGCAAACTCCCTGGCTGTTGGCTGCTGAGTCTTAAGTAGATCCAGGATTATCATGGTTTGAAGATGTCAGGAATGGATCATGGCTGTATGTTACACTGGAACTATATGTAACTGTGGAGACTCCTTCACATTTCCTGCCTTTCCAGGCTTGGGTGGGTGGCACCGGAATACAGAATTGAGGCAAGCAGATGTGAGTTTTGGTCTGTAACTTAATCACACAATCTGAATGCTCTTGAGAATCATTCTTTGTTTTTTTCAAAGGAAGCTGAATGGGTATGTGTTTACAGGTAGAAATCTGATGTGGTTTGTTTTTGGACTGGTACTGAATTAGGGAAGAGACTAACAAAGAGTAGACATGTGGATAGCTATTTCAAGTCTGTTCTCTATGGTTAAACAACAGAAAAGGTCAGGTGTTTTGTCTGCTGCAACAATTACTCACAGGATTAATCAGATTTGTGTTTCCTATTTTCTCAAACTAAGCTAACACAGGCCAAGGCTCTCACAGGACAGTGCTCAAATCTCCTTCGCCTCAATGGCACTTAACTGTAAACTCATGCAGTTTTCTGAATTAAAGGACCTTGGATTTTTTTGATTACAGAGATAACATGTCCACATAATTGCCAAAATAAGTGTCACGAAGTCGTATTACTAGTTAGCACTGTGCCCTTCATCACTTCATTCTTAAGTGGTGAAATAGTAACTGGACAAGGTGATTTTACACATTTTTACCTTCTTTGTGTGTGTGTGGCAATGTTGACTTCTATGTGACGTGTATGAATGACTTTCAGTCTGGACTCTGAGCTCGCAGGGTTCATATCTTTTTTAGTTTGAATTTTTGGGTTACCTATATTTCTGCAAGGCAACCAAGTGATTTTCTCATATCTAACAGTGGAGGGAAGATTGCTGAGAAACTCAGAAGTCTCTTTTGTGAGTGAATATGCAGGCTGCCTCATCAGGTGGCTGCCACAGTTACTTTTCCACAATACACCTTCATCACTGACTGAGGGTGGTAGAGCAGTTGCAAGTAAGCTATGCTGATGCCTTTTATTAAGCAAGACTTAGGCCTCCCTCAGCCTGTAAGTCAGCTTGGTGGGCTACATCCCATTTGGTGTCCACTTGCCCTCCTGCAAATACATAAAGATACTAAGACACCTTCTAAAGAGAACCAGATGCCCAGGCAATCTGTGGACTACACAATAGCTGCTGAGGGCCAAGCTATCTCTCCAAGGTATGCATGCCCAAGTAAATCAAGAATATCTGGAATAGCTGAACTCCATCGCTGGACCTACTAATGCAAAATAACTGATGTCTGTACTGTTAGTGTATCCTTGGACCATTGGGAATCCTGTCAAGCCTGTGCACTTTTTGGAAATGTGCTCCAAGAAGTGTGGAGTTGGTGAGTCAAGAGGGGTTGGACTAGATGATCTTCAGAATTCACTTCCAACACTTAAGATTCAGCAGTCCTGTGACTTTTAACAGCTGAACAACCCATTCTCCACCAAGGCATCTCCTATCACTGTTTAATTTATTAGGAAAGATGCAGCCAAAGAACTGTTGCTTAAATCCTTTGTAGGAGGCAAGCTGATATCCTCTCAGTCCAGTAGTGCGGAGATGGAATGATAATTGGAGGAGGGTGTTGAGGAGCTCACTGAGTTTCCTTCTTCTGGTTTCCTTCCAGCCAAACAATTTGCATGTGGCCACTCTTCACTGGAAAGAAGATATGGTTTGGCCACTCCTGGATGGAGGAGATGCTAAAGCTGTGTGCCATTACCCAGGGATGTCAGTCCTTCTCATTTTCTGTTTAAAACACAGTATTCAGATCTGTAGAAGGTCATCAGAGAGCACTGGCTCTCTTTTGCATGATTTTTCTTATTTTCTAGACAAGGAATAGGGGTTCTAACATCTCCTTCCCTCTCCCAGGAAAGGATGCATTGCCATTCTTGTTCACAACACTGAACTCACTTTTCTCCAAAACAAAGGGGGCACATCTGAGCTACAGCTCTTGCTAAATCCCAATCTATGCCAGAGGACTGTGCTGTGTGCCCCAGAGCAGAACTATTCAGGAATTTACCAGGATGTTTAGTCAAAATATCTAGGAGCTCAATTCTGCTCCTAGATACCACTTATTTAGCCAGTGTAAATGAACCTAGAGCTTGCTAGAGAGAGAATGCTGAGTCTTCCCTGTACCATAGATGACTGGGGTTGGCCTCTTCTCCCAGCTAACTAGTGATAGGATGAGAGGTAATGCCCTCAATTTGTGCCAGGGGAAGTTCAGTTTAGATGTTAGGAAACATTTCTTCTCAGAAAGAGTGGTGAGGTATTGAAACAAGCATCCCAGGGAGGTGATGGTGTCACCATTCCTGCAGGTATCCAAGAAACATGTAGATGCAGCACTGAGGGACGTAGTTTAGTGGGAGCTGGGGCAATGGTTGGACTACATGATCTTAATGCTGTTTTCCAACCTTAATGATTGCATGATAGTAGGATGGTCATTCACTACTGCTGTCCTTCACACCCAGCTCTGGGTTCTATTTTCTGAGCAAGGTTTCTCACTCCTGTCAATTAAATACCCTCGGGGTCAGGATGGCTGAGATGTCTGGGAAGCAAAACAGTGAGGAGCACAGACTGCTTCAAAACAAAATCTCCACAAAGACCCTGCAGATCATACAGAAGAAACTCACTGTTTTGACTGTGTTGGGGAGGGGAACAGTCTGGTTTGCATGGCACCTGTGGGTGAGACACAGATGTGCTTGTTGAATGGGACAAAAAATACAGGACAGAGACAACTTGTGCTGTGCCAGAATCTGGGATATCAAGGTCCCTCCTGTGGCATCCTCCAGCCATGGGATCTCTAGCAGGAGATGGAAGGAGAGTCTAGATTTTCTACCCTGCTGCACTGGGGCTGAAAGACACTGTGTTTCCAGACCAAGAGTTGAGAAGGAAAGAGAAAGAGATATTCTGACACGTCACCTGTGGCTGCTATTTGATGTGTGCTCTGTTTTTCAAACCCAGCCTGAAGCAGGATCTTCAGGACTTTCTCCAGGACACCAATATAGGGGGTTAACCCAGATAATTTTCAGCTCACCAAAGCCTTTTGGTCAGTTGGTGCCAGCTGAACACAAGCAGTATAAGGAGTGTTTGTCCACCGACCATACTGTTGATTCCATCTCCATATATGAAAGACAGCAACTTGGTTTTTGTTCCCTGCAGATTTGTATTCACCTGGGGAACCAAACATTACTTCCAGAGTATTCATTTCTTTTTCCTTGCTCTTGCACTCCCTCTGCCGTTCCAAATGATATATTAGAATAGAGAAATGCTGGAGCCAGAGCTAAGCACAGCACACGGTGCTTTTGCATAACAGAAAATGAAACAGTTCATACAAACTGGAGCTTGCCTGAGTCTGGTCTTGAAAACTGGATACTGAGGGAAGCTCAGATAAGTCTTTGGAAGACAGTGTCAGGGTACAGAAAGTAAAGCTGTCAACTCGCTTTCGCTAGTGCACTCATAGACCAAATCAATAGCATCCAGAGTTGGGAAAACAGAGCTCCTGCAGATAAAGATAACAAACCTTTTGGCTTTGCCTAGTACAGTCCTACATTTGCAGGACAGGACAGTAAGACTATTTTCCCACCACTAATGTATGCACCAGCAGGACTAGTATCTTTCCCATTCAGCTTGCTCCTTGAGAAGCTTCACCATATGAGGATACTTCACATCAACCTCCAGTCTCTTCTGCTGTGGTGATCCCATACTGAGGTGGAATGGTTCCCAGTGGCCAGATAGAATAAGAAATGAAGATCAGGCTAGGAAGGGCAGGGGGCAGCCCTCCTCTCCTCCACCTCTACTTTTTCAGCCCAGAGCTGCTGTCCGCTGCTCCTTTTTCTTTTCCCCATCTTGCAGTGACAGCTCAGGTCATAGTGGCTCCCAGCAGCCCATATATCTGGTAGAAGATGAGGCAAGAAGGGGACAGATGGTTGTCACTCTCCTACACAACCTCAAAACCATCTCTGTCAAGACAGAGACACGTGTCTTTTATCCACACTCCTCTGTGGATGCCTTGTTGTCCTTTAGAGTGGACTTCTTGGCTCTACCACCATGTTGGGCACACACCCCATGAAAACAGGCCCAAAATATGAAGCTTTGTGGTTCAGCTTTGGAGGCAAGTTTCTAGAGCCAGAAGAAACATAACCCACAGGGGCCTAGTTAACCTTTCCCCAAACCACTTCGTCTTTCAAAGCCAAAAAGATGAGAACTAATGTGGCTGCTGGGAAGCAAGGGAGAGCAGAGAATTGCTCTGCGTGTCCTTTCGAAGGTCCCAAAAGGAAAAATTCTCTGACAAGGAGTTTGTTTTCATTAAAAATGACAGGTCCATCTCAACTGGTCAAATAAACAAAGCAAGTCTGTAGAACAGCAAGTGCAAAAGGTCCTGGGTTATTTATAAAGAACTTTTAAGTATATTAGGCCTAACACCAAGATAAATCGACCCTACTAGGATTCCAGAGGCATATCACATGTGGCTCTAGCTGTTGTCAGCTTTGAGCTGGAATATATTTAGCAACCTGATATCTTCCAAATCCTCCCTACTTTTTCCCTAGGGAATCCCCTTTGAAAATTAATACATTGAGACCAAACACATGCTCAATCCCGTATTGACCAGATCAAATTCTTCATAAGCAGTCAAATCCTTGTCATGGCATTCAACAGATATTTTGCTGCCTAGTGCCTTACAGAATGGCAAAGGATCCTTTTCATTACCAGGTTTGCTCAGTCCTACTTGCAGTAACAGATTCTTTCAGTGACAAACTATTTCATTTGGAGGGTCTTCAACTTCTGATACTGTGAACTCAATTTTGAATGAATCTTTGGAATTACTTTGCAGCTGGCCATCAGGAAGATGAGGATATTTGGGTTCTTATGGGACTGGTTCACATGACTGACAGAAGACTCCTGTCATGGTTTTAGGCCAGTTAGGCCCTTAACTCAATCAAATATAACATGAGTGATTCGTAAAAAGGGCGGTAGGAATTGTTTTTTATTGCCTCTGGTCTCTGGGTTGTAGGTCTCTGGGAAACAAGGCAAGCCAGAAAGTCAGAGGAGAAAGGGAGCCAAAATAAAAACACCATCGAAAATGTGGGCTCCTTCCTTTTGAGAGCTGAACTCAAAGCTTGTAGAGCACCTGGAAGAAAATAAAAGGTCTTGTCCAACTGGGACACAGAAATACCATATTAGCTGGTGACCAGCTTTGTGTGTTCAGAACCTTGCTTCCCCTCCATACCTTCAACATATCCCAAAGTACCTCAAAATGTACCAGATGTTTTGGTAATTAGATTTCTCTGTATGTCCCAGAAACTTGGGGACAGCTTGGGTGACTCTTATCCCATAAAGTGCTTTGCATTATACAACCTGGGATAGTCCCATTTCTAAGTATTGGCTTTAATTCATAGAATCATAGAAATATTAAGGTTGGAAAAGACCACTAAGATGATCTAGTCCAACCATCAACCCATCAGTTCTTCTCACTCTTGCTTGAAAGGGATGTTACATCAGGGATCAGGACTTCTAGGGTAAAGAAACTGTGACCCAGCACAATGTTCAGAATGGTTTGCCAGGAAACACCAGTTTCCCTACCAGATATCATCTGTTTGTGCACCTCTGCTGGAGCAATCTGAACAGCTGGATTTGTTCTTCCAGAAAGGATGCAGGTTAGGACTTTTATCTTTATGATGAGTTCAGACTACTCATCACTGACCGTGAAAGCAATGAGGTTTTTTCATCACTCCAAGGCCAGTGTCATAGAAAAAGGGAGTGGAGAATCACAGAATCACAGAATCATAAGAGTTGGATAAGACCACTAAGATCATCTAGTCCAATAGTCAACCCAACACCTACATGCCCCAATAAACCATGTCCCTCAGAGCCACACTTGACCTTTTCTCCAAAACCTCGAGGGAGAAATAGAAATACTTGATTTGAGAAACACAGGTGGAATCCTTCAGATTTACATACATATTTTTGATGCCAAATGCTTTCAATTTATTGAAATCAACTCCAGTTTAGTAACACCCAGAAACTGCATAATTGGCTTGAACTAACTGACAACATACAACCCAGGAGATAGCAGCTTGTGACTCCCTGCCTTTCTGACATGTCTGTGGGAACTGTAAGTAGAAACAATTGCTCAGCAGGAAAGGCAAGCTTTGCAAAATCAAATTTTACTATGGGAAGAAGCTGTGGTTTTGTTCAACTAATTCTATTTTTTTTTTTTTGAGTGTGTTTGTTTGCTTGATTTGCTTTTTCTTCCCTGAAAGCTCAAATGAAGTACTCTGGTTTGGGTTAGTTTAGTGCCAGACATCTGCTTTTAACTTAGTGCCATGACACACAGTGGTTGCCTGTGAACATAGCTAAGACAACTCCCCCCTCTAGCCAGACAGTAAGCAGATGAAAGCACGGAGGAGATTGAGGAAAATTAAAATTTGTCCATTAATGTAGTGACTTCTATTGCTTTCTGCTACCATAGATAAGAAATGACACTGCTTTTCCCAGAGTGGCACTCAGCATATCTAGCAGCCACCTTCAAGACGACTGCTACCCAAATTTTACTAACCTCACAGATTCAAACACTCCTTATCAAAGAAGGACACTCCGTTGCCCAACACTTTCCTTTTTTCCTCCATCTTTGAACTTAGCATCTTGCAATTGATGCTTTGAGTGTTTCTGAAGAGGAAATCATGTTGGAAAATGCTCAGGACTGGAATAATGTATCCTTGAGTCATTCAGGTCAGCGCTGCTGGGCTAGAATCATCAATACGAGCACTGCTCTGATCAGCTGTAAAATTGCAGGCAAGCGTATTCATTCTGGAGCTGCTCAGAGTTGGTTAATTCATGGAAACTTACAGCAGATGGCGATGCCAGCCCATCTCCAGCTTCATTTCTTAAGAAACTGCAGAGACAAGCTCTGAAGCATTTCTAAAGTGTTTGTCCCAGTGCAGTGGTTTACACTGAGGTCGACCTTCTTAGGCACTATATTCTCAATTTTCCTAATATCCTAGGAGAAATGAGAGAAGAGGGGAGGACCATTAATTTGTCTGGGACAAGGAACATTTTAAATATGATAAGCACAGCTGGTTATAAGGGTTCAGAACAGTGTGGCCTTTGAAGATGTCAGGATTAGGATCAGGGCTCAGCAGACAAGAAAATACTGTCCTGCCACTTAACTTGGTAGATCACAGAATCATAGAATCTGCCCATGTGAAATCAACAGCCATGCAACCTGAAGGGCTTGTGCTGATGCAGTGGGTGAGGGGAAGAGTTGACCCCATGGGCCCTGCCCATGCATTGGCTTAGATCGATGCAATGGACTGTGCACTATGTACAGGAACAGCTCCTGGACATACACAGGCAGTGTAAAGAGCAAAGATGGGCACAAAACAGGCTTGTTGAGATGATAGCTGAGAAATTGTAATTTTCTCTGTACATGTCTCTGAAGTGCTGTCCTGAATAGCAGCAACCAGCAAGATGGGACTGGCCCACTTATCACACTGGAGATACATAGGTTGCATACTATATGCAATATGGAAGCCATGTCCCTGGAGATATTCAAAATCAGGTTGGACAGGGCTCTGAGCAACCTGATCTAGCTGTAGGTGTCCCTGTTCATTGCAGGGGATTTGGACTGGATGACCTTTGAGAGTCCCTTCCAAATCAAATACTTCAATGGTTTTATGATTCCACACTGAAATACACAACTTTCCAGCCTGATCCTTCTCTGTCCAGCATTGTAAGGTTATTATTTCCACTTAAACAACACTGGGAATGTGATTTATCTGGTCAGAGAGGAGCCTGGTCTCTCTTCTACACAAAGGTGAAGAATGGCTCTGGGTGTAGGTGGCTGGGTTGAAGGAACCAGTCTGGCCCCACTGGGACATGTCTTTTGCCATTTCCCACAGCAGTATAACTACCTGCTCTGTAGGCTGGTGGGTTAAATGCTCTGCTTGCAGCCAGCAAAAATTTTAATCCCTCATTTTCCCCAACAAGCAACAGCCTGAACACAGGGGAATTTTGCATCAGAAAGAAAATATGTGCTAACACTAACATGTGCAAAGGTTTAGACCAGGCTGTCAAACAAACCATGATCACTCATTGTTTAGCGGTTATGGAACCAAGCTACATAAATCAGTGGCTGAACACTCTCGGAATTCATCCACCTTTCTCTTCCAAAAAACCTCAAGGAATTTAGAAGAGATGTGTTTAATAACTCTGCTGATCCCTCCAGCAAGCCTGGCTGTTTGTAGAAGGTGCTAATCCTCTGCTGAATGGGATGAGCAACATCTGACATGGAGAAGAGATGAGGAAAAGATCACAGAGGGCTGGATGCAGGTGGCTTGGAGGTAAGTACTTGCTCAAGGCCATGCCTACCCCTGTGTTGAGTGGGCCAGGTACTGGTTTCCCTGCTCTCAGAAGTGCTGAATAAATTCTGACTGGAAAGAATCTGTGTTTTTCATGGAAAATTAGAACGAGTGGAGCAGATACAATTTGATGGTTGATAGTTGGACTAGTGGTCTTTTCCGGCCTTACTATGATTATTGTTTCTTGGCCAGCCTCTAGGCAAGTCACATACATTTCTCTGACAGTCTACATCTCTGTTTTGTTCTCATACAACACAACTGCACAACTTTCAACCATAACATTTACCCCCACTGTTGCAGAAGTCTACCTGCTCTGTTCAAAGGCTGTGCTGTGCAGGTTGCTCAGAACCTTACCTGGCCAAACTTTGAATATCCATAAGGCTGGAGATTCTGCATGCTGTCTGGAAACCTATCTCAGTGCTTAACCATGCTCAGTGGGAATTTTTCCAACATTTCTGGTTGGAAATTCCATTGATGATATTTGGGGTTGTTAACTCTCGCAACTTTGAGAACAGCCTGGCTATAGCTTTTTCTAAGTCCCTTTTAGGCAGTGGAAGTGACTGGTTTGGACTCCTTTCATCTCATCTTCAAACCCAACCTAGCTCCCTCAGCAGCTCCACACATGAACTCCAGCCCCATGAATGCTTGTTGGCCTCTGCACCAGTTTACTGGTGACAGCTGTCCTGGAAGATCCCAAAACATGACACAGTACTCCAGCAGCAGCCTCTCAAGTGCAGAAGGGAGATGAATAATCATTTCCTCTAACCTGCTGGCTACCTCCTTGCTAATAGAGTCCAGAATGTGGTTAGTGCAAGGATGCATTGCTTGATCATATCTGTGTTGAAATGCCACATTTTGCAAAAGGCAAATTTTACTGAAGCAAAGATTTGTAATTCCTTTGCTATGGGATTTCCATATTCTCCATACTCAAATAAAACTGCATACAAACTCCCTCTCCAGTTTTGACCACAAATTCATGGTGGGGCCTCATAAACTTTTCTCAGCTAAAGTTTCATGGAAAGTCTCAGTTTCCAATAAATCAGCATTTATTGATGGGAAAAAAAAAAAAAAAAGAGTAATCAGAAAGCATTCCAGTCAGTTACAGGCAAATTTACTGATCTACCTCATAACGGATACAGAAGACTTTAACTTGGGAAAGGACCTGAGTTTTCAGTTTGGACCCAGGAAGCACCTTTCTGATGTAGAAACATGGCATGAAAGCTTTGATGATTTTATTGTTTGTCTTTATTTGATTAAGAGAGTTAGAATTGGCCTTCCTTAGTTGTGATGAAAAACATCTTTTGGAATCAAAAGCATTTTTATGGCAATGTCTAAAGTCTTCAGAGCAATGAAAGGAGTTTGAATCCTCTCTAAAGACTTCCTTCTTCCCAGTGTTGTTTATTCATTGGATAAAGATAGGCTAAAACAAACAGAAACGACTGGTATAGTCTTAAAATATTCAGTCACTAAAACAGAATTTTCTGTTACACATAATTTTCTTCCTTCTTAAGATACTGTTTCTCAATCTATCCAATACAGGCTGAACAGCCTCAGATGGCAGACAGAGCCAGCCTTTGTCTTGAATAAATTTTTCAAGTTTTGGAAATAAATTATTCTGACATGCATGGGCAGTTTCTCAGATCACTCCCAACACACAGATCTGCTGTTCATCGTGTCTTGGTCAGAGCTCCTGTCAACAGTTGTGTCTTCTCCAACCATATTCCTACATCAAAGCTTTGTGCTCTGACTTCCCCTGAAAGGTTGTAATTCCTTGCTTTCCTCAATAGCTCACATGCAGAATCATAGAATCATTAGGATTGGAAAGCCACCAAGATCATCTAGTCCAACCATCAACCCATCAAGAAGAAACATCCCTCCTTCGAAAAGACTTGATGGTTAAGAGTAGACCAAAGCTGACAACCCATATTGCCTTCAGAGTTGTTCATAGTTCTTTCCTAAGGAGGACATTAATGAAGCACAAAGACGTGAAGCCCTTTTGGGAATGCGTTTATAGCAAAATATCAATTTCTTCTTGTTCCATGGCAAAAACACCTGCTAGTCAGTCCAAAGTGGTCAAAACGCGAAAGAGTTCAACTTGAGGCCACTTGAGCAATTACTAGCAAAAACACCTTTTGTTGTTGTTGTTTTTGAAGCTCCTTATGTGTTTAGTCCTTGGAAAAACAGATTGCCTGAGAAAAACACAAAAAGTATGTGAGAATTATTTGACTTTTGAAAAGACAATAAATGAGAAAACAGCATGCATTTCATCTGGCACATTTCCATGTTCAGTTCCCAATGCAATGTGTAATTTATGTTGCAGAAACACTGCCATTTCAGAGGTGGAGATCTTTAAATTAGAGACCAGCAAGGGCAACACATGGCATGTATGACAAAAAATAAAAGGAAAAAAAGATTTCTGACTGCTGATCATGCTAGAACCCAATCTGTACTCAAAGGAAAGTAAGGAAAAAGAAACCAATGAAGCCAACAAAAGGAAAGATCTTTTCATCTACATGATGTGTGCAACAAACTAGTGGAGCTCGTCACAGGGTGTCATGGAAGCCAACATTATGAATGAGTTCACAAAGAATTTCTTCAAAACCCTGGGGAATTTCATTAGGACAACTAAGCACAGCAATCTGGCTTCAAGCATGTTTCTGGAAGCATCTGTGTTTCACTCAGGCAATCTCCAAACATCTGCTGCACTGCAAAAAGCAGCAGATACACAAAGATGCACTGACAGAGTTGTTTATTGCCCGGTGTGGCAAAGAAAGTCTGGGGGTTAATGAGATAATCTCCTGTTTCACAGGATGTGGAGGGCAGATTTTCAGCTGCTGTAAATGAGTCTAGCTTCCTATGCTTCCACGAGGCCCTGGAGATTTATCCTTGCCAGCAACCTGGCCCTATTTGTCTTTTCTAGATACAATAGGGCAATAGTTTCCAGCATGCCCCCAAGAGCTTCCCTCACATTGCAAAGGGTCTTAGCGAAGCTCTTCTAACTTGAAGTGCATAGAGGAGTTCCCCCATTTCTCTTTGGCCTTTTAATCATAGAATTGTTAAGGCTGGAAAAGACCACTAAGATCGTCTAGTTCAACCACAAACCCATCCCCACCATTTCCACTAAACCATGTCACCAGTGTAACATCAAACCTTTTCTTGAACACCTGTATGGACAGTGACTCCACCACGTCCCCGAGGAGCCTGTTACAATGCTTCACCACTCTTTCTGAGAATAATTTTTTTCCTAATACCCAACCTGACTCTCAGTTCTGTGTCCATGTGGGCAATGCAGGTGTCCTGATGGATATGTCCAGACACTACAACCGCAGCCAAACATGGAGGTCAGTCAAGGAGTAAGTTAGCAGACATCCCTCCAGTGCTTAGCCTTTCCTATTTTTCTCTTTTCCCCTATTCGTGAGTCTTTTTCTCTCCCTTCAGAACTGCCTTCAGAATCAGAAAAGCTAGTTTAGGAGCTTTACAGTACAACATGGGCTTCATGAACAATGCTCATTTCTTGGAATTCATCAGATATTTGACCTTTGAATATGTGGAGAAAGGTGTACAATATATCAACTAAATTCTGATAATGCAAGCCAACCAAAAACAAATGCAACACCATTCTCTCTCCAGCAGAAAATAAAATAAAATCACACATACTCAGCACAATAGGGGCAGCTATTTGGCAGCCCATAGCCCTTCCCGTGGGACCACTCTGCCTGTTCCTGAAGGAACTGCCACCATCACATTACATTATAAAGTTACTTTCCCTGTAAGTCGCTAAATAAACTGTGCTAATACCCATCAGATGGACTGATCCCAGCTGCTCAGAAGATGGATAGCTGTGACACAGATCAGTATCTGATCCTGACGTAACACTGAAGAGCTTTCCCTCCCCCAGTTCCCACCCCTAACAATATCCTATTTCACAAGAGTAATTGTTAGCAATCCCCAGCGAACAGCTCAGAGCCTGGAAATGACATTTAGAGATGAGATCTGCTCCTGCTCCAAAGGATTTACACCAGCTGGCTGAGTCACAGTAGGCAAATACAGAGAAATGTTGCCTCCAAATAACACTGATGAGGCTGAGAAGTTTTGTGTTTCCTGAGATGGTGGCAGCCCATAGATAACAGGTGATGTCAGCCTTTTCTCTGCTGGGTTGATTACCATGGATCCCCTGCAGAGCTGACATCAGCTACCAAGATCTTTGGGATGAGAGGCTTGGGATTTATTGTCCTCTGAAACCAAAATATCATGTTGATGCTAAAGGCTGTGCCTTCCACCAAGCAGTAGCAGGGCAGTGTAAAGAGGATGCCATGAAGATGTTCTGTGCAGCTCTAGGTGTCAAGGCTTTATTTTTCCTTGTGATAATGCAATTTACCTGAGTTCCAAGGTAAAACTGATCACCTGGCCCTTGACATGTTTTAAAAGCAAAAAAGTCAATGAACTTTAGCTGGAATTGTCAACTTCCCAGCAAGATTCATGTTAGACTTCCTCCTTCAGTTAATCAGCTGCAGCCTATCCATCAGCCTCACAGGGGTCTGCCAGGGGTCTCTCCTACAGAGGACAGCCAAAGGTCTCGTTCCATCAGTCCCTCACTAGAGCCAGCACTTACCTAGTAAAATTAGTACAAATAGGGATGCGCTGCAGTAAACCTCTCAAAAAATATTCCTGCTTCAGTCAGATGGGCTGTATTTCCCACTGATAAAGTACACTGTATTTTCCTTCCATTAGTTTGTTCTGGAATGGGAATCATTTATGTATTCATAAGACCTCATGGCATGGAGATCCACACTGAGCTGTACACTTGGTGAGTAAGAAGTTGCAACCAGGTCTGCTTCAAATATGAATCTCTCCATACTATTTCCATAAGCACAAGCCTCTTAGACCTTGATTTCAAAATTGTGTTGATGTTACATATTTTCTGTGCTGCTAAAAGCCACAAAGCAAGTGTGCATGGAGTGGTTCATTCATGCACTGTCCCCTGTTGTATGGCTCCCCAGAGTTATCCTGAAGCAGCAGATTACTGTTCCTCCTTCTTTTGGACAGTATCTTCTTTCCTTATTTAATGTCCTCTGCATTTCTATGATTTTTTTGCTAGCTTGTAATGTGGATACTGTAAGCTGGGAAACATGGTGGACGCTCCGGTAAAGAAGAGAGAGCACAGCAAGATACTTGTGGTATTGACCATATCTGGGACCAAGGCTGATTCACACTTAGCACTCATCATACTTATTTTGGCCTATGTGTTGATACCCAGGAAGGTTTTCTGGGTGTCTCATCTGCCCAGAGTCATGTTGCACCCCACTTGAGTACGTGGGGAGGGCTGAGCCAGAGGGACCCCATTAGCACTACATGCTGATAGAGGATGCTGTAAAGCACCACAGCTGCATGAGATAAAACAGTAAATATCTCCCACAAGACCATGGTCCACTGAATTTCAGCTTTCCTTCTCTCCAGACTAGTGAACACAGGGGTTGGATTTGATGATCCTCATGGGTCCCTTCCAACTCGGGACTATGAATCTCACCCCACCTGGCCACTCATACCAGCCTACAGAGCTCAAACACATATCTCAATGGCACAGACACTGTAAAAACTACTCCTCCTACCCACCTGTATACTCTTGTAGCCCAGCAGCTAGATGAGTCTATTCCATGAGCTCAAGTAACAGAGACATATCTGGGAGCTAAACATCCTGTAGTTCAGAAGGATTGCCAAAAGAAAATTTCCTCCCTTGGTTCAAATTCCACAGGCTTTTAGCAGCTGGACATAACTCAGGGACTTGCTGTTGTTTTTTACTCTTCTCTCCTTACTCCCTCCCAAGATGGATGCATTTCTGAGTAGCACAGGCTACATGTATTTGGATCCCTGAAAACCCAGTGCTGGATATCAGAAATCACCACCCCTTGTCCCCAGTGCTGCCAACTCTGAAGTCCATTGCTCTGTGGTCACAGAAGCTTTCATTCCCATTTTGATACTTCTGACTGCGCCTTAATTCCAGTGTGTGCTCTTGAGCCCTCATTAATCCATAGAAGTGGAGTGCAGTGGGTCAAGCCAGTGGGGATTACTCAGGTTTCCTGGTAGTTAACTCATTTCTTCACTTTATCATTCTCTTCATGACCTGCTTTTGCCAACCCGGAGGTTGCCCAGGAAAGTGGTGGATTCACCATCCCTGGTAGATGGGAATGGTTTAGTAGGCATGGTGGTGATGGTTGATGGTTAGACTAGATGATCTTAATGGTCTTTTCCAATCTTCATGATTCTGTGATTCTATCTCCTGGGTCCTGGTGCAGCACAGACCATCTTCCCAAATGCAAACCCCTGCAGCAAGCCCTCTATGCAACACCAAAGAGGAAAAGCCCTCCCTTGTAAACATAGCCAGGATCTGCTGATGACCCCAAACACAACTCCTCACCCTCCTGCACTTCAGCAACCCTTAGGATCCAGCTCCTGTCCCACATCACCAGTGTGGGCGTAAGTTCCCCTCAGGGAAATGCATACAAGGTGCTGAGGGATATTATTGCACTGACAGCTGGATTTACACATTCTCCATCTGGACCAGACGTCACTTTTCACAGCTTATTGCTCTGCTTTGTGTCCAGCGCTGCTTCCCCCTCCCTCTTCCCCCTTTATGTATAGATATTTTATTGCAAACACTCTGGCTTTTTATGACCGGATTTTTCACGCTCTGGCCCACTTCCCCCATCCATTCTGTTGTCACTTTTACTGTTAGCTGCTCCTGGGTAAAAATAACAGGAGGGGACAGGTTTTGTGAGATGGTCTCCATGCTTATGGGAACCTACAGAGAACAAGGGGAAGATTATACTGAACAACCATACTATCTGTCAGGATGAGCTGCTAATAATAAAAATACACTGGGTGAAGAAACTGGTGTGTTGTAACTTACTAATTAATAGAAATGCTGTTCTGCTCTTCTTTAAGGTCCTCTCCTACACAGAGAGCAACTGGGTGTTTATCACAAAGTCCATCCCAACCTGAAATAGGAGCAAGTGGATGCTGTTTTAATTTCCCATCCAAATAAACCCTAATTACACTCAAATAAAATAATGATGGTTTTCATCCATCACTGAATATCTAGAAAGACAGTCTTGTTTGGAGATGTTGATGAAACCCGCAGGAGATCACCCAAGAAGATCTGATTAAGATAATCAAGGTAATGGCTTCAAGCTGTGCCAGAGTATGTTCAGGTTGGATATTGGGAAATATTTCTTCTGAGAAAGAGTGGTGAGGATGCCCAGGGCAGTGATGGAGTACCTGGGGATTTTCAAGAAATGTGTAGAGCTGACATGGTTTAGTGGACATGGCAATGATTGGTCAGCTATTGGACTAAATGATTTTTAAAAGTCTCTTCCAGCCTTCATGATTGATTGATCCTGCTCTTATCCTGAGCACATCAGTCATTGCCTCTATGCCAGTATTCTTGGCTGCACAGATCAACACTTCTGGAGTCACACTGGAATATCGTCTCTTATACAAGTAAACTGTTGGCACAGTTCTTGACATGACTTTGGCCATGCACAGTTAGAACCCTTTTAAATGACTCCCAAACACAAAATATCAGGAGTTATTACCATTCTTTTCCCACCAGGCAACTTGTATGCAGACACCAAATTTTGGTTATAGGGAGAACTTCTTAGTACTGGTGTACCTAGATCGTTACTGTTAATCTCAAGGTAGTAAGAAATTCATTGACACTGGTGAATTTACTGTTATAGGTGGCCAATGTCAATGAGCTGTTATTGCAGCTGGTCCCCTTCTGGTTTGAGCATTACTCATATTGTACAGTCTTTTAGGATTGTTTCTTAAGGGATGAGAACTCAGTTTTACAGCCAAGGACTTTGCTAATGTTCTTGTTTACTTATAAAAAAGCCACCATAACTTATCCTTCACAGCAGTCCCCACCTGCAGATCTGCTCTCTGCTGGCCTCTTTTCAAGAAAGCCCCATCTTCCGGCTTGTCCTCCTTGCACAGAGCTGCTCTCCTGGTTTCTCTTTCAGTAGACTGCCATAAATAGGAAGACAACTCTAAAAAAATGACCTGGATGTTGCTGCTTCAGTAACAGCATGGGCAAAATCCATTTCGTTTCACTGCAGGCACCCAACGGTTAGACATAAAATCTGAGTCCATCATTTAAGTTCCTTCTCTTGATTGTATCTAAACAGATCATCTCATGCATGTTGTAGCTGAGACTTTTAAGATGTTAGCTATTTCTGGAAAAAAAAATCCTATGAATACGGAAAATTCTCTTTTAAACCTACGAACATTGGCCAGATAGCATGAGCTATGGTAAGCTAAGGCTTTTTTGGCACAGAGTTCAGTTCCTTGCAGAGAAGGAAATACTTGATTTAGGTACTGTAACTTTTTCTTGAAAACAATTCTTAGAAATAATTGTTCAGCATTTTTTCCAGACACATGGAAAGGAAGTTTCTGTAGTAGTTCATGAACACCTGGATGATGCAGATGATGCAACAGTTCAGCTCTGGGGATCTGACTTTCATTTAAATTTCACACTAAACAAAGGTACTGAAACTGTACGTTTTTTGTTTGTTTGTTTTTGTTTTTTTCCACGTCAATTACACTGAGAGCATCACAATTGTGATTCTAATTGGCAGGAAAGCATGGCTTCCAAGTTTACAGGAACAATTTTCCATGCCAAAATTGAATTCAAATCAGTATACACGTATTTTTCAGTTTCCTGGAAAGTGGAATATTTCCAAACATGGTGTACACCCAATGGAACTGTCATTTTATCAGCTCTGCAGCCAGTAGCAGCAGAACAGACATTGATACCAGCTGCAGCGCATTGCCTCAGGCAGCACCCAAGTTTCCTTGCTCCTGGGGTTAATCACTGTGTGAACTCACCCAGGGCTTGAAAAATGGCAGGTTCAAGAGTTCCTGGCCCATAATCCTGACCAGGTTTCACTGAAGACTAACTTGTACTCAGTTAAACCACATTAAGCCCACGTTTATTTCAAAGAATGTCACATTTGCTGAAATAGTACTTTCCCATGGCCCTTTTACTTTAGGAAAAAAAAAAGGACAATAATCTGAATAATTCCAATTGCAACAGTTGGTCTTTCATACACTTATCCTTGACTTTACATGGACAACTGTGCAACCTTCCTACCCAAATGAAGGTCAAGTGCACATTATATATCCTCATATCTAGTAAAAGTATCTCATGCCAGAGGTAACATAAGAACGCAGATTTAAAATATCTTCAACCCAGTTGGTTCACCTTCATCTTTCAACTTAGAGGTTCAAAGCACATCAGCAGTTCTCAGGTAAACAAAATGAAGCATTACTGACATTGGGAATTAACTTTAGGTTTAAGTATAACTAAATCCAAGCATGTTAATGTAAAGAAATGTGAAGATAGGATAACCAAAAATATTTGCTCTGCTCTGTAGGAAGTCCACACAAAACCCATCTCATTCTGAGAAGTGTTCTAGTTCCATTCTCCATTTTTCAGCCATCAATTAGATGGAGGTATCCAAGGCCACATCAGATACTTCTGCTTTTCTCTTTCATTACATGTTTTGGACAAAATTAACAAACAAATGTCAAGAGCTTTTAAAAAAGTTTCTTTGCAAATGTACACGGAGGCAGTGGAATTTTCTTGCAATAACAGTCTTATGGCTGGAGTTGTTTAAATGTAGACAAGGCACTTGAGAATGAAGCAAAGAGACAGTCCCACTCTGCTCCTGCTGGGGCATGTGGACAGGATGACCTAACGAGTCTTTCCCATCTGCCACCCCTGTGGTTCTCTGAGAAATTGAATCCCAGGAGACCCAGGGCTTGATCCTGTGAGGTGAACCCAGCGGACTAGACTTCACCCTACTTAGACTTTCTATAAATAAGTTTGTGTCGGGGCCAGTTCCTGGCATTTGCCTCTTTCTCAGTCCTTTCAGTCAGCCCCTCTTGGCATTTAACAATGTGATTTTTCCAATGAAATATGGATTGCTCTCACTTTCACGTTTTTCCCAGCTGTCTGACTCCAAAATGTGAGCTGACTTGGATAAATCCGAGGTGCCAACACTAGAGAGATAGGCAAAGATTAAATAAAAAATAATAATAATTAAAAACCCACACTTTTAATTATGCAAATATTTGCGCAAAGGAAAAAATGAATCTGCCAATGCCATGTCTACCCTCCTGCTGAGTTTATAGTAAGGATGCCAAACAGTTGAAGTTTCTGGCAAGAAACTTAGGGTAAAGAGGACTCATTAAGCGAATTCTTAAAAGTATTTCAGGAGGGTTAATTTTAATTGGACAACTCATCTTCTAAATGTCATTAATCTCATCAAAGATCAAAGACATTGCTGTGTAATCTGTGTATCCTAGAAAAAGTTAACCAGACATGAAACTTGCTAACAGAAATATTTACCACAACCAGATGAAAAATAATATCCAATAATTTCTATAATAAAAAAAACCCCTTCATGCTAGGGGAAAAATTGAAAACAGAAGAGCAGACTAGAATCTTGAAATGTGTTGTGTAACTGAGTTACGTTCTCAGCCTTCCTTTCAGTTTTTTCATATGTGCCTTTCAGTTGGGGGGAAGTGTTTGGCAATATTTTAGAGCTAGTAACAATTGTTGGTGGGAAACTATTCGTTTGAATGGAATCATCCATTCTCTGTCAAACTTGGAGTCTACACGAGAACTTTCAATTTTTCACATAATGATTTTTGGCCAGAATAATGCCCTTAAGCAGACGCTTCAGTCAATCTAATGGAAGTTACCAATTAGGTCTAAAGAGAGTTGCTGAGAATTTGGAAATTATTTACATTCAGATTTTAAACATGGACAAAACTGGTACTTTAAATATGGTACAAACTCTATGTTGTTTGTAGAAAAACTGCCTTTTTTCTTGTGCACATCCAAGAGCAGGTGTGCCCTCTGTGCTAGCACTGATGACAAGATCAGCAGCAGTGTCTATGTCAACCTGCAGTGACAACATCTCCAGGCTTACAGCTCAATGCCCTGGATATCCTTCATGTTGCACTGGTTTGGATGTCATATAGGTGTCAACTATGAAAACATCTTGCTGAAAAAAATATCCAGCATCTGAGAAAGACAAGAACTTCAAAACTCAACATAGTTTGTATGCACACATGGATATTATAATTTCTCCAGAAAAAAATAATAATAATGAAATTGTGGCATTCCTTTTTCCTCACTATACATAAGTTTAAACCCTGACCAGGACTCTTTTCATCTCTTCCGCATGAAGTGTTTCTAATTGTAGGTATGGCACCTTTCTTAGTCATCCTCTGCCCCATGTCAATAAGGAATGACCTGATCCAGCCCGTCCAGAAATTCAGACCAGCTCCTTGTTACCCCAGCACAAGATATAAAGGTGTAAGGATGGGTGAGTTTGTCATTCTGGTTTATCCACTAGTTTTTCATCTGTCATGTTCTGCCAACATTCCACAGGGCCACTGTCCATTGAGATGGTGATGGATGGATGCAGCCAAGAGCTGCACAGAAAGGCCAGCAAACTCTATGTGAATCAAAGATGTCCAAATTGGATGAAGAGAAAACAAACCTGATGTTCTGGCAAGTTATAAAGACCTGGACACATTTCTGGTTCTCTGTAACCTTCTCAGCATAGGCTGATTGTTGTCCATCTAGAACAGCCCACATTATACAAAGAGAAGACAACAAACATGTCCTCCATGACATGGTGTGCCTGTATACAGTATCCCCCACCCAAGAACTGTGTCTGGAATGCTGAGTTCTTCTTGATGGAAAACATTACCAGGTCCACAGACAATTCTCTCAGTAATTCATGGCCGGACCATGCCCTCGGCTTCCAACCAGCCTGAACGGGTTTTGAGATTTGGCAATTCATTGCAGAGATCATCTGTGGAAAAGAAAGAAATTTAAAGAGAGAAAAATAATCAGCAGTATTGAGAAACACGTTAGTGGAAAAAGCTGAGACCACACTGGGGAATGAAAATAGCATGATCTTCATGGGATTTTTCTCCTAGTGACCTGGCAAGTAGGTACAGCAACAGATCCTTGGGCACTGAGCTCAGGGGTGACTGGAGCAGAAAGATCCCACCAGCACAGACATCTAAGTAAGCTGTCACAGGGAACCTGCAGTGCTACCCAGCACTCCCTATCTAAGATGTAGTAGAGATGATGTCTATAATGGTGATGACACAAGTCATGTCTTCAGTCTAGTCCATGCAATGTCGTGCCCTTCCCAAAGGGATCAATTCTAAGAGGAAGAAACAAATATCCATTTAACTAAGCCTCAAGAAAAGGAGATAACTGTGAATAGGCAGCAAGAGTAGAAAGAATTAGGGCTACTTGTGCTTTCTGGATTCATTCTTCTGCACCCATTTATCTTGCCATGAAAGGAGACTATGCTTCTTCAAAGGAAAACTGTGCTCTTACCTCAGTGAGTGGCAAAATGCCCAGCAATTTCAGTGATGACAGAACAAAGCCTTGTGAGAAAAGGGCAAAGAAGAAGGGAAGCAAATTCACAGTTGCCATAAATGTGCTTGCACACTAGTTTTCTATCCGCAAAGGCTTTGTATGAGCTCACCTCATCCCCATCACCGCAAGCCGTCAGCTGGCATGTGGGTGGTCAGGGCAGCATTCAGTTCATGCTGAATATATATCAACAAGCCTCTGAGCATCAGAGTTCTTCTCTGCCCTGCTCACAGGGAGGTCCCCTGTGCTGAGATCTCCCATGTTAGGTAGTGCTCAGGAGACGCGCACAGACTGTGCCAACACAACCAGGAGACAGATGAGGGAATTCAGGCATGGGGCTTGGAGCTTCCCAGCATTGCTCTGAAGCATCATCTTTCAAGGTTTGTTCATTCTCTATTGATTTCAGGGCCCGTGCATGGTGCTCCCTTGTAAGACAGCACTACAGCATGCTGCTGACACCGGACAGAGAAAAGTGACAGTGCCGGAGCCGTGGGATTTGGATGTTAGTTCAACATACCACTTTGTTCTGATTCCCATTCACCTAGGTGAGGGAACAGAGCCCAGGCTCCAAGGTAGCCTTCCAGGAAAGGATGCTGGAGTCTCCAGCTCTGGACAGTTCACTTGATGAAACATCCTGAATTGTACTCATCACTGGTGAGGCTGCATCTAGTGTACTCAGTTTTGGGCCATTAATTACAACAAAGATATTGAAACCCTCACCCAAAGAAGGGCAGTGAAGCTGTGAAAGGTCTGGAGCACAAGTCATATGAGGAGCAGCTGAGGGAACTGGGATTGTTTAGTCTGGAGAAGAGGAGGCTCAGGGAAAAACTTACCAGTGGAGGTGGGGGTTGGCCTCTTCTCCCAGGTAACAATGATAGGACAAGAGGTAATGGCCTCAAATTGTGTTAGAGGATGTTAGGAGAAATTTATTCTCAGAAAGATGTAATGCATTGGAACAAGCTGCCCAGGGACATGGTGGACTCATCATCCCTGGTAGTGTTCAAGAAAGGAGTAAATGTGGCACTGAGGGACATAGTTTAGCGGGCATGGTGAGGGTGGATCAACAACTGAACTAGACGATCTTAAAGGTCTTTGTCAACTTCAATGACACTGCAGTTTCATAAAAATCCTGGTCTGCTCAGCAGCCTCCACCCTAATGAGCAGAGAAATGTGGCAAGAACCAAGCAGACATCCACTGACTTTACTCTGTCAGTTTATCAGCCAAGCTTGGTCTGTTGGCATGTTAGCATCACTTGATACTCCAAGGTATGAAAGGATGTGGTTTGTAAATCTCAGATGACATAAGCTAGTGTATGCTCAGCTGATAACGATAATTACTCTTCATTTTCCCTGCTCATCAGCTAAGTATTTAGCCTGGTGGCACTGAAATGATTTTCCATCTTGTGTAGTTGCAAAACCTGGAAATCATACAGAATAAATTAGCACACAATAGTCTCCAGTAGACTTGGAGATATAACTGTGTTCTTGGTGATGTATGAATCTTCTTTCTTTATTTTTCCCCAGTGTCTTTTGGGGAAAGAGGAAAAAATATTTTTTAAGAAGAAAGAGGAAGATCGATGCAACATGGGCTCTCATTTTGCTGATCCGTAGCTGTCAGGAGAAGCAGTAGAATCTGGCATTCCTCTCCAACTCTCTTGTATAAATAAAAGTCTGAACATTCAAGCAAAGGCCTTTTGTTCTAGGGAACTTAGCATTCTTCTATAGTGCTCTTCACAGGGAAAGAATGCACCTCCAGAGCTGGACAACTTGCTTTCTACTATCCTTCTGGTTGATATGACTGTGAATAAACAAAGTAATTCTGGAGCCAGTAGTGGAAAAAAGGGCAAATACTTCCTCAAACAGTGTCACCACTAAGTCATCTGCTCTGAGGCCTCCTTCCCAACTCCTGTCCAGCTTACCAGTGAGCTCTTTGGAAAGTGGAAAAGACCCCGAAAAAAGCCACTCATTGCTGACATTGTCACAATAACCCCACTCCATTGTTCTCAATAGGGCAGAAAACTCTTAGGCCAGCTCTCATCACCTTGCAGAGTGACAAAATAAATATATATGGTGTGGCTGTGAGACAAGAAGTTGAGGCTGATGATGGGAACATTATACTGCATAATGAACAAATGTTGTGTTTTTTATGAATTTGTTTGAGTGGAATGAAAAGGGATTATATAGTTTGTATTCCATCACCATCTTCCTGATTCAACGGCCTAAGATGTAGTACAGACTGAGATTTCTAAATTAAAACATACAAAGTTAGCTGCTCCTGTGTATGTTCGACATCTCGGTATATTAACAACTCATTGTATTGATGTGATATTAACACAACCCTTTCACCAGTAAGTGTTCAGACATGTTATTTGTATACATGTCTTCTTGGCACTGAAGAGCCATTCCTTAACTAATTCCTCCAGTGGCCTTACTTGCACTGGTATAACCCACATTCATACCCTGATCATCACATTTGCTACAGGTTTCTTGGTCCTAGAAGGCTACATTTGAATGCTAGCCCCACATCTATGCTCAAAAAGAACAATATCAAGAGATGAATGAGTGGATAGGCTGCCTAGCTATGTCTGAGCCCATGGTCAGCATATCCTCATATCCTACTGTATCTACATTTGACGCAGATGTCTCTACAGTGTCAGTTCCTTCAACGTGAAGGATGAGATGAAAACAAAACATAATCACATCCTTTTTTTCCACTTAAATAAAGCTTTCCTTGACTCCATCCAAAGTGCTTTTGTTCCCCAAGCTATGTGTACACCAGTGTGTCTGAACACATCACGCATCCCATGGGACTAGCAGGAGAACAAGCTGGGTGAGTCAGTATCCTGCCTCCACAAGTGGACGCCCAAGTAAGAACACAGGCTTAGGAAAAATATATAACAGTATTTCCTTAGAACACTTCATAGCATTCAACAGTCTGTGTGATGTGAATTTCCCAGGTAAGAAGAGGGATTTCAGCATGTGAAATTTTCTTTCAGCTTTTTCCAGTTCGTTTATGAGTCCTCAGGTCCACAACCTCCTGCAGCAAGGATCTCCAAAGTTTTATGACGACGTGTGAATAATCACCTCTTTTTTTTTCATTTTCCTCTTATTGTTTGGTATATTCTTCTGATGTCCTCCAGTTCTTACATGGCAGAGTTTGTGAAGAGTCATCCCTGTTCTCCTTCTCTGTGTGACTTGGGAGCAATGTTGTTCCATCCCCCTCATTCTTTGCTTTTCCAGCCTAAAATTTGGCAGTACTGACGCCTATTGCCCCATCCCTGGAGATGTTAAAGGCCAGGTTGGATGGAGCCCTGGGCAGCCTGATCTAGTGTGTGGCAACCCTGCCCATGACAGGGAGGTTGGAACTAGATGTTCTTTAAGGTTCTCTCCGACACAAGCCATCCTGTGATTCTATGACTTTCCAGAGCAGGTCAGCAGAGGGAGCTGATGGTCCAAGCCCTTCCAGCAGTTCATGTCTCCGTGCGTTTCAGCATCTAACAGACTAAATATAAAACAATCCCCATTGTTTCTCCCAGCTGCGTGTCTGCAAGATTCAAGGGAATACAATCAAATATCCAATTAAGGCAACGCACTCAAAAGGAAGAATAGCAGTACTTAGGAGAATGCTTTATTTTGAACAAAGGCAAATTTCAGGGCTTGTCATGAAAGCAAGAGAATGAGACGGGCAAGACCAAAAATCCTGGTTCAGAATCACTGCATGTTTTGGAAAAATTAGGATTAACATGAAAAATCAAAGAATGAAACTGCAGATGGGGACTGAATAGGGTTGGACGTGGGGACGTAATGGGGAGGGGAACAAGGATGCAGTGGGGATGGGGATGTCACGGAGTTAGAGAGGGGGATGCAAACTTTGTCTTAGGGTGGATGTCACCTGGGGTACTGCATCCACATGTGGACCCCTCAGTACAGGAGAGACATGGACATGCTGGAATGCATCCAGAGGAGGGCCACAGAAATGATCCAAGAAATGTAATACCTCCCCTCTGAGGACAGGCTGAGAGATTGGGGTCTGTTCATCCTGGAGAAGGAAGGCTGCAGGGAGTCCTGAGAGCAGCCTTTCAGTATCTAAAGGGGGGCTGTAAGAAAGAAGGGGGCAGACTTTTTAGCAGGATCTCTTCTGATAGGATAAATGGTTTCAGACTAGAAGAGGGAAGATTTAGATTGGATATATGGAAAAAGATTTTTACAGTAAAGGTAGAGGAGCAGTGGAACAGGTTTCCTAGAGGGGTGATGGATGTCCCATCCTTGGAAACATCCAAGGCCAGTCTGGACTGGGCTCTCAGCAATCTGAACGAACTGCAGGTGTCTCTATTAATTGCAATGGAGTTGAACTATCTGGCCTTTAAGGGACACCTCCAACTCAAACAATTATATAACTCTATGATTCTATAATCCAGCATCTGGTGGAGATTGCCCCATGAGAAAAGATTTTTGCAGGGTCTACCATGAGATTCATAGCACAGAAAGAATGGTCTGCAAGTCCTGAGCTCCCTACATGTCCCCAGGCTGAGCTCTGGGCTCTGCAGGAAGCAGAATGCAGGAGGACACCCAGGGCCTGACAGCTTCCAGTCCTCCGGAAACTTCAGGGAAATGAAAAAAAGTCTGCTTTGGGTCTGCTTTGGAACCAAACCAGATCATAAAGAAAAAGAAGAAATAAAAAAAAAAGTAGAAATAAAAAATCATTGATGACATTTCCTGCTAACCGGAAAGCCTGCTTTCTTTTCCAGCAAACTCTCACTCCCCCATCACCTCTGTTTCTGGCGTTCCCCAATATGCACGTGCTTTGGCTGGGTTTTATTTAATCCTCAGTGCTGAGGAGCCTCGCTTCTTGTTTCTGGCAGCTGGATTCCACCACTGGGTAATTCTGAGGCTAAACTGTTTAAATAATGTTAATGGCTTTACAAATTCACTTTCAAAACAGCCCGAAGTGTAAAGCCAGCACAGCTGAAGCAGCATGCAGAGGCTTAGGCATGTTTAGATAAGAGTGGGTGCAGTGTAAGCTGTCAGAGTGCTCCACGCAAACTATTCACAAGCCTAGAACCAGGGACTTCTGCCTCTTAGCTACAACTCCTGCACTGCAATGGAGTAGGTGCTTACTACAGCAGGGCAGGGATTGATAACCAGCATAACTAGAGGCTTTGGAGATTTGTGTTCTTATTTTTCTTGGCAGCATGCTCTCCCTCTGTGCGGCTGGAGAAAACAACAGCATCTCCATTTGTATTTTCTTCAGGTTTTCAAAACAGCAATGAAAGAAGAAAAAGAAAGAAAAGAAAAAGAAAAAAAAAGAAGAAAAATGGGAAAAGGGAAAAGAACAAAAGGAAAAATAAAAAGAAGAGAAGAAAAATATTAACAGGGGGGGGGAAAAAAGAACAAAGGAAAAGAAAAAGAAAACATGAGATTTTACAGAGGATACTGAATGTACAGTAGAACTTCATGGTTTAACATGGGGCAAATCTGTGTTCATTTAGTTGAAGCAAAAACTGGAGTTGTCTGGAGCCATGCCATGCCCTGACACGATCTGTTCCAGCTAAAGATGAGGAAAGGGCAAGCCTTGTCTACCCAAATCTGCCTTTCCACACCCAGATCCTTTCTATATTCAAGAGAGAAAGCTATCAGAGAACATCAGACCTCTCTATGCGTAACTGCATTTGCACATCTACGACTCTCTGGTGCCTGTACAGGCTTTGTGTCCACCACACAGGTCATGCTGTCATCATGGTAGTCATAACAGTATCGCTCGGGATTATCTGTGCCTCTCAGCAGCCCAGATTTCACAAGGGTCACACTGCTTTCACGTAATTGCAGTTGTGCTCAATAATCTCCCTTAGACAAACTAAAATAGGGTCAGGAGATGCTTGTGCTTTGATTTACATCAGGATAAATCAACTGTTCTGCCCCAGTGGTTGTCTGTGTACCAGCAAAGGAAAAGTGAGATAAGGTCAGTACAGACCTACAGAGATTTAATGTGTGTCAGCATCGTGCAACTCAGTATTACATGTTTAGGAAACCAAAAGAAAGTTCAAAAGAAAAATTAAGTGTATGTTTCAGCAACGTGGATGATAAACCACTGAAACAAGCCAGTACGGGAAGGGGTGGATTCACTACTTCGTGGTGCCTTCAAATCAAAAGGTTCCTCCCAAAATTGTTTTGGGCAATTTAGTGAGCAATGATGTAAAACCTTAAGGCTGCTGAAGTCAGAAAGTCTGCCAATGACTTTGAAGGTTTACAGTCTGGTTTCAGCCTTGATGAATGAGAAGGATCATACAGGAAACAGGGTTTGGGAAGAGGGACAATTTTTGGTCAACACAGAAGGAAAACCAGTCATATGATACAGTGGTGTTTGTGAGGACCACACAGTAGATGTTGGCCAATGAAGGATTTGAGGCTGTGAGGTCAGGGCTGGCTGAAATGGGATCTCGAAGATGGTGTGTGTATAAAGGACGGGAAGGAAACAGAAAGCATCCATTAGTAGTGCTGTTCCACAAAGCATTTCATGCCTGGCCCAGCAGCAACCTGGGACATGTCTACCCCATGATGATGGACCTAGGACACGTGTTGCCTGAGGTGGTCCTAGCCCATAACTCCCAGATGTCATGGGAAATCATCTCAGTGATATGAAACAGTTATTTTAACCATCTCTCCAGTCTAAACACATAGCCCTGCCTTCACAAAGATACATGCCACATTAGGACAGTGGGCACTGGTTTGCTAAAGCAATCCTAGAACCTCAGCTCCAAGTACTGTATCATCCATTACCATGGACAACCTAAGCCACAAATATCATCAGTGTTGACAGATAGTTTCCTGCAGGCTAGACAGAAGGACTCTGACAGCTTCCCACAGGAGAAAGCTGAGGATGCCCCAACCACAAAGCATTAGGCCTCACATTCCAGAGCATCATAATAGGATTATGGGATCATTCTGGCTGGAAGGGACCTCAAAGCAGGCTCAGCTATGAGTATCAGCACAGATTGCTGAGGGCTGAATCCAGTTTTCTCTCCCAGGATGGAGACTGGACAACATGTCACCTTAGTAAGAGTGTTAGAGTAACTCTGTCCAAAGTATGGAATGAACGAAGGAGTAGGATCATGCTTGCTGAAGGTAGACACTGCCTGCCAGACTTCCTTCAGCTCATTTCAGGGGGTGCAAGAGGTTTGCTCTCCCCCTATCCTCATTCCCCATCTCCTCACATACTCCTCCAGGGCACAGGGCCCCAAAACCCCTCATATTACTCCAGCCCTCTGGCATGAGTGCTCAGTGATCATTCCCCAGCTTGCTGTCCTGCCGTGATTCACAGTTCCTCTCTTGCTCTTCCTTATATGGGAACTTTGCATTTCCTCACATTTCCTGCACTGGGAAAGCCAAGGCTGAAAAATGCCTTTATATATTCTCCGCTACCAGCCCCTTGCCTAGAGACAGTTCACATCCCACTGTGCCCCATGGCACACCCCATGTTGGAATAGTTCTTTAGGGCACCCTCATCCCACACCATGTCCTGCCACCTGAGTCATCATAGATGCTGCCAAAATCCACCAGCAAATGTCACTTCCTCATGCAGTGAACCCTGGCCATTCCCATGTCACCCAAAATGGCACACACACTAAGCAATGCACTCCTGCTCCCTAAGACATGGGCGTGGAGCTGTAGTTAGAAGCCTCTCTCAACAGGGTCATTCACAGAATCAGAATTTCCAAATTGCAGAAAGGCTGGGGATAGAATGGACATTCAGGTCCACCTGGTTCAACTTCAAATCCCAGAGCAGGGTGCCCAGCAGCACATCCAAGTGGCTTTTGGAGATCTCCAAAGATCCCACAACCATTCTGGGCAATAGTCCAGCTCCATTTTTAACTCTTTCTTCAGGTATTGAAGGGAACACTATTGAGCACTGAGAAACATGGCAGCTTATTTTCTCTTTCTCCAACCTATTTTCTTGCTTAGCTTCAGGTGTTTGAAAGACTGTAAAGTCAGAGCAGCGAGGAACATGGGGAGAGATGGACAGATGCCCATTTCCTTACGAAACCAGGCTAAAAATAGGGCTAGATTGGCCCTTGGAAGCCATCGTGTTCATCCTTTTGTACTGTTGTGGGACCACTTCTACGAAAGCAATTACGACACAAACTATTTTTAGCCCACTCCAGATCCTCCCACAGCAAGCTTGTTGGATTTGCCACCATCACCCTGCTTCCTTGTGTTATGGGCCATCACCAATCTGAAGGGTATTTCCCCATCCCTTCACAGCATCTGCTTGCTCTCACAAGATTCCACGGAGGTTGTATGGCCTCATCTTCCTCTTACTGCTCCTTTTTCCAAAAATACATCAGAAACACAAATTCTAGTCTAGCTGTAGGTGTATGTCCCTGTCTATTGCAGGGAAGTGGGTCTAGATGATCTTTAAGGGTCCATTTTAACTCAAACAATTCTATGATTCTTTGATAACACTCAAGAATGCAAGCTCTTGTACCTGGTCAACATCAACCACTGAAGCAGTGTGTCCATCCTTAAGGGTTTTTTAAAAATAATGGACCTAAGTTTGTATTTATTCCTCCTCTTTCATTACAGTTAATTTCTGCCTCTTGTCTCCATGACTGTTTTCCACAGTTCCCTAGACTTGCCAAGGAGGTGCTTCCCTGCAGTGAAAGCCATCTGCTCAATCCCCTGCACCAGATGCATCCAGGTTTCCCCAGTCTTCTTGTTCTGCTAAATGTGAAATGATCCCACACCCAGGCCACACAAATCAAACCTGATGACCCATGGGGAGAGATTCTCCAACTCACCTCCTCACAGGAGCATCACATCTCTTGGAAATGTCATCCCTAAGGCTATATGCTTTCTGCTGCTTGTGTTCTTGGTGGGAAGATTTTGATCTGTAATGAGAATTTGCTTTCTCTGTAGCCTTTTCCTACCCATCAATTTCCAGTCCAAACTGAAGCTTCCAGATTAATAACTGCCTTTTTGCAGCCAGGGAAACTGAGAGAGAGCAGATGTGGCAAAGAGGGAATGGTGTTATTAGGAAGGCAATTCCCAGAAAAATTCATTTGGCTGGTGAAGAAAGCACGGAGAGTATAATTCTCCTGGGACAGAAAAGGCTGCAAAAGAGAGAGGAGATGATGCAGAGCTTCAGACACTCCAGTTCTCCCCAGGCAACTGATTCTCCCGAATATAAAGACTTAAATAAGGGAATACAAAGTGATAAACAAGTGTGGGGTAAGACAGAGCTGGGCAGAAATTCAGGAAGAGCAAAAAGGAAAACAAACAGATTGAAGAGGAGAAGAGCATCCAAGCAAGCATGAACACAAGCCCAGCAGGATGATGATTAGTTGAACAGTTGCCCTTTAGCTCCCTGTGCAAGTCTAAGTACCTCCTTCCCTCAGAACTACAGGATTGCAGAATGACTGAGGTTGTCAGGAGCCTCTGGGTCCATCTGGTCCAACCCCTGCTCAGGCAGGGCCACTGAGAGCACGGTGCTCAGTACCACATCCAGGGAGCTCTTGAAGATCTTCAAGGAAGGATTTAATGGGGAAAAAAAAAAAAGAAAATAAAAATAAACCTCAGGGAACCATTGTGAATATCACAAAGGGAAGAAGAGGCTGAGCAAAATTAAAATGGACCCTGCAACTTTCTGATCCAAAAAGTAAAATAAGCTGTTTTTTAATTATTTATTCTTCATCTGTTTCTGTTTTGCTGTCTACAACATTTTCCTCTGCTGTGTCTCCATGTAGCTTTGGGCTGTTCTCAACCCAACCACTAGGCCTTGGGTGAGCCTTCCTCCCTCTCTGTGTAAAGCCAGCTTGTCCAGACCTCCAGGGACTGCCAAGGGCTGGAAGAGGCTGCAGAAATCCCCATGGCCCTGACTGAAGATTTGAGTTCCTGGAAGGAAGGGGCAGGGGTTAACTGGGCTGATTCAGAATTCTGTGAAACCCTGACGATGATTTCAGATCCAACAGTCAGTGCTGCCTTCCTACATTGCTGCTTCTTTTCCATGTCCCTGGAAGGTAAACAAAGAAAAGGTAACACGTATTCTCCAAGGTCTTGGATGTTCACATTTAAAAGCCACATATTCCCATTGACATTTATTTCAGATGACTTGTGCTCACAGGATGATCACATCTCTCTGCATGGAAAGTTTAACTGCAATAAGTAACAAGCTATGCTGCTTCTTCCATATGGGAAGGATCGGAAGCAGCTTAAGTGGGGGTTGCAAAATGCAGATTAAAAAGGATAGGCTGAAACTAGATCTCAGTTTGGAACCACCATGAAAACATCAGCTCGGGTTCCGATGTGATGAAAGTTTGAACTGAGTTGCCTTCCAGGATTTTTCAGGCTGCGAAAGAAAAAAAAGATGAGTAATAAGAGACGACAGAGATTTATATAACGACGAAAAGCGCAGAAATGGTAAGCACAGTCTGAATTTTCATGGCCTATTTAATGCAAGAACAAGGCCTTTAATCAAACCAACACAAGGAAGCTGCAAAGCAAACACAAGACTGTTCCTCATGTCATATGTGGTCAAACTGTAAAATTCCTTGCCACAGGATTCTGTGGGTGCTAAAAGCTGCAGAAGCCAACAGGACAGTAGGTCATGGAGAGAAACCCACTGGGACTCTCTAAATATGTACAACACATTTAACTCCAAAAAAACTTCAGAGAACAAGTACTGAAGGCAGGGAGAGTACTTGAAGTACATCCTGTGTATATGGTGCGTAGACATAGAGACCATAAAGCTTTAATTCCCCTCCCAGTTCCCAGTTCAGACAGACCCTTATCCTGTAACACAAATGTAAGCATAGGGAAAATCCCCATTCACCACTACCACTGTTTCACTGAAATGATAAAGTCTTAATTTCTAGTCATATATGAGCTATAGAATTACAGAATCATTAACGTTGGAAAAGACCTCTAAGATCATCTAGCCCAGCTGTTGACCCATCATCACTATGCCCACTAAACCACATCTCTCAGTGCCACATCTTCCAGGGACAGTGATTCCACCCCTTCCCTTGGCAGATGAAGATCCCACATGCAATAAGACGTCTTTTTGGTGTTTCACTACCAGACTCCCAGCATCTCTGGTTACCCTTAATGCTGCCTTGAGTATGGCAAATGGTCTACAGACTGCAGAGTTCCTTTCTGATCTGAATTATCTAATCACCTTGGTGTTTATTTGTAGCCATTGTTGGATTCCTCCATCATTTCCTTGGCTGTAGATTGCTCTAGTCCCACAGGGCTAGACACATAACAATGCAACAGTTTTCTGGTGTGACCAAATTACAAGCACAATCTGTAAGTCTGTCCTTACATTAATTGTATAGATCACATTCATAAAGTTATAGAACTGTTTGAATTGGAAGGGACCTATAAAGGTTGCCTAGTCCAACTGCCCTGTAATGAATAGGGACATCTGCAGCTAGGTCACCAAGCCCCATTCAGCCTGACCTTGAATGTCTCCAGAGATGGGGTATCCACCATATCTCTGAGCAATCTGTCTGTCCTTTTTATAGACTCCCTTTAGATACTGAAAGGCCACTCTCAGGTCTCCCCAGAGCCCTCCTTCTGCAGACTGAACAGCCCCAGCTCTCTCAGCCTGTTCTCAGTGGGGAGATGTTCCTTCCATTTCTTGGATCCTTTCTGTGACCCTCCTCTGGATGCACTCCAACAGGTCCATGTGTCTCCTATACTGAGGACTCCACATCTGGACAAAGTCCTCCAGGTGAGATCTCATCAGCAAAGAGTAGGGGGGCAGGATTACCTTCTTCAATCTGCTGGCCTCACTTCTTCTGATGCAGCCCAGGGTGCGGCTGGCTTTCTGTGCTACAAGGGCACATTCATGCCCCTGAGATGCTTCTCTTTAATTTAAAGAATGACCAAAGCAGGCTTAAGACATTCAGTGACATCAGGGTCCTGTGCAAAGTGAATTGAACTGGTGACTTAAGGAACTCCCCACTTTTTCCTCGTTGCCTGTAGCTGTCTGTACACAGAGGGAGACAATAACATTTTCCAACTGATCCATCCCAGCTGCTGATGCTCCCAAGCCTCACAATCACTCAACATCAACTAAATGCTCCATTCCCTTGAATCTGTCTCCCAAGTTCAGTCTTGCCTCGGGGGAATTGCAGCACAACTCAGCTTTAACCAAAATAAACTGTTCTGGCATGAGTTCCTGTTTTCCAAGTTATGGCTTTAAAATACTCAGGAGCAATTTATCCCCTTCCTTGCTCTTACAGACAGCATGGGCTCAGTCATATGAACTCCAAAGATTGTCACCTCCAACACCATAGTGGCCCCAGAGCACCCATCTGTTTATTTTCTCACAAGAGACACTTCTGTAGCCAATGGAGATTTACAAGTTGAAAATGGACAAGATTTTCCATGGCCTGTAAACTTGTGGAAAAATCAGAAGGACAAAGACAGCTTGGGGCTTCAGAGCTGTAAAACAACATTCAGCTCATGTGATTTTAAATGCTTTGGACTTTACATCAATATTGTTCTTCCATTGGAGAGTGTAGGAAGAGGGACTCAACAGCAAGAAACAGCAAAACAACAGGGCTGGGTAATCCCTGTGAAGAAAAACAAAGCTGCATCATAGGCTGTATTTACCAAATAGAATCAGGCAAACTTTATTCCCAAGAGATATCAGAGTGGTCACAAACGTATTTTGGAAATTCCCCAAGTGCATCCTTTCATTATCTTCTTTTTTCTCTTTCTCGGAGAAACAGAGCTCCGAGTACTACAATCCAGATTGCATCTCCCACTCCACTCCTGTTATTTTAACTTTAGGCATAGCAATCCTTTGAAAAAGTGCCCTGTTCCCACTGCTTGGGAGCTATGGGAAAAAGCTATCTTGGTCCTATCAGGAATGTGCCTCGCCTCTGCCCTGTGGTTATGTGGCCTTCAGAGAAACTGGTGTCATAAAGCAGCACAGAAGGACAAGCCATGACTTTCCCTTAGAAAAGGTGGGAATGGCTGGGGATAAGTGGACCAGGCTGTTCTGTCCCTTTGCTTTTCAGAGCTGGAGGACAGTTTGAGAGGGCTGGGTGTTTTGTTTTTTTTCCTTCTTCTTTGGGATGGGAATGTCTTAGAGATGCAGAAAATGTAGGACAATGGGACACAGGACTTCAGGAAATCCACAGAGCAGATGAAGGTCAGCTGAGATGCTGGAGAGCTAGAAACCTTCCCTGCTTGCTAGTCTCTCCTGCTTTGCTCTACAGAGGCTATAAGAGGAGCTCAAACACCTGGTACACAAGGAGAAGTGGATATGGAGACTTCTGCACGACAGGGTTTCTATCCATTGTCAAATCCCATTCTGGAGCTGGTGAGATGAATTCCCACCAACACAGTCAAAGGTTTTCAAGGGAATGGGGACTGTGGGAATCACACAGTAAGAGCTAGGTGAGGATTAGCAGATTTTGTAGCATAGGTTTGCTGTGGAACCTAGCTGACACAGTTCCTGTACAGTTCATCTTTAAACCCAAATATTCAGACCCCTCAAAAGTAAAAGAGCTTAAGCCAGAAAAGAGGAGTCCAATGAGCAAGTATTGACACCATTATGCAAGCATCTAGTACTTGTTTTTCAGACAGGAGGGATTGAAAACTGGAGGATATTACATATTGAAAGTATATATCTAGCATGTTCAAGACAGATTCCCTTCCCATGGAAAATGAAAATGTCCTGCACTAGACAGAGCTATAGGGAGTGACCAGGAAGGATGTGCTGAGACATCAGAACATCAGTTCTCAGAGGAAGACTCTTCACAAATCAGATCCAAATCTAATTTCAGTGTCAAGCCACTGTTTCTCTCTACCTGTGCTAATGCCATCTGTCCCACAGCATCTGCCATCTCCAACCATTTGTCTGTTCAGTAGGTCTCACGCCATTCAAGCTAACCCAGGGTAGCTAAGAGTTCCATCTAGGGATGGCAGATTTCACATCCCCCATCAGAAGCTACAGGAGATCTACGGCATTAAGAATCAGTCAGCCAGGCAATATTCCCAAAGGCATCTCGGATAGCAGTATTAGTATTTAGTGCCCTGACAGTGATTGACCAGCCAAACTATGTCTGACTGGCTTCTCATATCCTCAAATACAATTACTCCGTTTGGTTTGGAGTCCACAGCAAAATTTTCATTGGCCTCAAAGGAGAGGGCAAGAAGTCATCAACTCTGGTGGTGGGAGAAGGCGCAGTCAGGTGATGACGAGAGGAATCACAAAAATACAGTTTACCCAAAGTTCCCCTGAGCCACCACTATGACCCTCTTCACATCAGACTCCTCCTCAAGCACATGGGACCCCATCCATGAACAAAACTGCTGTGGTCATTGCTTTTGGCACCTGGTGTACAACCAGTTGTGCAGAACAAATTTGGCTCCAGTCCGGAAGCATGAGGCCCCATAAGAAGAGTTCTTTCCCCACTAGTGAATGGATAGAGATGGTTAATCTTGTAAACTGTGCTGGGCAGGACGACAGGCCTGCCTGTCAGGAAGCCATCCAGACCTGACTCATCCTCAAGCAATTCAGACTGCTCACTTTAGTACTTTGGTGAAGGTTATCAGTCTTCTTGCTTCAGGCCAGAGCAAACTGATGGATAAGGAAAGAAGGCAACATGCACTGCACTTGGCTTCCTTCAGAGAAGGTGACTTCTCTGGCAGAAGGCAGAAGAGATGTGTGATTCAGGACTGGCTAGACAATTGCCCTCTGTAGAAATCAACTTTCTACATCTGAAATGAAAGTTTCCACACTTTTCTACACTATCTGACCACCCAGGGAGATGCCTTAAGGCTCACCAAGCAGTCCAACTCCACAACAAAAAGACTACATAAAACAGCAAAGCAGGAAGTGAGTCAGGATTTTGTATGTTGCAGTAAATACACTGGCCACAGCGCAAAACCTAGCCAAAAAAATGGTCGTGAAAGGCTGAATCTCAGTTCCTCCCACCTGTTTGAGAGATGATCCTGCTTCTGCACAGGCTCTGTGCATCCAGCACATGGCTCTTCCCACCTCATTTCAGAGGTTTACCAGGATTACCAGGGATCTTCCTTTCTCTGAGAATCTCCAGCTTTGTGCTGCCATGTGCACATCCTTCTGCCCAGGGCAAGCAGAAAATTCTTCATGATTTCTATTGATTCTGTAACCTGTTAAGTACCAGTTGGCTGACTCTTTGGAAAAACAGAAGAAATTGCATAACAAAGGATATTTCCTATGGTCTCTGCCATCCAGGAGGAAAGATTCATTTAGGTAGAGCTCAGGTTGATATGATTCAACCTACCTATGATTCTACCATCCACATCCCCCACAGATGCTCACCTCTTGAGCAGAAGATGCATCTCTTCACATGGTCATGCCTCCAGGAGTTGCCAAGGAGGGATTTGATGGTTCATTTGACAGATGCTCTTGTTAGACTGTCATAGGCAAGGATCATAGGTGTGACCATAGCAAGGATCATAGGTATGGTCATAGCACTTTTAAGATCAAGAATATCTTGGAAGGAAATTTAGGAGTTCTTCTGACTGAGTAATGAATTGAAACTAAGAACAATATTTAGCTGAATGTCTCTCCAAATAAACTCTTTCCAAATTGTATGGTGTCAGAGGAGCCCTAACTAGAAGCGAGAAGACACAAAACACAGGTCATGGCAAATACAGTCTAAATGAGAGAACAAATTTGTCACCAGGACCCACACAATGTGGCCACAAGTAACCTTGGAAGACCCCAGAACCACAGACCAGTTCTGAGAGCAGCACAGTGCAGATGCACAGCTCACATTTATACATCAGTACAGTTTTGACTCAGGGCTGTGCTGGCAGCCATAGATAATTAACATAATTTTTCCATTAATCTGTGACCGCCACAACCATTGGGTGCATGGAAGCAACACTATGTGCTGCTACTTATTTCCCTCCTTTTTACACTCAGTTGTTATTTACCAAAATCTCCCAAAGCCATCATTAAGAACAAACCAATAAAAGGCCTGTAGTCACTTCCAGGGATAAAATGTGTGCCAGCTTCTAGGAAACTCATAGAGGAAAGACCTTGGCCTCATTGCTCAAATACACAAAAAGACTTTATAGAGTGTGGATTGACAAGCTATAAAATATATCAATAAACTAGCAGTTCCTTAAACATTTTACTGTTTCCTTCTGTGTTAATACATCTTTTTTTTACAGGCCTGAGGCTGAAGGTAGACTTGATGAATACCACCAGCAATGTAAGTAGGTGGAGGGGGCTTAACACTTTCTATTTAGAGGGCACCAACCAATCTTACACCACAACGCCCCATCATAGTCTGGTATAACAGGGCAGCTGGGGATGTTAGAGGTGAGGTACACATCAGAAAATAAACATTCTTCTGAGCTAAGGAGGGTGAATCAAGGGACTACATCCTTACCAACAACTGAGTGTAGTTCTGTAATCATCTTCAGCCACTGTGAGCCCATGCTGCAGCAAGGATCCGTTCTGTTTCACTCACCAGGGTGAAATCCCAACATGGGATTAAGAAATGTCCAAGGTGTCAAAGACCCTTGCACATCACTTCTTTGAGTCATTTCCCAGGCAGCCACTCCAGTTTTTGTGCAGTGTACACATGGAAGGAGAAGTATGCAGCTGGTCAAGAGGGGAGGATGCAATTACTATAGAGCTGTAACCAACACAGATGAAAATAACTGGACCTCTTTCACAGGTGAACTCATCCAGAGACAGCTATTTCAGAGAGGGCTGACATTTGCCACAACCCTCTGTTCCCACTCAGCCCTTGTAACTCAGTTCAAAAGCCAGTGAAAATGGGTTCTGCTAAGTTTTCTATGGGGAATGTGGCATCCAGCCTGGACAACGGTCAACTGGAATAGACAGCTTGCAAAATCACAGAATCACAGAATCACCAAGGTTGGAAAAGACCTCCAAGATCATCCAGTCCAACTGTTCATCTATCACCAATATTTCCTCAATAAACCATGTCCCTTAGTACAACATCTAAATGTTTCTTCATCGGTGATGGTGACTCAGCCACCTCCCTGGGCAGCCCATTCCAGTGTCTTTGACACTACTATCAGAACTTCTTGAGCTTCTCTGTTCATATCTTTATTTGCTTCATGCCAGAGAAGACATGAACAAGAAGAATGTTTGCACCCACTTTTAGAAATTTTGCATCAGAGGAAACTCTGCATAATTCAGTATCAGGCTTAAAAGTAAATTTATCTCCACAAGCTCATCACTTGCACCTGAAACACAGCACATTAATAGCTTGGCCTATTTATGCAAGAGCTTGATGGACCATTTTAAATAGTATTCAGAGATAGACCAGAAAGATTCCTTCCGAAAGCAGATTTCTGGAACCCTTATCTGAATGTAGACAAGATCTCTTTTTAGACAGACCTCAAATTGGACTCAATTATCCTTTTGGGTCCCTTCCTACTTGAGATATTATATCATTTAGGTCTTGACGGTTTCACAAATGGCTTTGGGAAACTTGTTTACTCAAAAGTCTTCAGAAGCCAAAGAAGAGCTACTAGAAGTCATGTAAAGACGCATAAAGTTTCATAACAGCTCATATATTCATGTCACAGTACATGATACGTGGATTGTAGATCCACATTATCTGGATATCTGGTCCTGCATAAAATTCAAAGTACCCAAAGGTAGAACTTCCACCAATTTCATCGGGAGTAGAATTATCCCCAGAAGATTAACTCCTTTGATTGCATCATTAAAGTTCAAACTGTTTACATTTTTTTCCTGAAGAAATGAAGATTTACATTGTCTGGGAGTCTACCTAATACCAACAGGCTGACTTAGACCCAATAAAGTCCTAACTTTTCTTACACTGGCTCTATTACTTTACATAAAACAACTGAGTTATTTTCTTTCCAAACATCCCACCCAGCTCATTCCATCCACAAATCTCTGAGTTCATTTCACCCTTAGAGCACGCTTGCCAAGGGACAGCAAGGACTCTTTTAATGAGGGCAGGACTGGTACGATTTGAGTCAGCGATGCTGGAAATCAAAAGCAATAGCTATTTTTTCCCTTTTTTTTCTTCTGTTCTGGGATAAACAAATACCCCTAATGTCAAAGTTGAGCGTTTACTACATAGCCATATAGTAAATGCATTTCACTTGTCAAACTCACTTTAAGAAGCCAAGATGCAAGTGCATAAATAGCCAGTTTTGCAAGAAAGTGGTGTTCCCATAGTGGATGGCTTATGCTAACTCTCATCAGCGTGGGGAACAATCTGAACACCCAACCAGCTGATGCTGGCACTGCTGCTTTGCTGTGGGGCACCCATCCCATGACATTGCAAGGATGGGAGCCAGTAGCACCCTCAAGAACCGAGCATTCTCTTCAAAGATTAAACCATGGAAAATTCCTAAGAAACAGATCATCTGCCATTTGCAAATCAGGCTATTAGTTATGGGTGTACTTCTCTGGCCACTTGAACTAGGACCTATATGAGTTGTCCTGTTGACTAATGGAAAGTTATAAGTCTTAAGGGCTCTGAAGGTTGGACCACTGAGCCTCAAAACTGTTGTACCATGCCAGTTTGTCTGAGACACTTTGGGCAGTACAGAATGTTGTTGTTGTTGTTTTATTTTTAATCTTAATTTTAACCAGAATAGAAGAGCAAGATGATGGAAGAAATGTAGCAACGGTATTTGAAATAAGCAGGGAATTATACACAGGACAGAGCTACCAGAAATAGCTCTACTTAAAAATATATATGTATTAAATAACAGATTTTATTGGTGTGAGAAGGGTGATTTCTCAAAGCTGCGGAGGGAACATGTATTCCTACACAGGAAACCAGGCTCTCCACAGTGTATGCTGTTTAGAAAGTGGCACTGCAGTTCTCGTATGTTCAATTTATCAACAATCTTTTTTAGAGCTAAATGAAACATTCCTGGAGATCTACTCAAATTGCATGTGGCCCTTGCTATTTTGAGGCATGGAAGGGTAAAGATGCGGATTAGATGCAATCTGATCATTCATTTGGGCACTGAGAAAGGGAAAAAATCCAGGTACAAACTGCTCGATGTCCATTTTCCAAGTACAATCCTTGATATGTTTTCACCTTATTCCTATGTCCAAGATGCCACCTAAATTTCTGCACAACGTGAAGAGGGAAAAGAAAAGCACATAGGGCAATGAGTTCCCACCATGGTTGCACTCGACTTTCTTTCACAGAGGTTTGTCAAATGTAAAGCAAAATAAGCACAGTCTCTGAGCACGACCTTCAGATCTGGTGAAAATGCACTGGGAGAAATAATCACCTCTAGCAGGGCCACAAACCAACCGTTATGTCATTACGAGCCATTTTTTTCCCTTAGTGATACGTATCAGCTCTGATACACAAAAAGCTACTTTTGTGAAGCAAGAGGGAAAAGAAAACCACTGGAAATTGCAAAGTGAGGGATGGCATAGGTTAGGGTACCATGGGAGTATTGTGGGAGCCCAAGTGTCATTTGGACAGCTGCATGGACAGCATCCAAATATCTTCACAGACAGGTTTGTTAATTGTCTGTTTCAGTTCACCCATATTGGGAGAGGGTTGAGATCCTTTTTGTCCAGCACTGGGGCTAAAGTCAATTGATCACTCAAGACACTGAGTTGACAACTCAAGGCATTGAAGTAGCCCAAAGCCCAACTACATTGACTAGATCTGAAATGACTGGAGCTAGTTTTTTTAATTGGGAGCCTAAAGATAACTGGTTATGCCTTGAATCTACTGTGTTTCCAGATTTGGTCTGTTTATCAGATTGACCTCACCATCAACAGCCTATGGGTGGGAGTTAGAGACGAGAGCAACGAAGGGAGCCTTGTTGTTGGTGTCTATGACAGGACACCTTATCAAGCACAAATAGCTGATGAAGCTTCCATCCTCCAGTTACAGAAAACATCACAACTGCAGGGTCTCATCCTGCTTGGGGAGTTCAACCACCCTGATATCTTCTGGAAAAGTATCACAGTGAGCTGTAGGCAATCCAGGAGGCTCCTGGAATGCACTGAGGATAAGTTCCTGAGCCAGGTAATAGCGAGCCCAACCAGGGGAGATGCAATGCTGGACCTGTTCTCACCAATGTAAATGAACTGATTGGTGACATCAGGATTGGAGGCTGACTGGGTTGTAGTGACCATGCAGTGCTGGAGTTCACGCTCTTGAGGGATATAGGACAGGCAAAGAGTAAAATCAGGAAGCTTAATTTTAGGAAAGCCAACTTGCAGCTCTTCAGGGAGCAGGAAACAAAACTCCATGGGAATCTGTCCTCAAGGACGAGGGAACAGAGAAGAGCTGGTAGATCTTTAAGGAAGCTTTCCTTAGCACACAAGAGCTCTCCATCTCCAGGTGTACGAAGTCAGGATAGGAAGGCATGACTTAACTGGGACCTGCTGGTCAAACTGGGATGCAAGAAATAAATCCAAAGGCAGTAGAAGTAGAGACAGATAAACTGGAAGGAGTAAGGATGTTGCTAGGCTGCATAGGGATGGGATAAGAAAGGCCAATGCCTAACTAGAACAGGATTTGGCAAGGGGTGCAAAGAGGAATGAGGCATCTATAGGTACATCAAACAGAAAAGGAAAGTCCAGGAGGGAGTACCCTCCCTCGTGAGCAATCAGACAGGCTGGTAACAATGGACAAGAAGGCTGAGGTATTCAACAACTTTTTTCCTCAGTCTTCACCAGCAACTGCTCTACACACAGCCCTCGAGCGAATTATATGTAAAAAAGGTAAAAAAGGTGATACCACACTCATTTTTAAGAAGGGTAAAAAGGACAACCCAGGGAACTATCAACTTGTCAGACTTACCTCTGTTCTGGGGAAGGTTATGGAGCAGATCCTTCTGGAAGCTATGTTAACATACATGGAAGAGAGGGAGGTGACACAGACCAATCAGCATGGTTTCAATGAGGGTCAGCACTGGGACTGGGGCTCTTTACATCCTCATCAACAACACTGACAGTGGGATCAAGTGCACCCTCAGCATGTTTGCAGATGAAACCAAGTTGTGTGGTGCTGTTGACATACCTGAGAAACAAGAAGCCATCTGGAGAGACCTAAACAGGATTGAACAGTGGGCCCAGGAGAAACTCATAAGGATCAATAAAGTCAAATACAAGGACTTGCACCTGAGTCATGGCAAGCTCCACTAGACCTTACTTCCCAGACAACTCTGAGAGCTCAGGCCAGGATGACACAATTCTCTTTCAACTCAACACTTTCAGGATCATAAGATCTTCCTGAAGAGCCCTTCACAGTCTTCAAAAGCTGTAAAAGAATGAAAAACTATAAAAATCCCTGCCAGGCAGGTAAATGGAGGGTTAATACTCAAACTATCTAGGAGGTTATCACTAAAATGGGACTCCTGCCCAGAAGCGATGGTTTATGGGCATCAATCCACTGTGAGGGTCTCTTCAGAGCTAGTTTGTCTACTTTCTTTTGTTCAGGAAGTCCATGTGTAGTAAAAATCTATAAATAATCTGATAGGTCTGGAGACAGAATGAAAAAGGGCCACTGCAGGATTATTTAATGTATAGACAAATACATGTTCACTTGATCTGCCATGTAAACCTCAACTGTTCAAGTTTATCATTCACTGCCAAAAATGCTATTACGGCGGCTTGAGATTTCAAAGACATTTTTATTCCTGTTTCTGACTGACCTTTGGATGGATTTTTTAACTCTGAAAAAAAAAAAAATGTTTGTGCTCTGAAATGGAGCTTAGAAGGTTTAACACATTTCTAAGTATAGACACGGTGATTTATGAGGACCTCTTTTTCTGGTTTTTATAAGACTCTGTCTTTCTTCAGCAATGAATGATGTATTGGTTGTGACAAGGACACCGGGAATCTTTAAGGTTTAAGATTATTTATGCTGTACAGGGTGTAATCCAATGGCCAAGAAACTGGACATAATAATCGGTTCTGCCATGGGTGTGCTGAACAAAAAAATGACCTTTCCCCTTTATGTGTCTACTATCCCCTGTAGTTATGGTACACTGTGGCAGAAATATATTTTCTCACTGTAACTTAGTCATTCTGGTGGCACAGGTGATACTTCTTTTTCATAAATCCCTGTTCCCTGCAAGGTTTGACTACTACAGTTTCCAAGGGCTGACCAGCCCAATTGTGTTTGTATCACCATGTGGTTGAAGCTGATATGATTGCTGATGCTTGCATTCATCCAGACTAATCCCAGCACCTGCTCCTGAGAGATTACGAGGAATGGTTTGCATCAAGGCATTACAAATAAAGGATGATAGATCAGTTTTGTTATGAGCTGGACAGGTTCATCATAGAAAGGTAATCTGAAAACCAGAAAGAGCACAGGTTCAACTGTGGTTGAGCACAGAGTTAAGCTTCACTCTTAATGTGTCTCTAACATTCAAGTGCTCAAACATTTGCATCACACTACCCAAGTGAATGAGTATTCACGAATTTAACAGAAAACCATCAGCATTAAAGGCATGAAAGCTTTATGCTGGAATTCCTGAAATTTGCTTGGCTACACACACAAAAAAACTGGCTTCACTCCCAGCCAGAAAGAAGTCCTAAACGTAGGTGTGTTTAATTTGCTGTGAATAGTAGTAAAGATCCTGTTCACAGGTCCCAGTTTCTGCTGATATTCTCCAGATCTCTCACAAGCACTGGTGCCATGCATGCCCTACACATGTGTCCATGCACATGTCCACAGCACAGAGCAGGAGGAAGGATGTGCACACCATACATCAAAAAATCACAAGATAATTCTGAGCCCTATTTAGGGAGAGCAAGATCTCCACAGAAAATGAATGCTCTCCAAACTTAAAAGTGTCAGGTGCTTGAATCTGAATACAAGAAATACAACATGTAAAGTTGTTGGTTGTTCTGCATGCATATATAGGTACATTCAAGTGTACACTTATTCATGACTTAATGGCTCATGAAGCCTACATCTTTAGGGCCATCTTTTGTGATGGTCAAAGCAACTCAAATCTGCACCTCCTACTCCCTTGGAGATAAACAGACTATTCCTGAGCACACAGCTGGGCTGCTTTGTTCATGTGGTATTGTACAAGGGCCCAGGGCTCTTTCAGTTCCTCTGATATCCTTCCTTCCCTCTCCCTTGAATCCAGCACAAACAGCTAGTGAAGCTGGGAGAAGTCAGGACACGTGCTCCCTGGTGCAGGTAATACGTCTTTCTAGAGATGCAGGATTCATGCCTCTAACATCCCCATATCCAAGTGATCTACACATAGGTTCAACTTTCTTCTGTTATTCTATCTAAAGCAATTCAAACAGGCTCAAGCAGTGGACCCAGAAGAAACTCATGCAGTTCAATAAAGCCAAATATAAGGTCTTGCACCTGAGTCGTGGAAAGCTCTACTAGCAGTACAAGATGGGGGATGTAAAGATGGAGGACAGCCGTGCCAAAAAAGTCTTGGGGGTACAGGAAGATGGCAAACTGGGTGTGAGCCAGAAATGAACTCTCACAGCTCATAAAGCCAACTGTATTCTGGGCTGCATCAAAAGAAGCATGGCCAGCAGGGTGAGGGAGGTGATCCTGCCCCTCTACTCTGAGTTAGTGAGACCTCACCTGGAGTACTGCATCCAGATGTGCAGTCCTCAGTACAGGAGAGACATGGACCTGTTGGAGTGTATCCAGAGCAGGGCTACAAAAATGATCCAAGAAATGAAGCACCTTCCCTCTGAGGACAGGCTGAGAGAGCTGGGGCTGTTCAGACTGGAGAAGGCTGCAGGGAGACCTGAGAGAGGTCTTTCGGTATCTGAAGGGTATCTGTAAGGAGGAAGAGGACAGACTCTTTGTCAAGGTCTGTTGTGACAGGACAAGGGGAAATGGTTTCAAACTAAAAGAGGAGAGATTGGATATAAGGAAAAAGGTTTTTTTACAATAAGGATGATGAAGCAGTGGTTGCCCAGGGGAAGTGGTGGATGCCACATCCTGGAGGCATCCAAGGTCACGTTTGAGCACCCTGATATAGTCAGAGGCGTCCCTGTTCACTGCAGGGGAACTGGAGTAGATGGCCTCTACAGGTCCCTTCCAACTCAAATGATTCTATCATCCTATGCCTTCATCATGAAAACTCATCTCCAGTTCATCTTCACTCCTCTCCCTTCCCCACTCCTCCCCTTCACTCTGAAGACATCCTTTGACCAAAACAAGCTGCAGAGGCTAGGAAAGACACTGACGTCAATGTAAAAGTAAACCCAAGAGGTCTGGTTCCTGTATTGCTGTGCTGGGCTGAGCACTGGAGAGTGAGTGCGCTCTCGCTCGGTCAAGGAATCCAGGAGCAGGCTCTGGGATCAGCAGCTGAGCTTTCTCATCCAAGCTATGTGAGTACCAGCGGGAACGTGCAGAGAGGGGGAGAGGGAGGGAGATTTACCAGCTGCAGCTCAGGAAGGCAGCATGCTACAATCCTGGCTGGACTGTGAGTTTGGAGGCATACGGATTGGGATGGGAGCTCTGGCAAGCTGGGTTGAGAGCAAAGCACGTGGGTTTGGGTGCAAGTGGGAACAGGATGAGGAGCATCTCCTGGGGAGCATCTCTTGCACCGTGGTGCTGCGTTTCATCAAGATGGTGCTTCTCCTCACTGAACTGGTCCATTTAGATGCCAGATTTGTACTGTTGTGAGAATGCACACTTTCTCTGCATAAAGCAGGCTGCACACAAAACTGTCTGAGTGATTCCATATGAACAGTTGAGTATTGCTGGTGCAACTCCATATCCTGACTACCTCTATCAAGTCCAGCAACATATGCACATACATGCCTCAGGTGTCCCAGCATAGAGATGCAGAACTAGAAACAATGCCTTTACACTCAGGCCATGAAAAAGTGCTCTGAACAGGCTCAAAATTATTTATGATTCAGTTTTAGGGAGCAGAAAAATGGAAATGGTATAGAAAGCACCCTTACTTTGGGTTCTCTTGAATGGGGGATGTGGTTGGTGGGGGAGATGGATGAGTGGTTGGCAAGCACAGCTGGCCATGACATATCAGGCTGCAGTGTATCATAAAGAGAGCATCTCCTGTCATTTACACAAAGTGCAGTCAGAGGCAGTGTGATGAATTAGAAATGCAATTCTCTGGACTCATTTCAGCTGTGTTTTGGTAACACGAGGCGCCTTCTCTTCTGACATTTCTTACGTGCCAGAACCGATTTCTCTTCTTCAGCAAAAAGCCATCCCTTTTCCTGATATGGCAGCTTCTTCAGCACAGCTGAAACTTCCCCATTCAGAAGCAAAAGGCAGCGGGCACGCAAGTTTAATCCCTATTAATTATGCCTGATGGCCTCAATTGAAAACCACTGGTGCAAATGCCTCTGTCACCCATGATTAGGTGCAAAGGCTGCATCTCAACTCATGATGCAAACTCTTTCCTGAGACAGCAGAAAACTGGAGAGCCACAGAACAGAGGAGGCAGAGATGCCCACCATCTACATGACACAGCATCCACAGGCATGAGGGAGGGACTGCCTTGGGTGGGAGCCTCTTTACTAGGAAAGATGCTCTTCTATCTCCTTTGCATGCATCTGACAACACTCAAATGGGAAAGAAAATCCTATTCTTCCCCCTCTCTTCTTACAAGGATATGTGGCCAGTTAATGTATTAATTAATTAATAATTTCAGCACATCAACTCCATTTAAGCTTCCTTTGCCATCTCCACAGTGTGTTGAGATGAAAAGAAAAAAAAAAAAGACAGAGCCATCTCTTCCCTCCCCTACGAGCACCCTACAAGTCTTCCTTCCCCCGTTTTGAAGAAGGAGGCAAAAGCCAAGGAAGGAATTGTACGTGAAACAACTCTCGTGGCACGTTCTCCCGCAGGCAGCAGAGTGGGGGAGGCTGCTGAGCAGAGCAATAAATCCCACCCTGTGCACATACAGTGCTTTCGTGGTTCTACTCCTTGCTATGTACAGGAGGATGTGCCCTGGAAATTATGCAATTCCTGCAGAGCTGTCCTCCTGCAATATGCCCCTTCATGGGGAAAGATAAAATCCTGCACTCCAGCCTGTCAGAAGGGACTTTGGCTATCTGTATTTTAATGAGCTGGAGACACAGAAACAGGGATTTTCACCAGGCAGGTGCTCAGCACATTTGGAGAAACCTCGCCCTTTAAAGGAGCTGTGAGTCCCTGCGTCTAAAAACGAAGACAACTTTCCAAGCTCTTGTTAAAGCAGGAGTTAAAACTCCCTAATGGAGCATCACAGACACACAGAACACACATTGCTTGGACTTTCCTTTATGCCATGAGCTGTCAGAGGAGGTTAATGTACATGCCCAGTTGTTAGGTTTAAGAGGAGGTGAAAGCATTTATTAAATCAATGTGCATCTCAGTGAATGTCCTTTAACATCTAAGGCAAAGTCCATAGATCCTCCTGAGGAACACCTGCTGCTTCTCAGCAAGCCTTCTTGTAAATACTGTAAGGATCTTGCCACCTCTTCTCGCTTTCGCATTCACCTCCCCTCCGTTTTTTCACACCTGTGTTGTAATTTATAGCATTTAGCTCTAACCAACCAAGGATACCTGAGAGAAAATCCTATTCACTGCTTAGTAGAGAAATTCTTCCCTCCCAGTAAGTCACACTAGAGTCCAACTAAGGTTGATCAAACCTAGAGGTGGAAGAAATCGGATTGACATGAAAGGTGAATCATGGAAACTGAAAGTTGAAGCTGTGGGTCAGGTGGAGTTGGCTGATCTGATCTGTGACACCCAAAGAAAAGATGTAAGCTGTTGGGATGGCATTAACCTGTCGCTGCTGTTCAATCTCAGATGGATATTTACTGAGATCAGTGTGCCATTAGTATATAGACACAGAGGACCTGGATTTTTTTTTTTATTGCTTTTTACACATAATCCATAAAAGATGTGCAACTCGTCTATCAAAGTCTCAAAACTGTCAGCAGAGCCATTATCACACAACAGAAAGGGTGATGACTTCTGCATCAGTACAAAAAGATTTGCTAGCAAATGTCCCCTTTTCTTCACAGCTCCAGCCACCTGATTTATAAATATCAGACATTTAAAAAAAAAAAAATGGGGCTCTATAAAATGCCCCTAAAGCTAACAAAGGTGGAGTATGGCTCCTGTTGATAGCACCCCATCAACTGCACGTGCTGACGTTGTCAGTTCTGTGGTGGGCATGGAGGGAAACTGTCACCAGTTGGACTGGATGATCTTAGAGCTTTTTTTCAATCTTTATGATTCTCTCTGGGATGCCCAAAGAGATGGATTAGGATCTCTTTCAAGGGTTGCCCCATAGAGAAGCTGTCACAAGTAGGCTTTAGCTTTGTGGGTGAGGATGGGGATGCTGTGAGGGTTTTCTGAAGTTATCTGATTCATCCAGAGCATCTACAAATACCTCTATCTTGTTCACAGAACCCTAGAATCATAGAATTATTAAGGCTGTAGAAGAAATGTAAGATCACACTGCCCAACCACCAATTCAACACCACTATGACCCAGGTAGGCATTAGCAAGGTGAAACAGCACAGAGCTCTGAGCATGCAGATCCATATAGAGACCTCAGCAAGTGTTTGGAGCCCATCATGGTCCTTCCAGAATAATGATCCCAGAAGGATAGATGTACCAAAATGGGCACCTGGGCACAGGAGGAGGGGACACCAAGGTCCTCATCAGGCAGGATGCAGAGGGAAATCTGGGTAGTCACACTCACAGAGTTGCAATCCCTCAGCTGGCAGGCTGTCGCATTTTGCCTTGGTAGAATATGCCAAGCAATACATCTACAGGAAAAATCCAGCCTGTCAAGGCACGTTACACTGTCTTCAGCAACCAGTTATGTGGATAAATTGATTGTGATTAGAGTGATGAAGCAGCACAGCAAACAAGCTATCAGGAGCAAGGCAGCCCATTCTTCACACAGCAGGCTCAAGGCTTCCCACAGCTTTGATAAAATGTACAGAAAATCATCTCCAGGCTGCACTGGTGTCAGAGACAGACTTGTGAGAGCTGAAGGAAGCTGGCAAGGGACAGAGATTTCTAATAGGCTGGTAACTCCACATCTGTGCAGGGTAAGCTGGGCAGATACTTGCAAGGCTGGGTCATAGAATCTTCATCATAGAATAGCTTAGGTTGGAAAGGACATTAAAGATCATCCATTTCCAATCCCCCTGATGTGGGCAGGGTTAACAACCACCAGATCAGGCTGTCTAGGACCCCATCCAACCTGGTCTTGAATGCCTTTAGGGATAGGGGTATTCACAGCTTCTCTGGGTCATGGTGGAAGGTTGTACAGGGCAGGTTCACATAAAACAAGATTGCACAAAGAAACGTGCTGTTCCCAAGATACTCCTTCTCCCACCACCCACAAATAAGTTCAGCAATGCTGGAAGAGAACCACAGGATCATAGAATCACAGAACCATAGAATATCCCAAGTTGGAAGGGACCCCATCATCGTCTTCAACTCCAAGGAGTAGGCTTTATATGTTACAGCCACGCAGATTCAGATTACCCAGTTGTCAGATCCTGCTGTCATGTGAAGGAAAAGCAGAGCTCACTCTTACCAGCAGGACTGAAACAGCAAGGAGCAGACGTCAGGAGCCACTCACTGTTGGGACAGGGAGAGGATGGGGAGCATTGCTACCTCTGGCTCCTGCTAGACCAGTGCTGTCTCATACCAGGGCTGCTTGCCTCCCACTCACTGCAGTATTAAATTCACCCAAAGAACCAGAGCTACTAGGACACCAGCAGCAATAAATCCCAACTGTATGATTCCTTGTGAGCTGCTTTCCTAGGAAAGTGCATGATTATTTTACACATGCTGATTTATTAATATACTCAGGATGGCTTGAGCCACTAGTTCTTGCCCAAGGGAGCTCTGCTCCGGGGCTCAGCATCTTTACTCGCAGTGTTGGGACTGATATATGGCTGGCTGTGATCAGATGGCATATCTAAAAATACAGAGCCTGCAGTTTATTTTTCTTGGAAACTGGAAAGACACCCAAAGAAGCAGAGCCCAGTTTAGCAACCAAAGTAGGTTGGATTTTTTGCTTTAAAGAACCCAGTGGAATTTGCCCAAAGGAAGGTAGATTGTATTACAGCCGTGGGATTAACTTGTGCCTCCAGTGCTGTGAGATGGACTTAGACTTCTGCTGTTCTCTAAGGAATGCTGCCCTAGGAGACACAAGCAGTAGTAGTCATAGAATCATGGAATCATCAGATTGTATTATATGAGGCTGAGGATGCCCTCAATCCCATCATCTATGTCATGGATAAAGATGTTAAAGAGTACTGATCCCAAGACAGGCATCTGGGGGACACCTCTTGTGACTGGCCTCCAGTAGGGCATAGAGTGATAGACCACAACCCTCTGGCTGAGACAATCCAACCAATTCTTTATACACCAAGTTGTCCACTCTTCAAATCCACATCTCCCCAATAAAGAGATAAGGATGTGGTGTGAGATCAGGTCAAAGGTACATCACCTCGCATGAGCCCGGGTAAATGACATCAGTTGCACCTTGACCCAAGGAGATTTTGGACAGCAGGATCAGGGACAGTCATTGAGTACACATCTGCATTAATGAACAATTGTGAGATAAATGTTATCTCACATTGCTCCCAGGGGAGCTGCCTCTGAAATCTCCAGACTTTCTATCAATCCGGCTTCAGTCACCTCCTCCCTAGACTAAACATTGCTGCTAGTCTTTCCTGGTAGGCTGTGTTTGCTGGAGCTTGGGTCATTCCCACTGCTTTGGTTCGGACCTTTTCCAAGGCATGCCCCTTTTATTAGCCCATTTATCACTATTTATTATATCTAACATTACTTCCTAGAATAAAATCCCTTCAGATGATGTGAAGGGCCACAGTGCATGGATGCCAAATGGCACTGTTCAGCACCATCCGAAACAAAGTCAGAAGTTACTAGTAACAAGATAAGTGTATGGAGATAATTTTTTTTTTCCTTTTCTTTCTTTTTCTCCTGATAAAAATTTGCTTTTAGGCCAAAAATACAAACTGGATGAGAGCCTCAGTTGCCCATTACCCTTCCTTCAATGAATTGAAGACCTCCTTGATAACTGTTTCCATTTGTGTCCTTGTCCTACGCAGATAAAATATACCCCAGGATTTCCAACAGACTCAAGTTTACAGCAATCCCCTATGCCCTCTGTGAGGGATGACAACAGGCTGGGAGGAAGTGTCCATCTGCCCAGGGGTAGGAGGGCCCTGCAGAGGGATCTGGACAGGCTGGTCAATGGGCTGAGGCCAACTGTTTAAACTTCAACAAGGCCAAGTGACAGGTCCTGCACCTCATTCACAACAACCCCTCTCATTTCTACGGGCTTGTAGCAGAGTAGCTGAAAGGCTGTGTAGAGGAAAAGGATCCGGGAGTGTTGGTTGACAACCGGATGAACATCAGCCAGCAGTGTGCCCAGGTGGCCAAGAAGGCCAATGGCATCCTGACCTGTATCAGAAGCAGTGCAGCCAGCAGGAGTAAGGAGGTGATCATCCCTCTGTACTCCACACTGTTGAGGCTGCACCTCAAGTGTTCATTTTGGCTCCCTCATTACAAGAAAGACATCAAGGCACTGGAGTGTGTCCAGAGAAGGGCAATGAAGATGATGAGGATTCTGCAGCACGAGTCTTACGAGTAGATGAAGGATTGTTTAGTCTGGAGAAGAGGAGGTTCAGGGGATACTTTATCACTGATAAATCCCTGAAAGGAGTTTATAGTGAGGGGAGGTTGGCCTCTTTTCCCAGGTAACAGTGATAGGAAGAGAGGAAATGGCCTTAAGTTGCACCAGGGGAAGTTCAGGTTGGATATCAGGAAAAAAACATTTTCAGAAAGAGTGCTGAGGCATTGGAACAGGCTGCCTGGGGAAGAGGTGGAGTCAACCATCCCTCAAGGTTTTCAAGAACTTTGTAGATGTCGTACTGAGTGATGTGGTTTAGTGGGTTGGTTGGAGTAGATGATCTTAGGGGTCTTTTCCAACCTTAATGATTTTAAGAAACCCTACAGCAATCGTACAGCAAAACCCACCACTTACAGTGCCAGATGGACTGTGCTGCCTACCCATGTGTCTTCAAGAGAAAAGTGATGACTCTGGCACTGCAGCTTCCTGTAAGAAATCCCTTTAAATCACATTTGATTCCCTTTTTCACTTCCTGAATATTTCTCAGGGAAAGAACATTTCTGCACTTCACGCTTAGGGGGACTGCTTCAGCAATAGAGAAACAGAGGAAAAGTGGCTTTGTCTCTGCTGAGCCTCTCGCACAGAGCTCTCCCTAAAAGCAGGACTTGCCTGGAGGGTGGAACCTGTAATTCCAAGCAGCTGAAAACACAAAGAAAAACACCCCCTGCAAAATAACAAAAATCAGAAAATGTACTAGCTTCTTCCAGAGGCAGCAGTTTTAAGAATCACTTGTAACCAGGCAGCAGCAGCAGGGTTGATTTTTGCTGTTCTTTTTTTCTGTTGGTTTTCTTTTTTCCAAATGGGATCCTTTCCTTTCTTTGTGTTTCTATAGAGTTTTTCATCACCATGGAATTTCCTACGATAATCTGCCAGATTTATGCTGCCCTGTTCCAGATCAGAGCATCGCTGAGCTCTGTGTACATCTAACAAAAGCCAACCCGGCTCTGAGCCTTCACAATCTCTACAAACCAGGCAAACAAAGGGGATGAGAGAGGAGGATTAGCATGTTCAGTTTGCAGAGAGAGAGCAGGGAGGCTATGTGATTTTCTCTAAAGCCATTTGAGGGGCACAGAGCCAAAAAGCAGATTTTCTAAGTTACAGGCATCTTTCCTCATGGTTGCTGTGACTCTGTATGGAACCAGGGCATGGGTAAGGCTACATCTTGCTTGTATGGCAAAGAACCCCAACACTGAACAGATGGTCCTGGAAGCATCTCACTGCTCTTTGCCAGGTCTGCTAAATCAGAGCAGGTGGAGGTAGCAGATTGGTCCCCTAAGGTCCCTGCTGCCTGCTTGCTATGTGTCTGTGAATGTCCTTTCTGTCCTCAGTATCCCACTTCTATAGCCTCACCTTGTGCTCACAAAATCACAGAATCACAGTATGGCTGAGGTTGGAAGGGAACCCTAGGTCCGTGTGATCCAAGCCCTGCTCAAGCAGGGTGCCCAGGACCACATCCAGATAGCTTCTGGAGATCTCCAAGGATGCAAACCCCACAGCCTCTCTCAGTAACCCATTCCTGTGCACAGTTCAAGGTTTTCTGGCTCAGCTCCACCACACTGTGCCTCCCACCACCCCAAACACAAGGGTAGAGCATTGAGAAGTACTTTGGGGCAGCCTTCAAGCTGCATCCCAGTGCAGGCATCCCAAGTTTCCTACTGATTCCTGCTTGGAAAGATCCACTCCATAGGGCCCAACTTCTTCAAGCACGTGGGCCTGAGAAATGCTGAGGCCTGTGTAGCATTCCCCTACAATGTGCCTGTGTACCCAGTGACAAACAAATCCAGAAGGAATTACTTTGCTGGGAATGGGGCGAGGTTGTGATGCTGGACATCGTGTTCTTGGCAATTAGTTTCCGAGACTTTGAAAAAAAATGACAAGAAGAAAAAATAAAAATGAAGTAAGAAGTGGCTGCTGGACAGAGGTAGGTTGGGGGGACATAAAGGTAGGAGCAGGACATTGAAAGGGATCTCAACTGGGATAGTTGAAACATGACACACTTTGCTGGATTGTCAAAGGGTCTCTCCAGCTCATTTTGTTGATGGATTGACTGAGGATCTATACTGGAAACGTCACTGGTGTGAGCAGGGGAGAGAAATGCAGAGGGAGGCAATAGTCAGAAAGGTCAATTCCTAAAAATGAAGCAGGCAGGCAGGAAACTGGCTCTTGCACACTTTCTCTCCCATGCGTGACTCACTCAACAAGTGGTTCATCTGAGAACCACTTGTCTTTCCCTGTTCCTCATCAAACAGACAAATCCCAGCTGGATCCCATCAACAGGAGCCCCCCCATATGGCAACTGTCTGATCTCCCTCCCTGCCTAAAGACGCAGATGGGAGCCTGTTCAGTGGCAGGGCCACAGATAATGGTCCCTCTGACCTTTGCAATTCTCTGCAGATGGTGAGAGGGTTCTTAGAAGTGGCTGGGATCTTGGATTAGTGCCTTGGGACAGGAAAATGACTGCTTTTTGCTGAGCCTCTGGTGCCTGGTAGGTATGGCTGCCCCTACAGACTGTGATTATAGGGGCAGCTGGGTCATTTTTATAGCTCATTCAGTCTCTGTTTCTCATGCTGAGAGTCATGTTATCAGCCCTGGGATGCTGAGCACCGCCAAGCGAAACATGTGGATACTTTCTTTCTCTGGGCAGACGAAGGTTGTGTTTTTCTGCCCCTTTGTTGTTTTTGCCCCCAGGCATTGCAGGAGAGGTACAAGTTCTGGGAGACAAAGGTTGTCTCTTCCCTGTGGGTTTTGTCTGAAGTTCACTGCAAACAGATCTTATATTTCCCTACAACCCCTCCAACTACCACCTTAGGCTTACCTATCATGAATGTTTCAGAGTTTAGATTCCAAGGTGATCTCTGATTTTCCAAACAGCCCTACACAGCATGCCTCAATCAATATATATGAAAATAGCAAAGAATGACTTCTGAACAGCCCAGAAGCTGAAGGCACATCTCCCTCTGCTTGGCCTCAAAGAAGGAAATGCCATGATCCCAAAGCTGGTTGCCGACAATTTTGAATCCAGCTCTCAGCCGGATCACTAAGGTTGGAAAAGACCTCTAAGTCCAATCATCAACCCAGCATCACCGTGCCTCATGACACTCAGTGCCACATCTACCCTTTTCTTGAACACCTCCAGGGACGGTGACTTCATCACTTCCCTGGGCAGCCTGTTCCAATGTTCCACTCTTGAGAATAACTTTTTCCTAATATTCAGCCTGAACTTCCGCTGATCTGTTTCCCAGTTGAAGGGGAAAGGTTCTTGGGTGCTTCAAGTGGGCTTTCCATGGAGTTAAAGCCAAAGTGTCCAGGGAAAACCCAGATCCCACAGCTCCTTTTACAGAGCACTAGTTTGCAAGTTATGAAGGGGAGGGAGTTTCCTCTTTTTGCACAGGTGATGGAGCAGGAATGGGGGAAGGGCACAAACTCTATTTGATCCCCTGTGCAATTCCATTTACCTGCTGACCCTGCTGTGTTTCCAACCCTTGTACACAAGTAGAATCAGAGCTGGATATAAGATGAGGAGTCTGGTGTTCTCCCTGGTTCTTTTCAGCCCCACTGGGTCTGTGTAGCTACAAGCTGTTCCCAACAAATATCTGCTTCTCTCCCCCATTCTCACTGTTAGTAAAAGATAGGGCAGGTGTTTTTATCCATCTGGCAGGAGCTTGGCACCTGTTAGACCTTGCTCTGCTCCATTACACTCTGCAGCAGGACTGGGACAGAAGCCAGTGTTTTGTTCCTTGTCCTTTGACAGTGTTCCCACACTGCTGTCCAAGGGTTTTCCTTCCAGGGGAAAGGAACACACGTCTCACTCATTAATGGTAAAGGAAGCGTGATGGGGTTAGCTGGGCCCCTTTGCAATGATGGACATTCCTACACATTTGTTAGTCAGGAATCTCAGTGTCCACAGATTTTACCCAAACCCAAATGCTAGGTGGAGCTTTCTTGGCAGTTGTCCTCTGTGAAAGGTGACTCCTTTCCACCCTTGTACCATCTGTGAGTATCAAATCAGTTCTCTGAGTCTACAGCTCTGCATCTGATTCATAGCATTTCACAACAGCCCCTTAGGCTGTAAAAAATTAAGAATTCGGGGCTTGTGTTCAGTGCATACCATAGAGATATACATGAGTATCTTCCAGTGATTACTAAGGCCTAGGGATCTTCTGGGGCAGATTAAATAGAGGGAAAAGATTTTGCAGAGGGTAAAATGGATTTAGACTCTCTTCCATGCAACTGATTTTTCCTTCTGTGATAAAGGATTCACTCACATGGCAGGTAGCAGACCACATCTACTGTTGCCTCTTCACGAACCCTGTATCTACATCAGCTGGGTGATCTTTCCTGCAAGCAGACTGGTAAAGATACGCATGTGTTTGTGACCTTGGCCATTTCCCTTTCTGATTCTTCTGCTGCCTGATACAAGAGAAAGAGAGTGGACAAACATTTCAGGAACATCTGTGTTGGTGGGAAAATAGGCAAATATTCAATGGAGGTGGTCTACAGGCACATCAGTTCATGTTCTTTGAAGTAGCTAATCAAAAGAGGATTCCCAGATAGATTAGATCCCACACGTCTTGTGTTCTCCACACATTGAGGATCCTATCCTTCACTGTCCTACAAGACCACAAGTGAAGGCTCCTCAACTTTCTGAGCTCTGATTTTGTTGGGAGGAGGACCTTCTTGAGTAGGAGCTCTCCTTCACCACTGGCAAATGAGTTTCTGAGGACCTGTTCAGTAAAACAGACTAAATTCAACTTGACCAAAACAGGCATGTTTAGATACAATTCTTGTTTGGGTTCTTACAGCATTGGTCAGCAGAAACATCTTGAGAGCTGATCCTGCCCATCTTGACTGTTCAGTAATTCACTACACTGCGCCCAGTCTCAGCCTTGAAGTTCCTGCTCTTTGATTATGACTGGAAATGTATTCCCTTCTCCTCACAAACACAGAGAAGAAATCTTTCCAGGCTGTTGAGTGGTACCAGCCTCCAGATCCTCTCTTCCAGAGATGACTAGCATCCTGTTTTTATATTCTACAGAGAACTTTGAAACGGAGCCCCATCCCTTCTCTATTTTATTTGCTAATATAAATGGATTAAAAGGAATTATTACGGGCCAGCAGCACCCTTTCCTGTCCTGACTATTCTCCAAAGTGCTCATTTTTGCTGATTAGTGCCCTCTTCCACTTTCAGTGTCAAGACACACACTGCAATATTTAATATTCTCACATATTTAGCCAGTAAGCTTGAAAATTTTCAACTTACTAAAGCCTCCCCTTTCCTTTTTCTACCTTCCTTCTCCCTTTGGGAACATCATAAAATCTGAAAAGAGAGATGATAGAAGCTTCATCGGCTACATTTGCAACTCCTCCTTGAAGTCAAGTGTGGGAAATGTGTCTGGGACAAAGTGCGGCCCAGAACCCGGATGTGCCTTCTCCACCTTAACAGCAGCGTTTGCTTCCCAATATGGCATGTTCTGCTGTATCTCAGGCACAACTTGAAACTTTGCAGCTGTTGCCACTATAAGTCTAGCTCTAAATTCAGCAAGGAGAGAGAGGCTGGGATAGTGGGGGAGTGCAGGCCACTCATTATCCCGTGCACAAGAGATGGGAACAAAGCTCGCACACATTACATAGGAGAACAAATACAAACTGGTCCTCATATAAGAATAACCAGGCACATGAATAGAGTATAGGTATCAGTAACTCATTCTGGAGAAAGCTCTCCTTTCTTTTTACTTGCATTCGTACATCCAGAGAGCTATTCCTCAAGCACAACAGTTTTGTTAGCAGACTGGGGGAAAAATAAACGTTTGCCACCACAGGCAATAAGAACAATACGATCAAAGAAACAGGTGGGTTCTTTTTCATTCTTCCCCTTGTTCAGACTCTAAGAATGAAGGAAGTGAAAGCAAGTTTATTATCCAGAGATTATTCTTGGAGGCCTTACAATCACTCTCACTTTCCAAATTATAATGAGGCAAAAAAAGCATATGGGAGCCCAGGCAAGTGGCTGAGCTGGAGGGTATTTGTGAAAAGCTGGGTACCTGGATCAGGGCACACAGAAAATTAAGCAGGACGTCCCTGAAACTAGAGGAAGAATCTGCCCCTTCTTGTGAGGAAACTCAAAATAGAAGATCAATAAAATATCCAGACAAAAAAGATCAGCTCAGCTTTCCTGGGAAAGATTCAAGGGTGAAAAACTAATTCCAGAAAATGAGGTCAACCTTCTCTAATATCCATAGCTACTGTTTGTGCTCCACATAAGACACACATGCGTGGAGTTTACCTCTCCTCTATTTATGGATTTGGCCTCTTGACCTGGAATTCAATGCCTCTCTGTTGATCCCGTTGTGTTGTTACAGGCCGTATCCCGCAGGTTTATTTTGTTGGCATCAGTGTTGTTTTTATCTAAATTAGCAAGGAAAAATACATTTCAGGGCTGACACTTAAATCCTATCCATTCTCCCTGTCCTCTGAAAGAACTAAATTTGAGACAATGTCTCACTTTATTTTTTTCTGTCCTTTTTCCCAGGAGGGATCTCTAAAGTTGCTGCAAAGCTTCCTGGAGATAATATCTGTGTAGGCCTCCTTTGAGCCCCAGTCTGCAGAATATGGCATTTTTGGTATTCAATTTAGACAGAAAAGCATCATCTCACCAGAAGAATTTTGGGGCCTTTTGGAGATCTGAGCCCATCTCAGTACTGGACAACAGGGACATCTTGAAAGCTGGCACAGTGCCTTGAGCCCATCTCAGCACTGTGATACTTCACTGTACTGTGCCCAGCCTCACAGAATCACAGAACATTCTGAGTTGGAAGGGACCCATAAGGATCACTGAGTCCAATTCCTGGCTCCCTACTGCAGCGAAGGGTGTAGGAACACACAACTCTGCTATGATAACTACAGTGATTCTATCACTAGTATGGAAGGGCAGGTTGAGGATGGAGGAATGTGTTGGGGTCTTCTTGGCGGAACCTCAACTCATCTACACTCAACTGCTTCAACTTAGTCTATGGGCAGACACGATTAACATCTCTTTCCAATGACTGGAACCAGACATCATCAAAACGTGAAGTCACCTTTCATCTCCCTCTGCCAGGTCATTTCTTAGGGTCTGGACAGCTTGGTTCAAAGTATGTCACAGACACAGTGGCATTTGATTCTTCCTGAAAATACTGGGGACTTCTGTCTAATCCCAGCTCATACAGAGAAGATGAAAAGAGAAGTATTTTTATCCTGTGACACTGCTGTGGCCTTGAGCTGATAAGAGTTCTTAGTAAGGAGATTTCATTCCAACAGAGACACAGGAAAATTGACCTGGGGAGGCAGCAGGTGATGCAGAAACACCAATATTAGTTTAGTAGAGATGCTCGCTGTGAGCAAGGCTGGAGCTCTCTTTAGTGTTTCCAACACTTCATAAATTTCAGAGAGATTTAGGGCAAGGAGCCAGATGTTTCAGGAGAAATTCTGAACACTAAAGACAAGTGGAAATTTTTTTTTTTTTGGAGTGTGTATTTTTTCCCATTAGTTGCAAAGCTATATTTAGAAGAGAAGGGGGGAGACGCAGAGAGAGGAGGGAGAGAAGGAGATTAGGCATTTCTTCATATTCTGTAGTCACTTCAGATCTGCTTGTAGGAACAGATGTCTCTTTCCTGGGCTAATAGCATTCAAGTCCACAAGGAAATTTTCTTACCGGCAGCTCTTCTAACATAGAAGGGAGATCGGGCCAGAGGTAAGTCAGTCCTGGTGAAGGAATATATCAGAGGGATTGTAGCAGCAGATGCTTTGGGACAGTGGTCAGAGCAGAATGGGGGAGCATGTTGTGGAAGAGGTAGCAGTAAGGGGGACAAGAGGGAGTCACTGAAGACCTGACCCCAAACCCAGAATGGAAAGCATGGCTATCATGGCAGGGAGCCCTGGAAGATGGAATAGCACCTTGTTGAACACATGGAAGATATCCATGGTTCTGTCCTCACTGGAAGTTCACCAGGAGGAGCCCATTGGGACAGTGGGGCTGCAAAGAGGCTTCTGCATTATAAGTTTCTGTGTTTTGGGGTTTGAGGGCAGAGCTATTAGTTCTCTGAAGAGATAGGGGTGATGAATGATGTGTGAAGGCGCTGACTTTCCCCCCCCCAGTGAAAAATACTACGCCAGCTCTTGTGAGGAGTGGGGTGATGTTTTGTTTGTGAATGTATTCCTCAACATGGTTTAGTGGACATAGTGGTGATGGGTTGATAGTTGGACTAGATGATCTTTGTGGTCTTTTTCAACCTTAATGACTCTGATTCTACGATTCTATAATGACCTGTATGTAGGTTTCTGGAGCCAGGAAAGGAGACAATGCATTGCTGGGAACAAGATCGCTGGGTCTGGAGTTGTTTCATCTCTGGCTGTGCTGATTCTCTGAATCAGCTTGCTGGGTCACCCTAAGGAGAAGCAGATTCTCTCCAAGATCCTTAACAACAGCCCTTAAGAAATGCTTTAATAATAATACACCCACTAACACCTCAACTTTTTCCAAGTTAATCTGTTTAATCCAAAACTCGCAAATCCCCAAAGGCACTGGGGGATTCTATCTGCACAGTGCAGTGACTTAAGTGCCAAACATAGGAAACCACAGCAACCAGCCTTCCAAAGGGTTAAGATCTGGTAATCTACCCTGGGATGCCTCCCTGCTCAATCCCCTTGGTTCCTACCTGCATTTGCATTGCCTCCATTACCTGTGCTCCCTGGGGGTTGAGCCTGGCTTCCCCTGTTCAGGACCATACAAAGCTGCAGGTACTACCTGACAGCAAAACTCCACTGCTGCTCTTCCCCCACTGTCCTGCTCAGGCTTCTTGCCAAGGGATGGAGCCAGCAGGCAGCTGAAAGCAGAAAGAGGGAAAAGTGCTCATAGCTATATTTGCAATTAAGAATTTCCTTTTCAAAAAGCAAGCAGCAACACACAGGCCTGATGTTGTTCCCTTCTAACTCCTGCAATGCTTTTGCACTTGTCTGTGAAGTTTTTCTCTCTGACTATGTAGTAATTCTCACTGCAGGGTTCTCCTCATGCACAGCTACGATCGTATTTATTCCAAACTGACATTTCTAGCACCATGTCCCAGGCACCCTTGAAAGGCTAGATGGATTATTGTAATCCCCAAAACTTCAAATACATTTCTCTTGTAGTGTTACAACCACCCAAGAAGACAGGCACAAATCCATCTCTACTGGCTAGCCCTACAAAACTCCAAATCCACAAGTTTCTTTTCTTTCCACATTTAGCTTTAAATAAAAATAAAAGCTCTTGTAATGTATTTTTATTTTTTTTTCCAAAAAGAATGTACTTTCCCCTCACATTAAACTGATTCGCAAAGGAAAGAGAGGCTATACAAGCAGGAAGTCATGCTCTGATTTCTCTTAGAGTGTGCTGTGGAGATGCAGATGACAGACGGCACTTGGTGCCAGTCCTGGCAGGATCTGAGATGTTGGTCTTTGAAATGCTAACAACATGATTCATAGAGAATTCACCAAGACACTGAGGAATTTCATCACTCTAAGGTCAAGATCTGGTAGAGTAGAAAAGCAAGACGTGGAAAATGCTATAGAATCCTTAAGTCACTGAAGACATCTAATGTTTCAGGAGGGACTTTTCCATTCAGTGAGATAGAAACAAGCAAGTGGAGATGTAAAGCTTCTATTAGCATTCCTAAGGTTGTCTGTACAAGTAAGCTTCATCAGAACGTGATGAAGGATCTCTGGGTGCCCACCACGAATGGGTGCACATTTGTGGGTCTGGAGAAGCAGCTTGTGCATAAAATCCCACTTCTTTGTTCACTTTCTATGTACATCTGGGCTCCTTCTTTCAAAGACTGAGGCATCACTGCTGCAAATGGACACAGAGGAGTTTAAAGTGCTGAAAAATTCTGCCAACACATTAATTGCTTGCCGTGTGTACCTTTGGGAGCTTTGTTCCATATTTTCCATGCGTGCTTAAGATAGAGTTGAGAGAGGACCATGCAGCAGTTTTGGGGTTTAAAATAGATTGTCTCTGGGGTGTTACGGACTGGTGATCCATCACCTGGTGTTAAACAGTCAGCTTAAGCCCAAATGCAGAAAGCAGACAGTTTAAGCCAGGCAGCATCCCTCATGGTCATTTTGCTCCATGAAGAGGAACACAGTTTGGAGGGCTATGTTCCCCCTCTTCCATCTGGCAGGGATCCTTCATGAACTTGGATGACCTGTTGGACTGAATTATTGCACAGGTACCCACAGGCTGTTACTCATCCCCTGCCAAACCTGGAAGTTGGGTTCCTTGCTCACAGAGGACCTGATTTTGGCACTGGGTTTCCTAGAGAGCATGGGGTACACCCGTGTGCACACACAGCATTCAACCATGAACAAGGTGGGATAGAAATCAAATCACAACTCACAGCAATACCCAAGGCAGTGCTTTGGAGATGGAGAACCACATGCAGACTCACTGGGACCATGAGACAGGAGGAAAACGGTTTAAAGGCACATGAGCACCATAAATCCCCAAACCAACATTGCATTATCCCCCCAGTACACATACTTAGGCTATGATTGTTTACACGGCCTGAAGGACAGCATCTGCCCATGCCTTGGGATAGACATTTAAGTTTTTCCTTTGCTCAGATGGGAAATCTGATTCTCAAGAGAAACTGCAGAAATGTAAAAATTTGGGTTAATCCCTTTTGCTGTCATGAACAGTGTTTTCACATCTTCCCCTAGGCTCCAGGCAAAGGCAGAAATTTAGCTCATGGTTCTTCAAACCATGGGATAAAGTGGGACTTGCTGATCATCATGGTCTTCAGGCAATCAGTTACCATCTATCTATAAATCAGCGAGGCTGATTCTGCCAGAAGTAACATGTTATTTGGTATAAATCTGAAATTATTTAATGTCAGACAAATACTGAGGCATACCAAGTTCTTTCTTTGAAAGATGCCAAAGTAAGCGTGACTTTGTAGGGAAGATCTAAACAAAAAGATGTGTTGAGGAAAGTGTTAGTAAACATTTTGCAGGTTCATCATAGAGGAAACAAGGATAATCTGGCCACGTTCAGTAGTTATCTGTGTGTTTGTCATCTCTGGCTTCCTCTGTCTTCCCAATGTTTTCCAATTTGTTGACTAATTTCAACCAAAATTTGGCAAAAGGGAAAGATCACCTCAATTTTCAGGAAATTAGGCAGCAATGAAAGGATAAATTCAAACAATTTCTGGAGCCAAGGAAAGAGGAACATAAGTCCTCATTAACACAACCAGATGTCCACATGGGAAAAAGCTATTAATAACCATCTAAACCAGGGTAAAAAACACTGACCCAATGTTTTGAGCAAGACACTAAACCATAAGAAAACAGGTGTCATTTCATCTGGCACTCACCACGTCAGATGTGTGTTTTGAGACTCCGAAGCACCTGTTAGTTCCACAGTACTGGAAAGGAATAATCCTACCCTGGACTGAGTCTGACAGTTTTCAGCCGCAGTTCCTCACAGTCAGGTGTTGCACACGCTTTATCTAGCCACTCTTAGCTCTGGAAGCTTCTAGCAGACATCAGTGCCCTGTAATCAAATGTGAGCACCAAGGTGATTTAAGGGCTGGAGCACCTCTCCTATGAAGATAGGCTGAAGGAGCTTGACTTGTTCAGCCTGGAAAAGAGAAGGCTGCAGGGAGACCTCATTATGGCCTTCCAGTATTTAAAGGAAGTTTGTAAACTTGAGGTAAATCAGCTTTTCACACAAGTGGATAGTGATAGGACAAGGGGGAATGGTTTTAAACTAACGGAGGAGAGTTTTAGGTTAGATGGTAGGGGAAATGTTTTACTGAGAAAGCTGTGAGGTGGTGGAACAGGTTGCCCAGAGGGGCCGTGAATGCCCCATCTCTGGAGGTGTTTCAGGCCAGGTTGAATGAGGCTCTGCACAACCTGATCTAGTACTTGGTCTAGCAGTTGGTCTGCAGCAGAGGGGTTGGAACCTGATGATCCTTAGGTCCCTTCCAACCCAAGGCATTTTGTGATTCTATGTGATGCCCCCTCAAATATAGGGTCCTCCCTACCCTGGGAATAGCTTCATTTCTGCTTTGCAAAGGTACAGTTTTCCCCCAGACATAGCTCCTTCTCACAGCCTGGGGACTAGATGGGAACCAGCTTTTCCCCTCTGCCAGCTGGATCTGTCCCTTTTCTCTCCCTTTCTCTCTTTCTCCCTCAGTTCCCACGATCAGCAAACCCACCCTCCCCAGGCTGACAGAATGAGCTCTACTACATATAGGGCCAGTCCTCAACATGTACAAAAACACCATATTTGGCCAGTTTGAGCCAGAGTTGAGCGAGAGCTTGCCAGGAGAATCATACAGTTTAAACCGAAAGAGAGTGAGTTTAACCCTTCATTTATAAACAGGATGATAAATCACCTTTGGAACTTTAAACACAGAAAGACTGCAAAGCTAAACACAAGCTGCCTCCATGCCAGGCAGCAGAGCAAGGTTAGCAGACAGGACAGGGCGGGGGGGACAGGGAGATGAGAGAGGAGCCAGTTTGTCAGGTCAGATGTTCAGATTCAGGTCAGGGAGATGTGAAAAGTTGAAGCTGTTTATACAAAATAACACTTGTTCTCACTTACGAATGTCCTTCTCATCTTTCCCATCCCAGTGCATGTCTCTTTTGTTCTCTTTCTGTATGCAGAGATCCTATCTGTACACACCAATAAATAACCCTTTTGGAGAGTGCTCAGGACAAAGCTCAGTTGCCTGATGTGCCTTTTCTTTTGTATCCCATGACTTGAATTGCTGAGCTCAATTCAAAAGTCCCCCAAGTCATGGAAGAAACTCCAGTTGAGTTCAGCAAGCAGAAGGTGAGGCTTAAGGTTGATACAGAGCTAAAAGTTGAGTGGAGAGAAACGTGGGATGGCCAAGGATATCCTCCTGGGGCAGACGTAGAACTGAGCTGCCCATGCTAAAAGAACAAGTGGGATTCGAAGCTGCAAAAGAAGAGATCACAGACCCTGGTCTCAACACAGTGACCATCTGTTTCCTATTTGGCCCAAGAATGATGGAACTGGTTGTGTCATCCAATGATAAGAAAGTATTTCAGAACAAGTCCCCATCTCCCAGTGCTGAGCAGGGACCTTTATCAGAACGAGGGAAACCAGGTCAACCTCCAGCCTCCCTCCCTCCACATATCCCATTTCTACCCAGATCCCTGCTGTACTTTTAAGGAAATGCTACCCACAGCCTCAGAGCCAGACAGACAAAACCCAGCCTGAGAGGTATAATATAACAGCACAGGTCAACTGGCGTGTTCATACACCACTCAGAAGGGTGTATGTTTACCCATCATGGATTTTGCAGACTACCAGCTCCGTGAAACAGAGTTTCCATGGAAATCTGGGGAAATGAGGGGTGAATTAGGCAACAAGAAAGCCCAGCTCCAGTCTCTATAGAGATTTAAGTCAGAGAGGTAGCACAAGGGCTATTAATTCTGCAAGAGAAGGTGACTGGTTCTTGTAGCTTTTTGTGAGCTCATGCTACAGCTGCAAGCCGTAAATAGTGAAACGATAGCAAAACAGAGGTTTTCAGAGGCTGCAGAGCTTCTCACGACCTTCACTGACTGCTCCATGGTTATGCATAACTGAACTGACCCACTTTAACACCTGCATTAATATTTCTGATAACAGAGACCTAGTTGGGGTAATTTTGGGACTCAGAAATGAGGGGGAGGGAGGCAAAATTGGAAAGCTTTGGAAACGCTTGCTTCTCCTCACAAACGAGGTCAGGCTGCCTTTCTGTGCCTTGTTCCGCCTGCTGCAAAATGGGGCAATGTACCTTTGTCAAGTGCTTGGAGACCCATAATGGAAAAATACTTAGTAGCTGTTAACCAAGGGTTTGGTCTAGCTCCATCTCATTAAAAGCACTCAGAGGAATGTCGTTGTTTTGCCAGTCCAGCTCTCCATCCTTTCTGCTTGTGAGCCATGAAATGAGAGCAGTCCCACAAACTAAAAGGCCATTTACCCAAACATCCATCAGCAACAATCTGATTAGAGGAAGACATACCACTGCAGCCCAAGAGCAGTTTTTCCATAGCTTGTCAGCGAGGAAATTTTCAGAATTACTTAAATTTGTCAGGGTTTCTTTCATGTCATTGCTTGGATTGTGAGCCCAAACAGAGCAGCAATGGAGTAGGAAGAGACACCAGCTCTAACATAGCTCCTCCATTACAATGAGAAAGTGCTGCCCGTTATTTGTGTGGATGACCTCAATATATGGAGTTTAATTCATTGCACGTGAGACTCAGGGGAAGAGGGGACTATGTAAACTAGCACACTGTACATGATGATGACTTTAATTTCAGCGTATGGCAGCAATCACAGGTGATACTTTCCTACTAGTCTACGATGCCCTTCATAGCTCGCTAGTATTATGAAGATGAGACACATTTGAATTCAGTTCAAGTTCCTGATCTCACTGGAATAGGAAAAGAAAAATGTTAAGATGAATATCTTCCTGATAACAGATCTGAGAGTGAAGAAATACTTTCTGGAAGAGGCGAGCTACTAACAAGACATAAAATCAGAGAGAACAGCCAATGCCTTACAGTTACAATGGGATGAAATGCCCTGTTGTTCACACAAGTTAACCTCAAGGGCCTGCTAAGGGATGGGATGGGTGATTTTTTCTTCTCCCCTTGCTCACCTCTGTCTGCACAAACACAGATATACAAGCTCGTGCCACATTCAAGAAGCAAAGATGTCCCTATTTCCTGGTTTGCACAAGTGCAGTGTCTTCCACGCTGCTCCCCTTGACATCATCTGTAAAGGGAAACCTGGGAGCAGATCCAGGCATCTGCTCACTTCAGTTTGTTTTTGTGATTATAGAGCCACACAAACAAACAGAGCAGATCAGATGGTGAGAATATCAGAAAATCATTTTAAGGCAGTGCTGCCATTCTTCTTCCTCCCCATCGGCCTTTCTCAGATGCCACACTGCAACTTCACTACCTTCCGCCAGTCTTGGGTCCGGTTTTTTCCTGTTATTCCCTAAGAGCATCCCTGGCACAAAATGTGAGGAGACAAGTCTTTCCCCAAGGAATACGCAGGCTCGATCAGACCCAGACAAAATAATTGAACACGTGTCCTACATTGGCTGCCGCTGGAGTTCAGTGTGAGTTAAGGTAATCTAGTCATTCCTAACAGACAAGATATTCCAACATCTGGCTGCTGATGGAAATGTCCTAAGTACAAAAGTAGGAGGAAGTTAGAACTGCTTGTCTTTGTCCAGCAGTTCTCTGGGACGTTACAGGCAGTCTCAACACAAGGCTTCAGGATTTCAGTCCTGTAGCATAACTGTTGTCTGGTTTGATCTCAGGAGGGCTTTTCTGGTTATGCGCCAGCCATTCAAATGGACAAACCTACCAGGCAAGTCTGAGCAGCTGCCTAAAAGCAAGATTGTCATTTGATTGTAAATATCCTTCAAAGTTTAAAAATACTGAAAAACAGTGGTTTTTTTTTTCTTTCACACCACTTCCATAGATGACAAAGAGAAGCTAGAGCAGTAACCAGTGACCAGATTCCAACCTGTCTGACCTAGACTTCCTCATGATGTCAAAGTCAGTTCTGTTGACATTTTCTGGGAGAGTTTCGTGGCAGACCTAAATTCATGGAATTATCATAGAATCATAAAATCCTATTATTATATTATCATAGGATGGCTTGGGTTGGAAGCGACCTTAAAGATCATCCAATTCCAATTCCCCTGCCATGGGCAGAGTTGCCACCCACCAGTTCAGGCTGCCCAGGACAGTTAATAATTGGCCAGAAGAAAAGCCCCTAAGTATTGCGCTTTTATTGCAAACAAAGGAAAGTGAAGATAGGCTGAGAGACCTGGAACTGTTCAGCCTGGGGAAAAGAAAACTGAGAGGGGATCTCATCAATGAGGTATATTTAAAAGTCAGGAGTCATATGGATGGATGCAGCCAGATTCTTTTCAGTGGTGTCCAGTAACAGAACAAAGGGTAATGGGCACAAACTGAAGCATAAGAAGTTCCACGTGAACATAAGGAAAAACCTCCTGCAAGTGCTGGAAGATGTGTTTGCAGCTCCTTGTCTACCAGCCCTTTTGCACTTGGCTCTTTGGTAGCAGGGATTTCAAACCCTCATTACTCAAATCTTTCAGCATTAGTCCCTGCTGATTCAAGCTGATTTTTTTAACCTCACAGTCCTGTTCAGCTTCTTTTGAGATATTCCAGACATTTTTCAACCATTTATTTTTATTGAAACCAGCCAAGTCTCTGTATATATTGGGCTTTTTTTTTTTATCTTTTAATACACAAATCAGTTTAAAATAGTGTGTAAGTCAGGAATGATTTGCAAATTAAACTGTCAAACCCTGGCAAGAGTAATGGCTGACACCGTCAGCTGAAATCTCCCACCTGCTGTTGCTGTGAGCACAGATGTCCAGAGAATGCCACACAACTTGCTTGTTGTTATCCTGGAAAAAGCCATCCTTTGATTTTGGGAAAGGTTCACAATTCTTGAAAATGCTGCTGTGTGCAGCTCTCTATGGAATCACCTGGACAAGGGAAGGGATGCGACATTTCAGGAGTCAGATGATGGGGCTGTGGTTGTACCAACAACCATTTTCCACGTGGCTGACCCAAGCATGACCCACCCACCTCGATTTTCCCTTCTCCTCTCTGCTCCCCTTGGCATAGCTCACTTCCTTGTTCTTGCACAGGCCTTGAAACCACTTTCAAACACGAGCAACTTGAGTTGGAGAGTGCATATCTCCTCCAAAACACCCAGTTATAAAAGCAGGTATTTTCCTAGCAATTAGGGATAATCCACTTCAAATACTATCAGACAAGATACCTAGAGAGTACAGCAGTACTCTCAACTACTGAGGCTGTACAAATGCATTGGTTAAAATATTCTTATGTGACACTATTCTGAGCTCTATGGTGTGACATACACAGCAATATAACCCTATATCTTTTCTTCCAGATTGCTGGAAAGCCAATGACCATGCCGACCTCCTCCACCCAAGTGCCAGCTCTTGACGATACCAACTCTACCCAGCAACCCAACTCCAGCACGTACACATTCTCCAAGTTCATCCACCCTGACAAGGAATTGTACAAACAATTCTACAGCCTATGGATTGCCCTGATAGTTATCAATGCCATTATCTTCCTGGTGGGCGTTGTGCTGAACAGCTTGGCGTTATATGTATTCTGCTTCCGTACTAAGACAAAAACCACCTCTGTTATTTACACTATCAACTTGATTGTTACTGATCTCTTGGTGGGCTTCTCCTTACCTGTTCGGATCATCATGTTCTACACTGCAGCGGACTGTCTGAACTGCTCCTTTGTTCATATTTTCAGCTACTTTGTCAACATGTACTGTAGCATCCTCTTCTTGACATGCATCTGTGTTGACCGCTACCTGGCTATCGTACAGGTGCAAGCCTCACGGAAATGGAGGAACCCCACCTGTGCCAAAGGGATCTGTGTCTTCATATGGATCTTTGCAACTGTAGTGACTTTCTCCATTCTGTCCATGGCAATACAGTTTGCCCAGTGCTGCCTCTCTGAGATTCTGGTCCTGATGGTCTGCGAATACTTCTTCCCCCTCATCATCATCATCTTCTTCACCACCAGGATTATGTGTGCTCTGTCCAAGCCCAGCCTCATGCACCAGAGTCGGGAGAGGAGAATGAAGGCTGTGCAACTCCTTATCACCGTCCTCATCATCTTCATGATCTGCTTCACTCCTTTCCATGTGCGGCAGGTAGCGATCTCCATTAACCCAGACATGCCCCACAATGTCAGCCTCCTTGTCTACCATGTGACGGTGACTCTGAGCAGTCTCAACAGCTGCATGGACCCTATTGTCTACTGCTTTGTCACCAACAACTTTCAGTCAACCATGAAAAACATCTTCAGGAAAACCGAATCAGAGCAAACCACTGTGGACATCCTGGGTATGAACAAGAACACCAAGGGCTCCAACGCAATCATCACCTTCTCAAATACAATAGGAAGCCCTGTGAGCTTGCCACCACCAAGCAGTGTCCAGATCTAGCCCAGTTCTGATGGGACATGCTGCAGTAAACCAGAGTAATGATGCTGGAACAATGGTGGGGTGCATGGTACCATTGTCTGACATCTTTGTTCTTTAGAGGGACTTTCAGAATGACAGTGGTGGAATTTATTCCTCAAAAACATTGTGGTCCATTTGGAAAATTGAACTTGCAGTGCTTTCAGTACCAATACAAAAGAGAGTTTATTAATTACTGTCCCCAACAGGACTGTTTTCTTTGTATTTTAATACAGACGTTTTGCTAACAACAAATTCCATATTGCGGTTTTCTTTTCCTGTTTGACATTGTAATGTAACACTACTACGAGGGCTTAGAAAGCAGTAAATCCCTCTATTTTCTATGAAAGCTTTCAGGCCTTGGACATGTACTTAAGAGTAAAGGTTAAGAGTCATGTTACCAGGGCTACCCACCACAAAGATTTTAGATGTCAAAGAGATGAGACAGAAAGTATTGTAGACACCTAGCACCAGTGTCTACTCAGTTGTTTCTGAAAAGTCTGAACCTCTTCAGGGGAGGGATTGTGAACTCAAGCAGTACTGTCTCCTCTCTCTATTTAAGCATAAGAGAAAAAATATTTGTGGGTATGTATGTTTTCATGCACGTTGTCTAGGCTTGGGGAAATATTAAAGATATGTTCCACCATAATTTGGATCACTAAATGCCCTGAACTGCAGATGAGCATACAAAGAGCTGTGAAAATGAATGTGCTTTCCAGCACACGGCTGTTCAGCTCTCTCTCCCTGAAAAACAGCCAAGATGAAAAGCAGAACCAGACTATAATACTATACTATCCTCGTCTGAGTTTTCTTCCTGTCACATTGTGAAATCAGGGCTTTCAGTCCTAATTCCCACCATCAATCAGTTCATCTACTCTGTCATTTAAATGCTGATGTTTCCAGGGACAGAAAAATAATCTGTCTCAAGCATCTAAGTCAAAATTCACCTCAGTGCAAAGTCCCTAGAATGATTTAAGGATCATGTTTGAAAGATATGTGAGGATAATGATGCCGGGAGATTCTGTTCACGACGCTGGGTACATGTCCTAGTTTGGACTGCACCCATTAAGCAATGCAAAAATAAAAAATATAATTCAAGGAAACATGCAAAACATTCAGCACGAATGGCAGTAACAGTTGTTACTGCTCCATTTCTCCTCACTCTCGTGACTACTTCCTTTCCATCTGGAAGGCTGCTCTGAATTCATCAAGTGTAGTGAAAGGCTTTTCCTGACACTCACTGGTGTTATCAATCAGGACAGTAGGCTCTGTTGGCCTAAGCTGGGCTGGAATACTCTACTTCTCCCACATCCAACCACCTTCATTTCATGGGACCGAAACACGGCCAATGCTTAAAACTTTTTCCTGCAATTATATAAATCTTTCCCTTACTCTGCTTCCTTGACTAACCCAAAAGTAATAAACAGCCAACGTCGCTGCAATACAGGGATCTATCCAGAGATTAGCATAGGTGTCTGCAGGACTACTGTGTGTCCCAGGCAGTGGAATTCATGGAGAGTGATCCAGGTCATGGAAGCAGAGACCTCCTCATTGTCTACATCTCCAGGGATACTGTAGGAACCCAGATACTGCCTACACATGGAAACACTTCAATACATGTACCTTAATTGTCTATCAGAGCCCCCGCAGAAGGATTTAGCAGCCAACAGGCCAGTGCCTAGGCACGACAGCATGTCCTCACTATATATCTCTCTACACAAGGCTGTGGTTCTCCTGCAAGTCCTGCACTGTGCCAACAGGCTCAAGTATCTCAGAGCATTCCCAGCCATAGTCACTTCTGCTTGGATAGCTGAGTCCTGTGTCTGAAATAAAATCATGTATCTATAATCTACAAATGAGCTTCAGCTCTCCCCTCAGTGACCAGCATGACACTGTCAGCTGCAACTGGACCATTAACTTGTACTCCTGTGGGTATGGAGCACAGAAAAAATGCTGTGGATGTGATTTATCTGAAATTCTCCTGAGTAATACCACTGACTCAGTGACATTTTTCTGGGAACTCCATTCCTTCGAAGATTTTTTTTTTCATTCCTAGAGATTGGGATGACAGACACCAACAGCGTGGAACCCTTTGGGATGTAAGACTTGTCTTCATCATTGCTTCCCTTTCTAAACATGGCCATGGTGAGCACTTCCAGGGTCCAATTCTACTTTGTTTTTCTCTCACCACTTCTATTTTCTTTTTCTTTTGCAAATTATTAACTCCGATAAGGTACCTAGCAGCAAAGACTAGTTTCTTGGCAGATCTCTGTCAAGTGATGCATCAGCACATAGAATAGTCTCTCGTTTCTTGGCCAGAAAAGCCAATTCATGTTTTTGGCACTGACCCTCAGCAGCCCCTCATTTGGAGAAAATATGTTATGCCTCAAAGCTCTGCACTTCCATGTAGATCCCAAAGGCCATGCCCACCAACCCACAACATGCTCACAGACCTTTACAGCTAGTTCATTTGTAATGAAAATGACAGAGAGAGTCGTTAGCAGTATTGTCTTTTGCCATGGCTGTTTCAGAGAAACAGGAGCTAAAGTGCAGGCTCAGTGCATAGCTTATTTTAGTTTCTTTGTTCCAACAAGCTACAGTTTTACACCTCTATTTAATTTGCTATCGACAGTGGCTTTGCCATATACAGAAATGCTACAATATCTTTCTCAGTGCAGTTATTCATTTGAGGACAGTAAAAAACTTCTAAGATCATTTGCTTAGATTTTTAACTTCCTAAATAGAGTCTCAACTGAATCTCTCTTTCTGTTGTATACTTAACTGGTAGATGTCTGAATTCCCTTTACTGTCAGCATATTATTCACTCTTCATGTAGCCCATCTGAGATTGAACTGTTCTCTATATTTGGCAACGTTTATTGCCTTATCCAGATCTTTCAATGCTCATTTTTCCATTTTCTCCCAACTCCAAAGAAGGATCAGGTCCTTTATCAAGAATATAGTCTCCAAAAATTGCAAGCTGCTAAATCATTCACAAGTTAAAAAATAGGCAAGTTTGCCTATTTTTGGACTTGTTATTCTTGGGCTTTGCCTATTTGGGACCAAGTCTCTTGCCTTTTACTCACTCTATCTCTCTACTCAAGTATCATCTTGGGTTGTCTTCTAGTTATCAGGATGCCTAGAGAGGTTGTGGAGTCTCCTCCTTGAGACCTTGAAAACCTATCTGGATGTGATCATGCGCATCCTGCTGTAGGAGTCCCTACTTGATCAGGGCTTGGACCAGATGGACCCAGAGAGTCCCTTCCAACCTCAACCATTCTGTGATCACAGATAGTGATTGCAGTAGTCCTATTCTTACCCCAACCTGCCCTGTCCCTAACACGAACAGCACAACCAAAGCTGTATGCAGTACAATAGGGAAGCCTCCATGGGCAACAAGAGTAACTCCATGAACCATTAAATACACAAGAGGATGCTAAGGAAGAGCACCTGCAAAACAGCTTTTGCGGGGCAGGTTTATATGCTGATTTAAACATTTAGATGCCAAATTCCCAATGAGTTCAAATAAAATCAGGTACTTAACTGCCTTTGAGGATCCCAGTCATTAGCCAAAGGCTGAAATATTAATAGGAATGAATGGGTATCACACAGCATACAATCACTGCCAAGTCCATGGTAGACAGAATACAGCATTCCCTAAAGAGCTTAACTGCAACAAAAGATCTCTAGTAAAAAGCCCTGTCCTTCCAGGGGAATTAAAGCATTCATTCCCCTTTGATGTGCTTTGGTGCTCTTTCACATCTAGAATTCTGTAACGTGAATTACAATATCCTCTTCCACCAGCTGCCCAGAGGCTAGTGAAGAAATATCATGCAAAATCTCACATGCATTTATTGGGAGATCTGTAAAGAGGAAGAGATACAGAATAGCCAGCCTTCCGACACACTACAAATATGGCTGGACTCGGAAAAGACTAAAAGCTTCTATTTTGGGACATAAAAAGAGCCCCTGACTCCACAGATGGGGTTGTTGGTGAGGCTGTCTTCCTCCTGGGCTCTGAGCAAGCTCTGTCCCCAGTCAACTACCACGATGACAACTGCAAAGCAGAAACAGCACAATGATGCTCTTCCTTCCTCCAGGAAAAAAGGGGGAGCCAATGGGTTAAAAAAAGAGGGAAGGTGGGAAAAGCTGGTGAGAACAAGGGTGAGGAAGCTAATGTAGGGAAAAGCTGTCAGGGAATGCAGAGATCTGACATCCAGTGAAGACGACACTGGAAATCCAGGGAGGGCATGGGTTTCTTTTCCTGATCTGTGCATCACTAGTCCTGAAAGAGGAGCTCTGCGGAGGATTCCAGTGCTTGGAACAGATCTGAAAGGCTCCCATTTAAGGAAGAAAACGCTGAAAAGCAGAGCACTGTATTCCCTTCTGAAGGTGAGGCCTGGCAAGGGAAAAAGAGTGATCTCCCCACAGCAGTCTGAATTGTTGTGTTCTTGGGGTAGAAGACAATAAGGCTTCTTGTGTAGAAGAGAAGTGGAAGAAGGCCTTTGACCCCTAAACATGTGAAGTGACATTGGACCAGCAGAGACCTTTACCGTGGGTGAAGAACTGGCTTTGCTCAGGCCTGGCTGTTGTATACCCAGCAGATGCTGCAAAAAGCGCCCAAACTTATCTGGCAGGGACACGAGATCTCCTAAGTGTTTTTACAATCTGCCAATGCTGGCAGGATATCAAGGTCTTAATTCATGAAACTATTCTTCTTCAGGATGTTTGACTGTAGCATCACAGCTCAAATTAATTTAAGTATGCGTTTCACTTCCATTGCAAGTAATTTTCCTTCACAGCTATGTGTAGAGCTAGTAGCACAACAAAGGACTGTCCTTTCCAGCTGCTCATGCACCAAGAAAGACTCTCTTAGATGAAATAAAGCTGAGTTTATGTGTAGCAGAAAGTCTTTCTTGACCTCATGGCAATCTCAGCAAAAGCTCATAGAGAAGAGCTTCAACCCCACCAACCCAAAAGTAAGTAGCCTTTTCTCTTCCTGCATTTGTCTTAATAAACCTAAATCTTTATATTTGGAAGGGAAGAGTGCTCTCCATCACCTGACAGCACCAGGCCACAGAAATGCAAAGGTGCACAATGGACTGCTGTGGCATGCCTTGATGGGCAAATGTGAACCAGAGTCTGGTTTCCTTACTGATCACATAGAGATGTGTATTTAAACACCATCTGACTCTCAGACACATGTTGCTTCATGAAAATGTAGATCTGTCAGAACAGGTTTTCTTTTGTCAAAAGAAAAATCAAGAATTCTGATCCAAATGCAACTCCTTCTCCAGCCGTGCAGATCCCATAGAGAAAAGAAGAAAATCTGCAGGCAGTGGAAGCAAGGATGGGTGACCTAAAAAGAACACAGGCATGCCATCCATACGTGAGGAGATGGGATCAGAAAAGCCAAGACACAGATGGAACTGAACCTGGAAATGGATGTGAAAAACAATAAGGGATTTTATAGGTACATTTGTCAGAAGAGACAGGCCAAAGAGAGTGTATCTGCTCTGATAAATGAGAAAGGAGATCTGGCTACAGAAGACACAGAGACAGCTGAGGTGCTCAGCAAGTTATTTGTCTCAGTCTTCAGTGGCAATCAGTCTTCCCATGTTTCTCACATACCTGAACTTCTAGGCACTCCCATTTTCAAGGAGAAAGAAAAACATGAGGAATGACGGATCGATGAGGCACTTCTATGAGAAGATCATGGAGTGGATCCCTCTGGAAGCTATGTTAAGGGGCCTGTGAGAAGAGGAGGTGACCTGAGACAGCCAGCAAGGCTTCAGCAACGGCAGATTATGCCTGACCTATCCAGTGACCTTCTAGAATGGAGTGATGACATAGGTGAACATAGGAAGAGCAAGTGATGGAATCTACCTGGATTTTGATATGGTCCAGCACCACATCCTTATCTCTAAATCGAGGAGACAGGGATTTGAAGAGTGGACTGTTCAATGGATAAAGAACTGGCTGGATGGTTGCCATCATAGGGTTGTGGTCAACAGATCTTTGTCCAGTCACAAGTGGCATCCCTGCTGGGTCTGTCTCGGGACCAGTGCTCTTTAACATCTTTATCAATGACATAGACAGTGGGATCAAGTACGTCCTCAGCAAGCTTGCTGATGAAAACCACGCTGAGTGCTTCAGTTGATATAATAGAAGGAAGGGATGACATTCAGAGGGCCCTCATAAACCTAATGAGTTTCAACAAGGCTGAGTGCAAAGTGTTGCACTGGGGTCAGGGTAATCACAGATAAGAATACAGACTAGCAGAACGACTCAAAGATCAGGAAATTATTTACTCAGAGTGTGGTGAGGCATAGGAACAAACTGCCCAATGAAGTGGTGGATGCCCCATCTCTGGAGGTTTTACAGGCAAAGTTAGATGAGGCCTTGTGCAGCCTGACCTGGTGGGTGACAACTCTGCCCATGTCGGGGGGCTTGGAACTAGATGAGCTTTAAGGTCCCTTCCAAGCCAAGCCATCCTATGATTCTATGATTCTATGAAAAGGAGCACCTCCTTTGCTCTTTTCAGCAGGAAGAGTCAAAGAGAAAGCAATAGTCTGAGTTCCAGACCCAGAATAGGCATTTTTGGGAATGCCTTGAAGGCCTCGCCTCTCTTCCTTGCAGCAGACTCCTACTAATCTCCTTTGTCCCTCAGGACATGAACTAAAAGCAACAAAATTCCCTTTACCTGACTCAAGCACCTAGCATCAAAATAATACCCAAGATTTTAATCAGAGTGGCTTTACTTCTATCTCCTTTAAAAGCTGACATCTAAATTAGGCCTAGAAATATTTGTCTCTACAAGAAAGTGAAGAAAAATGGAGATTGCTGTGAGTCAGTTAAACAGATTCCCCCAAGAGATCTGCCCAGAGGAAATCCATATCAGAGTAGGGCATGACATAAAAGACTTGAGTCAAAGCCCAGTAGTTGGCTTGTCCTTTCTTTGATCCCACAAGCAGCATCTCTAGCCTGAGAAGGACTCTTATAAATTCATTCATGAAGCTCATCAGACAGCAACCTAAACTGAAGCCCTGCATCCAAATCCTTGATGTTTTGAATACCTCAGAGACTGTTCGAATCCTAGCTTCCCAGGGCAGGCCTCACTTGATTGATATTATTTAGAGTTGGAAATGCCGTCCTGCCAGCACTGCTTAGAAAATATGGCAGTGTTCAAGACACCAGTCCAGACGTAGTTCCCTATACAGCTGCCCGTTTGCAGCACATGCAGTGGGAATCTGTTGATAGGTTCTTGACAGAAATTATGGTTTGTTTATCTGGTAGCTTTACTTTATGCCTCCTAACCAACCCGGAAACTCTTCCTCTTCTAACCTCTTGGCCTTCTATTATATACAGACTAGTCTACATGATAATTTTGGTAACCATGCTTCATCTTATGACAAACATTGCATAAAGCAAACAAATCAGTATTGTCATAATTAAAGCAAATTATTGGATGGTTTATCTATACAATCAAAACAGTTCTACCACTGCTAACACTTTACCTGGCTGAGGTTTCATCAAGTACTGCGGGGTATATTGAACTCACGCAACATCAAAACCAGGCACAACGACCCTTCTGTCTCTCACAGCTGGCAGGATTTGGAAACCTGCAGGACTTCTTCCAAAGGTTACTGCATGCCTAACAGAGAAGAGAAAGCCCCACACAGACAATTCATCATCATTTAAACCGGAGTCCCTTTTTCAGGAATTCCTCCCATTTTGCTCCAGCGTTTCTTTGAGGATTACAGAAGATAAAGCACCTTCTTTGTCTCTGCAGTATCACATTCCAAGACACGGATATTTGCTCTGTCTTTGTCTAACAGATTGCTACACTCTGAAATGCCAGAATTTTTTTTTCTCCCAGAAAAGGTATTTGTAAACAGCAATCTGTCACTGCACTCCAAAAAATTAAATGACCCTGTCTCTTCCTATGAGGTATATTTCCATGCTGAGACTTTCTGGTGACTATTTTTCTGAGGCTCTTTGGATTTTTCAGCTGCCTTTTTCTGGTCGGGGCATCCCAGAAAATGGGAATGGGGGACAGAGAGATATTAGTCCACGTAATCATAGAATAGTTTGACTTGGAAGGGACCCTCAAAAGTCATCTAAGCCCAACCCCCTCGGCAATGAACAGAGACACCTACAGCTACATCAGGTTGCTCAGAACCTCATCCAGCCTGACCTTGAACGTCACCAGGAATGAGGTATCCACCACCTCTCTGGGCAACCTGTGCCAGTGCTTCATTATCCTACTTTAAAACACTTCTTCCTCATATTCAATGTAAATCTTCCCTCTTATAGTTCTTCCCTCTTATAGTCTTATAGACCCTGCTTAAGTGTCTGTCACCTTCTTCCTCATAGTCCACCTTTAGACACTGAAATGCCTCCCCAGAGCCTTCTCTTCTCCAGGCTGAACAGCCCCAGCTCTCTCAGCCTGTCCTCACAGAAATGTTCCATTTGTTGGAACAGCAGCTCTTCCAAGCCCGTTAGGATGCTGAGGGGCTGTTCTCTGCACACCATCTCTACAGCTGGCCATGTGTAAAATCAGCAGAAGCAGCTGCCAGAACAGAGGATGAAGTCGTGCTCTTTGCAGCATAGAGTTTGTTATCAATGGAGCAACTGTTTGTCCAGCAAGCTCCTGGGGGGGGGGGGGGGGGGGAAGAGAAATCAATTTGTTTCACCAAGAGTATCCTGGAGGGTCATTTGATAGCAATGCTGAACATGGGAGCAACAGAGGCCAAAGGGAGAGCCACACAGAGCAGGGCAGGACATCCACAGAGAGGCATAGGTGTGCCCAGCCAAGCAGTACACGTCTGGGTGGAGATGCATCACATGTTGTGTGCAGATAATGGTGGGATGGAGAAAACAGGGCAAGCTTTCTGACAAGAGACAGCTGCATGGAACTCCTCTCATCAGTGTCAGGCTGCAGGAGCCTGTGGGCTGTCAAATACACCAGCAAATTCCTGATATGTGATGCAAGTCAGAGATCACCCAAACCTAGATCCAGCGTCCACTGGCAACCAGGAAGAATTGTGATGTTCCAACTGCAGCTCCAGCTGCATGCTGTAGTTGGTGCCCTCATGAGAAAAAAAAGCACTCCTAGTCCACTGCCCTTGGGTCTAAGAAAGATGAACACCTGGCTGAACACCTGAGGGTGCCAGAACCCTGAGAAGCATTGAAAAGAAATGCACCGTTAATCCAAAATGGACAAATCTGTGCAATGCTGTATGTGAAGAGAGAGAAAAAAGTGCTTGAACGTGGTTGGGGAGAGGATTTGTAGTCCCTACTTTGAGGGCATAAACCCTGAGAGACCACAGCTCTCCACACAGGGAGGTGTGGGGTGAAAACCAGAGGGAAACTGAGGCACAGTCTCAGTATACATTCTCCAGTGAGAGGAGTTTATCCACACCACACCTGAGGGTTACTCCAAGGAGGTAACAAGGGGAACCCTATCCCCTGTGCCATGTGGGCAGTGTGACAGCAGACAGCAGCATAGGCACCACCAGAACAAAATACAGGACTTCAAAATACAGGAGACTTTTTAATGCAATTCCAAAGGGGAAGAGGATCCCTTCATGCTCTCTCCAATCCTCTCAAGGATGCAATTTTCTTCCCTTTCAAGGCAAGGTGATTTTTTTCCCCCACAGTCAGCAGAACACTTTCATGGATGAAATATGCTTTCATACCTCTCCAGAGGAGCCTCTTTGACCAGCTAGTGGTGCATAAAATCACAGGAAACAAGCCTGCACACGGTAAGTAGAAGACCCAACACCAGGCAGGCTTAGCATGGCTAAGTGCTTGGTTTTATTCCTGAACCTCTTCACTCACACTCCTCCCAGACCTCCCAGTTCCCCACAAGCATTGTTGTGCCTTGAAAACAGTGTCACAACCATTCTCCCATCTCTTCTCTTCCGTTCCCACTCACAACAAAGCACCCAGTGTCAGTTAACTGGAACCCTGTTTTCCTCACATGAAGGTGGGATCCTAAAGCTGGGCTGCTCTGGGTACCCCAAGGCTGCTCTGCACCAACAAGTTTGACATCATGTCAGCTGTCATCAGCCCCATATGGAGCAACTGGCTGGGAATCCCCAGCCTTGGCCTTCTTCCCACAGCAGCATCTGACATGCCAGCAAGCCACAGGGGGACCATCACAGGAGCTGTCCCCCAGTTCCCTTTCCAGGCTTTTTGGAACAGCTCGGAGCAGCCCCACACGATTCATTTAGGTTTAAGTAACATTCCCAATCCCACTTAGGACTCACTTGATCAGTCCAGGTGGTTGGTATCCTTGTTTTGCAGGATTTTTTTTTCCATTTTCTTGCATTTCTTCCCACAGAACAGGATGCCCAGACGTCAGGACGCTATGTGGTATTCTTCTCTCACATGAGCAGTACTTGTTGTATATACAGTTTGGGGAAAAAAAATATAAACATAGGCAGCAGGTCTGTGGCTTTTTTTACTTTCAATTAAACACTTGTGGATAATAAAATGCCATACCTCTTGAAAAGCACTAGTAAATCAGTAGATTTAAACCAGGCCAAGAAATACTTTTTACCTTGAAAATTCTTTTCTACCTCTGTAATCTTAAACTGGGTGGGAAGAGGGAGGTTTGCTAAATTTCCACAAGACATTTCTCTGACCAACACCTCTGTTGCATGGCACTGCTGAAAGACAGGGAGGACCTGCTGGCACCATCTCCTTCTACACTTATTATGGATATTCTGCAGCAAAGACATGTCAGCAAACAGCAGCCTCAGAGCACAGCCTCACAGAGAAACCAGTACCTCTAAGGCTCCCGGTACATGGCAGTGATTTGAGAGGTCTGAAGCTGTCAGCCAAGTTGTGACCAAACCAACCACTGCCCTCTGCTGAACGCAGTCCGAATACCCACAGAGATCCCAAGAATCTACCTTGCCAGAAAATGATGGCTGAAACCATATTTCGCTCGGAGGATAGAGAAAAACAAACTCCTTCTATCTGAGATCATGGGTACGTTCTTCAGATCAGCTGCCAAAGTCCCTTATTTTGTGGTTTACGCATCCCATCCCTGCTACAGGGTTGCATTTCTACATTATGATTAATATACTTCACTACATAAGGCTGTGATTTTGTGCTCACAGCCAAACACATTTCTTATTAACATCTTTCCACTAGCCAACTTGGTTAAGGTTATTGGCAAATGTATAAGAAAGAAAAGTTTCTGATGAGAATCATCACAGGAGTGCATTCCATTAGTCAAAGACACAGTGGACATATTACACCTGAAGGGAATCACAGAGTTTCAGAACAACAGAATGCACTGAGTTGGAAGGGGCCCACAAAGGACATCAAGTCCAAGTCTTGGCTCCACATAAGACCACCCAAAGAATCACCCACTGGAAGTGATTTCTAAGGGAGCTTCTGGAGTCTTCATCACAATACCCTCCTCAAAAAAACACCAACATTTAACCACGGGCAGGAGGTAAAGCCTCATTCAGATGAAGGCCAGATTAGTTATCCACAGTCACCTCTTTCAACATCAGAATGCTTTTCACTCACCAACGTACTTTGGGCTCAGCTTCCTTCACTGGGAGATTCTGAGAAGCCTTGAAGGTGACTCATGCACACCACACCTTGTGGTGTACTGGACCACACAGAAACCCCTGGTGGATACTTTCATCTCTGAGCTCGGGTCCACTGCTGGCAATGGCTCATGCATGGCCCAGGGAAGTGAGGATTTCTTGTTTTCTCCAGAGCTTTTTGTACCTGTGCTGAGACCACCTGTCCCCAGATCTCTGAGGGTGAGGAGCTACTTGCCAGTGCCCCCAGAATGGATGGGTGTTTGCAACATGCATTGCAATTTACAGTAGGGCAGCCAAGCCCCAGGGCAGAACATACTCAAGAGATTCCTAGGCATCCATTTATCAAGGTTGCCAGCTAGAACTACCCTTGGCACCATCACTTGATTTATAACACACTTCTCAAAACATCCCAGCCAGCCTGGAGCCAGGAAAGGAGCGGAGACCCAACAGCACAGCTTCGTGCCCTTCTTCTGGAACTGTTCCTTTCCTGTTGTTGAAAGCAGGAATCTTCCCAGCCACCAGACTGGTCCTGCTCCCACCTTACTCCAGGTGTATAGTGCCATGGGCTGTGATTCTCTACAACTGTTTTAGCAATCACCACATCCATAACTGAGCTGGGCTGGTATCTCAGCATCCTTATGGGCTCTCCTTTGGACACAAGTGTAAGGAGTGCCTAAGATCTCCCTCCTGTTACCACAGACACTCTAGACTCACTTGGAGTCTCCAGGACTGCAGACTGGTGGGCACAGAAGATGGTGACACCAATTTGTGTGATGTGGTTGACACAACTGAGGGATGGAATGCCATCCAGAGAGATACAGACAGGCTCAAGCAGTGGGCCCAGGAAAATCTCGTGAGGTACAACAAAGTTAAGTGCAAGATGTGCACCTGCATTGTGGCAACCACCACTAACAGTGCAAGCCACAAGACAAAAGGGGTAGAGCATAGCTCTGCTGAAAATGACTCGGATGCTGCTGGGAATGAGTCAGCGATGTCCCCTCACAGCTCAGAAAGCCAACTTGGGCTGCAACAAAAGAAGTGTGGTCAGCAGGTTGAGGGAGGTGATCCTGCCCTTCTACTCTGAGCTCGTGAGACCTCACCTGGAGTACTGAGTCCAGGTGTGGAGTCCTCAGTTGAAGAGAGACATGGACCTGTTGGACTGCATCCAGAGGAGGGCCACAAAAATGATGCAAGGGATGGAACACCTCTCTTCCGAGGACAGGCTGAGAGAGCTGGGGCTGTTCAGCCTGGAGAAGGCCACGGGGAGATCTCAGAGTGACCTTTCAGTATCTAAAGGGGGTCTATAAGAAGGAAGGGGACAGACTTCAGCAGAGCCTGTGGTGACAGCACAAGGGGAAATGTTTTCAAGCTGAAAAAGGGGAGATTTAGATTGGATATAATGTTTTTACAGCAGCAGTACAAAAGCAGTGGCACAGGTTGCCCAGAGAGGTGGTGGACACACTGATCCCAGGCTGGATGGGGCTCTGAGCATCCTGGTGGAGGTGTGCCAGTTTAATGCAGGGGAGCTGGACTAGATGTCCTTTAAGACACCCCATGCCCATCACCCAAGCCACGGGCTGGACTATCCCCCCTCTTAAACCTCGTCGTCTCTTGTCTGTATATTCTGTCAGAACTCACTCCACTCTCCACGCCACGCTCCTGGTAAAAGTTTCAACGGTGGCTGAGAGAGCGGGGCCGCTCCACACGAGGAAGGCTGAGGGGCGATGGAGAGAGAAGAGAGATGGGAGAGGCGCCGCAAGATGGCGCTGCGGGAAAACGGAGTGCGCAATGGCGGGAGGAGCTTCAGTGAAGGAGCAGGGCTTGGCAACGGTGGAGCGCAAAGGATGCTCCGAGCATCCTCTGCTTCCCTCCGTCATTAGATGACTCTGGCACAGAACTAGGATAATTGTTGCTGATAGCAATCCTTCCTCTACTTGCTCTAACCCTAGCTCGGCCTAAATGACCACGCATCCCCATGTGGATACATGGGGAGACACTGTATCTCTCCTTAACTGTTAGGTAGGTTCAGTTCTCTCAGACACACTTGGCTGGAGTTTTAATGCCCTGAGGCTCTCATCTGCCCCATGGAGAGCTGGTCCAAGCCCAGACCTCCCAACGAAGTACACAGGCACTGGTGAGGCTGTGCATCAAGTACTGCATTCAGTTTCGGGTCCCCAGCTACAAGAGAGACATTGAGGACCTGCCTGGATATTGTCCAGAGAATAGTACAGAACTGTGGTATGTCTGGAGCACAAATCTTATGGGGAACAGCTGAGGGAACTGGGACTGTTTAGTCAGGAGAAGAGGAGGCTCAGAGGAGGCCCTATCACCCTATAAATGCCCGAAAGGAGATTGTGGTGTGGTGGGTGACAGCCTCTTCTCCCAGGTACCAGTGACAGGAGAGGAGGGAATTGTATGAAGTTGCATCAAGAGAGTTTCAGGTTGGATATTAGGAACAATATCTGCTCAGAGTGGTGAGGTATTGGAACAGGCTGCCCACGGAGATGGTGTAGTCACCATCCCTGGAGTTGTTCAAGAAAAGGATAGATATGGCTCTGAGGGACATGGTTTTTAGTGAGCACGGTGGGATGGGTTGATGGTCGGACATAAATCACAGTTATCTTTTCCAAACTTAATGATTCTAAGATCCTACAATTCGTATCCAGCCTGGCAGCACAACTGGATCCAGGACTTGAAAATGCTCTGGGTTATTTCTATCACAGACAGCATGTATGGGAACCTTTCACATCCAGGGAAAACCTGCACATACTGTTTAGACTCTAGCAGTTTCCTGTCTGAAGCTGTGGTTTATTTGTCATCTTCTGGGATTGTGTTGTGGTTTAACCCAACAGGTGGCTCAGCACCACACAGTCATTCTCTCACTCCCCCTCTACCAAGTGGGAAGACAATCAGAAAATAAAAGAAGAAAAAAAGAACTCACGGGCTGATAAAACTATTTAATAATACAGAGAAAAGGATAATAATTATGACATATATATATATATATATATAAATGTATTTAACAAGTGATGCACAAGCAATTGCTCATCAGCCCCCAGCTGATGCCCAGCAAGCCTCCTAAGCAACAGAAGAGAGAGTGATAAGCCCCCACCCCCTTCAACACTCCTTCCACATGATTTCATGTGGTATGGAATATCCCTTTGGCCAGTTTAAGTCAGCTGTCCTAATACTGCTCCATCCCAGCTCCTTGGACCCTTCACTGAGAATGGCCTGGGCTCTGTGCAACACTGCTTAGCAGCAAGTATACACATAGGTGTGTTATCAACGTTTTTCTTGCAGAACCAAAACAGAACATCATACCTGACACTCTGAAGAATTTCCTTTGGGTTACCAAGTCACTACAGAAGGAAATGGTTCTGATGAAAACAAGTCACCATGAATCAATTCTGAGAAGCATTTACTTTGGAGTGCATCTCCACATCAGCCACCTAGGTCGTCTATTCAAAGCCTTTTTCCACCACAGCTCTCCATGTGCATCACAAAATCCAATTTGGCACCCCAAGCACTTCACAGTCAAGGAGACACTCCAATTACAAAGGGCTAAAAGCCTCCAATATGCTATTGCAAAAAGGCAGGAGACAGCAAGAGTGCTGCCAAGGTCCCTGTCAAATGATGTCACCCTCAGCATTACAAAGAAGGAAGAACCCAGCCCAGTTCCTTTCTGACACTAGATCTGACTCTGGGTACATTTTGGGTGTGTAAACCATATAGAACATTTCTCTCTCCTAAAAGCAGAAGTGGACTGCTTGCCCTGCCCCTTGCATGCTATTTTAACTCAGGCTGGCCCAGGGAAGAGGGAGAAAAGAGCCCCCAAAATAAATAAAACGCAAAGCCAGGTTCTGCACTGAGCAGGAAAGGTTTCCTTCCTCCTAGCAGAAAACCTGAAACATGGGAACAATTCCACACCATGAAAACAGCACACAAGTGAGAACAGTGGCAATCACCCCTTTCCAATGCCCTCCTGCTAATATCAGCAAATCTCACATCCTCTTTCAACCACTTTTCACCTCTGTCTGTGGGTTGTCACCTCTCCTATGCTTTTCCTCAATTCCACCTGTTTGCACACTGAAACAGGTTTGGTGCCTGTCTTTGGAAACCTTTCCTAACGTGTTCTTGAAGCTTACAAGTATTATTGCCCCTCCTCAGTCAAAAATGCTATGTCCAGTATATCCCCGTTTTATCCTCCACTTGTACTCTTTTAACATATGTATCTCCCTCCCGTGTTCCAGTGCACTTACAAAGAGAATCTTTCAGCCTTGCTTGACTAAGTGATCCATGTGCTCCTCTCGCAAAATAGATCACCCATTTCCCTGGTCATCCCAGTGACAGTTCAAACTCACTGAGACTGCATGCAAGACTGGTTACCCTTAGTGCTTAATTCCTCCTTGGTTTCCCTTAGGCACAGAAACCTTCATGGCTTAGAATGCAGCAAGGGAGCAAATATTCCTATTATCTCCTCTCTACCCCTGGTCGCACATAGCTCTCCCCATGACACACAGCCTGCTGCAAGGCCACGAGGCATCCCTACGCTGGGAACATTTTACGATGTTCCTTTCCTAATCCCTTTGAACCCTAACAATTTGACAGGTCAGGCAGACCTAACAGGTTTTGCTACCAGCTGGCAGAGCAGAACAGAGTGGCTTTAAGTAGGACCCAAAGGACTAGTAGGCCATCCCAGACTCCAGCCCCGTGAAATGCACCATTCGGTGGGCTGCACAGGGAGAAATACCCCCAGAAATACTGGAGTCTTCTCAGTCCTTCACACGGACAGGGCACTGTAACTTGCCTGTGATTCATCTTGTTCACTGGCAAACTGCCACACGGGAAGAAACGTTCAGAATGGCCCGTGATGACTCTCCGCTGCTCTGCTCCAAGTAAAACAAGAGAAGAAGCAGCAGCTGCCGAGTCTATTTCAAAACACAGAGCCACGGTGAAATGGTGACACAGCAATTCACACAAGCCCAAAACAATGCGAGGCCTCTGACATAAGCAGCCTCTTTTACAACCCAACCTACAGAGGCTCACCTGGCTGGAGATTTGATCTGAGTGACAAAGTCAATGCAGAAAAATGTGGTGATGCATCACAGTCAGAAACAGCTGCACACAAAAGCCAGGCAACTCCAGAAATTGCCCCCTTTTCCCTTTTAGCAAAGTGTTTTTGCATCCTGAAAATGCTGCTGTTTTGTAGGCAAGGGAGCCTTCAGGCCTGCAGAAGAAATCTAGACTTCGTGGAGGAACTGCAGTGAGTGACAACACCTGGCTAAGTGACCATATGGAAAACTGATATTGCCTCGGCACCATATATCCTCAATTCTAAACATTACTTTTCCCTTCTAGACCTTACTGTTTTCCCAGTATAGGGGCACATTCTTGCTTAAAACACATTGAACTTCCATGTTGACAAGGTGAATTAGAATTAAAATTACTAGATTTCTGTGTAGCTTCATTCACTTTGGCCTGGCTTAAAGAGCATGCTTTAAATTCACCCCTTCGAGCAGTCCTGTTTAGTGCGGAAAGATGTCTCTGCACGAGCAAGTTCCCCAGTAATGGCTCAGTGTTAGTTTCCTGTTCCAAACCACAGGTTTCTCTGAGCTTTAGTTCAGTATGGTTTTGAAAGAGCAAATTGTGAAAGCCCCATTGGGAAGGACTAACATGGCTAGTATCTATAGGGTGCTCTTTACATCCTGGTTGGAGATGATTTCAGCATAAGTATTGACTGTATCCTTCTTCCTCTGTGTTTGCTATAATGGGATCTGCCTAATCCTCTCCTTAATCACACTCATCTGGTGAGCTGAGCCTAACCTTTTAGATCTGTGTTGATACCAAAGCCATCCTACAAGAGAGCAGAGAGACACAGGGAGCAGTGCAGACCTCCACCCATCCAGGGAAAGGAGCCGCTACAGGCTAGCAGGAGCAGAATGAATTGGGTAGAACTAATACATAGACAGGGTATCCCCAGAGGCATGGGTTTTAATGGCAAATCTCAGGCTACAACAGCTTAAAAATGATGGAGAGTGCTAGCACCTCAAACAGACATAGAGTAGGACGTCTTAGCTCAGCCTCCATTTAAATCTCTTTGACTGTGATTTGTAAAGACAGAAATGAGGTGGGAAAAGGTACAAATATCAGCTCCTGTGCTCCCAGAGGAACATAGAATCATAGAATTGCTCAGGTTGGAAAAGACCTTCAAGATCATCAAGTCCAACTTCAACCTAACCATATTACCCTAACTGTAATAATCCACCACATCCAGATGGTTTTTAAACACATTCAGGGATGGTGACTCTACCACCTCCCTTGGGAACCTATTCCATTGGTTAACAACCTTTTCTGTAAAGACCTTTTTCCTGCTATCCAACTTAAACCTCCCCTGGCACAACTTGAGGCCAATTCCCCTTGTCCTGTCACCCATCACCAGTGAGAAGATATCAACCCCACTCTCACCGCAATCACCTTTCAGGTATTTGAAGAGAGCAGTAAGGTCTCCTCTCAGCCTCCTCTCCTCCAGACTAAACAGCCCCAGCTCCTTCAGTTGCTCTTATAGGGCATATTCTCCAAGCCCTTCACCAGCCATGCTAACCTTTGAACCTACTCCAACACCTCAATGTCATTTCTGTATTGTGGTGCCCAAAACTGAACACAGTGTTTGATGTGGGGCCTCACCAGTGTCGAGTACAGGGAAGGATCACTTCCCTAGTCCTGCTCTCCACACTATTCCTGATACAGGCCAGGATGCCATTGGCCTTCTTGGCCACCTGGGCACACTTCTGGCTCACATTCAGCCAACTGTCCATCAGCACACCGAGGTTCCTTTCTGTGAGGCAGCTTTCCAGCCACTCCTCCCCAAGCCTGTAGGGCTGCCTGGGGTAAAACCCAAGACCCAAGTCAACCTCACCAGCAGAGGATGACTCCAGCTGAAGTCAGGAAGAGGAAAAGGCAGGAGTTGCTTTTGTAAGGAGGACCAAATGACTTTGCCTGCTGGCAGTGCAGAAGCCAGCAATACATAGCTGTGTGCCTGAAGAAAGCATGGTGGATGTCTTCAGGAGGACTATCAAAGCATGTAAAGGGAAGCTCACAGTAAGGTAGAAGGAGATACTGTATTTTTTTTAAGTGTAAATTATGCCTTTGCTTGTATGCTGATTTTCAATAGACTGAAAACCTTGGATTCTCAGGAACTTCCAGGATGATCTGTATCTCCATAAATGCCTAGTTTTCATTAAACCAAGAACACTCTTGATCTGAAAGAAGCCTTAGTGCATTCATTTCTCAGCAGTATGTGTCAATAGGACAAGGGGTAATGCTCACAAACTGAAGCAGAGGAAGTTCTACACAAATGTATGTGGGAACTTCTTCACAGTGAGGGTGACAAAGCACTGGAGCAGGCTGCCCAGAGAGGTAGTGGAGTCTCCTCTGAAGATATTCAAGCCCCACCTGGACACCTACCTGTGCAGCCTGGCCTAGGGAGCTGCTTTGGCAGGGGGGTTGGACTCAATGATCACTAGAGGTCCCTTCCAACCCCTACAATGCTGTGATTCTTTGATCTTAAGACACCCACTTCTCCACGGTCCTCCCAGACGTAGTAGTTTGCTTGGAGAGTTCTCCCTTCTGCCGCAGTACAGGCAGCCAGTGTGTTTCAGTTGACATTCTACTTCTGGGAGAAGGTTCAAGTCTGCTCAAGGTTATAACCAATCAGTAAAATTAGCGGCGGCTTCATCTCCGTTAACCTCAAATTGCCTGTGTCTACACAGACGCGCCTTGAAGCAATTGAACACGAGCTTTTCTTTGGCACTGGATCAAGCACCACAAATTTGCATTTGAGTTTTAGCTCATGCTGCACATAAAGTGTATCCAGACAATGGGCATGTATGAGTATTTACGAGCTGCTTCCCTTCCTTCTTCCTATTTCCACAGAAAATTGCCGAAGAGTTTCTGACAGCCTTTTAAAGCACAACTGGTCAAAATGTATAGCTGTGATATTTATAGACAGCTAAGGCAGTAGAAATAAAAATAAGAGTCTGCTACTTTGCTGCAAAGCTCAGATTCGGTCTACATTAAGTCACGCTGTTCACAAGCACCTCCAAGCACAAAATAAGACCTTGCCTGTGCACAGAGAATATATTCACATGACAGGTGTAGGTGGGAGTTACAATACTTGCAGACTGTCCCCTTCACCCTCTTCATTTTGAGGCATAGAGGTCATCAGGATCTGGCTTTGGCCAATGAGTTCCTATGGCTTTACCCACTGAAAGTGCTCTGGAGATCCTGGCAGTGTGTCTCATTGCAACTAAGTGCAGGGCAGGAGCTGGTGATGCTGTTTGTTTATATAAATTCTGCTCTTGGCATTGTCCCATGTTGCATCATGATATTGAGGACAGCCTAATGGAACTTGCTAGATGGGATCCAAACAGTGAAGTTTTCAAAGACCTTGAGATTTTTGTGGATCAACACAAACCATTTGAAGGTATTTTTATGGTCATTTGGAACATAGTATTACAAGATATAAACCTCTCTCTACCTGATAAATCTGCAGGTCAACAGAGACAACCAAGACTAGACAAAGTATAGAACAACTCTTCCTCTGTGCTGCAAAGGATGGAAGTCTGCTGAAGAACACTAGATCCCTCTCTGTGTTTGCTCTGTGGACTATCTGCCCACATTAAAACAAAAAGAGAACTCCTCTAAGTGCGTGTTTCCAGTGTGAAAGACCATGAATTACACCACTGTCATTGCTACAACTGTGGTATTACCTCTGAGCATCCCTTCTTGGGGTGGATTGGGAATGGAGTGAGAACCCACGTATCAGGTCACCCACCCTTCTACTCATTTCCTGACTTTGATGAGGCCTGATATGTTCCACAGGACATGAACAATCCTGTTATCACAAACCATAAAGCAATTTGATCCAGCAATACAAACACCGGTCTGCAGGTGTTCCTGGCACTGGATACAATGGGGAGAGCAGATCATGCAGAGGAATGAATTAATGGTTAACATTCAGGGTTTCTGTCCAAATAGCAATGTCAGCAATGTTTTATTCTTGCAAAATATAGCTGTGGTGTTTACCGTGGTCAAATGTGTCCCACAGTACCCTAAAACTGGCAGTGATCATTTACTAAGATTGTGTGCAAGTAAGAAAGCACACATGGAAAATCACAGAGCCTTAACACAGCCAGACAGATGCATGCCCAGTTCTTCCCTGTTGCTTTCTTAGTGGCACTGAGGGATGTGGCTTAGTGGGCATGGTAGTGATGGGCTGATGGTTGGACCAAAAGATCTTAGTGGTCTTTTTCAACCTTAATGATTCTATGATTCCCGTACCTCCAGGACCTTGCCTTGTTGTCTCATGCATTACCATGCTTCACCTTGTGAAGCTCTGCAGAAGGACAGTGTCTTCAACACTGACGTGTTATAAAACCTCAAAAACTCTGCAAGCCTCCGAGGCCTCCTCGGGATTCTGGCTAGAGGAACCGAGACACAAGTCGAAGGGGGATGTTTGTTTACAAGCTGTGCTGAAAGACAGCAGCCTTCAGGCTTCTCTTGTGGGGTTAACATCCACTGAGCAAATCTGAGTAGTCCATAAAAGTGAATGACGGCTGGAGGAGGTGGCAGAAACCTGGAGTAAAGAAGAGCATAGTCTGAGCTGTAGCAGATGCCTGCTCAGACACTAGCCAGACAAAATCCTCTTTCGTCTCTCCTTGAAAAACAGTGGTCAAATCCCCTTTAAGGTCTTGTGTTGTTAATGAAACACTCTGGAGTCTTGGCAGAAGACACAATGAGATTTCCGGGACTTGCTTAGCTGGTTCATACATCTAGCAGCTGAACTGCATATCTTAGGTTAAAAGGAGAAGCTGGGTATTCCTGAAGTGCACGAGGGCTAAAATTCACAATTCTCATCACCATTTCTATTTCTTTAACTGAAAAGAGATCAAGAGAAAGCCACCAGCCAGGACAATTCCCTTAACCCATATGGTCTCACAGCCAGTGACAGTCCCTATTGTGTTGAAGATGGTTTCACAACAGAGATAAGAAAGGAGGATGCAAGAAAAGGATACACTCATACAAACTTACAGACCTTCCCAGACCATCATTGTTGTGGCCAGTGTAAGAGCCATGCAGAGGCATCTGGTGAACTTCTGTGTCTTCAAGACCTTCTGAAGCCTTCTCAATGTTTCTGCCTGGCCAAGCTCTCTCATTACACCTCGAGACATGAGGAGCTGCACTGATTTCTGGGTCTCTAACTGCACATGTTGCTTAGTGCCAGACCTGTCTCCCTTGGCCTGCTTATAAAAAGGATTTAAGTGTCACTCGGTCCTCAGACAGCATAGGGAAGATGCCAGTTCTGTGCTGTTACTTTTATAGGCTGCTTATTTTACCCCTGCAAAACCATCATGATCACATGAGCTGAAATGATATTTCAGGGGTTTAAACACCTGGTGGGATTTGCTGGGCCATTTTCTGAGCTGGTAAGAATGGATGTAGCGCTGCCTAAGTTGTTCAAGCTGCTACAAATGAGGAAGAATCTGGATCCTCTGCCCCTGCTGCACTTCTGCATGTGTTGTGACTTAATAAGAAATAGCTAAGAATAACATTAGGTCTGCCAGCCAGAGTGCTGCACAGAATATCAGAGTGTTTCACCAGGAGTGCAATAATGTGACTTGCCTCGTCCTTCATAATCATAAAAATGTCCTCACCTCCCACATCCAGGGGAACAGCGAAGCCACTTATCCCCTACACAGTGCTGAAGTGAACAGAAGCTGCAGAGTCTTTGTTTTACCTGTCATTCTGCTTGAAAAGAAGCAACGTGAGAGGCTCTGTCATGGCAACTGCTCGTCCCTAGCAGACGAGCTGTCTCCAGGCCTCTCCGATTACATCTATACTGTTATAATTCATATCCTGCACCTATTAGTGATAAGGTCGATAGGAGCAAATACAATGGCAGCTGCTGAGAACTCTGTTGTTGCACATGCTCCCGCCAACACTCACTGTGCTACAGAGACCAAAAATAACTTCCTGGTCTCCAAGAGCAGCATGGAAAATATTTCCCTGTATTTTCTGGGTTTTGTGATAACTTCCCTTTTTTAGGTTTATGGTAGCAGCTCCTCCAGGACAGCTGAGCATAAATACTCCTCCGAGTATTATTTGCTCCTCCAGAGCAAAGTGGCCAGAATGGACTGGAGATAGGCTCAGCTTATGGAATCACAGAATCATCACCGTTAGAAAAGACCTCCAAGACAACCCAGTCCAACCATCCACCTACCATCAATATTTCCCCACCAAAACATGTCCTTCAGTACAACATCTAAATGTTCCTTGAACGTCCAGGGTCTGTGACTCCACAACCTCCCTGGGCAACCCATTCCCATGCCTGACCATTCTTTCAGAGAAGAAATTCTTCCTAACGTCCAATCTGAATTTCCATGATGCAACTTTTGGCTAGAGGGCTGTGCCCAGCGGGTAGTGGTTAATGGAGTCAAGTCCAGCTGGCGTCCTGTCACAAGTGGTGTCCCCCAGGGGTCGGTATTGGGGCCCATCTTGTTTAATATCTTTATTGATGACCTGGATGAGGGGATTGAGTGTACCCTCAGTAAGTTTGCGGATGACACCAAGTTGGGAGGATGTGTCAATCTGCCTGAGGGTAGGGAGGCCCTTCAGCGGGATCTGGATAGGCTGGACAGTTGGTCTGAGGTCAACGGGATGAGGTTCAATAAGGCCAAGTGCCGGGTCCTGCACTTTGGCCACAATAACCCCATGCAATGCTACAGGCTTGGGGCAGAATGGCTTGAGGAGTGTATAGAGGAAAAGGACCTGGGGGTGTTGGTTGATGCTCGGCTCAACATGAGCCGGCAGTGTGCCCAGGTGGCCAAGAAGGCCAGTGGCATCCTGGCCTGTATCAGGAATAGTGTGGCCAGCAGGAGCAGGGAGGTGATCATCCCCCTGTACTCAGCTCTGGTGCGGCCGCACCTCGAGTACTGTGTTCAGTTTTGGGCCCCTCACTACAAGAAAGACATCGAGGCCCTGGAGCGTGTTCAGAGAAGGGCAACAAAACTGGTGAGGGGTCTGGAGCACAAGTCTTATGAGGAGCGGCTGAGGGAGCTGGGATTGTTTAGTCTGGAGAAAAGGAGGCTCAGAGGGGACCTCATTGCACTCTACCACTTCCTGAAGGGAGGCTGTGGTGAGGAGGGGGTCGGCCTCTTCTCCCAGATAACTAATGACAGGACAAGAGGGAATGGCCACAAGTTGCGCCGGGGAAGATTTAGATTAGATTTGAGGAAAAATTTTTTCTCTGAGAGAGTGGTCAGGCACTGGAATGGCCTGCCTAGGGAGGTGGTTGAGGCACCGTCCCTAGCGCTGTTCAAGAAGCGTTTAGATGAGGTGCTGAGGGATTTGATTTAGTAGCTTGGTGGGTAGGGATGGTGGTGTGAGGATGGTTGGACTAGATGATCTTGTAGGTCCTTTCCAACCTTATGAATCTATGAATCTATGAATCTATGAATCTATGAACTTGAACCCATTCTCTCTCATCCTATCACCAGTTATGTTGGAGAAGAATCCGATCCCCATCTCGCCACAATCTACTTTCAGTTGCAGAGAAGTTGTAGAGATTGACAAGGTCACCCCTGAACCTCCTCTTCTCCAAATTAAACAATCCAAGCTCTCTCAGATGATCTTCATAAGACTTGTGTAAGACTTCAGTGGAAAGACCCTAAAAGATACGGAATATAACAGCATTCCTTGCCTTCTTTTTTCCTTCTGATGCACAGAAAATATCAGGAAAAAAATTACTTCAAGTGCTCCAGAATTTTGTTTCTCCCTCCTCCTTTTCCCACTTCTTCCCACTCTCACTGCCTTTGCCTGACTGTGAGCTCTAGTCACAAACAGAAATTGTCTCTCTGCACTGGCAGAGCTCTGCTTAAAAGCTCCTGAATTATCCTTGTTGAGCAGCAATTTGATTTAAACACAGAGTTAGCTGTAAACTCCAGATATGCAGTGTGTGTCAGAAGGGACAGGAAAGAGATGTGAGTCCAACCAGGCCAAGGGTGAGCAAAACTGATATCTAGGGTCCTGTATATAAGCCAGTGTATCTTGGAAACATAGAATCACCAAGGTTGGAAAAGACCTACAAGATCATCCAGTCCAACCGCCCAGCTATCACCAATCATTCTCTCTAAACTATGTTCCTCGACACAACATCTAAACGTCCCTTAAATAGCTCCAGGGATGGTGAGTCCACCACCTCCCTGGGCAGCCCATTTCAGCACCTGACCACTCTTTCAGTGAAGCAGTATTTCCAAATGCCCAGCCTGATTCTCCCCTTGCACAACTTGAAGCCATTCCCTCTAGTCCTATCACTAGTTACAAGAGAGAAGAAGCCGACCCACAGCTCACTACAACCTCCCCTCAAGTAGTTCTAGAGATCATTAAGGTCTCCCCTGAGCCTGCTCTTATCCAGACTGAACAGTCCCAGCTCCCTCAACTGTTCCTCGTAAGGCCTGTGCTCCAGACCACTCACCAGCTCCATTGCTCTTCTCTGGACATGCTCCAGGGCCTCGATATGTGTCATAAAAGCCATTAGCACTGTTTTTTCTAGCATGAATCTCAGTCTCTTTTCCCCTCTGTATTTGAAAGTACAGCACACGCACACAAGGGGTGAACCTAGTGCTGTTATTGCATTCACATCTTATAAGCCAGGAAAGTGCCTTTGAGCTGTCTTACATGAATACACATGGTAAGTCCTGACTCAACTATGTTAAACAGCAGGAACAGGCAAATATATTACTGTACTGGCCATAGAGAGGTATTCGTTTGCTGGGGCTGATGGATCTGGCTGTCCCCAGACTCCCACAGAAGCACATGTACTCTGGTGTTTTCACGCATGCTAAAAGCTTTCACTTTCCCTGATCCAGCTGCAAATACACCAGCTTTCTTGATGCTGTGTTAATGACCCACTGTCAGAGCAAACATCTGTGTCCCATCTAACATATGGTGCAGCACAAAAAGAGATCAAGTTATTCTGTAAGGAAACCAGCCATGACCTGCTGATCAGGCCAAGAGCAGGCAGGCTTCAAGCTGGTCTGCACTGCTCTGCAGTCTCCAGAGTACTTTTAAAGTATACAGGGATGCGAAGGACCTGGAACCAGGATCTCATGCCCTTTTCTGACACACTGCTTTCACCTTAGACATGTTGAACTCCACAACATGTAAGCAGCCAGCTGTGTGGGGAAGCAAGTCCAGAATGACTAAGAAGTACAGAAGTCTGCAGGGTGACAGTAAAATCTCGTTTAAAATTTTGCAGCAATCATGGTACTAAGTCTGCAAGAAGTCCAAGAGGTTTTGCACACCTAATTCTGCCAGCAAGAAGGGCTTCTAATTTTAACCTTCCCTGCAGAAATATCAGTGACGCATGTTGGATGCGTGCAGAGTGGTGTGTTTGCTCTCTCCAATGGAGAAAGCAGAATGAGCAGGCAGTTACCTGCCTGCTGAGATTCTGCTCCATGTTCTTAAAAGCTGACTGACTCCATGGATCACACTGAACAGGTCTGTCCTCACCTGGCCACTGGAGGTGGTGGTGGTAAGCACTCCAACTCCCCTGGAACATAGTTGAACACCATAGCTAGTTCAGTGGGGCATGAAGAGGAGGACCAAGTGCTTTGCTGCTTCATAGGTGTGCAATAACCACAGGGTAGAGGACATCTGAGGCCTCTGTCACTGTGAGCTCAAGAGAGAACTGTGAGGTCATCCATAGAATGCAATTCAGACAGCACTACAGGACATGGACCTCCAGCCTCCAGTTTGGACCTGGTTACAGGAGCTTTGGAGGTGAGCCTAGAAACTAGATCTGACTATGGACCAGCTAACTGCAAAATGCCATACTGGGGTGAGTTGAGCCATTCTGGGGTCTGGGAGCCCAGATATCATGCTAATTAAGCTTTTCAGTACCATAAGGCCTTGACTTTGCACCAGGCAAGAAGGGCAGCTGGCTTCAGGTCACCAATATCAATAGTGACCTAGAGTCAGTGAATGGCATCTCTTAGGGAAAACTGATCATCCTACCATATCGTCACCAAGATGTCACCACCTGTGCCCAACTTCCTCCTCAACGCAAGCGCTGCTATGGGAGTTAGGCCAGATTACTCAGGTCTTTACTCAGCCTGGTCTTGAAAACCTCAATGGAGACTGCAAATCTGGTCCTGCTGTTTATCTTGTCCTCGCAAGGAAAAGTCAGCCTGACACTGGAAGGTACACGCTTCAAAAATTGGACTTTGAGGTAAACTGTCCTGTACCAACTATCTAGGTAAAAAAATGATCAGTGAGTCCCACTAAGCAAACCCCTAGCTCCTTACCCCCATCCGTTCAGAAAATGAAGCCACAAGTAGGCCCAGTCTGTTCAACATACGGACTATGCAACCCCTGCATTTGAGCCCATAATGCCTACATCCAAGACCAAGGAAGACTGGTCCTTTATATGGGGAAGGCATGACCCTGTGTACAGGGAAAAGCTCAAAACATTCACAAGGCTGAAAGAGTCCAGCGCTGTATTTGCTGTCTCTGCTCATTGCCAACATGTCCCCTGCCTTTCCAAGATCTCTAATTCCCCTGCTTGACTGCTTCCTTTTATTGGCAGAAGATCTAACTTCTCTTCGAATCAGTCAGAGTCACAATGCTACAGGCCAAACAGGAGCTCCCATCCCCAGGACATCTTCATTTGGTGGCTTGATCTCATGATCCAAGCTCTGAAGGAAGGATGATCCAGTCTCCCTGAAGGCCTCATGATTCAAGGCTCTGAAGAAAAGATGAGGCAGGAGCAGAAATTTCAGCTCCAAAAGGTACCTCCACACTGACAACAAAAGGATTTTGGTGGTAATGAATCTCAACACCTTTTAAGGTGACCTGAAGAGACCACCTCAGCTACTGAGCTTGGGAAAAGCTTGCCCCAGCTAAAGAGGAAACTAACATTTCCTGGCTGCAGTGTCAGAATGTTGTGAGCTGGACACTTCTGCTTTCACACACAGGCATCACATGGTTGTTTGCATCATTCACTTCCATGTCATTACAGTTACTGCAGGTCAAAGACAACCAAGAGTGTCCCTCATGGAATTTGGTGGTCACTGAGTAGGACAGGAACTTCAGCTCCAAGACCCAAATGTAGTGATGTACTCTCACATCCTTCACTTCCTTAACCCCACACTCCCATCTGCTGTCTGAATTACACCTGTAATAGTCCACATGATTCCGTGGCCGCTTCTCACTAATGTGAGTTGCCCACCAACATTGTGATGCATCCAACTTCACACCAATCTCCCCCTGCAGCTTTGTCCTCTTCCCCAACAGGTCCCCATCAAGCCCATGGCCTCCTGCCTTCTTCATCCTACTTTCCTCAAACCCATACCACAACTCTTAGCTTTTGCTTTCCATCTCCTTGGCCCTGTTCTCAGCACTTTTCTGGCCTCCTCAAAGGGAATTCTCCCTATATTCATCCCATAAATCTAATCAGTCTTCTTTTTCTTTTCCACGCTTTCTCCCTCTTCCGTAGCTCAGCTCATGGGTTTTTTAGAACCAACCCACTCCTCTGTAAGGAACCATTTGGTTTACTCCTCTTCTCTTATGGGATCAGATGTGACAGCAATGAACACAACAGAAAAGCTGTCACTAGAGGCAATATACAGAGACTGGACTTCAGATCTAATGACTGAGAATCATTTCATGTGTTAATCATTCTTCTTTGTTGTTCTTTATTCAAGTTGAAGCTAAATCTTAATCTCCTTAATCCCACTATTTCCATGTGAAAGGTCTCCAGGCAATGTGGGAGATAAACTCATTTATTTCTCTTAGAAGTTATGTCAAGGAGCACTGGAAGATCCGCATAGGCAGGATTTTTTAGCAACAGACCCCCAGGGTGCAAAAGCCGTGTTCTTTTTTCAAACCTGATTAATTCTGCATCAGTTGGGCACATTACAGGCACCATTTTCCTGAAGTCTACAGTGTATTCCCTGGGCCACAGCTGCTGCTTCTGCCACTACTTGCTATTTCTGGAGTGACTGCGTCTGAAAAATAGCAATGGGAGAGATTTCAGGAATGACTCAGAAGCAAAGACAATTTCAATTCCAATTTTATATCCAAGGAAAGCTTTTCACAGGCTACAGAAATGTGAATGAGTGAGGCTTCTTCCTGCCCTAATACCCTCTTGGGATATTGTTGAATGTCACATTTCAGGCCATGGGCACTCCAGAGTCCTTCAACTTCTCTCTGCTCCGGACACAAGGAACAATGACAGCCAAATCTTCATCACATTTCTTGTGTTTCTCCTCATTTGGTGACAATGAGCTGAGTTTGGATGTGCCCTTTTGTACCTGGAGGAGCTGATGGTGCTAGGTGTCACCATACCGTCCCACTTCTGCGAGTCACCAGGATTTACTCACTGGCATTAATCTCCGAGCGTCCTATGACAGTGAACATAATGCTGGGATTTGCTCATCCAGTGGTCACTCCCACATTTAAGCAGCCTTTCCACTATTGGTCCCTTCTGGTGCTTCCACACCAGTTTTCATCCATTCTTTCCAGTCTCAACATTTCCATCGTAACTCCCAACAAATACCAAATGCCTTCTCCTGCTGACAGCGTAACCCCGCCTTCAAAATAAGGGAAGACATTGCCACACAGGAATCCACACACAAAGGTGACAACTAAACCAACCTGCTCTGAACCTTGTCCCTTGTCCATTTCAGGCCCGCAAAGAGCGAAATCTGTGACCAACATACTGTTGTGCCTTCCACCAACCAATTAAAATGTGCACAAATAGAGGAAAATGGCACTGCTCATAAAAAGTGCTATTCAGACAGACAAAGATTTGCTGACTGCTTGTTGGTAGTTTAGAAAAGTAACACATATGCTCAGCAGCAAAGACATCTCTAAGATGCTATCTCCTCCCTTCAGTCCTGCAGCAACATCCAGTCCTGTCATGGTACGTCCTCTTTCTGCTCCTCAAAACCAACCCATGTCCCCTTCAGAAGCAAATTACTATGTGTTATCAACCTACCAAGAGTGGCAGCAGCATGAGCATCCTGTAGATGAAGTGATGAATTGGTGACAGCAAGCAGCCAACCTCACAAAAATAAATCCTCAAACACCATCAGGGTAATCAGAACTGAGATTGCTCCCCTTCACCTCCAGTCCTTCCCCCAATGCTAGCCAAGTTCAGGAAGGTCAGCCAAGTTCAGGATGTAAAGCTGCACATGGCAAATGTCAGTAGAGTTGCTTGTAAACTGCAGTGTTGCTGGGCTGCACATACTATCCCAGAGTTGGCATAATCCACAAACAATTAAATATGGATCAGGACTGCTAATCTGACTTTACTCCATGCTGGAACAATACATGCATTATTTTTTTTTTTTTTCCTCAGAGGAAATATTTGTGGCAGGTTATACAGAGGAGGATGAAAGGGAGATTTCTCTTTTTCTGCTTGAGGCTCAGTTTTGATGTCCTAACTATATACTAAAACACCATTATTTCACAAGTTGCAGTCTCTCAAACATAGATTAAAAAAGAAAAAAAAAACCAAATAAAACCTTTGAGAAATGCTAAAACTCATTTTTTATCTATTATCTGAAAGTGGGTGTACTTCCCCCAGCCCCATGAAACTCTCACCTTGCAGCGCAGATACTCTGACCCCCCCGGGGACAATCTTCCTCTCTGTCCATGCACTGCTGTCTGATGAGGATGCTCTGTGGATGCAGGCAGTGACACACACAAAGTTATGGCACAGGGTTGGAAATCCAGCTGAGAAACCGTTATGGTGAACATGACAAATGGCACTGCATCGCCAACCCTTGACCACTGCCTCTGTCTCTAATTTTTATGCACTCCAAATATTCCTTATACTCCTGTTGCAACTTCCATACCTGGAAATTACACCTATGTGCATCTCTTCCGCTTCCAGAATTTACCTATTCTGTGAATTATTCTCCTTTCAGGAATATCCTTGAGCACCTTTGCAGAGAGGTGTGCAGCAGGTCACTCTCACCTCTTTTTCAGCAGTCTGACTCAGGCTGAGCCTTCTCTTCGTAGCCTCCTGAAAGCAACATCAGAAGGACTAATAGCAGAAATGATGATTCATATGTTGAAGGATCAAGAGTAGCTGCCTGTAGATTTGGATACCTGCTATTACTGTCATTGTTATGAACATCAATAATGGCACGACAGTAATTGCTGGCAATTAGAAGAGTAATTTTTTAACTACCTTTATTTTATGTTGTCATTAACCTGCAACCCTGACGCACCTCTGAGTGTTTGCAATGGATGAGGATGTCCTTGCTATAGGCTTTCATGATGGCACCAGCTCCAAAGCATAAGCCAAGAGGCAGCATGAGCAGATGCTGACACAGAGATGAAGAAGGTTCGGACTCAGACAGCTTGCTAGCTTGCAACCATAACGCAAATCCTAGCCATCATGGAGGAGACAGGACAAGCCTTTCTACCCATCAAAAACGACAGTCACTTTGATGGTGACTGACACATTAACTACTGACAATTGAAGTCCTGGATATATGAAGTCCTGTTTGTTTGTAAGAAATATAAAGCAGAAGCTCTTTTGTAAGTTCCTCTCCCTCGTCCCTGAAAGGTAAAGCATGATAATGCCAGAAAACCATCTAATACAGTCTGTTGCCTACGATGTCACCTAAGAGGAAGCATTACCAGCGATTATTTTGTCTTTGGAGGCTTCTTGGTCAAGTCTTTATTGTTTCCTTTATTTTTTTATTTTATAATTTGTTGTTGTTTATTTCCTCCTTCTGTTTCTTGCTGATCTACGGAGCCTCTGGTTTCTTCACTGTCTCTGAAGTCTTAGGCTAAGATCTGTCCAGCGTGGGCTCAGGGATTGCAGATGGGGAGAAATCCAACTCAGCAGTCACAGTGCAAACACCCTTCTCCTCTAATGCTCTCCAGACTGGTTTATGGGATTTTCATGGCATAAATTTCTAGGGATGGCCCTAATTCATACACCATCCCCTCACCCCCGGGTCATGCTGCCCCAGAAGACGGTTGGACTAGATGATCTTAGAGGTCTTTTCCATCCTGAATTTCTCTATGATTCCCTTTGAGGTGGGGACACGAGATGGTGTTGTCAGCACATAGGCATGAGCAAACAAAAGCTGTCCTGCCAGCTGAGGAGTCAGGCGGTCCAGAGGCGTTCCCCATCTCCACCACAATCTTCCTGTGTGACCTCAAAGGAAACATTTGGAAAGCCATTGGGGAAAGGAGGATGCTGCAGGTTTGTGACTCTTAATTGTGGGTGTCTCCATGGGTGTAGGTGACTGATTTCACATTACAGCCACCAAGGACCAAAACAGCACTGTCCAGTGGAGGTTAAGAAGCAGTTTAACTGGCTGGATTTTCACCTAACCCATTTGCCTAAGTGTAAGCACACCACACATTATTTGAGATGCCCAAAACATCTCCAGCCAAAACACTCCCAGGCTCTTCTTGCTGCTGTAACCACCGGTTACATGGGGATGCTGTGTTTCATTTCTCTGCATGATAAGAGGAGTCCAGATCTCTGTGCCTGACTGATGGGCATTAACTCTGTGAATAATAACAAAGGAGTTTTGCTTGGTTTCTGACTTAAGTTACAGTGCTGGGTGCTGGTATGAATCAAGTTTGGGTTCATCTCGGATGCAAGATCTCAAAATGAATGAATATTGCACAGCTCACACGCTGCCATCTTTCTTCGTTTCGTTCCAGACTTAAAATAACTTGGTGTGCCTGGGTCTCTCTCCCCAGCGTTTAAAAACTCACAGCAAAAAAACGATATTCACATCAGTTCAGTGATCCAGCATAGCAAAGACATAGTCCTGCTGTCACCAGGGAGGAAAAAATCAAAATTTAATGTAGGCTTGAAAGGAAAGGAACAAAGATGGGAATTTCTTAAGCCAGTTTTACCACAACAAACAAACAAACACACAAAAATCTTGTTAAATGATCCGCTGTTGCTTCCTGCCTTTGAAGGCACCATAAGAGGATCACGAGCGCTGCTTGCCTAGACAGCATCAATGTTATCCTAATCCCAACATAAATAGTCTTGGTCAAATCAAGGGCCAGTATGGTAGTATCAGATTCAGAAGTATCTTTTCTGCTTTGATATCACAGAATCACAGATCTTCAGCTGGATATAGGGTATGGGAGTCACGGCATTGCTGTGGATTTTAGTAACATTAGGGTGCAAGAGCTCCAATGTAAACAGCCCCACAAATGCATCTTATCCCTCTCTTGGGCTTTTTTAGCTTGGAGAAGGCTTTGAGGACACCTCATTGCAGTCTTCCAGTGCTCGAATGGAGCTTACAAGCAGGAAGCAGACTGACATTTCACACGATCTGATAGTGACAGAACAAGGAGGAATGGCTTTAAATGAAAAGAAGGGAAAATTAGGATAGATGTTTACTCAGAGGATGGCAAGGCATTGGAGCAGGCTGCCCAGAGAGGTGGTGGAGTCTCCTTCTCCGGAGACATTCAAGACCCACCTGGACGTCTACCTGTGCAATCTGGTTTAGGGAGCTCCCTTGGCACGGGGGTTGGACTCGATGATCACTAGAGGTCCCTTCCAACCCCTACAATTCTGTGATTCTGTGATTTCACCTATGCCAGGGAGGCCTGAGCCTGCCAGAAACACCCAGCTTGGCCTGAGCAGGGCTGGCTGTGGGAAGCCTGCTAAGGCCACAGCACAACACAACCCCATCTCCATTCAACCGTGCCGGAGTGTTATCTCTATTTCTAGCAGGCCACTGACCTTCCCACTTCTGGATAGGGCTTCCACCACCATGCTCAGGCCCAGACCCAAGCCCTCCCTTTGCAGCAGGATGACATCCCTACACCCTGTGCTCATGCTGCAGACAGACACATCTATAGAATCATGGAATCTCAGAATCATTAAAGCTGGAAAAGATCACTAAGATCAACTAGCCCAATTATCAACCCATCACCGCCACGCTGACTAAACCACGTCCCTCAGTGCCACATCTACCCTTTTCCTGAAAACATTCAGGAAACTCAATTTCCTTCACCACCATCTTTCCACGGTGCCATAGGAATTGAATTTTGGGTGGTCCTGTGTGGAGGCAAAAGCTGAGCCCAATGGTCCTTGTGGGCCCCTTCTAACTCAGGCTATTTTACGATTCCCTGAGAGCCAGGAGAGTTGTGCAAGAGGGACGAAACACAGAGCTCCTCCCTGTTGATACTGGTGAATACGTGCTAGATGGAGTTCGTGATTTCCTCCTCCTGGACAAGGGCCACAGGGAGGGCTCTGCATTTCCCTGTTTAATCATTTACACCAGGGAAAAGTAGAGGTGGGATGAAATCCCAAGATCTCGGTGCCATGGAAGGTGAAACACTGTCAGGAGCCCCGGCCTGCCCATCCCACCTCTGCAGCCCCAATTGGACCCAGGGACTCCCACCAGGGCAAAGCCTTCCTAGAGGGCTGAGTGATGTGGAAGGGGCCACTGTTCACCACAGATCTCCCAGATAACACCATCACTGTGCCTATGTGACTCACACCCAGTTCCTCACCCTCCTCACCCCAAGAGAAATTAACTCCTTCCCACCCACAGCATCACACCCAACGTGCCAAGCTGTTACCTGGTGACCTGCTAACAAATGTAGCCACAAACAAACATGCATCACGATGCTGGCAGGATGTCTGAGACCCAAAGGGTGCCAGCGGGCAACCTGGTCTCTTCTTTGGGTCAGGAGTAACTCTGCATTCCCCACCCCCAACGCTATGATTTGGGTGGCACACATATTTCTGTCGGGTGAGCCTCTGATCTTGTGCTTTTAGGAGAGTTTTGCAGAAGGACTGATAGCACTCAGATAGATATACAATCTGCCACAGCGTTAATCCACCAGTATTTTGTACACATGCAGAATCAACAATGGGGCTTGGTCTGAGGAGAGCTTTGCAATGTGGTTCTCTCAACACAGTTCAAGGAACTCCGTGTATCCCATTCACTGAGTAGTGTGCTCACAGCTCCAGAGCCCCTAGCACTGTAAACAAAGCTGGAATGAGGGCATCAGTAAGACATAAACAGGAAGAGTAAGAGAAATCTGTGTGTCACCGATGGGAGGGCCCTGTTTCCAAAGAAACTGGGTGGATTCTTAAACCACAGAGAGCAGGGCTGGGAAGGAGGTGAAGAGGTGACCTCCTCCTTACTTCTGCCCCAAGGCAAAAGCAAGTGTGCCTGAACAGGTTCTTGGTTCTCTCAGTTTAATCTGCCCTTGAAACATCCCAGTTCACAACATTAGCTACCCCCACTTCTGCTAAGTCTCTGCCTTTGTTGCCCTATGTGTAAAAAGGGAAATGACCAGAACAAGAGGATCTATTGCTGGGTTATTGGAGAGGCAATGGGGAGAGGAATCTTTGTTTAATGATTTTCACATTTGGTGAAAATCAAGAAATAAGAAGGAAATATTGTGTACTTTGGAGTCTTCACACCTGCTGGTATTGGTTTGATACAGCTACAAAACAATATCAGCCCGATGAAAGATGGTCCAGGTGCACACACATAAGCATGTTTGGTTCTTCTTGTGCTCCTCCAAGCGTAAGATGAGTGTCTGCTTTACAGAGAAGTTCCCAGTGCAGGAACTGTGACTAGATTACCTAGGGACATCACGTACCTCCTTTTAACTACAGGCTGAAACACACTTTGTGGGCTTTCTGTTATGCTGGGCGTGGGAAATGGTTTATATTGCAGTCCTGGACTTCCTTAAAAAGGTCAACATCTGGTCAATTGGGCCAGCGTCCTACTTCAGCAAGGAGAATGGCACAAAGGTTATTAATTTTGTCCCGTACTGCATGTATATTATGCTTATGTGAGAACTGGATCACAAATAGATTCAAACATGTTTGAAAAAGGGCAACCCTTTCATGGCGCTAATTGTAATACCCTCAGGCTCTGAACTCTGTTTCTTCAGAAGTTACCATGGGCTTCCAAAGCTGCTGAATTTCAGGTCCAGACCAACATCAGTCCAACACTTTGCCTGAATCAGTAACTCTCAGTCCTGTGCAAAATTGTATTCTATAGCTGGTTTGACATCCTGTACGTGTTTAGCTCTGAAGTCACTGCTCCCATCACTACTCAGAACACCAAACCTGTGCCATTAAATCATCTCACAGCTCTCTAGCAGACAGTTAAGACTCAGGATGGCCTTTAGGTATTACTGTGCAACTTAGCCGTGCTTAAATCCCCTTAGCTGAGAAATATGATGAAAATGTATCTAGGAGACCAGTGATCAGTGACACAGCTTCTATTCTTGACAGATGCTCAAGCCCAATTTTCCATTGATAGCAATTACTGAAAACTTGGCCCTCATGATTTATCCAAGGCTCTTAAGGGCTTAATATTTGCTGTTCTTCCGGCACAGAAATGGAGAGTTTAAATATAAAACCTGCCTTGAAAAGTTCTGTGCTCTCCAATCAGCCAGTAAATTTCTTACAGATGATAGCACCCTGATCCTGGCATAATCCAATGTTTCATAAATGTCTTAAAAGATTAAGGCAGTATTTTCTGCCCAAGTGACAGTGGAGATTCGCATCTCTGCAGAGTAAACACTGGCAACAGTATTGCATAAGAGCCAGCGATTTTGCTAAAATTCTCCTCTGTGCTTCCTTACAAGGGCAGTTACACAGTCAAAAACCTTCATCTACCAAAAGCAATCCCACTCATTAAACAAGATGTTCTAGCAAACAAACAAGCACACACCAGATAGGAAGGAAGGGAAGGTAGCTGAGCTGCATCGCCTGACTGACCTGGAAAGAGAATTTAACTTCTTAATGACTCAGCCTTGCTTGTTTTGCTCTTTTGTTCAATATCCAGCTGCAGCGCTGGGAGCATGAGCCTGGTAGAATCAACATTCCCCTGAGCCCATAACTTGCAAGGCTCTGTGCCCACAGAGTTCATAGAAGAACTAAGAAATCGCTACACGTTGTCCTGCCTAATTAGCCATGCTCCATTAGGGACAGAGAGTCAGAACTGTTTGAGTTGGAAAGGACCCTCAAAGGTCATCTAGTCCAACTCCTCTGCAATGAACAGGGACAATAAAACAGCTCCATCAGGTGCTCCGAGCCCCATCCAGCCTGACCTTGAATGTCCCCAGGGTCAGGGCTTCTACCACCTCTCTGGGCAACCTGTGCCGGTGCCTCACCACCCTTACTGTAAAAAACATTATACTCAATGTAAATCTTCCCTCTTTTAGTTTGAAATCATTTCCCCTTGTTCCATCACAGCAGACTCTGCTAAGGAGTCTGTCTCCTTCTTATAGTCCCCTTTTAGATACTGAAAGGCCACTATCAGGACTTCCTGGAGCCTTCTGCTGCTCTTTCTGCCAGAGGGTCCCCTCTTTTCCAGCTTCTTATAAGTCTCAACAACAGTAATGATAAATTAAAGTCAGTGCAGACAGTAGTGGGTGTCTGCACGTGATACTGTCATCTAACTCCATGCCATTCATGAAGAGACATCACCTAGGATAAGATCTCCCAGGCATCACTGTTACTCAGGGATGCTAAGTATCCTCACCTGGGTTTGGGACGGGCTTTACAACTCAGTTCTTCTTACTGCCTCATCATAGTGCATTCTGAACAGGGAAATTAAGGGACAGAAGGTCTGGATTTACTGCACACAGTCTCCTCTAAGGGACCTGAGTGAGGTTAAGTAATTAATTGAAGTACCTTCTCTCAGCAAGAGAGACCTTCCTGGCTGCTGCTAAAGAAAGAAAAAACATTTTACTGCTGAAATCTGGCAAGCTACCTGCGCAGAGAGGGTATTTTTGGCAGAGCTCCTCTAAGAGAGAAGAAGATAACATGATAAGTGGACGAAGGCAAGTGGGAACCAAAGAGAAGGAGACCACAACAGCTTAGTCACTTGGGAAGCAGATCAGAGTCTGTGAGACAGCTCAGGACATTTATGAGCTGGAAGGGGAAATGAGCACAAGGAGGAAGAACTGGAACAAGGAAGAAGTTCTGAAAAGATGGCTTTTTTGCCACTTCCAGCTTGTATTTTCAGGAAAAGCTGGGAACACACAGCGAGGAAGAGAGTAAACACAAAGCAGCTGTCTAATTTTTTGACATACGTTCACACAGGTGGTCACACAGTGAATGCACTCACTGAAATAGTGTTTCAAAGCCAGGCACGAGATTGTTTGCAGAAAACAACCAACATTAATGCTGGAAATAAAAACCTCTTGTGCTCTGCCCATGGGAATGCTGCAGCCCAGCAGTGAGAAAGCAACCCAGCCCTGCCATCAAGCCAGAAAACAGCAGCAGGATTAATAAGTAGAGCTCAAAAAAATAGAGAAAGCTGAGGAACAAACAATTTATATCATGACTCAGAGGACAGACCTGTTCTAGGAAGCCACTTCTGAATGAAAAAAGGAAGCAAGGCTTTTAAGGTCATTCAGTTTTTGCAAATGATGCCCTGCAATTGAGTTTCCATGGGCCATAAGAAGATAGCACATGGGTTACGGTGGAAAATAGGGGCTCTCTTCAATCCTTCTGAGCCTCAGCAGGGTAAACATGATGCTAGGATGGTAGAAATGTCAGAGCCTGTGCCAATCAGAAATAAAAATACATGGAAAACTGCTGACGTAGCTGCCAAGGAGATTGAAGAGCTGAACTAAGTTAGAGCAGGTCATTTCCAGAGTGCTCGAAAACTGTCTTCAAATTATCCGGTCAAATGAGCGTTCAGTAAGCACAGACTCTTTTTGGGCCTTAGGGGGAATTCAGACAAGAGGTTTATTCAGCTGCTGGGTGATGACTAAAACTTTCTGAATCACGTGAGGGATAAATTATTGCTGCAAACCAAAGACTCAGCTGGCCTGCAGGGCAGGCTTGGAGGAAACCAGGGTAGGAGCTGGGGCAGGGTCCTTCCTGAGCTCTCTGGGGAAGCTGACTGTAAGAAGAAAGTTTTTTTGCTAGGGTTCGTTTTCAGACAGTTTTCCTTTCTGGCTAGGAAATCCCCTTATGCAGTCACTGTGCACATCTGTTTCTCTCTCTCCACTCAATAATTTTCACCCTAGGGCTCACAAAAGTACAAAGAACGGGTGTCCTGTGGACGCTGTGAACGTGGATGGGCAAAAAGCACCGTGCTTGGGATCAAAGGGTTTGAGCAAAGTGCCATGGGATCACAGTCCCTCTGTATTACTGGGAAGGAGAACCATTGGACTACACAAATAGCATGTACCCATGGCACGAAGGGGAGCAAGTCAGCTAGACCCCAGAACACCTGTGTGCACCATCTCAGGACGCCTGGGCTGGGAGACAAAGGTCAGTGGGTAGCTGATCTCTTCCTGGTAGCTCACTGACAGGATGGAGACAGCCATCACTAGCAGATCCTCCAGGGGACAAAAAAAAAATGCATATGAAACCAGCAAGTTGTCGCCCACCTAGAAGGAACTCAAGAGACTGAACGCGACTCAGTAGATAGCATCCTTTGCATCCATGCCAATGCAGGGAACCTTGGACGAACAGGTTGGATACTGATGTTTCAGTGCTGAAGTAGTGGGTATGCATTTCTTGATGCTCATAGAATCAAAATATGAGTTGGAAGGGGCTTCTAAAGGTTATCTAGTTCTACTCCCCTTCAATGAACAGGGGTCACCTACAGCTAGATCAGAACGGTCAGAGCTCGGTCCAGCCTGACCTTGAATGTCTCCAAACATGACACCTTCCTGTCGTGGTTCTCTATCCGTGCAGAGGTACTACTAAATTTCGAAAAACAAACACAAAAAGTGTGAATGCGACAAGAGACAACAGTTTTGGGTTGTATTTGGTTTGAAAGTCAAACCGCCTTCCCCTCTACAAAGTCTCTTATTGTGCATTACAACATTGTCACAAGACCAATTCCTACAGCCACAACCAGTGTTTGCTTCTTCATTCTTCTCCCTGAGCACTCTGGGGAAGAGAAGGACCGCCTTCTCCATACCCCTGAGCATCTGCTTTTCCAGAATGGTCAAACCCACCTCTCTCAGCTTCTTCTCATGTCTTGTGCTCCCCACTGGATTTGAACTGATTTGTTGGTCTCTCTTTTTACTGGAAGAACCAGAACTGAACACAGTGTTCCAGCTTCAGGTTGGATATTAGGAAAAAATTCTTCTTGGAATGAGTGGTCAAGCATTGGAGCACGGTGTCCAGAGAGGTGGTGGAGTCCAGCAATGGATGAATCAAAGCCATTTCAGAAGAGCCAGATAGTCTTGCTTTCTCTCTCTGTAACACATCTCTGGAAATCTCATCCAAGAATGAACCCACAGATACATCTTGTTACTTGACAAACACCAGGCTTTGAGCAACAAGAACAAACACCTGCACCTCTGTCAAAAAAGCTTCATGCATTTGTTGCTGTGAACTAGCAACCCTTCCTCCATTTTGACTTCTGTGTCCACACCATGCTGCCTGACAAACTGTCTCCCACAACATCACGTCTGCTGAGGAAAAGCAGATGAGGAGCAAACATTGGAGAAATGAACAACAGAGGGCTCCTGCCAGCTTGGAGATGAAAGGGTGCATTTAAATCGTTAAGAATACATGACTTTGTGGTTGTTGTTCCAAAGCAGGAGCTCAGATCAGTTTTTAATTACTTCCTCACCTCTACAGGCTCCATTAGCATGTCATTCCCTGGCTGATAGAGCGCACAGTCCAGAAGTGAGAGCTGTGAGACAGGACGCCTGGGTTGCCTCCTGAAGTCTGCCCCTGACCTGCTGGGAAACGCATCTCAGCCTGGGTTGTGTTTGCACATTTTGAGACTGAGTCTGCCCGCGTGGTGGTTTTGTGCAGCATGTGTCACTGCAGCTGCGGTTTCCACTGCACTTATCATCATGGTACTATAATGCTTCCTTGTCTTATAGAAGTGTCAGGAAGATTAGTTGATGTTTGCTCAGCGCTGGACAGATTCAAGGAGAGGGGAAAGGTCCCCTGCCAGCTCTTCCTTCTCACTGAACAAATGTAATTCTCTCTCATGATGTTTTCAAGCTCTGCCAGGATCCCTCTGCTTGCTTTTACTTCCTCTCCCATTGTGGCCCTTGCAGACCAAGGCCCCAGAGCACAGCTTCTCCACTCAGCACACTGGGACTTTCTCACAGGAGACATCAAGGCTCTTAAAAAGCCCTTCTTCTTTTTCAGATTCTCTCTGTACAAACTGGGAAGCATCCTTGGCCTCAAACAGCATGGAGCAGTGTCAGGTGGGTGTGAGGAAAATGTTCTTCACCAGAGGGTGGTGGGCATACCCACAGGTGTGATCCACCACAAAGGCAGAAAAGAAGCAGCCAAGCATCTTTGGGTGTATGCTGAAATATCATTCAAGGAACAAAGGAAGAAATCTCTCTCTCTTTGCTTCCTGGAGATTAAACGTTGCAACGAATTCATCCCCAGGAAAGAGAAGACAGGCTAGTCCTGAATTAGCTCTGCTTTCTCATACAGCCCAATGCATGCAAAAATCTGTGTTGCTCCCAGCTGATCCTGCTGACAGTGGGGCTGTGGCAGATCTCTGGGGCTCTGCTTTGTCAGCCCAGCACAGCTGCAGGGCAGGGGCATCCCAACAGCAGAGGGTAAGAGAGGGAAAACAAGTCATCAGCATCACTTCAGGAGAGCAGAAACCACCTGGCTGCAATGGGGAACATGCATTTACTCCCAGCTGTAAGCCATATAAACAGCAGTTGAGTCGATGCCAACCTCAGAACAAACAGATGTTGCAGGAGAAAAAGCAACCCACTAGCAGAAATCTCCTCAGCAAAGCATTCCCATAGTCCCCGCTGGGGAGGACTTCGTGAGGCCTTGGCCCAGAGTTTTTTTTAAACCTTATCCTTTAAAATAATCAAAAAGAGGACAGCTAAAAGATAGGAATCTCAGCAGCCCGTGGCCAGAATCACAGAATGGGTGAGGTTGGGAAAGACCTCTGGGTCCATCTGGTTCAGTCCTTCTCAAGCAAGGACACCTACAGCAGGGTGCCCAGGACCACACCCAGGTGACCTCTAAAGATCTTTTAAGAAGGAGACCCCATAAGCTCTCTGGGCAACGCATACCACTGCTCTATCACCCACACAGTAACTCAGTGCTTCCTGATGCTCAGACTGAACCTATTTGCCAGGCTCAGCAGTGCAGCCAAGTAGAGCAGCAAGTCAGGCTCCTGCTTTGAAAAGGGGGACACACACCACAGTGCCTGGCCAGGTTTTGCTAGTCAGCACGGGAGCGGTTGCTATGGTAGTAGGAAAATCTCTGAGCTGATTAGGATTAGGTGTTGGTTTCCCAAAGACCAAACACTCTTCACTAAGAACTTCTCTGGTGTTTCTGCTGGGCCATGCCCTGCTCAATACGTGCATATGGGAGTGCAAAGGGACATACAAGTTGACTCCTTGCTCAGCAGTCTGTCGCTTGCTCAAACTCAGGATTTCACAGATGTAAGGACAGCCCCCTCGTTTTAGTATCTAATCCTCCCCACATTTATTGGCCTGAGAAGCAGATATCTGAATGGAACAAACTGCTCAGAGAGATTGTGGATTCTTCCCCTTTGAGATCTTCAGAAGTCACCTGGATATGGCTCTGGACAACCTGCTCTGGGTGTCTCTGCTTGAGCAGACGGACCTAGAGACCCCTTCCAAACTCAGTCATTCTGTGATTTTGCAAGCAACACTGCTGTCCATGTAATGAAACCACAAGGTTTCTCAAATGGCTCTGGCAAGGAGGGTCTGTGACCAGCTGCTGTTTCTCAGAGTCATGGGGCTTAAGATACGTGGGGCGTACAGCGCTAAGCAATCTGCCCTCTTGCAAAACTCGGCACTGATCATCTCTGCCAAGCCCACAAGTTCTCTTTGAGCAATAATTTTGCTGCCTTGACTCAGTGATCTCCAGCCATGGGGGACCTACTGTCCACCAGCTATCCCAGGTGGGCTCAAAACCCCCACTGGTTAAAAACAGGAGGGCACCCAGCTAAGCCTGTCTCCAACCTCAGCAGCAGGTGGTTGGACATGGTTTGGGTTTTCTCAATGTGGCTGTAGCACTGTTCTCCCCCTGGCTTCTCTTTGCATTGACCTCATCCAGGTCAGCTCATTTGCTTCTGTACTTCACCACCGCTCTGGACTTCACACAACACAGCCGTGTCCACACAGTGCCTGGGTTGCAGCTGTATCTCAAGAGAAAGCAAGCTAGCGTGTGAGATCTGACAGGCTCATAACAAACCCAGCTGGCTGGCACACACACCCAGCCCAAAACACCCCAGGCCACCACCCTCCCACCCTCCTGATACCATCACACCCCTCTGCATTTAATTAAAAAGGGATTAGAGCAGGCTGCAGGGACGTGGGCGATGGCTGAGGTCAGGGGGTGCCTTACGAACAGACGCCAAGCCCCACAGCTGGTGCTGGGACACTGGGTTATCTGCTGGGGATGCTGACTTCTCCAGGATTTGGGCAGGTCTCATCTGAGACCCAGGCAACGCATCCAGGCCATGTTTCTCTTGTAGAGAGGTTCTGGGAGGAGATCTGTGGGGCTAGGGTAGGATTAGTGGTACAGGAGCCCACAGGGAACGCTCGCGCCATAGTTCAGGTAGTGGGCAAATAGTATCACGGCACATCTCCAGAGCTTCTGCATCAGTCACTACGTGTCACCACCACAATCCCACCAGAGAAGTTCAGCCCAGGCAAGCAGCTCCGTTGCAACCACGCAGAGCTGTTCCAGCCCCTCCTCAGTTCCCAAAATGGGGTTATTTCAACACAGAGAGCACTGAGGTCCTTTCCAAATCAATCCAGCCTCACACCAGACCCAGTCATCCATTTTGCTTCAACCTCAAACACTGATCTTCCACAGTGGCTTGGCCTGATGAGCTCAACAAAGCTCCTGCTGGCCTTTCAAGGTCTTTCTATCAGTTCACTGCCCTTGCCATCCGCTCTGCTCAGGCTCTGACCTCTCTTTCAGGTCGTAATAAATGCTCTCAGTCTCATCAGCCTCAGTAATTGCTGCCATCCTCATAGTCCTGTCACCCAGCCTTGGAAGGTTTTCTCCCTCCACACCTTGCACTTGCCAGAAATCAGCTGATTCATCACTCTTTGCCTCAGGCAGCCCACGCAGCCACCGATGATTGAATTACTTAATGATTAAGCAGGGCCTTAAATCTTTGCAGCACTTAACATGTATTGACTAATTAATCGGAGCACCTACCTGAGGTAGGTTAGGTTCAGTCTTGCAAACAAACATGCCCACAGCTGCCTCGTGGGTTGAAGGCAGGTCTACCATCCCCATTGCCCGCATCCCCAAGGGACCTGTGAGGCACTGGCTCACTTTGTTGTAGGATCTGCTGGGACATCAGAGGCCACAGCACCCAGAAGACCACGTCCCTGGCCCATAGAATCACTGAGACTGGAAAATTCCTCTTAAGATAATCTAGTTCAATCATCAACCCATCACATTCATGCCCACTAAACCATTCAGTTCTTCAGTGCTACATCTACCCTCTTCTTGAACTCCAGGGACAGCAAGTCCACCACCTCCCTGGGCAGCCCGTTTCAATGCCTGATCACTCTTTCTGAGAAGAAATTTTTCCTAATATCCAACCTGAACCTCCCCTGGCACAACTTAAGGACATTATCTCTTATCACTGGTTACCTGGGAAAAGAGGCTGACCTCCTCCTTGCTACAGCCCCCTCTCAGGGAATTCTAAAGCCTAATCTTGACTGAGCTTTTCTCCTGCATTTTCTCTGGCCTTGCATAACTTTGTTTCATGACTCACCCCTTTCTCCTGCCACCAATGCTGATCAGGATTCACCAAGCTATGGGGACTCCACAAGCAGCGAGGTGCCCTTGGGATCCTGCTGGCTTTGCTGATGCAGAACAAACCTGGTTTCCTACCCAACAAGACTGGGTTCCATGATCCCGAGCAAACCTTTTTCCTTCAGTGAACTCACTTTTCACCTGGGAAAGGATAAAGGAAAACTCTGTGTCCTGCAGGTTCCCAAACGTACACGTATCTGGGATTATCCTGAACCAAGTGCAAGACCTTGTGTTTGGCCTTGTTGAACCTCATTTGGTTAAAGTGGTCCCACTTCTCAAGCCTGTCCACATCCCTCTAGATGGCATGGCATCCCTTTTGCCTCTTTCACCAAACAAGTTAATGGACAAAAGGACAGACAACCCAGATGTGCATGAGAACATTTCACTTCCTGCCCCCAGAAGGTTTTACCTCTATCCAAGTCCCTCAAGCAGCCTATGCCCTTTCCCCGCCTCCCTGCCTGGGGCTTCAGGTAATAAGTCTTGAGAGATGCTTGATGGAAAGGACCTGGCAGCAGAAAGGCACCCTGCAGACTAGCAGTGGTGCAAAGCAGCCATGCAGAAGAGAGCTTAATGTGAACAACCTTGCCCAGGAAAGATCAGCAGAGTCAAGAGTCCCTCTGCTCCAGCCATGCGGTGCCTGCAACAGTGAGCTACGGGCTTGAGCCAAAAGCATCAGTGTGCAGGTTGCAAAGGCTTCTCCACAGCTTGTGACAGTACCCTTCGTGCGTCCTACATCTCACACTGCTGAGCACAGGGCTCTTGCCTACCCTGTGGCTACAACATTTGCTTGCTTTCTTAACAGCATCGCCAAAGGGAGAAGACAGACTTCCACCCTCACCATGAAATCTACCCCAGAAAATCCCGAGTCCTAAAGCAGAGGAACTTGTAAACTAACACTTCACCTCTGGGTTAAAAAACCATCCCATATATTAGCAGGATTTTTCCTTTTTTTTTTTTTTTTTTTTTTTTTTTTTTTCCTTTCGTGAATATGTGCTGATCTCATTCATCCTGGGAAAAGCACTGGGTGTTCTCATCCAGGCTCTACCTGGCAAGCTGCACACGCTGTGGCAGAGGGAGCGAAGTTCTGAGCAGGCTCTGCAGTGGTGCCGCTGGGCAACCTTCTGCTTTCCTTCTGGAGCAAGAGCGTGGCTTCTTCACCCGGCGTTCCTGGGAGAGATGAAGGGTAAGTCAGCGAATCAGCTCCGCGCGCAGCAAGCATCCCCTGCTTTCTGCCATTGGGTCGGGATTTACCGGCAGCCGGGCGAGGAGCGTCTGCAGGGCTTCCTCCCCCAATCTCCTGCACAGGGAGAAAGCGAGCGAGTGTGTGTGTTTTTTTTTTTAATGCGCTGGATGCAGGCAGGTTGCGAGCTGCGCTTGGGGAATAAATCGATGGGGAACGTTCCTGATGCTATTTTAAACGCCGAGAGAAACCGCTAGCTAGAGACACTGGAATTGCTGCAGCAAGCCAAGTGCGGCGGCAGAGGGATCAGCTGTCCCTACAGCAGGGAAACCCCGCAGCGATGCGTGGGGCTGCGAGGCTGCTTCGCTGTGTCGGTGCATCTGTTCACGGCGACGTCGCAGTGACATGTCGGCTGCTGGATGAACCTCATTTCAATGCCGAAGTTAAACACGAGTCGCAGCCGAGCCGCTCAAAGGGATCCGCGCTGCTGCTCGTGTGAGCGCTGCATGCCTGGCCCCAAGGGGGATGCTCGCTGCATCCTCTGGGTGCTGCTGGAGGAGGTGTGTGAGATGAAAGGTGGCACCTGAGAACACAGCGCAGCATAAAAATAATGGATACTGCAGATCCGGCTGCTGCAGGAAATGCTCCCTCTGGAAATTGTAGCACGAGGAACCAGAAACGCAATTACGTGGGTTCTGCTGCAGCTCTTTTTTGAGGGGTCAGTGTGGGGGGAGGATGTTTGCTGGCAGTTAAATGAGGCAGCCTGGGAGGTCGGGGAAGAGGCAGAATTAGCAGACCAGCCTGCTGTTTGGAAATGGTATCTTCATCTCACAGCATCACACAGATCAATTCGATCTTGTCTGAATAAAAATGAAAAAGAAACCTATTTTCAGATACGGGACCCATTCTGAAAAGCCCATCCACCGCAGGGAGGAGCACCACTGTAAGCAGTCCTGGTTGAATGGCATTGGCAGACCTGCTGCTGGAGGAAAAGGCTGAGTTGCAGGGGGTTATTTTGCGCATGGATCGGGGAGAAGAGTGATGAGAGGAGGTGAGAAGTGCTCCCCTGTACCCTGCCTGACTGCAGCTGGTCAAACAGAACCGTTTTAACGCAGCTGTGATGCCAACTATGATGCAGGGCTGTCCCTGTGACAATTATTCCTGGTGCTCACAATCTCACAGCTAATACTGCAGCTTGTTCCTCAAAATCCAGAGCTGGATGCCCATTGCCACCATTGATGGATGGAGAATTGATCCTTCAATTGTCTGTGAATGGAGAGATCAATCCTGCGTGGCCACTACGTGCTACAGAGCTGGCACAGCCCTTCCTCCTCTTCTCTCTGCCTTCCTGGGCACACACGGTGGTGATGGGTAGACAGCTGAACTAGATGACCTCAGTGGTCTTTTCCAACCTTAATGATCACACATTCTCTATCAGCCCTGGTCTTCTGGGATGAAAGCTGGGGAAATGAGGTCTCCAAAAGAACAGACAGGCACTCACACAGGCTGCCCAGGGTGGTGGTGGAGCCACTGCTTTTGAAGGTGCCCACGAAGAGGGTACATGTCGCATTGTTTTGAGCAGTCACAGGCACAGGTTGTTGGTCGGACAAGGAGATCTTTGTGGTCTTTTCCAATCTCAATGATTCTATTAGTCCTCATGGTTGAAACCAAAGGGGTTTGAGCACTGCAGGCACTGGCAGCAATTGTTCTGATGATTTTAGCCTTGAAGATTCTGAGTTCAGTTCCTGTAATAACATCATTATAGCTGCAAAGGCTGGAGGAACAGCAGTAGGAGAATGAGATTGGTCCACCAGGGAAGGCTTGCAGCTCTCTGGCTTGCAGGAGCCATTCCTGGTGTGTTTTACTTTCAGCCTCCATCTGAGATAGAAATGGAGATGCAGCAAGGGCTCTCCCTTCGTGGCACCAGGCATGCAGACAGTTCATCAAGCAGGGCTTGGGAAGAAATTCCAGCTAACATCCCTGTGTTCCTGCCGTTTTTTTTTTTTTTTTTCTTGAAAACTTAATGCTGATTCCTTCTGATCATCCAGAAGCACTTTTGTTCTCTGTAGGTGACAGAGCACAGGCACAGGTTGCCCAGTGAGGTTGTGGAGTCCCCTCCTTGGAGGTCTTCAAAGGGTGCCTGGACATGGACTTGAGCATCCTGCTCTGAGATTCCCTGCTTGAGCAGAGGTTGGACCAGAAAGGCCTTTCTTATCTCAATCATCTTGAGCCTGTGACAAATGATCTGGATGACAATGGATCTCTTCATCCACCTCCAAAGCATGGTCGCTGCTTTGTCTAACAGGGTTTGGAAACCTATACCTAATCCTCTATGGAAGTGGGTATAGCGTTTTGGCCCTGTCATTCACCCATCTTCCCACTGTGATTTATTCCAGCTGCTCAGAGCAATAAAGCACCACAAACTTATCTTGCATGAGCTGCTTTCCTGAACTGATCCACATCAAATGTCCCTATCTGCCCTGAAATCATCTGCAAGTTGCTTTGAGATGGATCCAAACACCAAAGAATCAAAACTAGGTGAGGGCAAACATTTCCAGCATCCCAGAGCGACGGGAATTATCACACATGCACAACAAACACCTTGCTAGCAGCTGCACGCATGCAAGAAGACACTAACCTGAATAGCAGCCAGACCATATTTTTCTATGCGAACGCACCATTCTTGAGCAATTTTTCCAGCACATCCCACGCCAACAGGTTTTCCTTGAACACCGCACAGCAGCGTTTATCATCTCGTGCCAGGTTTTCTTTTCCTAATCGTAAGGGCTGGGAGGATTCTCATGTAGCACTTGGTGTCTTTGTGCCCTGGTCGAGCAGAGAGAGTGATGTAGCCTCAGAGTGCTCAGGGAACGAAATTCAGCACTGAACCGGCGCAGGTTTCACTGATCCTATTTGATGTTAGCAGCTCTGCTGAAGTCACAGAATCACAACAGGGTTGAGGATGGAAGGGACATCTGAAGGTCATCTTACCCAAGTCAAGATCCCAACATCCCACAAAGGCCCCAGGCCTTCAGCTAGGTACACACATGGAAGTCTACTAATGTGTCTTCCCTCTTCTCACTGCAGTAATGGCTCTCCCAGGAAGGGCATCTTGATTCTTTGAAGCTGACACACACTGTAGAAACTGCTGCTACTCAGATTTGCTCAACATTGGCATTAGCTATTAGTCTGTGGTATACTTTGCTAAATTAGATGGGATCTTAGTGGTCAAAGGGCCACGGAGGGAGCACGGACAGCGTCACTAAAGTTGTGGGTATAACTTAAGTCCAACATATTTCCCAGCTGGCTCAATGCAGTCACTCTGAGTTTATATTTTATTCATTGACCAAATTTGACCATCCTGAAAAGTCCATCAACTCTAACATATACACAAAAAAATCTGCTTTCCCCAGTTTTCTTATCCGAACGTGACCTTCATCTTGCTTGGTCACGACAGTTTTACAAGGGAGAGAAGAGCAAACTGTAATTAGGCAAAGGCAGACTGATCACTATCCCGATGTGATACTGGAAGCAGACAGGATCAGCTCGACGCATCTCTTGATACGTTCTTTCAAACCTATTTTGGAGCATTTGACATTGTTAGCTAATTGTTAGGCACAGGAGAAGTTTCTGGCTGGGATCACAAGCACGTCATTAGCTGGGGATTCCTGCTTTTGAATCCTGTGTTCATGAACCCTGAGCCTCCGGAGTGAAGAAACGGTGGCAACAGTTCACATATTCCACAGTTCTCATCTGAACATCCCAAGCAGTTGAATCTCTCCTCAGCACACAGCATTAGCGGGCTGCTCTGCAGTCTATCAGGAAGCTTTGGCAGACACAGTGGGGAGACTGGAAGCTCCTGGCATCCAATTTGACAAGTCCATTGTGCCGAGCAGAACAGTGGACTCTTCTGCAGCCGGGCAAGAGCTGTGGCTCTCCACACGTTGCACGGGCACTAAGGCCTGCAAGTGAGGGAGCCAGGCCCACGTCGCCTCTTTGTGTGTAGTCTGGGCAGACACATCCAGGTCACTCACTCCAGACAGCATTCACGACCTGCGTTTTTGTCATCTTCCAGTTGCCTGGAGGGGAGCTCAGTGCTTTGGCAGCAGACTCACCGCTGTCCCCAGGGTCCCTGGAGCACGGCCGGAGCGTGTGGCAGCTCAGGGACTTGGAATGGGGCCACTGCGGCCTGCTTGGATGTGAGATGGCTCACGCACAACCATGGTGCCTTTCGGGTTCATCTGGGCACAGAGCTCATTCCTCGCTGGCTGAAGAGACATTCAGGGACAGGGTTTACCCTCTCTTTCCTTCTCCTTGCTCCTTGTAGTGCTGTTTTCGGCTGTGATACAGCTAACTCCTATGAGGAATGGATGCAAAGGGGAATAAAGGTCATCCACAGCCAAGTCTATAGTTATCTCCCCCCATGTCTTGGAATACAGTATTCAAACTTTGGGAAGCGCTTGAAAATGAGTAACTGAGCAGGAAAAGCAGATTTTGGCAGCTGTGAAAAGGAAAGGCAAGCTTTATCCATGCCCCGGAGAGAAAGGGGAAGGTTGGCAGCGTATGAGGAAGGAGACTTGGCCATACTTCTTGTTGGGCTAACAGGAAACACAATGGCTTGATGATGGCTCTCATGTTCAAGGGGCAGTGTGTATGCCCCTCCTGTGCTTGCCTGAGATGCCCCTTACACCTCTGAGAAGGAATAAAAAAAAAAACATGTGATAGCCCATTCTCCTAGGAGATCTTGCCTTTTGTTGGCCAGCTATCTGTTCCAAAAAAAGTACTTTTCTCTTCCACCCTGGAGAGAGAACCAAAAGTGCAGGAACAGCTGAAGATCAACATGCTGCAGCGAACCCGACACCCTCTGCAACACCTGAGAGAGCAGAAACTTTGCTTGCTTTGTTTCTACACAACCGATCAATTGAAAGCAGATGATGAAACTCAGTGGGTTAGCATGTTCCTGCAGGATGCTGGGGTGGGGGGACAGAGCTGAACATGCACACTTGATATGCGCACTCTGGTGAGACTTGAAGTCCTCCTGCTGGCTCATTTTGGTCTCAGTAAGGAAATGCTGATTCAGAGCAATCCGTCTGGATGGCAAAAAAAAATGCTGTCTTCCTGCAGCTTCTGCATCTTGTTCTGCCTTGTTACCTTCCTCCCTCTTTATTTCTCTTTCATACGCTTCCTTTATTCCCTCCCTCTAGCTTCCGATGGGGTCACATAGGCATGTGTGTTTATTTTCTCAGGGATCACTCATCCATCCTCACTGATGCTAACAGCATCTTTCTATTCCAGATCTTTTGATACCTTCTGTCCTACGTACTCTCTTAGACCTCTCTCTCTCCTACATCTTCCAGACGGTGTTTAATTAGTATTTAAAAGTCAGCTTGGCTAAAACAGAGCTTTCATAGAATCAGAGAATATCCTGAGTTGGAAGGGACCCACAAGGATCATCATGTTGAACTCCACCACACCGTTCCCTCTGGTCCTGCTGCTGTCACAAGAGAGCAGAGCTGTTTAGTGCTGCCTTTGTGCTGACGATGCTCCAGTTACCATTGCTACAAGGAGAAGAAATCAAGGCAGAACTGTTTAAGTTCTGTGCGCCTGAAAAATCTGTTTAAATCGGCTCAGAAAATAAATAAATTAATAAATAAAACAAGGTTAGAATCTGGATGGAAAATCCTCTCCAGATCTTATGCTTAGTGTGGGCACCTCTGCCAACCAGCGCTGTATTTAATAACATAGGCACTGCCTCCCCTCTGCTACCCCTACTACCTGTACCTTTCTAAATAGCACTTACCTGCCTGCTGTTTCTGGCCAGAGGCAGAGAAAAAGGCTCAAACCAAGACAGAATCTGCCCATGTCCTTATCTGTAAGGCAAGGAGCCACCAGAAGAGGAAGATGAGGAGAGGATCTAGGAGGAGGCACCTGAGGGACAACTGAGACCCCATCAGGACAACCGCCCTGATGCCAGCCCTGAGGAAGCCTTAGAGTAGACAAGTCCACAGAGCGCTCAGGAACTTCATCTCCACGCTGTCAAAACTATCCTGTAGTCCCCACCCCCTAAAAAAACACTCAGTGAATACAATAACAGGGTGTTAAAAATGGGAAGTGTTCGTAGAGGGAGACCAGCTTGCTCTGCTACCCAAGAACTGCATGTCCAGGAGTTCCTTTTGATGTAAATGTGTGAAACGCCACATTTACTGCAAGACTAAAGTGTAGCCATGGCAACGTGATTATCAAACGGCTGCATATGGAAACATAAACTCATATAGGTTTCTGGCTGGTGAGATTAAACTACTGAGGGACAGGGCTCCAAGTACGCCAAGCTCAGGCTCCCCGTGTCCAAAAGGAATCACCTCCAGCTTTGAGCCTGAGACAGTTTCCTGTTTGACATCCAAACTGTCTCTGTTACACCTCGAGCAATCGTCAGGCTGTATTCATAGGCTTACCATGTGAGAAAACAGGCTGTGCAGCCAACGGGTGCTCAGGGCATTCCCCCACCCACAGCACACTCATGTGACAGTGATCGGGTGACATCTGAGGGGGAAGAGCAAAGCTGGCACGTCGGCAACCTTACAGCCTCCAAGCATTGATCTTCTTGGTTCTTTCTCGCAAGCAGGGCACACTGATTTTCCACAGCCACCAGCAAGTGGCTGAGCCGCAGTACTGCAGGTAGGACAAGTCCATCTCATCCCTAAAACATCCAACGAACGCTCCCATAATGTCATATAGGAATTGACAGGATGACTTCCTCCTCGATGGGACGTTCCTGTAGTTAATTAACCTCTGATCTTTATTTCCAGTGGGAAAGTCTCATGCTTCTGTCTCTGGCAAATGACTCCCGCAGCTCTTCACACAACAGATCAGGCAGCCTGCTAAAATCTGGCACCTGCTGCTGCTGCAGGTATTTATGGGGACTGATCACATCCTTTTTAATCTTATCTCCTGTGAGCCAAACACGCTGCAGCTCCACCAAGTGCTGGTTTCCAAACCCACTTCCAAGCTCACAAAGTCCCACATCAACTACGCTTTAGGGATCCTGTTCCACAGGCAGCATGTTTTCTATTTTCTGTTTGAAGGAAAAGTTTTGCAGGAAATTTTTGCTGGAATAAAACAGTATCTTATCATTAAAGAGAACCTTTTCTCCTTAAAAAAAAAAAAAAAAAAAAAGAAAACAAGATTTTATAAAACGCTGTTCTTTAATAAAAAAAGAAATAGGAAACTTACGGAAACTACTGCACTGTTAATCACTATTATTCAAACCATTTTCTTATGAATTCCTGTGGCCTTGCAGATAGAGGGAGCTCTGTGTCAGGGGAAGTTTAGGTTGGCTATTAGGAAAAATTTCTTCCCAGCATCAACAGTGAGGTATTGGAACAGGCTGCTCAGGGAAACAATGGGGTCACAGTCCCTGAAGGTGCTCAAGAAGAGTATATGTGGCACTGAGGGACGTGGTTTAAAGGTCGTACAGACATGATGGGGATGGGTCGATGGCTGGATGAGATGATGTAAAGGTTGTAAAAGCAAAGAGACCAGCATGAACAAGGTGTTACAACAGAAGGAAAATGAATGCTCGCCCATCTACAAAGATCCAGGTTTGCAGGGAATAAATTCCACAAAGGAGGGATCTCTAACAAGGGATTCTTCCTCAGCGGCAGTCAGCCCTTAAATGAGGTCTGAGAGGAGTGCAGCCTGGCTCCACCCCTTCTGGTCACACAGGTGAATCACCCTCACCTGTGCTCCCAAGGCTGACCAGACCTTTCCTTCAGGTGCTCATTCAGTGGTGACTCAGCAGTTCCCATACAGATGATCTTAGTGGTCTTTTCCAACCTTATTCTGCAGCAGATTGAGCATCTGAATTTTGGGTAGCCATGAATCATTGCGTAAAGAAAGGCACCGCTGCACGGCTGTTAGCAATGCCTGATGCAAAGCTCAGCATGTGGGAGCATCGCTGTGCTGCCCGACCATCCAAGCCGTGCCACAGTGGCAGCTGCCTGCTCCCCAAACTCGCTGTCTGCTGCAGAGAGGAGGCAAAGCTGTTATCTGAATGCTCTCCATGTCACGCCGCCCTTTGCAGTCCCTTGATCTCCGTAACCGGAGATTACTAACAGGAGTGCCAGAGCCTGAAGTGGCTTAAAGCCATTCTGCTCATTGCTCGATGAGTGGATGAAATCTGCAGGCACCAAGCAAGTCAAGAGCTTTCCGCTTCCCACAGAAAGGAGTACACCAAGCGGCCTGCCTCGTTGAGCTGCTTTTATGAATGGAGCTAGAAAAAAGCAGATGATGTTAAGTTGTTGCTAAGATTTCTTTTTTTTTTTTTCCTGCTGCCCTGACTGCTCCGGCCAATGCAAGCCCCAGCATCCTGAGCACTGCGCAGCCCTGAAATGAAGGAAGCTGTAGGGACAGAAAACACAGCTTCCCATGCTGTGCTCAGCAATTACGCAATCCCATACCTGCAATTATTTCTGGCAAGGTTGATTCACCTCATGGGAGACTTTTGGAACAGGGCAGTGCTTTTCTAGGGAGTGTCACTCATCGGGCGAACGTGCCTTCCAGAATTGCTTTTATTTTATTTATTTTTTTTTAAATATGTAAGTAATTGTTTCTTTACAGTTTGGTCTTTGCTTTTTAATGACTCACGCTTCTACCTTGTCAGCTTTCAACACAGGCCCTGCCCTCCCTCGCAGTGCTACAATCCTCCCAGCTCTCACCCACTGCATCAGGTCAGCCAGGGTAAAATAGGGAATGATGAGAATTCCTTCTGTGCGCGCCATCCAGACGTTCTGTTTACTGGGGGCTGCTTCTGGGGGGGCTGCAGAGAGCAAGCATTAAAAGCGAGGTGCAGCCACGTCTCTGATGCATGCAAACAGAGGCTGGGCTGTGGTTTGGGATTTGGAATCCAGATGCATTTTTATGGGGGCAGTGACAGGCTCCGATCCCCAGCACAGCTTCTGTGCCTAGTGTCTCCTTTCTGTTCCAGCCTCCCGCAGTGCTGAAGTGCTCTTCAAAATAAAGAGACACAAAGCTTAAACATTCATAAAATTACTCCTTAAGCTTGAAACTCCATGAAAAATGATCGCACGTTTTAGGGAGGGCTGTTTTGTGTGTGTATGTGTGTGCCTGACTTTTCCCCCTTCGCTCCCCTCTGAAAAGAAAAAAAAAAAAAAGAAAGAAAAACAACTTGAGGCAGAGAGCAATTATGGAAAATTTCAGGCTGAATGGTTAAAGCGTGGCCAACTTGTAAAGTAATTGGAAACACAAGGGTAGAAAGGAAAGTGTTTGGCAACACGAGTATTGTGCTTTGAGATGAAAGGTGCGACGTAAGTGGAGGACTCTCTTTTATTGCGAGCTCTCCTCTCTGATATGTTAATTGTGTTTTGCCTGATCCCTTGACAGTTCATTAATTTTTGCCCAATTGCAGGCTGTCGAGTGCAGATAAATTTCAGGCTATTATGGGAACACCCTAGAAGTTTGCATAGAAAGGAAACTCACTGTTTCCTGTATCATCCTTCTGGGGATCTTGAAAGAGTTCACAAGAAACACTTAAGCGAACTTTCTTCGCTGGATAACGGAAGGAAAGGAAACTGTGAACAAGCAAACAACACTCAATTCCATGAGACAAGAGATACTCGTAGGTCACTGCAGAGAAAGTGAAGTCAGTGGCTGCAGTACACACACAGGCACATAGAAATTATCCAATGGTACTCCCAGAATAATGGGAACCTCTGCACTTGTGCAGTATTTTTGATCTGTAAAAGCAAATCTCGCAAAGTTGACAACACACCAAAAAAAAAAAAAAAAAAAAGTGAGAAGAAATGGTCCAGAGGAACTCTTGTTTAGCAGCAGGCAGAGCAGGGTGGGAGGAAGGGAGAGAAGGGAAGCTGTACAGCAGCATCTCATTTCTAGGAAGTGAAGTTCAAAACAAACCAGAGGAGACGGTGGAAAGCTGATATCCTCTACAAAACAGAATCACTCCCTCAGAAGAGGGAGAATTTGTGCAGCAGAGTATTAAAGATCAATACAGAAAGGGCTTGGCTGACAGGTCACTTCCAGGAGGAGAAAAGAATACAGATTTAACTCATAAAATCATAGAATGGCTTGAGTCGCACTCAGTTCAATGTCACAAAGACCCCAAAATCTTCTCTGCACTTCTCCAGCCACGTTCCACCCACAGCCCCACCGGATCACACCGAAGGGCTGTGCCAGAGCTCCTGCTTTGCACTGTTGACAAATAAACCTCCAGAGGCAACATCACAGGCTTGGGAGATCTGTCAGAAGGAAGGTCAAGGACGGAGTGAATGATAGAGCCAGCTGATAGACGATAAGAACTGCTGTCTGCTCCATGCCTGCTCATCAGTGCTTCCGGGGGAACTCATTAAAACACCCTCATTGCTACAAAGTTTCTCTCCTCTCGATTTTGTTAGCTTCTTTATTGTGAGTCACAACATCACCTGCTGTCCATGTTGCCAGCACCTTCCGAATTTCTGTCCTTCAAGCATCGGAACCACCATCCTCCTTTCCCACAAGGTTTAATCATCTCTGTGCTCCGGCCCAAATGAATGCCGAAATATGCTTTCGGAGAGCACTCAGCATCAAGGCAGGTCAGAAAAATAAAGGCTGAGACCCACGTAGGGATAAAGGATTTTTATTCCTACTCCGAGATATTCAGAACAGTTTCCTTGCTTTATTTGTTTCACTAATCGTGGAAGAAAAATACCTCAGGGTTATTAAACTTTTGGTCCTACCAAGGCATTTCTGGATCTGTGAAGTATGTAAGCTAGGAGGTTAGTTGCCAGACCCTCATTACAAGTAAGGGAACGAGCTTTTGAATTGATAGGATTGCCCAAATAAGAGGAGCATCAAGGAAAGATAGCTCTGTCATCCTCAGCATTCCAGAAGAGAGCAATGGCACCTCCAGGTGCCCCTCCAACAGGTTGGGTGGTAGTTCCAGGACGATCAGGGAAGTGTTCAAGGAAAACGATGAAATTGCTCAGAAAGAACTTATAAAAATGCAGCTGTTATTTTTTTTTTTTTTTTAGAGAGATGAGAAGCGAGAAGTAGAATGTGACTTACCCCAGGAGAGACAATATTAGGGGAAAGGACTTGACCACCACCTGCCAGCACCTGCAGGCTGAAATGAGATTTAACTATGACATGACTCAATGCATTCAGTTCGTCGAGCAGAAAAGTATCCGTTCCTTTTTATGTTGTTTTTTTGTGGGGTTTTTTTTTCTACCAAATGAGCTAGATGCGTTGACTAACCCTCGGCATATTTGATCAGCAGATGAAAAGGAGAGAGCCCTCTGGGGAGCAACTAGATTTTAAATTGTCGTCGCTGGAAAGTGAAACCAGAGCTTAAGAACAGCGGTGTGCAGACTCCGCGCTGTACTTCATGTTAAGGGGCGACCTCATGTCAAACATGACAGGAAAATTCACCATTGGGATGATATTCCTTTCTAGAAAAAGGAAAAAAAAACACTGAACGTTACTGGAGTGAATTAAAGAACTTGTGGATTTGTCATTTTTCATCCACCTGTAAGGAGTGGAAAGTAACTTAAAACACTTTTCACAGTCTCAGTATTCCTCTGGGGATTTTAATTTCCACCCCAAACAACTCTGGACTTCGGAAACGCATCTCATTTTTTTCCTCAAAGTTTAAAATGGCTTTATAAGAAACACTTTGGGATTTGCAGTTGTTCAGCTGCATTTAGAAATGCAAGCACTCAGAACAAAAATTATTCATCCAATTCATATCACCTTCCCTGTTACAACAACAACGGTCCGCTCAGGGTTATTCCTCAAACCTGGGTTGCTTAAGTCATTTAAATAGATTTCTATTTCAGAAACAAAACGAGAGCCAAGAATTTCACAATTAAAGGCTCGAGGGCTCTAAAACTTGGCTTTGCCTAAGACTCTTAACATTGTTTTTTATTATCTTAATCACTAGGTTTTTTTTACATACTAATTTTCCATCCCATTGCCAACCGGTGCCAATCCAACTTGCTTTTCCATCACCCAGGTGAGCGTTACTCATGTTTTCAGGGGAAGGTAAAAAACAAAACCTGAATATCGTCAGTACGACCGCGGCTATTTTTGTGACTTGCTCACGGTCCATCGCTGACACTGAGTCACAGCTAGAGAAGCAGTTCCTTGAGTTACACCCTGGGATGCTCCAAAAAATACAGAAAACACTGCTGCTTTTCCAGATGCAGTTTTCATGACACAGGACTAAACAATGTGAAAATCTGACCACGCTGGGACCCAGAATATTGCAAACACTGATTAGGTACGGCACCGATTAGGCAAGGGAGAGATGAGATAAGTCACAACGTGTAGTTGTAACAGGCCCCAGCAAAGCAAAGAGCAAAGCAAGACCTCCAGGAAGGCTCTAGAGGCATCAGGTCCCACCTTGGCGATGAAAACAAACGTGCCCAATAACACCTGCAGAGTTCCAATCCAGCTGTGGCTAAAAGGCTGCGAGACAAGAACACAGCTCGAATAACAACTAACGATCTGTTAAACGGAAAGTCGTGCTTTAATGTCTAAATCCATAGGTTCTGGGTTGCGATCGGATTGATGGTTGGACCAGATGATCCTAGTAGTCTTTTCCAACCTTAACGATGCTGTGATTCAGGTAAAAAAGAGCATTTTATTCTGCGCCGAGCTGGATGAGCGTTTACTTCTAAGCTGAATCTGGGAAAGGTTGTTCTGTTATGTGAAAGCACTGGGGAACAGACTTCTCTCTCAGGTGAGACTTCAGCTGAGAGCCTGACTTCCATCAGCTTGCTGGTACACTGCCTGCAGAGGAGCCTTTACAGAGAGAAAATTAACACAGCTCTCTGGTCCGGTCTGTTTTTCTGCATTCACCAGTGCAAAGTGGCAATAATACCAAGCAGCATTCAGCAGGGTGAAGCTGATGGGAATGATGTCGCTTGAAAATGGTCTCAGACTTCACCAACCTCCTGCATTACAGGCGTTGGTTCAACGTTTTGGTTCTTTGCAAGCTAAACACAACGAAAAAGTATCCATTTTTCAGTTTGGCTCTGAGCAAAAATAGAGAGCCCAAAGCATACAAATATCCCAGTGCAGAAATGGAAACCTCATAAACATCATCGCCATGGTTTAATATGAGACGGCTCAGAAGGAATACTGACTAATCCCGGCTCATTGCCCAAGCAGAGAGAAAAAGAGCAAACAACATACAAAAGGAGTTCTGGTGCCTCCATTGCGAGGGAAGAAGTGACTGAATATCAAGTCACGCAGTTCTTAAATGCCGTCTAGAGGAGCTTTAACTGCTCTTAGTGCTTATGTAAGGGTTGAAAGATGCTGTTCTTGAAGGCCTGGCAGCTCATTCCTCGTCAACTCTAAACCGCACAGGAGCTTAATGCCTCACAATTTTATTGCGAAGATAATTATAGAGCACATTGATTAAAAAGGCAGGGTAATTCTGCAGCTCTTAATATCGCTTGTTAGCTGTGCAAACCAGGAAAATAATGAGAAGGAAATCTCATTGTGAGGGGGACCCCACAAGCAGCAGCAACAGCAAGAGCAGCACAACTCATGCCCTGCTATCAGCATCTTGCCAACACAACTTCTAGGAGCTGGAGACTCCACTACAAGTCATTGGTTTTCCATCTGGGAAAGGTGTACGTCAGCTCCCGCTCTTACTCCAGGTTGCAGCCCCAGAGATAAATTCTACTTTGTTTCCTTAGGACTGTTGACATTGCTCTAGTTGGCTCTGACACGAGCCAACTGGCCCCAGGTGGGTAAACTCTGGGCACAAGACAGGGCAAAGGGCAGGGTTACGCTCTGTATGTGCACGTCCTACACAAAGCTCGAGGTCAAATTTGGCTAGCACAGGTAATCTCAATGAGCCAGAAAATCCGCTCGTCCAGGCCACTGCCGTGGAATCGCTCAGAGCATCCTTCCATCCCCATGAGACCTTCTTGTTACTCGTCTCGAGTTTAAAAACTCTTTGGTTGGCTCGGCACGAGTCTACAGCCCTTATCTGACAGGCAGAGACTGGAAGCATCCCAGTGCCTTATGGGGGGGGGGGAAATAAAAGCGTCGAGGGACATGAGCGAATTTACACGGCCACTTCAAGTTCCAAATTAATGACAACTTATGTTGGGAAAGGGCGGGAAGACGGAGAAACGTCAGTTTCGAGCTCAGAGCACTGTTTTCCCATCAGAAATGAACCAAACACCCTTTTGTGAGAGATACCCCAGGGATAAGTTACAGGCCAAACATGTGAAAATTGAGACTCATTTTTCACATCGTTTACAAGTGCCTTGGCCGGGAGACTTCATCTCTGCTCAGGTCCAAATCCATGGCCTCTCCTTAGCAGGAAACACCTCTAAGAGTTGGCTGTGTCACATATCGCGAAGGCTGAAAGCCAGTCCAAACAATCCTGAGGGCTTCTGTCCATTCAGAAGACAAATTACCTTTTTAAAGTCCTGGCTTTCAAAGGATTTAGGAGCAGCAGCAGCTTCATGGGGTTCAGTTTAATCTAGGAATCCCTGCCTTTCATGTAAAGCAACTCACACTAGATCCGAACGCTGGCAAACAGTCAACTAAATCCATTATTGCATGATAATGCTCAAACATTTCATTAATTCCTAACCAGCTGTCCTCTGCTCCCTTACCCCTTTCATCACACAAAACATTTCTTTTAACTGTCTGAGGGAGGGGGAAAGGGAGGATCAGACGCAGTCTTGTAAAATTCCTTCACCCGCATTGCCTGCGGCAAGTTATTTCTTTTGACACGCATGTAAAGTAATATCGGGGGTGTTGTTTGTTTGGCTTGGCTGCGTGGCAAATTTTCGTAACAGTTTTGTAAGCCAAGTACCTGCGAAATGGAGGAGCTTGTTGACGATCCCGGCAGCTGGTGAATTAACAGTGAACATTAAACGGGGAAGACCACTCGCTCTAATTTCTGCGATAAGACAGAGGACATTATGTCAAGAGCTGAAAGGCTTTTAGGGAAGGATGATGCTCTCCAGTGTCCTATAGGATTTTTAGAAAATCCTTGGGTACCGCCTGCCAGGCAAACCAGGGGAGCAAAGAGCAGCGCTTTGGGGGCTTCTCCAGCTACGCAACCCACAAAATGGAAACCAAAATGCATCATAAGGGTCAGCAGGGAGATTTGAAGGTCACTTCTGGATGCTTTCTTCACGAAAGGCACTGGCTAAAGTGCCTCAGCCTACTACGTATTGCCCAGGGAGAAATAACAAGCGAGGAACGGGAATTGACCAAAAAACACCCCGTTGAGCAGGCATCTGCTAATAGGGAGAGCATAACAAATGCCAGAGACAGGAGCATGTCCCAGAACTCACTCTCAGCCATGGCTCACGGGCTTTTCTCACATTCCCCACAACCATCAGTCCCTCTCCTGTACAAGAGCAGCACACGCCCAGACCACAGCTCCATGTCTTGACAGTCGTGTCCAGCACACGTCCACAGATCTCTCCGCATCAGCGAAAGGAGAAATTTCATTTCTCCTCTGCCAAGATTTGAGGATGTGTTTATTTATTATGGATTAAATATTTGAACAAGAACCTCAGGGGGAAGAGGTGGGTCTGCTTCCTTGGATTTCTTTTTCCATCCCTTCTCTCTCTTTATAACAATTTGGATTTTTTATTTTTTTTTTTTAAACAAAAATGTTTGCCTTACGGAAAGTTACCCTCTCTGGCTCTCAGCTCAGTGAGCTGCTGAGAGTTAACGAGTGAAAATCACAAGGAAATAAAATGGAGAAATATCTGGACACGTCTGAACACGTCTGGACACAGCCTGAACACGTTTAAAATGTCAGGTCAAGGTAAGGAGCAAGCTTCGCCACAACGGCAGGCAAGAAAAGAGCAATACAATGCTATTTTTCTCAGGTATCTAACATTGAGGTGTCTAAACACCACATTGCCTGAGCTGCCACAGTTTATGGGGAACAAAAAGCACATTTCAAGAGTTGTAACTACACAACTTGAGATTCCCAATGGCTGTTTCCAGTTTTGTTAGCATCTCCGGTAATTTCCACTGGAGTCACTGACCACAAGCCATTCGCTTTTTCTACTACTATAAATATAGGCAAATCTTGTTTACTCCGTGGAGAAAGCTTCAATGTTTTATTAATGCAGTTGTGATATAACGGATGTTGGTTTACTGTCAAGTGTAAGTGTTACACTAAGATCTCTCAGCCCTTCCTCAGAAGGGAGCTGTTCCATGCCCTTTATCATCTTACTGTCCCACAGCTGGACTCTTTCACGGAGATCCCTGTCTTTTTTGTACCGAGGAGCACAGAACTGGACACAATACTCCAGGTGAGGCCTGAACAGGGTAGAGTAGAGGGGAAGGATCGCCTCCCTTGACCTCAGTAGTGGGATATTAAGTAGATTTTAGATTTTAAGTAGATATTTAGTAGATGGGAATAAAAACAACGTTTCTTTGAACAGTCTTCATGAGTCCTCACCAATGGTTAATTCGTGAGCTGTGTATGACCACGGTCATGCACACTACCAAGTTCTGAATCAGTCTAAAAATACATTGAAAGTCACATTCTAGAGAAAGAAGTCCCACACTGGTTTTTTGTTCTTCGGGGGACACAACCACAGTGCTTTTGTTAGGCTCAAAATCGATATTGCTCTTCAGCAGTGGATGGATGTATACTCTTCCTTCATTTTGCCTTCTGTGGTTTTCCTTTCTCCCCCGGTTTATTATTCATGAACCGCACAGAAAGAAGAAAAAAAAAAAAAGGAAAAAAAAATTGTTTTGGAACATATACTGAACAGTGTGTCAGGGAACAGAAAACAATTACACTTATGCAATACGATGTGCATTTATGCAACGTAACGTGCATTTTACAGGCTGCTCACACGCTACTTCATGCGTCCCCTGTTTGTGCAATGAAAACCAGAGCGGGGAAGGTCAGGGGACAGAAGTAAATCAGATTGTATGTATATATATATATATATATTTGTATGTCTGTGCTTAAATAGAAGGCTTTAAAAAGGCACTTTGAGGTAGGTTTCCACGGGGGGGGGGGGGGGGAGGGGGGGGGGGGGGGGGGTCCCACAGTGCAGCAGGAATTTCAACACTGACGATCTTCTCTGCCTCGTGATGAAGGTAAAACGCGGGGAAGGTGGAGCAGCAGCGAGGGAAGGGCGCCCAGCCCAGCGCCTGATGGCCGCTCAAGGTAACAGAACGGAGCGGTTGAGCACAACTCGCGCCGTTCGTCCCCAGACCCTCCGCCCCTCAGCGCAGCGGAAATGGCCGTACACCTGCTGCCCGCCGCCGCGCACCCCCGCCCCTGAGAGGGGACGCCGGGCGCCCCCGTAGCCCGCCCTCCCGTCTCCATAGCAACGCCCACCCCTCAACCCCCCCCCCCCCCCCCCACACACACACACACTCAGGCCACGCCCCCCTCTATTGCATATTCATAACCCCCCCCCAAGTGCAGGGGTGGGGGCGTGAAGGGGGCGGAAGCGGAAGCGGGAGCGGGTTTCCGAGGAGCCCGGTATAAAGCGGCCGCTGGTGCCCGGTGCCGCTCGCCAAGCGCCGTGAGTGTGCTCACCCTTCCCTCCTCCTTCCCTCCTCCCACCCGCCCCTCCCGCCGCGGGTACCTCACGGTACCGTCGCTACCTTTTCCCTCCCCCCCCCCCCCCCCCCCTCCCCGTCGCACGGAGCAGGTCCCGGGTGCAGGGGGAGACCCGGGGGCAGGTAAGGGGGAGGTGTTGGGTGGGGGAGGGGAGACTGAGGGCTGTGGGGTTCTGAGGGGGTGTGTGGAAGGGAAGAGATCGGGAAGATAACGGGGCCGTGGAGGTCAGGAGGTTGTCGGTGGGATCTGGGGGGGGGGGGGGGAGGGAGGAGTGGGGTATGGAACCGTGAAGGGTGAGGGAGGTTTGAGATTTGGGGTGAGGGGGGGTGTAGGGGTTGTGAAGGTGGGGTGTGGGTTTGGGGGAATAAGAGCCTGAAGCTTTGGAGATGAGGAAGAGCTGTGAGGTGCAGGTTTAAGGGGTGTTGCGGAGGTCAGAAAGGGCGAGGGATATGTAGTGTTGTGAAGGTGGGATGACTCATTGGGGTGAGCGAGGTGTGGAGCGAAGAAGGATTGGGGAAGCTCAGGGTGAGGAATATGTGGGGTCATGAAGGCAGGGTAATGGAGTTGTGGGGTGAGATATGGGGCTGTGGAGGTCAGGAAGGGTTGGTGAGATCTGGGGCTGTGAAATGATGAAGATGGGGTGAGGAGGATGTGGATCTACGGAGGTGGGGAAGAGCTGGAGGGGCTGTGGGGTGGGGATGTGGTGTTATGAAGGTGGAATGAAGACTGTAAGTAATAGTGGTATGGGACCATGAAGGTCAGGAAGGGTTATGGAGATTCAGAGTGAGAGAGCTTTGAAGAGGATGGCGTGGGAAGTTGGGATGAATGAGAGGTTGAGGAGATATGGAAGGACTGGGGAGCTGTGGGGTGAGGATTTTGGGTGAGGGGGGTAAGGTGCTGTGAGGGACAGGGAGGGTTAGGAATGCTTAGGGTGAGGAAGGTGGAGTGGAGGGTTGAGGATGACTGAGCCATGAAGGTGAGGAAAGGTTGGAGAGACTGGGATGAGGAAAATGTGGGTTTGGGAATGAGGTGATTGTGGGGTGAGGAGTGGGGATAAAAGAAATGGGACCGTGGAGATCAGGGTGGGTTGGGATGATGTGGGGATGCGCAAGTCAAGGAGTTGGGGTGAGAATTTGGGATGATGAAGCTGTGGAACTACACGGATGAAGGGGAACTGTGAGGTATGATTGAGGCTTATATGGGATCATGAAGATAAGGAAGAGTTGAGGGTGGAGAAGATACAGTATTGTGAAGGTGAAGAAGATGGTATGGGCATGTGAAGATCAGGAAGCTTTGGGCTGAGGAAGATGTGGAGCTGGGAATGTAAAGAAGACTGTATGAAAGACACAACCCTGAAGGGCTCAGGAGTTCAAGGGTGGCAGATATATGGTTCTGAGGGTGGGAGGGGCTGGGGAACGGCAGGTGAGGGAGGTGTGGGACTGGAAAGCTTAAGATCTGGGGAGAAGGAAGTGTGGGGCTGTGAAGCTGTAGGATAAAGGTGTGTGATGATTGAGAAGGTATGGGATGAAGAAGATAAATGCTGAGGGGATGAGGAATTATGTGGTGTGTGGGGTTTTGAAGGTGTGAATGGGCTGGGGATCTTTGGAATGAGGGAGAGAAGAGGGGTGGGGGGTGAGAAACTGAGGGAGGGGCTATGGTGAAGGAGAAATGGAGTTGGAGGTGGAGAAGGGGTGAACTGTGGCTGAAGGAGATGGAAGAAGAGCTTGGAAGGATGAGCACTGGGTGGTAGAGTGAGTGGGGTGCGGTTGGAGATGCTCAGTTGGTGTTTCTGGGGTAGAGCACTGAGTCCTAATGAGGTGAGGATGGGGTGAGGAAAAGGTGGCTCCTCTGGGGCTCTGGTGGAAGAGGGCTTGACAAAGGGGCCAAAAATGGAAGTCTGTTCAGCTTTCTAGACTATTAAACAGTCTACTGTTTGAATAATGCCATGTTTAATCTGTAACCTGATTGTGCTGTGTGCCATAAAGCAATGGAGTCTCACCTCACCTAGTTCGGTTATGGTGGGGGGAGGAAGGAGAAATAATTCAGCACTTAACTCTTATAAATCTCCCCTGGAAGCTGTAGCTTTTTTTAAGATCACGTTACCAGTGACTTGCAGCTCTGAGGTGCCTGCACTTAGCACATCTAGAACGTGCAGAAAATGCTTTTAACCTAGAAAATTACTCTCCCTTTGGGACAGTGTTCCACTGTAGTGGGTCCTGTAAAGGTTAGCGTCCTGTGGCCTTCATAAATGGAGGAAGAAAAGGAAGGGTCAAGAAAAGACAGGACTCCAGGATGCAGGGAGTGAGTTAGTGTCGCTGGAGTTGGCTCCTGCAGCTAATGGCAAGTGGGAAGGGCTGGAAAACACACTGTAGGGTGTTAAGTACTGGATAGAGGAGGCAATTTCTCCTCCTGCAGGATGTAAAGCCACAGTGGTGGGCAGCACGGACAGTGCAGAGCACAGAGGGATAACTGCAGTGATCTGAGAATTCATAGGGCAAAATGCCTGTTCTAGTGTGTATCCTTGCTGCTCTGTAGAAACTGCTCCTGCGTCATGTTTTGCTGCCTCGGTTCAGACAGTGCTACTAAAATATTTAATGAAATATGGCTTGAGCTGGTGCTCGAGGTCAGAGAAAGTGCTGGTGAGTACTTGCTGCTTGCCTGTGGAACTTGAGCATTTCTGTAAATGCTTGGCAGGAGTGGTTGCTGATGTGATTGCTCTGACACTTCTGCTGTTTAAATGCAGGACCTGCAGAGCTCGTGTGTGCTGTTTTTTTTTTTTTTTCCCCCATAACATTATTGCAAAAGATAAGGTCTTCCTCGTTTGGTTTGTTTAATGATTATACTGGGTTGATGAAATGTTCAACAGGCCTAAATGTTCCCCTCCTAAATAAGGGAAAGTGGTTTCAGATAAGAGATAAAGGTATTTAGTTGGCACTCTGGCTGTAAACATGTCCAGAAGTGATTTTTTTTTTTTTGCCACAAGTTGGAGGAGGTAACAGTACCTTAAGCTGCTGAAACTGCATCCTGTAGTCACTTGGAGGTGTCTGAAAGCATCTGTGGGTTTGTCTGCAAGAGGCAGTGGCAGCTGCTGTCTTGTGAGTGAGAGCTTGGTTTCTGTATCAGGGAGATAGTTCTCATGCCCGAAATACCCAGTCCAACTTCGGGGTGAATGGAATCTGTGGAGCATCTATTTCCCCTGTAATAGTGGAAACCAATTTACGTGAGTTGGCTCATGTCTCAATACAAAAGCTGCTATCCTTTCCTTGCTCAGATGTGTGTGTGTGTATATATAGCTGAGGCATTTCCAGTAAAACAGAAAATGTGTGTTTCTGGAGATAACCCACTTGCATAACGTGTGCTAACTCCTGCAGGAACCTGCTGCTTTTTTGGGAGTCGCTCTTTGAGGGAGAGGAATGAGCACTGTCTGCTGCTGGGATCCTGCTTGGATGCAGTGGGGGCTGCATGCAGTCCAAAGCAAAAAAACTGAGCTGAGATGTTCTTACACATTGGGTGTGTGCTTCACACTTGTCAACTTAAAGCGGTGCAGTAGTGCAGGGGGAGGATGTGTTTTGTAGATGTCCTTCATTATTGATATGAATGTGCACCAGAGTGGAAGTGTAGCCTGTCTGAAGGGCTTTGTGGGGCAGTTGCCCTTTTTCTAGTTCAGGCTCCAAGGAGCTTAGCTGAGTTTGGACCCATCTTGTAGGGTTGTGACCTCAGAGGTTAATTACCTTTAAACTTGCTCTAGTCTTGGCTTCAGTGACAGCTAGAAAGTTAGGGCTTGGTAATTTAATATGGCTCTGCTTGTCTGCTGAGGCTGGAATGTGTGGGCTCTAGCTCTGTATGAACTTTAAGTGGGTCACTCCTAAAAGCTGTGAAAACACTAACATTAGGCAGTCTTTTACCAGGGAAACTGGTTGGGGTGTGGGGGGGTAAACCTTGACATAAGCGTATTGCCAATGGAGCAGCTTAGAAAACACGTTGTTGCTTTGAGTGGCATCTTGTTCAATGCATATGTGGGAGCTGACTGCTGAGCTGACCTGGCAGCTGATCAGCAGTACCTTCAAGCAGGCTCTAAGCAATAACCAGCTTTTAAGCACCAGTGTTTGACTTCTTCCTAGCTCAACCTTCAGATCTGCCTGTGATATACCCCTGGTGTTCTCAGTTGAAGCTGCCTCCTTGCACGTACTGCTGCCCCTCCACTTCCGTGCTGGGTGGAGGTAGTGAGATCCGTCGCAGCTCTCTGCAGAAGGAGCTGCAGCTGGCAGCTCTCTGAGCTTAGCTAACAGTCTGTACCTCTTCTGTTATTTCAAGGCCACCCTGGAATCCCCACATCAAATTATCAAGTGGTGTCTGTTGAGCAGCAGTGCACGCACAGTGGTGTTGTCGTGCTTCAGGCAGAGGAAACGAGCTTCACTTGCAGTTCCAGCTCTCTTTAGCTGAATGGTTGCTGTAAAATCTTGTGGAAAGGAGGCAGAGCAACTCGTGTTGGAGTGGGACTTCCCAGCTGATCAGCCAAGAACACTGCTGTGGATGTGGTGAGGCTGTTGAGTGGTGGAGGGGGGAGCTTTAGCAGCTTGTGGAGTAAGTGGTAGCATCAAGATTGCACTGTGCTGTGTGTAGGTCTTGCAGGGGTCACTCTTGTGCAAGATCCCAGGCTGTGACCTATTCCATCTATAGGCATAAGATTAATCAGAACTATTCTGGCAGTGGCATAGTTCTCTGTGCTGCTCTTTCCATTAGAGAAGGCTTGAACTGATAATTATTCTGCTACAGCTCCCAATCTTTCCACGTGCGACGTGCTCTCTGCTTTACTAAACCACTTCCATGAAGAAGTGCGGATCCAATGGTTAACATTTGCTTAATACACTAGCATTAAACAGATGCTGGTGTTTGAAACCATACTCTTAAGCAGTGTTACTCCCACCTAGTAAGCTGTCTTAACAAATCCAGCGAATTTCCTAGCAGAGCAGTGCATGTAACTCACCATGCGGAGGTACAAACTAGAAGTGATTCTGGCAAACCCAGCTGGCAGCAAATTGAAGCGGGATGTCCTCTGCCAGGGTGAGTGACACTGTGTGTGGAGCTTGATGCATCTCTGGTGCTTCCCTCTGAGAACTGCCTTCCAGATGGACTGTCCTGGGCAGCCCCAAACCGAGGTTGGAAGGAGGCAGTGTTAAGCTGTGGAGGTCTGTGTTGTGAGCTGAAGTCTTCACAAGTTTGCAGTGAGCTACTGCTGGTCGGATGGCTGTTCTGCAGACTGCAGCTTATCAGCTACCCACACATCGTGCATTTGGGTCACAGCCCTGCTCAAGTGTATGTTTAGTAACCACCCAAAGCTTCAGATGGCAGAGAATATCACGTCCTCCAGCTAGGGCTGTATGTCTTGAATCTTAGTACTGATATCCTGAATAAAGTGCTTTTGTTGTGCTTTTACATAATAGCTTACTCTTCTGGGTGGAATAAGGTACTCAGCATTAAAAAAGGCAGAGTTATTACTATTAAATGTAGACCTGACAGTTGCAGGGGACAGAACGCGTCTTAAGTTAAAAGCTGATCTGTATGCATCTGAGCAGAGGTGCAGAGCGTGGCAGTCACCAGGTGCCCTGTGAACTACCACCTCAGGGAAACTGGCACATGGGAGCTTAGCTAAAGCCCCTCAGTGTTGGTATTTCCAAGTGCTGTAAAGTCAATTAGACTTGTGACTGGCATACTGCGTTGTAACAACTTGGGGTAAGCAGCCAGGTTTTCTCATCAAACTCTTGGCAAGGGATGCTGGCGAGCTGTGGGACACGAGGCTCTCATTTGGTAATAATTTGGTTTGGCATGGGAGCTGCTTCTGACTTTGGGTTAGCTCTCACTGGCATGTGGTTTACTCAAGCATGAATCTCAGTGTATGGTTATGGGACGTTTGTCTCCGCAATGTAGGCAAATAATGAAACTCTAAAAATGCAATTAAAGCTGGAGACTTGCTTTCCAAGACTTCCATTCACGAAGGACATAACTTCAGCTGGCTTGACTTGCTGTTTCCCTTGCAGTGGGGACTGACTAACTTAAGGATTGCAGTGGAGTCAGACCTATGTTTATTGGAGAACTGAAACTGATGACCATTTGTTGCTACTTATGTAGTGGGACGGGGGGAGGTTGACAAAACTTCTTGACCCCGAAGAACAGAGTGAAGATGCTCTTAAAAAGCAGTAGTGGCTTGTAAACAGCAACAGATGCAGGAAAGCATTACCCCAAGCTGTCTGAATAAAGTGATGCCTTTGGGAGGGGTGTCTGTAGGGAGAGCAAAACTGGTAATCTTAGAGCAGAGAGGGAACCTAGTTTCCTCATCTTGTTTTAAATGAGAGCTCTAATGTTTTCGTAGCTGAAACTGAAACCGGTGTTATGCTGACCCTGCATATTTTCCCTCCTCTGCTGGCTGGCCTGCACTACTTCTGCACGCAGTATAGTTCATTTATTTTGGAGACTTGAAAACAAGCCATTATCACCCTTCAGTGCCAGATAAATAAATGATCTAACTGGGGGCTGAACCCAAAATGCTCTCTGACAAAAGCATGTCGTGCTTATCTCCTGCGTTCTGTCCTTGAATGTATGATCACTCTTCCTGGACCTCATCCAGAGATCTGTGGCTTAACCAAGCAGGCGCTGCCTGCACAATGTTTGCTGTCATCACTTACATGCAATGAGCAGCCTTTGAGGATAAACTTGATCTGAATGCTGTTTAACCTACAGCTTACGTGCCCATTGTGTGGGACTAGAGATGGGAGGAAAAGGATCTTGAAGTCTTGCTCCTGGCTGTGTTTCCAGGTAACAGATTTGAGGTTGTGTGATGGCTGGGGTTTCTTTTTTTTGTGGGGTGGGTAGAAATCCTCCTCTTTTACAAGGGGAATATTTGGGGAAGTACACTGGCAGTGCAGTCTGGCTCTAGGTACTCCCAGAGGAGTGATTTGGCAGTTTGAACTATTGCTCCTTGGAGTAGTGTGGCCAGCCAGCTAATTCCCAAGGGTTCAAAAAAAAAATAACCCAAAACAAATGTGCAATTAGCTTCACTGCTAACATACCCAGTGTGCACGTCCTCTTTGCTGTCTGAAGCTTACTTGGAGTCAGCTCATGGATTTACTATCCTCAGTATCCTTGAAAGGAGATAACGGTGAAGAACAAGGCAAGCTGGGTAACTGTGGAAGCTGCATGTAACTACAAAGCTTGGTGCATTCAATTGCTACTAACTATCCTGAGATAAGTGAGAGCAAGATAGGAAAATGAAGAAATAGATAAAGGTAGAGGTGTGTGTGTATGATCACTGCCTGGGGATCCAGTGATAGAGTCTTTAGTTCTTTTGGTCTGTGGGTGGAAGATTAACCTGGAGCCTTTCTGAATGAGTGCCCTTACGGTGCCAGCAAGTTTGGGTTCTTAAGGGAAGGGATGGTGATGTTATCCCTGCATATCCTACTGGGGTCCAAGAAATTTCCTGCAGTGAGTAGGGAGCAATCTTGGGGTCCAGCAGTCCAGGTACAGCCTTGCCAAGGGCTGAGTATTTTTTAGCAGGTCTCAGCTAAGCTGAATTAAACTGTATTAAACCCAAACGTGAGTTTGGGTTTCCCCATCCAGTAAGTCTTGTGTCAAATTTAAGGAGATCAGCTCCAGGCTGGTTACTGAGTAACTGGTTGTAATTAATGCCTAAATTCCTCATTGGTACAATAATAGCCATGCTGTTCTCTGAAGTTCAGCCTCTTCCAGAAGTGTTTGGTCAGCAGGCTGGTTGTCTGGGTGGCTCTGGAAGGAGTCTGGAGGTATTTCTAAATATCTCACAGGATCCTTAACCTAATTGTCAATAAACTGCCTTGACTGTGGGCTGTAACTTCATTCTGCCTGCAAGGATCTTAGTAATTTGTGTCCCTGGTGGCCTGCATGGATCTTTCCCCTTTTAGGGGCTTTCCCTCTGTTTAGTGTGGTCAGGGTGGAAGCACTGTGCAAATGAAAGCAGCACTGCTGTTTATCTCCAGTGGCAGAGTTCAGTTCATTAATGTTGCATATCCACCTGTAGCTTGGAAAATGAATGGAAAGATGCTGAGTGACAGATATCAGATAAAAAACCTGCTCCTTATTTTTGCTTTGACTGTCCAGCATCCCTCCTTTGACTGTCAGCATACCCTTACCTGGTATGGTTGCGTACGTGCCTTTGTAATGCTTCATTTGCTTGCTCACCATTAATGTAGGGATGAAATAACTGTTACAGGTGTTTTCAGATAGCACTAGAAATTCTGGCTGCTTTTTGGCTTTTGGTAGCCACTCACTGTGCAGGGGAGGATGCATCCAACGTGACAAACTGGTGTCACTGTTAGTGATCTAATAGGATTCAGAGGATGACTGCCAGCACCACTGAAATCAGCTTAATTGCACCAAATGGTGCTCACAGCTGCTTCCAGTGGGAGGAATCTGCTCCAGTCTGATATTTTACACCACTGAAGGCTTCAGTGATAAAAGACTAACTGGTAAGTGGAAAATAGCTGTCTGTGCCTCCTGGGTTTTAACCTCTGCATTACTCTTCCATGTTCTATTGTAACTTGGTGATTAATGTGCATGTTTCCTTCATTCAGCCTTGGCCATGCGGAGGTTCAGCTCAGCTGTGGTGCAGCTCAGGGATGGGTGTAAAGGCAGAGCGACTTCTGTGCCTCTGCATCTTCCCTAATTCATAGGGAAGCCAAAGGCTTCTCAAGCTGGGGGGTCCTGCAGAAGATGCTGGAGGACAGCTTTGCCAAAACTTAACCAACATTTTTGCCAGCTTGTCACAAATAGTTGTCAAATTGACTTGTAATTGGTTTTCGGGTCAATTAAGTAATGAAGTGATGCCTGTGCTCTTCCTTCTAGACCTGAGCAGCTGATGTTAGCTTCCCGGAGCTGAGTGGAGGATGAGCTTCATCTCTGCCACCGGTGATTAAGTAATGTTTCAAAGCTGACACATCCTGGATCAGTGGCTTTCAGAACATCTTGAGGGAGAATGAGATAGCCAAGACAAATGATAGACAGAATATGGAGAGCTGTCTGCTTGAGGGATTTCATATACCTTGGTAGAGCTGGTGCGTAGGAAACTGTACTAACAGCTGCAGGAAAGATGTTAAATGTTGTTAAACTTGAGTTGCCACTCTTGGTGACCACTTTAATGAGCAGATATTACTATATCTGGAGAGTTTAAAATTAATGTAGGTGTCTGATTCTGGTGGGGAGGAGTCTGGTGCTGTGCAAATCTTCCTTACTTTAAAGCTTAGATGGCTTTTCATCTATAGAGCAACTCCTCATTCCTCATCCCAGTCTGCAACTGTGCTGTTCCTGAGAGTGCCCAGCGTGGTGAATGCCTTTCAGGGCCAACAAAGTACTTCACTGACAAGAGGAAGCAAAAAATGAAGGGGTGCGTTTATCTTTCTTTCTGCTTGCACGTGCAGTATTGCTTCCAAGGTTAAGCAGAATGAAGGCAGCAAACGTTGCAGCAGGGGAAAATGAGACTGAAGGTTTTCAGAGGTTTCTTTGGGACTGCGTTGTGCCCGTCCTTCTCGATTGCTCGGCCTGCTGGCTGTGTTTGAGAGCAGTGCAGTTCCTTTGCTTTGTCAGTTTCTTGATCTGGTCATGTTTAATAAAGCATGCCAGGAACACATGTGTGTGTTCAGGTTATTTTCCAGACAGCAGGGGAATCTGGAAGTTGTGCTGTTACCCAGAGGGCTGGATGGGTTACCCAGTGTCTGCCCTAGAGTAAACTGGGGTTTCTGGTTGTGCTGAGGGCACTCTTCAGCAGAAGTCATGTCACAGTGCATCTGTGAAACTTGTCTGTGCTCAATTTCAGTTCCGTTTCTTGAAAGCTGGTAATGATTTGCAAAGTTTTGCATTCCCTGTGAGTGGGGATTCCAGCCTGACCGAAGCTTATTACAGGACAAGTGTTCTTTCATCAGTAGAGCGGAATGCTTTATATTCATTCTGTTTCTCTAGACTTTGTGTACGAGTGGTAAGACAAAGATGTGTTGTCTGGGTCCTTAAAGGAAGATGAGCAGAGGTTTTTCCTTACTCAGAAGTGCGAGATCATCTAGCCCAGCCATCAGCCATGCCCACTGTGCCCTCTAGCAATGGCCCTCAGAACCACACCTACATGTTCCTTGAGGACCCACCAGGGATGGCAACTCCACCTGGGCATCCTGTTCCAGTGTGTTAATGCTTTCTCTGTTGGTTTAGTGTGTAACTGCAGCTTGGAAATATATTTTCTGGCTTAAAGTTTTTGCATTTATTTTTAAAGTAGGTTGTTATCATCTGTGATGGCTTGTTTTTCTGGAGAGCTCTGGTGGTCGATGATTGAGTCACTTATTTTTCCAGAAATATCTTTATAAAGGAAGTCCAACTTGAAAGTTCTCTTCTGGAGGAGTGGAACCTTATTACAATAATGCAGGGTAATAAATGCCTTTCACTTAAAGGAGATAACAGGGAAGTGATGCCCGTGTTTTCTCTGTTCAATTTTGGCTGCTATACAAAGCAACATTAAGCGATATCAAATCTATTTAGGCTCTGCAAGCCCAGAACATTTAAATATGTATTATGCGCAACTGCGCGTTGCTTTAATCAAATCTTAGACTCCCAAAAATCTGTCAGGTGACTTTGAAAGGGTAAACACATTAGTTTATTACATCAGCCAGTGCTGTAATTGGGAAACTGAACTGACTAAGCGGAGTTCTTAGCAAAGCTGCCAGAAAAAAAACAGTCCAGAAGGACAGGCTGCTTGTTGTGAAAATCAGCTTCAACTGCCATGAAATCTTTCACCCCGAGGGCTTCCCTCACTTTGTCAAGTGGCTCATGTGGAAAATGTCAAATGCCTCTGTGTGCTGACCAGCGGCTCTCATCAACTTTAAGGTCTTTGACTGAATGCTAACTGTGCTTTCTTACTCACGAGCTCCAATAACTGAAGTTTTGGTGTGTGAAGTATCAAGACACATGGCTACACACGTGCATGTGGCTCTGTGCTTGGCAACTGTCTTTGCAATCCTTATAGATTCAGCTGTAAGGAGCATCCTCATCTTGTAGAGCCTCAAGGAAGTTATCGCTGAGTGTGGTGAGGAAGGAGTGGACCTCTGTCTTTCGTGTGATGAATGATAACACTTCCGTAACAGATAACATATGGAGAACATGCTGTAATCCTCCTGGACGCAGTTTAAGCCAATCCCTTCTCTGAAGGAGAGGTGACTTAATGCTGTCTTTTCAACAGCTTTTGCATTGGGATCCAAGTGTCAAGTCTTGATTTTAAAGGAGTAGAATGTTTTCATGCCCTTCAGACTTTTAGTGATGTCTTCAGGCTCCTGTTCTTCTGTTTCTTTCCCTTAACTTTCTCCAGTTGGCTCACATCTAAGTGTAGAGCAGGCTTTGTGCTCTGAAGTGTTCAAGATGAGTACTGTTTTGTTTTGGGATGCTATTAGTTGTGTGAAATAATCTTTACCTCCAGAAGCATACCAGGACAAACAAAAGTATTTTTATCATCAGGGGATTGAATCAAGTTCAAATTCTTTGCTATTTGCCATCTAGAGAAAGATGTGGAAGTGTTCAAGGCCTGGCTGTGTATGGGGAGTATTGAAAACCCGATCTAGTTGAAGGTGTCCTTGCCTGTAGCAAGGGGTTAGACTGTATGAACTTTAAGGTCCTTTCCAAATCAGACTGCTCTGTGATCTCTGCCAGTTGCTCAGAGCACGTTCATTCACTCATTTGCTCATTTCAGTTTGATGCCCACCTTTAATAGCCATGTAGTTCAGTAGGTATCATACTTCTTATGTTAAAGTACATCATTGTATCAAGGTAACATCTGTCTCCTCTTTGAGCGCCGAAGCAGAGACTCAGCCCAGTAATATGCCTAGTACATTTAGTAAGGCTGTTCCTAAACTTGCATAACTAGTTTCTTAATTCCAGTAAGCTTTTGCCTATGAACACCTTGTAAGCAATGAGTAGACTGGCTCGAAGCAGTGAAATAACTCAAATGTTTTATTTCTTCTCAACCTCATGTTGTAAAGGCATTTTACTGGTTCTGATGCTGGAGAAAGGAATCCTGTGTTAGCTGTTTTCGTGGGAACTGGGTTGGAAGCCAAGCTGCTATCTTGTACCAGAATAAACTGATAAGAGAAAGTATTCAGTTAAAAGTGGAGCAGTGCTTTAAAGGAATAGTCTGAAGACCTAAAACTCTTTGAAAAGAAGGGGGTAGGTAGTATTACGCAGTGTTCATCCAAGGAATTAACTCTGGCTTCACTTCATTGCATTGTTCTCAGAGTAATGACTGCCTTGATTGTTTTTTTTTTTTTTTTCCCACAGATAGAAGCCCATGGTTTGTTTCATCTGTGCCACAGAAGTAGATCTTCCCTTTCTGAAGTGTACCTTGTCAGAAATACTGTGGAGCTTCAGCTATAGGTGCACCTGTGCTCACATCACACTTTGTGACCTCAGTATGTGGTTGGTGATGCTCCTTGCTCAGGCTGATGCTGTTCTTCACCTGTGGGCAGTTGTCATCTCCAGGATGACCACTACCAAGTCATTTTTGAAAGTGGAAAGCATTAATTTTGGTGTCTGGTAGACTAACCTGAAAGACTTCTCTAAGTAGGGCTGTGCTGTTCTTGATGCACTTCTGAGCAGAAGAGCTGATGTATTTCTGGGGGTGTTAGATAACTAAGGTAGGTTGGCAGGTCAGCTGTTGCAATTTGGTATCATGCTTTAGTGTACTGAAATTCTAGTGTTTCCCTCGCTGTTCAGCCTGCTACTTTCAGTGCCTGCAAGCATTGGAAGCAGTTCTACCCACCTACTGAAATACCTGTGGTGCTATCTGACCAAGTTCAGGCTGTCTCTGAGAATGATAGAGGTGCTCTAGCTGGGATGCAATTAGCTGCACGCAAAGAAGCAACCACTAGGTTTTCTTTGTTTTCTGAACCATCAGTTGTGCTTGCATAGGCTGAATTCCTCACTTGCGTGTTCTTTTGGCCAACAAACCTGCATCTAGTTAATGACTGAGTCACTTGAGTGAATCTTCAGTTAATGTTGGCTACGATGTGCTGACTTCAGGTAGTGCTTTTATGTAAAGAAGCCTGCCTAGTCCAGTATGAACTAGTGCAACAGTATTTGTTTATTTTTACTCTTCAACATTCAAGAACACATGCTTTGGAGCATACTCGTAAGAGATGCTTTTCAATCAGCATCTGCTGTTTGAGAGGAGCATGTAATTCTTCATGAGACTAACAATTTTTGAGCTAATTAAGGCTAGTGTTCCTCCTGCCCATATGGCTTGCTGATGACAGGCCCAGCTGGCTCATGATAAATGGTTATAGTGCAGCTGATGAAAGCCATTATGTTGATTCCTCTTAACCACTGCCCCTGGAAAGTGTTGCTGTGTGGATTCGAAGGGGCACAAGTTTACTTGTTTGTGCTGATAGATGCTAAAGATGTGCTTTAAAGTTTAGATCATCCGATAACTGCTCTCAGTCCCATGGACTGGAGCTGCTTACATCTCATTATGCGGCTTCATCACTAAAGGGTTCTAGGGTGTCCCGTGTGAAACTTCCCATTGAGAAGGAGGCAGCTGCCTGTTTTGCAGCTGGAAAGCAACTGGAAAAAGCTGATAAGCTGTCTGAAGGTGACAGGACTAAACCTAGACTGTGAGACGCATTTCCTTTCAGTTTTACCCCTTCAGGTGACCGTGAGCTGTAAGATCTGCTGTACTGACTGCGCTGATGTGAAAGCAGAGCGTAAAAGCTCCTCAACTAATAGTTCCAGTGGTCCAGATATGTGCTGCTTGAAGTGACGTGGATGCTGAAGCTTTGCATCCTGTGAAAGGAGAGTGACTGACAGTCATTCCCAAATTAGGTAAAAAGGCCAAATTCTGACAGGCTTTTGCCAAGTGTTTCATAGTTCTTCAGTCACAAGTGGTAGAGGTCCGAATGCTCAAGATGTTTCCCTTCTAGCAGGTCTTTATGTATTGCATCCAGCTGCCAAGCCTCTTGTTATTGCAGCGTGCGTGTCAGTGAATATCTTATCTTGGCAGTTCTGATGGGGTATAACTTAGCAAATTGCACGACTAAAATAGAGTTTGCTCTTAGTTAAAAATCAAAATATGTAGTTATCAAGCTGATCATAGATGTGGTCACCAGTTTTTTCTTTTCCTGCTTATGAAGCAGTCTAAGCCCTACTATTTCATATGAACTTTTCTAAAACAGACACTGTATTGGTCACAGCGTTGCTTGTTTATGAGCTATATTACCTTCTCCTAGAATGTCTATTAAACAGTGTATTTCATAGAGTCATTTGAGTTGTAAGGGACCCTTAGAAATAACTGAATTCAATTCCCCTGTGATAAAGAGGGAAACCTACAGCTAGATCAGGTTGCTCAGAGCCCTGTCCAGCCTGACCTTGAATGTCTCCAAGGATGGAGCATCCACCATCTCTCTCAACACTCTGTTCCAGGAACACCTCATAGAAGAGGTGTTCCATCCCTTGGATTATTTCTGTGGCATTCTTCTAGGTGAGCTCCAGCAGGTCCATGCCTCTCCTGTACTGAGGACTCCGTGTATGGATGCAGTACTCCAGGTGAAGCCTCACCATTGCAGTGCAGAGGGGCAGAATCAGCTCCCTCACCCTTCTGACCACACTTCTTCTGATGCAGCTCAGGATGTGGTTGGCTTTCTTGGCTGTGAGGGCACATTGCTGGCTCATGTCTGGCTTGCTGTCCACCATTACCCCCTGGTTCTTCTTGGCAGGGCTGTACTCCATCCTTATGTTCCCAAGCTGATAGTGGGGGGTTGCCATGACCTGGGTGCAACACCTTGCAGTTACTTGGCTCCGTAGACCCTCATGAGGTCCATCTGGGCCCACTGCTCAAGCTTGAATAAGTTTTTCTGGATGGTATCCCATCCCTCAGGAGTATCAACTGTTCCATGCTGCTTGGTGCCACCTACAGACTTGCTGAGGGTGCACTGTGTCCCACTGTCTGTGTCAGTGATGAAGATGTTAGAGGGCACTCATCCCCAGTGCTGTCCCCAGTGGGATACCCTCTTAACTGGTCTCCATCCAGTCATTGAGTCATTGTGAGATCATACACAGAGACTGATGGTCAATGTTCCTCATCCCTTGAACAGTCCACCATCAAATCTCCCCCTTTCCCATTTGGAGAGGGGGGTTTTGTGGGGGACTGTGTCAGAGACCTTACTGAAGTCCAGATAGATGACATCAGTCTCTTCTCTTGTCTGCTGACACAGTTAAGCCATCATAAAAAAAAAAAAAAGACAAGGTTCCTCTGTCAGGATCTGCCCTTGGTGAAGCCATACTTGTTATCCCATATCACCCCCCTGTCTTCCATGTGCCTTTGCATAGCTTCCAGGAGGATGTGCTCCTTGCTTTTTCCTGGCACAGAGGAAAATGGCTCTTCTTAAAAATGGTTGCCATGTTGCCTTTTTTTTTTCCCTGTCACTGGGACTTCACCTGACCACCATGACTTTCCAGACATTGCTAAGAGTGGCTTGGTGATTCAGCCAGTTCCCCCAGGACTCTGGGATTCATCTTATCAGGACCCACGGACATATGGAAGTCCAGATTCCTCAAGTGGTTGCAAGCCTGATCTTTGCTTACATCAGGAGAAGTACTGCTCCCTCAGTTCCCCACCTTCTGAACCATCCATGCGAGGGCTGTGTGTGGCATAGTTGCTAGTAAAGACTGAGGCAAGAAACTGCAGCTTTTTCCTTGTCCATTGCTACCAGCCTGCCTGTATCCCTCACTAGGGAGAATACACCTTCCTGCACCATCCTTTTCCCGTTGATGTACTTGAAGAAGCTCTTCTTATTGTTCTTTGTGTCCCTTGCTGAGTCCAGTTCCAGTTGGGCCTCGGCCTTCCTGACTCTGCACAGCCTAGCAGCATCTCATTACTTCTTCCAGGCTACCTGTCCCTGCTTTCACTAGATCTCCCTTCTTGTAGTTTGAAAGCTTTTCCCCTTGTCCTGTCACGCCAGACTCTACTAAAGAATCTGTCCCCTTCCTTTTTACAGTCCCCCTTTTTATTTCTCCTGCTTAACTTCCACAAGCACTATTTAAATATTCTACTTTACTTTTTCCCCGTGTGCAGCCTGGTCTAGGGAGCTGCTTTGGCAGGGGGGTTGGACTAGATGATCTCTGGAGATTCCTTCCAACCCTCACAATTGTGAGTGTGGTCTGAAATCACTGTGATGGTGCCACCCTTCCAAGCATTGATTCTCCCATGTTACTGGGAGAACAGTATTCTAGTATTCTTTATGGCAGTGAACGTAAACATGTTTGTCATGTTGGTCAACTCAACATCTACTTGGTGCAGGGCAATTAAAGTATTCTAGCATTCCTTACTGAAGGGAATGTAACCAAAATTGGTGTTGGGTAGGGACAGGAGGGAAGGGATCCTGATGTTCATGAGGGGTGGACTGTTTGTAGTAGCTGTGATGCATCTGTGCTGGCTCAGGCTGCAGGTTGCTAAATAATTGCTCGTTAATTAGCAAGTTATCTCTGAAAGGATGTACTGGTTTATCTGTGAGCTCACTTGAAGACAAAGTGAGAATACATAGTGCAAGATGATACAGGCAGTTATATTTAGTTGTTTACAAGCTCTTTGTTGAATGTGAAATGTGAGAAATCCGCACATTGGGAGGTTGTTCTGGTTTTCCTCTGAGGAAGGAAGTATTTATTTCTTCAGATTGAGTAAAAACTAGCCAGAACTTAACTTCTCCATCTTTGTTAGAGGGCAAGCAAAGTTCTCTGGGTGCTTTCAAAAGCTAGACTTCCTCAGTTTTCTGAGATTGAATGATGGTAATACATTTAGGGAGTGGTAATTGGAGGTAATTCCCATGAATTAGACTTTGCAGATGTTAACGATACATCAGAGGAAGTCAGTTTATGGAGATCTGTGCTCTGTTCATTCTTGTCTTGGTCTATTGAATAGCTTCTCTGATGGTCTGGTGTGTATTCTGTGGCAGTATTTGGGTTTCTTAAGCATTTACAGAAGAAACTAGTTTGTACATCCTGCAGTGATTATAATTAGTCAGACACCAGTGTAGGAAATAAAGGAAGAGTTGTGCTCTTTGTATGTGCAGTAGCATCTGCAGGGAATAATCTAACTCTGCACATACAGGCTAATAGTCCTAGCTTAACTCCTTTTTGCAGGTGTGTATTCATGCACAATGCTAGTCTCAACCTGTTGTAGAGAGCGATTTGCAAATGGTTGCATTGGTACAACTCACTTCCCACACTGTGATCAGGAGGGCAGCCTTGATAGAAGAACTTGCAAACAAAAAGATGCTGGTTGCAGGAATGGTTAGGAATACTCTTGCACCACCAGCAATATTGGGTTGGACACTGTCCTTCCATCTGTACGGAGGTTCCAGTTAATCTAGTTAGGGATATATGGAGATACTCTCTGCTGATGGCCTTGTTTGTTCTCCTCCACTGCCCATACTGAGATGATAGTAAGAATGACTGGTGATAGGTGGACGGTTGGACTGGATGATCTTGTAGGTCTTTTCCAGCCTTGGTGATTCTGTGAGTCAGAGAGAAGGAATGAATCAGTTCTTCCCTGATGGGAGATAACTCATGTCAAACATACTGGCCTGGGAGATTTCCATCCCAGTGAGTTCTTCATGTTTATGTGGTGTCTAGATTGTTGTTTTTTTTTGCTTTTGAGTGCACTTAACTATTAGTGCTTGCCGTCATGCCTTAACCTTTGGGATGAGATCCTGCTGTTTGGAGTTCCAGCTGTTAGGAGTACGGCATGCTCATGACATGGCCATAGTGTGAAGCTGCTGCTCAGTGACACCACTCCCAGCTGTTCTACTTTCCATTAGCTGGGAAGGGTTTTTTCTTGGGATTTAAATCAGCACCTCCTTAGCAGTTTACTTGTTTAATGCATCACTATTAATAACTCCAGGCTGACAGAAGCATAAATGCTGTTTTGTTCTTTAAACAGCAGTAAAAGCAAAGAAGTTTAATCAGATATTACCTGCCCAGTTTAGAACAAACAAATGAAGTGTTTCCTAGTTAAAAACAGCAGCAGCAGTGATTAACACTGTAATCTGATCTAATATTAGTAACAAACAGCCTGTGCCTTTAGGGAGCAATATAATATCCAGTCACTAAAGTCTGTCTCGCATTAAATTCTGGATCCCTCCTGAAAAGATGGCTTCCCAGAATTGTTTCCATTAACTTCATGAAAACTATGCTTTTGTCTTTCTCTCTGTAATATAATGAGGCTGGGGGAATGACACTGGCCCCCAAAATAAAAAGAATTAGGAAATAAGACCAGAGAACCGTAGAATGGCTTAGGTTGGAAGGGATCTGAAGATCATCTTGTTCCAGCCCCCCCTGCCATTGCCTCCCACCAGCTCAGGCTGTGCAGGGCTTTGAAATTAGAGGTTGATTTTTTTTTTTTAGTGTCAGGAGTGTTGCTGCCTAATAACAGTCCCATAACTGCATTTTAAAGAAATCCCTAGTAAGTGTGGCTTTCCCCTTCTGATAGGGCTCGTGCAGTTCTGTCTTAAAGCAGCAGCTGAAAATGATTATTGATATTGAAGTAGGAGAGAAGTCTTAATGGACATTTAATCAACTGCGTGGCGAGAGCTGCTGCCCTTTTGAACCAATGGAATTGTGGTTGTTGCGTGACATAGTTCAGGAAAGTCAAAGGGTTCTTGATCCCAAACGTCTAGGAAGAAGCAGCATGACTCATGGAAGTGCCCTGCATGTCCTAGGTACAGTCTCCCTGCTGAACATCAAGTAGTTGAGTGCATTTGTCCAGCTGGGCCACAAACTTAAGGTTTGTCCTCTCGATGCTTTCCATGCTCTTGCTGTGGCTGAACACTGAAGTCTTGACATGGGCCAGAGAAGCTTCCCGTGCACAGTCCTGTTACTGTGAGCAGCTGCTAGTGATCAGCAATGGAGATGCAAAACAACCAGGGAGAAAATAGCTGCCTGTTGGCTAAGGGAGCTGTGCCTGTGTCTGAAATACTGATGGCACTCACAGCTGAAGATCCTCCTTAGAAGAGGAGGAACCAGGACCTGATGGAGGAGGCTGCTCCAAGTGTCCACTGACAGCTGTTCTCTGTGAGCTGTGAGATCGTGCTGACTTGGAGTGTGGCTACCCAGCTCATTGCTTCTGGCTGCTGCTGGTGCTCCCTAACCCCCTAGATCACTTTCGCTGTGTGCTTTGCTTCACTGATGCTTGTGTGGTGGTGCAGGAAGGGGTGGGAGTACGGACAGGGACGAAGAAAAGGAAGAAGAGACCTCTGCTTTTAGAGGAAGTGCTTGTTTATGCTAACTTAAAGTGATTGAGAAACCTCTGGTGTGAGCAGCATAAGAGGCTGATAGGGTATTTGCTGTATACCTATGCAAGCAGCAGGCTGTCAGACCAAACTTCCCTTGCTAGCAGGAATGAGCTACTCTAGCATAAGTATAGTTTGCTGTCGGATCTGGAACTATGCAGTGATTTCCTTGGACAGTCACCATTTGGCTCTTGAAAAGGCACAAGTCCAAACAATGCATCATTTTGCAAGGCAGTCAAATGCTGAAGCAGAACCAGTCTCCTTTTTGCATTTAATCAGAGAAGGAATAATAAGTGGTGTTTTGTCTCCAACACAGAGGTGGAAGTGTTCAGCCAAATGTTTATTTACTCTGAGGAAAAGCCAGATAGACTCAGATTGCTTTTCTTTCCAATACTAACATTAAAGCTATACTTAAATTGTTCTAGATAACTTTTAAAATAACGTGGCCATCTTCTGAAAAGAACTTGGAAGGGAGGAATGAAGCTTGACAAATAAATGGAATGACTGGGCAATTATAGGCCTGCTAGCAAAAAAAAAATTGTAAATGGAACAGTTATAGTGATACCTATCTCCATGCTGCAGTGATATCCCCAGCAGCTTCAGAGGAGGCACTGGAATTTTCACCTGGTATCCAGTTGGGCCTATTTAACTCCATGTACTGACCAAGCTTTATTACTGCTTAACTAAGCTTGTGTGTCATTACCCGAATTGTGCTGCATGTTACACAGTTTAATTAAAGTCTTCTGCTTTGGCAGTGGCTTGGAATATCTAGTTGCTTGTAGAACAGTACATTCCTATTGCTTGTTAGCAAGAGTTATCTGGAAGCATGCATTGAAAATAGTTCAGTTTGGGCCAAATGGCTGTTAACCCCATTTATGCCCTGTTTTGGGATTGGTGGCTGTATTGCCCATCATCTGATCTCCAGTGTCACGAATGTGAGAATGCAGCTTGTCAGCCTCCGAGTCCTGAACACGCTGGGGAACGTGTCAGAAGTCATTTGCCCAAGGCATTGTTGTGTAATTATCTCGCTTGCATGCTTTGTGCATGCTCAAAAAGAGAACCACTGAATGTTGTGGGCCATGGGTACGACCTATATAACTATTCCTCTGGTTTGGAAATCCGAAAGGAGGCAGTAACACTTTCCTATGCTGCTTCAGTGATTCACAGACTCGTGAGCTCGACCTGGTTGAGGCATGGGGTTGTTGTGGTGTTGCCTTGTCAGGCTTGTGGCACGTTGTTCCATGCGTCATGCCATTGCATTACAACTTAGGCCTAGCTGAGGGATAGTAAAACTGTTAACAGATAAGATTACAAGAAGTCTGAGCAGCTTTCAGGCGACTTTGCTTATGGATTATTCCTCAGCGCATTGGCTGCCTGCTTTGTTGAGATGTTAGCTACCCCTTCTTAGGTTCTACAGCTGTCGCAATGTGACCAAAGTTCAAGTGAGACATGTGCAATTAGGCTGAAGAAGAGCTAGCGTAGTCACATTCCCTCCTGCTGTATGCACTTTAGGAGTGTACGTACTTCTGTATTTGCACTTTCCTTCACACCCTGCCTCTCTCTGAGCATTGTCCAGCATTAACCCCTTTCTGAGGCACAAACAGTTCTGCTTTCTCTTTTCAGTGCTCTTTCGGAGTCCTGAAAATGTCTTCTGAAGAACAGCGTGGAAAGTAGTGAGAAGACATGACAGAGTGAGGGAAATAATTTCTTCTTGTGGTCTGGTGTGGATCTAGGAGTTGGATTTGATGATCCTGATGGGTCCCTTCCAACTCAGTGTGTTCTATGACTCTCTCCATAAGCACAGTTTACGTTTATTTTTGCTTCTATCTACACTGTCACTACAGTGACAGGTAAAATGTAAGTTTATTGTATCACTTTCCTTTTGGGAAGGACAACAATACAGGGGTATTTCATAGGTTGACCCTTTGTGAGGTGAAGCCATTGAGCCTCGTGAGGAAAAGCTTTGCTGTATTAGGAAATCCTATCAATATTCGGTGCTTCATTTTAGTGAAGTGTTATCAACTAAGTTTTGGTGTTACTGGCCTACAGAGTTGTGCTATATGCACACATCAAAGCATGTCCTCCTTAGTATTTCAGTCCAGCTCCTTTGTAGGTGCCATTTCATTTGTATTTAGTGTTGTGTTACATAAGAGCTTGTGGAATACTAACTTGCAGTGGATAAATGAATTTGCCTCCCTTTTCCTGGTGAGGAGGAATGCCACCGTTCAAACTTGCCAATGAGCTTTGAGGAAGAATGTGGATCCGTCTAAAACGAATCTGAACCCACCCTGGGAGGGGCTGGCAAGGGAGCTGAAGACCTTTCCAGAGGCTGTTGCTCTGAGGTTGATGCAGCAGACACACATTTGGAGTCGGATGAAAGTGCTGCAGGAAGAGCAGCGTAACGCTCCCCGCCAAATTGGCATGATGGAATAGTAATCCTGTTACTTCAGATAAAAACCTGTCCGTTCTGCCTCCTGTTATTGCACTTGAGTACTGAAGCTACTTTTTTGATATGTTTAACATATACTGTTCCTTTTTGTGTCAGTTACAGCTTCAAAGCTCATCTCCATCTGTCATCCATTATTCCTGTCTTTTAAAGTGCTGATCAGTCCCCATCATCTTCCACTTCAGGCATGACTTCATCAGTCACTTCTCCATAGCCATGTTCAGATGGGCTGAACTTCACCTCTTTTCTGCTGCCTTTTTCCCCTTTGCCATGAGAAATGCTCCCATCCTGCTTCTGTATTCAGCCTGCCCTGCTCTCTGTGCTTAGTTCTGCTATGCTGTAACTACCTACTAACTGAGGTATGTGGGGAAATTGAGTCAGATCCCACACTGCAGTGACGCAAGGACAAACCAAGCATGAGAAAAAGCAACAGTCTTTAAAGCCATCCAGTGCATAAGTGTGATCAGGTATTAGCCTGCAATACCACGCGTGTATGCTGAGTGATTGCTGAGCAGGAAAACCTGATGTGTGAACTTATGGAATTCTACTGAATGCAGTTTTGCCTCAGTCTGCCAGCAATTAAGTGTTTTATTGCTGTAATTAAAATAATCTCTTCTGCTCTGCAACCTGTGCTCCACTGGGTTTTCTAACCTGAATCTTCTGTTAGAAGCACATGGCTTCTGCTGGCTTTCTCCCTCTTTTAATTTTGTACTTTGTATTGATGTTAAGCTGAAAGAGCTATTCAAGGAATGAGCTGAAACCTCAAATACTGAAGTAAGGTTAAGAGAATCCCAGCCCTTCCTGGTGCAGCTTCAACACTGTGCTGGAAGGTGGAAAGAGGCAATGGCTCTAAGGCCAGGTGAGCTTCAGATTGGCTATTGGGAGGTTTCCTTTTTCAGAAGGAGCAGTGGGGTGTTGGAGCAGGCTGCCCCAGGACGTGGTGTAGTCACCATCACCAGTCACCATCCTTGGATGCTTCCAAGCAAAGGATGAATGTGGCACTGGGGACGCCATGGTTAGTGGACATGGCGGGGATGGGTTGATGGCTGGACTGGATGATCTTGGTAGTTTTTTCCAACCTTAATGATTCTGATCTATGACATGATCTCTGCCATGTGCAGAGATGTGCCATGTCCCCAAACTGATGGGCAGGAAATGCTTTATAGAACCAAGGAGCTTGTATGAAGAACTTGACCAATTACTTTTCTGTGCCTTGATTTGGTAACCTTGAGCAGTGCATCTCAACTCCTCCTTTTAATACAGAATGAACAAATGCATTCTTGAGACCTTTTTGTCCTGAACTGTTTATTGCTTATGGGTTACAACACTTCAAAATTAAATCTTGGCTTGTAACGTGTGTTCAGTAAGCTAACTTCTCTCATGTGATCTGAGTAGGTCAGAAGGAAAATTCTAGGATTACGTTGTTATTGAGGTGATTATAGCTGAGAACGTAGGTAATCTGGGGAAGCTTGGGAGGAGAAAAAGATACTGTTGTCTGGAAGAACAAACTATGTACACAAAATCCTCTGGGGGTACAGCTCCGAGGTGGGCATCAGCACTTCAGATGCTCCCTTGCTGCCCTTCTGGCAGGGTGGTGTGTAGGGTTGTGCAGGAATGAGTTGATGTTACCTCTTTCTTCAGTCTCAGTTTTGCATTCTTTGCCTAATGGTCTGTTTTTTACCAGAGCATTCAAAGATTTGTTAGCTGGTTGGAATGTATTTCAGTAATAATGTACAGTAGTGTATTTTTGTATGATAGGACTACCTTTCATAGGGTATGAGGGTTTGCTGAGGTCTCGTGTGCAGGAAGTAAAGATGGATGTGTGAACTGTGGGTCTGTCTTCATTGAAAGTTTAAACACTTAAATACCAGTCTTCCAAATTATACTCCTAATGGCTTCTCGTGTTTCCTCAAGGAGCATCCTCATTATGAGATGGTCTGAATTTACACAGTGATACACTTCTCTATCCATATGTGCAGTTGACTTGCTAGTGTTATTAATTTCAAGGGAGCTGTGGGGTCTTAGGTGTGAGATAGCTGGCAGCTTCCAAAAGGCTGAGCACAAGTCTGCGTGGCTAGTAAGTGACTACGTATGAATCATCTTCCTGGCAGAGCAGTCATCTTCCTGGCATAGTGCTGGAGTATCCTGTGCTGATTCTGAAATGGAACCCACCTTAATTTCCCAGTTTGTTAGCCTCGTGCTGGGTGTTCTGAGGCTCTCAGGCTGTACTTCTTATATAATTATGCATATGTACTGGTATATTCTTGTGTGGCTACACGTAGGACCACGCAGGAGTGCAGTTAGGCATCATTCAAACATGAAGAACAATGGCATTTCAAAGTCCAGGGGTAGGAGGGACTGTGGAATGAAAGACCCTACACGAGGCAGGGACAATGGAAAACATGAAGCAGGAAATAAGGTATATGGTTCAAGGGGGGGCACAATATCCTGGGAAAATACTATTGAAATTTTTAAATGCCTGCTTCTTGTTGCAGATTAATCAGCCACTCGATGGGGATTAACAGTGGAGCACCTCTTTGTGTCGCCTTTCCACCTCTGTGTAGCAAGAATAACAACTTCAGCACTTCTTCAATAATAATTATGAAACTGGTATTAACTGAATGGCAATTATGGATTTTTAACTCTAACTCACAGTAAACCAGCAAGCCATATGTTGAAATTCCTACCAAATAGCTTTCCGTTCTTAATGTCTCATATCTACACAAGAAGTTGCAAGATACCTGTTTGTACAAGAGGAATATAAGCATTACTTGCCTGAGGATCAGAAGGTGAAAGAGAAGACACCGTAACTTGTTTGTGGAGTTATGGTAGTATTATTTATATAGATATAACATATATATTTTTATGGTAATGAAAATGGCTCCCCAGAATGCTGACTCGGAATCTATGCAAGTTCAAGATCTACCTGTGGCACAGCTTCAGAAACCAGAAAGCAAGGAGAATGAAAGTAGAGAGGAGACCATTAGTGAAGGATCCATAGACCGGATACCGATACGCCTGTGGGTGATGCATGGTGCAGTAATGTTTGGCAGGGAGTTTTGTTACGCCATGGAGACAGCTTTGGTAACTCCTGTATTGTTACAAATTGGTAAGTAGGTCTTCATTTTATTTTTTTTTTTGTTAATCAGTTCTTCATACAGAAAGAGGTGTGATCCAGTAGCTACAAATGAGAATAAAAAGTTTTGTTTGCCGTGCCACGGGTCCTGTATGTGACTGTGTTGAAGTGGGGAGGATTTCTGTCTGTTTGCCTTGTTTGAACATAGTAAAGCACTTAACCTGATCTGAATTCACATCTAGAACTCTTTATTGAAAGGTGGGTATCCTCAAAACTAGCAACATCAGATTATAAAAGATTTCAGTGAAGCTGTGTTTGATTTATGGAGAAATGCCTCAGGTTATAGTCCTTCAGAATAACTACTTACATAATTTTGCTTTTTCAAGTTCTAATGAAGTGGTGTATTTCTTTTAAACTGCTAGTGAGTCTTGTTTTATCTGGTTAATGTATGTAGTTTGTGATTAAACAAACAAATATTAATAAAACATGACACGAGTGGCTTGAGAGAAAGGGGAACTGGGATGATGTGAAATCTTGTGGTGAGTACTATGGTTAGATTGCCAACAGACTGTTTCCAGTATTAATAATCCCTTATCAAATACAGAAAATCATGTTCTCTATCAGATATCAGGAGGTATTACATGCAGGTGAATGGAAGCTCTGCACTGAGCATGCCTCTGTGAATAAGTCTGGTGATTACATTGCACAGGAGTGCATACAGTGTATGCCTACTGTTAATGTTTGCTGTGGTTTATATGTGCAGTTGTTCCTTCACCACGCTCACTTGTAAGCAATGAGGGGCACCTGGCCAAGTCTCTGAGATGTTCATTTTATTTGGTACAGCGAAGTATATATGAGATTGTATGAGCGTGCAATGTACACATTTCTTCCTGTGCTCTTCTTGCAGTTAGAGATGTGTTTTCACGTGACATTACCAGTGGGTTTATTTTAGATCAGCAGTTGAGACAATAACCAATGCAGACACAGCCATTAAGAGATTCTGGGTGTTGCTCCTCCAAGATATCCTGGAAAATTTTGTTCTTGGAGCTCATGTGCCTTCTTTTGATCTCACAGTGACAGTTTGAATAGACTGTATGTTTCCTGAGTAGAGGCTTTCTTATTGACCTGACTTGCTGAACAGAACATGTGTTATTTTTGTCTAAGAATGCTCATCGTGTCTGTAAGTTTGAGATTTTTGGTTCTAGGTAAGTGCAAATTCAGAGACCTAATCTACTTCAGTTGTATTAGGAGCTTCGGTTCAATTCCTGTCAACCATGCACACCCAGTATTTGTGTCATGCTTTGTGTGGAGAAGACCCCCAGTTCTGTAAGTGACCTGTGCTTTCTGCTTGCTTTCTTGTTTGTGCTGGCTCTTGGATGTTTAAAATGTATGTCTGGCTAAGTTGACTTCACCTTACCAGTGATTAAGGTCAGACAGTATAAACAAACCATCCTCTTAATTACTGATCACTCCACTAGTTTGCGTTTCTTTTGTGAGCTCTTCTACCAAATCTGTTTCCTCCAGATAATTGAAAAAAATATCTCTTCCCTTCCTTCCCTAACCCCAGTGATCAAAATAACATTGGGATCTGAGGGAAGGGGAAGGAAGAATAGAGCTCTCATTTGCAGAAAAGCTGGCAAAGTGACAAAAGACTGCAGGGATGCAGTGATGATGTTCAGTGCTGTGTGGGGATGAAATGGAGGTCGCTGCTTACAGATGTTAGTGTTTTGGCTACCCTGGTTCACATTCCCCTTTGACAGAGGGATAAATAACACAGAGTGCACCACAGGGTTAAGTTGTTCACGGGTGACTGACATAGCCTGTTTTGTAATTACCTCTTACGTGGTTCTGTTTACTTTTGTCAACCTCAACATCTGTCTGCCTCAGTGTGAGCTGTGTTTATTCCTCATTTTGGGGGGCTGCCTGTAGCTGTGTCAGTGCTGCAGTATTCCCTTTGCTTTGTGATTTGGTGAAAGCAACGTTCAGTTTTCGGTGCAAGGTTGATTCGAATTGAGAAACTTTCTGAGAAGTGACAGATGGAGGAATGCAGTGTTTCAACCAGCAAACCTCACACATTAAAGAGAAGACCACAGAGCCCATCTAGGCCAACCATCAGCCCATCACCCACTACCCCTGTACCTCAGTGCCACGTCTTCATGTTTCTTGTGCACCTCTGGTGACAAGTGACTCCACCACCTCCTTGAGGAGCCTGTTCTGAAAGGAAATTCTTCCTGATATCCAACACGGTTCTTCCGAGTTGTGCTCTTTCAGGCCTGTTGTTGTGTGAGCCAGACCTCAGCAGCTACAGGTGTCCCTTGGGTCGTCCCTTTCCAATTGGGTGTTTGGATTGTCAGTGTTCTTCAATTTCCAGGAGTTCTGGATTTGTAACAAAAGAGCTAAAGGCAGCAGTGGGAGCAGTTTGAGTCAGAGGATGCTGTAAATCAGAAAGGTCTGGAAGTCCCTGAATGCTGTACGCCCACCAAAATGCCTTCTGATTTGTGATTGCAATCCTTGCCTTTATTGCTGTGTTTAGATTGATGTTATGTTGCCTTCTGAGAAGTGCAGCTACAACTTGTTAACAGCTTTGCCATAAAGGGGTTTTAGTAGCTTAGCAACGAGAGCAAGCCAAATACATATCACGATTTATTCTCTTTCTTTGACTTCTTACTCTCTGCAGCGTAGGAATTCAAAGTTAAGAAGATAACTTGCTTAGAATACTTCAGAGGACATAAATATGCCAAATAGGAGAACTAGCAAGCTGACTCCAGATGAAACGGTATTAGTTGGCACTTGTGTAAGTTTTGACCTCTAGAAATCTTCATTAACCTTTATTTGGAGGCCCATCCAATCAGCATTTCCTCCCACCCACTGTGAGAACTGTGTGAGAAAGTATAATGTCAGATCCTTTGGCACTCTGGGTACGAGTGTTTGTGCCCCTTGAAGGGTTTGGAGGAGCTGGATGGTTTCATGTTACTACTTAGGATGCTCTCTACATTAACACTGACTTATCCCAACCGTTGGTTGCTTCCTCTGCCTCATCTCAACTGTTATAAATTATATATGAGCATGAGGAAACCTCTGGTACGTAATGCTGCTTATCAGCGAGAGGAGTTAAAATCCTGCTATTGTTTATAAATGGCAGTGTGTTTTCTTCCATCATTAATCTTGGCTTCAAATGATTAAGTCTCTGAACCTCCTTTCAGTTCATGGAAAAGTTTGGCTGACAGGTCATTTCGGAAATGATTTTGTGAAGTCATTTGTGTGAATGAAGGTGAGGAGAAACTAATGACTGATGTGGCTTGAACTTGGAGAAATGTAGCTCATTAAAGAAACCCGTGTGATGACGTCAGGATGCAGAAGGTGAGGTGTTTGACTTTTTCGTTAGGGCTGCAGGATTCAAATCCTGTGGCTTGTGGTGGCTTCTGCTTTCAGGAGAAATTCCCATGCGACAAATGAGTGGTGGTAGCTGCAGACACAAAGCTTCACATTTTGTATTTAATATGATGAAAGCTTTGCCAAACCTTTCCTGTTGCTTCAAAGGCTCTTCCCAATGCTAGCATTACTCTATAAATAGTTAATAGGCAGAGAAATGACTGTCAGCACCAGGAGTGTTCCTCATTCCCCTGCATCAATTATTAAACACATTACATGGGCACATTTAGAAAGCGTGCACTTACAGGAGAAGCACGAGCAGTTTGTGTCCTGCTTACCTTTACAGCGTCACTGAAGTTTACTGTAAAAAGTGTTTCATGGCTGTGTTTTAACCTTAGTATGCATACCTTCCTGTGCATCAAATGAGTGAGATTGTAGAAACAGTGACCAGAGCGTATCAGGTCTGATAGGCAAGAATAGCTTTTTTTAGTGTATTTCATATTGGAGTGCCTGTCTGTGATGGCATTACTTTGTTATGCTGGGAGATTTAATGGGCCCTTGTAATGAATGTTAGCTGATAAAGCATCGAATGTTGAGAGTTTGGGGTTTTAAGCTTAACCAAATTACACAAAGGAACGGTATTCCTGGAAACTGAGTTTTGCAGTGCTAGTTAATAGGTGCTGATACACAGAAAGGCTGAGCCCAGCAGAGTACAAGTAGCTCATTTCACTTGGAAAGGAAATTATGTCATTATGTGCTCTCAAAGTGACAGAAGGCTGTTATTACTGCTGTCTCAAAAATGGGATAGCTGTTTTGAGGCTTGAGCTGTCAGTTCTTGGCTACATTTTCTTCCCAGCTATTGTGACTAATTGCGTTATCTTGCACTGAGAAATTCTTACAGCCTAAAGCTTAACACTGTGCTTCCAGGGTCTTGAAACGTAGTTCATGTGAAATTGCCAGTATGGAAAAAGTGTGTTTAAGCAGTAATAGAAATTGCTGATCCTGAGAAATCTCAGCGTGGTCGCTGAGAAGTCATCATCTTGAAAAGATTTAATGTTATGGGGTGAACTTTTTCTTATGAAGCAGTCAGTTGAAATTCAGTGTTGGTACCTGTCTGAGAAGAGTGCATGTGGAGATCACGGAGATGGAGTTAGGAACCAAGCATGAAATGTTAACGATAAGTTGGCCTTTGGGTATGCTTCTTCAAAGGATTTAAAGTATCATTCATTCGGTGTGGAAGGGGATGGTCTTCCAAGGCTAAGCCTGAGATCAAAGGCAATCTCAAAACCTTAAAGATCTGATGGGGGGAGATGGAAGCAACGGGATGGATGAGCTTTTAGAGGCTGCCTGTAATTCAAGTGAAAAAAGGCTGCCTGGAACAGCTCTTGATGGATGATGGACGAACCTTTTCAACATAGAAGCTGTTAATTTTAGCTCAGCTCACTGTCACCTTTATTGCTTATTTCTGTCCCAGGATGCATTTATTTTAAGGATATACGTAGGTATAACTGTTTACAAAACAGTATCTTGCCATTTAAGCTGATCCTTACCTCACTTCAGCCTAATAGAGTGAAGGAGGTCTTTGTTAAAACAGCTGACCTAAGGACGAGAACTGAAGTTAGGGTGGTTCTGGAAAACCTGAACTGGTAAAGGCTTAATTTAACGTATATTCTTCAGCCTTGGTAGCTGTGAAGATACTGTCATGTAAAGTTTCAATTCAAATCTCAAATGGTGGAATGTATGAAACTGCAAATATTGTGCCTCTGAGCAAATGCTGATTGCTCCATAAAACCTCCCTGCCCATTGTGTTTTAGTTATTGACTAACTTTGCCTACTAAAGAGTTGTGTAATAGGAACTGGACTGCACATTTTCTTAACCAAAAGCACGTCAGTGAGACTTTCACATCATACACTGTTTCTCTTGTGTAAAATACCTCTTGACCCTAAATTTAGAGCAGCAGCAAGTTTTTGCAAGTGCAGCCTTCAGAAAGGGGTCTGGGTAGGGATTGAAGGCCTTACAAGAAGGTGCTGTGCAGTTCTCCAGGGCAGAAGAAGGCAGGAGCATGGGCTTGAATTTCCTACCAGTGCAAATGGCAAGTGCTTTGTAGGCTGTGCAATAGCTGTTACCTATGGAGCTTTTATTTCATGTGTATATATATATAAATTGTCCTGTTGTTTTTTCTGTGTTACTTTAACACTGAAGAACTACAGCCATACTTTGTTCTGTCCGATTCTGAATCTCAAGTGGAAGTCCCTGATCTTCTGTGGGAATGCTCAAACGGAACTGGCTCATTTTTATTCCTTGCATAGAGTGTTTGCAGTGAGGCTTCTGCATGAGAACACTTTGAACCTTCTCAAGTTTTCCTTCTGAGAGCTTTTGTAATCTGAAGGCGATGTGAGTAACAATATATCAGAGGAAACACTGACATCTGAGAGCTGTGGACAGATAGAAAAATCAGTGTGCAAGGCAAAGCAAATTGTATGACAATGCACACTGTCAGCTCTTGTGAAGGGATGAAGATTTAAATGCAGTTCTTAATTTTGTTGCCATTTATGTTCTTCAAATCCTTTTATTTTTCTGCAGAGCCTGACACTTCAGTCTGTGATACGTGGGAAGAGCTCAAGGCCTCCAGAAATAATCATCCCCCCTAAGAAGGGAATGAATTATCTCTTTTTCTGCTGTAGCTGCTTCCATCTAATAGTAAATCCTTCCTGTTCAGCATGCTGCCTCCTCGTTACCTTCATTAGCCTCGGATTAGGAGAGGTCAGGCTTTTTGAAATGATGTAGGAGTATACTTTGACATCTGTCATGTTTTTTACTCTCTTACTGAGAGTGGAAGCAGACCTCCTGTTTGAGTAGTGGAGCAAGGATGGGAGAAGAGAAGCTGGGGCAGATTTGGGTCTCCTGAGCACGTGCTAAAATCCATTGGCTTTAAACAACACGTCCATTTATGCAGTCTCAAACTTTCTTTGTAATCTGCCTCCAACCCACGTGTGATGGCAGCCAAATTTGCCAGTTCTCTCAGCTTTTTAATACTTGTATTTAAACGCACTTCAGGAGGGCAAGATGTCAGGTGAAGCTTCAAGTGCATGTGCAGGACACACAGAAAAGGCTTTCACAGCAGGAATGTGAACTTCCCTATCCTGTCCGAAAAGAATTTGACCCTCACCTATGACTTAGAGGTAACTTGGTAGTGATAACAACACTGTGATAACAGATGCAACCCCATAGTGCTTCCTTGCTCTTTATTACAAAGTAATTGCAAGCGAGGCAGTTTTCCAGCAAGCAAATGCCTTTTCCTTAGTGTAAAAAGAAACCTTTCAACTCTCAGGATGAGTTCTGGTTATGGAGACTTGGAAATGCACAACTGAAACGTGCGTGCCTTGCTGTGCCAGGTCTCAGACTGAGGGGTTTCTATTGAATGTGGGTTGTGAATCAAGTTATGAAAAGGGGAAGAAAGTGCTCCTTAATGAACAGGAGTCTTTACTTTTTCAAGGAAATACAATTAAGGCCGCTTCTGAAATGAAAAGAATGTCAACAGGCTGCTGCCAAATCACGTAATGCTTTAATAAAGCTTGCTTCAAGAGGATTGTTGAAGCTGCGACCCCTTAAGCTCAGTTCTGAGTCTCCTGTGTGCTTGTTGCAATAGCATTCCTGCTGTAATGCACCCTCTGGGACCCTGCCTTAGTCATCCTCTTTTAACAGAACAGTTGAGAAGGTTTCTGATGTGCTTCCTGCAGGCTATTTTGCAAGAAATCATTGGAGAAGTTTTGAGCTGCTGATTTGGTCCGACGATAAAATTTGATACAAGTCTGTTTAATTAAACATGGAAAAATTGGGTCATGGATCTTATTTACTTGGGTTTGGATGAACCCCCAGTAGCTCCTGTCACTCTCTGAGCTCTTGAGTAACAGTGGGTACAGGGTAGCATGGATGAATCGTTTTCCATAAATGCATAAGCGGAGCAATGTACTCTTAATACGTCTGCTGGAGGTTTCTGTTGGGTTTTCGCCGGGTATTAAATTTGGAGCATTACAACTGAATATGAGCTGCTTTGGTACAGAAATAAATTGGATTGAAAAGAGCTTATCACATGAGCAAGCCTAACTTGCCCCCAGTCAGAACCACCTGAAATCCTCAACTCTGGGGGGGAAAAAGAGTAAGATGAGGTCTTGTAAATGACTTATCATTGTAGTATCTCACACCTGTCCTTACTTGCATTAAATCTTCAGACATATCATTCACATTGACCTCCAGGAGCCTGAAAATGAAGCGTAGTCATTTCCCTGTGGAAGTGCTGTCCAGAGTCAGTCTGGTTTTGCCCTCAGCCCTTTGTCAAGTGACCCTCTGCAATACAGTTCAGTTTCTCTTAATGTAGTGGTGAATTTCATGTACCTTCTGTTGAAATTACCAAAACTTGGGTTTCTGTCTCCTGGACCTTGATTTCTGGTCTTTCCCACTCAAGTGGTAAACAGAGCTGGGTCACTTTCTATGTGTTTCCATGTATGGGCTGTTCAAAAACATGAGTTTCCTCCCGTTATCAGTTGTCCTGCTCTCCCCACAATGGCTTTTCAATAATTCAGTCTTTCAGAACCTGCACTCAGGATAACCTGCGAATTCCTGATGTATTCTGCTGGCTGTAAATGAGCTCTTGGTCTGGGAGTGTTTAATAACTCTTACAAATGTTTTGGCTGGATGCTTCTAGAAATGATTCTTTTTTTTTTTTTTTAGAGAGCAGAGATCAAGTTCACACACTTCAGAGTTTACATATTTGGCTAAAAAATTAAGTTTAGCACTGATTTTACAATACACAGTTTAAACATTGACACTCTAGGACAAGCCTTTGAGAATCGAAGGGCAGCAGAATGCCTCTGGTATTCAGATAAATGATTGTTTACGGGCATGGAGTAGCTGTAGTGGATACGGTTGCAGCATTCCCTGTGTTTTCTTTGCCTGATTTGGAAAGCTGGGAGTAAGCTCTCACCGTGCCAGGCATTTTCTGGCAAGGAGGAGTCATTACAGGCATACCTGCTGTCTTACACGGGCTACATCAGGTGACCTGAAAATGATTGTTTATCGTGCTCTGATGCAGATATGACAAACTGTGTAGCGATGAGATGCCTCTGCAGCCTCGAAACATCTGATCTTGTGTTTTGTTCCAAGGTATAGCACAAATGAGGAGCAGATGTATTCTTTCTCCCCTTGTTTTTCCATGGAACTTGGTGATGAAAGGTTTCTGGTTGTTGGACTTGAGTGGTTGTTTCTTTCTGGTCTCTGTAGTTCTGCCCTTTTAGAACGATGCTGTCTTGGTGGGTCCTCCTGTAACTCATGAGAAGAATTGAAAAGAGGAAAAGAGCTCTGTGTTACCCTTACTGGGGCCTGATTCTCATCAACTGAGCGTTTGGAAAGGGAAGGTTTGCTGCCTTATTGGGGTGCTCCTTAGAGAAAGTAAAAGACAGAGCGTTGGTGTGATGAATAACGGTAGAGGGGAGACCACTTTTTTGGGGGGAAGAAAACCCATGATTGAAAAGCTGTGCCTGGTAGTCCTGCTGTTAGCGTTTGCATGCATAGAGCTTGTTAAAACAGCTGGTGAAGGCTGTTTTCCAGGAGCAGGGATCTGACCAAGTGAGAAACCAGGTCCCCAAACCAAAACCCACAGTTCGCTTGAAGCAAGCAGGCAAAGCATTAATAGGATTTGTTTCACTCAATAGAGCTACGTGAGGAATTAACCTCAATCAAGGCCACTGCATAGAGGAATGGAGTTTCTCTCGAGGAGCTTAGTGTGGTTTATTTTCAGAATCCCCCTTTTTTTCTTCTTAAATGTACAGTGAATACCAAATGAGAGCTGGTGTATATACCGATGTGTCTTCGCTCAGCACCAGCTTTAACATAGCGAAGAGCTGAGCCGTGTTGCTGTGCTGACCTTTCAGCTGGTAGGGCTGCCCAGTAGCACAGTTGTGACAGAAATGATCGCTGGCAGAGCGTTTGTTCCCACCGTAAACAATCCAATAGTCCTAAAGACTTCAGGAAGGGCAGAGGGTTGATTTTTGCGGCATAGCAACAATTAGCAGTACCCTTTTAGTAAGCCTGTTACGGAGCTTTTGGGGGGAGGTTTTGAGCCCTAAGGAGATGAGGAGATGATTTTGGGGCTGCATGATATGAATGGCTCAAGGTGGGATCAGCCCAGCTCTTTTCCATTCTGAGCAGCCTGGGTGTTTCCAGCTGATCATGTGTCTGCCTGAATACGAAGTTTGTATGAGATACCTGTCACGTTTGTTAGTTGTGTTTGCTCTGCGTTAGGTCAGCTGGGGTAATTACAGAAGGAGCTGCCTGCCCTGTTTACTGACCCTCACAAGGACTATGCAAATGTGATCCCAGCTGAAATTTAGAGATCAACTGTCCAGTCAGTAATCCCTGGGTGCTCACATGGCATCTGCAGGGGCACACAAGCCAAGAAAACACCGTCTTGAGTTGCTGCTTTTGTGTGACTTCCAAACATGGTCAAACCTAAGGCCTGGAGGAGAAGAGGCTGATTTCTGTCTGTGTGCAAAGACAAGTTCCTTGTGTTTTACTTACACATACTGTGTTTACTACGCCCTGTAACCTGAGGCTGGAAATGAGCTGCTTTCTTTCTTGCCTGCAATGCAAGAGCATGAATGGTGTGCTGACCACACTCTGCCTGGCTGCCTGCTCTTCAGAATGGGCTCTTCAGGAATAAAACTGAAATTGGGAATGAGGATTTAATATCTAGGTGATTCTTTCTAGACGTTTCCTTTGCGTGCAGAAAGTCTCAAAATTGGGACATCCTGGCCGTGCTCTTCAGGTTGTTCTGGCTTATTTTTGTTAGTTAGGGCAGTGATCGTGGCCCCAGGCTGCTGGAGTTCAGGGAGCATTTGGGCACTGCTCTCAGACATAGGGTTTGGATTTGGGGGTGGTCCTGTGTGGAGCCAGGAGCTGGACTCAGTGATCCTTGTGGGTGTCTTCCAACTCAGGGTGTTCTATGTTTCTGTGATTCTGAGGATCCTGGACTTCTTACAGGGTGGGAGGAGGTCACTTCAGTCTGGTGTTAGCTGTACCAAACCCTAACCAAAAACCAGTGCTGTGTACGTAGATGGTCATATCCCAGGGTATTAATGTGTTAATCACTGCAACAAAAGCTCCACTGTTGATAACAGGCTTACGAGTGGTTCTAGAAGATTTTATATCGTGTATCTAAGTCTCTTGAGTTTTGGGACTTGAGCTGAAGTGCCTTTGTTTATAAATCTGCCAGTATTTCTGAAGCAGTGACGAAAATCTATCGAGCTCGGGATAAACTGGGATGCAGTATATCTTCAGGCAACACATGTCATTGTAATTGATGTCTAATCTTGCAGCGAACAGAGCAGTGAAGTGCTGCAGTGTTACGTAATGCACAGAGAAGTGGGGCATCACGTACAGCTTGTGCATTTTAATTACGGCCCATAAAGGAGAGGAAGGATTCGAGTGGCAAAACAGTTAATTGATTGCTGCGTTCATATATGGGTTTGCATGAATCTTTGTTATACCTTTGGACCTGCTCTCCAGTGGGAGCTGAAAGGAATCGTTTTTATTCCTGCACGTTGGGTTCTGGTCTGAATTCCATTTCAGCTCCTGAAGTTCTTTGCACATTTATTATTGGTGTTGAAGTGATATATTTCTGAGTACTGGTTAATGAGTGACAGTGCTCAGCTTTTCTCAGGATTTTGCCTCCCCTCTCCCCCTTTCACACATACCTCTGGCTCACTTCTCGTAACATACGCTTCTCTTCCCTGACACAGCACTGTGAAACTTTGCTGTAAAATAGAGATTGTCAGAGGAGCCTTTCTACAACTTCGGCAGGATGGCAGCAGGGCCTAATCAAATGCTGCTGACTCCCACAGATGCCAAATAAGAGATGGGGAGGACAGTTGTAGGGAGGCTGAGAAGCATTAATTAAACTGAGACAGAAAGTGGGAAAACTGGGTGATGGGATCCTCTCAGAGGCCTGTCACTTGTTTCCTGAATCCCATCCTTCAGGTCTGTCATTCGACCCAGTGCATTTGCTGCTTGCAGGCTCCTGCAGGGGTGATTCCAAAAGCTGCACCAGAAGGTGAAATAGCTTGGTCAGGAGGGGGTACTGCTCTTGCCACTCCCTTCAAAGCTGAAGTAACTCCATCCAACAGTGGCACCGTGCTTTATCTATCCCCTCTCCTAGCCCACAATTGATTTCTCATTCAAGCTGAGCAGACAGCCCCATCTTCCCTTCACATCACAGCTGTGCTGAGCAGTGCAGTGAGCCCAGCCGTTGTGCAGACATCCCTGCTGACAGGAGCTAAGCAGGAGGGGAAGAAGAGGATGGACTGCTTGCAACTGGGTGACAGTGTGCTCCAGAAAAGTATGTTCAGAATGCGGCGTGCACGTACTGCTGCCTATAAGATGTATATAATGTGCTGACAGCTTGTGAATGTTGCCAGCTCAGCAGAAAGGCTCATACTAGACAGGCACAGAAGGAAATTCAGGATGTGAATTTTTACCAAGGGGAAGACTTAAGCCACAGTTATGCCATTGCTCTATTTCATGTTCTGTTTATGGCAGCGGGTCACTTCTGAGACCCTGAGCAAGTACGAGATGCCTGACAACTTGGTAGGCACTCAGGGAGAAAGCAAACAGCAATGAAAAACCTCAGAGTTGTTCTGAGTTCTCCCACCCACGTGCCTGCAGTTGCAGTGAGCCCTGTAATCACACCTACTGAGCAGTGTACTGTAATATCAGAGGTGCAGACTGGTCCTGTACAACATCAGGTTGTGATTTCCAGTAGTACCCGAAAGCGTTTCCTTCTTAAAAGCCTGTGCTTCCATTTTGGAAACTGTTCATTGCACCCGTGGGCTCCAGGAGGAATGGCTGCCTTTTCATAGCTCTCCCCTATTGCTGGGTTTCTTTTTCAGACATCTGAGTGCATTTCTGAAATGGCTGCGGCCTCGTTCTGAAATCCCTGTTCCTCATACGGAGACCCCAACACTAAAATTCTTTGAGTTCACCCTGTTCTGCATTTCTTGGGTTGGATCTGGGTGATCTTTGAGGTCCCTTCCAACCCAAGCCATTCTGTGATTCTCTTGCAACAAGATGAAGATAGGAGGTTCTCACATCGTCACAGCTTTTTTTATAACTATTGATTTTACCTAAAAATAAGGTCTAAACAGAACAGCTCGTGTAAGTAATACGCTTCAAACAGATCAATGTAACAGTATTTTTAGCAGTCTGTGGCGTTTTATACAGGAATGGAACTGCAGAATAAAAAGTATTTGCAAGGCATGACAGCTTCTTGTGTGAGCTCAGGGATTTGTGTGGTGTTTACTTTAAACGTACAAACAAGTCTCTAGGTGATGATTTCTGACGAATGAAAACAGGCACTTGCATATCAGATCTTATTGTTAAGCTTATAAAGAACTATTTTTCCCCCAATAGAACTTATCAAAAAGAGGTTTTGAATAGAAAGTGCTGCATGAGAGTTAATCTTTCTTCCATGTAACTCGTGACCTCACGCAGCCCTCAGACTGATGGTGACACAGTGAGCATTTCCTGTGAACTGTGAGCAGTGCTGGTCCCACTATTGTTGGGCACTTTTTTGTCTGGGAAAAAACAAACCCTTATTTACTAGAAGCCAGTGTCCTGTTTGTTTGTAGCTGGCTGGGAAATGCCATATTACAAGGGTCTCAGTGGCAGTCATTGCTGCTAACAGAAGCTGTTGTTGTGTTTTGCTCTTTTTCTCACTGATTTGTATGAGACTTCTGTGTCTGACTTGTGCCCTGCTCCACATTCAGTTCATGGCACACAAATATTAACCTTGCTGATCCAATATGGTTTTCTTCCTCGGTGGTTCCTCAGATCAGCCAGCAGTAGAATACTAAATAGTAATGCTCCAGTTATTATTCCTCCCTTTTTTCCTCAAGGTGCAGCATCCTTGCTTTCCCAAGCCAATGCACAACAGTCCTATGTAGGAGCTACTACGTGACAAGGCAAGCACCTCAGTGGAAAATTAAGGCTGTTCCTTTATTTTGTCTTAAGCTGGTAATGGGATGCACCTGCTTTGGCATTCCAGTCCACATATGTTAGTGGGGGCTGCTGAGGCTCAGTGTTTGTTACGTGATACTTGTTCTTGGCCATCTGAAATCAGTCCCAGCCTAGTTACAGCCTGTTCCAGGTGAGCACAGCAGCTCTCAGAGGTTGGGACATGTTACATTCCTCTATCAGAGGCAAGGCAGCCATTTGGATGCCGAGCTCTCTGTGCAGAGCTGCCACAAAATCTCGTCCATACTGGGGTCTGCACGTCTGTTCTGCACATCAGAGGCTGGATGCTGCTCAGCTGCTGGCCTGGCACCTCACCTCAGCCCAGTTTATTTTAAGTATGTGCTGCATCTGAGTCCTTGCTGTTCGATGGGGATACTGGAAGGAAGTTATTGGTGTCAAAATATTCCCTTGATGTCTTCGTTTCTGCTCATCGTCATCTTGTCCTGGCCTGGGTGCCTTCAAAGCTGTCTTACAATATTGTATTGAATGGTTGTGTAGATAAAGCATGGCAGCACTTGTATACAGAGAAAGGAGCCATTAGGATTGGATGGAACCACTGGGGTTGAATTTCTCCTTCCCTGTCTGGAGCTTCCTTTCTCGTATCAATGTCTAGCACTAAAGCTATGCAGCTATTGGAATGATGGATGTCCTGTAGACTACCAGTGTGAGGCATTGATGCTTTGGGGAGCACCTACAGGGTACGTCTTGAAGTTTCACTTCAGGGAACAGTGTGGCTGTGAGCTTCAGAGAAGTTTGGCTTCCCAGCAGGCATCGGAGCAGATGATAAAGTCTGTATGGAGAGAGTGTGTTGTTTGTAGCATGGAACATAATGCAGCTTCTGCTCAGTACACACCAGAGGTTTGATTTGGTGAACAAGCTATGTCTTATCAACAGCTCTAATAGCTAGTTACCCAAATCTTGCTTCTAGATATATTTTCTACCTTTCCTACCCTTGCTGTAACAGTTCTTCTTTTTGTCTGTTGTTCAGATGAACAGTCTGGTGACCATCAAAGAAAAGAAGGGAGTTATGATGCCAGCAATTTAGGTTTTATTTTATCATTTTTTGTTTAACTTGCATGTGCAGCAGCTCTCCACCTGGGATTTTTCTCTACCCCTGTTTATTTCCACTTGAGTAACCTAATGTGACTGTACTGTTGTTTACGTACTCATAAAATCATCCACTAATGGGTGATAACTGTTTTGAGCTCTGCGTAGCTATAGGTAAAACACAGTGACTTTTTAAGCTGTTGCCATATACTTGTTATGTGAGGTTGCAGTAGTCATGTGGTGTGGCTTCTCAAGCAAGAGGAAAATCAGGATGTGCCCAGGCTGATGGTCCTTAGCCATCAGTATACAGCTTGACAGGACTGCTCCTGTGTCACTTGGAAGTTATTCCTTTCCTATTTATCTGGGAGGAGCACTGAAAGTTCCTCCAGGATGGAATTTTAGGAATTCTTCTATTTTTCTCAGCGTGGGGCTGTTCTTGTATTAGATTATCTTGGCTTCTGCTTCTTAAAGATGTACGTTGTGGCTGCTAAAGTTCAGTAAATAAATGTGGTTTGTCTGAAGAAGGATCTCTAAATTTTACATTCTTGGCTAAGTATCCTTTTCTCCATAAAAGCTTTCTTTTGAAATCACTGAGATTCCTATCTTTTCTGCAAGCCGTTTTCAATGCAAGTACTTGGATTTAGGCTTTGATTTATTATAGGTGTTGGGAAGATCACGCTTTTCAATCACTGAAAATAAAACCTTCTCAAGAAAGCACTTCAGTCTCTCTCTGGCTGGTACAGGGAAAGATAAGACTCTAAATGTAGCAGGTTGGGTAGAAACCCTTTTTTCCTTTCGTTTAGTGATCTGTAAAATCAAACGAACACAGGGCTTTACCTGCTTTTGAATTATTACATGTGAAGCTGACTTTGGAAGTACTGAATCAAAATAATGCTCACAGTAAAAATCACTGTGTTTTTTTAATAATCTCGGGCCATTTTTATGCCAGCTGGTTAATGGTGTCTGTAAGGAATGCCAAAAAGCCCAATTTAGAAATGTGCAGTTTTTACAAACAGGTTTTAATTCGATGCACAAGTAATCATGTCAGAAGGATTAAGGTAATGTTTCAGGAACGTTTTTGTTTTGTTTTTACGATTTCCATCTTGAAGAGGAGCAGCTTTACGGTCTGGAAATGGTCAAAGTGTAGCAGTGAGGACGGTCTTAGAAGCATAGAATCATTTGAATTGGAAGGGACCTTTTAAGGCCATTATTCCAACTGCCCTGCAATGAACAGGGGCACCTACAGCTCCAGCAGCTTGCTCAGAGCCCCCTCCAGCCTGACCTTGAGTGGATGGGGATTCCGCCACGTGTCTGGGCAGCCAGCTGTTCCAGTGCTTCACAATGACCTGTACAAGCCCCCACGCCCATGGATAGACGCTTCTATCACAGCTCCCTGCCGTACTAGCATTCCTTTTTGCCCCTCCCTTGCTTTCTCTCTGATACATCCATCTCTCTCCTGAACTGGGGGTGCAGAACTGAACACAACACTCCAGCTGCAGCCTCACCAGCCCTGAGTAGAGGGAGAGGATTCCTTTCCTTGATTGCGGTGATACTTGGCCTGATGTGACCAAGGTGCCACCTGTACCAACACAGACTGTATTTCCTAGAGACCTCAAACCTGCTACAAAAGAAGACAAACTGTGTGGTGGCTGCCATGTGGTGGACTATTGGCCTCAGGTGCAGCCTCCAGCTGGGAATGATAGTCAAATCAGACTCTTTCTCCATTCCCCATGGGCAGGGGAGGGTTCTTATGGGTATGTTTGGTGCAAAAGCACATGTCAGGCAGGCTTGGAACGTGCAAATCTCTTCCCTTGACTCTGATCCCATGTAGGCATTGCTTGTGAGTTGGCCAGAGCTGAGTTAAATCGTATGGACCTTGACTTCAGACCAGATTTTGAATCCTGATGGTGAAATTGTTTTGTTTTGGTAGCTTGTGGGCAAAGGAAAATGGCTTATTTTCCTGTGATGTAATTACTGTATTACCACAGCCTTGGGAAAACTTGACTTATCTAATGGGAGAAGTCAGCATCACTGGTCGGGATTTGATGACACTTTAAATAACATGTGATTAGCCTTCCAAATTTACAGCCTGGGCTATTCTGGGCAGGGATTGGTATAATCCTGCCTGCTAAGGGATGGCTCAGCACCGCGAATGGAGAGCACGAGGTGCAGGTTGATCTCTCCAGCCAAGGTTGCACACTACTACACTCACAGCATACAGCTCTGAATAACGCATGGTTTTCCTTTATAGGGCGAAGACACTGAGGTTTTTGGTCCTGGCATTCGATTGCTAGCAACTGATTGTTTTGTTTGTAATGCTTTGCTAAAGAGCATGTCGGAGGGGCTACATGGCCTGTGCTGAGATGGGGACAGATGTCAGAGGACCAGAGTGCAGCTCTTCTGGACCAGCCTGCCATCTGCAGGCCACTGCTTGCCACGCTGGAGAAGTGGAAAGCAGCACTGTGGGGTCTTCTCTTCTTGCCACTCAAATACTGTCCATCATCCTCAGCCCATTAAATCTTTAATAACTCTTTACAGCAGTGTCTTAGATGTTCAGTACTGCTGCAGTGTTCAGCTACTGTTGAAGTTCAGCTTAAGAGTGATTTTTTTTTTGAACCGTGGTAATTACTGTAGATTAGCAGTTACACTTAAGATTCCTCTTCTTTATTATTATTTCAGTAGCTTAGATGTATTATGTTGTATTAAAGATGTGTGATACGTGACCCGTGCTTTTCCCATCACTAAGAAATCTTAATTGAGTCGTGCATTTGGGAACAAAATGCCGGTCAACGAATGATCAGTTCGCAGTTTTCAAAGGTGTAACAAGGTTCCCTGTATAAAGTAAAAACGTTTGTTGGTGCCACATAACCTTGAAATCCTTTTTTTTTTTTTTTTTTTTTTTGTGTCTTTGTTGTAGGTCTTCCCGAGCAGTACTACAGCCTGACTTGGTTCCTTAGCCCAATCCTGGGCTTGATCTTCACTCCGCTTATAGGATCAGCTAGTGACCGCTGCACTCTGAGCTGGGGCCGCCGGCGGCCTTTCATCCTTGCTCTCTGCATCGGTGTCCTCTTTGGAGTTGCACTTTTCCTTAACGGCTCCGTTATAGGTAAACGATGAGGAAATCCTAGAATCATCTGCATGTATCCCCTGCTAACTTACCTGCGTGGTGATTTTTCCTTAAGAAGTGAATATTACAGCAAGCAGCCGAAACGCTTCCGTGTTGTGTTCAAGACTTTAAGGATCTTTGCAGCACTGCACTCGAGCTATCCCCTTTAAATGCTTGCTGCTTTCATTCAGAAGTTACAGTGCAAAGTATTGTGCAGTCATCGCCATGACTGTTGATATACCACGTTATTCATACAATGGTTTCCAGCATAATGTTTGCAGTCGCCGAGACGAATTTCGTTGATCCTTGACATGGGAAAATCGTAGCAACCTGTTCACAGGGAAACGTTTCCTGTTGTGATCCGTTTTCCCTTTAATGCATATCTGGCAACACATCCTGTTTCCAGCATTATTTCGAAAATTATCTTTTCACTTTTTCTTGTGCTTTTCTTAGACCCGGTATTGAAAAAGTCCAGAACACAGTTAATATTTGTTTATCAAAAACTATGTGGGAAAATAATTTTTCCTGAGCCCCCATCAAAGCTGGTAAAAATAGCTTTCCCGTGAGCACGGTTTACTACAGAGCTTAATCTACGATCTAAGACTCTTTGTAAATGTAAGAGAGGTGACAGCAAGTACCTCAGGGGAATTGTTCACATCACGATGCGAATGAAAGGAACTTAGCACCTAATAATATCCTCTTGGCTCTCTGTTTTTGGGAAAGCTACAGCTCTATTGTGAGAGCAGTGTACTAGTAGAGGAAATGAGCGGAACATTACCTTAACTCAGCACGTTAGTTTTCAAAGCTGCGTTGGGATGACGTTGCATGGTCTTTTGCAGTCTGTTCTGTGCCAGAACATAAAGATTTGATGCTGACACTCAACTCATACCAGCCGCCTAGTCTTGTATGTAGAGCAGCTGCATGATGGAACAATGTTAGTCCAACAGAAACGGTGACCGGTATCACTTTTCAGAGAGGAAAGTCAGCGCATACTATACACGTCCCAATCTCTCTGATTCATGTAATTCACGCTTTTGTCTGTGATCGGTTTCATGCAAAATTCAGCAGTGTACTACTGCTGCCTTTCTGCTCTGTAGACAAAAAGTACTTCATCCCGTGCTATCAACAGAAGCTGACTGACACCTTTTGCAACTGAGCTATAAATACTGTGTTGCTTTACCCTTAAATGTTCTGCATGTAAACGCAGTCTAGAAAGTAGGAACTCTTAAGAACAGCAAAGACAGAGGTGAGGAGATGAAATTCCAATTAATCCTGTTGCACTGCAGCCATGTGCTAGGAACTCTGTCAGGTTTGTTGCCAGCCGTGCATTTACCTGTTTTTGTATTTGATAGATGAAGTTTGTCATTTCGCTCTTGGATGCTCTCCTCTATCGTGGTGGCTTGTCTATAAAACAGCCTATGGAGGAAAATACAGAAGGAATTAATACCTAATGCTAGCAGAACTTTTAAGAGAGACTTTCAAAATGACATTTTGAAAAATAAACATCAGCTTTAAAAATGCAAAAACACAATCTGCTGTTCCAGAGCTTCCATGAAGTCATGCCAGAAAGTCAAAGTTGTCATTTTATCCTGCAAAGGAATGTTTCCCATCAGTGCGCTGGCCACCTTTTTTCTTGAGGAGATCAACCTTGCCCTTGGTAGTTTCTGCTTTTAGACTCACGTGCTCAGATCCCTCACCTGTTTCTGCTCAGGTCTGGCTATCGGCGATGCCCCGGACAAGCAGCCCATCGGTATCGTCCTCACGGTGCTCGGTGTTGTGGTGTTGGACTTCTGCGCTGACGCAACTGAAGGGCCAATTCGGGCGTACCTGTTGGATGTGGTGGACAGCGAGGAGCAAGATATGGCCCTTAACATCCACGCTTTTTCAGCTGGTATGTAGTCAGCCAGTGATAGCTGTTGTCTCTTCCTGAGGACCAGGTTGTGACTGAGATGAGTTCTCACTGCTTGTGTTTCGTTTTTTCAGCAGCCTGGTAGGCTTGTATGATGCCATCACTGTGTAGATGCGAGAGAGCATGGCTATGGCTGTCATCTACCTTGAATTCAGCAAGGTGTTTGACGCTGTCTCCCACAACGTCCTTGTTAGGAAATGCACCTCACTGTCTACTCATCTATCCTACATTTTCTGTGTGGGATAGAGGAGCGGGCGGTGAGGTGAATTGAGAACTGGCTGACTGACAGAGCTCAGGGGTTTTATCAGCACTACAGAGTCTGCTTGGAGGCCTGGAACTAGCAGTGTTCCACAAGAGTCAGTGCTGGTTCCGGCCTTGTTCAACATTTTCATTAACTACCTGGGTGAAGGGATGGAGTCCACCCTCAGCAAGTTTGCTGATGATACAAAGCTGGGAGGAGCGGTCGACACATCAGAAGGCTGCGCTGCCCTTCAGCGAGACCTGGATAGGCTGGAGAGCTGGACAGGGAGGAACTTAATGAGGTTTAACAAGAGCAAGTGTAGAGTCTTGCACCTCGGGAGGAGTAACTGCATGCATCAGTGCAGGTTTGGGGATGACCTGCTGGAGAGGAGCTCTGAGGAGAGGGACCTGGGGGTCTTTGTGGGCAACAGGCTGGCCATGAGCCGGCAGAGTACCCTTGTGGCCAAGAAGGCCACTGGTTTCTTGGGGTACGTTAAAAAAGCATGGCCTGCAGATCAGGGGAGGTTATCCTTCCCTTCTCTGCCCTAATGAGGCCACATTTAGACTACTGTGTCCGGTTCTGGACTTCCCTGATCAAAAAAGGCAGGGATCTCCTAGGAGGAGTCCAGCAGATGGCCACAGAGTTGATAAACATCCTGGAGCATCTGCCTTATGAGGAAAGTGACCTGGGTCTGTTCAACCTGGGGAAAGGAAGACAGAAAGGGGATCTGATAAATGTTTTATAAATATCTAAAGGGAGATGGGAGGCAAATGGATGAGGCCAGGCTCTTCTCTGTGGTGCGCAGCAATAGGACAAGGAGTAATGGCCTAAAATGTGTGTGTAGGAAATTCTGTGTTAACAGGAGTAAGAACTTCTTCACGGTAAGAGCGATGGAGCAATGGAACAGGTTGAACAGAGAGGTTGTGGAGTCTCCTTCTATGGAGATGTTCAGGTACTGTCTGGACCCCTACCTGTGCAACCCATTGTAAGGTACCTGTTTTAGCAGGCGAGCTGGATTAAATGTTCTCTTGAGGTCCCTTCCAACCCCTGTGATTCCTTGAAAATGGGATAGTCCCTACCCTGAAGTTTATGCTGAGGAGACAAAACCAAGCAGTGGGAAACTAGAGCAAATTCATTTGGTGTCTCTTGTTAATCTTGATTCCTTCTTGTTGGAGGAGAGAGTAATAGCAATGTAGCCTAAAAGAGAATTTATCTTACTACATCTGTAAAGTGAAAATAGGTTTAAACCCAGGTACTCTTCTTGTTAATGGGCCTTGTATATCTAGAAATTAGAATTAAGGCAGTAACCTACAGACCACTGAGTTACTGTTGCACCTTTCATTAGTAGTATGTGCTCATTGGTTGGGATTGTTCAGTCTGGAAAAGAGGAGGCTCAGGGGGGACCATAGTGCTCTCTACAACTCCCTGAAAGGAAGTCGTGGTAAGGTGGGATCAGTCTCTTCTAAAGTGTGACTAGCAATAAGATGAGAGGGAGTGGTCTCAAGTTACGTCACAGAAGATTCAGGTTGGATGTTAGGAAAAATTTCTTCACTGGAAGGGTGGTCAGGTGCTGGAATGGGTGGAGTCACCATCCCTGGAGGTGTTTAGATGTTGTACTAAGGACGTGATTCGGAGATGAAATATTGGTGGTAGGTGGACAGTTGGACTGGATGATCTTGGAGGTCTTTTCCAGCCTTGGTGACTCTATGATTCAGAGACATCAATCTGAAGACATCTTCTGTATTCACAGTCCTGCTTACATTTATCACTTTTCACCAAACATACGCACTTCAGGTGCTTCACATCCTTTGAGAATCAGGGAACAGCTGCCTGTCTCTCATGCAGTAGCAGCTGTATGGCCTCAAAAAAACAGCTTTGCACAAAAGCATCTTATTTTCTCTTCTGTATCTTTATGGATGCATGAAAACTCTGAGGGCACAGGACATCAGAAATTAGTCCTGTAACTCCCACCCACGTGGTCCTGAGTATGTCGGTGTGTCACAGAGAGGACACACTACTGAAGAATTGAACTAATCTGTCATTTTCTTCACTTTTGAAACCAAAAGAAACTTTCATCTAAAGTTTAAGGCTGTCTGGTGTAAGCAGCTCGTTTGTCTTGTGGAACGTGCTTTTTTGGCAACCTGAGGTTATTGCTGATTGACAGAATTCCTTTCTCTCTTCCACAGGTCTTGGAGGGGCAATCGGTTATATGTTAGGAGGACTGGACTGGACACAGACCTTCTTGGGTGGTATTTTTAAGTCTCAAGAGCAAGTCCTTTTCTTCTTTGCAGCCATTATTTTCTCTGTGTCTGTTGCTCTCCACCTTTTTAGCATCGAAGAAGAGCAATATAACCCTCAGCAGGACAGGATTGATGAGGAAGGAGACACACTTTCTAGTGTCAAATTCAGTGGTAGTCTTCCCCCCCTGAATCGACTGAATGTAATTAGTGAGGAGGAGCCGTATGGAGCCTCTATGTTCCACGACGAGGTTCAGTCAGAGCATGACCTCAATATGGAGTTCCTTGAGGTGAACATTGTAAGAAGCAAGAGTGACTCCGTTCTGCACATGCCTGATGCCACATTGGAAATTGAGTCAGAGCTGCTCTTCCTGCACGACATCGAACCCTCCATTTTTCAGGATGCTTCGTATCCAAACACTCCCCACAATGCCAGCCAAGAGATCATGAAGTCCAAACTCAACCACCTGTCTGCTTTCCTCAGGGACAATGAAAAAGAGGAGGAAATGTTGCTTGATAATCGCTTAAATGAAGACAAAGTCCCAAATATGAACGGCTCCCTACCAAAAGAGTTCCTCAACGGACACGCCAGAATAGGCATGAAGCAATCCAGTACTTCAAACTCCATGCGGAGGCGGAGGCACATGTTCTACCGGCAGCCATCGTACACCTTCTCATACTATGGCAAAATAGGCTCGCACCGCTATCGCTTTCGTCGGGCCAATGCCATTGTCTTGATAAAGTCCTCGCGCAGCATGAACGACATCTACGACATGCAGAAGCGGCAGCGGCAGAGGTACAGACACAGGAATCAGAGTGGCACAACGAACTCGAGCGGAGACACCGAGAGCGAAGAGGGGGAAACTGAAACGACCGTCAGACTCTTGTGGTTGTCAATGCTGAAGATGCCGAAGGAGCTGCTGAGATTGTGTGTCTGTCACCTCCTAACTTGGTTTTCGATCATTGCTGAAGCCGTGTTCTATACAGATTTCATGGGCCAGGTCATCTTTCAGGGTGATCCAAAGGTAAGAGGGCAGTTGCCTTTATCAAACCAGCTTCCAGCTACTCATTGCTGGGGTGTGCTCATGAGAAGAAAGTGGCTTTGTATTTGTGTTTGTTTGCAGGCACCTTCTAACTCAACCGAGTTACATGCCTATAATGCTGGAGTTCAGATGGGATGCTGGGGACTGGTAATCTATGCTGCTACTGCTGCCGTTTGTTCGGGTAAGAGACTGCACGAGGCAGAGGAATGCACCTCATAAATGGTGAAAATAGTTCTGCTTCAGTTAGCATCTGCCTCCTTGTTTGGGTGAAGGGCATTTTGGAAAAGCATTTCAGGTGGTCATAAGCAGAGAGATTCCTTTCAGTGTCAATAATAAGAAACTTCAGGCGTAGATAAATATGAAAAGATTGGTTAAGTGGCATAGAGCACAAAATGGTATCAGAGGGCATTGAATTGCATCTCATCTAGCATTAAGGAACTGTAATTTTGCTTGTTGGAAGATTCAAGCGTATGCAAAGACTTTCTCGCAGTGAAAATTCAGTGTTTCTGAAAATATCTCTTTCTTGCTTTCCAGTTTATGCTTGGAGGCTCTGAAATTGTGACAAACTTACCTGGTGTAGGGAACCTGCTTTGGCAGGGGGATTGGACTCGATGATCTCTTGAGGTCCCTTCCAACCACTATGATCCTATGAAACTTAAATTCTGCCTTTGGCAGGATGTGTGCAGGCACATCCGCACAGATCAGTATCATGGGGATTGCCTCTGTTGAGAAATGCCACGTCTAAGTTCAGGCAGCTCCTGTTCTTAGTGAGTCCTTTTCTTAGTGAGGGATGAGCTAAGATGCTAAGAATTGCCATATACACAGGGAGCATGCAAATCCTAAACAATATACCGAGCTGTCACTGCCACATCAATCGTAGAACATCCCAAGTTGGAAAAGGGCTCACAAAGACCACTGATCCAACTCCTGGCTCCACACAGGGTTTGGATTTTGAGCGGTTTTAAGGCGGTATTTGTTTTGTTCTTGATTTTTGCAGCCTTGTTACAGAAATACTTGGACAACTACGACCTTAGTATAAAAGTGATCTACATCCTGGGCACGCTGGGTTTCTCCCTTGGCACTGCAGTGATGGCTATATTCCCCAACGTGTACGTCACCATGATAATGATCAGCACTATGGGAATAGTTTCTATGAGCATCTCCTACTGCCCCTACGCACTTCTGGGACAATACCATGACATTAAAGAGGTACATGAAATACTTGGATTAAAGCAAAGGAACGAGCACTTTTCCAAAGATGGAAGTGACAAAGGGGATTTAGTATAACCAGAAACCTGTTTGTGGCACAGATTTGTCCTTGAGAGTTGCTGCTTAACTCAGATGGAGCTGGCATGAAGCTCTCTGTAGGGTTTTCTCAAAATTGCTTTATCTTGTGCTGAGGTGTAAGAGGATTTGATGGATTCTTGGCAGTCTTTTAGGTCTTGAAGTGAGACTGGAAATGCAGCTATGGATGCGGGGAGATGTACTGTCCTCATTTTCGCTGGAACCAAGGACAGCTTTGCTTTGCAGATTTTAGCACTGTTACATTTGGATTGCAAGCCACACGAGGATCGTATATTTTAACACGTTTCTGTGCTCGTATCGGGAGTACTTTTTGCCGACAGTCTCGTGTATATTTCTTACAAAAGCTAATCTGAGAGTGAAGCTCATGCTAGGAGTGTCCCAGGAAATATTTGCTTCAGTGTAAGATGAGATAAGGAGGCTGTTCCTTTGGACATGTGTAGCACGGTGCATAAGGATGGCATGAAGCTGATCGTGGCTGAGACATTCAGGGAAGATCCCACTGTTGGAATATGAGGTTTCCTCCCTTGTTTTACCTCCTAACATATACTTCTTGTCTTTTCCAGTACATTCACCACAGCCCTGGGAACTCAAAGCGAGGATTTGGCATAGACTGTGCCATTCTGTCCTGTCAGGTTTACATCTCCCAGATCCTTGTGGCCTCTGCCCTTGGTAGTGTGGTGGACGCGGTTGGCACAGTCCGAGTCATTCCCGTGGTGGCTTCGGTGGGATCTTTCCTGGGGTTTTTGACAGCTACCTTCTTGGTGATCTATCCCGAAGTCAATGAAGAGCCAAAAGAAGAACACAAAGGTCTGGGTCCTCCAGAGACAACCGAGGGCAACAGCACGAGCGCAGAAAAGCCGACTGTCCTGAAGCTCACGCGCAAAGGAACCACCGCGTCGGAGCTGGAGGGCGAGTCAGCTGTGTGAGGTCACCACTTGTGTTCACCCACATTCCAGGGAGTGCAGGTGCACGATCAGGAACTTTTTCTTTCTTTTTTTCTTTTCTTTTTTTTTTTTCCAGGAAAACAAATTAGGATCTTCACTACTTGTAGCTAAAATTGCAGAAGAAAAGAGCAGTTTCATGCAGTGAGGTTCTGTAGTCCTTAACGTAGATTTGAACAGGTAGCTGTGATGCTGATTGCTTTCTCTACAACTTAGAAATGTCATTTCTGAACACTTTTCTATTACCAATTGCATTTAGATTTCAAATAACTTTTATTAATCTGCATGAGACTCACAGTGTATACAATTAGCAGTTAGAAAAATTAAGTTTTTGGCTGTTTCTAAACTAACTGAAAATGGAAGCTATCTTGACTTACAGTCTCTTGCTGTTCATTTGTCTGGACATTTCTGATTTCACTAGTGCAGTAGCTGAATGAAATGCTTAAGACACCGAGATCAGTTCTTTTCATAAGCATATTATTGGTCTGACAGCTGCAGTTCTTGAACGTTCATTTGAGACGTGGTATTTTTGTTAGTGCAATTACTACAGAATTGTTTTATTTTCAAGGTTAAAAAAAAAAAAAAAAGCAATTGCTGCAGTTTCTGAGAAACTGCTGTGAATCCTTTCAGTCATACTGTTCAACAGCTACTCCCAAATCTGCTGCTCGTAGGTGACGCTGAGTTGCGTGGTGTGAACCATAGGTGGAGGGAGCAGCTGGGAGAGGTGATCAGCACTCACACAGGTTTTTTTTTATCACGAGTGCTGAATTTGATGAATGTCATTGGGATGCGCTGTGACAATTTTGAGCTGGGAGTTTTGTGTACTGGTGAGCTCTGCGGTTTTCTTCTTGGCATTTCAACTTAATCATCTCTGGATGAAGCTGCCGTGCAGGGGAGTGTCCCTGGGGGTCAGCTTTGTGGGATGTGGGTGTGCGAATTCTCATTTGGGGGAAGGAAGTCATTGCTTACTTGCACTTTTTTGCTCCTTCAGTCTCCAGGCTGGGAACGCAGCAGCTTGGGTAAAGGCACAGAGTCAGTACAGCGAGCTGAACTGAAGGCCTACCTCTGTAACTTTAGGGCATAGTCTGGTTGTATAAAAAGTTGTGTCAGAAACAGGTTTTAGGCCTTAAAATCCAACCCACTCACATGTGGTGCTGTTCCAGTCCCTGTCTTGGAGGAGTTGTAGGCTGGGGCTCTTCTGAGCTGCTCTACCAAATTCGTCAGCGCAACCTCCTTGATTCAGGACATAGCTGCAGTGCAAAGACATTTTCTGTGAAGAGCTTAGAAGAGCTGTGCTAACCCGATTTACAGTTTTATTTGGATTGCTAGCAGTGCCCCAGTCCACAGGCAGACAAAGCTCAGAGATCCGGCAGCCACTTAAAGCAACTTCAGAAACTGAACCTCCACCTGTCGTCTTCTAAGGAGCGTTTGTGATGCTGCTTCCTCATGTTGGCGTGGACCTACGGGCCGCAGTCAGTCCGTGTGCTATAACAGACAAGTCACAGCTCACCCTAAGGTTTCTGCTGCCTCAAACTTCTGATACTACAGTACTTTAGACCGCATGTGTAACTCACACTGCAATACAGTCATTCAAAGAAAAATACCTATTTCCAAACGGAAAGTCAGTTCCTAATAAATTACTTGAATTGTCGATGTATTTAAGAAATGTTTTGGTGTATTTGAAGTTGACACGCAGTTTTGGCTGGCATTGGTGATGAATTCCTACACGTGTGCTGAAGGCTGTCAGTCAGTGCGATGCCCTCTGCTGCCAAGGGTGGCAGTGTTGTGTTTAGGCTGGTGGAATTCCGAGCGCTAAAGTACGTGGAATCGCATGGGACTTCTTTTCTTTTTTATTTTTTCCACGTTGTCTCAAAAAAGTCTTTTTTCTTTATATTATTTTTATTTAGAACACATACTGTGAAGTGTGTTCTGACAGGGGAACAGTACTACTGAAGAACATGAGAGCTTGTCGAAGAAAGCGGTTGTGAGAAGTACTTTGAACTTCTGCCGTGAGTTTTATCATCTCAGTTACATTTAATATATTCTGGTGAGGATTCATATATGTATATGAGATGTGTGTTGTATTTCACCCTATAACTGGCATTCGTGTAAAATACATAACTGAGTTAGACATTTTAAAGTGGCTTTACTATTTTATTTTTACACCTTCTTGAAGACTCTGCTTTTGTTTAAATGAACACTGTTAAGTACTCCTGGTGTGAACCTTATTTCTTGCAAGGTTCTTCTACGCTTTTTATAGCTCTTCTGGTCGCTGCCAGCCTTACCTGTTTCCCCACCACTCACGAGTTCCAGTGATGGTGAATGTAGCTTTGAGCCACCATTGCTCTGCATAGCACCTTTGTAAGCCAGGGTTTCTTTCACAGCACAGTTGAGCTCACCAAGTTCCAGCTGCGGGGAGGGAGGAGATGCTGAAAGCTCCCTCTTGCAGACCGAAGTTGCATGCATGTATTTAGCTTTCTATGTCACAGCAAGCAGCGAGGAAGGAGAATGACATTTCAAACCCAGAGAGTTTCAGTCAAAGGCAGTGCAGGTCCAGCTTATCCCAGCCTCATTTCTAGGAACTGGCATTAAAATCCAGATACGGGATCGTTTAGTGTGTTTGTAACACATAAATATGCACACTGCTTTGTAGCAGGAAGCTCTATTTCGCTGCCCTGTAAAATCCAAGGAAATAATTACCCATTGTAAACACGCCCAAGTATTTGTAGCACTGCCAGAAGAATTAACTTCAGGCAGCCCCTGCCAAAGCATCTCCTGCTGTCCCTGGGCCAGGCTGTGAAAGGACCGCACTCGCCAAGGATCGTTTCTGACATCGATCCTTACAACACTTTCTCTTGAGAACTTCTCAGCATCATGTGGGCACTCATTTATTCCTCAGTGTGCCCCTCACCTTTCCATACAGAACCTCTGTTTTTTGTTTGAGGTTTTTTTTTTTTTTTTTTTTTGGTCACAAAGTATAAATGAGTACGATTTTACGTCTTTGTTGCAGAAGAGAGAGTTGAAGGGGCTTTATTTAATTCCTGGTGATAGCAAGTACCCTTGTTGCTTGCCAGCATGACCGCACAGTCCAACTTATCCTGCGTGCTCCATCTCGTAGGACCTTCACTGCAGTAGGTTTGTGGTTTCGTGGTTTCCATCTGACTTGCTCTATACTGTAAACAATTTTCATGCATTTTGCGTGGCGTGCAGTGCCCCTACGTGAGGCAGTTAGAGCTCAGAGTGCTGAGTGTTTCCCTAGCACCGTGCTGTTGGTGAGCTGCACGTCCTGGAGTATTCCACGTGAAAGCAGAGCAGGTCATCACAAGAATCTCACTGGACTTGAGCTGTTTGCTGGAAATTACAGAGTCCAGAAGCAATAATTTCTTAGGAATTTTTCCCTTCCTGTTGGTTAGATGACTTTCAGAGAGATTTGTGACCCAAACAGCCTTGTTCATAATGTGAATCCCGTTGTTGGCTTAGCACTGGCAGTAAGCAGTTATGGAAAGATGTGAGTTGTTCATCATCAGGAGGGAGGAAGCCAGTAAATCCAGCAGAGGTTAGTGCTCCTTGAAACACAGAGTGTCCTTTTCCCCTTTCATTTGGAGCCCTTCCCTGCAGTTTGAAAGAAATAATCCCTGCTCCGAGGGGAGCTGGCGTTTACCCTCCCAGCTTCACCAGTGCAACTGCAGAGCCCATGGTGAGCGGGGCTGTCCCATCTCCTCCAGATCCCCTGAGCACTGGAATGACAACAGCACCAATAACGATTATTGCCAGATACCTCAGTAAAACCTCATTTCCATCGTTAGAAACGCATTATCCCACCCCGTGCTGAGCTTGGCCTTCATCACCCTCATCACCATCACGGAAGGCAGAATTTTCACAGCTCTGGTGCATCTTGCAGCAGCGTGGGTTGAGGTCACACTTGCCAATAAAGGTGGAGAGAGCTGCAGTTGATTCCTGGGAAGATTCCTCCATGCTGGGCAGGCAGGCACTCAGGGGCTCCCTGGAAGCATGTTTCAGGGGTCAGCAGTTTTGGTGGTCGCTCTTGTTTGCAATCATTTTCTCCAAAGGAGAAGCTGAGCCGCTCTGCAGCTCAGTCTCTGCAATGAGTCCTAGTTCAGTCACTGAGAGCTTTTCAGGTGTGCATGTGTCTGTGTGTATATAGCTTCATATACACACTTGTGCGGGCCAAAATACCATTGGTGGTCGTGTGCTCTTTGTCACTGTACTCAACAATGTTTTCAACTGAGTTCTTCCAGCTTTTCCCTCACCCTTGTCTGATGCGAGACGAGCTCAGCTAATAAATATATATCCTATTTAAATAAGTAAACTCCTGCATGATATTCCAAGCACATGTAGCAGCTTCGGCATCTGAAGTATCTGTTGTGAAAGAGAAGTTGGTTTTATTTGCAGCTGTTTTGTTCTTGCTTCCTTTTTTACAGGCCAAATAAATGTAACGAACACCAAATGTTGCACAGAAATGTTATAAATGACTGTGTAGAAGAAATACCAAATTTTATTTTTCTTTGCAGAGACTTTATGGTAACAGAGAGTCCTCTAGCTGTTATTCTTAAACGACAAAGCTGAACATTGAAAGTGGTCATTTTAAGACAACGATGCTACCCAGAGGATTCTGTCTCTCACGTTGCATCCAGAAAAAGCAGTTCCCAAAGGCAAGCTGCAGGAGCTCGGCTACCCGCTGCCCTTTGGCTTTAGAGCAGCCTGGGCAGTTCAGAAAGCAGATTAGATAATATCTAAAGGCTCAGCTGTCCTTCTGTAATGTGGCACTCACATTCTGCCCGAGCAGCAGGCTCTGCTTGTTCACATATTCAGTTTGTGTGATTTCAGTTGGTTTTTCCAGGGGGTGGTCTGTGTTTGACTGCTTCTCCCTGCCCTTCAGCCTTGCTGTTCCTCACTCCAGAGAGCTCTGATACGGATTAAGTGAGAAATATTTTCCCTCAATAAAAAGAGTTTCTTCTCAAATTTAAAGGCTTTTAACGTGTTTGTGGCTTTGCTAAAGCTTCACAGAAAGGCCAGGAGCTGGGCTCAGTTCAGCATTCTCTGACACGCTGTCCTTAAATTTTGGAGTTGTGGGTATTGCTCTGGAAACAAAACCTTTCTTGAGGAAGTCATCCCTTCAGCCCGCACCTGTTCACTACTCCGTGGTAACCAAATTGCCCAGCAAGACCCAACTATTAACAGATTGGCAGTTCTGAATTACTGTTTTTTCTTCGGATGTGACGTGACCACTGAGCCCTTGTGGTAGCTGAATGACCAGCTTCTTTTAAATGCCTCATATTAATAGAAAGCTGCATATAGGCATCTCATAGCAGAAAAAAAAAATAAAAACAAAAAGAATATTTAGTTCCTTTGTGAACTGGCCATACGACAACTACTTTTTTATCAACTTATTAAGTTGGGGCACTATAATAGCTCTTGCTGAGTTTAGCAATGTTTATAAGCATGTGTTAAACACATAACGTTAAGTTTTATGAGGAAAAAGGGATAAAGAAAAGTAATGTCACAGATGAATGTTTGAGTGCGTAGACGGCATAACGTGTGTATGTTTTTTATTTCTACACTGTTGAGCTTATTTTCTGTTTTAAGGTTAAAAAAAAAAGTTGTTGCATGAGAACTGTTTTATTGTGTTCTGCACTTTCTGTTCTTTTTTGTATAACCTCGATTTTTTTTTTGTCATTTATGCATAGAAAACAAAAAAAAATCAATGTAGAGATATTCTACTCCACAAGACGTTGTGTTCCAATCTGTTGTTCTTGAAGTTCGATCTTAATAAACATTTCGGTAAGAGTTTGTGGTTTGCATTGCTGTGTGGTTTGTAGGGAGCTTGGGTGGGGGCACTCAGTGATGGAGCTGACACTCCAAAAACTGGGTACACAGAGATAGAATCGTAGGGGTTGGAAGGGACCTCAGGAGATCATCGAGTCCAACCTCTCCCTGCCAAAGCAGGTTCCTTGCTCCAGGTAAATGGTGTTACAGCAGGAAGAAATGAACCAAATCCTAAGGCCAAAGGGTGATGGGCAGTGGAGAAAGCCAGGTGGGCAATCCTTCACAGCATCATCTACCCTGTCCTCAGCCCCTAAATGGAAGGTGACCCAATCACAGACAAGAACTGCACCAAAGCCACACAGCCAGAGTGTGTGCTGCATCCCGGAGCAGTGCTGGGAAGGAAAGTAGGCTCTTCAGGCAGCCGTGGGAACGCTGTGCCTGAAACAATACAGTGACAGAGGCAAGTCACAGCTGAAAGGCAAAAGAAGCTGTTTCCTACCTCACTGCACAGCCCCTCGGGGACATCACAGCCAGCTCCTGTCTCTGCAGTTCATGCAGGTAATTTCTAGAAGCGAACACTGCCATCCCTCGGCCTGAAAGATCAACAGCGGGAAGGAGTCAAAAATTAACCTGAACTGCAGGAGGCGGCGCTTGGAAGAAGCGGAAGGGGAAGGAATGGCAGCACAGGGAGAATTGGGGGCTTCTTCCTGAAGCTTGGAAGGTCTTTATCCCCCCACTTAGGATGGCAGTTACTTGGCGTTGAGTGGAGACGGCCCCAGGGAAGAGTCAAAACCTCTCCAGACAAGTGAAAACCAAAATACTTCCTGTAATTCAGGTTGGCAGAATGGAGCAACGTTTTCTGGTTTATCAGTACACTGTTTATAATTATTTATATACCATTTTGAGAAGACAATCCCCAGTGGAACATAAAACTTCCCCACTGTTTGGCAGCCTGTTCTGAGCCCTGAGAATTGGCCTTCGATTTGAAAGGCTCAGCAAATTTTGTCAAAACCCAAGCACTGAAGAACTAACATTTATAAGGTCACCATCTGCAGGAGTCCTTGCTGAGTGCCAAATCAGCGTTATGTCGTGAACACAATGAGGCGTTCTGACCTCTAGCAGCATACTGCAGGCTGGCAAGAGGGATGGACAGAACACACAAACGAGGAGGCAGCATCCATCAGCAGGACTGTGTGTTGCCTGCTGCCAGCTTCACTTGCTGGTCTCTTTGTAGGCAGCTCTAAGGATACCTGGGGTCTGAGAATCCCTCCCCCTGTGCCTCCCCTCCACCCACGAGAAGGAAAAGAATGAGCAGACTGAAAACTGAGCAAAACCCCAGACCCCTATTCCTGCAGGTTCACTTTCATGTCCGTAACACTGGAGCAAAGCAGAATAGTAAGTAAACACATACCTGAGGTTTCTCATCACGTGAGGAGAGAGAAAACAATGTGGTACTGAGCCCCAGATCAGTCCTATTTGTATTGTTGCTACTGCAGCCCTGAGGGATGGACTTTGTTTTCTGTGTATCGTGTAGTTTTATCTGCTGTGGTTAAATTGCACTCCTGTATGCTTGTGTTCAACAGCCACAGCCACAGATGGTATTAAAGAAAGCAGCATTCGGAAAAGGAGGCATCATCTAATCAATAAATTAGGTCACTATTAAATAAATCTATCACGAAAGAGTTCAGGCATTCAAATTGGCACTTTCTGGTTTTGTCAACTGACATTTACACGAGAAGGGCACCAGTAGAGGCAGCAAAGCGAGGTTCAAGGGGTCCAGCAGGAATCAGACAGGCACTGACAAACAGGCTGCAGTAGCTGGGCACATCTCTGCTACAGCTGACATTTCCTCAGCAGCTCAGCTCCCACATGTCTCTGCGGACAGAAAATAATTACTTTCACCTAGTGCCAGCAGCCAGCCAGCTGCCTGGGGAGGAAATAAGGAGCCTGAAAGTTGCAAACGAGGGGCTCAGAGGGAGGACACGCATAGCAGAAGCTGTTTTTAGAAAGGAGAATATGCAGAGAGAAACACAGGCAATTATTCTCCGTAGCACACAGAGGTGATGCAAGTCAATGCAAAAAAAGAAAAAAAAAATCATTCTTGCATTGTGCATTAAGTCACACAGGAAAAAAAAAAAAACAAGAAAGGCCAGAGTATCAGTATAGTGTTTAATATTTTTAAATTGAAAAAAAAAAAAAATACTAAAAAGATAAAATTACAATTACCGTCACATAAAACCTCTCATCAGTACGTTGAAAGATCTAAAGTACTGGAGTAAACTTTCAGTAGCCTCCATTTCTCCTAGGCCTACAGTTTCAGTTCCTGTTTGTTTAAAAAAAGTAGCAGCCCGTTTGTTCCTTCGACGTGTAATACATATTGTATTCCACTTTACTCAGCGCTGATAGAACTATTCTGCAGAGATTCACTGCTTTACCTGCGGGTGATTTGGTTATCAATCGAAAAGCACATCAGGAGGTGATCAGGAAATGCTGCTCCAAAGAGCCCCTCAGAAGGCAATCTGGTGATGCCCACTTCTGTGGCTAAGGAATAGTCGGATGACTTCGAAGGACTTGCAAAAAAAAAGATAATAATTAAGCAGTGTCTACATTAAATGTCAGCAGTTCCTCTGACTACGGAGATGGAGGCTGAAGGGAGGACTGGCAGAGATCTGTCTGCACAGTCACTAAAAGGTCACTTCCAAAAGCAAGTGTGACACATACAGCAGTTAAGTTTTTCAGATGGGGAAAAAAAAATATATATATATATGTCAGTTTCACAAATGGTTACAAATGCCAAGTGCTGTGCTTCGCTTTTAGAAAGGATGACAAATTGAAGGAGTAAAAGAGATACTGACACCATGGAAGCATCCCACTGCAGCAGCAGGAAGGAGAGTCTGCTGCCATCTCCCATTTAAATAATACAGCACCATAAATATACACGTGCAGTGGTGATGGACAGTCTTCCCCAGCTAACTCTAGCTGCTAGTTCAGAAAGAGAAATGCTCTGCATTTACATTAACTCAGTGAATCAAACAAATCCATCGGGGTGTTTTGCTTTGGGTCTGGTTCTGGGATTTTTTGTTTGTTTGTTTGTTTGTTTGTTTGATTTCAGTGAACTTTTCCAGCTCCTATATGCGTTGCTTAGAAAGAGCTCCTGTGGAATTACTGAGCCTCTCCTCAGCTAATTTAATGCAGCCTGCATAACAGCCCTGGCCTGTAACTCTGATCCTTCACAACAAAATGTGGCAGGTTTGAAGCCAGTGATCCCTCTCTTCACATTTCTGTTTCCTCATTAAACGTGCCAGGTGCGATACAAGGTGAAAGGAGAGATCCATTTCTAAGCTGATTTTCAACAGCAACGTAGCTACTAAAAATAGCTCAATAAATACCAAAATAACACTGACAGGTGGCTGAACTAGAAGCAAAAAGCTAAGGTAAACAAGGCCTGAGGTCTTCACTTTTTTTTTTTTCCAGCACAGGAAGGCATATTTTGAATAGCTTAACTATTCAACTTTCCAAATGGCAATTTTCCCTTCTTCCTTTCCAGCACCACTGAGGACGTATCTGTCCTCTGCAGAGCAAAGAGCCTTTACTGTGTCAGCGTGACCAACCAACTCTTTCTCCACAGTCTTCTTCTCAGCACTGACCACGTAGATCTTCCCTTTATTTTTGCCTTGTGATGTTCCACTGCTGCCAACCCACATCTGGGAGAAAAACAGAACAGTATTATTATTTTTTTGATTCATTATACTTTAAGACACAGTTGAGATAGGATTTTGCTTTGCTGAGCTGGAGAACGGCAACAAGTGAGAGCTTCCTACGTACGTCTCTGTTGGAGCAAGTGAATTCCCCTCCACACAAAGAAGATCTGAAGAGGATCTCTGGGGAAAAGTAAATAATCAGACTGTTGTGTTTGATTTCTATCCCTGGAAAGACAGCAAAGGTCCTAACAGAGAATAAGATCATTGAGTATGTGAAGAAACACTATCAGGAATGAGTCAGGAGAGCAGGTTGCCCAGGGCCCCCATCCAGACGCCCTCAGTTTGCCTCATGTTACACAGATACAGCACAGACAGAAGGTGTCACTTCACCACTGTGCAAAAAGCACAGCCTGCCCGCGTCTTGAGCGCAGTGACTAGTTCCAGTCACACACTGCAAGAGCATAGAGAAGATTCAGTGAAAAAGAACTAAAGCTATCAAGGGCAAGGAGCAACAGTCGTAAGTGAAGACCAAAATTAAAAAGGATGGGTTGGTGCATTTTCCCTACGTAGTTTTGCCACCGTGAGACACAAGGCCAGGTCACAGGAACCTGGGCTGGGCTGGTAGAAAGGAGCTGAGGTCTCCAGGTGGACAGTTTTGTACCTGTAAGTCCAGGCTCCCAGAGGCACGTGGGTAAGAGGAATATGTGATAAGGTAATAATGTGATATCAAAGGTGTAAGGTGAGGAGAAGGCTCTGGGAAACCTCTTCGTCTCCCCTCTGTGACAGCCAGGAGCACAGATTGCACCAGGCAGCAGTGGGAGTGGGAGGAAGCCAGCTGCCTTGAAATAAGAGTTAAACATACCCAGCTCTGCTCTGGGGCGTGCTGTAGCAAAAGGCTTTTTTCATTTCAGTTCACAAACTTCACAGCCAGTGGCTGGATCGATACACAAAAAGCTTCCCCTATCTCCTAAGACACTCCTGAAAAAAACGCCATTCTACAGGATGGGAGGATGGAAAAATTGAGGGAAAAATGAAAATATTTTTTTATATATTAACTTGTAAGTTAACCCTAAACATGCCCATGTGGTATCACAGTGACGGTCATTTGTACAGCTACTGATACCACCCATGAACAGCAGGTCCACAGCCCGAGGCCAGAAATGACAGGGACTCAAGATAGCTAGGTAGGAAATGTTGTCTCTTTTTGTCTCTGTTCAGTTAGGCATGCAGTAACCAAACAAGAAAAAGGTCATCTACAAAAGTAGGCAAACAATAAATGCCAGTTAGCATGCCTGTTAACCTTTTCCAAGGTTTAGTCTTAGGAGCCCTGAGATTAAATATCAGGGGACCTAAACTTTCAGCTTCTACCATTCCCTGAAAATGTCAGTGGCTTAAAGTCACCAGGCATTTAATTACTTGTGTGACATCGTGGTGTGTCACGCGTTTTGGGGTACAGTCATAGCAGCCAGTTGTGGCAGGCTATGATGTAAAAGAAAATGTTTCAAACTAATACCTTGCCAGATGGTCTGTAAGGAAGCTAACTAACGAAAGCCCACGAGAGTTGTAAGCAAACAAAGCTTCAGTAAAGAATTCTACACGTGACAAGCAGCCCAAATATCTCTCACCTGATTTTTGACTTGTATCATGCAGGTAATCTCAGAGCAATCCTGAAGATGAATTTTCCGTGGTGTGCTTATGAAGTCTTTGGTGTTCCAGATGTACAGGTCACTGCTCCCTGAATAAGATGCCCACACTTCATTTCTCTGAAGCACAGAAAGTTACATTTAACCTTAGCACAGCTGACAGCAAGTATGTTGCAGTAAGTAACTACACAGCTGCTGGCATGGCATGCAGTCATGCTTTCTTCACGCTGTATCAGCAGTTCAAATTTCATACCTCAGGAAAGAGCTGGAAGCAGAGGAAGTATGAACACACATCCTTCAGGTGATGCTCAATTTTCATCTGGAGTCGAAATTCGTATGTTGACATCACAAATATGCAACTCCCAGTACCTTCAATATTAGATAAAGTGTTATCAGCAGAAGTGCCAACTCCTTGCACATCCACAACCCCTGAACAAGACTGGCAAAATAAAATGGACACCTCTAGCAGCTGTCTTATTTTTCAATCCACAGTGACCTCTTAGAGGTTCTTCTTTTTTTTTTATAAAAAAAAGTTTTTTTAATAGTATCTGTTTCTTACATCTGTTTTCTCCTAATGCTGGTTACTATTTTGCAGTACCAACACCTGTTAAACTCCAGAAATACTGAGAGAAGAGATTCCTTTACATTGGGAGATCCCACAGTTAGGCTCTCTAGTAAACAATTATTTTCATCTGCAGAATTGAGATGGAGCGTTTGTGCTACAAAGTTAACAGGGCTGAATCTTTACCCCACCAAAGCATTGCTACTACACGCTGCAGGAATTCCCAAAGTCTGCACCTGCTGTTCTGTTTCACCTGTTGTTCTGGTAAGGTGGGTTTAGATGCAGGCTCCTGAGCATGGCAGTACTTAGACTGAGTGCAGTCTTGAACCCATCGCCATTCACAAAATGACCTCAAGTAATTTATTAGATTACTCCAAGAGTAAAGATGCTGAACATAAATCCTGACTTCATCCACCTAGACTCCTGCAGAAGGGGTGACAAGTTCTAAGCATAAGGCAGAGCCTGAGTTTAATGAATTGTTCTGCCTCATAAAACAGTGTTTTTATTTAAGTTACTGAGGAATTAACTTACAGCACCACAGTTGGTCGTTATGAAGTTTAATAGAAGTCAGATCTTGGCAGGGCAGCTGAAAAGCACGGTTGACCTTCAGAGTGCTGATGTTCCAAGCAATCACTGTTCCATCTGAGCTGCTTGAGTATGCTTCACTGTTGATATAGACAAAAAAAAATTAATAGCATATTGCACATTCACATTCAGAAAGTTTTACATTAAGCCAAAGCCCCAGTGGCTTCAAGGCCAGCTCCTGTCATTTCCTGGGTTCCCAATTCTATTATATTAGCAAAGTACATTTAAGCAGCCGACAGCAGCTTCTGGGTTACAGCCAGGCACCCATCCTTGTGGCTGTCTGTCTCCTATTGGAACTAATGTATTCTGGCACAGATACTTTTTTCTTCATCTAAGATTATACTCTAAAGTCTTCACATCACCGGCAGCACCGCAGGCTAATTCAGACTTCTACATGAACTACAGTACCAATCACATCATGCTTGAGGGGTTAAGTACAACAAAAACACCCCCTCTAATTTTCCTGGACAATGCTGCCTTTTGATTTTCTCTTTTCCTCTCAAGGCAGGAAGAAGATATCTCAAAATCTTCCCTCTTTGCTACTGCACCTGAGGAAACAAATCACACGATCCCTTCTACCTCTGACATTCATTTTCTTCAGATAAGATTACCTTTCCAGAAGGTCCTAAGGACACCTAAGCAAATTCCCCCTCAGAACCCAGATATGCCTGCTGCTGCACTAGGAGAACTGAGGTTTGTCTGTCACAGAAAGTTATCTGGTTAAGGCCTTCAGTTAACACCCTTCCCAGTGCCACCAAAAGATTTGAAGCATTCTCTCTGAACAAAACCACAGACTAATTTCCTTAATAACATGCATGATAAATTCTGAAGCTTGTTGTAAAGAATCCGATCAATGATGAAGTGCTCAAAGCTAAAATGAAGTGGTCTTTAAATTGCATCTCCACTGCTTCGTACAGAGCTGGATGCTACCAGCTCCCAGCTGCTCTACTTCTTGCCTGAAAAAAAAGCATTCCTTCATCATCTTTGTTCCAAAGTACATAATGATTTTTTTCATTAGAAAGGAAATTCTTAGTTTACAATTCACAATATGGGAGTTACAATACCAGGCAAAGAAAAGTCTGACAATAGCAGGATAAGGCAAATCCGTCACTGGTTTCCTACACAAGTTCTTCCCTTGGGTGCATGTTCACTTTTTGGTTTTACTTTAATAATTCAAATAATTCAAGAACCACACTGCATCACTTGGATCTTTACCTGGTCCTCTGCTAACTGCAGGGACAGTTTTCCAGGCTGGTGAATACTGTTCAAGCTACATAACGTGGCTTTCTATTTAGCCACAGGAAGATTCTCCTTAACGCTCATGACCCTTCCAGTCTCTCACATTTGCTTGTGGATGCATTTTTAAGAAGAAAACATAGTAATTAAATATACCTGGGTATTCCATTCTTCTTCTCCACAACTATGTCTGTAATACCAGAACGGTGATCATTTAGTTGCTTATTGCATGACATACTGTGAGTGTTGATTATATAAATAATGGAGTCTTGAGAACCAATCCACACTTGGCTCTGTTCTACCATTACCATACAAGTCTGGGGAGAAAAAGCAGGATTAGATACCATTCTGTAGAGAAAACACTTTTTCATGTAAAATAGAAAAAAGGCTACGTTACAAAAACACAGCTTTCTGGTGATTACAGTAAGGGATTAAGATTCATCACTCCAGTATTTATCCTTTGCTCTGCTGCAGGGAGAAGGAGGACAGATCTCTTTGCTGAGTTTAACTTTCAGTAAATAAGATGAATAATGTATCTTGGTCATTGATTCAAAGCTGTGTTTCCTGGCTTAAACAAGTAGAAGTTACAGATGGCGCCAGGGAAAAACCACAGAATTCAATATATTTCTGTCTTCTGGACTGGAAGCTGTAGTAACCATCTGATATAAACACAGTTCCTACTTTAGCTAGAAGTGGTGCTTAGGAAAATATCAATTTCACCTTTACTGCTTCTGGAACATCCTTCCCCCATTCAGAAACTCTTAATTTCTCTCCCCTCTGAGTCCCACAAGACCCAAGTCTTCTCCCTCTTCCTCTTCTTTAGAACATGTCAGGGTCCAACTCCTCTCCAGGATTTCTATTTTTCCACTATCATCAGCTTTGTCCTTTCCTTTTCAGTTTTCTTCCCCACATTTATCTGCAGGAATATTTCCCAACTTCCATACAAGCCCACCTATCAAATCCCTTTGCTGCCTGTTCTCTCTTCTGTATGTTTTTCACTCAGTCCTACTTCCTTACACGTTTCTCCAGTTTCCAGTTCTTCACTGCACGGATGTCTTCTCATCTATGCTTAGGGCTCTCTCTGTTTTCTTCTTGTACAGGTTCTTTCCACTCAGCTGTTTCAGGTCAGCCTTCCTGCCCCAGGAACCCTCAGTCAGTCAGTCCATCACTTCCTACCAGCTGACTTGTTTCATTCTGAAGCCTTTTTTTTCCCCTCAAGCCTCCGTTTCTCCATGTTAACTGCAGCACGAACAACTCAAATATCCTTCTACAGCTTTTAAAGAATGACCGTGTGGCCTAGCCTATGATTCAGTGTTAATTAGGCTATCAGCAAAGCTAAGTCATGCTATGAGTGTCAGTCTTACCAGCTTACAGCGGCCCATTCTGAAACAGTGCTGTTGAATAGTCCAGGTAGATGCATCAAAGACCACCACTTTCCCTTCATTTAAAGCACACCATAGTTTTGGATGAGCATTGTCAGGTCTTTCTGAAATGTCAAGATGCCCTAAGAATAAAAGCAGAGATTAGAGAAGTCAAGAAAACAAAACACTTTTGGAGACACATGGAAAAAAAGCATTATTAGAGGAAGAGCAACACCTCTGTGCCCTGGAACTTACATCACCAGTGTATGAAGGGAGGCTTTTAAACCCTATGAAATAAAACTAGTAACTCCGTTCATTCCATCTGCCACGTAACTTTTTCATTTAGAAGCAAGCAAGCTCCATTCAAAGAAAGAAAAGCACAACCAAATCCTCCACCATTACCACACAGATTTTTCCATCCAACCTTTTTAACTGTGAAATTCACTTCAAGCTTTTGTCTCAGGTTGCCCAAGTACTAGGAATTACATGTGAACTTAAGTCAGCAGATGAGTGAGGTTATGAAATTAACTCAGAATTAATAACGTCTCTGAAATCAAATTCACAGCCCCAGATACAAGAGCTTTCCTTTTTCTTGTAGCTGTTGTTTTAAATATGATCATGTACTTATTCTCTCACAGATCATGCACTGTGCAGATTTGCTCTTGAATTAAATCAGGATCATGCAACAAAGGATATTTATTTCTAGGATTTCTTCTCTACTTTCTTGGATAAATGCATGTACTGAGACAAATTATGATCTAGAGAGTTCTTAGTGCCTCTCAATCAGAATCCCTGTGCAAAGTCACTTCTCATGGGTGTACACTAACAGCACACTCCTCACTTCCAGGTGTGAAACCTGAGGTGAAAACCCAAGTTTATATTGAGGTTGAAATCTCATTAAGCGCACATATGACTGCTCTGAAAAATCAGATCTAAGACAATTCAATCCAAGCATCTCAAATGAGATGAGGCTTTTGCTCTTAACTTCTTATTTTTCCAGTGCGTTTTCAATTAGTGAGATACAAGCGTGCCAAATACCACACAAAAGATCACAAGGAAAATCATAATGCATTCTTCAGGGATGGGCTTAAATCACGTGGGATGAATTAGATATCAGATCACATACTATACAGTGAGAGTCATGGGAATATAGATCTGGCTGGGATTTCTGCACTGTGATTCAGCTAAACACTCCTGTGTGGCACTACAGGAAGATAAAAATGAACAACGATCAGTGCTGCAGCATCATTCTTCCACCCTGCTCAGCAAGCGAGGTAGAAGACTTAATGAGAAATTGACACATTAACATATAATTGAAGACAATTATGAGGCATAGACACAGAGGATGGCAAATTAAGACTGAAAGCTACCTTAATATGTAATATCACTGCTCTCTTCTAACTTCTATAATTTTCTGGTTTAGTATTCTACACACAACCAGGGCCTGTCAGAATGTGAACAAAATCAGGCAGTCACAGTGCCAGGTGTTAAGAGATAACATATGATATAGGCTAATTAAAGCTAACATAAGGAAATGTATCACCTTACCTGGAGTATAAAGCAAGACATCTATTGCCTGAGGAAATGTCTCACCAGCTGACGGGTTGATCTTGTGTTTTAAGGTCTCTGAGGTTGTTTTGGGGATCATCATAGGCACTAAAATAGATTTTTAAAAGGTCACGAAGTGCATACTTGGGCCTGAAACAGATCTATAATTCCTACGAAAGAATAATTACACACCACTTATTCCCATTTTTCCTTCTAACTTTACCTGACTGTGAAAGCACAGGCAGTACTTAAGTAAGAGAAGCATGCATATGCCCAAAAAAAAACAAACACAAGAAAAACCCACACAAAACAGAATCCTATACTGATATCAGTATGCTAACATAAATAAATACTTCGCCAAGTATGGCAACCAAAGTGCAATCAGACCATAATCTTATATCTCTACAGATAATCAGTTTGAAAAACAAAATGCAAACAGAAAAGGCTGAAACAGATGACGAGAGACCAGCAGGCTTTGCAGCACTGCCATGTGACTGACCTTCATTCTTCATCCTATCAAAATAAGACAGTTTAGAGGCTGCATATATGGCTTTGGAAGACTGCAGTGCACCGACGACAGCATCCATCAGGAGAACATTTGTTAGCGCTTGCTGAATATACTGAGGATCCTAAAGACAAAAAACTTACTGTAGTTTAACCATTACACATTATCCTTGCAAGTCTCCATATTCAACCATCGTAATGCAAGTCGCACTTAAGCACAAGCACTAGCCAGTTGTTTTCCTGGGGCATCACCCACATTTCATGGAATCAAACCCCACTATCACCTCACATTTCACTCCAAAGCAAAGGCATAGAGCAGGGAACCAAGAGCTACAGTTAATTCACTACACTGAAAGAGGTACTTCAGATCTGGCACAATTATAATTGCACATACCTAAATGTACTATTTTGTTACTATTATGGATTTGGTATATTTAGAAGTAACACCAACACCAACAGCTTACTACTTAGCTATGACGTGTGAAAAACAAGAAACTCTAAGTCTGATACATGAATTATTTAGAATAGAGACAGAAAGCACACACACTTCACACTTATTCAGTCGGCTGTGCCCATATTTGTACCTTGTGATCATCCGCCATTTTCTTTCCTGCCCACATTTCTTTCACTATCAGGTACCAGAGATCACACTCAGTTTTAAGGTTAGCTTCAAATACTTGTTTTTTGTATATTGTTTCAATCCTCAGAGTGGGTATTCTCAAAAGAAGGAAAGCTACAGTGGTGTTCTTAACATCCTGGAAACAAGAAAAGCAAGGAAGGTACACCATGCAGACAGGGGTAAGGTGTAGGATTAATCTTACAGGGTAACTTACTTCATTTAACTACAATTAATATTTCAGTTGTTCATAGACACCACTAAGCAGAAATGATCTCAACAGGTTTTGTGAAAATAATAATCACTGACAGTATCACCCAGGCTTCACTACTGAGTGGATACAGACTGGCTCTCTGACACTCTAGTTGAAAAAGTACATTCAACATTCATGTTCTTGTACTCCTCTGGCTCTGTGGGCCATGCTTTGCATCTTTCTGTAAATCCAGAGATAAAGGACTTCAGATTTTTTTTTTTAATACCACACCACTTAGCACACATCTACTCTGAAATTCTTTGTCTTGAAAATCCCTAATTATCTGTGAGCTTCTGATTTCAGAGCCACTTATTACAGTTCTTGCTGAGACAGTCTGAGGTAGAACGGGACGTGGCTTGTCATCCACAGAACCACAGGGGTTGGAAGGGATCACTGGAGATAACTTAGTCCAACCGTCCCTGCTATTAAAGCAAGTTCCCCAGAGCAAACTGCACAGGTCAGTTTTGAAAATCTCCAGACAAAGAGACATCGTAACCTCTCTGAGCCAGAATTCTTCAAGAAAATCACTCAGTGCTCACCTCTATATCCCTGAAAGCAGCAATATGGACATAGCCAGGACGTCCTCCTTCAGTCAAAAGGAATAAACGCTTCTGGGTCAGTGCTATTTTTCCTACACCGTAGTTAGTTTTAACTGAGCAAGACAACTTGTAGACACATTCGTTTTTATCCAGATGTTCTATTACTGCCGGTGGCAGATTCACCTCTTGAGCTTCTGCCTCAGTTTCTTTCCAGTAGTTGTAGAAATCTCGGAATGTCTCAGGATCGATTTGTTTCTGCTGCCCTAAAAATTTAAAAACCTGTTTACTGTGAGAAATCACTATACAAATTTAAATAGAAAGACAGTTTTGAAAGATAGTGACTTTCACTTCTAACAGTAAAATGGATAAGCAGAACTGAGTAAGCACTACTGAACTGAATGCTTCTCACCATGACATTCCAGTTCTCGGCAAGTATATGACATGCTTACCAACCCAGGAGAAAAGCAGGAGTTACAAGAATTAATTTAAAGACTTCAGCAATGGTTATTTCAAGTACTTCACTGATTATTCTAAGAATTCAAGTGAGCTTGGACAGCAGAACCTCAAAACAAGTTCTCGTGAGATGTATGCTTCTTTAGGCATAAAAAAATCTCGCTATTTTAATTAATGCTTAATCTCTGTGGCCTCAAAATCTTATAGTGACTGCAGTAAGTAGGTATAGAAATAGAACTGAATAGTACCTAATAAAAGCACTCTTAAACTGTGCTTTTAGAGATCTATCACAAGATTCAGATCTCATTCACGAGAGAAGAAAGCTCACTCGTACACAAACAAAAGATCACGTACTGAGCTGACTAATAATTAAGAAGAGAAACAACTGGAGACAAATATTCTTTTATCCTAGCCCACAAAAACAGCTTTAAATTGCCACTGTGTCAATGTAGATGTTGAGTAAGAATGTCTGCTCCACTCACCTACAGTTAAGGCATCAAACAACCGGTGTATAGTGTCGATGTCTCTGACAATCCCAGATTCCTGGATTCTCTTCACAAAATCATCCAGTTGCATGTGTGTTTTTGGCAATTCAAAGTGCTTGACGTGGTCGTCTATTTTGGTAGCCTCCCTTTGCTGTTCCATCACTATGCTTATCAGCCTCTTCAGCTCAGGCTTGCGGTCAGCTTGAAAACGCTCAGAAGGAGGCAAAGTTTCCACAATTTTTCTTACAAGTTCAGTAGGGAAAATTCTTAAGTCTGTTTTATCTAGGTTCTGAAAGTCAGAAAGTGCATTTAGTAGTTTCCCTTGCATCAAGCTAATAAGTCCCCGGAGGTAGAAGTACCTTGCCAGCAATGCTGAGTTATCAGGTGGTAAGGTATTTATAGCTTTGCTGAGATGGTTGAAGAATTCTGTGTAGTAGGAGTGAACACAGTGGCTCATCAGAGGAAAGTGAATTTCTGGGATTTTGAACGTACTAACTGATTTGGAGGGCATTTTCACAGCTAGAAGTGACCAAAAAAAAAAAAAAGGACAGTAATTAGGAAAGGCGTGATTATTTTTTTTTCCAACCAGTGATATTATAAACAAAAAGAATCCCATCACAACAAGAAATTAAATGGCATAAAATTCCTGGAGATTGAAGTCACGTTGAAGACATGAATGTCTTCTTATATACATCCTTAATGTCAGAATATTCCCCATTCTGATAACACACTTTGTAGAGAACACACGTAATGCTTTTAAGGCGTATATACTCACATATCCATATTTATCTTTATATAATAGATAAAAATATGCAAGTAAATTTACACATGAGTATATCCATACCTCCAGTTTGTAAAGGACTTGCTTAGGTAAATAATTGTACATCTAAGAAGACATTCAAATGCAGTGCAGAAATGGACACAGTAGCCATGTCCTTACCTTTTGTGGCATAGCACCACTTAATGCAGAACACAGGCTGATTTAATGTGGAAAGAGAAGCACAGATGAGCCCCAGCTGAAAATGACCCAGCTCACCATCTCCTTCCATCACCTGACACTGTTTTTGTGGAAATCATTCAACGATGTCACAGAAAAGACACGGTATTTATTCAGCACATCCTTCACTCACCAGCAGCTGTCTCTACTCTTCGAAGTGAGGATTTTCTAGTTGGGCTCTCTGGCAGTTTGATATCTTGCAGATTGGGCATACTGATTACCATACGTCTATTAATCATGTTCTGTGAATTAAATCTTTTAGAAGCCATTTTCTCCATAGTAAGTCTTCTCGGAGTACGAAACATCAAGTTTAATCTGAAAAATTGTTTAGAAGTTATAAAACTAGCTTTAAAACTCTGCATACGTGCATATACTAAATAAGTACTTCAGAGTATGAAACAGCAAGAAGAAAAAAAAAAAATCAAGTTATAATCAGTGTCAATTTACAGTTTTACCAGCCATGAGTGGACACATTCGTATCGCCCTTTCACAGTAAGCTTAATAAATGGCCCATTAATTATCTCAATCTTATTCATAGATAACCTAATCTGACACCAACACAGTCAAAAGGTCTTCTATCACTGATATCACTTATCTCAGATAATCCTCCAAACCACAGTAAGCAAGGGGAAAAAGTTACCTGTCCTCCTCAGACTGGGTGCTCAGTTCAAGTCGAGCAAAAGCATCCATCCTTCTACTCAAACGAGCTTTAAGAAATGAGTGAAACATGAAGGTCTCTAAAACCTGTGAGAGACAAAACCAGTTAACAGTGCATCACTTACAAGTTAGCAGCATGTTCTGCTCATTTTTATCATCTTTGAAGACATACAACTGAAGGCGTTCATCTTAGTGATCACAAAAACAGAAGTATTTGACTTCAGCAACAGAACTAACTCAGCTTTCATTCGCCTTCTGTGTTTGTTTAGAGGCAAATAGCAATCTCAGATCACTGCCCAAAAGAAGAAAGCAAACAAAAGGAAAATACTGAGCAAAACAGGCAGATTTAGCTACTGAAGTTGAACCACAGCATTAATGCACTTAAAAAAGAACAGTTGTACCTTTAAATGTAAGTTAAAAAAAAAAAAAGAAGACTTCTGATTACTGACTTTTGATTCCAAAAGCTTGCCTAAAATACCTTCGTTAGTCCTGAAGTTACTATAAAGGGAAAAAAATAAACAATTGATCAAATATCAATGCTTTGCTACAATGCTTCAAAAATGCAAATAAGAAAGATCCATAATACTGACATTTTGAAATTAATGGAAACATTCTGCCAACAAACAGACTGCTCATATTGAAGAGGCCTCTTATCTGCCCGTTTTCACCTCTTACACAACCCTTTGCAGTACACCCTTAGTGCTTCCATAGAGGCAGTTTTACATGGTTCTGTTTTACATGTTCTCCAGTAGATGGCGTATTTTATTTTCTGTTGTACGGACAGGAGTTGACACGCTGCAGGAACTGAGTGCTTTCTAAAGGTTTTTAAAGATAAATAATTGAGATAACACTAACACTACCAATAATGCTAGATACCATTAGCAATTACTCCATATTTGGCTATCTTGTAAGATTCACTTGAAAGCAAGCGTACCACTACTCCTCATTTAATTTCTGCTTTGACCCACAGCTTTCTGAAGAACTTAGTTTCACCGAAAAAGGTGATGAGCACACGACTTTATTGTTTTTGAGGAGCTTAAGCAGCAGCACAGCATCTTAGCCCAGAGAGGTGGTGGTGTCTCCTTCTCTGGAGACGTTCAAGACCCACCTGGACACCTACCTGTGCACCCTGGGCTAGGGAGCTGCTTTGGCAGGGGGATGGACTCGATGATCTCTGGAGGTCCCTTCCAACCCCTACAGTTCTGTGATTAAAGTAGGCTGGAATAAGAACCTTCTTTATTAAGTATCTGTTAAAAACTACTGTGTTAATTGCAGAAGATTTCTCACGGCCCTTCATAAGTCAGGTTCTGATCATTGACACTCACAGATCAGGGTAATGGTCTTGCAATTATTTTTCACTTAATCAAGATGCACTTTTGCTTGGTTAATAACCCTGCTATTGGAAATCACAAGTTGAAAATTTTGTATTTTGCTTGCTTTATTACAAGAAAATTCTCCTAGACCACTGTACATGTCTAGATGCAAACCCTTAAAAGATGAGACTTCTGCTTCTCAGATATACAACTGTTCAATCAATGGAAGATAAATATTAAACTAATTAGGTGCAAACAGTTCAATATAAAATAATAGTCTTGACTGCAAGGGTGAAAATCTCAAACTTTGCACTTCTGAGCTAAGTACTCCAACACTGCAAAAAACTCTGGCACAAATCTGTCTATTCTCAGTCTCTTTCTTCCTCCAATCCTCTCTTTTTTCTGTTCCCAGTTCCTTTTCTCATTACTTCTCCTCACCCAAAGAATCTCCAGCCTTTGATGATATGCAAGTCTTACACTAAAGGCATGGAAAACTGCTCTATATCTCTTAACAAAGAAATCACATCCCTTCCTTAAGATATATAAATCTATTATTTTAAAAGCTTTCTTCTGCATCAGTGCTCCAAAAGAAAACACATCTATACTTCTCACAGTAATCTGTCTCACCTCACACACTGGCAAAAAACTAAATCATTTGTGAACTTCAGCAGAGGGCCTAAATCAAGCTTACACTAACAGCAGGATCAAGTTGATCGTGGCAGCAATGAAAAGAACTTCTAAAGGTGAAATCCACACACCTAGAGGGTTACATACTCCAATATATGTTAATAGTCTGCGTTGGCAAGTGGGCTAGGAAAAACCACGCAGGGATTTTAGGGTGTCCCTTGGCCTGAGGGGCTGTGGTTCTGCCTACGAGCCTGGTGCAAGGCCATATACTATTCATGTCTTCTTTCATAGGCTTTATAAAAGTAAGCTACAGTTAGAATACCTGGTAAACCACGTCAGCTCAATCAACTCATACCCCACATGCACCATAACGCTGCAGGCTTTAAGGACACAAATCATCTGACATCATACACATCCTATAACCCAACATGAGTCAACTGGAGCTCAGTGCCTGCAGTGTGCTTTCACTGTCATGCACTGTGAGAAATGGATGTGTTCATGGCCCAGAGCCAAACAGGTACCATCCAACTCCACGCCACGCTGCTCAGGCTTCAGATGAAGCTGACACTTTGACTCGTGTCGCTCCTTCTGCTGTGCTTACAGCCACGCTGAAAACTCATGTCCAGACACAGACTTTGGTCCAAGTAGTTTGGACAGGTGCCCGACCTTAAAATGCAGTTTAGATGTAGCTTTACTGATCATCTGCCATAGGTCAGTTTCACCCTGGAGGAATTTAATTTGCTCTGAAATCATATAATACCTTGTTCTCCAAAATGCTGTTTGCTGTTGTATCTGGTTGTAGCAAAGAGATGTGAAAGCTGGTGAGTCAGTAACACTACACAGACCAGATCGTGACCATTCCATTGATTTTTAATATCAATTCTGATTTAAAGATTGATAACGGAATTACAACATTTTTAACACTGAACTTACTTTTCCATAAAATGGCTGGTCTCCTGTTGCCCTTGTTTTCAGAAATTCTTCACTGTTGAACACTCTGTGTTCATAATTCAGATGGTCTTTTACCTCCCTGGGGATAAAATAAATACACAGATAAATACGCTTGGAGATCTGTGAGTAAGTTGCCCTTTTGCACCAGCAGCCCACTAGTACTACTAGAAATATGCTGCAGTACCAGAAGGCAAACTGAGTTCTAATGAACAAGTCTGAGCTTCTGAAACACAGGAAGAGAGCACAGACTCTTACATGAAGACAGGCTACCTCCTGTGATGGCCATTTCAAAGGGGGTGGTGGGGTTGATTTCAACAACACATGGAGGGGAATCTTTACATTTAAGTCATAATCTGTCCCCAGTCCTGAAGTTGTATTAATATACTGAATCACAGACAAACCATTTGAGGCATTACAAAGACAAGCATTCACTTGGGCAATTTGGAATATATGATCTGGTGTCACGTTGTCTCATTGCACAGCATCTCTAACGTGTGTGAGACATAGATTACTTCTTGCTGCACTCTAAAACTCTGACCCTCAAGCCAGCAATAACTGATGATTGTGTTATAGCTAAAGAAACAGATTTATTGAAACAAAACAGGAAATGTCATGAAGAAAATGATGCAATTTTTAGTACATAAATGATCGCAGCAGACAGAGGCCCTGTGTCATCCCTGGAAAACCAGATTTCTATGTCACACATCTTTCTTAGATCAGTGAAATAAGCCCACAGTTTATCGAGCCATATGGGTTCAGATAAATGGTAGTTATTACAAGCATATATTTCTATTGAATTATGTATAATTTATCATGCTTTTCTTCAAACACAAAACCTCCATGCACAAAAAAAAAAAAAAATACTACAGTGCTTCACTGAAGACAGTAGCAACTGGCAGCAGAATTGCATCAGAGATTTACTTTCCTTCACTCCCCGATGGTGGTAGATAGAGTGTTAGAAGATAGAAGAAACAATGCTGGAAAAAAAAGAAAAAAGAAGAAAGAAAAAGTTTGAAGGAGAAAGAAAGCAAGAAGAGAATCAATTGTTCTGCAAAATTTTGTTATATCAAATAGCAAAGTGTCTGTTCATTTTTTGAAGCTGAGCACTCAGCATGTTAAACAGTTCCAGCTACTAGCAGGAAAAAGGCATTTCTCGCCCATTTTTATTTGGGATGTATTTTTGCCAAACAGAAATCCATCAAATCCTATAAGCACTTTAGGTTGTAAATGCATTTCATTCTCCAGATCCAGCTGTGCTATCTGCAGCCTGTTGTTTCCTTTACCTTCAGGAGAGGCACAGACCTGTTAAACTGCATCCAGAGGAAGGACAAAAGAGTGATCTGAGAGATGAAACACCTTCCCTAAGAGGACAGGCTGAGAGAGCTGGAGCTGTTCAGCGTGGAGAAGGGAAGGCTCCATGAGAATGGACGTTCAGTATCTAAAGGGCAGGGGGGCTATAAAATATCTGTCTCCTTCATTCTTATCAGGACCTGTTGTGATAGGACAAGGGAAAAGTGTTTCAAATTTAAAGAGGAAAGATTTATATTGGATGTAAGGAAAAGGTTCTTTATAATAAGAGTGGTGAAGCATTGGAAGAGGTTGTCTGGAGAGGTTGTAGATGCTTTGTCCTTGCAGACATTTAAGGTCAGGCTGGATGGGGCTGTGAGCAACCTGATCTAGCTGTAGGTGCCCCTGGTCACTGCAGAGCAGTTGGCCTAGGTGACCTTTAAGGGTCCCTTCCAACCCAAAAGATTCTATGATTCATTTTTCTGTAGCATGACTGACCAGTATGGTATTCAGTTACTAATTAATATCTCTGAGCCTTAAGCTTTTCTTAATTATGAAAGCTGCACTTCTCTTTCTGAAATCTTCACATAAGAGACATGCAAATTCAAGAATTAGAACGGTTTCATCTAAGATTTCCTAGCAACATAACATCATAGAAACACAGAGGTTGGGATGGACCTCTGGAGGTCACCTGGTTCAACTCCCCTGCTCAAGCAGGGCCACATAGAAGAGGTATTATACGTACCAGAATGCATGTATTATTGACATTCTAAGCAGGACCACCTCATATTTCCTCACAAAACATCAGAGATCTACAGGATGCCTAGGAGTAATACAAATTAAGAGCATTCCCAATGACAGGGGAAGCATTTTAACTACAACCATATTCTCTCATAATAAAAATACTGCATCCACTGACCTGAAGATATTAACAATGAACTGCAAAGTCATCTGCTGAACTTCTGCATTCAGTTTCTGCTGCCAAGCCCTCCTGCGCATTTGAAGTTCACCAAGATCTGTGGTGGCACGGAGATGACACAGCTCTAGATCATAATGCAGTTGAAGACTTTCCACTCTACAGAGAAAAAGAAAATTATCAAGGTGCATCCAACCACCGATGTTTCCTTGGTTTTTGTTAGGGGAAATTCACTCAGACCTCACAAAGCTGTTAGTAAGACAAAGTGCAAGGCTGATTTACAAGTGCTGACGAGCTAACAAGATTCCTGGGAGTCACAGTAGTGCTGTGCACTCAGTTTTCAGTATGAAGAACAGGAAAGTTCAGATAATAATCAGTAATCAAAACCAACAGGCGTTCTAGGTGTTGCAGCATAACTCAGCTATGACTGCTTAAAGCTATTTGTATATCAATTAACTACAATATTTATTTTTCTTCCATCACAGTATCACGTGATCGAAGTAATATAAACTAATATTACATAATACAAAAGCAATTTTTTTTAACCTTAGAAAGAGGGTCCAACACGATTTATGTACTATCATAAACACAGCTTCAGCATCTTCTCACCTTTTCTTGAATGTTTCTGCTGCTTGTGCTGGAACATCTGGAATCTCAGGCTCCTCTTCAACCATTTTTGAATGCGAAATATTCCCATCATCAATATGAATTAGAATTAAATCTTCACCTTCCTTTTAAGAAATGGAAGTAGAATTATGGAAAATGTATTTCTATTTCTCCTTAATCTAACTCTGGCAATGCATTAGTTCAGTCAGAAGATGAACGACAAAAGGATTACTTTTTTTCCTCAAACTTGAAGACCACATGGAAAACTAAACAATTACTTTCAGGATTCATGTCATTAATTTAGTAGACCATTAATCTTGGTTCACAAACATCTGGTAATTAATATGCTCTTTATATAGCATTACATCAATACTGGGTATTAAAATCAATCCTTGAAAAGGAACATACATGAAGATATGTACACAGCCATACCTATATATGGAAAGAAGTTTTCTAAAGGCTTTATACATTCAGCATTTACTCCTGTAAGTACACTGTGTTGTGTCAGAGAGAAGAGACTCAAGCACTGAAACACAAACTAACCCACAAGAAGTTATATGGATGAGAAGTCTACAGTTTTAAGCCTTAAAGATCTGACTGTTTGCTTATAGATACCGTATTACAAAGAAAATCTTTCAGGTGATATCAAAGTGCATTCTCTGATCTGTAGTTATTTCTGACAGGGATGGCATCTTATCTGTTAAAATGAATTGTTTTTAAAAAGGTTTAACTCTTAATTTAAATTGGACTTCAGCAGACCTAAAAGTTACACTTAGGCTTATAACCAGATGGATTAATGTAACACAAACTTCCACAAATCTTTCCATGGTTTTCTGCAAGCATTCAAAACAGATGTGACACACTCAAAAAAGAATATTCTCATGAGCCCAGCGCAGTGACACTGAGTTTGTAAAACTGCATTACAAGCAGAAAGAGATTTACTTAAATCAGGGTCTAAAAGATTACCAAAATTAACCTCCAAAATAGGGAAAAATTGTATTCTTCACATTGTTTTCTTTTCTTTTATCAATTCTTAACTCCATCATAGGGAACAGCAGTGCTGTTAGAGCATTTTCAAGTGCATACTTTTCCAGTTCAAGAGGTGAGCAATCTAACTCATGCACACAAATCTTTACGCAAAAAATTACTTCACTGATCTGAAGGGAATCTATTTATACACAACACACAGGTGGATTTTTTCCTGAATTGGAAACAACTCCCAGAAGTCATGAGTTTATCATTCTCTAAAGAAAAGAAAGGTAAGGGCTATAACAAGCAGCTTTTTCCAGTATTCCTGTGGTTCCATCCGTTTCCTCATTTCTTACATACCTCAATAACGGCTTCAAACTGCATCTAAAAGAAGCTAGTAAATAAATGCATAGATAACGAACAGCAAGAAGGTATCAGTCAAAAACTTACTGTGCTAACTTCTTCAAAATGATCAGCATGACATCCCATAAGAAAAGAGGTTGGAGCCATTACAAAATCCAGCATATGGCGAGACAGAAGAGGCACAAAGGTGTGCTGCCACTGGAGAGGATGAAGGTATAACATAAAGCATTCAGCCACAAGTGTCAGCAGGGCCCAGTCAGAAGAGAAGAACACAATTTTCTGCTCAGTCAAAATACAAGTCAGAATCTGAAAACAACAAAAAGCTTAATGTTTATGAAGAGGTACACCCAAAACACACAAGATATACACAGATATTTCATCTGCTTGCAAAACAGCCCCAACAGTTACCTTACATCTTTTTAAATTGAACTATCAACCACTTAGAGATCTATACTGAGAAAAAAACAGTGACAGTGGATGTCAGCAAGAGTTTTGCCACCAGTGTCAAAGTTAAGCTTTAGAAAGAACATGTGGGTTATGTCACAGAGGTAAAACACACTCCATGCTCAAGAATGGGCATAACTGAATTCTTGGGTTTGTAATGTTTTTTTGGGGTAACTAAAACATCAAGTTTCCTTTTAAAAACCACAAATCCCCACTACAGCCAATCTCAAATACGTTTTAAAGCATTGATCAGGTTTACCTGCAGCACCTGCTCTGGCTTGAAGCACAGCAATGGAAGATGCAGATCCAAGTCAATAACTGGACTGTCCGGATCATCTCGTGAAGGAATAATTATTTGAAGTGGTTTCATATTAAATACCTGCAATATCAGATGTTTTCCCTTTCATAATGAAATTTAATTCAGAATTTTATTTTCAACTACAAACCATTAAAATCAATTGACTGCAAGAAGACAGGCATTCACATACTAAAGAAAATGGAAATAGAAACAATGGAAAATACTAAAGGACGTAATATCTAGTTTGAAAGATTAAAATGAACTTAGTATCCTTCCATAATAGCATGTTCTTTAGCCAGTATAACTTGGAAAGAATTATTTTAAAGCCTTATTTGTTGCAATTTCAATAAAATGATGCAATTTATTTTTCCAGAAACGCTCTGGATTTCCAAACTGTAGATAAAATTTATGTAGGAAATAGGAAAAGTCTGAACCAAAGAACTGAGCATGAACTGGAATGAAGATGACGAAACACACAGAAACAAACAACCTTTTTCCATGTTTCAAATATTCCAGTTCAAGTGTCAGGGGGATGAACAATGTATGTGCTGCACTTGGCAGCTGTCTTCACCAGTCATTCAATCTTTCAGCTATTCTATTTGTTTCTGCTTTAACCCCTCAGCTCCGGGTCAAGGAGATCAGCTAAGGAGAAGCACATGGCTGAAGCACTGCTTCCTTAGAACAATTTCAGCCATGTGCAAGGTAACGTGCTGAAATCATCAACTCAGCTGACATCTAGCTTGACTTGGGTTGTAAAGAAACACAACTCAGGCATCTCAGCTTCCACACAGAATACAAACATTTATGTGAGCGTCTCTTCTCAGCTCAGTCTTGTCTGTGCAGCAGCAAATCCACCCTACCCATAACATTTAATTCACTAGATAATGCTCTGCTTCACCAGAGTCACTCAGACAAGATACAAACAAGCCCAGAACCACGTGTTGTTCCAGCAACTTATTTCTTTATTCTCATTTTTTTTTCCCCACAAGGGCTGCACTATTTCTTAGTCACATAGCTGCACATCAATCCAGCACACAATTAAGATGACAGCCGTGATGACACATGCATCAGGCAGCACGGCTCAGTATCAGGCACAAGACAGGGAACTCCCACACTTTGCTCAAGTTCAGGCATGTGTATTCAGTGAGATGGCAATGGCATATTGTAGAGGTGAAAGGTAAACTTCCTTTCATATAGAGCAGGTGCAGACTGGAGCTTCCAGCTGCTGCTGGTAGAGATTATATGGGCTGACTCCCAACGGACCTAAGGTTGGATGATGCTGAGCCCGGATATACCCCTGGCATCATCTCATACAGTAACTAGTTGGGATGTGCCAAATCTTTCCAAGCAAAGCATTAAAAAATAAACAGTATGACTAACATGCATGCCAGTGCTCCATCCTGCACCCTGGTCACACCATTATTCCTTGTACTAATAATGCATAGCCTTAATTTCAGAGCACAGGTATTGACATCCGTTACATACCAGCAGGTGAAACCTCTGATTGGATAGTAAAGAATTTTCTCTGATGTATACAAGAGCATTATCCTAGAACTTTATAATATGTCGTGTTAAAATAATTATGATATTGAGCATCAGTAATTACCAAGTGCAGAGGTCCTGGTGGCGGGCTGGGAATTAAGAACAGCTTTGCTGCAAATTCTTTTACATGATCATCAACATCTAAATCCTTGAAAGATCGCAGTTGCACTAGTAAGCTGAAATTAAATTACAGACAATTATTCACAAACAGGAAAGGAGCTTTTCTGCTGGGAACCTATAGCTAAAAAACATTATTAGACCAACAAAATTATTATACCAAATTATATTTCTAATTTATCGCAAACTTCAGTGGATCCATTTAATTTTAATGATGTTGCCACAACAGAATGCACGGACACTGCAAACTGTTACCAGTCCTAAACACAAAAAGAATAAATACAGCGGTGCAAACCTGTCCAGTATCTCTGTTTTTAGAACTGTAGTACCTCAGCTGCTCCAAGGCTACAAAGACCGTGCAGTCTGTATTGTGCGCCAGATCAACTCATGAACATTTAAGCATCCACGATGTTAAGACTGCAAACCAGTATGTCCAACATATGAACAGAAACTACACACCTAAAATGTAAGCCTGCAGATCTTTATGTGCAAAAATTAGGACCATAATATTGTTATATTCTCCAGTGAGGTTTTAATTTGCTTGGTATCTTTATTGGCTTCTTGCAGAAGAAGACTTTTTCTTGAGGAGGGAAGTCTACAAAGCAACTGAACAGATCAGGTGATGTATTAGAAATCAGGACGTTGTATTCGTATATGGAATTTAGATTCCTGAATAAAAACATTCTGTCCTGCATTGCTGAGCTTTTTATTGTATTAGCGCCATATTTAATAAATTCACATTTGGAAACAGTCCTGGTCTCATCAGCTACTGCGAGGTGGGAAGGAGGGGAAATTAAAATTTCTCAAAGAAAATCAGGGAGTAAAATCACTTTGAATAAGCATATCATCATACTTCAGCCACATATTCTTGTTAGCTGAGATTGAAAAGCATTTATCGACACATTCAGTAAATGCTACAACAGAATCAACCTGACCTGGTGCCGAGGAGATGTACAGAGGGGATAAACAGAGTTTCCTAACCAGTGTACTGTGCCCATTAATGCAACGTAATAGCAGCTGACACCCCTGCACTGCCAACATCTGCTGAAATAAATGAGGTAAGCTCTGAAACATTAAAGAGAGGAAAGGAGTTTATGAACCTTCCATTACCTCTATTAACTGCCTTCAAACAGATTTTCCATCTAGCAAGAACACGTAAGAATAGGCCATCTTTAGTGCCTCAGGGCTGCGAGTAATTCATACAGTTTTCTCAAGGCAGATGAAAAGACCAATACATAAGTTGGAAGATTTACTGTTTGAATGGAAGCTATTCATGCGTCCAAGACAGGAGCTCAAACAGAAGGAAATTACTGGCAGGGATATTTCATTTTACACATGCAGTAAGAGACTGTGGTAAAAGCAGATTGTGTGAGCTGCTCACACCTCTCCACTTAAAACCAAATAATTCTCTAATAACAGAATAATCCAATGACTGCAGTGCTGTGAAGTGACTAGTGCTTTAGGAAGAAGCACAGAGTCCATTTTAACTGTTACAGATCTGAAACCACTACACACTAGTGATATAAAAACTAGCTGGAAAATTAATTGAACAGAATACGAAGATCATCATCACTATGATGAAAGTTTGCAAGTTTACCTTGCAGCTCAAAGCACCTTCATGGATGTAACGTTTGATGCTGCATTTGTATCTTAGTTTGATTTCAGTTCTCAGCTGTTATTTCTACAATACTTGGCCATACGAGAAAAGTTGGAAAACCAGGTTTTATCTGGGAATGCTTATGATGATAAAGAGCTTCTGAGGACTCTTCTACATGAAAGCAAAGATCACCCCAGCTGTGTGTAATCCTTCACACTGCGTGATATGGAAACAAACTGTTTCCACACAGCAGAATCCTGGAGGATAATGGAATCTTCTGCTATAATAGGGTCCAGAAGAGAAGCAGAACCTGTGTAGTGCTCTTCAGTCAGGCCTTCATTAACAATAGCAAATGGTCTTTTTCCACTAGTTATTACCAGGAAAGGGTTATATACTAGAAACAGGTGGCTTAAAGCCCACTAGAAGCTGCGTTCATATCCCCAGACTGGTAGAACAAAAAATCACCTGAAGTACCCAGGTAAAACATCACTGAAGCATCACAAAGACACTCTCCTAATCCACTGATATTGTTTGTTAAGTATACAAGGCACCACTACTTGAGCACACTTGCTCAACAGAAACATGAAATTCAATATTTAAGCCACAGGCCACCTGACTGCCTCCTGACTTAAGGAATCTTAAATGAAAATAACTTAATCTCTGGTTTACAGGAAAGGAGCGACAGAACTTTGCAACATTACAAAAACCTGAAACAACACCAGCTGTGCAGAGAACTATGCTCAAAGCACATCACTGAGAACAGCCACACGTCCCAGTAACTGTTTTATTCCTGACACTGAAAAAAAAAAAAACAAAGATCAGTAATAGAAATAATGATAACATTATCTCCTCACTCCTCTCCAACCACTGAAGCATACAGGAGGTGTTTCACAAGGGCAAAAAATAAAAGAAAAACAACAGAATACTCAGATTTTACCTATCAAATGGAATCAAGGAAAGCAAGTGATTACAAGCTTAAAAATAAAAATCCAGGAGAACATATCATGGAAACATAATCAGTTGAATTTCCAGTTTGGCAGGAAAAGCCAGCACTGAACACAGCTTCATCACTTCCCCTCTCCTTCCAGCTCCTCACAGCCAGGTGCCCCAGCAATAGTGAAGGAGGAGAACAGTGCAGCTGAACGACAAATCTCTCAGTTATATGACCAGGACAGCACATAGTTCCATTAACCTAAGGAGTTCCCATACAATTATTCACATATTCATTAATCAATTAAAGCTTAAATGGTAAGATAAAGATAAATCTGAACTCCCTCTGAAAAGCAGTACAGCTGAAAGGAGAAATCGTCTAAAGTTAGCCTAGAGGCTAATGCTTTAAAGTAGGTGCAAAAATCTACTATGTATGATTAAGGCAGAAGTCTTTAATTATAGTGTTTAAAATATCCAGCCAGAGGCAGAAGCTTGCGTTTCTGGAGAGCTGATTCTACCTGCAAGTTTCTTGCTGCACGTGCAGAAAGACTCCGCCTGCAAGCTGGCTCCTGTCTGCTCTGAACAAATACAAGAGACCTAGAATTATTATTGCAACCTCTGGAATTTTCCATGGCTTTTCTGAATATTTTTTCTTACTTCTCCCTTAGCGGACTGTTCAGAATTCCATTCACACTGACTGCTTCTCCCAGCTCAGAAGGATCTCAGTTCAGAGAGCAAACGACTCATTCATGAATATCCTATAGAAGCTACTGGTAAAGCTGAATCTATGCAACTTCCCAGGCAGCAGAAAGCTAGTGTGCACTATGCTCCTATAAGGGTTGAGATCACAAAGGATTATAAAAACAAAATATTATAGACATCATAAAGACTAGATAAGTGGCAAAGGATCACACCTCAGGTACGTAGCTGTAGCAGTTACACAGACGAGTGTTTACTTGAGATCTGAGACTAGAAAATGGAAGCAACGAATCAGCTCCAGCAGCACAAACAGCCCGTACAACTGACGTGGAAAAAGTGATCCAGACAGGAAAGTAAAATAGAAAGGAAGTCTTTCCTTCCCTTTCTAGTGATCATCCCAATTTTGCACCAGCCTGTGAATACCTACTTTCCGTCACATCTAAGTCCCCTGTCCACGATAAATACATTTACTAATGCCTTGAAAATGGCAGGGTAAAACCTAGCATGAACAAAGGCAGTGGGGTTATGACCTCAAAATAAGTTACTAAAAAGAGACAAACCTATGACCATAGGTTTGTTACCATCTTGTAACTCATCTGCACTCCAGAATCTGCATCTCACAACTTAAAACTAACAACTGTTTCAGTATTATGCAAACTCGTATATTAACGTATTAAGACCTTCATAAATATTTCCAGTAGAAACGCACAGGATAGCAAGTCTTACCATGAGAGACAATCCTTGAGGGCATTAAAATAGGGATATCTGGATATCACACAAATAGCAAGGGGTACAAAACAGCCAGGCTTCTTCCCAGCACGCACAGATTCCCACTGGGTCTGCCCGTTGGAGGCAATGCAGCCATCCTACAAAGAAACTACAGATTAATGTGTTTGTGTTAATCAGGAGTTGATGGCTACTATTTTCTTAAGAACCCAAGGGATTTGGATGCTTATCTCCCTTGAGCTCTTCAGAAAAATGTCAGCCTACAAGACTACAACGTACACATTAAATGAATTTTAGTAGATATTTATACAGAACCCATGCCCAAGGGAAAAGACTGCCTTTAAATATTCAAAACTCCTAATTGAAATCGTAACAGTTTGTTCAGAGGTTTACATTAGAACAGCACTGATCTGAATGAAGCAGCATTATAAAACTTGACTTATTCTGTCTTTCTACGAACATAAATTATCAGATAAGTGATTGCAAAAACACACCTGCCGTTACTTTCCAAGTGTTTATCACTTAATGTATTTCACTAAGAGCATGAGTTAAACAACATACTTGCATGGGCTGATAGTACTGTGCAACAACACCATACGTTCTGTTACCACAGACATCTGTGAACACCAGGAAGTGAATGTGGTCCTCTCTTGGTTCACAAGTTAGATAAAGTCCTCCTGCAATGAAGATAGAAACAATTTTCTTTTTTAAAGTCTACACACATATATTTACTGCTGCTTGAAAAATGATTATTGATAACAAATACTGCACATTTTTAACTAATTTCCAGAGAAATGTCTCATTTGAAGCATTTAAAATTCGCATACTGCATTTTATCTAAAAGTTATTAGAAAGGCTGTAAGCCACACGTTAATGAAGAAGCAAAGATATTACATAGTTATTTTGCATTTTAAATGGCCAAAATGTGATAGATGAGTTTTGTCCACCCTTTTTTTTCCCTTCAAGAAAGGTTTGCAATTCCAACAGGCGTATTAAGATTGCTGCAATTAAACCCAGAGGAACCAGTCATGGATATCTTAATAGCCAATGAAAAGTGAAAAGTATTCAGTCAGTTAAGATAAACAAAAAAAAAAAAAAGTAAGATACCTTTTAAACTGTGAAATTCATCAAGATTGTAAAGATGCTTCTATAATAGACCATCAAACATTAAAGCAGTTCTCATTTAAAAGTGGGAACGCTACAGTACCTGGGAAGCACAGCTGCGGCAAGCCAATGAGATCAATGTCTTTTGGGATTGTAATATCTTCAGTGTCTGCTGCTTTCTGCTCCCTGCTGAGGGTCTTGACACTTTCAGACTTTGGTCTCTCTTTCTTTTTTCGGAACGAGCGGCGTTTCCCTCTGTTCAAGTTATTTCCACTCGCATTAGTCGAGTGAATATCATCTCTGCTGATAAATGGAGGCACAAATACGGAAAGAACTTCTGGATCCAGGGGAAGAAGACTTCTGGGTTTCCTTTGAAGGTCCTTTAAAAAAATAATAATAATAATAAATTGACATCCTTCTAGATATTTTTTTAAGCATTTTTAGCTCTATTTTCTCTCTGTAAAATCTGAAGTCATTAACTCTTTTTCATATGCTGACGAACAGTGGAGCAGACATCCCAAAGCCACGTATGAAATTACATTCACAGTAAGCATCTTTGGGAAGCAGCACATTGCTGAGAGACCTTTCTGTCCCACTTTTGAAACAGTGAGAAAAACTGTGCAGAAAAGGAGACTCCGTAGGACGTTCTTGACCACGTAGTTACAGTTTCAATTAATTCACTGTAATTTTAATTCCTTCTACCAGACAAAAACAGCAAGTGAAAGCTTTGTTCAGCCAGCGGATATTTGGAAACAGGAAAGGCAAGCCTCACTGTGGCTGAGAAGCCGTTCTGTGTTCAACATTTTGCCAACTGATAAATGAAGTCCACATGCAGTGTCTTAGTTTTACTCTCAGACACGATGCAGCACCTGTTTAAAATTCCCCTTGAGTACCAATACTGATAATCTCTTATTACTTTCTCTACTTTTTCAACCACTTGTAAAGGCAAAGTTGATTTGTCTCACTGAAGCCAATCTTCTGTCAGTGTTTTGAGACAGACAGCATACAGGTTCTAGCACTTGAGGCAGTGTCCTGGTTTCAGCTGAGATACAGTTCATTTTCTTCCTGGTGGCTAGTATGGTGCTGTGTCGTGGGTTTAGGATCAAAGTAACGTCGTCACCACACTGATTAAATTATTGTTGAGCAGTGCTTACACAGTGCCAAGGGCAGTTCAGCTTCTCACACCGCCCTTCCAGTGAGGAGATGGGATGCACAAGGAGCTGGGAGGGGACAGAACCAGGACAGGTGTGGGCAAGGCCAGCCAAAAGCATGTCCCATACCACACGGGGTCATGCTCAGCAATAAAACTGAGGAGATTTGGCCAGTGAGCCAGCCAATGCTCAGGGACTGGTTGGGCATCAGTCAACAGATGCTTAGCAATTGCATCATGCATCAATTGTTCTGCATACTCTTTTGTCATTATTATTATTATTTTCTTCTTCCTATTCTGTCTTATTAAATTATCTTTAAGTCAGCCCATGAGTTTTACCTTTATTTCTATGCGGCTCTTTCTCCCATTTCACTTGGAGTAGGAGAGAGCCAACAGCTCTGTGGTGCTTAGCTGACTGCTGGGTTAATCTACAACAGCTCACCAGTAGCCTTCCTCACATTTGAAGCATCGTATTAAAACGAGAAGGAATACTTACCTTCGTGATATATTACTTATTTATCTTAAGCTCCACCATATTCTATAATAGCATAACTGGGATGCTCAAAGATATACCCGTAACTTCAAAGGGCATGTTACAAATTGGGATACTGAGTGCCATGCCCTGCCAAGCTAAGAACCTCATTTCTCTAGTTGGCAACTGACACCCATTCCAAGCAAAGAAACTCTGAACAGAGATAAATCCGTCGTGATCACTCAAAGAAACAAACTGCTAAACTTCACAGACAGAAACTTAGAATTAAAGGCTGTCATGCAAGGAAAACACGCACCTACTTCAACCGTAGCAATCTCAACTTGGCAGATTTGCCCCACAGAGTTCTTCATACACAAAGCTGCTTTGACAAGGCAATCCCTGACTTGCACTTGAAGGCATCTCTGTATCTCTGTGCTACAAAATGCTGGATGACAGCCAGCAATTTCATGGCCTTGCAGAGTCACAGTTTCTGACACGGTGGGTCCTTGATGTCTTGGACTGCAAGAGACGCACTAGGCATCAGGTTTAATTTGCAGAACAGCTTTGTCAGTGCTGTCACTGACCCAGTCGCCAACATTCAAATCAGCTCTTATTAACGCCTACAGCCAGAGTCATGTTTTCTCACCCTCTCAGTTCAGAGGGAGTGAACAAGGAGCAACAGAACGATATTCACTTGAACTGGGGAAAGGAAGATGCCTTTATGATCTTCACTATTGTACATCTCATCCCTACAAAATATACATCGCCAACACTGAAAACATCATCTCTATTTCAAAAGCTGTCTCTGATCTCTTCCAGCTGAAGCTTCATAGTAACAATGCATTGTCAGCGAGGAGGATCAACCAGGACAGCCCAGAAACTTCACTTCCAGAACTTCAGTGCAAAATTGCATCTTTGTTCCCAGAATCTCAATAGCCAACAGGTCAATAATACAAAGCTTCTCTCACTTTGGGAGTGGTTCAACTATCACGCTCCCACTGATTTTATTACTTTATTGCCCTGCACTGCAATAAAGTAACTGCATAAACACACTCTCAAGACCAAGATTTGAAGGTTACATCCGCAAGCACCATCTGAGCCCAGCGCCTGGTGGTAACATTTCCTTTTCCCATCGATCAGTTCTCTTCTTTCTGCATTCAGTGAAACTGCACAAAACATATCCTACCATTTCCTCCCATAGACAGTACTGTGGAAAGACAAGGAAGCAAAATAACCCTACAAACTCTCCCACAGACTGAAATCCCTGCAGTTCAACAGCTTGAAGAGATGCTTCTGTAGTAATATTAATATCCAGAGAGACTACTTTCCTTTCTGACACTGTGTTCTGCGTTTCAAGCAAACAGAGGACACAAAGCCGTGATGTAGTGAAGCAGTGCAACAGCTCCATTTATTTATTCATTAATCCAATTCCGTATGTATTGTTGTACAGGTTTTTTGTTTGTTTGTTTTTGTTTTGCTTTGCTTTGTTTTGGGTTTTTTGGAAGCAGTGAGATCACACCGTGCACTGGAAAAAGAAATTCAGCCACTCTCAGTTTACTTCTCAAACAAATACCAAAACAACGCACGCACACCAGCTCCAAAAGGCTGGTGATAAGATTTATAGCACAGCTACTTCCCCAGTTTCAACGTACACATGAATGAGGCCCTGGAATTTGAACCTCACTTTAACTAATATCACTTAAGAAGATGACATCAGCAGAACTGCCTTCTGAGTATGTGAGCAGCGAGAAAGGCTTTTGTTTTTAACCAACGCTATCAGAGTGCACTAAGTCAGCTCCAAGACAGACAACAGAGATCCGTGGGAGCAGAAGTGTTGGCTTTCAGCATGTGCCAGCTTCTCCCACAGCAGGACAGCATGGGACACCGCCATCAGTGCACTTTAACAGAGCAAAATCAGGAAGAGAACTGAACTGTTAACTCACATGAGAAGCAGCAGGTCAGGAACGAGTTACAAAGCAAATAGCTCGAAGCAGAACACAACCTATCAGGGATTTACACCCTCATGGTGCAAGTCACCAGGCTTTGTTCCCCTGTAAGAAGATGGGAAACGGGATGTTAAGCTGTGAAGGACACGCACTAGTGAAGCACCCTGCTGTCCCAGCTGACAGAAAACCACCTTGCGTTCTTCACACACATCCCAAAAGCGTTACTGCCTAACAGTGACAGCCCCGAGGCAGCTCAGCAGTAGTAGATCGGTGGACAGAAGCAGGGCCGGGGAGGGCTAACTCAGACCCGACTTAAAGCCACGCTGACAGCAGCAGCCCCACAGACAACTGTTGGGGGGAGGGGGGGCGGGGGGGGAGGGGAAGGGGGGGCACCGACCCCTCTCTCACCTGCAGTTGGGTCCTCAACTGCTCCCTGGGCACTCCGACCAGCAAGCAGACCTCCAACAGGCCCGAAGGCAGCGCATCCTCCATGGCACAGCAGGGCAGGGACACAGCAGTCGTCCGGCGGCTCCGTCCCTCAGGTCCGCCCCGCTCCGCCCATCTGCTCGAGGAGGGGGCGGAGCCCGCTTCCTCACCCGGCTTTAGAAGCCTGCCTCTTCCCTCAGGGGAAACAAGCACGCATTGTTATTGGCTATTCGTCCTGTCGCTCTTTGCTGTGACCAATCAGAGCCATGAACTGTGAGCCGGCGGGCAGGGCGGGGGCGGGGCCTCACCGCGCTGAGGTAGTTCCCGCCCTCAGCGCGCAGCACTTCACGCCTCTTCTCCACTGGGAGAGCCCCCTGGGAAGCCTTTTTTATTCTTATTTTTTTCCCAAGGGGAATCTCAGGCCAGTTTCCCAGAGGGGCCGTTGGTACAAAAAGGTGCCTCGAGGATGCCCGGTGCCTCTGAGAAGCGGGTGAAGTCATGGGCTGGTGCTTTGATGAAGAGGTGCTGTCCTCCTCCTGTTTGCTTCAGGTGACTCAGCAGTGGCGTGCGGCTGACGTTACGTTAGGGTGTCACGTCACAGTTTCGACAGGCTGTGGTTGACGGCAGAGCACGGGGTGCTTTTGCCTTAGAAAGTTTCAGTTGGGGCTGCCCACGCAGCAGGGAAACAGCTGAAGGGACCCTGCTTTCTTTGTGAGCTGCTCAGCGCACGTAGTGAGTGAGTAAACCTTTACCATCGTAAATATTTTGTCCTCTGGGAAACAGAGCCACGGCATAGGGCAACCGAAACTCTAAAGAGCGGTTTCTTTTACACTGAAGGTATAAAAGTTAGTTTCAGCCACAGCCAGCAGCTTCTTTGTGGTTTTGGTTTTGTCTGCAGCGCTTCACGAGTTTGCCGTCGGCCCCGTGTTCAGAGTAAAGTTTGAGAAATGCAAAGAAGATCAGGAATATGGAATCACTTGAGGTGATTTAAAGGTCATCTAGTCCAACCCAGTGCCTCAGAGAGCTCAGTGGGATTTCTTGTACTGTTGAAGCATCTGCATGGAGTCAAATCAGCCCTGATTCTTTATGGATTTGTGTCAGCAGAAAGCCATTCCGTGTGTCTTCGTCATAGCACCTTCCCACACATATGTTTTCTGTGATTTTTGGTGACTAGCGTTCAGTCCTCAAATTTTGTGCTCCTTCCCAATGGATATGACAAAACCTGACAGCAATAGCTCCAAGGTAAAGCTAGGAAAGGACTTTGCACTCCAGGAGCCTTAGGGCTGTGCGCTGTAAAGCATTTTATGCGTCTTAAGGAGTTATAAATATTACAGCTCAGTTTGTTGTCTTCTCTTTCTCTTCTCAGTTAAGGTGTATCACTGTTGCACAGCCATATCTTTCTCTCAGTGAGGACTGAAACTCAGACCACTGCTTCCATCCACTGACTGGCTCACAAGAGCACCCATTTCTGTGCTCATGTTATTGCATAGATAAGAGGTCCTTATTCTGCCTGGTAAGAACTACGTGCTCTAGGCAAAGGGAAGACAGGAAGCGCAGCATGAAGTACACTGCTCTAAAGTGCATCATTACTAACTTTGCAGTCTGGAGGTCCATGAAAAAAAAACAACACACCATCTCAAGCATTTAAACCCACTGGCTGTACAATGTTACTAACAATGTCTTGTGTAGGTGGAAGGATTTATTTCAACGACACTCAAGAGAGGTCAGGTTGTAATGTTCTTTCTAACTTCAGCATATCACAGTTTTACATTCCTTCTTCCAGAATAATGAAGCAATAGAATTCCATGGATGTGTCTTAGTGCATTATGTCATTTCTTTCATTGCCAGGCAATGCAAATTTACACCTGTATTAGCAACGGAGGAACCACTTGGTAGCTGACTACGCAAATTAGATTATTACTTTCAGCCAAGGTTCCTGCATAGTCTTGAAATGTCTCAGGGTTTCAGGAGAGGCTGAGAGAACAGGGCTAGGGAAGAGGTGGATTCAGGGGGACCTCCACGGAGGTCATCAACAAGACAGCCAAGAACTGAGGTGCACAACAGGAAATGGAGCAGCAGAGGCCATAAGCTGACATCAGGGAAGTACTGAATGTGTCTGAGGAAAATTCTTTTCATTCTATGAACAATTAAGCACTGGAACGAGGGCCTAGAGATGTGCCACGTCCCATCTCTGGAGGTTTTCAAGAAAAGAAAGGATGAAGCCATAAGCAAATGGATCTGACCTGACAGCTGACCCTGCTTTGAGCAGGAGTTTGGCCTACACACCTCCTTCCAACCTCGATGATACTGTCATTCCCAGTGACTCTGTACAAATACAGCGAGAAGGTTAAGAATTATTTATATAAAGGAAACAAAATGTTGGAATTCCAGGAAACCAAACAGGGAACATCCTCAGTCAATTGTACAGTCAGTGATCTTTCAGTTCAGTGCGAATTATTTGTTTTGTGACAGGGTAACTGAGCCCCAAGGAAAGAGCTTTTGCTGTCAATGCAACAATTATTTATTATTTATTATCACACAGTTATTGCATTGCAGAGATTCCTGAGGCTGCAGCAGAGCCTCTTCCTCAATCTAATGGCTACAGTGTCAATTTCAGCAGTGTTCTGTTTGCATGGGATGTATAACATGTCCCTTGAAATGGACTTGCTTAATACAGTGTTTATTGTTCCAGTTATTTACCATCTGGCACAGCCTCAGAAAGCCAATGGTTTTGATAGCTTAACATTTTCTTTTATTTTTATAGAAGCATTAAGACTTTATAACATTTCTCATTTATTTTACCAGGGTGCTGCAAAAGAAGTGCAGATTCAGAATGGCAGAAGTGGTGAGAAAAAAGAAAAAAAAAAAAAGAAGTCAAATAGCTCAGAGAGACAGAAACTCATATTAAAATTTCAGGTAGAGTATTTTTTTGTGTACTAACTAACTTCTTGTATACATCAACCTAAGAAGTCCTAAAGTGTTTTCCATAGGTACAGATACCCTAATTCACAGCTATGAATTGAGGAGAGAGTCTGTCAGCAGTTCCTGGGCTGACAAAAGCACGGTACAGTGAACTTCATCAGTAATTAATGCTAACTTAGTGAAAGACGTATTAAAAGCCAAACACGTTCCCTCTTGATCTCTTTGTATCTGCCTCTGCATCTCTCGTTATGAAAAAATAGCACATAACATTAACAGCATAGTTAAAATAAACTTTGCTGTGCACAATCAAATCTCTGAGCCCGAGTACTGCTTAGCTGCGATAACATTGTTCATTTTTAAATACTCACATTACAGCATTTTCACAGAAGATTAATTCAGGTTAAAACAGAACACCAAACACTTGTATTTTCCATATAAAATAAACAGCTTCCAGGTGAGCCCATTTTATCTCCAGATAAAAAAAAATGGATCAAGAAAAACCACAGTAAGGCAGCACATGGTAAAACAAAGCAAAGATTATCTGCGGGCATTAGCGAGTGTGTTTATGTATAACATGAGGTCACTTTAGTATCACAGCACTTCATGCTGGTTTTCCTGGTTGGTTAGCGTGCAAAGCGTCGCTGTGGAGCACAGCCTTTATCAGCACAGTAGGGATGGAAGGTACCTAGAAGAGGTGAGCAAAGGTTTACTGGGGGCAGTCGTGCTTTCCCAACCTGCCAGCCTTCCCTCGATGACCAGCTTTGTGTGGGAAGTTGGAGAAGTGGATGGATTTTGCTGACCTGCAGGGCTTTCGTCGTCTCCCAACAAATCCCTGCAGCCAAGCTGGAAAGATGTGGGCTATATAGGTTGACCTCACGGTGTCTGAACATTGGCTGCACCACTGGGTTCAAAGGGTTGCAGTGACCAGCACGAAATCTGACGTCTGGTTATGAGTAGCATTCGTCAGCATATTGCAGCTAATGATGCTTAACATCTTTATCACTGACACAGTCCTTGGGATGAAAGACATTCTCAGCATGCTTGTGGATGCCCCTATGGAGGCAGAGGTCTTAGGACTGAAGGGCTCTGCTGCCAGAAAAGAAGGTTAAGCAGAGATCTAACTGAACCTAGCTGGAGAAGGGTTCTGGAGACAAGCAACACAGACCTGCTGAGAGGCAAACAATGGGAGGCAACAGCCAGAAGTTGCAGCCAGAGCTTGATTATAAGGAAAAATGTTTTCACCACGACAGAGATGAAACAATAGACCAAGTTCCCCAGGGTGGCAGCGTAACCTCCTTCCTTTCTGTGGTCCCTTCTAAACATTTCTCTTTGATTCTATAATTAATGAAGCCCATACTGCTTTATTTGCACCCAAGGGTCCATAGCGATTTGAAAGTGCGGCAGAAAGAGAACAAAGTTCCAACATCTGCACAGACAAACAAACTGGGTTCTTTCAGGTGTGCTTCTACATCACTATGAAAGGACTGTATTTAAATACTGCCTGTCCAATACGGCAATTAGATACATACTGCTGTATCCCATGTGACTGAAAACGGACACGCAACCTCTGGTAAATAATCAACTGCAGTTCACTGCTTTGAAATCCCCGATTTGCATGGGGACATCACAGGGCAACTTCTAGCAGGAGAGCAGCCAGCCTGCACTTCCCCAGGCCGAAGAGGATTCTAAGCGTAGCTGGAAGCACGGAGGGAAATTACAACAGTACAAACAATACCCAACAGTCTTTGTTTTCCACGTTGCCTTTTTCCTGATATTAAAATGGTGCAGCCAAACGACGGGTTGGCAAACTCACCTGACAGTGCACCCTGCTGTCTCACTTTCTGTGGTTCTTGTTTATTCCTCCATCGTAACACTTCCAGTTTTCTGTAGGGTGTCCTGTCCGTTAAAGTACAGAGACGATATTTACTAAGCTGAATTATTCATCAAAGGCATTAGGCTTTCCTTTCTGGCACAGCTGATTCCGTTGCAGTCTTCCTTTATTTCAATTTCTCTCTCTTTGGTGCTTGGAGAACTTTTCAAAGTTGATTTACCTCAAGTCTTCTAAGAGCAGAATGCAATATTTTACATGATGAGATGACATAATCTGACATAAGTGGAAATGACTGATAATTATAAAAGATACATAATTATATCCAGACTTCTTCTGAGCTCTCAGATTACGTAGACCAAAGACTTCAGCAACTTTCTTATTAGTTTTGTTCTCATCCACATGTTTTCTGTATTGGTAAGCTCGCCTCCCGATCTTTCTTAAAATTAAGTCTCCAGCCCTCAGTTTCTTCTTTAGGATCAAGCCCACACAACTCAGTACAGCACTGTAACCTTAGACTGCAAATGCCTCAGGGTAGCAGGCATTTCTCTGAGGTTAGTACAGTTCTCCAGCAGAGCAGGGCACCGATCCAAGGCACGTGGATAACAGCAGTAACTGATTGCTTTCTGCTCTTTCTTTGTTAAAATTCTGCTATTGTTTTTGAGGGAAGCTGGTTTATATCTTTCAGCAGAGTGCACTCCGGCCCCTTCCCCAAACGACTGAAAGTTACATTAATATGAACTGTGAAATATATTATACTTCGGTGTCCTGTATTGCACCAAAAGAGAGGTTGTTTTTCAGGCATGCTAGGAGCATGTAGTGTGGCACTGCCATGTGAGACGTCCTCTTTCAGATCTTTCTTAAGACAGTGCAAGTGTATCGAGAAGTAGAACGTGTGCTGATAGATTCCTTATGTCTTTCATGAACAGAGTACGTGCTCCTAGGGAAAGCTGGTTCAGCTAAACTGGTTGTGTCTTTGCTGTCTGTCCATGGCTAAAATTGTAAGACACTGTTAACAGAGAAAGCGCAGTAGCTGACTTCATAAATGAATCTATTGCTAAGTTTATTCTTTAACTCATATTCCCCTAAATTTTCTCCTGGATTCAACACAGTTCTTGTGCACAGAAGCTTTCTTACAGGGATTTGCTGCCACTATATCACAGCACCAGCATAGAGCTGACTGACTTGAAAAAGATACAATCACCTTTTTATAAGGACAGGCGTGATTACCCCTACGAATCGTTTCGTTATGATAAAGACTTCAAGAGGGAAAAAGGTGATTTACTTATGTGCTGTCCAGAAATGTTCAGTCCCCTGAAATGAAGCGAAACCCGAGCTCACAGCCAAGAGCAACCCTTAAACATCAACAGCACAAAAGCTTTGGCACTAAGCACAATTTGTAATTCAGCACTGAGCCAGCTGTAGGCTCTCCCCTGCAATATTTTTGTGCTCTGCTTTATTTTCTCTAACACCTAAGTACATTAGGAGGCTTTAATCACCCTTGATGCTAAGTGACCTACGGACCTATGGTGCAGTCTCTCCTCTGAAGAGCTTACAGAACAAAAACCAAGCAGCGTGCATTTGTTTTCTCTTTATTCTCTGAGTACAGGTGGTGTTCGCTTCTTACTAAGTTGAAATAAATACCAGAACATAAATATAGCAGCTACATCCTCCAGAAGTGATTGCATAAATATGCAAAATTTGCAGCCTTCTTTACGTGTTAATTCTAACCACATCTCTCCCGCACCATCGGGCGATGCTTCCCAACCTGAGGATCTGTCACTGCCAGTCTCATTTCAGAAAGCAAAGCCCGTTCTAGAAGCAGGAAGAACTTTATGGTAACAAAGTATCCATGGCTCTGGCTACCTCTGTAGCATAGGACGAAGCTGAGAAAAGCTGTGCCTGCCCCTCCAGCCGCCGCTAAGATAAAGGTGCATGAGGTGAAGACGCAGAGATGGCTACTGCCCAAGGAACAGCTTCTGATTTCTGCTTTCCTATTCTCTTCAAGCTACAAAGAGAAAACCCAGCTCTTTGCAACTTTCCCAAGTTTCCTAACTTGGATCTTCATAAAGTCATTTGAGTTGGAATGACCTTCAAAGGTCATCTAGTCCAAGTTCCCTGCAATGATCAGGGACACCCACAGCTGTATCAGGGTGCTCAGAGCCCTGTCCGGGCTGATCCTGAATGTCTCCAAGGACGGGGCATCCACCACCTGCCTCACTACCCTCACCATAAAACACTTCTTGTTTACATCCAATCTAGAGCTCCCCTCTTCTAGTCTGAAACCATTCCCCCTTGTCCCATCATAACAGATCCTGATAAAGAGTCTGTCTTCTTTGTTCTTACAGTCCCCTTTTAGACACTGAAAGGCCTCTTCCAGCTCTCCCCAGTGCCTTCTCTTCTCCAGGCTGAACAGCCATAGCTCTCTCAGCCTGTCCTCATAGAAAAGACGTTCCATCTTTTGGATCACTTTCCTCCATGACCCTCCTTCTTCCCTGTGCATCCAGTTAACCACACCAGCAGGCACAAAGACTCATGCAGGCACCTTTCCTCGCTCCATAGGATGACAGCACTCAGATTGCTTGCAATGACCTTAAGCATAGATTTGAAAACGAAGGTTTTTCTAGGTATCGTTGGCTTTCGGGGCTTAGCATAATTGTTAACATTGCACCCTAAAGCACTGCTCAAAAGCCAATCAGTCATTTTTCCCTCTTGTCATATAACGAGACACTTTCTGTTTTGCAGCAGGGAGGCATGAAAGGTTTGCATGAAAGATTCAGGTCAGGAAGGAGGCGGAGGTCACTGTTTTTGTCAGTTACACCTCATTGACTCTGCATAACACGTGACCTTTACCTTTTACAAGGGAGCTCAAAATGGTCCTATAGAAGTCGTTAGTACTTGTACTCCACTGGTACCTAAAGCCTTCTGAATCCAGACTGCTAAATAGTCTTTGCCTTAAGAAACATTTGCTCTGCACTTTTCCACACCCTTATTGCCCATTTCACCCCAGGGAAGACTGGAGGCAGTTGAGGACAACTCGAAGGATGACTGCTGTTAATGTGAACATTTTCCACTGCAAACTATGTGGATGCCAACACTGATTTCTCTTCAAACACAATTCTAATTTCATGGCATTCAGCCACTCTCCATAATAACAGTCTGAACCAGGCTCCAGTTCCCACTCTTGCAACCATCTATCCATCCAGTTTTTCTTTTAATTGAGAAGGAGAGGTTGTGAAACTTTCCTTCCTGGGCAACCTAGTGCAATTTCCACTCTAGCCCTGCTCTGAGCAGGGAATTTCACTAGAGACCTTCAGAGACCTGTTAGAATCTGAATTTTCCTCTGATATAAAAGCAGGTGGAGTGATTGTCCGTGTCCAAGCTGTGGTAGCAGGACAGCTGCAGGGGTAGACCTCCACAAACGAGACCAGGGGCAGCCTCCATCTCCAACGGACACTGGGAAACAGAGGGATATTATGGGAAGTTGTTTCTCTTTTTAACCAGCAACAAACTGTAGAAGTACCAGCTTGTGAAAAGGCTGCACACGTTCACTAGTGAGTGCTGTGGGAGTCAGTAAAGTAGTGCCTAAGCTTTTGTCTGCTCCCGTTGATAAGTCCTGCTTGTTTCAGAACCAGGCGCCTGCGGATCAACAGAAGCAAAGCACCGAACACTTGGCAGCTGCTTAACGCTGAGTTACAGGCCCAGGTGACAGCTGGAATTAGCGCTGACAAGTGAAGTATGTCACATTAGATTCACAACATCAAACCAAGCCAGCCCTGCATGCAACAAATACCAGCACTAGCTGACACAGAGAGCAGGAAAAAAAAGAAAACAGGAGGTGAGTTTATAAACAAAAAAGCTCTCTCCTGAGGAAGAGAGAGAAAACGCTATCTTTCTATTGATTTATTTAATATCATAGTTTTTTGTGGTACATTATAGACACACATGGTCCCACTAGAAAAAAACCTGTCTTTGTAAGTGTATGAAAGCATCCAGGATGTAGACCATGAAAATGTAAACAAAGTTATGGTCTGCTTTTGAGTAATGGTGTGAGCAAATGTGGTATGAGAAATAATCATAGTTCTATAACCTCAAGTTCCTTTCCTCCCAGGACTACTCCAAGTGCCCAGCTCTGCAGAAGCTGCTGCAGCTGAATTTCTGAGTGCTACTGCCATTTACTTCAAGTGTTAGCAGACCAAAGCATATCTTTCCCCTCCAGCCTGTCATGCTTTAGGATTTTAGATATTGCAGTATGTAAAAATTACCAGTTTTAATGAAAGGTGTACCTATGGCTCGTAACAACTCGGGAACAACTTAGACCAGGATTCAAATAGACAGTGGGATGAGGATGCCACTGAGAATGGTGGGAGCTCAGGGTGGATTTCAGCTCAGGTACTTCAGTCGGTACCTGAAGATGGATGTGATAACCTCCAGCATAACTGTTCTAATAAGAGTACAGAAATACAAGGAGAACTAATGAACACAGATTGGAAGTTGGAAATTTCGAAAGAAAAAATTCGCGTAACTGCATGTTTTCAGTTACAACTGAGGTGAAAAAAGAAATCACACGATGCCATTCGTGCACTCAGTACTTAGATAACCAAAAAGCTAAATTACATAGGCTTTTTCACCCATTTTTAGCTGCCAACAAGTTAGTAAGACTACCAAAAGACTAAAACATTAGTCCTAAGTTTGTAGTTCTCGTGTACTGAAAAACAGCAAAATGGATTTCCCTTCCCTGCCAGCCCATTGACCTTGAGTAGTACCAGCTAGTTATTTTCCATATGCTTGATAATAATGCACTTATCATCGAGTTTGTAAATAAAATACATCTATCTGCATTGCTGTTTGCCCTGACTCACCTCTGTAAAACAACAAGAGGAAAAACCGTGCCCTGTTTTCATCTCTATCCAACAAACAGTGCTGGCTGTAGGAGAGCCATACCGTGCCTTGACATTCAGAACCTGAGCTGTTGTCTTCTACGTTTCATCTTCTGTGCAGAACGAAAAAAGCATGTGCAACAGCACCATAGATTTATTTTTAGCCAGTTTATTTACCTTGTTCCATCTGTTCAAAGGAAAACATCACGATCAGGACAGGTAAGAGTCTGGACCAGATGTGCAGGGCTGGTAACCTTTGGTCTATTTTATGCAATTCTTCATCTTCAGATTTAATAAATGAGGGCTTCCTGTTTTCACACTGTACAAATACAGAGTGCTCAAATACATGCCCGTGAAAGCAGGTAAGAAGTAACCATTTCACAAATAAGACAACTCGAATTTTGTCAGTGCTCAGAAAAAAAAAAAGTCTATTCTTAACTGAAGTATGGCAGCTGAGACTTTTTTATCTTGGGCTAGTTGTAAATGAAAACTTCAAAAGGAAATGTGAGTATAAAACCCTTTTTTTCTGTTAAAACCCAGCTGACTTCTCTTTGCCTTTTCACGAACTAGGAGCATACTTTCTTCTTTCTGTCTTCGGAATGTGAGCACATCCTAAGTGGAGGTTAGGAATTTCCAACGCAGCTACTGATTTTGGTTATGTTCTTATACATTGAGTTTGAAGTATTTAAATGAAATTATCCAAAACGTTGCCTTTCAAACTGCAGCCGTATTGCCATCACGACTTCTTGGAAGTCAAAGATACCTCTGAGGAAATTTTGGGGGTGAATTACCCTCTCTGAAGAACAGAAGTTAGAGAAAGTGCTGGTGAAGTGTGGACTTCCCTTTCCTGTACTGCAGGTGACATAGAGAAAAAAAGCTATAATTCTGTGTTCTATGCTAGCGCGTGGACTAACTGAATTCAAAGTTCTGTCTTCTCCTAAGAGCATACTTGGAGTGAACTGTCCTCCACATGAGCTCAGGATTTCCCCTACCACAAACTACTCCTTTTATCTTCCTTATTATGTGCAGTATCTTCTAGCTGAGAAAACCCCATCTCCTTTTGGCCACTTCTATTTAACTCCTGCAAGCCCTACTTCCATATTTTCTGAAAACAAAACAAAAATTTGATTCTCACTATGACTTGATGCTATTCAGGTTTCACAGAGACTCAGAAAGCTTTGACTTGCTGAAATACCCCCAACACATGTTCCCACAGCCACTGAATGAGCTCATGCCTGAGCCAGCCTGAAACCAGAGCCCAGGACTTGTTAAATTAGTTCCCTATAAAGTCTACACAGATCTGACTGATCATCTCTCTTCAAGAACAAGGAAATATTTCTCAGATCAAACTTCTAACTGTCCGAAAGAGGAAGAAGGCTGTTATCTAACTCTGAAGGTCATGAGGAGGTGGCAGGAGCTATTTCAATTGGTTGTGACAGAAAATATTTATTCAAATACATCCAGCCTATCAAGTGGCATTTTAAAATCCCTTTAAGGGTGAGATGGACACAGCTGCAGGCAACTGCTTTTGTCTAGTCAGGAATAGGGCATGGAGAGGTCACATTTTCTCCAGCCTGCCTAGTCTTACACAACTCAGACTAGAAAAAAACATTTCTGAAGGCTTCTTGAAACGATTAGATTTGACAACCTAAAATTCAGCTACAAAAGTTAAGGCATTGAAAATCCTCTAAGTTTAAAATAATAATAATAATTTATATAATAATAATAATAATAATAATAATATGATGTATAATATAATAATAATAATATGATAAATAATAGCATCAATTCCAAAGAATAAAAATGTGGGGGATCTGTGTTTCACTCAAGTCTTCTTATCTGCTGTCACGTGCCATTGCAGTGCCATTAGCCACTGCAAATGAAAACAGAACCCAAGCTGATATAAGCAGGGTCTGCAATTGCTGAAAAATCCCTCTGTCAATTTTCATATTAATGACCACCTCTGCTCCTACCAGAAGGTTATGGCCCAGCAGCTTCCAATTTCCTTGCTCATCACCTGCCTAAGATCACACAGCCTTCCCTTAGCATGATTCTGAGACTTTTCTCTGGAATTATTAGTTTAACAATCCTCCACACTTTAGTGGTATTTAAACACACTTAGACACGCTCATGGATTACCCTTCATAACCTCTGTTATGAATTCACAGCTATCGTACTACACTAATTAGTTACTGTTAGATGTTCAAACAACCTATTTCATGCTTTCCCACATGCTCTGGGCTCACAGAAATATTTACAGAGCTCTCTCTTTGGCTTTTCTCAAATCCTTCCTTATTTTTTTTCCTTCCACAATACAAAAGCTTTGGCAGCAGCTTACATCCTGTGCTGCCTGCCTATTGCACCGATCAGTACTGCCTCACTGCTGCCTTTAATTCCCCTCAGTGACTGTATCCATCTGTTGTTTCTTGTCAGACATCTCAAAATCAATTTGGAGCAGCACCACCTTTCTGTTTCAGATTTTTATTGCTTCAGTCACAATGGGATCAGGTTTTCTGGTGACTGACATTCCAACATATAACGTTTGCAATAATGAGGAAAAGGAGAGATAGGAACATGCCCTAAACACCCCACGGTGGGCATAAGCCAACACGCTGACCATCCCTCTCTGTTTGCATCCTTTTTCTTGCAATTATCCTCCATGCTATAGAAGAAGCCCAAGCATTCTAGGAAGGATGAAAATCCAATATAAAACAGGAAGGTAATTCGAGGGGAAAAAAAAAAAAGAGTTACTTATCCGATTCACCATGAGCTTCAAAACCCTGGCAAAACACGTGCGAAACGTGTCATGGCTGCTTTTAACCACTAGGAGGCGGATTCAGACCAGCTCCCGTCTGTAACAGACTGCGCATTTCAGCTTTTGGGTCAAGGCAGTGGTAAAGGTCTTCTCCTGCCCAGGGCTGCAGTAACCTGCAGGTCATCCATCGTCCTGTTTGGAATTGCCAAACTCCTGATTCTCCTAGGAATGCTCAGCGTGTCTCGATCTGAGCTGAGACATAAGCTCCAATACAACACAAACTCTTGAATACTCTTCAAGATTTCTTCACTGACCCAAACTTTTGGGTGTGACAATATCACACCCAGCAAGGACCGACGTATTAACAGCTCCAAATTAACAGGAAGTCACTGCAGCTGAAGAGTCCATCGTCGTTAATGACTCATCCTATTTTCACAAAGCTCCGTGCTCCTTTGCAAGGAGGAGCAGACGCGGCTCGGTTGGGATTGTTGGTTGCTGTGGGTTAATGTGCTTTATTGCCTGCAGCCGCCCTAAAACCTGAGGACATTGGGTGTTTGACTGTTGAAATATCAATTCTTGCAGAGTTCCAAAAAGGCCTTTGGGAGATCTTGCACACTGGTGATATTCATAATTTCAAGGCTCAGATATCATGAATTTCTTTAGGAAAGTACAGCTGCAGAAAGACTGGAATCCCTTTATCCAACTGCAGATTGAGCATAAAGACTTCAAAGGGGAAGAAAGGGGGAGGGGGGAAGCTTCAACAAAGCTTTTACTTCATCAGTAATTCCTCAGTTAAATTCTGCCCAATGTATCAAGTTCGCACGCACAAAAGTTTCCAAGACAAATTCACAAACTTGGTAGATAATTCCAAAGCTCAGAGTGTTAGAACATAAACCTTCTGTTAACTTTTTCATTATCCTACGAGGAGCGTAACAGATAAATCTGTATTTTAATGCATATGCAATTTTTGTGATGTGCCTGTGAGAGCAGGAGCCTGTCTCAGTGTTTCCCTGCCTATTATAGATGGGAGTGTGAAGGTTTAACTGACCGATGCTTTGAGAGTTATTTAGCTTCTGTGTGATGCAACAGGATTGAACGACGATGTATTAAGAACCAGGACTGAATAAGCACAGAAATAACCCCCAGATGAAATTTAGTTGTATGAGGTTTAGCGTTCTACAGCCAAATGCCACTTGCCACAGTTGCAGGAATGAGCATCAGCATTTTCACACTGCCTGGCCTGGGGAAGGAACTCTCACCCTCCAGAGACTGAGCCACGTACTACAGCAGAGAGGAAGAACTTCAGTGATTGCTTTCTTTTCTTTTTCCTTCTTAGTTTTAGAAGTCCGTAAAACCACTGTAGTAACTATTTCATAGAAAGAAAAGCACCAAAGTCATCTTCAGTGAAGAGCGTGGCAGCAAAGTGCTCAGTGCGTTATGCTTAGGACATAGGTTTGAATATTGCTTGGCTAAAAGGCTGAAAGTCAGCTGGTTTGGCTACCAGCTGTACCCATTTGGTCAGCCAAACAGCTGAGGCAGCAGTGCACAGATGCACGCTAGCCAGAAAACCCCGTGGTCACTGCCACATTCCCAGTATGTTTTCAGGGCTGGACCTCATTTCCCAGCTTGTGTAGCCCCAAGGCAAATCATTTCACCTGCCAGCCACGCATTTCTCCTGTGTGAAACGTGACAAATCTTCCCTTATCCATGGGGAACTGCTTCCTAACATATGCAAAGCACTTTGAGAATCTCTGATTAAAGGGGTATATTTAGATGTTTAGAAGCAGCACATGAATAATCTCAGAGATCAGACCGCATTTGCAGCATGTGATATTGACACAGTGACAGCTTTTTCTAAAAAGAAGCAGTGTCATGGCCATGGGTTGTGGGTTTTTTTTGTTCTTGTTTTAACGTAGCTACGTGCAGAAGTCTTTCCAGCAACACGCAATCATTTGTACAAATCATTCTGGAGCGATAGCAAACCACGTTTTCCTAGTCTTGCACTCCGACCAAATGCCTTCCATGGTTAAAGAAGTAAAAGAATAATAAAATCATAGAATCACAGAACTGTTTGAGTCAGAGGGGACTCTTAAAGGTTATCTAGTCCAACTCCCCAGCAAAGAACAGGGACACCTCCAGCTACATCAGCAGGCTCAGTGCCCTGTCCAGTCTGACCCACCTCTTCAAGGCAACACATATCCTTATATCCAATCTAAAACTCCACTGTTTTAGTTTGGAACTATTTCCCCTTGTCCTATCAAAAAGCTTTTCCCACAGCAGCAGCACCCACGATACGTCCATCCCACCTTGATTCTCAAACAAGGCACAACCTGACTGCCTTTATTTCGGTAAGGATGCTTACATGCTCTGCTTGCATATGCTGTTGCTATTTGCAGGAAGCACCTACTGCCTTTGTCTGATCTCCATTGCAAAGAGCAAAAATAGATGAGTAAATTTGATTTTCGTTTCCCTGCTTAGAGAAAATAAATTCTGTAGGAAGGGCACAGAGATGGGCTGACAGCTTTCTGGAGACAACAAGAACACCTCCTCTGGCTCCTTTCCCAGTAGAAAAACCTTCATTGTCGTGCTGCTATTTGCACCACTCACATCTGTACCTTTTTGTGCTTTTCAGGGAGTTGATAGCTGCTGCCACAGATGTAGCCTTCGTGCAGCTGCCCTCCCTACTCTGCAGGGTTAATGTTTGCAAACAAGCCCACAATCATTTGTTTCTGCTCAGCTGCGTGGACAGCACAGACACGGTTCTGTGCAAACAGCACCTCGCCTTGTAGGCAGCAAGTCCCATCACGTGCCTGATGTTCAGCGTAAATCGCGTGCAGATTCATCCCTGGCCCTTGTCCAAACCTCCACTTGCCTTCCTCAGTATGAACACCCATTGTTAGATAGCACCTAATCAAACCCCTTCTTAGCTTTCTCGAAGGACTGCAGCTCCTTTTGGTCTCTCTCTCCCAACTCACAGCCATCCTGCTTCCACGCTACTTACAGAAGGCAGCACACTTAAGCTATTCCTATCGCATCTGAAACGACTTCTAACAGCAGTTCAGAGACCTCCTCCAGGCTTGGCAGAGCCTGGCCCCCACAGCCTCGTAGTCACGGGCAGCAGGTGGCCTGAATTGCTCTCATGAATTCACTGTGCCATATTATTCCATCTGTCACAGGCACCATGAGGTATTCCCACCCTGCACACAAAGCATGCCACGCAGGGTGGGCTGCCCAGCTGGTGCTGTGTCTGCCTGTGAGTTCCTCCAAGGCCCGTTTTTTTCCCCTGCCTCCTGGATCACTGAAGAGCTGACAACTTGAGGAGCTCACAGCTGAGCAGTTCAGCTCAGCACTATCCCAGCTCACCCCATCAAACTTTGTCTCTTTGGTCTCCTGAAGACTAAGACCCCGCGGCTTGCAGGTAGAGGTTTTACAGGGCAAACAGCAGCCCCATGCAATTTGCTTTGTATCCTTTCAGTTTTGCTATGCACTTTGTGCCCTGATGATCATTCCTCAGTGATCATTACCAAGCAAAATCATGTGGGTAGTGAGGTCTGTTAACCAAAAGTACGTAAACACAGATCAAAAACTTAAAAATGATAGACATTTAGGATATAGAAGAAAGGAAAGGATAAGGAAGAGAGAAAGTAACAGAAAGGAAGGAAGAGAAAGAATAAAGAAGAGAAAGGAAAGGGAAGGAAAAGGGAAGGGAAAGGGAAGGTCATGATTAAGTGAGTCTTCCAAATTGTACACACCATTACCATGAGTCTGAGTTTCAGGGAGAGGGAGATTGCTTGTACTCATCGCTCAGAGCATGAAGGTGTCTGAGCATCATCCCCTCATTTGACAGGCTTTGAAATGTTATTTGCAATTTGAATGTCCTGGCTAGAGGTTGCAACACTTGAGATGCACTTCTTAACTTCAACAAATAGGCAGACCTCGCTGTGCAAATCAGTCACGGCTGTGGAACACTAAGAAAATGAATTAAAATTAGAGCAAAGCCTTAGCTTCGATACAGGTTTTTCATTAGTTGCAAACTACAGATAACATTTTTTTGTCTGTTCCTTATTTTTGTTTTGAGAGGCAGGCTTGCTGGATATTCCCTTCAACCAGGAGCACCTGAGAGCTTCATCCCAACTTGTTCTCAGCGATTTCCTTGCTAATCATTTCTCTCCTTAAAAATTTAGTTGAAACTCCACATCCACTTCTGATCATCAAATCATAGAATGTCTTGTCTTGGAAGGGACCTTAAAGATCATTTAGTTCCAGCATAGGGAATTTTCTAGAGTCTGAGCTATATTCTTTTTTTTCATCCAATGATGTTTGTGTTACCATCAATGTTTTCCTGCTGTGTCAGCCTGCAGCAAAGTCCTTGCTATTCAACTCTTACCTTCCAAGGTACAATAGGGAAGGAAATGTGAAGGGAAATGCCCTTTTTCTGATCCCATGGAGGCCTTGAGAGCCGAGGCAGAACCAATCTGAAATACAGCTGAGGTCAAAGGGATGCTCACAAATGCCAGACGTGTCCACTCTCATTGCAGCTGGAGCAGGATATTTGGCCAGGAAGGAAGCCACCCCCTCACCCCAGTGGGATTTCCCTATTCTGCAGAGAGTTCTGCAGTGATACGAGAGTCCCACCACATCCGAAGCAATTCCCCATCCTCCTGCACCACCAGCAGCTGCTGCCTCACTGCTGAAATTGCTCTTGAGTTCTGTGGGGAGCAAACCACAGCATGCTGGGCAGATATACCAGCCTGGGCAGCTGGGGCAGACAAGGTCTGGCTGCTATAAGGAGTGCAGGACCCCTTGTTCGTGGGGTTTTTTTTCATCATGAAAGGAAGAAGTTTATTTTCTGACAACTGGACTTGGTTTAAACAACCTTACATCAGTTTTAAAGACACATTTTGCTCATGAAGAGTGCACATACCAAGCTCAGTGCTGGTGAATTTGCTCAAATTCGGGGCTGAAACCAGAAAGTCTGTGGTCAAACAGTCGAAGACAGTCAACAGCTCTACATGTTTTACACTTCAGGAGAGGTGGCAAGCAAAGTCTGTAACAGCTTTGAGTTGCTTAAACTTTGTAGTTACGTAGGCTGGAAATACGAGGTGGGGCTGCACAAGTATGAGTGACCATTGATCAAAGGGTCTGAGCAGAATGACTGGAAATAAGGATTTGAGCTAGAGATCCTGAAAAGGAGCTGGAAAAGGCCAAGACCTGGGAGATTTCCTTCCTCCTAATCCAGATAAATCTGACTACCACCCAACTACAGCTGAAATATTCTAATTGAGCTACTGATGTAAGCATGTTAGCTCACTCCTGTTTCGCAGATGTGCTTCTTTCTGCCCCTACCATGAACAATTCCCTTCTGATCATGCCCTGAATCATGTCTTATATGGCTTCTAGCCAGGCTGTGGAAGACACAGCTCTAGATGCTTCTTGTTATGATTCTGGGGTTGGCTCGAGGAGATTAGGAATTTTCCTGACAGCATTATTACAGTTCCAGCTTCAGTCTTCATTCTCATCCATGGAGGTTGGGCTTTCCTCTGGGCAGCAGCGATGCTGGAGCACTGTGAGCAAAAGCTGGGAGGTTACCAGGAAAGGAAATGCTTTGAAAATGAGATCTCCTACTTCTGTGCAGTGCAATGGGCTATTTTAGGACCAGATTGTGTCAGAGATATGGCTGGGACAGGATTACTGCAGCTGCCAAAGGAAATGCTGTTGTATCTGAAGCTTCTCAACACATAAGACATCGTGCACAGAAACCCTCCCATGGTTCCTCTCCTCCCCATTTGGCACAGCCTCTGGACTCAAAAGACAGGAGTTTCTGCAAACACAAACATTGGTTGTGGTTGCAGAACATCACTTAGAAAACAGCTCCCGTGGATATCACACCCACTTATCTGCATCACATTCAGTGATTTCCCCATCCAGCTGCAGCTCTCTGGCTATTTAAATGGTGTCAGATGATTAAACGTACCATGAAAGCTGCTACACTATGTGTCACAGCTCTGCTGAGTTTCACCGGAGCCGACTCCACTGAAATCCTCAGTTCTTAACTTTTCTCCTAAGCAATCTGTTGGGACTGACAGGCTGTGTGCATCGCCCAGACCTTCGGTGCAGAGGTCACATCTCGAGAGGCATCAGCCTTCAGCATGAGGTGCCCAAAAGCAGCCACAGCAGCCCAGCTCCTCCAAGCTACGTCTTCATGCTATGAGCTGGAAAAGCTGCAAGGCCCTGCAGACCTCTGTCAGTCAGTTTGCTGAATGGTCGCTCCAGGAATTACCTGCGGATTTATTACCCTTCAACATCATTTGAGAAGAACGTTGCCTTCTCTATTCTTGTGGAGATTTACAACTGCCTAGAAACGGGCCTTTTTTTTCTTTTTTAATTGAATGATCTGTCTTTGGGGGAAACGTTTTATTTTGTGCTGTATGTTTCAAGGTCTTTGACTGTGTCACTTTCACTTTATTTAGCTGTGCTGTCACAGCGGCCTTGTGTACTGATAGCTCCACTATCCCTGGCAACCTTCATGGCTCACATGCTCATCTTTCCTTTTATACATCTGCGTGATTCTTCCCAAACTGCCTCCCAGTACTGCTACATGGCCCTAAACCAGGACTTACCTACGTGAGAGATTGTTCCAGAGATCTCGTGTGCATGGATTAAAAGTGCCTGTTTCCCCTTTCCTATAACGAAAGAACAAAGCATCACTCAAAGAGATGAGAAATAGCAAATTGTAATTTTACAAGAGAAGCACATGCTCAACGTAACTGCAGAACATGGAGTTCTGGCATTCTCTTAAAATCAAAAAGAGAGAAATATTGATATGTTTAGAGGTACAGGTACACATAGAGTGGCAGTACTGAAAGCTAAAAAGCAATTTCAGAGGAGAGACAAACGCTTCAGTATCTATTATATACAGGCAATTGATATTCCACCATCAGGGAAAAGAGATATCAGAGCCTCCTTCCACCCCCTACAGATGTCTCCATTCCTAAGCCCTCTCGGAAAGCAGCTACCCCACCAAATGGCCACAGATCCTCCAGCACAGTGACGTCTGTGTTCCTAAGGAATAAGAACAGCACTGAAGGCAAAGGAGCTGTCTCTTATTTCCAGAAATGTGTAACGTCTGCCTATTGTGCCCTTGGTGGTACTTAGCATGGTTGTGCACACTAGAGCTACTGTTTAGTAGCTCTAATGCCAGTTCAGCAAGTGAAAAATATTATGTCTGAAAGAGGTCCAATTTGGTGAACTTTCATTAGAGCTGACTTCCAGCTCCAGTTGCCCTGGAAACACTGGGATGGTGAAGACACTGTGTCTCAGGGCAGCTTTGTCCTTGGGGTTTGCTGACACTGTGTGCCTCAGCCAATGCTACCCTTGCTGAGACTTCAATGAGGGCATCAACTTAGCATGCTATAGAATCACAGAATCATTTGAGTTAGAAGGGAACCTTAAAGATCATGTATTCTAGCTCCCCTACAATGGACTGAGACATATACAGTTAGATCAGGTTACTGATCTCACTTCAGGGAGGGTCAGATTTCTCCTTCCTGGAATTACTATCAGTTTGTGTCCAGCCCAGTCCTTTTGAGCTGAGTTTTCTTAGCTCAAATGCACATCCCGTGGCCGTGACTCACTCATTCCCCTAGGTGGGTGCAGGCGTGGAGTCTCTTATTCACCCTGACAAATCTGCAGAGGGAGCTCGGACTGCTCCCATATCCTAAAAGGAAGCTTGCAGTGACTTTAGTCTTCTGGCTGCGGTGTGACACTGCTACCCAGCACACAGCTGTCCCCAGCTGTATAGCAAGACGGAGCCAGACCAACTGTTCTCAGTTCTATTACCACGTTCCCACCAACATTCTCTGCTGCGTGGCCATAATATTACCTGAAACTGAGAAACTGCAAATTTACATTTCTTGGTTGGAGTTACGTGTGCTCAGTTCCTCTCAGACCAGGAGCCTGTTTTGTTCTGCTCTCTAGGAAATGTTTTGTGGCCAAGTTCCTCCCTCAATTCCAAGGATGTAAAAAATTAAAATAAAAATGATATTTTCAACCAGAATCTAAAACTGCAGCTTATGAGGTATTCTAGGAATTAGCGAGAGTGTCTTCACTGCAGAGCTCTCCATGACAGTGAGGTGATGAGCACATGCCAGCATATCATAGCCAGGACTCAACCATAACTGGTACGCTCTTGTTTTTTGTTTTGTTTTTTAAATAGGTATTTAGTCATTAGTATAGTTAATTATGATATTTTTTCTCTGAGGAGTATGTTCTGCTCAGGAATCTCTTCAAGTTTTCTCTGCACTGGTTTGATTGATGGCCCCATTCTGTGAGATATGTGGCATCTGTGACCATGGGCAGGTTACTTGGGAGCTCTTTAACTACTCTGTTAAAATTATGAGGTTCACAATAACACCCTATTTTACCAGCATGAAGATGCTATTCAAGCTTATGGGATGTCTACTTAGAAGAAGGTGGAGACCGTATAAATACCCGTAGAAAGAGACCCATGGAGAAAACAGAGGTAGAGGAAAGCACTAGAGCTAGAAAATAAAACTCGGCAATCCATGCTTGCTGTCAGACCACACCAGAGGCAAACTGGCTTCAAGCAACCCGATGTCAAAGTGGATTTGGAGATTTGGTCATTGGGTGGGTTTCCATGGATATATTTCTGGTAGATACATCCAGGCTAAGTAACCACTAGGATTAAACAGAAGCTTTGAGTTAGAATCTTGTTCTCTCAAAAGTGGGCTTCCTATTTGTTTTGTTATTGACAAGTACATATGTCAGAAACATCTTTAACATTATTATGCATGAGGTAAATAACTCAAGATTAAAGCAAGTTGTAACAGTGGCTAGTGTCTACCTGATTTTGACCAACAGCCTTAGAGACATGGTTTAATCTTTAGGTACAACAGAACATCTAGGGTTGGAAGAGACCCATCCAGGTCCAAGTGCATACCGTGGGCAGAGCTGCCACCCACCAGATCAGGCTGTACATGGCCCCATCCATCCTGGCCTTCAGCACCTCCAGGGATGGGACGTCCACAGCCTCTCCAAGCAACCTGTTCCAGTGCTTTACCACCCACTGAGGAAATAATTTCTGCATAACATCTAACCTAAATCTCCATTCTTTTAGTTCTAAACCATTTAAAAGGAGTAGATCTCTATGGTGCTAGGAGTTGGACTCAATGAACCACACGAGTCCCTTTCACCTTAGGATATTCTATGATTTAGGGGAAAAAGCATCAGAGTTTCATCCATTTGTACTGACTCTTTTACATACATTGGAGTAGGTGTCTGTGGACAAGAAATCATGAACCTAGCAGCTCCGCTACAGATTTATTGTCTAGACAGAGAAAGAAGCAATTATAGATAGTTAAGGGAACTGTGAAAAAATAACCACTTCTGAATATTTCCTTCTGATTTTAGTCAATATAAGACCTAACAGTGGAAAATTTAGTGTTTACTTTTATTGTCTAAGTTCATAACTCTACATGTTAGAAACCTCATTTAGCTGAAAGCATTGATGGGAGTGAGTTCTTTGTTCAGACTGAAAGGCTGAAAGGAGTTTCATTTGTAGACAAATATTCATGCCTGATCTTTCATGCTCTTGCATATACAGCAAATGGAAGCGGCATCACATTACTTCTGCTAGGGGGGAATAACACAGCCCTAATATTGAATCAACCCTGCGCATAGACGCTGAACGTATCACTATGAGAAGATCGTGAACTGAGAACTGCTCTTGAAGGAAAATAAATAAAAATAAATACGTTGAAGCAGTCCTATTCCAATATCCCTGAAAAGTCTAGGCCTAAAAATCTGATGGTTGCTTTACTCCCATTTAGATTAACAAACTCACTGAAAAGCAAAGGAGGTGAAAGGAAAGAAAGAAATTGAAACTGAAGAGGAACAATGACTGAGGGAAACTGGATGGGCACAGGTTAGCAGTAGTGTGGATGAGAGAGGGGAGAAGAGTCAAATGAAGGAACTATTCAAAAATAAAAGGAAGGGTAGAAAGAGGAAGTGGGATACAGCACAGAGGAAAAGCTCAAGCTTTTTCTTTCTGATCCAGTGCTGGAGTACCAGCAGGGAGTCCCCTGTAAGAGAAGAAAACCACCAGATGAAGAGACCAGATCTCTGAGAAGGTGGAAAAAGCAAGGTATCAGAAATGGAGCCAGGTGTGACTGTTGGATTTGATGTACTACATAGCACAACCCCTACATTTCACTCTGCTGCCCTTTTCCTTTTTGACAAATGGTAGATTTCCCCAAAGAAATGCAAGGAGTTGGAAAATGATCTTGGATAGCATTGAGCCTTTCAGCGATAGAGGAAGGATTGCAGGGCTCAATGATCCTTAACAGGTCCTTTCCAACTTGAGATATTCTATGATTCTGTGAAAACAAAGCCAAAATTGGACAGAAGGAAAATGGTTGAAAGGAGATTGTGTGATGGGAAGGTCAGGAAAGAAAGAAATGGTATAGATTAGGAAGTGAACAGAGTGTAAATAAAACACTATGCCCATGAGAGGAGGGAGCAATAGGGTTAAGAGATTTATACTTGAATATACAGGGAAGCTCCTGGGTCCTGTCTCTGTCACCAGAGAGCAGAGCTCAGCACTGCTCCTCCACTCCCTGTGAGGAGCTGCAGCTGCCATACAGTCTTCCCTCAGCTCCTCTGCTCTGGGACAAACCAAGGGACTTCAGCCACTCTCTAACACGTCTTGCCAACTAGATAATTCTCAATCTTCATAGCCCTTCTTTGGACACTCTCTAACAGTTTTATGTCTTTCTTATATTGTAGTGCCCCAAACCACTCACAGTACAGTGAGATGACTCAGGTTCATCTTGTCAGAGCCATGCTCCATTTGACTTGCCTGTTGCTTCTTGCCCTGTTAACATTATCACAAGGTTCTTTCCCAGATCTTATCCAAGCTCTCCCTTGATGAAGTTTCACAATATAGTTTCTGTTCCACAGCCTAAGATTGGTCTCTTAAGATGTTTGTGTTTGTTCTCATGTGCACAGATGAGAGCTTTATGCTGACAAACCATATACACAGATAAGTTCTGAGGGCTTCATCTTTGTACAGTGAAATGATAAAGCCTGAAATAAAGCTAATAATCATAGAATCACAAAACCATTTGAGTTGGAAGGGACCCTTTAATGTCACCTCGTCCAACTCACCTGCAAGAAACAGGGACACCTACAGCTCCACCAGGATGCTCAGAGTCCTGTCCAGCCTGATCCTGAATATCTTCAAGGACAGAGCATCCACCACCTGTCTGGGGAACCTGTTTCAGTACCTCACTATCCTTACAGTAAAAACACCTTCCATATATCCAGTCTAACTCTCTCCTCCTTCATTTTGAAACCATTTTCTTGTCACAACAGACCACGCTAGAGAGTCTGTTCCCTCTTTCCTACTGCCCCCCTTTCGATACTAAAAGGTCATTCTCTGGTCTCCCCAGAGCCTTCTCTTCCTCAGGCTGAACAGCTCCATCTCTCCCAGCCCATCCTCAGAGCAAAGTTGTTCCATCCCTAATCATTTGGGAAGTGACCCTTTTTTCCTCCCTCTGCTGCTCAATATGTTCATACAATAGATGCCCCAAGGAAACCTAAGCATCTGCTATCCTGTCAGCTGCTGGGTTCTTTTAGAGTCTTGTATCACCATGATCTGCTCTTCTTTTCTCTCTAATCTGCTGGGTGGAGATAACGAAGATTTAAGTACTATGAGAAAACCCATCTGTCCTTATATAGTCACTGAGAACTGCAGAGCTGAAGATCTCTGTAATCATCTCCGTGGGTGCTTCTGCCTGCAGCCAAATGGATTCCATATGGGAGGTCATCTGTCACGCAGAAGGCACCATTGCTAGCTGCCTCTCTAAGAAATTCTTCTTCTCTCCTGGATGAAATACACTGCCACAGAACCCAGCGTGCTGACCTGCCATGCAGGTCACAGTGGGGAGTGAGGTCTTTGGTGATTTCCTCAAGTACTATGGCCCCATGCACTTTGTTTTTTTCAGACTATGGGCAGCAAATGTTGCTATTTTATTTATTTTATTCTTGACGTATTCTTCTTTTTATGAAGGTGATTCCAGTGCCTGGACACCACTGAGTGAGGAGAATAGTTCGGCAGATATGCCACACCTGGGCTTTTAATTGTAGGCTCAGGCCACAATCCAAGCCAGCTTCCACTCTGCTCACCCGTGCAACTGCTCTTCGTGTCCCTTGGGGGGCAGTCAGGTGTAATGAATTTAAAGTGAAAAGGGAGAGAGCAATTAGAGATGACGAGCAACTTTTTCTTAGAGAGGACATTAGTGGTGAGATGCCCAGGAAGACCATAAAACCTATAGCACTGGCAGTTTGTCCAACCTGTTTCTCATCTCCCAGAAATAGCAGTTCGTCTGGATCTTTTTTGAATAGCCAGCTTTTCAGCTGTGCTTTTTACCATTAAGTAGCAGCAGATGTTAAGATTCTGGGTATTTTCCAAAGCTACCCAATTAATAGTAGGTGCAATTAGCACCAGAATCCATACAGCTGGTTTAGGCGGGATGCTGGCCTAGTGTATTTCACAGAATCACAAGCATCAGAAGGGATCTCTGGAGAGCATCACCTGCTAAAGTAGCTTCCTTACCGTAGGTTACAAAATATAACCACAGTGTGAACATCAAGTCTTCGAAAAACAGAAAAACAATCCTAGCTTCCTGTCTCTCCCTGAGAGGTAGAGAGAGAATTCTAGAGCACGCAAAGCAAAGAATACTGCTAGAACGTGTGGCTGTTTGCTACATTAGGAACACAACTTAATACTTACAAACACTCCAGAATTATTAGTCCCTGATCAATTATCTAGACATATATCTAAGCTCAAATGTGATGAATATTACTCAGAACTGCCAGCTGATGGATCACTGTCTGCGATCAGGTTGCGGCGGTTCAGTGAGATGCACATTTCCTGTAACTGACAATGGATTATTCAACATAGGATGTGAGGTGTAACTGAGTTAAGGTTATGGAAGCAAACATACTTTCTGGAATTAACCCAGTTTGAGTCACAGCATTTGGAAAAGATGAAGATGCATAATACAGGGACATTTGCGCTAAACAACAATTATGATTAGGAATTCTTATGAGCTACAACAGTGTGATGGGAACAGTTCTGGTTCTTACTAGGATCTGGTTATATAAGTGAGAAGCACAGTTCAGTGTTTGGGAGATACCAGTTTTGAAGCTATTTCAAGAAACCCGTGAGGAATTCTGTAAACCATGCAGCTGCAGTGTGTGCAGGCAAACAGGATGCTGTTCTGTCACCAAAGGAATAACAAACAATTCCAAAAGAGGGGGTAATTGAGTTAAATATAACACTTGAAAAAATATACTAAGAATTCTTGCTTTTTTTTGTGATGATTCTACCTTCTTAATGGATAATAACTACCCAAGTAACGACTGCAAATGGCATTCCTGCAAGAGAAGATACAGAAAGTTGGAGATAACTACTGGAGAACAAAAGGGCAAGTACGAGTTTTAGGAAATGAGATAAAAGAAAAAAGCAACTTAATGTCTAACATCATTGGCTTGTCTGCTTCCTAGGCCAGATCCTTGAGGTCTTAAATGCGACAAAAGAGGATTCCTAAGGAAGACTGTAAGAATTGGAGAAAAGCGTGCTTTGAAAGCAGACACCCATTTTGCCGTAAGTGCATTTCAGGGACTTCCTGAAAAGATGGGCTTTGTGTATTAATAACCTTCAATCTCTCTCTTCCTTGAAGAGGCTACTTGAAGAAATGCTTTTGAAGCCACACAAGCTTTTAGTTCCCACAGCACAGAGTGGCAGGAAGTTCCCAGGTTTAACTACAGGTGTGGAGAGTCACTTCCTTCTGTTTGCTTTGAGCTCGATCTTTCCTATCTTAATTTGCTACTTCCTCATTCTGTTATTGGAAAAAAAAAAAACAATGAAAAACCACGCTCTTATCACCTTCTCCATCATATTCTTGTTATAGATTTCTCCTCCCCATCTCTCAGATGGAAGAGGTGGACCAGTTGAGTTCTTCCTTATTCTCCCGTGAATCTTCTTAGCTCTACTGTTTACTTTCTTGAATGAGAGGACCAGAGCTGCACACCAGGATTCAAGCTCAAAGGGTTTATGCAGTTGCATAACAACATGCTTTATCCCCTTCCTGCCAATTCACAGAATCATCAGAATGTCTTGTGTTGGAAGGAAGCTCAAAGATCATCCAGTTCCAACCCCTTGCTGCAGGCAGGGCTGCCCACTGCTAAATCAAACACTAGATCAGAACCGCACGTTTGATTTGCTTTATTGACTTGCTTTATTGATCTGTTTCATTGACTACTTCTAAATGTTTAGCTGACATCATCGTGGAACCGGCATAGCCCTAGGTTCTCAATCCAGGCTGCTAACAGCCAACTCAGGGCCATCACTTTATGCAAGAGTCGTGAGCTGCTGTTTCCCTTTGGCATCACTTCACTGCTCGGTAGCTGAGAGCAACCAAGTACTGCAATTCTTCACTGTGTCCTCATTTTAACACCTACAGTAGTTTTGTATCGTGCGTACTTTGTCACTGCACTAGTCACTGTGTGCTGGACAGCACACACCTCCAGGTGATACCACTGCTGATCAGCCTATACGAGTCCTGACCATGAGCTCCCCCTCTCTGTTTCCTAGATTTTAATATTGCTTTTATTCATTCAGATCCCTTCCCATTTATGCCTTGACATTCCTTACAAGCCTTTGGTGAGAGATGCTGTCTGCAGCCTTTGGGAAATAAAAGCTGCTTATATCAACAGGATATCCTTTATCCAAAGGCTTGTTGACACCTTCAGAGAACTCCAGTGGGGCCACGTTGCAAGACTCCCCTTTGTAAAAGCCAAGTGGGCTCTTCCTTAATGCATCACGTTTATCCATTCATCCACTAATTCCTTCTTTTTCTCTGCAAGCTGCTGAAAAGCAGCAGCACAGCACCAATCTGCATTTAACTTCTCATGCTGCAGGAAGACCTGACAGAAGTCTGAAAGACTCCGAGAATCCCTCACTGGATCTCTGTTCTCCAGCCTGCAGCTTTCAGGTGCAGCAGCAGCTGGGATATTTTCCCCAGAATTCCCTCCTAGTGTTTGTTGTAGTTTTCGGTCTGATATACAAGTGGGCTCAACAACACTGAGAGCACAGCATCGTTCCCCTGTATCAGGATTCCTCTACCTACCCCAAAACATTGCAAGCAAAATTACTGCACTCGCCTCCACTCAGTTCCATCTCCGAGGGGCAGGAAATCCCTCTTTCTCACCCTGTTCCCTGAAGTCCTGGGCCTGGGAGCACTGCCAAATGAGAGAAGGAAGCACCATGCCAGCTGCAGCTTTGTCCCAGGGGGAAAACGATTATTTAGTGAGCACCGAAATGATTCTGTGCAGTGAATCAGGAACACGTTTTATGGCTCCCAGGCAGCCAAACCTTCCCCTCTCTTTTGAGAGGAAAATTTGAGCAGGGAAGAATCTGACTTGATCAAAGAAACCAGCGTGAATTATTTCCTCGTCATTTAAAAGATGATTTGAGGGTCCGAGGTGCAAACTGATGGTTTTTTTTTTTCAGCAGTGATTTCATGGCAGAGCAGAGGACAGCCTAAATCATCTAGCCAGGTTCATGCCCCTGTCCTTCTGGGTTGTAAGGCAAGTTTAAATTTTAGAAAATACAAATAAACGATGGAAAAAAGAGCAGCTGCTAAACAGCTCCAAAAAAAAAAAAAAAAAACAACACACACCTCAGTGACTCATGGTACAGGGTACACGGAGACAGCCTATGTCAGACTGAGTAACCAGGCGAGCACCGGCGCAACACCTGAAGGCACAGACGTGCTCAGTGTGGTGCAACCCAATGTGCTTTCATGCAGATGAGCTCAGGGCTCTGTGTTATGCATTCCCAGTGTTTTAAATGTGAGTCACGCCGTTTCCCCTCTCATGGACTCCACTTCTCTGCACCAAGGGGAAGCGTGGCACGCTCCTGCCTCAGCAGCCATGGGATGCTCTCAGATTACCAAATCTTGGTTTAGGTTCTGAGAACACCTACAGCGAAAGGAGATGGAATCTGTAGTCTGGCAAGTTCAGTCTCCAGTTTATCTCACTCCAACAGCTCCACATCTTTCTTGTCCTGGAAGCCCCAGGCTTGGTCACAGTGCTCTTTGACTGTAGGTGAATGACTGTGAAAATAAAAGGAGTCGTTTTCATATATTTTAGAGTAAATGAAAAAGCAAGTAAGATAACATGGACCATCACCTCAAATACCAGCACAGGCACAGAGCAGCTGCCATGAAACTGCCACAATAAATGGCTGTGCATGCTGAAATGCGAGTTGTCAGCAAAGCATGGAAAATGGTCATCTCTGTCCCAAGAGGAACAAGAGTAACACACATCCTCAGCCTCCTCTGGGTGCTCATCCCAAAAGTTGGCCCTGAAGTTGCTGTAAAGGCAGCAATTACAAAGTGATACCTAAGAAAAATCAGTGACTCAGCTATTTCTTCCACAGGATGCCCAGGAAAGAATGACCTAAAAGAACCTCCTAATAGGTAAAAGCCTACAGGTAGATTAGAAAAAGTGCTCGATAAATTAACAAAAGTCATGACTGTCCTACTTAGGAAAGTACCAGATGAATTCAATTTCCTATTTTAGGCTTTTCTACTTTCTTGTTACTGAGAGTATGCTGGATCTGTACAAAGCATACATTTTATGCACCAGTTCCTTGACAGTAAAAGCAAAAGGAAAGGCTGACATATAGCTGCTACAATGACCCGTGCCCAGCCTGTACTTTTCTTCCAGTTATCTACTGAGATATATTCCAATAAGCAGAACAGACTTCTTTGCCGTGCAAAGAGCTGTCCATGTTCAATCACACATGGAAATATACCTTGAAAGTAACAGTGTTCCCCTATGGGTCTTCAGAGCCCACCTCTTGTCCAGCTGTAGAGGTGGCTGCTCACCTAAGGGAGCACCAGAACTAAAATCCCACTGGCTCCATTTGCTTCCAGCTCATGTTTGCTCCTTTTCGCCTCTGGCTTGGTTTGCAGCACGGAATACTCATATAAACACAAATTTGAAGGAAATACCTAGGGAGTAGCTGCCTGATATGGAAATGAGCTTAGAGGTCATTTGTGCATATCTGCAAAGGACACCGAGCTCTGGATTTACTTCTTCAGCCAGCAGAGATAAACCCGATGTGTGATTCATGTGTCCAGTCAAAACTGACAGCACGCTTCATTGTTGAGCTGAAGCTCATTACCATGAGCTGCTAATGGATAAGTGATAAGCCATGGCTTACTGGAAGGAAATTGTGTGAGAAATAAGGAGTATATGTGATAAAAGTAATAACCTGATAGCTCCTGAATAAGAAAATAAGTTGCATTTGTTGAACAAATTTCAGTACATCACTGCTTACGCCGGTGCTTGAAGGGCAGCTGTTACAGAATACACAGCTCTGCAGGGTCGTGGTGGGCTGTGATTTTACTGCACAGCAAATCCAGCCCTTTAAGCACTGCCAAGAAGGAAGTCTGGTTCCCCAGTGCCATCCCTAACCCCAGTGTGCATCCTGAAACTTCCATTTCACTGCCTGCAGCAGCATCAGCCCTAAGGATGGAGCAGAGACGTGCAGCCCTCTGAGCCTGTCCCCCCTCACCTTCAACAACAGCCACCCATACAAAATAGGGCAGGACCTCACTTGCACCCTCCTAATGCCGCTTTGGAGTCACCGTCCCTGGAGGTGTTCAAGAAGTGGCACTGAGGGACGTGGTTTTAGCAGTCATAGTGGTAAGGGGTCAACAGTTGAACTAGATAATTGTAGTGCTCTTTTCCAACCTTAATGATTCCGTGCCACAGAGAGATCAGTGATGGATGCCAGAGCTAAAGCAAAAGGCTGCAGGGGGAAGAAACAGAGTCAGGAACGACTGTGAGAATTAATTTCTGCCATAAAACATGGCTCACCATATGAAGTGCCTGAGAACCACCTCAAAGCCGTGTCCTCTCACAGCTCGATTTAGAAGCATTAGTTATGGCTTGAGATCACCTGTAAGCACGTGAATGCCTCGCAGGCCAGATCAGCTGGCGGGGTGCAGCCCTGTGAACCTGCCAGCTGATTAATTAGTAAGTGCTAGGCAGCACAGCAGCTGCTGTCAATAAAACAAAGCTGGAAGGGCGCTGGGGGAAGCTCTGCGCTGCAACAGGTGCTGGTGTGGGGCTTAGCTGTGGGTTGGGGGAATAGCTGGCCAACACTGCTGTAAAGCTTCTTGGAAGTTTTTGTATTGATTAGCCCCGTGGAGATAAGTGGGAGGGATGTGAAGGAGGACTGTGCTCAGAGCTTGACTTTGCACTGCTGCAGGTGTTGAAGTGGAAAGCAAGAGTCCTGAATTACTGTTGTGTGAGCAGAGCATGACAGGGAAGCTTCTGCTGCTGCAGTACTGACCTGGAGGGGCAGGGAGATGTGAGCAACTGTGTTTGTGAGCATGTGTCGTATTGATCGGTGAACAGCTACGACTGCTGTAGTTACATGCTGTGTCCGTACAAGTTGCGGAGACACACTTCAATTAAGAGAGAAACAAAAGAACCTTCCTGTCCATTAGAAAGACTCACAGAAATGGGTTAAATCTCAGACACTGCTCTCACCGAGATATGTTGTTCACAAATGCTCTTGGCCTGAACCAGAGCTCAGGAGATGACAGCAGCAAAGCCAGTGGTCCTGCGGGGTTAGGCAGGTCCCATCGTAGACAGAAGGGTCTAAAGAGTGTGAGAGAAAGGGTGAGGACAGTGCCCTGGTGACCTGCTTCCATCAGACACGGTGTGCCAAGCCAGCAACTTTGTGTGGTGACACAGAGCATCATAGAATTGCTGAATGGGAAGGGATCCTTCAAGGTCATCTAGTCCATCTCCCTTCACACCTACATCCAGAGCCCCACAGGCAGAGTGGCACTGCCTCTTCTCATGCACAACACGCACTGTGTACTCTTTATTTGCTGTGTCTTCTCCCCAGCCTGAGGGATCAATGGTGTTAGTTCTGCTTCCAAGCAGTGCAGCAGGAGAGCACTTGATGTGCACACATTTCTACATTCAGGTCATCCCACAACAAAAAGGAGACCCACTGACGTTGCTGAAATTCCATTCAATCCCCAGCTCGTGCTTGAAGAAAAACTATTCAGGTTTTGTCTGTTTACTCTTAGGGATCAGGATTAGAAATAATACACTGCTTCATGCTCTTATTTCTCAGTTCTTATGACATTCCCTAGGTTTATGTGGATTTGGTTGTCTCTCAGTCCATGTTTTCCCTTTTAGGCTCTTAAATAAGCTGTTATATATTGACTTCCTCTAAACTGAACCCAGAAGTGCTTACTAGACTGAAAAAAGCAGCACCAGATGGCTCCAGTATCATCAGCCTAGAAGAATTTCTGTTCTTCAACAGGCACTAAATGTGGCTGAAAAATCAGCAGGATGCATAGTCAAATCACCTCTAAGAGGCTTCGTAATTGCATTCAGTTTTTGCAGCGGTGAAAAATGAGGATAATAAGCTCAGTGTATTACACTTAAACTGGAGCTAGACTCCATAAATAGGCGCTAAGAAACGCTGGCTGATGGCTTAAAGGCAGTGCTTTGGGACTCAGAACTTTGCTCAGTGGAAAAGGAGGTGACAAGCTACCTGAGTTCACCCCGGAGTCTCATCCATGAAAGTCTACATTTCCAAAAATGCCCAGAGACAGAGGATCTCCTACCTAAGAAGGTGTGAAAGAGTCCAGTTCTCAGAAGTGTCTTCAACATAGGTCTACAACTTACTAGCCTAGTGCAGGACATTCTGAGGCTCTTGATCCTTGGGTGTTAGTGTAGAGGGTCATCTTGGCCTCTTCTGACAGCTGGTGGCCATTCTGTGACTGCTGCCTTCCCAGTTGCCCCCAGAACACTATGATGTGCCCAAAGCAAGTCAGAATTCCTTCTCATACCCATGACAATGGGCTTCAACAAAGCCTGTGGAGAAGGACAGCCTTTGGTGCAGGAACTGCCTGTGGCTTATGACAGTCAAGCTTCGGCAGTGGTATTCTCTATGATTTTTTACCTCTACACATCTCCACACACACTCGTTTTTAATCAAGCACTAGAGGATCTCCCAACAATTAGAAACCGTATTTCCATCCCAATTATCTGCAGATGGATGCCAACCATTTGCTCTTAACCAACAGGTTCCCAACCACTCATTTCTCTGTTGTTCAGTGCTTTTCCCAAGTTAGCTGGATGTTTCTGTACAAAACAGTCACCGGACTGTAAGTCCCTGCCCAGAACACGTTGAGTGCCATTACACAGCCAGCAGTGCTCATTTGCTCGGCTCTCTCAAGACGAATCAAATAGCTGGGTACGTCCTCCTGCTGTCCGCAGCTTAAATTAGAAAGAATAGACCACAAGAACAACTGCAGTGGTAGGAGAAGTGACTACAAATAAGGAAATGAAAATGTTTCTTTTAGAAACCCCTGTTCCAGAAAGGGAAACTGTAAAAGTAGCGCAGGATATTTTTGTTACTGCTTTTTAATTTGAAATTTCATCTCTGAAAACATTTGTGGACCTGGAGTGTTGTGCAACGTTTTTGCTGCACTGTGGTGATTGCTAAAATTAGCACAGTAACAAATTTCTCCAGAGTGGGTTGCATATAATTAATAGGAAGCTGGAGGAAAAAGGAATAATTGCACGTTTATCTAAATGCTAGTTCAGTCCTGGAAGCAGTGCTAAGGCCACACTGAAGGGAGGCATTTCTATTCTTTCCAGCTGAGTAATGAACAAGAATTATGTGCCCGTACTGCAAATTCTGATTTCCAATCTGAGACTGATCGCAGTGCAGGGAGGTACAAGAGGCCTCATAGGACGATAGGTAACGTCCTTAGGTTGCACCAGGGGAGGTTCAGGTTGGATATTAGGGAAAGTTTCTTCTCAGGAAGAGTGGTGAGGCACTGGGAACAGGCTGCCCAGGGAGGTGGTGGAGTCACTGTCCCTGGAGGTGTTCAAGGAATGTGGAAATGTGGTACAGGAGGACGTGGTTTAGTGGGCACGGTGGGGATGGGTTGACGGTTGGACCAGCTGACCCTAGTGGCTTTTTTCAACCTTAAAGATTCTATGATTCCTATGATAAGGAAATGTAATTTGATTCCAGTCCTTCACTGCAAATTTGGAGATAGTTGCTTTGCACTTCTAGCTTGCTTCCATCCGATGACAAAACACCTTATAGACTTTAACTTCTCCTCGTGTAGGAGCTGTATGAAAGCTCTGCAACACTTAGCTTACGTTTTTACCCACTTTAAGAACAGTCACAGTTTCTAAGTGAGGTTTCAACACTGCATGGGAGGAAGGAGCAAACCTTCCCAGGTGGACTCAGAGAGATGAAGCACCAGGACAAAGCCTCCTACACCCCCAGGCAGGGCTTCTATGTGTTACGTATGGCATGATGAGCTCCCCTCTTCCATCTCACTGAAGCCACCGAATTTCTTACGTGCAGCAAGAGGGAGGAACAAATCCACACATGTGCTTTCATTCAGCGTTTCTCAGCCTTGTGCTTCCCCACACATACACAGTATTAGAGCCTCACAATATTGCCAGATGCACAGCTGAACAAAAGTACCAAAATAAATTATCGCAGCCAGCGTTTCACTTAGCTGCTATTATTAATCATTAGCAGCAGCTATTGCTAATTAATGTCATTACGCATCTCAACTATTAATCATAATCTACTGACACAAGGCATATTGTTGGAAAAAAACAAAACAAAACAAAACAAGTGAGCAACACCTAAACTTTAAAATGATGCTAGGCAGCATCTGCATTCAAAAATCACAGAGAAAGTGCCCGTGACCTTTGCTGGACTCGATGATCTTTCCAGCTTGGAATGTTCTACAATTGATTGTTAGGTAGAAGATGCTACTAACTGACTCTAATGAATTTCTGGTCCACAAAGACTGCAAAATGCCACAGTGCACCAGAATTTCTGCATCGTTTGGATGTGTTTGTCATTAGGATCCAAAATTTCTTTCTTTCTTTTTCCCCCAGTAAAGAAGGAAAGAGAGTTTTCCTTCATTTTGCATTTTAATCTCAAATGGAAATCGAAACGCAGGTGGTGTCTGAAGGCAGAATCCGTTCTGTAGCTCACAAAATTGAGTTGCCCCGGACCTGAATCTTCAACGCAACCCCTGAACCAGGCAGCAGGGAGCCATGTGCGCTCTGCATTCCCTGCAGCATGTGAGAGCTCACGTACAGCTGCCTGCCTCCATACTGATGAACCTGGAGAGTGCCAGTCTCCAAGCTGAGAGCTATTGGTAGTGGTTTACGTAGGCGTTCACCGTGATAATAAACTCGGGAAGGCTTGATGTGAAGAACAAGATGTACCAGCTGGCTTTGGGCCTGCAGATATGGGGACAACAAAGAGCCAAGGAGAGTCATACAAGAGGAGAAGGTGTCACATCTATGAACTAAAACAACGGCTGTTGCACGTTCAGATGCCACGTCTCCATCTGCTGCGAAAGAACGGGGCTGTTGGTCACAGTGGTGAGCTCATTAAAATGAGATCAATAGAGATTTAATCCAATGCTGAGGATTATTTGAAGTGGAATGCTCAATTAAGTGCAGAGAGAAAAAAAAAAAAAGCAACATGGCAGATGAATCGCCAGCTGATTCCCCCTGATTTCACTGGAATTTAGCCTCATATCCAGGAGGGCTGATAAGCTAAGGCAGAGCTCTGAAGAACAGCTGATGCTGGGCACAGATATCAGCAAACACAGGTTAAATGTGCCACAGCATTGCCGAAAACAGAAGAGGGAGTGTAATGGAGTCACCATGCCTGGAGGTGCTCAATAAAAGTGTAGATATGGCACTGAGGGACATGGCTCAGTGGGCGTGGTGGTGACGGGTTGATGGTTAGATGAGATCTTAGTGGTCTTTTCCAACCTTCACGAGTCTACAAACAATTCTGCAGCCAAGTCTGAAGGTACGTAGCACATGGCTGGGGTTATAAGCCTGCCAGTTTTTTCCTCCTATTCACAACAGTGGCTGTAAGGAAAATAGAAAGCTGCTAAGGTGAGGATCTGGGATTTACTGAAGCTCCTGGAAAAGAAAGAGCGTTAAGTGAGAAGGGTGCTGCACAACTGGCCTATTCACAGAGTCATTAAGGTCGGAGAAGACCACTAAGATCATCTAGTCCAACAGTCAGCCCATCCCCACCATAGCCACTAACCGTGTTCTTCTCCTTTCCTCTGTAATCACAGCCATCTCTTTCCTCCCCCTTCCCCAAAATCAAGCCCACTGTCACCTCCTCGCACCCATCCAAGCAGCAGCCACCAGGAAGTCAAGGAGGATCCTGCTCTGAATGAAACACTTCATTCTCCAGGCGCAAAAATGCAGCGCCAGGCGGTAAGCCAGAAAAGTAAGAAAAGAGAAACATCATTCATTAATTAAAACAAGCACTGCTTGCTTTCCACGAACAAAACGATGTTGGAAAATATCACAGTGATGACTGCTCATTCTCCTGAAGAGAAGAACGTGCTCCAGCCTGACCAAAGGCACAGCGAGCGGCTGCACGGCTGCAGGAGAGAAGAGGCAGCAAGTGATGCACTCCCCAGTTTTGCTAATTGGAAGGCTCGGGGCTCCACACTGCATGCAGAGAGAGGAATTAATGGTAACATGAGCAGCTCTGTGGCCTGTTGGCACAATATCACAGCTTTTTGTTTTGTTTTGTTTTGTTTTGTTTTGTTTTTCCAGCGAGCAGCATTTAATCCTTGCCCAGACACTTCAAGGCAGAGCTGTCTTATTTCTCCCACATGGCAGGACACCTTCCCACGCTGTTTCCTAAAGTCATCATCCGTAGGAGCCCAGCAGCATCAGGTCCAGCCAATCCCAGCCTCCCCCACGCGTCTTCTCCTGCAGTTCATCTGAAAACCTGACCATCCCTAAGGTTTACAAATGACTCCAACAAGTCCAGCAATTCAGCATCCTGAATCCTAAACACATCTCAAGGCAGCACACTGTTAGCAGCTCATGAAACAGTGCTGCCTTCGAGGTTCTTACTACTACTTTACACCTCAGACTGAGAAAGGCCAAGGCAGCTGTCTCCCACTGCCTGCTACCACCTACCAATGGCCCTGCTTGTTTCCTGTTTATTGCTATTGCCCTCATTACTTATCACTATTACTGTCACCACATATCAATCATAGAATCATTTGAGTTGGAAGGGATCCTTAAAGGCCATCTGGTCCAACTCCCCTGCAACGATCATGGACACCTACAGCTGATCAGTTTGCTCAGAGCCCTGTCCAGCTGACCCTGAATGTCTCCAGGGATCATCCTCCTCCTCTCTGGGCAACCTGTGCCAAAGATTCACCAGTCTTACTGTGAAGAATTTTCCTTATGTACAATCCAAATATCCTCTCTTTCAGTTTGAAACCATTCCCCCTTGTCCTGTCACGGCAGATCCTGATGGAGTATCTGTCCCCATCTTTCTTATGTGGATTCAGAGCTCCCCGTGCCCACCGAGAGCGTGCTCTGGCTGCCTGCGAGTGTGACTGCTTTCAGTGGCACAAATAGATGGGAATTTGGCAGGAGCTGCCATGGGGAGCAAAGCACCGTTCTGGGGATGTGCTATTTTGGGGAGTGTGGGAGAAAGACCCAAAAAGTGCTTTAACTTTGGACAGAGTGGTTTAAAAACAAACAAACAAAAAGAACAGCACTCACTGGAAAGAAAAGGGTAAACGATGAGAAGGAAAAAAAAAAAAAAGCACAACGAATTTATATATAGTATAGATCTGTGTGCTTGGCATTTCTACAGTCATAAATTCCACATGACTTGCTATAACGTTCTGGTGCTCTTTTCTCTTGGGGTTGTTTTGAGGCTACCAGAGGAGACAGGCCATGCCTAGCTTCAGCGAAACACGAAGCAGACGACGCCGAGCTCTGTGGATATGACTCCATCCCCATCGTACCATTAACCTGCAGCAGCCAATGGAAAGCAGCAGCTCTGTCAAGATCATGGAACCATAGAATGATAAAATCATTGAGGTTGGAAAAGACCTCTGACAACATCTAGTCCAGCCGTCCAGTTACCACCAGCATTGCCCATTAAACCGTGTCCCTAAGTACCGCATCTACGCATCTCATGGACACCTCCAGGGATGGTGACTCCGCCACCTCTGAGAGCAGCCTGTTCCAGTGCCCAACCTGAGATGTCTCCATCAAGAGACCCTGAGTGACCAATCTCTGCTGCTGAGTGTCTGAACTTCTGCTTGCCGTACCACTGAGACAGCTGGAGTGAGGAGAAGCTTCGACGAAGGAAGACAAATGCCCAAGCTATAAAGTTTCAAGAGCAAGAAGCAGAATTCAATACAGAACTGGTGCAGCCCCGAGCACCCTGCTTTGTCACTATTCATGCAGCTCCTTAAAAACAAGCCACTTTTTGCAATTTGCTGGCACTGCATGAAACACCATGCCCCCTTCCATTCTTTCTTTCTGGGCTTTTTATTGAAACCAGACATTCAAAAAATACGCTGCTTTATTGAAAACAGGACACGGGGACAGTTTTTGTGTGGCAATATTCTCATTGTGATCTGATCCTGGTGGCAGCTCATTCTTCTCTGGGACATAAACAATGAAGTTCTCAAACAAAGACGGGTCGCGCAGCAGGAGAAAGGATGTTGGAGGTCAGAGCTCCTTCCTTCACCTCCAGTAAGGTCAGGAAGAAGAGACATGGCTGTCCTGCTTTCCTGGGAGAGCGTTCACCAAGCCCAAGGAGGTGGATGGAGAAGCAAACTTGCATTTTCCGATCTTTGTTACCTGTTTTTATTTCACCACTGCCAATCGGTGCTAAAATGTCCTTTTTTGTTGTTGGAAATGTTTCTTCTTCCATTTCATGGCTGTACTTGGGGCTTTTCTGCTGCCTCCCCCGATGGCTTTGGAGCCTTTCTGCCCCTCTTTCTGGGGGGCAGACATTTTCATAAAACAGTGGCCAGCAAAACCCACAAACCGACCGTAACAAGCTGAGAAATCTCCCTTTCCCCTTGTAGTTTGTAGTTAAGAGTCACAGAATCATTTTGCTTGGAAAAGGCCTTCAAGGACACTAAGTCCAACCATCAACCCAACCTACCACATCCCACCACGATCCCATGTCCCTTAAAGCCATGTCCACACGGCTCCTGATTACCTCCAGGGATGGGGACTCCATCACTTCCCAGGGCAGCATGAATTAGGGTTAGGGAGAAGCAGGCGTTTCTCTTTGTCCCGAGGCTTCCCATGTTCTTGTTCTTTTTCTTCACTTGGCTCCAGCCCCTGCGAGAACTGCCCCACACCCACACCAAGCAGTGCTGGCTGTTACAGCTTAATTGATATTAGCAGATTATCCACGGTGCGGCCTTGCTTCAGGGTTTATCAAGGACGTTTCCAGATCTAAGACCGGTTATTGCTAAGACTGTATCTTTGAAACCATGTGGCTGACGGCAGCTTCTTAATGAGTCTGACTTCTTTGGCTTTGTTGCGGTAAAATTAGGGTGGTTTCACTTCCTTGACACTTCACATGTTCTTTTACAACCAATTCATAGTTCTAAAACAGCGACACAGGAGGGTTTGCTTTAGAGCTGAGCTATTCAGCGACTTCAGTAAGGTCGTGTGGCTCAGGTGTGCATTGGGGAAGAATCTCGTGGCTTCCTTTGGTATCAAATTTCTCAAACATCTAAATTTTAACGATCTGTAGAGGAGCCTTTGGCCAAAGGTGTACCCCTACTTTAAGCATGGGGAGCTACACCGTTATTTGAAGATAAAACCCTGGAAGCCTTCAGCTGCCGAGCTCTGCTTGCACTCAGGAGTCATTTCAGGTAACACAAGCCTAAAGTGCAGGACAAACTAAGGCAAGTTGTGACCAGAACAATTTTAACACTTCAGCATCGAAAGAAATAGTGTGATTTCATGCCGTTCAAGTCTGGTTTGAAATAGCCAGGTTTCATCAGTCGCAGAGAGTCCCTCATGTTAACACACAGAGAAATCTGAGCACACCTCTCATTAAGAAGAGCCTGAGTGAGAGCAGACAAGAAATACTGAACCGCTGAAGAGAAAAATCGTCTGTGCCTATCAGAGCAGCATTCCCAGTGCCTCCATTCGACTGTGATAGGCCCCAAACAGGTGGCAGCCGAGAGGGGCAATGCACGGGGCCACTTTTCTTTTTACAAAGCGGAACATAAAATTCAGTCACTTGAGCTGGTTGGGGGCCGTCTGGTACTGTTAAATTTTTTAATAACCCTCTCAGCTGGAGCCAGAGTTCCTTTTGATGTGGTGCTGGTTTCATTAGCACTCGTTCAAGGTGAATACCTGATTAGTTATGGGGAGCAGAAGGTTTTGTTTTTCCCTTTTTCTTTTGATTTCTCAGAATGCTCACTATTAACAGAAGGCACCTGTGTCCTTACCATGTCAGAAACACAATAAGCAGTGTCAGACTGTAATAAGTGAGTTTGTGTATGTTTGGCAGCTCAAATGATCTAATTCACACAGCCACAGTTGAGCTTTTTGAGCTAGCTATTTCCATGCTGCACTTTATGTCGTTCTCAGCCATTAGGAGCTCTCCTGAACCCCAGATAGTGGCAGGATGGTTGGGCACAAGAATCTCATCACCCTGCAAGGCAACTGCTCCTCTGCACAATGGCCGTGAAGGGTGTGTGAGCACGAGGTCTGGACACGGGTCTGATTTCTGCACCTGTATAAATACAACAGAGCCATGCAGATGGATGAGCATCAGCAACAACAAGGCCTCTTTTTTCTTGAAGTTTTCTGCTGAAATGCACCTATTGAATCACTTGTATTTCATCCTTCTGACATGCTGGGAAGGGAAGGGAAGGGAAGGGAAGGGAAGGGAAGGGAAGGGAAGGGAAGGGAAGGGAAGGGAAGGGAAGACTTGAAGTCCAACAGTTCCAACTGTTGGACTAGATGACCTTAGTGTTTTTTTCCTACATTAATGATTCTATGATTCTATCTTTCCCTCAGCTTTAAGCCACCAGAACTGGCTGCTCTTACACCTTTCAGCCCAGGATTCAGGCTACCTGGTGCAAACTCCATGAAGAGCATCAGCTCACACAACAAGTTATCCCTTGAACTTCTTTTAGGCAAACTGAACACAGAGCTCCTAAATCTGCAAGATATTTTTGGTGGGCCTCAGATCATGTCTTGCTTTTCCTTCCCACCAACATTAGCTCAGCCCATTTTCCGATATTTTCTAAACAGAAACATGCAAATGGGATGATGCAGTTCAGCCACCAAAGGGAAAAGCTCACTACCACACTGCTCTCCATAGGCTGCATGTCATGTTTAACTTTGCTTCTGTCTTCTCTAAGGTAGATCTTATTTGCCTCAATCGGCTTATTATGAAGTCATTGATCTCATGCTTTGTGATATTGCCACTCTTTAGGAGGATGGGTTTTTAATCAAAATTGTCCTCTCACATCACAGTGGAATCAAGGTGCTGGTCAGCTCAAGGAATCCTCTTCTACAAAGTCCGACTTTCGTTCTTTGCTATTCTGCTTCAGCACTTGGAAATTACCCCTTTTGAACTACACAATGTATTCATTACCACGTCGGGCCATCCTCTGCCTCCAATAAAACAGGGTCTCAGTTCTAAGACACTGTCATCGTCTTCCACTGCACAGACCAATCTGTCAGGATGAAATCCGAAATGCTGTTATCTCATGTTGGATGTAATATCTTCTGCGCTAGAAAACGATCACACATCATTTAAGAAACTTCAAAGAGATTTATTTTCGGTTGTATGAGACTTCCAGTATATATCTTTATGATTTAAATCTCCCATTACCCGGTATTTCTTTCCATATATTACAGATAATGGCTCCAGGAGCAACTCACCTCTAAATGTGAGCCCATGGTTTTTAATCCCCTTTACAGCTCACACGACTTGCCCCACATTAATCCCCTAGCTTTGTTAGTTAAAGCTTTAATATCAATACATTTAACAACAAAGCAGTTCAAAGGCTTCTTCCCGTATCATCTCACCCATCCATTTCTCTTGGGCACGCACTGCTGTTCGTACACATCCTGCTGTCAGCAGTTTTAATGCTCCAACCATAGAATCAGAGAATCACAAAATCTTTAGAGTTGGAAGGGGCCATTAAAGGTCAGCTAGTCAGGCTGAGGAAGTTGGACTTGTTTAGCTTGGAGAAAGGAGATCTCATTACATCCTTCCAGTACTTGAAAGGTGCTTACAAACGGGAGGGGGACAAACTTTTTACACGGTCTGAGAGTGAGAGGACAAATGGCTTTAAAAGAAAGGAGATCTAGGTTGGCTGATAGGAATTAGTTATAGTCAGGGAGTGGTGAGGCACAGACTGCCCAGGGAAACCGTGGATGCCCATCCCTGGAGGCATTCAAGGCCGGGTTGGATGGGCCCCTGGGCAGCCTGAACTGCTGGGTGATAACCCTGCCCATGGCAGGGGTTGGAACCTAATGATCTTTAAGTTCCCTTCCAACCAAAGCCGTTCCATGATTGTATGAACTTCACAGCGTACTGCTGTGGGAAGGAGATTCCGCTTTGTTTGAACCTGAGCAGGAAAGGACGTTTATAGGTTGTGTCTTTTAAAGTACACCATGACTGAGTTGGAGGGTGTGTTTACATTTGGCCTTTGGGTCCTTTTAATATCAGTACAAATCCCAAAGCATAAATCAGTATTGTGGGGAAATTAGGTGAAGTCACATTGTTCTGATTTTACACAGTTTAGCAGTAGAAAGATAATCAGTAACGATAATGAGGCAAGTCATAAAGCTGAGCATTGGCAGACTCAAGGGTTTCAGATGGAGAGACATGTGTGGTGGCACAAAACACCCTCCTGATGGCAGCCCTTTGGGTCTAGGCACACGTAATCTGGGCAGAGAGGAGGTGTAGCAGTCATTACTTCAGAAGTAGGAGGCAACCATTCCTGATATTATCAAAACTTCCTCAAAATCTCCAAAATCTTTAAGAAGAAAATGGGATGGGTTCACGCCAACACTGCATCTTGCAATGGCAATCCACTCTCCAGTGGAATCATAGACTGACTTGGTTTGGAAGGGACCCCAAGGATCATCAAGCTCCAACCCCATGCCACAAACAGGGCCACCAGTCCCTGTGTGGAACGGATGGAACCATTCCTTCTTGGCACTGCAAAACCTTCCTGTGTTATCCCAGGAGTTAAAATCTCACCGCTAATACTTAGCCCAGACCTAAAGAAAATAAATTATTTCATACCAAGCCATAAAACTCAGCACAATCGGTCTCTGGGAGGGAAACAGAGCCTTCTCCAACCACCACAACGTGGTGTTATTCTAGAGTAGATGGTTCCAGGATATTTTGGACCATGGTGATCGTTACTGACTAGTTCCCCAAAATGAACTTTAGTGCAAACAGGAAGAGTATCTCCATTTCCTCTAAGAACCTGTGCCCAGCTGAAAATAAATCGGTCTCTGCTCAGCAAAGGGGCTTGTACATCTGTGACACCCAAACGGATAGGCAGTAAAGGTGGGCAAGAGGATTTGAGGTGAGATTTCAAGCAAGCTATCTCAGTGTTTCCACCAGGAGGGGTTTGTGCCCCGTTCAAAATGATTTTCTTTCATTACGTTAGCTTCACTCCGTACTTTTTTTTTTTTTTTTGCACCCTTGATATGGTGGAGTACTGCCAAAATTGGATGTTAAAATGCCAAAAAGAGGAGAGGCTCTGCTGGAGCCTTTCTGAGTCAATAGGAGCCAGGAAGCAGGGGAAGCCACAGTCACTTCTGTTCAAGCACAAGTTCCAGCCCAGTACTGCAGGCTCTGGAAGCTTAATTTTAGCTAATTGATCTGCCACGGCTTGCAGGCAGGTGTGTTTTTATAGAGGATACTCATTGCCCTGGAAAAAAACTCTAAGAGCTCCACAGCCTGGCATCCCCAGAAAGCCTGAATCCTGACGTGAAGCACTAGCACTCGGTATTAATTCCGCACAGAAGACCTTTTTTTGTTTGTTTTTAACATGAATACCGTCCTTGGCATCCTGTAAGACACACTACATTCCTGGGGGAACAAAAGGAGGCTTGTTGAAGCTTTGACTGGTCTCTTGTCAGGCACACAAGATCTAATTCACTCTGGTATTTCTACTTGTCCCACTCTCTTTGGACATACATCCTCCCACCATCACCCTACTCCTTCAGCTATGTCGCTGGGAGAGTTCACATTGCTGTTTCTTGCTTTAGCTCCCACAACACAAAGGGAAAGGGACAGCCTTAGAGATCAGTGAGTTGCTCAGCCCCAAGGTGGGGGGCAGTGTATCTCAAGGGACTTTTACGTTTCACAGCATCATAGAACCATAGAACTGCTTGGGTTGGAGGAGACCTTAAAGCTCACCCAGTTCCATCCCCATGCCATGGGCAGAGTTGCCACCCACCAGATCGGGCTGCCCAGGGCTCCATCCAACCTGGCCTTGAACACCTCCAGGGACACTCACAGTCTGATATAGTGGGGTTTGCCCACAGCTTTCTCTTTCTGGTTAACCCCAACGGGTAATAGCCAAATTCGTTTCATCTATAGGTGCCCACATCTGGGCTAGTGTCATTTTTTACTCCTTTAAATCAGTGGAGATGGGCAGGTACTGAAGGATGCACCTCATTTCATCTTAATTTTTGGTGAACTGCCCCCAGGATGCCTCTTCGCCCCATAAACGAGAAGAGGAACCTAGATGCTCAGTTCCCATTGTAGGGGCTCACTTTAAGGTTACATCTGAGCAAAAACATACAGACCTTCTGCCCTCCAATCATCCTTGCTGAGCTGGGAAAGGAATAGCCTCAGACAAAGAGTATGAAACGTTTCCCTTCCCACAGCCTTTTCCTCCTCCGCCATTGAGAGGATGACATTTACATTTGTGCAGTGTTTTAGCACGAGGGACCCTCACTTTCATTTTATCCCCGGGCGCCACTGGAGTAAGAAAAATAAACAGCAGAATGTGGGGGGGGGGAGGAGGTGTTGGGAACGATGCCAGCTAACATTCAAAGCACAGGCCTGGTTATTTCCTGATGAATAACAGTGTTTACAGAAGGCCTTTCACCCTGAGGTGCTTCACAAATTGCAAACATGCAGCCCCACGTCACGGCGCGAGCACAACAGCCGACTACAAAGTTTTGGCTGAGAAAATCCCACACTGCCGCGGCAGGGAGCAGTCCACCTTCCAGATATTGGTAAGGCAAGGCAGCTCTAGGCATGAGGACTGCTTCCAGCCTCAAGGTTTGTGCACACTGCAAAGCAGGCCGCGTGCCTTGCTCTACTCTGGACGTGGATGCTCTTTCAGCGTCTTCTTTTAAACAACTTCGCTCCCTCAGTGCCAAAGTTGCAACCACTTATTTTTCACATTGTGTTTCAACTTGTTTACAAGGTCCACGTCATCGTTCACCTTTATTTTACCCCAATTTCGCCTCAGTTTCCTTCAACTGTGCCTATGCCTGTACAAACAGCCATCCTGAAACCCAAAGCAGTGCGAGTATGAAAAGGAGAAACAAAGAAGATGAAGGTGAACATTTCAGGCATTGGTTATCGGTATAAAAATGACAGCTAAGTGATCCCCAAAAATAGACGACTTGGGACTTTTGGCGGAGAGCATTTTGGGGAAGCTCAGCTGCTGCAATTCATTTCTGCAGCTTCTGGAAACCTCTGATGGTAGAAGAGCCTGAAACTGAGCGTGCACACGGGGAGCAGGCCTGGAAGGACTTCCAGTTGTATGACCACTCTCTCTCTAAAAGCAAATGTAGGATCGGAGCAGAACCTTGCTGTACAAAAGCAACATCTTGGACAAATCCCAGCCATCACTGACTACCAAGGCATCTTTCTTTCCATCTCCTAGAAGCATAGAAGAGTACAGCTTGGAAAAAAACCTTCAGGATTCATGGATTGGGGTTGGACTCAATGATCTTAGTGGTCTTTGTCAGCCCTAATGATTCTATGATTCCAGGATTCTTGAATCAGCACTTAGGTGGTGCAGTAGAAGGACACCACTGCAGTAATCTACGAGAGCCAAACGGAGCTGGGAATAATAAACTGAAGCATTGGAAGATCGCTGTCCAAAGGAAAACGCAGATTATGCAAAAAGAAAAGCTCCTCAACAGTGTGATTTATGAGACTACAAAATAATCACACAAGCAAAATATAGGAAACCCCAAATTAGAGACATTTGAGCATCCAGACACCAGCCAAATACTTTCTTCCTCTTCTCGACTTCCCCAGTTGGCTCTGCAAGACCAGCTTTGTTTTCAGAGTGATTAACGATTAGCAGCAGCAATAACTGTTTTGTTCTGCAGAACAAAAAATGCAGCTGAGACAGAATTCCTGCCTCGGCTTCCTGCTTTCTGTAGGTCCAAACTCTCTGAGCAGCAAAGGCTGCTTACAGGTGGTCACAGCACAAAATCATCAGGAGAATGTTTGCTGATAACGGACCCACCCAGCCATCCTTTCATTGCTGATGTCCCTTCTCTTTTATTTATATTAATGAGCTCCACCCCGAGCAGCTCGCTCTGTGATAAGAATTCAGATAGCCTTCCCTAATTGCATTCTCGTGCATATTAACATGAATTAAACTGTGGATGCGGAGATCTTGCCTTCCGATTTTGTTCTTTTAATGGTTTTTGTTCTGGCTGTTGCTGATGAATAATCCCCGCTTTGGCAATCAAACCAAAGCCGAAAGTGTTTTTCAGACAGTAGATAGAGTTTCCAATGGAACAGCGTTGCCCTTGATGAGATAACCTCCCTGTGCTTCACTGTTTCCTGTTTCTCATTGTCCTTCGAGCTATATATTTATTTATAACCATGAAATTGGACTTTATGTACACAGAAAAACACTGAAATTATATAACCTTATTCTAATGTATAGTAATAAATAGATATGCAGTGATGAGAGGGTATCACTGGAGTTTCTCCTTATAAATATGCAGTGTAGATTTTATCACGTGTTCTTACGCCTCCTGTGAGCTCAAAAAGGGTCTCTGAAAAGAAAACTCCTCCAGTTGTCCCCTTTTCATCCAAAGGAAGAGACAACAATGTATGAACCGTACCACGTGAAGGTCAGTGAAGGAGTGTGCCATGAGCTCAACCAACTTATGGTTGGACTAGATGATCCTGTAGGTCCTTTCCAACCTAATGTATCTATGAATCTACGAAACTTGTCCTCCAAAAATGATACCTTTAGTTTATACATACATATATTGTTTATATGATATTTGTGACATGAATTTACATAATCATAGTGTTACGCTTACCCTCCTACTGATACCCAGACCAGGAAACCTAACATTATTTTGGGTCACTCTGCACTAGGCTGCAGTGCCTGCTGTGCATATGGGGCAGTTATACCCCACGACCATTTTTCACACCACTTTTCAACACTGAGCATGGAAAGTTTGCTTTAGATTACACATTTGGCTGACGAGGGAAAGGATATAAGGCTTCTGTACGAAATGTGCCTTGTAGCAGTAGAGCAGGTTGATGGAGTGACTACAAAATCGCTGGGAAACACATTAAATGGATTAAGAGCTGGCTAACTTCAGGCCTCAAATATAATTACAAACAGAGGAACTTTCTTTGAGTGGGCGTGTGCTTGGAGAGATCCCACAGGGACCGGTTCTTGGCTCTACGCTATTGTAGTTTATCAGCAACTAAGGATAAAAAAACACCTTGAAGTCATTACCAACAGATTCTTCGTATGAGCCAAAGGTTGGGAAAATGGGAAAGAGAAGGAACAGAGGTCAGTGATACAAATGAGTAATTGGCAATTTGGAGGCAAGGAAGTACAGCCAAACGAAGTCACAGGATCAGAGAAAGAAGGCGGTATTCTCCGGGCGGGATCGCAGCGGTGTAAAGCCTTGACTAATAAATACTTGCAGGTCAGAGTGAGCAACCAACTGACCATGAGTGGATCTGATCTGTATACGTAAAAACAGAAGCAATCCAGGGAGAAGAGGAGGATTTTGCTGTCTGAGTATCTTTCCCCAAACTGCTGCCAACGCATCGTGCCCTGCTCTGGCATCCACAAAACAGGCAGGAGGTTGAAAAGCTGGAGGCAATTGGAGAGAGAATGTACACAGAGCTGAGAAGGATGTCTTCCAGAGAGAAATTAAGAGTCTTTCCCTGTTTAGTGAGTCAAAAGAAAGCAAATGGGTGGCTGGATGCTGATCCAAGTGCTTCCAGGGAGAAATCCGCTTTCAGGAGTCATCTTGGTACTAGCAAATAGAAATAGAGGGCCATAAAAGTGATGCCAAGGGTGGAACACTTCTCCTGCATAGACAGAGAGAGCTGGGGCTGGAGAAGACTCCGGGGAGACCCAATGGTGACCTTCCTGTATCTAAAGGGGGGCAATAAGAAAGAAGGGGACAGGCTCTTTACCAAGGCCTGCTGTGATAAGGACAACCTGACATAGCTGTAGGTGTCCCTCTTCATCACAGAGGAGTTTGACTAGATGGCTTAAGGATCCCTTCCTATTCACACATATCTTGTGCCACCAGACCTGGGACTTCCTTAATTTCCATGCTGGGTGCATGCTTTGGCCACATCCTCCGTCCACAGCAGCAAGTCGATCTTCCTCTCACAGAGAAATTTGCAGTGCCTGGTGAAAGCAGAAACTGCAGCACATCCTCATGCCTGCTTGAGCTGGGGACCAGAGGTTCAACGCTGCAAACCAACCTGGCTTTGAGCACAAAAAGTTTGGGTCCAGCATCCTCCAGTTCTGTTTTCATTCTGTGGATTTCATCTTCGTTCTGATCCCGGTGCCAAAGACATTTTGCACTGTTTGAGAGACGTGAATCTGGTTGCCCAGCCCATCTTCTCTCTAAGGAGAAGCTAAACCAAGAGACGAAGGGTAGCAGGCTCAGGCAAGAAAACTGCCGTGCCTTTTCCACAGAAGCAATGCACTGACCAGTTTGAGCAAGAGGAAACGAGGAGTTGGAGAGCAGCAGCACTTCAGGCTGTAGTGCCTCAGAAAGACCTTAAAAAATAATGGTCTTCTACTGCACCTGTACCTCCACAGCATTGATTTCCATGGCCCTTAAACAAACATGGCAGTTTAAGGAGTCACAGAATCATTAAATACGGAAAAGACCTCTAAGACCATCCAGCCCAACCGTCCACCTGCCACCAGTGCTGCCCACAAACCATGTCCACAAGTGCCACACCCACACGCTTCTTGTACGCAAAGGAAGGTCAGATAGGGGTGGCTACGATCAGACAGAATCCATCTGGCTGCAGATGCAGTCCCTCATTTTTCATCTGTTTGTTCCGTGTGTGTGTTTGTTGTTCTTTTTTTTTTTTTTTTTTTTTTTCCTTCAGCTCTACTGGGAGATGGCTGGAAGCACAAAGAGGGGAAAAATCAGTGGTGAATACGTAACAGGAACAATTCGTTCTTGGATTCAGAGCTGTCTGTGGATGATCTGTAAGCCAGTGTGTTGTTCAGTAAAATATGTGACTAGCGATCCCTGCAAGGAGCACGAAGTAATTAATACCTGGAGGTGTTGCTCAAGGCTGTGGGGAAGCGGGATGAAGGTGTAAGAACGTGGGAGAACGGCAGCGTTGGAGAAAAGCCCACACCTTTGGAGGTGGTTTCTCATGGGGGAGCGAGCTGTGAAGAAGGAAGAAGAAGAACAAGGACACGTTTTAAGTGCCTTTAACACATCTCAAGAACGTGTTAAAGAGCGTGTTCCCATACTTCACGAGCAAGCACGATGCTAGCTGCCCTTTTTTAATTGCAGCAAATTATTGGCTTGCTTGAGCTTCCCAAAACCGGCGAAGATTGTTTCACTGAAGAATAATTGCATAAACTGCTTTAATATTCAAGCACACTTGCAGAAGCAGCCATTCTGTCTTGAGTTTTCAACACACTGTTGCTTCTGCTGGTTGAACCTCGTGTTCGCTGCGAAGATCGCTTTCTTACGGCACTTGTGAAAGTTAATACACGAGTGCAACATGTAATCAGAGGTCCCTTCAGTTAATTGCCCACACGGCTGAATCCTGCAAATCTGCTCAGTCACCAAAAGGCAAAACCCGTGCTGTTTGTTTATTTTCCCTTCGGTGGGAACTCGGCTTTCTGCTCATCAGTGAGTGCAGCTGAAACGAATTCATCCCCACAACGGTAAAACAAGTCGTGCTTTCATTTAGCAGCACGTTAAACCGTGCCTGCATTTCAGTCCCCTTGCAGTGTGGTTGCTATGGTATCTGTGGGTGGTGGTGAAGACGACAGGAGATTCTCAACACAAATGCCAAACCACGCTATAATGTATGCCGTGCTGACCTGCTATTAATTAGGTGCCTGCTCTTTTGTCATAAAGAACAGATCAGTTCAACTTTCCCTTCCGTAAGTGATGTGAAATCTGAACCAGCGGTGGCTGTAGGAACATAAATCACAACGACAAACTTTAAAGGCTGGGTTTCTGTGCTGCCAAGCCCTTCCAAAACTCTGCAGGCATTATAGGCAGATGGCAATAAGGTGACGGTCTGCTCTGAAAAGTTGGGCTGAGCACCTGACTGTGGACTTCATTCTAGCAATCCCATCATGTCATAATGTCTAACGACTGTTCGGAATGTATATTGATTAAAATATGAAGTTGTAATTCCCTAAGGGTTTTTTAACAGGGGACAGAGAAAGCTGTAGCAGAAATGGTTATTTCTTTAGTCCCATACTCCTCACTTGCAAGCAATCTGGAAGCTTGTTTTCCCCAACTTTATGAAGAATCAAGCAATGAGAAACATCACTTGGAATCCTTTTCCTTGGGACTATGTCATTTTTGTGCCAAGGGCTGGGGCCATGCAGGGAAGCCATTCTCCACAGTTGTATTCATACGTTTTCCATACATGTGTCCTGCACATGTCTTTGCTTGGGCACGGACAGAAAACTGCTTCGTGAACCTGCTGCTATTGTTTCAATTAGCCGTGCCTTAAGAATATCACAGAACCACAGAGTATCTCAGGTTGAGATGGACCCATAAGGATCACTGAGTTCAACTCCTGGCTCCACTCAGGACCAAACAGAGTTTATGGGTTAGCTACAGTTATTCTAACTCTCACACAGCTCTAGGAGAGTCTTGTGCAATAAAACATGATTTTATAGGATGGAGAAGCTATGGATTTGTGTTTTCTACTCCAGCAATGCTGGAAACATCCTGGTTGGGAACCATCCCACTGGCTGGTGCCTTTTTGCTCCACGGAAAGATACCAGGAGTAACCTGGGCACACGTTTCTGAAACCACTGTGGAATCGTAGAATCATTAAAGTTGGAAAAGACCTCCAAGATCGCCTAGCACTACCACCCACCTACCACCAATACTGCCCACTAAACCATGTCCCTGAACTACATCCACCCTTTCCTTCAACACATCCAGGGACGGTGGCTCCACCGCTTCTCCAGGCAAGTGCAGGACCCGGCATTTTTGTCCTGTTGAACTTGGAAGTGATTACCAGCAGGAGAGTTGAGTGTGCTGGCACCAGGCTCTGAAAACTGAGCTTCCGTGATGCTTGTGGCAGGTGAGAAAGGCGATGATTAAGACGTTGCCTGCTGATCACATTGGCAAGAGAAATGCTGCAGAGTTCAGCAGAGGATACAGAGCCAGATTTCAGGTGCCAAGGGTTGTCTTCCCGTCTTCCCTGGATTGTTTTCTGCCCTACAGGTCCTGACAAAGGTCACGGCTGGGACACGGCCATTTCCGTCAGCCCCCAGCCATATAACGAGCCCGAGCAGGAAATTCTGGGGCTGTTCACTGGGTGCACGGGGGCAGCCAGAGCTTTTCTTGTTCTGTATACTAATTTCAGCTCATCTGGCATTTTTCATTCAAGAGCATTAACCTACAGCCTAACATTATGCACTATATGCTCTTAAATTTTTATTTAGTTATGTGCACTTCAGAACAAATGGGCTCTTTCTTCCCCTGATATATCCACACAACTCCTCTCAGCTCTAATGGGATTTACATGGGTTTATCAAGTGACAATCAAAGCTTACTCTTCAGCCCCTGCTAACATTTTCTATGTAATTTCCTGCCTTTCTAATGCACAGGGAGCAGAACTTTGTGCTGTTAAGTGCAGTGCAACGGGAAAAAAACATTGAAGGTCAGAGCTCATCTTTACCCATGGAAACCTGTTACACGCACAGCTCCTTTTTGAAGTGTTGCGCTGAACCATACAGAATGAAGCAAATCAAAGTGAAAACTGCTTTAAAAGTTAGTCTCCTTCTGGCTCTACACAGATCCTTTGCAGAATCTGAGTGTAGTTGAGCCGAAGTCCTTGTAGAGTCCCATAAGTGACACATCTGCGTGACCCAAGGGATGGAACAGCTCCGTCTGAGGACAGAGCTGGGGCTGTTCGGTCTGGAGAAGGGAAGGCTGCAGGGAGGCCTGAGTGCGGCCTTTCAGTATCTAAAGGGGATCTGTAAGAAAGAAGGGGACAGACTCTTTAGCAGGATCTATTAGGATAAGGGGGAATGATTTCAAATTAAAAGGGAGGAGCGTTAGACTGGATATAAAGAAACTTTTTACAGTAAGGGTAGTGAGGCACTGGAACAAGTTGCCTAGAGAGGTGGTGGATACTCTGACCCTGGAGATGATTCAAGATCAGCCTGGACTGGGTTCCGAGCACCCAGATGTAGCTGTAGGTGTCCTGCTCACTGCAGGGGGGAGTTGGACTAGGTGGCCTTTAAGGATCCCTTCCAACTCAAACAGTTCTGTGATTCAGTGATTCCGTATTGGAGGGGGCAGCAGGCTGGGAGGGACCGTGCTCCTTTTGGAGAGGAATATATGGAATCATAGAACACCCCAAGTTGGAAGAGGCCCACGAGGATCATTGAGTCCGACTCCTGGCTCCACACAGGACCACCCAAAAATCAGACTCCAGGCCTGAGAGCATTGTCCAAATAGCTCTCCGTGTCCAGCAAGCTCAGTGCTGTGACCCCTGGGAGGCCCAGCCACCCTCTGGTGACAAATCTTTCCCCCGCAACCAATCTCAGCCTACTCTATTGCAGCTACGTGCCATTCCCTCAGCTCCTATCTCTGTTAGCAGAGAGCAGAGCTCAGTGCAGTCCTTCCTCTCCCTGTGAGGAGCTGCAGGCCGCCGCGAGTCCTCCCCTCAGCCTCTGCTCTGTGCTGAACAAAGCCAGGGACCTCAGCTGCTCCTCACAGATCTCGTCTTCCAGACCCACACGTGCCTGCAGCCTCCCAGCGGGCAGGCATGAAGCAACAAGCCCTTCAAGCACTGTTGCCAAAGCACTTCGGTGCCCGGAGGAACCCACTGCGAGAGGCTGAGCACGGGGCTCCTCTCAGAGCCGGCCTTCAGGGCAGGAAAGTGCATGAAACAGCCCAAACACATTTTATACGTATTTTTCAGCTCAGAGCCTCAGTATTGCCCTCCACCACAGCAGAAGAGGCTTCTGAAGGAGGAAGCTGAGCAGAAGGAAGTGTGGAAATGCACTAACACAAAGTCCGTCCGCACGCCGAACCACCACCCAGGGAAAATCAGATCAGCTTCAGCAGTACCACACAGATTTCAGCTCACTGGAAAAATCGAAAAGGAAAAACCTCACGGGGTGACCGCTTCGGGGTGAATTTGTGCCAGATGATCACCAGCAGCTCACTACAATTCCAGGGACCGCCGCGTGATCGCTGGGGTACTGCAACACGGAGAAGCAGCGCGATCTGCTTTTATCCAGAGACAGAAAGTAAGCAGAGGAGAGGGCTGGGTTTTTCACACTGGTACTGGAAAACTCGCTCGCTCTACAGGGAATGTCACACAGGCTCAGCTGCAGGCAGATACAGCATCCCACACACATACCAACACATACGCAGGGAGCACACGCAGCATGCAAACACCCTGCAAGCCCAAATAAATACCTCGAAAATCAGTTGTGCTCCGGGGGAAAGAAAGTGCCTGCCCACACACAAAATTAAGAAGTTCATTAGTGTTTAAACATTTCCTCGCAGCTTTGGTACTGCTGCTGCTCCAGTGAGTAAAAAACTAGCAAGAACGAGGGACTGAACGGGAGAAGAATGACAGTGGTTTTCAGCAGCTAAGATAAATGATAAACACAAACCATAGGATCGTTAAGGTTGGACAAAAAGACTAAGATCGCCCAGTCCAACTGTCAACCCACCACCAGCACCATATTAACTTGTGGTGCTACAATGCTGTTTTGTCATCTCTTTGAGTGCCCCCAGTCCATACAGTGCGGGGCGAAATCAGCATTCTCTGAGGTACTCTGCTGCTGTTCTCACTCTGCCCCTGCTGTTACTGTGCAATTCAGTGTGAACAGACGCATGGCTGGAACAAGGAGAGCTTTATACCTCTCTCCCCACAGCTTGGGCTTTTGGATCTGCCTTTTAATAAAAGTTTTTGAACACACTGGCTCTTATTTTACTTCTTTTTTACAGTTTTCTTGTTGTCTCCAATGGCACAGAAGTTGCACTTCAGGTAGTGAAACCACATGTTTCTCTTTCCAGGCCTCTAGGGGTTTAGGTGAGAGATGTTTCTGCATCCAGCAACGTGTCTAGCGTGTCAAAATGGAAAGATCCTTGCGTTAGACTTTTAAAAAAGGTGGTGGGAGTGCTTCCAGACTGAAATAATCTATTATCAGAATACGCACGCTCCGAGGTAAGAGTCTCAGAAATAGGGCCAAAGCTTTATAGGAACGTGCAAGAAGGATAGAGAGGAAAAACATCCCCCGTTCAAAGCTTACTAATTGCTGCCTGCATTACAGTTGTGACAGCCTAGCATTTTACAGCTCGTTTCTCTTAACAGCTGATAAATGGTTCAGTTCTATGTGCTATTCCCTGTCTAGAGAAGTTCACTTGCGTCAACAAAATAAGATCCATGTTCCCCGAGCGCAGCTGCAGCAAGGCGGCTGCCTGCCGGCGGCCCCTATTAAATCCACCTCTACTGCTTCTCTTCCAGCTTTGCTGTGGGCTCATTTCCCGACCTTGGGCGTGATGTTTCACCTGCTGAGGTGCCACGAGACTCACCAGGAGAGCGAGCCCAGTCTCCATTGCATTCCCTCAGGCTGGAGACAAAAGCCAGGGATGGGATCACTTGGGCTGCTGTCAGTGAAGACTCGGAATCCCAAAACCAAAGTAGAAGGGACTCTGCCTTCAGGGAACTGGAAGCCTCAGAGGACTGAGGATGCTCAGTTTATCGGTCCAAATGTGATACTCCAGGCTCCTGTGCCAGGAATTACAAAGCACTGATTCACACTGTTTGTATTTATTCTTTTTTTTGCAATCATAGAATCATTAAGGTTGGAAAAGGCCATTAAGATCCTCCAGTCTGAGCATCAACCCATCGCCACCACGCCCACTAAACCACGTCCCTGAGGGTGCAGAGCCTGTTGGGAGGATGTTGGAAGACTTCATAGAAGAAAGGGAAATAAACATACACAACTGTCCTTACAGTCCTCTAGGAGTGTATTTTTGGAGCAAACAAACCCAATCACTACCACAGTTTTTTTTTTTTATTTCAGAGGGAAGTATCTGAATCTGAAGGACAGCTGAGACTGAACTAATGCTTGTGTGTTGTGGATGCTCAAGGGAGAGGACCCGAAAGTGAACAGGGAGCTAAGTAATTTAGGAGGGCGGAGGCACCTAGAAGGGAGAAAGAGGAACTGGCTGCCAAGACACTACCTTGGGAAAAAAGCAAAGACAAACAACTCCGTGCACATGGACAAATGTAGGGTGGAGACTGAAAGGTTTCTAATTGGTGGCTAGTTTACTCTACGCCCTAGGACTGGAAAATTAACTGTTTTGTGGTTGAATTCCATCAGTTCAGGATCAAGGCAGCTCACAACGGTGCACTGATGACTCATGAGCTCCCTCCAGGCACCGGTGCCTCTGGCCACGCTCTTTGTAGGGTGGTCCTAATCCATGTGCTGCAATACTTTGCTCAGGAATAGGTCCTCAAGCCTAAAAGTTTCCTTTTATAGAAACAATAGTGAATATTAAGTAATAGTTGATAACAGTAATAATGAATATTTCAAAGCAAATTGAATAAAAGTGTGAGATAGAGGGCTCGTTCCCTAGCTAGGATGAACAGGGACAGCTCTACTCACTTTTGTGGCCACAAACAACGCAGAATTTGATTCAGGTCAAATTGTTCACTGAAAAAGGACCTATCTTCTTATGGACTGTGAGTATCATTAGCTCCTTCCTTAGGCTGCTCGTCCAAAACACTTACTGCTGAAAAAGAGAGGAAGAAGGATGAATCACTACAAAGCTGCAAATATTTGGCTGGTTTAGCAGTAGTAAAAGCCACTCTCCTGTAGTAATCTCTTCCTCTGTGGGCTCGCTTCAGCTTATTTTAGCTCATGAATGAACGTATCAAGTATGTCCCTTGAAATTCAAGAAACAAATACTTTCAATAGAATGAACATGCGAAATAATGAAGGAATTTCGGTCTATGTGCCTAAAAATAAACACGACCAAGCCTGTGTTTCAGGACATCGGATATTCCACAGGTGACTTTGCAGTAATTCTGGTACTTCACACTACAGCTGCAGCGCAAGGAACACAGCAGAAGCCTAATGAACTCTAAAACAGTCCTTATTTATTGCAGTAAATAGTCTACTGCTTGTAGTATTTCGACTGAGGGAACATTGTTGGATAGGGTAGCTTAAAATAACGCCACTATAGCTATTGGCAAGGCTGGATGTGGCTCTGGCCTGCCTGCTCTAGTGGTTGGCGACCCTGCCCACGTCAGGGGGGTTGAAACGAGATGATCTTTGAGGTCCTTTTCAGCCCAGGCCATTCTATGAGTCTATGATTCTACTGGATGTGTTCTTTTAAATTCTGCTTCCTGTGGCTGACTTCTCAGGCAGAGATTGACTGACTGACAGGCAGAGATTGACAGTCCCTGCATCTCTCCACACAACAACTGGGGCTGTGAACCTGCTCCTAACTTCTGCTGGATGTAAAGAAAGCACTCTCCAACTCTTCTCTAGTTTGAGAGAAAAGACGCTCTCTCCATTGCAAAGAAATGGCAGATAAAAATCAGAACTCCACTTCAGTGCACGAAACACTGAAACTGAGCTACTTTGTGACAGAAGACATTGGGGGGAAGGTACAGAATTGCTCTGAGCCTTTCCAACTCCACAAGAGACTACTGATGGTAAGACTGAACAAACGTATTTCAGATCCAAACAGCTACAATCATCAAATCGCTGATTTTATCAACAGATATTATGAGGTCTTGTGAAAGAGGAACTTATCCCACAGTCCAGCAGTGCTTAAAAATCAAGTTGCACTGCTTTATGGTTAAAAAAGCTGCAATCTGTCTCCATCTAAAAAAAAAAAAAAAAGAAATCTCCTTTGGAATGAAATTAAAGAGCCCACAAGCTCGGTTCCAGCTATACAGCACTGCTAAGTAAAACTTCGCATGGCTTGGCAAACTCAAAATGGAACTGGAAGCCAGAGACTCCAAAGGGACCTTCAGTGATTTCTTTTTTTTCCTCATCTATAAATATTACATTATAATATCTCTCTACAGCATACACAAGCATTTTGCAGAGATTCGGGGTTGGTCCAAAGGCCACCAACGTCAGTGAGAGATCTTCTGCTGATCTCTGCAGTTGCCTCCCAGCTGGGAAGCTGCAGGCACTGCACGGTGAGCACACGTTCACTCGGCATCCGCAGCAGCCAATGCATCGCTTCAGCTGCCAACAGCACAGCACAGACACAAAGGGTGTGATAACAGATGTACTGCCTGCGTGTCCTACAGTCACACTTCTGTGCTCCTGGGATTAATTGCAGGGGTTGGAAGGGACCTCCAGAGATCATCCAGTCCAAACCTCTGCCAAAGCAGCTCCCCAGCCCAGGTTGCACAGGTAGGCGACCAGGAAGGTCTTGAATGTGAAGGAGACTCCACCACCTCTCTGTGCAGCCTCTGCCAGTGCTCCGTCACTGCACTGTGAAGAAGTTCCCACCCGCATTTGTGGAGAACTTCCCATGCTTCAGTTTGTGGCCATTTCCCCTCATCTTATTGCCACACACTGCAGAGAAGAGTCCGGCCTCGTTAAGCTCAGAGCGCGATCCAGGTGACTACAGGCGTATATAAATCAGGACAAGATGCTGATTGCCCTCCTCTGCTTCAACTCGACCTGTTTGAATGAAGAAACCTCCATTGCAGATGCTTCGCTCAGATCAGCCCTGCCTCATCTTTTGACAAGGCATTTCAGACCTGTTGCACGCCGCAAAGCTCCCAACAGATATGAAGAGAAGGGGCATGCAGAAGGCACAAACCCACGTTGTGGTGTCTCTGTTCATTGCAGGGGAGTTGGATTAGATGGTCCTCAGAGGTCCCTTCCAACTCTAAGGATTCTATGAAGCACATCCCAACACACGACACGAGCACGCGATGTGCTCATGCTGAAGCTCACAGCCTCCTAAGGTCTCCTCTGAGAAGCTCCGTACCTGGGATGAATAACTGCTTTTTCATGTCATCTGAAACCTAATGCAGAAATTGCAGGAATCTACGCAGTGTACAACCACACAAGCTCAGACCTTCTAAATGCAAACCTTCTCTAAAACGTAGAGCTGCTCTGATTTAGAGCTCATAGTGCTGGAATGAAATCCTGCTTTCTGCACTAGGTACACGCGTTTGAACGGACCCCCTCCAAGCAGTGTGAAATAACCACAGTGCCGCAGCGTGCACGCCACGTGCTTTCACAAATCACGTTGTACTGCAGCAATTGCTCTAGTCTGCTCATTAGCCAAGACAATCGCTGTTAAAAATGCCAGAAGCTTCTGGAAATCTCACATTCTCAAGACCGAGATCGCTGCTCTTTAAAGCATACAGAGAGCTGCATAAAAGGAAAAGCTGGAAGCAGCCCCTTGCTGCAGGAAGGGGAGGTGCACACACCCAACAGCCCAGGTGTTGATACCTGGAAGAAACACTGCCAACAGCGCACAGCTCTTCGGTTGCCTACCCAGACATTTCAGCTCGTGCCTTGAGAGGCTCAAGGAGCAATTTTGCTTAGAAATCACACCAGTGACAAAAAATATGCCTTCACAGGCTTTGTTTTTACTACATTCTGGTCACATTTTAATCAGAGTAAAAGACAGCACTGCAGTGTCTAATAACAGGAACTTGAAAGATCTTTTCCTGCTTGGTAAATAAACAAAGCAGCTCAGTTTGGAGCTAGTTTAACATCAACAAATACGAAAAAAAAAAAAAAAAAAGCTGATGCAGGAGCCAATCTAGCAACATCAGAACAGAACAGCAAGGAAATATTGGCCACTTCCTTAAGCACAATTCCAACCTTTCCCTGAAACTGTACAAGTTTTATTTCCCAAGCTACAGATCACAGAATCACAGCATTGTAGGGGTTGGAAGGGACCTCCAGAGAACATCCAGTCCAACCCCCTGCCAAAGCAGCTCCCTAGCCCAGGGTGCACAGGTAGGCATCCAGGCAGGTCTTGAACGTGAAGGAGACTCCACCACCTCTCTGTGCAGCCTGCGCCAGTGCTCCGTCACTGCACCGTGAAGAAGTTCCCATTCACATTTGTGTGCAACTTCTTATGCTTCAGTTTGTGGCCATTCCCCTCGTCCTATCACCACACGCTGCTGAGAAGAGTTCAGCCTCGTCCCTTTGCCTCCCGCTCCATAGATATTTATAGATGTGGATCAGGTCCCCTCTGAGTCTTTTCTGAAGGCTGAACAGACCCATGTCTCTCAGGCTCTCCTCATAAAGGAGGTGTTCCACGCCATCTCTGCAGCCCTCCGCTGGAGAATAACAGGGTTGGGGAAGCAACTGCGTGAAGACAGAGAAAAAAAGACATCGAAGACACTTCAGTGTTCAGCCAGCTTCATCCTCCTTCGTGTAACACCCGGCATCTTTCACAGCTCCGGAGTTACTACGCCTATTTAACAGATTAGAACTGGGGGCAGCAAAACACTTAATGACATTAAACCCCCAAGGATGTTCACAGCAGAAAAAAAGCCCAAGACCACACCTCTTCTAACCTGTGACCTCGCTGACCACTTGATTCCTTTTGACAGTCGTAATTCGGTGCATTCACTGTTTCTTTGTCTCTTGCTGCTTCTAAAGCACCTTTTAGTCAGTGCTATAGTTCTGTTACAAAGCTGGAGAGTCACACTTGCTAACTGCATCAACAAAAACTAAAATACTGTGCTCTTTTTTGAGGGGAGAGTAACATTTTCAGGAACAAATTTGTATGGAAAGATGAATTACTATATAGTATTTATATATAAACATCATAAGATAGTATTTATATTAATGAAATATAAATATTAAGACAGGGATCTCCTAGAAGTCCAGCAAAAGGGCCACAAAGATGAGAGGAGGAAGAAAGCAGTAGGCTTAATTCAGCTAGAAGGGACCTACGAAGCATGAAATCACTCCTGTGTGTGCCATGAACAACCCCATTTAGTCCTCCAAAGCAAAGCACGTTGATTTAGGTCCGACCACAGGCCTTCTCTCTTCCTTTTTTGGTGCAGTACTTTTCCCACAGAGTAAATAAAGTCAAGTGTGGTATTGTGGTAGTCAGATACCAAAGCACTTCACAGAGCAGCTTCAGAAGAGGCAAAGTTGCTGAGGCTGAACTGGGAAAACCAGTAGGTAGAACTGAAGGTGTAACGCTTCAAAAAGGACAATCTTCTCCAGGCTCTCCCAGCCTGTAAAATCCAGCAAGAAAAGTATTTTCCAATGTACCACTGTCTTCTAAACGTTATCCGGTAAGGTATTTATATTTTATACATTCAGAGTCTCTTGTAAAAAAATAAATGTACAAGAGTGGCTATCCTTTCTCTTGAGAATCCTAAATGATAATAAATTATCAATGTGTAATTAGGCAACTGAAGAGTAGGAACCTGAACTCAAGAAAATAATAGTCTTCTTCTATTCTGTTTCCATTCCGTCTTTCAGAGAAGTAAAGGATGACAAATGTAGAGGTATGACAGACAACTTCCACCTAGAGATGCTTTTTAAGGCTGACTTAAAGTGATGAGGTCATTCATTCAGTGTTTCCCAAGTAATGACTTCATTTAGACAGCAGGGACTCCCCATGCAGCCATCGTAGAATAAGTTCAGGTCATAAACACCGGTCAGCAATTTCTTGACTACAACTTAAAGTGACTGTTTTTTAACAAGTGGAAAACGTAACGCAAGAGGATTGTCTCTGAAACAGAATACAGGATTGGAAGAACTAATTGCTCCACCCTAGAACCAAGTGCTAGAATGTGTTCCCTTCAGCACTTCCCACTCTGCAATGCAGCTATCAAAGATAAAGGCACCTGGTCCAACAGAACAACTTCAGCCTCTATCCAGCAGTCAAGCGCCAAGGAAGAAAAATGTCTGTGGTCACAGCTGAAGTAAAGATGGAGAGAACCCTAAAACTCAGAGATAAGGTATAGGGAACAAGTACCAGTCCTATACTGCACTCCTAAAATCCAAACCAACACGGCATCGAAGTCCTCGTGATGCTGGGACAGATGCTATGATGACTGGTCATATTGTCTCAACTGTCACAACTCCGTCCACCTACAATTAAAAATAAGCTGACAGCAAAGTTGTAGAAACCAGAACTGAATGGAAAGTAGAGCTAGTATGGCAAGAATCAATATTTACACAGATTGCAGACTGCTGAAAATGAGACTGGCCAGCAGTGATCATCAATACCCACAGGAAAAAAAATACTCTGTGTATTTGCATCTGTGTTTCATCTACAAAATACTCCTCAGCAGCCACCTTCCCTTCCAGCTGGACAGTGTCGCTCTGGAGAGCGGGAGGATTACATCTATACATTCATGTCTGACTGCTATACGTGTGTTGAAATTTGCACGAAGTACAAGAACGCCTTTGATCAAAAACACCGCACACATTCTACACATCAAGGGGCTCTACAGGAGAAGTGTAAGCTCCCCAAAGCAGCTGGAGGGATTTGGGGAGGGATCTGACAGAGAACAGAGTGATGGCGCTGCTGTCACCGCTTCTGCAAAACGCCGACTTGATCTGAATGATGACAAAGAATAGAACTGCGCAAGGACGCAATAAAAAATGAGCCCTTTCAATGCACAGTTCGACCAACTGAAAATGTTAAGTGTCGCGGGCTGGCTCAGAACTGGAAAAGTTGGATGTTCACTGGGAAAGCCACCGAGAGTGCTCCTAGCTTTCTGGGAGTTGGAATTAAACCCTGGCTAAGTAATCCAGTGTGAGGTCTTTCCCTTCTTTCCAGAAGGCAAAGCCAGCAGTGAGGACGTTTTGATATCCTAGAAAGCTAAATGAACTTATTGATCTCCTACTCCTACCTGGTCACTATGCTGGAAGGCCAGGTGGGGTGGCCCGTGTTGCCAACAGAAAACAAAGTGGCTTGTCTCCACAAAGTACGCTGTGCAGCTTCCCCTTGCTGACATGTCTTCTTTCAGACAGTTAGCACAGAATCACAGAACTGTAGGGGTTGGAAGGGACCTCCAGAGATCATGGAGTCCAACCCCCTGCCAAAGCAGCTCCCTAGCCCAGGGTGCACAGGTAGGTGTCCAGGTGGGTCTTGAACACCACCAGAGAAGGAGACTCCACCACCTCTCTGTGCAGCCTGTGCCACTGCTCCGTCACTGCACTGTGAAGAATTTCCCACACACATTTGTGTGGAACTTCCTCTGCTTCAGTTTGTGGCCAATTCCCCTCATCCTATCACCACACACTGCAGAGAAGAGTCCAGCCTCATCCCTTTGCCTCCCACTCCTTAGATATTTAGAGATGTGGATCAGATCCCCTCTGAGTCTTCTTTTCCACAAGAATGTTTCGTTTTTTTTTTTTTTCTTTTTGTTTTTTTTTTAATTATTTTTTTTATTTGTTTGCTTCCCATTGGGAAATCTAGGAGATCATTACTGCGCTTCTAATTAAGACATTAACATTTGCTTTGGAGGTTTTAGTTCATAACAGCAAGTCATCAAATGGGTCCCCCAGCCGCTAATTAGTTTTTTTTCCACAGAAAATTTTCCTGACTCTGCACAGTTCTGCTGATTTCCCGCGGAACTCTCCTTAACAATTTCTTTGTGGTTCTTTTATTTTTTTTTTTTTTTATTTTGTTGCCTTACGTTGTACGGATCTGTATGTTCAAACCATTGGGCTGCACAGACCGCTGTGCTCATCCTCCACCTGTGAGCAATGATTCACTGCTCAGTGCAGGACCGGATCCCTCAAGCTATTCCATGCCCTTGGCGCTGTTTTTAAAAATGGAAAATCCCACGTGAAAAAAAAGAAGAAAATTGCAACAGATTGCAACTGCAGTAAGATGGGCATCCTTATTTCACCTATAGAGCAGGTATGGACTCCCTGCTTTCCATTCAGCAGAGTACACACTTGTGTAGACTCCCTGTGAACGTAGTTGAAGCCTTCTTAATCTGTGCTTGATGCGAATGATTTAAAAAGCACTTCTTCCTCTTGTGATGAAGAACGTTACTGTGTATTTTATGAAATATTTAACATCTCGCCATTGTCTCCTTTTTTTTTTTTCCTAAATCCCCCTGCATTTCACTGTCACAGCTTGAAGCAGTCCTGCAGTACAGAGCTACCTGTCTCCTGATCACTCCGGTTGCTTTAATGAATATTTACCACCCTGCAGAAAAGCCTGACTGCAGCTGTGCTCCCAAACACCGGAAAGAACTGGGTCTTTTTAAAGCCATTACTCCATCATTCAATAAAAGGAAAGACACAATACACGGTGCACGACAATGAAGCTTCCTACCTTTTTGTTTATACCAGGGCAGCACAGGTTTAATAACTGCTGCAAACTGAATGAGATAATGGCGTAGGATAGATAAATAACATTAGTATTTGACAGAATGCTTTACCTCAATATTATTCGTTCAGTAATGACTTAAAAAGGGATGGTCTCATCTCCATCTACCAGTTACCTCCATGGAGACAGAGCTGGCAAGAAAACTGTTCTACTTTTCTGCAAGAAATTTCAAGAATGAAGAGAAAACAATAATCTTGTAAGACTGGGGTGAGTGTCACATCCCATAAAAGGTTACCTCTGTAAGCGTTTGGGCTAATTACCCAGGCTTTCCAGGAGTCAGCTGAGAAAAAAAGATAAAATCAGAGAGCAATTCATTGTTTTCTTGGTAGGTAGGATTGATGAACTTCTGAAGTGCCCGTCTTTCTCAAAGGCAGTAAGTCTGAACGGGAAACTGGAGTTAAGAGGAGGAAAAACAGAGCAGAGATCTCAAACTGGTGATGCCTTATGGTCCATAGAGAAACAGTGAGTACCACTGTACTCACGACTCTTGACTTTTTACTGAAGTTCTCAGTCTGGCTAACTACGTCACCTGCTATCAGATACACACTTCGACACAGCTCCCCTCCCCCATTCCAGTTTCAATCATCAGCGTTTATGGAACTTCCTCTACATTTGTCTTTGGACATCTTTGGACAAAGGCTGAGACGAAGGAAAAACAATGAGTAATTGGAATCAAATGCTTGGACAAGTCATTTAGTGTAATTCCCTATCACCATATCATAAAAATTCACAAAGTTCCATTTTCTCTTTCTAGTATTACACCACCCCTCCCTTCCCTTCATATTACACAGAAAATACACGCCTGCTTTTACTCATGTACTTCCTTCCATTTTTTTCTATCCCAGTCCTCAAGAGAATTCTATTTTTTCCTGCGTGTTACTGTGAACATCCTCTTTATTGAAAGCCTCCCAACTTTCTGTCATCAGTAATTTTAATTAGCACATTTCTACCTTTTCTGGCAAGAGCATCAATAGTGATTCTCAGACCAATAATTATAAAATAACTGAAATCATTCTTCCTTCCTTCCTCCATTTCTGTACAGTGATCCAGCTTCAGTTGAAAGAGTAGAGCGTACTTGCTATCTGGTTTAGCCTACAAGTGCCAGGCAAAGGGCTCTCCCAGGAGCCTGACAGATTCATGCACAAACCTTCTGGGCTAAGGAAGAGATCGAGCCTCCCATTTTAGTTTTTACTTTTTTTTTTTTTTTGCAACCATTCTAATAGCCCAGCTCTTCTATAAAAGGTAGACAGCAATGCCACACTTGAGTTTAAAACATAGTTTTTAGGACTTGCTTTTATATGGTGTTGTATCACGTACCGATAGATCAGCTTGGGATATGTTACAGAATCAGAGGTAAGGATCTAGGATCTGCTCAAGCCAGGGCTGCCTGGGACAAGGAGAAGTGCGAAAGCACAACTCAAACACTACTAAAGGTAGGGGGTGTAATAATAGGGACTTTTAAAATGACTGCTTCAGACTTTAGATGTTAAATACATTCAATGACCGATAAGCATGTGAGCGTGTAGTCATGTGTAAGCATTTTCCTGAAAGAGAACATACCCAGTCTTGAAATAAGAGAGCAATCAAGCCAACCAGTGCCACCATGGAAAAGAAGTCAGGTCAGAGACCCCAGAACAAACTTGTCTGAAGGTACTTTCGCGTCTCCCTGCAACTGGTATGCCCAGTTACAGTCACAAAATCATTTAGATTGGAAAAGACCACCCCAACCATCAGGGAGGTTCAGGCTGGGTAGCAGGAAAATGTCCTTCACCAGGAGGGTGGTCAGACACGGGAACAGTCTCCCCAGGGAAGTGGTCACAACACTGAGCTTGCTTAAGTAGCATCTGGACAATGCTCCCAGACACATGGTGTGATTTTTGTGTAGTCCTGGGCAGAGTCGGAGTTGGATTTGATGATCCATGTGGGTCCCTTACAACTTGGGTTATTCTATGACTATGTGATCCTTATGGGTCCCTTCCAAATTCGGATAGTCTATGATTCTACCAACTCCACCACTAAATCATGTCCCTCAGTGCCACATCCACTCACCTCTTAAATACCCTCAGGGATGGTGACTCCACCGCTTCTCTGGTCAGCCTGACCCAATCATAGAGTCATTACAGTTGGAAAAGACTTCTAAGTCCACACGTCAACTCATGACCACTATACCCACTAAACCAAGTGCCTCAGTGCCACATCTACACGTCTCTTGGACACCTCCAGGGTTGGCGACTCCGCCATCGTCCATTCCAACGCATTATCACTCTCTCAAAGATTTTTTTTTTTTTTCCTAATTACCAACCTGAACCTCCCCTGAGGCAACTTAAGGCCACTACATACGCCATTATCTTTTCACAGGTGTCAAGTGATATGACACAAGGAAACTGTGTCACGTAGCTCCCAGAAGTGTGGTAACGCACTGGAACAGGTGGTGGTGGAGTCACCAACCCTAGAGCTGTTCAAGAGACGTGCGGATGTAGCACCGAGGACCATGGTTAGTGGGCATGGTGGGGATGGGTCAGCGGGTGGACTGGATGATCTCTGCCAACCCTACTGACGGAAGGGCTGCAGCCTCCCCTCACAAACACGTAGAGAGCAATGACATCCCAACCTTCTCCAGCTCCAACAGCCCCAGTTCCTCCAGCTGCTCCTCATACATACTGTGTTTCCACTCCCCCACCAGTTCATCCATCGCTGTTCTCTCGCAGAAAGTCACACAGACCCCGAGAACGCGAGCTCGAGCGCCCCTGAGACACCGAGAGGAGGACGACGGGTTAAAGCCGCCCTCCTTGCCGAGCTCGCCCCTCAGCCCCGAGCGATCGCTCCTCGGGGAAGGCAGCGAAGACCGAGCAGCACCCGGCTCCCCTCACAACACCGGGAGCGCGGGCAACGGCTCCGCCACCTGAGGCGCCTGCGCGGGCGGGGCGGGAGCTCCCACCTCCTCGGTGCGAGGGGCGGCAGCCTGACCCCCTCCCCCCTCCCCCGCAGCCATGTTAGCGCGGGGAGCGAGGGAGGGAGAGGGCAGCGCGCATCCCATGGTGCAGCGCGCCGGGAGGGCGGGGGAGCGGCCTGGAGTGGCCGGGGCAGGGAGGGAAGAGGAGAGGGGGAAGCCGTCGTCCGTGCTCATCTCCGCCGCGCGGAGCCGCAGAGAAGCGGGGCGGGAAAGCGGCGGGGCGGGGATCGCCTCACGGCGCGGTGAGTGCGTGAGCCGGGGGCACTGAGCAGCGGGGTGAGGCGGCCCCGGCTTACATAACGGGGAGGGGGGGGGGTCCATGAGGGAGTTGCCTGAGGGAGGGGGGGGGGGGGGAGGAGGAAGAGGAGGAGGATTTGTGGGTGGGGGGGCTTTCCTTCCGCACCCCGCATCTCCTCGGGGGGTATCGCTGTGCGAGCGGAGGCTGCGCAAGGATTTTCCCCCCCCCCCCCCCCTCCCCCCCATCCCTTCTCCATTGATGGTGGTGGTGGTGAAAGGGAATGGGGAGAGCTGCGGGCGTGCTGCATCCCTGCCGGGCTCCCCTCCCTGCCGCCGGATGTGGAGCGGAGCGGGACGGTCCGTCAAGTAAACAAAGGGGAAAAGGAAGGGAGGAATGGAGGGGGGAGGTTTGCCGCCCCCCCCCCCCCCCCCCCCCCCCCGATGTGCGGCCGCCTCTCAGCTCCGTGTGAAGCGGTTGAAGCTTTTATCATTATAGTAATTTTTTAACGCGTAACGGCAATCAGCTCACCCGTTCCCCTTCCCAAACTTTCCTCCCGTTTTGGAGCGGGACGGGCAGTGTCTGATTTTTTTTTTTTAATTGTTATTTTTATATTCCCTAACCCGGCCAGGCTCGATTGAAACGCTCTGAAGGCAGAGTTATCCCCGCAGGCCCTCGCTCCGCTGTTGGAGTCGGCCGTGTCGGCCCTCAGCTCCCTTCTGGATGCGGATAATAGAGGCCAGGAGGAAAGTTGTCTCGGAAGGAGAAGCGCTCTGGGTTTGCTGCTGGGGGAGGAGGGATGCGAACGTGTAAATGGAAAAGTCCCGCATTCCTCCCAGCTAATCTGCCGTTAGCATCTCTGCTTTTATTAAACCTGGGGAAGGTCAAGAGCGCAGCTGGGTTGGGGCCAGAAAATGTAGTTACGCGGCTGTTCAGAACAGCTTGTTACCTTAGTGATGTTGCCCGAGTCCGAAATTCCCCCGCTTCCTTTCCCCACCCATCTCCTTTCGGATTCCCTCTGCAGTTACCACGTCCCTGTGTTGTCGGAACACCTTTGCTCCTCCGCTGTGGTCTGCAGGATGAGGGCCACAGCCTTTGGGTTTCTGGAGGTTTATAGCAGAGATTCCGTAAAGTATGTGTATTTAATAAGTTTATATTATAACCCTGAGGTGCTGTTAAGAAGAACAAAAAAAGAAAAGGGAGGAGGCACTTCTCTAGTGGCTCTGAAACGTTTTCTCTCTGAGGACTGTACCCTCTTGAGTAGCATTTTTCAGTAGCCAGAAATCTGTCCTCTGTGCTGTTACATTTTAAATCCAGTTTTTGTTGGTCGATGTTGAGCTCGGGTTGATGCTGGTGTTTTTTTTTTTTAATTACAAAGGCTAAAACTTCCCACCCCCAAAGGAAGATGGGACTGTACTTATTTGGCAGAAGCTCTAAGCTTTATTCAGCCTTAGGTATTAATAAAAGTGCAGAGCCTGTGTGGTTGACATAGCGATCAACTGGTAGCGTCGGCACTGCAGCGCTTCACCCAGAAATGAGTGTTCTCAGAATAGCTCTCTTCTATCTTGAGGGTGTGATTTGCTGAAAGGGCTTGAAGAAAAAAAAACAACGTAATTTCTAGAGATCTGATGCGGTGATGCAACTCTGCTTCAAAGTGGTTGCACGTTGTTGAAAGGACTTCTTAAATGGAATGGTTTACCACATTATGACTAATACTTGAAAGGGGGAAACCTTGGTTTTGTAAATTCCACCGAGCTAGTGTGTATCTGGGGGGGATTAGGCGAAGAGAGCAGCAGTGGTTCTCTTTGAAGATGAAGTACTAAACCAAGTAGGTTTGATGGTTTCGTGGATTATTTTCTATTTGTAACTGACTGTTGTTATTTTTTTTGTTCAGCGTTTTCTCTTTCTCATAATGGCTGCGGTGTGCAGTAATCTTGGAATACTGTGGTCTCCTCAAGGTTGGAAAAGACCTCCAAGATCACCCAGTCCACCTATGGCTAGTATTTCCCACTGATAATGGCAGTGTCCTCATTCCAGGCGGCTGTCAGTGGAAATGTAGTTGTAACCTCCATCAGATGAGATTCCCAGATGCTGTTTTCCCTCTCATCTCGTGCTCCAGGCTTTTTAGTGTAGGAGAAGACCTCCTGCAGAGGTGACCCAATGGGTGTTTGTAAAAGCTCCTGTTTTTCATGCCCTGCTCTCCACATTCAGGTGGTGGTTGATGGGTGATCAGGAAGAGCAGCTGAAGGATGTGGTTAATCAGGCTCTGAGCCTCAGGTTTTGTGCTGTGGGCTTCATTTTCTTGTTCTCCTTTCCCTTGCAAGTTCGTGTTCTTTCTGCCACGAAAGCTTCCCAAGTTAAGTTTGCTCTTTGCTCAGCATTTAGTGTTCCTAACTGGGAAGCATCTTGCTACCAGGGTACCTTTTGAGTGATACACCTTCAGGAGAATGTGGTTTTGTCTTTCATTTTCTAAAGTCAAGCAGCTTGGTTTGGCTTTCTCCACTTGTATGAAAGCAGCCCCGAGAAACAGTTTGAATTACCCTGTGGGGCTGTGCTGCAAGGTGTTTGCACTGCTAATGCTTGCAGGGTGTGCTCTGAAAGCTCTCTCCTGCAGCGTGTCCCTCTATCCAGCAGCACTGGGAACCTTTTGTGTGGAAGAAGTGTTGTCAGAGCTTTGCTGGAGATGGGATGAGACTGAAACCTGGTGCTCTTTGGTTCTGATAGTGCTTGGAATAAAGGTGCACTTTGGTGTTGACGCACCAAAAGTTCAAGTAACGTTCTGTAGATTCCCACTTACTCAAGTATTGCTTCTTTATTTTTGCTGGGAAGGGGAACTGAGTGGCTCCAGCTCGGTTCTGTTTTGCTGCAGGGTTCCAGCTTCGGACAGTGTAATAAAGGTCAGCGTAGAGCTTAATCCTTGAGCTGAATCTTGGCTCCTTCCCCCATTGCAACTGCAGTTCAGCTCATTTCGAGACCCTGGGACTAATTTCCTTCCTTCTCCTCACAAGCACGGTGTGCTCTGGTTGTCCTGGAGACAACGGTGGGAGATCACACACTCTCCACTGCTGTCATTCCACGCTGACGAAACAAACTTAAAGACATTTGGACGGTGTGTGTGAGCCCTTCTCGCTGCTGTCACCGGTGGCAGTGATCTGAGCGATAGAGCTGAAGCTGTTGGGTGCAGTGAGGAAGAGGTCAGAGGGCTGAGCCGGCTGCTCCTGCTTCCTGCTGCCACGCTTGGGTTTCTTTTCATTGTTTGCCTTCGCATGAAAATGTGCAATTCCTGCTTTTGTTTTAATCTGTTCTGGGGGAGGGGAGAGGGAGCGCACTGTTCCAAGCTATTAAATGTCTTCGGAAGGCAGGGATCGTTTTTCTTTGAGTCCTGTTAAAGTTCCTGGGAAGGATTAGAACCAGCAGATGTTTGTTTTGTTTTTCTTTTTCCTTTTCTTTTTTGGATATAGGAAGGAGGAGCTCCTGCTCTTTCCTGTTTCCTCGCTGCTAGAATAGCAAATAATTGGACTGCAGGGGAGTAGCAGACGGCTAATTTAGCTCAGAATGAGCTAACCTGGTGTGCTCCTTACATCTGAATGCACCTCTTTATCTGTGGGCAGAGCTTTGTCCCTCACCTTAATGCTGCTAAGTGCTTTCTGTGCTACAGATGTAGGTTCAGGGTTCCCACTAACAGAAGAAGGAAGCACTGATGGTACCAGTATCAGACTTCTTACACACCCCAGTGATTGAGCTATGCCCAGCAGTGGGGGATGTTTTCAGTCAGTGCCAGTTTGGAGCCATGGGTTTTAGGAGCAGTGCAGATGCTGAGACAGACAGTGTTCACAGTACTCTGTGGCACTGGGATCCAGGAATTCCACATGCAGCTTTAAAGGGTAACTTGTACTGGTTTTAAGGAAGCTTTAACAGTTATTTTCCTGTGACGTGCAGCATTCAGGAGTATAATCTGCTGCCGCTCTCAAGATTTTGACACTAAGAACAGGTACCTGTAAATGTTTAGATAAAGCAGTTGTAACTTCTCTGTCCTTTGTGGTTTTCTTCAGGATAATGGAATTGTTGCTGCCTATCTTTTAATCAAGTAAAGGTTAGTGCATGAAGGAGAGAAATTCAGTAAGTGTTCAGAGGATCACAGCTCTCTTTCCTTTCCATCTAACTAACCAAGCCATTTCCCAACTTTTATTTCTATTTCTAGATACTCTTCTTTAGGCAGAAATTCCTTTTGCTTGTGGCCAAGCGCTCTTGTGATTCACTTATGCTTTCATTTTCCCTTTATTTTAGCTTCTTCACAGTGAGGGGGACGGAGCATTGGCACAGGCTGCACAGAGAGATGGTGGAGTCTCCTTCTCTGGTGCTGTTCAAGACCCACCTGGACACCTACCTGTGCACCCTGGGCTAGGGAGCTGCTTTGGCAGGGGGAGTTGGACTTGATGATGGTCTCTTCCAACCCCTACAATGTTGTGATTCCCTCGGATTTTAGCTGTTTCCTTTTGCTCCTTTGTGTTCTTCGTAGTGGAAACTGTTTCACGGTGAGGATATTTCTTCCTGACAGATCTGACGGCCTCGGCAGTGCCACACAAAGGAGACGTGCACCGCAGGTACCTTCGTAGCTGCTTGAACTTACTATTGATAAAGAGTTAACGGTCATACTTTCATTTTGTGTTAGTCCCTATCTCCCTTTCTTCAGATCTCCCCCAGCTGATTCCAGAGCTCGGCTGAAGTGCTGTTGAGAGTTCTGATACTGCAGTTTTTGCTCACCACTGGTGGGAAGAGATAGCAAACCCTGTTAGTAGGGCTGCAAGTCAGGAAGCAAGAATCTTATTTCTGTCTCATATATATATATTTTTCTATCTGATGTTGGTCAAGCTGATTTCATTTCTTTGCTGTTGTATTCCCCTTCAAAATGTCTTTGTCGACCGGTGTATAAACGCGTGGCAGTTTTGAAGTGCCTTCTGTAAGAGGAGCGTGAAGTACCACTCACAGGGAAAAGAGCAGAAACCATGGGGTTGGGTAAAAGCTGTTCCTTTAAGGTGCTGCTCTAAGGAACCTTGACCGGCTGTCTCCATTCATTCACGTTTGTCAGTGCACTCGTGAACCTTTCACAGTGCTCAGCTTAGAGCTGCGTTTGCATTCACTGAATGAAACGCACTCATTTAATTTAGTAGGAACAAAAGCAGCTGCAGGTTGGGGGGGTTTTAATTTCTGTATTTACAGAGTGCGTATTATTCAAGGCAGTTCAAAAAAGTGATGAAATTAAACAGGTTTCTGTCACTGGTCTTCATCTGGGAAACTTCTGCACGCTGCTGTTGACGCGTGAGTTTCTGTTGCTGGCGGTGAAGTTTTCGCAGACATTACAAACCAGTTTCTTTTCTGCTGTTGACAGCACAGTTACAGCATTGCTGTTGATTAATGGAGAAGCAGTTCTGAACTTTATCAGTTCTCATTTTCTCTTTCAGGCTTACGCCCTGTATCCCAGAGTTGTCTAATCCACCAAGATCTAGAAATCCTGTTTCAGTTTCCAAATGTCAGAAAGCTGTTTCTCTGCACTTTTCTTTGGTGCCTCTTGTCTCTGCAGCCCCTCTTCCTGCTCGGTTTAGTGCATTTTCAGTGTTGTTTGCTCAGATCTGTGCTCCAGAGATGCTTTTCAAGGTCTGCAGAAGCTGAGTAAGCCTGGATGTGCGTGGTGTTGGTTGCTTACGGCTCGCTGTGTGGTTAACCTTGTGATGTCGCAAAGAAATCTCTCTCTTCTGTGGTCTACGGGGGGGTAAATACTTGGAAGCATTGAGGTCATCAAGTCCAACCATCAATCCATCGGCTCCTTGCTGAGTGCTGCTAGGATTCAGTCAGAACTGCACTCAGTTGTGGCACTGTCCATCCAAGGGGTTATTTTCTCTTTGGGATGTGTGCAGGAACTGAAGTATAAAACACAGGAGGATTAACAGATGAAGGTGCTGATGTTTTGTCTCCATGTAGACTTATTCATGTGTGCTAGGCTACTCGTGAGGAGGGAGAAGATGAGGACTGGTGAGGGCTCGAGCAAGAGACAGCTTAGATGGAAGGGCTTGAAGTATTGTGTTACTTCTAATGTGAGGAGTCATTGAACATTAAAGTAGTTTGGGAGGGGTTGTCATAACTCAGTCTTCTAAGAGCAAGTTAGTTATCTGTCAGATATCTGTCTGTTCGTCCCTATCCCAGTGCTGACAGATGCACTGAATGGCCTCATGAGCTGCATCCACTGGATTTGATGATGTTAATAGGTAAAGAATGAGGCTTTTTGGATTTACACCAGTGTCACTCAGCATATCCCTGAGCTGCTCTGAGCAAGTCTTCCCCTGATTGCGGTAATCTTGGTGAAAAGGTGCACGGGGACAAATTAGGAGGTGGTCTGCGTGCCTGCCTGAGCTCAGCACAGCCTCTGCTGGTCGCTGCTGTTACAGCACGTCCTGCCTTGGAGGTGTTCCTTCTGAAAATAAACTCACGGGCTGAACGGCTTTTTCAACCCCAGGTTAAAATTCTGGTGGGAAGTTATGTGAATTACTGTTCAGACTCTTCCATCAGTGGTGATCCAGCATTCACTTCAGATTCACACAGACTTCTTGCTAAGTGTTGTTTGTGCGCTTTGTGGTTTGGGGCTAAAAAAGAGGATCCCTTACAAAGCAGTGCTTATGTACATAAATTTTGTTGGATATATGAATTAGGCAGTAGTGTATCACACACATACACAAAAAAAAAAGCCATTTCCAGAGTTGAAGAGAATTCGTTTTATTTTGCATATATGTTTCTTGGGGTAGATTATGGAGTTGATGTTGGCGAGAGAAGTGAAGGAGGAAGCACGTGGCACTGGTTTCTGCTGTGGGAATATTCTGACTCGTAATGCTTTGTGCATATTCACTTGAGTTAATTACTCATAGTTCTCAGGTTACAGAAGGAAACAAAAGTAATGCAGCGCCTCTGTAAAACTTAGCTGAGGAGTGGTGCAGGATCGAAGCACTGCATCTACCTACCTCCATCTGCTCCCCAACGTTTGTCATCGTTCGTGTTTGTAAGAAGCTGAGTGTCGGTTTTCTGCATTTCATTACCTGAAGCTCGTTGTGTGCATGAAGGAAATCCACTTGGTTGTTTATTAAGGAGGTCAGATGTCATCTGAAGGAAAAGGTGTCCAGCATGGGAGAGCAGTCCTCCAGTGGGGATTTAAAGGAAAGCTGAGTTGTGTCCTGGGCTACCAAACCTTCCCTTAATCAGCCTTAGGAAGAGGGGAAGAGTTGGTTTGTGTAATGGCAGTGCTGCTTGCCTCTCAGCTGTATGCCTTGCTCTGTTCTCAGTGAAAAGGGAGAGGTAATTTGTAGGACAGGAGTGAATATAAGGAGCTTCATTGTACAGCGGAGTCGGCTTTTTCTTCCCTTAAAGCAAGCAAAGTGCTTCGGTTGCTCCATAATCTAAGGGAAGATATTGATCACAGGAGTTTCTGTCCCTAGGAAACAATTTCTGTATTTACACAATGTATTCAGATTTTTTTTTTGAAGGTAAATGGGAACTGTGTTGAAGTTCTCCCTTCCGAGTCTCCATTACTTCTGTTGAAGGAGGCACTGCACGGCAGTGTTTCCGAGGGGGAATGGGAACCTTGGTCACTCCATCGCAAGCAAAAGCTCACAGGGTGGAAGCATGGGAAGGTGGAGGCTGCTGAAAGTTGAGAAAATAAACGTGCATCAAGTACACTGGCTTTAATACCTTGCTGTTGAAGCTGATAAAGGCAAAATGAGGCAAGACCTGGTGGCTTGCAGTGCTGAGGTCGGTTGTGGAAAGTCACAGTGAAAGCCGTGAGCTGTGACCAAGCAACTGAAGCACAGGCAGCACAAAAAGGAGGAAGGGAGGGGGACTGCGGAGACCTTGTGCAAATGACATGAGTGCTTAGTGCACGCGTGTCCCCTGAAACGCAGTACCTGCTCAGGCTGAGCTTGCTTTACAGCACTTCTAAGTGTTGTTATGGTTGGAATGCTGGAGTTAGGTTTGAGTTACTAAGTTTTTGTCTTTATAGCTGGGTTTAATGTGTGGTGGTTTTTTAGGAACAAGAGGCAACAGTAAATTTGGACTCCTTCATTTTGCAGCGGTTTTAATGTGACACAGATGTGAGGTTGTACTGAGGTTTGCCCTCCTTTCCCCTGTTTATTGGTTAGAAATCTGGTTTTATGTTTTTCTGCAGAACTGGTGGTGGTTAGGCTGAGTGGCTGCGTGGCCGTGCCTTGTGCTGATGGGCTGAGCATGTGCATTTGGGTCCACTGTGTCTGTTTCATATTCCGGTTTAAGGACGAGGTTCTTCAGGTGTGTCTGAGTCACTGAGCAGCGTTAAGGACAAACTAATGCTCATACCCCAGCAGTATCCAAACTTCTCAGGATTGCTGTTTCTTCACAGCCTTGCGTCTGTACAAAGGGTTGGCTGCCCACCTTCTGGACTTGAGGTCCCTCTGGACAGCATCCCTTCCCTTAATGTGTCAGTGAGACCGCTCAGCTCGGTGTTATCAGCAGACTTGCTGAGGGTGCACTCAGGCCTGTCATCAATGCTGAAGAGCACCAGACCCCTGCAGGATGCTGCTCGTCTCTGGCCTCCACCTGGACGTAGTGCCATTCACCACTACCCTCTGTCTACGGCCTTCCAGCCAATTCCTTATCCACTGAATAGCTCACCCCTGAAATTGTCTCTCTCTAGTTTAGAGATAAGAGAGTGGAGGGGGGCTGAGTCAAACACCTTGCACGTGTCCAGGTGGATAACACTGGTTGCCTTCCCTTTGTCTGCTGGTGTCTTTGCTCCATTGTAGCATCCCACCAGATTGGTTGGGCATGACTTCCCTTGGTAAAGCCGTGCTGGCTGTCTCAGGTCGCTCTCTCATCCCTCACGTGCCTTATCTTCTAGGAGGATCTGTTCCCTGATCGTTAGAGTATGTTGAGGGCTGAGCTGTTCTTCATCACATCTCTTCTTTGCGAAGAAGAAACGAACGGAGAGGTGAGAGAAGAGCAAAGAGAATAAACGTTCATCCAGAATGTCATCAAAGAGCATTTAAGCACTAAAGCACAAGGAAGCTGAGGGTGTTCCATGTCTGAAATATATTTAGTGTTTGTTTTCTTGGATACTTGTCATGATTTATCTTAAAAGGTCTGTTTGCTGAAGATCCCGAACCGAAGAGAGGGGCTGGCAGTCAAAAACCAGTTGCAGGCAGCGTACTTGGAGGTTTAGGTCTCCAGGTGAGATGCTCTTATCTTTTAATTAAGGAAGCAGGTAGAATTATGAGACATTTAAAAGAGGAAAATAAGGCAGCCATAGATAAAAGTGAGTTTAAAAAAGAAAAAGACAGGATAAGACAGATAACGCCAGAGGAAATGGAGCCCTTTCAGCTAGTTGGAAAAGCGAGTAATTCCCACCAGAAATAAAGGTGCATTAAACTTACCATTTAAATATTGTCAGTTTATTGAAAGTCTTCCCCTTTTTGGAAGAAAAAAGGTAAAGAAATGTCAAAAGTTCTCTCTTCAAAAGCGCAGGAGAAATGAATGTACTGTATTTTGGTCAAAAGAAACCACTCTGTAAGGTGTATTTTCTGATGAGTTGAAATAGATGCACACTATTTTGATTGAGCTGAACCACTTTGTATGCTGAATCTTACTGTGACCAGTTTAGAGCTTCTCAGTGCTTATCCTGTTCATAATGAGACTAATTGATGTGTTTTTCAGTAGGGCTGCAACTGGTCAAAGCTGAATTCAGCACGGAAGACTTGTTGTCACCTCCCTTGTCCCAGAGTAAAGCAGTAAGGTGTACTGACCCACAGGGACAAATCTTGGGGTGTACGCTTGGGAACTGCTCTCAGTGTAAGAGAGATGAGATAATCCTGTGTTGGGGATCACCTCTGACTGCCACTGGGGCTTTGTGTCTGTGTTCTGGGGATGCTTTGCAACATCCAATCACAGCGCAGTGTTTGCACGCCGTGTTTTACACACACGGATGGTTGCATGGAAAATCAGTAGGGTAACTAGTGGAAAATCTATTAGGCTCCTGAGTGTTTGGATTATTGATGTCTAAGCAGTTAAAAGAATATTTCTCTAGTGTTTGGTGCGTTTTTGTTATGCCTGAGGGTCTCCCACAGCCATGACATGCTGTTATTTTAACACAGTATCGCTGACGTGGTTTCCCAGAGTGGAGGAAGGTGGTTACTGACGGCCTCGGGAAGCTGAAAGTGGCTTTTGCCATATCGGAGAAATTGATTTCTTGAAAGAAACACTGACTGCGTGGATTTCTCAGTCTGATAAACAGTCCCTTGAGGAGTTGCCCTTTTTCACAAAGGATGTAAAAACTTGCCGTGATGTCACTGCCATTGTGTTAAGGGCTGTTGTTCTCACACATTGCTGTCCCAGATAACAGCTAATTTCCCCAACAGCATTCTGGGGGAAGCTGTCGTTCGCTGCTGGGGCTGATGGAGATGTTAGGTCAGCTGGCTGCCAGGGCCCTCTTGGTGGGTCAGGATGGCTTTTACAAACGTGGCGAAGATCATAGATGAGAAACAGAGGAAATCTGAGATGGATTCAGTGTACTTTGCACTTCTGCACGTGGTCATGATGATGTCACGTGTACACACAGATCTGGCTGTGTTCCTCGTTCCCCCAGGGCAGCTGCTTGGTTAATTTTTAATGTGGGCACAGCAGCTTCGTAATGAAAGCTTGAAAATTCAGCCTGAGTTCTGCAAAGCAATCTGTGTGTGCTGCTGGTGCGAGGACAAGGCAGGATGTATTGTGTCCCATTACTTTACGTTCACACATCAACATTTTTGTCTCTGTTCACACAGAAATTGCAAGCGTTTCAGTTTTCTATTCACTGGCAGCATAGTTAAATACTTCAGATGGGGTTTGTTCTGCTTGTTGTTTTATTTTAACCTGGACAAAAGCTACTTGGCACAGTTCCTCTTAGTATTACTGGGTTTTTTTGGCATTACTTTACCTCGTCAAATTCAGTTCTGTTGTGGAAATCTTCCAGTGGCCTTTGTGTGTGGGAGAAGCAGCTAACACAAATAAAGGCTGAGAAACACTTCTTTAAAATGGGATTTCTCTCTGCTCAGTTCTGCCTTCATTCCTGGAGTGTATGTTCAAAAGGCAAAAAAGCCTAAAAACAGAGGGTTTTTTTTTTGTTTTTTGTTTTTTTTTTGCTCTTTTGCTAGTTTACTCAACTCTGTGTCCTTTCAGTTTGGTCAGTGCCTTTAAGGAAAAAAGAACAAAAATTCAGAGCTCTTTTTTGACAGTCTTACACGTGTATTCTGAGCTGTATCTATATGAATGTTACACTGGCTTGAACGTCCTCTGATGTGCATACCCTGAGGAAATAAATGCTTTTCACTAATTCCCTTGATACACACTAGTTCGTTTTGGGTTTTTTTTTTTTTTTTTTGTTGTTCTTTAGGAAAGCACTTTTTAATTCTGGATCTGGCAGCTGCTCATGTTTTGGACCACTCATCAGGATTTTCAGCATTCTCTGAACTGCTATTGCTGTTAAATGGAAGCTGCACTGAAAGTTCATTTGAGTGCAGTGAGGTTTCCCCTGCGCCTCTTTTTGGACTAAACAATCCCAGCTCCCTCAGCTGCTCCTTGTAAGACTTTGTGCTCCAGACCCCTCAACAGTTCTGTTGCCCTTCTCTGAACACATTCTTGGACCTCATTGTCTTTCTTGCAGTCAGGGGCCCGAAACTGTTGTCAGTTCATATGTAAGCCCTCTGGCTTCTGCTGCTGTTTCTCTTCGATCTTTCAGCTGCAAGATCTGTAAAGTGGGGTACCTGTTGCCATTCATTCCACTGGAAGATTGTTCATATAACAGATATCGGTTATTTGTGTTTTATGTTGGATATTTGATTGCTTTCATGTTAAGGGAATAACCTTATCCCTTCTAAATGTTCATTTCAGATTCCATGTTTCATCTCACGTCAGGCACCTACTGCTGAGAGCTGGAAAGTCTACTTAAGGTAGGTAGAGCAGCCAGTATTTTCCCTTCCTTACGAGGTTCTTAGTAAAACGGTCTTTACTGATTATTTATTCAACAATTTTGTGCACGAGAGGAACTTATGAGGTGTTTTCTCACCTACCAAAATTACACAGCTGGCAACTTGCTAACCAGACTGACGTCCTGACTCTGGAGGGAGATGTTAGTGGTTGTCTGACTTCATGTTCCTCTTGTACGTGCAGTCTGCCTTAGGCAGAGTTCACACTGTAGGGGGGCCTGACCTTAACCTTAAGCTTCCAGCAGGAGCAGAGAAGTTGGCTAACTGTGGTATTCTCTGTACTAAAGGACTCTGATTTTGGTTGTTTTGTGATTCCTTGTGACTTCTCTCTCCCAAAAGTAGTAGTTATATTTGCAAACTTGAAATTCATTAATCAGTGTATTTGGAGTTTCTCTGGTGTTCGCTTCTGTTGCTGCTGACATGTATGGATGTCTGGAATGCACTTGTGTGGCTAGATGAACTGGATGGATCCATGTTTATTTTGTTGTTCTGATTTTGCTGCTTGTTTCTCCCACGTTGTCAGTGGTTGCTGGTTTGTGAGCACGTGTTACGTGGTATTTTTCTCTATGGCTTTGTCTTCAACACGTAGCGAAAGCAGTCTCTCACCTCCTCGACGATAATTCTGTGTGTAGCTTGCTGATGTAAAGAACCTTACTTAAAACTTTTGTATTACCTGCTTTAGGTTCCTATCCTCCTTGCTTGGGTCATAAAACACTTGGTAGCAGCAGATGTGGCTGCTTGTGTTGTGCAAGGGCTAGATCCCAAGCGGGTGGGATTTCAGCCTGTTAGTTGCAGTTCAGCTTTGGTGCATTGTTTCTCACAAATAAAAAGCTTGATGGGGTCTCTCCATATTTTCACCTTCAGGAAACGACAAAGGGTCACTTAATGTCTCGTGGCTGCCTACATTTGTAGGGCTAGATGCCTTTTTTATTTTTTGCCTAATTTTTATTCCACGTGTGGTCTTTATCGTAAGACTGAAAAAGAATGACTTCTCCTTTCTGATTCGTTTCTCCCCTTTCTCTGGTTTGGGGTGCTGTTGGTATGTACTAAACAGGCAGTAGATGGAAATCCTTGGGGGAAGTAGAACTCTCATCACTCCAAGGGATGAACTGAATGCCATAAAAAGTGGTTGTCTTCGGTTCTGTCGACTGAACTGGAAGAATCTGAAGTACTTTTGTCTGAACAAAAAGCATCATTGCTGGTATTTTTATCAATTAAGAGCAGGATCTGTTGCCGTACGGGTAACGTTCAGTTACATTTCAGAGGTGGTATTTCAGCTTTTTTAACAAGGAATGTTGGTAACGTGGGAAATCAACAAAACAAAAGGGGGGAGGAGGAAAGCAGGGCATCCCCTCTACAGTTCTTTATATAAAGGCCTACAAGTGAAACCCGTGGTTGCACATTTTCTACACTTCCTCGTTTGGTTTGACCTTTCAAAAGGAACAGCTACCAGTGGTGATGTCATAGGCAAAAAGCACGCTTGTATGTTTTGTGAACTGAGTTTGTTTGGTGTTTGGAGAACGTAGTTTGTAGAAGAGTGAAGTGAGTCATATCCTGGTAAAGCCGTGACAACGAAGTATGGACGGGTTTGTTAGGTAAATAACTTGCAGGACCTTCCTAGATGTTATAGGAAAGCAGCCCTGTGAATAACAAGGTTTTGTAATAAAAGGGTGAGTAAGATGCAGCAGCAAAGTACATTAAATGCAAATTGCAAGAACTTCCTATTTGTCAGGTTAATGCTGAAGCATCTGGATTATTTTTTGGCTGGGGATTTGTTAGGAGGAAAAGATTAGCTCTGCTTACTCTCTGATTGATATTATGTATGCAAATACCAGAATGGCAGTTCCAGTGGAAGTGGGAAAAAAAAAATATGTACTGAGTCTCTTGCTGTGTTAAGAGACCATTATTGTAAATTATATATTCAAATTGCCAGAATTTAAGCTCTTATGTGTACCACGATGGTCTTTTCATTACGCAGTCACGTGTTTTGTTCCACAAAAGCAGTACCTCATTGGGTACCAAAAATATTTCTCTATTTGCTGCGCTCTGCAAGCCCTTCTGTGACAAAATGGATTTTTTTCCTGTTGAGTTTGCAGTGGTTGTGTCTGCTTTACCCTTTTGTCTTACATTAATATTTGTGTCTGTAGGGGATGAACCACAGAACTTAGGATCAGATGATTACATTTCAGATCCCTGCTCACACATGCCATTTTCTTGGTGCTGTAGCACTTAAAAATTTGCATCCAAAGCAGATATCTCACTGACTTGAGTAGCACCTGAAAGTACTTGGCAGTTCTGTACTTAACCCCCAGGGTACCAAGGCATGTGTCCACGAAAGAGAAACACATGGTGATTGTGCAAAGCTTTACTAAACGGCTCCCTTAACGTCATCCATCCTGAATGCATGGATGGCACTAATTGCCTCAGCTCATAAAGTGTTCTTTGTCTTCTCCCTGATGCTGAGTATTTACTCTGATTATTTATTAACAAATGCAGAATACGCGTATCAATGAGGAGAGGCTGTGAGCAACCACTGAGCTGTGACTGACTCCTGGGGCAAGTCTTTACACGCTAAATTGGTGCAGGGCTTCTGTGGGTGATGCTGTGGGCACATGTCACGTGTGTAAAGAGGGACACGACGGGCAGTAGGTGGTGCTAGCACTTCCACCCGCTAAGCATCATCCAAAAAGCTCTCCTAATTATATCCCTGCTGGTGATATCGAATGCTTTGGAATTAAATCAGTGTCTGACGAGCAGCCTTGTTGTGGTGAACACGTTACTCATTCGAAAGCAGTGTCAGATCAATACATTAGGATTATTTCTCGCAGTAAGAAGCATTTCCCTCATCGTATTTTTAAAGATCCATTCTTATTTTGGTTGGTTTGCTTCAAATCTTGTTTTAATTCGTAGAAGGCTGTTCCATTCCTGATGTATTTCGAAAGATTTTAGCATGAAGTTAAGAACAGTTTTGAGTCTTATTCCTAGAAGTCAAGCTAATTAACCTATAGTGCTTCAAGCCTGTAGCACTGATGTGCTTACAGCTCCTCCTGGCTTCTGGAAGTGGGATTTTGCTGGATTCGTGTCTGGTTTATTCTTTTGGACTTCCAGGGCATTGGAGATTTATTTTTCCACCAAGCTTATGGTAAACTTCAAACTCTTCCAGGCAGGCTGGGTTCACAAGTGTGAGCAAGTTCATGGGTGGTTCAGTGCAGAACGCGCTCTTCTCTCTGGCTGGGTTCCTGCTGTGCTCTGTCTGTATTGGCAGATGTCTCCACAGCATTCATTATGCACAGTTTTAAAAGCAGTGAACTTGAATTCAACAAACACAGTCCGTGCCATGTGATGCTTAATGCCTTCCTGAACTCTCTGTCCTGGCCTTTGCTCAGGATAGCTGTTGTTCATGAGGCTGACCCTGGAGCAGTTGTTTCTTCACACAGAAGTAAGTGGGCTGGGAGGAAATAAATTTTAAGTGCTTTCTCCTTAGTTGTCTCATCCCTCAGAGGAGTTTAACGCGGCCTGTCTGGATTGTCTGGGAATGTGTAACCGAGGCAGAATGAAGCAGGGTTTGTATCTTCCTTCTAGAGGTGCCAGAAGGTCTTCTGTACACCAAAACAGATTGTTTTACCTCTAGCCTTTCTGGTAAATGTAAGCAGGGAAGTACAAAGCAGAAAATAATGCTTGCACGTCTATTCCTTTGCAGTTCAACTTGGACGGATCTGTAGGACTGTACCCTGGCAATGCCAAGGATAACTGTGTAATGCTGCTGTTGAAATTTCCAGGCTGCTTACATTTGAGAATTGCAGATTTCCGAATTGCTGATTCGGTTAAACATCCATTCCAGCTTAGAAATACTGAGACCTTTTCAGATAGAAAATGATTCTTCGTGTCTTGGGGCGACTGATTTTCTCATAATCCCAGCCCTGCACGTACATACCTGTTCAAATCACCACGCTGACCTGCTCAACCCAGGAAGAGTATCCCAAGTGCAGCGTGCCTACACTCGTTATTCCAGAGTGATGGCTGTGGAGCTGAGCTGTGACTTGTACTTGTAATAACGTGGGTTGCATCCACCCTCATTGTTTTAAAAGGCAAATTAATTCTGGTTCTTTATGTTTGTTCAGTTCCACCCTCCTCTGTATTTTTTGCTTCTCTGAAAATAGACATACTGCTCTTCCAGATGCTGTTATATTTGCAGTAGCTGTTTCTGCAGGAGCACTTCACTTACCTAACTTGTAACGTATAACTGTCCTTGGCTGTGTTTTGCTTAGTGGGTTAGAACCTGTAGTGCCTGTTACTTGCTGCAGGAAGAGTGCAAGACTCTGTGACACTGGTCGAGGAAAGCTTCTGATAGTCTGACCATTCAGACCATTCTTATATGAAGAAAAGATGGTTATGCACTTCTGCTGCTAATTAGTGTGCTTTAACCTTCCAGAATATCTGGATTAGTAGCAGATCAACTCAGAATTGGCCTTTTAGTGGGTGTTGGTGTGTGTTAACTGGATTCTTGTAAGCAGAATGCTTGACGAAGATTTCAGCACAGCATCAGAAGGACCAAAATTCAAACCAAACAAGCTTTCCAAGGCTTGAAAATTCCTGGTTTTACCTGTAAACAGTCCTGATATCTTTTCTGATGCTTTTCGTTACTGAAATAAGCAAAATAAGTTCTTTAGAATCTTATGTTTTGTAATTCTTCCTCATGCATTATCATTCTTCAGCTTCAAGCTGATCTGAGATGAAATGCTTTGAGTTTGCTTGTGTAAAGGTTGTAAAAGCAAAGAGACCATCACAAGCAAGGAGGTGTTACAAAACAAGGAAAATGAGTGCTCACCTGTCTCCAGAGATCCAGATTTGCAGGGAAGGAACTCCTCAAAGGAGGGATCTCCAACAAGAGGTCCTTCCTCAGTGTCAGTCAGCCCTTAAATGAGGTCGAGGAGTGCAGCCTGGCTCCACCCCTTCTGGTCACACAGGTGAGTCACCCTCACCTGTCCAGGGCTGACCAGATCTTTCCTTCAGGTGCTCATTCAGTGGTTCAGGCCGTGACTCAGCAGTTCCCATACAGCTTGCTAAGCCTGTAGCTGAGCAGAATACACTTAGAAAAAGCTTTCTTCAGCTTGCCATGCTTGTGTTGCCAACTACTCCCATTTAAAATGTTGCAACCACACAGTGGAGTTTTGGGGCCAGTTTGGAGCAGAAGCCTTGTCCACAGTGTTATGGAAATGGTGCCATGTTTTCACGTTCTTGAATTAATTTCATGAAATCCATTTACAGTAGCAGAAATTGCTTTTCATTGTTGTGTGCTAGTCACACGTATTGCTGTCTCACGTATAGGATAAGTGGGTGTCAGAAGTCACGTGGGTTCCTTCATATCCTTCTCCCTGGAAGCTGTGGACGAGAACTTGCTTCTGTGACAAGATAGAGAGCAGGCAACTCAGATTCCCTGGGTAAGATTGTGAATAAATGCAGCTTGGGCATCATTTCTTTATGAAGGAGTATGAGAGGGCATGAGAAGGCAAGTAACAGTCCAGAACTCTGCCTGGGAACGACTGCATTAAATTGGATACCCCCATGGTGAAGAGCACGGTAAAAGGGCTCACCTCTAACAGAACTTAGGCTCAGTGGGTGTTCTGTGCACCACTAAGGTAGTGCTCTTCAGTGCATGTGAGCCTGTACTGTAACAGCTCACAGCTGCACTGTGAAAGGTGCAGTCTTTAAATGGCTGAGGTCCCTATTTAAAATAAAAAGGTCATTTCTTATTTTAGTATAATAATATTAGCCACGTGGAGAGGAAAAGGGCACGTATAAAGTCATGGTTGTCAGCGGGACGCCCAAGTTTGGTGTTCAGATTATATTTGTTTATTGTAAGCAGGTGCTGGTGTCATCGTTCCCCTCTTTCAGGATCAGGCTGGCTGGTTTAGCTTTCAGGATAGGATGATAAAAGCCCGGCAGTTATCTCAGCAGGTGTCAAGGTCCAAAGAAATTAGGACAGCTGTGGCCATGGAGTTGTTTCCTTTCAGCCTGATCTCTGCAAGCTGAATGTCTGGAAGCAGTGGTGGGCTCTTCCTAATAATATTAGCACTTTGTATGTTTGGACTTTCTTCTGTTTCTAGAAGTCTCCTGATGTTGTTCTGTCAGTAGTGGCATTGCTGGGAGGCTGAATGGTATTGTATCATAGTTATTTTAAGCAGAACAATTCAAGTTGTACTCATCTGTCTTTAATGTATGCTGACTCTTATAAATCATCATATGAATTTGAGTTGGACTCTTTATTATGGTGAAGAATGTACCCTAGAAGCCTCTGCATCCTAACTTTTGTCTTTGGAAAACAAACAGGATCAGAACTGGCACCTCCTTTTTGCATGGGGCTGTGTGTTAGTTAGTTAGTTGATACATTAAAACCTGAGTTGGAAAAAAGGAAGTGTGTTCATTTATTGGTGTTAAGCTCCTTCTGAGGAATAGTTTCTCCTAAAACAAGTCCTGACCTATATGTCTTAGGTAGGAAGCAAGTCTCTGTCAAAGACTGATCTGTTTCTTATTGCAACCTGATCCTTAGTTGATGAGTGGTATAGCAAGTTAGTCTTCTTGTCCTATCAACTGAATACCAATCTGTGTACAAGAATAAAATTTGACAGTAGCTTTTCACTGTGCAGGTTTTCATGCCTGTGGTTCTGCAGTCAAAGTGGGTTTGTGCCCTTTCATGGCCAGAAGCTTGTATGTGCTTCGCTTTGAACCATTCCCAGTTTTATGTTCTGAGCACAGGATCTGTTTGTACCCAGCCTGAGTCCCTGTGCTTCTGGCTCTGTGCTAAATATTAAACAGATGTGACCTTAAATGAAGATGGTCTTTAAACAGAGTCACCTCTAAGTGTTGCTGGGGGAGGCTTGCTTCTTGAGGAGCCCTGCTTTCTCTTGTGTGTATAAGCAGTCCATGAAGATTTGGATGTGTGGGGGCAGTGGGATGGGAGTGGTCTGGGCTTCAGTTCAGAGGCTTCCTGTTAGTAAGGTTTGAAGGGAGGCCAAGCCAAAGTTACCTGGAAGACTTGCTTTTATTATTTTTAATGTAGGGTGTGTGCAATCGTGTGTGTGCATATGGTGTGAGAGTTTTGTACCAGTTAGTTTTCTACTTCTCTAAGGAAGAGAACTTGATACGAAATCCAGAGCCACAGGAGGAGGAAGATGACATGAATTCCCTGTATTATCATCAGGATTCTATTTTTGCCTTTACTTTTGATAATCAATACTTTACTCTGGAAATGCATGAATAAACACTGTTTTCCTTCAGGAAAGGTGAAAGAAGGGCATCACAAAGTTACACTGCTTAATGTGCTGGTGGTATCTGTATCCATAGTGACGGCAGCAGACAGACCTGCTGCCATTGCTGTGATAACTGGATTCCAGCAGCATGAGTAACATGGACCAGAAGATACTGGTTTTGCTTTTCTAACTTGAAGACATTGGCGTTAAGAGAGAATCAGTGACAGCTACATTCAGTGGAACACAGCAGGTTTAAAAAGTAGCTGAAATGGTGCAGATACTGAAGTAGAGTTACGCTTTCAGAGTCTAACACTTCCCTTTAAATGTTGTGTCCCCTGCTTCTTAGTGGGCACCTGCCTGTGCACCCTGGGCTAGGGAGCTGCTTTGGCAGTGGGGTTGGACTCGATGACCTCTGGAGGTCCCTTCCAACCCCCACAGTTCTGTGACTGTGTGTGGTTCTGTGAAGCCTGATTTTGTGACACCTTGGTTTTGACCTCTGTGGCATCCATATTTTCTTAATTGCTGCTCTGATGACTTAATTGAGGCCGTATGCAGCCTGTTCTTGAAATCTTGGTAATTCTTACCATTGCTTCTTGTTAAAAATTGCCTAAAGCACGTTCTGAATTGAGGGCGTGCTCAGATTTGTCTGAGTGCTCTCAGATTTCAGCAGGATGCTGAAGTTCGGAGGAGGAGGGAGACAGCTGGGGATGGGAGCAGCTAAGAACAAGGAAACGCATGCAAGCTTCTTGTTTTCCCAACAAATAAAAGGATATTAAGGAAAAAAAAAAAAGAGATTGAAATAGTGTGTAATCGTTGAGCCTTGTGGTAGCGTGCAGGCTGTTTATTTCACTGTAGCATTTATTTACACTCCTTGTAGTTAATTTCTCACGTTCTTTACTCCTACACTGACTGTAAATTAAGTATTGGTTTCTAAATGAAGAGCATTGCTGAATTGTGGATAATTAATCTTGGATTCCATACTTCAGTACGCAGCATTGGTTCTGAAAACAAGACATCTGCATTACTGCTTTGTGTTCTATACCTGCAGTTCATGCGTTAAACCAGCTCCACTGACATAAGACTTGCTTCTTTGCAATATACATTACTTGTTGAAAGGCTTGGTGCATATGTGAAGAGGAAGAAAAGACAGGAGTAAGAAATGAGCTACTACTAATGAGCTTTCTAATTAACACCCGCAATGTTACTTGCATGGGGAAAAAACATGGAAGCTCCACACTTAACATTCACAGTGCCCATCTTGTGGCATTCTGCTTCCCAGGAGACTCAGAAGTCAGACCTCAGTTCTCAGGGTTTTACCATCAGATTTCAATATTGAGCTACTAATCAGAGCTGCATTCTAGTGCATGAATGTTCCCCATGCAGATTGCTGCTAGCTTAGTTTCTCCCCCAATTTATGTGAATTAGAAAATTGCCATTTGTCATGTTTTTTAATGAGGTGTTTTAATGTTAAAAACAGTATATTTTGGCTGCTGTATGAGACAGCATGAATGATTTTAATCCTGTATTACTTCTTGAAGTATTTTAATACACATTCTTGTTTTGTACCTAATAAATTATGATTGCTTGCCTTTCGTTTGAATAACATACTTCTATTTGGAGAGATCACAGAATCACAGAACTGTAGGGGTTGGAAGGGACCTCCAGAGATCATGGAGTCCAACCCCCTGCCAAAGCAGCTCCCTAGCCCAGGGTGCACAGGTAGGTGTCCAGGTGGGTCTTGAACACCACCAGAGAAGGAGACTCCACCACCTCTCTGTGCAGCCTGTGCCAGTGAAGAAGTTCCCAAGTTCATCAGGTCTTGGTCATAGCACAAAATCCTAAAGCCCACCAGGAGCTCTGTGTGGTGGAAGGTAGCTGTTGAGATCAGCAGCTGAGGAGTGCCACGTTCGGCCTGGATATCTGTCTCTATCTTGGGTTGATGGAAGTCAACATAAGGCAGTGAGGCTGTCTGAGCTCTTCAGTAGGTAGAATGGGGTTTTCTGGCCTTAGGGCATCAGATGCAGTGCCTCCACCAACCTGACCTGGTGTGTAAGGAGGCAGGATGTCCCACTGATGATATGTACATGGAAGGAGCACAAAACACGGAGACCATTTTATATCAGAACCTGTGTTTGTTTTACCTCCAGCTGCAAAAGCAGCATATTTGCATTCTGAATGGCTGTAGTTTTAGGATCTGGGATGAAGGCTGGGGGGGAAAGTAGGGAGTGATGTCCTTCAGTGTATAAATCATCTTAGAAGCTTAAATACAACAGAGATAAAAGTTCATAGTTTTCTAAGTCTGGCTTGGTATTTTTGTACTTTGGGAGGGTTGGCATCTTGTTCTTAGCATTAACTTGGAAAGCCAAATAAGATAGTGCTGTTCTTTAAACTTTTTAGAAATAGATGTGCTGAATGCAGGTCAGGCAGATAAAAGGTTTTCATGTATTCTTAGTACTTTGGAAAGAGGCCTCTGAATGGGTAACAGTAACTCACTACTGCCTGCACTGCCTCAAAAAGGCACTTAGAAATCTATAGAATAGTGCCTAAGTGTTTTGGAGACTTTGGATCTTAGGCTTGTATACGATTACTGAGGTTATTGACAGTACTTCTGTCTACAGGTGGATGTGATGACGTGTTCGTTAGAAAAGCCTGCTGGAAAAAGCTGAGGCTTGTTGTTCTTGGCATGTTTTTTTCTTGTTGTTGATTTGATATTGTGTTTTCTGAATTTAAGCTAGTAGACTGTAAATATTCATCACTGGGATATGACTTATTTTTGAGTAAGGGGTAGTGTGGACCAGGTGATGCCCATCTCTATGCAGAAACTCACCCGGACAAGCTGAAACTATAAATGGGATGTCTCACCAGATCAGGCTCCTTTAAGCTCTGCCTGGCCTGGCCTCGAATGCCCCCAGGAACCACAGCTTCTCTGGGCAACTTACTCCAGTGCCTCATCACCCTCTGAGTGAAGAATTTCTTCCTTTAATCTAATCTAAATCTCCGCTCTTCCAACTTAAAACTGTTCCCCTCCTTGTCCTGTTACTACATCTCCAAAAGGCAGAGAGAGACTCTTCACATGTACTGAAAGGCTGCAGTAAGGTCTCCCCAGAGCTTTTTCTTCTCCAATCTGAGAAGCTTTATTCATCTATTCAGAACAGCTTCTTTTAGTTTTCATCACAAGGCAGTTACGATTTAATAATTTTAATAGGTAAGATTATGTGGGAACTATATAAGAAGCTGTTGTGGCCTTGGGTATCCTATCAAGCCCCATGCCATTCATTTTCATCATGCTTTTTAAAGAGTTCTTTTTCAGATGTTCCTTTTTTTCCACCATTAAAAATAATAATAACAAAGTGGTTTTGACAGCTGTTGGAGTGAGAGTAAGATGCAGTGTTATAACAAAGAAACAACAAGCAACCAGTGATGGAATGGGACTTAATAGCTAAATGCTGGCGCTCTCACCTGAGCCACTCCAGGCACTTAGAGGACCTGCTCAGTGTGATGGAGGGAGGAATTAATTGATTTATAGAGCTGCTGTCACTAGAACAGTTTTCAGAGAGTGGCAGACTTTGGACTGTGCGTTTCAGGCAGCACCAGCTCGAGGCGTGAGACTGGTGAATGGAGAGCTGGTCCTCGGGGGGAGCTGCCATAAGGTAATTCTGACCTTCTGAATTCTGCTGCTGCTCTGTGGCACGGGTGCTGGGAGAAAGGAGGTGGTAGGTGGGCTGTCCTCAACCTGCACTCGTTTGGCAGCAGAGGTAACAGCCTTGCCGTTGAGGCTGAGAGCAGTGTTTTTTCTTCTGAGCTGCCTCTGGTTTGCTCTAGCTTTCAATATCCTATTATTAAAAACTTCACTTTTTTTCTTACGTGCTGCAACAGAAAAATACAAAGTAGAAATCATTTCAGCTAAAGTTCAGTGACGTGTTGTTAGCGTTTTGCAGCTTGAAATTGCTTTGTTCTGTCAAAAAGGCTTCATTTTCATCGTGATGAAATATTAACTCTACCCCAGCTGACGGTGGAATAAGGATGCACTGCAGTTGTTCAGTTGTATCTCTTCTGTATCGGCAGAAGATGTGTTTTGATGTTCTTCAAACACCACCCTACTTGTGCAGTAACTGGGTGGTTTTATGCTAGACCAGTTTAGAGCTTTGGGGCAAATTCAAGTTCATGTTTGCTCTGAAATTGACTAGCTTGAAACAGTTTACACTGAAAATGGGTCTTCATTTGGTAATAATTACTGGACAGTTCATTAAATTTAATGGTTTGGACCTTAAACCATTTTCTTTCTCATTTACCATCTCTGTGGCCGTCAGAGAAGGAGGGGTGAGAGGGAAGGATCTCTTTGTGCTCAGTGTGCCTTCATTTCTCGCTGAATTTTAATGTTTAATAAACACTGCACGTGTACTCGATGCTTCCTATGGGCAGGAGGTGTCTTCATGTCTTAGAGTGCCTTTTCCAGCCTTAGTGATTCTGTGACTTGGCTCTGGAGCTCACTCAGTCCTGACCCCATGCATTTATCAGCCTGTATAGGTTCCAGGCCAAAACAGGGAGAGAGAAAGGATGTATGCAGTGAGTTGTGTTTGCAGTCCTTCCTCTGTCTTCCTGATGCGTGTGGAGTCTGTATTGTGTAAAATATTTTCATGCAGCTTGACATGAAATACTGCTGGTGTGGGAGGCACAACTTGAGTTAGCTGCTGGGGTGGTAATGACAGTGTTAACTAATAAACACGCAGCTTTGCAGACCAGATAGTGAGTCTACAGCATGCAGAGCTCATGGCGTAGCTGATCTTTATCTACCACCCGAGATGGAATGAGTCTTGAAGTATTTCTGGTGGTCTTAATCTCTTCTGTGCCAGAGGCGGGGAGGTAATGCATTCAATTTTGTCAAATTAAGTTTTTAGCGTGCATTTAAATTGATTAAATAAAGCAGCAGATTAAGGGGAGAAATACTATCTTAAATTGCATTTCAGAGCTTGATAGCATCTTAATGTTGCTAAACCGAAGGGGTTTTTTTTTCAGTGGGCTTATGGATGTGAGAGACTCCATTAATCGTGTGTGCCAGACGTGGAATGCTGCTGTAGGAGAAATAAACCGACTTGCTCACTTCACTGGTGCAAGGAATGGCCACGCTTGGAAGGTGCACACATGGTGTGCTCTGTCAAGCCCACTAAGAGTGCTGTTTGATCACGCCGGTGCTGAGAGCAGACGTGTTGGGGGTTTTTCCTTCGACACAAAAACAGCGTCTTTGGCGAACCGCTCTCTGATGGCTACATGACAGAACCAATTAGGAGAAGAAAGCCCGTCTCATGTTGTGCACTGAAATTCTGCTGTCTGGAGCCTTGTTCCTCCACCACCCCCTTTTTTCTCTCCATAACGTAGCTTTCGTCAGCCATCCGTTGGTTTCTTTGTGCTGGTGTATGTGTGTATTTTCTTTCAGTGTTTTCCCTGCATGTAGTCCCTGCCCACCTCGCTTGTCATCTTTTTTACTGTCTTAATTTGTCCTCCATTTCTTTCCATCTCAAGAACTGTTTCAGAGGTGACAGGGAAGCAGAGCTGAAGCTGAGAAAAGAGCTTTCCCAAACATCTGCCTTCATTGTGCAGGGAGAGAGGAAGAACAAATATCATAACTGCAGTTATCATTATGCATAGCAAAAAAAAAAAAAACCCAACTTGTTCTGTGTTCTAAATGAATGCACAGAGTATAGCTCCACCTACTTCCTTTTCCCAATTCATTGTCTTTATTTCTGTTGCACCTAAATTCCTATTTAAGATGCCCAGATGGGATCTGTGTCTTTTTGGCTTAATCTGGTGTGTTTACGTACCAGTGGAAATAATGTTTTTCTTTGATTCTCATTACCACATAGCTGTCAAAGAAGGTAGTTATTCATCTGAGATGGTTCTTGGAGCTTGAAGAGGTTTCTTGTGACCTAGGCATTGGGAGAATTTTTGTTACATATTTAGAAATAAGTACCTGTATGTAAAAATACATATGTATATATGAATCACAGGAGTCACACACACACACACCCATTGGTTGCATTGATTCTTGAAGCTTCTTTCATTTGCTTTGAGTGTTCTTGAAGGAAATCTTTAATTCTGGCTTCTGAAAACTGCTGTAACAGTGGAATCTGTGTGTGGGCCATAACCATGGAAACAGCATCATTTTACAGGGGTGGAACATGCAGGGAAGTGACTCTCCCAACTTTCTAAGTCTTACTTGGAAACAAAAGAAAACCAACTTGCAAAATGCTGTTTCAGTTCTCCTCTGTTTTTCACACAGTATCACAGAACTGTAGGGGTTGGAAGGGACCTCCAGAGATCGCTGAGTCCAACCCCACTGCCAGAGCAGCTCCCTAGCCCAGGTTGCACAGGTAGGCGTCCAGGTGGGTCTTGAACACCACCAGAGGAGACTCCACAACCAGTTAAACTTAAGAGAAACACGCTTTCTTGGTTTCATGTGTTCTTTTCTGGGATTTCTGGCCCTGCTGGAGTTACTTCTGAGGATCCTGCCAGTCCTGATTGCTTTCTGTTCTCGGTGTGACCTTGGTGCTTGTTTCTGTGTCTGAAAAGTGTTTCTGTTTTGTATTCTGAAGCACCTAGAGCTCCTCACAGCTATCCTGGCACGCAGTAGTAATTTGTATTTTAGCACAGGAGCTATGAAATCCTGTCAGCTTTTGAAGATGTGGGTGATGTGTTGGAACACTGCACGTCACTAGTCCATCATGAGAAGCGACAAGGGAGCTTTAATGGTGGGAAGCAATGTCAAGACAGATTTTTTTTTTGTTGTATTTTTCTCTTTTTTATAAAACATTCCACTTAAGCTATAGCTTTCAAGAAGCACTCTGTAGTACAAATGAGGAGAGTTCAATGTGGACAGAGAACGTGTCTGCTGTTAAGGCTTGCCTGAGGGCCTGAATTGTTGGGTTTGTAAAATGTCAGAGGATTTCCAGCAGGATTTACATGATCACAGATCATAGTGCTGGAGATGCTCCTGCCTCACCTGAGCCACTGCTTGCATGCAGTTGTCCCTCCTTAAACGTCTTGAGTAGTTGCAGTTTTCTTGGCTTGTTCGGAGCACAACGCGTTCCCTTTTGCTCTGAACCATTAAAAGATTAACATCGTTCCTGTAATGTAGCTAAATCACTACTGAAACAGTGCTTCTTGTTGGAGAGGGATCCCTACAGGTCGTGTATAAAGCTTGTGGGTGTCCAGCATCTGCACTGAGCCGTGACAGATCCTGCTGGGAGAGACCACTGAGCCCACAGCCCAGCACTGTGCTGCAGCAGAAGATGCTGTTTAAATGCTGTATGTGTGTCTGGCCCTGTGTCCCTTGGCATCCCCTGCTGCATCAGAGGAACCAGCTGGTGCCTCCCTGCTGAGCCCCTTCTCTTCTTTCCTCGTTGACTCGCTGGGCTACCTGCCTGTGTGCCTGCAGCAGCAGGAGCTTCAGGGAGCTCAGTGTACTCTCATCTGCCTGAACCTGATGTGAGTAGTTTCTTCATGTTCCTCCTACAGCTTGTGTTGGCAGGATCTGATGAACAGTGGTTGTGCATTAATTTAGTTTTCTTTCATGTGTAATGAAACCTTTAAGCATCATGTTTTCAGTACCTTTGACTTGCAATTTTTTATGGCCTTTATTATTTTTTGGTTATTGATGGCTGCAGTATTTGGTGCTGGTTATTTCAGAGGAGACAGTCAGCAGTGACTCGGACTTCCTCCTGCAGTCAGAATTGCAGAAAGTGCAAGTGGTTCAGTGTGACTGAGGGATTGCTCAGAATATTTTTCCCTAGATGCATTATGTCATGTCTGTGCTGAAGTGCATCTGCTGGCTCTTGGTATCTCGCTTTGTTTTTTGAGGTCCTGTACTTTCTTCCCACTGGCGTGGCATTTTTTCAGTGTGGAGAAGAGGAGGCTCAGGGGAGACCTTATAGCTGAGGGGAGGTTGTAGGAGGAGTGTTTCCTTCAGCAGGAAGAGGGGAAATGGTCATTGGAAAGACTTCTGTAGATGCTGTAAGCTAAGGAGACCAAACATCGCTTTGTTTCTGAATCACAGTGGGTGGGAAGCAGAAGGCAGCTATAAACAGAAGGCTGGGGGCAGCGAGATGAATGCTGCCGTTAATTAGGTACTGCTTTGTCAGTCAGGGAAACAAATACAAACTGACGGTGTTCCCGAGGCACAGGACGACTTCACTGACACTTGCACTGTGGTAATGTGATATTTTGCTCCTGCATAATATTACTTAAAGATCACTGCGAGATTCGATGGTGATCATACTGAAAATGCGTTTAGGACCTGTTTTGTCACGCAAACACATAATTTTGTATTGTACTTGGGATTCAGCAGCTTGCATTGACAGTAAGGCAGACCTCAAAATGTAATACTGAACGTGCGTGTTTCCTGAGGTGGGTCTGATAGCAGCTCATTCTTGGCTGCTTCCTCATTAACCTTTTCAACAGATGTAGATGAAAGCATAAAATCTAACTGCTGATATTCACAGCTTGAAACGAGGACTTAAACAAAATTAATAAAGGACTGCGGTGAAGTTGGGTTGAAAACAGAAACTGTGAGGGTTTGTACAGTGAATTTCCTCTAATTTGGTCAGGTGACAAAGAATGCTGGTTAGCTGAGGTTAGAAATAAGGATGCACTTCTAACAGTGAAATGTAAATTTCTCTCTCTGTACATACACTATATATATACACACAGAGAGAAATTAACCAGTGGTTACTGTAGATCTTGCATGGAAATTTCATCATATTATAAATGCTATTTAACAGCTTTTCCTTAGAGAGGTGCTGTCAGAATGAATTAATGGGAGCTCTGAGGTCTTTGCTGGATTGGTCGTGGAGAAACTCTTGATCTTCTCAACAAAAGTTAATTTACAAAGAATAATCTGCTGAGTTTATTTTAAGCGTGAGTTGTGTTTTCTGCTCAGTTGTTTGCTCTTGGACCAAAAGAGAAATCTCAGCTTCACTGAAGGTTAGAAGGGCATCTGGTAGATAACTAGGAAAATAGCATCTTCATGCTGTGATATTTCTCATGTGGTTGGAAGGATGGCTGCTGGATGAGGTGCTTCACTTCTCAGAGCTTGTGGACTGAGGCTTCTCATGTGCTGCAAGCCTTTATTATTTGCTGGAATGATCAATTCCTGAACTGAATATCTGAACTGATTTCAAGGGAACTCTGCTGGGTTTGGAGTCAGATGCTGCTGCAGTAAGGCAGGATGAAATTTCATGTGGTCAGCTCCTTACCACTGCTCTGGAAGGAGATCAGTGCTGCAGCCTGGGTAAGCACTGAGCCTCTGTCCTCATCCACGGAGCCGTGTTCTCATTTTACTGTGAGGTAAGAACACGAAGCTCACAAAATAATCTTGTTGTCAGTGATTAGATGCTACTCTTGGAAAGAAGGATGTTAAGTTGTGGCTCCATTTCCAGGAAAATGTTTGAGGAGAATCTGCAGTGCATGAATGCATAGTTTCATTAAAACAGTCTCAGTTTGAATGGAAGATGAGCGTCTTGGTGTGCTGGATATCATAGAAAAGGCAGTTTGGGACTGGGTCTGCAAAGCAGGTGTGAGGACTGCACTGCCCTGATCCAGTTGGTCTTGATGGTCCTTGTGGGGCCCTTCCAACTCGGGATATGCTGTTATCTCAGTGGGTACAGAAGTAGTCACAGTATTCCTTCTTTATAGTCAAGTCCTTTCTCAGTGACTTCATGTGGTTAACTGATTTGCTTAGCAAGACTTCGGGGTAATGAACTGGTTTGGTTGCACCTCTTAACGTTGTTACAGCTTCTTTCCTGTTCTGTTTCGGTTGTGTGTGTGTGTGTACTGTGAAGGAAACACTGATTGGAAATGACCTCTTGAGGCCATCTACATCATCCTCCCGCTGGCTGTCTAGGATTAAAACGAGCTTTACTTGGACTGTTTTACCTTTGCTGGCTACGTGGAGAGTTTGTGTTTGCTCACAGTCCCAGCAGCAGGTGTCCCAAAGTGCTGAGATTCCGTGAGCTGTACTGCAGCAGAGGGACTGTCCTGGCAGCCCCGGAGCTTACGCTGTTGGAAGTGCCAAGTGTGGCTGTGTGAGCTCTGCTGCAGCGGGTGAGAAACGTGGGAAAGCTGGGAGACTGGAAAAAGGTACTTAAAAAGGAGCAGCCTGATTGCACTGCGAAGTCTGCAAGCAGTGTGAAGTTAGTGGCTAGCTAAATGCATGGTCTCAGTTCCATTCTCAGGGAATGAAGTATTTAAAACGTTGCCAAAAGCCACGAATGTGTTTTCACTGTCAGATGTTAGATGAGAAACTGCATTTGGAGAATGACCTTAGAAAGTTTCAAGCCAGAAAAGATGAGAAAGGAAAGACCTGAAGGTTAAGAAGGATCATGAAGCTAACCTCCAAAATTAATGGTGGGACTCTTAACTAATAAAAATACACAACAGTAACAAACATTCACTTTACTATTGTTGTGTTAAATACACAGACCAAAAAAACCCCGTGGAATTGGTATTTCTGTTTGCAGCTGTGATAGTATTTGCTTCATTTTATGCTACTACGAGTTAATATCTCTGAAGCAGTTGGTGTTTTCCAGAGTGAAGATGCATTAGCCTACACAGGACCTTGGGCTTAATGGAAATATTTGGAAAACATTATACAAATAACTCGTTAAGTGCATTTATGCAGTTTTCAGTTGACTGATGTAACCTTCAGGCATCAGTTTATTCTCTCCTATTTGGATTTAACTTGCCATGTGTCATTTAATCTCGGAAAACAGTCTCCTGTACTTGATTGTGTTAGAGGAGTGTGCATTTGTAGGAGGCATACTCCTCCCAGAGGTGCAGCATCTCTCCAGTTAATGCACTTACAGAGCTATTTTGCAGCGTAACGTGGAAGTACTAAATCATTACGGTTATTAATTTAAATACAGTGACACTGCTGATCTTGTAGGTTCCTCTGGCTCAGTCCCACTTCTGTCCTTGGGATACTGGTTTTCTCTAAGAGGAGTTTAGAGATTACCTCCCATCGCTGTGGAGAAATCAAAATCAAATTCGACGTTTTCCTTCCTGCAGTTTGATTCTGGTTTGTCACTCACGTGGCCCAGGTTGGTCTGCCTTTAGTAGGGACAAGCAGGAATTCAATCTGACTTCATGAAATACGCGTGGGAAGGCGATCAAACCTGTGTGCAAACAGACAGCAAGGTGTCCCACCTCTCTGGATTGATTTAATTTTACAGTTTAATGGCAGCTTGAACGTTCTTCTGCCAGAAGAAAGCTCTGTTCAGTGTACACCAACATGCACCCTGTGCAGAACCTTTCACAGGAGGCAGCTCGGGGTTTCACCTGATGCAGCTCCTTCCTGTCAGGATTTCTCCTGTCGGAAGGCATTCCTTAGCACGTAAGCTAGCTCTGTTCCTAAGCAGACAGCACGTTGATTGAGCACCTCTGAAATGCAGCATGCTGACCATGTTCTGCCACAACACAGCATGTGATGCCTTCTCTGCTCTTGGGGCTATTTCCTTGCTACTTTTATTTTGCGTTGTATGTATTTTAACTTGGCGTTTTGCTTCGGCATTGTTCCCTCAGAGTATTAGAGCTGAAGTTTGGAGTTTTCAGGAGGCTGCCTTTGTGTTTTTTCTTCAGGTGTAATTCTCTGTTCGAGTTTCAACCATATTTTGTAGCTGCAGATGTGGGTCTGGAGCCTGCTATCGAGAGCAGGGTTAAAATACAGCCTTGTTATTTCCCCTACTAAGTGTCAGAACTGTACCGTCTGCCCTGATAATCTCCCCACTAGTCCCAGTTGCTGCACCTGTGGATGGAGTTCAGTTTCTGCATGGCTTTTTGTACCCAATACAGGGATTTATTATTCAGCACTTCTGTCCCCTTTTAACAAAGGAACTACGTGGACCCTTTTTCTTAAGGCTCAGTTCACTTTATTACTCGTATTCTTTCTGCTTCTTTCTTCGCCCTTGTGTTAATTTCAGCTTTCATTAACCTCTTGATGTCAGTCCCCAGTCCTTGACCTTATTAACTTTTAACTTCTGCGGTCTCATTCTGCGTGCATTTCAGTTTCCTTTTTGAACACTGATTGGCACCGTCTGTCCCAGTTTGGTTCCCATGTACGGAGCTGGCAGGGGTACAGAAATCGGACAGAAGAAATATAATAAGTTAGACTTGGCACGATCTGTTTGCGCGTGTACGCTTACGTTTATTCTTCTTGAGGGTGTATTTTTTTTTACTATGATGTATTTGGATTCTGAGACAGCAGTCTTTGTCAAGTCAGTTGTTACTCAGTACAGCCTTGATGTGTGCTATAAAAACGTTCAGCAACTGCGTTGTGCCCCTCCATGACAAAGATCCATCTCTTCTTCCAGCGTTGCTTCTTGCGTTCCAGACTTGCCTGGTTTAAGCTTGGTCTTTTCCCTCAAGGGTTAAGGGTAAAGATGAAAAAAAAATAAAGCCATAATGACCTCTTTGTATGCAGAGGCTAACCCGGACACTTCACTCTGAAACTATGGAGGTGATAATAATGAAAGCTCTGTGACTTGAATTTGTACGTAGTGCTCTGCTGTTGTAACTACCCTCCTTGCTTAGTACTGTACTGTACTAACCGGGTGTACTTCATCTTGATAAAAAGCAGGATGAGAGAAGGGAAATGCTCTTGATCTGCACGTGGTGTACCTATCAACTAGCAAATTGCTTCAGGTAAGGTGCTTTATTAAGCAAATGCAGCCTTGCAGATAAGTGACGTGGCTAATGCAATCGTAGAGCTATTTTTCCTTCTCCTTCTAAGTGCGTTTCTTTATTGTTACAGAAATTTCGAGGCGTTCTTTGCCAGCAGGTGAGTTCTCTTCTTTCATTTATGTCTTGATCTGACAGCAAGCAGAACTTGCTTACAGTACAGTAATGCTTTTATATAACCAGAGCATGGGTTCTTCCTGGCACTGCCACAGTGCTTCGTCGTGTGGGCACGGGGGGTAATGCTGGGGTCAGAACAAAGCTGTCGAGGTGCAGGCATTTTTATGTTTAAATGGTGTATTTTGACAAGAGGAGGAGGAAATGATACAAACTGATGCTATTGTTAAACATCAGTTATATCACATGCATATTTAAAAGGGCAGAGTGTGCTATAAAACTGTCAGAAGACACGTAAGCAGAGGTATTGGTGATGAACCAGAGGGACAACCTCTTTTCAGTTTGTGTATGAGGAGGGGTGCCCCGATGGTACCTCTGAGCTGCAGCATTGAGTACTGATAGAGGGCAAATAATTGCCCAAGATGCTGAAATGGTAACTGTCATTTTTCTATCGTGATACACTGGAGGGCTTTGCAGTGTTCGAATGCTTTACAGTAGCAAGGAGAGCACTTTAAAATAGTCTTCATTACAGTGTCTTGCTTGAGGTTGTGTTGCAATGACTTTGTTGTGGTCAGTGGGGTACCAAAGTCACCAGAACACTTCCTTCTCACTCTGGTTTTATAGCAAACTCTTCTGGCACAAATGACTGTGTGCTGCTGAATGCATTAGTTGTTTGGGCTGCTAATCCAATCATTAAATCATTACGAGGGGTTACCCTGCGTTACGCTGTGTCACTGCTTTCAAGTCTCTAGGTGATTTGGATTTTTTACTGCCTGGAAATTGGGTCTGTGGGTATGATTGTAGAGTTTCTGGCATGTAAACCATTAGGACCTTGGAAAACAATGTGTTAAAATACCGTCGTTTCAAAGCCAGACAGAACAAGTGCTCTCCGTGTGTATGTGAAGCTATCCCCAGATGTGAGCGTGCTCACAGTATGCCTGGTGGAATGAAAGGCCACTTTCCTTAGGAAAAGCTTTTAATCTTCATCTGCTCGCACTGCTGGGATTAAAACCAAATCTTGCTGGATTTTGTTCCCTTCTGAATTTAAAACAGGTACAGCCATCGCTGTTCGCTGCAGGGGAGCTGGGCTAGATGACCTTTATAGGTTCTTTCCAACTCAGAGGATTCTCTGATTCTAGTACTCAGGTGATACAGCAGGCAGTTCTGCAGGCTGGGCCCTTCAATCCTGATCCTGAAGACTGTCTCCTCCAGAGTTCTACTCTTGGGAGCTGTGTTCTCTTAGCGTGAGGTAATAAAAAATGAACAGGAACGAATATCCTTTGTCTGCGTAGTGTTGTTTCAGATATTTGATATGTTTGCTGTCCCTGTGATGTTTTTGTGGGGTTTTTTTTGATGTTTTAATTTGACTGTGTATGTGCCAATACCTTTGTTATCACAGAATTGTAGGGGTTGGAAGGGACCTCTAGATGATCATCTAGATGATCATCTCTAGAGATGATCTGGTCCAACCCCCAGATCTTGAAATATAAAGTGGTTTTGGAACTAGTTTTAGTTCCTTGTGTTTATTCTGTAAAGAAGGAAATGAAGTGGTACATCTTCAACTCAGCTTTGACATTGCTCAGCCTGAAAAATATGTCTGCCTGTCCCTTGTTAGTGCGTTCCTTCCTACAGAAAGCCTGCTAGGTATCCCTCCAGGTAAACCAGATGAATCTCCTGGCACCTTCCAGAGAAATGCTGCCTTGGAACAACCTGATGCTGCTTTTCCTCTCAGCCACCGGATACGAGGCGGGTGTTCAACGCCGTGCTATGCAGTTAGATCTTCCTTATCCTAGGCTGACATCAACTGTGATAAACCTGAACGTAGCAACGTGAAATGCCGTGTTGCTTTTCAGACCTGAGGAAGGGGAAAAAAAAAAAAAAATGCAAGGCTACTTCCTATGTTAAAAGATGGAAAAGTAGGCATCACATGAGGAAAAGCCAGATGGAGCTCGGTGGTGAGATCCGACTGATGATACACAGAACTTGTAAAACAGTCACACTGATTGCAGGGGCTGATAAATTCTGCAGCAATTCATGCAGCTGAGAACGAACCCCGTAACGTCAGTGGGGAACTGCTGCCAGTGCCTCTGTTTAAAGGAGGCAAATGAATAACTGACTTGTGTGGTTGTGGCCTTTTGATTTGCTGCTGCAATTTTATATAAGATAACGTGAGCCGCTGTGGAGCGTTCCTGACAGATTGTCTGTTGTGCTCTGCCTGAGCAGGCAGCAAGGAGACCTGCATTGCCTGCTTCATTAAAGGCAGTATTTTCAGTAATACCTTTTGAAAAACCTGTGTTTTTTCTTTGAGGAATCTTAGACAAACTTAGCAAGATTCTGCTTCTTACCCAGGAGCGCTGTGTTCACTGAATTAAATACAACAGTTAAACTTCAGAGCTATTCTTTCATATTTGCTGTGTCTTTGGTTGTAATTTATTTGCGTTTGGATGAGGCACTCATACCAATGGAAGAACATGGAATTAGTAATGTTTAATTTAGAAAATGCTAGTGCTGTTAATTTGGAATAGCTGTGTGTGTGCCTCTCAAAGTTCAGAAGGCACAAGAAGGCTTTTCCTTCTTTTGATGCAACCTTATAGCTTTCATTTTTTTTCACCACTGTACTGCAAAACTCCCAGTCCTATCATATGGGAATTACTGCTCGTAAAGCTTAATAAGGAACCTTCCCTTGGCTGTTGTATGCAAAATCTCCCTGTTTTACAACTCTGTGTGCCTTTGCCAATCATTGCTCACAGAATACCATTTCCCTCTGTAATATACCTTTGACACTTGGTGAAACAATACATTTGTCCTTGGTCTGTTGCTGTTACTGTATAGAATGTTCTAGGGAGGCAGGAAGACAGCTATTAAGTGTTTACAAGCCTTCCTAGCGAGACTTTCTTTGCCTATTTTGGCTGCTCTTTTGACACTGCCCTCATCCAATCTTGCCTCCATCCGTATTTTGTAGCTGATGTCCACACACTTCAAAAGCACCAGCGTATTTTGGATACCAGGATAGCTTTCCTACCAGTGAGTCTGACAAGTCATAGAGTTGAGATGCTGAGATATACTGAACATGACTGAAATCTGTGTAAATAGTTACCAGTTCCGTTTTTTTTTTTTTTTTTTCCCCTTTAGAAAATGATGTTCCTGTTAATCTTATGTTTGTTCTGGGTGGTCTGTGCCTGCAGTTGCTGACCACAAGCTGTTGAGTCTGACAGTCTGGACAGTTTTCAGTTCATCTTGCTGTCCATTTTATTTAGTCAATACTTTTATTTCATCCATAAAGATGTCAGAGGAGACAGTGTTGAAAGCCTTGCTGACGTAAAGATGAACAGTGCCTTGCCCACCAGGCTCCTTTCATCGTAGAGCTCCATCAGGTTGGTCGGGAGTGATTTCTCATTCGCATATCTGTGCTGAGTGCTTCTGATCATCCTGTTTTTTTTTTTTTTGTATGTTCTGGAAACGATGTGCTGCTATTTGGTTCAGCCTTAGTTACCCAGGGAGTTTTGCCCTTTTTGGAGTTGCACTTGAAGCGTCCACTCCTCAAAGGAGGATCCCAGCCAGAGCCCCGTTGGCAGTGCCAGCTGTGCAGCCAGTTGTTGACCCACAAGATCCATCTGTTCTTCCTCAAGCCCTCACTTCCAGAGTTAAGGGGGAGTTAAACTAATGGGAAGACCTGTGTAATTCCGAACCTATGAATGAATTGTGTGTGAATGTGACAATTATAATAAAAAGGAAGAAAGAAAAATGCAATCTGGTGTTTTGTGCATCTGAAATATTACTGTAATTATCAAGCTTCTGGAGATGGAAGGAATCAAGGAAAAGCAGCATGAGGAGCAGCTTCCATTGGAAGCCTGCAGCTGTTCCTTTGCTCCAGTGACATTCCCTTGTCTTATTATTGATCGCTTAGAAGCAGTCTGCATGATGGTTATTCAGGTGGCGTATTTAATCTGGATCTGAAGTACAGTTTTGTCTGGACTGAACCAGGGTTACAGAAACGTGACAGTTTTCACACTGCTGCAGGAGAGGCTAATTTTTGGCCTCGGGGAGCAGCTCTATAACGAATGCTGTTGCCCTCCTCAGAAGGGAAGGTTTCCTCTCCTGTGCAAGAGAAATAAAGCTGGTGCACTGACTGCAACGGGGACCTTTGCTAACCTGACCAAGTACAGCTGTGCTTGCTTTAAGAAGTGCACGCCTGTGCAGGTGCACAATTCAGGGAACATTTGAATGGTATTTGTTAAGGAGACAGGAGTTTAAGAGATCGATTATAGGTAGGCATTTAAACACACTGGAGAATTCACCTGTCCTACTGGAGAAAAAAGAACTTAAGAGCCGTGCCAGCATTGCAAGTGGAGTCAGTCAGGGATTAGGATATCAAGAATGAGGGATTGATGCTTCTTTACAACACAAAGCCTTTGATAGCAGTCACCCAAAGCATCTTTGTCTGGATTTGGGTACAGTGAGAAAAGCAAGAGATTCTGAAAGCTAAAAAGCGAAAGAATTAATAATTATGGTACACGAGCAGTGTCCTGCTTATGCCCATGCTGCATTTATTTTTTTCACAGTATTGTAGGGGTTGGAAGGGACCTCTGGAGGTCATCCAGTCCAACCCTCCCACCTAAGCAGCTCCCTGAGGTGATGGTAGCAGCAAATACAAAGTAAAGGAAGGGTGAGGATGGCAGTATTGCTGAAAAAAAAAAAAAAAAAAAAGGGATTCTGGAAATCAAGCTGGATCTTGCAGTTAGTTTATATAAAACATTAGTTGTTAGGGTGTTTTTTGTTCTGCAGGACCTGAGCTGGGAGCGGCCTGGGATTGTCTCCCAAAATACACATCAGTTTGTTTGAAGTAGAACATTGTGGGCAGGAGGAAAAACATTACACGGCTGAACTTTTCTCAAGCTTTGTTACAAGTTATGCCTACAGTGATCGTAACTAAAAGACTGCATGATGATTCTTTTAGTTTATTTTTACATCCTTGTCAGCCGTCGGCGTAAAGCTGCATTCCTCTGCTTTATGAAGTTAGCTAACAGTTATTTGTGCAGGTTTGGTGTTGTTTGGTTTTTTTGCTCAGCACACGGCTGAAGGAAGGCAGTAGTAATAAAAATGGGAGGTATTCTGCCTACGATTTCTTCTTTCCTTCCCTTTTTTACTTTTAAGCGATGAAGAACGTAATTAAGAAAATAAACAATTTCACAATAAGTGATTCTGGGCTGGAGGGGAGTGGTGTATCAGTATGTAGAGAAGGATAATAGTATGGTAGCTATTTGACAGGCGTAAAATTCTTTAGGTTTTCATATGGGAGGCCAAGCTAATAAATGTCTTCTCTCGTAGCAATCACATTTTTCCTCAGTACTTTTTTTTCAGTCCAGACTGACAGAAGTTTGTGTTAAATGCTCAGGCTCACATTGGTGGGCTGGAATTAAGCTTGGGATGGATCTGAGGCTTCAAGAAGTTAACAGTGGCACAGAGTTGTTCTCCGGATTGCCTTAATTCACTGATTATTATCTTTCGAAAAGAAACTGAAATCTGAAGTTTCTAGTTAGTCTCCATTTCTGTTCCTTGCCCTGGTTGAAAGGCATCGAATGGAGTTGAGATAATGCCACGGTTTCTTTGGAAGTGGTGCTTGACAGCTCAGTGCTACGAAAGAGATGAGTTCTTGGCCTTGTCAGATGCTGTTGGGTGCCAGTAGTGCTGTTCCTCTGAGGTTTGGTAATGTAGGTCATTCAAGTTTCTGTCAAGACTTCTAATGTTCTGTCTACCGTTGCAAGAAACTGATTTTTAATAAGTTTTATGTCCTTACATTTTAGCTCCCAAAACTGCACCTGATGCTCAAGGTGAGGCTGCGTGGCACAGAGTGGAGTAATCAGTGCCTTCACGTGGAACTGCTCTCAGTGTTGCAGCTGGTTGGCTAGAACACCTTGGGAATTGGTTGGAGCTGAGATGTAGAAGGCACCTTAAAACTGAGCAACGTGTACTTGCGTTTCCTGGGCACTCATACCAGTGTGCAGGCACTTGAATTGTTAAACCTCTGTGATAGAGTGGTGCTGACAAGATGCTGTTCTAATTGGTCAGGCAAATGAGGCTTTGTAAGGCGATGGGTTTTGCATTGTCCTCGTGTTGCTCAGAACCTTTCATTCAACCTTTGGTCCCCATAGCAGAGGAGAGAATGACTGCCTGAGTACCTGAGGAAGTGCTCCTTGAGGGTTTATTGCCCCAGAGACATAAAAGAAAGTTCCTGAAAAGGGAAGGGCACTTCTTGGTGTAACATGTCAGAGGGGGTTGGTTAAAGCAAGTACCAGTTAAGTTTTTTTTTGTGGCTTGGCTACACCTTTAATGTCATGCTTCCTTAGATTTGCAGGACGTCATTAAGGCCTGACCCTCCTGTAACACTGTCACCTCGAAGTTAGATAGCTGGTTGTCGTAGCCTTTATGCTACTCTTCCTTCAGTAAGAAATACAGAGCTTGTTTGACCAATTTCTTTAAAATATACCTCGAATGATGCTGCGTTTTTGTCAGCGCGGTGGTTTATTTTCAGTGTAACTGCATTTAGTGACTTGAATATCTGAGGGAACAGCTAATGTTATATTCGTGCTTTATGTAACACTGCGAGTCTCTGAAAATTACACGCCTTCTTCTGAGGTGCAATGATACATAAATTAAGACACAACTTGTAAACATCTGTTTAGCACTTTTTTTTTTTTTTTTTTTGCTATCTTGTTCCAGCTTTGTATTTAACATATGAAGAAGAAGCTGGTAGGACAAGGGAAACAACACGTCCAGACTGCCATTTGTGGAAAATTACTGGACCTTTTGTGGCTGCGTAGCTTTCTTCCTATTGTGTAAGTGGTCATTAGGTAGATGAGAGGAATCACAGAACTGTAGGGGTTGGAAGGGACCTCCAGAGATCGAGTCCAGCCCTCTGCCAAAGCAGCTCCCTAGCCCAGGTTGCACAGGCAGGCATCCAGGCAGGTCTTGAATGTCTCCAGAGAAGGAGATAGCTTCTAAGGAGCATCTGTAAGGTCAGCTGTGATCACTCATGGATCCCTTCTGCTGAGCAAAACAAGTCCTTGCACAGTGTTTCCTTCAGACAGCGTCACAGGGTTCAGGACCACCTGTCAAAATGCTTTCTGCTTACTCCATAAGCTGTCTTTTCTCCATAAATATAGGAAACTTTATAGGTCTGGTAGCTGTTCTGGATGGCTTTCTCTCACTCTTATGCTTCCTGCTCCTTCTCCCCATCCATGAAATGTGAAGAGATATGCAATGCGAAGTGGTAAGCACAGGGCAGAAATATCATACCTTATGGTGCCTTAAAAGAATGAGCACAGTATGTAGGGTTGGATCTTTGCACCTCTTACTTTTCCAAGTCCCCATGGAGCAGACTTTTGCTGTGTGGAAGCACTGGGATTGTGAAGGAACTTCTCAGAAGGTGTTTTCAGAACAGCAGCAGGTGTGTTTTCTGTTTTGTAAGCAGCCTAGAATCCAAAGAGGCAGAAGATTGGAATTAATGCTCAAAGGAAGGAGTAATTTTAAACCACGGTGCTGACTTTAGATTTCTTTATTATAGGCCTTCCAAAACGTAAATTGAAGGAAGTGGGAGACTATGAGGAGGTTAGTCCAATTCACAAGAAGATCTGCTGTGACTGTTCACCTTCCCCATCCCATTACTGTCAGTAGGTTGAGGCTGAAAGTAAAAGTGCCAGGTGCCATCAACGTCAGCTTTTCCAAGGCCACGGAAAGCTGCGTACTGCTGGTGGAGAGGTATTTCAGTAACAGTAGATGGAAAAATCCGTGGAAACCAAGGAGGATTTGCATCTCAAGAAGAGAAAAAGAAGTCCAGATGCTACAAATGTAGTTCAGAGAACAGGAAATCCAGCTGATGTGGTAATGGCCGCCCAGAAGGTTAGAATGTGTTCAACACTGTTCTTTTCACAGGTTGTGGCCTCACGTGTGTTCTATTAATGAAGACCACCGAGCTGGGGAAGATAACAAACAATTCAATCATGGTAGCAATGGGCCATGAGCACTAGGATGCTACAGGGGTAGATTTAGAGACCAGGGAGATTTCCATGCAGTCACGAGCTTAGCGTTTGATCAGTTCGATGAACAGTGATACTAACGGATGTGAAAACAAAACTGCTCTTCAGCCTTTCATTCTGTGAGGCTTTGTTATTTTGGCAGTTGCTGTGAGACAGGATCAGCCTTCCAAGCCAAATTAAAACACAAATGCTGCGATGCAGCATTGCTGACTGCTTTCTTTTGTCTTCAGGAAGCGAAGAGGTGGGCTCGGGATGGTTGCATCCAGGCTGAACTTCAGCAACTGAAGTGACAGGCCTGAGGAAAAGAGGAAAATAGAAATCCTGACTTGGATTCCCTTGGAGACAAAAAGGCCTGCTGTAGCTTGGAGCTCTCTAGGTTACTTTTGAGGTAGTCTGAAGCTTTTCAGTGAGTGTTTTGCATGTTTCTGCAATGACCCACTACACCCATTTTTTTGGAGGTGGGTACTGTGTAGTGTTTTCTTTGATAGTTCGTCACCATCACTGCTTACACCATGTCAGCCGGTGCTGCTTTGACAGCGAGTGAACACAAAACCTTGCAGACACTTGGAATTAAGTGTATTAGTTAGGGAGAGATATTTAACTGTGTCTGTTATTATCCTTAAGCTTTGTGCCTCGTCTCCTGCTCCATCCCTGCGCTGCACACACATACACTGCCAGACCACATGGCCTTAGCAGGCTTTTCCAGCCTTGTGTGATGGGACATAGGTTCTTATCATTCTGTATACAGCTGGAGGGGAAAGTGAGTAACGAGGAGGGAAAAAAATCAATGGAAAAGCAAATCACAGACCATCAGCAACCTGAAGGTTTGGGGTTTCCAACCTAATTCAGAATACCACGTGTACACGTCGGGCTTTTCTTGTACTGAAAACCATCCGTGTTGTTTGCAATAGAAAGGGCGTGTTTCCACCAGGTAACTTCTGCACTAAGAGAAAAGAATTTATCTTAGTATCAAGGAGGCCGTGGTCTGGAAGAACCGTAGACTTGTTCACATTTTGCACCCTCACGAATGGGGGAAGTGTCTGCAGCTTTCGGTTCTGAGCCGGAGCAAAACAAGGCTGATGTGCTCAAGGTCACGAAGGAAGCTGCTGGCTGAGCTGGATACGGGAAATCAGCTTTCCTGCACCGCGGGTTGGGACAGAAACCGTCCTCCGTGGGCCCTTCCGCAGACGGCAGCGTAACGAACTGTGTTCCAGATATTGCTGGGACAGACGCCTCTTAGTTTTCTCGTTGAAGGTAAACATAATTCACTCTGTTCTTGGGAGCATTTGGCCGTCTGTGTAGCACCGGGGGGGCTTTGGAAACTTTCCTGTGGGGGGGGGGGGGGGGAGGCATCCAGGCATGTCTTCAGCTCAGCCCCTCTGGCTTTCTTCAGCCCCAGAAAGAGCTTTGTGCCTGCGCAGTGATGCAGAACATTGGCCGGCCTGCTTGTGGCCTACGGTTTTTCTTTTCTCGTGCGACTGTTTTCTCTTTGAAATACAGAAGAAAGCGATGCTTCTAAAAAGCAGCAGCTGTATTTATTGAGAGTCCTGACGCACACACCACTGCGGACCTGCGTTGCTGGAGCACTGAGCGAAGATGGGACGGCACTGTGGGTAAAACAAAACAAAAAAAAAAGAAACAGAAAAGCAGGAATTAAATGTACGCCGTAGATGAGTTTGTGCTGCTTACGAGCGGGCAGGTAGGTTAATTTGAAGGCTTGGGATTAATTCCCTTTTGGTTATAGACTGGGATAAGCCTCGTGCCTCCATTGCTGAGTGCTGGGAGGGAGAGCTGATTAACACACACTGTATGGAGAGGCTGAGCCGCGCGAGTCACGTTCCTGTCGGGTTTGACGTGTGTTTCAGCAGAGCCAGTTCACAGAATACCCCGAGTTGGAGGGATTGCTAAGGGTAAAACGGGTATTTTCTCTTTTGCAGTTCCTGCAAAGCCAACGCCGGGGGATGGTGTTGGGGGGGGGATGGGGGGGGGGCTCGGTGAGCCACGGCGGAACAAAAAGCGGTCGGCCAGCGCAGCTCCAGACATGACCCGGGTCAGGCTTGATTTACGGCTTAGTCGATTTGCGAAGCCGCCGTCGCTCCTGTAAACGGGAGGCTGCCGGCTGCGTCGAGCAGAAGGGGGAGATTAGCATATTAATGCGGCGCTCGCTAATCGCCTCCCCTTTCCTCCCCTCCCCGCTGAAGGAAGGAAGGGACCGGCGGGGCACTGCCTGCTCGGGGCTGGGCGGGGATGGAGGCAGCGCTCGCTCTCCCGGCGGCCGCGGGCGGCTGCGGCCCCGCGCCCCAATGAGCGGCCCCCGGGGACCACCGGCAGCAGCGGCACTGAGAGCCGAGCCGGCCCGCAGCCCTGCCCGCAGCCCTGCCCGCTCGGGTGCATGCTGCTGCTGCTGCTGCTGGGGGGGGGGCCAGGCCGGCAGGCCCCGCAGCCAGCAGGTGCTGTCTGTATGGAGAAGAGCGGCTGCAGTCCATTCCCGATGTGCTGGGCTAAAGGTACGCGTGATTTGCGTTGTTGTTTCCCCCCCCCCCCCCCCCACCTTTCCCTCTTTAATGTCTTTCCACCTGTGCTTATCCCCCTTTTCCCTCTTAAACGTTTTGTCACCTATGAGTGACTCCCCCTCCTGTCTTTCATTTCCGCGTTCACCTGCGCGTTCCTAGTTTTCCTCCTATCCAAAAAAAGCAAAGCTCTGCTTTTTTTTTTTTTTTTTTTTTTTATCCTGATCATGCAATCAGAACAGGAAGCAATCGCCTGGATTTTCTTTCATCGGGAAAATGTGACGTTTTTCTCTTTGCTTTCAACTGCGCTGAGCTCTGAAAGTTGTGAAGACCTCGCAGCTTTGGTTTTAACCGCCCTAAAGCAGCGAGCGTGGTTCTGCTGTCGTGTTCCTTTTGGAAGAAGTTGGTTTTCTGTGTCTGAGCCTTCACAATGGAAGGAACACATCTCTTTGCTCGAGGTTTTAGGACTTGCAACCCATACCGTTACCCCTCCCCATAAGAGACGGTAACTAGCCACAAAGTATGCATTTATTACAATGAGAGAGGGTTTGTCTTGAAACTGAGGCTTAATAATAACTGGAGGGAAACGTGTAACTTACTCACATGATCGTCCTGTGCTGCAGAAGACGAATATTGACACTACTATAATCCAGAGAGTGCTGATATTGTGGCTGAAAATATCCATATGAAGAAACAGGGTAGGGATTCAACTTGAATTTTCATTAGTGGCCAAAGAATCAAGTGTTTTTTTTTTTTTTTTTTTTTTACCTGGAGAACGACAGTACAAAGTTGAGTGTTGCTGGTTGCAAGCCTGACTTTCCTCTTGTCTGCTTTCATTTCGATGGCACTTCGCTTTTTGGAAGAGCAGCAGGCTGTGGGGTGTTGCATCACTGTGCTCTTGGATCGCAGACAGGCACTGACTGCAGCACTTCAGGGCAGAGGTGGCTGGGCCATGGAGGGACATGGTGCTGTACAGCAGGTGGACATAGTGTTATTTTGCCCAAGACGACTCACGAGCAGCTGAGTGCACTTGGATTTTAGCTGTCTGTTACTTGGAGGATCCGTGCCAGCAGTATTAGTGTATCTGCTTTGTGTGCTTTTTTCACCTTACTGAAACATCCAGGGTAAGTTAACTACTCTGTGCCACACATCAGCGTATTATAGTGGTATATGTGGGAGAAATGACTAAAAGAAACCAACAGGCTTGACCACTGCCACGTCCTGGTGATGTCTGATGAGCTGCAGAATCTGGCAGCTCGGTGAGGTGTAGTAGTTAATAACAAGAGTAGCTGGAGTGGCTTTACATCTGAACCAGAGCTGTTCTTTGCCTCCGTAAAACTCGCCTGCCAGGATTTACCCAGAAGGGGTAATAGCAATACCTACTCCTCTGCGTCATAAATTGGGTAACGGAAGTATCAGATGAAGTTGGGATTCATCTCCTTGGGACACTGTGAGAGTGAAGTTTCCCTCGAGAGAGTAACTTCCATGATGTACAAATAGGGAATAAAAACTTACTTTATAGCTTCCCCCCCCCCCCCGCCCCCTTTAAAGGGGGCCTGGGGGGGAAGGGAGAGGAGGAGAAAAAGGGTCGTTGCCATCTGTTGTTCAGGAAGGCTGTTTAGTGTTGGGGATATCAGTTTTCTTCCTCCTGCTCCAGCACCGGAGGATCAGGACAGCAAGGCTGTAGCTGCTGCCTGCAGAAGATGGCCGCATTGGGCCACGATAAAAGGTATTGATTTCCCCCCCCACCCACTGCAACAACTGAAAGGAATGAAAACCAATCCCTCCCTCTTCCCTGGGTGCTTTACAGAGGGTTCTCAGGACATAACTTCTCCGGTGATGTCTCACGCAGCCGGCTCCTTCCTGAAATGGAGAACAGCCGTGTAATCTCTTCTTATTCCTCCTGGGGGGGAGAAGGGGGACACGAGCAGTTACGTAAGGACAGAGGCACAGCATCTCTGAGTCTGCCAATTGTGGTGATTTTCTAGAAGAAGCTACATACCATCCTCCAAAGAAGTAGGACAGATGAGAAATGGCTCGTGCTATATTTGTCACTGAATGGTGGCCATTCCTTAGTTGATGGATACCCCGTGTGCTGTTCACCAGCACAACCTTAGGGAAATGAAACGGATCTGGCCTACTTTGATAAGGGCTGTGAGATACCTGCAGTCAAAGAAAGGTAATATATTAATGAGGGAAGCGTTTGGTTTGGATTGCTTTATTCTAACCCTTGGGCTAACAAAGTTTCAGTTTAACTGCAGCAGAAATGGATAACTTTACCAACTATTTTGTAACGCCTTGAAAATGTGCTCCTGATGCGTTTATGGTATACCAGATGTCATTCTAAGTGGTCCCTTTTCCCTTTGAATGTGACAGATGAAGCTTCTGGTGTATTGCATGCGTGATCTCATAGCAAAATATCTGTTGTTCGAAAGTGCTCTGAAGTAGTAACTCTGTGTTCTCGCATAGTATGCTTCTGCTCTTGTAGTATGAAATCTTCCAGCTCTGCGACGCCGTGGGCTGACCTAATTGCAGCTAATTCTGTGTGCTCCGTCTGTGGGGCTGCACCAAGGACTGAGATAGAGCTCGCTTTCTTCGTAAAATATTTGTGTAATCTGTGTCTCCAGGTTGTGCCTCCTCTTCACGCTAGCGTCAATGCTAAGTAATGTTTGCGAGTTTGATAACTTAGCTTGGATCTGAATATTCCGGACTTGAGGATATTTTCGTTGGCAAGAGAAAGTGTGGATTTTGTTTACCGGCACATTTCTTCTCAGGAAGCAAGCCTGTATTGCTTTCCTTCAGTCGTGATAGGATTAAGCCGTTTTTGGCCGTGTCTTTCCTCCCACCACCCTTCCCTTGCTAAGTAATTGGAAACTTGAAATCTCTCATCTTGTGAAATAAATAGGTTCAATCGTGGTCAGACCTTCAGTGAGCACTGCCTTGGTGTCTGGGTCACCGCATTTCTTCCAGCTCAGTACTGAAAATCTCTTACAAGGGATGTTTTCTTTGCGACTTTAAGAGGGGACTAAAATTGCCTTCAATTTCAGCTCCAGTAGTAAGCGTAGCAGAGCTTACAGATATTAAAAGTTGCAGCTGATGTGTTGTGCTTCGGATGCTTTTGCTTGTAGCCTTCCTTCCCAAGCTGTGCAACGCATGCCATTTTTAGTGTACCAGATAAATGTAAATTGAGCCCCTGAAAGGAATTGGGTAGCTGTGCTCAGAGGAGGAGGGAGTTTCTTTAATCCCTTCCAAGTGAAGAGCTCTTTAATCATTTACAAACAATAAATTGGTGTGATGTGCAGTCCATCACACGTCAGTAGTCAGGGCGAAGCGATTGCAGTTATTGAATGCTGCCTTTAGATTAGGAGAGGTGCACGGCGACTCCACATAACTGCAGTTCGGTCTCAAACCTTGTGTTGGTTTTGTCTGAAAGCCAGCGATGTTGTGAAATGTATTAAATCCACCGGGAAGGAGTTGCACCCCGTTTATTGCAGTCTGGTGATGTTGCAATCTCCTTGAAGTGATGAGCAATTCTGAGTTAAATGGGTATTTTCTGGTAAACCTTGTGGTTTCAGGGAACTGTTCAGATGGGACCTGCTGGTGATGCTGAAGATAAGCCAGCTTTTGGTGCATGGGAGAGCAGTTCTGTGCTTGTCGTCCCTCATTCCTATCCCTTCAGTCTCTGCTGTTCTACTGATGGGAATAAACGAGTGATGATTTTCATCTTGCAGACCCTTGATATTTTAGGCGCTTGGTGCTGGCTGGAAGTGGTAGGAATGGCATAGGAAAAGTTGCTGGTGCTGGGCGAGTAGGCAGGTTGTTAGGGTAATTAGTCTCAAAAACAGGAGTTCTCTTGTATTTGTAACGTGCTGTGTAATACAGGCATTTAGTAGCTGTGGTGTATTAAGAAAGAGAAAACAACTGGGGAAAGAAGAATTCAGTCTGTCATTTGACAGTCAGTTGCTACTTTGGTGCACTGACTGCATCAGCTGATGGGACACCTTAGGCATTTATTTCCAAACCACAGATTTGTGATGGATGTGAGAAGTGTATATTTTACACACACTTAGGTACTAAGTATAGCTATGAGAATGGCTTTTCCATTGGAGTGGCTGTTTTCTCGTTGAAAGAGAAATGGGACAGGAGATAGGCCTTGGAGATATTTGTACAACAAAGGAAGATGATTGTTTTGAGCTCCTGGAGAGCATTTAGTGTTACCTTTCCTGCTGATGTGTGATCTTATCAGGAATAGAGCTTGGGAAGGAGCCCGCCCGGAATTATTCTGGGCTGTTTGAAAAAGTGAGCTTAGCCAAAGCTGAGCGTCCCAGCCGTCCTTTCGAAGTTGCTTCAGATGGAAACTGAAGAGCAAAGTCTGGAAGACGGTATTTAAGGGGATGATACACTGACGGAAATATCCCTCTCTTGCTGAAGAGTTTGTAGCCTTAATAGCTTTCTGATTAAATTTACACTTGCGTCCAGAAACTTGTGTGAGCTAGCAAAAAGCGTGTAGGTTTTTTGTTTGCACTGATAATTGAAAAATGTTGTAGCATTCACAGCAAGATCTCTATGCAAAACAAATGAGATCAGCACGGTATCTACTGGTGAATCTGTGTTAAAGGTGTTGGGACCATTTCCTTCGGATGGGCTGTGAAGGATGAGGGTAGCTGAGCCAACAGGTGGGCTCCCAGCACGGGGTGTGACGCTTCCCTTGCAGGAACAGAGCAAGAGGTTGGATTTTCACATTGCATGTAGCTGAGCAAAGATGTCAGGAAGAGCTTTCCTGGTCAGAATTCAGTTTTGCTGAGTCAGATTGTTGAAACTCCTGTGTTTTTTGTTTTTTGCTTTCATTTGTTAACTTAAGTTTTGTTCCACTGCCAGGAGAGGGATCGTGTGCTTCTCCCCAGCACCGCTGCTCTCCAGAACACTGTTTTGCCTGGAAAAGATTTCTGATCCTTAAAAACTAAGCTCCATGCTTTTGGTTTCTTGGTTTTTTTTTTTTTTTTTTTTTTTTTTTTTTTTTTTTTTTTTTTTTTTTAGTTTAAACGGGACTCATTCTGTAGATGAAGTATATCGTCCCCTGCCTCACTGAGGCAATTCCTAAGGAAATAATAGCTTCTCCGTGGTGCAGTTTCCCCATTTTGAGTAACTGGAAGTGAGAAGTGTGTGTGACTTCTGGTTTTGCCATCGCTGGTCCATCCTGTGCTCATGGAACTAAACACACTTGAGGAGCATCTCACAATGAAGAGCTGTGGAAGGTGTTGTACCAGCAGGTGTGGAACGTGGTAAACTGAAGTGTGGCATTTGGAGGCTGAAAGCTGTTCTGACTTGAACTGGATCTGCTGTGTAGAATTTCGTCGAAGGAAATACAGTAGTTGTAGTTTCTCACAATCATCCGGCGTTTGCTTTGTTACCTGTTAGCCAGATGTGCCTCTGTGGATGTGGCAGTTTCCTTTTGGAATCAGAAGACGCTCTGGGACAGTAACTGCTCAAGAAAGCGATGGTTGATTTTTCGCTTCTCAACCTTTCAGAAGACGCAGTCATCTTTATTACCGTGCTCCTTGCCGCGTGTGGTACTGTGTTATCAGGCTAATGATTAAAGGTCATTCCTTCCTTTTATCACATGCTTTCTAGTAACTATAAGGATTTGGCTGAAGCCATCTGTGCTTAAATTCTGACTTCTCTTCGTGATCGTACCTTCTTAATGAAGCTACATTGCTAGAAGTTGGTCATGGGTTCCTACAGTTGTTTTCTTCTTTGATGTGACTTACACATAGAAAATAAGTATAAAGTGGTTGCTGGGTGGGTAATGGTTTGCAGTCATGATAAATCTTTATTTCTAGGCAGGAAGGTGGGAGGGAGCTGGGTGTATTCCTGAAGCTTCACAGCTGGCTTCTGAAGGTAAGGAGCAGTGGGGTTTGAGTTCTTCTCAGAGGCCTTCTGCTGTGTCGTGGTTGCAGTTCAGCAGTCATCTGTTGTCCCTGCTGTTATTAGGAGGTACCAATAGGGATCGTATTTCTGAAATCTTAAGTGTATTTGATTCAAAGGAGGTTTTGTCTGGGCTGTGACATGATGGTTGCTTGAGATAAACTGAAGCAGAACTGTAACAAAGATGCTTTAGACCAGAGCAGCCTTCTCCACTTGATCGCAGCGGCTGATTCGCACACAACAACTTGTGCTGCCAGTCGACTCAGCGGCAGCTTTTTGTCCATTCAGGTGTTTGATTGCAGCAGACTGGAATAATACGGGCAGAATTAAAAGGCTGGCTTCAAAGGACTCTGATATATGATTGCGTATGGCTCTGCCTTTGAAATGGAAGCAGGCATCTGCTGCAGATATCCATCCTTTAGCAGAAGGTAAAGGTGCTGCTCAGGCAGCAGCAGGCTGAGTGTCCTTCAGCCCGCAGCGTTGTGGGGTTGCTCATGTGTGCTGCTTTTATTCTCTGGATGGGAGCAGTGGCTTGTATCCTGATGTACAACCTTTAAAGACAAAAAACTGCATAGCCACCCGGAGGAAGGCTACAGAAATGGAGAAGGGTCTGGAGCACGAGATGATGCGGAGGGGCTGGGGTCCCTTGGCTTGTTCAGCCCAGAGCAGAGGAGCTGAGGGAAGGCCTCGTGGCAGCTGCAGATCCTCACGGGGGAGAAGGGCAGCACTGAGCCGTGCTCTCTGGTGACAGGACCCCAAAGAGTGGCATGGAGCTGCATCAGGGGAGGGTCAGGTGGGGATTAGGGAAAGGATCTTCAGCAGGTGGCAGAGGGCATGGAACAGGCTGCACAGGGCAGTGGTTGTAGTCCTGAGCTGCAGGAGTTCAAGGAGTGTTTGGACATCGCTCTCAGACTTCCAGTTGGAACTGCTCTTCCTTTGTGGAGGAGCCAGGAGTTGGGTTGCATGATCCTCGGGGGGTCCCTTCTACCTTAGGATATTCCATCAGTCCGTGCTTCATCCTAACGTGTTCAGTAGGTTGGTCTGTTCTGTAGATCACCTCTAGGTTTCAGCAAAAGACAGGGTTTCCTAATCTGTTTCCTAAATGTTTTATTTTTTATCCATTTGTGGTAATTAAGAGGATTTGATGCACGGAGTTATCCTGTGTAAAGTGAGGGAAGTGCCGTGGCACCATTTGTCCCTGAAGGGAAAGATTTGCACTTTTGTACTTGTGCTGTTAAGTTTCTTCAGTCCCCTTGCTGGTATGTGTATGTAAATGGATACAAGGCGTGATCACTATCTCGGTGGGAAAATGCTCATTATTTATTTTTCCTTTTAAAGTCGCTTTTGGAATTCAGTAGGCTCAGTATCAGATTAAAAACCAGAACAGATTGTTTCTTGTTTTGGCTGCAGTTAACTTCTCAGTAAAGCCACGTGGCCTGTGTGGGATGGTAAGGCTGGACGTGATATTTGATGTCCCAAGTCAGTACATCTTAAACCATTTTAAGTATCTTGTGTTAATCAGTCAAATTTCTAGTGGAATATTGCTCTTATGTCACACCTTGCTTCTTTTTGAAGCTGATGTTTGTGAAGTTTAAGTATGCTGTGTGCTTACATGGAAATGAACGCGTTGCAGTAGGAGCAGCAGCACTCGCTGTGGGTGACAAACCATAGCTCCGTAGTTCAGCGCTTCTATGTACCTGCATCATTTAGGTTACAAATGTCATATACAGGCAGAAAATCGTGGTCAAGACCAAGTAAAATAAACCGGAGTGGGAGGGTCTGGACTTAAGAATTTCAGAAAGGAGTGAAATTCAGTCCGAAAGGGAGAAAATCCACAGGGTGATCGTGTTGTCCGCTCTGGAACTGCCCAAGTGAGTGATAGGCATATTTGAAGCTGATGGTAAGGTAGGATTCTGCTTGGATATGAAGTTGTGTATGATGCCTTGACCTAGGACGGATCAATCGTCAGGAGCTTGAGTCGAATTTCTCTGTGGTATAGTTGATGGTTCAGCCCTGGATCAGCCATACAAAGGAGGAGCTGGATAGTTTTCTGTAACTTACTGCCATAAAAAATCTTGGAGGGAGAATATTTTTCCTTATTATTATACTTTCCTTGCTCTTCACATCCAATCTGCACTCACATTAATATTGTTCCAGTTCTGATGGAATTGAAAATGCAGACTCATTCTTCTTCTCCAATGGGAAAAATAAATACCATGTAAGCTGTTCCCCTTCTGTTCCTCACAAGGACAGCCGTCCTACAGTAAGGCAATAAACCTGCTCATAAAATATGTCCTTTGTGACTGACTGTGCAGTTTTTTACACATTTCTAGGGCTGGGACCAAGCTCTCTCAGGCTTTGAAGGCATCCTCTCTCCTTATCAGTATGCAGGTGCCTGCCCCAGAGCTTACTGCCTGGCCATAAGTACCCATTCAACCTGCTGCCCTGCTGGAAGTGGGTGGGCATGCTCACTGCCTGGTGAAATTAGGGCTAAACTGGACGTGAGTGGATCTCAAACGCTTCAGGTTGCCGATTTCTGTTTCTTACGGCAGATGTTTGCTTTGATATTGGTGGCACAGTGTCATTTGGCACTGAATTTTTCTACAGAGTATTATTTTTGGCTTCGGTAACTCCTACTTTGTAATCTTTCCCCTTTGCTGTCTCTCCTTGTAGGCCACAGTGATGCTATTTGTACTATCTCTGTGAGCTGTTTTGCTTAGCACGTAAGAGGAGAATACATAAATGTTATAATAACTTGATTTATAAGTTCATAGCTTTCTTTCAAAACAGCATCTTATTCTTAGGAATATTTCCACAGCGATTTGTTACATTTCTCTTTAATCTCAACTTTTCATAAAAACACAGAAGCAAGGAATTTAAACCTCTCTTGGAAAGATGTCCTGTGAGAATTGACAAACCTTCTCCAAAAATATCATATCATAGAGTGGCCTGGGTTGAAAAGGTCCTCAAAGGTGATCTCATTTCAACCCCCCCAGCCATGGACAGGGTCACCAACCACTACACCAGGCTGCCCAGAGCCACATCCAGCCTTGCCTTCAATGCCTCCAGGGATGGGGCATCCACAACCTCTCTGGGCAACCTGTTTCAGTGCATTACCATCCTCTTGAGTGAACAACTTCTTCCCAACATCTAACCTAAATCTACCTTGCCTTAGTTTAAAACCATTCCCCCCTGTCCTGTACTGCCTAGCATAGGGTGGGGGAAGTGTTTCTAAATAGGTTATCTATGGACTAGGAGAAGAACTCCTTGAGAGCAGCCCTGTGGAGATGGGCAGAGAGGTCCTGGTATGGATGAAAAAGATAACACGAACCATCAGGGTGTGCTTCTGGCCTGGAAGACCAGTGGTATCCTGGGCTGCATCAACAGAAGGGTGGCAGCAGGGAAGAGGGGATTGTCCCCCTTGGTTCTGCCATTGTCAGGTCCCATCTGCAGTACCGTGTCCAGACCTGAGGCCCCCAGTGCCAGGAAGATGTGAAGCTGTTGAAGTAGGTCCAGAGGAGGGGCTCTGAAGGATGCTCAGAGGGCTGGAGCACGTCCCCTGTGAAGGAAGGATGAAGGTAGTTGGGATTGCTTAGCTCAGAGAAAAGTAGGCTGTGGGGAGATCTCATTGTGGCCTTCCAGTACTTAAAGAGAGCTCGTAAACAGGAGGGAAATGAAACTTTTTGTGTGATCTGATGGAGTCAGGGCAACATGGAATGGTTTTAAATTAAAAGAGGGGAGGTCTAGTTTAGATGTTGGGGGAAGCAGTGCTTTCTGTGACAGAGGACCGTGGCTGTATTTTAATCGAGTTTTTCTCACTGCCCATTGTCTGTGCACTCACTTCATTTGCTCTGTGAAGTACTCTGCAGATGGCTGAAGCATAACGGTTTGTGTCAGATCCAAACAAGTGCTGAGTTTCTTTAAACTACACACTGACATTTACAAACTGCTTGGAAATAATTAGAGATGAGTTGTGCTTGTGTTGCCACTGACTGTGCCAATGCCTGTTCCAGCCACTTGCTTGTCCATGTGTTCCAGTGATCTCTGACCAAAATATAACTTTCAACAGGTAACGTGGCACTTCTTCCCATATTTTGAAGTTTTGATTTCTTGCTGAACGTCTGTAGCTGGTGCCATGGTAGTTAACTCTCAGATGTTTTGTTGATTTGGGTGTAAATTACAGGTGCTTATCTCTGTCTGCCTTCAATCAAATGCAGACAGACCTTATTTGTCTGTTCTGTTAGCCAGGAATTCCCTCCACTTTAGCCCCTGTTATCCAAATTCCTGGACTAAAGAATTTCTTCAGTAAGTTTTATCACCTGGTACATTCTTGTTCTAGTAGGAAGTCTGCTGTGCAATGTTAGTAACCACTCCTAAGCCAGGGGAAGCGGTCATTGTTCTGAGGTAAAACAGATAGTTGGCCTGTATTTTTTTTCTTGTTAGACTGTGTCCTCAAGGCCTTCAGCTCATGGACTGATCAGAACCCAAAGTCAGGAGGTGCCTCTATTTTTTTTTTTAAGCAGTGGAAGTTTCTAGAGCTAAGGAGTTGTGATGCACTTCAGGGAATGTGTTCAGTATTCCACCAGCTGACTTTCTGTACCTTGGTGGATTTCCTTTGTTTTATAACACCATCGAAACTTCACGTTGCATGAGATTGGGGTTTTAAATGGCAGTTGTCTCAAAAGAGCATTGCAGGCTGTTGGGTTTACAAGCATTTCAAACCCAGGAAATGAGAAAAAATTGCTTCTCTCGTTCTTCTCTCAGGAAATAAGAGAGTAGTCTTACATTAATGATAAGCAGTTAATGTATGTGAGAACTGATACTTAGTTTGCTATACAACTCTTTTACATCTGTTCCAGAAACGAAACACTTGGCAATTACAGCTTTGCTGAACTTAAAAGCTATTATTTATAGTTAAGATGGAGCATGAAAGTCCTTCGCAGTTTCTCTTTGTTTAGGACGAGGGGTGGGGAGCAGAGGTGTTGCTCTGGTGGTGAGCTAAAGGACCATTTGTCTTTCTTAGGAAGGAGATGTCCGCGGGGCCTGCTTAGGTCAGCAAGACCCCTGCGTGAGGAACTAGCTCAGGCACCAGGAGGTGAGTGCTATTTCAGCCAGAAGTGCTGTAAAAAAAAGTTTGGACAGCTACCTCGGCTGTGTTAGTGGTTTTACTCAGCAGCTTCTTCTGTCCACACTGACATTTACTGCATATGCAAAACGTGACTGTTTTCAGAGAGTTGGTCGTGTGCACGTGGGTACCAGCTGGCAGTTGATCAATGGCTTGAAAGAAAATAAGGTTGAAGTTGAAAATGGTATGTGTATGTGTATGTATTGTTGCTCTTCTAACCAAATTATTTTTGCCCTCTTCAGCCTTTACAAAGGAAGAGCTCCTCTTCTCCTATTGGAGCTCTGCCATTCCTCCTGCCCCCGTGTCTTGCTTGCCCTCATGTTATAAATCAGTAAATGTAATTTAATGGCTTAGCGTCAGGAGCTCGGAGTTGTCAGATTTGGACTACAAATGATTTGTGCAGCTGTATGGAAGAAAGCAGTGTCACCAAAAGCCAACCCACGCTTCTCTGTCTCCTGCTTATTCTCCCCCACTCCACCCAGATGTAGTCTGAGAAGAGCCGTGAGCTGATACACCATCTTGTTGTGGCCAAAAAGGGGCAAGTTCGCTCTGTAGGATTGGCTGTGTGCTTCTGCTGCTGCTTTACTGACTTCAGAGCTTATAGAGCTCTTTTTGAGCAACTTAGCCACGTTTTACATAGCAGAAAAATACAAAACCAGAATCCCAGTTAACACAAAACTAGAAAAGAAGCCTGAACAGATTTGCTTCTGTCTTAGTAAGCAAAAGCAGCTCCAAAAGTGTGTAGGCAGCAATGGGAAGCTACAGAAGGAAGGCAAAGGTTGCATGGGCAGGCAGAGTGGATGAGGAAAGGCTTGGCGGGGAGGGAAGTGGTAGCAGGCTCTGCAGCTTTGGCAGCAGCAAGGACAAATTGGGTATGTTACATTGGTTCAGCAGCATTTGGTGACAGCTTGTTTTCCATTGAAAAATGAGCTTAAACTTCTGTGCAAGTATATATCTCTTCTTTGGAAATGATCGTGTATTGGTTTTATTGTCTGCAGCTTCTTGTAAAGGCAGAGCTGAGAAAACAAACTTGAGCTGCTTGATGTTTGAATGTTAAACTCTGTGTGAGAATTTGAACTGTGCTTGAAAGTAACAACAAATAAACCCTCTAAGGATGAGACTGTACCGTGTAGATGTCCTGGCACATTCATAGGTGTGCTTTTTTTCCCCTCAGATTTTGCATTTTTCTGGATTGTTCTGTGTAAGAACAGTTTGATACTTCATTTGGTTTTTAGACTTAGTCTTTTCCAAGCTGTGAGATCATCGTCATCTTGAGCTAGCTACAAATGACCTGACAAACACGGCCTATAAAATGCTGGGCACGGGAAGGCTTGCAGATATGCTGCGTCTTTATTTTCAGCTGGCCTTCAGCTTGAGTGATAGAAAGCAAAAGGTGAAGCTTTGGAATTTAAGACTGTGGAAGATGCATCACATCTCTGTGCATCTCCTGCTCTGTCTGCTGCTTTTCCCCTGTGAAACCAAGAGGAGATTAGTTTATTCAAGTATCAGCGCATTCCTTTATTAGGGGACTTGGGGTTCATTTAATCCATCATCTGGCTTGGGGCCTAATCAAGTATTGATCAGGGCAAACCCAAAGCATTGCTTTAATGGGAATAAGCTGAAATGTGTAGGCTGGATCGTATTTTCTTTCCTGTGTGGGCACTCAATACTTGTTGTAGTTTTGATCCAGACTGCTGATGGGGCAGCGGAGGAGGAAGCGGTGCCTGGTGTTCTCAAATGGTTCCTTCCACTGGACAGCATTCAAGTGATGGAAAGCATAAAGCTCAATCACTACAGAGTCATTCTTTGCTGCTGAGGATTGAGCTGTTTTTTCTTCTGCAGACCAATATTTTCTCTTTTCCGTGAGGAATTGCCAGAGTCAGTCAGCTCATTCAGCAGCCGTCGTTCCTTACTGCACTGCTCTCATCTGTGTGTGCGACCGGAGGAGTATCATCTCAAAAAGCTGTAATGGGAAGAATTTTTATGGTCGGCCTACATTAAACTGCCATTCAGTCGCTTGAATAAGAATCACTTTGTTCTTCGTTTCTCTGTATGTTAACGGAGGCTGTAATTACGGCTTTGGAAAACACTTGAGCCACAATAGGCTGAAGTCAAACTTTTTACAGGTCATTGGTTTTCGTAATGGGGCCATTGCTGTGCAGTGGGACAACGTGGCTATTGTCATGTTCTTCCAGAGTGCTTGAGTGCCTCTTATCTGATGTGAGCTTCTGTCTTCGGTAAAAATGGGGAACTGCATGAGGGCATCACGGTTTTCAACTTGCCCTTCCTAGTTTGGGGATGCCGAAAGTCAAATGCTAGCAAGAGCCACGTATTTTCATCTGTGATAATGCATAGCCAAAATACCTTCCTGCTTCCCTTAGCTGTTCAGACACGACTAGCTCCTAATCTGGAAGAGTGCTCTCATTATCACTAGTTCTAACTTCTGGTATTCTGGAAAGAGGGTAAACACACTGCTTCTATCTGCAACCTGTACAGATGTTCAGAAGAACTTGTGCCGTGCAATATTCAGTAGGTAGTCCTTCAGAGGGTTAAGTCCAATTGCTTGCTTCATCCTCCTGCTCTAATGTTCAGACAGGGTTGCTGCCAAGCAGTGGTGTGACCTCACAAAAGATGTGACTCCATTTTACCCTTCTTGTAGAAATACAGAATTGTTGCTGCTCACTGCTGTGCTTTTTGAGAAAAGTTCCCCGCTACTGTGTACTTTGCCAGAGAGATTCAAGATCAGCAATTGGAGATACGAGGAAGATCAGTTTGTATGTTGGGCTTCAGTGATACCAGTGGACCACAGTGGGCATCTGGAGTGCTGTTGAAATCTGAAGCAGGTATCTGGCTGGATGCCTTGTGCTAATTAAAGACACGGGTTTTCTTTTATTCCCAATTCAAATGATATTTCCTCATTATCAGTTCTTTTAATACTGCCACCAGGAATCGGTGCCAACTCCAAAGGGAGTTACTGAGTAGTGCTGGTTATACAGCGGTGTTGGAGGAAAATTGGGTTAAACCCAGCCTTTAAGGTATGTCAGGACTGATCCCGTGGGATTTTGGAAGGGATGCCATATTGAATATTGCAGGACTGGGGACTGCAAGAGATCTTTTTTCTCTGAAAGAGTGGTCAGGCACTGGAACGGCCTGCCTAGGGAGGAGATTGAGGCACCGTCCCTAGCGCTGCTCAAGAAGCGTTTAGATGAGGTGCTAAGGGATTTGATTTAGTAGCTCGGTGGGTAGGGATGGTGGTGGGAGGATGGCTGGACTAGATGATCTTGAAGGTCCTTTCCAACCTAATGTATCTATGAATCTGTGAATCTTTTTGAAGTTGAATTACTGCTTGACAGTAGATGCAGTTCAGCTGCTTGTCACTGGTCTTGAAAACTTTTCTCCATCTTTTTAACCCGAGGTGCAGTGCTTCCTGAGTTAGAGGCGAATAGTTCTGGAGCACTTTGCAAAAGAGATTTAAAGGTTCTTGAGACAGTCCTCGCTAACAGCAGCTGTACGTAACGTAAGCCCTTGTTTCAGCTGGTCTGGGATATGTTTACTTACTGATATATATATATATTTGCTGAGATGTGCTTGCCTCCTATCCTGAAGGATGTCATATTGCTTCGTTTCATGTAGTTCTTGCAGCTCACGTTTTCTGTGAATTATCTCTTCGTGCTTCCCCATAACATTTAATCTCCTAAAAACACTGACAGAGTTGAAGTAAATTTGTGCATTTGCAGCTTGTGTTGCTAATCTTGTTTTGACTTTGGTCTCTAGTTTTTCATTTTGACCTTTTGATGTATTTCTAAAATATGTGATTGTACGTTAGGAAAGAGACTATAAATTTCTGCTTTGTACTGAACTAAGACCTTGAGTTACTAACTGTTAAGGCAACACTCCACAGGAAAGAGAATGGTTGGGAGTTGTCAGTTTCAGACTGTTGTATTTCATATTGATACAGTGAAATAGTCGAAATTGATGCACTAAAATAGGTATCAGGAACTCATTATTGAAATGCTTTTGATGTGTGTGGCCAGGCTGCTTCGTACTTTGACCTGGGGGCCTTAAGTCCATCTGACCACAATTACTGTACTTGAAAATAAGTATGATTATGAGGTGTGGTGATCAGGAGACGTCCAGAGAGGAGATGACAAGGGTCGTGCATTCCTGGATGTGTAGCTATAGAAAGTGTTAACCACAGTAGTGAATTTAGCTGGAAGGAGCAGAGAATTACAGCTTATTTCCTCTTTCTTTTGAACATCAGCATTAACTGAAAGTAAAACAAGAACAGTAAGCTCAACAGGAGATAAACAGGGATGTTCCAACGTGACTTATGGAAACGGCTGCAATATGTTGACTGTTTTTGAAGGTAGCAGTGGATGTCATAGGAAGAAATATCCTTTCTCCTTTCTTTCTCAGTTTATACCCAACTTGAAATCAGAAAGCTAGCAGCTTCCTCATAATTCTTTCTTAAATTCATAAGTGTGTGGAAGTGGATACCTGCTTGCACTTTTTATTCTTTTGAGTCTTCTAGGAATGTGACCATGCCAAAACTGCGTGTGCAGCTGTGTCACGGGACCCTTGGCAAGTAGAATTCATTGACTGCTTCCTTAGGAGAAATGGGGTTTTGTAAATATTCCTAAGATGGGGAATCCTCTATCTGTCCCAAACCTTTTGATAAATAAATACAAAGAAACCCAGTAACAACAAAAGGTAATTAGGAGATGATGTATCAGAAGAGTCAGCAGTATGGAAAACCTGGTGCAGACCCCTGGAAATACAAGCTTTATAATGGAGAAGATACTTAAAATTGTACCTTATTATATCCTCAGTTTCTGCGAGGTTGAGATAGACAAGTTAATATTTGCAAGGTGAGCTACAGTAGATTTAATGCAAAGTGAAAATGGACTGGGCTTTAAACTCATGACATGTTTACTGTCCCAACATGAGAGATGCTATGGATAACTAAGGATTGTGGAGTGGGAGGAATTGTTATTTTAACCGTCACTGATTCATTGAGTTCAGAAGGGACCTGGGGAGATGATTTTAATGGAAATTGTGTCACTTTGTGTCCCCTCACTGCGCACCATGGAGAGGAGCCTTTGTTCATCTTCATTATTCCCTCCCTGTCAGGTGTTTAAACACATGGATGAGGTCCTCTGGAGCCCTGTCTTCTAGAAATTCTCATAGATTTGGATGTCTTCAAGCCTGAGATGGGGTTATAAAAAGCAACGTTACAAAAACTTCATTGTACTTGTAGAGGTGAAGATGAAGTCATAGTGCCAATCATTATAGCTTGGTTCCTTGTCAGACAAACTTGTTGGCATCATGTTGATGGCCAACTGCCAACTCTTGTATCGAGTAACTTATTTTCCACATATTATCCATTTGCTGGTAGTGAGGACATTTTTGGCATTGAAAAGATGGACTGTATCGGACTGCTTAACACTTTTTTATTAATTGCTTTAAATATTTGTTTTGACTTTTTTTCGACTCTCTCGTCAGTGGAAGGGATTTCATTTCTCAGTGCTCAGAGCTGGTGGTGAAATATGACTTTGAACTTTGATTGCTTGTACTGCCGAAAGTCATAATATTGACTTTGTTTCCGATGCAGTCATCAAATGTGGGGAATATGCGGTGCTGGGAAGTTGTCAGCAGGAATTAAGTTGAGCAGTGAATGACTTGTGAACTGACTTCTAGAAGTCATTCAACTATTTAACTCGTCATTTTGTGTTTTTGAGAAAATGAAACAATTTTTGTTATACTTCATTTAGGCATCAGTAGTGTAAATGGCTGCAATTGAAAACTGAATGGGGAAAAAAAAAAAAGCACAGGGTCAGCAGTGCTTTTTTGCTGTGCAGTGTGGTTTTATTTTTTCTTCAATATTAACGATAATAAAGGCTCTTCTGACCTCACTTAAGTCTCTTCTATTTACATTCCTAAATCTCAGCTATTCTGCCAGATGATAGCGGGTTATCAAAATGATAATGCACATTATGATTTGGGGACAACTGCAGCATCTTGACAGAAACACCTCATATCAGCAGGCCGGGATGGCTTTGCTCCACTTCTTTCTCAAAGCATAGAATAAGTCATTGCAGTACTGAGAAGTAATGTTTCTTTTTATCGTGAAGTGTGTGCTCTGGGGGATTGACAACTTTTAGCGGTGGAAGCCCAGAGGGAAAGCTGACACACAGCTCTGCATACAAACAAGTTTGACCATTGGGCTTGATGTGCCCCTGCTCTTTTATCATCATAATATCCAATAAAACGAAGCAAAAGTCAGAATAAAGGAGCTCAAGTCAGAATAAAGGAGCTGGTTTCTGCACTATAATAGCCTCCTGCTTGTCTGCTTAATACCGAGAGGACCAAAGCTGATCTTGCTGTTCTGTGAGATTACAAACCTGGCTGGAATGTAGAAAAGCTCAAGCAAACATCCTCATTTGGTCACCTCAGCGCTCTTTGCGCCTTAAAATAAGCAAGCAGATCTTGTAAAGTAGTTGCTGAGCTATCCTTATGTGAAGCACAGTTATGTCTTGCAAAATCCTGGCCAAGGGCAAAGCTTTACAGTCACATCATAAAGTCGGAACCAGGGGCTGGCTTTAATGGTTCAGTTAATAGATGCATAACCAGAGGTATGGTATATGTTCCTGTGACTTGAGAGCTATCGAGTTTATTGCCTTTCTGTTGCCTTGTAAAGGAGGCACTGGGATTTTTAAAAGTTGGAAGTTGTAAAGAACCCAAAAGGGATGAAATGTTTAAGGAGAAGTGCTTGTCTGACTTGTAGTAGGAGGTGGTTGTACCTGGAAATGCTTCTGTCCCCTGAAATGTGATTACTGACCATACCTGGGATGCTCAGTCCTCAGTGCAGATTGCAGTTTTCCCCTCAACATGGTGCATAAGTAGAAATTCCCTCTGCAGTAAGTGCTTTGCCTATCTGCTGAAATGATGCTAAGGGCACTTCTGTGTATAAAACTGATGTCTTTCATCGCTCCTCTGTTTGCAGCTCCCAAGGGACGTAGACTGTCCATAATAAATCTGTGGTTAGGCACACACGATGCTTATTTCTGCTTCTCCTTGTAGCTTTGCTCCTTCTTTTTCTGCCAGATGAAATCTGTTGAACGTGTCTGTTAAGTTGATGACACACTACACGTAAATATTAAAACAGGTGTTCTTCCCCGTGACAAAAAGAAATCCTCAGGTTGCTTTGGTTTCCAGTAATTCTTTTCTACTCTTTGTTGTGGGTAAGCTCAACATAACACAGCACTTTTACTCGTGGCTTTGGGGTAGTGTAGCAGGTTTTAAAGGAAGCAGAACCTTACTGCAAAAAGGTTTAAAAAGTGGCTCAAGTTGAGCTGAAAACTGCCATTCAGTTCTTAGTAGTTGCACTACTGAGAGCAGTTGGGACTTTGTCCAAAGGGGCTGTCCTGAGGCAGCTCCCCTGCCTCCTCTTCTGGAGTTTTATGGCCCAATTTCACATAACAGGAGAGGAACGCTGCAGAAGGTCGCGCTGTGTTGGTCTCGGTCTGCCGAGGGGATTTGTTAGTCCTGCTTCAGCTTGGAAGGCTTTAATGAAAACAGCTCGCATGCTCCTTCTGGGATGGTAAACCCAAGGGGTTTTGCCCAGCAGTTTCAGATCCGTATTTGTTGGTGTAGGTCAGGCAGAAGGAAGAGTTCGTAAATGGGCACAGGATTAAGTTGAGAGCGCTTCAGTTTCATCACTGTTCCCAGAGCCGAAAATGAGCAGGTATGGGAATTCCCTCAGGGGTGGGGAATGGGGAGTATTTGGGAGAATTGTCTCCTGCTTGATGGCCTGTGCTTGAAGTTCGTGCAGCTCTGGATGAACGCAGTTCCCCCATTTGTTGAAAAGGTGCAGACGTGCTGCACACATGGTCTGTTGGTTTCCCCTTATCTTGTGCTGTCCCTGGAATTAGACACTTAACATTGTTGTCAGACTTTGGGTCTTGTAACCTCTAGCAAATGATGTTATCTACAGTCTGAAGATGTCAAGCCTTGATAAGTGCTGGATTCCTGCTTGAAAAACCCTGGCTGTGCTTTAAAACTGGGGGTGAGCTGATGCAGCGGCCAAGCTGCTGGTGGAGGGGAAGAAGTCTCCCCTCTTGCCCTCACCCACCAACTTTGGTTTCTCTTTTTTAACACCTGTGCTGAGCCTGTCCAAGGCTATGGCGTAACACTAACCCTACCCTGAAAGCGCTTTCTTTCTAAAACGTTCTTAAATAGTTTTGTCAGAGGGCCAGACGAGCAGCAGGAGGTGGCAGTAAGGGAATTTCCTCTGCCTTGTACTCAGATATTCCACGTTTCCAGAGGGACTTTTACAGGCTGGGGAAGCAGGCCCATGTGAACCTAATGAGGTTCAGCAAGGCCAAGGTTGAGGAAAGTGGGCTTGTTTAGCTTGGAGAAGACTCCATGGAGGCCTCGTTGTGGCCTTCCAGTTCTTGAAGGGAGCATATGAACAGGAGGGGAAACAGCTGTTTACACAGGTTGATAGTGATAGGACCAGGGGGAATGGTTTTAAACTAAGATGGGAGATTTAGGTTAGATATTAGGAGGAAGTTTTTCATTCAGAGCATGGTGATGCATTGGAACGGGTTATCCAGAGAGGTTGTGGATGCCCCATCCCTGGAGGCATTCAAGGCAAGGCTGGATGTGGCTCTGGGCAGCCTGGTGTAGTGGTTGGTGACCCTGCCCATGGCAGGGATGTTGAAATGAGATGATCTTTGAGGTCCTTTTCAACCCAGGCCATTCTTTTATATACTCAGCTATGCTCAGATATTCAACAGCGGTACAGTCTGAAGCAGTTTCACTCTCTTCTCCTTCTGACCCTTTCCCAAGCCAGCTTTACTACTACAGATGCATTCACTCTACTGTACCTGAAAGGTGAAGCTTGTTGTTTTTTTTTTTAGCATTGCTAGGTTTTGTAAACTGCCTCCCTGCTGTGCTCTCTACAAGGAGGAGGCAAAGAAATTCTTGGTGTACTTGTGCAGCCCTGACAGCTCAGCTCATTGATCTTTGTTGTTTGCAACCAGGAGACTAGGATGATTCCTAAGGCTGCATCAGGCAAAGGAAAATGTATTGTTTTCTCTTTTTGTCTCTTGTTCAGTATTGATTTCTCAGATACCCATCTGCTCATTGTTGACGAATCTGCAGCAGTAGCCAGGAGGCAGTTTTTTGCTGCTTTGAGGTGCAAGTTCATACTGTTGGTTGTGTCTTTTGCCACGGGACATGGAAATTACTTGGAAAAAGAAAACAAAATGACTGTGGTGTAGCAGTTTGTAAAGCTGTAGAATGGCTTGGGTTGGAGAGGACCTTAAAGGCCACTCAGTTCCAATACCCTGCCACAGGTAGGGTTGCCACCCACCAGATTAGGCTGCCCAGGGCCCCCTCCAAACTGGCCTCAAACACCTTTAATGTTGGGGCATTTGCATCTTCACTGGGAGGCATGTCTCAGTGCTCTCCCATTTGCTGGGAGAACATTCAGTGGTGTTCTTCATGGTGCCTCACTGAAGCATGAACTTAACTCTAGATGGTCTGAGTTGCGCTGTGTCCCAAAATAGCCGAAAATGACTTTTTTTTTTCCTGTGTTCCTAGCATTAAACTGGAGAGGCTGGTGTTGGTGTGCATACAGATTCAGTTCTGCGACTTGGATGTCAGGGTTCCCCAGTGCCAGTCTTTGGGCTTCTGTAAGGCCAAACTTGAGCGAAAAGTCTTAGCAGTGGGAGCTCCTGGTACTACTGGAAGGCAGCATTTACTCTTTAAAGGAGTATGGCTGGATTAAGATACAGAAAATGAAGGAAGAAGACTTGTCTAAGATACCACTACCGCTAATTGTGCTGTTCCCATTAGACTGATGTGCTCTGAGGGGCTCACCATTTCTTTGATACTAATCTGGATAGCTCTTGTTTTAGTAAACTGTCTTAGTAGGGAACTCCATATGAGCAATTCAGTGAAACTTAAAAATGAGTCTCGTAGAATTTGCAAGAAATGTTTTGTCTGAATCAGTGTAAGACTTGGACGTAATGAAACCTGATTTATTTTCTGTTTCCCTTTTCTAGAATATGACAGATACCTAGCATCTAGCAAAACCATGGCAGCAGCTTACCTTGACCCAAACTTGAATCATACACCAAGTTCAAGTGCAAAGACACACCTCGGAACTGGGATGGAGCGTTCCCCGGGGGCCATGGAGCGAGTCCTAAAGGTTTTTCATTACTTTGAAAACAGCAGTGAGCCGACGACGTGGGCCAGCATTATCCGGCACGGAGATGCTACTGATGTTCGAGTAAGTCTGGTTTTAGCATTCTCGTGCCATCTTTAGGTTAAATGCAAACTTTACACTCAAGAGGTGAAATCTGGAAGCCGTAAAACACAGACGTTTGCCTGTTTATTTTGGAGGAATCTTTACCTGTTGTATGTTTTGAGTAATTCTTGGAACAGGCTTTAACTAATACCAGCTTTCCTTGGGGGAAGTGTGGTAATCGATGCACAGTTGTTTACTACCTTAAGGAAGTATGAGATCTCTTCCCATTCTGCAGAACAGAAACTTGGAATTTCTACAGCTGGTTGTTGAAATGCCACTGCTGACTTTTCGTCACTTGATATTTACCCCTTTGTTCCCCTGAATTCTGTGTGATGATGGGAGGACATGTAGCAGAGGAGAGGTTTTTAAATGACTTTCTTCTCGAAGATCTTTACCTTTTTTTACTTTTTTTTTTTATATATACACACTTGTTTAAAATGTTTAAGTATTTTTTAATTATTTTTTAGAAAGTATTTCCTTCCAATTCAGGGAAATGAAAAAGTTTTTACAACAAAGCTGTTTCTGGCCTTCCCCTTCTCACCCAGGAAGTCACTTTCTGGATTTTATTTGCGCAGTGCAGTCCTTCAGCTAACATGCAGAGATTGTTGTAATAATTACATTAGATACATGTTATATTGGATATATGTGTAAGTATACGCATACATGAAAAAATTGTGCTTATTTTGGAGAGCGTTAAACAGTTCCGTGTAGAATGTGCAGAATAGTAATCTTACACAGAGGCCTTCACTTACCCTTTTCTACACTTTCTCAGATTCTGGGGTCTTGTGGTACTTAAATGAAATGAACTCTGTTTAGCATGTCAAGTGCTCTTAAAGCTCAGTTGTTCGCTTATTTTCAGTTATCGTCCAAGAGCAGTCTTGCCTGGTTGTAGGTGGTTTGCAGGATTGGTTTTGTTCTGCAGGGTTCTTGCTGTGGAAGCAGGCTGCCACCTGCTCATTCCTTCCAGCATTTCTATTTCCTCTTCAGTACTTTAAATTTCAGTAATGAATTCTGAATGCTTTCTTTTCCTTTTCTACTACTTTCTCTGTGTAGAAAAAAATACCTAAGAGCCCAGTATTTGAAATTAAGGTTGTCTTTCCAAAGAAATATGTAGAAATGTAATCAGAATACACCTCTGGTTTCTTTGATTCAAAAAATTGTGGTGGTTGTGGGCTTTCAGAGTGCAAAATTTTTACACTCCCTGTAAAAAAATCCAGTGCTGTGTTGAATTTGGAAAGCCACATAATCCTTATTTTAAGTAAGAACATGTCATAGTTTATTTATTAAAAAGGATTAAAGTAACAGGTAGCAGTTACCTGAGGCCTGCATTAATTTTTGATTTTCATTTATGTGCGTTTCTTCGTGTGTTTGTTTCTAAAGTAGTTAATATTTTTGTATTGTTTTCCTTTCCTAAGAAGAAAGTACAAAGACACTGTGCAGGCAATGAGTCACTGTTGCCTTCTCTCATTTAACGAAGCTGTTGCCTTTTTATTTTGTCAGAGTGGGATGGTCACCGTGGAAATCCACAGCAGGTACTCGTAGTAGTGGCCTAACACTGATGGATTACCATGTCCTGACATTTATTTTAGAAACAGTAAATTGTTTTTGGAGTACAAGCCTACATTCCACTGAAACAACTGCTGTTTGGCCAAGTTGAGTAATGGAGGATGAAAACAGCCTTGAAGGTTCCTACGCCTTCGTTTTTATCCTTCTCTTGTGTTGGAGATTGACTGCAGTAGGGCTTCCATTTCTTCTGTGGGTTACAAAGTGGAAGGAGGCTGATGCTGGGTTTGGCTCTTGGCTCGTTACTGATGAACTCCTGAAAGTATTCAGCAATGAATGCCTTTAAGAAAAATAAAAGGGGAAAAAAAAAAGGTGTTTTCAGTATTTCTCCCTGATTAGCGTGGCTTCTGAATAATAGTCAAGAAACCCTTGCAGCCTTGAAAGGAAGGCAAACTTGGACCGGAATCTTCAGAGCAGCCAATTTCAAGGTATTTCTGCTGATAAAGCAGAGGACTTTGTGGTATGTGCTAACACTGAAGGAAAGTAAGAGTGGAAGTTTCTTTCCTGATTTTTAGTGTTTCCCTAACATAGTATCTTCTGTTTCAAGCCAAACTGTATTTGCCTTTGTTGGTGGAAAGGATGTGTTTGGTTAAAGAGTGAGGAAAAACCCTCTTCCCTTTTGAAAAAAAAAATAAAAATCGAGATCTTTTATGATTCGTCAAGAGTAGGGTGGAAAACATCTTTGATTGCTGAAAGGGAAAACCTTTATGATGAAAAGACTCGCGTTGTTAGGCTCAGATGAGCATAATTCAGCTTTCTAAGAGAGTCTCAGAGTGCCCAGATTGAAGGTACAATTTCCTTGTTATTTATCTTGAAATATCTTTAAACAAGACAGCGTTTATATCTGGGCTTTGCTCTAAGGAGAACTTCATGACTGTAAACTCAGTTTTTTCTGGATGGATTTAGACCCTCAAAGGCAGCTGTTTCCTCTGAAGGATGAGGCCATATTCTCCAGTGGACTGAAGAACAGCTTTTCAATTCCTGGAAATGCTTTTTCAGATTTCAGAGAACTGACATGCCCTCTTTACAGTCTTTTTCCCTTGGTGTTAAACTAAAGACATGCTTCGTTTCCAAAAGAGGAAAAAAAAAAGAAGTTCTTTACGGCTGTGCAAACATTGGTGACCTACAGCAAGTGCTCGGCTTTATTTGCTATGCAAAGAAGGAAAGGTTGTTTATCTTGTTAGTTATGTTAAGATGTGTATTCTGTGTGCACATTCACAAAGTTGGATTTCCAGGGCATGCTCTGTCCTGTTCACAGCCCCAGCTCAGGAATGCAGCAGGGTGGGTGCTGCTGAGATGGGATTTCTTTGGTCTCAAGTGCACCTGGAATGTAAACAGTGCCACTGCATTTTGAGCTGGTCGAAGCCCAGAACTAAATGCGTTGTTGACACTTAGCAGATTGGGGGATGAGAGGAATGGATTTTTATTAAACAAGCCTTTGAAAATCTTGTGTGAACCTGTCTAGATTGAAGGCTTTTTGGTCGAGTGCAGTTCTGCATTTACACTCAGTGGCACCTAGCTCTCATCCAACAGTATCAACAGCAGCTCTTGGTCTAGAATTCATATATATGGCGTTTCAGAGAGATGCCATGAATTTGCTAGTGAACTGAGGGTAAGGGGCAGCAAGTCAGGGGGACTAAAAAGCATGGCTCCAGCAGCTCTGCATTTGTATGTGCTCAGAGATTCTCATTGATCTGACACTTTGGATGAGCGGTCTTTGTATGGCTTAAGCATGAGAGATGCTGAGGCACTTAGATTGATCTGTTTTTGAACTGATGATGTCTCCCAGCTTTCACAAAACGTTAGTGTAAAGGTTGTAAAAACAAAGAGGCCAGTGTGAACAAGGAGATGTTACAAAAGAAGGAAAATGAGTGCTCGCCCATCTCTGAAGATCTAGGTTCGCAGGGAAGGAACTCCACAAAGGAGGCATCTCCAACAAGAGATCCTTCCTCAGTGTCAGTCAGCCCTTAAATGAGATCTAAGAGGGGCGGAGCCCTGCTGGTCACGCAGATGAATCACCTTCACCTGTGCTCCCAGAGGTGACAAGATCTTTCCTTCAGGTGTTCATTCAGTAGTTCAGACTGTTGCCATACAACTAAGAACATGAGTAATGTAGTTTTGGGCTATTGTTTCAGAATCTACTTGCTCAGATGGACTTTGTCCAAACAAATTTTCTCTCGTGGTGTACAAACATCTACTGAATCAGTGCTGAAGAAGGTGAGAGGGGAAAAAATAGTTAACATGATGATGAGGAAAAAAAAGGGATATGATATTTGGGATTCAAACGTCAGGTGTGTAGCATCATCAGAGGACACCCAAACCTGGGTATTTGTGAAGGCATTCTGGAGTTCCATTGAACTTTTAAATCCAACTTGCCCTAAAAACTTTGCAGTTTACTTCTGTTCAGCTCTTGGAACTCTGCACACACACCTACATATATATATATATATATATATATATATGTGTGTGTGTGTGTGTGTGTGTATATATATGCAGAAATATAATTAGAATTGATAATACTTGATATATCAATAGCACCTGACATATTTAAAGTACTTCACAAACATTAACGCTGTGTCCCTGCGTAGGAGGTGCTTGAAGACTAGAAAAAGTCTTTTCTAGTGCAAAAGTCTTCCTTCTAAATAGGGAAATTAGGTTTGTAGTCACCGTGGGAGCATGTTATTCCAGCTTCAATTTATTCATAGTAGCACATCGGCTTTGTTAATTTACAAGCAAGAAATTCATTTTCACTCATTTGCAGAATCACGGGATAATATTGATACATACTGAGAGATCAGAGTATCATGGAGTGTTGGTGGAAAAAAGAAGGGCAACTGATGTTGTCTACCTGGAATTGGGCAAGGCTTTTGACATAGTCCCGCACCACATCCTTATCTCTGAACTGAAGAGAGATCATCCCTGCTGAGAAGGACTTGGGAGTCCTGATGGATGAAGAACTGAACATTGAGCCAGCAGTATGTTCTTGCAGCCCAGAAGGCCAGCAGTATCCTAGGCTGCATCAACAGAGGGGTGGCCAGCAGGGACAGGGAGGGGATTGTCCTCCCTCTGCTCTGCTCTTGTGAGGCCACATCTGGGTGCTGTGTCCAGGCCTGGGGCCCCCAGTCCAAGAAGGATGTGGAACTGTTGGAGCAGGTCCAGAGTAGGGCCACTAAGATGCTCAGAAGACTGGAGCACCTCTTCCATGAGGAAATGTTGAGTAAGTTGGGCTCGTTTAGCTCGGAGAAGAGAAGGGAGAGCTCATTGTGGCCTTCTTGAGCTTACAAGGAGGGGGGACTGACTTTTTATACAGCCTTAGAGTGATAGGAAAAGGGAGAATGGCTTTAAACTGGAAGAGACGAGGTTTAGGTTAGATGTTTTTACTCTGAGGGTTGCCCAGGGAAGATACGAATGTTCCATCTCTGAGGCTGTTCAGTACCATGTTGAATGGAATACTGGGCAGCCCAGTCTAGTGGTTGGCAACCCTGTCAGTGGTAGGGTATTGGAAATAGGTGATGTTTAAAGTTCCCTTCAATTCTGTGATTCTGTGCCTTTCAGCCTTTCTCTGGCCAGTCTTGATTTTCAACATCTTACTAACTGTGTTTTACTTCAAATTCTATTTTTGGATACTTTTACCTTCTAATTGAGGCCAAATATTAACCTGTTTGGCAAATTAACTTCTGAGTAACTGTGAGTTATTTGAACAGATGAGTGAAAACCAGGGCTATCCAGTTTTCTGGCTCTTGAAGCTTTATATTTAATTTTTTTAGCCTCCCCTCTTGAGTTAAAGGAAGGGAACTTGTGACTTATCAGCTGTTACTGATAGATTTATCTAAGGGCTTCCCATTCTCTTTCGCTCAGCTGTACAGGCCTGTTTTATGTTTGGGGTGTAAATGTCAGCTCTGCAAACCTAATTAAAGACAATGTAATTACAGTAAACAACACCCAGCTTGCATATGGTTGTGAGACTTCTTTGCAGCTGTAGTGTGTGTAGATGAGAGTGACAACAGATGGCTGAAAACGGGTAGAAATTTATATTCACATAGGTAGCCTGTATTCACCCAAGGAGAAATCTTATTCTGGTGTAGGTGTCTACTGGAGTCCAGCTCTCCTACCAGGATTTATAACTGGGATGGGTTTGAGGCTCTGAGTTTGTCATTGAGGTTGGTAGTGTCATCAGGATGTTCCCTACCTGTTTGCTTTCCACTGAAGAATGCCTCTGAGGAGCCCCCTGAGCTAAGAGGTGATTGTGGTATAGTCTGAAGAGATTTCAGTTTTCTTTGGCAATGCCAAATTGCCAATTGTTTGGTACTGTGAGCATCTCCACGTGGCTTGGGAGGCTGTCAGAAGCCCAGGAGGCTGGATGCCTTGTCTGTTACCCCATGGGAGTTAAAGACACTTGGCCCAATTATGGCTGTGATGCCAAAGCAACTCCTGGAGATTATTTTTGTACAGTCTGGAAGCAGCAGCAGCCAAAGAAAACAAAGCTTTCACCCTGCATGGGAACTTAATATGCCGTTTGCATGCTGCAGTACCCCAGTGTGAGTTTCTGTTGCTGAATGAGCAGCACTGTTGTGGGTGTGACTCTGAATATTGAAAGTTCAGATTGCCTGATATATAAATAAAGAAGTAAATAAGCGCAGGTGCTCTAATTTTCCTTTGCTGTCCAGCCATTTTCTCAGCTTGACCACGTCGTTTCTCTGTTTCTCTGTTTTTAATGCTGGCTTACTAGCATCTGGAATGAGCACTCTGCAATTCCTAGGCCAAAAAGAAGCCACTTCCATGTTTGTCTCACATAAAGCATCACTTTTTCTTTTCTGGGTACGCATAATAGGTTTCAGATTATATTTTCAAACACTTGTCCTCTGCATCAATACTGCTGTCTCCTTAAAGTGGTCTTTTTCTTGATTTGCAATGTGTACTTCTGCTAATTTGGTTGCTTGGTGTGGTACTACCTACCAAATCAGAGGGATCATTGTGTCCTTCTGAAATGCATAATAAAAATCTAAATGTTTGTGTTGGTTCTGTGATGGATTTAGAAGTGTTGGATGATGTGAAAGGCATAGAAGCTTGAAAGTGTGCCTTGCTTTTGCTGGGAATGAAAACATTTAGCTGCTGAAGTTCTTTTGAAATCTCAACCTGAAAACTAGAGAGGTTCTTAAACATCCAGCTTGACTCTGCATAGGAACTGTTGAATTAACCCAGGTGAGCACTGAGTCAGCCATGGGAGCACAGGTGAAGGCAGTGCACCTGTGTGACCAGAAGGGGTGGAGTCTGGTTCCATCTCTCCCAGATCCCATTTAAGGGCTGACCATCACTGGGGGTAAAATACCTTTCTGGAGTTTGCTCCTTTAGAGTTTCCTGTTGTGAGCCTAGAGCATTGGTTCACAATGCTGTTTGGTATTATTCATTTTGTTAACTTCACTCCTTAGAATCTCCTGTGTAGTTACTAATCTCCTCATCTGTCGGCTGACAGTATAAGAGACAATGAAGAGATGGATTTCCCTAAGCAAATGCCTGCAGCTTATTTCTTGCAGTGATCAGTAAGCAATGAAAATGAGTGAATTCCTATTGTCTGCATGTGTACAGGGAAGCTGATGAAGTGCCTTTTACCCGGAAGCACCGCTCCCAAAATAGTATTGCTTTATGAACAAATCAGAGCTGGTCCTCTGGGTGAAGAAGAGGTTAAATGTTCCTTTGTCACTTCTGAGAGCTCTTGGTTTTGTCATGTTTTCCTGGATACAGTCAGCTGCTCTACATTATTTGCTAACAAGCGCAAGGATCTGTAAACAGAGGCAACGAGAAGACTTGACTAAGTTTTGTGCCCTGTAATCAATAAGCAGCATTTTACATATGTGTCTATGTGTATGTCTGTGGGTAATGAGCATTTTCTATAGGGTCAGAAGCGAAAGGGAATGATTTCCTGGAAGAAGCACCTGACAGCAGTGATAGCCCGTGCTCCTGCTGTGCTCAGGGCTCAGCCCTGGCAGGACTGCTGCCCTCCAGCTTACTTTCTAGCAGGCTGTGAGGCAGCAACTTTGGTCCCCTGCTGTCTTTTTAATCTGGGTAACAGCACAACAGCCCAGCGCATGGCACTGGAAAGATTGTGAATCCATGATCTGCTAACACATTTGAATTTAATAATCCCAAATAATTGTCTCTCGCCTTATTTTATATGGGATTTGTTGGAGCTTAGGAAAAAATGACTGGGGGAAGTCAAGAGGCTGTGATGTGACCTGTTAAATCCTGGCAATTCAGGCACTGAACGAGATGGACAATTTTCCAGTTGTTTGTTGAGTGATTTCTTTTATAAAGTCTGGTGCTGTTTTTTTGTGATTTGCTTTCATCCACAAATCAATTTTTTTTTTTTATTTTTTTTTTATTTTGCTTTTTACACGGAGGGAACAGTGGCTGAATTGTGATAAGATTCATTGAAGCCAATGTACGTGATGATTTCTGAAGCTATGCCATTAAAGCTTCAGAAATTATAGATGATTGTCCGAAACAGTAGCTTAAAATGTTTAGTGCTCTTAATAAAGGTGCTGTCTGATTTATTGCTTAGTCTTTTGTATGGTGCTTGACGCAGTTATGTTTTGAAGTCTTACTGCAGAATTAATTCATTTACAAATACATATTGCATTTTACAGCTTGTAAGGAGTGTATGTTTCTCTGTTTTAGGGCATAATTCAGAAGATTGTGGACTGTCACAAAGTGAAGAATGTGGCCTGCTATGGTTTGCGACTCAGTCATCTGCAGTCTGAGGAGGTTCACTGGCTGCACCTGGACATGGGGGTATCGAATGTGAGAGAGAAATTTGAACTAGCTCATCCTCCAGAAGAGTGGAAGTAAGACCGTAAATCTGTTCAGTGTCAAAATCAAGTCGTGAGTCTGTTTGCCTCGTCGTGAAGTTTGGCTCTATAATTTGCTTTACGAGGGAAGATCTTGTAGAACAGAAACAAAACAAAACTTCTCCCATCGGAGAGTTGTAAGCGATGAAGGGTGCATTTTAATGTTGGAAGGGATTTCTACAAACTGAAGAGAAACAGATTACATTATCCTAGGTTACATTTACCTAGGATTTAGAGAAGGTGTAAAGTAGGAGCAGAAATCTGGCATTTGTCCTGAAAATCTGCAAAATTTGAGATACATTTAGTGAGCCCGATCTCAGGTTTTGTCATCCTTAAGGTTTTAGTACAAGAATCTTGGTGTTACCTCTGGTGTATGCACACCTCTGAAAATTTTAAGGGATAGATCCTATAATTTAAATGAAAACAAAAAATTCTTATAAGTTCTCTGTGTTTACGGACAGACTGGACGGAAGAATTGGAATTTGGAAAGGGTGAAATACAGCGTGTAGATGAGTTTATCCATCTGCAGCTCTGGAATGTTTTAGCTGTAAAAGTAGCTCTTGGGTTAGGCATCGAGGCCCAGAGCAATGAGTGACATCTTCTGACTGGGATCTTCAGTTGTACTGGGATCTGTGAGAATGGAAAGATAACTGCAGGTATTAGTTTTTTGTTCTTTCGTAGTCTAGGTACATTTGCTGACCTGTTTCATGATACCAGTTAGGTCATACCACTTCTTTCAACCAACTGTGCTCTGTTTAAGGTTGAGTTCTCTTCAGCTTGTTAGCAGAGCAAGCTGAAAAGAGGCAAAGAGCAAGGTGAGGTTGCATGCTTAGGAGATGCATGGTGGGAAAGATTTTCCACTTTGTTGGTAGAAAAAAGAGAGGTAGAGTTTACAGAAGGATGAAGTAGGTTACAAGAGAAGAGAGGGAGTTCTTCTGTAATACCAAAAGTCATGTTAAATTTGTGAGAATACCAAAACATAGTAAGTCCTGTTCTCTTGTTTATGGGTGTGCATCAACGTTTATCCTTCCTTACAACAGATTTTTCATTGCTAATATTTGGGAAGTAAGGGATCCCTGAGTTAATTCCACGATAATCATGCTGTGTTTAAGATGGGAATTATTTATGCTGTGGAAATGTGTCATGTAGTGTAGAAATACCAGTTCCATTTTTATTTCGTGGTGCAGTTCACATTGTGCACATCACAGAACAAAGTTAATCGGTTTTAAAGGCAAAGTTAGATGATTGTTTTGAAGTTTGTGGATAGGAATTGTATAAAATACTCATGAAAGAGCTGTGATAAGATGTAAATTATTCAATACCTTCCCAAGGCATCATTTTATGTGTTATCGGATCCATGCAGCTGACATACCTTTTAAACCCTTGGAGATTTGCTGTGTTTAATCAAAACACTGCTGTCATATTTGTAATACCATAGAAGAGTATTCAAGATCAATGGCAGCACTTGTCTCTCCCTTTACTAATCTGAATATTTTTATGTCTTGGAATGACTCTTAAATTTAAAGCTTTCTATAGGATTAATAATCCAATAAATGTGTCTTGTGAACTGTGTAATAATCTAAATTAAAAGGGCTTCGTATTTGATGCTCAGGAATAAGATCTACGATGTTCTTTTGGTCTTCTCCAGATGCTGGAAGCTACGCTGATTGTCAGGTTACCAGAATAAAGTCTGACTCCAGTGTAGGCAGCTTTTGTCTGGTGCTGTCCTATTAACAGTCCTTCAGAGGATGGCTTAGTGACAGGGCACAGGGATGTGACTGCGCTCCTGATGAGACAGCTGTAGTTAGGGCTTAGGAAGACTAAATATTAGTGGGCATCAGGGCAACAGAGTCACCCGAATTTCTGTCGTTTGAATTTTTTTCCCTCTTTTTCTGGCAAGCAGTTCAGTTGCACGTGCACACACAACTTGAGCTTTGCCAAACCACCAGTGGATAAACTCAGTTACGTGGCAGAAGTTGAGCAGGAGATCAGTGCTTACTGGAAGGCTTTTCCAACCTTCACGTTTGCTTTATTTTATCACGTTAACCTCTTTCTTGCTTTTTTTCTTGCCTTGCGATAGCATTGCATGATGGAAGGGTGATCTCATGCAATTGCTTCAGAGTAACTAGAGTGATCCAAATACAGTTTGAGAGTTTTGTTTGCTGAATTCCAGTAACATTCCTGCTGTGTCAAGTTTTATCTTCCTGCAGCATAAGTTATTTCTTTGTTAAGCATTATGTTTTGTGTAGTGCTATGGACCTGCATGTGCAAGGTGTTCCCAGGTGACAGCTGAAATAGAAATGATATCCCAGTGCTGTTCTATGTGAAGATAATAAAGGCTGGAGTGCCTTTGATTTATTTGCTTCAGGTTTTCCCTTAGTGTTTATGTCAGCAAGGCACACCTGGGCATGCATTAGACTCATCTTTTAATGAGGAAATTTCTCTTCACTTGTGGTATTAACATTAATGATTGGATGTTTCGAAGGGCATATGAGTGAGTGAATCTTCCTCTCTGATGTGTATTCTTTGTTCCTGTACAGTGAATTAACTAGGAGAATCAGGATCTGGGAGTCTTAAATCATGGCATCAGCCCTGGTTATTTTTGATAAGGGCATGCCTTAACCAGCAATCACAGCAGCTATTCAGTCTTTAAAAATGGTATATGCCAAAGCACCATTCCATTTCCATTTTTTTTGCCCCAAAGGGGGAAAATTAAGAAATTCATGCAACAGATTACATTGCTTGAAACAACTGTGTTCCATGCAGGGTAGATATCTTCCTGTTCTGTTGTTAAGGTGCATAGGTAAAGGTGGTCTGTGTAATTGCGTGTCATTCATACTTTGGCTATAGCGGGTAAAAGACACCCTAAAGGAAGCTGCAGTGATTAGCTGTCTTGTCATAAATTCTCATATCAACACAGGTGCCTCTGTACTGGCACAAAGGCTGGAAGACTCGTGGTATGATTTAATGGGACAACAAATAACCTCTCAGGTCTCTTTTCCCCAGTCTCTATTCTTCCCACTTGTGCTTCCAGTTATCCAGCCCTCTCCCTTCTCTTCTATGAGCCCTAATGCTTGTCTAATCCTTCAGTATCCTGATGCAGTTCATTAGTCTCATGAGGCTATTTTCTCCCATCTGCAGCCACCCTATTTGTTCCTATCTTCTCTTTTCTGGTTACTTTTCTGCTGATGTGGACTGAATCGGATCCTGCTGGAACTAAACTACATGGCTGGGATTGGTCTCATTCTTTCTTTCGCTCCCCCTGAGGTATGAAGACTTGGATCATAGAATCATGGAATGGCCTGGGTTGAAAAGGACCTCAAAGATCATCTTGTTTCAACCCCCCTGCCATGGGCAGGGCCTCCAGCCACTACACCAGGCTGCCCAGAGCCACATCCAGCCTTGCCTTGAATGCCTCCAGGGATGGGGCATCCACAGCCTCTCTGGGCAACCTGTTCCAGTGGATCACCACCCTCTGCATGAAAAATTTCCTAATGTCTGACCTAAATATCCCCTTTAGGATCATCCTTTCTTCTTCAGCTCCTGCCCAGGTAGTGTTTGTTGCTCCAAGAGAAGCTATTGGAATGACCCAGCAGTGTATGTTGTGCTGTGGACAGGACACTTAAACTGTGCAGCTTTTTAAATTTGATGCCCATCATTCTGAAGGTTGGAGTGGAAGACAGTGTGTGCTGGAAGCACCTATACCCCAGCACAGATAACAGAGCAACAGCTAGAGTTGTAGTCTTCTGAATATTATTCTTCTCAGGCTTGAGGGAGGTGGACATCAATGACTTGCTCAGCAGGCAGATCTGTTCTGTGAGAAGGGACTTGCATCTTTAGTTGGCCATGTTTCAGAAAGTATGTTTAGAGGATATTGAAAATCAAGCCCATCCTTGAATTGGCCTGTGGAAATCTGCTTTATTCCTCTAAGTGTAGTCGGAGATTACTTTATAAATAGGTAATGAAGGTCACTGTTGCTGTCCCAGTCAAGCTTTTTACCTTATTTATTATTATCTTATTTTTCTCACGAGATCTGTTGCAAAAAGTATTACTTCTCATGGCTCCTTAGTGAAGTAGACAAAGTCTCTGTAAAGGAAATACTGCTTTTCCCATATTTTCTCATGCTGACTCCATCATCTTGATAAAGAGATGTGCTCCTTTGGAGTACTGTGATAAGTTCTGTATGCATCTTGTGGGGCCTGAGCAGTCTCTGGTTTTTGCTTGCAAGACGACAGAAAAACAGAAGAGATGGTACAGAGTGACTTAACAGCGTTCAGTCATTTTTTGTTCTTTGCACTTTGGGTGACCAAATAAAGAGGTTTTTTCCATTTGTGATAACTGAGCCCTATCTTCACACTTCATTAAATAAGGTGTCCAAAACGTGTATTGAATCATAATGCTCCCCTTCCAGACAGTCACAAGTTCTCTTGATCCATCACTTGTGGTAGGTGATGGTGGCTTCCACCAGACACCCAACCAGCCATTCTCTGAAGAGCATGGGAAGGAAAATGCCTCTACCTGTGAGCTTTATCATCTTAAAGACAGTGCCACTAAAGGGGTACAATTTGGATCGTAGTTAAAATTGGGGTGAATAAGGAAATACTCCCTATGAATCTAGAGATCCTTTCCAGCCCCTGCAATTCTGTTTTTGTGAGCCATTGTAAAGGTCATAGGCCAGCAATGGGTTCTGTGCACCTTCTGAAGACGGTGCAGAGAACCGTCTCTTGTTAAGTGTGACTTTGAGTTGTGTTTTCATTTACACCTGGCTATGTCCTCTTATTATGAGAAAAGGCTATGAAGAGATTTTTTACTTGAGGTAATGCTGTGTTGACGCAGCGAAAGGTATGAGTATGTTCCCTGTCAGGATTTTGTTCTAGGAATGTTTTGGAGGAGAAAGTACACAGAAGGTGTCAAGCATCGTTAGCTTTTTCCGCACAACAGGCAGTAGTACTGAACAAAGCTCAAGGAGGGAAGGTTTAGATTAGATGTCAGGGGGAAGTTCTTCACAGAGGGAGCAGTGAGGTGCTGGCACAGGCTGTCTGGGTGGGCTGTGAATGCCCCATCCCTGGAGATGTTCCAGGCCAGGCTGGATGGGGCCTTGGGCAGCCTGGTCTGGTACGAGATCTGGAGGTTGGTGGCCCTGCCTGTATGGGGGGGTTGGAACTTAATGGGTCCTTGGGGCTCCTTCCAACCCAAGCCATTCTGTGTTTCTAAATTTAGGATTTAGAAGTGGAAGCTTTGAGAAGGGGTAGAAATGTGATGTTGGTCACAAATCGTGGATGATTCCAGATCTTGCTCATTGTTTTGGCGTGTGGAATGTGGCTGCTGTGTGGGAAGGTGATGCGTTCAACTTTTGCATGCGCCTTATTGATGAAGTAGGAAGTGTATTATTATTATTTTTAAGACAGATCCCTTCTAAGCCTTTGGAATGATGTGGAGGTGAATACTGCAGCGCTTGATCTGAGAAGGACCTGAGTCCTTTTCCTTGAGTAAACCCCTGTTTTGTAGGATCTGTAGGATGTGGCTCCACTTTCCCTTTGAGCAGTGAGATCTGCACAGGGATGTCATGGAAAGGAAAAATCCAGGGGGACACGCCTGTGGTTATGGCAGGTCACGTTCTGTCATTGTCTCGCTGAGGGCACCCTTCCCATCAGCTTTGACCTGGTCTGCTCTGGGTCCTGATGCCTTTGGTTTTCAGAGAAGCTTTGGGAAGCACAGGGGTTTTATGGTTGTACCCAGGGGTCACTTGGAAACATTTATGAAATGTCAGGTACTCTGGTTAGTAGTCTGAGTGGTCAAAAGACAGAATTTTTACTTAGTTTTCAGAGTTTGTTTTGGTTTTAGCAGTATTTTACACAGCATCTGAAGATTGTCTCTGGTTGCAGTTACGTCTTAGGTATTTTTTATCTTACCAGTTTAATCCTCTCTCTTTTTTTTTTTTTTTTCAGATATGAGCTGAGAATTCGATATTTGCCCAAAGGATTTCTAAACCAGTTCACTGAGGACAAACCAACTTTAAATTTTTTCTATCAGCAGGTATATTTGGTTGTCAGTTACTTTCTGTTTTGCTGCCACGTTTGGAAAATTCTTGTTTTATTTATGCGGATGGTGTAGTGTTGCAGAAAAAAGAAATTGGTAATATTTAAGGTTATTTGTTGATTTGAGTATCTTACGGTCTGTCTTTTTTGTGTGTAAAATTTGAATAGCGAAACTTCTACAAATGAAGCAGCTAAATATCTGTTTTATGCTCTTAAAATGTTGAATTTGCCTTTAGACTGCTCGGAATAAAACTGGAGAGTTAACTTTTTAGGGGAATTTGAACTCGAATCCCCTATCTTTAGGAAGTCATGCAGCTCTGAGTATCGGAACTTTGTTACTTGTTTGCTATGTGAGGTGTTTTTGTTCAGTTTGTGGGTGGTGTGATGTGGTTCTTCATGCACTGAAATGTCAGCGCTGAACAGTTGTTCTGAGTAAATTTTTTTCAAGTTACTGGAAGGAGGAAAACATGATCATCCCAGCGAGAGCTGGGGCTCTTCAGCCTGGAGATGGCTCCAGGGAGGCCTTATAGCATCCTTCCAGTTCCTGAAAGGGGCCTTCAGGAAAGCTGGGGAGGGACTTCTTACTTTTTATAAGGGTAGGTAGTGATAGGACAAGGGAAAATGGTTTTAAAGTGGAAGAGGGTATAATTAGACTTGATACCAGGAAGAAATTCTTCACTGTGAGGGTGGTGAGACGCTGGGACGAGTTGCCCAGAGAGGTTGTGATTGCCTCCCTCCCTGGGGTTGTTCAAGGCCAGGCTGGCTGGGGCTGTGAGCAACCTGGTCTAGAGGGAGATATCCCTGCCTATAGCAGGGGGGTTGGAACTACATGATCTTCAAGGTCCCTTCCAATCCAGACCATTCTATGGTTCTGTGTTCCCCTCTGTTCAGTCCTTCATCTTAAATCAGTACACAGAACGGTTACTCCAGTACTAATTTCTTAAACATTTGTTACCATTCACACTACGCACACATGCTTTCCTGCCTTAGGTAAATGACCTGTGATTTTTTTTTTTTTAATGTGTGACAGATTCCTTGTATTGCTGTGTACTGGAGCCAGCATCTGAGAAAGCTTACCTGGACTTAGCATTCCAGTTTAATTAACCTGTGTGATAGTGATGACCTTTTTAGTACTGTCAGGGATTCTTGCAGAAACAACAAATCATTTTACTTCAGGTTGTATAGGAACTGATATGCAGAGAAGACAGCTGAGTGTATCCGATGATTCCCCAAATCCTAGTTCTGTTGTAAAACAAACTTCAGAAGTCCTCATCTCCTTTCTCTGCACACCTTCTAAGTACTTCTCCCCTCTCTTCATGTTATCATGGAGTATTTCTAAATGCAGTTCTTAAGAAGTCACTGTTCTTTCTGAGGTCCTGTGAGGTATTTGGGTCTCTGTTGTTACGGAAATCGAGTGCATAACTTTCAGAGCTGGCTGTGTTTTACTCTGTAATTCTCACTTGGCTTTTTGAGCAAATTAGGACGGTTACGTCTGTCTGGTAACATAACCTCACTGACTTCAGAGAAGGAAACTGGAAAAGGTTTTGGGAAATAATGCTGTAGCATAAAACAAACCTAGAACAAGGAGGAATGTGGAAATGATCTTCCACTGTCTTTGTCTCTTGTTGTCATTGCTACATTTTAGCCTTTTTTGCTAACTGCAGCTCATTCTTCTCGATCAGTGTGCAGTCAGGCACAGCGTGTTGTGTATGGGCAAGAACAATGAAATGCACGTATAAATCATACATGAATACACAGACACCAGGAGGTTTCTGCACAGGAATAACAGTGTTAGAAGCATTGAACATACAACTCAAGTTACAGAATTTAAAACAAGCAAACAAACGTGTTAACAGCTATAGATTCAAACTGGCTGTTTTTGGATGTGGAATTCATATATGTTCTTGTGTTCTGTGTTGTACATGAGAAGAAAAGATTTTGAGGACCAGATGCTGCCCATGACTAAATCTTTGTTTTCAGTATGTTCTGAGGACCCGTTACTGTCTTAATGACCTCTACACACGTTGTCTGGCTGATTAAAAATGTACAATGTCAAATTAAAAAGGTCTCGGGGAAGGAGAATGGCTGTGGTGCTCGCCTGTGAAATGTCCATGGTTTTTTGAAATCATGGAATTATTTTCCTGAGTTTTAATCGCAGAGCAGCAGTGTTGAAAAACTGAAAGTTTGGGTAAGACTGAATCCCCGGGTGACCCATCGTGTTTCACAAAAGCACAGAACATCAGTAAAAGCAATGAAATATTACCTTAGTCACTGTCAGCAGGCACATTTTCTTCGTGCAGTTAAACCCAGCCATTGTTACCAAACTGTGGAACTGAGAACTGGGAAAACTGGCGCGTGTTTATAACTCCACATGCATGACTGCTCCCATGTGTGCATTGCCCTGTGTGAGTCTATGCAAACATGTAAGCTTTTTCTTGTTTATTACTGTCATATTAAGTTCGTACTTAATATGTGCATTTTTTTTCTTGGTTTTGACTGTGTGAAAAATGCTCCGACCTTCCTTTGTTTTACATATTCTTTGTTGAAGCAGTCAGGAACCTGAGTCCAGAGGAGCTTGCAGCTCGATGCTGAGCTGTTTGCTATCAGTGGCAGTCATTCTGCCAGCTGCAGTGGGCGTAATCACTTCTAATTGGGAGCATAAAAGCAGGGCACTTAATGAGACCTTTTGCAGGAGTGCCTCTGGTCTGCAAGCTGTACAGCAAATGGTTCAAATCAATATTGGGGGGGGGGAGGCAGCCCTGCAACTTGTTAGTAACTTCAGAATTACTAACGTCCTCATCCCATGCAGTTGTACTAACACTGGTACCACACTTTAATCCAAACTGGGCAGGTGGGATTGCGCCCAGTGGTGTTTGCACAGCCTGCGTACGATTGCTGCATTGCCTTTGTCTGCAAGTCCTCGTTGCAAGTTGTGTCCTGTTGGATTAGATACCCCAGTGTGAAACAGCCCTGGCCTCACCTGAAAACCTTTAAACAGAGTGTGCTTGAGGAAAAAAGCTATTGCAAATTAATTTGCATCTATAAATGATTTCCTTTTTTCTCTCCATGGACTGTATTCCCAAAAGAAAAAAGGTAGTTGTGATTTCTTAAAGAACTGATTTTCGAGAAGGCTTCAGAAGAAACAAGGTACAAAAGGGGAATTAAAAAATGGATTTTTTTTCATGTAAGGAAAACTGTCGTGTTTTTCTCGTACTTCTCTGAGCATTTCACTTCCCTTTAGAAAAAGGCATTGGTGGAATTCATCGCGTTCTCTCTGTTCCAGTGTGAATGCTGCTGGGAGGTGGAAGGGTACAGGCTTAATAGCTGAGTGAGGAACGAAGGCTGGATCTCACATCAGGATAGAATGCAGATTTTTGAAGCGTTCATGTAATTAGAGTCAGTTGTGAGCTACTTGAATTGTCTGCCTGTTAGTGTGGGGCAAGAGCCTGCACGCATCTATCCTTGAATAACACGTTAGCTCATAGTAATTGGAGATGGCTTATCCCTTGATGAAAGGGCAGTAAGTGTGTGTATGGGACTGGGGGGTAACCGACTCTTGGGTCTCAGCTGTGCCACTGTTGCTATCCTTTGCCTTGAACAGATTTCTAAAGTAACTTTTGGGGTTTTCAGATCATGAAGGAGGAGGGAAGGTCATTTTTTTTTTTTATCAATGTAGAGTTTTTCTCTCTGCTGCCTCTTATAACTTGTTTGCTTCCAGCTCCTGTCCACATTTGTGTACTAAAGGGGACTTGCCTGAATTTTCTCTTTGCTGTTTAAACGAGCCAAAGTTTATGTAACACAGGAGGATGAATTGCAAGCAGAGAGAGAATGAGCTTGAAGTTAGGGTGGGTAAATGATGTTCTGGAAAAAACTGAGATTAATTCTTTCCTTAGAAATCCCAGTTTCCCCAGGCCAGTACAGTGCAGGTGTATTTTCAGAAGAAATCATCTTCCTTATTTTGGGACTTTTCTGTTCAGTTTCTCTGAAGATCTGGTAAAATGCATCTCCCTAAATGAAAATTCAGTCCTGTCTTATTCTGGAGGAATATATCATGCAAATGAAATACTTTTTTTTATAACACTGTCCCTGAACATGTGGGAAGTTGTAAGTCATGGCAAGTAATATAATAATGATAAAGTTTTATAAGGCTTCAGTGCTTGAGATATAATTTGAAGTACAGGCTGGGAATTAGACTCTTTAACCTAATTAAATAAGAGCATATCTTATGCTGTAATAAAAATAGGAGACCAAAAGCAAATGACTTTGGTAGCTAAGGCTTTGAAGGAAATCAAGGGCATAGGAGTAAAAGCTTGTGCTGTTCCTGATATTTGCAGCCTGTGAGAAATAAAAATCCTCCAGGAAGAGTTAATGGTTGATACACAACATGTGCCCTAAGGTGAAACGGGAATAAATTTAAGAATTGCAACTGCTTAAAAAGTGAAAAACCACATCGAACTGAACATGATGTGTCAGCTTCTTACAGCTCGTGAAAGTAATTAAAAGTGAGGTACCCTTTGTAGGGGTCATTTCTTGAAATGGATGAAATTCACAGTTCCTCTCACAGTGCTGTTTGTAACCATAGACGTTGATTTACAGAACTGTGCTGATGTTCTTGGAGGTCTTGCTGCTTGTACAACTGTGTCACTGCTTCTGCGACTTCCAAATGCTCTGTGTCACACCTGTGGGCACTGCTCAGTGCCAGGAACGTAAAGCATACCGGTGTTCTCAACCACTTCTTCCACAGTCGGACCTGGTCTGAAGGGGAGCAGCTGCTTTGAGTTTTAAATTCCCACCCATCAACAGAAGTGGTGAAAATAGTGCTTGCTTTCTTTCAGTCATATGTGAATGACTTCTAACTCGAGACCATCAGGTTAAAATACTCAGTGCAGGTTTTCATGTATTGCTGCGTGCAGGCAGCTTAGTGATCTTGAACAGAACGTTGTTCTGATGAGCGTGTAGCGCATGTGAGTGAAGCAAAATGCAAATCGCATTGATCCTTGCACTCATTTGATCTGGAGTAGCAAAGCCCTGTGTCAGAAGGAGGAGTATAAAATTAGCTGCTAGCGAGGCACGCTTAGTAGGTTGAGCACTATATGGTTCCCAAGTGTATAGTCCTACTTTGTGGAGGATGTAAGAAGCAGCAGCATGTATTGCAGTGACATCTGGAGATCAGCTCGCTCTGACAGAAGGGATCATTTTTAGCCATTCTGTCCCAAACAATGCCTTGCCAGAAGTTGATTTTTTTCTCCCTATCTCTGATGCCCTTATTATTAACATGGGAGCTTCCAAAATTAGAGATGTCAAAGATCACCTCCAGATAATACAGAGTGTGACCTTGGAAGATGGAGAGGAGGAGCAGCTGAGGGCAGATGGCAAATTAATGTTATCCCAATGCTGAATCTGTGCTTTTAACTCCTCAAGAAAAAGCTGTAGCCTTAATTTTCCCTAATGTAGATTTAGTTTCTATAATACGTCTAGTATTATCTGGTGGGTGAATAGAGGCAGAGAGCTACCATGCGTTTTCCTCCTGTGCATGTTTTAAATTTTGATCATTAAGGGGGCTCCTAAAAACACTGACATTAGAAGAGTACTTTGAGCTTTTGTGCATGTGGTACTTAATTCAAAGTAGAAGAGGAATGAATTTTGGAGGCTAAATTTTGCACAAGATTTCTGAAGCGATAGCGGTGCGTGTGCTGGGGCCTTAGTGCTGCAGGGCTACAGCTTTATGGCAGTCTCTTCAACTCTGTGAAACAGGTTACAGCAGAAAGCATGTAATATTTGAGATGATTATTTCTGCTAGGAAGAGCTGTGATGTGGGTCATGGTGGATTTGCGTGTGGTTCCTGCAGTAATTAGGAAACAAAACGCAATCTGAACGTGTGCACAGAGTAGTTTTGTTCATTTTAAAAGTGAGATTTTGTGGAAAAGAAAGGTGCTTGGATCATTGTCTTGGTCACTTAACTACCTGCTTTTCATACTGAACGCCTTCAGATAGGAGAAACTTGGTGTTTTTAAACACAGGTGCTAGAACACACCAGAGCTGTTAATAAGGAGAAGAGATGAGTATTGCAAATGGAGGAGGGGGAGGAGGAGAGTTGTGTTTGTTAATATAAATGTGACAAACCAACCACAGGTACATAATTTTTGATTGTAAAAGATAAAAAAAAAAAAAACATCAATTCTAGAAACGTGGATACAACACACTGCATAAGGAGACAAGTGCTGACATGTTAAGCTTCTTGAATAGCAATTCTTCTGCAGCTTAGTAAATGGGGGTACAGAAGACATTGTGTTTGTTTATCTAAATAACTGTGTTGTGGCAGGGTTTCCTTTTGATTCTCTTTTTAACTCATCTGAGTGTCCTTCTCTGCTGAAATGCTCTTCAAATGCAGTTCCAAAGCAATGCCCATATGGAAAAAAAAAATAAAGATCAGACCTGTAAGTTGTGTAAGTAGGTCGCAGATAGTGAAAGTAAAGCGAGAGAAATAGATTGCTTATTTTTAAACTGTCCTCCTGAAAAATTGGATATAATCCTGAGGGAAATTCCTGGGTAACATTAAATGAGACGGGAAAGCCAGCACAGAGGCTAATTATTTGAGACACCATTGGATAGCATTGTCACTGAAGAATTTCCACAGTGTTTATGTCTGAAAACAAAACTTAATAAAAAGTTTGGTAGTTGTAATTAGTTTTGGGGATATAAATAAATTTAAACCAAACTGTGTGTTGCTAAGGCAGAATAAGAAGGCTTTTTAAAGGCCCTGAACTCGTGGAAAGAATTTGATACTCAGTTCAAAATGATTCCACTCTTCTTCTTAATAAAGAAATTTAAATCCTGTGTTGTGTTTTTGTGAACTGCAGTGGCAAGAAGGCTCATCAGCCCGAGTGGGAGTTTCTCTGAAGTACTGCAGCTGCAGTAAAAAAAACGTGTGCAGGAAAATGAAGCAGATGGCTTCTGAAAGTAGCAGCTGGTATACACAATACGAGGCCGTGATAGATATCTTCTTAGATCGTGTGTTCTAGCGTAGGGCTATTCTCTGATTTCTTCATCTTCACAAACCTGGGCTTTCCCCTCTCTGCAGTCTTTATTTCAAACTGTACCAACTGGAACCATTCATAGCTGGCCATTGATAGGGCTGTCAGAGTGCTCGTTACTTCTTAGTAAATTTTGAGAAGTTACAAGTCAGACAATCTGCAGTTTGTCCATTCGAGTAAAAGAACAAATGTTTTCTAAGTCTGACATCAGAAGGGAAACTGGTCCAGTGCAACTGGGCTTTTGTTTGCGTGTATGTATTCCTCGCGGAAAAAAGCTTATTAGTTCATGGTTCCCCTCCTTTTTTTATGATTTAACAGTATCTTTGAACTTTTATTGTTCAAAAGACTTGAAACATGACAGATATTTTTGTTCTGGCCAACCAGTGATAAATGGTGATGAAAAACATGTGTTGGTAAGAGTAGAAGGTAAATACTGATCAAAAAAAGGATATTAATATCTTGTCATAATATATTGTGGCATAGATTTTTCTTCCAGAGTTTGACATTCTTCCAGCCCAAACCATGCTATGATTCTGGTATTTAAATGTCAATTTCCTTTCTAGTCATGTATTTTCTGAACAAGCAACGTCTGTTGTGGGCTGATCAGTTTTGTTCCACGTTGTATCAAGGCATGGAAAAGACTGTTTTCCAACCTCCGAGAAGTGCATTTCTGCTTGGCACTCATATTTTTCATATACTGCATCCCTTAGTTGCAGTCGTCTGTGGTTGTCATGACCCAGAGATTAATGACGCGTGAAGCGTAAGTTGCCCTTTAGTTCTTAATCATCAGCTCAAGTGGGCAAATAGAAGTACAGTTACTTCAGTACATGGTAGAACTCATGTAGAAGTGTGAAACAGATTGAAGTACATGGTAGAACTCATCTAGAAGTGAGAAGTAGATTGATGCCAGAGCATCTTGTCTCAGTAGGTGGTGTAGATACTATACCTCCAAGAGGTGAGTGTTGCTGCTTTGCTTTCCCTTGTTTGACCAGTTTGTTTTTTAGTGCCTTTTTGAATATTAGATTTGTGAGACATGATATAAACTGATGCTCTCTTACCAACTAGCTACATGACATTTTTCTGATTTAGCCGTTAGGGAGATCTTATTTTGAGCCCATCAGGGGTCATACTCCCTCTTAACATACTTCTGAGTCGGTAATAAATGAGAAGAACCTGTCAAGTTCTTCAGATGTCAACAGTTAAGGCTTTGTGTCTGCTTACTTATATATTCAGGCTTTGTGCTCTTCAGCATAAGCCTTTCTTCTAATAAGCCGATGGAAAAAATTCTCAATTCTCATTATCTGTATTAACAACAAGAATAATAAAAGTCATAATTGAGCAAACACAGAAGGAAAACTGTTCAGCTGTCTTGTGACAGCACACTTAATTGCCATTGAATTATCTCTTGCATCTCTTCCATTTAATATTTGCTCAGGTTTTTTCCTTGATGTTACACAGCTTGTGCTGAAACTTGCAAAATTCTGCAATTGACGTGAGCTTGAGTGGTTCGTGCGTTGGTCTAACAGAATAGGCAAGGAAAAATAAGAGCAGTTCTCATTGGTATTCTGGGAGCAGAAGTTGAATCTGCATTTTTTTCTTAAGCCTACTGAAATTTAAAGAAGAATGTGTGCAGGCAGGTGTTGGAAAAAAGCAACATAAAATTAATTACATCCACTTATTACATTTTCTATTCATAATAGAACATCGTTCCATCTAATTGGACCACCAGATTATGACCACAGGCTTCCTGAAGCTTGTAATGTCTTTGTATACCTGCCAAATTTGAAAAATAAAAGCACTCAGATGAATGTGCACTGCTTTGTGGTAATCAAGTGCAGCTATTCATTTCTATAAGGGCATGTCATGACTGATTTTTTCCTTCTAAATTGTTGAGATCAGGACAGCTTTTGAGTTATTTTAGTCCAGTTCTGGTGCCTGTGGTTGCAAATTTGAACTGGGAAGACATGACTGGAGTGTCATGCCCTCACGAGGCAGAGGGCAAGGGGAAAGAGAACTTGAAATATTTGGTTAACGTTGCTTATTTATTTATGGAATAGTAATTACTTGAGGCTAGCAGAATTTTCAGATTTGTTTGTGTGATTCTGAGGATGTTCTTAAGCTCTTCAGTTTAGCAAATTAATTATTTCAGTACTGGGATCCACTAGGCAATGAACTGTGAAGAGAAGTAAAAATTTGATCGTGATATACTAGTAGCCTCAAACGAGCACAGTGTCAGCAAGGGGAAATTTTACTTATCAGTACTGAGAAAATACTTTACTGCAGGCAGATACTTCATGCTTTATGAATACCTCAAGGAAAGGATAGATAACAGCTCTGCAAAATTTTCTTGTGTCGCAGAATTGTTAGAATGGTTCCAAAGTGGATGTGTATTTTATCTATTAAGAAAAAAATGTAATTTATTTATTAAGAAAAAAGAAATAAAAAAAGGTAGGTAAACTAGCTAGTTTGGACAGATGTGAGGTAGATTAGATAAGGGGTTTCATGAGCAGGTATTTTAGCTTTTTTGGGGAAGTGATTTGGACTTTACATAGATAAAGATGGATGCTTAGGCAAGGTAGGAGAACAAAGTGAAAGCTTATACTAAAAGTACAATTCGAGTTCATTAAAACTCTGTCTGGATGATATGAAAAGTAATTTGGTTATAGTTAATTTTAACTTCCTTTGTTTCTGGAGTGCCTGCATCCATATAGGAACTGAATTCACTCAAAGTTCACATTTTCAGTTTTTCTCTTGGTTTTCACATGTCCTCGTATAGACCTGCAGAGTAACCAGTCTGCTGTTACCCATCTGTGTGGGTCCTGCAAAGGTTGACTGTAACGATACAGGAGCCTGAAAATTATATTCTTGATTTATATGTCCTGAGCTTGAGCCTGACAGTTTTAGTGCAGAGCAGAATTCATATTGCTGCAGATGAAGCCTGCATGTATTTTTCAGTTTAAATTATTACGTTCTGCCATTTACAGAGGTGTCCAGATCATACTTCTGACTCAAGTTGAACAAAACCTTGGTAATAGAAGAGAAATACTATACCACTGCAAACAGGTGCTGCTGTGCAGTTCGATGATGAGTGAACGGATGTAAATAGATACTAATTAATGATATCCTAGAACATCCTGAGTTGGAAGGGTTGAACAGGGATCATCCTGTCCAACTCCTGGCTCCACACAGGAGCAGAACTGTTCCAACCGCAATTCTGAGAGCGGTGACCAAACACTACTTGAACTCTGGCAGCTCAGGGTTGCCCACTGTCCTGGGCAGCCTGTTCCATGCCCACTGCCCTCTGTGCAGAGCCTTTCCCTAACCCTCACCTAACCATCCCCTGACACAGCTCCATGCTGTTCCCTCTGGCCCTGTCTCTGTCACAGAGAGCAGAGCTCAGTTATGTCCTCTTCTCCCTGTAGACCCTTGACCATCTTGCCCTCCTTTGGGCATTCTTTAATGGTTCTTATCTATCTTTGCTCAGGTTTATCTGTCTTTACATTGCAGTGCCAACGTGAGGTAAGAAACCACAGCCTCCGTATTTTTTCTTCTTATTTCTGTGAATACCCTTCCTGTTTTGGCACTTGATGATACTAAGCAGTAAGAAATACCTGAATGTCTGGATTTTTAAAAGTGCTTTGTGAATACCTGAAGGCTTTTTAGTTATTCTGAGCATAAGAGGCATGGAGCTACTGGAGAGCATACAGCAAGTACCATCTTTCCTCTTCTGTGAGTCTTCTCTCCAGTGTGTGGTGATAGTTCGAGGGGAAATGGCCACAAACTGAACCATAAGAAGTTCTACACACGTGTGTGGGAGCTTCTTCACAGTGAGAGTGATGGAGCCACTGGCACAGGCTGCACAGAGAGGTGGTGGAGTCTCCATCTCTGGAGATGTTCAAGACTCACCAGGACACCTACCTGTGCAATCTGGGCTAGGGAGCTGCTTTGACAGGATGGTTGGACTTGATGAGCTCTAGAGGTCCCTTCCAACCCCTGCAGTTCTGTGAGGATGGTCTGGGAGCTGTTACTCTTCAGCCTAGGCAAGGCAAGACTCAGAGGATGTCAAACCCTCAATACTAGAGAAGTTTTTTACAGGGAGAACAGTGAATCACTGGAACAGCCTCCCCAGGAACAATACAATCCTCATCGTTCACTGGAGGTTTTCAAGGTCTAGCAGAACAGGGTACTAGACAATCTCATCTAAGTTGTCTTTTCTTGTGAAAGATTAGACATCAGGATTCTGTAAATACGTGGAAAGTAGGTACAAGGAGAATGATGCAAAGTTCTTTAAATTTGTTTTGCAGAAGATCTCTTCAATACCTTCATTGCTAAGGCTTTCAGATGAAGGGACTATATCCACTCTGTGTCTATAGTTAATTTGGTAAATGTTGTAAATACACATAATGCCTGTGGTCATACGACTGACAGTTCTTTCTAATTTATAAATAGCTGTGAATGTTTTCACAAATGAGAAGATGTCACTGCCATTAAAGCCATTAAAGCAGTGACTGTTTACTTGTTTAACATATAGGACTCTGTGCGCAGAAACCTTCGTGCTTTTGAATGAAAATTATCAGAACATCCTGACTTGATGAAAGATGCATCTCTCCCTGAGTTTGTGTCACTTCTAATTACAGTATACATCTGTATTTAAATGGTACCAGAAAAACTCAAATAGCAATGAAATACATGAGGATGAGGTTCTGTGTTCTTTTTTTTGTTTGTTTGTTTTGCATTTTGTTTTACTTTTAACTGTAAGCACTATGAAGAAAAAAGGGGTCATTAATTCTACATGTCTTGTTTTGTACTCCCACGGTAGTGATACACAACAAATACATTCCCATTTATGTTTGCATTGCAAACTACATTACTAAGCATCCTTCAGCATTAAGTCTTTGACTTCTAATTAGTACAGTTTGGAGTTGATTTGAGTTGGATTAAAATCTTACTGTCTTGTGTGCATGCTGAGTTGCTGAATGTATCCCAATGCAAGAGGCTTTTTCTGATGGTGCAACTACTGTCATCAAGTCACATCACTCAAAAAGCATTGCAAAAAGTGTATTTGTCTCATAATTTATAATCTGCTCTTTGTTCTGCAGTTTTTCTATATATATTTTTTTTAATAATAATTCAGGACTTTCTGCAGTAAAGCTTTATTATCTCAGTAGCAAGCTTATGGTATTGTGATAGCATAGTGTAACCTATTAGAGAAGTTGTACTGTAGCACAAGGTTACTGATGGAAAAAAGCCTGATGCCTGAAAGACAGAGGTTGCAGAGAGAAGTTCTTCAGCACTAGTTCTGTCTTTTTTGTTACTAACTAATGCATACCTATTTATTTGGTTGTAGGTGAAAAATGACTATATGTTAGAAATAGCAGATCAAGTGGACCAGGAAATTGCTTTGAAACTAGGTTGCCTTGAAATCAGGTAAGCTGTTATTTATTTATTATTCAGCATGTTGCTGACAGAATAGATACATTAATTTTGAAACTCATTATAGTTCATGGATTTCTAGTCAATATATCTGAATAGCAGGCTTTTTTTTTTGCTACAAGGTAGGTTAAACAAAAAATGAGTGTGCTCCATTCTACCAAATTTCTAGTGATCTTAATTTAAACTTCAAAATTGATTACTGCTTTTGTTGAATATATTCTTATAATTCAAAGTTTTGTAGAGCACAGTGAAGGACATTAAAAGAACAATACATCTGTGGTGTTGTTTAGCAAACTGTCTTGTAATTGTGCATCTATAAATCCTGCATCTAGAGAATGTTTAAGATAAGTGCTGCTCCCTTTTCTGTCTGCATTTACTCCGTTTTTAATATGCTGGTTTCAAATAATTAAGTCTTTGTAATTCTTTGGGGGATTTTTGGTGTTCTCATCAACTGTACAGACAGCTGGAAAATAAAGATAACTTTATCAGATTTGAGAGTTCCTGGATCAGCGTTTGAAGTGCAAGTTTTTGTTTTTGTGGGATTTTTTTTTACTAATTTATGGAGAATTTCCTGCCTGATACATTTGCTTTGCTTATGCTGTTGTCTCACACAGGGAGATTAGCAAAATAGTAAACTTGATAAGAAATTAGTGGGAAATGTGAACTTGTTAGCACAGAATAAAAGTGTCTTTTAAACAGTAGTTTTCCAAAATAAAACAGAACTTATGTCTGTGTAGTTATGTGGGCAGTGTAGGAAAGCTTGAGCTTGCTGTAAGGTTTGCTAGTAGGCACAGGGAAAACAAAAATTCTTTGTGTAACTGCAGATAATCGTGCTGACAAAACTACTGGTGCCTTATTTCAAAACATATAATATCATAATCCACAGTTCTTTTGTCAGGCAGACTTCGCTTTCCATAGCACTCACGGAGGCATGTCATTGTTCCTCAGCGTGTTTTCACCTCGGAGGGAAGCATTTTGAGTAGATGACTACTAAGACTTACACCGCAAGTGTAAGAGCAATGATCCCAGCCCTCTATTTGTTCCTAATATTTTATATTTTTTGAACAAATGTTGTGAATGTCTCTGTCTTGAAACCGTTGGTTCTCATCATTCACAACATGCTCAGGTTCTCCCTGTTACGTGCACAGACATGAATGCTATTACAGAGGAGAGGGGGATATTGAAAGAGGTGGAAAGGAGCTGTGGAACAAGACATTAGATCACTTCTTTCACTAGCAGTGCTATTAGAGTGGGCTGAAGTTCTTCTGATACTGGTATAATCCCATGCATTAATCAGTGTGTGAAATCATTTTGTAAAATAGAAGTCTTTTCTATTGAGGTAGATAACGTAAGAATATTTATACATTATTTCATTCAGCAGATGGTTTCTAATGGTAAGTCTGAAAAATTTGATCGTAGTTTTGGACTGGGTCATCCAGTAATTGTTGCTTTCAAATACTTTTCATGATTTCAGGAGATCCTACGGAGAGATGAGAGGCAATGCCTTAGAAAAGAAATCCAACTATGAAGTGCTAGAGTAAGTATTCTATGTCCAGGCATGTGGTTGGAGCTGTTTCTTATTCACGAATATTACTTTCAGGTCCTTAAAAGAAAGTTTATGTTGTCATTTATTTCGTGATGATTGTTGAGATTTTCAGGTGCGTTAAATAAGGACGATTAAACCAATTGAAGGGTAGAAGTAGGAAGAACACTTCCAACTCTGGTACAGGGAGATAGAGTTGAAGTTGTTTAAACTTGAAAGTGAAACTTAGGCTCTTTTTCAACTTGATAATGTTTACAGAATCATCAAGTTTAATTCTAAGGTATTTTTTGTTTTCTAAATGCTTTTCTGTACACAGTTGCATTCTTCAGTTGTGACTAATCTGTGGTAAAGTTTGAATTACTTAAAGTGCTCGTAGTGTCATTCTTTCCTTTATTTGTCAAGTGTGTGGATTTGAGTTGTGACCTTGCAGTTAGAAGTTAGTTTTTTTAATATAGCAGAAATTTTCAGAGAACCAAGAGGCATCTATTTCCCGAAACTATTTTGGTTAGTTCATTGTGATGGTAGGTTGGATTAAGTAAAAATAAATGAGTGATGTGCAAAACGTAACAGCTTAATGCCATGCCAGAAGTGAAGTAAACATTGAGTTGTGCCCTTCCAAGATTTTTTTGGTTATTTATTGCCTTAAAGTTTTGAAAGCAAAACGTGTTTTGTGTGGGGTTCATACAAATGTTTGAGAGAGAGATGAAGGACAAAAGCACCTTAAAATGGCTGTAGATAATAATTTTAAGCTTGTAAGAGTCTGTAGAATGTGCCAAATGTACTCATTTGAACTTACCACCTTAAATTATCTTAAAAAGGTTTTCTTACACAAGTAATATTTATTTCTCAAGTGAGGCTTTTTGTTTCTCTCCTTTTTTTGTTGGTTGTAGTACCGGTGAGGTGCTTAACCAGCTGAGTGCAATTTTTGCATAGCACTTCTTCACATTTGATGTGATTGCTCCTTGCCCATCTTTGTGAGATGTCTACTTGATCTTTGATCAAATTTTCATGCAAGACCAAATCTGGATGGGAAATGGTAAATAGAATCAAATTCTTAAGTAGTCTTTAATAGTTGGGCCTTCATGTAATGAAAGGAATTTTTTTCATAATAAAGGTGAAACCTGTTATCACAGAGCAGGGATAATTACAAATAAACATATGGGAGCTATAGGAAGGAACAGCTGCATCCACAGCTTTGTAAAGAGCATGTTCAAGTCTACTCTGTTAATCTAATAATATTTTTTGATGCATCTTTGAGATGAGAAATAGAAATGAAGATATGTCTTGCCCAGGTCTGTTTATCATTATGTGGCAAGCAGTATCATCTATCTGTAGTTAGTATTTTATTAATCCTATTTAAGTTTATACATGAAGAAAAAAATTACATTTAAGTCTTCAAGGAGGACGGCCAAATACAAAGCTGGAAAAACTGTGTGGAGCAGGATCTCACTACTAATCACCTCTTACTGGCAATTTGAAAATAGGTTTGGTCTGGTTTATCCCCATGCAGTGCAACTGAGGAGGCAAGAGAAAGTTTGTAGCATTCTGTGTTTAAAAAACTTTGTGTGTTTGAATTTACAATGCTTGTTCTCGTATTTGTAGATTTGGCATGAAATATGCACAGTTCTTAGGCTAAGTTTTCCTTCAGTAAATAAATTTTCAGCCTAACCTACGTGCTTTATTACAAATCATATTAAGTGTTCTGTTTCATTATGCTGTGTGTAAGAATTTCTTGCAAATGTATTACATACAGACTGTACAAAAACTGCTCTTCAATTCCTTTCACCACCAACAGCAGCTGAATGGCAGCTGTGTGCTGCATTACCATTGAGATGAGTAACACCGGAGTGATGGAGGGTGCCTAATTTTTGAAAACACCATTTCTCTCTGAAATGCTTCATGTTAAACTAATGTATTCCTTGTCAAAGTGTCTTTGCATGTAATTTAGATGGTAACAGTGTGTTAGACTTATTGAACTGTGGGATGATAAACCGCATGTAATTTGCATTTGAGAAGAAATGCATCAAAGGAATTAACATTTATGAAAGTTTTATCGTCTTGCAGCTTACTGTCTTCGCACAGATGCCAGCGTTCACTGCTGGGCGTGAACATTCTGCTCCTCTTGGTTGAGGATGTTTTTAGTACATTTTGTAAAATTGCATGCTATTTGTCTTAAGAGAGCTTTAAATATACCCCGTTCTGTTATTTTGAGTAAGCTTTTAATGTTGACTTTAATTTTGGCTTTCTACTTTTGTGGCTAGGTAGCAGTAGAACTCATGCTGTATTTCTCGAGCTGGCTAACAGCTTTTCTTACTTTGCCAAATGTAAAAATTCCAGTTACATTTCTGTTTCTGCAAAGCATGCTGTCACGGGAAGCATTCGTACTCATTTGAGAAGCAGCGAAGGGTCTTTGTTTAAAGAGACTGCATGCTCTTGATCAAATTTATTCCTTTTTTTAGGGGGGAAAGGTTGCCATTAATACCTTTGAGAGGCAGAGGTGTAGATCTTCCCTGCTTACGTTTTTCTTTCAGGTTTTCTGTTTCCTCATGCGGATGTTCTGCAAATGTCTGTACGACCAGTCTGTGGTCATTACAGCGCTTGGTACTCTTGGCTGCATACTGTTCTCTTTTGGCAGTAATCCCCAAGGCAACTTTCCTGGCATCTGAGCTAATGCTTAGTTGTAGTGAGACATACACATGTTAGACAGAAGGTAGATGCAGCACACCTTAGCCACAGAAACTCTTTTTGGAAGTCTGGAGAACTGAGATTGAAGCAGTTGAGTTTACAGAAGCCAAGCTGACAGAAAGAGCTAGGATCCTGACTCGTGAAAGCAAGAAGTAAGATCATGTGCAATGAAAAGCTGGGAAATCTCATGCCAGATGTTCAGTATGAGGAAGAAGTGACAGTAGAAATTTAAAAATATTAATTACAGTGCCACATTGGGTAAAACAGTAGTGAAAAGACTGTCAGCACAACTACTGAGCTGATATCATGAGAAGTTATCTCCTGTGCGTCTTATCTCCTACTAAATTCAAGTAGATGTTTATTTGAATTTTCCATTTTTGTGTTATTCCCTTCTCAGCTGACCAAGCTGTAAATGCAGGAAGAACATTTTTTTCAATATTCGTTAAATGATTCAAATGTGCAGTCAGTGGTTGCTACTCTCAAAAATTCTGTGTGCCTGCGTCAACATTCTACACCAGATATCTTGTAAATTTGACATTGTTTGTGTTTAAACTAGAAATTCTGCTCTTTGCTGCAGCGTGGCTGTAGTTAGCGTATTGATGGTGCTGCATTTGGTACTTGGACTGTCAGAGACTCCACATTAAAAATAATTTATTGTATTGCATATGTTAGTTTCAAAAAACATAAAAGACACCCTAAAAACAGTATTCTAATATATGACAATTTTTAAAAATTATTAAAAATGTGTTTTGTTTTTTTTTTTCCCAGAAAAGATGTCGGTTTAAGACGATTTTTTCCGAAGAGTTTGCTAGATTCAGTGAAGGTAATTTGTATTTCCAATCAACTACATAAAAAACAAGAAAAATCCTTCAGAAATTTGAAAGTTGCGTTATCAGTTTCAATACACAGTTGTAAATAAACTGGTGTGTGGTTGTGGTCTTGCTGAAAAAAATATCAAAGGGCCTGTCAAATTGGTAGGGCATAAATCTCCATAGTTTAAGTAGGGGCATGCAGCTGGAAGAACCAAGCCAGTGATTTACGTGTCCTTGCTGAGCTGATGTGAGCAAAGTACCTCTCTAACCTTGCAGACAAAAGCTTAAAGCAAGCCCTCAGATCCTCTGCTGCCAAGCAACTTATTTTTCTTTCTTAGAAGAAAAACGAGGCTTGTGGAAAAGGAGGATGGGGACATACAGGAAAGAAAGCATATTTTTAACATCAGCTTGAGGAACCAAACTCTGCCTTTCATGCTCAAGGCTGTAGCCAGCTCATTCAAGGAAGATTTCCATCCATTTCCATTTATGTTAATCCTACTTGGGACTCTTAAGCGTTAGTCAGATCTCACTTCTATTGAAGTCCATATGTTCCCAGAGTAAAAAATGCAAATGTTTCCTGGCGTACCCTGAGAAAGGGAGGGTTAAGAACGGTCTCCAAGTAGTGTTACAGCTGTAGTAGTCTAGATATGAATATCGCAGTAAAATACATCTGCTGTTCATATATGCAAATGTAAATAATAAATTGTTGTTTTAGAATTGATTTTGTTAAGCAGTGATGGTTTTGTAGAGGAGTTACAAATAGAATTTAACTTCAGATTTATGAAGATTATTCATTGTTATTTAAATGGAAGGATAAACAGCAAAGGTCTGTCATGAATGGATTTCGTTTCAAAAGAATTCTGAAAATCAGAAACTAATGAAGTCAAGTGGATTTAAGTAAATCCCTCTGCATTTTAATTTAAGCAATTATCTGAAACTGCTAAAGGAAGAAATTGTGGTGAAAGGTTCCAGACATAAATGACAGAATAACTGCTTCAGAAAATATTATGAGGGAGCCAGAAAACTGACAAAGAAAATTGCTCTTTAGAAATTATGAAATGAATGGTTGGAAGAAGTAGCAGGAATTGCCATAAATAAAGCTGTGTAGAAACTTGTGAAGACGCGAAGGGTATCTGAAGGGAAAAATCAAGGGAAGGAAAATGAAATCCCTATTGAAAATGTTAGGCTTAGTTCAAATAATTGAATGCGTCCTTCAGTTTGTGAAAAGAGGAGCAGTAGTTTTGAACCAGCAGACAAAGTAGGGCTCCTGATGGGCATTAAATACGGAAACAAGTGTTGTTCAGTATAAGTGAGGTGAGACTTGCAGTGTTAATGAAGACATTCAGAAGACAAACAGCTACATGGAGAATATCACCCTATGTAGAGGAAGACCAAAAAGCTGTGATAATGGGAATTAGAATTTTTAACAGTGCAAAGTATCAGTAGACAAATGTGGGTTTAAAAAGCAGACATCTGATCTTTATTTGGGGAGCCTATTAAAAAACTCAGCAGTTTAAAGGCATCTGTGTATTGCCTGAGCACAGGGCATAATGATGTTGTGAAAGAAGGCAAGTGCCAGTGAAGAAGTGCCAAGGGAGTTCTCTCCAGGATGAAAGATGAAGCTCATTGCACTGTGCCCTGTATCGCATATCTTCTGCTAATAGCACTGGTTATCTTTGTTCGAGAAAGAATAAGTCAGTCTAAATCAAGCACAGAGGAAAAGTTACTAAGTCAGCTGGCCTTCCGTTTTCATTACTTCACAAGAGAAGAATAATAAACTATCCTGTGTTTACTGTAGTAAATAGTGCCTGTGGGAAGCTGTGACTGCTAGGCCATGCTCTCTGCATCTGTGGATATATCGTGTACGTGAATACCAGGGGGAAAATACCTACTTACATTATATCAACAGTGAACAGGGGGAATGGGTGTAAACCAGGTTCTTCTTAGTTGGCAAGTTCTTATCCTGTTTCTCTAGAGAAAAAAAAAAATTGTTCTTAAGAAATATTGTAATAGATTTTAGATATATTTCTCTCTAAAGTCATTTACAGATATTTCTGGTAAAAATCGAATGGATTAAGATGTTGTCTCTAGCTGACTTCAACCTGAAGTTATGGTCAAGATTATATGCAAATAGTAGGTGGTCTTCATTGACTTAAAGCAACAAAAAACATATTCCTTTATGCATAAAGTCAAGCTAATGTTGCATAGTCCAGGAAAGCAGATAGCGGACAAAATAAAGTATCTTTCAGCAACTGTGTGGCTGAATTACTTGGGGCAACTTCAGCATAGCAGATTTTCTTACTTAGAATAGTGCCTTGCTTGTGGTGTTTGCCAGGTGTCCAGGTAAGGCTAAGATCTTAAGTTACCTTCATTTTTCTGAAGAGAGCATATAAACAGGATGGGGAATGACTGTTTATGTGGGATGGGAGTGATTGGACAAGGAGGAGTGCTTTTAAACTAAGACAGGGAGATTTAGGATGCAGGATGCATATTAGGAAGAAATCTTTCACTCAGGATTGTGTGATGCACTGGAACAGGTTGCCTGGAGAGGTTGTGGATGCCCCATCTGTGGAGACATTCAAGGCAAGGCTGGATGTGGCTCTGGGCAGTTTGGTGTAGTGGTTGGTGACCCTGCTGATGTTAGGGAGTTGAAACTAGATGATCAATCCAAGCCGTTATATGATTCTCCATATGAGAAGTTGTGAACTTCCACATCTGGGAATGGTTTTAAGCTCAAGGAGGGAAGGTTTAGATTATATTAGATGTCAGGGGGAAGTTCTTCACAGAATGGTGAGATGCTGGCACAGGCTATGGGTGCCTCATCTCTGGAGGGGATCCAACTCAGGTTGGATTAAGCCCCGGGTAACATGGTCTAGTAGCAGTTCTGGAGGTTGGTGGCCTATGCCTGTGGTGAAGTGGGGTTGGTTCCTTCCAACCCAAGCCATTTTATGATTCTGTGATTGATTCCCCAGCATAGGAAAGGATATTGAGACACAGAAGGGTTCAGTATGCCGGAGTGCTAACAACTGTTGGTGCAGTATGGAGATATCCTGACTGGTAGCTGGTAGAAGGCACTGCTGAACTGACAGATTAATTTGAAGTTACGACAAAACGGCAGATTTCTTCATTCATTTCATAACGTAAAACTTATGTGTTGAGATGAGAGTTTTCTCAGCCCACATATGTGTCATTCCAAAACTGATCATTGTTTTGTATGGGAATATGCAACACCGTTTGATTGTTGCTGTTACACTCTTTTCTTAGTGCTAGTTTTGAAAAAAATACGGCTATATATAGAGTTCCGAATGTTCTTCCATGGTGTTATACAAATGAGTGCCTAATCTGACTGGAAGTGCTAACGCTAAAAGGAAGTTTATACTTCTGTAGTGCCTGGAGCCATTTTAGGCAACAAAATAGGATGAAGAGCTTCAATGTTGTTACAATAGGAGAGTTAGATTTTGGTAGAGGAACAGTAGTAATTCCCATCTTAACCATGACCTATTGCAAAAATGAACATGATTTTACCTTTTGTATTATTCTTGTTAATTGGAAGACAGATTAGAAATATATATTACCAAAGGTATTTTTTTTTTAAATGTCTCATTCAATCACTTTTGACACAGCTTTAGCCAGGAAAAAAAACAGTAGTTGTGTTTGTTTTTGACATTCTGCACTATGTGATGTGAGCAGTGATGAAACTGAGTCACTTGCTCTAAACTACTTAAACAGCATCTTTGTGATGAGAGGAGCTGCTGGCCTTTTGTGGTGTCTGGGTGAATTCTGGTGCCTAGAGTCAGGATGTTTTTGTTTGATGTTCTTCATTTCTTGTTCAGTTTTTGGGCACATTAAGGAGATTCCATTTCAAATTCTGCTTTTATTATGGTATCAGTGGCAGCCTCCCCTGGGCAAATATTTTGTTTCTTGTAAGTCTTAGTTTAGGTAGCTAGTTCTTAAAAATACAGTTGCTTGTAAGCCTGTTTGGATCTCCTGTGTGCTTTATGAGGGAGGGATATGAAAGCAGATGTCTTTCTCCATCTCATTGTCACAGACTCTGTGGCTATTGGAAGGTGTATTTATATTGCTCTTTCAAAGTTGTTATTTCTGCTGTGAACATAGTTAACGCAATGATACACAACATAGTTAAAATATTTTACTTTGCATTTAAAATGTATATATATACATAAATCTCAAACTTATGACGTATCTTACCAGACATTAAGAATCCAGAATATTATGCACAGTGTGAGGTGCTTGCATGCAGAGATGAAGGTAAAGCTATGGCGGAGTTGGTTGGATGGAGCCCTGGGCAGTGTGATTTATTGCCCTATTTAGTGGTTGTCAGCTCCAGGGGACATTGAAACCTGATGACCTTTAAGGTCCCTTCTAAGCCATTCTGTGATTGGCAAATAGGAGATCAATCATTTAAATTAAAGACATAGTAGGAAGGTACAGGTCCTGATGACAGTGCTTTTCTATTGGTAAACTGTTAAGGTGTTGGGAGAAGTGTGGAATATAGAAAAATGGTTCCTGCAAAGGTTAATGTGTTGTCGTATGTTATAATTTAATAAAAACATTATTAGCTCTTGATAGCAGAAATAATTTTGTTCCCAAGATTTTAAATACAGAATTCCTAGTCATATTTTGAAGCATCACTTTTTTTCTTGATCATTTTCTGAGTCTAATTGATAAAGATAATACTAAGTTACTGAAACTTCTAAAATGCACAGTCACTGATCAGATGTAAACTAATTTAAACATTTTCATATACAGGCCAAAACACTAAGAAAATTAATCCAGCAAACGTTTCGACAATTTGCCAACCTTAATAGAGAAGAAAGTATTTTGAAATTCTTTGAGATCCTCTCTCCAGTGTACAGATTTGACAAGGAATGTTTCAAGTGCGCTCTTGGTGTAAGTAGAGAAATGCCAAAATATGTGTTGTAGTTACAAGTTAAATTAGTTTTCTTAGTTCTGCAGTTAATTGCTTGTTTACCTGTTGATGTAAAGAAGAGTGCATAGATAAATGTTAAATAATATTTTGTCATTTTCTCAGTTCACTGTTAAAAAACATTTATCAGTCTGATAAGAATTGTATTAAACATTATTGGTGTTTCACTTGTGATAGCTGGGCAGTTAGTTACCTGGTTTCCTGAGGTAATGAGTCTTCTCAGCCTCTTCTGTTTGTAAAGTTTTCTCTGACGCCTTTCAATCTCCACCAATTTCAAATAAAGTTTGAGAAAGGCTTTTAAGTCTGCAACCTTTGGGAAAAGAGATAGTTGTATAGAAATTAGAATATGAACATCAATGACCATGAGAAGAGGAAATGCAGGAAGTACATAGTTTTCATGTAGACATAAAATAGAACACATGGAGACTCGTACTGATTGGAACAGATCTCCAGGAAGACTGTCATCAGAAGTTTTGCTACTTACAGAATTACTTCTTTTAAGTATCTTACCATGTTTGAGGAGTGTTAGAAGTATCTGGAGGTGAATTACTGAAAACTGTGTTGATAACTATCAAGGGTAGTGTCCTTTAAACACACTGAAGCTTGACTTACCTTTCTTCTTCAATTTGAAGTCAAGCTGGATTATTTCAGTGGAGCTGGCAATTGGCCCAGAAGAAGGAATCAGCTACCTTACAGACAAGGGTGCAAATGTAAGTCTATTTCTGTTTTCTTCTCCCTGTTACTGACTTAACAACTGTGTCCTGTTGTGACTTGAACTTCGTGCAAAGGTGAATGACAAATCTGATGGTCAATTTAAACTTAGAGTTGGGAAATTCAGCGCATGAAGCTGTTCTTCAGATGTTAACTCACAATTTGGGATGGAGAAGAAACAGTTGGGTTAAGTAGAGAGAGGTGTCAGCCTTAGCCACTCCATTTGTTATCTTTTGTACCTGCTGAAGTGCTCATGTAAAGTTTAAAGCATTAGTGGTGATTTCAACAAGAAACGTACGGATTATTCTGAATTATTCCCCCCTTTCCCAGAGAGAATGTCTAAATAAGAAACTTGATTAATGAGTATTTAGTGTTTGTGACATCACTGTTGGCTCATTTGTTTTAATTTGTGCTCTTAACAGTTATTTTTATTGCATGATGTTGACCATTGTTTACATTATGATGTAAGGAAGCTAGTTTGGGCACGTGCTCCAGGAAAATGTTTGTGACCTTTACAGTCATTGTACAAGTTGAGCGTTATGTCCAACTTCTGTTAAAAATTGTTCAAAAGTAGTGAATATATTTAGAGAGCAGAATTCTGTAACCAGCTTAAAATGCGTCCTTCACAACAGTCTGATATACATAACCGTGCTCTGAGTGCAGATACGTGTGTGTGTGTGTTTAAGTTTTCAGTTTTGACCTCCAAGAAGTTATTTCTGAGTTACTCAACAGTGACCTCTGTAGACAAACTTGGTACTTGATTTCATATGTAAATACAGAATAACAAATTTGAAAATCCTTATGTTTGTAGAAAGAGAAACAGACCCGCAAAAGCATCATTCAGAGGTCAAAACTGACATATGCTTCAGGAGTAAAACTGAACTGTTTTTGCTTTAATTACGACATTTGTCCATTGTCTTCCTGCAGCCAACTCACCTTGCAGATTTCAATCAAGTACAAACTATTCAGTATTCAAACAGTGAAGACAAGGACAGAAAAGGGATGTTGCAACTGAAGATAGCTGGTGCACCTGAGGTATGATATTTGACAATTATAATAAACTCGATTTCTTTGGTATTCCTTAAGTAAAAAAGTGAAATTTGTGTACTCTTAATTACAGTACTCTCTTTGTATGTTGTGCTGTGTTCTGGCCTTTTAACATTTTTCTCATTTTTTCTTCTGTCAGCCTAATTGACAAATGTATTGTCCTAAAAGTATACCTCATGTGTCCGTATGCAAGTTTAACTGAGGGCAGCCTTACTACTTGTGTGTGCAAGGACTTCAGTTATTGTTAAACTCTCTTGTCCTCCTGTAGCTACAGCCATTGCTTTACTTCTTAAGTTTTGTATCTCAGGTACTCTGTATAGTTGTTCGATTTTTCTGGTATTTTAAGGACTCAGGGTAATGAATTGGGAGCATTAGTTATACTCTTAAATGTGATTACGTGCTTTAGGTTTTATTTGAGAATACTACTCCTTAGATACATCTTAATAGTAGCCTACATATGTGTATGGTGTGCTGTGCACTGAAGAGGAAACTGAGCAAATTCCCTTTTATGAAAAGGTAAAATATGAAAGAAGCAAAATCTGTTTCCCTCATGTTACATGGAAGAAGAGTTGGAGGTGAAATCAAGTCACGGATTGTGATAGAGAAGCTTTGAGAGCAAGTTGGCAAATTTGTGAAGAGGATGAATATTTTATTTTTAGAAGGGCATATAACAACAAAAAATGGTTGTAAACTGGAGTAGGGGAGATAGGTATCAGGAAGAAATTCTTTACTGCAAGGACGGTGAGACACTGGAACAGGTTGCCCAGTGAGGTTGCTCTCTATCATTGAGAGGTCTTGGAGAATGGGAAAGGTGGCTGAAGACCGGAGGGATAGTCACTGTCACGCCAGTCTTCAGAAGGGGCAAGAAGGAGCGTCGAGGAAACTGCAGGCCAGTCAGCCTCAACTCTGTCCCTGGAAAGGTGATGGAACAGCTTGTTCTGGATGCCATCTCCAGGCAATTGGAAGGGGAGAAAGTAATAAAGAATAGTCATCTTGGTTTCACCAGGGGGAGGTTACCACATTGGAGGAACCAACGTGGTAGCCTTCTGTGATGTCATTACTGGCTGGGTGAATGGGGGAAGAGCAGAAGATGTAGTCTACTTTGATTTCAGCAAGGCATTTGATACTGTCTCCCACAGTATCTTTATAACAAAGCTGAGGAAGTGTAGGATAGATGAGTGGATGGTGAGGTGGGTTGAGATCTGGCTGACTGACAGAGCTCAGAAGGTTGTGATTGGTGGAGTAGAGTCTAATTGGAGGCCTGTACTTAGCAGTGCTCCTCAGGGGTCAGTGCTGGGTCTGATCTTGTTCAGTATCTTCAGCAGTGACCTTGATGTGGGGATAGAGTCCACCCTCAGCTGGTTTGCTGATGATACAAAGCTGGGATGAATGGCTGACACACCAGAAGGCTGTGCTGCCATTCAGCAAGACCTGGACAGAATGGAGAGCTGGGCAGAGAGGAACCAGATGAGGTTTAACAAGTGCAAGTGTAGAGTCTTGCACCTAGGAAGGAATAACTGCATGTACCAGTACAGTATGGGGGATGAGCTGCTGGAGAGGAGCTGTAAGGAGAGGGACCTGGGTGTCCTGATGGACAACAGGTTGACCATGAGCCAGCAGTGTGCCCTGGTGGCCCGGAAGGCCAATGGGATCCTGGGGTGCATTAAACAGTGTGGCCAGCAGGTCAAAGGAGGTGATCCTCCTGCATTACTCTGCCCTGGTGAGGCCTCACCTGGAGTACTGTGTCCAGTTCTGGGCTCCCCAGTACAAATTAGACAGGGATCTCCTTGAAAGAGTCCAGCGGAGGGCTACAAAGATGATAAAGGTCCCTATAAGGGAAGGCTGAGAGACCTGGGTCTGCTAGGCCTTGAGAAGAGAAGACTCAGAGGGGATCTGATCCATGTCTATAAATATCTAAGGTGTGAGAGGCAAAGGGACAAGGCCAGACTCTTTTCAGCAGTGTGTGGTGATAGGACAAGGGGAAATGGCCGCAAACTGAAGAAGTTCTGCACACATGTTTGTGGGAGCTTCTTCACAGTGCAGGTGATGGAGCACTGTCACAAACTGCACAGAGAGGTGGTAGAGTCTCCTTCTCTGGAGATGTTCAAGACCCACCTGGACGCCTACCTGTGCACCCTGGGCTAGGGAGCTGCTTTGGCAGTGGGGTTGGACTTGACGATCTCTGGAGGTCTCTGTAAATGTTCACAAGTGTCAGTGAATATCAGTGGGTGCTGTTTATTCCGCATGAAGGAATTCAGTGACACGCCTTTGCTTCATACATGCTTCCATGGCAGGTGCTGTTTAGTCAGACTGCCCCTCTGCTGCCATCTGTCACATGGCAGCAGAATATAATGGAATATTGGTGGAAGGTTCAACCTCTGCTGCAATACCCAACATCTGCATCGGACATCACGAACCAGCACTGTACAGCAGGAGGCATTACTTTCAGAGCAGCCTTGGTAAATGATGCAGTGTAGTTAATATATAAGTAACAAGACATTTAAATTTTTGATATTGTTGTTTAAACATTTAGAAAAAAAAAAAAGAGATGTAAAACGAGCGAGATGTTTGACCTAGTTTGTGTGAAATTAACACATCAGTGATTATTTGATCAGTTCAGTGGAAGTGATTGCAGTTCTCAGTGAGGTCTCAAGGGGTTCATCAGAGATTGTTGATCATATTTAATCCTGTTGTACTTCATCCTTGACAGTTATTCAAGATGTGCATACTGTATAGGAGCGATGACATGAATAAGGTGTGGCTGTAAAACAAAGGATATTTTTCTCTAGTAATTTAGGGCTTAGGAGGATCTGCTGGCGGGACACGATTGCTTCAGTATTGAGTACCTGATTGCAGCTATGTACACTGCATTTGAAAATTTGCAGGTCATTTATTTATACTGACTGAAAACGGAGTCACGAAAGTTGTGGGTTTTTTTTTTTGTAATCTTGAAACCTCTTCTCAAATTCCTTTACCAAAATGGAGAGCAAGTCTGTATTTTTCCCAATGTTCACAGGACTGTGTTTAGCTGGTGTGTCAAAATGCATACAGTTATTGTCCCATCACTGGAGTCAGCACTGCACAGCACTCCTCCCTGTGCCCTGGTTTCACGATGCAGTGTTAATAGCACACTGACTGTGTGGTTGTTGCTGAGTGATGCATGCAGACCCGGACTGGATTAGGCCACTCAGTGGGGATGCATGGACCATGATGGCACAGGATGGGGGGTGGACCGTGTTGTGAGCTGTGCTGAGCCATGTGTGTCCCGTGAGCCACAGCTTGGATGTGTAAGCCCTAAGGTATCTTATTCTGTGGAATAAACAGTTTCTACAGAACTGTCATGATTATGGTCTTAAAGTCATTATAACAAGCAGCGATGGACTGAAAGATTGCCTAGCAAGCCACTTAATGGACCCTTATCAATTTTACTGTTGGATGGAAGGTTAATAAATCAGCTGTGCTACACATAAAATAAAGCAAGAATCTGCTCATTCTTTGCTCACTCACATTTTTCTGTTTACTGTTTGTGAGCATATGTAAAGTTCTGATGCAATGACACAGCTGTTCTGCTCAGTGTTTGCAACTACAATAATACCTCTTTGTTTGGTGCCTTATTTTTTTCCTTCTTCAGCCTCTGACAGTGACAGCACCATCCTTAACCATTGCAGAGAATATGGCTGACTTGATAGACGGATACTGCCGGCTGGTGAATGGAGCCACGCAATCTTTTATTATCAGGCCACAGAAAGGTAAGAAGGTGTTTGATTCTGGTGTTGTCTGTGCTCTGTTCTACTGAAAGGTTATGTTGCACTTGAGCAGAAGGCGCAAGGTAGGTTCAAAACCATCACTTGGAGACTGTTGCATTACAAGAAGGAAGCGAGGTGTTTTCACTAAGATAAACACTGACTGTCAGTATCAATCCATAGAAAGTAAAAGGCACTCTTAACAGGGACTTGTTATCTTTAAATGATACCCCAGTATCCATGTGCACATTCAGGAGATGTTGCTTAGAATGCATTCAGGTAAGGCTAGTTATGAAGTTGGAAAATGTTTGAAAATTCTCTTCCCACTTAATCAGAATCTCTCTCTTTTTATTATTTAAACTTTTGAGAGAAGTCCGGTGAGCCTTTCTCATGAAAAATAGAACTAAAGCAAAGCTTGGATTTTATACTGTTGATGGGTAGTTGTTTTTTATAGCAGACTGCAAGCTGGAAGCAGTGAGATCAGGGTACAGCTACAGCTAGATGTAAAGAGATAATTTAATTGAATTGCAGTTGATTTTTTTCTAGTTTCAGCTAATTTTAATGATATATCCAGTCAAAGCCCCTTAAAATGGGAACTTCTGTCCTGTTGTACTTACCCTTGCTTATAGAAATTCACCCAACATTTCTGATTTCTGAAGCAATAAACTATTCCCTTCTTCCTATTTTTCTTACAAGAATATGCATAAAGCCATTCTAGGAGCACCGCAATCTGAACTTAAGTTTTTTTGTAGCTGCATTTTTGCTTTTTAGTGCCACTGTTTTTCCTTGACCTCTAGTGGTTTGGTTGTTAAATTGGGTTGAGTTATTGACATAGTTCATATCTTTGAAAATTCCGTGTTTAGCATCTTGCCTGTGCATGGCTCTGAAGTTTGCCTGTAATCTTCTGTTGTCAAACAAACAAACAAACAAAACAAAACAAAAAAAACCTCACCCTTGATAGTTCAGTAATGACGAAATGTGATTTTAGGGTGCCGGACATTTTAATAACACTTCAGGATTGTTAAAGTTATTGTTAAATTCGTGCATTTGTTTCTTCTGAAGAAAGTGTGCAACAAACTGGTAGATCCAACACGCAGCGTTGTTGGAATTTGCATTAGTCATGCAGCTTTGTCTCCATACAAAGAAAGATGTTCTTTTTCAACACCAGTTCCACCCCTCTAGCCACCACTGCAAGCAGTTCAGTGATGGTGAACCATTGGCACCAAAACTGAGCACTAAAAGGATGAGCTAGCCTCAGTAATTATGATAGTTTATCTTTCTTCCAGCACAGAAGTTGGCATTGCTTATTTAGTTTATTTTATACCTCTGAGAGATTGTCTTTTATATATACTGTCCTTTCAGTTTCTGCTGTCATTGCAATTATCATAGAACCATAGAATCAATATCTGACTACTTGAGAATCGTCTCCAGCAGCCAAAAGAGGGATGTTGTTCCCTGTGGCTGGTCAGAGCAAAATCAGTCATGTTTTCTGCTGGCAAAGGACAGGAAAAACGTTCAGAAATAGTGGGGGTTTAGTTACATAGAAACCATGCGTGCTGCCTCTTTTTTTTTTTAACCAATCTGGAAACAAGCCTTCATTTAACTTGTCCTAGAGTCTCTACTTTATTCCCTTCCTCCTCATCATTTCCTTGCCCCAGTTCATAGTCATTTACAGTTGTCTACACCTTTATTGCACTGGACAAATCTTCTTTGACCCTTGCAGAATCATATAATGCTCTGGGTTGGGAGGGACCTTAAAGATGATCCAGTTCAACCCCCTGCCATGGGCAGGGACACCTCCCACTAGTTCACTTTGGTCGAAGAACATCCAACTTGATCTTGAACACTTCTGTGGATGGAACATCCACAGCTTCTCTGGGCAAGCTGTTCCAATGCCTCATCACCCTCACAGGAAAGAACTTCTTCCTTATATCTCATCTCAGTCTTCCTTCTTTTAGTTTAAAGCCATTACTCTTTGTCTTATCACTCCACTCTCTGATAAAAGAGTCCCTCTATGAACCAGAATTGTTTTTTTGTGTTTAGAGCAGTTAGTCTATCACTTATGGCTTGCCCATTTTAGAGCTACTGATTCTTCCTGTTCTGTGCTGTACTTTGCTTTTTAATGTCCCTGCTTTCTGTGGCTGAAGTTGAAAATGCAACAGCTTTCTGAATGGCAAGCAGTCGTGAGAACATAACTATACTAACAGACTGCTAATCACATCACAAACTCCAGAGTCTTATGAATTGCTTGTTAATCTCAGATCAATCCTGTATCCCTACGTGTTATTACTTGTTAGCTATGTAATGCCACCTCTATTCACATTCTCCTTATCTCATAAAATCCCTAAATGGGTTTCTTGCCAAGCGGAATCAGGATTTTGTTGTGAAAGAGATGCTAAGATACAGTTCTAGCTTTATTTTTCACACCAGGGGGATGCTGTTCAATAAGTGAAGTTGGGAGTTGCAAAAGCAGAGCGGGAGATAAGTTTAAGGAAATTTAATATTGCCCTGGAAAGTTAGATTTTATATCTACAGATGCTTTTTGATATATAGCAGATTACTTCAGCTCACACTACCAGTTGTCACCTGTATTCTATTTCCCACTTTTTTGAGGGGTTGGAATCTCTTTACAGGAGAGAGGAACAATCTTATCTGCAGCTGAGATCTCTGAACAAAGCATTCAGGTCCTGCTGTGTTACACATTGTTTCTCAAATCCTTGAATATGATACTGATACGTTCCACACACACAAAAGAGGAAATTAAAAATTCTGTCTTTAGAAGACACTTGTGAATAGTGTGTAATTAATATGCAAGTGAACCACCTTTTCAATATCAAGGGTAGAAAGTTTGAATAGCAATTTGTAAATTGTGCTCCAGTTATCTTGAGTTGAAAATATCAAATGATTAAGCTGACTTTGCAATTCAATACAGTTCTTTTAACACAGAGGTCTGTGTGTTTGTATCATTTCCTAAGCCTTTGAAAGCAATATTCTGCAAGTCTGTCCTATCAGTAACACCTGACTCACCAGCAGCACTGCCAAATGTAGGAGAGGTGTTGGTGTAACCAGCAGCATGGTAACTTGATGCAGGCTGGATACAGGATGCTCTCGTAGACTGACAGCTGATGGAAGCATCAGGAGGTAGAGATAACACTTAAGCTTCTGAATCCTATTCCTAACCCTAGAGAGGAGTGCACAGTGCTGGGCAGGACTTTATGCCTGTTTACAAGCGTGATGTCGTTTGTCTGGTTCCATTCAGTGTGGATGCCTCTCATACCCATCCATGTCTCTGTTTTTTGGGGCATTTTTGGTTACTCCCTGGAAATTATGCGTGTACATTTAGGCCAGTGCAGTGGGCAGAGGAAGAGCATAACCTGTTTTTAGAAACATAGGGTCAGGACAAACTAGAACTTGCATGGCTCTGTGTGAAAAGTCTGCATCACCGTTTTCCAAAAGCACATCTCTTCCATTTTCTCTCAGGTCACTTTATCGGTGCTGCAGTGATTTGGAGGAAGATGCTTTGTTTTAGTTACCCTCTTTCTCCCCTTCCCTGCACACTTCAATCTATTTCCAATTGTTGGTGCTCTACTAAAGGATTAGTAACTTCCCCCATCCTCCTTCTCCATGCATGTCACGGAGTGTCTCATCAAAGAGATATGAGACAAAATATCTGATTATTTACATCCAAGCTTTTGAGCACAGGGCCGTTATCAAAGAAAGACTGGCAGAGGATTTGAAGACAGTTTATAAGAGGCAACTTCATCTCTGGCTTCTGGGCATTATTGTTGTATAATTTCAACCAAGTGTGAAACTATGTACATTAATGATTTATATTAGTACAGAATTCTAGTTGATTTCAGTGTTTTTATTTATGTGTGTGTGTAGTATATTCATATGTATATATTTATGTACTCTATTTATGTGTGTATTGTATATACATTTACCTCGTCTTAGAAATGAGAGAAGTATTTCTCAGTGGAGAGATGACATTTCTGTCACACCTTTTGCAGGTGATTGATCAGAGTTCTTTATTGTGAATAAAAAATGCTCTCATATCCTGTGTACAATATTATTCAGATAAGACTGCCAGAATTGTATACGTTGCTAGTTGGAAGGAGTTGTGTTGATGTGCTGCTGTTGTTAGGAATGTTAAATGGTCTTTTGAGTCAACACAATTTCCCTGAGAGGTTGTGATGATTATTATTTCAGCCTTGTACATATTGGACATTCAGAGAGGTCATTTGGAAAGTAATGAAATTTTAATTCTGTTCTCTTCTTTTTTACACAGAAGGTGAAAGAGCTTTACCGTCAATACCAAAGTGAGTGTAATACTTCCTTTTTATATACATGTCGTTCAAAAAATGTTTTGAAAAACAGTTTTAAGTGACATTCTGCACTTTTTATATATGCTTAATTCTTATTGTTGCTTTTGGATTCTAGGACAAATAGCAGACAGTCACGTGGAACCATGGGGCATAAATGAGTGACAGCAGCATTTAACTATAAAGATACCACAAATTAAAATTTGAGGGAAGAAAGTGCATAGTGCATCGATTATATTTGACAGTAATGAAAGTAAGGTGTTTTGAAAAAAGTTTGACTGGGATTGAGGCTATTTATTTTGAGTCCATGAATAGACTTAACTATAGGAACAATGCATAAGTCTTTGTGTTGTCACTTCAGCCTCTCTGTAGGTCAGTCTGCAGTGTTGGTTCTCCTGTTTGTCTGCTTCACTATTTCTGCACGTATTTATGCAGAAACTCTTCAATAGGTAAATCTTTTATGTCTCTTTTTTCAAATTGTATTTCCATAATGGGGTCACTCTGAGTTGGAATCTCGACGTTCAAGTGTAATAAAGGGTGTAGTGTTCATAGAGCAAAGAATTTGTATTCTTTTTTTTTAATACTGTTACGTATCAAAATTCTTATCCACTAATAATTGTATTGAAAATCCTAATCTGTGTCTTGCAAGTAGATCTCATTTCTTTTTCTCTGTGTGGTTTAATGGTGCTACTCTATCCAAGGTATCTGCACCTAATAATTCTTTGTTTTCCTTATCAAGCAGTATCCAGTAGCAAGAGATAACGGTTGAAAGACTGTAAGGAATTTAGCAGTTCGTGTCACCTTTCTTTTTCCTTTGGGGAACAGGAACTTTGATCCAGTCACCTCATTCTGTTTCTTCCTTAAGGTCCTAGAGGGAGCCTACCATTTTTGTTATTACTTTTTAAACTACTGAACGAAGTGCAGAATGTGATCTATTCTGATTCAGCAAGGAAAAGGCCTCGTGGGTACTGGTGCTTGCTCTTCCTCCACAGGTCCTGCTGCAGCCCTCACTAGCCAGGTGATAGCTTGTTCTCAGTGCAGAAGGGGAAGAGATAAAATGCAGGGAGGAAAAGCAAGTGAAAGTCAAGGCTGGAAGCAGTAGGACTGGTAAACAGCATGTTCTCACATGTACCAAAACTGGCACTGTGTGCTTGAGTCTTTTTAAACAAGAGAACCACATATGCTCTTCAGCTGACAGCAGGGGAATGGTCTTTTGTCAAGCGTGTGAAAATACTAGCCAGCACCATCTGGAAAGATTTGCCTTTGGTGGATGACATTTCAGATTTCTCGGAGCTTAAAGTGCTGTACTCTTCTTCCCTCATAACATCAAAACTGTGTTTATAGATGCACACGTACATGAAATAAGTTACTGGAAGAATTCGTTGGAGTTTGTTAGTGGTCAACTTTTATAGCTAAAAAAGTGTAATTATAATTGTTTTTCTTCATTTACTTGATAAATTTAAAATTTAAAATCGCTGTGTAGGATAAATCGGCTTACAGGCAAAACTCAATTCATAATTTTGATTTCCAGTATTTAATGCAGAAAGTTGAAAGGCCATCAAAGTGTCTACAGCAACAGTGTTCAGACAAGCACTTCTTAATTTTAAAACTTTTTTAGGAGTTGTATTTCTCTTGTTTTCCTTAATTCTGCGGTTGTGGAGTTGCTTTTAATGCATTCTCTCCACTCTCCCTCCCCCAGCTGAGTTTGAAGTGGTAGATTCCTTTCTGACTTCTCTCCCCCTCAAAATCTGTCACTGTGGGAAATGGATTGGCCCTGCTAATTACAGTAGGTGCCCTGTTAGGATGAATTCACAGTGTATGTGACCGTGAAGAATGTACAGCATTCAGCGATTCAAACCTCTGTTTTACAGGCTGGCCAACAATGAGAAGCAAGGAGTAAGGTCACACACAGTCTCTGTATCAGGTAAGGCTCTGAAGAAAATGCAGGTTTATTTTTACAGCTAGCAGTTGTTTAGACAGATCTTTGCTCACAGTCAGCTCACTCCTTGCTCCGTGGCCGTTGATTTTCCCAAGACCATAGCTGTGCTGACTTTGCAGCAGAGTTCAAAAAGAGTAACTTTTCCAGCTATCCTTCTGAGCAGCCACATGTGTGCAGGGAAGCAGGGGCAGTGTACTTGAGAGCAAGGCTGACTGTCAGTATTTCCACTTAGGCCATGCTACTTATTACCAAAGCTATCTGCCTCTTTAATTACATGAGGATGTGTTAATTATAAGCTTTGAAAAGTGAAAATAAGCCGTTAAATATTAATCATCGCTTCTGAAAGAAGAAACTTAATAGCTAATCTGTTGTAGCTGCTGTTTAGATCAAAGCACTTAAATTTTTGCTGTTTAAGACCACAAGCTAATTGAAGGATGAGCATGTAATGTAGTATGTGTTGTTTCTATGACTTATAGTCTTCTGAAATTTGTTTCTGTGGTTTTTTTTTTGTTTTTTTTTTTTTAAGTTTTCATACTCCAGAGAGTACATTTTTATTTTACAGGCTCTGAACAAATCCTTTTCAGGGATTGATTCAATGTCCCAGTAGCACTTGCATTTCTAAATACTTATACATAATGTATAGAGGAAGAAAAATGATACACAGGTGTTTGATTCATTTCCTGCTTTACATGTTCCCATCCCCACGCTTCAGCTTTTCTAAAGATGTTTAAGATTCTCCGTTGGCATATAAAGTCCTTATATAGATCTTGTGCAAGAAAATAGGTGAGAGGATCTGGAATTAAAATTTATATCAAGCTGCAGAGGTAGAACAGATCTTCATCAGTTAATGTTACCTCAAAGAGCAGTTCTTGTTCCTTCTCCAAGCAAGGTGTAGGGCACTGAAGATGAGCGTGAAGCATGTTCTCTCTCTTCACTCTTCTCAACTCTTTTCAAGGAGTGGTTTGATGTTAATGTAGGTGATCCCACATACCTGTGCTGTGTAGGGCATCATACCGGTGACTGAGAGCCGAATGGGAGCTTCTCTGCAGAGCCAGGGTTAGAGCATCTAGCAAAATGCAGGAGGTGGACATCAAAGAAGCTGCAGAGCACAAAGCTGTCTTGTAATGACAGAAGCAGTCAGTTAACACCAACAAATGCCCTTCTCTTTCTTTCTAGTACCAAAATAAAAAGCAGCGTATTTTTCTTTTGTAGTAAGGTTTTATATCTTTCCACAGTGAAATCGTCGTGCTTGTGTCCTATACCACGTTACAAACCATTGGAAACACTGACAGTGATTAAAACTGCTGCATTTATTATTCAGTCTCAAGGGTTTGGTCTTCTAAAGAGGGTCACAGAGAAGACTGAAATCCTGTTTTTATGGTTTCTTTTTTGGTTTGGTTTTGCCCACAGATTCCTTGAAGTGTATAAAAAGTCTGCCATGGGTGTCAGGATCTTGAAACCACAGAGATAAAGCTGATAGTGATTTCTCCTGGGGAATTTTGCTATACCCTAAGGAATCGACTTGTTATAAATGAGGTAGTGCTTCATGTGGATGTGATGAAGTCCCTTCCTGTTGTCACACGTAGCTGATAACATCATAGGAACAACAGAGTCAACAGATGTATGTTATGTTCAGCTAACCCGAGAGTTACAGGTCAGCAGAGTCTGACAGCTGACAGCATCCAGTGCAAAGCCAGCTGTGGATGATGCTGTCTTGGTTTGGAGAATAAGAGCTTTTCTCTGGTGACATTTAAATGCCTTAGAGCTAAGGACTTCAAATAAGACGATCCTTTGTAACTTGCTGACAGCTGTAGTATCGTTCATGCCTTCAGCGGTTTAAATCATAAATTAACTCTGCTCTTTGTTGCAGTGAGATTGCTGTTCTTTATTTAGACCTCTCCCAGCGCTAACACTAAATATCAAAAATCATAAACAAGTTGTTTTGCAGGAAAATCCAGCAGTCAGACATAGTTCTAGTATTTGTCCCCTTACTTCTAAGGGAAAATTTTGAAGTGAGTTCCCTACCACAGTTTGGGACAAGCAATAGCTGAAAGCCAGCATGGAACATGGTTTGGTGGTCGAAAAGTACATGTATTTGTCTGAAGCTTTGTAGGCTTATGAGTGAAAGACGTCTTGTTCTGCTGTTTGAATTATGTATTAATCCACCTTGAAATGTTTCTGGTCTAGTGAAATGAAAACTTGTTCTTTCCAAGTCTTTCAATCTTCCAAGGCATACAAAGATTGAAGGTTTCCAAATATTTTTTTCTAAAAACTCTAGCTTTAAATAAAGACCTTTTCAAACCAATGAAGGGCAAAGTTGATTCCAGGAATCTCAAGCAGCAGATTGCTGGACCTGGGAGCTGAGAAGCATTCCCCAATGGCTGTGTGTCACTAAACCAGGTTTCACTGTGGCTTTCTCTGTTCTGCTTTTCTTTGTCTTACCTCTTTAAATATAATTCTTCTTACAACAGTCGTTGTCTTTTGTTGTGTGCAAGCAAGTAGTTTTTTAAACATGGTAGTAATTTTATACCTCAGATTTTACATTTCTGTGTGTCTTTACATATCAGTTAAAAGCCCAGTTAAATACAAGTTGCAGTTTGAGTTTCTTTGATATATGTGTGAGGTTTTTGTTAGTATTACTGACTCATCGGAATTGAGTAGAGCTCTGATAGTTGGATGGTTCCAGCTTGTATCTCCCTCTGCTTCTGTCTTTTGCATTAAAAAAGAGTTCTTTCTGCTTGGCCAAGAGTGCAGGGCTGAATTATTGGCTGTGTGCAAGTAGTACATCTAATCTGTAAGGAGGAACGTGGCATTTTACTGTGATGTTGCTGACTAGTTTTCCTGCTGTTTTGCTTGGAGGCATCTTACTAAAATGCCCTGCTCTGGTCTACAGAAACTTATTTTGGCCAGCAGTTAGTTTTGAAATGGCAACCATTAGCCTTAGTAAGGTGATGCGTGTATTTCCTGATGCACGTATTTCCAAAAATAATAATTTACCCCATGAATTGCATGTTATAATAAATATTATGTATAAAATTGTATAATAAGAACACTGCGCAGTTGTTCACTCCCTCCCTCCCTTCCCAGCAGGGTGGGGGACAGAATCGGAAAAAACAAAGTAGAAAGGCTGAGGTAAAACTTTTTACTAAGATAGAGAAAAGGAGAAGGATATAATTACACCATATACATATATATAAATGTATGCAGCAAGTGATGCACAAGCAGTTGTTCACCACTCCCCAGCCCATGTCCAAGTAGCACCCAGAACAGCAGAAGAGAGCAAGAGATGAACTCCCGCCCCCTTCAGAACTCCTTCCATGTGATGCTGTATGGTATGGAATAAACCTTTGGCAAGTTTAAGTCAGCTGATCCCTCCCAGCTCCTTGGGTCCTTTGCTGGGAGTGGCCTTGGCTCTGTTACAACACTGCTTAGCAGCAACTATAAACATAGGTGTGTTATCTGCATTGTTTTTCTTGTAGAATCAAAACATAACATTGTTATACCAGACACTCTGAAGGAAACAATTCCATCCCAACTGAAAATAAGCTGTTAAAGCAAGCAAGCTGCTTTTGAAGCCATCTAAGTAACAGATTGTGGGCCAGACCCCTTTAGTAGCGAAATAGGTAACTGAGAGATTGGTTATGTCCTGTTCCACAGTTGACATGGCTGCTGTTTGCACAAAGAGCTTTTTCCTTTCAAACTAAAGTTGAAAGGAGTAGCTGTAGGTTATACCATGGCATAAGTGTCTAACAGTTGTGCTGTTCATGCCCTGCGTAGGAGAAACTGGGTCTTCTAGTAGGATTTTAGCATCCTGAAAAGGTGACTTCTTTGCCAACTTGCTGTTTCTGCCTTAAGATCACAGACTTCTAGTATAAGTATCGTCCCACTTAAATCACATACTGTGGTTCACTCCTGATTATGGCAGTGAAATGACAGAGAGAACATAGCTCTTCTCTAAGGGGCTCTTCATGAGTTGCTGAGTTTAAAGTAGTTGTTACCTTAGTCATTTCATTTGGCTGAGATTTAAATTTGAATGGAAAGTCCTCTTTGGAAGGAATAGGCATAGACACGGGGTATGGTACATTTTCAGTGAGGAGACAGACTGCAGCTGGTCACCTAGAGCAATATGAGACATAGCTGGAGCCAACTGTCAGAGCACAACAAACAGCAGAAAAAAAACACCAAGTATATTCACTGTGAGCAAGAATGGAAATGCAAATATGATTTTGTTGAATCACTTCTATTTGCAAAGCACCGTGCGTGCTCTGTCTCATAATTCCCTGTACTAAAAATGAAGGTCTGCAGTGTGCTCATTTCTGAAAGAGTTTCTTGTCCAGGACTTATGTTTCCTAGTTCCTTTTGAATAAGTTGGTAGGGGAAAAAAATGTTTTTGCCCAGGTTTTTTTTTTTTAACATGCTCGTTTTATCAAGTCTCTACAAAAAGTCAGTGTTGAGAAGTGTATGCTATTAAGATAAAAAAATCTTTGCCTTGAGTGCTTACAACTTCAGTCTGTTCACTCAGTTGTCATATTTGACAGCTCATTTTGCTGAAAACTGGCACTGTTAGCATAAATTGCGCAGTTGCACAATCTTAATTATCGAGTAATTAGAGGAATATTGAGCCCGTACAGCTATAGCTCTGCTTCGTGGTCACGGAACTGGAAAGCATTCGAGTCCAAGGTTTGCTGGTTGTTTTTTTTTGGCAGGCTACTCTTAGAAACCCTTAGCAGGTCATTAGTCTCCAAAAAGGAGGTACTTGTGTAACTCGCCCAGCTACTCTGATTATTAATAATGTGTTTTAAAATACCCCTAATGATAAATGACAGAGTAAGGCTTCTCAACGCAGTTGACTACTCAGGTGCTATCCCTCTGGATTTTAAACTTACTAAAATGCTTCTTTTCATGCACAGCAAGACCAGAATGGACTGTGGTGACCATATGATCTCTCTGTCAGTGCCTGGATTGATTTCATCAGTCTGTATCACTGCTTAAAGTTCTTTTCCCTGCTTTCCTCCTTTGCCATCCATTCTTTTAATGTAAGCAGTCACTTTTGTAGTAAGGCTGAAGAGATGTTCCATGCATTTTTACTTCATTGTTGTTGATGATGTATAAGCATGTTTTCTTTGACGGATACATTCTGTATCTATTTCAGCTGCATACTACCCACTGTGTTTGGAAGCTTGGAAACAAATGGATTTATTCCTTCCAAATATTGGAATAAATATGGAATATATGACTAAAATAGAAAGGATATTAGCTTTTCCAGCCTTCCGTTTTCTGTTCATAGTGTCCTGATAAGGAGCTCCAGGAGAGCTGCCCTCTAACATCATAGCTTCCCTTGTAAAATAGAACATGGTATGGACTATTGGTACGCAGTAGCTTTATGAATGCTCAGTATTTGGGAGAGGAACTAGACAAAGTAAAAGGAGTCCTGTGAGTTCTGTTTTCAGCAGCCCTTCTGAGCTTTGTGGGCATTTAGATAGAAGCCAGCATGTCTCTGTCTGGAAGTCAGTGTGGAATGGTGTAAATCAATCCAAATAAAATTCATTTCAAGCAGGTGCTTTCTGACAAAGAGTTGCACGTTCTTTTTTGAACTTGGGATTGACTCTACCAAGAGGAACTGCTGTAGCCTGAAGTTGCTATAATTTTAAAGCAAAGCATTCATTTAATCCAGCAGGGTAGTGGCACAAACTATAAACAATGAGTCACAAACACAGCACTGGAAATGCAGAAGACAGTTGGGTCTGAGTATCGTCAGTCATCAGGATGTGATGAATTAAAACTCCATTTCATTTTGATGGATGCTTCCTATGAAGAGGGTGGGTCAGGTTTCAGCCAGCTTCTGCTTCCCATGTGTCAGGGTAAGAGTAGCAACACTGCAGCATTTCAGGCTTGAATTAGCTTTCTAGCCTGAGCAGGCAGGTCAAGAGTTGAAGCATCTCTTCCTTTTCGGATAGCTTGCATTGCTTCCAGTCACACTACACCTGTTCTTCTGTTTCACTACAGTGTATGGTATTCCTTTATTCTTACTTCAGTATCTTTTCAGAAGCATCTAAGAATAGCTGTAGGACTTCTTTGTGTTTGCACTGTGTCTAAAGCTTTGTTACTGATCTTACCTCAGCCTTGTGATGTGAGGAAAGCAGATCCCTGTGATTGCATTAATGGGTTAATTCACATAAATACTGGAAGTTTGCCCTCTCTTTGCCTCTCTGTCAGCTTTTAACATTGATTGATGTTCTGCCACTTTCAATGGCGTGTAAATTTTCACCATTGATGAATCACCCTAGCAGTTTTTAAAGTGATACATTTTTGTTTTGGATACAATAATAAATCATACCCATGTGTCCTGTGTTTCAGTGGAATAGAGAAGCAGTGCTTTTTCCTTGTTCTATGTAACTGTCGTATGTGAAATCCTTGATATTAAGTTCTTCTCTCAGGGTCCAGAAAGTCAATGTCATATATTTAAGTCTGCCACATCACTTAGAATTTTACCATAGGTTTTTTTAGTCAAGCTTAGGTGGGGAACTTAGAAAAGCAGGTTGTGCTTCTGGGACGGATGGTATCTCTGCATTGTGAATGGGTGGTGTAGATAGCTGGCCATAGGCAGCTTCTTAGCAGATTCCAGTCTCACTTTTAAAAAGTGAAATGAGAATGACTTACCGCTGTAGAAACGAATGTGAAGGAAAGTAATTGTGCTTTAGTGTTTCAAATACATTTGTACATCTATTTTGCATATACAGAACTGTAATATAAACCTTTGCTCTTATGTTCATTGACTGTAAATGTTCTTTCCAGTCTCTTTTTCTTTCTAAATAATTTGTTTCTCTCTTTCCTTTTCTTGCCTCTTTGTAAAGGAGTCAATCACTGTCAGCATAAAGTAAAGAAAGCTAGACGCTTTCTCCCTTTCGTCTTCTGTTCCCATGAGCCGCCACCTAAGGGTACTGCACTGCTCTTTGTATAGGCTGCCTCATTAACCCAAAAACTGAAGTACTAACTCAGTTACTGTTTCTTTTTTTACTACTTCAGGCTCAGGTAAACAGAGTTCCAAGAATAATCTCATTAAATTTCTGCTACCCCTTCACTCCTATCGAATTGGTTGTTCATGCAGTGTCTTAAAGTTTCTGGTCTGCATTTTGACGAGGGGCTTTGTTATAAGCATCATGTACTGCAATTACAAGCACTGATATTTTCATTTGTATATCTGTTCTGGCCTCGTGTACTCGTGGGGTTTTTTTTTGTTAATGTATTTTGACTTCATTCTTGGACCCCTGGTACAGCATGCTCATGAATGAAGTAGAACAGCAACAGTAAGCATCAGCTGGGATCACCTTTAATTAAATACTGAATACAGTGATGCTTGCAGCTTCCTACTGGTTCAGCACTTGGTCTGGACCAGTTCAGCTTTGTTAGGGGTAAGAAGAATTGGAGTAACAAGTGCATTACTTTTACAGTATTGACATGCATTTTTTTTTATAAGTAATATCTAAAATGCATCAGCTTGTGCTGCAGTTATTGGCGTGCAATGGGGCCGTTACAGAAACGCAGGCTGTGGTGCTCATTGAACAGCTTTCCTGTAGAGTTGCTCAATATAACTAGTATGCTGTGTATAATTAATGCTTAGATTGTTCCATTTCTTGCTCGTGTTTTTGTGATAAGCACAGGAGTGTGTTTCCTTTTGAAATAGTCAAACCCAGCTCTAGTTATCAAAAATCACTTGTGCAGAAGCCAAATTGAAAGGACCCATCTGGCTGTAGGAGATCCGTTCAGTAGCAGAGGATTAAATAACACAGGATTTGATATTTCTGTACGCATTAAAAGAGCTAGTCCTGCTCCCACGTTTAATTTCTTTGTAACGTTGTGTTTGAAAGTCATTAACTCTGTTTCATCATACAAGCTTCTCAGAACATATCTTTGTCCCTTGGGTTTTAGGTGAGAAGTCTTAAATTCCGCTACTTTTCTGGTTTCTCTTGAGTCAGGTATATAAGATAACTGCAATCTGAATACTTTTGGATTACTCATGAATTTAATAGTATATTTTCCCCTCCCTTTCTCTGTCCCTTCTCTCTCCCCCTGTTTTTCTCTCTCCTTGCATGCCACCTGGATCTGCAGATGAAATTAGTGGGGACGGTAATATGTTTTCTAGTCTGTGTGTTACTAACGTGCAATATCCATATAGCAGTTAATGCATATTTCAGTGATCAAATTTTATACACATTTTAGCATCAAAAAGCAGTCTGTCTTGGACATCAGCCAGTAAATGTTGTACTTAACAGGCTGTGCAACCAATGCTTTCTGCTAAACTGGAATTGAAAAAGGGAAATCTGTTTCAAACATGCAGGGATGTGGTATTGCATGTGTTTGCAACGGGAGCTCTGGCATGATGCAGAAAAAGCTCGTAGGTTTTTCAAGAGTGTCCATTCAGTCTGATATTGAAATGGTTATGTCACACGCTTGGTTTGGCCAGTGTTTGGTACAGCATGGGAAATGAGTGTGTTAAGGAGATGCTTTGAAGTCACGATAGTCCGCTGCTTCTACTACAGCTTACAGAATTTCACCTGAGGTTGGAAAAAAAACCTCAGTTTGATGCTGCTGGTGGTGTATGTGTCTTGCGTAGGAGGAACTGCTTCTTATGTTCTTTTAGTTGTCAAAGGAAGACAATAAAAAGAAATAATGTTTTGTGGCCTTCCTCTGAATAAACTGTGAGAGGGGAATATAAATGCACACCTTCTCTCTCTCTTTCAGATATAAATTAAGATAACGCTACCTGTATTTTATTCCACTTCTTAACAACTTGAAGGGCATTTTTTCAGTCGTAAATTCAGAAATCGATTTTCAGATGCCTACAGATAGGTTCTTATTGGTGTTTATCTTCTAAAAATTACGGGCTCTGTTAAATGGAAAAATACCACGAAAAAAGAAGTTTCAAAGAGCATCTTGAAATAAGGGATGAGCTCGTATGGAGGTAATCCACTAAAGTGTTTCTTCTGAAATTTAGTTATCACATTCAGATTTGGTAAAGTTCAAATAATTGGCTTACTCACCTGTACCAGAAGCAGTGTGTGTCCAAGTGACCTATTCAGTTCTTTGGACAGGCCAGGTAAAAAAGTTCATGGCCCTTTTCAAAAAGTAACGAGCCCAATTTTTAATTCTCCGCTTTATCCAGACGTATCAAGGGCCTTGGAAACAGAGCAACTCCTGGGATCCCTGCGTTGCTGTGAGAGTTTTGCTCTGGAAAACACTACATCACACCCTTCTCCATAAGGAAACCTGCAGAGCCTTGGGGCGTTGCTTGGCTCTGCATGGATTCTGGACTTTCTCTGAGCAGACATAGCCTCAGTCTTAGCTGTCTTGAGTACATTCTCTTTCTATGTGGTTCCAACCATGGGTTGTGGAGGTTGGTTACCTCTTGTGCTGAGCACTCTGAGGCAGTCACTGTTTATGCCTTGATTGAATTTTTCTAATAATTCCAAGAAGTGACGCTAAACATGTATAGGAATTTCTGAATTCTCGTTGTATGCTCCTCTCCAGAGAGAGTGAGGAGAGTTAAATGTGTAAGAGGAAATGTTTATGTAGTTAATTGCAAACATTTATTTAGACTGGTGATGAGGACTTTTTTAGTTTCAGGACAGGTTTGAGCAATGTCTTGAAACCACACAAAGTGCTCTACAGTGTTCTGCCAACGCTTATGTTATGAATGAACTTCATTAAATTGAAGCAGGGAGGTGAGCAAGCCGAGTCATTTGTCACATTCGTAAGCAGTGTTCCATAAAGTAGTGTGACAAATGATTTAGTTTTTTAAAGGACAGTGTGACACCACTTTTCCTTCTAGACTCCTTAAATTCTTCTTGAAGTTGTTCATAATGTCTTTCATTCAGTCCATTATTTAACCAGATGGGAAGAGCTCTTTGGTATCATCCTCAGATAACAGCTTGTGACACTGGGATGTATATCCCACCTCGCAAGAGTTAGAAATACCTTACAAAATATTACAAGCAAGCAGAGTGCTTTATCTTCTTTAACACTGTCTTCTTTCAGATGGTTGCTTACTTTTTAGATGAGCCTTTCTGTTCACCTTTCTGTTAAAACCTGAGTTTGTATTACAAGGAGAAAAAACACACTGAGAGCTGAGTATGCTGCCTGTGCTTCATAACTCACTGTGTTTTTGTTAGGTGGTTCTATTTTGCCATGTCCTAAGTAGAAATTGCCTGATGCAAGTTTAAATAGTGGAAATTTTACTGTTTTTACAAGGCAGGATATATTCCTATACAGGGGTATAAAAGAAGCTTCAGTTCTGTATTAGTGCTATGAAGTAAGAATCGTGAATCTGTGTTTACTTGCTAAAGTGCACTGACCTTCAGATGTTATAGGCAACCTGGAGTTCTCTAGTTGTTGAATATTGAGTTTGTTTGAAAACTTGTTTGTGTAGCTGTGTAGTATTTAGGAGCCTTGCTCTGGTTGGCTTGGTTTGAACTGAGGGCTGTCGCTCAAAGGGATCGTCCCAGCCTTTGCTTTGTCCCATTCACCATTTAGAAACCACGCCTCCAGGAATGATGCAGAGGAGGTGTAGGATTGTTCTTATGCTCCAGGGCAGGAGTGAGTCATGCCTTTCAGAGGCAGCCCAATATGTAGTCACCTGAAAACAGCTGTTAAAACCTCATAAAAAACCATCATTAAACATTTTATTAAATTAAATTAAAACAATTAAAATCATCAAACCATCATTAAAACCATCATACTGGACTTGAAATTATCCAGTATTGAGAATCCGTGCAATTAAAGTTGGTGAATAGTTTTGAACAGCCTGGCAGTGACTAATTGGTTTTGTAAACCTTGGGAGAACTTCTGACCATTAGGAAATGACTTTCATGATCTCAGGTCTCTTCAGAGCAACAGAAGGACCCACTGGTAGGACAGGACAAGCCACCAGTTACACTGTTAGAAGAACTGATGATATAAAAGTTGGAAGTTTTAAAGAGAGGAAGAAGGATGCTGTTTTTTTTTCTGAAAACTTCGAGAGCTGCTTGTTTTCCAAAGATGCTGATAGGAGACAGCCAATCTGGTAGCAAAATTCCACTTGACAAAACTAAGAGTAGCACAAGACAAAAAAAGATCTGTTGTCTTTAGGAAATACTACAGACAGTTGCTCACCTTGCTGCACTGACAGTAAGTCAGTGCTGCCCTGGAACATCTTTACCATCTGTTTTGCTCGTTTGACACAAATACTAGCAAACTACTGTTCACGCTTTATTGAAGATAAAACAGTTTAATCCATTAATAATGTGTTACGTTTTTATTTTCCTGTGGTTGAATTGGCTCTTTAAAAGATTTTCTTTTGAAGTCAACAGTTTAGATTGGATTCGGTTGCAGAGCTTAAGCTTTTCTGAATGCAAGCGAAACTTTCTTTTATTCCTTGCTGAATGCATCCATGTGACGTAGCATAATTGGCACTTGAGGTCATTATCATGCCATAAATTATGCATGAGCAACTTTTATTCATGCTATTGTAAATGTGTCCCAGCGCTGTTGAAGTGGGGGATTGTGGCTTATCAGCTTTGGTACATTGGAGATACTGTTTTGGAGAAGTGTTTTCATCTGCTTTTCCCGAAACTCTTCGATTCCTCCCTTTACAGAAACAGATGACTATGCAGAGATTATAGATGAAGAAGATACTTACACAATGCCATCAAGTAAGTATGTTAACTGGAAATTTCTATCCAGCAGCTTCTTTGGGATTTCAGCCTTAAGAATATTTTCTTTGTGCACATAACTGCTCGATGAAAAATTCCTAGCTTCTCTGTCCTTTTAAGTTCAGGTTATGAAACAAACAAAGTAAAGTTCTGTTAAAGCTTTTGGTGTTGTCAATGACTTCACTGTGAGCTCCCTTTTATGTCTCAAAATGTCATAAAATGGAGATATATTTTTTTTTTACTGTGTTGTTGAACGCGGTGCATAAAGAATGAGTACAATTTGTGTCATAAAGGCGAGGAATTGGGAATGCATTTACATATTGCTCCATAACTGTTTCCCGTCCTTGGTCCTTGCTCTGTGTCACACATGCTGATCTCTAGAGCAAAGTCCTCTGTAACTCATGCAATTTCCTTCAAGATGAGAGACTTAAGGAACAAAAACTATGCAGCATTCTTCTGAGTCTTCATCTTTGAAATGAAAAAAAGATCATGCATTAGCCACTGCCAGGATTTTCTTAGAAGCATTTGAGTTAGGAAACCATTCGGAACTGTCAGAGTCAGCTAATTTCACACCAAAGTCCATATGCTGATTTTAAGTTATATCTGCAACCTGCAGAGGTGTTTTGGCAACCTGGCATTCCTCTAGAATTAGGCAGTTGGTTCTGTCTGCTTCTAGAAGTGCCAGGCTGTATTGGTGTGACAGGGGAGGATGGTGCTGAGCTGATACCACGTTCTGCTGGAAAATAATGAATGTGTTCAGGGATTTCTTCAGGTTTTCAGGAGACAGAAGTGTTTCATAATCAGTTCAGTGTTTATTGTATAATATGCTACTGTGGAAAATATTTGAAAAGCAAGAATATATGTTTTCTAGAAATGTACAGCGTGCTTTGAATATCTTGCAGTAAGTTGTTAAACAATTCCATTGAAATAATTGCAGGATCAAAAAAGTACTGTGATAACATAAATCCTTTATATATATTTTTTAACTTATTAACTCTATATGATTCTTTTATTATAAGTACTTTGTAATCTTTTCTTTGAAATTTTCATTGAAGTCATGGCTTGCAGTCCAGCACTGGATGACTCTGAACACTTCAGTTTATGCCTTCAGTTGCAAGCCCGCAGCATGGGCTGCTGACACCAACATTAAGTGCTTTGCTGGGCTGAAATGGGTTCAAGTGTTCAGCTCTCCCAGGGCTCAGGCAGTTCACAAGAACAGCCCTGTGACTTGTGCCAATGTAAAGTTAAAACTGCATCACTATAGTTATTTTGTTTTGTTAAATTAATGTTAAAGAATGTTTGTCCTTGACTTGATTTAAAAAGCTCTAAGTAAGCATTTGATCTTTCTCTTAATTGCACTGCAGAAAGCTATGGAATAGATGAAGGTAACAGGAGATCCTTTACCCATCCTTGTATGCTTGCAGTTTGGAATGATGTGGAATTTTTGAGTTTCTTATTCACTTTCATTTAATAAACATTATTTATCTATAGTTAAACTGGCTAGCTTTGGGATTTTAAAGAGGAAAATGCAGTACTTAAAACAAGAAATGAAAAGGGCATTTAACATGGCGTTATCCCATCCCTAGATGACATTATTTCTGTAGTGTTAATGAAGTCCAAAATATCAGTCCTTAAGTTCTAAGCTGGTAGTTTATTTTTTAATCTGAGTAATGTAAGTAGAGTGAAAACATATACTGTACATGCTTTTCTGCTGTTCCAGAAATATTTTTCCATGTCTGCTAGAAACTAAATTGCAAATGAAGTAATTCACTTGCAATTGCTTCAGTGTTTTTGCCAAAGTACTGAGGCATTTTCATCAGGAATAGCTCTCAGTCTGTTAAACAGTGAAGTTAATAAGTTATTGCATAAGTTGCAATGCTTTCTATCAATTCTACTCCAATTACAGACTGTCGGAGGTGCAGTGCACTCAAAATGTTGCTCTTTCATTCTGTCTTTATTTGCCATGCTCTTGTTTCTGTATTTTTTTTTTCTTGCAGTTACCTCTTTAAAAATTCTCCTGGCTAATTCGATGGTTCCAAGATCTAAAATACCACATAGTGGACTTCTCTTAAACTCATAAAGGCACGCGAGCTGTTATCTCTATTGTCCGAGGCTGTTTCTGTTTTATCTTTTACTAGCAAGAGATTTGATTATGTCCATCACATTGATACAAATAATGCATACTAGTTAATTCCGGTAATTAGAGCTCGGTGTTTCTTTTTCAATGCTTTGATTCAAACTTTTGTTTAAGAGGTTTCCACTGTGTATACAGCATTTGTATAGGTTGGTGTGCAGCGTATGTTAATCTTAGTTATTCATTTGTGAGACATTGGAGTGACTGACTTTGAGTTTGGTACCTTGTGTTTTGTTCCTTTGCCTTTCCTCGGAGATCTGATATTTTAAGTGCATTATATTCTTATAGCCAGAGATTATGAAATTCAAAGGGAGAGAATTGAACTGGGGCGCTGCATTGGTGAAGGACAATTTGGAGATGTGCACCAAGGAATTTACGTGAGTCCGGTAAGCTTCACTTCTGAAACAAAAGAACAAGTGAACAACAACAACAAAAAAAACACAACCTCTTTCTGCTTAAAATAAATAAATGTGTGCCTCATATGCCTTCCAGAACAAATAAATGTCAGTGCTGTGGTTTGTTTATCAGAATAATCCCCATGTAGAGCATATTTTTCTATTTTCAGATATCTGAAATAGTGGCACTAGAGTGATCCCTATTTTTCACGGGTAAGAAAGTGAGTCAGAAATGCCAGGTGGACTGATCATGCCCTTAACCAAAACCACTGGCAGCGCTAGAATTAGAACTCACTTTTAAACCTAACTACACACCTTCTTCTTAATTTTGAGTTTATCCAGGCACAGTAGGAGCGTATTCCTCTGGCCGTGCTCCACTATTGAGTATTCAGTGCTGTAGAACTTTCTCAGAGGTTTAGAGCAGTATCTGGAGATGTTCAACCTCAGTTGGATTTGGGTTCAGCATTCAGTGGAGAAACTGCCAGTTGTGTCAGGATCGGGTCATCCTGAGTAAAATTTTGCTGAAAAGGCAGTAGCCTACAACTGAGGGCAGTAATATTTAAGAACATCCGTTCCTGCAGTAAGGATCTTTCTCTCTTGCTCTATGACTTGTATGTTAGTGTAAGTTATTCCTTTTTCTTCAAAGAAGAGATACAAAATAGATGCAGATCCAGCACAGCCTCAGTGTGCAGGAGTCACCTCACTGAAACTTGAGGGCAGTGGCACTCGTGGACTTTGGGCTGGTGCTTGTGTGTTTTCCACAATGCAGTGGCAAAAGGTCACAGTTTATATAGATGAAAAATTAAATTGGGGACTGGAGGAGTGGGGTAGAATGGAGATAAAGCTGTAAAATGATTTATCTTGAGCCAATTGTAATAAGGAATGAAATCTGCAAGCGTAAAATGGGTATTTCTCATCTCGAGGAATTCAGTGTCTGGAATTTCTGTAGATGAAGTTATAATTCTTATGCACAACAATTGAGTTCTGACTCCAGAAACATTATTTCCCAGAAACACCTGATTAGCATGAAGGATTAAGTAAATACATAGTTAATACAGTGCTTTAAAATAGAGATAAGCGTTCAAATATATCATGCAGATTTGGGATATTTCATTATAACTTCATTCAGTAAAACAGGTCTGCTGTACCTAGTATTAGGATCAGTCCTTAATTTTTATTTAACCCTGGGCAGCTTAACAGGAGCACTGGAGGAAGAATATTGCAGTGAACTTGGAGCTCGGGATAAATCTAGTGCTCTGTGAAACCAGTGATAGGCCTCTTTTCTTGGAGCTGTTCTGTAAATGTTGTCTATCTCCGTTCTTTTTCTTGAATAGGAAAATAGATCCTGTTAAGTCATCATGTGCCTAGTCAGCTTTCTATACATGGTAACCTGCTAATTACTTTTATTAATGAGATTATTACCACATCTAAGATACTCGAATATGTAAAGTGAAAACAGTAAGGTATCATTAAATTTTGATGTAATAATCATAGACTGTAATTTAAATGTCTGGAAGAAATGATAGAACAGGTAAAAAATCAGTTACAATAACGCGATAACTTTTCCATCTTTGTATGTATTCAGCTCTCATGTAAAAACATGGGGAAGATTTCTGGCATCTTACTCTGCTAGCTCAAATTCCAATTTGAAAATCTCATTAATCCCTGTTCATTGCGCTTGTGAGGTTCTTACTCTATTAATTGTGCAGCATCTGTGCCTTCTTCAAGGCTACTCACTATTAAATATTTCTGAGGTATCACAACCAGCATGTGTTCATAGCATACTGTATGAAGAGTTAGGCGTGCCTGTAGGACCTTATTCCTCAGGTGTGAGCAATTCAAATAAACTCATCTTCAAAGGCTTACTTACTGTGGAATTAAGCCAAAAGAGTCATTTAAAATAGTGTTTACTGCTTGCTGTACGAGTGGTACCAGGCTGTTGTTGGATCCTCATTGTTCTGTCGTCTTAGCCAAAAACAAAACATCATCAAAACCCTTGTGTGAGGGCTCTTTCTGTGTTCTGTTGTGCAGAACTGGTGCAATCTTTGCTGCCTGCAGACACTGAAACTCTTCTTTTTGATGATATTAGTGATGTTACAAAACCCGTGTAGTTCCAGGACAGGGATTTGTCTGCCTGGCCTTCAGAAGTCTCTCCATACCTTCATTATCGGATTCCAGTTTCAGAAGGGAATAAAATCATCTGAATTTTCTACCAGTTCTTTGGTCAGTTTATGGGCACGTTTGTGTATGGGGTAAGATTTTTGACGAGTATTTTCTTGCAAAGTCAACCTGGAGAGCTGTGTTGTGCCTAACATGGAACGTGAACTTTTTATTCTAATTCTGGTACGGTTTGTCTGTAAAAATGTATTTAAAATAAGGTTAGAATACGCACACACGTGCTGAGCTGTGGCTTGCCTTAAAAACTGGGTGAGGATCTGCATCCCTTTGGAGAGAAGGTGGTTTGTAATCTTTCCATTGACACAGCTGCCAGTTTCATAGAATCACAGAATGTCCCGTGTTGGAAGGGACCTTAAAGACCACCCAGTTCCAACCCCCTGCCATGGGCAGGGTTAGCACCCATCAGATCAGGCTGCTCAGGGCTGCATCCAGCCTGGCCTTGAACACCTCCAGGCGTGGCACGTGCACAACGTGTTTCATCACTTCACCACCCTCTAGGTAAAGAATTTCTTCTTTATATCTAATCTAAGTCTTCCCACTTTTAGTTTAAAGCCATTCACGTTTGTCCCGTTACTGCCTGCCCAGTAGGTCCCCTCCTGCTTACGAGCTCCTTTTATGTGCTGGAATGCCTCAGTTTGTTCTCCTCAGAGCCTTCTTTTTTCCAGGCTAAACAAACCCAATTCAACCTTTCTTCAGACTGAGAGGCACCTGCAGTCCTCTGTCTATTTTCATGGCCCTCCTGTGTACCTACTCCTGCAGCTTTGCATCTTTCCTGGGGACCCCAGGCCTGGACAAAAGTATTCCAGATTTGGCCTCAAGGGCAAAACAAAGGGGTACAATCTCCCTCTCCCTGCTGGCCAGCCCTCTTCTGATGCAAGCTAGGGTCCTGTTGGCTTTCTGGGGTGCTTCACGTCCAGCTTTTCATCCACCAGAACACCAAGTGCTTTTCCTCAGGGCTGCAGTTTTTGGGAAGTCGTTAACCCTCAATCAGGCCTTAATCAGAATTAATTTTAGAACAGTTCACCCACTTTTCCAGTTCACCGAGAATTGGTCGGAGTGACTCTTGAGCCTGGGAAGCAGCAGTGGGGATGTGCTGCGCTGGAGCAGATAGATCTCCATGTGGATGGAGCAGCTTCTATTGCAAGTTATGCAGAGCTGTTCTTGTGAGAGCTGGCAGTACGTGAGCTTTCCAGCTCATTATGCAGGTTCTGCAGTTGTCAAATAGAGATTTAAACTTAAAAAAAATTAAACCACCATTTTCTGAATAAATGGTGGTGTTTTGAATCCTTGTGAACCCCTAAAGCTTCTTTAGGAAAGAAACACTCTCCTCAGTGCTGTCTGTGACTTAGCAAGGAGTGTTTGTAAAATGCACCAAAGGAAGATAAGATGAAAGACTCCTCCTGAGCCAGGAGGCCTCCTTTGGGCTGCCTCAGAGCTTCTCACTTTTCTATATTCGGAGGATAAGCAATCAGATGCTCAAATCTGTTTCTGATTTGGAATACACATGTTCAGTTAAACTCCGTTTTAAGCTCTCGGTGTAACTGGCTGTGAAGCTAATTTATAAAATGTTTTACCTCTCTTTGTAGTTTGAATTGGGTTGAAAAGCTGAGTTAGTATGTATCCTGTAAGCAAGCAGCTTTGTATAAAGGATTTGAGTCAGTCAAAAATTATAGCTGGTCTTTGCACTGCAAAAGCCACAAAAAGCCCTTTATTTGGCTTTCCAAGTAGCTTGCAGAAGCCAAGTGTGTTTTTCAGGCATGTATCTACTTGTTCCCTTTGCTTTTGCTAACTGTGCTTCCATTCTAATCTTCTGTAGTGCTGGAACATTTACAGTACTGTACGCTTAGTCATCCTCTTGTCAGAATTCTGTACGAATTAAACCTACTTTAAAACAGATTAAATTTTAATTGGATGTAAATGCACACTAAACGTCTCGGCTATAATAATATTTTAACAGTGCTGCTTTCAAAATTAATTTCTCAACTAAAGGTATTTTACTTAATAGTCATTTTCTCTAAATCAGTTTTGTTGGAATTTTAGACCTGACTTTGTGTGGGTTGTGTTGCAGTTATTTCTGAATCTCTTTCAGGAAAATCCGGCTATGGCTGTTGCAATCAAAACGTGCAAAAACTGCACCTCAGACAGTGTTAGAGAAAAGTTCTTGCAAGAAGCCTGTGAGTATCACGTTATTAACTTGTGTAAATGGTCCTTGGAAAGACTTGGCAGCCATCCGTGCCAGAGTCTTCTGGTACTAATTTGTTTCATTAATGTGTAGTTCGGGCTTTGTTCTCTCCTGCAGTATATGCCAGGAAGACTGCTTTGTGTCTTGGCATTGCCCTTGTGCACAATCAGAAGTGCATTATTTGGTTTTCCGAATTTCAGCAGTGATTTCTGACTCCTGGAAGACTGCAGAGTTTTGGAGTGCCAAAGATCTGATCTTGTATTTCCTTCTCCTGAATGATTTTTTTAAGATGTGTTAGCATTTGTATCAGTGTGTTACGCTACCTTTTAGGTCGGGTTGTTGTCCTCGTTAACTAACTTGCTAAAATGTTGTATGTAATATTTATTGGTCAGAATTATAGTGGAATAAACCAGTTTTCTAAAAATTGGCTCTAAATACTGTATTCCTCAAGTGGTGCCTTTGATACATGAGAACTTTTTTTTAGAAAAATACTATCAGAAAACTTCCATAGAAGTGTTATAGTCATTGATTTCTGTAACGTTTGGTTTTTTAAGCAAATATGGCCTATTATCTTCCTCAGTTGTCCTATGTCTTTGAAAGTATTGTGTTATGTCATTAAAGTAATTAGTTATATCCAGATGTTACAAAGTACTCTACTTGATGTTCTTCATTTTTTTTTTCTAATTGTTTAGAAAATGTGTTCATACCTAATGGCTTATTATTTTTGAATGTCCTATTTTTCTTACATTACTGTAATTCCTTCAATTACTTATCTAGCTTTGAAAGAGTCACTACCATTACTTTTAGGAAAAACTTAGCAGTCAAAGTTAGGCAACTCTCTCTTAACAGTGCAGAAAATAATTGCCCGTTTAATGCTACTTTATTAGACTCAAGCTCCATGTATAAGGAAATGCCAGCATTGTAGACAGATGAACAGTGCTTTACAAATGTGATTTAATCCTTTTTCTATTTTTCTTCTTTAATTTCAGTCTCTTACATTTCTTGATTCTGTTCCCTTTGCAAACTCTTGAGAAGTTCCCTCATTGTTTGTAAGAGCGTTCTCTGAAGGGCCCAAATCCAACATCTAGCCAGAGCTGGCTGTTCTGCTGAAGAGCTTTAGGCACTGTTTTTCCTTCAGTCATGCATACATACCCAAATACTTTGCAAATTCAGAACTTCAAAGTATGATGGAAAGATCTTAGTAGTTGTATAAATCATACTAATGTATAATTTCGGGCATTTTAGTGGTATGGTGTGGTTAAAAAAAATTAGGATTGATTCTTGCAAGGAGGAGCTCCTGCACTAGGGGAGGTTTGGGTGTTACATTAGGAAAAAATTCTTCTCTGGAAAGAGTGGTCAGGCATTAGAACAGGCTGCCCAGGGGTGTGGCGGACTCAGTGTCTGTGGTAGATGTGGCTCTTAGGGATGTGGTTCAGTAGGCATGATAGTAATGGGTTGACAGTTGGACTGTACAATACTTTCCAGCAGTGAAATATGTTGAAAACTGATAAAGCCATATGAATTATCAAAATACTTGCGTTAATTCCTTCTCAATTGATGTAATGGTTAAAGCTGTATTCCTGCTTCATTTTACATCAATGAAGAAATGTTTTTTTTGTGTCCATAAAACGTACTGTATATTTCCTTGAGTTTGATCAGTATAACGGAACTCTAATTTTCATACCGTAATCGTAAAGCCATTTTTGGTGGAGGAGACCTGTAACGTCATCAGGTCCAACTGACAAACCATCCCACCACAGCACTGAGCTGTGGCCCTCAGTGCCACATCTGCCTTTTTCTTCAACACCTCCAGTCACGACTCCACCACTTCCCAGAGCAGCCTGTTCCAATACATTATCACTGTTTCCGAGAAGAAATTGTTAATAGTGTACCATTACCTCTCATTCAGGTTCAGATAAATTGGTTTAAGTAATGCATACTTTGTTTTATTGATTCATTTCCTATAGTATTCATAACTCATGAATATTTTAAAGATTGCGTTCTTAACTTGGGCCGTGTAAGTTTCTTTGCAGTGCTAGTTTCTTTCTTGTGCTAGTGAACTGTTATGATGTTAGATTGTGTAAGTAGGATTTCTCTTGGGCATACTTGGGATACTTCATGTTGCAAGGTGTATTGGTTACACAACTGCTCTGAACTGAGGTGCAGAAGTAGAATTCAGAGCTCTTTCGAATTGGAAACCAGAGATGCCTCCTGTTCGAGTTTCTGATTTATTAAAAGCCACAGTAGGCAAGGAGTTTACAATATTATATGTAAACTGAAGCAGGTTTGCCAGTTCAGTAATTGCTGTGTATTTCTGTTGACTCTGTATATGCTGTAAATGCAAAAGAGAGTACTGTAAAATTAAATTAAGAATGCTTGTCATGTGCGTGTTGGGAGGTGAAAACATAATCAGAGGACTGATGTTTCTTTTTACCTCACAAACGTACCTTCCCAAAATATTAATTAGCTGTCCTGTGTCTTAGTGCATAAAATATACTGACTGCATTGCTGAGACTGAAAAGTTAATTAAGCCCATAGTAAATAAAATCATATGTGAGCATAGTCATCACTTGAGATGGTGTGTCTGTGTTATAAGCTAACACGTTTTTTCAACCATTGAATTGTACAGTTTTCCTCCTCCTCTTCCAGTAGAAAAACACAGGTTGAGAGGTCGTACGTTGCATTGATAGGTCAGCATGCACACATTATGCTCAGTCAGGGTAGAACTTTTTTATTGTTTAAGAAGATACAATTTTCAGTGGCATACGATCACGTTTTTTCTCGTTTCAGTAACGATGCGTCAGTTTGATCATCCTCACATTGTGAAGCTCATTGGAGTTATTACAGAAAACCCAGTGTGGATAATCATGGAGCTCTGTACGCTTGGAGAGGTATGACAAATTCTCACGTGTCTTTGCAAAAGACTGAAAAAAATCACTCATCTGTGCTAAGGCAAAGGCAGACTCGACAGACATGATATCATACTTGTCTCAGAATTATGGACTCGGACACAGGAATGGCAAAGTTTGACCCAACTCCTCCGCTGAGGGAGCTGCATCAGCTCATACCAAAGTGATTCAGTCACAGTTTTCAGAGGAACTTCAGTTGCTTTTTCAGAGTGAGAGCATGACCTGTGTCAAGTCAGAGAGTGATAATGAGGTAGCATTTAAACAGCATTTGCAAGCATGTGTTCTGGAAGGGAAGTTACGTGGTACATCTTTCATTTCTTGAAGGCAGAAGAGGTTTGTGTTATGTGGGCAGCAGTTGAAGGAAACAGTAGTTTATGGAAAGGGAAGAAGTGGGTGCACAAAGCCATCTAAATTACTTGCCCAATCTTAAATAGTTCCTTCTGGAAAACTGAACGTGGCGCATGAAAGTGGGTGGGTTTGCTGTTCAGATGAGTCGTGAAGTTTTACTGACAACAGCTACAGTCATTTTTCACTTTTTGGAAGCTTCCTGAGTAGTATTGTTCCCCTGGAACACTGATTTTACGATGCTTCTTCTGTACCATCAAAGACCCTGGTTAAAATGACTTTCCTCATTATCACATCATTTGGATGAATGGTTTATACCAAACTAGATGTCAGGTTTTAAAATTGATTTATTTCCTTTGTGGGTATCTGAAAACGTGAACTGAAGTAATATTTCATTCTGTAAGACCATCGTTGGCACTTGGTTTTCTGTTCTCATCCAGCCTGAAACAAAGGCAAGCCTGCTGATGCTTCTGTAAACTTGACAATTTGAGATGCAGCTTGTTCAAACCTGTTATCTTCCATTCTGACTTCTTTCATTTTTTTTCTTCCTTGTGCAAAAAGTTGAGATCTTTTTTGCAAGTGAGAAAATTCAGCTTGGACCTGGCCTCCCTGATCCTCTACGCTTACCAGCTTAGCACAGCACTTGCTTATTTAGAGAGCAAAAGATTTGTACATAGGTAAGACCTTATGTATATGTGTATTTTGTCTGTTTTTCTGTGTAACTGCTTGAAATGTCAGGGAATAAACGTCCTAGATTACCAGATTGCCTCTTGGCAGTATTCTGGGACTAGACACACTTCCTTGAGTGAAGATACACACTTAACAGACGTACTTTTGTATTTTAAGCGTAACTTTCCTGTTTATTTTTCCTGGCTTATGCTGAATATGTAGCAGCATTACACTGAGACACCTTTCTGCGTGCTTTATGTTCTTTGTGCTAGTATGGCTTTTTTTAGGCTGACAGCACAATGACCCCCTTTTCAAGAGTGACACCTGCTGGCTCACTCCTAGATTGCCGTGTAGATGGTGCCTCATTTTAATCAGAAGAATGAATTCCGTCTGAGTTGTGCATTGTGCTGACAGCGTTTTCTCAGTCTGCTAGTCAGCTGTCATCTTCCAGATGTAGAGAAGTAAGACGAGGGGCAGCTGGCTTCTTAGGTAAAGAACAGGGAAAACAAAATGTATGTAACATGCAACTGCTTACTTAGCTAAAAAGTGAACCTGAATTTCTTTCTTGGTGTGTTTCACATTTTATTAGCTATTAGTTCCTCCTTGAGGCTGATTTTTATTGCTGTATTGTATGCCATTAACAGTTGCCTAAATTCAGATTATTATGAACGACTTGGAACTTGAATGTTCTGCCTGTGTTTAAGTGCAAATGAATTGTAGGGGTTGGAAGAGACCTCTAGAGGTCATCGAGTCCAACCCCCTGCCAAAGCAGCTCCCTACATTGGGTTGCACTGTTGTTTCAGGTGTTTGAGTTTTGGCCGTGTCACTGCTGATTTTAACTGTAGCAGTAACATTTTGAAAGACAGCTTCATTGTGTTTTCCTGAAATGGGAGGATATAGCATCACTTCTGAAATAGAGCAACTGCGATCAAATTTAAGTCTGTTGGTCTGCCAGAATCCACAGTCAGTGAATAAATAAGGCTTCTTCTCTCATCTGGGGAACTGCAAGAAAAAAATATCCACGTATTATTGGAAGCAGTGTAGTACCACTAAAAGTGAGCTCCTCACAGGGCTGAGATGGTAAAGCACTTCCACACCTTTCCAATGACAGAAGGCAGATTTTCTTCTTTGCATTAATTTGAACTGCTTTTTGCCTTTAAATCTTTAAATAGGTGAAGAGCGAAAACATTTTTCCTCTGGCATTGACAGTTACACTTTAGGATGACAGTATTTACTCAGAAGATTTTACTAGAGTATTTCTGCAAGCTTTTCAGAATCCGTAGACAAGCATGGAGTAGTCCTCTTTTTTTTTCTGTATGTGTACACAAACTGTGACCAGGAGAGTGATTTGGTCCTTTCAAAGGAGATTGATAGTTCTGGATTTAAATAGTGTTTTTCAAATTATATATTTTCACTGTAAGATTCCAAACAACTATAAATAGTATCTTCTCTATTTGGCAGAGATATTGCTGCTAGAAATGTGCTGGTATCTGCCACTGACTGTGTGAAATTGGGTGACTTTGGCTTATCCCGATACATGGAAGACAGTACTTACTATAAAGGTAAGTTGGCATTCTGGATTCATCTTTCAAGGCATTGCTTTTCACAGTGCTAAGTTTATTGCCAAAAGGAATTAACCAGACTTTCTTGGTCTAGCAGTTGTTTTGCTCATTTATTAACCTGAGTATGGTACAGTGATTGCAACACTACTTAACAGGTGTTGGAATTGGCATTGGCACTGTATGCTGAATACTCCCAGATGCCTCTGGACTGGGAAAATAGGGCACAAAAGAATACATGAAGCTACTTTTATTCCAGTTTTACACGGAAGACTGAGCTTAAGCAGCTGTGAGATGTACATCAGTGCCCAATAGATTGGAAGTACAGCAGAACAGAGATGGCATGCGTGGTGCCAAGCATCAACATCTGGTTCATAGTATGTAACAGTCCTCACAAATGGGAGCTTCAGTAAATTTCTATGTAACAGTCATGTATTTTAAAACATCCTTTATAGTCACGTTATGCTTTAGCATGTTTCTGCATTTCATTTGTCTTACATTACTGTGAGCTGCTTAGAGTTTATTTCGTTGCTAAGAGGAGGTGAGGAATATTATTGTTGTAATATTTTGTGGGGCTTCAGTGACTTTTGTTATATTCTTTGGTGCTTTTTTGTTGTTTTTATATTATAAGGCCAAGCAAGCTATCCTTTTTTCAGTTAACTATTTGAAAGCACCTGCTTTGTAATTGAGATTTTCATAACAGTTTCAGATTTAGTACCAGTACGTTCTGAACTGCAGTAGTTACACAGAATCATAGAACCATTAAGTCTGGAAAAGACCACTAAGATCACCTAGCCCTGCCATGAACCCATCACCACCATGGCCACTAACCATGTCCTTCAGTGCCACAGGTACCTTTTTCTTGAGCACCTCTGGGATTTGTGACTCCACCACCTCCCTGGGCAACCTATTGCAATGCCTCACCACTTTTTCTGGGAAGAAATTTGGTCTGAATATCCAACCTGAACCTCCCCTTCTGCAACTTGGGTCTACTGCCTCTTGTCCTGTCGCTGTTACCCAGGAGAAGAGGCCGACCCCCACCTCACCACAACCCCCTTTCAGGCAGTTGTGGAGAATAAGGGAGGTCCCCCCTGAGCCTCCTCTTCTCCAGATGAAACAATCCCGGTTCCTTCATCCACTTCTTTATAAGATTTGTACTCTGGATCCTTCACAGCGTAATTGACTTTCTTCTCTGTTCCAGAGCCTCAGAGTCTTTCTTGTAGTGAGGGACCCAAAACTAAACATGGTACTCAAGGTACAGCCTCACCAGTGCAGAGTACAGAGGAGTGATCACCTTCCTACTCCTGCTGACTGCACAATTTCTTACACAAGCCAGGATTTCATTGCCCTTCTCGGCCACCTGGGCACACTGCTGGCTCATGTTCAGCCAACTGTCAGCTAACACCCTCAGATCCTTTTCCCCCACACAGCTTTGTGGTCCCTCTGCCCCAAGCCAGTAGTGATGTGTGGGGTTGTTGTGACCAAAGTGCAGTACCCAGCACTTGGTTTTGTTAAAACTGGTCTCAACCCATCCATCCAGCCTGTCCGCATCCCTCTGTAGGGCCTTCCTCAGGCAGATGAACACTTTTTCCCAATATGATGTCGGTTACGTTCAGAAATAGGAGTTGACTTAAAGTTAGAAGGAGCTTAGTCAGTGCATATATACATGCCAAGTGCTTCTCTGTTCTCCTCTTTCTTGAGGATGACATACAGAACTGGTCAGATGGTCCAGAAATCTCACGTACAAAATTTGATAGTTATTCAGTGGAGATGAGTTTGGCCTTTGAATGATTTCCCTGAGAACAAAGTCTTATGTCTGAGCGCAGCAGTAGGAATAAAGGCTTGCCTTCTTTTCTTCTCATAGCTTCCAAAGGAAAATTACCCATCAAATGGATGGCTCCAGAGTCAATCAACTTCAGACGGTTTACCTCAGCGAGTGACGTGTGGATGTTTGGTAGGTGAAGCCCAAATGGTGGGGATTTAGTGTCCTATGGAAGTGTTTGATGCTTTGTTTTAATCACTGTAAGATTAATACTTCCCAGATATTCCTCTGTATTGTACTGTTCTTTCTAAAAATCCAGCTTCTTCCACCATCTTTTCTATCTCTGTATTTTCCTTTTTCTCAGTGAGCCTGAAGTTGCATGTGCTTTTTCATCTAGTAAAAAGCTGACAGAAATGAAGCTCATAACGGGGAACCTTTTTTTTAATGTTCATTTTTTCCTCTTAATTCTTTTTGCCACCCCATTGCCATTTTCAGTTTTATATTTTCACCTTCTATTTTCTTCATTTTTCAATTTCCTTTTCTTAAGGTCTTGACCAGCCTACATCTTGTCCTGTTTCTAGCTCGTTATTGCCAAATTCCCACTTAATCTATCTTTCATTGTTCCAGGTAACTTACAAAACATGACCAAAAGCTGGATAAAAATAAGGCTAAATGGAAATGTGCTGAATTTTTGATACTTTTTTCCTAAATTTGAAAGCTTTTGTATGAATATGATCACCTATGCTCAAGCTAGAGCTTACTGACTGCTTCTCAGATGAAACAAACATAGGCTGTGTGAAAGAACAAAGGCGATTAGACATGAAATAAGAGCAGGACGGACAAGTAAGGGTTCGCTCATTTTGCAAATTGGAATATGAATGCCGTTAAGCAAAGGGTATGAGGAAAGCTGTAGTACAGTCCCAGTTAGGAGAGTTAAGCCTTTGGAACATGCTGGCTGATATTAAAGCAACAGATCGTTTTTCTCTTTGTGCTTTTAACGTGGTTTCAACAGAAGCTGTTCTGTTGCGCAGTTTCGGCACCGAAAGTCTGGATCAGTGCCAGGGCCGAATCGCCCTCAAAGTGCAAATGCGTTCTGCGAGTCTGAGAGAGCCGGTTGGAACTTGTCAGAGGAAAAGCAAATACAGCTCATTTCTACATCATGAAAAGAAAAAAAAAAAAAAAAAGAGTAGATTTGAATATGAGCAACCGTTCTGATTTACAATAGGTAGAACGTAACTGAGTGTGAAAGCAGGCTGCTGTGAGCCAGCTGCAGGTCATGCTTTCTCACTAACAGTTCTGGTTGGTAGTGCATATGTGATCTTACTGCACACCTCTCCTTTCTGCTCTCAGCTGGTAAGTAGGAGTTGATTCCCTGGCTCCGTGTTTATGAAGAAATGGTGTTGTTTGGCTGTGCAAATCCAGCCAGCTTACTCTGGGAACCGGCACACTTTTATTGTGTAGTGTAGCTGCTCGTAACAGTTCTGAAAGAAGGCTTTTGTTCTTTATTATAGTCACCGTTCTTACTAAATCTCTGCACTCCTGAAACTTCGTGTGCTGGGCGTGGGGGGAAGGGATTGCTTTCTTTTTCTTTTTTTTTTTTTTTTTTTTTTTTTACAGATTTTATTTGCTCGCATGGACGAAATGGGTTATTCTTTGTGTTTCTTAGGTGTGTGTATGTGGGAGATCCTGATGCATGGGGTAAAGCCCTTCCAGGGAGTGAAAAACAACGATGTTATTGGTCGAATTGAGAACGGTGAACGGCTGCCCATGCCTCCAAACTGCCCTCCCACCCTCTACAGCCTTATGACCAAGTGCTGGGCGTACGACCCTAGTAGACGACCCAGGTTTACTGAACTTAAAGCACAACTCAGGTAGGGGTTATTCTTCTGAAAGGTCATTTCCTTGTTCAGAAATACTTGTTTTTGCTTTATCTTGCATTGCAGTGCTTTCTTTCTGTTAAAAATGTGTGTTAAGGTTTAACTTCATGAAAACCAGGTTGTCAGGTTCTTTTTTGGAAGTCTGGACCTTGTCCGTTGGAGTCAATTAAACTAGGGAGTGAAATCAAGTGATTGGAAATACCAGTCATCTTTCTCTGCCAAGTAAATCTCAAGTTTTTACTAAGTAATTGTTTATAATTTTAGCTACGTTTCTCCAGGGATGTGTTAGAAATAATTCAGAGCCAATTCCTTGGCAAACACACAGTGAACAGTTCTGAGGTAAAATACTATTCTTAAATAAGTGAATCTTGCAGAAAGCAGAATCATCTGCTTTCGGAGTAGATGCCTTGATTTAGGTGTCTGAGCATTTTCAGGACGACAAACAGGATTTGGAACTGTTGCTGAAAGTTCCTTGATAGCACATGTAGCACACAAGTTCCTTTAGGTGTCTGCTGTGCATTGTAATCAGCTAGAAGTACTCTGCAGGGGATGGGCTACCTTACAGTTCATCTTGCAGTAAGTGCGAGTATGTGATCTTGACGCCAGTCTAAATTCACACTCCTAGTTTATTCATACTAATTTAGTCTAATTTCCATATATTCATTTCTCCAGGGATGGTGTAGGGGTGGTAGTTAAACTTTGAAGGGTTACCAAGATGTTGTACAGACATATCTTATATGTTTGACCACCTCTGTGAAATTCTAACTGTTCAGTGTTTGTTTTACTGGAACAGCATAAGCCTTAAACAATGTGTGGGTATTGTACAGCTGTAAATCCACTCTTGAATTTGTTGTTATTCATTGCCAGGTGTAAGTTTTATTTTACATCTTGTGTCACTTGTGTTCATAATGCCTTGCATGCTCTCACTGGATGTTTGTGTTAGAAGAAAATTCACAAGTTGTCAAAATGAGACGCAGTTTCACTGTGATCACAGTGTTGTTTCAGAGTGCCTGTATGGATAAGTTATCCTGAGCTGTAGATGCCTTTTCAGTTGTTTTTTTTTTCCTCTTAAGATGTTTCACTGTGTGTAACTCTGGGAGCACATCTGTAGCCAAATAATTTACATAGGTGGATGTAACTCTTCTCAGAAGGAGCTGACCATAATACTGGCTGAGTAGAGTTGATGTGCAGGAAGGAGTGGGCAGGGATTACAAGAAGAAGATAGGACAGAATAGTATGGTTTGGGTACTAGGTGACAATTCATTTTCTTCTTTTTTTTTTTTTTTTTTTTTTTTTTTTACCCTAGGGAAATAGAATTCTGTATGTACTGATTACTGTTGGCTGGCACAGAGGAGAATGAAGCCCTAAAAAATCTAGATAGGAAGATAGTGTGTAAACTTAGACAGGGAGGGGAATTCCTCTTCTAGCAAGGGAAGAGGAACATTGTTGGTTGCTGCTGAAGTTTTAGACTGCTCGTGGAGTCATGAGTCAGAAGAGGAAGAGGAAAGTGGAAAGGTATCACTAGATACACAGGATGGACAGGAACCTGGCTGTCCTCAGAAATACACAGCCAAAGGGTGAGAAACAACAGTCACAATTTCCAGAAAGGCGAGATCTGATCATTTATCAAGGAGGATGTTTCCCAGGGTGCATGGTTACGCACTGAGACAGATCATACGAGGAGACTGTGGAATTTCCATGCTGAGAGACTCACAGACTTTGGCTGAGGAAGGCTCTGAGGAACTTGACCTCGCTGTGCATCAAGCCCAACTTCAGAAGAAGCGGGATAGTCACCCCTGGCAGTCCCTGCCAGCTTATGTGATTCTCAGATTCTAGATGAACAAGGCACTAAGTGTTTTTTTTTTCTTTTTCTTTTCGTCATGCTGGGAGACTGAAAATCATAGAATCATTAAGGTTGAAAAAGGCCACTAAGGTCATCTAGTCCAACCATTTTCCCCTCCCCACAGTGCTCACTAACCATGGCCCTCAGCACCACGTCTGCCCTTTTCTTGAATATCTCCATGGACAGTCACTCCACTGCTTCCTTGGGCAGCCTACCCCAATGCTTGACCACTCTTTCTGAGAAAACATTTTTTCTAATGTCCAAGCTGAAAAGCTGTTTGAAGTTAAGTTTAGAGAACAGGTTTTCTCCTGGAGCAATGGCAGTGCTAAGATCCAGTTTTTGCTCTTCTCACCGAAGAAGAAAATCTTCTTCTACTCCAAAATGTTGACCTTTACCTCCTGGAAGTTAGGCAGCAGTCCATAGGGCTTCTTTGGGCTGCTCACAGAGCCAGCCTCCCATCAGAAAGTTTGCCAGTTTCCTTTTATGAGGCAGCATCTCAGGCAACTAGGAAAGATTGTGTTTCAGAACTCAAATTCCCATGAACTTGCAAAAACAAGCCGTTTCCCTGGTGGCTTTTTTTTCTGTGTGGTGTTGCTGCTGCTCATTCTGGATGTGTTCCAGGGTATTTTTTTTTCAAGCTGAGAGCAGACTGATTGTTTGCCTGAAGCCAGCGATGCAACGCTGCAGCATTCCTCTCTTTTTTAATAACGAAGGCCGTGGCTTTGGGAAAAAGGAAAAAAATAAATCCGTATCTGAAATAGCACTGATGGGAGCATAAATGTTTTGTGTGTTCTCAGTTTGTTCGATGAATTTCATAGTAACATCTGCTTTGCACAAACTTTATTTGCAGTTGCTACTGCCACGTGAGATGCCCACTACTGTAGAACTGATGTGATGTTATTGGGGTAGGAACAAAGCCTGGCATTTTGTGGCTTTGGGTCTGTCCAGAGTGGGTAATTGATGAATTAGTCTTCAGAGCAAACACAGAAACAGATTGTGCACTTCCAGCTTTTAATTCCTTCTCACTTCCTCCATTTTCATTTTGGGGAAAAAAAAAACAAACAAAAAAGTGAGAGGAAGTCAGGAAGCAGAGATGCTACCTAGCTGCGCTGTCCCTGAGTGGGCCAGAGTGAAACTCCAGAGTATTTTAATCGGGAAGCACGTGTTTCCTTGTGGAATTTGTGTAGAAGATATTTTTCATTTTGCACTATGTGACAGGACAAAAGCATTTAACGAACCCAAATAATACAGTATTGCTTCTACAGCCTTGCCATTCAGAAATACTTACATACATTTAACTCTGCTATAGCCACGTGCTTACTAAAGCTGTGTGTACCATTTCCTACATGTGTAGAATCGTTCAGGTTGGAAATGGCCACGAGGTCATCAGGTCCAGCCATCAACCCATCACCACGATGCCCATTAACTCTGCCTCTCAGTGCCACATCTGCCCTTTCCTTGAACACCTCTGGGGATGGTAACGTTTATTATTGAATTAAATTTATTCTTTGCTGTGATCAACGTGCTACAGGTTTGTATTGCTGAAGTAGCACGCAGGCTTTCTTAGAAGCCAGCTCCCAGGCTCGTGCCTGTGAGTCATGGTGCCCTGCCTGCCTCAGGCTGCTAGTTCTGTTAAAACTGCTTTTTGCGTTCGTCGTCAAGTTAGATTTTGATTTTGAGGTTGTGCATTCATGTGATGCCATGCCCTAAACTGCAGGTCATGTGTTAAATACAGATACGACTCTTAAAAAGAGTCTAAAAAATGATAATAAATTAAAATAATTAACTTAGTCATCCACTTAAAGCTCGTTTCTGTGGCAGCAGTGAGATGGTTAACTTGTTGGACTTGAGCCTTGTGAAGGCATTTGCTGTAGTTCTTGATATGTCACTTAAAAAAATATAAGACAGAACTGATAAGAACAGGGGCAGTTTAAGTCCTGATATTTTGTGGCATCTGGCGAAAAATAATTCCAGCACATACTTGATATTTCTGATGGAGGTTGCAGAATTCTTCGTGAGCCTTTTGGTGCTTAACAGTGACCATAAGGAATAATGTCCATACGAGTGTTTTTAATTTAAAGTAGGGCTGTGTGGGAAAGTGTGCTCGTGTGCATGCAGCCTTGTGTTTCTGAAGGCCAGAGACCGCAGAGAGGGAGAAAGAAACTGCTGGTTCAAGGGTCAGCATTTACTGTATGTTCCCACACCGCTGTATGAGAAAACACTGATGTTGCTTTGCCTTTGGAAATGGAGGCTGAGTGTCAGTATTTCAGATAACTTTTACAGTGAACTCCTGGTGAATGTTCCCTTTTCAATCTCACTGGCAAATTTCAGTAAAGAGATTCTTGGAAAACGAACAAACTTTATCGATTACACAAACTTTTAATAGCTGAGATTTCTCAGCCTAGCCAAGAAGATGCCTTGGGTCCTGATTTCCTCAGGAAGCCATATGAATAGAAACGCTGCTCCTCTTCCTGCTCCTCTTGGCTGCCAAGAATACAAGTAGTTTGGGAAAATATGCCTAGATGTGACTTTCCTGACCTTCTGCAAATTCTAATAAACTGTTCAGAGTACTTAAGCAGCTGCACTGAGGGAGGGTCAAAAATATCTCTTGGCACACTTCGGCACCATCTATGGATTGGTCTTCCCCTTTGTGAAAACAAAGGCGTTTCTGTGAGTCATTTATATTCCTTGTGGGTTGTTTTTTTTTTTTTTTTTTGTCTTTTTTTTTTTTTTGGACGATGCTTCTCTGAGGCAATTCTTTTTTATATCCTCTTCTTGTCAGCTGTAGTCAAGGGCATCCAAGTACATGCTCTGCTGCAACTGGTCTGCCTCAGGTGACTCGTTAGACTGAGGAGAGGACCTGTGATAGTACAGGCCAAGGAGTAGCATGGTGGGATGAATGAGAGCTGCAAGGCAAAAAGCTGAACCTGTGCTGAACCAAGTCACTGTGCTAGAAAATGGTCATTTCCAGCACTACAATAGAAGCAGATGCTATTCCATTAAATACTGATATGCCATAAGTAAAATGTATTTGATGTGGAAGCAAATAGGCACCAACATTTCATTCCTTTTTGTGGAAAATCAGGACTGCGCCGTGACAAACCGTACCCGTGGCCCCAAATTGTCAATAAGCCATCTCTAAATTTAGTCAGCTGCTTTTAGCTGACTTTTGTTCCATTCCTTTAGCTCGGATTAGAGCAACTGCTTTATCAAGAGCTTTGTTAAATTATATATATACTCATATGTATAGTGAGGTTTTTTTTTTTTTTTTTTCTGGTTGAGTTCTGAGGTATTTTTGAGAGTTCTGAATCAGTTCATGACTACAGCCACATCTTGACTGATTTCTCCCCATACATAAAAATGCGTGCTGAATATTTGAAGCATGAACTACCTTAAAGCAGTGGGATTTGGCTCGTTCTTTGCGAGTTCAAGTAAGAATTCTTTTTTCCTTACTCTGAAAGAAAGAGGTAGTAAAGCAGAAGGATTTTCCTTTTAGTTGCCTTTGCTGGGCTGTAGCTGTTTTCTCTGTGGTGGTTCTATCAGGATGACTTCTGCAAATAACTTGTCTGATTTTGTTTTTGTTCCACATTCTTGTGTTACTTCAGCAATGATGGATTGAAATTGCAGCAATACTTAGAGACTGGAGTTAACTGCAGCGAGACGAGATGACTTGTCTGCTTTTAAAAAGGGGCATGGATTCTTTTGGCTGGGGAAGGAAAAGCAGAGTTCTAGTCTGCAACCAAGCAGGAATTTAGTCTTGAAATAAGCAACGAAGTTCCAAGATTAGAATAGATTGCTGCAGTTGATCTCATCCCTTGCATGAGTAATTCTGGGTGGTTATTTAGTAGACTGCGCAGATTATAAACTCAGAGCTGAGCTTTGTTGCTCAAAAGGCTGGAGTGATAAAGAAGCTGCTGCGATGGCTGCGTTGCGGGATTGTCCTTACTCTGGGGAGATGGATATGTAAATAATCTGCCCTCCCCAAATCTCCAGACTATCCATGTAGCGTGCAGCTCCAGTGAATTGGCAGCTCCCTCCTCCAAAGTTTCATTCTGAGTATTTTTCAAATGGCAAATATCCAACGTTAATAATCCACATAGCAGAGCTGGGAGGAGGCTGCTGTGGGGGCAGCAGGATCACGTTGAACTTCAAACGCTCTTTTTTAACAGTCAGAACTGTGGTAAGTAGCAAACGAGTTTTACCACTGTCTTGTGCTTTGTTGGAAATGCAGCCCTGTGACCCGACTGTTTAAATGTTGGGTGAATGCTGTCAGAAATTTCTGTTTTGCTGAATTTCTTTGCTGTACATGTTCCTGCTTAGGCTGAAATGTAAGAGGAAAGCGTGGTATTGGAAATGTTACTGACTGCTTTGTTTAACAGAGGAAAAAATGCCAGTGTGCCGAAGCTCTTATGAGTTTCCATAAATATGTATTTTCAGTGTGTTTTGATCCTTCAGAGCAATTCAGTAGAATATTTTCTTGTGAAAAATAAGTTTTCATGCGAGTAAGTGCTTGATTTATTGTCTCTGAGGATTTCTCTGTGTAATTACACATCAAAAGAAATGTTAACATGTAAAGAAGTTTTTATACAAGATCAACCACCGCTTTCTAAAAACCTGATACTGCTTCTGATGTTAAAAGTACAGTGATAATCCTACAGATGTATTCCTTCAGGGTTCTGGCTTTCAGGAACATACCCGGTGTACATAGGGGAACTCGCTCTGTCGAATAGTACTGATTAGTTTGTGAGATGTGGGAGCCCTGGGGAGGGGTTTGTTAGAGATCAAACAGGAGTTTTACTGAGATGCCATATGTTTTTCGTAGCACAATACTGGAGGAGGAGAAGCTGCAGCAAGAAGAACGAATGAGAATGGAATCCAGGCGACAAGTCACGGTGACCTGGGACTCAGGAGGATCAGATGAAGCTCCTCCCAAGGTAGCTATCAGAACACAAAGCATGAGTGTTGCTAAAAATAATGATAATAATCCTTTTAATTCCATTTATTTCTTCAAAGCCTTGTCTGAGGGGTTGGTTCAGACAACGGCGTTCTGCCCAATTCCGTCATCGTCAGCTAATGCTCGCCTGAAATGACCCGGCTCTCCTTAGACTGTTATTAGGGCTGATCTCTGCTATAATTTTGCTTTGACAATTTTCTGTTCCTTGTTTATTTAACTTGCAGGAGACTGCCGTAGTTGCCACAAAAATGCTTCCTGGCTTTTTCTTTCTTCCTTCTCTCTTCTAGCACTCCTGTGACATGTTGGCTGGTGAGATTTCAGATCCCTGCGAAGCAATTTTTTTTTTTTTATAACAGATCAGTTGAGAAATTAACTGATTGTATTTTCGTTCATTTTCCTTGCTCTAAATAGATAAATTACTCTTTAACTCTGCTCCATTGCATGTCTCTCCCCTTGGATGTCACCGATGTGTTCTGCAGTCTGACCTCACCAGTTGCCGAGCGCTCTTCTCTCAATAACTTGTGTGCTTTTTGTTCTTTGAGGGAGTCCATATTTGAGAGAATTTAATTTTGTGCCCTCACCACGGTGATGTGGAGCAGCGTCCCCATCCTGATTGGTTTGTGATGAGTTCCTTTAGCTCTCTGTGCAAACTCTGGTGGTCGTAGGGATTGCAGTCAGAGTGCAGAATCCTAGAATCGTTAAGATTGGAAAGACCACGAAGGTCATCCAGTCTAATAATCAACTCTCCCCACCATGCCCACTAAACCACGTCCCTCAGTGCCACATCTACTCTTTTGCTCAGGTAATAGTGGGGGCAGTGTTTGCTGCACACGTCACCCAATGTTGATAGAAACGAGAAACATTTTTGTTTGGTCTCCGTATCTCTGGCTTGTTGTTTGGTACATTTCCTAGTTTGGTTCTCCATTCTGATAGTTTTATGGCAACTTAAGAACTGCAGACTCAAGAACTGTTTTTATTTCAGAGTTAAGAATGGACAGCAATCCGTCAAAATGATCAGACTGCTGAGATAAACTGTCAGGATTTGGTGTATATATAACCAGATAACGTGCTGAACTGCAGAAACACATGAACTGCACAAATCAGAACAATGTCCTACTTTAAAACAATTCATATTTATTATTATATAGGTATTATTATATCGATATTAAGCTACTTAGTAGTATCTACTACAACATTGTTTAGGAGTGTACTTAATCTCGAGGCTTTAGGGCTACTTCAAATAAATACTTTGAAATAATGTGGTGGATGAGCAACACGTATGTTAGAACTGATCATCATCAGAGCTTCAGGTGTAACATCCAGTCTAAAACGTGAAATAAATTGTGTTAGGATTGAAATGATTTCTCCTATCACTGCATACTTTGTGGAGCATTCATTGTTTAAACTCCTTGAGATACTTTCATTGTATATGCAGTGAAATTGTTGATGTTTTTTATACAGTGTTTTTGTGTAACATGGCAGTGTGTACTAATGACACTGCTGCAAGTGGAATTTTTTATGCAAGGTATTTCAAGCATCCCTTACATTACTGTCTGATTTTTTCATAGTGACAATTGATTTTTCTTTCAATAATTCATTGTAAAAGTTCTTCGTAGTGCTTAAACTCTCGTTTATTTATAGCCTTCAGTTCCTGCACATTCTCAGGTGGCTCACAGCTCTCACAATTTGTACTATGAAATTACTTGCATCAGTGATTAGCTGGGGTTAACAGTCAGAACTGACTTTGGTCCTCAGAATAACGCATGTAAACATTTGTGCTGATTTGTGTTCTGACTGAAGCAAATTAATTTGTGTTCAGGAACAACAGATTAATGGCAAAACTTTCCGTAATGCAAATCATGAACTTAGAAACAATACTATTTCAACCTGGAAGCCAGTTTAAGATTTTTCTGGAGTGTTCTCTTTGGAATTAAGAACAAGACAGAGAAGGCTCCATCATGCAAGCAATTAAATAAGCCCCAACAATAGACAGAGCGAGCTCTGCTTACTGAACTATCCAGCAAACAATTCAGCCTATTGTTTCCAGAGGAAAATGGAGGAAAACTAAAGTTTCTGTTCATTTTTTTTTAATGGTAAATAATTTAGAATGTTTATTTCAGGGGTTTTGTTTAGCTTAGCGTGTAATGTAAACGTTTGTTTCACCAGAGAATAATTTTTTGGGTTTCATTTTCTGTTTGTAAAGGCTCTTAAAATGTCTTTGTATTTACAGCCCAGCAGGCCTGGTTACCCCAGCCCAAGATCCAGTGAAGGGTTTTACCCAAGTCCTCAGCATATGGTACAGCCAAATCACTACCCGGTATTACGTTTTACACTCTGCATGTATTTATTCAAATGTGGTGTTGATAATTTAGTTGTAGCTTGTGGGATTGATCCACTTCTACCGTTTAGTTTCATTGACCGCTGCTAAGTGGTTTTTTTGTTCTACATCAGAACAAACCCAGGTTTCCTCCAGATGCCAAGTATTTCCTTATCTGATGTAGTGCTCAGATTCCTAAAACTAAAGTGAAGCACACTAGACTTTTTCATATTTACTGAAGGAATGTGGTACTCCTGTTATCAGATCATAGGGTAAAGGCCTTGTTTATAGATTATTATCAGATAAAGGAAACAGTAAGATTGGAAAAGACTACAAAGATTATCCAGTCCAGCCATCCACCCACCACCACCGTGCCCACTAAACCACATCCCTCTGTGCCACATCTACGCATTTCTTAATGAATCATAAAATCATGGAATTTCTTGGGTTGAAACGGAGTGCCTTGAATTGGGTTGGAATTTTTGCTATGTTATGAAACTGCTTGCAGTGTAAAAGAGGCATGGATGGTGTCTTTTCCTTGGGTTTATTGATAGTCTACTCCCTAATATTTCTGTGAAACAGTTTTATTTTCAGTTGACCTGCTTTAAGTATACTTAGGTGTTCAAAGCTACAGACTCGGATGAGATTTTTGTTCTTTCATGGGGGTGGGGAGGTTTTAATGTTTCAATCAGAATGTTTCAGACTTACTGAATCAGCTTTGATTTTCCTGTGGATAATTTCTCAAGCTGTGCAGCTAAGCACAGTAATTACATGCAGTCACTCAGAACTTAAACTTGTAGTATATAATACAAATTTTTGTATGATCCCAGGGGGTGATGTGTGCTGCATGTCTCCTGTTAACTTGGATATGAGTCTGAATATATCAGTCTTCCAAAAGTATCAATAGTTGGTTTTGTTTTTGAGAGTACTTTGATCTTCTTGACTATGGAGGTTGAAACATACTTTCTAATGCTGAAGTTTGGTTAGGCATCCTTAGTATATGCATTAGAGTAGGAGGTTTTGTGTTGCATCTTGGCTTGGCTTCCTCCTTCTTTCGTTGCATCCTTTCCTCCCTCACAATGATTGTTTGAATTTAGTCACGCATATTTACTCCCTTGAAAAAAAAAAAAGATAATTAAATATGTGGGAGCATAAATCCTACTAATGTAACCTCTTTTTTTTTTTTTCTTTCCTTGTAAAGGTATCTGGCTACTCTGGTTCTCATGGGATACCAGCCATGGCAGGCAGCATTTATCCTGGGCAAGCTTCTCTCTTGGATCAAACAGATTCCTGGAACCATCGACCTCAGGAAGTATCAGTGTGGCAGCCAAACGTGGAGGTATGGTTAACTGATACAGTTATTGTTTCACTCTGTACGCATTTTTTTGTATTCCTTTGGTATATGTGGAGAGTACTGTGGGAAAATCAAGTGTGTTTCAGTAGTGTTTTTTAAATTGTCTTCCTGCAGTGGGATGGGAGACATGACTGAATTCAGTTCTAATAACCCGCAAGGAACGTGGAATTATTTCCCCCTCTAACTTTCCGTTTTCACTTTGTTCTTCTCCAGTATTTTTCACTTTTCATTCCATTTTACTGTTACACAAAGATTCTGTCTGAATCAATTTGCTCTCTAAGCAGTGCTGTATTCTTTGTGCCCCTGGTAAGCACTTACATGAGAACCATAAATACAGGAGACCAGGTAGGTGTCCACATCTTCAGTTTGCCTCAGGCTCCTTTTGGTTGCTTTGGTCCTATATTCTGCCATTACAGCTTTGCAGCCGTGCAGTTGTTCATGCTCTGTATCGTTTAGTTGAGTGTTGTCATCGCGTGTAGTTCAGCGTTCCTGTTTATTCTAGAGGGGCAACAGAAATTCTTCTATAATCTGTAAGTTCTTTCTGTAAGGCTCCTTTTACTAATTGCCAGTTGTTGTAAGACTGTATAAACTTAATTCTGTTTTTCAGGATTCAGGCACTTTGGACGTGCGAGGAATGGGGCAGGTTCTACCCACACATCTCATGGAGGAGAGATTAATACGACAACAGCAAGAGATGGAAGAAGATCAGCGCTGGCTTGAGAAAGAGGAACGATTCCTGGTACTGCTTTGCTTTGTGTTTCTTGTTCATTCAGTCATTCTTTCTGACTTTTCTTTTATGTGTTCAGCTAGTAAGTGTGTCCTGTGCTACAGAACCATGGGAGCACAGAATGGCTGAGGTTTACAGGGACCTCTGGGTCCATGTGGTCCAAACTCTGCTCAAGTAGGGACACCTGCAGCAGGGTTTCCAAGGCCACGTCCAGACGACTTTTGAAGATCTCCAAGGAGCAGACTCCACCACCTGTCTTCGCCAGTGCTCAGTTCACTACACAATGTCGAATTGGTTCCCGATGTTTGGAAAGAACCTCTTGGGCTACATTTTGTGCCCATTGCCTCTTGTCTTGGCACTGGGCACCACTGAAAAGAGGCAGACTCAATCAGCTGCTATTTTAGTGAGTCTCACTTTATTGAGTATTTGTATGCGAAAAGTTGTTGGTACAATTATGTAGCCAATCTGGAGATTGCCTGCTTATTGTTTGGTAAATATTCTTAAGGAGATAGATCTGTACATTCTACCCCTAAAAGTGAGAACCTTCAACTGTCTAACAGCTCTGACTTGTAAGCAGTCTTAATTGGGGAATTACGAGACACATTATCAAGAAGAAATAATTTTAGCAGAAAGCTAACTGAGTTGGGGGAAAAGCTCTGAGCATCACAAGGAAAAGGAAGAAATGCATTAGTAATGGATTTGGTTGTCAAAATTCAAGTTCTGCTACTCAGAACTGCTGGCTACAGATGCAGCAGAAGATGGTAGTAGCATATTACCCTGTGTAGCTTGATGCTGAGGAGCCTATGAATCCATGAGCCTCACTGGATAGGTGAAAGGCAGTGGTGTGGTATGGTTTGTGACATATATCAGCCACGCGTTTGGTTTCAGGTGTATTTCAAGGAACGTTTTGGTTTGAAAGCTTTTCTTGTTGTATGCAGTTGAAAGGCATGTTTGTGTCAATGCAAGTATGATAAGTTTGTTGTGGGAGGTAAGTTTGAGGAATTGCCCAGGTGAAATATTATTTTGGAGACCAGCTTTTGCTGGTTGTGGTTGTCTCGCCGAATTTAAAGCCAAGGGTAGGATAAATCTCAACTAGCAGATGAGAGCTACTGGTAGATGGCTCCATGCCTGTTGCATGTTCTAGCTATGATCTGGATAGTGACAGAGGTTAGATGTCACTTTTGATTAAAAGGCAGTGAAGCTTGCTTTTGGCCTCTTTTTCTGAAACGCTTGGACATTGGCAGTTTTCCATTTGATGATGATAGAGAACCCACTGTACTCAGATTGCTTTGTCAAATGTGTTACAAGGGAGGGGAAAGGAAAACTTCTTGCCTAATTTAGGCGTTAGCTTTCCCAGTTCTGAATGGCACCAATTGCTTGTGACTTTCACAAGCATGGGAGGTCAGAACGTGGATTAAAATTTACAGGATTGTCAAGAATTTTTTGAGGGATTAATGTATTGCCCCAAGAATGCTTTATGAGAATGAGACATGCTAACTTCAGGTGGTGGCAGTAGGTTGTGTTGGAGCTTTCAGCTTTTCTGCAGAATAGGTGATAATTATTTGTAGCATTGTGCTTTGCTTCAGCCCCAGGACCATCAGGATGTTTACCATTGCCTAGACTGCTGCTTGTTGATTTTTCTTTTGGCCTGTGATAGTGTACTGCTGAAGAGACACCATCCCTACTGCCACCCCCTATTTAAAGGAAATAAAAAGCACTCCTGAGCTTGTGAGCTCTACAACTCTGTAGCTTTGCCAGAGCTGGTTTTGCTTATAAACCCAATGTAAACATCAAACAGAGAGGCAAAAAGAGTAAGTTGGAGTGAGAGTAACTGTGAAGTTAAGTGGCCAAAATGGGGAGTTGGAATTCACTGGAGACTTAAATTCTTGGTCTTTCCACACAGGCATTTTGAATATGGAGACATGGGGGTTATAACAATGCCTGTTACAGATTTATACACTGTGTCAAAATTTGAACAAGCTGCAGTGATAGTGATGGGGCATATTTGAGCCCATAGCATGGCACCTTGCCCAGGAAACTTTTGTTACAGGTGGCTATTTCTTGAAAAAGGAACGTGGTTTTCTAGGTTTAATGGTGAAGAAATCGAGACAGGGGAAAAGTTGTGAGGAATCAGTCTTGGGAGTCCTTGCCCTTCTCCTGAAGAAAATCCAGAGATTATATGTGAGAGTCCAGTGTAGAAATACTACGTGTATTGTACATAGCACATTGCTAACCCCGTGGTCCCTAATAAATAACCAACATTTCTTCTGTCCAGAGAGGGACTTCAGTGAAACCACTCCCAAGTTTGAAAGAGAAGAGACAGCTTATTATCACTGTCAGCAGTGTGTGTCTCACATGCTTTGAGAGAGCTTCCTGCAGGAAATCTAACCTAGAGGTTTTGATGGCATTGTTTGTCTGAAGTGTGGCTCTCCTGTCCCCGCTTTAGGTTTCAGAGGAACATTTTTCCTTTTAGGCATAAAGAACAATAGAAAGAGAGGAGCCAGGTTTAAATTTTTAACTTACGTAACTGTACAGCGTAGTGTTCTTAGTTTAAAGCCGGCTGCTTTCAAAAGCAACTCTCTTTACACAGTCTTCAGACTCCTGCAGTTTAATTTATATCTCACTTCTACTATTGAGACTTGGACTCACAGAGCAGTGACCACAAATCCTTTCATGTGAGATGCTGTGTAATAAGAAGAGAAATCCTTACTGAGGTTTCTATTAGCACAGTTTTTATCACCCCGGAGTAACATTAGCTTGTTCATGTTTCAGAATCTATTGCTGGTTTTGCAAAGAATATCTGCAACTCATAACCCATTAGGACAAAGATGAACAGCACTGATTCTGTTTGCTAGAAGAGGCACCACAGATGAAGGATGAAATGGCAGAGGCATTGAAATGGAAATGCAGCAGTCCTCAGTGAGGATGTTGTGTGATTTGTCTGCAAACAGTCCTTTGAGAACATGTAAATAGTAGGGGAGAGGAGATGGAGATGTTGTTTGCAAGCTGCACGGTTACATAGCATCAAAAATTCTGAAATTCTGCTATGTAAAGGGAAAATAAACAGATCTCTTTGCATAGGAAGCTCCTGAGGGAAAATAAATCTGTTGTGTAAAAACTGAAAAGAACGTTTTAAATTTTAAATTGAACCAAATTTATCTTCTGGGAAGTGAGAAGAGAATAGGGGAGGCTGACATGGTAAAATCACTGTGGCTGTCAGTGGCTCCAGGAAACAGGATGGAAATCTGAATTACTTTTGAGGGAGCTGAAGTGAAGACAAAACTGCTGCACTTCCCACTCGATGCAGGTAACCTTAGAAGATGGCTATATAGGTGGAGAGGTGAGAACACTGCAGTGCAGTCTCGTTAAAAAAAGTGGGAGTCTTGTTTGTTTGGCAGTCTGTGTAAGGTATCTTGTTACTGCAAGTGCTCTAGGTGCTGCACTCCGCAAGATTTTCATCATCTTTTATATCTCGTGATGGTTGGTTGGTTACCTCATTCATACACAAAACAGACAAAGCTCTCATTCTGCACTTCTCTTGAGTTGTTTTGCAGTCGCAATGAGTGTTTCCACTCCAAAAAATAAAATCGACCAAGTTTGATTGAGGTTTTACGCTCACATAGTGCAAAGCACTCAGAAACCAAATGAGCAGCCTCCATCCCCAAATGCAGTGCTCTACAATTGCAGATAGACTCTTCACTGCTGGCACTCACAGCTCACTGGAACTGAAATATTTGGCCCGTTACCCCACAGTCTGGCGTGCAATCCTGTAGTGCTTGTGCTTAATGTAAAGCATACGCTGTGTGTGCACAGAAAATCAGGACTGAAGCATTGAATTACTCCGTTAGGGCACGGTGTGTACGTGTTCATCCGCCTGATTTGTCACGTGTGGAAGTCATTCAAAAGCAAATCAATGACTTCATTGAGCTAAAATAATTTTTAAAAAGCCCTTTCAGGATGCTTTGATTTTTTTTGGTAAGTTTTGGTTCATGATTTTGCTGCGGTAACTTCTTGCACTTGTGCTTTTCCTCTTTACGGATGTCTTCATGAACTGCTTCTCCATTTGAATTTAGATTCCAGTTTGAACCTTCCTGTTGCAGTTGTACTGATGGTATCTGGCAGTGCTTCCCATTGTATAAAATAAAGATGTATGTGCTCATGCCCTTGAGTAACTCCTCAGCAGATAGAGCAGTGTTGTACTAGTAAATTTATAGCTCTTTCCTGGGATGTTTAGAAGAAATAACTTGCATACTTTCCTTATCGTGTTGAGTTTTGTTTTTTCTCTCAAATTCCCACATAGCTGTGGTTTAGTTTTTGTCCTGTTTTGACACTGAGAACTGCAACTCCAAGTATAATTGATGTGAACTGTTGCTAAAATAAGATTTTAATTTTTAGCCTGAGAAATTCCCACCGAGATATTACAGTTTGGCATGCCCTGAGGATGCCAAGATGTACATATTCTTTTATTAGTGAGCGACCAGAAATGCTGGAAATAAGGATTGAGTTCCAGTTTGTGAACATATGCATCTTGTCTGAAAAGTACACTTGATGATTCCAGAGATTTCAGATAGCAGGCTATTTGTTAGGAAAAAGCAAAAAGTAAAAAAAAAATCCATTTACTTTTCCAGGGCTTTCATTTTCTTCATGAACTTAATGAAATACAGTTCCTCCCTGAAATGTGGTACTGAACATACCTGAGGGAGCTTGGTACTAGGAATTCACCCACACACTGCAGTGTAGTGCCAGCATCAGGGCATAAATTGAAATTAATCAGACTTATCCTGACTATTAAAAGTATATTATTCAATTAAAACTCTAAGCACTCAGAAGAGAAAGAGTTGCTATTAAGTTGTAACCAGATGATGCTTAAGGTCCCTTCCTTAATGTTAGGAATACATTTGGGCCACTTGTTAGTCATCAGACACAGACTGATGTTGAGTATTTCTCTTCTTCCTCGTGTACCTAACTGCTGGGGTTTTGATGGACAGAGGGAGAGAAGCATTTGGAGAAGAGAACTTGGAAGAGGTAGCACTAATGGCTCTCAGTATTCATTCTTACTGTGCTGATGTGCAGATCACAGGGATGCAGGTGGGCTGTGGAGCTGTACAAACTGCTCCTGCACCCAGTGACACCGGGTTTCTTGATTTTTCAGAACAGATTTTTGGAGGTATCTGAGCAACATCGGTTCTCTCCATGACTTTGTTGGTATAAGAGTTGTCCAGTAGAATTTTGTTGGGCTAATCTGGTTTAGGGTGTATTTTTGGAGTAGTTAATTGTTCAGAGTGCAAACGTCACGAACTACCCTTAGGATGAATTAATCAACAGCTATTCCCAAGGAGTTTGGGCAATTCCTGGGTAGAAATTAAAGTGTAATTAAGACAAATATTGAACATCAGCATAATAGAAATAAAGTTGGAAATTATGCAAGAATAGTTGTTTACTTTAGCTAAAACCTACTCTGAATGTCACAACTCATTTGATATCTGTGGAATTGTCTGACATACCCGTATCAAAAGTGACTTCAGTCAGGAAAAGAGTAGCATTATAATAAATAAAATGAACTAGAGATTTGTCCGGGTGGGTTTCATTATAGAAGTTACCACAAATAGAGAAGCATTGACCAAGTTGCTTCCATTTGTCTGCATCCCTTCTTCGTGCTTAACAAGGGGTTAAAAATTTCCTCGTCTCCTTTGGTTCATCTATTTTTAATCTGCAAGTTATTTCAACCAGTGAGTCTGACTGTTCCTTGCTCTGTCTGCAAGAAACTGAATGGAAATCCATGGAATAAGCCCTTCATACAGACTGCTAGAGCAATCTGAGTGTCTTTAAGGACATCAGTATTAGTGTTATGGATCAGCCCACCCTGCTGTTTCTTTAGAATCATTTAACAGGACATGCGAATTGGAATTTTCTGTAGTGCTTTTGGAAGAAGGAAGGAAGGAAAGAGATCCTGAGTAGCTTTCAACGAAATGCAAATACATTTGGCCCTGAAAAATGACCTTGAAAGGACATTTTTGTGGAGTGAGCTTTGTTACAGTCAATATTTGTCTGCATTTGTCTAAACATCTTTTCTGTGTGTGTACGTATGTTTTATGCATATATACATTCAGATATGTGACGGAAACTGTACCGATGTAGAAGTTTGTGTTATCTGTTGCCTGAATCATAGAATCATTAAGGTTGGAAAAGACCATTAAGATGATCTAGTTCAGCCATCAACCCACCCCCACCATGCCCACTAAGCCATGGCCCTCAGTGACACATCTACACATTTCTTGAACTCCTCTGGGGATGGTGACTCTCCCACTCCCTGCCCAACCTGTGCCTCTGTTTCTCGAGAAGAAATTTTTCTTAATATCCAACCTGAAAAAAATGAGCTCCTCACGTGGTTCCATATAGTTCCAGTATGGCACACTGTTTGTTTTTCTGTGCTAGAAAAGCACCCTGATTTTGCTCAGCTTGTTGTACCTTCAGGTCAGCGTGAACCTTTGTTTCACATCAGCTCTTCCTTTTCCTTTCCACAGAAGTATTCCTCTAAATAATACGATACACCTGGATTTGTTGGGAGATGAGAAAAATAGCCAATTTCTCCAAGAACGAGTTGGGGTGGTCTTAGTTTTCCATTTTAAATCAATCAAGCTCCAAGTTTCTCTATGTCAATTAAAGTAGATAGAACACAAACTCATTTGTTTGTCACTTCTATCAGCAGAATAATGTATCTGGGCATCTACATTAGCTTTCTGTGTTCAGTGCGGTGTTCAGAGCTCCATCACTGGCCCCATTTGTGGCCTTCCAGAGGAGCCAAGTACGTAGAAGCCTTCCGAGCAGCATTTCTTATCCCGTGGTTGAAATTGAAATTGTTTTGTTTTTTTTTAAATGCAACTTTTGCTGCCTTTGAGAAAATAGAAGATGCGGGTTTTCCGGTGTTGTGTTAGGAAAATGGTACTAATAATATTTATAAACAGCATTTTTCATTCGTGTGCTGAGAATGGGTGGCCGTGAAGTCTGCCGGGAGTTTTTGGGAGCTTTTGTTCCAGAAGCACACACCGTTGCAGCATGGAGTGTATGGAGTGGACTGCAGTGACGTTTGTATTTGTCAGTGCTCCTTTTTCAGTAGCTTTGTATTTGAGATGTTTTATGCCTAGGTTGTGTGAATCTGTAAGCAGAGCACGGGGTGAAATTGTGCCCGGTGCCCCATCCCTGGAGGTATTGAAGGCAAGTTTGGATGGGGCACTGGGCACCCAGAGCTGGTGGGTGGCAGCCAGCCCAAGGCAGAGGGTTGAAGCTCAGTGATCATTAAGGTCTCCTCCAACCTAAGCCATTCTGTGATCCTATGATTTGTGTTTCAGAAACCCGATGTGCGGCTCTCCAGGGGCAGCATTGAGCGGGAGGATGGAGGTCTCCAGGGCCCAGTGAGTATCTGTGGGATCCTTTCATCTTCCGGCCCCATTTCCAGCGTCCTGGTAGAACATGCTGTCTTTCATTACGGGAGATGATTTAAAGTTTTTTGCTAAATGTTTCCACTGTCATTACACGGCTCTGCAACTTTCCGAGGAGCTCAGCTTCTGTGGGAACAGCAGAACAGTGGCAAACTTTGGTCGTGCAGCACTTGGATGGATTTGGGGTTTCTTGGTTGTTGTTGTTTTTTTTTTTTTTTTTTTTCCCCTTGAAACAATACTGCAGTGTTTCTGCAAATATGTTGCAATTATTTTTGAACGTTCCTGTGATGTATGGTTGGGCCTTTTATTTAAAAATGCTTTTTGAAACTTCTGTCAACAGGAAGCCGGGTTAAAATAACTTCTGCAGTTGTTTAAATATCTGAAGGGTTCTCTTACAAGGAATGTAAATGTTACTGTCGTGTTACTCAGAACTCTGTTTAGGGTAAATGATCCGCAATGAAACAAATGGAATAAACCCCACAGCCATTCCGTTATTGTCAGACAGCAGCTGCGGCGCTCATTCTTACTGGCATAACTGCTGTCTGTTTGAATAAAAACAGCTCTCCAATTGTTTAATTGCCATTGGAACCTCTGAATCATGCTGATAGAAAAGGAGGGTCTGGCTGGGGACCGTTAAAGGCAGAAACTCAGTGCTTCGTCCAGTGACAGTCTCCAGGGATCACCTTCAAAGCTTCTCTTGGAAGGTCATATCTTAAATTCACTTCCCTTGTTCATCTGAGCTGCAATTCTGTTTGCTTTCACTATTTCTTCACTACCTGAGAGTTGAAGGACCCTTCCTGCATTTGGAGTCGAATATCACATGCTCCAGCACAGTCTCTGGGAGTTGGTTACTCATGTTTGGAAGCTGTTAAAATTTTTTCCATGAGCTGGGAGCAGACTGTCAGTTACTGCTAGGTCTAAACTAAAAGAGTGAGCAAAGTTGCATTTTGTGCTACTCAGGGGAGTGCTGCAAGAAGATGTTGAGGTGGAGTCAGAGATTCGATCTAGGAGGCAGTGAGCTTCAAGTACAGCAAGCTGCTTTCTCTGCCTGTGCTGAAATGAAAACCCACATCTCAAACTGCTTGTAGGGAATTTCCTGTATTCCCAGATGAGGGTAGGTAGGACTCACACCCCACTTGAGCAAGCATGAACAAAACTGATTGTTGACAAAATGGGTTGCAGTAGAGACTCTTAATTCAATTTGAGAATTTGCCTTTGCTTTTCTGTAATTCTTAATGCATTTGAAACATAACTCTTGAGTTCATTTGCTGTTGGAAATGTCCATGACTTAGAATATCCTGAGTTGGAAAGGATTCACAAGGATCTAGTCCAACTCATGACTTCACATGGGGCAACCTGAGAGGTGAACCCGTGAGTCAATCTCAGTTTCTCATTGAGAGGATGAGAAATAAGGAGCAGAGTGTAACTTTGCTCACATTGTTTCAACATATTCTTGGAAGTAAACATTCGTGGTGTTTTATAGTGGAACTAAGCCTCCTTCCTCTCACCCCGCCTCTCCTCCCCAGGGTTCTCAGGTTTGGAATAGCTAGGTTAGCAGCTCAGGCAAGGTTAATGGTGGTAGGGCATTGTGCGAGATGGTTGGCCAAATTTTTTCAGAGAGACATGAGAACAGCAGAAGATCAGCAGCAGATCAGGGCTTGGAGCTTTGAGCACCTGCTGCAGTATCAACTATCAAACTTGTAAGAACTCCTTAGTGTCTTCCTCCAGAATTCTCCCTGTGCAGTAAGTTCTTACATGAACCCAGCACATGCTTAAAGTTGTACATGTAGATAGAATTGAGCTTAACAGAGAGTTAAGACTTAACAGAGAGTTGGGACTTTCAGTTCACGCAGTTGAAATTTGGAAAAGTTGTGAGCAGCTGAAAACAGTCTCATAAAGTGCTGGGCAACCCTGAGCACAGTAGGCTTGTCAAAATCTCCCTGCAGTTTTAAAACAGTAACATTAATTTCTACAAGTGCCCAGCTGAAGGAAGTGCTCTGACATTGCAGGAAATTGTCTTTATTTAAAAATAAGTGCCTTTTTGAGACATCTTGCCATGAGGCATATGAAATCCTAACTGCCTTCAGTGCTTTGCTTCATAATGGAAACTCCATTATACAAAAACGCTTGCATGAAATGTGACTGCTTTGCTTGTAACTTTATTTTTGTGGCCTGACAAGTTTTGCATAAGGTATTCATTTGGTTGTGACTAGATTTTCATTTTTCTTGGTGTGAAGGTGGTTTAAATGTAATGACCAAAGAAAATCACTTGAATCTAGCATTAATTATAAGCTAGTTGACCTTGACTAAGAGCTTCACAGCTCAGAAGCTTGTCACCATTATTGACACCATTCAGTCGTGCAGAAATACCGTAGGTTTCTAATTGCTGCCCTCCAATTTCTTCATCAACACCATGACTTCTGCAGTTTGATCTCTTGAGTAAAAGAAAAAAACTGCCATGAACATGCCAGGATGTCTGAGTAACAAAGAAGGATAAACTGCAGTGTTCAGGCCAAGGTGGTCATGAGCAATACAAAAGAAGTGAAAATATTTTCCTTCCTGTATAATTGTATATAACTGCGGTTAGCAGCATAGGTGGTGATGGTGAATAGGGAAGTGTTTTTAACTGTTGGGAAATGTGCTGAGAACTGCCTGTTGTCAGTGGGTCAGAAATTATGAGCAATTGTGTACTAACTACTATAAATGCATATTTTATCTTACAGGCTGGTAACCAGCACATATATCAGCCTGTGGGTAAACCAGGTAAGCAGTAAGTTTGTATAATGTCCTCTTGAATCCTTGAAGTAATAGTGAGTAGATGTCAAGATTTCCATACAAGGGGTGGTTTCGGTTATGGATAACTACACAAAGGTGTTCTGGTGCTGAAATTCCCCATGCAATCCGCAGAGGTTAGTCAGCAAATCCAGAGAACTGTTTGAGCAGCCAGGAAGTGTCTAGACGAGGCTGAATCACCTTGTAGGACTCCACCATGTGTGGAGTTCTGACATGCAGAACACAGATAGACAGCTCAACTGAGGTTTCACGGTCTCAAAGTGAGTCACAGCTGGGATTTCAGCCAGGAATCATTGTAGAATATCCCAAGTTGGAAGGGACCGATAAAGATCATCAAATCCAACTCGTGGCTCCACACACACACAGGGCCACCCAAAAATCAGAGCACGTGTCTGGTGGACGAGTTCCATAACCCCTTTTTGACTCTGCTTTTCTTGAGTAGAAACAATTAAAGCATAGCTTGTGCAAACAATGGATCTTCTGTAGGACACGTCTCCCATTACAGCAAAGCAATTGTAGGCTTTGCAATGTTGACAGACTGCAGTGATGCAGGTCCCTGGTGGTACGCTGGTACTCTAACGTGTCACTTGTTTTGTTGAGCAGATCACGCAGCTCCGCCAAAGAAACCCCCGCGCCCTGGAGCCCCACACTTGGGCAGCCTGGCAAGCCTCAACAGCCCTGTAGACAGCTACAACGAAGGCGTGAAGGTACCGTGCTCAGTGATACAAAACACATTTCAGAAAACAAAGTGTTACTCTGTAGAGATAGTTCAGCTGCTCCTCAAGTAGACACCACAGAAAGCAAGAGTGACTGAACTTCCCAAGTAAACATTGCCGTGGGACAAACGCACAGTGGGAACTGGGGAATTAACTGCTCTGCCCATGTCCTCCATGAGTGATTCAGCATGTTCCTCACCTAGAGCCCTTCTCAGGTGAGCTCATTTCAGTTTGAGGAGCATAGGACTTCTCACGTAGATCCAGCAGTTCTGCTTAGCAGGAAGGAGCACAGAGCACACTCAGAATGCTCCTACTGCAGCACCTAGACTCTTAACACCCACTGGCTGCAGGGAGCAAGGACAGTCGGGACTTTCTGACCCCTCGCTGAGATGCTTTTTGATTCGTTGTCTCATCTCCAGCAAATAGGCAATAAAACCAGAAGTGACACTTCAGAGAATTCTCTAGCAGAGAGGTTGCAGGGTGCTGTGAAGCCGTGTCTAATGTTGAAGCTAGTGTCAGTGGAAATCGTTCTTGCTGTGCCAGAATGATGCCCTCAGGTTTCGTTCCCTGCCTTTGGGTCTCCTTTACTTTCCTAATCTTAAGGAATAGAAACACGAGTGACCTCAAGGGGCTCCTGAGTGGAACCAGGGGATCTGTTTCTGTCTTCAGCCATTTTTAGCAGGTAGATATAATAGTGGCTGGGGCTTCTCTGCCAGTAATGCTCTAACAAAAGTGCAGCTGGTACACACACATCACAGTTCTGTTGCCTGTAGCAAAGATGTGGATTCCACATGGTGGCAGGGACAGATGCAGCAGTAGGTGACACTTAGTTTGGGTGATTTAAGAAAATGCAGACAGTATCTAGGTCATCTGGCCATGAAGTTTCACAACTCGCCATCACAGCACTGTGTTCAGCACAGAACAGTCCTTCAGCCACTGCCTCACTCATGCTCTCTTGTTTTTGGAGATTATCTGACTATTTAAGAGTCAGCACTGGCGAGTTCGAGCAGGATTATTTATTGCAAACTGGTGCATATCAAGCTGCCAAGCCTCAGATAATACAAAAAAAAAAAAAACAAACAGTATCGGATGTGTTACTGAACTTGGTTACTCTGAAATGTCCTTTCTAACTACTGATAGTGGAAAATGAAAGATGTTTTCTGAAATACATGCTTTTGACAACAAACAAATCTGAGCAACCAAAGTCATCAGTATGAACAAGATCTATGTACTAAATCAACTAGTAGGGTAGGGGAAAAGAAGTTCTGAATTGGTCCTGTTTTTCTGTCAAGAATTTCTTGCAATTGGATGGCCTTACATTGTCAAGAAAACAGCCCATGAAGTTTTACTAAGTTGTAGTTTTGTTAGCGTCTGCAGAGCTTAACTGAGCTTAACTGAAGATGCTTCTGGGGTTCATTTCAGACTCCATTCCCTCTTTTCTGGGAGAAAAACGTAAATCAGAGGATTTGACATGGTTACCCTCAGGGAGCTGTAGGGCACAAAGAAGAACGTAGTTCAGTGTTAACTGCTGAGGCCAAGGCAACCAACCCACACAAAGCAGCCCCTGATGTGAAAGCTTGCTGAGTATAAATGTTAGCTGTAAGAACAGGCAACAGGAAAACACTGATTTATTAAGAATTGCAGATGTCCGTACTCTTGAAATGTTGGGCCCTGGCCATAGGAATTTAGTGGGTTGGAGAGAATGCATCTAGGGTGGGTTCTTGGTACTTCTTCACCATGACTGTGGCCAGTCATCATCAGCAACGGGAGCTGCAGTTACACGACTGCGTATTTCCTGTTGTGACAGATCCCTGATGTTGTAAAGGGAGCAGGGTTTCACAGGGCACCTTTCCCACTGTTGCAGATGCCCTCTGCTCCATTCACCCCTTTGCTCCTTGCCAGTCTGGCTTGCTCCTGTCGAGCTTTGCATGATCTCTTTCCCATGTGTTCAGTCAAAAGTTAGCATGGGTGCATGGCAAACACTTCCACTCCTACGCAGGTGCACAGCAGTTGTCAGCACATGGTGCTTCTGTAACAAACGGACCATGAGCTAACCCGGATGGCTGTGGATACTGTTGAGGATGCATTTTTGTTGCAGGCTTTTTAACTGGTCTCTTATTGCTACGCGTGGTTTGGTTTTGGTTTGTTGTTTTTTTTTTTGTTTGTTTGTTTTTTTGTTTTTTTTCCTGCTGAGTTTTATTAATACTGTTTTTCTTTTTTTCCCTTCCTTTGGTAAATTTCTTTAACCTTCCCCCACATTCTGCTCAACAATAGCCATGGAGGGTAAGCAGTGCGTGAGCGTGTGTACGTGCCCTGTCCCAAAATGTCTTTGCATGTGACTTTGCGAGATGACTCTTAACTTCTTGATCACTGAAACCAATTAGAATCACGTCCTTCCCCTGCTGATTGCAGCAATTGCACTGTTCCTTTTACTAAGGTATTTTCCAATCAATGTGCCAGATTGAATCTCTGTAGCAGTTGTCAGTAACCAAGTAGTGAAATGCAAAGAACGGGAAACCAAATCCTGCACTCCTTCCTTAGACAGAGTTTCCTCTGAGTACTTTATGGTTTAATCGGTATAGAGTCTCAACTGCTTCCAGTGAAGCATCTCTTTAGCAGGGGCCAGCTGTGAGAACCAGTGGTTATTGCATCTGTGGGGCTGCGATGCCATGAGCCCGGCCCAGATCTGTAGGGACACTGTATGACCAATGGGAAGGAAACGGGCAATTTCTTGACCCTCCTCTCCCCCAAGTGATTGCTTGGGCGTGGCATGCAGTGGTAGTGGAGAAAACAACTTCTTGGAACAACACCTAGTTGTCTTGCAGTGGACTTTATCCATCATAGTGAACCACTTTGATAAATCAGGTATTCCATACTCCTTGTTTTCTTCGCTATGGGAGTTGCACTGGGAGCTCTTCAGAGAATTTTTGGTAGATTCCACAGAGTCACTCAGAGATTGGGCTCAGTCAGGACGCCTGAAGGAAACTTCCTTCAGACCCAAGAGCCAGTATGCTCAGGGGGGCCCGGGGTGGTGGCTCTTAGTGATCTCTGCAGACTGGGAGGTTGCTGAGCCCCATCTGCTGGGCACAGGAGGCTCAGCAGTGCATCTCTGCTTCCAGATCAAGCCACAGGAAATCAGCCCTCCTCCTACAGCCAACCTGGATCGCTCCAATGACAAAGTCTATGAGAATGTAACTGGGCTGGTGAAAGCCGTCATAGAAATGTCCAGTAAAATACAGCCGGCTCCGCCAGAGGAGTACGTGCCCATGGTAAAGGTAAGGATGCCATTTTGAGCATGGTTTCAATTTTCTCGTGAACGACAGGAGTTCTTGTTAATGGGGAGTTGTGCAGCATCTTCTCTGCATTTCACTTAGGAAAGGGACATTTATAACCAACCCTTTGGCATTCTGTTTTGACGTTGTGAAACTAGGAATTGTGGATGGGGCACCCCTCGCTTCAGGAAGGACATCGAGGCCCTGGAGCGTGTCTAGAGGAGGGCAGCAAAGCTGTGAAGGGTCTGGAGCATAAGTCTGTGGGGAGCGGCTGAGGGAACTGGGATTGTTTAGTCTGGAGGAGATGTGGGGAAGATCTTGTAGCACTCTATAGCTGCCTGGAAGGAGACTGTGGTGAGGCAGGGGTCAGCCTCTTGTTATGGGGATAGGACAAGAGGTAATAGACTTAAGTTGCGCCAGGAGAGGTTTGTGTCGGATATTAGGAAAAATGCCTTCTCTGAAAGAATGGTAATGCACTGGAACAGGCTGCCCAGGGAGGTGGTGGAGTCACCATCCCTGGAGGTGTCAAGAAACATGGAGATATGGCACTGACGGACATGGTTAGTGAGTGTGGTGGCGACGGGTCAGCATTTGGACAAGGTCATCTTAGTAATCTTTTCCAGCCTTCGTGATTCTGTGACTTCTGCGATTCAAAGTCACTCAGCAATGTTACCTTAACTCCATTAATTCCAGCTTCGTATTAGTTCAAAAATACTTACGTGGTCTGATGCGTGCTGTCATGATGTATGTGAAAGAAGCGACTGAATGAAAGCAGAGGTGTCCTGTTGGGTTGTCCTGCGTATGTTCCTTACTTATTCATTTTTCTCCTTAGGAGGTTGGCTTGGCGCTGAGAACCTTGCTAGCAACGGTGGATGAGTCGCTGCCGGTGCTTCCTGCGAGCACCCACAGAGAGGTAGGTAGGCAGAGCCCACTCACCTGCTGCAGCTTGAGCAAGCCTCAGCCAGAACAGCCAGTTTGGGTTCTCTCTTCTTTGCACACACACAGATATGTGTTCAGTAAGCACTGCAAACTCTTGGATTATAATTCTTGAGCAAATCAGTGTTGCTAGAATCTGATTGCTGTGTGGATGTAGGCTTTTACTGCCTCAAGTGAAGATGCTGTGGCTTGGATGAGGGAGCACACAGTGTTATGCATATCAGAAGCTTCAATAAGAATTGTCAGCAGTGCTTACATGAACCCAGTGTTGTAATGGAGGGAGACCATCTGGGTGTTGTAGTACAACTCCAGTTTCCCATGAAATACAGCTTGCACATAAAGTCATTACATGGGTGGGTAACTGAGCATATTGTGACGCAGCTGGATGAGAAAACAGCCCGTATAACATTATTTGGGATAGGAAATGACTGGAATCTTTCAGCATAGTTCACAAGAGTGAAGAATAAAACTGTTCTCAAGTCTTGAATGAGTGTGGTATTGAGAAAGCCAGAGAACTGTTACATGCTGTCTTAGACAGTCATAGTGGCTTCAGCTGTATTGCTTGTACCTGCCTCTTTTACCTGCTTTACTTCTAATCAACAGTGATAGCAGCAAAGGTGATAATAATAGGAACCTGGAAACCCAGCACCAGGTGTTAACACTTAAAACTTGAGCTAAAACTCGGTGATGTGTTGTGGTTGGCAGCAGGTGTCTCTGTGGCTGACAAGGCAGCTCTTGGTCTCTGTGCAGCGAGTATAGAAGCGTCACCGGCCCCACATGGTGACTCCAGCTTGGAGGGGGCAGCTCTCAGGCCGTTTGGGTTTCACAGGGGTGACGTTATTCCATGGGGAGGGCAGTTAATGCTCCTACCAACCTGTGCGGCTCACCCACTCTTGTTTTTCCAGATTGAGATGGCCCAGAAGCTACTGAACTCTGACCTGGCTGAGCTCATTAACAAGATGAAGCTGGCCCAGCAGTATGTCATGACCAGCCTGCAGCAGGAGTACAAGAAGCAAATGCTGACGGCCGCTCACGCTCTGGCTGTGGACGCCAAGAACTTGCTGGATGTCATCGATCAAGCCAGACTGAAAATGATCAGCCAGGCCAGGCCGCACTAAGCGCCGAGGGAAGAGTTTCATCCGTCTGTTGAAGAATTCTGCTTGCGAAAGGAATTAGTTCACCTTCCACCAGCAGTGAGGATTAACCCAGTGTGGTCCTGGCTTTCCAGCACCTCTTGCTTCAGCAGCCCTGACTGACAGCTGTCGGTTCTCTCCCATTACAAAAGGTTAACCATGTTTTTGTATCATAAAGCCAAGCTGGCCTGGGATTCAGAAAGTGGCATTAGCGCCAGGTGAGGTTTGTACAGAAGTCCTTGGGAAGTCACGGCTTTGGAGCGCAGCGCGGTTCACTCCGTCGCGTGGGCCACGCTTTGCCCAGAGCAAAGAAGAGCAGAAATCTCGGAGCCAGAACTGTTGGAGCAGCGGAGCAGAACAAGATATTGTGAAGAATTCCGGGAAACCTCAGGGCTGAGAATTCTTGCCCACAGTATATGAACTGTCCAGACTGGAATTTTTTTTTTTATTAGAACACTTACGTTGCAATATGCTAATCACAATTTACAGAGAAAGAAAATAAAAAAAGCTATATTTTCAAGATGTCGGTCGTTTCGAGACAAACTAAAGCCCTCTTCATCTTCCTGCCTTTCACTTTGACGTGAACGTGTGCCGCGTTTGGTTGGAACTAGCTGTAGGACACAACTGAAAACTCTCTTCCTTTTCACCAGGATAACGTGCCAGTTCTTTTGTAGCAATGTTGTTTTCCTTGGAAGCGAAAATGCTGCTTTGTACCAGAGCAACTCAGAGCTGCACTTAAGAGGAGTCCTGTAACCATTCATGTCCCCCATTTTTATATAATTTATAAAAGACAGATTAAAGCCATGTTGACTATTTTAAACCCCCCCGTAGTTAACTAACCCATCCTTTTGTCTGTCTTGCCTGGGAGGAGTTAGAGCAGTGTGATTAGATTTTCCTTGGTTTTCCAATTATGCCATCTGTTCTGTTAAAATAAAAACCGCACTCCCTTTTTGCTGTTGAGGGATATAAATTATTCTCAGGAAGAATATAATGAACTGTACAGTTACTTTGACCTATTAAAAAGGTGTTACCAGTGACATTCTGGCTGTGTTCTTGTGTACATGCGCACTGCAGAGCTCATGGTGAGTTCTGCTTTGATTTATCCCCAGGCTGTCAAGAATTCACTTGAGGAACAGCAGCAATCATTCAAGAAGAAATCCCAAGAGTTAAAGTCATCTTTAGAAATGAATTTTTCCTCTTAATTGTAGAGCACAGGACAAGTGGCAGCAGTGGGGGGGAGGGGGGGGGGTTACGTGTACTGCTGCCACTGAGGTGCCTTCCAAAAATACCCTTGGGTTTTTTAGCTCTGTAGGGAGGTGGGGCAGGGCACCGTGTTCCTCCCACTACTCTACACATGGAACAAAACCCCCTCCTCTACTCTTCCCACTGTAGCTACTGCCTTTCTGCAAGCCCTGAGCTCAGCAGTTGTTCTCTGAAGCACAAGTCACTGCTACACCTAGCAGGCTGAGCTACCAGATCCTCTGAACTGATAGAAGCCACACTGCTGCAGAGCAGAGACTCCAGCTGTCCCAGCATCAAGAGGCTGCAGTACAACTGAGCAGCAGCACTCCTGCTAAACCCAACCACATCCCATTCTCCTTATGATAACATTTTCATCTTTGTCCATTCTATGAATGAAAGCAGGAGCTGTGTTATCCATACTCATCAGTGCTGAGCACGAGGAACCAACAAAGACAGCTGCAAAGCCCCACAGGGACAACCAGTTTTGTCACTGGAGGTAGCGCAGCCATCCTTCGGAAGCACTAATTTAAGAGACAAAAGTACAGTTAAATGTTCTTTATTACAGGCAGATACAAAAGTACTTAGTCAAAAAGACCAAAGCCCATGTCATCATCAGATTCCTCTGATTCTTCTTTCTTTTCTTCTTCTTTCTTCTCCTCGGCTAGAAAAAAAGGAAGCAATCAGAACCTTCCATCAGCTCATGACTTCACATCCAAGGATGTGCAACATTAAGGAGCAAAACCTGAGCGATCCCAACCGAGCCCATCTCACGAGAGCAGCGCTACCGCAAGGGAAGGAGCACCGCACCCTCAAAATACCATGAAAGCTCAGAAGCCTGACAGAGCAGCTGCACTCCGCAGGCGTCGGTGACACGCTGCACACCGATTCGCAGTGCAACTAACGCCCAGGGGAAGACCACGAGCCAGCAGGGCGAGGAAGCCGATGGCATCGCGGCTCGCATCAGAAACGCATCCTGCGGGAGCAGGAGGTGATCCGCACGCGGAGCCGCGAGCTGAGCGCACTTACCCGGCGCGGCACCGCCGCCCGCGGGCGCGGCACCGCCCGCAGGAGCGGCCGCAGCCGGAGCTCCGCCGCCGGCTCCTACGTTGCAGATGAGGCTGCCGATGTCGATGTTGGCCAGCGCCTGCGGAGGACGAGCGGCGGCGAGACGCGGTTAGCACGGCGCGCTCCGCCAGCACGGCGCGGTTATCCCCCCCCTCAGCCCTACGTACCTTAGCGAAGAGGCCCGGCCAGAACGGCTCCACGTTCACTCCCGCCGCTTTGATGAGGGCGTTGATCTTATCCTCCTGCCAGGCGGACGGCGGCGCTCAGGGCCCGGCCCGGCCCATCCCGCCCCGCACCGCCGGCCATGCCGCGGCCCCGCCGCCATCTTGTGGCGGAGGCCGCCGGGCCGCGCACTCACCGTGACGGTGACTTCGTCGTCGTGGAGGATGAGGGCGGAGTAGATGCACGCGAGCTCGGACACGGAGGCCATGGCTGGGGCGCGGTGCCAGTCGCCGGGGGGGAACGGCCTTAGCTTCGGCTGAAGGACGCAGCACCTTGTGACGCCGGGGAGGAAAGGGAACGCGCGCTGCCGGGGTAGATTTATAAGGGCGCCGTCAGCCAATCGCGGTGCCGCGAGCTCGGGCGCCGCCCAATCCGCGAGCGGCGGGGGCGGGACGGAAGGGAGAGCTCCGCCAATCGCAGCCGGGCGGGGTGTGATGGGAGATGATGGCGGCGTTACCTCAGGGCGCGGTGCGCTGCCTTCACCTCTGTCCCTTCTAATATCTTTTTCTTTCGGGTGCTGTTCTGTAAATAAACGCAGGGAGACAAGTGCGGGTGCTCGGACACTGAGTAGTACAGGTGTTAGGAGCCGCGTTAGGCCTGAGATGGGCGTGCTCCATTGAAAACCCGTAGGCAGCTCTCACACTGCGACGAAGCCCGGGCCGCTTGTTTTTTTGCTGCTTTTAACCTTCCTGAGCCGATTCTGCCTTTATAAAAGCTGCCTTTTCCTCTCAAGCCGCGCTCTTCCAATAGCTGGTGCCGAGCGGTGCGTGGTTTGGGGTCTTTGCTGTCCCACAGTGAAGCACAGCGTGAAGCTGCAGGTCACGGCAGGTCCCCGTGGATGGGCGGCTCTGACGAGCTGGCACCGGTCACAGAGTCACAGAAGAACTGTAGGGGTTGGAAGGGACCTCTAGAGATCCTCAGCTCCACTCACACCGCATCCCCAATAGGTGGTGCTGCACCTTTGTCATAGTCCTCAACTGTTGGGTTCACTCTGCCTGTAAAAGTCCTTGAGTGAACCGAAGTCAGACTTTGTAACCAGGTCAGGTCATGGCCGTGCTCCTTCTCGCTTTTGTTCTGATCTCGTTTTATATCCTTGCTATGCGAATAGCACATCTAATGCACACACTCCAGGATAACACCTTGAAAGCTGGGCCACTCGAAGGCTGAAAGGAGAGAAAGTCTCTCAAAGTCAAGAATCAACTTTACATCTTTCTTCTCCCAGTAGAATTTTTGCCAACATACCATTGCCGCCCATTCCCAACAGACTGTTATAAACCAGCTCTGAATGCAAAGCGTGTCCTGCTCCTTCAGGAACAGAGGGGCACCAGCACTGTACCTCTCCTCAGTGAACACAGAAATGTTGCTGGGAGCGTACAGCAGCACAGAGGACCAACAGGGCTTCCAGACATAAAAACAGTGTTTAAATAAAGCTATTTAAAACAGCCTGTGCATGCCTGCAGCCAGGTATACACCACAATAAGTTGAAGTTCTAAACCCTTCACCCATCTTCTGTTGCTTCCATAGCTTGCTAGTTTCAAACAGATTGCAGCACGAACTTTTCATTGCTTTTTTTCCTTTTCCTGTAGGATCAGATGATGTCCCCTATCAGAGCATCCCTTCTGCATGTAAGCTCCGCTGACCGCTGCTTTCAGTCTGGTTTTTGCTCCTGTCCCATTCCTCTTCACCTCGCAGGTCCCAAACTTGAGAGTGTTCTGATGATCATAGGAGTGAAATCAGTACGTTATAATGTTGGACTGGAGTATATCAGCTTCGATAAAGGCTTTGAGCACCGATGTAACTGATAATCAAATGCCTGTGATGCTATTGGTACGCATGTGAACTGTCACATCGCGTCAGGCGCCAGGGATCAAAAGTCACAGACTTTGAAACGCCACCATTACGTGTGATGATGGCTTATTTTCCTCTTGCATTGCTTGTACAGCAAACATGAGCCATGCTATTTCTCTTGCTGTGACAATAAACATACTGCTCACGTGACGGTAGCCCTACTTTTTCTGCCCTTGTTTTTTTTCCATGCAGTTCTGAACCTGAGAATGTAACGATGAGAGTCAAGACAGACAAACAGCAGAGAGCTATACATACACATTATGCAGTCAGTGCTAGTGTGGGACAGCAAATCTAGGCTCAGCTTGGTGACATCAGGTGGTGGATGCTGGCTGCTAGCGACTCCACAATCCCCACTTTCAATGGACTTTTCTGGAAGCCTCTCATCGTACTTGTACTTAAATGCAGAAGGCTTCGTGGTGCGGAAGTATGATAACGTTAGAGGGAGTTATCTTCCTGATCAGATTGAAGAGATCGATTTCAATACGGCGTCAAACACTCAAGATGCAGACTGCACGATTTCACACCGTCACATTCAGGACTGCCTAATATTTTCCTACCACAACAAAACTAAAGACTCTGTCCCCTTCCTCCTTACAGCCCCCCTGCAGATACCGAAGGGCAGCTCTCGGGCCTCCCCGCAGCCTTCTGTCCCCCAGGCCGAGCGGCCCCATCTCTCTCAGCCCGTCCTCAGAGGAGCGGTTGCTCCTCCATCCCTCGCATCATTTTTCTGCCCCTCCTCTGGACGCACTCCAACATCTCCACGTCTCTCCCGTGCCGAGGACTCCACATCCCCGCACGCGGTACTCCCGCTGAGGCCTCACCAGCTCGGAGCAGAGGGGCAGGATCACCTCCCCGGACCTGCCGGCCACGCTTCCCACCAGGAGAAGCGGAGGAGGCGGCGGCGGCGGAAGGGCGCAGCTCCCGCTCCCCGCGGCGCTCCCCGCCCGCTGGGGCCCGAGGGAGGGCGGGCGGAGCGCTGCTTCCCGTGACTGCGCGGCTCCTCCTTTCCCCCGCCCACCTCCCCGCTCCTCAGTGCCGCCGAGTAACCTGGTTTCCCGGCGCCGGGCCCGGCCCTCTTCCCTCTTTTTTTTTTTTTTTTTTTTTTTTTTTTTCCTTTCCCTCTCTCCCCCCCCCCCCCCTCTTCCCTCCCTCCCCCCCCCTTTTTTCTTTTCCTCCCCCCTCCCTTTCCTTCTCCTCCCCCTTCCCTCAACCGCCGCTCGAGCTTCTCTTCCCTCCCTTTCCCTCCCTTTCCCTCCCCTTCGGCCACCGCCGCGGTAGGGACCCGGAGCGAGGCGCCGCCTCCGCCGCCGCACACGGAGCCATGTACCCGGGAGCCAGCACCGCCGGACCCGGTGAGATCCCAGAGCCGCCCGGAGCGCTTTTCTCTCTCTCTCTCTCTCTCTTTCTCTGGGGTTTCGAACTCGTGTACCTCGCGGGGACGGGGTGAGGGGGGGGGGGGGGAGGCGGCGCACGAGGCGCTGTCAGCGCGGGGGGGAACGTGGGCCTCCGGCTGCGGCCGCTGAGGCCACGGCGGGGGAAGGAGGGCTCGGGGCCGCCCTCGGCACCGCGGGCCTGAGGCCCCTGCGAGGGGTCGCGTTCCCCCGCTCTGCCCTGCTCCGCTCTCCCCTCCCTCCGCCGGGGGAGGGCCGAGGCCGGGGGCTCGGTCCGCTCGGAGCCGCCCCGAGGCGAGGCGGGGGCCCTCCGCTGCGTGCCGCCTGCCTTCCCCCGCCGCGGCTCGGCCTCGTGTCGGCGGTGCCCTCGGGGTCTCCGCTTTCCCCGTTGCGATCCGCTCGGCTGCCCGCCCTCCTCGTGGAGGTGGGGTGTAACGGCACCCACGTGTGGGGCAGCGCTGGAAGGGGCTGCGAGCGGACCGGCGATGGGAGCGGGCGGAGGAGCGGTCACCGGCGCTCTCGGGGACGTCTCGTGTTACTGAGATTAACGTTGCGAGAGTTGGCGCGGCTGAGATGGGACGGTGCCTTTTACTGTTAGGCTGTTGCCGCGTTGTAGTTCGTAGCGCAGAAGCGGCAGCGTTTGGGTGCTTTAGAGGTTGGGTTTGCGTTGTTTCTTTCTCCTAGAAAAGTTTCAGAGTAAGTAACCGTGTATTTTAAGTTACTGTTCTTACCAGGTTTTCCTAAAACCACCGTTAGAGGGGTGGCCTAGCGAAGGTGTAACGTGGTGAAAGGTGGAACCTGCAGCTGCTGCTCAGGAACTCTGCTTCTGTAAGAACGTTCACGTGCTAGCATCCACGGTTACGTGTGGGCTTCTCCTTCTGATCCGATTCTCCTTGAAGAAACGGGAATCTCGGAAGACCACTGCGATGATCCCTTTTGTCTTAGGGGGGAATCTTTGCATTTCTTTGTGTTTCATCCCACGGAGCGTTTACTGGTCGTGCTGGGGGGAGAGGTCGCCGCAGCTGTGTGTATTTAGACTGATAATGCAGGCACTGGGTTTGTGTAGAACATCACTCGCACGTTTCAGTAGCAACAGCAGTGTTTTAAGTATCGATTTAATAATCTGCCGTGCTTCCTAGTGTCTGGTTTTCCTGTTCATTCAGTGTATAGGTATTTGTGGGACTCATTGTGTTTGTGTTACAAAGGCTGCTTACCTCCTGTTGATAAATCTTCTTCAAAATTGTGTATGAAGACACAAAGTATTGACAGTAGTTGCAGTGTATGGCTTGAAAAGTACTTTTAGATGTCTCTTTATCCTACATTTGCTCTCTATCTGATCCTTCTGCTCTCCTTTTCATGCAGAATGATCTGACTTGCACAGTATGTTAGTATGTTAGGACATTACCCCCTTACCAGAACAACCCTTTCTGAGCATCAGGATTTTCTATAACACCATCCTTTGAATGAGTCTGAGCTTGTTACTCCTCTCCAAACATCACCTGTGTGTTTCAGGCTCCTGCTCTTCTGCTCCCTCCAGCCACGCTCATCCTCAGTCTTGTTTACTTCCTAGTTTATCTCCGCAGCTCAGCCTTTTGCAGAGCTGGGCAGAGTCTGTTCTGGGGTATAAGCTGCAAGTTGTTCTCCCTGTTGTGAGGATCTTTGCTTCCATCCAGTAGAACCATCTACAGAGAGCCTTGGCAGCACGGTGGCTTCCGGCGATCCAAATTGCTTCCTGCTCCACATCGGATCGTAAGCGGGGCTCTTGTTGTTGGAGGGCCCTACTGCAAACACCAGGGTGGTGCAGCTGTGAATGGTGAAATGTTCTGGTGCTTTCCAAGTGAGTTGCTATGGAAAAAGACCTGACAGAAGGCAGCTCCCCCTGTAGCAGAATTTCTAAGCGAGACCCTTTGGGCTCTCCTGGATTGCAGCAAGCTGTGGTGCCTCCTAGGTGCTACCAAAACCTTTGGTAAAGGCCAAAGTGAAGTTATCCCACTTGAGTTAGTCTTGATTATCCCCTGCCGAGGAATGCAGATGTATTTGCTCTGAACTCGAGCAGGGGGAAATTTTAAGTACGGGCTGGCTTACTCTTCTACCCACCTCCCAACTTAGGTATGATGTAATGATGTTTTATGAGCGTGGGTGTTAAGGTGTATGACTGGATCCACGCATCTCTGTTTATCTGTGCGTGCTTTAGTGTGTTTTGCATCTGTACCTACGGATAGGAGGTGTAGGATATTCTGTTAGCGTGGAGCTGGTCATCCATGTACCTGTAGTCAGGCTGCCGTTGGGATATCGTACATTTCACTGAATTGCTTCATTAATCTCCAGATTGGTTAATGATTAAGTGCTGTTGAAGTTCAGCCCTTTGATTTACCTCATAAATGTTAAATTGCTGCTAAACTTAACAGAGGGAATTACGCTTTCATTTTCTGGTGATGATGAAACCTGTCTGGAACTGGGGGCTGTCAGCAGGAGGCTCGGCTGTGTTGTGCAAGGCTCCACGCATTCCTCACGCTGCGGTGAAAGTCCCCTTACGTACATTAATCTGACGCCTGGAATCACTGAAATCCGCTTCGGAGGAACGAGTGAGAGTTGTCGTTCTCGACCAGTCGAGATTAACAGCTTCAGCATCTGTGTGTCAGCACGTCCTTGACGCCACTTGAGTGCTCCGTTCCTGTGTCTTCTGTCTTAGACCTTGTGGTGTTGGCCTCCTGACAGCATAGTGGCTCAGTTTGCCTCGGGGCTGGCTATTTTCACCTTAGTTCCTTCTCCATTTAACAGTATAAAGCAAGTTAGGCAGTCATGGCAGCAGTTTTCTGAAATAAGGTTGGTGAACGTGGAAAAAATGTCAATCACAGGCCACAAGTTACACCAGGGGAGGTTGAGGTTGGATATTGGGAAGAACTTCTGTACAGAACGGAATAGGCTCCCCAGGGAGGTGGGTGAGTCACCATCCCTGAATGTGTCGGAGATCCGTTTGGATGCGGTGCTCAGGGACGTGACGTAGTGTGGTTGTTAAGAGTTAGGGGTAGTACGGGTTGGTTGCGGTTGGACTTGATGGTCTTGAAGGTCTTTTCCAACCTGAGCAATGCTATGATTCCGTGGTTCTGTGAACTTCAGTAACTTACACTGCTGAGCGTTCCTGTATTTCTGAATTCCAAGGTTAGCATGCTCTCATTTCCACTTCTTAGTCTTTGAAAATGCATTTGGTTTTGCCTGCTACGGGAGACATTAATTTGTTGAAGCAGCTCTGTCTGAAATACAGTGACTTTGAAAGGGGTTGTGACTTTTTATGTGTCAAACGTGTGAGAGACAAGGCTCTTTTCTCACCTCTTGGTTGGTTATTCGATGAAAAGATGACTGATGTTGACATACGTCCGACTGAAACTTTCACTTTCCTTCAGCGAGCCAACGTATACAAAAGATTCACTGTATGGAATGTAAAAGAGTTTATTCAGCAGCGATTCTCTTGTTGGCTGTACAAATAACTGTATGCAACTTGTAAAGGCTCATCAGAAATGGTGTTGCATGTAGCCTTCCTTATCTCACGTTTCAGAGGAGTGCTTGGTCGTGTTTTTGGTGCAGTTCTTACTGCTTTCTTGCTGATTCCATGCTTTCAGAGTTGAATAAGACAGATCCAAACGGCGTCATCCCTGGACACATGGCACTAGTCCAGTCTTTCTCACGTCTTTGGTACAGAGTTATGATTTGTTAGCATGCTGTTCCCTTCACCTTTCAGTTCTGCTCAGGAAGTGAGATGGAGCCAATACCCATGTCACTGTGCTCGTGACCGCTTTGTGGGCGGTGTCTTTCAGGGTTACTGCGATCCTTTGAACTCGTTTTAATTTCTTCTGCTTTTTCCACCACACGGTAGGATTTATAATACGTGATTAGATTTGAGGAAGAATTTTTTCTCTGAAAGAGTGGTCTGGCACTGGAACGGCCTGCCTAGGGAGGTGGTTGAGGCACTGTCCCTAGCGCTGCTCAAGAAGCGTTTAGATGAGGTGCTAAGGGATTTGATTTAGTAGCTCGGTGGGTAGGGATGGTGGTGGGAGGATGGTTGGACTAGGTGATCTTGTAGGTCCTTTCCAACCTAATGTACCTATGAATCTATGACTCCACATCTTTCCTGGGCAGCCTGTGCCAGTGCCAGTTCCCACTGTGCTTTCCACAGTGCTGCCAACTTTTGGTTGTCCTTGCGTTGTGAAACTGGTGCTTTTTAACCGCAGATGCGGTGAGAGTAGTTTGTTCTCTCCTGTCGTAATTTGTTTGTCCTTTTTCTATTTCTGGCGGCGCTTCTCAGCTGTGTTTTGTCTCTGCTGTATGTTTTAGTCTTCTTTTCACTCAAGCAACAAAACTCATCATTGCTGAAAGCAGATTGGAGAGCTGTCTGCGTGCTAGCCTGTAATTTTATGTGTGTCTGAGCCTGGCCTCATGTAGCAGTGCTGCAGGAAGAGATGGCTGTGCTGGCATCGTGTGGGATGTCGCTTTGTGCGCTGCTCCAAACTAAACCCAGGTCTCTTGTTTGCTGCCTTCATCCCCTGGTGAGTCCTTCCTGCTTTGCTTCTCTGAAGGAGCACTGATGATAACAAGTTATGGGACTTGTTGTGACTGCATCACAGAACTCAGGGCAGAAATGGAAGTCATTGCTCTTTTTGGGGACGCGCTGTAATCTCAGTGTAGGAAGATCAGCACTGTTTTTAAAACCTGCTGTGGCTTTTACAACACGGATTAATAGACAGGCATCACCACGTAGATGATTTCTGTAGTGAGTGCAGTTCCTGGTGTAGATAACCTGCTTTGGCAGGGGGGTTGGACTCGATGATCTCTTGAGGTCCCTTCTAACCCCTCTGATTCTATGAAAAAAAAATACTTGAGCAGCTCTTCTCTGGGCAGGCTGCGAGCTGACTTGTGAGGCAGCGTTAGGTGCTGCGATGTGAGCGTGGGTGCTGCTTAGAGCTGCTCATGTCACACACTGCCTCTGTAAAACTGTGTCCTAGAGTGTGTTTTTGTATTCCTGTCTGTGAGTTTTGTGTTAGAACTTACTAATGTGAGAAAGCAATCAAATGTGAGTTGTCATTTAGTAGTAGGAAGCGTGTGGACGTGCCAGTTCTGGTTTAAAAGAAGCCTATTTTAGAAGAGTTCCCAAGAGGGGAGGATTCACTGGCTTAGCTAGATCAATCTTAAAAACTGTTTGAAGTTAGACTTGTCATGTAGATGAATAAGCCTTTAAAACATAATTATTACTGGGGCCTTGTTAAATACCTTCTGAAACTTGTTTAGCAAGTGTTAACAAGTAAGGGACAGACGTCTATTCACGCAGAGGGTAAATTCCTATCTAAATGTTTCTGTGTTCTTGGCTTCGCTTGTCCTTTGATAAAGAACTTCTTACATTGTCCTCTCATACAAGTGGTGGATTGCAGTGAATGCTCCCTTTCTGCTGCTTTTTACGAGTTCCTCTGTTGGTTGGCCTCTCTTGCCGTGTCGTACTCCTCCATCCTTTCTGACATCTTCCTTTGGTCTCACGTGGAGGACAAGTCTGTGGATGTGGAGAAAGCACGGGGCTCTCGTCTTTCTGATTTTCCATATTCCTTTTTTATTCTAATTGCTGTTAGAATGCAAGACTTCTCAAACAACGGGAAGCTTCAACACGAGCTCTTTGGGCTTCATCCCTTTTTCAACATAAATGCTTGAGCCGTAGGTTTAAAAAAATAATCAACAGAAAAGCCGCCAACCCTCCAAACCACAGACCAAACCAAAGTAGAATCGAAGACGCTGAGGTTCAGGTAGATATGACAGTGCAGAAGAATGGGTGTCTCAATAAACCAAATACATTTCTTCAGGGTTTAATGAGGGAACGCTTGGTTTTGATCGGTACGAGTCAGTCCTGTGTGAGCAAGGGTGTGTTGTTTGAAGAAACGAGACCTTCATTCAGGAGGAAGAAACTTCAAAGTGGATTTCCACTGGGCTGAGGAAGTGGGGCTTTATTGTTGGGGCTGTGTTGCATGATTAGAAAACAGTAGTATTTTTTTTTTTTGCTAATTATTTCTGATCTGCAAATGTCCATTAAACTAAAACTTGGCCAAACTTGTGTATGCTTTCTTTATTCTTACCTTTTACAGAACCCTTAGACAGAATGTTGGAAATGTACAGTAGGTGCAGTATTGAATGAAATGTTGGAAGTCACACTGCAGCTGAAAATGAATCCATTTTTCCATGGGGATGTGGATCTCCCTATAGAAAGGTGTCATCCCTTAGTGGTCTCCTCCCACGCTTTTGCTGTCATGGCTCGGGTGGTGCGGTGCCACAGCTGGGTCTTAATTTGTTTTGACTAATATGAGAACTGAAGTTGGTTACAGGAAGCAGGTGGAAGAACAGAGCTGTAATGGGGGGAAGAACATCAGAGAAGCATTCAACTGAAAGCCTACACTTCTCGTGTCTCAATTATTCCATTATTGCTAACCTGTCTTTTAGTGCTCCTCTCAGCGATGCTGAAAACCACAGCCTTATCTCTTGAAACCGCATTATATGCTGTTGTATCTTCTGCATGGTAAAGATGCTCCTGCAGCTGCTTTCACTATCTAAAATGATAAATTAACTGAGAATTTCCTGCTTTGAAACTGAGCCACGGGAGCGTTTCTATTGTATTTTTCTTAGATTGATTTGCTGTGTCTGGGCAAAGATTTCTTTTTGAAGGGGAGCTTCTGAATTACATCGAGCTGAGTTTTGTAAGCTAAAAATATCCTAGGCATAAAGACGTCTTAAACTTTGTATTTTCAGAGTTTAGTCAAAAAACACTGTTATTCCAACTCAGTGGAGGTCTGAATGTACCTGCAGAGGTACAGCACAAACATCCATCCTGGCCTGTTCCCTCATTAAGCTGAACACGAATCATTTCTGTGTTTCACTAAATTGGACGCAGTATGAAGAATACGAATATGCAACAGTGATGGTTTTCCTTAATAGAGATGTGCTTTACCAGCCTACTGGGACCCTAAGGAAAAAGGAAAAAAAAAAAAAAAAAAAAAAAGAAAGGAAAGCTGATGACAGCAGAGGCTGAGTTGTGCCATTTTGTACGTAACTACATCATCTCAAGTGTTGGAGCACGAGTGTCAACTAGTGAAGGAAGTAAGCTACGCTTCTTTCCTATCCTAACCTGAATGTGATGCTTCAGAGAACGGTGGTAGGGCGGAATGAAGGACACACAGTTCTGTTCTTCCCTATAAAAGAAGCAGCGTGAAGGAAGGAGTGGGTGCTGTTGGGGTGTTCTCCTCTAAGATAATGTATATATTCACTGCATCATTCTTCTTCGTTCCCAAAGGCTTGAGGTTATACTGAATGGAGGCACTGTTCTTTACGGATGCAGAAAATACCACTCGAGTTTTTTAACTGTTATTTTAAATCCTTAGAAAAACCTGGCATTAGTTCAGACTTAGTAAAGTAAAGAGAACAGAACGATTCATTATGCTCAAGTGTGATCGGTAGCCCTGAGCCCAATCTTCATTTTTTTTTTCCCCCTTCATTTAGTAGAGATCTGGTTGAAGGTGTTTATTTTGTAGTCTCCATTCACGTTAACTTTCAGCTGGATTACTGACATGCATGCAAAGTCATACTGTTTGGATGAGGCTCACCATTTTTAGGGGATAACTCAATTCAACGTTACTGTTTGCAATTAAAAGGAGTTCTCTGTATCCCTTGGGAAGAATTTCAGTGGTACAGCTTTGCATGTGGATATCGGCGAAGCCACGTGGCTCATTAATGGTAGGGATATCTGTTGGATGCTCCGTGTGCATCTTGAGTGCTCTGTGCTGCTCCTCTGCTGCTCACCGCCACTTGTAAGTGGTGTTCTTGTAGTCTTTCACACGTCTGTGTCGGAAACCTGGTCGTGACTTATAAAGCATACAGGATTGATGTCTTGTTTCTCCCTTTCATCTCTGACCACACTCACATTGTGGGCATCTGGAAAGAATTCTAATCTCTCTGGGTTGCATCGCTTCCTGCAGAAGGGAGAGATCGTATCCGTGTCTTACAGTGGGGAGGGGAGGTACCCAGGATAACCGAGGCAGCTGTAGATCTGTAATTTGAATAATACAACGTTTAACTTGATAATTAACACTGCTTCTATTCTCTTGCAGTAAGTGACAACTATTACACAAAAATGATCTCTAGATTAAGTCTGCTGAACATAATGAGATCACAGATTTGAAGGCAGTGCTGTTTATCCAACACTTCTTATCTGAATACTGAATGACATAGTGCTAGGGAATTGGAAGCAGTTTGGCACAGTGAGATCCCTGCAGTTCCCGAGAGCGTCATACGAGGATCTTAAAATAAGACCGAATATGAAGGTGGCTCATAGAAGTGACAGAAATGAAATGCATTGAGGAAGAACAAGGAGGAATGTAGATGGCTGAAGTTTCTTTAAGGCTTCGGTTCCAGGTGCAAATGAGAGCACACGATGGGATGGGATGATGTTCGGATGGATATCCGTGACAAGAGTTATGTGGCAGGGGTCAGTACAGAGACCAGTGATCTTTTAATATCTTCCTCAGTGACATTGACAGTTGAAGTAAGTGCACCCTCAGCACGGTTGCTGATGATGCCAAGCTGTGTGGTGTGGTCAATGCACCTGAGGGACAAGGTGCTGTCCAGAGAGACCTCAACAGGAGGTGGGCCCAGGAGAGCCTCACGAGGCTCACCAGAGACAAGCACAAGGTCTTAGACATCATTCATGGCAGCTCCCACTATCAGTACAAGCTGGGGGAAGTAAGGATGGAACACAGCCCTGCCTAAAAGATCTTGGGAGCACTGGTGTGTGTGTGTGTGTGTGTATATATATGTATTTAAGATAATGCTGTAATATAGACTTAAATGTAAGTTCTGACTTACATCATCATGTCTTCCATTTCCCTCCAGTGCTTCCCCTTGTGGTCTGTTGAATTGTGGGGGTTAACTGATAAGGCTGTTCCCTTGTGTATCATCTAATCCTACAGAGCTGTACCTTGACTGAAGAACTTAGTTTGCTTAATAACATGCTTAATAAGCAGCGAAGACAGATGGGTAGATGCCTCTGCCCTTTATAGTATCAAGGCACTATTAGCTGCAGCTTGAAGTTCTCCTTATCTCTTGCAAAACACTGCAGGCCCTCTCACTATCTTTCCCAGCCGTTCCTAACAGAAAACCACTTTGAAAGTCAAACTTCTGTAAGAAAACGTGAAGACCATGTGCGAAGACACTCTAACTTAGATACATTTGACCGAGAGAATTGGGTTGGTTGAACCTTAAGGACAGCTTAGGTAATCTGAAGTTCCTAAGGGCAAGCGTGTGATGGATGCTTTTCTTCCAGAAGTATGCTGTTTACTGTACCTCTTAGAGCATTATTTTGTCATTAGGTTTAGCTGTTGCCTGCTGCTTGCTTCATTTCCTGTAACTCTTGTTTGAGATGGATAAAACTGCGCTGCTGAACACAGAAAAGTGTTGAAGCTCTGGAACACCTCCTTTCCACGTGGCAGCTTCTGCCAGTGGCAGCTGTACTGTAGGTCGACACAGCAATATCTGCAACACCCACACTGATGATCCGGAATAACCGCCCCGGTGTCTGATAATAGCAACCTCAACTGAAAGCGGAGCTTCCGAATAAGGCTTCCTTCCTTCACATCAGCTTCACTTAGACTCTGTTTTTTTTTTTGTTTTGTTTTTTTTAAAAAGAAATAGTTTGAGGGACTTCCTATGACAAACATAGGCTGCGTTAGTCCGGTGCCAAAAATGTTCTTTGAGCTGTGAAAGCATCACCAGATAATTAAATGTGTTAGGACTTGCTGCGGAAGAAAACCTATTGATATAATTGCAGTAGGAGAATTCTGCGTGGATGATCTCCTGTATCGACAAGCCCTTTTAGGTGCAACTCACTTAGCCCCTTCTTGTGTAGTAAGTCATTAGTTACTACACAGCTGTGGTAACTGCACGCTAATGGCATAATTCCATGCTGAAAATCTTTTGTATGTGCCTTCGGTGCTGAGCGACGCTTCAGAGAACAGCCTTCAGCTTTACAGTGCCACGAGGAATAAAGGATGGTGCTCAGAGCCTCCGTGTCGCTGATAAATTAAACAGCCCTGACAGTTCAGTTCCACAGTTGGTTGGGTTTTGGAGCGGGAGAGGAGCGTGTGGCTCATTCTTTCCTTTCACATGCTGGGAGTGTCTTGGCCCCGTGGCTCCTCGAGTCACTCCTGTCTCCGCTTTGGATCTGCAGTGTTTTGATGGAGTGGAAGTCTGCACGCAGCAGAATTTGCAGCACTGTTGTAAACTCGCAGAGCTCAGTGCTGAACTGTTATCTCTGTGCGTTTCTGTGTTTGAGCACAGCTCCTCTCCCACCTCCTTTTTCCTGCTCCGCTCTTAATACTGCTTGAGGTTTGTTGTTCTTGAAGACAACTGCCATGAGGTGGTTATTTTTCCATCTGGACTTCCTTCAGTTTCTGTTATTTTGGTGGCAATCACAGTTCCTAAGACTCTGAACACTTGGTCTGTGTAAATGGAGTGAGTTCTGGTAGGAAGTCTGTTAGTTCACGATTCCAGATGAGCCTGAAGACATTGTACTGGCACCTCATTACTGAGCATCCAGCATACCTTACTTCAAACCATGCAAATAGAGCTCTGTGCTTTCTTGACGGTCTCGGTCATCGTATCAAGGCTGAAACATACTTATTATTCATGTTGTCACGTTGCAAACGAGCAAGGAGGTTCTGATGCATATCACAAGGATGTTTCGGCGTGCTCGTCTTTCATCTTCTAATTCATTCTCCCCCTGACAGCGCTTTAAAAGTAAGATCCAGTGCAGACTTTCAAAATACTGTCTGAAAGGAGTCTCTGAAAACCAGGGATGAAGCAAAAAACACAGGAGCGTGCTCGGAGTGGCAGCTGGGGCAGCACTTTGGGCTCTGGTGTATGAGCTGTGGCAGGTTTCTATGGGCAGAGTGTATCTGTATCCTCGGGATCGCCTCCCCCTGAAGAGAAGCGTTCCCATGTAGAGTCAGTAAGGTTGGAACAGACTGCTGACGTCATGATGCAGTCCAGCTGTTGAGCCATCACCACCGTGCCCAGTAGGCCACGTCCCTCTGTGCCACATCTAACACGCACACGGTCACAGCCCTCCATCCCGTAGCTAATGCCCACGTATCTGCTTCATGCCACAGAAATATAGGTTGACTGCTTATCAGGTCAGCACTGCTGTTTATTAATAAACAGCACTTATCTCCTCGAAGCACCACGCTGCCCTATATAAGTCTGCTCCGTGAGTTGAGCCAGAAATAACTTTTAATTGGATCATTTAACAAAGATGAGGTTTACGAGTGAAAAGAGCTGCTGCTGCCGGTGATCGTTTCTGAAGTGGCTGGTTCTGTTCTCTGCTGCACATGTGGATTGCTCCGTATCTTTCCCCAGGAATTTGCATTTTTCATCTCATCTCCATAATTTGCTTATACGCCCTCACTTTTATTTACAGTTTGTGACTGAGCCCCAGTGGGATGCACTCGGCTCCAGTGCCGGTCCTCGAGTATTTGTAAATAGAGCTTTGTTGTTTCCCTGCAAGAAGTAACGAGCAGTCCCACGTTGAGGAGTAGGCAGATGTTGTTACCGCTCTCCCAGTGTTGGCTTTGCAGCATAAATACCTTGTGGGGCTTCTGCCCTCTCTGATGCCAGTCTCTGTGCTTCCAGTTCTTAAAAACGTAAGTCTGGCTTTTGGAAATAAGCAAAAATAACGTATCCCATCCGGCACGGCAAAAGGGAGGGCAGAGAAATCAGGACGAGGCGTGCAGTGTTAGAAGGCATAATGGGATGGGGAAGGGAAATACGGGTGAACAGCGCTTGAACAGGTCACGGAGGTAAGGCAAACCGTAATGCAGCCAAGATACAGAGCCTGGACAAAAAGGAACAAATATTCCAAGAGCAGAAAACAGAAACCCAAGGACTGCTTTATTCTTAGGAATATTAATGTAAAGCAAACTAAAGAACAACAACGATAGTACTCTGTGTCGAAGCAGGCTGTCTGCCTTCTGGTGAAATAGCTGCTGTGTGGGAAACTGGTGCTGGAAGCCACGTGAGCAGAACTGTAAAAAAATAAGGGATTAAAGGCTGACTATGGGAAGCTGGTGCTTGGAGAATGTTGACGTGGTGATGTGGGGAAACGATGCTTGTTTGTGCAAAGATTGGTTATCAAATAAGGAATGTTAGGAGCAAATCTGTGCGATTTTATAGGGATGCATAGGAATAGGAGGGCACTGGGGTAATAGATAGGGATTAAAATGAGATCACGAACGTATCGATCACGTACCTGGGGGAAGGCAATTTGTCACAAAGAAGTGAGATGTATGGGAACAGGGTGGCTGAAAGCAGCCTTGAAAAGACACAGCAGGGAGGTGTTGGCTGTGGATCAGTAGCACGCTGCCGTTTGAGAGGTGCAAGCTGTGCTTACACCAGCCCCAGTGGGACCTCATGTAGAAAAGCAGTCCGTAGTGCTCAGGTCGGTGTTGTTCAGGAGAGGTGAACTCAAACTGCATGAGCTTGAACAACTGCTTGTTTCTGGTGGGCTGTGGTGGTTAGAGCAAAATGCACGCAGCTGACGTGTGAGCGTGTGGTACCTGATTTTAAGATTCCAGTGAATGATGAGGACTAGGAAACGGAGCAAAGAGAAAACCAGCATGGGAAGAAGAGATGGAAAATGGGCTCCTGATAGCAGCTTTCCTTTCCAGTTTTGGAACTGCGACCAGTTTGAACGTCCTCTACCTCATTGGATGAGTAGCCTGTAAATTAGTTGGATTCAGCTGAATGTAGATGGTGTGGCTGATTTGTGCTTTCTCTCTTTTCAGTGCTTGCACCTCCTCCACCGTTGCCACCACCAATACAGGGATATGCCTTCAAACCTCCTCCTCGCCCGGATTTTGGGACGTCCGGGAGAACAATCAAACTGCAGGCCAACTTCTTTGAAATGGACATTCCTAAAATAGATATCTACCATTATGAGTTGGATATAAAGCCAGAAAAGTGTCCTAGAAGAGTTAACAGGTAATCCTTTGCTTTGCTTTTTCCTTGGTTTGCCTACATTCTGGTTCTCATTTGGAGCCATGTGCCTGTTTCTGCTGACGGCTCAGAAGGTCTGTCTGTCGTTATTGTGTGTGCTGATAGTTTCTGACTTTGCATATCCATCAACCAGCACTGTTCCTCAGACTTCTTCTCCAGCAGAGTCTGTCTCGACCCAGAGATTCAGTGCTAACAGTCCCTTATTTTGATTAAACTTGTCAACTTCTGATTAAAGCCGCTGGATTAAGTCTAAGGAGGTTAGATCAGTGTAGGCCAAGTTGATAAGTGATATTCTTGGTATTGCTTGGTTAAATATTGGAGGGCAGTGGGCTGGCAAGCCAAGAAGGGAGCTGATGTTGCCAGCTTGTTTTTCCTGCCTTCACGTGCTTACGTGGGGAAGTAAAGCCCGTTTGTTTGTGCTGCTGGGAGGTGATCGTGGAGGGAGTGAATTGGGTAAGAAATCATCTTTCATCCGCCGATCCTGTAAAAGGGAAAGTGATGCTTGTGAAACAGATAGCAAGATGAAAGCGTGGATCAGTTGGCAACGGAAGCAAGCAATTAGGTCCTGTATTTTGCATGTGTGCCCTATTAGTCACAGTGTGGCAACCTCATTAACTTGAAAAAGAGCGGTGTTGCCAGAAGTGAAACTGAGAACAAGACTTGGCACTGACTCGAAACCACAGGTGTCATCATTGTAACTACCTCCACCTCTTGACTGCGGGGTATCGGAGTGGCGTTTGTGTACTCAACAGCAAAAACTTTCCATATTAAAAAAAGGTCACGTTTTGGACTGTGCAGTTAGGAACAAAAGTGTGGAGTCCAGAAAGTCACCTGAAAGCCACGGTTCTCTTGAGGTCAGTTAAAGAACTGGAGTGCATCATCATCCAGTGTTACACTAACAAGTAATGGTATTTCCATGCAGCAGCATTTGCTGATCTGTATATTTTTTTTTCCTAAGGCTATTACGAACTTCTAAACCAGTCGAGAATTGGGTTTAGATTTAAAAGCAGATGGTGTATGTGCATTAAGCTAGGTTCTCTTCTTGCCTGTTGGTTTCTCCAGTGCGTTCTCACCTCATTGTACTGCTAAAAAAAAAAAAAAAAAAACCCTAATAATAATAATGAGTGATCCAGATTTTCACAGTGGAAGCCCCACAGGAGCTTTGCTTTCACTTTCACTGATTCTCCCTGCCTCCTGCTCCAGTGCTGACAGCGTGCATGCTGCTGTCTGATGCAGTTTGCCATGCTCCTTAGCCCCTCTGTGCAGCTGGTAACCTGTCCTGTGGGGTGGTGTGTGCTGCTGTCCTGAGTGATCTCCTCTCTGGTCCTGCGTGTGTGTGCTTACTCCTCTCATCCCTCCCTTTAGTGGTGGGGACTCGGTTTTGGGGAACATAGTTATAAAGTAATTAGAAAGCAATTTTCCTGACTGCAGAGGCAGGTTATATTCTGTAATGAGTTGTTACCCCGCTGCCAGCTTCAGACCTGATCTCCTTTGTTAGGTTAGCCACTCCTTGTGTTGTGGTATCGGGAGAAGATAGAAATCTGCACAGTTCAGTGCCTTCTGCAGTAACCAAGGGTGTCGTGAATGCATTTGACAGTGCATGTTTCTCTGTATAGTGTGGGAAGAATACAAATGGGATTCGTTTAATGAAGTGTGTGTTCCATTTCTTCTTCCTTGAGCACTTGTTTGTGCTTTTGTTACTCTGTAGGCGTGCATGCACTCGTTGGTGCCTGGCATTTTTGTGACCTTTCAATCCTACACGTGCACGTATTTATATACATATGTAGGGTTTTGTGGGATGCACATACAGTCCAGGATTAAAATTCGGTTTTTTTTCCCCTCCAGATTACAATAGTTTGGTTATATAACTCAGCTACATACCTACAATCAATAGCTTTTGTCATTACTTTGTGTTCTAACGTCTAGAAAAGGTCGGATTTAATTTCCTTTACACTGTTCCCCCATCTGTGCTAGCTTCATCCTTCAGTTTTATTCTCAGACTACCTCTGGCTTGGACTGTGCAGTTGGGTGCACCGTAAACAAGAACTGGAGCAGGATTGGAAGACACGTAGCTGAGGCAGCGGGCCGCTGTGCCAGATCTATACAGTTGAGCTCAGTTTTTGTCACGTTGCAGAAAGCCCAGATCTGATTCTGTAGATTTTCAGGTTGGACAATGTGGTTCTTCACTGTCAGTGTCCTTGGTTTAATTTGTGAGGATTGCTGGGACTGCAAGGCTCAGAACTAACTCCACTTGGGGTCACCTGTGCTCGTGCATGCATGTGTAGTCTCCGTGCAGTAGTCCCCAAGGGCTCGAATTGAAATGTTAGCATATCACTCTTTTTTTTTTTTTTAACATCACATGAAGAAAATAGTTCCACTTTTCATTTAAATGCCTCAAACCACAGCTGAGAAACACCACTGCTAAACATAGTTTGAAGTGTGAAAACCCTAATTCAGCGGAAGCGTTCATTTTCATGCAGAGCGATTTGCAATCAAATCTTGCTCAGGAAGAGAATGGATTTTCCATCGCTCAGAACCCTCCTATCCTTGACGTTGGCACTCGTTCAGTCAGACACTGCAGATCTGAGGCAGAAGCTGCTGGGTCAAGTTTCATTCGTGCTTCTCAGAAGCTCAGACAGGTTTCTTTTAATGGTCTCTAATCCCAAAGCCTTGGGACTTAGCAAAGAAGTTGTCAGCTGAAACAGCCTTCGCTCACTGCCACGCTTGAATGAGCTCAGAGTTTCTTCTCAGAATTCTGTGTCACTGCTGTACCAAACTCAGCTGATCACCTTTCCCAGTCATGGTGAGTAAAATAGCCACCTGCAGCCTCTCTGAGCTAGCTGAGAGTGGTACAGAAGAAACAACATCCTGTAGCTTTCCTTCCTGTGTCAGCTCAGCTTTGTGCCACTTGCCCCAAGCCCTGTATACATTAAGGATCATTTAGGCAGCGTGCTGCAAACCACTGCTGGATTTGAGATTTCCAGCTGTGTTAAATCCCAGGCAACAGGAGGGACAGCCTTTCAGAAAGCAGGTTGGTCTGTGAAAAGATTGCTCTCGTTCAGATCAAGCAAATCTTAGCTTTACTGCCTAGCAGGAGACAACCTTCTCATTTTCCTAGTGCTTCTACTCCTAAACATTAGCATTCATTTGCTATGTAATGTCAAATTTAAAAAGTTGAATTAATGTGAATTTTTTCTGTGTGTTTTCAGAGAAATAGTGGAGCATATGGTTCAGCACTTTAAAACACAGATTTTTGGGGATCGCAAGCCAGTGTTCGATGGAAGAAAAAACCTTTATACAGCTATGCCACTTCCCATTGGAAGAGACAAAGTAAGTTTTAAACAGAAAACTTCAGAAGAGTTTCTGATTGGAGATTACAGTGTGATATTTGCAGAGCCTTTCTGATAACTGATAGGAATTGCTTTGTTTGTTCTTTCTTTTTCCTTTGGTGTCAGTCTGATGCCTTTAGATTCCACTTCTCTTACAGTCTTGTGGTCTTATTGCCATCGCACAGATTTCTCCCCTTTCCGTGTCCCTTTTTTCTTTCTTGCTCCCCGCTCATGGTTTCTGATTTAGCTCATCAGGGCCTACTAAAACAGACTTTCACTGTCCACTAGTGGGAAGAAGCTCCTGCGCTGCTTGGTTGGCACTATGGCCCCTCCTCTCTGATCCTTTGTGATGTGAAACTGATTTTAATTTGATAGGCAAACACCTACTGGCTGAGCATTGGGGCAGTTTGAGTGCGTTTTGCCAGCTCTTTACCTATAAAATTAGTCTATACTTCTATAATCTAATACCAGGAACAATTTTCTGTGGCCTTTCTTGTTTAGATGATACATACCCAAGGGAATGGTCATTGACTTGTAGTAGTTTCTGGGGGCCATTATTCCCTTCTGCCACAAATTGAGGCATGTGCAACTTAACAGAGATGATTCTGTCCTATCCTACTCCTCCCAAAGGTGACCAAGTGAACTGAAGAGGAATTGTAGAGAAATGTGGAAATTTGCTTTGTGATACAATTGGGAACAGAGTTCAGGTCTTCCTACGTGCAGTAGCAGTGTGCTGTAAAGTAGTTAATGCCGATGTTCCATGTCTACTATTGTGTGCCTTTGCAGTGCTTAATATGGTCCTCCGTTCTACCCAAATGAAGCTCTTAATCTCATATCTAAATTACATTTCCCCTAAGTGTATTTAAAGTGAGAATAACTCAGTAAAGGTCACTCTCACTCTTAATTGCTTTTCATTAACTGATAAGCACATGTCTGGGGACACTGTAAAGGAATCGTTTAAGATTATTAGGTATTTGTTTTTTCACTTCTGCGTGCAGTATTCCAGTTCATACAGATCTGATGTGTAAAACTGCGCTGTAGTTGCTGAAGATCAAATGATATTTAACATCCATCTCTGTGAGTGGTTAATCAAGGCCCTTGGGTGCACGCTCTTAATGTCATCTGAGTTGTGCATGGAGTTCTGCATTGAAAAAGTAGTGTCCTGTCTCTCCCCACGTACACACTGAGGAGCTGACCCCACATCACAAGATGGTTTAGATCATTTTGTCTGTGTAGTAACTGGCTCTCGTGGAGGCTTGCTTCTAATAAACCTTCAGATTCTTCCCTTTTTCCCATCCAGTGCAGATCTTTAATATCTATATGTCGAAGCAGCTGAAGCTATTACCCTGAAGGAAAAAACTAATACAGAAAAACCTCAACTGGTTTAAATCAGGTGTGGGGAAATTTAGCTTAATGAGGGAATTTCTTTTTACATGGAGCTTAATTGGTTTAAGCATGGTTTAAACCAGAATAAAGCTTGTGGGCATTAATGCTTTCCCCCAGAGTAATTAGATTAGGTTTCTTGGGGCTTTTTGTCTGTACATAACAAATATAGCAATTTTGCTTCATTTAGGATTGTAGTGAAAAGATTAACGATCATATTACAATTAATAGATGGTCCTTAACCTAAGTGGGAGAAATCTTAGTTTACTTGCAATATATGTCAGTACTGAAAGAACTGATGCTAGTCAGAAAGCTGAAAACAATTTGCCAGCACCTTTTTCCTGTTGCTTTTTAACTTAATTAACATAATCTGTCCTCAGCTTGTGTCAGTGGTGGCTGTTCTTTCTTTTTTTTTTTTTTTTTTTTTTGTCCTTGCTGATAACCTGCTCCTAGTTCAACTTGTACAAACACATCCTCATCTTTTTTAACAGCCTTCCCCCTAATTGTGCTTAATTCCTACTTTATCATATCTAATTTTCATTCTTTCACTCTATTTCTCTGGATTATTCAGAGATAAGTACTGAAACAAAGTATTTTCCTCATTTTTACTCACACAAAGTGCAGAGGATGCAGTCAATGTATGAAGGTAGGAGTGGTCTCCCAGTGTATCTTCAAGGTTATTTTTCAACTCTTCAGTTGCATTTCACTGAGGTGAGAGATAAAAGGAAGACAACCTGGAAAGTTGGATTAGAACTCATGTATTTGAGCAGCATCAATGACTAATTCAGTTTTCAAGAGTTTTTTTTTTTGTTTTGTTTTGTTTTGTTTTTTAAAGGGACCAGTTAATTACTGGACATTCTTTGTGATAACTAAGCTAAACGTAGCTTATGGAGAGGCTGCTTGTATTTGTTTTATCTTTGCTCCCTATTTTTTGACTGAAGAAGCTAACTGCTGCGGGAGAGCAGATGGCTGCATGTGTGAGGCTTGCTGTTAGCATACATTGTTGTCAGTAGCACTCTAATTACAGTTTGTCTGCTAAGTGGATGCCTTTTGGGTTTAAGCAGAACGCTCCCTAGGACAGGAAAATGCCGTGTTTTTGTTTATATCCAACACGAGAGACAATCTGATGCTGTTTTCTCTCGTACTCACTCCCACAGGTTTTAATGATATCAGACAAGCTTTACTTCTAATTGGGTTAAGAACTGCCCTCAGACCTTATCTTCTGAGAAAGATGAGAAATCAGCGCTAGAAAATACCCCACAGCTAAAGTTATTCACAGTAATGTCATTTGTCCGTGTGTTTGGATGAGTAATCCAAGTAGGGCATTACACAGTAAAGGAGTGTGCTTCCTTCCTGCGTGCCAGTGTCACTCGTAGTTGAGTTATTATTCTTCTGTGCTTAGATACTAGTGGTCATTTCTTGATGTTCTGTTGGTTTGGCTTTGTTTTCCTTTGAAAACTCTGTCGATTTTTCTCTCATTTGAACTGTGCCTGTAGTAGCACTGTGTGGTAGCACAGCTCAGTGCTGCAGAAAGAGTTATCAGAAATAGATGAATCTCAGTAGGTGATGCTGGCCCACGTTTCATTTTGGGCACGTGGAAGCTGATGTGAGTGTTGGTGCATTGGTGTGTGTTGGGGATCTGAAATGAGTTTATCAGAGCTTTGTGGAGACCTCCGTGTTTGTATGCAAACTCTTCCAAAGCATCGTTTTGTCTCACACAGATTGATGTCAGCTTGGGGAGCACACCAGTCTGCTGAAATACAGCTTTGGAAAAATGCAGCTGTTTAGAGGCTGTACACAATATCTGCTGTTCCTTTATCGTTGCTCTTTGTTTTTTCACAGACTTTCCAGCACTATTCAGAGGAATTCATTGTCCCCGTCTCGTTTTCCTCTCCTAACAGAAAGAATCATCTTGGTTTGTTGTTTGACATTGTTGCAGGTGGAGTTGGAGGTCACGTTGCCAGGAGAAGGGAAGGACAGAATATTTAAGGTGGCTATAAAGTGGATGTCCTGTGTGAGTTTGCAGGCATTACACGATGCTCTTTCTGGCCGGCTGCCGAGCGTCCCGTTTGAAACCATCCAGGCTCTGGATGTAGTGATGAGGCACTTGCCTTCCATGAGGTGAGCAGAGGGCACTGGCATTGCTGAGAAAATTTGCCTTCTCTTAAGTGCTTGTGCAGCTATTTTGGGTTGGATGTACTCCACAACTGTACCAAATAGTAGCTGTGTGGTAGCTCGTGGAGTCGTGCAAGGTTCCGTGGTGCTTTTCTGTTTTATCAGATGGTTTTAAGTGAAAATGGGGGAGATTTAGATTAAATATCAAGAGGGAATTCTTCACTCAGAGGGTGGTGAGGCGCTGGAACAGGTTGCCCAGAGAAGACGTGGTTGTTCCATCCCAGGAAGTGTTCAGGGCCAGGTTTTGGAGGTTGGGGCCCTGGGCAGCCTGGTTGGTAACTGTCCTGAACAGAGGTGTGGGAACTGACCATTGGAGTCCCTTCCAACCCAAGGCTTTCTATGATACGATCTCAAGTGAGATGCCTTGAAGTTGGGTACACGTCCCTTTCTGCACTGGAAATTACTGAATATCATTCTACATTGGTGTGGTCTCAGGGCTGGGGTGCCCTGGTACCTCAGCTGTGCCCCGTCCCTGCAGACTTCTCAGAAGGAGGCTCCCTGAACTGAAAGTAGTTGGAGGCTGGGAGATAGCACATAAGTGTGGTTCAAAAACTTCATATCCTATTCCTGTGTTCCTTCAGCACGTGTTAATCCCTCATTTTCTGAATTACAGGGCTGGAGAGATGTTAGTGGCACTCGGTACAGCAGTTTTTATAGGGGGGAAAAAATGCTTTGAAATGGCTTTGTCCCGAGTAACATACGTGGCATTTGTAGTCAAACTCAAAACACTAGGGGTCCTTAAATCTGCTGCCATGAAACAGCTTGCTTGAGACCACTGTTCAAATTAAATGCAGTTGGAAAAGAACAAAGTTCTTTCCTGAACTTTCTGATTTTAAAGGACTGAGGAGTGGATGCAAATACATTTAAATGGCCTTATATTGCATTGACTTTACCCTCACTTTCAGGGGAAGAATCGATCAGCTTTTATAGTAAATAAAACAGCCGAGACCAATGATCTGCACGTTTTTATTCAGAGAAATGCATTAGCACTGGTTTTGATGAGCCTGATATTAAATGTGTAGTACTGAATTACCAACGCAGTCATTTTGGTGCAGTTGGAAGATGCTCCAGAGGTGCATGCTGAATGAGTCGTTCACCACAGCAGTGTTCCCATGGATTTCAGGGGAAGCCGTGAACGAATAAGGGGAGAGATTATTGCAGTGTTGCTAATAGCTTAAAACACTGATGTTTCTGTGCTTTTGAACAGGCATAAATAAAGTCATAACTAACAAATACATATATTTTTAACCTTCTGCTTTAATTTTGTGATCTGGATTTATCTTCTGTTTCAGGTATACTCCTGTGGGGCGATCTTTTTTTACAGCATCAGAAGGGTGCTCAAATCCATTAGGTGGTGGCAGAGAGGTTTGGTTTGGATTCCATCAATCAGTCAGACCATCCTTATGGAAAATGATGTTAAATATTGATGGTGGGTTTTATACAACTCTTCCTTTTTTTTTCCCCTCTCTTTCAATGGAAAGGCAAAATTTGAATTCCTTCAGTTGCATTCATTGTATTTTTGTAATACAATTTTAATGTTTTTGTCTACAGTGTCAGCGACTGCATTTTACAAAGCACAGCCAGTTATTGAGTTTGTATGTGAAGTTTTGGATTTCAAAAGTATTGAAGAACAACAAAAACCTCTGACAGATTCCCAAAGGGTAAAGTTTACCAAAGAAATAAAAGGTAATATATACAACTGCTTTCTTCTGTCTTACCTGTGTCCTTAGTGAAGATGACGTGAATCCATGAGGATTTCACTCTCTGACTGTTGGGATAAACTCGGACTTCCTAGCAGATGTGTTTCCTGAGATCACTTACTGCCTTGTTATTTATATAACCTTGTCAGCCTTGACAAGCCTTCATTTCATTGCACATCATCATCCCTTCATCACTTGACCAAGTGTCCTGTCAAAGTTACTTGTGCACACGGACATCTGAGAAATCTCAGTGCAGCATCCCTTATAATGTCAGTCTTCAGGAAAACAATTCATCTTCAAAATGACAGTTGTTTTTTTTCTATCCTGCATTTAGGAATTAAATATCACATTGCACTTCAGTGTAGCTTTACATAGTTACATATAGTTTGTAGTTGTACTCTTCCTGGGAGTATATTCAGTTACTGAACTGTGCAGTGACTGAATAAGAAACTTGTAGGAAGGAGCTGAGATTTTTGTGGTGTTCCCTGCATTCTTACTCGTAACATTTCTTCTGGAAAGTCAGGGTCCTTCTGTTGTGGTTTGATTTGGCAGGCACTAAGCACACACAGCTGTTCACTCTCTCCTCATGGAGTGGGATATTTGGGGGAATGGGGGGAGAGGGGAGAGGGAGTAAGACTTGTGAGCTGAGAGAAAGGCATTTAACAGGAAAGAAAAGGCAGGAAAAAGCAAGTGATACATGATGCAATTCACAGAGTCACAGAATTGTAGGGCTTGGAAAGGATCACTAGAGAAAGTAAGCTATCCCATCTGGAAGCTGCACACCTTTCTCTTGATACACTAGCTAAGAAGAGGGAAGTGAAAGAAAACCTCCAGCAATCTGTCTTGAATAGGAGGCATTTTACAATCATCTTTACTTCCACAAAAAGTCTGCAGAATCGCCCTGAAACCTTGTATTTGCCCAACAAGAAGTCTTCAAGAAGTTTGTAAATACTGATTTTTGTACTCGTTGGAAAAACAAAAGGCACTATCGATGGCTTTTTTTCATAAGGATTTTGAGTTTTGAAGAAGTATAGCAGGTTTGCAGCAAAGCTAGTTGTAAACTGAGGTAACCTTTTAATGAAAATACTGTGCTGCGGACTTCAGAGGTACTTGTGAAAATTTGATGTTTATCAGTGGCTTAGTAGTAGGGGGCACTTTAAGCACTAAAAAATTAGGTGGGAAGATTAGTGTGCTTAGCAAGTTACTAGCACCTTTGACAGATACCATAAATAATGCTTTGTTACTCAGCAGCAGCGTGAGTTTATACCCACATGCACCTATATATGGAATTTTTATTTATAGCCCCCTCTTTTCTGTTCCCACGCATTCAGCTTCCAAAATGTAATAGCCATCCCCCACCTGTTTCTGTGTGAACTTGAAAACGGCGCAAATGAAAGTCCTGTATTCAAGCTCACGTCCGAGGTTTAGTGGTAAATGTGAAATACTTCTGTATGTGTAGCTGTGTTGTACTGATTTGGGGTGGAAAATTTATTCTTCAGGTGGGGAGAGTTCCACTTTTAAGGCTGGCTTTCCCTCTGAAAGCTGTTGGGTTTCAGGTAGGCAGCAGATGTTTGTCTTCGCTAACAGTGAGGCCCAGCTGCCTCATTCCCAGGCTTTGTTGTGCTGTCTGGAGGTCTCACAGGTGCTGTGTGCTTAGACATAACATTTAAACATGGTTTTTATTCCGTGCCACTTTATTATTATCCTTCCACCAACCCTGACTTCACTAGAGGGATAGAATTAGAATCAGTTGAACAGTTTTCTTTCAGCTATGATGGCTTTAAGGTTTTGCCTTGATGAAATTCTTTAATTTTGGCTGAATCAGTATTGTGGTGTTTTCTTTTTTAATTTTAAAATTCTCAGTTCTTTTTTATAGCCTTCAGTTCTCTAAGAGCATGCTGAATAGTCATTGGATTTTTACTACACAGTCTGAGTAGTCTTCTTTAGTTTTATGGGTGCTGACAGCTTGATTTTGAAGTAATGGCGGTACATGCTTTCCAATTTTTAGGTCTAAAGGTGGAAATAACGCACTGTGGACAAATGAAAAGAAAGTACAGAGTGTGCAACGTCACCAGACGACCAGCAAGTCACCAAACGTAAAGTATTCTGCTGCTTCTTAAGTGTGTGTTCAGTTTTATGCTTGGAAGAGTGTTTTGACTTCCTTACTGAGCTGGGAAAAATGGTGGTTTGCAAAGTGGTGCTTTGGTCAACAAATTTAAAATACACCTCCAAATATCTTCCCAGTTCTGTTGTTTCTTTTGTTCTATTTTTATTCTTCAGCAAACTTAATGGCATTTCAACCCCTCCTTCCATTTTAGATCTGTGCTTTTTTTCGTTTTATTTTCTGGACTTCTTCAACGCAAGAACAGAACGCCCCGTTGGCATCGTAGTTTCCCAGAACTGTTGAGCAGTGGTAGCAGTTGGGATAAGATTCTTAATCTTGCTTATCACCATTCCATTTTTCCTTGGGAAAAGTCTTTATTTATAACCAAAAAACCTTTTTTTTTTTTTTTTTTATCAACAACAAGGATCTTCTAGGTAGCCTCAAGTAGGGCAGGTGTTTTACCCGATTTGAAGAAAACAGCATGAGAAATGACACTAGTCACAGATTGTGTGATAAAATAATTCTTCAGTATCTTAATATGTTATTTAATTGTTTGGACTTAATTTCCTATTCCTTCGAGTGATGCGTTTTATTAACAAAAAGACCATTTGTGCCAACTTGATATAAGCATACGCAAATACATATGCATGTATGGAAATGCATTTCTGAAACGCTGGTTGGGTTTGTGTGCCTCGTAATAAGCTCACAATTTTTCTGTGTGATGTATCGTGAAATGAGTACTGCAGGTATCACGAATATGTAGAAAACATCAGTCCTTGCCTCTAAGGGGACTCATTCGTAGAAAATTTAAGTGCTAGCTTTAGGGATCAAGTTAGAGAAATGCCTTCTGGGGTATTATTTAATGACATGTGGTAGTAGTGGTAACGACATGCTCGTGAGGACAGAAGTAAACTTGCATCATTTAAACAAGATGGGTTTAACCTCCAGCAAACTTAACTTGTGCTGTGAAGTGAATTGAGCAGAAGTGTGGGAGAATATTTCACATGAATTAATGGCTTATTTTCGTGTTTGATTTTCCACAGATTCCCACTTCAGCAGGAGAATGGACAAACAGTTGAATGCACTGTAGCTCAGTATTTTAAGGACAGGCATAAATTAGTTTTACGCTATCCCCACCTTCCATGTTTACAAGTTGGACAGGAGCAGAAGCACACGTATCTTCCTCTTGAGGTCAGTAAGCTTTGAGATAATGCTTTATTCTGGGGATGTGGTCAGAGGATGAAAAAAAAAAAGCTGAGTTATCAAGAAGCTGTTTGGTGAGTGGTCAACTTGAGAGATTGTGGAAAGTGGGAGGGGAAGGGACTCAAAGATGCCTCGCTTTTCTTCTTTTTAACTTTGTGGTGGGGTTCTTTCAGGTGTGCAACATAGTGGCAGGACAAAGATGTATTAAAAAGCTTACTGACAATCAGACTTCCACTATGATTCGAGCAACTGCCAGATCAGCACCCGACCGTCAGGAAGAGATCAGCAAGTTGGTAAGTGTTCCCTCAAAAATGAGGTGAGAGTAATAGTTTTTTTTTTTTTTTTTTCCTCTTCCTGTTATCAGGTTCTAGGTAGTTTGTGCACGACACACAGATTGTTGCCCAAATACAGCTGTATGGTTACCAGAACAAAGAATGCCAAATAGTACTGTGGTTGAGATACTTCACAGGTGGTATAGTTAGAAAGATTATCATGATGGAGAGAGACAATCAGAAGAAAGGAAAATTCTCACCCATGTCCTAGACTTGTAGTAGGAAACTCCAAAGGAGCAATTTCCAGAATGATATTCTTCCCCAGTGGTGGTCAGTGCTGAAATGGGGTCTGGGAGAGGTGGAGCCAGACTCCTCCCCTTCCGGTCACACAGGTGAGTTGCCTTCACCTGTGCTCCCACAGCTGACCAGCGCTCACCTCAGGTGATGAATCAGTGGTTGAGGCCGTGATTCAACAGTTCCCATGCAACAGTTATCTCAGAAGAGCTTAGATTTGAATTCCAAAATAAATAAATAAATGAAAGGTACTCTTTTTCTGCGAATAACATCTCGTTTCTTTGAATTATCAGATGCGGAGTGCGAGTTTTAACACCGACCCTTACGTTCGTGAATTTGGGATAATGGTGAAAGATGAAATGACGGATGTGACTGGGAGAGTCCTCCAGCCTCCCTCCATCCTCTATGGAGGCAGGGTATGTGACTGCTTTGATTGCTGGCTGTGATAACTTCAGATTGCTTGGCGTGGATGATGCTGAATGGAGTGTGGTCGTAGTTGTCATAGGTGTAATGTTTAACACTTGGTATTATTTTTAGAAGTCACGAAGTTTCGTGGCCATATTGTTGCTTCTTTGTTTCTGAAGATAAAGCTAAGGTTAAATGTATTTTATGTGAATTTCAGTGGAAGATGTTGCTTATTTCAACTCTGAAGTCTTCTGAAACTTCTGATTTTGAGTGTTCTGGGTGGAGAAGCTCTGTTTAGGACTACTATTTTAGGGTATTGGCCTCTTCCTGTAGAAGTATTATTTTGCAGGTTTTTCTTCACCGTGACTTTTCAGATGGCTTCTCCCTGCCGCACTCTCCTTACTGTGGTGGTTTCTGTACCTAAAGCTTGCAGTAGCATCCCTATCCCTAGCCTGTCTTGTTGATGCAAGATCAAAGCCTTGATGTCTAGGATGACTTAACTCGTGGAGGCTTCTCATGAGTTGTTAGATCACGCATTTCCAGCTGAAGGTAGTTCTACCAATGCAGCACAGTAATGTCCACTTGATGGGAGTAAAAGGACTGTGCGTGTTGGAGTTCAGTCACCTTTTGTCATCTCTTGGGTCTTTTCTGGAGTTGTGTGAGTGGCACCCAACCTGTATTTGCCTCAGCTTACTGCTGTGTGAAATGCTGATAGCACTTGAATTAAGTGACACTGGGAAAGTTCAGTGGGCAGTTGTGAAGTCACTGTAGAAATGCATATTCCTGTTAACGCTGTGTGCTAACTATGAATCTCTTGACTTAATCCATGTGTAATTTCTCTTTGCTGTTAATTTGTATTACCAAAGGAAATCATCAATAGGACAAATGAACGGTGCCCTCTTTATGCAGTTATTTCTCTTAGTTAGCTTTATTTTTCACCAGACAATCAGACTGCCTTGTTGTAGTGAGAGGATGACCTTTCTAAGGTAAGATAGCATTTGAGCAGTGGAGAAAGAGCTCAGACACTAAATAGCTTCTAGTTGGAGAGAAGCACAACTGGCTTTTCTTAGTATGAATCATCTTCTGCATTAATGCCTTGTTTTTTTCTTTTCCTTCCACATCCAGAATAAGGCAATTGCTACACCAGTTCAAGGAGTTTGGGACATGAGGAATAAACAGTTCCACACTGGAATTGAAATAAAGGTTTGGGCAATTGCATGCTTTGCTCCCCAGCGCCAATGCACTGAGGTGCATCTTAAGTAAGTGTATTGCATAAGGTGATGATTTTATTACTTCTGATGTATGGAAATATATATTTTCTTCGATAGAAATCTATTCTAAATATGGCAGTGTATCTTTAACGCTACTTTTGGCACTCTCTGGAATTATGCAGGTCTGATTTCCACGATAACATAAATGAAATCCTCAAAATTAGACGTGCCAAAACCAACACGCGCTGTAGGGCGGAGTTCCTACCACAGTGAGGCCTTGGGATTGAGTTTGGGGTGGTCAAAATGATTAATGGAGAGTATTCATCACTGAGTGTCAGGACGTAAAGCTAACTTACGTGTTTCAGCCTGGCTATATGGAATGGAATCATCTGTGTGATATTTATCCAGAAGGAATATTTTGAGTAATTGAGCTTCTGTCTCCAACCTTCTGCCCGGGCCCGGAGGCACAGCAGTGTATGCATTGGTACGCTTACAGGATCCGTGGAACTGCACGTTCTGTTGACTTGGAACTTTTAAATGAAACTTTCAGATTAGGGTTTTCTATTTTTTGTTACCACCCGATGGGATGTTATTGTTAAAAGTGGTATCTGCCATCTTTGGATCACGGAAAGTGAGTCTGTTCAGATGGATTTATGTAGTTCTTCTGCAGAGTTTCGTGCATGGGCAGGTGCAGCTTTTAGCTGCCCTGGCCGGTGACTCAGCTGTTCTTTGTCAGGTGAATGCAGGCTCGTGGTTATTCATCGCAGTGGTATTGCCATAATGGTGTTCCTTCGGATGATTTGCCAAGTAGCACGGGAATGCTTCCCTAACGGCTGATGAGAAAACAGTGGAAACACAACCTTTTAACATCCACGTGTATTTACATCCTTTAGGACCTTTACGGAGCAACTGAGGAAGATTTCCAGAGATGCAGGAATGCCAATCCAAGGGCAGCCATGCTTCTGTAAATATGCCCAGGGAGCTGACAGCGTGGAGCCCATGTTCAGGCATCTCAAGAACACTTACACCGGGCTGCAGCTTGTCGTAGTAATTTTACCAGGAAAAACACCAGTCTATGGTCAGTGAGTGCAAATCACGAGCTTCTGTTATAGTCGTTTCCTGTGGGTTTTTTTTTTCTGAATAATCTCAGTGATGAAGGTCTAATTGACTACAGATTAAACTCACTCCTTTCTTGTGCTGCATGAATTCATTTCATTTTTTCAGCCGTGCTCTTGCTTTTGCTGTTGGGCGTATTTGTTATACATTCTGTGAGCAGAAAAGCCAGAATCAGAGCTATTGAGAAATTGTTCCGTGGTCGATCAAAATATACTCACATAATTCTAAATATACCTGCTGTAATGCTGCAAGTTCTGTGAGTGAAGAAGAAATGAGCTTAAGAGCTGCATGGGTTTTAGGAAGTCCTTGCTTACTCATGCCATCAGCCTTTGGCACAAGAAGCTGAATGAAGTAGAAAGTTTCTGCCTGTGGATTTTTTTTTCCAGGCTTTTATGCTTTTACATTTCAAGAGGAACTTCCTGGGTGAAAACTCAGCAACTCTTGGAGGCAGATTGGCTGCTGGTGCATTTTGAAGCACATAGGTGCTTCAAACATAGGTTTTAATTTTTGAGACAAATCATGCACCTTGTTTTTAACCAGCTCTTCCTATATGTAAGACTGCTCCTTTTCCTGTCCTGCCTTCCTCATACAGCACACCCTGCCTAACAGCAGCACCATTAACTGCCATCCCATAGCTTTTAGGGCTCTGATCTCTACCACGCAGCTGCAGAACTGTCTTCCCTCACCCCATCCCTCACAGCTGCCAACTGAATGTAGCAGAAAATACGTTCCTAACTCTTTAGTTTTCCAAAGGTTATCTGATACAAAGTAAGAGGGATGAAAAAGGAAGCTGCAACAAAGCAATGCTGTTTGGTTTTTTTTTTTCCAATTCTTTTTTAAATTCAACCTTTGCAAAGAAAGTTGCTTGTCTCTATTATGGTCAGTAGGAATGCAGTGCAGAATGACATCTTGTGCTTTTCCCACTTCGCGTTTAGAAGGGATGCTTTCCTCTTCCTAACCACTGAGAGGGTACAGTATCATTCCCATCTACTTTCCTTGTAATTATCTTTAATTATGGTTCTCTGTGTTCCTCTAATCATCGTCCTTCTCCTTACATTCCTCCATGCTCCTGCATTTCCTATCCACATGGCCTTGTCTCTTCTCGCTCTCCTTGAAAAGTCTCTCTTTATGCAAGTCAGGGTTAGAGCTAATGAGCTGATAAACAGAAGGACGTGATGTTCATGGTTGGCTGAGTGCTGGCACATTAATACCATTTTTGAGTCACTAGTCCAGCATTTAATAATCCAAGAACCACTCGCCATCCTAATATTATCCGTGTTACCTGACTTCATTGGCCAGAGATTTTTCTCTGCGGGTTTTTTCTTTCTCTTTTTCCCATCCATTTACACAGGCACTGTAACTCCAGGTGTCGACACACCACGGGCTGATGCACTGGTTTGTAATGCAGAGGAATCTCTGTGCCTTTTCTGTTTTGCAGCGGAGGTGAAACGCGTTGGCGACACGGTGCTGGGAATGGCTACACAGTGTGTGCAGATGAAGAACGTGCAGAGAACTACACCTCAGACTCTGTCGAACCTCTGCTTAAAAATAAATGTCAAGTTAGGAGGTGTAAACAATATTTTGCTGCCACAGGGAAGGTAAGCCATCATCCCTCACAGAGGAGAGGGGTACTGCACTGCAAAGGGAATGTGCATCACATCACTTTTTTTTCCCTGTAGCACTGTAGCCTAAGTGAATATTTAGGCATGCTACTATCTTTTGGCTTCTAATGCAGTCCTGCAAAAGCTGCATTACAAAGAACGTGGAGGAATGCTTGCTCCAGCTGAAAACTGGTTTTAAGACAAGTCTGTATTGCATTCTGCTCACTGAAACTGTATGGTTTTCCTTTGAGTGAAAAAAGTTTCTTTTGTTTTCGGTTTTCAAACAGACAGGAAGCAATCTTTCATAGCGGTGTCCTCTCCTTTGTAGTTTGTGTTCGGGATTGTTCATCTTGGTGTGCATCTCACTTTTCAGTAGACATCAAAAATAACAGAAACCGGGAGCAGAAATCTGATAGATATCCAGGGTTTGCCATTTCCTCACAGTGTTACAGTGACTGTACGTGCAGTTACTTAAAGTGAAGTGTTAGGTTTCTGCTGGAGTGAAAACAGCATGTTTTACAGCCCTTGCATTTCAGGTTATAGAGAGTCTGTGGAGTAACCTGCTGCCTCGTTCCTGGGATCCCGTTTCAGAGAAGTAAACACTCTGTTTTGCACAGATAAGCACGTTTCGCTTCGCTGTGTGTAGGTTAGTCAGGTGGCAGCTGCTCAAGAAGAAACCGACGAGTACTTCGCAGCAGGAAAGCACGTTATCAGAGGGGATGTATATTTCATGTGTCACAAGTTCTGTTACACCGAATGTACTCAGCTTTGGTAATGTGCTTGTGTGAGAGTTCTACTAAAGCAACTGAAAGGTGGAAAGAAAGCAGAGAGAGATGCGTGCCGGCTGAGCAGCCTTGTGCTGCTTTCATGAGTTCTCTGTTGAGTGGCATGTGTTGACAGCAGTGATGTGGCCAGGAGTTGTATTCTGCTTCTCATACTGATAAACTGCACGTTCCTGAAAGTGGAGTTCAGTAAAGAGGGAAGGGAGGAACATAACTGCACACAGGGCCCGAATGCTTCAGAGGAGTGCGTTTTGGGGGTTTCGGAAGGGGAATGCTCGGATAATTTTGTTGGTTGTTGGGTAGAATCATAGAATCATAGGGGTTGGAAGGGACCTCAAGAGATCGAGTCCAGCCCCCCTGCCACAGCAGGTTCCCTACACCAGGTCACACAGATAGGCATCCAGGCAGGTCTTGAATATCTCCAGAGAAGGAGAAGGAGAGGTATAGAAGAGCTTTTTATTTGTTTAGCTGCACGATGGTTGCTCACAATGACCTTCAAATTCCTTTTTAGAGCAGGCCAGAAATCAGCTGAACCTGTCTGTATGACCATTTCCTGTTCATCCACACACACACACACACACACAGCTGTGGTGCCCCAAGTCTCCCATTTAACACTGTTCTGTGAAGGAGCAGAATCAAATCTTAACTTTTCCAGTGCGGTGTTCTGGTGTTCTTTGGTCGACCGATACCTTACAGGTTTAATTTGAGTTGGAAATGTGGCTTCAAGTTCTGTTTCTAGGTCAGTAGCTACGATAACCACGTTCTCTGTAGTTCCTTCTTACTGTCACCTTTTCATTTGGAGAAAAAAAAACTGACCTGTTTTTGTATGTGTGCAGTTCTTCACTTTCCTCATACGGTGCCGAGTACTTAAGGAGCAGCTTCTCATCCTTTATGTTCTGATTAAGGGGAGATGCGAGTCTTCAAGTTGTAAAAAACAAGCATGTTTTTTGTTCCTTTTTATCAGTTATTTAAAGCTATGCCTAAAGGTTTTGTATCTAGTGTGAGAAGTCTGGCTGTGGCTCCTGAGTACCGTCGTGGTACAAGAGACCATCTGATCCATTGCAAGGTGTTGACTAATGCATGGCAAGACTGTGATGTGTGGATCTGTTGAGTTGCAGTGCACTTTACAGGGAGTAAACGTTGCTGCTTTTACAAACCAGCTCTGTCTCTATGCAGACCACCAGTATTCCAGCAGCCTGTCATATTCCTTGGTGCCGACGTAACTCATCCTCCAGCTGGGGATGGAAAGAAGCCCTCCATTGCTGCAGTGAGTACACCGTGTGCTTAACTCCTGCTTTCTCCACCGTTCAGTTTCAAAGCATTTTATTTCTCGCAGATCTCACGCGGTCCATTTCTTCTGATCGCCCAGTTATAGCGTTCTAAATTATCTTTCTGCAGAATCTAATGAAGCTCTGGAGAGCTCGTTCTGCTGCTAATTATGTAAATGTGCAGATTGTGTTGTAAAATGCCTGAGATGCTAATACACTGAGGAGCTTTTCTATTAGCTGGTATTTATCAACCTGTAAGAAGCTTGCGCGCGCTGAGATCTGCTTTTTCAGCAGTTAAAAATGTTAAGAGTGTAGCTGATGGGAATGTGTCTGCCTCAGCTGTGGTTTTGGGGGGATTTAAGCTTCTTAATCAAAGAGTGGCTTGGGTTGGAAGGGACCCCAAGGATCATCAAGTTCCAACCCCATTCCACAGGCAGGGCCACCAACCCCCAGATCTGCACTGGACAGAAACAGTGCAGTAATTATCTTTAATATAGGCTGCTCTGCCTTATTTAATTGAGATCTTCTCTGGCAGCACGAGCTTAGTGCTGGATGAACAGACAAAGCAATTGCTTTCAAGTTTGCCGTGACGTTAAGGTGTTCATTCTTGTTTTTCCAACAGGTTGTGGGGAGCATGGATGCTCATCCCAATCGCTACTGTGCCACTGTTCGGGTCCAGCAGCACCGCCAGGAAATCATCCAGGATTTGGCTGCCATGGTCAGGGAGCTCCTGATTCAGTTCTACAAGTCAACCAGATTTAAACCAACTCGGATCATTTTCTACAGAGATGGAGTTTCCGAGGGGCAGTTCCAGCAGGTGACACGTTTCGTTTTGAGATCTGGATTCTGTTGTTTCCTGGTAGTAGATTTTACGTAGGCACGAATATCTCCCAGTTCCTTGCATTCTGACCGAGATAAGTGGGGAAAATGTTGTTGTACAATTAGCAGCAATCCTGAATGATTGCTTTTTGTTCACTGCACTCAGCTTTATTCCAGATCTCGTTGATCCCTGTAGCTCTGTTAAGTGACTTCAGAGAGCTGGGAGAAAGCGTGCATTTGAACAGTTCTGGATATGATCCCTTCTACTAGCTTGAAAAAGTAATTAGTCTGTTGAATATTCAACAGCCTAATTACATGTTAATTTGTATTTGGAAGTTAAAAAGATTGTGACATATAGCTTATTAGTCTGCGCTGGTGAGCTAATTTCTTCTCATTAAGTGAAGAAACTGAGGTTTGATGGTGCGTGCTTTGACATCTCGTGGCTCTGAGTGACAGTGCAAGAAGGAGCATGATATGAGATGAATCTGTAAGCTGGTTTTGTATTTATCACACATCTTTGTGCTTATGATTCAGGTTCTCCATCATGAATTGCTGGCTATCAGAGAAGCGTGCATTAAACTAGAGAAGGATTACCAGCCCGGAATTACATTCATAGTTGTGCAGAAAAGGCATCACACCAGACTCTTCTGTACAGATAAAAACGAACGGGTATGTTCACGTCGTGACTGGCAGATGTCTGGATCGCAGCTGAATTGCTTTTGTGCTGTATGGAATCACAGATCCTTTGAATTGGAAGGGACCTCTGATGGCCATCCAGTCCTGTCCCCTGCACTGAGCAGGGACACACACATCAGGGTGCACAGGGCCTGATCCAGCCTTGTCTTGAATGTCTCCAGGGATGGGGCATCCACCACGTCTCTGGGCAACCTGTGCCAGTGCCTCACCACCCTCACTGTCAAAGACTTTTTCCTCACATCCAACCGAAATCTGCCCTCTTTAAGCTTGAAGCCATTTCCCCTTGTTCTGTCACCACAGACACTGCTTACGAGTCTGTCCCCGTCTTTCCTGCAGCTTCCCCATAGGAAAAATCTCCTCTACATGAAAAATTTGCCGTGGTTAAACAACTGTGTAGTGTAGCGAGTGAAGTATTTCTGCCTGGCATGGAAAACATTTCTTTTTCTTTCCCATATAATAAACCAGCTTTTGTGAAACAGCAACAGGATGTGTCGTTCAACAAGTCTGTTTGTAATTTCTTGATGTTACTCAGCTTCTTCAGTTTCTTACTGTCTCGAGATACTTCAAGTAGGGACTGCTGGGGTAGCAGCATAGGGTTTTTAAGGTAGGAGCATGAAATATTGCAGGTGCTCTGTTTTTGAAGTAGAGAGATCTGTTAAGCGTTTCCAGCGGTGCTTAAAGTGTGCTTTATCCAGTGCTCAGGCAGGGAGTGTTTGTGGGTTTGTGGTTTTGATTGGTGCAGTGACTTTTGGGTGGCTGTCTGAGATAAGAGACCCTAGAAACTGCTGGGTGAGATGAACTCTTTCCTCGATGGCTGTGTGTAAGGCAGACAGACGTGGCTTGGACACCAGTAGTTTGGTTTGGGACTGTCGAGTCAGCGTGTTGTTTTGCAACAGTGAACATCTCAGATGGTTTCATGAATGCTTTGCAGTCACTGCTGTGTCTCTTGTGAAGTACATGTGGAAGTATTTTACCCTTTCTGGTGGGGAAGAGATTCCCCAGGGCTGGGATGGTATCCTTACTGGAAATGGAGAGTTCCCAACTGGAAACCACTGTTCAAATGCAGGGCTTTTCTTCTGTTCTTTTCCCTGCTGCTGAGGATCTCTGCGTGAGCATCTGAAGCCCACTCTGCTTCAAGACATTAATTCATTCCTGGTAATGCTGACGTGAAGGAGATGTGGTATATTGAGAACGTGGTTAGATTTAAGTTGAAATGCCTTTTACCTTAAAACAGTTCAAGTTCTGCTTCCAATGACAGATTGTCCTCTGTAGGAATAAACGAGGCAGGTTAAAGAGGAATATCCTGTCATTTCTTTTTTTTCCCTCTCAGTTGTAGAGACGCTTTGAGTTTTAGTGGTCCCTTCCTGACTTCCTGCTTTTTACAGATTCTTTCGACGTGTTCCTTGCTTTTACTGTGCAGCTGAAAAGGAGGAGAACTTACGTGTGTTAATAAATTTGCGTACACTGTCTCCACACAGGTTGGAAAAAGCGGGAACATCCCAGCTGGTACCACAGTGGACACAAAGATCACCCACCCGTCGGAGTTCGACTTCTACCTGTGTAGTCACGCTGGTATTCAGGTACAGCATTCTGGGTGGCAGCTTTCAAACGTTGGCTGTTGGTGTTTCTGGTGTTGTTTACGCAGGAGGCAGCTCCTACAACCTCCGTGTTGCTGCTTTTTTGCTGTATGTCAGCATCTAAAAGAAATACTGAACCTGAGCAGGCAGGAAGCACTTGCTGTAGTGCAGCAGGCAGCTGTATGGCAGTTCAGCCTCAGAGGTGGAAGTGTAAGGAGGTGTTCTTGACACTCTGACGTGGTGCATGTGATCTGCCTTCAGGGAACAAGCAGACCTTCACATTACCACGTCCTCTGGGATGACAATCGTTTCTCTTCGGATGAGCTGCAGATCCTTACCTACCAGCTGTGTCATACGTACGTACGCTGTACTCGTTCCGTTTCCATACCTGCACCAGCATATTACGCGCACCTGGTTGCCTTCAGAGCCAGGTATCATCTGGTGGATAAAGAACACGACAGGTGAGTTGCAGAGCTTTGAGTTACTACAGAATTTGGCAGGAAGAAGGGAGGCAGTGGGCTTCTGGGATCAGCAGCATCCTTGGTTAGCAGTTGGAGGGCAGACTGCTTGGTTTTCCTCCAGTGAAGTACAATGGGGGAGGGGGAAGTAAGAGAAGGTGTTCACGCATCCTTTGCTGCTTTTCCCTTTCAGAACTTCAGTAATGTTTGAAGGGGAGTTAACTTTTGGCCGTTCTGTTCGGAAGAGATGAATGGTATGGGCACCATAGGTGTCAGGAGAGGCAGAACAAATAGTATTTCTTCCCTTCCCCCCCCATTTCTCTTTCAGCGCTGAAGGCAGCCACACTTCGGGTCAGAGCAATGGCAGAGATCATCAAGCACTTGCTAAAGCAGTTCAAGTTCACCAGGACACGTTGCGCACTATGTACTTTGCTTGACATGTTTTAATGTTCAGCGACTCAGTACCGAGTTGGATTCACGTGAGACCAGCTGCACTTAGACCAACAGTTGCCCAAGCTCCAGTGACAGCCAGCAATGAGTGATGTATCTTCTTTTCTTTCTTTTTTTTCTTCCCCTTTTTTTTTTGCAAGAAAGCCTTCCGTCCACAATTTCAGACTTGGTTACGAACTGCATTCTTGTACAAAGCCCCACCAGTTGTTGGAAACGTGGTTTGCCAAAATCTCTTAAGCTGCCTGTTATAAAACAGACCCATATTTTATAATTAAATCAAGAGCTGTGATCTCAGGGCTTAGGGGGAAAACAAAACACAAAACTCTTGCATTGTTTGCTGTTCGTTTAATTGCTTTTAATAATTGGGAAAGATCTAATTCATACTAAAGTTAATGGGCTAAAATGCTGTGAATTAGCTTTTAATACAAAGGAAAGCAAGGCATTTTTTCACTATTTGCAAAGCCTTGATTCTCTTCTAGATGCGTTTCCAAAGTTTTTATTCTCAGAAGAAAAGAGCTGACAGAATTCTGGTTTTCAGCTGTCTTACAAAGATTTTTCTCTGCGTGTCTAAGGGCAGATGTCTTTTCCGAAGCTCGTTCCTGAATGTTCTATTTTTTTTTTTTGTATTGTGCTGCATTTACAAATGTTTTTCATAGACTTAAAGAAGAATTTTAAAACAGAGCGAATGAATTTGTTCCTCAGCTTTTAATAGGTCCAGTTAGATTGGCGAAAGAAAAGGTGCCATTTTTAAGAAAAGGAGAAAAAAAAAAACAAAAAAAAGATTTTTTTTTTGTTTGTTTTAAATCATACTGACAGCTACAACTTGAGCATTTGTCATACAGAACTGTGACACTTACTCTCCAAAGTCTCTAAGGAATACGGGTCTGTGGCGACGAGTACAGTACAATCCTCTTTCACTGTTATGTTTAATGTAAATGTGATGTGTGTTTCACAGTATTAATGTGATAGGCTAGATGCTCTTATTTATTTTTATTTACTAAGGAGTGCTCATGATACTTCTGTTAACATATCAAGGATGCTTTGGAGTCAGAAATGAAAACCTTACCGTGAGGGCAGTGCTGTTCAAATGCAGAAATATGCAAAAGACTTTGGGAGGGTTCAGAGCTGCGTTGTGTGAGGTGCACACGAGGCCACGAGGCCGGCGTTGTGCGTCCATGCAAACATAAGCAATTGTACTCTGTTTGTGTGTGGATTACTGGGGAAGCAGGAAGCTGCAGGAGGGGGGGGGGGGAGACAGGAGTCAGAGAATCTATGCAGTAAAGGTAAACCTGAGGAAACCGAAGTTTACTTACAAAGGGAGGTGAAACCTTCTTCATTATGCATAAGAGTAAATGTGAGAGTTTTGCTGTTCTTTTCGGAGGAGCATTAATTAACTGATAATTATTAGACAAACACTTCTGTTAGTTTGCACACTGGCTTCATAAAAAAACCATAGTACATATGAAAACCATTGCACTAATGAGGATGCCACAAGCAGGTGTAGAAGAAAAAGGAAAAAGCCCAGCAAATGCCTTTATGCTGACTTGTTTTCATTTATTTTCATAGGATAACTTAAAATCCGCCTTCTTGGTGCGTTTAAGGATGTCATCCTCTTCTTTTTGCTTCGTCTTCTCCCTTCTCACTTAGCAGATGCTCAGACACTGTCGTGAGTCCGTATACCTCTCGCTGCTGAGATGGGCAGGGAGCTTTAACCAGGGCAGAGGTGCGTGCAGTGCAGCAGAGGTCAGCAGCTGGCTGCTTGCTCAGCACACTGGGAAGTGCACTGAGAGCTCTAGGTTCACAGCGGGGCAGAAAGCAGGCGTCACCTCATAGCAGTGCGTTGCTGTTGTGAAACGGTGCTGCCAATCCTGCCAGCAGATGAGTTGGGTTTGCATTGTTCTCATGGTCACACCTTCCTCTCGTGATGTGAGTTCAGCTTTCACGTGATGCTGGAGTAGCAGAAGGTGAGCTCCACGTCGCGTTGTGTGTCATCCTGTTTTCCAGCAGCCTGTACATACCTCCCTGTAACGTACTGCTGACCTGCAGGAGCTCTTCCACACCTGGCACACTGCATTCTGTGTTTGCTTATTGCATCTCAGATTGTAATTCGGCAGAGTTTTATATATGAGTTTATTTTTATATGGATTACTCTTAACAAACACAAGGAAGATCGAGCTTTTTAAAACTCCATTTATTTTATTTGCTGCTTGTGATGCAGAGACCTCTTGGATGTGAATTTCGTCCTCCTTTCCCCTCTCTGTGCAGTTGTGGCTGTTGTAACTGACTTTGCACGTGGGCGGGCAGGGAGAGGAGGACAGACAATCTTGACCCCGGGTCTTATTTCTGAAGCAGGTTGTGGGACTCCCTGCACCCTCTGTGGGATGCATTCTTTGGGCTGGCGTAGTAGCTGTGGGCTCTTAATCCGAGAGCAGCCCTCATCTGTGGTTCCTCTTGGAACGAACGGAGATGTTTCTGTAGTTATCCTTCCCTGAGTGTGAAGAACTTGGGATGGTTACGCGCATTTCAGGCTACGGGCGTTTCTGCCTGTCACTGACTTTCCATTTGCTATTACTGCCAGTTCTACAGCTGGATTTCTCCTTCCTTTCCTTTGCTGCCCCTTTCCCCCCTGACTGCTGAACAAGCAAACAGTTAAAGGCCTTGTTCTGACACTGATGAAGTACACCCTTTGAAAAGAACAAGGCACTGTAAGCCCAGAAGTTCTTTCTGGCAGTATTTTAGAGTTCCAAATATCTCTTACCCAAGAAGAAGAAGGAAAAGAGGTCGGGGAGGGCACGAAACACCTCACACTCTTGCTACGATTTGTGTACCTCCCCCGTGTTTTGTAAGAACAGCAGTATCTCAGGTAAACACAAAGCTCAAGGTGTCTCTCTCTCACACGCATTCCTACCGTCGAAGTTGTAGCTGGGGTTGGCAGTTATAACCACTAAGTCACTATGCAGCTCAGGCCAGCAATAACCAAATGTGTTTTACCCTCTGGCAATTGTGTTCTGAGCCCGTGCAGAGCAGTTGTGTGACTGCAATTGCAGAGAAGCACTGGGCAGGACCTCTTCCATTACACTCCTCGTGCTCTCTGTTATTTTCCCAGTAGTGACCTTCTGCTTGAATTCAGCTGTTGGTGCAAGCTGTCGTGGTGCTTAGCAGTCTGAAAGTCGATACCGATTGCACCCTGGTGACAGAAATATCCCATTCCCATTTGCAGGCAGGAGCACCGTTATGGACAGCCCAGTGCCAGTACTGCAGTATTTCTGTTGCTTCAGAGCAGCTCACTTTAAAAAGAATGTGCTTGAGGGATGGATGGATAATAATGAGTTGCTGTGGATTAGCTTTCTGGAGTTTGTACAGGAGCAAAAATGCTCCAGTAGTGAAGCAGGCTGTGGAATCTCTGTCCTTGGAGGGGCTCAGACTTGGCTTGGTAGGGGGACTGGGCACCTCCAGAGGCCTTTCTGAGCACAGTGCTCTGTAACAGTCCCCACAAACCGCCTTATTAACAAAGGTAAAATAGAGAAGTTGTAGATGTAACTCACTATTGCTTGTTTCTTGAAATTTCTGCTCCAGTGGCTCAAAGGAATGGAATGTCCACTGTGCGTCCTCTGCCACCTGGGAAACAGAGTCGAGTCAGTGCTTAGGAAGAAACGTCCTGATGTGGCAGGTTGGCAGTCGGTGAACGTGTCTCTGCCTTGACATGACTTTGCATTTCAGATAGCTCTATGCAACATCAACACTTCTTGTCTGTATGCACTGATGTACGGAGTGAGGTCACTTCTGTTTATTACAACTCCTTATTCTGACTTGTTAGAGTCCTCCACCTGCAATATTTGGCTTGCTGAGTTACAGCCAATGATCTTCCACGTTACAGAAGTTCTGGTTCATTTCCTCTCATTCAGGTCTGTCGTGAGGATTTTAAATAATTTCTGAAGGCTGGGCATGGGCTTTGAGGTTCCCGTGTGCCCACGTAGCCTTAGGAAAAGATGGAAGTTCCTAAGTGAGTTCAGGTGCTTTTGAAGCTTTATCAGAAGTCACGTGTGCTTGCACAAAGAGACTCTGTATTGAAAGCAGATTGGGACACAGAGTGCTTCGCTCGCTGCTGCCAACACTGTTTCCTTACTGCAGCAAGAAATGGCCACGTACATCTCTCCTCTAAAAGCCCCAATCCTTTTCATGCCAGTGAGTCTCTGCACTGGGACCTTCTTGTGCTGGAAGAGCAGGCATGGATGGGGCCGTGCTGCCTCTTGGTGTCATCCAGCAAGCATTTCTGGAGGCACAGAAATATTCTACGCTGAAAAAAAGGAATGTAAAAGAAGTTGTTAGTCACACTCGATACCAGTGTAATAAAATAACTTTTTCTATTTGTTTTAATGCTCCGTCAGGAACATCTCTGTGTGTATCTTTGTCCTGATTGTGTGCTTTCTCAATTTCTGATACAGAACAATACTTTTTTTTTTTTTTTTTTTTTACTTTTATATTACCTTTGGCATTGAGCTTCTTGTTGCACTCTTTCAGTCTTTTCTATGGAAAACTTTAAGTAGAAGGTAATTGCACTGATTGTTTATAAACTATCTTTTTACTGTTAAACTCCCTTTTTACTGTAAGACTTTCTTGGCATCTGCTGTAGCTGTTTAAAAATACTGTAAATAGTGCTCTGTATGGCAGATCCTGAAATGCTGTGGATCCCAGTCCTTGTACTTCCATTGTAGGAATCCTGCCGTATCTTACAGTCCTGAGATACAAGCTTTGGTTTTAAGAGGTGTTTGGTTTGTGAACCCAAGGGCACGGTCGCTTTCTCGTGTGTTTCCTGGCTTCTCTCAGCATTTGATTCCTGCCTTGTGTTTGGAAGAACCAATCTCTGCGACAGGATTAGCAACTTCCATCCCAAATCCCTATTATTCTACTCTGCTGGGACACAGAGCAGCAGGTTTTGTCCCCGGTGAGCTGGTGACTGGAAAGGCGCGTCCCTCCAGAGATGGTTTCGGTCTGAAGGAGATGAGGTTTGTGGTGTGGTGCACAGTCAGTTCTGTGCTTCACTTGCTCTTCCCGTGTTGTTTCATTGCCTGAGGCGTTCATAGGAATGTAATGGCTTGACCAAATCACTACAAAAGGTGTTTTTGTAGGACTCGTAGTTAGCAAGCAGATGCAGTTAAAGGCTACCTCCTGCGTTCCTCTGCAGATGAATTAATTTGTAAAGTGAACCTACTGCTACAGCAGCCAGAATGCTCCCAGATCAACTGTACTCTCACTGCTTTGTTCCTTGCTGGAGAGCTGCTGGTGCCCTACTGTGATCTTGGATGTGTTCCTCGTCCGCAGACGTGGCACGTGTCCATGCAGAGGTGGTTGTTGAAGTCTCAGAGCTAGCAAGGCAAGTCTCACCTGGCACGTCTGCTTTCGTGCAGGGCTCCTTTACCTTCTGCCCATTCTCTCACTGCGTTTGTATACTGTCATTTCCAGAATGAGAAACGCTTTCATATTTTAGCTGTCGGCTGGAAAATATCATCATGTTTTCATTGAAAATGACATGAAGGTGCTTGAAATATATTTTGAATCTGAAGTAAAATTATATATATATATATATATAGATATGAGTAATTTTTTTAACACTTTTTAGATAAGTTGACGTGAGACTGTAACATTGAGAATGCTTTATTCTTTGCTCAGACCGCATTTGATAAACTTTAAAATGGAGGAAAATAAAGATTTGGAGTATGTTTGTATGGTGATTGCAGTGTGTCAGTTTGGTGCAGAGCCTCCGCCCTCAATCAGTCGTGAAGAACATGCCAACTAAAGGTGCTTTGAATAACCTGAATAGAAACTGTAGAAAGCTGCGTTAATGCGTCGTGGTGTTTACAGTGCTTCCAAGCAAGCTTCCTCAATTGACAGTTAACCTCTCTGCTGACAGAAATGCCACCTGGATGGGCACCATGTGCTGGTGTGCTTTCATAGCACTCTTCTTATGGGCTTTATGCTCTGGAAATCAGCATTTCAGAAGGAAGATAGCCGGGCGTGTTACCTGCAGAGTCTTCATTGCAGAGTCTTCATCTTTGGCCGTAGATGTGAATGAAGCTTATTTTCTGACACTGATGGTTGCTCACATTCTGATTTGTGGAAGAATTCTAGTTGAGCAGCGGTGAGCAGAGTTCATCCAGTAACTCAACATGGCATCGTAATGTTCTGTTCCATTTGCTGTTATAACTTAACAAAGCTCCCTGTGAAAGCACAAAGAGAAGCGTTCCGCTTTAGGGGGAATGGCTCCTTTCAGAAAATTATGTCCTGATGTTAGGAATCCACAAGCACTATTGGCGTTGCTGTGGCCTGGAAGAGGTTTCAGTGTGCTGAACATACTTCTCTGTAAGTACAACCTTAGAAAACAATGAGAAGAACATCTTGTGCTTCACGGGAAGGTCTGCAAGCCTGAAGGAGCATCAGGAAGAGCCCAGTGCTGGGTGTCCTACGTTGGGTGTCCCCTGTCCTCCATGGAAATCAGGCGAGGCGAAGCACTGCACACAACCCCTATCCCAAAAGGGCAGTGTTTGTGGGCAGGTCCCTGAAAGACTGGCTCTGATTTCAGCCTTCGGTATTGCAGAGTGTTGAGGATTTGGTTGCAGTGGGGATGGGGACACGTGCAGAATTTGCCGGTGTGAGAACTTGGTGGGAGCTGGTCTCGAAGTTTAGCACTTGGCAGCTAGAGATGTGAGTGGATCCATAGCACACAGTGAAGGCTGGCTGCTCCCTTCCTCCTTTCTAAACATCTTCACAAGAGTAGCTACTTACAGTTTGTCCCACTAGTGCCTCAGCAGATGCATCTTAAACTACCTGTGGCAGCCTTCCACCCAGCCAACCTACCCATCATTCTGAAGAGCCTCCAGTTGGCATCACAAGGCTGTGTCAGAGGGTGTATTTGTTTGTAAATGGCAGCTCTGAGTGCATAGATCGCCTCCCCCAACCTTTTGCACGTGCTGTACTCAACTGAAGTACCAGCTGGAATAGCTGCTATCAGCAGCGGTCACAGATATGACTTAACCTCAGAGTAAGTTTGTGAATTGGCCCTAAAGCATAAATTTAAACGTTTCAGATCCTGAAAAGTGAGCTGAGACGTTTCTGCATATTTTGGTTTTGAATGTGCTTGGCAAACGTGAGTGGTGAGAAGGTCAGCAACCAAACTTGGGAGTTTCTGATCCTTTGCCTGGTTCAGTTTCCATTTCCTTGGTTAGATTCCACATCATATGCATTTTTCTGATGAGAACTCTAGTCTTTCTTTATCAGCTTTTCCTGTTCCCACATACACAAACAGGAAGCTTCATTCTTACCAGGGTTATGTAAAGATGTGTGACTGTGCTCATCATGCACACGACTCAAAGCAGATCTGGTGTGTGCTGTGTGAGCACGTGGCAGCGGGTGGGATCGAGCCCATCGTGAGTCAACCCAACAAGCAGAAGTGTGTGCCCAGATTTCACTAATGTTAATTCCCCATCAGCTGGGAGATGCTCAGAACCCACTCCTTCTGTGCCATAAAAAATGAAGTAATATCAACCTGGTTCTTTTGTTCCTCATTTTCTCATTAGACTTGTAAGGCTGAACCTTCGATTTTTCATCTCATTTACAAGTGACAGTGCTGTTATTTTATCGTAAATACCACGTCTCTAATTGCCTGCCTGACTTGAATCTTTAATTGATCTTAAATTACCTCTCAGTGTTTAATCCCCAGAATGTCTCCGAATTAAATGAAGATTGCTGCATGTGCCCATTCTTCATTACCTAGCTTTTGGCCGCAGCAGTAGTTGGTGGTTTTTGAATATATGGAGGGATGGGTGAGATAATGTATGAATTTGCGCATGGAAAACAGACTTGAGGAGTAATCAGTGGTAGATGATCTGGAAAAGCGGCACTTCCTATGGAGGGGAGCAGAAGCAGAACATGAGGAGTAAGGTTCAGAATTACATATCTGTGGAAAATTAAATCATTAATTGCAAAGTACATCTGGCAAAGTTGTGGGCTGCTCTGAAAGGCTGCGGTTTGTTTGGTGTAATTTGTAGATTCAGCTTGGAAAACTGTGTGTATACACAGGGGCGTGTGTGTGTGTGTGTGTGTATATTCACATGTGCTGGTGAAAGTCAAGCTTTGCTTTCATATATAGAAGTATAGAAGTGGAATTGTGCTGGCAACAATAAGCACAACCTCGCCGGGCTCTGTAGTGCTTTGTGACCACCAAATCTCAGACTGGAGGGCTGTTGGTAGATGCAGACCTGGTCGCGTGTTTCCGTGCAACAAAGTGGTGAAGTGGTCATGGGAGGAGGACTAGCATTTGCCATATGAAAACCAGGAGTAGAAATGCCCTCACCTGACTCTTAAATACATCAGCGGCGTTGCAGGGCTTATTGCATAGAGGTGTTGTTTTGCATTACTCAGAACTGCTGAGGCTCTGTGTAGGTGCGTAGAGTCGTAATGTGTTGTATGTATCTCAACGACGTAGTGTAACATGTGCGTGATGCCGTGTGGCAATGCCACCGTAAGCCTTAAAACAAAGATAAATTCGTCAGACTTTCTCAGAGTATGCAAAAATACTGTTTAATGAGAGTAGGATGTTCCTGTAAAGCTGAACTCGTGGAAAAACAAAACAAAAAAAACAAAACACAATGAACTATGTCTTCTTCTTGGAGATGGAAAGGGGAACCTGTAGATCTCTATACTGTGACCGACCTCTGTAGGCAGCGGCTGTCACTGTGGCCCTGTGGAAGCCGGGCCCACGTGTTGCTCCGGCAGCCTGCCCAGTTCTCAATTCCCAGCTTCTTTGTGTTGGACGTGCTGTGCTCCCTCCCCCTACCAGGAGATCTTTGCCTGAAGGATGAGGACTTGCGCTCACTTTGGCGTTGGAAAAGGTCTTCTCCAGGCGTGTGCTTGCTTCACGCGTAGTGCCATCGCTCCCCCCTTCCCGCACCTGACATCTGATCCTTCAACCATTTGAACCGGGGGCAAACCAGGCAGCGGGGACCCAGCTTTCTTTGTCCATTTGGATCTACCTCATTTAAACAGTTGGGTGCTATTTACTCAAATTGTCCATGAGATTGGCAAGAGCGACCAAATGGCGTGTGACGGCTGCCCTCGGCGGAGGCAGTTTATCACAACCCCAACCCTTTGGGTTTCTCCTTCGCAAACAGCAGTGTTAGATTTGAGTTGTGTCCTTTGTGCCTTTGCATTCTTTTGTTGTTGTTTGGTTTGGTTTTTTTCCCCAATGTGCAACAATCGAAAGTCGTACCCTCGATTAAAAACAGCCAGTGAGTTTTAACCACGCCGTTCAAATGCAAAAATAAATAGATAAAAAACAGTAGTTTTAGCAAAACGTTGAAGTATTTTTCAGTGCATCAGATCAAAGTGTACAGTATCACAGCAGAAGTGCGCAAAGAGAAATACCCAAGAACTTCTTTTGAGGTATGCATAATCCCTACCCAAGAGAGAGAGAGCTCTGCGCATCCATCCATAGGCATACGCACGCACGGCTGCTGCCTGCGTGTGTGAATGGAAGGATGTGTGGGGAAGGGAAAAGAAAACCGCCACCGTCTTTTCCACAGTTTTGTATTTAACAGTTTACAGCTCTGTTGTGTAAGTTTTTCTACTCTGTAGACTTTTTTTTTTTACTTAAAAATAATAATAATTAATAATAATAATTCCTTTTTTTGTGGAGACTTTAAGTTGTGATATATATATCTTTTTTTTGAAGTTGGGAAAGAAAAAAAAAAAATAATCAGCTTTTTACCAATACTGAATACGGGGGAGGGAGGGGAGGCTCTTGTGTACCATTGTACTTAGTTTAAATAGTGAAGAAAAGTTAGGTGTGGGATTGTAATAGTGCTGACATTCCGCGGTGGCAGGACTTCCAAGTGTTTCCTAAGGCTTTCTGCTGCAGAGAGACTCGAACAAAAGGAGAATGCCTCTGTTAAATGTTTTTATAAAACTGCTCCATCAGGTCTGTACTTAAGCTATATTTTCTAAAGCCTAATCATCCTTTTAATATGCTGCATATAAATTATCAGCATGGTTGCACTTTCTCAGTAATAATGTATGCCCTACAATTGGCTCGTGGCGAGGACTTTTAGTTTTGTAACAAAACAGTACTTCGGGCAGAAGGTAATATTTATATAGGTACCTCAAGGAAAAAAAAAAAAAAAAAGAGCCTGAATATGCTGCATTTTGTTCCTTTAACATTTTTCATGTAGCATTTGTTTGCTTTCGTTGTTTGTAGTAGACGACCAGCTACCTGTTTTGCTTTGGGGGACCCCAGGAGCGTTGTGTTTTCTGTTCCGCCTGTAGGATGTAGCGTCCTGCCTCGGTTTCGCGCAGTAGCTCGGGATGGGGTTTGCCCTGCATCGCATATGCAACGGGGAGGGGGGGACCACGAGGACATTATTGGCTTTGCGTCGGCTTCGGGAAAAGGATACTGTGTTCCTGAGACAGACAATAGATGTTCTGAATGGCGAATTTGTTGTGTACCACTTTGCTGACTCTCAAAAATGAACGCGGAGCAGCTCACTAATGAGGGAAGCCCGGCAGCCTGAGTTTGCCCTGCTGGTCCACGTTCTGAGGGGGCTCGGCCGTGCAACCCAACCTCTGGCTTTTGGGGAGAGCTGCTCCCCGCGGGGTGCCCTGCTCCTGAGTTCAGCCCGCCGACTGCTGCGGCCGCATCTTCTGCCTCTTCGTTTCCAACAGAAAGATGTGCAGAGGTGGGCAAATTTGGTAGAGAGCTATTGAAGGAAGGAAGCTGCAGAGGCTGCGAAGGTGAGCGTTTATTGTCGTGTTCTTAAGCTTAGGTGGGTCCTTTTCCAAGTTTTGTTTGACAGCTTGCAAGGTAAAATAGTTTGCACTACTTTTGCAATAAACTCATGAAAAACCTGACAGTTTCTGTTTTGGTTTCTTACTGTATATATATAACTAATACTAAAGATTTAGCATAGTGTTTCTCACCTCAAAACATTAAGACTCGTAACAAGCTCAGAATGCTGTAATTCCTGACAACATAATGATGTGAATGATATTTTATAAAGTTATTTTGTATGGTGTCCATTTTGTTTTGCCTCATAGTATGTCAATAAAATAAAACTCCTCATCTTTACAACTTTGTGTGATGTCTTTTTATTGAACTTTTAATCCCTAACCAGCAGTCGCTTCACTCTGTGCCTCAGAAGCTGTCGTTCCGAGTCCGGGTGCCAGATTCAACACTGTATGGAAGCAGAGATCCTCATACTGCACCACACTGCGCCCTCTCCAGTTGTAACCCCGTATTTAGTGAGATGAGGATGTCTGTGTTGCCCAAGAACCGCGAAGGGCTGCTGGTCCCAGTGCTGGATACTCTCTGGATGTGTTTCAGATGTTTCTGTGGGCGCTCCTCTGCTTGTGTTGAACGCTTCTGGAAGTCATTATGGACTGCTTACATCCCGAAATGAAGGACTGAAGGTTGCTGCTTTGGAAACCCGTTGCCTGAAGGTCCTACTTTTCGGTTGGTTCTGACTTCATACCTCCAGCACCCAGGTCTTAAATGAAGGAAGTTCTTCATGGTTACAGCGAATATCAAGGTGGGGGTAGCAGAGAGCCACTGAGTCCCAGCTGAGAGCCCAGCCCTGCTGACAGACTCATTCAATAGCAGGAAACGCAGCTGTCCTTCCTACCCGAGTTCCCTTGGTTTAGAAATGCTACTTGGAAGCAAGGCTCACAGGGAACAGCAAAATGGGCATCAAGTCCAGGCAGATGAAGGCTGTTGTTGGTTGTGTCAAGCTGGCAGCTCTGAAGTCCCCAGCGAGGTCTCTAGTTGAATTAATCTCAAGTTCAAGCTCTGGTGGCGTTGCTCATCGACAGAGCTTGTTCATCAGCCCACAGGGTACTTGCAAGTACAGTGATTTATACTTGGTGACCACAGTCCTTTTGGCATTTTTGCAAGCTGAGGAAGATGGGAGCTTCACTGCCTTTGAGCAGCTTGGGTGTGCTGGGGGAGGATGCTGCGTGCTAGTATTGCAGAAAGGAAAAGAAAAATATGGACGTAATAGTGCTCATTCTGGGAAGCTTCCATCCCCTGGCACGTGTTCTGCTGTCCAAAATCTCTCAACACTTCAGACAGACTGAGATACCCCGATTCTCCTAAATGTGACTGATACTGTCCCTTGGAACCCCTGCATGGCGCCATGGTGGGTAACGGGGTCAGCTCCACAGAACTGGTGAAGGAAAGTCAGCTCAGGTAGCGCTGTGATGACTCAACCAAGAGGTGACTGCTCTGGGATGCTCTGCTGTGACTGTACAACACAACCCTCTGTTGTGGTGGACAGCAGCTCTTTAGTCCTGTGCTGTTTCACCCCGTTACCCGATACCTTTGTTTATGCTACAGATTTATCGTTCAGCTCACATCTAGAGGGAAAGAAGCTGCTTCTGCTCCCCCAAAGCTGGCAAGTATTGGACACACACCAAGCGCTGAGCAACTCTCTTGGGAACTTCTCAAGGGGTAAAACATCACGCAGCGCTCACCGCGGCCTTCGTGATGCAATACTGCGTTCTATCACAAGCTGAAGCTGGAAAAAAATCCAAAACAAAACACTGCAGGAAGCTTCTGTCACTTTTTTCCTAAAAATATTTATTGTAAAAAGTTGCATATAAAGTGGTAAACGGGACAGTTATAGTAAAAAAAAAATAATTCAGCAATGCAGCTCTTTCACTTGAGTGGTAAAGGGTTGTTCGTTCCCCACAATCCACGTTTAACAGACTTCAAACACCACGCGCTTCATCAGAGCACTGTGGACAAACTGCAGGCACACAGAGCTACAGAGAAAGGTTCTCGGACATATTTACATCATCATCTATCACACCTACGTTCCATCACCACGGCTGCTGAACGGCCCTCATCCTCTGCCCGGTTTCTGTGCGGATGCGCCAGTTCAGGCTGCGGTACAGCAACTGCTTTATTTATTTATTACAGCACAACAGAACACTTATAAACATGGGCTTGGTCCGCTGCTAACGCCCCGCCCCTGCTGCAGAAAACTGGGGAAGGGTTGGATCACTTTACTGGCTCCCACCACAGAGGAGAAGAGCAGGGGTAGCAGATCCTGTGTGAAAACCTTCCCCTCACCTGAGAAACACAAACTGGGGAAGAGCTCCCTTTAAATGAGTGAAAGAGCTTTCGGACTGAGAGCTGCCTGTGAGGAAGTGGTAACGATTGTCTGGAGGAGTCGTTTTCAATCGTCTGAGCACAAAGTTCTGCCGTCACATTTACGTTATTGCTTCTCTCGCCACCACGTTTCTGAGGGAAGAATTCCATTCTTCGGGAAGTACACAGTTCGATTTTTAAGCTTCTTAAAGCAAAAGCAGATGGCTCAGTGTATAAATATATCCAGCATCTGGATTCTCAGTCACAAAAATAACATCCTTTATACAACAGAAAACGGAGCAACTAAAAAGTAGCTCTCCATCAGCCTTAAGATCCAACAGCTTCGTCCACAGCTTCGTCGTCATCCTCTTCATCATCGTCCTCTTCATCACATTCTCCCAACTCTCCATCTCGCTTCTCTTTTTCAAGCATTTTTAGGTATTTGCTAGCTAGGATTTTCTTTGGCAAGATATCTGGAAGGGAGAATGGCTTCTTTTAGTCAGTTTAAGTACACTGCCTCACCCGTAACACTGCATACAGTCACAGAACCATCAGCACTTGGAAGGGACTGAATACCATCACACAAAACTGAGTACCATTATTTTAATTAATAACCAACTGAGTGGGTCTGATGTACAGAGGCATCATAGGTATATATATCCTTCTTAGCTTTAATTACAGGTAACGTGATTTGTTTGATGTTAAATGGAACGCTCAGTAGCTCTGACAAATTCAATGGGACAGCTATCTTCTTTGTGTCCTGTAGAACCTTGATTTCTATATCCAGGTAGGATGCTCATTCAGGGCAGTAGCGATGGCTCTGGCACAAGGCAAAACAAGGAGCCCTGAGAACGACCAGGCTACAGATATGGCTTGTGTTGTTAGAGACCTTAAAGCCAACCTAGTTCCAGCCCCCTGCCATAGGCAGGGTTGCCACCCACCAGATCAGGCTGCCCAGGGCCCCATCCAGCCTGGCCTTGGACCTCTCCAGGAACAGGGCATCCACACCTTCTCTGGGCAGCCTGTTCCTGTGCCTCACCACCTTCTCAGTAAAAAAATAACAAATAAAAAAAAAAACAATGCTCCTAATATCTAATTTACATCTCCCCTCTTTTACTTTAAAACCATTCCCCCTTGTTCTACAGCTATCAGACCACATAAAAAGTCAGTCACCCTCCTGCTTATAAGCTCCCTTCAAGTACTGGAAGGCTGCATTGAGGTCTCTCTAGGGCTTTCTCTTTTCCAAGCTAAACAAGCCCAACTCCTTTTCTCTGTAAGAAGAGAGTGCTCCAGCCCTTTGACCATCTTTGTGGCTCTCCTGCAGGCCTGCTCCAACAGCTCAGTGCTGTCATTTAAACACATATGCGAATCCGGAGAAGTTTGCTCCTTTTTATTTACGTGGCCATGAGTTCTCCTAAGGGATAACAAAGAAAAGCTCTGCAACATCAGAATGTTACACGAATCGTGGAATGGTTTGGGTTGGAAGGGACATTCGGGATCATCTATTTCCAATTCCCCTGCTATATGCAGGGCCACCTCCCTCTAGAGCAGGTTGCTCACAGACCCATCCAGCCGGGCCTTGAATGCTTCCAGGGAGGGGACATCCACAACCTGTTCCAGTGTCTTAGCAGCCTGAGCCTCTTCACAGGGTGCCTGGATTTAGCATGCTGACAAAGAAGACGCTGAATGACAGGGAGCACTGAGGAACTTTTCAGGGCAACAGTTCATCCTGACCACCCCCAACTCTGTCATAAAACCTTCAGCGGTACGGTTTTTCTTCTCCATGTATATATAATGGGAGAAGAATGTCCAGCAGGAGAGCTGTGAATTCAACGAAATCAAAGCCTCACCTCCAAAAGTACACACAAGATTCCCACAGCTCTTTAGTTACCTGCAAGGAACTGAAAGGTTTCACACTCCTCTGCAGTGTGCGACAGGTCGCTGTACGTGAGGGCGTTCTTCTCCTTGCCTCTGCCGTGCTTGTAGGAGTACGAAGCCAAATACTGAACGAAAAGCTCCTAAAAGGCGAAGCAAACAACACCGATTCGGACGTACAGCCGGCAGCTTAACCCCCAATGAAAGACGCAAACCCCGCATTCAGCCGCACGCGTCCAGACCCGGCGGCACCGAGCGAAGAGCCCGCCCGGGCGGTGGGGGGAGGGGAGGCAGTACCGTGGCCTTGGCGGTGAGGAACAGCGCGTCCTGGTTGATGCTGGAGACCTCGGGCGAGCTCTTCATGATGACGCGGATGCGCGACAGGGGCAGTGACACCAGCCGGTTCTCTCCGCCGCTCAGCCTGGCCGCCATTTTACCCCCCCCCCTCCCCTCCCAACCTCGGAGCGGCCACGGCCTTTCACCCCTCATCCCGGCGACAAAAGGGCGGCCGCCGCCGCACGGCCGTCTGGGAACCGTAGTCCGCGGCCGCCAGAGGGACCCCGCGCGGCGGCTGAGGGAGGGGCCGGGAGGACTACGGATCCCGTGGAGCACCGCGCCCGCCGCTGCTGCGCCGGCGGGAGGAAGTGTGGATCTGGCGGCCCTGCGGAGGGATCACGCAGTCACAGAATGGCTCGGGTTGGAAGGGAACCCCGAGGGTCCTCATTTCCAACCCCCCCCCCCCCCCCCCGCCACAGGGCACCAAGCTCCTGATGTGGTACCAGAGCAGCTCGCCCCGCGCTCCACCCAACCTGGTGTGGGACACCTCCAAGGGATGGGGCACCCACAGCCCCTCTGGGCAGCCTGTGCCAGCACCTCTCTGTGGAAAGCATCCCCCTGACATCTCATCTAAACCTTCCCTCCTGGAGCTTAACAACATTCTCCCTTATCCTATCGCTATCACCCGAATACAAGGTTGATTTTAAACACTGGAAGGTCCCCTCGCAGCCTTCTCCCGGCTGGACAAGCCCAGGTCCTTCTCTGCAGGGCTCTGGATGGGCTGGATTGATCAGCTGAGGCCAACTGTGTGAGCTTTAACAGGATTAAGTGCCCGGTCCTTCACATTGGTCACAACGACCGCGTGCAACACTCCTCCCAGGTAGCTAGCAGCACCATGAACCTTCACGGCTTGAAGTTGTGCTGGATAGGCTCAGGTTAGATATCAGAAGCAATTTCTTCTCTGAAAGAGTGGTCAAGCAATGGGAACAGACTGCTCTGGGAAGTGGTGAAGTCATTGTCCTTGAAGGTGCCCTAGAACCATGGAGATGTGGCGCTGATGGCCATGTTAGGCACGGTATAGTGGGCTGACAGTTGGACTTGATCTCAGTGGTCATTTCTGACCTGAATGATTCAATGAGTCTATGATTTGATTCCAGTACCATTACAGCCAGGAGTCGGTGTGTGCCTGCCTGCTAAGAGCTGCTCTGCTCACACCAGGAGTCGTTTAGCACTCGCTAATGGCTTTAATCAGGAATTTACTGTGCGCTTTACAAACAGAATGCTTTTCATTCGTGTTGGAGAATGTTCATTGTCTTTGGGTCCAACATCTCTGTATTTGGAGACGACTTCGACAGTTCAGTACCGACAATCAAAACCTCCTGGACTGCATAATTCGAGATTACAACACTGGTGAAACCACTCCGCAGATTACATCTGAAGTGAAGCCTTCTGTACAATGACAGTGTATGCGTATGGATCAGGCTCAGTTTGTTTGATCCCTGTAGTCTTGTGACACCTTGTGGAAACAGCCGTCATTACTACGACAGTGAGATGCACGCATTTAAGCAACTTCTGTTCTGAGTCGGTCTCCACCACTTGGAATTAACTCATCCTGGAGGATCTCGGGGGACTGAGCAGCTTAATGGCAGTGTCACAGCTCTGGACTGTCACGTTTTCAGAGCCACAACCCAAATTATCTCCTAGAAACAATAAAATATTAACCATTCCAATTTACGTTCAGTAATAACTATCTTTATTTATTTATTTATTTAGTCTCACAAGGAAGAATTGAAACAACAAAATACTGCAGAGCTGAACTAGAACAACAGAATATTTTGAGTTGGAAGGGACTCACAAGGACATCACTGAATTCAGCTGTGTCAAAAAGTGCCTCTCCAGGCAATGCTATGGAGTAGAGTTGTAACTAATGACCACTGGCAATATTAGAGACTGAAACTTTAGTGTGCTTCTGTATCGCTGATATCACAACCAAATACAGTTTCTCGTGACATCCAAACAACAAAAACATGGCTTGTTTGATGATCTGTCGTGATAAACAGACGAACACCTGGGCCAAACTGCTCCAGGGGCATGGTCTGGCAGCAGGTTTCTCTTCCGTGGGGAGAAACAGTAGCCTGTTGGACAAGCTGGTGGCAGCTATGACTGCATGTCTGCTCTCCTTTGTCACTATGGAGTAGGAACAAACTACTGAAGTCAGGAAAAGATTATAGGAGATGTTTATTTCCAGTGTTCAGTAAGCGGATATTTATATACATGTTTATATCTACATACATGAGGTGAAATAGAAGCAGAGTATGGTTGCTGAGCGTTGACTTCTGTCTCTCCTTATAGCCAGTAGATCGCTGGTGAGCAAATAAGTTTTCAGTATGTCCCTTGTGTTTTCATCTGTAATGCATCTGTATCATGCACCCAGCTGACGGCTCCGTGTCTTCTTCTGTGACCTGTCAAGGAGAAATGTGTCCTTACCAAGTTAATAAAACAATTCACCTCCTAAAAGGGGCTAAGAGCATTCACTTATCTACATTTATATTTAATATTTGTGTGTTGGGGGAAGGTTTGTGATCCAAGTGACCCTTCCCAGGCTCTGTAATCTTTCCCCAGCAATGCACTTGTAACAAGGTCTCCCTATTGTGATCTTAAGACGGATCTCAATTGTCAGCTCTAAGCTCTTAATTTTTATCTCTCTTGTTTGTGTAGAAACTTATTTTAAAACTGTCTGATATAGGAAGTCTGAAGACTTAAAACTTTCTGAATGAACAGGTAGCGCAAGTCATTTTCTCCAGTCGTATTTTTGGGGAGGCTGCCCCACACCCGTTAATTGTCGGTTAATCGATAAGACTGCCATCTTCCTTGGGGAGGAAAAGGAACCGAGGGTGTCAAACGTTGACAGCCAGCTGAACATGAGGCAGCAGTGTGCCCAGGTGGTCAAGAAAGCCAATGGCATCCTGATTCGGACCAGAAATAGCGCAACCAGAACGAGCACGGAGGTGATCAGCACAGATGAGGCTGTGCCTCTAATAACTCTTTCCCAGGTTTGGGCCCCTCAATCCAAGAAAAGAATCCTGCGGCGTGAGCGACATCACTCAGTGAACGGGTGAGGAGGAAAAACCCCTCCCAGCGCTTTCCCTTCCCTCAGCCGCTTCTTCCCGCTCCCGCCGCCAAGGGCCGAAAGCGCGGTCCCCCACAGCGTTCCCGCGCATGCGCCGCCCCGCGGGCGCCCATTGCCGTCAGTTCCGCCGCCCGCCCCGCGCGTCCGGCGGCGGCAGCAGCAGGAGGGGGGCGGCTCCGGTCCCGGCTGTGAGTGCGCCCCTCCGCGCCTCTCTCCCCTCAGCAACCCCCCCCCCGGGACGGCTCACGCCGCCCCCTCAGCCCCTTTCCTTCACGGGGTGCGGGGTGGGAATGTGCTTGTTGATGTCAGAACGGGCTTCCTTCCAGCTTCCTTCCTTGTTCGTGTGGCGCCGGCTGAAATGCAGCAGCACGGGGCTCGGGCTGTGCCCGTCTCTGTATGGCACGGCCGCAGAAATGCACTTTGGGATAGCTCGGGCGGGGGTGGGAGTCCCATATACTGAAATCCCAAGGTATTTTATGGTCCTCCTGCTGAGCTTTGAGGAAATAGCCGCTTTATTCTCAGTAAATCAGTACTGTGAGCCTGGTTTTCGTGGTCCTTAGCACTGATGGCTGTTGAGGTTTGGCCGCTGCTGTAGGTTGGCAGCCCACGTCCCACCCCAACACAGGGCCCTCAACGTGTGTCGTGGGGACTCACTGCACAGCCCGGGGCTCAGGGTTCAGCCGTTGCCCCATGTGCTGCGTTGGCTTACCTTGCTTGATCTGGTTGTAAAAAACAAACAAACAAACAAACAAACAAATGTGCAGGTGTTTTTTTGGAGGCAGTTCAAAGCAGCACTGCGTCTGGGCTGGATGGAGCTCTGCACGCCCTGATGTAGCTGTAGGTGTTCGTGGCAGGGCAGTTGGAGCAGATCACCTTTAAAGGTCCCCTTCCGATTCAGTCAGTTGATTTTTGTGACGAAGTCCCGGCTTGATTCAGCGTCGCGTATGCTTCTGGGTGTTAAATACTATGCATTTATCTCTTGCTAGTCTGCCGTTGGTGCAAAATGAGTGTTCCTGACTACATGCAGTGCGCCGAGGATCATCAGACTCTGCTGGTCGTGGTCCAGCCCATCGGCATTGTACCAGAAGAGAGTTTTTACAGGATCTACAGGCGGATTTCGGCCGTGAGCCAGGTCAACGTGCGCGACTCTCAGCGCGTGCTGTACATTCGCTATAGGCACCACTATCCCCCGGAGAACAACGAATGGGGGGATTTTCAGACGCACCGCAAAGTCGTGGGGCTGATAACGATAACAGACTGTTCTTCTGCCAAGGACTGGCCTCAGACGTTTGAAAAATTCCATCTTCAGAAGGAAATGTACAGCTCTACGCTCTACGATTCCCGCCTTTTTGTCTTCGGACTTCAAGGAGAGATTGCAGAGCAGCCCCGCACAGATGTGGCGTTTTACCCCAGTTACGACGAATGTGAAACCGTGGAGAAAAGAATAGAAGACTTCATCGAATCCCTCTTCATTGTGTTGGAGTCCAAGCGGCTTGACAGAGCCACTGACAAGTCTGGAGACAAGATCCCGCTGCTCTGCGTTCCTTTTGAGAAGAAGGATTTTGTAGGGCTGGACACAGACAGTAGGTAAGCTGCTAGAAAAGACAGAGCGTACTTTGTTACAGTAAATGTCGTGCTGCCCTTCTTGTATGCATCTGCTGCTGTTTAAGAGAACTTAATTTCCGTGGTCTGTCTGACTGTATTCGATATTTTGAGTTTGAGTGTGCGTTTAAATACTTAGTTCAGATGTCGCAGGAGAGGTTTGACAGATTCCACTGCAGTGAGAGTTTTTGAGGAAGGACTCAGGGTTTGTAGAGAAACAGCGTTATTAAAGAAATTCAATTTACATCAGTTAACATAATGTTACATCTCTTTATTTCGGTGTCTTAAGTGTCTTTCCGTGTCTGTTGTTTTCATTTCATTATTTGGTAGGTTTCACCCATCATGTTCTGCTGTTGTTACCATCACAGTTGTAGCCTTTGTTCAGCCTGTGTTAAAGTTTTTGTTCTCCTCCTCTCGCATCCTCCCTCGATCATTTGCTCACTCAGCTTTCAGATGCGTGCACTGCATAGTTTTGCTTTTAGGCCTTTTGCCTGCAGGGAGGTGCAGAGTTTGTTTGGCTCCGCTACTTGAAGTCATGACCACGTCTCTCCCTTTGGTCTCAGAGAAGAGAGAAGTCTGCACGTCTTGTCAGAAAGTAACACGCATCCATCTCGAAGGACCAGCAGCACCTTTCTCCTCTGCCCCAGGGTCTCTTGCTGGTGTGCAGCTGAACTTGCTCTGGCTTGCTAGCCCATGTTGTCCCCTACAGTAGCTGCTCTATGGGCGTTCTGCTTAGAGACGCAGAATCATAGAGTGGTTGGGCTTTAAGATCACGTAGTTCCAACCCCTCTGCTATCGGCAGGGCCAGCTCCCTCTAGCCGAGGTTGCTCACAGCCCCATCCAACCCGGCTTGGAATGCTTCCCGGGAGGGGGCATCCACAACCTCTGTGTGCATCCTGTTCCAGTGTCTCAGCACCCTGAGCCTCACAGTATAGGATTTTTTAGAATCTTTTTTAGAATCTTGGCTTCCATTACGATGCATTTTGAGTGAATGTGATAACTTCATCACCCAGATTTTGTGTTCCAGTTTACCTAACGCCTCTGCCTTAGTCTCAGTGTTAATTATGTTGTGATTGTGTCCTCTAAACAGTTTTCTATTAAGTCTGAATCCACGGACATACCTCAGTTAATGCTTGATGTACTTAACTGCTCAGAGAAAATAAATATTCTGAACTTTTTTAGCTTTTGTTTTGCTGTAGAGTTGCAACGTCTGTTTTAAGAGCTGGGAAAGAGTTGTCCTTCACAGAGAGAGAAGTAAATGTGCAAAGTGTGAGCTTCCCTGCTCAGGTACCTCTCACAGAGCACAGTGTTTTCTGGCTTCTATGTTCTATGTAGCAGAAATTCAGGCCTGTGAAGTGGGTTGAACTACGTTCTAAATTCAACCTTCCAGCCTAAGTCTTCAGAAGGGAAATGCTAGGTTATTTATCATTTCTTGGGTTAAAATGGAATGCTGTAATCGTAACACGTTCTGTTTAGCAGCAGCAGGTTCCCCAAGGAAGGGGAACGTACATGCAGGAGATGCAGGGTTAGCAAGGACCTCCTTCAGCTGAGTCCAGTTTGTGTCTTTGCAAGATGCTACGCTGTGTAAGTCTGTGCAGTGAGGAACAGAGGTTGTCCAAATGCATGGGCTGCACGTGAAAATAATAGGCAAGCAAAGGAAACAGCTTCTCCTTGGGAAGGGGGTTAGGTATGTACTGAGAGAAACTATGTTAAGAACTTACATATGCATGATCACGTGACCTGAAGATTAATTAGAGGTACCCAACTTATAAAATCTCTTTTCTTCAGCCATTTACTGTCAACTGTTTATGCTCAAAGCTGGATAGATAGGATCGATGCTCAGTGGGTAAGACTAATGTTCATACCAAGGAGTGATATTTGCCACTGAATTTCATGATCAGTGAGAGCACGGTCAGTGTCTTTTAGGTGCAGTCTGTACATCAGGAACGTGGATTTCAAGTAAAAAGAAAAGTGGAGCATGATTTGAAAAGAACACGGTTATTTCAGCTGATAGAAAACTGTTTATATGGAAAGTAGCAGGATTAAGTGCTAAGAAGTCGTTGAGGAAGGATGTTTTTTTTCCATCAGTTCCTGTTTTAGGATCTTTTTTATGCTGGTAAGGGATCCCTTTAATGCTACAGAGAGGTGAGAAGGTAGGGCTCTGTTACCAGCTGCGTGTTTGCACTGTGTAGATGGGATTTGCTTACTGATTTGTCAGACTTTGTGATGTCTCAGTATGTGTATGTGGCTGTTTATTTTATTTCTGTTCTGTCTTTCTAATTTTTGTTCTGTTCCTTTCTTTTCCTCCCTCTCTCATACTGCCCTGTGAGTTTGTTGTTGGGTCTAAAAAGGTAGGCTGCCATTGCGTACATTTAAAAAGCAGTTAGCTTCCTTCCATACACTGCCTTTCCACTCTGCCTTCATCGCATCGTTCAGTGTCGCTTTTTTTCTCTTTTCTTTTCCACCACACACACAAGTAGTTGCTGCCTGGAGCCTTACTACTGTCGTTGACCCTTTTTTGGTGCATCTGGCAATTACCTTTGGCAGCACTGCTGATTTTTCTTTCTGTAGGGCACACGTGGTATGCTTAGGCGGCTGCTCGCCTCTAGAGCTCGCTTTTATTGTTTAAACTCCAAAACCATGAAGCTGTGGCTGCCTGTCTTTGGTTTCCAAACTCGGACTTTCTGGCAGCTGATGAAGTGCTGCTGTACTTTCGGTCAGAATGGTGTTACGATCGGCGCTGTCTGTAGTCGTGCATGCTGACTGGAATCGGCCGAACTGGATGGGGGTTTCTGTTGAAGCATTCTGCATGAGTTTCACAAGTTCATTTTGCATGTTTCTTGTTTTTAAATGCAGACGTTTTGACGTATTCAGGGTTCAGAAAGTCCTTCAAACTCGTTACTGGGTGGTTAGTAGCAAAAAGAAATTCTGTCTCGAAACATAATACCGTTAGTCTGATTTTTTTCTACAGAAATTGTCCTGGTATCCTAGAATGGGGACAGAGGGGGAAAGCATATATCCTATGTGGGAAATGGGGTAGAAATGGATACTTTCTGGTTCCCAGACCAGGTTTATGGTCCTCCACTTCCAGGCAGTAGTCGTTGCTGCTGGTAGTGATGGCCGCTGTTATTTTGAAGAGTGTGTGTGAAGTAGCAGATGAACACAAGCAAGATACTTCAGAGGATGAGACTGGAAACTCCTTCTGTAGTTGGCTGTGTTTAGAGGTGCTGCAGGTGGGTTTGGGTTGCTGGTATTTTCCACGTGTGGTCCTGTATCACAGGACATGACGTCCTTTGAGGGCAGTGCTGAGTGCATCGCCCTCTCTGGAAAGGCTTTTTATGATGTCATGGTGTGAGACATGGGAATGGCTTTGCTAAGGCTCTGTCTTAAGTGATCTTCTCAACAGAAGAGGAACTTCAGTGCTCTTAGCAGCGGGGTGTGACAAGGACCTGATGGAGAGGAAGTAGCCATCGCTGCGTGTGAACTTCCTGCCATCAAACAGGGCTAAGCTGTAAAGAACCAGAATAATTCACTGATGCTTTAACGAAAGGGAAGCTAGAGAGGAGGTATCTATATACGCTTCTTGCTTTCAGCTTTGTGGCCTGATCCTTCAGGTAAAGCTGTGAAGCAAAGCCAGCTAACCACTTTGTAATTTTACGCTGAGATAAGCGTGCCTGTTTATTTTTTCCCATTGAATTTGCAACCCGTATGAGCTGAAGAAACTGTCCCTCACTTCTTCATTGGTGAGGTGGTGGAGTCTCCTTCTCTGGAGACGTTCAAGACCTGCCTGGACACCTACCTGTGCACCCTGGGCTAGGGAGCTGCTTTGGCAGGGGGTTGGACTCTACGATCTCTGGAGGTCCCTTCCAATCTCTGCAATGCTGTGCTCATATTTAGGAGCTTACGAGTGAATCTGATCTGAATAATTAGAAGTAAAATTTTTCATCACCAGGAATAAATTGATCTTCTTGTTCATAAACAGAAATAGCTCCTAAAGGAGAGAGATTTTGAATAAGCAGTGCTTGTTGGTGTCCAGGTTGTGCTGTCATGTGTAACTACGTGCACAAAGTTTTGGCAAAATGAGGTATTGGATGGGAAGAGCCGTTGGTGAGGCAACTGGCACTGTCCCTTCTGTTTTTGCTGTATGACTCATATTTACAGTCTTAATATATAATCTGGGAAATCTGGAGGAAACAAACTTGAAAACTACAGTTTTGATAGAATAAGAAATATCGCTTGTCCGTAAATCTACAGATTACTTGAAAATGTAGGGCAAAATGAAATTGAGATGTGAGAGTATTTGAAAGGAATTAGAACTATTTCCTCCCCTGTTCTGGGAAGTATTGCACTGAAGAAAAGCACCTCCTCAAGTCTCTTTAATTACATAATGATGACATTTCCCCGTGTACTCTGGAGTATAAAAGTTCAGTGTGCCGTAAAATGCACGTTCCCTGCTTTTGAAATGGCTGAATTAGCTTCCAGTGCGCTGGGTAGTGACAGGTAGAGCTGTTACAAACTAGGAACGCAAACCCACGACAGTCTGACGTGGTCCTGTGTGTTTCTGGAAGCCCAAGTTATCCAGATTGTTTGGAGAGCCTCCTGTCATGTGAGAAAGAATGACATCGACAGCAGTTCTGTCAATTAAAACTTCATTCTCAGATGCCTTCCTTGTGTTTCAATCTGCCCAAAGAAAAAGGCTTTTTTTTCTTGATGTGAATTTAGGAACATAAAATATCTACGCACGTATTTCTAGGTTCATGTACTCAGAAGTCAGGAAGGATACTCGACTGGAGAGGTGTAAATGAATGAGTACGTTACCTGGGCTGATGTCATGTTTTCAGTCAGACTGCACCGGTGTTGTCTGATTTGGGGAAAGGAAGGAAATTGTCTTGCTGATGCTGGTTCAGATTTTATTTGAATAAATGAAAAAAGAGTAGCAAGAGAAACTCTGTCAGACCTTGCCTGAAGTGGCAGTGGCCGTACTGAGTCTGTTAAATGTGGAATAGGGTGAAAATGGAGAGGAACTAAAGGCTTAATTGTTCTGCTAATCACTGCTTCAATGTGTCCTTTTCTTCATCAAGCATAATGCTTCTAAAAAGATAGTGTTTCTTTCCAAGTGCAGGCAAGGCATCCAACTATATGCAGATAAATGCTGCGTAGCCTAAATATGCAACGCATTCTTCTTCTCAGTGTCTCCTCCAAACGCTGGTTCTTTTACTTCTGCATATTAAGTTGCTTAGAATTCACACTGGATGTTTGCTCAGAGAAAGTACAGTAACGTCGATCTGTTACTAAAGAAAGTTGGCTTTAGGTGTTTATTACCTCGGATAGTTCCTTGGAAATGACTTTCTGTTGTGTCTTCTTTTGCAGGCACTACAAGAAACGTTGTCAGGGCCGGATGCGGAAACATGTGGGCGACCTGTGCTTACAAGCTGGGATGTTACAAGATTCCTTGGTGCACTATCACATGGCAGTGGAACTTCTGCGGTCTGTAAATGACTTCCTGTGGCTCGGGGGTAGGTTTAATAAATTGCTAAAATCAAGCAAACAGAACTGTTGGGTGTTTGCTGTTCCGAGTCACCGTCTTGCTCTTCATGTGCTTGGAAATGGCTTCCAGAAGGGTGTCTTAAAGCCTTGCTGGAAAGCCGAGTCCGTTAGACTTCCTGAGTGCTTTGTAGAGCCTTGGTACCTCCTTCCTGGTGATGGGTCTGATGTTTCCCTTTGTGCAGTCGTTACAAGGCTCCCCCTGTTCAGCCTGTAAGGAAGTAGCCTCACAGTAACATTGGCCAGCTCCCTGCATCCTAACTGGTTTTGTGGATCTGTGGCTACTTGGGTTGAGTACTTTGGATGCCTGTCTTCTTCTGCTGTGGATAGGACTTACTCCTGCAGTTCTGGAGTGCTCGGGAAGCCTGAGGGGAAACGTTACCAGTGAGAACAGAGACAAAAAGGACATGTGGACTATCTCAGCCTGTGTCTCCAAATGAAGCATACCTGGTATTCATGCTAGTAGTCACTTCTGTGTGATACTTAACTTCTTGAAAGTACCTTTACTAATCTGCTGATTTTTTTTTTTTTTCTTTTCTGTCTAGCTGCTCTTGAGGGGTTATGTTCTGCATCAGTCATCTATCATTACCCTGGTGGGACTGGAGGTAAAGTTGGATCTCGTAGGGCACAAGGAGGTTCTGTTTCTGCTGAGGCAGGCAACAGGCACAGACCAGGTAAGAAAGGAATTTGACTTCTGTTCCAATCACTGGGACTCAGAGCCCCATTCCTGCTGTTGGTGCTCACACCGATACAAGCTCCCCTTATGTATATGGCTTTCCATGTTTGTTCCTCCTTAAACTCCCTCCTTTTCCCTCCCATTGGTTAATCTGCTATGCATCCATAAGAAGCCTTCCACAATCCCAAGATGCTGTTATGATCCGTGTGATGGTAGGCAGTAACATCCCTCAGTCTGTTAGGGTGATTTGGAGAGCAGCCTGTGGAACTCATCATGAGGGTGGAGCTCTTGGACAGCTCTCCTGGCTCTGGTTGGATTGCTGGGACTCATTGTTTCTCAGCACTCTGTTGTGATTGTGCAGATGTGCACCAGAGTCAGAATGACTTCCTAAGAAAGAGCTCCACCCATCTTTATTCACCTACAAATCACAATCCAGGAAACATTAGCATTGTATTATCTGTAGTACATACCATATATACTGACACCAGATGATGAACTAGATAGTAAAAATTACCTTATTTATGGAGAGAATACCAACTTTGGAGATCATAACTAGGGGTTAAAGTCTGTCCATTTGGTTCCATACCTGATAGTGCATTTTATAATGCCTATTTTATTTATTAATCTTCCTCCATTTTTCAACAAATATCTAACAGTATGTGAAGCTGTCTGTTCATTTCTAACGGGTACTCCTTGTTACTCAAGTAGGTAACAAATCAGAGCTAGCAGAATAATACATTTTGGGTCCTGAGGTTCCTGTTAGCACTAAGCAAACTCCTTAGTGTAGTCCTGCTTCAAAATTGTTTTAGGTTCATCACAGAATCACAGATTGTAGGGGTTGGAAGGGACCTCTGGAGGTCATCGAGTCCAACCCCAGTGCCAGAGCAGCTCCCTAGCCCAGGTTGCACAGGTAGGTGTCCAGGAGGGTCTTCTCAGAGGACTATAAAGAGAAACTGATTACAAGTGTTTTTGATTATCCATCCCAGATGAAAATATATTACTTACTGGGCCATTAGATACTGTTTTCTGTTTTTAGTTTTGAGGTGTGAAATTCTGAACTCTGTCTAGTCATACAGCGTTTGTTCTTGTGTCTTTTCCTTTTACAGTTCTCTGTAAGTTCAGTACTTTAAAAATCTTTGTGAACTACGCCCTTGTTGGTAGTCTGCTTTGGTAGAGGGATCAGATCGAATGCAGAAAGGATTCCCAAATTTTAGACAAATCAAAAGTTGGCATATGTGGAATAAGCTTTCAACTTATGCCTACTTTTAAGTGATGTAGATGTATTAGTTATCTTTACTGCTTACTGATGTGCCTGGAATTACACCTCTTCTTGTGCCTTTCCAGAACGGGGTTTCTTGGGACTATCTTATGCCCAGACTCAATCAAGAGAAGTGTTTTTGTTGTGAATCTCACAGGACACTGACAATTTGGCATTTTTCCATTAAAAACGCCAACGTTTGGCCTGGCTGCTCAAACAAACCGTTGTGTTTATCTGCTTTAAAACATGTCCAAAGCGTCTCTGGAGAGAGAAGCATTGATATTGGCTCTCCTTCTGTAATATAGTAAAGTGGTTTTTTTTTTTTTTTCCCTACTAAGCGGAATTGAAGTACTTTTAACATGTTATCTGGAAAGTGTTGTGTCCAGCAGAATATTGTCTGGTTGGGGTTGATGCATCCTGCAGCATTTTTTTTTGAAGCTGATAGGAATTGATCGTTCAGAAGAGAATGGTTGAATAACACAGAGTTTGAAGTACTTGCCCGAGGGAGGGAGAGGGACCCATGGAGCCTTGGCTTTTCCGTGGACACATTTTCTTCCTTGGTCATCACTTGGACTTGGACTGCAGTGCTGCGCTGGCTGTGAAAAGGGAGGTTGGACATTTTAAAGGAGTGTGACTTCACACGTCACAAGTTGACATCAAAGTACCTCATCTGGAGCTTACTGGATGTTTTTGCTTTACTTTGTTTGAAGTACCAGGCTCTCATCACTTGACCTCCCTACTTCTCCAAGCAGAATTAGGAAACATGAGTGGAGTTCAGGAGTATCCTCTTGATCTGGCCCTAAATCTCTACTACATTAATGTGGAGACGAAGTAAATTAATCGAACAGAGCTCCTGTCTTTCTCATAAAGCATCGTGTTAGACCGCTTAACCCTCAGTCTTAACTTCATTGCCGTGCTTAATCAAAGCTTAAGTCATCAAGGAGTTACACTTCTTGTTACCACAGGTTTTGTGCACGTCATGTCAGCTATGAGGATAGTCTGCCTTGTTGGCTTTACTCTATCAGAACACATGATGGTGTGAAATGAATGACAATCAGGAGGGTATTTAACAAAAAGAGATTTGACGTGTGGTGGCTGCTTGATACGTAATTGGTAGTCCTTCAGAATAGTGGTGATTCTCGTAGGTTTTATAATTTCATTCAAGCCTGATGATCGTTATAAAACACTGTAAGAGCTTATTTTGTTGGCTGTATCCAAGGCTGAAAAAGAATCATTTTTGTTCCTCCTTTTAGGGGCACAAGAAGTTCTCATTGATCCAGGTACATTATTTTCATGCATGTTTCCAAAGTATTTTCTATCTATGACTTGCATTTGTTTTGCGTTTGCCTAGATGGTTCCTTGCCACTTGCCCAAAGCAGCTCAGGTTCCTGATGCTTCAGGTTTCAGTTACAAACCTTGAATCATCATGAAGAAAGATTTTGCTGCTGGCTTCTGTAAAGCACCCAGAAGTTTTCATCTTCAGGTGCCTGTGGTGTGAATGGGCACAGGAGGAAGTACTGCAGTGACGGAGAATGTATAGTAATGAACGTACAGAAGGAGTGGGAATTGTCTTCACGGTGCTTTTATCTGCCTGTCGGGAGCTAGGCCCAGCTCTGAAGCAGGAGCATTTCTTTGCAGTTAGCCACCAGGAGAAATAAATTCCCTTGTAAATGTAGGCATGTAATCCTGGAGATTAAGCCCCATGTAAAGAGATACAGAGCGTTTCTAAACCTTTGATGTATGTTTCCAGTGTTATTATATTAACTCTGCAGTAAAATTGAGTTGTAGAAATAACATTTTCGTGCACTTAGTAATACCCCGGATTCCCTTGGCCTCTGTTTCAGATTCTTATCCCCTGTAAATATAAAGACTCTCTCCGTCTCCTTCTTTCTTTCATGTATCAGAAAAGCAATTTCTCACTATTTTGCTCGAGCCTCAGGAAATTAATAGATGTAATGTGGAAGGCTCAGATTTGGTGGCCTGCAGTTAGGCTGTAACACATGGCCTTCTGAGATTGGACATAAGGAAGGGAGACACAGAAACACTAGGTTGGAAAGGACCTACAAGATCATCCAGCCTAATCATCCTCCTAAAGGATTCCTTCTAAGTGATTGGAGGAGATCACCTTCTGATAATCACGTTAGGAAAAATAAACTTGCACCTTTTTTGTGTGTGTGCTTTAGAAATGCAGTCTGCAATTATAGCAGAGAAGGACTCAGTGAAAAAATGGCTCATACAGACACGGCCGTAATCTGATTTTAGCAATCCAGTGTTTTATTCATTGTCCGAATGCTCAAATAACTTTAAAAGAATGAGGTTTATTTTGTTCTCGCTTTGTTTTTATGTCCTGCTTACTGATTTATTTATCTATCTATTTATTTATTTACTGCACTTAAAACAGTGCAGGAAAACAGGAAAACAGAGGCAGTATTTTTTAGGTAGGGCAAATGTTCACTGTGTATGCTTTGGTCAAACCTGCAGCTTAGCCTAGGTCTTTTTTTTTTCTTCTTTTCTTAGATATTTAATACTTAATAAAAGCCCTTCTGCTCATTTCTTAACCCGTTCTCTTCTAGGTGCACTGACTTCAAATGGGATAAATGCAGATACCAGTGCTGAGATAGGACGTGCCAAGAACTGCCTCAGTCCTGAAGACATCATTGATAAATATAAGGAGGCCATTTCTTTTTATGGCAAGGTATTCCTTCTCACCTTTGAAACATCCCTGAAATTCTTGTAAATAACAAAGTGCTGTGGTTAGAGTTTCAGAAGATCTTGCTGAGCACGTGCTGTACAATTGTTAAGACATGATCATGGAACAAATGGGGACAATTTATGCTGCTGCACTGAGTGCAGTTGGGAAATCTCTGCTCTTTGGTCAGAGGTGATACCTGGAACAGCAGTGTGCTGAGGAGACTATTTACAGTGCCTCCTTACGCCTGGAGCTTTTGGATGAGTTGTCTTACAGTTTTAAAGCACTCTCAAGAACAAGTAGAACACGTTCGGAAGGCTTGTTAATTACTAGTTATATTTGCAGCCTTTCTTACATACATCAGCAAATGGATGCTTTCATGCCTTGTGTGAGCTGAATGCTCGTTTGCTTTCATGCCTGCTGGAATGATCTCCTGAGTTCAGGAGCTTCTGAGTGGGTTGCTGAGGATGGAAGTGGTTTTGTAAGAGGGTTTGGGGAGGTGCGTGGAGAGAGGTGGGGTCATGGAGGAAATGTGGAGGGCAAACAGGAATGAGGATTTGCAGACATCAAATAGTTTTCTCTACAGGAACTTTTTAGATTTTCATGCAGATGTTCAGAGTGGAAGACAGTAAGGTGACCTCGTGTCTGCTTTGATAATAGGGAAGAAAAAATTCATTTCTTGCTGTGATGAGTGGCTCAGTATCCTTGGCAAAACGAGACCTACATTTTATTGCGTTACCATGCAGTTATTTATCCTTGAATTCCTATTTTCATTTCGATTATACTTGGATTTTCAAAACTGTCTTCGAATGAAATGATGCAAGTGTGAGACATCATTCCCACGCTTGTCCTGAAGGGAAGTTCTCTGAAGGCAGCAGTGTCATTTGTTAATCCGTGAGTTGGTTTATGATTAGAAGCAGTGGGATGCAATAGTTTTGGGGGTCATTTCAGATAAATCTGTTTCTGTCAATGTAACAGAAATTCTCAAGTGTACGTTAGGCTTTTTATGTTAACGTGAGGTTAAGGATGTGATTTCTTTAGAAGGATCATTTGGTCAGGGTACACATATTTTGGTTATAGTAATACCCATTATGCTCTTAAAAAGTAAGGTGCTCTACAGCTTCACTTTCAAAAAACAAATCTGTCCCGTGGCTGTTCAGCACATACAGTTAGCTTCTGTCTGAGATCTACACATAGAATAACTGTGGCTGTAGTGCTGAGGTAGCAGCACTTCCTACACATTTTTCACGTTATCACTGAGCGTAAGAAACCTTCTCAGCATCACACGAAGGGGATTCACTCACCAATACTTCCTTCTTGCTGATATCTCAAATGCACAAGAAAGTAATCTATAACTGTGCTTTGGTGGTTGCTCTTGCATTTCGTTCTGGGCTTTAGTTCCCCCACTGAGTTCCAGACGTGATAAACACATGAGAAAAACTCAGAGTGGTTTGTGATCGATGCTGCTGTTACAACTAAAGATAAACTTGGTGCAGGAAAACTATAGTTCTGTTGCTGCAGTTTCCTGTGCTGTGTAATAAATGTTGCAGATCAGTTCCCGTTTAACTTGATGGAATCGTGGTGGTGAGGAAGAGCTTAAAACTGAGCTGTCAGACAACAGCTTTCAGCTTGTGTGGGCATTACATGCTTTGTTGCAAGCACTGATTCCCCATATATGGGGAACTAATGTTCCCAACTTTTCTGCTTGTTTGAACTTTTAAGATGTGAACTCTGCAGCGTCTGGAAGTAATACAGGTGAGTGAAGGGGCTGAGAAGAGTTGTGCGTAACAGCATTTCAGATGGTGCTGGCACCTTAATTTTCACTTGGCTGTACGTTGGCGATCTGATGGTGTGGTCGCTGGTGTTAGGGAACTGCTGGGTCCTGGGAGGTGTGCCAGCTGATGTTTGGGTTGGGGAGGAGCGCTCGCCAAATCTAGCAGGCGCTGTACTTCAATACTTTTCTCTCTTCAAGTACAAGAATGCAGGTGTTATTGAACTGGAAGCCTGTGTGAAGGCAGTGAGAGTCCTGGCAATACAGAAGAGGAGCATGGAAGCCTCCGAGATCCTTCAGAATGCAGTTTATATCAATCTTCGCCAGGTAAGTGCAGGAAGTCTGGATAGTCTTGAGTCTGTTCCTGCTTGAGATGACTCACTCACTTCTAGGACACTCCAGTTTCTTTTCTGTATCACAGATATGAAAACCGTCTACAACTTCATCCCCCTGCTTCTCACTAGGGCTTGACTTGCTATGACTTTCACATCAGTGAGTCTGCTTCAAGAAAGTGCTCAGAACTCATTAAATATGAGGACTTGAGATTTGGGCCTCCACCAGCTCCATCCTCTCACTGAGACAGAGGGCCACTGTTATTCTCTTGAGCTGTTGTGATTGAGAAAAGCAGCCAGTTAAGCTTTTTAGCACTTGATAACCTTCAAGTAATAGATTTTCCTAATGAAAAAGAATACCATATTGATGCAGCTAGGAGTTTGGCTCTGTGCACAGTTCCTGCAGAGATTATCCTAACCCTCTGTAGCTGGAGCTGAAGATGATCTCATTCATGTACAGCTGAGCAGATGTCTGTACCACCACAAAACAGAGTGGTGCCAGTGTCTCATGCCAGTGTCAGTGGTTACCAGCGATGGCTGTGCTTGAAACCATTTGTAATAAGCTGTGAGGTGTCTCAGTGTGTTTCATTTTCTGCTCATTCTGGCTCGGTGAGACTAGCAGTGAAAGCCCAGATCAGGATGGCAGATGAATGAGAGAAGCAGAATAATCAGTGTGATTTGGAGATAATACTTTGGGTAGAACTTTGATTGCCTCTTTCAGATACTCTCTAGGTGATAGTGTGTTTTGATCATTAAACCTAAAAATGCTCTAACCCAAGGAGAATTTCCTTACTTAATAAACTCTTATATAAATCACGGGTTTTGTTGCAGAGTGCATAAACTGTGATGTGATCTTTTCAAGTGCTAAGGACCTTCTTAATTCCGTGGTCTCTTTCACTGGCAGCTCTTTAGCCAGTAGCCTTTATTATAGGCTGCCAGTATTTTTGTGAAGCCACTGTGCCAGTATTTTTCCCTGGTTGCTCTTCAGTTGTCATTCTCTTGGCCTGCAAGCTCAGGTACTGCTGTAACACTGTGTTTATTCTGGAAGTAATCACCTTCATTGTGAGAATCCCTTGTTCTCTTCCCCATCCCATGATGGAGTAGTAGAATTCAGTGAATGGCAAAGCATATAAGGCGTTCAGATAGCTGTAAGTGACACAGAAGCACAAGGTTTGGCAGCTGGTCAGAATCCAACACCTGTCCTGACCAGTGCTTGCTGCAGACAGCTCCAGTGTCACAGATGGAAACAACTGTGAGTTTGAGTAGGTCCTGGGGAAAAGTAAGCAGAGAAGAAACATGATGAGAAGGCATCCTTGTTTCTGCCACCCGCTGCAGAGGAGGCAACAAACAGGTTTGGGCAGTCTGGAAACCCTGTTTCTTCTCGTGCCAGCTGGCTGATCTGTTTCTCTCTATTTTTTCCCTGGTTACTTGGATTTATGGCATCAGCTTTGGCCCCACAGATACATCCTTGTATACGTAAACCAGAAAAAACAGACGGGGATCCGTGTTCTTCCTCTTGCAGGTAGAGCTAAGGTCTAGGGAGCTGCTTTGGCAGGGGGGCTGGACTAGATGTTCTCTAGAGATCCCTTCCAACCCTACAGTTCTGTGATTCTGTGATATCAGATAGCAGAAAAACATCTCTAGAGCAAAGTGTGCCTCTCAGTCTTGTAAAATTATGTAATGAGTCTTCTGATTTTAAGAAGGCTCCAGGGTAATAAGACTTACCTTTGCATCCAGTTACGAAGAATAAACTGTAACTGCCAATTACAAAGGAGGTGAGATTGTGAAAGTTTACTTAAATCTAGTTAGGGGTAATCAAAAATGTGGCTGCCCAGAGGAGCTGTGCGCGTCCCAACCCTGGAAATGCTCACGGCATTGGATAGGGCTTTTGGAAAGCTGGCCTAGTGGAAAGTGGCCATGGCCACGGCACCGGGCTGGAGCTGGGTGGGCTTTAAGGTCACTTCCAACATAAGCTATTCTGTGATTCTCTTCCCACCTTAATGTAGTTTCCAGAGGTGTGTGAACACTGACAGTATTTAGTATCCAAGGAATGGTTTTGATAATCTATGTAAGCTTTTCTGACCCCGATATTTCATCAAAATGCCCTTTTCAGTTCTGCTGTCATTTTTATTTCTCTAGGCTTTAAAAAATGACGTAAATAGCAGGAAAAAAAAAACAGAGGAGCAGATTCTCTGCTTGAGTGGGTGATGTAAAAGCTATCATTCTTTCTGGATTCTGGCTTTTCAGGATTCTGATAAACTGTTCTTAAATTGACCCGTGCTTTATTTTTGTGCCTTGTTTTCTTTCCAGCTGCATTTTGAGCTCGGTGCAGTTGCCATCTTACAGCTCCTGTCGTAGGGTTGGTCTGATCTATGGCTGTGCTGTGGGTTTGCATTCTCGTGTTGTAGGGTAGTAGCAGCTTCAGCTTCAAAGCTTGCCTGAGGCTGCCAAAATGATTTGCTGGTCTGCCCGTGTCTCTGTATCTTTGCAACTATTAGGATTTGTGCCATCAGATATGGTCATGGTGCACTCTGGAGACCCCAAGCTTCTTTGAGCCTTCTTTGTGACACGTCCTTTACGCCCCCAATTAGTAGTGACTTTTGAAAACAGGTTCTTCGTGATTTTGTAACCGTGCCAGCATTTCTGTGATTAAAAAACGTTCTGAAGCTTCGGAAGATGTAACTGTTTCTGTGAAAATTATTAGCGTACCTGTAATCTTTTTTACTTTCAGAGCCTTAAAGTACCTACAACTGTAGGCACAGGCTGCCCAGGGTAGGGTCGCAGTCTGTGGAGGTTTGCAGGAAGCAAGCAGACGTGGCACTGACGGGCATGGTTTAGCGAGAGCAGTGGCTGTAGGTGGATGGCTGCTCTGGGTGAACTCAGTGCCCTTTTCCAGCCTTTGTGATCCTATGGCATTAAACACAGAATTCACAGTTCTCAAGAATGATTTTTAGAAATCGCGCTTTGTGTCCAGCAGTGTTGTTTTTCGTGGTTGTAAATGCCTGTAAAGCTGCTGACGTATTTTGCAGAGTAGTTCTTCGCGATGTTTGGCGTTGCTTTTGTTGGTGCGTGCTTGGTGTCGCGCACTAGGTGTCACCGTTGATCCACTTTCAGAGCTCACTGCGCCCGTCGCTGGGACGTAGAGGTGGAGGAGCTGGAAGCGTTGAGACTGAAGTGCAGAGAAGTTTCTTCTTGGCTGCCTGATTTCTAAGCAAGACTCTCACTCTCAACAGCGGGGAAAGGAGTGATTACGTGGGCCTTGTGCAAACATACTGACGAGACACAGAGGTGCACGTTAGTAGCGACTCACCAAATCTGTTGAGCTTTGAACCTAACGGGGCTTAACCTATCACTGAACTCTTCCCCACCAGTTGCCAGTTTCCTTATGTATGGTATCACAGTATAAACAGTTGGTGGTTTTTGAGGTCAGAGACTCCTTCCGTGCTGGAGACGCCTGTTCCATTTTTCCTTCCTTTTTTTCTGCTCCTCAGATACGTGCTTTAAAACTGTCTTTAATTAAAGCCAGTCCCGTTTTCTCTCCCCTTTCAATTCCAGCTTTCAGAAGAGGAGAAGATCCAGCGTTACAGCGTCCTTTCGGAGCTGTATGAGCGGATCGGTTTCCACCGCAAGTCTGCTTTCTTCAAACGCATCGCGGCCATGCAGTGTGCTGCACCCAGCATACCCGAGCCTGGCTGGAGGGCCTGCTACAAGCTGCTTCTGGAAACTCTCCCAGGCTATAGCTTATCTCTGGATCCTAAAGATTTCAGCAAAGGTAAATGTCTGAGGAGCGTGCGTTTGCTTACGATGCCGCTCGGCTGCCTTTGTGTAACTAACTTCCTTGAGAAACAGCGAGTGAAACCCAAATCCTCACCCTGTCTGAAATTAACCGTGGCAAACGGAGCAGCTCTTCAAAACAGCACCTTTGCTTTTTGCCAGCGTTGCTTTCAGCAGGTCTGAATTTCAGAGAGCTACTGCTGGGCGCGTTGCTGTGTTCCTCTGGTTTTAGCAAATGTGTTTTATTAACGAGGGCTTCTCTCCTGTTTCAGAATGTCTTTGTGACTTTATGCTTGTCGGTACAAAGAAGGTCATACTTTGTTTCTGAATAGTTTTTAACTATGTGCTTTCAACTTCGCGTTTCAGAAACGGTATTCATTCTGGTATGGCTTATAATCAAAGAATGAAAGATTCTTTTGTATTTTTGTATATAGGCTCACTCTTACAAATGTAGATGTAATTACACCCATGTGTGCCTGTGTGGTTGTGTTTGTGTCTGTAAGGTCAAACATGTCGTGTTTTTTCCACAGATTAAATCAGTGTGATATTATTTGTAAGACCAGCTTTCAGATACTGAAACAATTTTAGGTGCTGTTTATCTTTTGAATTACTGTTTTTTTTTTTTTTTTGCGTCTATTAAAAAGTAAACAGAGGAAAAACCACAGTCATAATCCAGCAAAACAAAACCAGCTCCTAATAACAAGTGGCTGCTGCTACAGCTGTTAAATGCTGTCTTTTCTGTCCGCATAGGTAAGCTGTGTTTGAATATGCATTGGCTGCTCCCAAAGTAGTGCCTCCTATTTATTCCCATGGAAACTACAACAGATGCAAAGAGCTCAGGAACATCATCTGATAGAGCAAATTCTCATTTAAACACACTGTTTTTTCAGCTTAGTCACTGCCATTAGCTGATTGATCGACGAACTGGTTGGGACACTCTTCATTTCATGGTGTGGTGGCTGTGAGGAGCGTGGCTGTCTCTCACATCACTTCTGCCACCGCTGTATTGCTCCACCCTCTGTTCAGCATCGATAAATGCAGCGTGTGCTGGTTTCTTTCACACGAAGGAATTCATTTCCACACCTTAACTCCTTAGATTGGATTGCAGTAGTGGTTTCTAAGCGGGCTAGCTGCAGAAGGATAAAATTGGAAAGAAGACTGCCTTGAACTTTAAGTGTTGCACATCTCAGAATGAATGTGTGTTATTTACCAGTTAACTGCTTTTGGTTAGTACTGAAACCAGGTTAGTTTTCATTAATTGTTCTGATGAAAACTTGGCAATTATGAAATTATTTATGGTCGGAAACTTCAGTTATAAGGACTACAAGTCAAGGAATGAGCTTTGTATCCTGCAGTTTAGGGCTCTCCTTTCTGCTGACCTTAGGGTGAGCAAAGCATTAGTAGGAAATTTTGCTTGATCTTTAGACAGAGTTAGGAAGTACTTTGGGAAATACTCCGGAAATTCTTTTTGTATGAAACCTCGTATGAATTTCCTGTTCTAAAAGTTCAAAAATTGTGTGTCGTTTTTTTTCTCTGTGGGAAGTGTTAACTTCCTTTTCTGAATCCTCATGACAGATGTGGACAGTAGACAAGAATGTAAAACAAAAATTGCTTTACGTTTAAGAATACAAGGAAATCCAAACACCTTGCTTTTCTTGTCATTTTTGACTACAAGCTTTGGGTTTTGTAATGGTTCCACTGGCTGATCTTTATTTATCATTAAATTTCTGCTTAATATACGCAGGAAACCGAAGAAATCCGTTTATTTTGTGACTTCTAGCTTAAGAATAAATAAATGAAATGACTCTGTTTGCTTTGTAGGAACTCACAGAGGATGGGCTGCAGTTCAGATGCGTTTGCTTCATGAACTGGTATATGCTTCCAGAAGAATGGGCAATCCTGCCCTTTCTGTCAGGCATCTGTCTTTCCTTCTTCAGACCATGCTGGATTTTCTTTCTGATCAAGGTACGAGTTTAAAGAAGTCATCTGTGCTTTATTCTGTACTGGTTCTGAAGTATACTTCCACTGAGAGGTAATGGAGAGAACAGAAATGGATTGTGTGCATTGTGTAGTAATGGTATCCCATGGTGTACTACTGGAGAAACTGCTCATGGCTTGGACGGGTTTGCTGTTTGCCGGGTGAAAAACTGCCTGGCTCAGACTGGATATTACGAAGGGTATTTCTTCATGGGGAGTGTGAGCATGCATTTGACAGGGGCTGCCCAGGGGAACAGAGGTGTCCAGTCTCTGGGGGTATTTAAGAGATGCATGGATGTGGTTTAGTGGTGGGACTCGATAGCGTGGATGGTTGGACTTAATCTTCAAAGAAGGTCTTTTCCAATCTAGATGACTGTTTTTTAAACAGTCCTCTAAGGGAGAAGGCTCAATCCTTGTCCCTTGTGTTTGCCATAGTTACAGCAGCTGAACAAGAGGGAAATTGAATTCAGCATATTTTTCTCTCTCTGTTGCTTTAGTAATGGGCACGTCTCTCCTTGGTGACTTCTGCGGCACAGAATTTTGCTGGGAGCCTCTAGCCCTTTGCCTGCTAATAAATTCCCTTGTCTGTTTAGTGGATCAAGACAGTAATGGAGGAAGGAGAACTGATAAACTGAAATAAATTATCTATCTGTAGATCTTACTTGCTGTTGAAAGGTCCTTTGATTATTTTGGGCTCATAAGGGAAGGTTCACTGTTTTAGTTTTTGTTTGTTTGTTTTTTAAGGATGGAAAATGTAATTGAACACAGTGCTTTGAGCTGCTCTGCTTATGTCGACATAACAATATTGCTAATCCCAAATCTTGGTTTTCCTTTTTGTATTTGCCACAAGGTTTTGAATCTTCTGATTGTCAGCTGGTTTCCTCTCTTCAAAATGTTGTTTTTTGTTTGTTTGTTTTTGAACCCGGATGTGTTTTTTTTCTAAAATAAAATACACTCAATATTTTTAAAGCTTGTAATTGATGTGTATTTAACCCTACACTTAAATTTCAGGTAGTTACCAGCTCATCTTTAAAAATAAAGTTCATGGGAAAAAAAACCCTACATTGACGGGAAGTTACCAGCTAAACATTTGGCACTGGAACGTAATCTCGCCCTTTTATATCTTGGGAATTGCTTTGTATGGGCAGAAAAGGAATGTTAGTCTCATTCCATTCATGTATATTAGTTCAGCTGAAGTTGAGAAACTGGGACTTCAGGAGGCAGAAAAGCTTGATTTCATCTTTTCTACAAGTAGAATTTATAGGATGAGGATGAAATTTAGTGGTTACAATGAAAGATCTGATAATTAGGAGCTCTTGCTTCTGTTCACAGAACACAAATACAGTGTCAAAACTAGTTTGTGTTTAAAACACAATTTTCTTGAATTTGTATTAATTGAATGACACTGATAGTTATTTTAAAAGCACAGCTTTTGTTTATAATCACTGGAATTAGAATTTCCAACCACGGAGCCTGGCAAATCTGAATAAAAGTATCGTCAAGTAAATGGGAGATGTCAGACATTTGTTTTAACAGCATGAAATTGCAGAGTCTGATTTAAAATTGAGCTATTTAGGTACATAAATCTGTAAAATGCAATCTTCTGGTTAGCAAAAAGAGAGAGCAAATTCTGCATTAAAGCTCTGTGATCTTTAACCATTATGTTTATGACAAGCCCCTAACAATCAATTTTTCTTTAAATAAGAATTAAAATGTGCAATTGCAGAATTGCTCAGCATTAATTCAGTCTCTTTTTTACAATACTTTTTGAAGCGTAATATTGCACAGCTCACGTGGAATTGAATTTGGATAAGGTCAGGTGCTTGAAAAACGGTGGTTCCTGTTGATGTCTTTGTCTAAGCACACAGTTACTTTCAAACTGTTACTGAGGATGTCCCACCGTGCAGAATCCACTTAGTGAAAACACGTGTGTCTCTCACGTAGGTTTGGATTCTTTCAGATTTTCAGTGGGTTTTTGACTCGGTCAGACCTGCAGCTCTGCTTCCTTTTCTGGTGGCAAGGGGCTGAGTGCACAGAAGTGCTCTTTTCTCACTGTTCATGGTAAGGGATGAAAACAGAAATGCTTCGTTCCTTCCTTGGACACGTTCAGTTTATTAAACATCATTTATAACATTATTTATCTGGGTCATAATGTACACCTTTTGGTGCTTCTGTTTATACCTCTACCATTAAAGTCTTTTGATTCTCTGTTTTTGTGCTTTTCAGCCTTCTAATGAGATGATAAGCTTCGTATTTGAGATCTCAGCTCATCTGTCTGTTGTATACTTCCTTTATCGAGTGGAGTAGCAAAAAACATGCAGCCATTATGTTTTATCAGTTGACCAGCATTCTGCACGTCTTCATTTTTGATCTGAGTGATAACTAGAGGAGAGTGGGAGCGAGATCTGGGAAGTACTTCTTCAGATAGGCTAGTGTGTCATCCCTGTGCATCAGTGGTTTTCTTCTTCTCTTATTATTATTGCCACTGTTAGGTCCAGCTGCAGCCTCTGTTAGCCAGCTTCAAGACAGACATTGGTTCCCACAGCAGTTTGAGGTTGTAGAAGGAACTGTGAAGGTGCATGCTGACTTCTGGACTCTAGCTCTACTTTCTGCTCCTGGATAGTTGGTATTCAAAGGTAATGAGAGAAATCAGTGCTGATATTTTTCTTCTCTCCATCGTAGTAAATTGTTTTGGTTGGTTTCTTTTGTCGGTTCAGTTGTGTCCATCTAGTTATCAAACTTCCTTTGCACCCCTAGTGTAAGATTGAGAACAATTGTGGCTTATTTATCTTCCTGCCGATATCACGGCGATAAAGTTTGTTTTAGCCCTGTCAAACTCCAGAAGATACCACTACAAATACCGTTCAGATACAGACATGTCCTCTGCAGAGTGCAGAGCTGCCACTGCCATTGATTCACTGAAGTACAGGAAATCTTTAGAGAAAATCTTAAGACACTTCAGCCCGAGGGCAGATGAAGCCCTGCACGTGATGAAGTGCTGAGGGGGTCACTCTTGCCTTAGCTGGATATTTTTTTCTTCAGAAGCAAACGTTATTGATGGAGTTCATCAGCATCCATTAAGAGGGGTTTCTGCGTGTGGATTTTCAGTTACAGTGTGTGTGTGATTTATCTGTCTTTGTAGAAGCGTTGAACAGGAAATACCATGGAGTGGTATTTCATTTCAGTGTCTGCATGCCATGAGTGCCCGTGGTCTGTGGGGGTGATAGAAACAGAATTCTATCTAAGAAAAAGGGTTTTGTTGCTTCGAGAGGTCCTGTATTGATTTTTCAAAAATACCTCTAGTTGTCCAGATTTCACAGCTGTGGTTCTGAATCCCATGGTGCCCGGGTTCTTTCCCTGCTGCAGTACTGACTGTTACTTCACAATTCAGAAGTATACGACGTGTTTATCTATGCCATGCAAACCTTTGGGGTTTTGCTGTTTGGCTGTTTTCTCCTGAAAGTAATTTCTCACTCTCCAGAAAATGCTTATTCTCACGCCGTGCTCATCTTCCCCGACGAAGGATTTCTGCCAAAACTTAACACTGAATGCTCTTTCAATTCCCCTCATCCTCGAGTTGGGATGGACTTGTCGGTGTTGGCTCCACAGACCACTCTGATGCTTTGACAGCTTTGGGCTGTCTGTAATTGGAGGACCAGGGACTGCATGACATGATCTTCCTGCTGTAGTGCAAAGCATGCATCCCGCATGATATCCTCTCTGCCACGTTGAAGAAAAATGGATTTGATGGGTGGACCGCTCACTGGACAAGAAGAAATTGGCTGGATGATCGTGCCCAGAGAGTTGCAGTCGATGGCTTGATGTCCAGGTGGAGACTGGTGACAGTTCCTCGGGGATTGGTGGTGGGACCAGCGTTGTTTAACACCTTTGCAGGCAACATGGACATTGGGATCAAGTGCATCCTCAGCAAGTTCGCAGCTACGTCGAGCTGAGTGGTGCAGTTGGCATGTCTATTGGCACGTTGGCTGCCTATTCCCATAGTTCCCTCCCATCCTCTCTGTTTTTCCTCCTGTCTTTTATATGTAGGACACAAGCAGGAAGATAAGTGCTAGAAATAAAAGCTAAGATAAACAAGTAAGTATGCACGATTTTAACATACACAGCCCTGGTAGTGGTATTAAACTTGAGAGAGAGGAGCGAGCTCCACAGAAGTAAGCAAGCTAAATGGAAGAGATCTGAGAGTGGTGTGTTTGCTGATAGCATGGACTTCAGGAAGTCGTAGATTCTCAGTCAGGGCATTCTCCCACTTCTCCATTAAAGTAATTCCAAAACTGATGGAAAATGTATGGCTAATTAGACAAAATAAACAGCACAACTGGGGACAATGGGATTTACTCCGTAAAAGTGGGTGTTATGTCTGAACATATAGAAGGGAGAACACCAACCCTGACAGGCTTATGTGGGCGAAAGGGGAGCCTGAAGTCCAGGAACAGTTTGGAATAGTAACTTGCTGTTCTCTTGAGACATACTGTTTGTTTCTCGAGTGTGCCAGAACTGACGTAGAACTGAAATGTAACTGAAGTACAGAAGGAGACACTGAGGGAAGATTGAGCTATACAAATTGGTCAAGATTTTCTTCTTAAGAAGGAAGGTTTCTAGGCGTAGTCCTTCCTTTGCAGAGAATAAATCTGAGGAATCCTTTTATAGCATGACTAGAGATGGTTTATGGTGAGGAATGATCTGAAGAAGGTAATAATTAATAGCAGGTTCCAGCTAAGGTTCGAAGATGGTAAAACGGTTTAAAAAAGAAGTGATGAACTACTGACATTTGCGTTTGTTAGGAAACTGGCAGAAATGCTAACGGCGGTTTTCTGCTGAGCCAGTGTTATTTAGAAGAGTTTCTAGGGTAGTTCTGATTGGGAAATTGTGCTTCTGGAGAGTGGGAATTAAGAGATACTCTATTGGAAACCTCTGAGAAGGTTATGCTTATGCTGAAAGCAGTCTCAAGAAATAATTCCCTGAAGTGTGTGCAATGTAGGCACCAACTGTTTTGCTCCACAGCTTCTCTCCTTTTGTGCTGCAGCAGTTCGTACAGACATAGCCTGTCAGCAGTATGCAGTGCTTTATAGTTGTAAGGAGTGTTGTTCCTTAATACTACATTTAATTTAGGACAGCATTTCCCCTAGGATCCTTTCCAGTACATAAATTAATTTTTAGAAGGATAAAAGTTATTGATTTCAAGGGCTGAAAAGAATGAAACTTTAATCAGACTGAACAGAAATTATGATGGAAATTAAATAGATGCATGCTTCTGAGTTGAAGCGAGGTTTACTTAACTGACATTACTGAACTGGCTTTAATGTGCTGCATTGTAGTTTGGTTGACAAAGTACCTGCAAGATGTATTTGTGTAACCAGTAAATCTTTTAAACGTTTGGTCTTAGAAAGTTAAAATGAACTGATTTCAGGATGGAGACTGAAATGTTCAGTATAATTTCAAAGGAAATATTAATAGCAGCATGGTAGATTCTTAGCCATTAGATGGAAGTATTTTTGCAGCTTCAGTGTAATTCCGTATCTGTGTATATGTATCTGAAGTGTGTGTGTGTGTGTGTGTGTGTGTGTATAGAAATGTAATTGGACAGACTTAACCACCTCACATGCTTGATAGATAGCCATGGCACAGTGTGCTTGAATCGTATTGTAATAGGAGTTTTCTGAAGTTGGAGGAGACTTCTCAGAAGCCACTTACCTTACACGTCATGGCACTTTGCATAATCAGATAAATAGGATGTGGATATGCACATTTTCCCCCCCTTGACTCTTCCCTCTCTTGCAGTACTGCAAAGAGTAATGATGCATGCTGCTATTTAAGTTTCCTTATGCAAGGTTAGCGTTAAGAGGGAATCAGCTGAATGATTGTTAGAATTTAAGATACATGGTTTATGTATGAATTCTGCTGCTTTTGGTCTAGTTCTGTTTTGTTCAGTTCTGTGCTGCTGTAAATCTTCAGCACTGTTACGTGCTCCTTTAAAATCTTCTTTTTTTTTTTTTTTCCACAGAAACACAGCATTGTAGAGGTTGGAAGGGACCTCCAGAGATCATTGAGTCCAACCCCCCTGCCAAAGCAGCTCCCTAGACCAGAGAGACATAATACAAAATAGTAGCAGGCAGGTGAAAGTCTCTGGGCTTATTTCACTCGCTTGAAAGCTCGCTCTGCAATTGATGTTTTCTAAAGGAGCTGGCTTATTTAATAACTAAACACTAGAACAGCTTTTTAAAAAAGATGTAATTAATTTTCATGAAATATATGTCTTTTGGGGTATTTCTGAAGGTTAGGATTGCTGAGAGGAAAAGCAAAATGCCTCTACAATATAATCAGTTTCAAATAATAATCTGCATTTCCTCCTGTGCCTTGAGTACGCTGGCTCAGGCAGTAAGGCAGTGAATTTATGAATTACAAAGTGGAATAAATAATTGAGATTGAGTAAACCAGTAACAAAGTCACCAAGAGGAATACAATTCTTTTCCATACCACAAAATACGAAGACTGACACTTTAAGTCAATGTTATGTGAAAGACTGCTATAATGTAAATAACGTTAACAGCGATTCAAATTGTGTAGCGTTACAATAAGAACCAAAAATGCTTCACACAGTTCACCTTACTTTAGTCTTTAGCTCAGAGTTGCCTGTTAAGACTTCATAAGGCACAGAGAAAATCTCTTATCCTTTAACCTTATCCAAGGTCTTAAGAGAAGCAGGAAGTCAGTCATTAAAACTCACTGTTCGTGAATATAATGAAGTTTCCGAGCCCGGTAAACCGTTGACAGAGGGGAGGGTCAATAAATCTGCTACCTTGGACTTCTGGAAGGCAGACTTTAAACTATTCAGGGCAACAGTAGGGAGAGGCCCTTGGGAATCTGTCCCGAATGGTGAAGGGGTCCAGGGAGGCTGGGCACTCCTCAGAATGGAAGTCTTAAAGGTGCAGGAGCAGACTGTCCCTCTGTGCCATGAGAAGAATGGAAGCTGGTGTGGGTGGACAGGGAGCTTTTTCAGAGACTCTGGGAGGAGCAGAGAATGTATCTCCTGGGGAGGAAAGGGTGGGCAAATTGGGGAGAATACAAATAAGTTGTTAGGATATGCAGGGAGAAAACTAGAAAGGCAGAAGCCCGGCTTGAACTCAACTTGGCCACTGTAGTAAAAAGACAGGCTTAAGCAATTAAACTGTCCTTTTTTCAGGAAAGGGGGGTCTTTATAATCACTAATGGAGATGCTGAAACTTGGAATTGTGTTGACTCTGTCTTTGCAGGACAGTGTTGGTTTTGTATGAACAAAATATATTTCGATACGTTGTTCAAACTGCAGACATCTGAAGTTACCTCAGTGACAGCGGAGAACTAAATACTGAAATTTTAATGTCATTTCTGTGAACTCTGACTTCGGCAGAGTCAATTTTTCATGAGGTTTTATCTGGAAACATTTTCACGCTAGGCGTGAGTTTCAGACTGACTGGGATGTAATTGCAAACGTTTTATGTAATTGCTGAGAACCTTGTAATGAAACCGCTGTGCGTTTGGACAGTCTCTCTCCGTTCTTTTTTCCTCTGTGGTGGAGCAGGCAACGTTACTCTGACTCAGACAGCACTTTCTGTATTTCGTGTTGAGAAGTTTTCCCCTTTTCCTCCGCACCTCCAAAGTTAGGAGTAAAGGCGGTCATTTCTGTTTCAAAGGCAGCACATAACCGAATCCCTTTGCTCCCATTACTGTATAGATGGAGCCACTTTGATTCTGGTTGTGATAATCTATTCATGAAAGTGGGTCTTAGTCACCAACATCTCTGACTGACGTAGATTATTTTCCTGTTGTTCTTGCTTCTTGATGTCAAACTGTGAAGTTTACTAGTCTCTACTGTATTTAGATTTTTTTTTGCTTGATTTCTCAAAGAAATAAGATTCATATTATATGCTGACTGTCAGTGCCTTTCTGGTTTTTCCTCTAAAAATAGCCATTCAGTGCATGGAGAAAACATGGCGTGGGCAACAGATAAGAGATGTCAAGTTTGTTTCAGTTTGGAGTTCCTTGTTTATACACATAAAAGGTAAATGCTGACAGTGCCTCAAGAGACAAAGGCAAAAAGACCATTAGATCTTAACTTAGGTTTGGCTTGTTGACATCCAGTTGGGCAGTCAACTTGCATGTGATTCCTGCGTATCTCATGTCCTGTGAGTAGAGATAGAAGTGTCGCTGTTCAGGGCACAGCTGTTCTGCACAAATGTGCATGGGAAGGGGACTTCTTCACAGTGCAGTGACGGAGCACTGGCACAGGCTGCACAGAGAGGTGGTGGAGTCTCCTTCTCTGGAGATGTTCAGGACTTGCCTGGATGCCTACCTGTGTAACCTGGGCTAGGGAGCTGCTGTGGCAGGGGGTTGGACCCTGTGATCTGTGGAAGTCCCTTCCAACCCCTACAATCCTGTGTGAAACCATAGGTGTGTGCTGAAATCTATGGCACTAGAGAAAGAACAAAAAACATAGGATTCATTTGAAAGCAACTTGTTTGAGACCCCGGAGCAGTTCAGAATCTTATTTTCCTGCACCTGTTATTTGTTCTTCAGAAAAAAGTATTAGAGATGTATTTTACTAAATATGTAGAAAATTCTGTCAGCTAATTTCTGTCAGACTTTAGGTAATAGAAAAAACAGGTGACGCTAGCCTGGAAATTAGAGGAGAGCTGCTCTGTTCTGATAACGTGAACAACTGAAATACATTAATAAGTGCATTTATCAGGCAAGTCTTGGTGAGGTGCTTCACTTGGAACATTACCTTTCCTGGGATAGCACAGACTGGCATACTGAATTTGCATCTAGGCCATTACTGTCCACCTGCATCTCTCTTGAACTACAATTTGCTTGAGCAATCATGAAGACCTTCGCGTACATGTTATAACCTAGTGATTAACTTCAAGGTAAAAACAGTTTGCAGTGGTTACAGTCTGAGTCTTCACTTTCTTCTCCAGCTTTTGTGAGACTTGTGCCCTTTCTGAAGTCCTTTTTCCTTTGAAGGATCAGCAGCACCTTGGCAGTGGGGTGGTGCAGGATATCTCTACAGCAGCAGACACTGACTTTCTGTCTTCTCTAGTACGAAGATGGCTCATCAAGCAATTTTCAATTTTGTGAAGGGAAAAATCTATTTTTATGGGTGCAGAAATTACCATTTCTCTTTCATTTTCCACCGTCAGACTGTCTGTCTTCTGCCTTGTTACTAGTAATTTGTCGAAGAGATGTCTGACACTTTGTTCCTGAGAGAACTGGGTGGGCCAGCTGGCTGCCACTTCACAGGGCTGACTGCTGCATGAGGTCTCCTCTGACTTCTCCCTGAATGCCATGTGCTGTTTTTCAACGGGAAAGGAGAAGCTCAGCCAGCACAAAGAATCCTGGGTGCTATTTTTTTTTTTTTTTTGGTTAAACCTTCGATGTTGAGTTTACCACCTGAGGATATTTTGGACTCAGAAGGCTTTTAGGTTTTTTTTTTTTTTTTCTCTATTTTCTTCTGTAATATTTTAGAGAGTTGCATAAGGAACCAGAAAATCATTTGTCTTGCAGTTGGCAGATGGTGCATAAACTGTTTTCTTTCTTTGTTCTGCCTTGCTGTAGGTTATTCTGCAAGGGACAGATTTACTTGATCAATTCAAGATCAGCCAAAGGCCCAACACTGTATTTTTAATATTTGACTCAATTTTAGAGGGTAATGACTATGACTAAGTACAGATGTTCTAGATTTCTTCAACTATTACAGTGTTAAAGCATACAATTAAAACAGTTATATTCTACAAATTTTCTGTTATCTGCTGTTTTTATGATATAGTTAAACTGTGATTACCAGAGTGCTTCAGAATGTTCACAGATAACTGAATTTCTTTCCTGTCCTGCTGGGATTTTTTTGATGTATTGTGAAGTGTAGCTTCACATTATTATGAAACAAATAGAAAGACTTCTGCACATTCAGTGGCTTAGAGTCACAGAGTGTTTCTAACTGTGCAACTGAAGCTTCCCTTTTTTTTTTTTTTTTTCTATTCTCATATTAGAAAGAGGCTGAGAGCAGGTTTGGGACAAAGCCAGTGTTAATTTTGTTGCCAGTAAGTAATTAAATTAAAAATTACCAACAATTTTGGTGGACTTGTGGAATCTTCAGTTATCAGAAGCGACAAGAAAATGGTAATGGAAATAATTCTGTGTGAGACGGGGAGATTGTAGTGTGAGGTTATAATGAGCAAACTAAAAAGTATGTGGTAAGAAGGGACTGTGGCTTCTACAGACTCCAAGAATGCCTTGGGCTGGAAGGGACCTCAAGGATCATCAGGTTCCAGCCCCACTGCTGCAGGCAGGTTTGCCAACTGCTAGACTAAGTAGCAAACCAAGTTGCCCAAGATCCCCTTCAACCTGTCCTTAGACATCTCCAGGGGCAGGGCATCCACAGCCTCTTTGGGCAGCCTGTTCCAGCACTCGACATCCCCTCAGTGGAAAACTTCCCCCTGACATCTAACCTAATTCTTCACTTCTTTAGCTTAAAACCTTTCCCACTTGTCCTATCACCATCTCCTCCTCGTGTATTTTTATTCCCCCCCTCTTTATATTGTCCCTTTAAATATTAGGAGGTCGTAATGAGATCTCCCTGGAGCCTTCTCTTCTTCAAGCTGATCAGGCCCAACTCCCTCACCCTTTCTTCATAGAAGAGATGCTCCAGCTCTCGGATCATTTTTGTGGCCCCTCTTCCGGACCTTCTCCAAAAGCTCCACATCTTTCCTTTGCCCCAGACCTGGATGCAATACTCTGGATGGGGCCTCTGATGAGGTGAGAGCAGAGGGACGGTCACCTCCAAGTGTTGTTTGCTTTCCTGCTGACATACACGAGGATGAAGATGTTAGATGTTTCAAAAATAGCAGTCTGTGGTAGATTGTGACAACTTTGCTTTGATGCAAATTGAGTTAAAAGAGGAGTTTGTATCGTTCATTCATACCCCACAGGTCAGGTGGCAGAGGCATTCAGTCAAGGGAGAGAGACTCCAACATCTGCTCTCAGAAGTGGCTGTCAGGAAGGATTGTGTAGCTCTTGTTCTTTTACGTCGTGGATGCTTCTTGGTATGTCTTGTTGATGTAGATTGTTTTTGCATCTCAGCTGAGGTGCAGTGCTAAGTGAAAAGTAGCAATACTGCTGGCTTGTCAGCAGCGTGTTATAAACTGCACTTCATACAGCCTGAGCGTAGGAAAATGTCTTGTTTCAGCCTTGCCTGTGCAGAAAGCATACTAAGTTTCTACTGTGAAATAATGTGACTCTGAAACCTATAAACAGATCCCTTTTGCAAGTGGCAGCATGTTTGCTTTGAGTGCAACAGCTGACAGTGTTTCACGCTGGGAAATAAAAGCCAGTTCTTCAGAGTGGCAGACCTCTGCTTTCAGGCAGAATTAAGCGCATGGTGTAGTGCTGTCTTCACCATCATTGGCTACTGTGATGCTTTCCATCTCAGCAGACTCAGCTATGTGCTCTTCTTCCAGTGTGCTACAATGATAGATGACTGTTTCATCAGAAGAATCATACGAGATGCATCTTGAAAAATAGTTTATGAAAAAGAAAGCACGTGTTACCAGTAGCATTTCAAATGTAGCCTCGCATTACCTGGTCTGACAGGCATTAGAATAAAAGCAAGCAGTATAGGAAATAGGAAAACAAACGCCTTAAAAGCCTAAATAGGGGTGCTATTGCTTACTTCTCAGCAGGCTTTGTGAGTCTGCATTAAAAATCCTTGGATGAAGTAATATCCTGAACCTTTAGAATGCTGACTGTGTGCTAGAGATCATCTTCACACAGCAGCCCCTATTCTATAAACATACACATACAACCTACCTGAACCACAAGTAGTTTAAAGGAGAAAATAACTTGCTTCTCCCATTTATATTTTCACAGATGGTGAAAGTGGTCTGTTGTCCCATCAGCTTGTGTTGTTTCATTTTTGAAGGTGCTGTTTCCAGTTATGGCAATCTGATGTTATTATAGGTCACGAGAAATAGCAGGCAGGCAAAACCAAGCGAGCTAAGTATATTTCTTACCAGCTCTACATGGCTGAAGAACTGCCCCCACCTTTATGTTGTGAAAGATGGTGATTTTGTAGTTCCTGGCAAGTTCACGCTGGACACAAACAGTCTGGTAGTCGTGGTCTGCTCTGACATAAATCACCACACTATTTTTATCCCATGTTATAACTGCATCCGTATACAGGAACAAATGAATGGCTTATAGATGTTAACTGTTATTAAATGTCTGCAAATTTGTCTGCTCACATGGTGAAATGGATAGGTCTTGCCGTGTTTGGTAGACTCAAGATGTTAGTTGTTCTCTGAAAGTTCATGCTCTTTTTAAATGCAGCCCTCTTTTATTGTTTAGAGGAAAAGAATAAGAGTGAGCTGATCCTTCCTATGATATCAGTGGTGTATCTAGCTGCTCCTGGAAGGAGTTCCTCTGTTAAGAGGGAAGCGATAATTAACTAGGAGAAGGAGTTGCTGATGGCCAAGAGGCAGCAGAAGTTGCCTGAAACATCAGACCTGTGAAAATACTCCTTTTACAGTGCTTCCGATGGCCATCTGGACCAACTTAAGCCTGAACTTCTTCTTGCTGTGGTTTTATTCAGCTGTGTTCTGAAAACGTCCAGTGACAGATTCCACAGGCCTTCCAGACAGCCCCTCTGGTGGTTAATTTCCTCCAGGTCTTTCTTTTCATCAGGCAGCTCTGCCTGTCCACATAGACTGTGTGCCTCAGAGCCCTAACCGTGCTCACCTTTCGGTGCTGCTCCTTCATTTTCTCCACAATTACCTTGAACTGGGAAGCACAAAACTAGACTCTGTACTGTAGACGTGGCCTGCTCTGTGCCGAGGAGAAGGATGTAATAACTTTCTTTGATTTCCTGACTAACCTTTGCTCACGTAGCCGAGTGCACTTTTATAAATCAGAAATAAAAAGAAAGGAAGAGAAGAGCAGAAAAGAAAGCAAAGTGACTTTGGGATGATAGCTGCACTGACCTCTGACAGCTAATCACCTGAAAACAATTAGGATACGATGTTTTATTGGAGCTATTTGTAGCCATTTATTATAATACAAGAGAAAACAGCAGGTAGCTCCAGAAAAGTCATGGAACTTTACCATGCAAATTTAATATCCAAGCAATAATTTTATCCAAGTCTGTGGCCAAGCTCAAGTACATGTAACTTTGCCTTTGCTGTCGCTCCTCTGTTTTCTGTTTTGATTATCTTTGTGTATTTAAATCTTGGAAGCAATTTCTTGAAGCAATTTAGTTACTGTATAGATATTTGTATCAATAGTACATGCACATAAGAATGTTCACCGTACTTTAAACCCTTTAGGTCTAAGAGTATTCACATGTCTAATTCTCCCATTTAAACACAAGCTTTCAGGTTTATTTCTGTTTGCAGACTTCAGTCTCATCAGGGAAATACAATATCGTATTCAGGCCGTATATATCCTGTTGGCCTTTTTTTTTTATTTCCAGGAGAAAATACATGAATTGTTGGAAATGACAGCTGGATAAAATTCAGAGCCATGAGGATGACATTAATAATGCATGTTTGCTTGAACGTTCTTGTATTTTAAGCAAAACCAAAGGAAAACTTTCATACTGGTCGTTAACGTTTAGCAGCATAGTATAATTATTTTAAGAATTGGGTAGCTTTAATGCAAGATAACATCAAAATGCATTTGTTTCTCTTTTGTTTTTGCCATTGATGCTATTTCAGCTGCTGTTTCAGAACAAGGCTTGTTGACATAACACTGATGTTATCTATAACCTTCATGTGCTTGATGCAGTTTGCTCAAGATTTGCAAGCTCAGTTTTAGAAACCACTGTCTTGCCACCGAAAAATACCTTATGAAAAGTACTTTTACACTGACAGTTTAAAAAATTATAAAAACCATATAAAACAGTAATGGTTACTGAAGATTTACTTAGTTTTGGCTTATCCACGAAGGATTCTGATGCATAATGTTAAGTATTCTCATCCAGTAGTTGGTATTCCATTAGTTACCTTGTAAAAATGCAAAAAGGCAAGCAAAGCTACAGACCGTAATTTCATCTTAAACTTCTGTTGCATATAGGTTGGAAGTGTTTCTCACTCTTATTTTCAACTAACTTACTTTCCAGAAAAGAAAGATGTGACACAGAGCTTGGAAAACTACACAGCAAAATGCCCTGGCACAATGGAATTCATCACTCTTCCAGATGGTTTGAAGTTACCTCCTGTTCCATTCACCAAATTGCCTATTGTGAGGTAAGGCTCCAAATGTGGTCCTTTAACTTTTCCACAGTACCTGTCAAATTTTAAAGGATACTGGAAGGATATAGGCTTCTCAGTTTGTGTAAGCTGTTTACGATAACATGAAAAAATGTCAAAATGTCAAATTGTTTTGAGAAGTTCTTAGGCAAAAATAGAGGCTTTGAGCAGAAAATACTTTTTGTGGTCTTCAGTTTCAGAAAGAGCGGATTTTTTTTTCAATAAAACTGTCATTCAAGAGTTTCTGATACAATCCAAGAAAAGTATTCTATCATTGCCGTTGAGATTTAAGTTAGAACATCAGGTCATCCCAATGACTAGTACACTTTTTAGACTAAAGTCTAGTATGAATTATTTGAGACACAGAGATGGAATAAACTGCAATTTGGCATGAAATTAAAAGGCTAAAAGAAAATCTTTGTCAAGAAATGATGGTTGGTAATTGCCATTCAGAAAAAAATATGTTGGAAATATTTGAAAAGAGTTCTCTGAGACATTTGATTTCTCTGTGGGACGTCATCAAACATAAAGCAAGAGTTCTGGTATCACAAAAAAAGATCATAAAATGTATAACTAAAGAGTGAAAATGATTTTATTTATTAATTTTATTTATTTTCAGATTACTTTCAGGCTCTAAAATGACAACTGTTTTATTATATGAGCATTTTTTGATTCTGTAGCTAGTTTTACTATTCCAACTCCTCTAGTTTTCCTTTTGCACTGAAGAAGGAGACTCAGTCTAACTATTCATAGTACATTCAACGCAGTAGGTTTGTTCTCACTAGCAATTTGTTGTGTGAAATGTGCTCCCCTAAGGTACAGATTGGACTGGAGCATATACCTGAGCAGTGGACTGTGCAGTGTCCTGAAGTGTTTTGTCCCCCTCTTGGGACCAAGTGCATGGGTTAGCTACCTGGGTCATCCCACATCTCACGTGTATTCGTGGGGGAAAGATGCATCTTCCTGGAGATCTTCCAGCATTGTGCTACAATGGCTGTGCAGGATTTGGTTAGCAGTGACATCCAGGATGGCTTTGCAGATACCTGCTTTGTGCTGCCTGCTTGGTGGTGTAGTGCACTCTTTCAGGTTGCACGCACTGCTTTTTATGTTCCTAAAATGGAAACTGGTGGAACCAAAGTTAAATGTGACTATGGGAGAGTTACTGGATTTGGTTTCACTAGAAGTCTGTGTATAATTCTAAACCAGTCATCCCATATCATACTTTCAGTCAGGAGACAGGTGAGCACTCTTAGGTTTTTGTGGCCTCGTTTACTTTCCTACTTGAGGGGGAGCTGAATCAGTGGCCTACATGGCCTGTATTAACTGGTTTCCCATTGATTTTAAAGATGTCCAGCAATGTAGTTCAGGTACCTCTGTCTCTGTGTTACATTATGTGCCTGGTAATATGTTCTAAAGGTGGGTTTCTGAAGGTCTGTCAAAACTTTTTTAAAAGGTTGACAATACTTCAGTAGGGAAAGACTCTGTCTATCTCAGTTAAAGTTTTTTCTGTTCTGAGAGAAGCACATTTCCTGTTCCGGGAATAACAGCTTCTTGCCATTCCTGTGCCCAGTTTTAAGAAATAGCTTGCAAGGTGTTTACAGTGTCAGCTTTGTCTGGCCTGACTGTGCTTGGAGGGCTGAAAATAGGTACTGCTGTCTTGACAAGGGGCATTAAGAAGTCTGGGGTGAGGAGAAAACACAGCAGTACTGTTTAACAGGAAAGTATTGCTCATCATGCTCCTTCCAGTACCTGAAGGGAGATTACAGGCAGGAGGGGGACAGATTTTTTACATAGTCTGATAGTGATAGAACAAGGGAGAATTACTTTAAACTAAAAGAGGGGAGTTTAGATGTTGGAAAGAAATTCTTCACTCCGAGAGTTGGTGAGGCACTGGAACAGGTTATTCAGAGATGTGGATGCCCCGTCCTTGGAGATGTTCAAGGCCAAGTTGGATGGAGCCCTGGGCAGCCTGATCTTGTGCTGATTTTTGAGACATAAATGTGCGGAAATGGGCTCTCAGCCATTGCTGAATAACGTAAGCTTATGATTCATTCCATTCTAGAGCCTTCAATGTATGTAGAACACAGACTGTTACTGATGATGCAGAGATTTATTTACAGTTGGCATTTAATTGTCTACTAGTTCATAATCCATTTAATGTGCAGTGCTAATTTAAGATGCAGATTTCTCAATTAAAGTACCATTGAACATTGAACTGCCTTAGTGAAGTAACACTGTTACCTTCTTCTCCCCTATGCCTATGAAGCAGTTGAAGAGATTTGGCTTAGCAAAGTCTTTACAGTTAATTATTCATGGTCTGTAGTATTTAATGCCTGTAGCTGTCCATTAAGTCAGACACTTTGTATGATCTGTTGCACTATTTTTTTTCTGCCACGTCTTTTAAATAGATACTTTGTCTATTATTGACAATCATTAAGTTTTATTTTTACCTGTATTTTCTAGCCTTTGGAACTTTGGGATTTTTTTGACATTGCAAATACTGTGGTGCAATCTGAGAAGCCCTGGTATTTAATCCAATACAAAATAGGAGAATTAATTTTAATGTTTACTTGAGGATATTCAAGCTTTGCACAGAGAGAAATTTTAGAAGATAAAGTCCCCTAACAAGTAGAGCCTTCCTTCCATTGCTGTGCAAATGCATTAAGATTTCGAAGGAAAAAAAAAAGTGCATCCAACACTATTAATCAAATAGTATGGATGAGCCAAAGCACTTTCTATCGAGGAAATAAAATTCCTTTTTATTAGCACGTTCTCAAATTTTTAGTTTTAAATTTCCTCGCATACGTATCGCTCACAGGTTTTGCTTAAAATTGCATTTCAACTTGTATTCAGATCCAATCAGACGAGGTATTGTACTTGGTTCTGAGTATTCTGGAATCTGTCACAGTCTGTATTCCTGAAGCTCATTCCTGTCATTTTTTATTTGTCTGTGATGCTGACGCAGTTATCAACAGATAAGGAATAGATGTGATTTATTTCTTTTTCCAAAATAGTATTCATGTTCTCTTACAACTTCTTATCAAATGTTCTGCATCATAGAGATAACTTGTCTTTGTAATATTCCTCTTACAGCGTCATAATTTTTCAGTCATAGCACATTATCTTGAATGGCTTGGATAATTTTTAAAACAATCTGCTTTCTTGTACGTATGCACCTTTCATTAGTGGGAGTATAGGTTTCTTTGGTTCATAAACCATTCTTTGTTGTGCTGAGCTTCTAAACATGTGGAGGACTTGATTTTCATGTTCCCTGTGACAGTTCATTATTTTGAAATTTAGGGTAATTCTGTAACTGTGGTGAGTGTTAAGTGAGTGATTTATATCATGTAAATGTTGCAAAATTTTTTTAAGAGAACACCTTCTTTAATAGGTGAAGACACTTGATTTTAAGTTGAGGAAGGCCCATTTCAGAGAATCACAGAATTGTAGGGTTTGAAAGGGACCTCTAGAGATCATCCAGTCCAACCCTCTGCCAAAGCAGCTCCCTAGCCCAGGTTGCACAGGTAGGCATTCAGGCAGGTCTTGAACGTCTCCAGAGATGGAGACTCCACCACCTCTCTGTGCAGCCTGTGCCAGTGCTCTGTCACCCTCATTGTGAAGAAGTTCCACATGCATTTGTGCAGAGCTTCCTATGCTTCAGTTTGTGGCCGTTTCACCTTGTTCTGTCACCACACACTGCAGAGAAGAGTCCGGCCTCGTCCCTTTGCCTTCCGCTCCTTATATATTTGTAGACGTGGATCGGATCCCCTCTGAGTCTTCTTTTCTCAAGGCCCAGGTCTCTTAGCCTTTCCTCATAAGGGAGGTGCTCCACGCCCTTTATCTTTTGTAGCCCTCTGCTGGACTCTTTTGAGGAGATCCTTGTCTTTTTTGTACTTTCGTAGTTCTCCATTTTTTGTCAGGGTATTTGATGAACTATGTAAAAACATGAGAATTTAATCATGTACTGTAAGTTCATAAACTTTTTGTAGCATTCTCAAAGAATTCCTGTGAAATAAGTTTTACTGATCAGTTGTAGGGCAAGAGGAGAAGTTAGTTCATATTTGAACAGATTTGGGTTTTCTAGGATTCTTGCACTTGGCTCCTCAACTGAGTTTTGAAGTCTACAGTTTTGATTGGACTCTTATAATCATCATGTCTAGATGTGTACATAATCTGTCTTGAAGTATAGAAATATATTGTTTAAAGTTTAGTGGTAGCAAGGCTTTTGAGCATTTTATTTTAGTTCTTGGTTGTCTGGGTCAGTGTGGTGGGGTGCCGGTGTCAATTAGCAGAAAATGCAGGTTTTTCTATTGATTTATTTGTTTTCTTTCCAGCAGCAGTGGAAGGCCAATGGCATCTCTGCTTAGTATCAGGAATTTTGCTCTAACAGCAAGATGGTTTAATAAATCAGTCCTTTCCTGTCTTGTATGGGAACTGCTGAGTCACGGTCTGAACCACTGATTGAGCACCTGAAGGAAAGATCTGGTCAGCCCTGGGAGCACAGGTGAAGATGATTCACCTGTGTGACCAGAAGGGGTGGAACCAGGCCGCACTCCTCTCAGACCTCATTTAAGGGCTGACTGACACTGATAAATGATCTCTTGTTGGAGGTCCCTCCTTTTTAGAGTTCCTTTATCGCAAGCCTAGATAACTGTAGGTGGGTGAGCATTCATTTTCCTTCTTTTTGTAACACCTCCCCGTTCACACAGGTCTCTTTGCTTTTACAGCCTTTACGTGTTTTATTTGTAGTTGCTTTTGACAAGATCTTTCCAATTCCTGTGACATTTCCATCCTTTCAGATGCAATTTTATGTACTTTAACTGTTCTAAAACCTGTTTTATTCACTTTGAAGAAGCTCTTTATTTGTATTACATTGTCCAGTGAGATTTTGCCTGGCTTTGGCTTGAGTTTGGTAAATATTTGGTTGTTTTCTGGAGTTTCAGTGTATCTGTAGTTTAGTTTGCACTCACCTTGGAAAGTAATATTTGGATTTCAAGTCACTTGCTAGGTTTGCTTTTGATGGTTTCTCTAGAAGATGTTTCTCCTTTGGTATTTATTTTTAACACAGCCTTCCATAAAAGTTATTTTTACTTAACAGATCCGTGAAGCTCTTGAACCTCCCTACCAGTCTCCGACCTCACAAAATCAAAAGTTTACTTGGTCAGAATGTGTCAACCAAAAGCCCCTTCATATATTCTCCAATTATTGCTCACAGTCGTGGGGAAGAGCGAAATAAGAAAATAGGTAAGAACGTTTTCTATTATTTCACATTGTTTTATGAAATTTGGAAATTCTGTTTTGTTTAGGGATGGCAAACATGAATTTCTTGTATGGAAATATCTCTTGTGATATTTCTTCCGGAAATATTTCTGTATATCTTATAACATTTTTTTGCTTCTTTTAATTTTTTAAGTTTGTATTTTTTTTCCCTTAAAATCTTACTGCCATTCCTAACAAATGATTGTTTTATGGGGTATTCTTGTTCCTTGAGGGCTTCAAAGGGGAACCTCCATTTTTTTATAACAGTGAAAGCTGGTACCATAGGAGTTTATAGGAGTTCTATATTATGCACAGTTTCTCCTTTTAGGTTTTTTTTTGTTTAGTGTAAGGAGACATCTGAGCTACTTCACGGCTTTTGTCTTATGAAGCATATGGCCAGCATGTTTACTTTTTTAACCAAACAATAGAGGTTTTAAATTTTACGATCAAAGGAATGTATGAATCAAAACCATAGTTCCATTAGAAGAAGCTGTGGAATTTAATAATAGTTGAAAATAATCTTTTGTTTTTTCACATTTCTAAAGTAGATCAAATATATAAAGAGAACAATAAGTGGTCTGTGTCCCCTTTATGGAAACCAAAGGGGAAACAAAGTCCTTTAGAAAAGTCTTACGTTTTCATCTTTTAAGCTTTCAACTTGATAAGCTTTTCTAATTGAAAACAATAAATTGGATTATTTTATTCTGTTTAAATTGATTTAATATGCCTTAGTCATGAGAAATAAACCTCGTGGTTTGACATAGACTATCAGGACTCTGTATTTCCTCTAAGTAGTAATATTGATAGAATAATGCAGCTCTATTTGGATGTCTTGCAAGTAATCTCCTGTATCTACATGAAGATGATGTAAATACAGCTCTTAACCTCTCATCATATGACTGGATTTTACCTTTCTTTTCAAAAGCTTTTCCTTCAGGGAAGTAATTCTGTAGCATTGTCCCGCTCTCTTTTACGTAGATCTCATGGAAATCAAACCATAGATAGCAAGTGAGGGCTCTTGGTGCTGGTGGTTATGGTTTGCAAGTTAATGAGTTGACACTACGTGTAATACTTGTTTTCTTAAAATACGCTTCAGGAGTTTTGTTGGGGAGGTAGCTTGGGGAGCATTTGACAGTGAGGAATTGGTCAAACCTGCCAAAAAAGTAGGAAATGGATAGGGTCTTCTCTTTGGAAGAGAAGAGAGATTAAAGCGTCAGGAAAGCTATTGATTTTTCTTTGAAAGATGAAAGAATTAGTTTCCAACATGTTTTTTTTTTCCAGTTATTAACCTTTTTAGAGTCACTTTGTGGTAGCAGTGAATACATTTTTCAAGAAAAGGAATTCTTATCCTCTGGTAGTTTTTCTAATCTGGAAATTACTATAATTTACTAGGACTACAATGCCTGCTTCAGTTGGTTGTTAACCATAATGGGGGTTCAGTGCTTAAATATCTTTGAAACTCTGTGTGACAGCTTTTGAGAGGAGCTACCAGTTCTTCTGGGGACTGCAAGGGGCAGAAGAATTTGGGCACTAATAAATTAATTAAAAACAGGCAAACAAAACAAGTACAATACATCCCATGCAGATGTGCATTTGAACACTTACTCTACTGCTGTACTTCCCCAGTTTTGCAGTAATATAACCTGTTAATATTTCAGTGTATGCTGTTAATTTCTAGTAGTGTTAATTGGACTTAAACATTTGCATTAAGCATTATCTCCCTTGAGCTCTCTAATACTGCTTGCAAGATGTAATCAGATAGTGATTGTGAATGTGCTATTAGAGTGCAGATGGTTTTAATTGTGAATTACAGTCTTAATAATCCTGGTTTTTTTTTTTTTACAGAATATTTTTTTTAATATCGTAAAGAGCGTTAATGTGTTAACATTATTGAGTAAACTAAAGTTAATCTGCATGTGTTATAGGTTAGACTATGCTCATGATTTATTTAATCTATTCAGTGACTGTTTTAAAACCACCTTTTGTTTATTTGGACTGTAGGTCCTAACCTTGCAAATGTTACATTCGATGTAAAATCTGAATGTGAAGTGCATGTGATTACGGTGAGAAATCTGGGAGGCAGAAAGGAGCACGTGGGCTGAAAAGACCACGGAGTGGTGGTGCAAAATAATGACTGTGTATTGAGCAGCTCACCAGAAATGGTGTATGTGCCACAGACCTCCCTGTCTTAAATTTCTTATCTCCTTAAATACAACCAAAAACTCCAAGACTTTACACTTAGCTTGGTGAGTTGTCCTTAAAGCTGGACCTCTGTGTTCTGTGGTAAGATAGGTCAAGAAATAAGCTGCCCTTGCAGTTTCTATGTACTGGTCAAGGGTGTACTTTGGGCCTACCTCCCGCTGTGGAAGTACCGAAGCTTTCAAATGGTTAATGTTAAGGATGTGTTTAAGTACTCTACTGAACTGATGCTGGAGTTAATTTTGCCAAAGCACTGTTGGCACAGTGTAATGTTGGGCTCTGAAGCAGTTCTAGCATTAATATAATAAGGCTATTAATGAATGCCTCTGGTCCTTTCACACGTTGCTTTGTGTGTGATGTGCAGCTTGTGTCCCTTGGTGCACTCGAATGGGACTTGGGGTACGTGGATCATGGAGAGGTGTTAATTTCAAACATAATGTAACGCTCTGACAGCTCAGCTTGTGCCCATTCTTATCACACTACAATTAGGCAGTTCCTTCATTAATTCTGTATTCATTTCCTGTAGAATTCCAATGGGTCCAGGGAGATGTGTGTGAAGTTCAGTTGATGGTGTACAACCCTATGCCTTTTGAGCTCCGAGTAGAGAACATGGTATGTATCTTCAAAAACTTTCTGAACTTCTTCACTAGCTTAGAGTTTTAATACCATTTTTTTTTCTAAATCAGATAGCTTAAGATCTGTTTAACAGTGCAGTAGTGTGAGTTCTCTCATATTTTTGCAGCAGTGATGAGGTACTGAATTGAAGTGTCTGCTGTTTGGAGACTTAAAATGCTTTACTGTTGTTGACCTGTGAATCAGTTCTGTATCAATTCAAACTCATGCTAAATTGATTTTTACTGGTTTCCAAGTAATGATCAAATCCTAACGCCTAATAATTAGTGTATTCTTCCTCCTGTTACTAAAAATAAAATGTTTTTATCCTAGCTTTATGAATTCCCATGTTGACCGCACTTTTAAAAAGAAGGAATTAAAATAACTTGTTCTGAGAAGCCTTGGTTTTTAGTAGATGCTTCAGTTTACGGATCTGCTATTCCCAAACATATTTGAAACCACTGGATGCTGAAGTGGTGAGAAGGAAGTTGGGGGGGGGGGGAAGGCTAAAGCACCAGAGAAGTGTCTCAGGTTACAAGGTTCAAGCCCAAACTCTCTACTGAAACACAGTGGATTTTTTTTCTCCTCATACCAATTAACAGGATTTTCTAAAGTTATTATCTCTTAAATGGTTAAACATCCTTTAATTGCCAATCCCTAATCACTCCTAATGCAGTGCTGTCCTTAGTTAAATACATTCACCTTTTCCCCAATATTTAATATTGCTTTAAAAAAGGAACCCTCATACAACCCACCAAGTAAGGAAGACTGTGCAAGTAAATTAGGGTGCATTTATATGGTCAGGATTGTTTTTAATTGATGGCTCTACTGCAGCAGCTAGTCAATCAATTAGACCTCAATTACAGGTAATATGCCATATATGGTAGGGTATTTTTTCCACAGGAAATTAACACATCCTAAGGTTGTAGTTACAGTATGGTAAAATCCATTCAGGAAGCTGACGTACTTGGTTTCTTCAGCAGCATTTCATCTTATGCTTACAGAGGTATTCCAAAATGCGAGGAATTAATGGGAAAATGGTAAATCTGTGCATCAGAAAGGACTCTGTGTAAAAAGTATTTTAAGAACCTTTTGATTTATCATCTTGTGGAAGTAATGATGAAATTACATATTCAAAATATTTTTGGATAAATTCTTAATGAGGAAATTTCTTGTAAGTGGCTGCATGCACTTAAGAGTTTGGAACACAGTTATTTATATGAGTGTGCACTTCATCTATTCACTATGAAAATTAATTGTAGTAGCATGAATGCTACAAGCTAGATGGTTATCTTTGGAATTAGCAGTGAATTTCAGTTTCATTGGTAAGCACCGGAGGAAGTAGAAATGCAGACTAGAGACAAATAATTGAAGCGATTAACACGGTTCTTTAGTCAGTGTTCCATAAATAGAGTGCTTTGAGGAAAATCTGCTGTGCACTGATGTTGTCTAATTGGTAGAAATGAGTTAATTTTGCTTCATTTGTGTGGAATCAGGGGTGTATGCAGCAAATGAGGACAGCAGTTATTGTCTCAACATTGAGTTGAGCGTCTTCAGCACCAAATGTTGAGCTCCTGGTGTAGCAGATATGCATGTGGACTGGTGTCAGTGCAGCAGCATAGGATGGGTGAGGAGAAGTGCATGAGTTCAGTCTGAAGAAGAGAGGCCTAACGGGTAATTCCTGTTGTCCTTCCTAGTTGGTAAGCTGAAATGAAAACAGAGCAGGACTCTTCCCAAAGGTGCGAAGCTATAAGTTTCTCATATTGCAGCAATGGGCAACTTTCCCAATAGAAGAAGTTCTGCTTTGCCAACGTGGCCATACATTAGGAACAGGTTTCTAAGAAGGAATGTGGGATTGCTGTCTTCAGAAATGTTCAAAACTTGAGTGGATAGGACGGTGAAAAACTTAGACTGACGTGAAAGTTGGTCCTGTTTGGAACTGTGGGTTGGGCAAGAGGACCTCTGACATCTCCTTCCAGCCTGACTTATTTTGATTATTTGATGTTGTTTGTGGGTTTACAGGAGTATGGGAATAGTTACTACTTCACAAGAATGGAATCTTTGTGGTTTTATTTTAATAATTCAGAATGTTTAATATTTTAAAAGGTTTTGTTTTATTATTAACGTGTTTCCATGCCTACGGTCCCCATGCCTTCTTGTTGTCTGATTTCTTGTAATTTTCATGCTCTTTCACATTACTTAGCCTCAGAATTACTTGTACAGCGAGCATATCCTTTTCATTTAGTGTCAGTTCTAGCCCATCTGGCCCACAACTTTTTCCTTCTTTCTGACTCAACACCTTGCCTGTGCAGTGTGACTGCTCATACAACCTTGCTTCCAGTGACTGGCAGTCCTTTGTGTTCTCCATTGCGTGATGTCCCTTGTTGTTTCCCTTTGTCATGATTCATTATTCATCAGTATGCAACTGTCTTGAAATCTATGGTCTTACTCCATTTTTTTTTTTTTTTTCCTTATTCTCCCTTTCCATCAACTTTTAAGTTCCATTTGTTGCTCTTTGAGCTTACGTTGGGTGTTAAACTCTGGAAGCATTTTGAAGGTAAACAACTTAGTGCTCTATGTCAGTACTGAGAGCACAAGTTATTTAGGAGGATAGTTTCTCACTGAAAAGCTTCTGTTTTTTCCTTTTCGTTATTTGAGGTAGTATTTATTTGAATCATAGAGTGGTTTGGGTTGGAAGGGACCTTTAAGATCCCAAAGTTCCAACCCCCTTCTATAGACAGGGACAGCTCCCTCTAGCCCAGGTTGCTCATAGCCCCATCCAGCCTGGCCTTGAGTGCTCCCAGGAAGGGGCATCTACAACCAGTCTGGTCAACCTGTTCTGGTGTCTCACCACCCTCACAGTAAAGAATTTCTTCCTGAGATCTAGTCTAAATCTACCCTCATCAAGTTTAGAACCATTTCCCCTCATCCTGTTGCTGCATGCCCTCATAAAACATCCCTCTCCAGTTTTCCTGTAGGCCCCCTTTGGGTACTGGAAGGCCACTGTAAGGTCCCCCTGGAGCCTTCCCTTTAGCAGCCTGAAGAGCCCCAGTTCTCTCAGCCTGTCCTCGCAGGGGAGGTGCTTCAGCCCTCAGATCATCTTCGTGGCCCTGCTCTGGACCTACTCCAACAGCAAAATGTCCTTCGTGTGTTATGGGCCCCGGAACTGGATGCAGTGGGGTCTCATGAGAGTAGAGGGGCAGAATTGCTTCTCTCGACCTGCTGGTCACTCTCCTATCGATGCGACCCAGGATTATTGCAAGTACGTTTAGTTTATATGAGTGCTCAATATTATTCAGGTGGGAAGCCCTGTAAAATCAAAAAGTTGAGTTTTTTTTGTTTAATTTCCTCTAAATCTTCTGCCCATCTTCCTCATTTGCGTTGTTTATTCTCTCACATATATTCATGATTTGGGAGTCTGTTTAGATACCCGTTCTTCACGTGTGTCTCAATTCTTTCCAACTTCTTTTCTGCATCCTGGTTTTCTTTTGTCCATGTGGTAGGAAGGCTCATCCAATAACAGCAGTGAGATGGCAAGTAAGTGTTTAATTATGGAATATTGTAGTGATTAGGGCTAAAAAATATGTAGTTCAGTCAGTAAAGTCAAGTAGGGGTGCTCAGAGGCTGTGCTTCCAGGTAACTTAAATGGACATAGAGGTAAAAGTGATCCTAACTTGCAGTAGTTTAACAGTAGATCTGATGTTCAGCTGTACATAAGTATATATGCAGCTTTACTTTTTTCTGGGAATACTGATCTCTGTTTAGACTTCTTCAGGTACCTGAATGGATCTAGCCTCTCTCTTATAGCTGCGAAACCTTTTTTCTATCTGGAAAAAATGACCTTTGGATTTCAAACCTTCAGAAAATAAAAAAGATCCATGAAATCTCTGGCAGATCTATTTTATGTCTTGGAGATTATGTCGAAGCTTTGAATCCTGGCTAAGTCTTGTGACATCTGCTATTAAAACAGAATGCATGTGAAGATACAGCACAGAGTCTGTTAAGTCTGCAAGGTTTTAAGTACTTTTTTCTCTTTTCCAGGCTTTGTTTTAAAGGCAAATATGCTGTCTTTAAAGGCTGAGAAATGTTATTTATTGAATTAAAGCGTTTTCTGCACAGGCTGTAGTGAATGTGGCTTTCTTAGAATCACCGCGATGATGGATACAGAGCAGCATGAATTGTGTTTGATGAATGAATATTGAGGAACTAAAAATACTGCTGCAACACAGTGTTTCTGGCTTTTATAGTTTTTAAAGCTCACAATTCAAAAAGGAAATCTTTCTTTCTTACGTGACTTTCATTCTGCTGGGAGCTGGTGTTTGTTTGAAAACAATTTAAGTGTAGTATTATGATTAATGATGGTGTAAGAATAGAAGCTTTGGTCTTTTTTTTTTTTTTTTTTATTTTTCAGGGCTATGGTATGAGCCAAGAGTACTTTCTGTGTTTGAGAATAATACCTAATGTATTGAAAAATCTTTGTGTATAAGCATTCCCATAATTTAGCTTACACTCATTCAAATCTATAGCGTTCACATCTTTGTTCTGTTTCTACCCCCTTGGAGAATATTTTCTTACTGTCAGGGTGCATGTCACTGAAGCCACACTGGGCAAGAAAATACACAAATCATGGAAAGGAGAAGGGTGAAAATGGTCATGTTTGATGTATTCTAGGCCTGCTTAAAATAGACCTGCTGGAAATAGTGAGGGAAATGCTCCTTAAATATTTGACAACACTGTGTAAAGCACATTCGATGAGAAAGCTTAACTTTAGCAGTGGTACTTGGGGAAGAAAAGTTACGTAAGTAGAGCCTAAGAAGGCAGTGAAATGCTCGTGTTAGTTTAACAGCATCCCCAAAAACCACCATTTACAGACAAGTTGTTTTGTTTCACTGGAAATAAATGCAGATTTGAAGTTACTGAAAGGCAGGCTGTGGCAGTAGCTTGCATATATTCGCTCTCAATTTAGATTGTTACAGGAATATAAAGAAATACAATTCTTTTTTTTTTTTTCTCTTGATTCACATATTCCCTGGAGGGAAACTTGCATACAGATGATACAGTTCTTCTGTTTGGTCAGAAAATAGTGCTTACTAAATTTTATTACTGAAATGTGGTGCAATATTCTGTGGGGAGAAGAGATCTGACATGCTTCTCTTTGCTTCTCTTTTTTTTTTTTTTTTTTTTTTTTTTTTTTTTTACTTTTCTCCCTTTCCCCTTTTTTGCCATGTTTCCCCTTTTTTCCCCCTTCCTTTTTTTCTGCGATGGATGTTTATTTAAAGGGAATAACAGTACTTCAGCTCCGATTTCATTAATCTAAACTTTTTTTAGGCACCAGAGGGCAATGTTTGGCAAATATTGCTGAATTCTGCCTTCTGGGTGATAGCAGTATTGGAAATGTCTTTCAGGCATTCTAGATGACATCAGTGTCTTGTAAGACTAATCCGTGTGGTTCAAGTTGGAAGAATAAGCGCACTGATTTCCATTTATGCCTGTAAAACCAAGGCTTTGTTGAGGTTTACATTGGTTTGTTTGTTTGCTTTGCCTTCGTGCTTTCTTAATACCTTTACTTTAAATATTGTTTTACTGGGTGGTGAAACTGTCATAGTGAGAGAAATACATGCTGCGTTCTACTTCATGTGGCAATGCATTTGAGGCTCTGTAATTTTTTTAGACCAGGAATAATCTGTGCTTAGTGGAGATATTTGATGTTTCCATTGCATTCTCTTAAAACTTTTTTTGTAGTCTTGTTGTTGCTAAATGATAGACCGAGGATGCATTTGTAATACATTATAAGCAAAATTCGTTCTGCTGAGGATTTATTTTGCTTTATCAATTGTCTTGTGGTCAGTAGGCTGTTTGCTATCATCGTGACCCAGGGCTGTCACTTGGATGCAGGTTCAGGGGGTAGGGAACAATGTACCTGTATATATCTTTCTTCTGTGACTCATCTATTGTGAAGACATTTTATTACTAGGAATTGCTCAAACACAGTAACTCTCCTGTCGTGTCCATAAGCACATTCATATTTTGGTCGGGCTGTTTTTGTTTCCTTAAGCATGTGTTGTATGGACAGTAATTAGGGTATTTTCTAATCAAGAATTGGAAACAGAAGAGGGCTAATCTGCCTTTTACATCAGATGTGAACTTTAGAGGTGCACCACTCAGAACCCTACTAAATGACAAATGAAGGCATCAGATGTTTTTGAAGGTGAGCAGTGCCACTGTGACTAACATTGCTGCTGCTTAAACGCTTTGTTCGGTCCTCAAGTCTTTTGTGTGGATTTCTCTACCTCAAACCACAAGTTTTTACATCTGTCTTCACAAAAATAGTATCTGTTTCTTTGATATCTTGGATTTCTATGAAGGATCTCAGTGAAGTTAAGGTTTAATCTAATTGTACTGACTGCATTAATTATTAGAGACTAATATTGGATATCACCATTTCCTCTCTCTCTGTATATATAAGCATCTAGGAATTTAGACTCCTGTATTTTACAATGCATTTATTACTTCTAACAGCACGTACTGTGTTCAAGCATCTTACATTTTTTAACTGAGCTTTAAAAAAAAGTGCTTAATTTACTGAGGAAATAATGCTGTGTTTTATAGACCACAAAATAAATGTATTTTTGGTCGCATTTCTTATTTTGCACCATGTTATCGCTTCAGGGTGCTGAGAGATGTATCTGTCATACATTAAGAGAAAAAATGCCAATGGTATCGCGGGCTCCATCAGAAGAGGGGTGGCCAGCAGGGACAGGGAGATGATTGTCCCTCTCTACTCTGCTTGTTGTGAGGCCCCATCTGGAGTTCTGCGTCTGGGTCTGGGGCCACCAACACAGGAAAGATGTGGAGCTGTTGAAGAGGGTCCAGAGGATGGCCACGAAGATAATCAGAGGATTGGAGTACCTCTCATATGAAGACAGGCTGAGGGAGCTGGGCTTCCTCATCCTGGAGAAGGGAAGGCTGCAAGGAGACCTCCTTGCAGCCTTCCAGTATTTAAAAGGGGATTATAAACAGGAGGGAAATCAACTTTGTATTCAGATAGATAGTGATAGGATAAGGGAGAGTATTCAAGGAGGGAAGGTTTAGATTAGATGTATTAGAGGTTAGGGGATGCTTTCCACAGAGAGGTGCTGGCACAGGCTGCCCAGAGGGGCTGTGGGTGCCCCATCCCTGGAGGTGTCCCACACCAGGTTGGGTGGAGCCCTGGGTGAGCTGCTCTGGTACCACATCAGGAGCTTGGTGCCCTGCCTGTGGCAGGGGGGTTGGAAATTATGATCTTTGGGATCCCTTCCAACCTGACCCGTTCCGTGAGTCTGTGAAATCATGAAGTTTAACTGCAAGCAACTGGAAATGATAGGTGGTCTACTTAGTGAGCTGACTGCCTTATTCAACTCCTAACTTATGCCTAGCTTTTCTAACTCAGCTAGAAGTATACTTTATTATCCGTAAACACTCTGTTTCTTCCCCATAAATCTTTTCTGGCCAGGAACTTTAATTAAAGCTAAGCAAGAATTGCTATTGATGTTTGGTTTGCATTGTCTAAAATGTTAGCAAATATGTTATATCACAAGTCCAATTAAATGTGGTTATAAAAAAAAAAAAAAAAACTCCTTGCAGATTATATCCCTTTTTTTTTTTTTTTGCTGTTTTAGGCATAAATTATTTGTATTTCATATATCATTCTCAGCTCAGACACATCCTGAAACACACACTTCTCTATTGAATACAAATCTTGCCAGAGTTCTAGTAGCCTGCTTAAGTCACTGGAACTTTAAACCAACACAACTGCTATGAGCAAATTTGAATAAACTGTAGAAGTTTGGTTGATATACTGCGAGGGATTAGAATTCAAGTGCATATCACAAATAGATTTATCTGTGTTGTACAACTTTTTTTTTTCAGGGTCTCTTGACAACAGGAGTAGAATTCGAATCTCTTCCTGCAGCACTTTCTCTACCGGCGGAATCTGGTTTGTATCCAGTAACTCTTGTTGGTGTTCCTCAAACCACTGGGCAGATCACTGTCAATGGTAAGGGGTCTCTTTCATCATTCTGTCCTGAATTTTTTATGTCTGTGAAGGATAATATAGCACAACTAAAATTGGTGTGCTTTATTACTTGGCACTCTGATTTCTCTTGAATATATAGAACAAAATACAGCAGAAAAACCCCGAATATAACTATTCGGTATGCTAGACATCATTAAAACCATGGACTATGTTGCTGAAAAATCATTTGGTTGTAATGGTAACTATATATTGAATGTATATTTACAATATCTTCATTGTGAAAGGAAGAGAGTAGTGAACTCCAACTCCATCTTATTAGTGTTTCAATGTGGAAAGCTTCTGAGAAAAAATGGCTTGAATCTTTTCATGAGAAGCAGAAGATAATCTTTCAGCTCCTTTTTCTTAATCGTTTTCATGTAATGTTACAGAATCTTCTGCAGACTGCTTACGTAGAAACGATTTAGCTGACATGTGTAGTCTGAAGTCAGGATGTCACTGCGTTAATAAAGCTAAATAGAATTGTGTTCGTAGTAAGCAAAGAGAACTTAAGAACCTGTTTTCAGAAACCTGTTTTCAGACTCCCAGAAAAGGAAGTATATGTGAATGTGATGGATGGAGCATGTAGTAGTACTGAACCATATTAACAACATGCAATTTTAGGTACATGCTCTCAGAATATAAAATAACAGAAAAAGAGCTGTTGTAATAAAATTCAACATGAGAAGAAGATGGATTTGAACTTGAAGAAGCTTTGTTCTCATTGTGTTTTTTCTAAATGCTTTTCTGCCTGCTTGTAACACTTTTCTTTTTGGTCTTTTTTTTTTTAATTTCAGAAACTGTTTCAGTAAATACAGAATAGCATCAAAGCTTTCAGGAACATTTGTTCTGTAGTTGTCCACTTTGAGTTTCACATACTAAAAATGTACTGCAAGCAGAGGAGTTGGTTTCTGTATTTGGTTGTTACTTGTTTGTCAGTGTGTTTTATTTTCCTTCAGAAACAGGATTGTATATATTGCTTGGCAGGGAATTGGTGCTGAGATATTTGACAACTAAGCTGAATTCCCAGAGTATAAGCTGTGATAATTCATGGCAAGTGCATGCATATATACATATTCAACTTTTTTTCTTTGGAATAAACCATGTGCCTTGGGGTTCCATTAGCTTCAGGATACTCTAGAGACTCTGCTGTCAGATTTTTTTGGAAAAACTAGGGGTGTCTCAATGTTAATTGAAGGGTAACAAATTTATGTGCACTGATGGATAATGTGATGGGGTGTTGTGAGATGTTGGTCTTTATAGTGTGGTTTATTACGTTGGACTTCTAAAGGTTTACAGAATCTGCCATAATGCATGGTAAAAGTTACAGACTCCATTTTATTTTTCTGCCTATTCACAGATATGAAGGCGGAGATGTGTGTTTTGTGTATTTTTTTTTTAAATTTAAAAATATCATCTAGAGGTTTGAAAACTCTTTTTTTTCATATTTTATGTCCTAAGAGGATTCTCCTGTACAGAAGGTAGTGTTTTAGGTAGCAGAAACAGTGGCAAAATCTGGTAGATAACGTTAGCGTATTAGATCTTTGCAGATAACAAAAGGAATATGCAACTATATATAATTTTTGTTTTTAATAAAAAAATCAGGTTACCATACATCAGTTTTTGGAGTCTTCAGTGATTGCCTTCTGGACAATCTACCAGGAGTGAAGACCAATGGCTGTACCGTTGAAGTCATTCCAGCTTTGCCAAGGCTACAGATCAGTACCTCCCTTCCAAGGTGAGAAACTGAATGAAATGAGGATTTTATTTGGTAATATTGAAGTGTTAGTATTCATAAATGTTCATGAGATCTGTAGTAAAATGATAACCCATGTCGTACTGTAGGTTGGAAGGGGATCCTCTAGACATCACCTGGTATCGGACGTTGCTCTCTGACAAGCAGTGTTTCTTTAATGTTAGGTCAGGTTGCTCAGGGCATTCTCATTGTCTTTCCACACTTGGAGAAGTCTGCCTCGAGCCTCCTCTTTTTCAGAGTGAGAATCTTCAGGTCCATCCTTGTGTGTGATGTGCTCTATCATCCTAGTTGTTCTGATACTCCTGTTCTGGATTTTCTTCAGCACGTCTGTATTTCTGTTCTATGTGGAAAGAAGATGTGATGCTGCAGAAACAGTTATGTTTGAGAGCTACAGGAAGAATTAACAAGAATAATCTCTTTTTGCAAACTGTGGAGGATTTTGTAATAATTTTAAAGGTTCCTTTTAGTTATAGATCAGCAAACACCATTTTGTTACTTACTCATTTCTCTTCTTGTGTTCTTCAGTGCATTTTACTTAAACTGATTCCTTTGCGTTTTTTTTTCCCTTTTCTAATGTAGAATAAGTTGAGTTGATAACAATTAATTACCCATATACGAAAGTAATACCTCGAAGAAGACAGCAAAATAATAAAACAGTGTCACTGAGTTGCTTGTTGATAGACTGGTTGCTAGATATGCATTCTTAAATGGTTTAGCTGTTGTAAGGGAGCTGGCAGCCCACACTTGAACTGGTGATTGAGCACCTGGTGAAGGGGTGCAGCTAGCATAGTGAGCAGAGGCAAATTGTTTGCACCTGTCTTCCCCACCTAACCAGAAGGGGTGGACCCAGGGTGGAGCCACCCTGGTCTCATATAAGGGCCAGCCTCAGGACATTGAGAGTACTTTTTGGACCAAAGCTGCTTCCTGTGAAGGAATGCTGTGTAGCCAGAGCCCCTTCCCCAGTTGGGTGAGTTCCATTCTTCTTTCAGTGTATGACTGTGCCTACCTGTGAATTCTTTACCTGGTTTATCCAACGACCTGTCAGAAGCAGTTTTGCTTCTTCATTAGCAGAACAGCTGTAGTAAAAATTAGTATCTGATAGACAAAGTTATCTATATATTAAAGAACATATATTCTATATAAGGGAATTGCAACTATTCATAAAGGAGTGTAATATCTACTCTTTTGGATATGTCTTCTGCTGATAATGTGGAACGTAAACACGATTTTATTTGTATGTTGGTTTCCTTTTTCATTGGTGTCAAATTTGCTCTTCGTTTCCTCAGATGCTTTGGTTTCTGTGTTCAGTGTCAGTTCCTGGGACATCCTGGGAATTCAGATGTGCTCCAGGCTGCCTTGCAGTATGCCAAAGAGGTCCCTGTCTGCTTTCACTTCGTCCTTTATAATGACAGCAAATTGCCTCATGCAGCTCTTGTCATCTCTGCTTTATCTTCTGGAGAAATACGTAGTAAAGAAATAACAGAATAATGTTCGTTTACTGTCAGCAGTATAAGGTGGAGTCATTTTTCTTTTCACGTATTGCCAATACAGTTTGTTTACGTTTGCTTTGAAACCCATCATACCAACATTTGATCTTGAGCTGTGTTCCTGAAAGGAAGTCCTTTTCTGCCCGAGCACGGTGACTTCTGTTGGAGCTAACTTTTCTGAGTCGATCTCCAGTTCATTTATTTTTGAAGCGTTTGAGATAACCTTGACATGGTGCTTCCTGAACAACTTCAAGATTTGTGTGAAGGGTCAGTTAAAGACATGCAGATCTCTTTCGTCTCTTCCTGTGCTGGTTGATCTAATAGAGATTTTTGGGTTGAGAGTCATATTGGCAAGAATAACTCCAGGCCTTTCTATGCATACCTAACAGTTGTTTTAGAATGCTTAAATAAGTAAATAAATTCTTATTGATTTGTGTCATGAAAGATCAGTTTAATAAGCTCAGCTTAGCAGGAGCTTTAATGAATCTTCCTGTGGATTGAGATTTGACTTAATGGCCATTTTCTTTATTACATGTATTTACATACATGCTTATGAATAAATTTACATGGTATAAAAATATTACACTGCTGAGTGAAATGTTATTAGTGGCAAAGCTTTTAAAAAAGAAAAATGTTGGGGAAGCAGACCAATGAATGAAGTTATGAAAGATTTATCATGTGGACAAAGTTAAATTAATGTCAGTGAGTTCCACAAGAACTAGAAATTTTTGGAGCTGCAGGCCAGTGTGCCTGGCATCACGACTGCTTCCTGATGTACTGAAACACTTCCATGGTGTTCTTATGCTCAAAATTTTGTTTATAAGCAATGTTTGCATCGTAGCAGCCTTATGAAGGAATCGTTGTTAGTATATACTAGAAAGGAAGGAAGAAAAAGAAACAGAATACTGTGTGCAGAACAGTGTATTTGAAATGGTTTCATGAGCACTTCCTACCTGTTTTCCTGGTGTTATTCTCACCCTCCTACTGTTCCTCTGGATTTTAAGGATGACATTTTCAGCCTGTAGCTGAGGATATGGTGAGTTGTCAGCATCTGGAAACCTTCACCAAGAGCAACACGTGCTGATGTCGTTTCTACTCTTTATTTTTTTCCCACTATTGTTATGGTTGCTAATATTTTTTTCACCACTGTCTGCCTTCCTTTGAGCTCCCTGGAGCATTTAAGTTCATATAGTTATACATGATGCTTTTTTCACATATTATACGCTTGTTCTTTGTTTTCCTTGTTGCCTCTGGATATATTATATATATTCTCCAGGTAGGGGTCTTCATTTCTTTAACTGTTAGTAAGCTGTTTATAGCTATGGGATCTGCAGAGTTAAGCATGTGCATCATCTCATCTAATGCTAGTACTCTGTTTTGCTACATCATCTCTCTTCAATTTTACCAACCACTTGTTACTGCTATCTGTGTAAGACCCTAGCTGTGCCATGTGGAGGTAGTAGAGTTAAGTAAATCAGGAATGGCTAGGTTGCACGATGAACAGTTGAGGCTAAACTATGCAAAGTCAGACTCCTATTGCATGTTGGTCAGCATCAGTTCATTTTAGTCCTCGTGCCTTGTAAGCTCACAGTAAACCTGATGTCCTCTTACTAACAGTGCCAAACTATGCTGTCTGGTTGTGAGTTTACAGTACTCGGATTTAAAAGTGTGTATTAAGCCTGTGTTAGTGGTTATGCAGAGGATGTGAAAGATGTATTAGCTTGGATTCAGGTATGTACATATATATAGTATTTGAAAGTACCCTTGATTTTCATTTGTTAGTATGCAATTTCTTAATAGCTTCTACTATACATGAAGAGGAATAAAGTAATAAGTTTTCTTTTTTTCCCCTCTGTTGCCACTATAAATGTCCAAACGTCAGTGCTGCAATGACAGTGTATGTGTAACAGTAAAATGCCAATGCTCAAAAAATGTGTTTTAAGAATTTGTTGTCAAAGGTGTGTTTAGAAAGGCTCCTTTCCTCATTCATGTTCATCTGTATTCACTGTTTCGCTTTCTGAAGAGTGAATTTCTTCCAGAATCCACTCCCATAAGGTTTGTGCCTCCTGCTGTCCTCTACAGCTTCTTCCTAGCAAAGTTCAGTGTTACTGCTCAAGTCTCCTTTCTGCATGTGTTGGTCACAGCACTGTGAATATCTCCTCTTAAAAGGAGTGTGGCAGCAGGTCGAGGGAAGGGATCCTTTCCCTCTACTCTACTCCAGGTGAGGCCTCACCAGGGTACTGTGTCCAGTTCTGCACTCCCCGGTGCAAAAAAGACAGGGATCTCCTGGAAACAGTCCAGCAGAGGGCTACAGAGGTGTGGAACACTTCCTTCATGAGGGAAGGCTGAGAGACCAAGTCTTGAAAAAAGGTGCCATAGAGGGGATCTGATCCATGTCTATAATGTCTAAGGATTGAGAGGGAAAGGGAAGAGGAAACTAATGCATAGAAAGTTCCGCACAAATGTGTGCGGGAACTTCTTCACAGTGAGGGTGACAGAGCACGGGCACAGGCTGCACAGAGAGGTTGTGGAGTCTCCTTCTCTGGAGACATTCAAGACCCACCTGGACATCTGCCTGTGCACCCTGGGCTAGGGAGCTGCTTTGGCAGGGGGGTTGGACTAGGTGATCTCTAGAGGTCCCTTCCAACCCCTACAATTCTGTGATTCAATAATCGACTTGTTCGCTACATTTGTTGTTTTAAAATGAAATTCTTGATCTCTATTTAAATAAATTCTTAGATTTCTGAAACTTCGTATTTCCATTTATTTTCTCTAGTACATGCAGTATTTCTTTTTTTTTTTTTTTAATTTATTCTTCTAAGTATATCTTACCTCATACTTGGGGTACTGTTTATGATCCCTTAAGAAAACTGTTTCTGGATGATCATCTGATTAAAGCAGTCAGTTCTGTTTGTCTGTTCATTAGAGATATATCTACCTTTGTATAGCGCATTGATGATATGTTGGTGAAGTTTAGTTAAGCTTAACAATGTAAAATAATTCATCCTCCTTTGTAAGTATGAAGGTTTCATTTCATCTCTACTAGTTGAATTGATTCTAATTTTTGAAATTTTGATGGGCTCAATGGAAAGCAGTATAGACTTCAGGGTCCTAAAGATGGCTTTTGCTGTTATCTTCTGTGGCATTCAGCTTGCTCCTCCAATTTCCTGTTCTCATGTTTTGTTACTTGTAACTGGTGTTCAGATATTTGGCAGATCAGATGTCATTTTTCAAGTCTGCTCATTCTGGTAACCTATGGTTGCTTTTTTGTTCCTTTTTTTTTTCAGTGCTTTTTTTTTTTCCTTAATCTCTCAGGAAGACATTTTTGTTTATGGATAAAACTAACATTTCAGTTAAAAAAAAAAAAAAAGAACATGGCTAAGATTAGAATGGAAAATGTATACTGTCTTCAAGGTTTCATAGCTTCTGAATTTTCCAAGAATGGTTAAGAGACTTGGACAAGCTTTTAGCATGCTTGTAGAGTGAATACCCAAATAAATAGTACTCAAACAGTATAATCAAGATGGTTAGTATATTTTCAGGCAGATTATCCAGGTGGTATAAAGACAACCAATAATATAGGAAGGCCTCACCTGTCACTGAAGGTCTAAGCTCTCCTGGAACTCCACATGGGAGGGATCTCCAACAAGAGATCCTTCCCTAGTGATGGTCTACCCTTAAATGGGGTCTGGGAGAGGTGGAGCCAGACTCCACCTCTTCTGGTCACACAGGTGAGTTGCCTTCACCTGTGCTCCTGTGGCTGGCTCAGTGCTCACCTCAGGTGAGCACTGAATCAGTGGTTCAGGCTGTGATTCAACAGTTCCCATACACATGCTTATTATAATTCTGTTCACATTTGTCATGTTTTGTAGGTCTGCTCATATGCTTCAGCCTTCTTCAGGAGATGAAATCTCCACTAGTGTGTCCGTCCAGCTTTACAATGGAGAGACTCAACAGCTGATCATTAAGTTGGAAAACATTGGAACAGAACCATTGGAGACACTGGAGGTCACAGCGAAGACAGTCAACACAAAGGGTCTGTATGCTGTTTTAAAATCTGTTTCATAAATAAAAGCAGGACTGGTTATGGTATATTTCTTTTAGGTCAGCTTAAAGCAAATGTCATAAACCCAGCTTAAAAAAACAAACAAACAAAAAAGAGTCATTTAGTTTGTGTTGATTTTTTTTGGTAAAACACATGATAATAAAAGAATGTAAGAAAGAAGGAAAATGTGGAGTAATTTGTATGTCATGGGTTACCTTTTTTTTTTTTTTTGAGGTCTGGATTTGATTTTGTAAGCAAAAAGGGGGAGAAAAAAAAAACAAAAGCAAAAGCCACATACCTAAAATATCCTGACTAGATCTAAATTACTTTCTCCTTATATTTAAGTACAATAATTGGTTAATTAAATAAATTGCCATTAGAATCAATGCTTTCCTACTTGAAGGAAGGGAAATAAATAAGCCTGCTTCTAGCACAGTCAGTAAGGAATAGAAAAATGTGGGATGGAACACAACACAGATAAAGTAAGATATTTTGAATTTAAAAAAATTGAATTGAAGGTACAGAAGTCTGCAGAACATTTCCTGGTTTCACTTTTCCTGAAGTACTCCATACGTAGTTACATTTAACAAGTAGTCTGAGGGGCAAATCTTGCCCAGTAGTGATGTTTTATTGGTTTTGATCTGACCTGTGAGGCCTTGCAAAGAAAATGGTTTTAACAGAAGAACTGCAGATGATGAGCAGTGCAGTCTATACATACAATAGAAATATCTCATTTGACTGTAGATTTTATTCTTTCAGTGCCAGATTATTAAAATGCAGTGTCATACCTGGTGGTTTTTGCACTTCTCAGTATTCAGATTTGTGCCTTTTTTCCAACAGCAAATCTTCTCTGCAACTTGAGAGAGAAGGAGTTGCCAGTCATCTAAGAATAGATTTTCTGTCAGAGTCTTGTTACCAAGAATAAATTCAAAAACTGAAGTAGAATGGTTTACTGCTTTTTTTTTTTTTTAATTTTATTTCAGTAATTTCGAGGTGCTCCTACTGCGCAAGGATTTTGCTGTATGTTTGTAATGGGAAGACCAAATACAGCGCTTGTATTAAATGGTGAAATGAATGAAACAAAATGCATTAAGTGGAGGGGTATGTGGCCTCCTAATCAAACGTGTTAGTCAGACTCTTTGTGTATAACATTAGGTAGATAAAAAGGTTGGAAATCTTAGACTCTTGATAACATTAAAACCTTCATAATATCTTTTAGAATGGTTGAGGAGAAAGTAAAGTTGATGCATTCAACCGTGAGTTCAGTAGAACTTAGATTTCACTTTGCTCTTCATGTTTTTTTCCATATAGTAACTTTTTACAATGAGCTCTCTCTGTATCTGGCAGCCTCTTACATACTATTAAGTGTGGTGATAATTGTTTTTACTAGAAAAAGGAAAATTTCTGGTAAGTAACTTTTATAAGCATGCTGACTGAAGTCAGTGTTTTGGGAAACAAAATGAGTTTTGAGAGGAACAAAGCGGTACCTGTTCTGAGAGCGTGCTTGCTTCAGGAGTTACAGTCATACAACTCATGCACTGAGAAATATGAATTGTGAGAATCACACCATCACACTCTGAGAATTGCAGAAGCCTGCTTGGGCAGGAGCATCTGGAAGTCATCTTACCCAAACTTTTTATGAAAGCAGAGCTTTAGGTTGTTTTACCCAGGCTACTGTCAGGCAGAGTTGTCAGTTCCTTTTGTATCACAAAAGTATTTGGAACTGTTAGTCAAGGAGAGTACGTAGTTACTGAGCTGTGACTTATTGCGTGTCTAAGAGCTGCAGGTATAAAGTGCTGAAAAACACTGCACGGTAAAATCAAAGAACCAACAGCCCCAGATCCTTTTCTGATAGACAACTTTACAGACATTTTTCCCCATGCCTCTATGTTTGTGGGGTGCATCCTTCTGCTTCTGAGGCCATGGATTTTAGAACAAAGGTGAGTACTGTGATTAACTCTTGCTTTTTGGTATGGTATAGGGAGTGGGATTAGCTGTTGCATTGCAATGGCTTGATCTTCTTTTCTAAGTTTGCTGTAGCTGGTTGCTTTTCTTGGGAATGCCCACTTCTCCTGCACTGTTTTCAGTGGTGTCTTTTTAGTAAGAAGCTCTAGAGATTATGTCTTAACTTTTTTTTACCTCTGATTTCCTCTGTTCTGTTTGTGTCAGCTGCAACTCTTTGGCTTTCCTACCCCCAGGAAAGTGGCAGCTCACCCTCTTCATTTCATAAAGGTCATCACAGGGTTTTTGGGTCCTTTAGCAGCCCTGTATTCTGGAACAGATCCTGAAGCAAATCAGAAAAAAGGGTTTGTTGTATTGCCACAATGAACATGTCTGTCATCGCTTTTAATTCTAATTTCTCATTATGCTGGTCTTGTCTGCCAGGCTGTGGTGTCTGTAAGTCAGGCATTGCATGCATGCTGTGAAGGCCAACTGTGTCGCTTCACGTTGTCCCTTACCATGTCAGACTGATACTTTCTTACAGTGATGATGCAGAAAGGGATGACTTTCCATCTTCCATCTCCAGTCAGCTCTTGCTGGAGGAATGATACGTCTGAGTTAAGGGGTTCACTCTGAAAGCTTTACTAACTCAGCTGTTTAGCTCATGCAGGAGAAAAGGTGACCCTGATTTGTTCTTGAAGCTGAAGCACTGAGAGAAGCATGGCAGGCTTTCTTACCAGGCTTGTAGGCTGTAGTAGTGAGCACCAGCTGCACACACTGAATGAGCCTGGATGATGAAGCAACCAGTCCTCATTGGTCTTTCCTGAAGTGATTGCTGTGTGGAACTTAAACACATGGAAATAAATTCACCTGTCTAACTCTGTTCTGTTTGTTCTGTTCATGGTCTTTGAACTCAAGTGCTTGCAGTCTCGTCTTTTTAACCATGCCAGATCAGAAATGAGAAAAATCTACTTTGAGGACCAGGTAGCTATGTTTAGGAACTGCAGATATCTATCTACCTTTTTCCCAACCAAGAATGCAATGTTTCTTTTTTTTTTTTTTTTTTTTTTTTTTTTTCCCCGTCAGGATATCTCAGCTCAGGTCTTTTCCTTTCTGCCCATGCTGGCTGATGCAGTTATTCAGGACATTTTAAGCTGCTTACTCTTTTTTTCCTGCTCACAGGATGAGTGTCAAATAGTTTATGATTTTAGAGCAAGTTTTGTTATCTTTTAAGGATATTGGTTAATTGCTTGGAAGAAGCTCTTCAGGATACAGTTACATTGTAAAGAATATAACAAGGTCTGCAAGTCTATTTCTGTCTCTTAGGTCTGAGTCCAAAATACTCTGTAATTATCTCCTCAGTTAGAAAGGTGCTGGTTTCCCTCAATCTGAAAGAAAATAGTAATAATATTGGTTTGCTGCCTGTGAGTGCGTGAACCACTGGTGTTTTTAACCTTGTAATTCTAACGTGCAGTCTACAATTGCAAATTTTCCATGAAGCTAGTGGTTGCTCTGCATTGGTAAATTCACAACTTCTATTTTTGCTGGAATTACGTGTGTGTGAAGTTAACGTGTATGAATGTCTATGCATTCAGAACTGATAGTTACTTTGGGGCCCTGTGTATTTGCAGGGGATATATAGCTCAGCTGGTGAGACATCAAGAAGCAGAGATGCAGATTACTGTAAAAGCCTGAAGAGTTGTGTTGCCTTGAAACATCACATTTTTATTTTCAGGTGTTTATCCTCCTCGTATTCAGTGTGCTTTTGTTTCTTGAATTCAGGGATGTGGAGCATTGTGGTGCTTTTGTGCTCTTGCATTTCTGTTTCTTCTCAGAAGCTCAGCTTCAGAAGCAGCAGCTGTGCTGTCATCTTCCTGGAATTTAAGTATCAGCCACAGTCTGCTACTTTTGTCATTGTACTTCTTCTTTTTGTCCTTACCTTTAAACCTTTTCCTTCTCTGTTGACAGTGTTTTAATTAAGTTGCATGCAGTGTTGTTAGACTCAGTGGTCCTCGAGGCTGAACTGCATCTTTTAATCCTGCTGTGTTTTGTTTTTTTTCGTATTTCAGTGGGTTTTTTTTTGTATTTGCAGGAATTCATAACTCAGAACACTAGTCCACATACATTTACCTTCTCTGATGCTTTAAATTACATTTGCAGTTTTAAGGCTTTCTGCTTAATGTTACAGTTAGTTTAGGGTTCTGTGCCCCTAGCTCCCACCCTCCCAGTTCTACTGCAGAAAGTAATGCAGAGCCCTAAAATGTTCTGGTAGGGCTGATGGTTCAAGGGTTCGTGGAACTGTAGGAGTCTGTACTTAGGGAAGACTGACAAGTCTGGCCACAGTTGTGTTAGTAGTGTACTTACTAAGTATCCTTAGTTGATGTGTATCCCTGCCTAGTCCTCTTTAGGTAGCTCATTAATTAAATGTGCTTAATCCCATGTTTCTGTATGTGAAGTGCCAAAGTGGGATTGTTTTTATGGATCGTAAAAACTGAAGTTCTTGGAGCTGAACCTGAAATTAGATCATGGGTAAGATACTGTATGATATTTGTTATGATTTTAGTGATCTACTTTCTAGTAAAAGGATAAAATAAGCTTAGCATCTGCAGTCCTAACGAGAAGCTGCTTGAAACTTCAGTTGTTGAGCACAAATTTTAGACTGTAGAAACAACTGAATGCAGACATAGTGCAAAATATTTTCCACGCAACTGAAAGATTTGGATCACAGTGTCACGATATAATTCACTGTAATGCTGATGACAAAACAGGGTAAAGAAAACAATAATGAACTATAAACCAGTAATAGTTACGTATTAACTTGATTTTTCTTCACTGTTTAACTTTCAACTTGAGCATTCAGACTTAGTCCTGTAATTACAAGTGTTAAATTAGAGTGTATTTATTGAGTACCGTAATACCTGCAGGGTCTGTTCTCACTCAAAGTCTTTTTACTCTTAATGTCTTCAAATTTTCTGCTTAATGAAAACATGCTTTGGAAACAACCTGTTCTTTAAACTGGAAATATCCCAAGTACTTGAGTGTATGTTTGCTTTGCTTGCTCTCAGGAAAAATATCCCTGTTGCATGTTATGTTTTTTTACTTATCACAAACAGGGAATAGAGATCGCTCGACTTTTAAAATGTATTTTCTTGAAAATGAGTGAAAATTGGTACAGTGAGATTGTTACTGCTAAATCATTAGATGAGATGGAGGTGACTTTATGGAAACAATTATTATTAGAACTTTTTATTTTTACTGTATTTTTGGTCTCGGTACAGACTGTAATATTGATTTGATGTGGAAAGAATGGAGACAATTATTTTAGGCAAGGCATTTATCATTTAGAAATTAATGGAAGAAACATTCACTTGTTTTTCTGTGTGCAGATGTTTCTGGGCAAATGAACAGACTTTTGACTTGAATTCTAATTATTTTTGTTAGCTACAGTCTAGAATTAAGGATCTGAGACAACCTTCCCACCTTGTTTTCTCAAGCACAAGTCTTAGATGATGACTGTGGGAAGTCTCTGAAGTGCCCATACACTATTGTGCTTACAAACATAGTAGGCTGGTGCGGAGCAGTGATGAGCTCTGTGACTTTCTCTGGTCCTTATGCAAAGCAGTGCTTGAATTGCTTTTGAATGAGCCTTTAGAAGAATTTGTCAGCGCTTCCTTCGCAGTGGTGTGTTTTGCTGGGAATTAGCGACTATCTCTGAAATGCTCCCAGTCAAGCCATCGTGTTTATATTAACAGACTTTTCTGTGAGTGCTTTTTATGGTCTTGCAGTGTTAATGGCTTTATGGATGTGGTGGGCTCACTCCCACTGAATTGCACACCCGCTCCCTCCTGCTGCCTTGGATGTGGGAGAGAACTGCAAGAGCTGGGTTGCAATAAGAAGGAAAAACTAAACAGCTGAATAAATGATGCAAAGGCAGTCACTACCTTCTGCTTCCACAGCAGCTGTGTTAACTGTTCAGTACTCAGAAAACTCTTCTGTCATTCCAAAATAAAATAAAATAATTTTCCCTCACATAAACTTCATAGAATATCATGGATTGCCTTTGCTGAAGGCACTTACATATCCGTGACTTCAGTTTTTGGCTTATCTTGGAACTTGATATAACACAACTCACCCTTCTTCCCCAAGTGGAATTGATCTCTGCTGTTCTGTACTTCACAATGGTTCATTTGATGTTCTTGGTGTCTGCATAACTGGTTAAAGGATATCAGTCTATTGTAGACAAGCAATAAGTGATGTTACTTGTTTTTGTTCCTTTCCTCATATTACCTTCTGGAGTATCAGGCATAGGGCAGAGGAGCTAATGACATTATATGTCATAAGAACCATTGATAAATCATTTATTAACCCATGTCATCCAAGCGAATTGCTCCTACCTGGTGCTATCCTTAGTGTTTGAATGCTTTGTGCACCTCAGTTTTGAGAAGTGGCTTTGTTTTCTTCAACAATAGCTGAATACCAGTAGCCTTCATTATCTTCATTTTTTATTAGTAAACCTTGTAGTGATGGCACAGGTGTTTCAGAATTTTAATTGATTTATTTTGGTGTAATATTGTGATGAAATGGATTTTTTTACATTTATGTGCCATTTCAAGGTTCAGGGCTGTGTGAACTTCCCAGGCTGTTTTTGAGTATTCATAACTTATATTTAATGCTGCCTGTTGCACACTATATTTTTTCCTGATGTTTTTTGTCCTCATCATAAATCTGTATTTTCAGTTTTATGATCTGTATGCCTTCATGTGAGTCTCTGTAATGTGTCTTATTGTATTACATACATTTTTGATACCTTATATCTAAATATTTTAAAATTCAAACAGAAAATGAAAAATTAGTTAATGCTCTGTACAACAGGAAATTAAAAATTCTTACAATGGTTATTATACTCATGAAATATTTGCTCGTTTTAATACAGAGAAACTGTACGGGGAATTCCTGAGTTGGAAGCTAGAAGATGTGCTCTCCCAGTTTCCTCTAAAACCTGGGAAAATTGCAACATTTGTCGTAAGCATTAAAGTGAAGCTGGACTTTTCATGCCAAGAAAATCTTCTGCAAGACCTTAGTGATGGTGAGTTCTTAATTTTCTTCCTCAGCAGAATTTTGTGAACTGCTGAGAAGCAGTTATCCAGTTCATGTGCCATTCTTTCTTAGAATATGGTGTGTGATGTGCTTGGATGTTTTCATATTAATAACTTGTAATACAAAGGCAGCTCTTCAGTGAAGCTTATGGATTGGGGACTGGATTTTTGTGACAGCTGTGTGCACAATAGCTTGACCAGACTTTGTCACAAGTGTCATCTTGTCTTTTAAATTTTTTCTTGCTATTAGTATGTGTATCTTTGTATCCTTAAGAAGATGGAGAGTTTGTAAATATCTTTTAGATGTGCTTTAGAGAGAAATTAGATAGTTTGTTCTAGAAGACTGAACTGTTAATAGCAGCTGATAGCAGTTTTGCCATAAGTGTCATGCTGGGACATAGGGCATAATCCCTCACATCCCTATTTTCTTATGCTTAAACTCACAGATTCTTTTGAAGCCAAAAAGAACAATGTTTGCTTGTATTAGAATGATGCTGAATTACAAGTACCAGATGCTTGTAATGAGGATTTCCTCTTTATTGTGAACACAGTCTTACTGGAGTGAATACTATACTGTATTTTTTCAGTTGTCTGATATATTTAAACTAATTTAATTGATTAAAAAAAAAATACAATACAGTAAACTAATTTAATTGATAAAAAAAATACAATACAGTTTTCTTTTAGATAGAGGAATATTAATTCTTCATCTCTTTCCCAGAATTCACTTCTAGGTGTGCATTATTTTTTGTAATTAATATTTGCAATACAAGTATTTTTCAATATAGAGAAACTGGAACAAAATGGCATGCATAGCTTACACGAAGCCAAAAGGACTGAGTTCTGTGAGTTACCTTGCAAATGCTTTTAAACAAAAATTCTACAGAGAGTTTATGAGTAAAACACATTAAGTATTTAAAACTTTAAGTTTAAAAAGTAAAAGAAACAACAAAAGAACAACAACCCTGAAGTATAATGTTGCTGTGCAAAGACTTCCTTTGCAGGACTCTCTTAAATCTTAGTATGCAAAGGGTTTAAAAAAAAAAAAATCTTGAAGGAAGGCATCCTGAAATTCCAATGAAAACACAGGTTCCAAGGAACTGAGGTTTATAGAAATGTCCTTTGAAATGTAATTCCATACAGCACAAATTTTATGAAACAGATTTACAGGACTTGAGTATAAGGGAACTGCTGAATTATTTTACTGTTTTAGGAGCATAAAATACTGCACTTCTTCCAGATCCCTGAACTGTTGGTCTTCATGTTCCCTTGCAAATGATATCTCCATGGAAATTTCAGTGACTTACTGCTCGCTTATTTTATAAGGGCTTTTACGAGCTCATAATTCAATTCCTTGTCCATTACATTGTATAGAAGGTTGCTTCAAAATGTAAGTTTAACTTCAGAAGCTTCAGTTTTGTTTGGAATTACCTACTAGTTGACATTAATAGAAATCTGAGTCATGGATACGGGAAGAAACTTGATCAGTGTAATCAATGTAACTAAAAAGTAATGATGAAAGTCAGTATTGTAAAGGTAGACATTAAGACATGATGCTTTTAGTGCCAGTTCTGTTGATTTCCTTATTTTTGTAACTTTCAAAAACATCTTTTTTCTGCTATTTGTTTTATCTCAAAAACCTTCAAACACAGTCAAAAGCTACATCTGTTTAGCATTTTTTTAGATGAAATAACATACAAATAAAATACTTTGTAGAAGAAGTTAACTTACTTTCTTCTTGATACTGACTTTTAAAGGCCATGGAACAGTACGGTATGGTAAACAGAATGGGTAATTGTAGACAAGATATTATACAGATGGTATAGTTAGAAAGATTATTATGATGGAAAGAGACGATCAAAATTAAGGAAAATGCTCACCTGTGTCCTAGGCTCACAGTAGGAAAATCCAGAGAGGGATCCTTCCCCATTTGGTGGCCAGCCCTTAAAATGGGGTCTGGGAGAGGTGGAGCCAGAATCCACCACTTCTGGTCACACAGGTGCATTGCCTTCACCTGTGCTCCCATGGCTGACTCAGTGCGTGCCTCAAGTGAGTTCAGGCTGTGATTTATCAGTTCCCACACAAGTCCTTTTTTTTTTTTTTTCTTTTAAATAACCTGTATCTAACTTCTATGTGACCACCTATTGAAAAAATCTTGGATCAGTGTTTTTTCCCTTGTTATTTCTATCTACAGCTGCTCTGAGATGTTGTCCAACTGCAGGCTGGGTGTAGTTAACCTTTTCTTTTTCAGTAATGATAAAGGAATATGATCCATTAGTGTCAAAGTGACATGTGCCACCTGTACTTGAAAAGTATTACTGGAAATGCTATGTACATTGATATTTTTACTTGCTACTATAATTCCTATGTATTTCTTTGAAATTTTACAAATATGATGCCTTTTAAAGGAACAGGTAATGTCCCAATACAAAGAACAACAGAGAGCTAAGAAAGTCAATGGCAATTATGACATTTCTTTTAATCTTACAGTAGCTATGTCACCTTTTACTTTTGAAGGCCAGATTTGCAGTGATGATCAAAATACTTGTGTCTTTTAAAAGTAATAGCCTTAGCAGGGCATCTGTTACTTTGATCTGTTTTCACTTGCTGCTGAAATTGCTTCCTTTTGTTTATAATCAGAACATAGCACAGAAAGGACAAATTACAGATGTTTCTGATGATACACTTATCCAATTGGAAAGTAAACTAAGTTATCAATCAAAATTGCTGATCTAATTCTTGTGTGTTGATGGTATACTGTCTGGTAAAGAAAAATGTTAGATGTTCTTCCAGATTAAAGGAAGCAAAAACGCATGAGTGGCTGTACAGGATCAGATCGATGACCGTCTAGTCCAATATCCTGTCTGTGATAATGGCTAAGAACAGATGCCTGTGGGAGAAGGTAAAGGAAAATCTCATGTATGTTCATAATTTTCCCTACATGTTTGAGTTCCAACTGCTGTTAGTTTGGGAATTTCCAGAATCTGGTACGGTTTCTCTGTTTTTAGGCATTGTTTGCATTCTCAGTGTGCTCCTGTTCATAAAATTCTTTTCACTCTCTTCCAGTTCTATTCATTTTGTGCACAAAGATGCACAGCTAAATTATTTTTGTCAGCTTTCGGCCTACTGGTGACCGTCTGATATTATGTATTTTTGAGAAGCAGGTAGCAGTCCATCTTCTAAACATCAGTACTCACGATGCTACACATTTTTCTGGTGTTATTTTCACAGTGGTCTCTTTCTCAGTGTGAAGATTTCTGTTTGGCTTTGTTGACCTTGTAGTTGGAAGAGTTTCATACACTTAGCAGCATTATTGTCCCTTTTGAATGCCTTTGGTCTTATACTCTTTTGAAAGTTTATATACACTATTTGAAAGGTATTCTGTGTACATAGCAACCAGTGCTCTTCTTGTTTTCTGTTCCTTGCCTTACAATAATGCACAGCTTATTTACTTTTTCCTACTTGTTGCTCAGCGCTGTTTGGTAGGTTCATGAATCTGAGTCACTGCTCTATGATCTTGCTCCTGAGCAGTAATGGAACTCTGAGGGCCTCTTATGTAAGATGACTTTTTTTTTTCTCCCATTTGTTTGTGCTGGATTTAATTTGACTTTTTAGTGCCCAGTCACTGAGCTTCATAACTTCCTAGCTTTTATGCAGGGAAGTTAGGTTAAGTGAATACAGCCTCATGACACACCAGATGGTATCGTGGAAGGATGCATGTCCCTTTGTAGCCTGTCATTGAGTACTTCTGTCACAATCTGCATTGTCTTGCTTTCCTTTCTTTAGAAATAATTACTTTGCAAGCAATGGAAACAGCTGGACAAATGTTCTTAGGGCTCTTCTTTTTATTAAAATGAGGAAAACCAGGCTAATGTTTGAAGGTAGTTGCCAAAGATCACGGGGTTCCTTCAGGATGGAAGGGTCAACCTTCCATCCCTGAGCTGGGTTGTTCAGTGTTCCTTCTGTGTGTGTGATTCTGTGGTCAGAAAATTCAGTGTATGTATTTAATGTAATTCTAAGGCGGCTGTCCTCTGTAAGACAGGAGGAAGCACTGCATTGCTTGCTACAGGCTGGCTTAAGGAGCTTCAGCAGTAAGGTGTCTCCCTGCTGCTAGGAGAAGGATTTCAACAGGATGTTCACATCAAGAATAATCTTATTCCAAGTCCTTATAGCTTAATTTCTGAAATCTACTTTTTCCCTTGATGTTAAACAGGACAAGAACAATAACTGCTCTTTTGGATTGTTTTATAATTGTTAACTTGTTAGTGGGAAAGAGTCTTTGAAAAAAGCTTCTATTAAATGAGGATAATGTCTTGCAAAGTAAATTAAGCTGCAACAAATACTTCATTATGCAGAAATGTTAGTGTTTGTTCATTCTGTGCGTAGGGGTCCTAAAGACAGATGAGAGACTATTTAAATACATAAACTCATCAAAGGAACTAATTACATGCTAAGAGAAGTAGAACTGTGCCTTAAGCCTCTCTTCCCTTCTCTAGGGGAGAAAAGGTTGCTGAGAAATAATAGTGTATTTCTAAAAGCAGTGATCTTGAATGTATTCTTGATATTGGTGTGTGAGACCATTGTGCGTTAGAGTTGCTTTCTTGCTTCTCTGCTTAAATGCAATACTTCAGCTTCATAGCTAGTGTTTTTTCACTTAATGTTCTTATTGTTATGTAGCTTATAGATATTTATTTGTTAGAAAGATACTTGTCCTCCATCACCATGTTATTTTAACAAATGTTATTTTTTTTAGAATTTTCTTACAGCTTTTTTTAACTCCAGCTTTAGTGTCTACAGAAGACGAGCTGCCTTTTTCTCTTCCAACTGCCTGTGAATCCATGAATCCATCTATCTTGTCTCATAATTTGACTGTTATTGTTCTTTAACAGTACGTAAATGTTATAGGACTTCAGCCTGTCTCAGTTGTACAAGCTGATACACAAACATACTGTAAGAGGTATCTAAGACCTCAAATGTTTACAATGAAAATAGGTAAGACAAACATGAGGATGACAGTAATAAATGTCTTATTGGAACAGGCTTAACTGATCCATCAGCCTGTTAAGTTTTGTGTTGTGCTGTCACTTTGTGGAGGTTCTTTACTTTTGCATCTTATTTAGTGTGCAAAAATTATTCTCTAGTCTCTGATTATGTATTCCTTTACATTTCACGTGTGCTTTTACTCTGAATTCACCTTTCCAGTGCTAGTTCTGTTAATTCAACAACCTCAAGAATTTGATCTTCTGCTGTATTTCCTATTGTTAATTATTACTTTTATCCTTATCATTTGTAATGGAGTCTCAGTGGAGTGCTCACTCTGTGTACTGTCTGTGCTTTGGCCCTTGGAGCCAGTGAGCTAATGCATTCCCAGTAGCACTGCCTGGATTACTGTCACCTGTGTTGTCTTGTGCTCGGTGTGTTCAAAATGGGGAAGGAACTGCATCTTATTACACATCTGTTAATGCTGCACAGTGGTCATATCTCTCTACAGTCTGCTTTTGACTCTTTTTCCTATTTGTCTGCACAGAGTCACAGAATTGTAGGGGTTAGAAGGGACCTCTAGAGATCATCCAGTCCAACCCCCCTGCCAAAGCAGACTCAGGTAGACACCCTATAGGCAACCAGGTATGCCATTGTCCCCACCCAGTTATTATTATTGAGCACGATGCCACGTAGTGTGAGGTAATATTCCTTTGGACAGTTTGGGTCACCTATCCTGTTTGTATCCCCTCCCAGCTCCCTGTGCACCTCCTGTTCCTTGCTAGGATGATAGTGTGAGAAATATTGCAGTCCTCGATGCAATGTAAGCACTGCTGTGCAACAGCTGAAATATTCGGGTAATATCAACAATAGTTTTCACAGTAAATCTGAAACATAACGCCATCAGAGTGAGTAAATTTAACTATTTCAGTCAAAAGCAGGATGTTGTTACTCTGTCTGGAGACAGAAAGTTACTAGAATTCTGCAGGATTTTCACTTCCAACTGAATGCAAGATCGCTTTTTTTTTTTTCTCTCACGGAAAAGAAGTGCATTTGTGTTTGGCAAACATTTTCTGTCTCCTGTCACGAACTGGTTTAGTGTATTTTCTTTGTGCCGAAAGTATTTTGAAACTTTTACTGTATTAATGGGTGACTGTTTATCAGGAGGCTTTTCACTCCAGAATTTGTCACGCTTGTTATGTCTGTCAGACAAATGAAAGAAAAGAAAATCTTGGTTGAGAGGACTTAAGTTATTATGTTCTGCGTTCAACTTTCATACAAAAATTCAGATAAATCCCTCGGGCTATGTTTTCATACTGCTCAACTACTCACATATAATTATGTTACTACAGTATTTTATTGTTTTTAATATCTGGTAGTTCAACTTTGGATGTTGCCAAGCATGCACCCAGCTGCTTGCTCGCTCTCCCTCAAGAGGGTGGGGGGCAAAAATAAGACGAAAAAGCATATGGACTGAGATAAAGATTGAGAGATCAGTGAACAGTTGCTGTCATGGGCGAATCAGTGTCAACCTCAGCAAAATTAATTTTGTTAATGAAAAATACATTTTGTTGCTGATAACAAAAACTTAAATCATTGGGATTGGAATGGACCTCTGGAGGTACCTAGTCCAACCTCCTGCAAAAGGTAATGCAGCTCGGGATACCATTGGCCTTTGTGGCCACCAGGGCATGCTGCTGACTTGTGGCCAACTCATTGTCCACCGGGATGCTCAGGCCCTTCTCAGAGCTCCTCTCCACCAAGTCAGTCCCTAAACCATGGTGATGCATGTGGTTTTTCCTCCCCGGTTGTAGGGTTCTAAAGTTGCCCTTGTTGAATCTCATCGGGTTCTTCCATGCCTAGCTCAACGCTGTGTCTGGGTCTCACAGAATGGTAGCATGGCCTTCTAGTGTACCAGACACTCCTCCCAGCTTTGTATCAGCAGCAGACTTGCTGAGTGGTGGACTCTCTCTTTCATCCAGGTCATTGCTGATGTTGAACTGAACCCAGTACAGACCAGAACACCGCTAGCCACAGGCCTCCAACTCAGCTCTGTGCTGCTAATCTCTGAGCTCTGCCAGAGCTCAAGTCCACCTCAGATGTCATTTTTTCTCCATTATGGGCTCTCCCCAGGCTGCAGGGTAAAGATACACTCCAGATGAGTCCTGTGGGACTACAGGGGAATCTGTGCTGTGGGCCTGGAGCCTGTCCTGCCCTCCATCTCTTGATCTCTGGTGTCCCTTTGCTGCTTCTCCCTTGCCCTGGGCCTCCTTGCCCTGTGCTCACTGTGCACTTGCAATAGAGTTTGCTGTTACCATAATTATGATGTATTCAAAAGCTTATGTACTTCGGTAATCCAACAGAGCCAGTGGTCATCGTGCAGTAGTGTGCTGCAACAGGGCTGTGGATTTGAATTGAAGAGAAGCTGCCTCGTGGCAGCTCCTTCTTGGGCATTTCAGTCACTGGCTTGTAAATCTCTATGCTGAACTGTCTTAGCAAACTTTACCTTGTTCAGTTATGGGACTGTGCAGGATTCATCTGTGCAGTGTACTGCGTAAGTGGCTGATGAAGTTAAATTGACAATTTACTTAACATTGGAGAGGAGATAGGAAATGCTGGGAGGAGATTTTGCTCTGTTATGACAGCAGTGACTGTGATGTTGGAAAAGCAAGCTGCTTTTTTTTTTTTTTTTTTTTTTTTTTTTTCAGTTACCATGGAAAAAGTGTTGGTCGTGTGCTGTTACCGTGGAAATGTTCAGTGTGAATTCCAGAGATCAGAAAGATGTCTGGACCAACAAGCAAGGCAGCTGTTCTTTTTATAGTGAAATGCAACTCGAGCTGATTGTCATTCTGGATGCAGAGGATGTTGCATCTTCAGACCTCTAAACTTAATGAGAGAAAATAAAGTGTATTTACAGTTTGACAACTCAAAAAATATAAATGTGAAGTAAATGAACACTTGTGGTGATCTTATTTAAATTTATCTGCTGCCTTTTTTCACCTGCAGTCACCAAGTTCAGCAGCTTACCAGTGCTTCTGACTGAATGTTTCCCTGTTGTCTGGTGACTGTTAAATGCATTGCCAAGGGTCGAGCTATAAAATACCTTCCAGACTTTGTTGCCTGGCCACATGCCTGAAAATTACTAGAACATTGATTATGTTTGTCCCCTGGCAACAAAGTCACCTGGTGTAGTCAGAGTTGTGAAGGGGTGAGTCACTTCAAGTATGACATAGGGCCTGGCACTGGGCCCTGTTATGTGTCGTGTCGTTGTGCCACGACTTGAAACAAACGTTGGGGCATTCTAGTGATAACCTGAGACATTCTTCTTAGCCTCAAGCAGAATCAGTGTTCTCTTTGATTTCCTACCTTCTTTTGCTCTTGAGTTTAGAGATGGGAAAAATTCTTCCCTTCCCCTTGAAACTGTTGAAACAGAGCTTTGTTGTTTAAAAGGAAATGAAAATAAAATGGGGGTTTTAAGGCAAAATAATTAAAAGAAACATTAGTTGTTTGTCCAGTCTGTTGTTTTAAGTATTACGTTTTCTTTTCTCAAAGAAGGGAAACCTTGGGTCTGGCATGAAAATGGAAGATATGGCGATTGCCACACAGTGTTTCATGCTTGGTTCTCTCCCTTTTGTGCAGTTGTATACACAAATAATTTTTGACTTTTGTTTTCATTATGGAAGTGGTCAAATTAATCAGTTTGAAAGTACTATTTTTCCTCAGGTGAATCTTTTACTAGAGAGCTCTGAAATCTTTTTAAGGAAAAGTATATTTACCATCAGTGCCATTAAAAGGCTTGCTTGAAAGTGCTAGTCTGTAATTGTCTCAAACCTTGGTCTAATAAGTGAATATGCTCTGTTCTCGTTTTGCTTTTAAGAAATGCTGAGAGCTTGTCTGGAAGCCTTTCGATATTTTACTATTCCTTCAACAGATTAAAAATAAAGTATCAGTTATCCCATGCTAGGTTCTTTCTCGCTCTTATGTCCTTTCCTTTTCAAAGGATAGAGTATGGCATCGTTTAATGTAGCCATCAGAGCAAAGGCTTTCTTCACTGTTGCTGAATATTTTTAATGAAATACTGTTTAGCTGGTTTTGGTTTTGCAGCATAGTCATATGGTTCTCTTCCATTTGTAGCTTTGCTAATCTTACTTCTGTTTTTATTTATTTATTTATTGTCAGATGTTGTTGATTGATTTTCTGGAGTGAACTCATGTGGATCAAATGTTTCTTTTTAATATGAGCATTTATAATGATTAACAAGTCTATCTGTGAGAAGAACCAGGCTTATGGGGTATAAATTTCTGAGCACTACAGCGTGCTTTCCTTGTGCTCTTTTGGCTTGCCTGCATTGATGTATGGTGAATACAGCTTTTGACAGGATCTATGAAGGTTATTGATCTTTTAAAGACATCTTGAATGCTGTGGTTTGATTGAGCAGATGATGTTTATGGCAGCTGCTGATGGAAATAACCGAGAAACAAAAATCATTATTTTCACTTAAGGATTTTATTTCGGTTCAGGTTCTTCGACTATTTGTTACTCTACCAAAGCAGCATCTTCAAATCAGATGTTATTTGGAATGTTCTATATTTAAGGCTGAATTAAGGTGTATTTTTAAACATTTGAGGTTGGGCTGAATGGGGATCTGAGCACCCTGATGTACCCGTGGATGTCCCTCTTCACTGCAGGGGAGTTGGAATAGATGACCTAATAAAAGACCATTCTAACTCTAGAGATTCTGTGATTCTATAATAGTTTTGTGTTTCACCTCTGTATAGTTGTGTTCTTTGAGCTGTGAGATTTTGTCTGTATTTTGATTAATATTTGTGGATTGCACTTGGTTTGCACAGCATAGAAGCAATATCCTACTCTTTGGACTTTGGATGTAAATTTATGTGGTAACAGATTGTAAGTGTAGTTACTAATGTATGTTAAAACTCCATTATTTTGATTTTCTCTAATTATTTTTATTCAACAGCAATTGTTTTGTATTTTAGTGGATTTCTATTTAGCATGTGAGTAGGTTGACAAATCCAAATATAATAGTGTCTATTTTGCCTTCAAATTATGCAGTCTTATGAGTAGTAAAAAATACCGTTTCTGTTAAGCTTTTAGTTGATTATTACAATGTAAGGTCTAGTTTCCATTCTTCATTTAGAAATATTCAGAAATATTTTAATATAATGTCAATATATAGTACAAAACATTATTTATTAATTTGTAATACATACTTTGAATCCTCAGACCTAATATTGGATGTTGTTAAAAGATAGTAAGCATTTAATTGAGCCCTTGTGATAGAAAAGAACAAAATTATCTTTGTCCTTTTTAGTATTGCAAACATTAAGTAAATAGAAATGTCAGACTTAATAAGTTTCAAAAACATATATATATTGATTTTCTTATTTTCCTGTGAGTTTCACAGAGGTTTGGGTGTTGTCCTGTTTACTTTTTAGCTTCTAGAGAAGAATGCTGTGAAATAATCTTTAAAAGTTTTTTTTGCCATGTAGTATAAAATACTTTAATTAGTTTCTCTTCCTTTAAAAAAGGAGATATATTACATTGTATTTGAATAAACTGTAAAGCAAAACAAAAAAAAAACCCTATTCTTTTTCTAGATGGAATCAGTGTTAGTGGACTTCCACTTTCCAGTCCTTTTCGGCAGATTGTCAAGCCAAGAGTAGAGGCTAAACCTATTAACCCTCAAGAAAGCAGCAAAGGTGGGGACTTCAGTCATGTGAAGGTAAGTGACATAAAAATAAGGAATAGTTGTTCTTATTGTTCTGCATTGTGGCTTGTTCTATGATTAAAAAAAAATACAAGTTTATTCTTCTTGGAAAGATTTCTCTATGTCCTGTGTTTGGATTTGAGGAACAAACAAAACTGGACAAGATCAAGTGAAGAGCTGAACTTGTAAAGAGCTGGTTACCAGTAGGGTATGCTCGGGGATCTGTCGGTTCTTCACCTCACGTTGCTTTCTTATACCATATTCTCTATAACAAAGTGATTCTTTGTCAGTTCATTGTTATCTTCTGTTGAAATGTACTGAAGGATTTGTACCTTCTAACCATTATTCGGTTCAGAGTCTCACTAGTAACACTTCCAGTACTGGGCCTTTTAGGTGGATTCATGGAAGCAGTAAAAGAATAATAGAAAGAGCCAAATAAAAAGTACATGCAGCAGAGTGAAAGAACAGCAGTGTGGGTGGGACCTGCACTGTGCTTACTTTGAGAGTCTCCCCTGGAGTCAACTACTGTTTGTTTTGCTGTTGAAAATCTTAAACTTCTGAAGAGGGCAACTCATTTTGATCAGGGAAATAAGAAGTGTTTCATACTGACCAGATTTGAGAGATAATATTTATGATTAAAATTACTGAGCTTTTAAGAAATATGCTATCAGACTTGGTTGGTCTCTCTCATAACTTTTGTTTTGCGTGCCATGGAATATTATATATTTTTCCTTCCTGAATCTCTGTTCTGCATTAGTTCATCTCATCAGAATCTAGTTCTAGTACTACCAACATTTGGTTTATGTCTTTGACCTGAAAGCAAACCTAGAGTTTGCTGTTTTTAATTGCTCACTTGAAATCTTGAGTTTTCTTTCTTCCCAGTGAGATTATTTAGAGTTCTGTTTGACTGATAAACAGATGATTCTGTGAATTTGTAAATGTGCCTCTTTTGGGCCATTAGTACTACTAATATATTTATTTTTTCACTTCAAAAAGGGTGATGACAGTATATGACATGATGAAAGAAACCCCTACCTTGTAAAGGCTTTCTTTGTATTTTATCACAGAGAAGGTACTTCCTGGTTGCTCATAAAAATAAATCAGTATGACTGAGAAAACAGTTTGGTCTTTAAGCTAGTAAAATGTCCACCTTTTGATTGTTTTGAATTTAGAACAGAAATTCTTACACAAACTTCTACAGAACACTTGGGATATGGGCATTTTTTGTGAGGTATGTTTAGAAGAGAATCAACAGGAAAAATGAGAAGGTGTTTCAGGAGGCCACAGAATAAAACGCTGGAGGAGGTCTGCGAAATTATGTATGTAATATACGTGGATTCTAGCATTCTGATAACTCATTTACAGGTGGATCCTCACAAGAGGAAAGAGGTGATTGATGTTTCTCTAAAATTTAAAACATAGGTTTATTGTGGGTGAGACAGAATTCCTCAGTAGAGTAGCACTGTCTACGTGTCTCTAGAGCGATTTTCTGTTACGGTTAATTCTGTTCTAACAAATCTGTTTCTGTAACTTGCAATTTATGTTTACCATATTGTTATGAAGATGATCTTATCTCAGTCCCATATTGTCATAAATAATCTTATCTCAGTTTGCCCCTATCAGGTCACTGTAAGTCAGTCATTTGATGTACCTGGATTAAAAATGTGTAGAGTAGTGAGGTGCTGGAATGTGCTGCTCAGAGAGGTTGTGGATGCCCTGTCTCTAGAGATGTTCAACGCCAGATTGGTATTAAATGGGGAGGGTGGTGGCCCGGCCTCTGGTTTTTGGGGGTGGGGAGGTTGGAGATTCATGATCCTTGAGATCCCTTCCAACCCAGGCCATTCTGTGATTCTGTGAAGGTGTTATATCCAGCAGCTTACTATTTCTGTTTATTACTGTCCGCTTACTACTTTTTGCAACTTCTCTCTTACTTGATGAGTTCTTCAGGTGGAAAAAAAAAAAAAGAAAAATAGTACTAGCCAGTGGTTTAAAATTAGAATCTGATGAATTCCAAATGAAAATACCAGGCAGTTACTGTAAATAATGGGGTGAATTTCGTATTTAGAAATACGATCATAATGTGTCTGGGTTAAGTTCTGTGGAATTTGCTGTGTCGTTTTCATCTTGCTTGACTTCAGGCTGGGATATCATTCAGAATACGTAAATACTTGTTCGTTGCCAAATATAAAGACTTATGCTCTGTAGGTACATTGTTGTCTAAAACATAGCAAGCTGTGATACATAGAAGAGAGATGGTCCAAGATTCACTTTGAACTTGAATCTCAAAATATTTCGTATTTATGAATCTTTCTGAATACCTTTGAACCTCCTCAGAAGGTACTTCAGCTTCTCTCTTTTGTGCAGAACAATTCAGTGTGTGCCTATTGCTTCTGTCCTGCGCAGTGCCATCTGGGACCATCTGAAATTTAAGATATGTCTTGTAATAACCAATTAGTGTGGCTTGACAAGGTAACAAGCAAGTGGGAACATCATGGAGATAGGTCTTAGAGAAATTGGATACGCTGTGAATATGGTCTGCAGTCATGAATTGATAATGTAGTAATAGATATTTGTTGTGAATATTGAGGAGGTGTTGTCATTTTTCAGTCACGTGTGCCATGTGTTAGCCGATCTTCAAATGGCAGGTAGATTTTTGCAAGTGAAAATTGAAATGAAATCAGTGTTTCTCACATTGCTGTTTCTGAAATGTCCTTGTTACGTCTTGATGCTTAAACTGTCCCTGCCCATTTGTCTTCCTTTATCTTTTTGTTTCAATACTGAGTATCGCCAGTATGCGCTTGAACTTTGTAGCAATCTTTATTTTCAATTTTGCTAAAGGCTGTCTTCTAATATAGCAGTCATAAGCTTCTGGAAATGAGTGTTATAACAGTCTCATAAATTTAGTATAAAAATTCCTTTATGGTCTCATCATAATGCTTGCTTACACCCTCAAGCTGAAAAGAATATCACAGTATAATATTATGTTCAGATGTACTCTCTTTGTACGGTTAACTCTTGAGTAATTTGGTAAGCACTGTCCTAAAATCCTTGATCATTCTCAGGTGGTTATACTGCTAGGTGAAATAGTCTGTTTTAAGAGCTGCTGTGTTCCTTTACTACCAGTGAATGGTATGAAATGTTAAAATATTATATGTAGAACTAATTTAATACACTGTCTGTGGTGTCTCTGTTCAGGTTTAGTCAGCATGTATTCAAGATAAGGTATTAGACTTGTTTGGATTTTTCCATGCAGTTTTCAGGTGTTGCTCTTGAAACTATACAGGTATGAAAGTTTGCTATTAATTGAGATAAAGCTTCAGCAGCATCAACTGTAAACTCAAAATAATTTTACGTTTGTACCTTAGATCTATTTTAAGTCATTGAATATGTAACTCTTACATTTTGTAATAGCTCTAGACTGACATTAGCAGAGATGTTGAATCTGCAGGGCACTCTTGGTATTTAGATTCCTTCTTTTTCGTCACCCAAATGTGAATTCAACAATAAGATCTTTAGGCACAAAAAATTTAGATAGGTCTTCTACTTTAATGCAGGTTGCCCAGAGTGGTTATGGATGCTATCCCCATCCCTGGAGGCATTCAAGGCAAGGCTGGATGTGGCTCTGGGCCACCTGGTCCAAGGTGGTTGGCAGCCCTGCTCACTGCTAGGGGATTGAAATGAGATGATCGTTGAGGAGATTTTAACTCAGGCCATTCTATCATTCTGTGGTTTCTATTAGCAGGTTTTGTTTGTTTGTTTGTTTGTTTTACATTTACATTTCTTGAATTCTACTTGATAAAGAGCCATGAGCCAAACCAGACCAATAAAATGCGTGTTTCTCAGCTCAGCAATGTGGTTTTTGTTGCCTTTTTGGTTGATGGTGGCAATTTCCCCCAAGATAAAGAGATAATAAAGCTTGATTTGTTCTGCAAAAATGATAGAAATCTGAATTATTGATCATTGGATCGTGGCTTGCAAAGGCTTATTATGATCTGGATTTGGATGAAAACCTGCAGTTTCTGAATAAACTGGTTCTAATGGCTTTTGACTTTCCTTCTTTTCCCAGTATTTATTTCTATAGAGTCCTAAAGCTCTTAAAGTTGAGTATTCAGCACTACTTCTGCTCACCAGATATATTCTCCTGTCAATTGTTGTATCTAAAGATGCGCACTCTTGGGCCCTAGGGAGTATTGTGCTTCCGAACACGAAGGAAGTAAGTATTTTACAAAGAGTATTCTCTAGAGCCGTGTGAGGGAAAAAATGCTACTCACTGGGTTTGAGTAAATTCAACTCATTCACACCACTTGGTATTTTACTTGCAGTATTACCACTGCAGAGGCTGAAATTTCAGTTCAAAATGCTTTACAACTTTTGAGTACTTGCTGTAATGATAACAAAAGTTTTGGATAGATCCAAGAGTGTGCCTGCCCGAAGCACCAGTTTCTCCAGACTTTGATTAATTGTCGCTCAGTAGCAAGGGGTGCTAGTCTACTTAATTCCAGACAAGAATCTCGTCAAAGTTAGTTGCAGCAGATATATCAGGTGTGGTTTATATATTTGGTTGTCTGTCGTTCCCTCTTTTCTGAGGATGAACATTGAAAAATTGAAGTTAACATCTGCACGGTGAATAAAGCTTACGTGAACAGTAACAGATCCTGCAACCATGAAAACTTTGCCCAAGGGGCAGTCTGTGCCATTGTTTGCCTTGGTGCTCAACTACAATAAAATCAGTGCTGCTGTAGGTAGTGTCTGCTAGCGTCTCTTGAAATTGATGATTTCTGGTAGTTTTATCCTCGCTTGCCAGACTGTGCTTGAGTCATTAATATATAGTCAGTGATCATCAGCAGCAGACATAGTTTGTGTATATGTTTCTTTTTTTTTTTTTTGAGATGTTCTAGTGCTGTTACCTTGGAAATTTTTTAGACAAAAGTGTGAAGCAGAGCGCTTCTCTCTTAGCAGCCATTGTGTGTGCATTGTATATGTGTTTGAATTTCATTCTTGCAAATTATTGCACACACAGTTTTCTTCTCTCAATGAGGGCAGATGATTTAAGTCAGAGTATTTAGACCAGAATGTAATTTCTGGTCTAAATACTCTGTGTATGGGAACTGTTGAATCACGGCCTGAACCGCTGATTGATCACCTGAGGCGAGCACTGGGTCAGCCGCAGGGGCGCAAGTGAGTGTGATTGGAAGGGGTGGAGTTTGACTCCACCTCTCCCAAGACCCCATTTAAAGGCTGACCACCACCAGGGAAGGATCTCTGGTTGGAGATCCCTCCGTAGTGGAGTTTTCGGTGAGCCTCAACCATCTTTGAAGGTGAGCCACTCTTTTCTTATTAATTTTCTTATTAACTATGTGTACACCATCTACTTAAGCCTATCAAAAATATACCAGCTTTGGCACTATTTCTTTTGGGTGCTATTTTTGGGGGTTATTTGCCCTACACTCTGACTTAAATCATGTGTAAATCTATGTATATTAATACTACTCTTATTTATTGCTCTTTTTACTACACAGCAATTAACTGTACCTTAATCAGTACCAGCCTCCCTGCTTGCACTTCAGTTTTGCTCTGAGTGTCCACTTTGAAGCGTATTTTCACCTGCGGTGCAGGTGGATTTTGATTCATTGTGCATTCTCCTAAAACAAAGGTATATTGGCCAGGTCTGAATGGGAATGTCTGTAGCATACTAGGTATCGCATTGTACTTCCGCTAATGAACTCTTCACAAGTGCTTATTTTAAGCACTTGTAATACTGTGCTGCACCTCTGTTGTGATGTCCTGTGGTTCCTAACTGAACCATGTTCAGTCAGACCAGGTTCCAGGCAGAGTGAGCTCCACTATGTGTACAGAAAACAAACAAACAAAAACAACAAAAAGAAATAGAGTTTGGGAGACTAAAGGAGAGGGCAGCTCTGATCGGTTGGAACTGTGAAGGTTCTCCAGTGCCTAAACTAGTCTGATACCCAGTAGAGTTGTTGATCATAGTTTTAAAAGCATATCAGTATTTTAATTTGACTTGTTTCTGTGTGAAACAAGTCAACGTGTGAAATTAAATGTGCTGTGTGCCATATACTTAGTCTTATTACAGTTAGTTGTAAGCTGCTTCAACAATATTACTGTTCCTGATATTTATGGGAAGGTAATGCCATTTGCAAGGCTTTATCGGAGGAGATTTGAGTAAATTCTGTAGATGGTAGAAGAAAACATTATACAGTGTAAGGTTAGTGTTTCATTGTAATGTGTATCTTGCCTTGAACAGTTGGAGAAAAGCTGGAAGTCTGTGGCTCCCTATGAAATGCATCATGGAGTCCTGAGGGAATTTGCTGATACAGTAGCCCAGCTACTCTTCATGATATTTGATAAGTCCTGTTGGTCAGATGACGTTCTGGGTGACTGGAAAAAAGGTGATATAGCACCCATTTTTATGAAGGGATAGAAAGAATGACCAAGGAAACTATTGACCTGTCAGCCTCACCTCTGTGCTGAGGAAGGTCATGGAGCAGATCCTCCTGGAAGCTATGCTGAGGCATATGGAGGAGGGGGAACTTTTATGGGTTTAACCAGCATGGCTTCACTAAGGGCGAGTTCCGCCTGCCCAACCCTGTTGCTTTTTATGATGGCATAATAGGATCAGTGGATAAGGGAAGAGTCACTGATGCTATCCGTCTGGAGTTCATTAAGGCCTTTGACATGGTACCCCGTAACATCCTTCTCTCCAAATTGGGAAGATGTGGATTAGATGGGTGAACTGTCTGATGGATGGGGAGCTGGTTGTGAGGTCGTACCCAGAGAGAGATGGTGAGCAGCTCGCTGTCCAGATGGAGATCAGTGAAAATGGTGTCCTTCAGAGGTCAGTGCTGGGGCCAGCGCTCTGTAGTATCTTCAAGATATTACATCAAGACATAGACAGTGGGATTGAGTGCACCCTCAGTAAGTTTGCAGATGGCACCAAGCTGAGTGGTGCGATCAACGTGCCCAAGGGATGGAGTGCCATCCAGGAAGATCTAGGCAGGCTTGAGTGGTGGGCTGGGACCAGGAAAACCTCATGAGGTTCAGCAAATAAAAGTGTCAGTTCTTTTACCTGGATCGTGGCAGCCCCTACTGTCAGCACAAGCTGTAGTACGTACAGTTGAAGCACAGTCCTGCCTGAAAAGACTTGGGGCTGCTTGTGGATGGGAAGCTGAGCGTGAGCCAAGAGAGGTGATCCTGCCCTGCTGCTCTGCGCCCGTGAGACTTCACATGTGGATGCAGAACTCCAGGTGGAGTCCTCAGAACTCAGGAGAGATGTGAACCCATTGGAGCGTTTCCAGAGAGAGGGCTACAGAAAAGATCCGACAGGATCCTTCCCTTCGAGGGCAGGAGGAGGGAGCTGGGGCTGTTCAGTGTGGAGGAGGCTCCAGGAAGGCCCAGTAAGCAGCCTTTCAGTATCTGAATGGGGTGGCTGTGTGAAAGGGGACTGGCTCTTCAGCGGGGTCTGTGGGTGATAGGACCAGGGAAAATGGTTTGAAACTAAAAGAGGGGAGACTGGATATAAGGAAAAGTATTCTTTATAGTAAGTGCTGAGGCGCTGATACAGGCTGCCCAGACAGGTGGTGGATGCCCCATCTCTGAAGGCATTCAGGGTCACACTGGACACAGCTCTGAGCAACCTGATCTAGCTGTGGACGTCCCTGATCGTTGTAGGGGAGTTGGAGTAGATGGTCTTTAACAGCCCCTTCCTACTCAGAAGATTTATCATTCTGTGAAGTAAAAGCAATGTTATGAAATCAGGTTATTCTTTTATGTAAGGCAAAACTCTGAATATAAGGAATATATGGAATGATGCTTTTTGTTTCATTTTGAAGCTGCTTCTAATTCATCTGTTTTAAAATCCTATCGCTACTTATTGTGACACAAACGTGTCTTGCATATCTGTGTTCTGTTTAATAGCTTTGTATTCAGCTGATAGCTGTTCCATGTCAGTTCAGTAAAATTAATAGCAGCTTTTTCATTTTCAGCTCGTTATTCGAATTGTAATCCTTCTAAATGTATTATAAGACAGTCAGTATTGTAAGGACTTGAACAATTTTTGTTCTTCTGTAACTGAACTTAGTTCTGTAGGTGCCTTAACAGCACTGAGGCCCTTCTTTCTGTAATTCACTAGCTTGCTGCTCACCTATAGTTTAATTCACTCTTTTCTACCAGCATTTCTGTTCTTATAAACTGAAGCTATAATGTAGTAAGTCTTTGATCACATCTCTTCACCCTTGTGCTCATTGCTGTGACTTCATAGCTTTAAAGCCTAGTAAATAACACAGTAGTTAAATCACTTATATACCAAACAAATACTATCGTTATCTTGCTTATTTCTTTCAATCTGTCTTTTTGGTTTGTCCTTAAAATAAAGAAGATTTGCTTGTGACAGCAGTGCCGCCTAGATAAAATAATTTTTTCCAAGTGTTTTAGTTAGAAATGTAAGTTTATGTGCAGCATCATGAACGTGTGTTGAATTCTGTATCACTTAGATCATAATAGTGATGTTGTATTAGTGTTATAAATCTTCCTTTGGAACAACAGCAAGCAGTGTACTTAAGTCATTCTAGTATGTTAGACTTAACCAAATGAACTTGTTAAGCAGAAACATGTTGTCTTCTTTGGAAAATTAGTTTATGAGAGGGAAGGCATGCTCTCCAAATTATGGCAGCTGGAACAATTGCTCTATTAATATAATGGAGACAACAAAGTTAAGTGCTGGTTTCTGCACACTTGGATCGTAACAACCTGATGCAGCAGTATGGACTTGAGAAGCAGGGAAGGTCCAGCAGAAAAGGATCAAGAATCCTAGAACAGAATCACCTGGGCAGCCTGTTCCATGCCCACCTCCCTCTGGTGCAGACCCTGTCCCTAAGCCCCAGCTGCCCCTCCCCTGACACAGCTCCATGCCATTCCCTCGGGCCCTGTTGCTGTCAGAGAGGAAAGCAAGGAACTGGAAATCAAGACATATGTGGGGCAACTGACAGAATTGGGGTTGTTGAGCCTGGAGCAGAGGAAAGGTTGAAGGGAGACCTCATTGGTCTCAACAGCTACTTGAATGGAGGGTGTAGAAAGCAGTGGAGTCTCCTTCCCTGGAAGTACTCTGGAGACATGTGAATGTGGCACTTGTGGGTTTGCTTTAGTGACACAACTTGGTAGTCAGGTTTGCTTGATGACCTTGAAGTTCTGTAGCGCTTGTAGTACTGTGCAGTATTTGCATTCTCATCACCTTTCTTTATGTGGAAAAGTGCTTGTTTAGACTTTCATTAATCACTAGCGGTGGCAAGCAGCACCTGCATCTTAACTGTGAACTTTTTTAGCTGTTGCTGCTCCAGCCTTTTATTCTCTTCTGTAGCTTATTGCCACGTACGCTTTGCCTGTTCGAATGCAAGGAAGGATGTGTGGAAAATAATGGATAATTTTAGGTTATTTTTTTCTCTTAGGGTGTTCTGTTGTGATCACTCAAGACTGTTTTATAAGAAATGAGCAAGTTCAAAATGTAATTATCCAGAAATTTGCTGCTGAAGTTTGTTTAAACCTTGTTAGGTTGTTGTTCAAATATTGCTCATCTCACGCTTGATCTTTTTTGAGATTCCATAAACGTTATCAACTTAAGCTTTGGTGTGCAAACCACAGTAACATAGTACATTGACTAATAATGAAGAATAGCTTTTGTGAAGGCTGACTTAAAGACCATGTAGGTCTTTTTTAGCAGCCTATCTTGTTCTTTTTCTCAAAAATAGATCACTTCTGTTTTTCTCTATTTGTGAATAAAGAAATGTGCAGGCAATTTCAGTTCCTTAAGTTTTGAAATAGCATTCTTCTTGAAATTGTCTTAACTTCTCCATCACGTGTACTGATCATATTTATCCATTGTATTTCCCGAGCAGCTTAAAGTTGCACCTTGGGGGAAAAGTAGAAACTTTAGTTCTTTTTTATTCTATTCAATTTATTTATTTGTTTAGTTTAGTTGACAGTGGATGTCTTAATAGGTGTCTCATCCAGGTGTATGAGGAAGGCAATGAAACTTAGCAATTTATCATTGTAGGGACTTAAATAGAATAGGTCAAGTGCTGTAGTTCTCTGCAGAAGAAATTGGAAACACAACACGATAGCTGTAATTGATGCTAAGCCATTTGTTAAAGGGCACATCTGAATCTCCTTTACCAACTTCATTTCACATAGGGAAATGACTGGATAATCATCACAGCAAGATCCACATTTACTGTTTATGGGGTAAAAAAGGGTTTAAATGTCATCTTTTGCAATTTTTCAGTAAGATGGTTTGGATTAATGTTCTTGTTGGGGGCTTACTTAAAAGAATTCCAAGTTGGTTTATTTGCTTTTTTAAGGTTTCCAGTGCTACCAGTGAAATCAGTTGTAAATCCAGTAAATCCCATTTTAATGCTGTTGTATCTTAGCATGTTATATAAAATACATCAGAATTCTAACTTGTATCGTTGGCCATTTTGTGAAATTGATTTCTATGCATTGTCATTAAACTGCTGTTCTTGCTGTCTTGGGATCATAGAATCATAGGGGTTGGAAGGGACCTGAAGAGATCATTGAGTCCAACTGCAGTGGATGGCTGATGGTCTAAGAGAGGGGAAAGAGTGAATGAAAAAGGATCTAGCTGTGTTATTTCAGCTTTTTTCTTTTTCTTACACCACTGTTGGTTTGGAACTAATTTTCTGCAAGCAGGTGTAAAACAATCAGTTTAGGAATTTCTGCATTACTCAGATTAAATTGAATACAATTCTTGTTCTGTGGTGGTAGAACGTAGACGTAGTAGAGAAGAATAGCTTGAGTACTGCTGTGGGAAAAATTATTCCTTTACACTGGTGTGTTTGCTTGTACCTAGTGTATTTTTATGCCTGTTGACCTAGTAGTCAAGTAGTAGTTTGTATTTGTATGTATGTTAACTGACATGGATGTGCATTGATTGTCTGCAGCCCTTAAGTGCAGCAGAATGTGATGTATTGTTCTCTGCAATTATGTTTTTAGAAGTGCAGAAATCATTGACTAGCTCATTTCAAACATGGGTCTGTCTGTACTAGCATATAATATACCTATATGCTAGAATCTTCTGATTTAGCTGAAATAGTGCTCGGTGACAGGAAAATGCAGGTGACAAGAAGCAGTTAAAATGCATGAAGTGATTCTCAAGAGTGAAGAGGCCTCTAAATTACTTTATGGTGGTAGCTATTTTATGTAAATGTTATTGTTTACGTTCATTAATGTTATATCTTTGTATAAAATGACTAGCAAAGTGAGCAGCACATTTCAGGTACTCTACGAGTAACTTATTTGGGTTAGAGCGTTGCCCACAGCTCTGATCACCTTGTTTAGTCACTTATACAAATGCAAGTAGTAGGCAATTTTATTACTATTGCTGCTATTTAATATAGAGGCTGACAGTCTAGAAAAAGAAGTGAATGACTTTCCTGAGATTGCACAAAGTCTGCAGCTAGGACTATTTCCATTGTAAGCATGAGATGTTCCTCACTGTGACTTGGGTGAGAAACAGAATTGTAAGCCTGTGTTCTTAAGAGCCAAAAAGAAGGTCTAAAATCCCACATTCTTCACTGATGAAGAAATTTAACACAGTACTTTCTCTGCTTGGCATCTTTTTTTGTTTTCTCTGAAAATTGTTTCTACTTTTTTTTTTCTTTGCCTCTGCCCAGTTCTTGTTTCTTATGAGTACTTATCCATGTCTGTTTATTTTTGCTCCTTCCATGTTAGTTTCTGTTGCATTTTAATGTATTCTTCTGCATCTTGCTTGGTGGGATGCTGCGTGCGGTGCTGTGGTCAAATCAAACTTTCTTCCTCAGTTTGGCACATGGCAACCACCTGTGGACTATATTTGTTAACTCCTATTCCAATCTGGAATAGGATGTAGTGGCTGTAACTGAATTGAATGTAAAAAGGTGGAATGTTATCTGGGTGCCGTGTTCCATTCTTGTGGCCTTGGTTGGAAACTTCCGACTGGTGATCCATCCAGTATGATCCTGGTAAATTTGTCTTCAAGGTTACCAATGTAAAGCCAAGTATTTGAGCTGAGATGTGCATTTTTTTTTTTTTGGAAATCATCCAGTTTTGGTAAACTATTTCCATTTATGGATACTTACAGCAGCTAATTTCAGTGATAATATAACCGTGTCATTCAACTTACCACTGGTTTTGATTTGTCCACATTCAGCATCCAGCACTGCATTTGGAAGCAAGTTAAGGGCTTCCTGTCCTTGACATCTTTTCTCTACGTGCTGTCAGTGAGCTCACGTGAGACCAGTTATTTTTTAGAGTTCTCTTTTCAACTTCTTCATGTAGCACAGATGTTGTATTTGGAAAGATGGCAGATTTTACCTTTCCAGCACTATTATTCAACTTAGTGATAATTTTCCGAGGAGGATTGCTTTTGCTATTTGGATTGCATCTCTGTCAAGTGATGAGGACAGTTTTATAAACTGTAGTGTGTATTTTTGTGAACGTTACAGTTTTGAAGCTGACCTTTTGAGTTTCTCTTGTGTTGGCTCTGTAATGCCATTATGTGCCGTAATTACATTCTAATGATTTTCCTAGTACAGAAGGAGTAAAGTGGTTTGGTTATTGCAACTGTTCTTTGTACTTAATGTTCAGGTGTGAACTGCTATCTCAGTGCGGGGAGAATGGAACTGTTAGCTGATAGATTTTTAACTGAAATAATAATAATAAATGTCTTTATCACATTCTGTGCCACTTAATTCAGTGAGCATTGCTTGGTGTGTTTGTGAAGCTAGAAAAAGAAAAAAACAGTCTGAGCCCCACATTTAAGTGAATAATAAATCTGACTGTGATTTCTATGGAGGAAAAAAAAAGAAAAAGCAACCAATGGCCCCCAAACCAGAAACTAACCCTCAGATGTTGGTGTAGTGGCAGCTCTGCTTACCTTATGTCTTTTAGGAAATCGCTGGCTTTGAAAAGCCCCTGCTGTGAAAGCTAACTCCAGCAGGTATGTGAGTCACAGTGAACTGAAGAAACCATATAACCAGTGGGGGCTGTTTCTCACAGTTACCTGGGAGCGTTTCTTCAGTGTGTCTTTTTCAAGGCATTTGAATTTAAAAGCATGACAATGAGAATATGAACATGCTGTCTTTATATACTATGTCTAGCCCAGGGGACCTTTTTTCTCTGAGAACTAAGGGATGGTGACATTACTGTGTGCAAAACGAGACATAGCATCTGCCTGCACTGTGCGGAGCAAGGCTGAGTCCTCCTGGATTGCATGTATGTCACACTCTGCTCTCCAGGCATGGCAGTGGTTGTGTGTGTGTGTGTGTGTATGCTGAGTCTCCCTTGGAAGAGTAAGGAATAAAATTGGATAATCTTTATGTACCATGAATAAACGTCTAGGAAATACTGACTGAAAGAAGAGAGCTCCAGACATTATCCAGGCATAATATTTTCACCTTGTGAGGAAAGCACCTTTTGCATTCTGGACCAAAATGTATAGATTCTTCTCTAAACTCTGTAATTGTGATATCCAGTTCAGTCCAGTGAAAGAGTGTGGGAACTGATATCAGAAGGACCTAATAGCAGTTATCTGAAATAACTTGCTTTGTCCATCAGAACAGGGAAGATCTCTCCTAATTGCTACTGTACAGTGATGGAAGATGGAACTGTTATCAATTCCTGTGCATGCAGGATGCTTCCCCTGTTCAGGCAACACACAGAAGAGCAATGGCCTTGTCAGTGATACACGAACATCTTCCTCCACTTTTCTATCTACACATTCCCTTTATTTCAGACGTGCATGTGATTGTCTTGTACTTTCTCTTGGCATTTTCCTTCTCCCATAGCACTTCAGTGCATCAAGCCATTTCTGGAGTTGCATGTGCTGGATAGGTTATTATTTTTGTAATTAAACTGTTAGTAGCTTTTTTGGCCTAATAGTATTTTCTTGTCAACGGTTTACCGGGCTGAATCGGCCCGGTTCCGTGACGATTGGTGTGGGGGACCCACAGACCCACGCCTCAGGAAAGGGGAAGGGGGAAAAGGGAAAAGGAAAAAAGGGAGATGGGCCTAGAAACAAAACAGCGGCAACGATCTGAGGAGGAAAGCTAATTTACTAAATAAGATATCAGAAAGCAAAATAACACAATATTATACAATATAATTGGAATTGAAGCTAATAAATCAAAGAAAATGAGCAAGAGAGAGTGTCCAATAAACCGAAGGCCTTACGCTAACGCTGAAGGCGATGCGGCAGCGAGCACCCACTGCTGAGTCGATCCCGAAGGAAAGAGAGCGTCCCGTGACCGCAGAGTGTTTTTATCTTTTCCCTCTGAGCGGAAAATACGTAAAAATGCAAAGCATCGCAAAGTCTTCTGGGGAATATAGTTCTTCTCTTCTGAGACAGGTATACCCGGAAAATATCAATGATCTGTGGAGTTGGAGTATTAACTCTTTAACTCTTAATGCACTACATGTTGTTATGATGTGGAATACCAATACCAAAAATCATAAAACCATGACATTCCACCCCTTATTCCACATCATTACATCATGCTTGATACATATAGAAGAACAGTGATTAACATGCATTATATATACACACACACAACATATATAGATGTATATACATGGAATTACTGACTGCACTCCCCCAACATCAAATTCCCCTGTGGTACACACTGAACATCCCCATTCTTCTGCATCACCCACCAAGTGGACCCAGGTCCCTGAGCAAAGACAGTTCCACGGAGAGGTTTGCCCTTTCCAGAAGCTGGAAAGACCCAAACCGCTTTCCCCAACATGTTCTTTATATGCACTACGGGGACTTTATCTCCCTCTACAGTAGGTAGAGAACTGGATTGGGCAGGACCATCACGATTGATGGATCCTCGGGTGTTGACCAACCAGGTGGCTTCTGCCAAATGCTTCTCCCAATGCTTAAATGTTCCGCCACCCATTGCTTTCAACATGGTTTTTAACAACCCATTGTATCTTTCAATCTTACCAGAAGCTGGTGCGTGATAGGGGATATGATAAATCCATTCAATGCCATGATCTTTGGCCCAATTATTTACAAGAGAATTTTTGAAATGAGTCCCATTATCTGACTCAATTCTTTCTGGAGTGCCATGTCGCCATAGGACTTGTTTCTCGAGACCTAGAATGGTGTTTCGGGCGGTAGCATGGGGTACTGCATATGTTTCAAGCCACCCAGTGGTTGCTTCCACCATGGTAAGCACGTAACGCTTGCCATTGCGAGATCGTGGCAAGGTGATATAATCAACCTGCCACACCTCCCCATATTTATATTTTTGCCATCGCCCTTCCCCCCAAAGAGGTTTCATCCTCTTGGCTTGTTTAATTGTGGCGCATGTATCACAGTCATGGATAACCTGTGCAATAGCGTCCATAGTTAAGTCCACCCCTCGGTCTCTAGCCCATTTATATGTTGCGTCTCTTCCCTGATGGCCCGAGGTCTCATGGGCCCATCGAGCTAAAAATAATTCACTCTTATGTTGCCAGTCCAAGTCTACTTGAGCCATCTTAACTTTGGCAGCTCGATCTACCTGATGGTTATTCTGTTGTTCTTCAGTTGCCCGGCTTTTAGGAACATGAGCATCTACATGGCGCACCTTCACAACTATATTCTTTACTCGGGCAGCAGTATCTTTCCACAGTTCAGCAGCCCAAATAGGTTTACCCCTCCGTTGCCAGCCATTTTGTTCCCATTGCTGTAACCACCCCCATAAAGCATTTGCCACCATCCATGAATCAGTGTAAAGATAAAGCACTGGCCACCTCTCTCGTTCAGCAATATCTAAGGCCAGTTGGACAGCCTTTACCTCTGCAAATTGGCTTGATTCTCCTTTTCCTTCAGTGGCCTCTGCAACTCGTCGTGTGGGGCTCCACACAGCAGATTTCCATCTGCGGTGCTTTCCCACAATGCGACATGATCCATCTGTGAACAGGGCGTATCTCTTTTCATCTTCTGGTAGTTCATTATATGGTGGGGCCTCTTTAGCACGTGATACCTCCTCTGCTGGTATTGTTCCAAACTTTTTACCTTCAGGCCAGTCCATGATCACCTCCAGGATTCCTGGATGACTGAGGTTCCCCATCCGAGCTCGCTGTGTAATCAGCGCAATCCACTTACTCCAAGTGGCATCAGTAGCATGATGGGTAGAGGGAACCTTTCCTTTGAACATCCAGTTCAGCACTGGCAGTCGAGGTGCCAGAAGGAGCTGCGCTTCAGTACCAATTACTTCGGAAGCAGCTCGAACCCCCTCGTACGCGGCTAAGATCTCCTTCTCAGTTGGAGTGTAGCGCTCCTCAGACCCCCTATATGCTCGACTCCAGAAACCAAGGGGTCGGCCTCGGGTCTCTCCAGAAGCTCTTTGCCACAAACTCCAAGTGGGACCTTCCTTTCCAGCAGCAGTGTAGAGGATGTTCTTTACATCCTGTCCCGTCCGCACTGGCCCCAGGGCCACGGCACGGGCTATCTCCTGCTTGATTTGCTCAAAAGCCTGCTGCTGCTCAGGGCCCCATACAAAATCATTCTTCTTCCGCGTCACCCGAAAGAGAGGGCTCACAATGAGACTATAGTTTGGAACATGCATTCTCCAAAAACCCACTACACCCAGAAAAGCTTGGGTCTCTGTCTTATTGGTGGGTGGAGACATGGCAGTGATTTTGTCAATCACATCTGTAGGGATGTGACGACGTCCATCTTGCCACTTTATACCTAGGAACTGGATTTCCTGTGCAGGCCCTTTCACTTTGCTTCGCTTAATAGCAAAGCCAGCCCGCAGGAGGATCTGGATTATTCTCTCTCCTTTCTCGAAAACTTCCCCTGCTGTATTGCCCCACACAATGATGTCATCAATGTATTGTAAGTGCTCAGGAGCACCACCCTGTTCCAATGCAGTTTGGATCAGCCCATGACAAATGGTTGGGCTGTGCTTCCACCCCTGGGGCAAACGGTTCCAGGTGTACTGAACGCCCCTCCGGGTGAAAGCAAACTGCGGCCTGCATTCTGTGGCCAGAGGAATCGAAAAGAAGGCATTAGCAATGTCAATAGTGGCATATCACTTGGCTGCTTTTGACTCCAGTTCGTACTGGAGTTGCAGCATGTCCGGCACAGCAGCGCTCAGTGGGGGTGTGACTTCATTCAGGCCACGGTAATCTACCGTCAGCCTCCATTCTCCACTGGCTTTACGCACTGGCCATATGGGGCTGTTAAAAGGAGAGTGAGTTTTACTAATCACTCCCTGGCTCTCTAGCTGACGGATCAAGTTATGAATGGGGAGCAAGGAATCCCTGTTAGTGCGGTACTGTCGTCTGTGCACCGTTTTTGTAGCAATTGGTACCTGTTGCTCTTCCACTTGTAGCAACCCCACAACAGACGGATCTTCTGACAGGCCAGGCAAAGCAGACAACTGCTTAATGTCATCTGCATCCACAGCAGCTATTCCAAAAGCCCATCGATACCCTTTGGGATCCTTAAAATATCCCCTTTTGAGATAATCAATACCAAGTATACATGGAGCCCCTGGGCCAGTCACAATAGGATGTTTTTGCCAGTCTTTACCAGTGAGGCTTATTTCAGCTTCCAACTTGGTCAGCTCTTGGGAACCCCCAGTCACCCCAGAAATATAGATTAATTCTGTCCCTTGGTGACTCGAAGGCATTAGAGTGCATTGTGCACCAGTGTCCACCAATGCCTTACATTTTTGTGGTTCTGATGTGCCAGGCCATCGAATCCACACAGTCCAATAGACTCTATTATCCCTCTCCCCCCCCTGGCTGGGGGCAGGGGCTATTGTGGCTGGTAGGTACCTCGCCCAGTTCTGAAGAAGTACTGTTCAGACAGGAGGACGTCTCGCTCAGACTGGAGGGTGTCTCTTTCAGGTTGGAGGGCGCCTCGTTCAGACTGGAGAACATCTTGTTGAGACTGAGGGTTATTGAGTTCAGACTGGAGGGCATCTCGCTCAGTTTGGAGGGCATCTCTTTCAGGCTGGAGGGCGTCTTTCTCGAACTGAAAAGCGACTTGCTTGGTCTGGATGGTGTCTCGATCAGACTGGAGGCTGTCTAAATTGTTCAGTAGAGTCTGATTGTCAGCTAAAAGACTCTCTTTCTGGATCTGGACACTATCCCTTTCGGCTCGGAGACTCTCTCGCTCTATTTCAGAAACACTGTGCCTCTCTGGGATAGTACTGAATAAGGTCTGATTGGCATAAGCCAGACCCCAAATAATTTGGGCCTCCTCAGATCTGTCTGAGCCGCAACATCCCTGTCTCAAATATCTGCTCAAGTTCTCAGGATCTTGCAGGTGCTCAGGGAAAAGGTCCCCGTACGTTTTGAGCATTAAAAGGGAAAAAACAATGAAATGCAGCCCCTTCAAGAGCAGTTTAAAAAGCGAGAGCATTTTTTTTTCTTTTTACTAAAACAACTGGCAACACCCAAAAAAGTTTACAAATATCCCAGAACAAATGGCAGTATGCCCAGACTTCAAGGTCGTGTTATGCCGTACAGTACCAGCAGTTCAGATAAGCTTGCTAGCAAGAGACAGAGATTCACTCTAAGAGTATGTCTCTGCCCGGCTAAGGCAGCTGCTTTGCCCCACGTTGGGCGCCAAAAATGTCAACGGTTTACCGGGCTGAATCGGCCCGGTTCCGTGACGATTGGTGTGGGGGACCCACAGACCCACGCCTCAGGAAAGGGGAAGGGGGAAAAGGGAAAAGGAAAAAAGGGAGATGGGCCTAGAAACAAAACAGCGGCAACGATCTGAGGAGGAAAGCTAATTTACTAAATAAGATATCAGAAAGCAAAATAACACAATATTATACAATATAATTGGAATTGAAGCTAATAAATCAAAGAAAATGAGCAAGAGAGAGTGTCCAATAAACCGAAGGCCTTACGCTAACGCTGAAGGCGATGCGGCAGCGAGCACCCACTGCTGAGTCGATCCCGAAGGAAAGAGAGCGTCCCGTGACCGCAGAGTGTTTTTATCTTTTCCCTCTGAGCGGAAAATACGTAAAAATGCAAAGCATCGCAAAGTCTTCTGGGGAATATAGTTCTTCTCTTCTGAGACAGGTATACCCGGAAAATATCAATGATCTGTGGAGTTGGAGTATTAACTCTTTAACTCTTAATGCACTACATGTTGTTATGATGTGGAATACCAATACCAAAAATCATAAAACCATGACATTTCTGCTCATTGAAGTTCTTTGCCGTGAGCAAAATCCTGGTTTTCTTTTTCAGCGATCTTACCATCTGTTGCGTACCTTGTACTAGCCTAATGTGTGAAACTTAGATTCAACTCATGTTCTCATTTCCTTGTTTGTTCAGCTCGTAGGCTTGCCATCTTATTCAGAAAGAAAATCAAACTGTGTGAACATTAGAATTTGTAAGGATGTAAGACAGTATCAAATGAGAGCAGCTATTTGTCTATAATTGAAGTTATAGTGCATTTTCATTATCCATCTTAATTTTTGATTTCCTTCCTAGATTCAACAAAATCTCCCCATTTTCTTTCCTCCCCCCAAAATAATGTTTACAGTGTGTATGATCCTAGAATACAATGTAATGAGGCTGTTCGGTTCGGGGTTCAAAATTCAGTTTTCCTCATGTATTTGAATATACTCAATTATAGCTGACAGTCACCCAGTCAGTGGGTGAGCATGAATTTACTACTAGGTGAACAGACTTCTTTAAAGTCTTCAGGTGGTCAGGTGTTGTCTTTAATACTGAACTTTTTTTTTTTCTAGTTGATGGTACACTGGTATAAAATAGCTGGTCTGGTGAACGTAAAGCACAAATGCAGGCTGTGTGGAGAATGGTTTGAGAGCAGCCCTGAGGAGAAAGATTTGGGAGTGCTGATTGATGAGAAGTTCAACATGAGCAGGCAGCGTGCACTTGCAGCCCAGGAGGCCAACTGTATCCAGGGTTGCATCAGGAGAAGCGTGACCAGCAGGTTGAGGGAGGTGATTCTGCCCCTCTGCTCTCGTGAGACCTCACCTGGAGTACTGCATCCAGTCCTGGGGCCTCTGACCCAGGAGTAGTATGGAGCTGTTGGAGCAGGTCCAGAGGAAGGTGACAAAGATGACCAGAGGGCTGGAGCACTTCTTGAAGAGTGACAGATGGACAGAATTAGGGCTCTTCAGCCTGGAGAAGAGAAAGCCCTGGGGGAGAGCATATAGCAGCCTTTCAGTACCAGCAGGAAACTGGGGAAGGAACTTTTTCTAAGGACAGGTAGTGACAGAACACGGGAAACGGGTTTAAAACTGGGAGAGGTTAGACTAGATAACATGAAGAAATTCTTCACTGTGAGGATGATGAGACACTAACAGGTTGCTGAGCAGATAGCGATAGGACAAAGGGTACGCTTTTAAACTGAAAGAGAGGGATTTAGTTTAGATTTTTAGAGGCATTGTTTTACTCAGAGGGTGGTGAGGCACAGGCTGCCCAGGGAAGCTGTGGATGCTCCATTCCTGGAGGTGTTCAGTCCCAGGTTGGACAGAGCCGTGGACGCTCTGCTTTGGTGGTTGGCAGCACTGTCTGTGACAAGGGGGTTGGGACTGGCTGCTCTTCAAGGTCCCTTCCAACACAAACCATTCTGTGGAAAAAAAAGAAAAAATCACTGTTACTGTTCAGTGTACTTTCCGTGCAGAGAATCTGAAATTTATAGAAGTGAAATTTATTTTTGGAAGCAGAAACCTTCATGAGGGAAACAATGAGAAATGCTGTTTGTAAACTTGCCCAGCTTGTTCTTTGAGTTAAACGAGTTCTTTTTCTGAAGAGTTTGAAAGTGAACCTTGTTGCAGACTGTAGAACCGTTAGAGGTTTGTGCTCAAGTGGTTCAAGTCTGCTGTGTAGTGAAACACCTCATTAAAATTTTGTCAGCCAGGCTGAAGTGTTAGTCTTGGGCTAACCTAAGCAAATGTGATGGACTGGCTTAAGAATATTGTGCAACACTACATCTCAGCACAGTTTCACAGATTCTCTAACCTCTTTTTTTCTCCCTTTCTTCTGCTGTGTTCCCATTTAAATATTCAAATATTCATTTCTCTTAACTTTTTTTTAACTCATAGAATTGTAGAATCTTGAAGTTGGAAGGGACCTGTAAAGACTGTCTAGCTCAACTCCCCTGCAGTGAACAGGGATACATGCAGCTACATCAGGTTGCACAGGGCCTGATCCAGCCTCACCTTGCAAGTCTCCAGGGATGGGACATCAAGCACATCTCTGGGCAACCTGTGGCCGTGCCTCGCCACTCTCAGTGTAGAAGAATTCTTCCTTATAGTCCAACCTAAACTTTCCCTGTTTCAAGCTTGAAGCCATTTCCCCTTGTTCTGCCATCACAGCCCCTGCTGAAGTGTCCATCCCTTCTTTTTTTTGTAGCCCCCTTTTAGATATAGAGAGGCTGCTATCAGGTCACCTTAGAGCCTTCTCCAGGCTGAACAGCCTTATCTCTCTCAGCCTGAGCAGAGCTGTTCCATCCCTTGGATCATTTCTGTGCCTCTCCTCTGGACGCACTCTAACACGTTCATGTCTCTCCTGCACTGAGGACTCCACATCTGCATGCTGTACTCCCCGTGAGGCCTCACCAGTGCAGAGGAGAGGGAGGATCACCTTCTTCGACCTGATGGCAATGCTTCTTTTGATGCAGCCAGGAATGTGGTTGGCTTTCTGGGCTGGAAGGGCACGTTGCTGTCTCATGTCCAGCTTCCTTTCTGCCAGTACCCTGGTCATTTTTTGGAAGATCTGTTCTCAATCTTCTCAATCCTTTCATCCCCTGGCTTGTATTGGTAGTGGGGGTTGCCTTGACTTTGTTGAATCTCATGAGGTTCACCTGGGCCCACTGCTCAACCCTGTCTGTGTCCCTCTGGGTAGCATCCTGTACGTCTGGTGTGTCACACCCCACACCTTGCTCTTTGCAGACTTGCTGAGGATGCACTCAACCCCACTGTCAGTGTCGCTGATGAAGACATTAAAGAATATCAGCCTCAGCACCAGCCCCTGGGGGACACTGCTTTTCAATCATCTCCTTTTGGACACTGAATTGTTGGCCACTGTCTTCTGGACTTCATCCTGCAGCACTTCTTCATCCATTGAACAGTCCACCCATCAAATCTTTATCGTTTGGAGAGAAGGATGTTGTGGTTGGGGTACCTGGTCAAAAGCCTTACTGAAATTCAGATAGATGACATCAGTGGCTCTTCCCTTATCTGCTGATGCAGTGACACCATCATAAAAGGCCACTAGTCTGTTCAAATGCAATTTGTCCTCGGTGCAGCCATGCTAGTTCTCCTTTATGATCTCCCTGTCTTCCGTGTGCCTTAGCATAGGTTCCAGGAGGATTTGCTCCATTATCTTTCCTGGTAAAAGGTGAGACTGGCAGTTCCTCCACTTTTGAGATGGCTGCTTGTTCATGATTACTGCAGGCTTTTTATGCTTCTAATCAAACGTACCTTGAATTTAGGTCATTATACAGGAAAACTTCATTTTTCATGCTTCCTTGTTTCTATAAGTAGGTTGCTGGATTTAGTTCTTATTGCTCGTGAGTTAGGAAAGCTTTGAAGAACGCTAGCAGATTCTGAAAAAGAGATTTACATATTATCCTTTGTGTAATGAAATGCACTTCCAACATGTTTTCCTTGCACTTTTTTCTGTGGGTTTTGTTCAGGGTCACATTTAAATGAAAAGCAATGATTTGGAAGATACACATTACAATTCTACTAGTTAATCTGAAGATTTCTCTGCTTCATTGATGCTTCTGGAGTATATTCAGCTCTGGGGAGGTTGGCTGCACTGACATAAAATGTAGAATTTTAATATATGGCATAAAAAGCTGTAAAGTTCTGGAGGCTGACGTTGTCTGGGGGAATCTGAACTGTACGCAATTGAGTGAAATCTGCCATTAAATGAATTTTGAGGTGAAGAACTAGAAATAGCATTTGTTAAACATGTATGTATATCTTTCTGTAACGTTCTCTGCTTCTAGAATACTTTTCCTTTCCACAGTAACAGAAAGCAGGTCAAAAAATGATAAGAAAGGATTTTCTAGTTATTGTAGTATTATGTTGTGGTGTGCCTTCAGTTTTGCTCCATCTCTCATTTTAGTGCATGCACAGCTACTCATTTGACTAATGTTTATGTATCGTGAGACAAGGGCGGGCTTTGCTCATTGACCTGTATGAAGGTGGTGCTTCTGAGCTTCTCATTTTATTCTGTTAAGGTAATTTTTTGCTGTGTGATTTTTCCTTGGTAGCTTATGCTTTACTCAGTGGCAATCGATGACAGTGTGAAAATCTATCACGGCAAAGAAAATAAAAAAGAACTAGATCTCTAGAGGTCCCTTCCAACCTGCACAATTCTGTGATTCTGTGTGAAATTTGAATATTGCTTCCCTTTTTCTCTGTATCCCACAAAAATATCCAAGTTTTTTTTCTTTCAAGAATTCCCCTACTTCATCGCCTCTAATGTTTATTTAGGTCTTCCTATTAGTTTACGATTCTTGCAGCCCAGAAGGCCAACCACATCCTGGGTTGCATCAGGAGAAGTATAACCAACAGGTCAAGGGAGGTGATTCTTCTCTCATGAGACCTCACTTGGAGTATTGTGTCCGCTTCTGGAACCCCCAACACAAGAAGGACGTGGTGTTGTTGGAGCTGGTCCAGAGGAGTGCAATGAAGGTGATCAGAGGGCTGGAGCACCTCCCCAGCAGGTACAGGCTGGAGAAGAGAAAGCTCCAAGGCTGTATGGGGCTTTGAGCAGCCTGGTCTAGAGGGACGTGTCTCTGCCTATAATGGGGGTTGGAACTAGATGATTTTAAAGGTCCCATCCAACCCATACTATTCTATGATTCTGTATAATCCATATCAAATTGCTACCCTACATCTATGATAAATATTCAGGGCAAAAAAGGAAATCACAGGTTTCCTAGAAAGAATGAACGTTATTCTGCGAGTAGAGGGTGGAGGATTTTGTATCTCTAATTTAACTAAATTTAACTAGAAACAAATCTATTTCAGTTGTTAACATTTTTCTTTCCTCTCCCCTGCATAATCTTGTTTTCTTCTTTCTTTTGTGTAAGTTTTCATATTCCCTTTACTTTGTCACTCAGGAAGTTAGAAGAAGAGGTTATGGCTCTGAAACTTAGATACTTCTGAATCATTGTTGTGATAACAATGTCATGTTAGAAATATCAGCGGTGTCAATCTACACATAGATAACTATTTATGTTACTGGCCTTTTGAAAACAATCTAGTTAGAATTGATGTGCATGTCAGTGTTCATTTTTGAAAATGTAGTGGTGCACCTGTTCTGGAATTAATTAAAGAGGACATCTAAGTGTTATGGCAGTTCTGGCAAGTGTTAAATGCAATAATCCTTATGTCCTACCAAAACTTGCATGCTATTTGGATAAAATTCAGCTTAAATTATCACGGCATCCCAGCAACTTCTGGTGTGTTTTTTGACTCGAATCTGAATCTCTTGTAAAGAAATCTTTTTGAAAATCAAAGCTTTCAGTGTGTCCCCAAAATGAAATTTTCCGTTAGTTACTGCTGAAGAAAATATTTTAATTGTTGATAGGTTTGTATTAATACACCATTTAAAATAAAGTTGAATTCAAGTTATAAAAGTAATCAGTGAGGCAACAAAGGCACGTGTAAAGGTATGTGTTTCTTGTGTTGAAGAAGAGTCTAGGTGCTGAGCTGAGGGGCCCTGTTTAGTGGGAATCATTGGTGATAGGCAGATGGTTGGACTGGGTGGTCTTTTCCAACCTTGATGATTCTGTGATTTTAGTCTCTAAATCATTTGATAATCTTCATGGTATCCAGACAGTCCAAAGTATTAAAAAAGAAATAAAATGTATGAAGGTGTACACAAATTGACTGTCCTTTTTTTTTTTTTTTTTTTAAGTGTAGGGATTGTTTACGTGTCGTACCACTAACTTGTCTTCAGAAATATAGTTGCTAAGAGCTTGAATGATTTGTTACCTACATGGAATTCCACCTTAGTTAAGAAATGTAAGTATAATCTAAGCAGGAATCTTTGCTTTATTTTAGTATCAGAGTGCTAGCTTGGAACGTGAATTATAATCTTGGGTTATAAATACGTGCAAATGTATTTTGTCTGGACGACTTGCACATTTTTATTGGGTGTAATTATTTATATTACACTCAGGAGTACTTATTTGAATGCGTGAGCATATGCATGCACTTACAGGGTTTGAACCATGTGAGTACTCCAGAAATAATAGAGATCATCAGTAAACACTGTTGCTTTCATTTCATTATGAGCATAAATGATCTATCAGGTGTTTAAAAAATAGCAGTGGAAAGTAGTGAAGTCACCATATGTAAGACCTTCACGAGCCTGTGTGTTCTACACTTTGCAGGAAGACAGCCCATGGAAAACTATTTAATAAACCTATGGTATCTATACGTGAGTGACTAGCATGCTTAGGTGTGTAGCAGAGACATTTTGACCTGCTGATTTTTGGAGGGACATAAGCAGAGGCTGTTGTTTGATGTCTTCTTCGTACTCTGTGCTTTCATTTTTGTCATACACTTACATTTTGGATTCCCTGGAAAGATCATACTATTTTCATTGAATATACTTATCTGTGCCCTAAGTGTTTTAGTCTATGGCTGAGGCTTTGAGACGCATGAGCTCCAAATAATGTAGGAATTACCAGATAAAATGAGTTTCAAGAATTCCAAGAATTCAGCACTATGAAACATATTTTAAAACTGAATAATGCTAGTTAAAATTGTTTGCAAGTTCTTAGATTTAAAATAAGTATCGCTTTTATAAATCAAGCTGGAGATATTTCTGTCTTGATTTATATTTAGAAAAAAATGCTGTGACTTCTACTACTTTCAGCTGTCACTTTTGTCAGTTCTTAATTTACTTCTTTCTAAGCAAGTTTACTAATTTGTTCATTTAAAACTGAAAGTTGGCTACTGCTGTTTCTGTTTAACACATGCTTGAAAACGTGCTACTTTTGAGGATGCTTATTTAGGTGAAAGCTTAAGTCAAACATTTTAATACGTTTATTTTCAGAAGTCTGTTTCAGCTGTCTTACTAACTAGGTCTGTCAGTGTTCCCATTTTCTAGTTTTAATTTAGAAGAGGAATTAAAAAAACCCCACAATTATTGGTTTAATATGATTTTGGAGAGTTGCTTATTTCTACAAAGTATGATTGTATGAAGTTTTCCAGCTGTAGTTCTGTATAGTTATGTACAGTTTCTACTTTACTATACTGGGTTGAAAGAGGTATTGAGGAACTGTATGAGTTTTATGAATTTTGACATTGTGGTTTTGTGTTAGTTTGAATTCCAAGTTTACCTGTTACGTAGCGGTTGGAATGTGGAAGTTCAAATGGTAAATTTCTATTGTCAAGAGGGAGCTTTTGTTATAAGAGGATGCAAATACCTTGACACAGTTTGAATTGAGGAGATGGATTTTGAACAGGCTTCCCCTTAGTTTAAAAGTGAACTACTTTGGGGTTGACTTGGCCGGTGTCTTCTGTGAACTGTACTTTCTTTACATATATGTTTCTGGGTACAGTAATGGATTTGTTGGCTTAACACAGTCATCACAACGCAATCAAGAGTCTCACTTTCAAGACCTGACCCAGGGCAAAATACTATTAGGAGGCCATTTTTCCTTTTTAGTATCATAGAATCACCAGGGTTGGAAAAGATCTCCGAGATCATTCTGTCCAACTTGTCACTTAAATTTCCCCACTAAACCATGTCCTCTCTACAGCATCTATACATTTCTTGAACACCTCCAGAAATGGTTACTCTACTACCTCCCTGCACAGCTAGTTCCAGCACCTGGCTACTCTTTTGGAGAAGCATTTCTCCTGGTGGAACAAGATGCCATTCCCTTTAGTCCTATTACTTATTATGCAGGATAAGAGGCCGACTCCACACCTCACTACAACCTCCTTTCAAGTCATTGTAGAGATTGATGAGGCGTTCATCTCCAGTTCCATGTTACATCCAGAATTGCCATAAATGGTGCTTTTTATGTATCGTTGTCATAGTTATAAATAAATCATCCTATGCAGAATAATTAGGTCTTACAGCTATCTGTGAAAAAATTGTGACTGTGTCAACAAAATTATAGTTCTAAGGCATAGACTCCTGACCAATTGCAGAAATTGTTGTAGCATCTGCACCAAGCAGAGCAAAAATGTGGTTGGATTGAGAAGAGATCAGAGCAATCTGAACAAGCCTCGATCTCCAGGCCTTTCAGATTTGGTACAGCACTACAGAAATACAGTTGCTATTGTATATCATGATTAGCAGCAAGGGTGGCATGGTGGTTATAGGAAATTCAGGGCTTAGATGAGACTAAGTTTGTTCTAGAGGATTAGAACACGAGTGAGGTGGATAGATTGTAGTGACTTCTCTAATCAGTCAAGTGTACTGTAAGTTTTATAGAGCGACAAAAAATAATTAAAACAGGAGATGAGTTGAATTAATACTCCTTGGGAAAGATTGGTTCTCCCTCCAGTTCATCAAACAGTTTTCTGTGTGGTTGTCAGGAATAGGTTAAATTACAAACAAAACACTGAACTTGTATCTTTGGATGTGAACCATTTTCTAGAAAACATGGAACAACATCAGAATTATTAATAATTTGCTATATGGAAATAATATTTAATCATAAGATACTGATGTGCAGTCCTCTGTGTGAATCTCTGTGTGAATGGAAACCCTCAGAAGTGGTGGATTTTGTTTATCGGGAACAGCATACCCCATTTTAACAGCAGTAGGATTTCTGCTATAGTGTATTGCATAAGACAGTATGTAAAGAAGTGTTCCATCAGAAGACACGGAGAAGACTTTTTCTTTTAGAGCTTCTCAGCCGTTTATTTTATAGAGTTGGTGAAGCATTTGCTAATACTTTGAAAGAAATGGTAGCGACTGAAGTATTATTTAGTATATATGTGATTCCTTGTGAATATGTTTAATGTTAGAAATGATGTTGGGCTGTGGATTGGAGAAGTATTAATGATTGGAGGCACCAATGAAAGCGATTCGTTTCTAACTCATGAAGTACCCAGGTTTTTTTCATGCTAAGCTGAGATGTGGTAACTACTGTTGAAAAACTAGATCACATTATGTAGCATCATTTTATTCAGGAGGGAAGGAGAGTCAGAAGCCTACTTGCATTTTCTCTTCAGTAGCTATTTTCATCATCTAACAGCTAACAACTGAAATGTTTTTACTTGTTTGCTTTCCAGTTTGCTGTTTTTCTTACAGCACATCTCTATTGTAGAAAAACACTTTGGGGAAAAATGTTACATATACACTATATACACTGTAGTCTTATCATTTATTCTGTTGTGGAAGGGGTGAAGGGTGTATAATGCTGGGAATGTGTTGTGAACTTGGGGAAGGGCAAAAGTAGGGATCAGTACTAACATGAGAAATCTTTCTCAGTTGCTCTTTCTTCACCAAAGTGTCAGAACTTTACTCATCAGTTCTAGAAATTGTTCTAAAAGAGATTAAACATATAATGAGCTCGGGGAGGCTATTTCACAGTTTGCTGTGTTCACATAGGCAAAATTATCAATAGCAACAGAACTTGAAAAATGACGTTTAACAGTGTTTGTCCTTGCGTGGCCAGCTTTTGAAGACGAAATTCCAGGGAAAGGCAAGCATAAAGCATACTCGTTTATTTCATTCTTAACATCTTGATGTTCATTTTCATCCACAGAAACGTTATTGTTTTATAGCAATATTCATATGACTTCAAGTGTGTTTTAACCACATAGTGCATTATTTTCCTATGGCATTTTTAAGTTTGCAGGAAGAAATCCACATTGGGAATTTCTAACTGTTTGGGTTCATAGAGAATTGTTTCTGTCCTCTCCTGAGAAAACCTAACAGAGGAGGGGTGCAGGTGTTAATGTAGGTAATGAACAAGAAGAGGTAGTTGGACAAATCCGAAACACACCATCTATTTAAATTGTGAAAGAATATAAATAGTCACCAGATGGCACTGTGTCTGAAACTTAAATTGGGCAACTGTAAATTTAGTCAGCTAGATCTTGGAATAAATGTTAGTTGTTTCTGAAGTTGTTAGATCACATGGTGGTTTTTTTTTTTTTTGTTTTTTTCCCTTGTGCTGAAATTTAGCTGTACCTTTTCTTAGCTTTAGCTGCTGCTTAGGAGCTGGTTTATCCGGGCAGAACCATTTATGTAAACTGAGCTATCCAATTGATACGTCCGAAGGGTTAGTTTTAGACTAGCTGATAAAATTATAACCAATTCAGACAGCTTTTTATTTTCTTCTTTAATTCCTCAGAGTACAAGGAATAAATAATTTGAGGAAAACAGTCATTCTGATCAGAGTCAAAAGGGAGTGTGACAAAGATTTAGACCAGAATGGAGTCATAAAATAGTATTATAGTATCTGATGTAAATTTAGGGCTTTATTTTAACTGGAACGTTCTTAACGTCCCTTGGAATAAAACCTTTGTTGTACACATTGAAATTACATGGAACAGAAAGTGCTTTTTTCACACACATTTCATCTGTTTTCCAGTTTACTTGTTAGTCTGGTACCTGAATGATATTTTAAAGGAAGGGTAGCTGTCAAGTTAGTGCTTATTCTAGTGGTTTGTTCTGTCATGAAAATTTGTTTGAAAAAATAACTGATCAGATAAGACATCACTTTCCTTTAGTCCTAAGCATCACACTTCGACTAGTTCTGTAAAAATCTTTGTGGCAGTAACATCGCTTGGCAGATACACAAATGTCCTAAAGTGAGATGGAGTAGTACTGTCAGTACTTGTGTAAATTTCTAGCAGTTCAGAGCTGTAATATGTATCGTGTGTTCTAATTCCTGTGTGATGGATGCAGAAAAACGATTGCAAGTCTTTCACCTTGAAAGAGAGGAGTGATGTGCAGTTCATAGTGGACCAATCCGAGTAGAAGTCTTCATGCTATTTGCCTTGCACACTGCCATGGTCAAGTTGATCCATATGCTTTACGAAAACAGTAATTCTGGCTATTCCAAGAGATGAATTTCTTTGTCTGAATGTTAAAGTCTCTTATGGAGTATAAGTTATTTCTTCAGTATTTGCATTCCGTGTGACAGGTAGCCTTGCAAAAATTAGGCTTTAGGAGGGACGCAACTCAGAAGTCATTCTGTGTAAACTGTTTTCCAGCCTTAAACAATCTTCAAGAAATAGGAAATGTTTGAACTGCACTGAATTTGTCTTCTTCACCAGTAAAGCAAAACGGTCCAAACTTTTAAAATTTAATTTCTTATTTTGAATCTTGAGATTATCTAAAACCCTATCACTGAAACATAATACTCACGTATATACTGAAATATATGACTTAGTACTCCAGGAGGCAGTGTGAGCTGGATGCTGACTGATTAGAGTTGAGAACTTCCAGTGGCAGCTGCCATACTGGATGAAGCAGTAGAGTCCATCACGTATGTGGATAAAGGTGACTTTCTTCAGTGTGATGTTGAGATAGCAAGGAGGAAGTCTAGAGATGAAGTAGTCGAGCTCCTCTCAAATGCAAGGTGAAAAAAAAAAAAAAAAAAAGACATATATCGACAGGCTGGAACATAAGAAAGTGCAGTTGAATATTAGGAAGATACTTATTGAGAGTGGGGGCACTCAGACACAAAACAGTTGCTCAGAGACACTGCAGAGTCTCCATCTTCAGAGATGAGTTCAGAACGCAGCTGACTGAGCCCCTGAAGAACCTGCAGTAACTTAGTCCTGTTTATCTACATCAGGTGGTTCTTCCAGAGATTCTTTCTCAGCTTAAGCAGTCTATAATAAATAGCGTTATTTACTCTGTGAGCCCTCAACTTTTGTTGAGGAGATCTTTCTACGTATCTTTCTTTTCACGTCTTCCAGTATACTGTGTCTTGTGAAGAATTCAGCAGTCTGTGTTTTCATTTGATAATTTAAGATGTTGCAAGTATTTTCCTGAATACTAAAGCAAACTTGCTTCACTTTTGTCAGCTAACCTACGCGGCCCTCTTGTTATTACTGCACTTTTATCAACTGAGTTCACAGCAATTGTAACTCAGTAATTAAAATACTAAGAATAGCAAGCAAAAGATACGTATGTATTTTGAGAATGTGTCTGACTTTGTGAGATCAGTTTTCTTTGATTAATGTTGAATGCTAGTTCATACAGTTATTGGTATCAATTGTGTAACCACCATTTCCTTGTTTCAGTCATACAGAAATGTATTAGACTGGGGCTGTACTCCAGCAACTCAGATGAATGATCTGTGTGCTCTTGATTGCCACTTTTTTTTTCTTGTTGTAAAAGAATTTTCAATTCTGCCCTTGCTTCATGTACTCTGAATGCTAGGTGTTACTTCATGTTTTATAGCAGCTATAGCAGCCTTCTCAAGAGTTGTGCTGTTGTGCTTTTATTTGTAGTGTTACAGGGAGGAGGAAGGTCAGGAAAAGTCACACTGTCTGCCTCTTGTGTGCCACAGATGTTCATTTTCAGCTCCATGCAGGGGGAAAAAAAAAAAAAAATTGCCATGTGTATGTGACAAAGTGTTTCTGAGGACAAGTGTTCAAATGCAATATTGTCAAGCTATTTTTAGCCAAGTGCTGTCCCTATAGTGCTGTTTAAAGATTCAGCTCAGGCTGTTAATAGATATATTTATAACCATTCTGTCAACTGCCACAGCATGAGTGCTGTTACAGATGATAATTCTATTCTTGGAAGCAGTACCATGGTTACCATTCCCCTAGCTGCTCAAATAGAAGCTATACATCTGTATACACTTAGTAACATTTTAATATACTAACACATTTTTATGCTGCATGGAATAAGAAAGCCAGACATGATATTAAAAAGAAATAATGAATGCTGAAAAGCAAAAGGAAAAATGAAAATCAGTGTATTTACTTTTTTAGGAAAACATTAACTTCTCTGTTAATGTGTATTTGGAAGCCTGTTTATGTGAGAAACTGTATGAGGCTGTGCTCTGCCTGCATTTATTTTCGATGTAGGCAGTTTAGCTTTGCTGATTTTCTGTTTCTTTGTTTGTTTCCCGTCAGATTTCTAATAAATAGGCCTTTAAGTCAGTGGTGAATGTGCTTATGGGCACTCTTGGTACTGTGAAAACTCATACTGATGAGGGTGGAGCTATTCCTCCTAAGAAATTCAGGGTTTTAGTGAATTGGAGGCTTTCAAGTGATATGGAAAGTGTCATGTGGCTTTACACTTCCATGCTGTGCTCCAAGCATGGATCTATGCATGAAGCCTCCCACAGTGGCTTCAGCTGGCTGCCTGGCATCACAGCAAGCACCTTGGTCTCTTCTGGGTCATTCTTCATTTGTTTTGGTTTGGGTTTGCTCTCAATTGGACTGCATGGCCATAAGTAGCAAAAAGTGATACACTATGTATTTGGGATGCTGCGATATCATCCACCGTTATTTGGGAGAGGGCTTGGTCTAGTTTTACTCTGTTAATTCTATGGACCTGGAGAAAGTGCTTCTGTAAATCATGAACGGCAGCTGTGAATTTTTCTTAGCCTTTAAATTCATTAAGTAGAAAAAGCCATTTTGATTCGTTTTGCAACTATTCCGATGATTTAAAAAAAAAAAAAATTGATGTTTTTTAGTACTACTTCATTTGTATTGAATGGATCCGTTTTCTGCTAGACGTTGCCATGAATTGCCACGGTCATTACCATGATTGATTGATGGAACAGAAAGTGAACTTGGTAGGAAAGCATGTGTAAAGATTAATATTTTGAAGGTAGTACCAGCATCGTTGATCTATTTAGGTGTGGGAGTTACCAGGTGAAGTTCTAAAATAATCAAAAGGAACTTTGCTTTCACAATGTACAGAACTTAAATGGTAAAGTTCACTGCTACCTAATGTTAGAAGGCCAGAAGGATGGACAGGCTCAACATGGGACAAGGGAAATGGAAAACCAATCTGATGTATAGCTGTTGTCAGTCTGACCCAAATGCAGTGTCTGTGCTAAATAAATACATAAATAAAATTGCTGAATACTGAGAGTGAGTAAATACCATTTTGTTGCCTTGCTTGCTCCTTAAACAGGCACTGCTGTCCAGTATAGGGTGCAGAGCTACGTGAACGTTGGCAAAGGTAAACCTTGTGTTAAGACAAAGAACAACAGTTATAACAAATGGGTGTTCTCACAAAATAAGGGAATTTCACAAGATGACAGTAGATAAGAGAGCTTACTATTGATGAAAACTTAATTACAAGAGCTAAGTTTGCTCAGAGGAAAGCTTCTTGTTTTGAGATTTTTTATTTTTTTTATTGTTCTGTTAAGTATTTTTTATCAGATTCAGTGAGTTCTTGAACAGGTTAAAAAAAGATTGCATGCTGTTATTACTCAATATTATTATTATTATTATTATTTGCACAAATCAGGAGTAAATAAAAGTAAATAAATTTTTTTCAGCAGAATGTTCAAAATGTTTGGAAGTAACACGGTTGCTTTAATAGGTTGTGAAGGAGCTGCCTTTTGTCAGTGTTCTTGAGGAAAGCTGTTGTAGTAATCAGCGCAGGCAAGCAGTCTGTGTCTTCTAATTGTGAAGCTGGTGAGCAATGGATACAAAGAAACCCAGATTTTTTCACTGCACAAATTCTGCACCAAAAATGTCTGTCATGCTGAATGCTGTCCTACTGGTTTGTTATTGGAATTGTGATGTGCCTGATTGTGCTCACAGATGAAGCAGTTATCCAACGGATGTTGTGAATGTAAATTAGTTCAGGGAAAATTTTGTTTACAAGAAAAGTCTCAAATCCAGTTTGAGATGGACAGAATATTGTTCAGAATGTTAATTCCTTAGAATTTTTTGTCTGAGACTCTAGAATGTGCGGGAGCCTTATGTGCCAGTTAAGGTATATTAAAATCAAGAAAGCAAATAAGAACTTTAGATCCTTTTTGTGCTTGCCTTGAGGTGGGAAAAGAAGGAGGAGGACAAATGCCACACCAGTGATTCTAGTCACTGGTTAGAATCACTAGTGATTCTAACTCTATGATGAGTTCAAGTAACTGATTGTCAGAAGAGTTTTGCATGTTGTATTTGTTAAAATGTATTACATCTGTGAGGTTTACTGCCCTCAGTCATATAATGCTATCGAACCTGTGTTACGAATTACAGTAAGGGTCACTCTGGTTAAAGTTACCTGTGTTCCAGAAGTGCTTGGAAATGAAGGTGTAGGAGTATATACTGCAAAGTGAAGGGTCTGTAGAGCAGTAGCCTTTAAACTGCTGAGTTTTTTTTTTAAATGAGGTGGGAATATTATAATGCGTTTAACTAGTAAGACAGCACAAAGTAATGCATGAAGGAACAGTCAAAATGAAATTGATTGGGTGGTGAAGAAATATCATGAATACTTGACTTGCCATGCCTAGAATTCTGACTGTATGGTTGTATATATTGCTGAATATATGTAGCTATGTGTATGCATTTGTTTATGTGTGCACCTGCAAAGAAGTGGAATATCTTGTTTTTTAACAATATGTGTTGAGAAAGAAGTAAAAATAAATATCTTTAGATGATGTTGTGGTAAACACCAAAAATCTGTAAATATGAAGAGCATGAAAGAGGTGTTGGTAAAAGGGAACTTTGAAGGAAAGAGTTACTTTACCGTTGGGTAACGTTCTGTTGGTAGCATTGAGATGTCATTTTTAAAGTGGCAGTCTAAAGGATGTGTCTTCCATATTAAAAAGGCAAAAACAGATTAAAGAAATGGAATACAAAAAGATTCATGCTGACAAGAACAAAATATTATGTTATGTCCACCTAAAAGAAAGATAAGGATGCAGAATCAGGGATTTATAGGCTGTTTTAGCCTCATTTCAGTTCCTGGAAAGATAACAAATGACAGGAAGCTAATTTAGCACAGTCATTGTGGACTTAACAAGCTCAGATCAAGCTTGACCAACGTGCTTGCCTTCTTTGCTGAAGTGGCTCATTCTTTGATGATGGTGAGGCTGTTACTGTCTGTTACTTAATCAGCAGTCCAGATGTTGGAACAGAATCTATTCTTAGTAAGCCTGTGGGAGTTGGGTGAATGCTGTAAGTGGTAATAATTGCATCCAGAAGTATGTTGGGAAACTTCCTTCTATTTCTTCCTCATAACATGCAGAAACTATACTAGTTTTACTGCTTAATGGTATTGCGTTGATGGTGGAAAACATCAAGCATGAATGCAGTATTCAGTTTTACTGGCCGTAAGAGTTGATTACTAGAACTCCAAGTTAGTGTTTGTTAGAGCCCTGTTTTAATTATTCTTTCTTATAATCTCTCAGGAAACTGAGTTGTTTGAAACGTTTGTTTCTTCCTTTCCAGAATTTTTCCCATGAAATTTTTTAGATTTCTGCGCATCTTTCCTTTTATGTGTGACTGCAAAGGAGATTGTGACAGATTGGTTTGCAGTTTCATCAATATGTTGCTAATATTCATTTTTACATCTTCTTTTCTAGAAACACAGATGGTCAGGTTTTTAGATGATCACTGTCTGACTGAAATTGAGTTTTGGCTGAGAGTTCGCAGGCTGGAGCTCGTCCTTAGTGAAGCAGATGAAACTAGTTGAGTAGGGAGAAGATGAGAAGGTAGAAATTTGTTTCTTTGAGAAGGCAGAGTTGCCTTTTAGTTGCTAAGACATAATGATGTTTGCCTTATACTGTTGCTTTTTCTTTTTGGATATCAGGAAAGAGGAGCCATCTACTCTTATTTACTGATGTTAATTTAAAATGCAGTTTTCTAGTTTAATTTTACAGACTAGATAATGGCTTAAATTGATGCGGTCAAATGTCTTATTTGTAGCTTTATCTTTAGATAAACTGAATTCCATTGTACCTCAGTTTACTGTTCCCTTGTCTGAGAACAGATAGAATTCTTAAGCTGTGATTCATAGACTGAGATATTGTCATTAGTATTCTACTTGGTGTATTATTTCTTACCTGGAAAGAAACTAATAATTTCTACAGCTTATTTAACAATAAACGTGGATGGCAGACAGCGGTATTCTTACCTACTATGTACTGAGAGCTCTCAGTTGATACAGTTTTTTGTTCTTAGTAGTGCCTAATTAAATGCCTTCGGGTCTTGGATACGTAGGGGAAGCCCTGGGTTTGAACTAAAAAGTGAGGTCAAGTTATATATATGAAAAAACAAACCCTTGGTAAGGGTAAAACATTGTTTACTCTTTGAAATTATTGCTAACTTGATAAAGGGTTGTCCCATTCTGTATATTGGAGCTATACATCAGAAATTGCACCTATGTGTGCATAGGAATCAGACATTTTTATGCAGCTCCCCCATAAATTTGTTTTATATGTAATTAGATATAGTAGTTATTTAAATTGTGAGACTTTCCTAGGTAGGTGTCATCTAGTTTCTGTGGTGATTTTTCTTGTGATGTGCTTTGAAACTGATACACAACATACAAAATAAGGAAGAGAATTCCAACTAAAAAAACCCAAAACTTTTTAGGTCATAATATTGATTTTTTTTGGACTTGTTTTTTTTTTTTTTTTTGGAGACATTATATTCCCTGAAAAACACATCTTTTAGTAATGTCCACTGTTTTTTAGAATGGAAGGGAAATCAGAATGCTGTGGGGAACTGGTAATGTAGATGAGCAGATAGGTTGCAGGGAAGGGACATGAATAGCTATCATGTGGTCAATGCACACAATTTTAACATTGATATCCTTTCTTACAGAAACCATTAATTCTCCGGTACTACATTTTTTCAAGTAGAATTTGGGAATATTACATTGCAAGAGAAATCCTACAAATAATTGGCTATCCCGCTATCCCATGCCTGATAGTTTTAAGAATTCATCGTTAGTAAGTTCTTGTCTGTCTGAAGATTTGTGGCTACCTCAGCATCTATCTGCTCCATCAATATTTAAGAGAAGATAATTGCTGCTAGGCTCCTTGTGAGGACTCATCATGTTTTTTAGACTGTCAGTTTTAGGATCATTAGTGATAGCACTGCTGATGAAAGTGGAATGTTCCATTATGAGAAAAAAAGATTAAGCTTCTTTGGAAAGCTGTGAGTCATAAGTATAAGGAACTAATTTTTATAGCCTTAACATAAGGACAGCCATCTCTTTTCTTGATAAAAGAGCAGCCAGGAATGCTCTTTATCTATTCCAAAGTGCTGTGTAAGCAGATCAGTGCAAAAAGTATTTGTTTTACTATAGTTAAAGTAATTCATTTGACGTACAACAATATATATTTTTTTAAGCAGAACAGATTCCTACAAGCTTAGAGAAAGTAAGCCTGTCCAACACCTCTTTCAGAAAGGATCCAGAAACCTCCTGAATTACTTGTGTGCTGCCGTGTTTCCTTCCCAGTAGACACTGAAAGCATTTGGTTGTCTATTAGAAGAGAAGAAAGCTATTAGGAGAGTGTTTTGATTTGTTTAATTACATATTACGTTTACTGTCTTGTTTTGTGGGGAAAAAAAATTACCCATAATAAATCAGAGGAAAGTGACAAACCATTTTACCAGTTAATGAAGGCAGTAATGGTAGAAAGTGCTGGTACTTCTGCATTATTTTCAGGCTGTTTTCTTACTGGGCTCTTTTGTATGCCAAGCATCCTTGAAAATTGGAGGTTGCTATCAGTACAGTTCTGAATAAAGTGTAAGACTAGCCGTAATTAAGAAACCTAATCTATCTTGATACTACAGTCCTAATCCTGGCCACTGGCACTGTAAGGTATTCAACAGAATGATATGACAAGATGGTGTGGAAAAGGTTTACTTCACTTGTTCAGGTGTCAGCATTCAGTGGGTCACTGGCTTCATTAAGTATAGGATGTAACTTACCAGACTTGTTTAAAACCTAACATTGAACCTGCTTTTCTGTGCATGTTTACAGCTTCTGAAGGTATCCGGCTGGAATTGTTGGATGTGTGTGGAATCTTGTCTTCCAAAGAATTACACTGAATAACTTCTTTCCCCCTGCTCCCTAAATGGTAGCTTAGTACTCATTTTCTGCACACTGTTATTTGAGAGACTGCTTTCATAGTGTGCTTCAGTACGCTCTGTCTACCTGAAGAACCTCAGTCTGTTTAACCTCTTATTTTGGAGTTTGCTAGCAACCTAGCAGGTGTTTTCAGAGAGCTGTCCACTTTGATCAAGCTGTAACTTATAACCAGTCATTGTGGAAAATAGCAGTGTACACCAACTATTTAAACACAATAAATTGCTTTGCATTTATCATCACGGAATTTCCTCATTTGATTTGTCACTCACGCTGTCAGTGTAATTACTTTCTCTTCTGAATGCCTCCTTTCAGTTTATTGGAATAAGAAACAACTCCCAACGTATTATTAGTGAAACTTATACCTTTTCAGCAATGTGTGATGACATGGTTCTTTGCACAGCATCCAGTGACACAGTTGGACTGTTTAGTAGTATTTGCCCACATTGTTTAAAAAGGGTTTGTTTCTTTTACACCTGTGTAGTGTATACATTTAGTAAAGATGGTACTGAAACCGTATTCTTGAGGGGAAATCTATTCTCTTACCTCATGTATCTTGATTCCTTAAGTGTTTTTCCCGTGGAAAAATAGAGAGTTCTTATCCTTATGAATTCATGTTGACAGTGACTTCTTTGGAGGACAAATTTGACACATGTTGTTTCCGACCTCAAATGTAATCTTGAGCATTTCCAGTCTATCACTTCAGGCCATTTGATTCTTTGAAGATCCCTTCTAATTCTTCCATTCCGTTTCATTTCATTCTCTATATTCTGTATTATATATTCTATTCTTTCCACTAATGTTTTGTTATGGCTCTTGCCCATTTGTCCAGTGTAGAAGTTATTTACAGACCTTTAATTTCCTTCATCGTTTGTCTGAATCTTGTTCATTGCCTTTTCTTTCTGTTTAAATGAAGAACCTGTGTGGTGGCTGGTTTATACTGGTAGTTCACTAGTTTCCTACTGGAATTCATGTAGGACTCTAAAATGAATACCACTGTAGCAATTTATAACCCTTCTCCTTATTTGTTCAGAAATTTCAGTTCAGTTTGGAAGTAATTCTAAAGATTCATGCTATATAAAGGAAGATATATTTACCAGATAAATAAATAAAGAGAAATACTGCCCATCCACTGAGTGGTATATCAGAGAATTTTTTTACATGGATGCTGACAATCTTCCTTTCATTTTACCTCTCTGGAATAAGAATGACTAAAAGAGCAGCATTGAGAAGTGTTAAAAATGCTGTGTATTAGGAATGATAAAACATTTTTGATTTGAAACTTGCCAAAGCCTGACCTTAGAAATTGCAGACTTTGTGTTCTAGTTAAGTAGTGAAAGAAGAGCAGCAAAATATTTTTAAAACTTTAAAGAAGTTCCTTACAGATTCTTTATGCTTAGAATTATCTGTAAAGGTTATTTTCTGACCAAATTAAAAATCAAGGAAATCACTGGGAGCTAGTGGAAATTACTTTCTGCTTGACTGTTCTTACATTGGTGTGTGTACTGCTCTACCTTGTGAGAGTATTTGTGTACATCGTTAGTAACAGTTATAATAGTAGTACTTCTTTCAACGAAGGCTGGAGGGAGAAATGCCACGCTTGTCAGTGAATGATAAATGTGTTGAATAAAGGTTAATTACTTTGTGATTCAGAAAATAGCTGAAAGCACAGATGTATGCACCATGGAGACAAACCTCAAAGCAGGATCAGAGTTGGTCTTAAATGCTGGAAGAAGTGGTGAAACTGCAGTTCTCTTGGCTGGGAACTAATAAGATAACAGTGCTGTATCAGTATTTACGTACATGAAGAAATATTTTTTTGCCTTGTATTTGGGAACCTTTTATGCAAGACAGGTATCAGTTATGTCGTTGTATTTATTAACAGCATTACTATACTGCATTGTTATGAAAATTATGTGATTACTTTTCTGTTGCATATGTTTTGGTAATAGTAAGTAAAGAATGCTCCAGTCCTAAATAAATAACTGGTATAATTGCATCAATGGGCATGGGAAGAGTCACTGATGTCATCTACATGGACTTGAGTAAGGCTTTTGACGTGGTACCCCACAACATCCTTCCATCTGAGTGGGGCAGGTGGAATGTTTGGTAGATGAGGAATTGGCTGCCGGGTTGAATCTGGAGAGTGTTGGTCAGTGGCTCCATGTCTGAATGGAGATCAGTGACAAGTGGTCTCCCCCTGGAGTCAGAGCTCTTTAACATCTTCATCAGTGGCATCAACAGCGAGACTGATAGCACCCTCAGCATGTCTGAGGATGACACCAAGCTGTGTGGCGTAGTGGACATGCCTGAGGGACGGATGCTATCCAGAGGTACATGGACAGGCTTAAGAAGTGGGCCCAGGGGAACCTGATGGAATTCAAAAAAATGAAGTGCAAGGCAGCCCTCACTACCAATACAAGCTGGGGGATGAAAGGGTTGAACACAGCCCTCCCAAAAAAGACTTGAGGGTCCTAGTGGATGGGAAGCTGTGCATAAGCCAGTGCTGTTCCCTCTCAGCCCAAAAAGCCATCTGTATTGTGGATTGCCAAAAGCCTCGTGGCCATCAGGGTGAGGGAGATGGTCCCACCCCTCTACTTCACGCTGGTGAGGCCTCTGCTGGAGTGCAGCATCCGAATGTGGAATCCTCAGTATTGACCCTTTGGAGCTCATCCAGAGGGAGGGCTACGAAAATGATCCAGCAGGGTCCCTTCCCTACAAGGACAGCTGAGAGAGCTGGGGCTGTTCAGCACAGAGAAGGGAACGTTCCAGGGGAGTTCTGAGAGTGGCTGAAAGAGGCTTCCCTGAAAGAAGAAGACAGGGTCTGTAGCGGGGTCTGTGGTGATATGACCAAGGGAAATGGTTTCAAACTAGAAGAGGGGAGATTGGGCAAGTTTTTTTGTTTTGTTTTTTACAGTAAAAGCAATGAATGACTTTTATAGGTCCCTTACAGCTCTTAAGGATTCTATAATTCTGTGAAACGTTTATATCCTGAGACTACTCAGATTAATCATGTGATAGCTTCTTACTGATAAAAGTAAGAAGCGCCAACGCCCCTGCTAAAGCAAGTTCTGTACGGTAGGTCACACAGGTAGGCATCCATACAGGTCTTGAATATCTCCATAGAAGGAGACTCCACAACCTGTCTGGGCAGCCTGTTCTAGTGCTCTATCTCCTTTACCTTAAAGAAGTTCTTCTGCATGTTTGTATGGTTCTTACTATGTTCAGGATTTATGCCATTGCTCCCTTTCATGTTACACACCACTGAGAAGAACCTGGCCTCGTCCATTTGCCTCTCCCCTCCCCTCCCTTTATATTTTTAGAAACATAATCCGATCCATCCCCCCCGTCTTCTTTTCCCCAGGCTGAACAGACCCAAGTTGCTCATAAGGGAGATACTTCAGGCTCTTTATCATCTATGTGTCCCTCCTCTGGACTTCTTTTGGGAGATCCCTGTTATTTTTGAACTGGGGAGCCCAGAACTGCACACAGTATTCCGAACGTGACCTCACCAAATATACTAATTTTGTATATTTGATGAGAAACATGTGCATACTGGTTATTTTAGCCATTCACTGTCTGAAAGTTACAGAGTTGGTATGTATTGTTGTCAGTAACAGTAGATTTTTCTGTTTAAATTTTAGCCGCGTTAGATGTTTCCTGGCAGTTGGTGTTACTTTGATCTCATGGATGTTCAAGAATAGTAATATGTTCAAAGGTTAGAACATGAAAAGTTGCACATTTCTTCAAAAACAGTGGGTTATTGATGCGTAGACAGCATTACCACAAAATGTTTTTCATTATACTTTACTCTGGCTATCTTCATTCTTCAAGAGGCAAGGTTATCTGCTCTGCTGCTGCTGAACGCATTGATGTTCTTTCGGTGGCTGACATCTGAAAGTCAGTAAAACTGAAATTATTTTAAAATTCCTAGTTAAGAAAAAGCGAATGTACCATTCATTTATCTGCATGCCATTAAAATGAGATAGCTTCAGTTATTAATGCTGCTTTAATGATAAAGGTTTTTCATAATCAGGACCTTTAAAAAATTTCCTGTGCTGCCTGAACAGAGAGTAAATTTCTAGAATGTGGGATTTCAGTTAGCTTTTTCTCAATTTATTACTGACTTCTTATATAAAAATTCCGGTTAGAGATGATAAATTTTGCTGCCCGTGTTTGTACAAGAAATGCTAAATTGAAAGAAAGGAGAGCTAGAAGGGATGTGAAGAGAAAATCTAGTCTCTACTTGTTGCCTCAAAGGCTGAGTTGCAGAGAAATGATGGTTTGGCCATTCTGGAAGAAGAGCTGGAGACATGAATTCCACAAAGTGTATATAATCATCTGTAGGGCTTTGTTATTGTGGAAGGCTGTAGAAAAGTTTTCCTTATTTCTGTGCTAACTCTTCCTTTTTGTAGCTTTCCTGTCCTCTAAGGGTTCTATTATGATCCTCTGTGCATCAAACTTTTAATTATTTAAAAGCTGCTATTTGGGGTTTTCAACTACAGTATCATAGAATGGTTTGAGTTGGAAGGGACCTTTATGACCATATTGTTCAGACCCCCCCCCCCCCCCCAACTATAGACAGGGACACCTCTCACTTGACTAGATTGCTCAAAGCCCCATCAAGCCTGGCTATGAATGCATCCACAACCTGGCTGGGCAACCTGTTTCAGTGTCTGGAACATCATGTCTCTTAGATTCTTACTAGTTAGGAGAAAAGGACTCTTGTAGGGAAGATCTACAGTTTGAATTCAAAACTGATTAGCTGGTAAACTTGATGACTTTTTGAGAGATGTCTTACTGTCATTCTGAGGAAAATCGGATTCTGGATGAGGATTGTCTGCTCCGTCTGGCTGAGCATAATGAGATTAATTTACTCTAGTACAGAGTGCTTCAGTTGCAGCCACCAAGGCATTTCAGATGGAAAACAGAACTGAATTTTAAGAAACAACACTGTAAATAAAAACTGTGGCCCATGTAAGGAGCAGGTTTAGTCTACTTCAATGGACTGAAAAGCCTTAACTTAGTTTCTGGCATTCTGTAAACGGATACTTGATATGGCAAGTTGTTCATGTCAGAATGACTTCAATTTTAAGTTGAATCATATCATCAAATCGTATGCTGCTTTGCTATTTCTGTCAGCTGTAATGAACTAGTTGAGGAAGTGATGACAAAGTGATTATAGCAGTGGTAGACTTCTTAGAATATTTGCAATTCTTGTAATTGTGAAAATACTTGAACAAACTCAGTTTGGTTAGGATTTATTAGTACTTTTATGGTAAATCATGAGATTAGGTTGTGATATTTAATGGTACTTTACTCTTCAACCAATTTAATACTCTAATCTGATCAAGTTTGCTACAATCAAAATGTAGACTCAAGAATTTGAGAATGGCAGTATTCTCAGAAGAGTTAATGAAACTTTTGTAGACTACACCAAGGTGTCTTGTATCACAAGGGCTACAAATCAAGAGAACTGAGATGTAAATTCCTCTTAAACTGATTGATATTTAAAAAAAGAAAGCAAAACATACAGTTATAGAATCACCGATGTTGGAAAAGACCTTCAAGACCATCAGGTCCAACTGTCCGCCTACCACCAATAGTTCTCACTGAACTGTGTTCCTCAACATGTCTGAATGTTTCTTGAACACCTCCAGTGTTGGTGACTCCACCACATCCCTTTGCAGCCTGTTCCAGCACCTGGCCACTCTTCTGGAGAAGCAGCATTTCCTAATTTTATATTTGTTTTTGTCAACGGTTTACCGGGCTGGATCGGCCCGGTTCCGTGACGATTGGTGTGGGGGACCCACAGACCCACACCCCAGGAAAGGGGAAGGGGGAAAAGGGAAAAGGAAAAAAGGGAGATGGGCCTAGAAACAAAACAGCGGCAACGATCTGAGGAGGAAAGCTAATTTACTAAATAAGATATCAGAAAGCAAAATAACACAATATAATACAATATAATTGGAATTGAAGCTAATAAATCAAATAAAATGAGCAAGAGAGAGTGTCCGATAAACCGAAGGCCTTACACTAACGCTGAAGGCGATACGGCAGCGAGCACCCACTGCTGAGTCGATCCCGAAGGAAAGAGAGTGTCCCGTGACCGCAGAGGGTTTTTACCTTTTCCCTCTGAGCGGAAAATACGTAAAAATGCAAAGCATCGCAAAGTCTTCTGGGGAATATAGTTCTTCTCTTCTGAGACAGGTATACCCGGAAAATATCAATGATCTGTGGAGTTGGAGTATTAACTCTTTAACTCTTAATGCCCTACATGTTGTTATGATGTGGAATACCAATACCAAAAACCACAAAACCATGACAGTTTTAAAACCCATTTCACCAAACTGCTGCAAGAGGTAGAAAGCATGTGGAATAATACTTCTGCAGAAAAAAATGCTATAGTCTGTGTGAATGTTCTGGCAAGGCAGCACATGATGTTGGCACACACAAGGCTTGACAGGGGATTATACTGTATATGTTTCGACTAAGAACACTTGGAATGGTGCTGAATTCAACATGGAGTCGTTTTTAAAAATTTGGCCTTTAGTATATTAATTAATAGTTCATAAATTGCATCTCACTGCATGGTTTTTCAGACTTGGATGATAGCTTATGACTGCATGGATTGCAACTTGCAGAACTTCACAGCTAAGTAGGGATATAGACTTAAACAATATTTTCTCCTATTTATTTTTCCTTCCTTTCTTTCTGAAGGTGCAAGATACTGTTTAAATGAAATGCTGATTTTTTTAATTGTTACATACAGTGCTTCCTTGTACAGATGCAGGGGACTAGTACAAGTTGTTAGTTGCATACGTGCTCGTTTTTAATTACCAGTACTTCGAGCAAGGCTGTTTTAAAAGCATTACGTACACTGAGAGTATGTGAATGTGCAAGGTCTGTTTTATTTGTGTATGGTATATATATTTGTAAAATTGATTTTCACTACGTGTGAAGGTTTGAATGCACACTGAGCGCTGGTTCAATTGGTTTTGATCAAAATTGGCAAATTGATGGAGACACTCGAATGCAGAAATGACTGATTTTTTTTGAAATTTGAAATAGGCGTGATGTGTGCAGAGCTGGTTGTTCAGTTTGCCTGAGCAGTTATCTTATTAAGCTGTCTCATTTGATGGAATATATTAAAGGACTCACTCCAAATGAAAACATTCTTTCATAATTACTATTGCAGTTATAAATATTTTAGAAGACATTTTATGTTTGTTTTCTCTGTGGACCCACATTATCAAAAAGTGCCTCTGTAAGTGCTTTTCTAAGTTGCAAAGGTTCTGAAACAGTAGAGGATTTTTTTCAGGATGGAGATAGAACCATGGGATAACGCATGCCTAAGCTTGAATCCTCACAGTGCATTTGGTAATGAGTGAAGGAAAATATCTTGCTTTTTGTGTTGGCTTTTCCTTTTTCCTAATTGCTTGTGAGAAAGAAAGAATTTATGTAATGCTTTTTTAGTGATATCAAACTTCTCCAGGTATAAATGATGAAATGAGTGTATCTGCAGAACTTCAGTGCTGTTTGTCATGGTTTTGTGATCTCAGGTGTACCCTTAACTCCCAGCACACCACATGATGTTATGGTGTGGAATATCAACTATGCAACAAAAATCATAAAATCATGACACTGTTCATATGAGTTAGTGTAGGTGCTAATCCATTTATGTGGCATTAAGCATTTTTAATTTAGTCTGGGATGATATGAAGGCACTTTTTGTCCTGTGCAGTTTCTAGAGTTGTTTGAAGTTGCCAGTCCAAACTTTAGTTGCTGCTTCAGTTGCTTCTCTGTTCCTGGTGTTCTTGTATATAATTACAGGAGATAACTTATTATGGCCACAACTTGCTCTGGGGAAGATTTAGATTAGATTTGAGGAAAATTTTTTTCTCTGAAAGAGTGGTTAGGCACTGGAATGGCCTGCCTAGGGAGCTGGTTGAGGCACTGTCCCTAGCGCTGTTCAAGAAGCGTTTAGATGAGGTGCTGAGGGATTTGATTTAGTAGCTCGGTGGGTAGGGATGGTGGTGGGAGGATGGTTGGACTAGTTGATCTTGTAGGTCCTTTCATACCTAATGTATCTATGAATCTATGAACCTAGAACAACAGGGCTTCTTCCTGTATAACTACGTGTTTGCATTGTGTGCACTTTAATCATGTAACCGTTGTTTGATATTGAAATGTAAGATTCCAGTAGCTTTGTGGTTTCCAAGAACGTGTTTCGTTAGGTTTAGCAGACTCAGCTGTACTGTTGTGGTCATAATGGACATTGCTAATTAGATTTTTCTGATTGCTGAAACAGTAGACACATAGTTATTACCATAGATGTTTTTAAAATTACTTACACAAGAAACAAACTGAAGCTATCGTGAGATTCTGTCTATACTATAAGAAAAATAAGATTTTGATGAAGCAGGCTTTGAGTAAAAGTATGTAAATGCACATTCTCAACGTTAGCTGCCAAGCACCATGAAGTGCTCAAGGCTCAAGTCTTTTCTAGACTAAGCAGAGTGTATAGACAGTATATGCTCTGTGTTCTCTGCTTGCAAATGTAGTACATGTGTTTATTTCTTGGGATCTCATACCTTTCAAATTCTGTTGACTTGGGATCGAGCATTTGGTTGATCTTCTGCAAAAAGCCTTTTTGTTTGGGCTTTCTGAATATGGCTTTTCACAGAAGTTTTCATTTAATTGTTTTATTGTTACTATTACTTTTTTTTTTTTATCGATTTGTTTTGGTATGGTAGCTCATGCTGCTGTTGTCTTTAATGTGGTGGTGGCTGTCTCCAGGCCCTGTCTTTTGAAGAAACTCCCTCTCTGTGGCTGTTCACTTTTCTTCCAGTTTTGATGTCCTGTTGACAGTTGTGAGAGTGGGTATTTTAGAGGAATAATTGGGAGTTATGCTGTTAGAAAATCACACAACAGTGACTACAGTTTTTGGAAGCAATGCCTGTTGGCTATCTACGTGCTTAACAAAAGCCTAAGGAAAAGTTTGCAGATCCTGGTTTTGTCTCAGTATTGTATTACATCTCTTAACCTTTCAAGACGCACATTGACTTTGTTGTACCTGACAATACAGCATCTCTCTAGATAATAGGAGGTGGTTGTAATACTTGAAAAATTCATTGAGCCTTTTTTTTTTTTTTTTTTTTTTTGAGCAGAAATAACACCGTTTTTATTCACTTGGTTATGTTTCTGATCTCTTGGTTATCATCTGCAGCAGCCCAACCTCTTCCATCCCACCTAGCTTTTTTTTTTTTTTTTTATGCCCTCTGGAGTTGTCCCAGCTCTTCCACTTCGATGCAAAAGAGTTAGAGCTTATGCGTAAAACAGCTACATCTGTAACATAGCTTGACTGCAGAAACATCTCTAAACATCTCTGGAGGCACACAGAATATACAGAGCGTTGGATTGGATTAGTCAGATGAATTATTCTGGTGTTTTTGTTTTTTTTTTTAGTGTTGTACATAAGTGCAAGCTTTGGTTCCAGCCTGTTTTTAACCTCCTTCATGTGAGATTACAGTGGCATCAGCTGTTTTTTCTTTTGACACTGCACAGTAATGCGCTGCTTCCAGTGCAAGACTGCAGAGTACTCCCAGAGTTTGTCCTGTACAATGTTGTTTTAGGCTGTGACTTCTGCAGTATGACACGATATGCCAAATTTAAGCAGACCTTAATAGGTTTGTGACTGTTTACTCTAAGTTTTCAGGTTTTTGTAGATGTGAAAGATCAAGAAAACACCAGGTGTAAAGTGCAGGACTGTCAGTGAAAAAGCTAACCAAACTGCTTTGAAAATGAGTGGTGAAGTCATCATTGTTTGTGTATGACAGCAAGAGAAAAAAATAGGATCATGGAGTCCTTAGAGTTGGAAAGGACCTTTAATGGCCATCTAGTCCAACTGCCCTGTGATGAAAGGGACGTGCACAGCTGCATCAGGATGCTCAGAGTGCCATCTTGATTTAGTAGCTTGGTGGGTAGGGATGGTGGTGGGAGGATGGTTGGACTAGATGATCTGGTAGGTCCTTTCCAAGCTAATGAATCTATGAATCCAGCCTAACCTTGAATGTCTCCAGGGATGGGGCATCCGCCACGTCTCTGGACAACCTGTTCCAGTGCCTCACTTCTTCCTTATATCCAACCAAAATCTCCCTTCTTTTAGTTTGAAACCATTTCCCCTTGTCCTGTCATCATAGATCCTGCCAAAGAATCAGTCTTGTTCTTTCTTGTGGCTCCCCTTTAGATACTGAAAGACTGCTCTCAGGAAATGGGGCAGAAAGACCTTATGAAAGTGTGTATGTGCAGAAGGGAAAGGTGTTCTTGAATTCTCTTCTCTATTTGTAAGCTCAGTGATAAACACAAAACAGTTTGACAAAGTTGTCTGAATCTGTATCTGATTTTGAATTGTACTTCTGTTATCAAAGTGAGCATCTCAAACAAAATCATCTTGTTCTTGTGACTTTCCTAACAGAATGAAAGAATTCCTTTTAGGACTTGAACAAAGCCTTATAAAATTCTTCTTTTTTTCTGTGTAGTTCATAGGTACTTGTTATGAGTCTCAGATGACTGAGTTGCATTTACTGCAAATAAAACGTTAGAATGATTTTTAAAATCAGTTATAATAAGAATGTAAAATACTTGTAATAGAAGATACCGCCTTGCGGAGCAATCATTTTCACCATCATGCTGCAAATGTTTAATGTAACTTGTTAGAAGTGTTAAGAGGCAGCTAAATATATATAGTCAAATTTTATTTATAGTTTTTCTCTTTAACTCATTCTTTTACAAGCCAAGTTTGTATGCCAGGAATAAAATGTCTTGGTATTTATTTATTTATTATTGAAATGTTTGACAGGATAAGGTGTTACTTATGGAAAACATACGTAAGTTGTCAATGGAAAAAAAGATAAATTTTGCTTTTGATGTAGGGAGAGCTTCCGAGCAAAGGTAAAGCAGTTTTAGTGAAGCCTTTTCCAGGATGGCTTTGTGTATGTAGTATCAAATGGAAGAGTGAGAATGTAAATTTGAGGTGCATCAAGAGTAGGTTGTAGTCACGTGACAGAGTGATGATCTCTTCCCTACTAAAGGATACCATCTTTTTGCAGTATTACATTTGCTTTTAGTTTATTCCAAAAGGTAAGCCTGATACCATCTTCTTACTTCCAAGTGTATAAATACACCCTGGTAGAAGTGCATGAACTTCTCAGGGAGGGCTTTATTATCTTCTTCAGAAAAAAAAGATTGCAGTTTGAATGGCAGCACGGTTAGGTGTCAAGTCCCTGTGGCACTGATTCAGTGGGTTACATGTATTTTGCAGGTGAATTGATAGGGCATTTTTGTAAGATACTTTATGTCACCAGTGGCAGTGCTGGATGTGATTTGAAAGTAATCTCAAGGAAACAAATTTACTAAGGAAATTGTTTTATATTTCCCTCGTGTCCTTCCTATACTTCTTTTTCAAATACAGTGTAGAAAATAGCTGCTGTTAGTAAATAAATCTGTCTGAAGTAAACCTCAGGTTTTGTGGGTTAATTAATGTATTCCACAGCTGGCATATAACTGCTAGTAGACATCTCATGTACTTTTCATCATCATCTTAAACAGTTCTTTTCTTAGTTGTCCATTACGTTTTACATCTTAACAGAAATGCTTTGCTGACATTTAAAATTGTTTACCAATATATTGTTGTTTATCTCGGTGACCTTTTATTTCCTTATATTTTGGTCTGAGCACCAAAGTGTGACGTAGTTTGCGTTAGTGACTCCTTGCCATTTCAAATTATTGTAGTGGTTAGTTGGAATATAATTATCTAAATGGAATTTGTCCAGAACATGAAAGTTAACGCTTTTCAGTTTGTGAGAAGTACCAGATTTTAGGAGTGAGGGCCAGAGTTTCAGTTTTATATCTCGTCAGGAAGGTAATGCTTTCAGCAGTGTATTCAAGCACTGCATGAAAATACGAAATTTTAGGATATAAAATCAGTGCCTCATCTAAAAGGAAGCATACTACCTTTGAAGGATGAAAGATTTCATTACTTTTAATTGTGTTATACTTTCAAACTGTATACTGATTTTTTTTCCATATCTCAAATGCAGTTCTGAAATCTTTATTTTTGCCTCCTTTCTACTTTCGTTTTCTGCTTCCCACAGATACCTGCAACTTGCAATGTCTAAAGCTTCCTTTAGTAGCACAAGTGAATAGTTGCTTTAAACTTTGGAGTTCACAGGGGTGAGGCAGTGTGGCACGTTTATTATTGTTCACCATGTATATTTAACCAGGATTGATGATGTTTTTTGACAAGCTGCTTGCACTGAGTCAGCAGTTCTCCATGGTGACACATGGGCTAGGAGAGGTGAAAAATTATCTGAAACAGACAGAAAAAGAGGACCCTATGGCAAGACATTAGGAAAGAGCCTAAACCAATTCAGCAGCCTTTCAATATCTGAAGGGAGCTATAAGAAAGGAGAGGGCAGACTTTTTTAGTGGGGTCCACTGTTAGAGGACAAGGGGAAGTTATTTCAAACTAAAACAGATAAGATTTAGACTAGATATAAGGATTTTTTTTGATTATGGGTGGTGATGTACTGGAACAGGATGCCCAGAGTGGAGGAGTGTGCCCCATCCTTGGAGGCATTCAGAATCAGGCTGGATGTTGCTCTGAGCAACCTGGTTGAACTGTAGGTGTCACTGTTCGCCGTGGGGGAATTGGGCTAGGTGACCTTCAAGGGTCCCTTCTAAATCAGGCAATTCTGTGGTACCGTGGAGTATCCTGGGCAGCCTGATGTAGTGGTTGGCAGCCCTGCCCATGGCTGGGGGTTTGAGGCTCCAACCCAAATCATTCTGTGATCATATTTTATTATTGAAGAAATAGTTGAGGATAGTAAGAATTGTGGCATTGGTTTAACTTAATTCATAAATATGATTAAATTTCGTGGAGATGGAAGGTCACATTAGTGTGCTGTTGAGTCTCTGAATACAGTTTTTTCTGTGACCACTGTAAGAGAAAGCACAGTATCTGCAGGGGAGATCCCTCTTGCAGGCCTGGGGTCCTTCCTGCCCTCCTTCTCCTTGGGCCTGTTGTCATTCTGCTGCTACGCTCTTGCTTGAGGCCTCCTCCTCAGCCGATGTCTGCTGTGCCTGTGTTGAAATCTGTTTTCACTGAAGTGCTGCTAGACTGAGCTGTGCCCTATGGTGGGGCAGTTGGAGCTGGGTCCAGCATGGGGTAGCTATGGCTGCTGCCCACAGATGCTCTGCAGTTCTGTGCCAGCCTGGGTGTGGACACGCAGCACATCCAGAAAACAGAAATCTGAAAAAAAAATCCACCGACCGTCAGTCAGGAGATAACTTCCACATCACAGTAAGATTTTACTTTCCCTCTTAATGTTTGCTGTTTTCTTGGTCTGTCTGGTAATGTTCCTCAGAGTGTCAGATTGGACTGCTGAAAACATGGATCCTTTGTGGGTGAAAAACATCGGAGAGCTCTGCTAAATATATAATTAAAACATGAAAATGTTACTGTATAACACTTTCTATCAGCATCATTCAAATGTCGTTTTAACAACAGAACATAATTTTACTTTCTGTGTCTGTGAACTTAATTATTTGCTATTGAAATATTAGAGAAATTTACAGATCGCTTGCTGGTCCTGGGTTGTCAATTGAGATTTTTACACGAAAGAGACTTTTGATGACAAGATTTGTGAATAACACAGAAAATCCTTTCTCGTGTTTCTGGTGCTCTCCTCCATGTGGTGCTGTTTGTCTGCAGCAGCAGCAAGCTGGAGTTTTCTGAGTAGCTTTTCTGTATGTTAAAACATTTGACTCCAAGTTCTGAGCTGAAGTGAAGTAGAAGAAAAGATTCTACATCTGTAGGTAAATCAGTGACCTGAAACTTGGCATACATAATTGACTGTCGAATCCTTTATGTTTTGACTGATACAATAGGTCATAAAAGTGCAGGTATATTACTGGATTCCATTAGTAACAAGTTAAAATATTTTAAGTTAATGCTGCATTTGTGACCTATCACACAGTTGCAGGCTTGCAGATGAGTGCAGTGCAGGTGTTCCAGAAGTGAGGAACAGTCACTGTGTTACGGTATTACGAAGTCTTTTAACCAGTGTTGCAGACACTTGAGCTTTGAAGTCTGCTACCATCCTGCACCTGATCATTCTCTGTGGCGTAACTGTAAGCTGCAGAACATCACTGGACATATTTTGTTGATATAACTTAAAATTACTCTGTATGTCCTATGCATTACAGTGGTGAACATCTTAGTGAACTTGCAGTTGTTTGTTTTGATAGTACTAGCACTGTGAATTAGGGAATGTGTTAAGCAAATTGGATCAGTGTATCAAATTTGCTGCTGAGTAGGATGGAATTTCTTTGTCAGTAGCTGCAATGAATAACATCAAATTCCAAGCTTGAATTTTCTGTCCTAAGTAGAAAGAAGTTGTAGTGAATGAATGCTACGGGCTGACCATCACAATACTGATAGCAAGATGTTAGGGGAAAATAGAGAGGCTGAGATTCTTTGTTACAGCAGTAAGAGCAAAATCCAATGGTTCTCGTGTAAATTGGAGCAGTGCTAAACTGGAGCATGACACAGACTGAATTTGCAGACCCATTGGTTTTGTGGAGCTGCTGATTAAAAAGGCAGTGAGAGAAAGTCAGTATTGACATTTTACTGGGGGGTATTCAGACGTGGTTCACGATGTTAAGCTGAAGTGCTGCCTAGTAGTAGTGACCTTGGTATGCTTTTGTACCTCAGCAACAGTTGATGAAGTAGTGTACAGTACCTTAAAGCTACTTGAAGAAAATAAAAAAAAAAAAAAAAAGAAGAAAAAAGTTGTTGAAAAGCAATGAAACAGCAGCTGAAAGTTAAATATTGACATGTAATTATTTGAGAGCATCCTCTTGGAAGCACAGAAAAAAAAAAACTTGTTAGAAGAGCCTTTTGCCTTCTGAGAAAGACTCGAGAAGGGTTTGAGAGAAAATGGGCATGTCTAAACAGTAAGGCAAAGGAGTGCGTCCCATGCAAGATGCCATCTTTTAAAGTGTCCTAGAAACATTTTTGTTAGGATCTTTCTCAGATCCTATTATTATTTTCCTTTTTGAAAATATAACATGAAAGAAAATAGCAAAGTTAATATTATTGTCAACAGGAGCCCCTCTGAAGTGAAGGGTTGCGATGGTTGTCAACTGTAGTTGGTCACCGTCTTCAAACCTTCTTTGTGCTTGAGGATTGCTAGATGGCAGGTGCCAATATCTGAGAGCTCCAGTTCTGAGGCACTGTGTACTGCTAAGCCTGTCTCTGTTGGCTGCTTGAGTAGAATCTGTAACACGGAATTAGTGGTCATGTGAATATATCTGGTATACTGGGGCAAGGCTTTTTATTTTTCTTCTCAACTCAGTGCGTCACAGTCCATATGCTTCACATATTGGAGTTCTTTGAAGATGGAAAGAAACGCTTGAATGAGAGAGACAGTAAAAGTTCTTCTGGATTCGGAGAAACACTGAATAAGATCAGAGGAGAAGGGTTCATTGGGGGTTACAAAATACAAAAAAAATCACCTTTGTTTCAAGGAATCTCATGCTGTTTGTGACAGGGAGAGAAGGCTGGGAAGTACGTTGTGTGCTTGTTCTGTTCTGCAGGCGTCCTGTTTTAGTTACTGTATGTGGCTACTCTTACTGGTATAAAGTCATAACTTTTCTCTGCAGAGTGCACAATCGATAAAATTGTGTCTTGGTTATAAGATGTTTAGCTCAATTCAGCAAATCTCAGTAAATTTAGGTGAGCAGGTGTTTGCTTAGGAAAAGCACTGGCTGTGTTGTCTAATGGTCCTGTTTAGCTGAAAGAGTAGTAAACGAGCATTAAAAGCGTGCTGTCTTAAATATTTCTGAAGATGCCTCTCAGCAAATACTGAGACAGCCATGAGCTGGCTCTTCTGATGCACTGGATCTGAAATAGAGAGTATCTATGCATTGCAGTGCTGTACTCATTAGTTGCTTTTTGAAATGCTTTGAATTCTAACCTTTGCAAATCAGATTTTGTTTTTCATTTGTATTTTTATGCATTGATTCTTGCTTTAAACATTTCAGAAAAGCACTTCAAAATGGGGGGGAGCATGTAATATCCCATTGTAATTTTGAGAGAACCACTGAAAGCACATAGCCACTTCTAAATCGTTTAGTTACAGACTGGTCTCCATTAGGTGGAGAATGAGTAGAATGCTGATTGTTTTCTCCAGTTACCAAGTTTTAAGTTGTGTGTTGTACTGGCTTTTCTTTGCCTTTTAAAGTAGCATATGAGAGAGTAAAAGAATTAAGCCCGTATGACATGGCAGACAGGGAGAGCAAGGCCTGAAGCATCTGAGTAATATTGATAAAGCGTCAGTGGCATGTGATAACTCGCCATATATTTGCTGTGCAGAGCAGCATTCTTCATTGACGTCATTCATAAAGTTGTCATATCAACACCACAATAGAAAGATACTTCCCTCTACAAATTTTTACAGTATCTTGCAAGCTTGTTTGACAGGGCACATGACAAGTCTATCAAAACTGGGAGTCTCCTATGACAAAATGCAAGACAAGTGGCAATCCTGTAAATGGAGAGGATGGATTTCTTGTATGTCAAAAGCAGCTTCAGTTCCATTTAAATTTGAGATTCTTAGCATTTTTCCTTCTCATTTTTTTCCATCCACGAGATCTCAAATATTAAAATGAGAACCACAAAAACACTGTCTAGCTGTACAATACTTTTATAATCTTGCCTGAACACTTTCTTCTTTTATCCTTCCATCTTTTCCATCATCTCATCCGCAGATGTAAAGAATATGAGTTTGATTAGAAAGAATTGGAACTAGAAGAGAACAAAGTGAAGAAATAAAGAATCCTTTTGTCACTTTTTTCTCAAAGTATTGACACTTACAGTGAAACAGATGACTCAAACCTTATCTGCAGACCGCTGTATCATGACAAAATCTTGCAAGTTCTCCAAGTTGAATAACTGCTCCAATCAAACTAACTGGAAAGGAGCAAGGAAGGAAAAGTTTGACAGATGTGGAGTCCATAAAAAAAATCAAGCTCAAATTCTGTATTTTAATGCCTGAGGACATGGCTGGTTTATTTTTATTAATTGAAGATGTATTTAGAATGGTGCTGACTTTTTTCAATGGCATTTTTTCTTTTCTTAGTGTAAAGTGTTGAGATGGTAGCTCATTCCAATTATAGTGCTTAAAAATGCATAGTCATTTGCCTGTATTTCAATACCCAGCACAACTACATTCAGGCAAGAGTCACTGTCAGTTGTATTGCTTTACAAAGGTATGGCTGGCAGGAGAGAAGAGAGTCAGAAAGTCCCTGCTTGATGCGTCCTGGCTGCAGCATGTTGAGTTGTCCTGAACCTTCTGGGGATGGAGAGTTTTGTCTATCTGGGCAGGCTCTTAAGAAGTAGAGAGAAAACTTATTGTAACTGAGAGAAATGGGAAGAAGGAGTGGCTGAGAACATGAGAACTCTGCCACCAGGAAGCCAAGACCTCAGCAGCCAGAGAGACTTATTGGAATAGCAAGGATCGGATCATCAGCTGTCTTCAGTGATGGAGTAGATTGTATCTACACTTGTAAGTAATAGGTCCCCAAAAGAGCAGATATTTAAAGGGAGGTGTCTGTGCTGTCAGTTCTTCAGAGGAGGAATGGGCAGTTATATTTCTTGAACCTGGTACTAAGGACTTAAATGGCTAGTAATGGATGGAATATGTCTTTCAGTTTGGTGTTATGTGGTCATTGCTGTTGGAAAGGATCTCTGGAGATCAGCTAGTTCAGCCCTCCTGGTGAAAGCAGGATTAGCTAGAGCAGGTTGCTCAGGGCCATACCCAGTCAGGTTTTGAGTCTGTCCAAGAATGGAGACTCTTTTTGGGCAACCTGTTACAGCATTTGGTTATTCTCACAACAAGTAAATCTCCTTCTGATGTTTAAATGGAATTTTTCTGTATTGCATTTGTGTGCATTGCCTTTTGTCCATTCATTGGATCCCTCTGGGAAGTGACTGGCTCCATCCCATTGGGAATTTATATGCATGGATGAGATCCCCCAAGCCTTCTCTTTTTTAGGCTGAATAGACCCAGCTCTCTCAGTGTTTGCTTCATCTTCTCTGTATGACAGATGCTCAAATCTCTGAATTATCTTCATGATCCTGAGCAAGATTTCTAGTCTTGAGGACTAGAAAGTCATCAAGGGGGACCATTAGAAAATGTGAAAGAAAATAATTTTTGTGCATACTGTAGTGACTGTGACACGTTTTTAGTGCTAATTATTTTAATTATTATTTACATCTTTAACTCACATTTTTCAGTAACTAATTTGAACTTCTCATCTTCTTAGGAAAAGTTTATTTCCTTTTTAAAAATCCATTTTAGCTTCATTTTTCTCTGATGAGGATTGAATGCAGGTCGGTCATCTTAGGCAAAGAGCTACAGACTATCCCTCCAGCTTATAGACTCTACCGTAGGAATAGTTGACACTTTTCCTATATCAAAGCTGTGAGGCTTTTTATATTTAAACAGAGCTCGTGTGTCTTTATTTCAATAGGAAAAGCTTCCCCTCACGTTACCTGGTAAAAATAAATTACTAAACAGATTGTTTACCATTTGGCATGGTAAAATTAAAATGTTAGAGATGGACAAGAAGATCTTGATTCTTTATTTATTTAAAGCAGGGTGTGACACTTGTCATCTAGATGCTAGAAGACGTAGTCCACTACTTATGCTTCATTTTGATTTTGAAATCCAGTCTTGACAATTCATCGTTAAATGAGAATAATACAAATTCACTGATAAACAGATGTTGACTTAAAATCTTATAGATATTCACAGTCTTTGGTTTAAAAAAAAAAACAAAAAAAAAACCCACTGTATAATGGCACATGGATATGTAACTTTTTGTGTACAAAATTTCGGTAGACAAGAAAAGAGTCTCTAAATTGGAAGATAATGTAGTTCTTATTTGCTCCAAAAAATATCACCTGATTTAATCATTTTAATCATTTAGCCTAAAAAAGGGAGTGGAGGCATAAGAGCACTTTGGAATGGCTGTTGTTGCCTCTCCACTCTGTGTTGATGAGACCAGACCTGGAGCACTGCACCCATGTATAGAATCCTCAGTACAGGAGAATCATGGGACACATTCCAAGGATCGTGCCTCTGTAAAGAGGTAGCCAGATAGAAGATGTCAGTGCATTTTCTATCTAGGAACTAAACAGGTCTTGGCAACACCTTTCAGTAGTAGCACATAGGTAAAACTGTAGCATGGTTTGGATTGGAAGGGACTTTTGTGATCGTCTAGTTCCAGCCCCCCTGCTGTAGGCAGGGAGACCTCGATCTAGACCAGGTTGCTCAAAGCACCATCCAGCCTGGCCTGTTCTCAAATCATGTTTCATTTTTCATTTCTCCAGAAAAAAAGGTGGTAATTTTTTTTTCCAGACCAGTCATCCATTTTTAAACAAACTGAATGTAAAATCCGTATGCACATCAGTTGTAAGGGAAATAATTGTTTTGCAGTGTATGTTTATATGAAGCAGTCTTTCCATATAAATTGTTAAGAATTAGCACTCATTTCCCAGTTATCTGATTTTTGTTGTTTTTCCCATAGTGCTCTTATTTCTGTAGAATTTAATGGATGGTCGAGTGGAATTCACAGAAGCAGGATGGTTTTGGCTTTGGATTTCATCAAGTATGACTAACAGTTGGAAAATTCATGATTATTTGTCTGTTCTAAACCTCAGAAGTTATGAGTCACTGCTGGGGAGTTTCCTGCTGCATATTTATGAAGTTCTCTGAGCGAGCTGACTCAGTGTGTTGATTTTTAGTTTTTTGTTTTGTTTTTGTTTCTGTTTTGTTTTTTAAATAAGCAGTTGTAATCCTTTTAAATACGTGCTAACCACTTAGATTAGAAATCAAGTTAGCATCCCTAATGGAATTGGAACAGCGATTTAAACATCACGCACCAGTTGCTTAAATATATACCCATTCTAATTGTGTATTTGTAGTCTATGTAATATGTGCATAGAGACGTACTTATTTGTGCATGTATTTACTCAGGGAAACTTTTAAATTTAAGAATTTCTTCCGCTCAGTTGACCACTGGGGATCCCTAGAGAGAGAAGTGCTCAGATGATAAAGTTTTCTGCTGAAATTTTATGTATTTGTGAGTAAATGTTGGAAAGTGTGGATATGCGTTTCTTTGAGTCTCTCAAAGGAAAACAAAAAGAAAGAACCAGATGCTGACCCTTTGCTTTTCACATAGAAAGGAGTTTTGCTGTTCTTTCTGGAGTGGAGTCTCCTGATTTATTGGTGTATAACAGCTTTAGATTGTTTTACAGCATGGGTTCTAGAATTAGATTTGTCATGGTTCCTTCAGGAAAAAAGTCCTGAATCAGCTGACTGATTCTCTTGATAACAGTGAGCTACTGAACCTCCAGATGAGTTTTGAGAAAGTATTTTATTGATGGGGTGAAAATCCTCTACTTGTATTGAAGCCCTTTTTTTTTTTTTTTTTTAAATGATATTTTCATAGGACATCTACTTTTTTAATTCTTATATTGAGCATAACTGATCTTTGTGAAGAACGTGAAGAATACTCACATGTCAGTAGTGGCACAGTGGTTCAAGCATCGGCTGAATTGTGAGATCATTCTCAGAAATCAGCAGTAAGCACATACGGCAGACCAGTCTGACATACAGCATTCAAACTGCCAGTGAGTTCTGTATTTCTGAGACACTATTTGTGATGCTTTTCATCTGCTTTAAAACATTTCCCTATGTAGAACCTGTGTGCTTTTGTTGTTGTGACATAATTTGAAGTTTATGCTCAGCCTACAGGAGTGCAGGTAAGACTTGGAGCAGGAAATGATGCAGGAACTTGTTGACCCGAACCATTTTTACCTGGCTGAATTATTGCAAAATGGGATCAATGAAGAGAGGAGATGAATTTTAGTGCCATCTCTACTTCTGATTCATATCTGCAATTATCTTCTAGTGTTTACCGACGAGCTAAATCCCAATTCCCTGTATTAAGAGAAAATATGTGAGGAAATCACATACACTGTGTTAGTTAAGAGGACTGTATGTTTTAATAATGTGAGTGAATGCTTGGTTGCTTGGCATATTAGCTTTAGGGTAACGTGCCCATTGAAAGAAACAGACGTATTAGAATGGGAAGTGTTGCTGTTCTGCCAAGTCTGGGACCTGCTTTCTAGCTGAACTGTGGCACGTTTGATTTCTGAAGCCTTACTGCCTAGAAACAAATCTCATTATCTTTTCATTTTGTTAGTTTTTACCATCATACTGGAGTATAAATTTGCAGTACTCATTCCAGATAAAGCTCATTAAATCAGTGATAAATTTAGCTCAGTAAGTTTACTGATTTTGAAAATGATTTTGGTACTAGAGCCTCTGCTTCAAATGAAAATAGCAGCTGAAAAATCTGAAGTACTGGTCTTCCATATTTTTTTGATAATGAGCTATGCCGAATAAACGGATCTGTTCATTAAGTTGTTCAAGCATTCCAGTTTTAAAACCTATTTTTTTACTTGCTCCTACTTTTGGACAATTACTTAATTGGGCTCATCCTTCCTAATCACAGGAATTCCTGAAGAAGTTAAGGATTGTTTAGCATAAACATGCAGAAGAATTCTTTTAAAGATGTTCTAGTGTCTAACTACCCCCAGTAAAGAATTCTTCCTAATATCTAGTCTATATACTTTTCCAGTTTATAACCATTTCTCCTTGTCATGTCTCTACCTGCTCTTACAAGAAGTTCCTCCCCAGCTTTCCTGTAGGCCCCCTTCAATTCCTGGAAAGCAGTCAGAAGTGCTCCTTGGAGCCTTCTCTTCTCCAGGCTCAAAGGCCTCAATTCTCTCATCCTGTTCTTGTAGGGTAGGTGCTCCAGTCCACTGAGTATCTTTGTGACCCTCCTGTTGACCTGCTTCAAATGCTCCATGTCCTTCTTGTCTTCAGGGCTCCAGAACTGGATGCAGTACTCACAGTGGAGTCTCACTAGAGCAGAGTAGTGGGGCAGAATCATCTCCCTTGACCTTCAGGTCACACTTCTCTTGATGCAGCCCAGGACACAGTTGACCTTCTACACTGTAAGCACGCATTGCTGGCTTATACTGAATCTTTCATCAACCAACATCCCCAAATCCTTCTCTCCAGGACTGATCTCAAGCTGTTATCTGCCCAGCCTTATCTGCGGTTGGGATTGCCCCAACCCAGATGCAGGACCTTGCATTTGACCTTGTTGAATCTCATGAGGTTTGCGTGGGCCCTCCTCTCAAGCCTGTTCAGGTCCCTGTGGATGGTATCTGTTCCTTCTAGCACATCATAGAAGGCCACCATATTTGTCAGACGTGACTTGCTGTTGGTGTAAAGGCATGTTAGTTACTGCCAGTCACCTCATCTTCATTTTTCATGCACCTTGGTGTGTTATCATTAGTTTGTGTAATATGAACACAAATGCAGCAGCAGATTCAATAATATTAAGGTATGTATTTTGAAGATTTGTTAGAACATTTTTTATGAAAGATTATGAGAGACAGTCGTTGTTAGCAGATCTGTCAGAATTTTGAAAGCCATAAACAACGGGAAAATTGTCGATACTGTTTAGTTTGATTCATTAAGTCTCATAAAAGGCTCTTTGAGAGAAATAAATATTCTCTGAGATTAAAGTAAAGGTCCCCTCACAAGTCAGGAGCTTGTTAAGGGTAGGATAAAGGATCCATTTACCTGCTTAAAGGTAGTCTCCAGCATATTTCTAGGGGTCATTATTTTGCTTTTGTCATTTCACATGATCATAAAGAAACCAGGTATTAGGGTGTGCAGGAGTCCATTGTATGTTATCAAAGGTAGTGAATATGGAAACCAACTTGTAAAGTTGACAGAATTATTCTGTGATAGAGATGGGTTGTTAAAATTTGAAGTAAAGATGTGTGTTGATCCATGTGGACATAGTAAAGCAATTCACATGGAGAAAATGCAAGTCTTAATTCCAAATACACAGTGATGGGCTCTGAATTAGCCATTACCATTCAGGAAAGAGATCGTGGAAATGTGAGACTGAAAACGTGAGCTTAATTCGTAATAGTGGTGGAAAAAGGCAGATAATAAGGAATGACCTAAAGGAGTGGAGAGCAGAACAAAAAATGTCTTTCAGATGTACCCCACTCCTTTTGCATTCTAATCTTTTCTCACAAAGGATGTGGTAAAAGTAGAAGGATCAGAGGAGAGACGGACCGGTATTGAGGAGGTGTGGAAGAACAGAAGCGTTCTTGAAAAAATTTAACCTGAGTAACTTCATGGTGTTTCCCAGAGGCTTCAGATTGTTGCAACCTATTCAGGCTTGTTGTTGTATTGGCCCCATTGCTGGAGTAGGAAACCCACTGGCAGACTCTCACGGTGCCGTACAACCTCCTAAAATTCTCATTTGCATAGCTGAAAATACACACTGATGGTTAATACTTGATTTCTGGGTCTGCATTAGCAAAGTGCGATGGATGGCAACTAAAAATGCAGTGTGCTTGCTCTCAGTAAAGTGAGAGCGAACCTGTTGTGGGTGAGTAGCAACTTTGCTCAAATGTGTCGTTCTTAACTCTGGAGCCAGTTGTTTTTGTTCTTTTGCTGATGGTCATTCTGGGGCTCATCCTTGCTGCAGGATGTAATGACCAGGCTTCTGTGAGGAGATGCGTTCGGTGGTGTGCTGTAGCTTATTAACAAACTGTTAACGTATTACATAGACATTCCTGTGAGAATCAGGCTGAGTTGTTGGTCTTCACGTAGAAAACATTTGCCTTTCAAAGGGTGTATGTGAGGAGAAGTTGATGATCAGCATCCATTCCTCCACGTGCTCTCCTTCGTACCTTCCTACTTCAGGAGCAGGGCAGGATTTGGTGTTGGAGAGACGCACTCTTTCTGCAGAGAGTCTGTGGCGACTCGTCTCTCCACTCCTTTAAGGCCTTCAAGAACAGCAAGCAGGAGTACTTGGTTTCCTAGCATATGCTTTTCTGAGATCTGCAGTTTAGCATCAGTAGGCACAGAACTCCTGATGGGAATGTTCCACAGGAAAATTACTCTGATTTAAGTTATTTCTAGGTTCTTATCTGTGGTGTGATAGCTGTAGCCAGTCCTGCTTGCATATAGGTTGACAGAGGTGAAACCTTTGAGGCAGTTACAAACATGCACTAGTCACTTGAGTGTTTGGCTGCAGTATTACTGCCCTGGAGGACTGGGTGCAATTTGCCTATAATTAGAAAGAACAGATTTATCGGTATATTACAAGAAAAAGTATATATTTCCTGAATGTTCCCAGAGGGGAACTAAACTCTAGAAATAATGCTATAAACTCTTATCTTTCTTTCTCTGATCTTTTGAAGTAAAAACTGGTGTTATAGCTGAGAAAGGCACAGAAAATAACTTGTGAACGTATAGCCGGAACAAACAATTAGAAAGTGCACAGTTAAATGTGAGATAAATGCTCATCAATAAAAGATGATTAAATATTGTGTTTGATTTGCCATTCTACATATCTGTGTTAGAATGACCTTTGATTCACCCTGCTAGTTAATGCAGCATGACTGTAGTGTGGCTGCCTTGAAACTTAACATTATTCTGCTCACATCTCCATTCTCATTATAAACATGGCTATTTTTAGCTAGCACAGATTCAGAATATGCCTTGTAAGCTTAATGGGGGATTTATTGAGCTCCTGTGTGTATTCACTAGAGATTCCTTGCTGAAGCTTACTGGTTTAGGATTGGGGAGGGGAAAAATGTACTATTTTAATTCCCGGCATATGCCAGCAGGATCTATATTTAGCTTCAGCTACTTGCCACTGTACTATTTCTACAAAGGGATGCAGCAGTTTCATTGTTCACGAGCTTAACTAGACATAGATGTAGATGGATGAGCTCGATGAACATCTCTGTACTGCAGGAATTGCTGCTGAAAGTCAACGTGCATGCAGTAAATGTATTTGAGTAACACTATGCTAGAGCATGAACACGAGTTAGTTTTATAAATTTGCCTGATTAACACACGTGAAAGAAAATTATACTTATTTTGCTTCAGACTTATGAAGTAATGTAACAGTAATAGCAATCTGAGCGTAGTTTGCATTTATACATACAAAGATCTGATTTACTACAGTGGCAGAATTTCATTGCTTACCAGTTACTAAGAATTTTACCATCGCTTTTCTAATTGCCCTGCATATGTGTAATGGAATGCATGGAATAAACCTGCTATGGAGAATGCTTCCTGCTGTTCGGTCCTACAGGATAATTGCATATGCAGTACAAGATGATTGCATATGCAGATTATTTTTATAATGTACTGGAGATCTGGCCAGCAGTTATTCTCTTTGGTGCTTTAAGGAACAGCCTCTGCTGGTCCAGAGCCACCTTTCCCTTTCTGGGGAATGTTAGGAATTCTAACTTAATCATTTAAGTATTCCTGTAGATTCAGACTTGCTTCATGGTTTACATTCAGAAAAATTGATAAGTAGTTCCTATCCTTTCTTGACTCTCTAATTTCTCCATAAAGATGAAGGATTTATTTGTTTTTAGCTGAAAAAAGAAAGGAGATTTTCTGTATCAAAAAAATCAGCCACGTTAGCTGTAAGCTTTAGACAGATATTCTCCAGTGAGTAGCAAGCAACAGATTGAATTATTTCTGCAAAGCTGCACGACATCACTGTGCAGTCATTGCACTGGTTATTTCAATTTGGCAATTCAATTTATGATAGAACGTAGTTTTTATAAAAGATGGTACAATGTATTCTGCAGGTATGTATGTTTGTTAATATATTCTACTAATGATCTTCAGTTTGTGTCCTTGACCTTTCAGATAGCCTCATGATGTTGGCTTTGTTTCCTAAAGATGTCAAGAAGGACTAAATTATTTTTGGCTTTGGAATAATTCTCAGCTTGAAATAAACCTTATGAGGTGAAGAATTAGTGCTCTCCACACACTCCACTTCTCCCAAATTTTCTTTCAATACAAGTATTTCAAGGAAAGGGAGAGCTGAGTGGTTGAAGGAGTAGCACAGATTTCTGCGTGGAAAAATTATGCAAGATCACCTGTTACTTCTCCCAGTGCTGCTGTTAAGCCTGACTTTTATACCTTCCTTCCCCTTTTTCAGCTTACCATGTGAAACAATGGAGTCATTCTAACAAACAGATGTGTTCAAATGCAGTATTCAGACATCTTTTATTGAAGACAAGTACTTGTCTTTTGTTAGACTTGTGAACTAAAACTCAAGTGCTAATTTCAGTTATTTTCACTAACCAATTCAGTACTTGGATAGAAGTATGTACTTCTGGATGTGATCTTACTTCAGGCTTCCAGGACTGAATTTTTTCATCAGCCTAGGCCTAACCCTGGACATGAGTCTTTGGGCTGAGTAACTGGTCGAGGAGTAGGAGTTTGATGTGTTTGGATCCCATCTTCATTGTTTTCAGCAATGTCAGCATACTCTCCTGGAGCTGGTCCGACTAATGCATGTGCAAACTTGGATGAGAAGCAGGAAACCAGGGGCATGATGGCATTTGGGATGGAAACACGTTTACTGTTGGGCATGTAATTTGATTTAAAAAAGAAGGTATATTTGAAGATTGCACACCTAGAATATGTTACTTTTCAAATGTCAAGCCCTAATCCCGTGAGAAATTATGCTCATTAGTGTGAGATGTTTTCTATAATCAGTTCAGAAACTAAAATGGAAAGAACATTTCATTCTGAGTTTAAATATTTTTAGTCTCCTCGTGCTGCCTTTTAAAAATCTTAACGGGGAGCCTACAGTGTTACTTTCTGATATTTCTTCACGATTATTGCAGGCAGTATCTGCAGAGTCTCAGGAACAAACTGCCTGTAGCTAAGTACTGGCATTTCATCTTCTATTAAATGTTAAGATCTACGTTGTGTCATTTTTGCTCTTCTGAGGGAATTTAGAAAACGTAGTGTATGCGAGCCATTGTCTGAAAGTATGACTTTTTAATGTAATTATGTAAAACACTGGGACAGGACTTGAAGGTATGCTATATAACTTTGTGGATCACACTACATTGGGAGGAGCTGTTGACTCCTTCTAGGGCAGAGAGGCCGTAAAGAAAGATCTCGACAAACTGGAGTGTTGGGCAATCACCAACTGGATGAAGTTTCACCAAGAACAAATATATGAATCTGTATGTAGGAGGGGACAAGCCTGGCTGTATGTACACACAAGGGGATGAGAGGCTGGGGAGCAGCCCTGTGAAAAGGGATCTGGGGGCTCTGGTTGATGGCAAATTGAACCTGAGTCAGTAGTGTGCCCTGGCACAGTCTGGTCTGTGTAGGTTCTGCAAGGCCTCTGGAGTAAGCATACAAGGATATTTAAGTCTGGGATTGTAGCGTTTGGCTTGTTCTCCTCTGGAGGTGCTGTGGGAGAGAACAGTAAATTGTTTTAAATTGGAGCTTTCTAAGCTTATGAAAGTGTAGGATTTTTGTTCTGTTGTGGAGATAGAAAATCAATCTTAGATATTGGATATGGAGTCCTTCCCAAGGTGTGTGTGTGTGCGCGTGCATAGAGTGTTTTAAAGGAGATTTGATTTTTTTTTTCTGCATCTTGTTCATATTATATGAATTCTGAGCAATGGAACTTTCTCTGATTGCCTGACAACAGTGGAAAAAATGTTTTCCTTAGTCGTACCTGTCCTCTACACATAGGTATATGCTTCCAGTATGTAATATGTCTTTGTGTGTATGTGTGTTCTTAGGAACCCTGCTCCATCTTCACAGCCAGGGAATGCAGGGCTCCGGGCTCTGAAGTTCTTGCATTCAAAATCTGTTTGCCACCAGTTAGGTTTTATATTTGAAATGGGAAGAGATTTCTCTTCTGCCATCAAAATTAATTGAAAACCATTAAGTCTTCGGCTGTTCTCTCATATGGGATGTGAGACATACTTAAGGCCATCAGCAAATTTATTTGACAAATTCTTTTCTACAGGAGAGACCAAGATTGTGACGATGCCTTTGCACTCTCAAGCTTATCAATGGTAATATTGTACAACCTTTTTTGAGCTTTTTCATTTAGTGTTGTATGTTAGGAAGCGTTTTGCATGGCCAGTGACAATGCTCCATGACCTTTCAAACATTTACTGTATGTTTACTTGTAATTATATGGGACTGGGCCTAATCGAGCAGTCTTGTGCCAGAATTGTATGATGAAGAATGGAACAACACCTCAGTAGCTTTGCAATGCAAGATCCTTTGAGTATTACAGCACTAATGTGAAGCTTCCGTACTTGGAGAGTTCAGAGAACATGTAATTAAAATTGAAGTGCAGTCTTACATTGCAACACATCCCTGTACAACAGATACCTGTACTTGTGGAGTCTAGCTCTAATTTTATTAAGTAGTCCAGATGGTTAATTAGAATGAAGTGTGTTTTGATGGGGTTTGTGCTTTTTAATTTTTTTTATTTAATATCAATTAGCTCTCCTGACATAAATTAAACTTGACTTCATTAGCTACAAATTAGGAATTGACAAAAACAGAGTAGATGGCTTTGTCCAAAGTAACCAGTGGATACTTTTGTTTGTATTCTAAGGTGACTCTTATGAATCTTAATGGAAGTAAATTAAGCAATAGAGTTACTTCACATTGCTTAAAAGCACTCGGGAAATGTGCAAGATGTTGAAGTGTTCACGTGCCACTAAACTGTTGGTTTAGTACCTTTGATATGCTTTGAATTGCTGCATTGTGGGTATTTTAAGGAATGGATTGTCAGTGTTTCTGTTCTTCCAACAGCATTTTGAAACAAAGCAGTATACGTTTTTTCTAAGTCATTAAATTCCTAAATTGTTCCTTAGAGCTTATGAAAAATATATGGTTTTTTCGAGAATAGGGTGTTGCCTTGGAGATGGTGGGTTTTTCTTTTTCTTTTTTTTTTTTTTTTTGGTATGTTTGTTTTTTGAGGGAAAGTGTTCCAATTCTTTATAGAATAAACTAAAAGCTAATGAGTGAATAAAAAGGCATTATTCCTAAATGTTTTTTAGAAACTGCTGTAATTGTAGACGTAGAGTTCAGCTTAACCTGGTAATTAATGTCCATTCCAGGGTAGTGTCTTCTTGTGTATCCTTGCTCCGAGTTTGGCAGTGGTGCCTAGTCAGTAGAATAAGAGCAGGGGAAGAATCCAATGACTCTCCTCACATTTTTGCCTTGCTTCGAGCAAGTTATACTTCAGCATTATAATAAAAGAAGGTGATGTATAGTCACTCCAGGTGGACCAAAGGGTTGTTCTGAGCTTGAATACTGAAGATGACATGGAGACTTGTGCTGGGAAGCTTCTTGCAGGCTGTTTGTTAAGTAAAAAGACACAAAGACCAGAATTTCCAACAAAGAGGTAAAGGTTCAGTAGTGAGTCCGTAAGAGTAATGATAATTATTTTCAACATTTGCTAACTAGTCATGTTCTCTAACATGAGCATCAAGGTAAGACAAGGTTCATATACTCTTACCTGGTCAATTTTGTTGTAGTCTGCTGGTGAAAAGAGATGACTATATACTTACAGTATGGAGATATTATACTTTTTATACTTTTGAAATACACGGTTTATGGTACATACTAATTAATAACAATAAGTAATTTACTTGTGTTTCTCCAGACACTGGAAGCCATTCTGAATTTCAAATACTCCGGTGGACCAGGACATGTTGAAGGATATTACCGGAACCTTTCACTGGGTCTTCATGTAGAAGTGGAGCCTTCTGTTTTCTTCACACGTGTCAGCACCCTTCCAGCAACCAGGTAAACCTTATTTTGATTCTTTTACATGTGAACCAGTGTCTTTTGTTATATTGGCTATAAGCTAAAAAGCGTGCTCAAAACTTTTGAGTAGTCACCAGCGTTGTGCTGGAAAAGAATTCTGTGAACCCATTTTCAAAACTCCTCCACTTCAGGAATTTAACCATATTTAACTGCAGACTGTGATTAAAGCAATCCTTGTGCCTTGCAAATCTAAGTTTCACACGTTATTTCAGTAAAGTTTATTCCACTAATGGCACAGTACGTCCTGTTTATTACAATACTTCATTCTGTATCTCTCAATGTTGTGGTGTATTCTGCATTACATTGTTTTGTCTTTGTCTAGCAGAGTCTTAGCAGAAATGTATGTGTAAATTACTATCTTTGAATGTAGGGAATATAAAACTCACAGTAACACTTGATGGTTGTCAAATGCCGTAATTATTAAAATCTGATTCATCTACATCTGAGTGCAGTCATTGATAACAGATAATTGTTTTGCTATAAATTATCTTAATTTGCTGCACAGTTCATATTCTTTACATTTTCATTAACTATTGCTTTTCATACTGCTTAAATAAAGCAGTTTTTACAAAAATGTACTCTGTAATTTATTAATTTTACTGATCCTGTATCAATGAATTACATGTCTTCATATAAATTCACTATCCAGTTGATACTCTAGCATGTTTAAGTCTTTGGGATGCATTAAAACTCTGGAATTTCCAGAGGTGGCCTTTTAATATCATTCACTAAAAAGATGAATAACCATGCTTGGCTTTGTTGGAAAGGGAGGCTGAGGGTGCCTGTGTACTTCTGAGGTACAAATTACAAAGGAGTAGAAAGTGGTTTTTATTCTGTTGTTGCAAAGTGGGTAGGAATGGAATGAAGCAGTTGGGAATGGTTGCAGCCCTGAGCTGATGGAGTTCAAAGTTTGTTGATCAGTGCTCTCAGACGCACGTCTTGGATTTGGCATGGTCCTGTTTGTAGCCAGGAGCTGGTCTAGGTGATCCATGTTCATCCCTTCCAACCTAGAATATTCTGTGGTTCTGTTTATTTGGAAATGCTCTTCTAATACACCAAAATAGCAGGATTATTGAAAAGTGTACCAGCGCATGTTGTGGGAGCAGTCTTATTTTTTATTTTTTTTTACTTTGAAATTATTTTAGTGCATTTACGTAATATTGCTTTGTGAGTTAAGAGTGAACTTAATTGATCGAGAGATTCATATTGGTCCTAAAACCTTTTACAGTGACAAATTTCATACAGAAGATCTAAAATTAGATTGGAAAGGCCTACTATGTCGTGTTGGCGCCATACTTCATTTTTCAAAGGGAAGAAATGAATCACCACTATCGTACTGTTGCAGAAATGTCCAAGGATGGATGAACCCCACCATAGTTTGCAAATGTTTCTTTTGTTCCTGTGAACAAAAGCAATGAAACCTCAAGAAAAATGACAGAGTTTGCTGCAGCACGTATCTTATGCAGTTACTTCATTCTTTGCCGGTTCCTCACATAGATCAGTGTTTTAAGTCAGTGGAAACTGACTTGCTGATGGGAGGTGAAGATAGTACTGATTTTAGTTTGGGATAGTAAATCATATACTGTTTTGGGGACAAATGTTTAAATTTCTCTCAGAAATGTTGCATCGTAGGACTTGTCAAATGATTATAGGTGTACACTGCTCAGTCATGGGGCATGTTAAGTGCTTATTACCTTGTACTCTTTGTTCCAAACTTTTAGTTTTACTGAGTAGTAACCCTTCTCCTTTACTGTAGTGCTTCCCAATGGCAGTCCTCCATGAAAATTTGTCTGATTCGATGTTGTTTTAAAACGAGTAAAAATAAAGTAATTTTCCAAACTGATGAGGATAAATACTTATCGTTAAATGAATGAATGTTTTGTTTTTTTTTTTAATCTATTGATCTCTGCTTATATCTGAGGCTCAGTAAAAATAAAAGTTTGTACTTTTGCTTGCTCTTTTAAAAACTTGTCTCAGATTTCCCATTGAGTTGCAGCTGAGATTTTATTACTTAAATTCTATTCTAGGCACTGAACTTTTTTGTTTAGTCATTATATGAGGCTGTGTTTTGTAACTTACCTTCTCAGCTGTCATTCCAGAATGAAAGTTAACATTGTTTTCATTTTCCGGATTCCATTTCTTAATTTTAATTTTTATTTTTTTTAACATTTTACCTCAATAGAAATAACAAACAGTAGCTTAATAGTTGCTGGGCTTAAAATCAAAGTGAAATATAAAACTTTGAACACTGATTCTTCCCTTAGGTTTTTACTGGAAAATAAAACAAAAACAAGCACAACCTGGGAAAATGTTAATGAGATCACTTTGTTACACTGGGGGGGAAAAAAAAGATTATGGTTTATGTAGAAGTCTTCCAGACACAGGTGGTATTTCTTCTGTTTGAGCAGACATACATGGGAGATAGCACTGAAATAGCTGTGCTGTTTTTTTTCTTCTGTGAGTGTGGGGGTTGATTTTGCTTTGTTTTTATTTTTCTAAGTATCTAGCCGTAATTATGCCTTCCACTCATGCTCAGGCTTGTGCTTTATAGACAGAAGTTTCATTAACTGCATCTTCACTCTGTGTTAAGATGCATTACAGTCTGACAAGAGATCCTTTTAACCTTTTATCTGTGCTGGTCACTAGGGGCACCTTAGCTTGATGTAGCCCTCTTTGTGCTACGGTGCATGCATGATCTGTTGCCTAATTTTGACTCAGGTTCCAGCCCTCCTGATAAAAGACATGATGTCCTGTGAGTTAGCAGCAAGATTCTCACTGATCTGCCAAAAGGACTGATGGAAGAGCCTCGTGCTTGGAAGTTGTTTGCCTCTGGACATGTTACCCTAATCCTTGATTTGCTTATTTGTCTTTGAGAGGAAATTATTATCCTGTGATTTCATCTGTCAATCACCCTGTGAATCAGAATTGTAGTAAGGGTACTTTTTTCTTTTCAGCCCTTGCTGTTAGGCCATCTATACAAAAGTACATGAGAACCATCTCCAAAAGCTGAAAAATGTGGATTTGTAGATGAAGTTCACCTACAGTGAGACCAGGATGTAGCATTCCCTTTTGGGTAAGGCTTAGTCTTACCCTTACATTCTCCAAATTCAAGGTGATGAATAAAGTAAATCTCTTAATTTTCTTGAGGCAGCCAAGTTTTCTTCCAGTCTTAAAACCACCTTACAACTTCAGCTGCACATCTTTTTTGGCAAGAGCAGAGGCTGAGACTCTGTTCTTGTAATTTCAGATTAAAAAAATAAAAAAGCAGCACTGCAGGTCTGGCACTGTAAAGTTTAAAAAGTGCAGTTCATCTATCTGTAAATTTCATTTTCCTTTTGTAGCATTAATGTATTTCATTTAATGAAATGATGTAATTCTGTTAACAAGGCATCATACCTACAGTGTGCTCCTAGTCTAAGACCTATCAGTGCTTTGGGTCATGTCAGTATCAAGTTTTTCCAACTTGGGCTTCACCTAAGACAGAAAAAAGAATTACCTTGTCTGCGTAGGGACTGCTTAGGAGATCCTCTGTTGGATGGGCAGAAGTTTGGGTCATAACAAAGCCAGACACGATTTTTGAAATTTCAGTTCTTGTTTCTATGATGGCCCATATTTTCAGTACAATAAATTGCAACATACATCCTGCAGGAGCCAGGTTTGGGTTAGAAATCACTCATCACTCACAAATGATGGAAGAGTAAATAGCATGTTTCTTCAACCATCTTCTAGCAGACATGTTGGTTGCACAGTAGGGAAGTTCTTCAGCATTTTCTGAAGCACTTCTTGCATTTCTATAACATTTTTTTAATTAAGTCTTCATACTATATTTAGAATGAGAATCAACTATCTGCTGAGGGGCAGCAGTTTTTAACCGTACGTTTTTCAATATTTCAGTGCTCAAATGCAATAGATTTTTGAAAGGAGGGCAGAACTCGTTCAGTTGGCCACCTGAAGATCAGTTGTTTTAGTTTGTTGTGAAGAAGGCCAAGTTATAGCCTGTATATAGCTGTATATAGCTGTATATAGCCTCTTCTGTTAGAAAAACAAAACAGTTGAAAATGAAACCAGGCTAATTGAATTTCAAGTAAAGCCTTTTTGATCAATTAGACTGATTAATCATTTTTAAAAACTGCCAAGGAATGGGTTTAAGAACTCCTGAATTCTCAAGACTGGATGTCTTTGTAGCCTGTGTTCTTTATTTAAATTTACGCAACTCTTGAATTGAAGAACTCTTGGCACGAGGGAGAGGTTAGGTCCAGTGGTTAAATAATCTCTCTAACCCTAAACTGTGAATTTTTTAAGTTGCAGTGGTTTTGAGAAAGTGCAGCAGATAGTATCTTACAGATCAGGAGCATTGATTTTTGAGATCAAAATGTTAAATACGTTGAGTTTGGCACATGAAGATGTGAGAATGTAAATCTGCAAGTATTTATAGATGTGCTGGGAATATTTAGCATAATTGAGAAGGTTTACAACTAGGAAAAGTTGGATGAGGACAATTCTTGGAATATGTGAAAAAGACCTTTTGACAGCGAGATATATGAATTTCTGAGTTAATCTGAGGTTGAAATCTTCATTTATAGTGAATTTTGTAAAATTCACTAAGGAAACTATTCAAAACAAACTAACAAGGACAAAGATTCCTAGGATCTAGAATTCATATTTAAAATCATTTTGCTGCGCTATATGAAGGGAAAGTGCTAGTTGGTGGATTTTGGGGAATTGGTTTGAATTCCAGCCTGTGGTTGTCTGTTGTCATTTCCAAATGCTTCTCTTCACTCTCCGGCATCATTTTGAGCAGGGAATATTGGGTATGACCATTTAAAGAAAGTGTGAAAGAAACAAACAAAAATGTCAGTGTGAAAACGCTCCTTCATTTCAGTTGATGGCAAACTAAGCTGAGTCAGGATGTCAGTAAGTTGCCAAAACCCGTCTTGAGTGTTTCTTGTTTAAACTGACTTTAGAACAAAGCTAGAAACGGAACAGCAATAAGATTATTCACTGCAGTGAGCTGCCATTAAAGCATGATAGCTGCATCTGGTTTTTAATATTGTGTTAAATGTTACTGAAGTATATCCTCTGAAGTCATTTCAGAATAGGTTGGAATAGAAATTGCAATACCCCTGAAAGAAATAAAGAAATTTCTAATTGCCTCTTGTCTGAGTTCCCATGGCCCTACTTTTGTGACTATTTCTGTAATCCTAACAGACACTGTAAAGCTTTTAATACGTGGTTTGATTCATCATGTCACTGACTTCTCTTTGTGTTATATCCCGCGTCTTGTAATGGAAGATAATAGAAATTAATTTATGCAATAAATCTCCTAGACATTGTAGAATTAAAAATAAATAAATCTTATCTTTTAGTGTTTGAAATAAGTACTGACTTAATTGGGCACGTTATTCTGAGACCGTTAGATGATAATTTATCCAATGGAAAGCATCTTTCTTTCTAATTCTAGCTTTTCCCTGTGCAGCCTCCCGAGATAGAGACTTTCATGATACTTGTAAAATAAAATCTTGCACGTGAAATATATGACAGATTCTTGTAAAGGAAACAGGGGAGACAAACAAGGAAGATAATTGAAAGGGAAATTGTTTGCAGAATGTGATTCTTAGTGTTTTTCCATTTCAGCTGTGAAAGTGCTTGTTTGACTTAGGCTTGTTTCCTTCCCAGTAGCAGTCAAAACGGCAGATGGGAACCAAAGTAAAATCCTTTCAAGAACTTAACCCTGCATCTGTATACAGTCATCTTTGTTTAAGCTCATCTTTTAATACAGTGCAATAATGTGTACATCATTCTGTTCAGAAAAGATATATATTTCCGGTGCCTAATGTGTTTTTCTGGATAGTTTTAAATACAGTTTCCCAGGAAAATGAAGTTTATGTGGTCACTCCAGATACATTTTGACAGATTTCTCCCAGTGGCTTACCCTGTACATCCCTTCCCAATCCACTAATATTTAGTGTAAAATATTACCTGGTGGTAGATAGTTTGTTAAAAGAAGAAACTTCCTGGAATAGTTTAGTAAAATAAGAAGAAATTGAGCAAATCACAGAACTGTACGGGTTGGAAGGGACCTCTAGGAATCATCGAGTGCAACCCTCCTGCCAAAGCAGCTCCCTAGCCCAGGTTGCACACGTTAGGCGTCCAGGTGGGTCTTGAACATCCCCAGAGAAGGAGACTCCACCACCTCTCTGTGCAGTCTGTGCCACTCACTGCTGAGAAGAGTCCAGCCTTGTCCCTTTGCCTCAGTGCTCCTTAGATATTTATGGACACGGATCAGATCCCATCTAAATGTTCTTCTTCCAAGGCTGAACAGCCCCAGCTCTCTCATCCTTTCCTCATAAGGGAGGTGTTCCACACCCTTTATTATCCTTGTAGCCCTCTTCTGGACTCTTTGCAGGAGATCCCTGTCTTTTTTGTACTGGGGAGCTCAGAACTGGCCGCAGTGCTTTCTTTCCCAGTTCCTAGAAACAGAGTCTTGTGGCTGCATTTCTTCAGCCAAAAATTACATTGGACTGGTATGTAATAAAATCATCTTTGGATCTATTTATTAGTACGAGTGTTCATGTTTTTTTTTTTTTAATAAGTTTACACACTGTTCAAGAAAACTCATTTACCTAGTATGGAGGTAATGGCTATTGGTCTCAGATTTTCTCAGTAGCCTTAAAACAATGACATCTGACATTTTTCTGGAACAGAGCTTAGTTTAAGCAGCAGATTACTGACTTGGACTGTATGCAGTAGTTGAGCAAATTCATGCTGAAATTCCTTTATCATGCTTGTGTGACTATGATTTAGTTATAAAATCTTTCTTACACTGAAATAGGTCAGTCCATTCCTGTCTTTCAAAGAATGGTCTTCTGTAAGTTTACCTGTAGTGAAAATTGTTATGAGGACGGAATTAGACTTTCCAGCTAATCCTTTGTTTTCCTGGGACTTTCAGTTTCACCTGCTTGCAGTTCAGCTTCATCAGTTCTACACAGTCCTACTGCTTGTGATGTGGCAAAAAAAGAGTGTTTTCTGCTTTCCAGATCTTAAGTAAATGTTCTTTATCAACTTGCAGACTTTCTTTTTTTCCCCGTTTATTATAGCATTATATATAATTTTCCAGAGTTTGTCTTATTTTCAGTACTTGTTTCAGTTATTGTATTTTTGTAGCCATAGATTATGTTCACTTTTTATTGCCCTAGTAGTTGGTTTGATGGTGAAGTGTAATCACTCTTGAATTTTAATGTTGCTTTTTCCTGCTGCCTTCATGTTGCCTACAAGCTTTGTATACTTGTATTTTATTATTATTATTATTATTCAGAGTACTGTAATGATTCTCTAACTTGAACTTTTATTTTTTACTAAAGATTTCCCTGTATATTTAGCACTGAAGTGACAGGGAAAAAAATACTTCCCCTGCACAGCTATTTCTATTGTGGTGTTTGAAAAGCATGAGCAAAATGTTGTGACAAATAATTTTCACTGTATAATCCAAGAGTTTTTATTCAGGAATTTTTGAATTAGTGATGGTGCTCAGTTCTGAAGGGCTGCTGCTTGTATAGGTCCCTCAGATTTATTGCGTCAGTTGTTTATTTTGTTTTGTTTTGGTTTGGTTTTTTTTACAAAACTTAGATTTTGCTGCCAAAAACTATTGCACGGGGCTTGTATGTATGTTATTTCAAACAACTGTTTGTTTCTTTTTGTAGGGTAAATAAAAATTCCTTCCACATTGCGTTTTTTAAACAGAACACCAGAAATCTCACTTGCAAATCATTTCTTAACATTTGCTGGAGGGACAGAAGCTTCCTGTGGCTTTACAGGGCTCGTCCTGCTCCCAGTGGTGAGATGGAAGCCAGGCTTGCTTTTCTCACTTTCCTGTTCCTTGCTGGTAACGGGTTAGCTACTGTCTCTTACAGTTGTTCCTTTCATGTGAGCTGTATAGGCAGGGAGTTAGTGCTAAGAGCCGTGACTCCTTATTTGTTCAAAATTCATGAGTTTTGACATGTTTGCTTCAGGCACTCAGCTACCTTTGTGCATTATCTTTATTCAGTATTCACTGGAATGTTACCCAAAAAGAGTGAAAAACCTTAAAAATACCAAAAAGCACATCCTCTCCCACGCCCCCCCCCCCCCCCCCTCCTTTCAACTTTTCCTTAGAGGCATGGTGCAGTCCCCAGACAGTGCTCACTTGTAGCTCAGTGGTGTTGCTGTCACTTGGGGCTGAACCCCGTACTTGTAAGAATGCCCAATCTCAGAGTTCTGCGTGGCAGCAGTGCTGTTCCTCCTGAACGTACTCTGGAAATGCTCTCTCTTGACGTTCAGAAGAGAACTGTGTTATACACTAGAGAACCTATTTCAAAAGTAGAAGAACAGCTCTTACACTCTTGCACTGTCAGAGCTTAATTGCCTCTGGAATGACTGTTGTTGAATTGAAATTCTTATGCAGTAGAAGTATACTTGGTTACCTCAGACACTTTTGACTCTATCTTACACAGTTTTTGTTTGTTGCTTCAATGATGGCTCTGACAGCCCTCATTTTACCACTGTGTTTCTCTTTCTTCCCTTTTGGGAAACTTCTCGTTTCATGTGAGCTCTCTCTCAAGTTGCCCAGAGAAGCTGTGGATGCTCCATTGCCACAGGTATTCAAGACCAGGTTGCATGGCACCCTAGGCAGCCTGAGCTGTTGGGTGGCAGCCCTGCCCATGGCATGGAGTTGGAGCTAGATGATCTTTGAGGTCCCTTCCAACTCAAGCCATTCTATGTTTCTGTGGTTCTGTGAAAAGTCAAAACCGCTGATGAGTTTTATTTCTGACATTCAATACCAGTTGTTTTTCCTTGCTTACTGATTCTGGTAGCAACTCCATGGGTTGTAGTGATCTGTAATCTTTGTACAGTGGCTATACTACTTTATTCTGTAGTGTTTATTCTGAAGTGTCACCTAATGTTGTTATAAATACATTTAAACTTCTAAGTCATTTATAGTTAAAGATATATAAATAAAACTAAAAATGTAAGGTTTCTTTTCTGTAGGTCTATCAATATTATTTCCAAAGGTTACCAAAAACACTCTGTATATTCCAAATGGATCCAGCTAGGGAAATTTGGTTTTGAAGGACAGTAGCTGGTGAATATAAGACCTCCTGTTAGTCCTGTCTGTGTTTTCCTTTCTGTAAAAAGGGACAAAGTTGTCTTTCCTAGAGTAGTTAGCATAGTGGAGAAAGCCAACTTTCTCCAGCCTGTAGGCAGAGTGGGTCCAGAGGAGGATCACGAAGGCGATCAGAGTGCTGGAGCAGCTTCCATACAAGAAAAGGATGAGAGAATTGAAGCTCTTCAGGATGGAGGAGTGAAGGCTCCAACGGAGAACTATAAGTGACCTTCCAGTACCTTAAGGAGTCCTACATGAAGGCTGGGAGAGACTTTATCTATAAAGGCCGGTATTGACTGGACAAGGTTAAATGGTTATAAACTGGAAGAGGATAGATTCAGACTAGATATTAGGAAGAAATTCTTCACTGTGAGAGTGGTGAGAAGCTGGAACAGGTTGCCCAGAGAGGTTGTGAATGCCTTCTCCCTGGAAGCACTCATGCTAGGCTGGATGAGCTCCCTGGTCTATAGGAAGATGTCCCTGCTTATAGCACAGAGGTTGGAACTAGATGATCTTAAAGGTCTCTTCCAACCCAAACCATTCTATGATTCTGTAATGGAACTGTTCCCTTAAAAACTGAGCAAGGATTTAAAATTCTGCTGCTTAAGAAGGTATCTGTCAGGAGAATATGAAGTAATAAAACCTGTCTTCTGTGAATGCTGAAAGAACTGAAAAAAATGGGCGGCCTTTTCCTGTAAAGTGAATCTCCAAACATCAGGGTGAGAATATATGCAGATGATCAAATGATTATTGCTGGGGTCATAATTATCTTGGAACTCTTCTTGGATATATGCTTCTGTCATGTTTTAGTTTAAAAACAGGATATTTCTACTGAAAAGAGTAAGATACTGATTGAAGATATAAATTTAAGGTATCAAATATCTGTGTGTGAATATATGCTTGCATGTAAAAAGGCACATATATTTATGTATAAATGTTTACTTGGATATATATATGATTGTTCTGTGGTGTGTTACTGACATTGTGATATCCTTTTTTCACCTGCCTGAACAGCACCCGGCAATGTCATCTGCTTCTTGATGTCTTCAATTCGACAGAACATGAGTTGACCATCAGTGCTAGGAACAACGAAGATTTAATTCTGCATGCTGGTGAATGCCAGCGGTAAGTCCTTTCATGTTTAGACGGCCCTACTTTAAAGTATATTATTTATTTCCACCCCGCTGTTTATATTTGGAGCCTGCTTTTCTTTCAAACATTGTAAAGCTGTCAGAGAACAGAATTTTATTTTCTTTAAGGTGTCATTGAATTCTAGTACTTTCTCAACTTAATTTCTTTGGCTTTGAATCTAGTAAAGGATAAAATATAAAACAGTTAAGTTGTGAGGTAGATAGATGGATATAACACTGACCCAACTAGTTTGGTTGTGTTCTTATAAAATGTTTTAATATGATTTTTATGTGCATTGAACGTGTTTTTTCTACTGTTAAAACCAGAACCCAATAGATCATTATCCTTTCCTAATCGAAAATGCTGTTTTCTCCATGTAGTTCCCCAGACATTTTATCTGTTTTTATAGAAACAGAAATGGAATAAAGAAAAATAGAATTGCAGAATAAGCAATGACAACTTCTGTGGTAAAAATATTCTAGAATTAAACAGGCTCTTGTGTGTGTTGTTTCTTCCAACCCTACTACGGTGTTGTTAAGGCCATTTTGTAGCCAACTACATCATAAAACACGTAGGAACTATTTACCATATTGTATCTTCATAGGATTTCTACAACTGACTGTAGCCTACATATTTTGTTGTTTGGTTTTCCTCCTTCACGTGATGATTTTGCCTAGGTCATTTTTATCTTGAAAAGGTGAACCATGAGAAAAGAGATGTTTCAGTTTGGTCATAGACATTAGCACGATTCTGTTCTTTAGGAGAGTTCTCCTAAGTCATACAGCTGATAAGCGTTTCATGGGAAATACTTCAATGTGTTTAAATTTCAGCCTGAGTATTACTTCAAAGTAGAAATACCTCAATTGCAAGATAAGCAATTGTGAAAAGTAAGTACAAAGTATGTAACAATGTCAGTAGTATCAAGACAAAGTGTGTTGTCTCAAGGCTGAATTTTGTCAAGTTTACTTTCTGAAGAAGTGGACAAAAATAATAGTAACAAGCAGTGCTTCTTCCTTTTCGATTTTTTTTTCAGTAAGAATTTACTCTTTTCAGAAAATCAGACCAAGTACTTACCAAAATGTGCATATTCAAATCTGCCCTTTCCATATATTTGTGTATGAATTTGTCACACAGTTTTTGGGACAATACGTAATAAACAGGAATGAAGTTATGAATAACTTTGTAATTAATTTGCATTTCCTTGTTTGCATTTCTTTTGTTTTCCTACGGATTTAATAATTGAAGTTTGCATATCCTAAAATCATTACATTGTAATGGATAATAACTCATTTAGTAAGTCTTTTGAAACAGTCATTTTTCAAAGTGGATTTTGTAACTCTTGCATGAATTGAAGCCTTTTAAGGATATTGATTTGAAACTTACTGCAAAATATTTTATTCTTTTAGTGGTGTTTGGAAGTTGCACAGTTTTCTACCACTTCTAAACCTGTTTGTTTATTTCTTGAATGATAAACAGTTTAACTTGAAGCAATCTATTTGTAATTGTATATATAGCACCTATGTTAATTGAAGGGTTAATTTTTATTCCCGTGAATCTTATACAGAGGCTTGGAATGTACACTGAGCCTTAAAGTTAGCAAACTCTATAGAGCTTTGGGTGATTTTCCAAAAAAAAAAAAAAAAATCAGAAATCTTCCCCTTTTTTGAGGCCCTGGTCCTAGATCTTTCCTTTGTAACACAGAGCTGGCATTCACAGGGGCTTGCTTTTGAACCAGTTGTTTCCTGTCCAGATGTACAATGTTTTTCAATATGACCTTCTCTTAGGTTGTATTTTTTTCACCATTGGACATAGTTTTTTTTTGTTTGTTTGTTTTTTGTTTTTGTTTTTATAATAATTTGGTGAATATTTGAGGCTGAGGCTGTTTATTAAAGGTCTTTTTTTTTTTTTTCCCCCTTCCTTATACCTTTCTGGTTCCTTCCTCATTCTTAATGTTTTCCTCATTTCACTTTTATTTTAATTGTAACTTTTCCTCCAGGTCTTACTTTGGTTACTCATGGTTTCTTTTGTAATTTACTCTCCCTCCATTCATCACCATCATTTTGAAATCTCCTGTCCTGACAACGAGTAGATGCTAGGAAATTGTTTTCTTCATCCCTGTTCTCATTGCTTTAGATTGTGTTCATCATATTTTCTGCCAACAAACCAAAAAAGAAGAATAATGCTGCATCCTGCTTACTGATGTTTCCCCTGAACTTTTAGAAACGAAAATAACTTGGACGTCTCTGATGTGTTGTTTCTGCCTCCTATACTCTGGAATAGGAATTCTCTTAGAAAAGCTATTGGAAATTCCAATGTTCAGGTAGTTTTCTAGACTACTGGAGCTTTCCATCTGTAAAACAGTTTCTTGCATTGTCAGCTGTGCGCGATCGAAGAAGCTTTGCTGCAAATTAGAAATGATTTCAGTATATTCAGCAGTGAAACTGAAATTGTTTTAATTACAGTGATATGGGGTTCAACAGATTGTTCAGAATTGGAAGAATATAGCAGACAGGTTTGGGAGGGAATTGTATTATTTATGTTAACAAAAAAGTGTTGCTAGTAGCAGTGATTTTAGTTTACTGAAAAACAGGTATGGTAATTATTGATTCTCACTTGATTATCAAGAGATTGAAATTAAGTTTCATGACAACCTTCATTTATCCATAAACCACTTCATAATTTATGGTAATTGTTACCTCATTATGTGCCCCAGGATATCTCATTTTGTACAACATACCATATATTTCCATTCTGTGCTCAATATGTCTGTCAGCTAGGAGTGGCAAACATCATAATCTGTGGAAGATTAACAAGGTAATGGTAAAAGTAGCGGTCTGAATAGCTGAATCCTCTCCTCTATCTTTGTGGTGCAGCACAACTGAGTTTTTTGAGTCTTTTCTGTTTACACGACTTCACAGTTAGTGGCTGCAAATATACTGTTAGGTGAAGGGCAGTTTTGGCCTTGTTGTGAGGGCTGTGAGGTTCAGTGATTTTGGCTGCAAGGGAGCAGAGCTGGCTGAAGAAGTGAATAGTGAGCCAAGAGGACCTTGATAAGAGAAAGCTGGAAAAAAGGGTCAAATATTGCCAGCCATGGAGGAGCTGCCAGGCATCTGGCACTGTGGGGAATTGTATTTCTCTGTAAGTAGTAGGTACGTTGATAGCTTGTGAATAGCTGTATGACATACGGTTCATCATAAATGAGGACATCCTCTTACAGCCATTGAAATGACAGAGGCTTCTGGGCAACATTTACGAGTTCTGACATGTACTGGTCATAGAATAGAATCATCTGGGTTGGAAAAGACCTTCAAGATCAAGTCCAGTCTCCAACCATACCTACCATGCCCCATCACTAGATTACATCCACTTGTATCTGCAGGGATGGTGACTTCACCACCTCCTGGGGCAACCTGTTCCAGTGCCTAACCATGCTCTCCACGAAAGAAATTCTTCCTAATGTCCAGCCCAAAACATTGCCTTCTTGGTCACCTGGGCACACTGCTTGGCTCATGCTCGGCCAGCTGTTGACCAGCACCACCTTGTTCTTCTCTGCCAGGAAGCTGTTCAGACACTCTTCTGTAAGTCTATGTTGTAGTCCAAATGAAAGATGACTCCTGTGGATGCTGATGAAAAACAACATGATGGATTTCCTTCTTCCTTTTTTTTTTGTTCTTCTTATTTTTTCTTTTTTTAGTGTGTAAGCTTGGGAGTTGAGTAATGAATTAATTAATACATGCCACAACAGCAAAGTCAGTAATCAGAAAGTAAGAACTGCAAGCCAGATTTCTTTCTGAGTAGCTGGTTCATGCCCTTTAGCAGGGTTATAGGACTAAATGAGAGAGCTTTCTTAAACCATCCACTGTGGTAAGTTGTTATTGTAAAGCCCAGCATTACTTTGTTTTGATAAGTGAACTTTACTCTATAGTAACCTTAGATTTTTTTGAAGTACTTTTTTGTTAAATTCTAGTGGCAGTCAAGAATAATGAAAGAATAACATCATTATTTTTATTTTTATACCTCTCATCGTTTAATAGGGTTTTTTTGACCATGAAAAATAAGGTCATGTTAAAAATTCTTTGAGTGGATTCTTAAAGAAGGCCACTGACTACTGCTCATTTAGATACATTGCTTAATTGAGCTGTGAAGGCTGTGGATATCTGGTTAGACCTAATTGGCTAAATGTTGAATTTTCAGAAGTGACATTACTCCTGATTTGTGTTAAACGCCTGCTGTCTTTTTTATAAATGTTTTATAATAACAGTATACTAAGTTAAATGCAAGTGTTGTATACTGAAATTTGTTCAATCCTAGTTAGCAATGTACAGCTTATTGAAAACATTTTAAAATTGGTCCCCTTCCAGAGGTATGAGAATTAAAAGTTCCCTCAATAAATTCATTGTCCTGTGCATATGAATCATGATAGTTATTAATCATAGCTGCCATGTCAACTTTAATTTGTGCTTTTGTTTATGACAGGGCATGTCTGTATAAGAGATTAATTATTTCTTCCCTGCATTGTTGTTACAGTTTGTTTTTTCAAGTTGACGTTGTAGTGATGAAGACTTTGTATGCTGTCATTGAAAATGAAATTTCACAGCAGTTTCTGTGGGTCTTCATGTTAAATACATAGCAAGCTGAAAGTTTTTGAGGGAGCATCAAGCTGATTAAAAACGAATAAAATCAAAGGTTGTATTAATAAAAAAGTGAGCAACAGCTACTATTTTCAGGGTAATGGATTTTGTTTACTTGACAGTTGTTGAGTGCACACTTCTGTTGTGTAAGGCTTTCAATTTTTATTTATTTTTATTAACAGCCAAATCAATATATTTAATATGCTGCATAGTTTTGGGCTAATAATTGGCTATTCTCAACACAGAAATTGGAAAGAAAATGTAGATATATTTAGGAAGGGTTTGTGTACTTAACAGTGGTCATATCCACTTTTAATGTTTATTTCAAAGCACTTAATAAAAGTTGGAGACGTTATGGATAAGACCTCCAAAAATGGCAAGCAATAAACAAAACTATGAAGAAGAGGAGGGTATAATAAAGATAAACTTTTGGTTCTCTGCAGTTCAAGCACTCAGGGGCTGTGTTCAATTTGAGGGACATGCTTAATTGGTGAAGTGCAAGAGTACGATGGTTGAGCAACCAATGGTTTTGGATCCTCAGTGTGCGTACTGCATTAAAAGAAACGTTATAGGAGAATTAAGCAGGCAAACAAAAGTGAAAATTAAATATTTCAGTTCTGATCACACATGTATAAGAACAGTATCAAGTGGAGGACCTGGCTCCTTCTGAGGAGTTCTTTCCTGGATGGCTCAAGACCAGTCCATAATTACAGGGCTTTCTAGCAGGTTTTAACAGCAGGAAATGTGGCTAGCTGCTTGTTCATCTCTGTTCTCTCCCTGCTGCAGTATTAGCCTTTTGTTCTGTATACTGTATTTCTACAGGCAGTGAGCAAGATAATTTCTTTTCTGTGATTTACATTTAAATTTAGCATTTCTTTTTCTGTCATAAATGTAATAATTTGGAACACAGATAAATCTTTCACCAAATTATTGGTGTGGAAAGAGCTATCCTTAAGTATATTCTCTTATATTTTTCTCCTTCAGGAGTGTTTTATTCCTTCTCTCCCTCAGCTTCATTTGCAAGGCTCTTTGATATTATTGACTATATCAAGTGGATGATGCTGTGCTGGGTGGGCAACTGTTTCAGAATTGTGCGACTCCTCTAAAAAAAACCTCTAAGGTTTTTTTTTTCCGTCCTCAAAAATAGGTGTAAGCAATTTAACAACTCTTCTAAATCAGGGGTGACTAACCAGCAGGATGTAGCCAGCATGGCAATTTTTCACGGAATATTGACTTGACCTTAGGAGATCCAATTTGCACTGTTGCTAATATTGTGTGTAGGCAGCTAGGGGACAGAGGTGAGTGCAGGCCAGGTTTGTCTCTGACAGGATTTATTAAATTTAATAGGATATAGCATAAACACAGTTAGATGAGTTGGCCCCCATACAAAATATTTCACAGATATAGTACAAATTTGCTATCCTACTGTTGGATCTGGAGATCGCTCAAAATCTGATGTGATTTAAGGGACAAACTAAGATGGGTGTGTAGAGTGCTGGTCATAAGTAATGTAGGGTTCAAAAGAAGTCAAAGTAATTGATTACAGAATTTTTTTTTTTTTTTAAGGGAGAGGTAGTAAGGAAAAGGAGGAATGTAAGAGAACTTGTGCTTCTTTTGTTAGATGACAGTGGATCAACAAGCAAACCAGGAAAGAATACTGCTTCCTGAAAGAAATCATAGTGTAAATCAAATTTTGCTTGCACTTAATTCGCGTATATTGGTGCCTTTGGGTCTTTATTGTGGTTTTAGAAGGGTCATGTTTCAACACTGATGGAAAACAGTGGACATTGAAGGTAGAGCATTAACAACTGGACATCGTTTCCCTCATTAAATGAAAAGCAGGGAGAAAAATGTAGGTAGAAAATTTGAGGATTGGTAAAATTTCCTCATTGGTAAACTCACCCATTATTCCCAAAACTACCGGTGTTACATTGTTCTTGCTAGGCATGTGCTCATATGAATGTGCCCCTTTTTCACCTTCACTCATCCTGTATGACTTTGTCCTACTAACATTTTTGTTCATGCTGTCAGTAGAAGAGTAAACATTTGGGTGCAGGTACAGCTGGTTTCTCCAATATTTATAGATGAATAGACTAATTCAGCCTACAGCACTCTCTGTGCTTAAGAGCACTTGCTGTGTTTTGCTGCTGTGGTGGCTGCATTAATGAGGTGAAAGAGGATTGTCTTAAATAGCTACCAGTTACTCTGGTTTAAGGGCCAGAAGATTTACTAAAGTTACACTTCAGTGTTGCACTGAGTTGGCTTCCTGCCTGCTCTCTGATCTTCTGCTAAACATCATGATGGTGCAGTGTAGGCTTCCTGAAGTTGGAAATGAATACATGCAATTGCTATTAATTTATTTTAGATGATCAAAAGTGTAATTAAGATAGTTGTTTTATGAGTCTTTCCTTTAAAGAGAGAAATCATTTAAAATTAGTGCTTCAGTAGTTTGAATTAGTTTTTGAGTCTTGACATCCATTTCCTTATTCCTTCATTAAAAAAAAAAAAGACAACAATGATCTGAAGAAGTCTGAAAGATGCTGTGTAAATGCTACGGTATCTAAAGCCTTTTTTTTTTTTTTTTAATGATGCTTTCATTTTACAGTTATAGAGATGTTTTCAGAAGTTAGAAATAGAGTCTTTCTTTTATTTCTTCCTGATGGCGTTATATCAGGATCACAGACAAAAAAGCAGAAGCCTTCTTTGGAGTAGTGCAAGGACTTATCTCTTCCAAATTTCCTTTAAAAATGTACTGTATTTGAGTAAATTTGTTTTTAATGTGTTACCGCATAGAAAGTCACAGCACTCCCTCCTCACTCCAGTGAAAAATACATACTGCCTTAAGAAAGAGGGGTAAAATAAATATAAATATTGGAGAAATCTAACAGGCTTGGGGCAGAGTGGCTGGAAGACTGTGTGGTGGAAATTGACCTGAAAGTATTGGTTGATACTCGGCTGAACATGAGCCAGCAATGTGCCCAGGTGGCCAAAAAGGCCAATGGCATCCTGACTTTTATCAGGACTAGCGGTCCCTATTTGTCCCTCTGTATTCAGCGTTGGTGAGGCTGCACCTTGAATACTGTGTTCAGTTTTGAGCCCCTCACTGCAAGAAATGGTGAGGCCTTGGAGTATGTCCAGAGAAGGGCAACAAAGCTGGTGAGGGGTCTGGAGCACAGGCCTTAAGAGGAACGGATGAGGGAGCTGGGATTGTTTAGTCTGGAAAAGAGGAGGCTCGGGGAGGCCGTATTGCTCTCTATAGCTACTTGAAGGGAGCTCAGGGTCAGCCTCTTCTCTCTTGTAACTAGTAGTAAGAACTAGAGGGAATGTCTTCAAGTTGTGCAAGGAGAGATTCAGGCTGGGCATTTGGAAATACTACTTCACTAAAAAAGTGTTCAGGCACTGGAATGAGCTGTCCACGGAGGTGGTGGAGTCACCGACCCTGGGGTGTTCAAGAAATGTTTGGATGTGTTGAGGGACATGGTTTAGTGAGAACTATTGGTGATAGGTGGACAGTTAAACTGGATGATTTTGTAGGTTTTTTCCAACTTTGGTGATTCTATAATTCTGTGATATTAAGACCAAGTACCTGTCATGCTTGTGTATGCTTTTTGTGCTGATAGGTCCATTAGTGAATTTAGGTAACATAGCAAAACTGGATTTTTTGGTAATCACGTTCAGATGCATTAATTTTAGGTATCATCATCTTCAGTTCTAGTCTCTTTGTAGGACAAAACTGTCCCTGGCAATCTTTGGAGAAGTGTGAAGTCCATAATCTTTCCTGGTTTGGACCACTTTGCTTCTACCCTCCAGCCTACTCTTTCAGTGGTTGGGTCTTCCCAAAGAAGAGTTTCACTGTACTGACTTGATATGCTTTTAGTCAACACCACAGCATTCGAAGCACATTTGCTCCATTTTGGAAAATGTATGTAGCTTGTTATTTGATTCCTTACCGTGGACAAGTACAATAAAAATGAAGAATTCTGCTCTAGCTTAGGGATTTTAAACAGTAATATCAGTTTTCAAATGAAATCATTGAAGGAGTTTAATTTTCTGGTGTTCAGAAGGAGCTGTACTGAAGGTAGAGGACCATACCATAGTACTCTGATTTCTGTCTAGTGATGTAGGTGTGTTTATAGCCTTCGTATCTTCAGTTTTAAAATTACTCCGTGTCTTACATAGCGCTTTCAAGCTATGAAAGACACTAACACTTTGGAGACGTTCCAGATTAAACATGTTGAGTTCATGCTGAGTTTTGAGGACATGCCCCCAGGGATGAGGGTGACATGTAGTGAAGAAGGTTAATTATAGATTTCTTTCAGTTTTTTTTTTTTTTGGTGTACATCTTTATTGAGTAAGTGTGCTGAATTGCAAATGATTAAACGTGCTTTTACACAAGGAAATTGTAGCTTATAAATCCAGTAATGTTCTGTTAAATCATTAAGTTTGTGGGTAAGGAAGATTTAATGTAGTTATTGACATATGACAGTGGTACTTGTGAAAGGCTGATACAGGATTTGAGCCACTGTGGGATAAGAAAGGAGAGTTATTAATTGGTTAAGAGAGAGGTGACAGAAGGGTGAATAATCACTTTTTTATTGTAGAAATAAAGTCATCACTGGAGTCCTTCTGGAGTCCGTGCTGCTCAGCCCCTTTGGAAACTATTTGGAAAAAGGAGTGAGAAGTAGGCAGATGTCATGATAGTAAACTGTGGGCTGTAATTTTGGGAAGCCAGCTGTGTGGAGTTCCAGAAGAATGGGATAGTAAAGTAGGAGATGCAGTATTAATAAACCTAAATTGTTGAATAAGGTGGAAAAAAAATCATAACCTGATGTAGTGAATAGCTTTGAATAGCCGAGATGAGTGCTGGGCTGTCTTTTAACTCTTAGGAATTGGATGTGGATTAGAAGACATACGTGAAAATTATCTGCTCAGCATTCAGTAGGAGCTGAATAAAAACCAACCATCTTATTAGAAAGATGGGGTGTCGAGGCACTGGCACAGGCTGCCCAGAGAAGCTGTGAATGCCTCAGACCTAGAGGTGCCCAAAGCCAGGTTGGGTGGGGCCCTGGGCAGCCTCAGCTGGTGGGCAGCAACCCAACCTTGGCAGGGGGTTGGGAGAGATTGGACATTAAGGTCCCTTCCAACTCACTCCATTTTGTGATCCTTTTGAATAGACATTGTATCAGCACGCAGTAGGACGTTTTCAGTCCTCTGTTATAATAAAGAAGGTGGTACTTCAGAACTATTTAAAATGAAAGGAAACCCTAGATTAAGAAAAGCAGGTATGAATAAAATTAACATTTAAGACTATAATTCAAGGTACATACTTTAATTTTTCCTCATATAGTGTGTGCACGTTATTATCTTGTATCCTCAGCACTGTCCCTGTCATGAGCATAAATACTTCTAATACCCTGTGATATTTTGAATTTTCAAATAGCACTTCTATAGCAAGATCCTCATTTCTTTGTTGTCACTTTCTTCTTTGATTCATCTGCTGGAATGATATTTTTCAATCCAGAATGCCTTCGTGTTGCACATTAATGTTTCATGGCCACTTTTAATACTGTGTTTTTGTGGGGGCTGAAAAACAGTGAACTTTACTGTATTTTTTTGGTTTCTTTCTTTAAAGTTTATAAACTTTCAGGTGCTTTTTATTAAGACGGAAAAACAATTCAGCTTAATTCTGTATTTTGGGAAGAAAATTTTCTTTTTTTCTTTTTTATTTTTTGTGAATTGAATTTTTGTCTGGGCTGTTGTTCTTAATTTGTAGTATGTCTGAAAGCATTCATAGTATCCGTAATTTGACCAAGTTTTCTACTCATTTTGCAGTATTGTACCTTATTCTGAGATGACATGGTAATGATTGTATTTCTGAAATTGTTTTCCTTTTATGAGCGTGTTAATCCACTAATGTGTTTTGAGATTTACAAATAGAAACCTTTAATTCACAAAATGTTGGGTTTATAACGTAGAATTATGTAGTCAGAGCTTAAATTTATTCATGCTTTTCTTTATCAATATCTGTTTTTATAGTTTTTACACTGTTCTAAGGTTTAATACTTTCTTCTTTTCTATGATGTGATGATTCTGCCATCAGTGTCTTTATAGTGGTTGTTTTGTGTTTCTAACAAGTGAATGGAATGGGTGGAAATTCCACATGGTACCACAGTTATCTCAGGTTGCTGAATGTATCTCCGTGGATCAGTCTGGTTGGTCATTGGATAGTGACATCCATCATGGCCAGGATTACATCCCAATTATGGATGGGATCAAGGTTTTACTATGTGCTGTAACAACTGGTAAAGTTGTTAGATGGGAAACTGGTTTCTTGACTCTTGTTTTCACAGACTGAATTATTTTGTGGAATCATAGAATTGCTTGAATTGGAAGGGACCCTTAAGGGTCATGGTCCAACAATGAACAGGAACACCTGCAGCTACATCAAGTTGCTCAGAGCCCCATCCAGCCCTTACCTTTTGGAGAGAGTTTTGCTATGTCTACAGATGTTTTGTCTGAAGGTTTCTGGAGGGTTCCCACACAGGCACTTGATTCCAAATTTGCGCTGCTGAAGTGCAGCATTACAGAGCAGAGCTGAAAATAGCTTGGAGCCTATCTATGCTAGATTAGTTGTGTATGGAATAGAAATTTGTCTCACTGATGACACATATGCGTTCAACTTCATATATTCTCAGATTCTTCTGTTCCCCAGCTCCCTGTTCTTTTCCTTTCGGAGTCATCTTTGCCGTATGTTGTGGTGATGCCAGTTGGCTGTTCACAGGTCTTTCCTTTAACTGTGAGAGTGAAAGTAATGGACATTCAGGAGCAGCAATCTCTGTTCTAACATCTTTTAGATGGTTTGAAGTTATTATAAGTTAGGTGGCAAAACTAAGACTTAACATTTTGATAAATTCAGGTATATATTGAAACTAAGTAGCTCATAAAATTTGTCCAGTGCTTTAATGTGTCTGTGCATGCCTTTAATACAGTTAAAATAATTGTTCCTCTGGGTGAATCTTCAGAAACTAATTTGATTTGGGAAAGAATCTGTTGAGTCATTGTGTACAAGAGTTTTTTTTATCTCTCTGTTATTACAACTTCACAGTTTACCAGTTCACCTATATTCTTTTCCTGAAGTGTTTGTCTTTTTTTTTATGTTTGAGTTGCAGTGTATGTCAGCTCCTCAGAGCACATGGCAGCGTATTAATTCTAATAATAGAAGCATGTGTAATAAAATTCTGACCACAGATGCATCTGAGCTAAAACCTTTCCCTTTGAGTAATCATGACCCAACCTCTCAGCTGTACCAACTTGATCACCTAAGTTTCCTTCCAGGTTTACTTGCGACAGAAGATCTTTGTTCTCATCCTTATCTTTTGTATCAAAAAAGTGTTAATGAGTTGTTCAACTCCCAGTGAGTTGGCAGAGCTTAAGCAGCTTCAAGGAGATCTAACACCTGCTAAACCCAGTGTGAAAGGTTGGCTGCTATGTTGCCAGGTTCCCGTTCTTTCCAATGGGATTCTTTTGCTTCATAAAGGTTTGGTTCAGAACAGAACCAGACTGGGTCAGGAGAAAACTAAACATGTCACAGGGAAGGAAGTTGTAAGGAACGTTGCTACATGAAAAGTGAGAGTAAAAGGGGTGAATAGCAGTTAGTATGAACCAGGTGCATCTTAGTGTAGATGAAATACCACATTCAGCTGACCCAGGTTGGTAGAATGATAGTGCATTTGAACAAGCTTTTCTGTCCACTGCCACAGTTAGCAGTGCAGTACATAGGAGACGGGGCTCAGCACGCTTCAGTATTTTTTCACAGTCCTGAAAAGTACATCATTTAGCACGCTGGTGTGAACTGTGTTATTCTGTGGGAATAGTTAGAAATTAATGGAGGCTTGTTGTTGACAAGGGAGCATGTGGTGGCAGTGACAGCCCAACTTCGTGGTTGTTGTTCATAGATAGTAGAAATGCAAGTGGACGTGGTGAACAAAAAAAAGAAGGGATACTTCTGTTATTAAGCCTGTTCACACTGAACACTTGTTTGTTTGTATTTGGGAAAGAATACCAAAAGGAAATCTGAGATACTGTTTCACTGGTGAACTGTGTTTTGTAAAAATAACAGGTGGACACTGGGCTGTCAAAGAAGGCAGTTCTTAAGGTTTGATAGTGTCCGCTTCTTGCACGGAAAGTCATAGTTTTTTTTTATTGTGAGTCCTGTGGTTATGTCTTTCTGAGTACCTGAATGAAGTGTTTCGTGGCCTTACTACTTCGCACAGGCTAAGAGCTAATTTTATTTTGCAAAAAATAGGCGAAGTGTGGGTTACAGCTGTACATGTAATCTGTTCAATTTGAGTAAAGCTCACGCTGAGGTCTTAGCAGTTTAGTGATTGAAGAAGTGGTAAGAGCATGCAAAATTAAAAACACACGTATTAAAGCTACTTGGGCAGCATTTTGTTTTCCTGCTGCTCTCTGTTAAAAGGGGGCTGGGAAGGAAACAGTTTCTGTAAATAGCCTGCCAGGCTACTGCTGCATCCAGTTCCTTGTGTGACAGATACTGCATTTCTCATTAATGTTACCTTGCAAGTGCCTCTGGTTGCCATAGTAACTATCTCGAAGCCCTATACCTTAAATTTATCCTGACAAAGGTTATTGTGGCAATTCTTATTAATTGAGGTTTATTTTTTATTTTTTTTGTCTGCTGCTATTTTTAACACGTCCCCTCCCCCTGTATTTAAGTTACAGATCCTGAGTGGAATGAATGGGCAGAGTGACTGCTGAGCAAATTCTTTCAGGGCAGGGCAAATGGATGGCTGAACTCCATGATTTGTTCTTCAGTGCTTGGTCTGAGAGATCTGAATCCTAACTCTAAGTTGTCCCTCAAACGTTATCTGTTTTGTTCACCAAATGTTTTGATGTAAAATGACATAGATGCTCTTAAACAAGGTTTTGGTTTGTGTTTGCAGCTACGACCAAAAATTAGTCATGTTATTTATTATCAGATATTGCTAACAGCAGAGATATGAAGAAAGAAACCACATCCTGAAGAGCTGAAAAGCTAATTTTATAGTGAGAGTCTCCAATAAATAGAAGATTGTTCAATAAGGAAGAATTAGCCTTGTGCTCTCTTTGCACCTGGGACAGGTAGTGTGTTAGTATGAATGCAGTTACCTGACATATGCTGGTACAGAAGGTTGAATTAAGAAGTTATTCATGGGCTGATGATGCCATTATTTAATTTCCTGTAGGTGTTTTAGAGGACTACTGCTATAACATTTCCAATCACTAAGTACTCTCAAATGTAATTGCATGATTAACTTCAGTTACATTTTCCAGGCAAAGCAATGACCTGACCAGAGATCCCAGCATATCCGTTTAACAGGGATAGGGCAGCAGAGAAGAAAAGTTGTAGGAAAAATGAGAGGGACTGTTGAGCACTGCAACTTCTGATACCATGGAAGGAATAGTTCAGATGTGCTGAACAGCAGGAAATGCAATTACTGCTGTGATAAGATACAAAAATGTAGCCATAAAGAAGGCAACATGATAAGAGTTAATCAAACAGTGCTCTGAGAGGGGAAGGGAGGGGCAGTGAATTCCAAACCCTTCAGTAAGGTAAAAGATATGGATACACATTCAGCCAATTTCAGCATGGTGGAGTTCACCCCAGGGTGCAGACAGCAGTCATTTTGAGTCCCTTCTTTCTTTTGGGATGTAGAAAGAAGGCTCTGCAACCTTAAGTGTTTTCTCTTTCAATACTGAACTTTCCAGTGTTAGTATTCTCATTTCAGTATTGATATAGATCAGCAGTTCAGTTTAACTTCCAACAAGTTTAAATGCTTATAGTTGATTTCTTCTGAAGCATTAAGGGTGATGCATTAAATTGTGTTGAAACCCAGAAATATGTCCACTAGAAGTTTTTAGAACAGTTTATTTGTTAGTTTTTTTTTTTTTTTCCCAGACTTTATCAGAATAAAATTATAAGAACTGTAAATTCACGTGTGGGAATGGGAATGTACTGCTAGTAGGGTCCTTGTGGAAATCTGAAAAAAAAACCAATGATTGGGAGTTACATACCTGACTCAAAGGTTTTGCAGGGGTATGCTCCATTCTGCATTGCTTTTTGTGATGTATAGCTAGGACCAGCAATGTGGTAAGCTCTGGAAGATTGGCAATGGCTTTCAGTTTTTTTAGTTCTCCTTCTTCAGCTTGAAGGATAAACTTGAGGACATCTCCATGCTAATTGGATAGAAAGGATTTATGTCTTGTTTACAGTAAGTCTGGCTTTCATATAATTTAAAATCAAGGAAACAGAGCTTTGTGAGATATGAAATGAGTATTTTGTCACTATGAAGCCAGTTCAGTGTGCTCCTGTGGAAACCTCATTCTCTGTTGTATGTATTAGATGCTTCAGTTTCTTACACTGTTGAACTTTCTAGATTTTCTTATCTTCTTTACTGGTAAATCTGAATAGGCTCCAGAACTGATATTTCAGGAAATTTCACTCACTGCATATAACAGGTAGTAAACTTGAACAACAAAGTCCGTCTTGCATGTTTTTGATCCATATGCTAACACATATTATAAAAGAGGTGTGTGTTGTGGTTTGGGGTCCAAGAGACAGACTGGTAAGAGATTTTCTGGCTGTCACTCAACAGGAAAGTGCCAAGAGCAGAAACACAGTATGCCTTTCTGAGTTTGCCATAGCTGTTGCCTTTGAGCGCTGAAATGGCTGCCCTGGCAGCAGCTGAACGTCTGTCTAATATGTACCTGAAGGTTGATGTATGCAGTGATACCAAGAGCTGGGATGCATAAAGAGCTGCACAAGGATTCCCAGAAGTTTTTTCTACATTGGTTTGAAGCGTAATTGATGAGTGACAGTCACTTAAAAAATTACAGCTTTGCTAAAGACTTTCTTTCCCTGTGGTCAATCCTGAAAATGCCAGATCCCAACTGGAAATCTAAAATTAAATGCACAGTGAGGAAAACAGCACTCATACATTGTCATAATGTCTCAAGATTTTGAATCACTTAAATTTTACGTTAGCAAATTAGGCTCATTTTCTATATAATTGAATTTCTCACCTAACACCTACTGAAGAGTTTTTCTTCCTGTTTTTGATTTCACTGTTGTGTTGACTGTTAACTATAATTTTTGTTCCATTTCTTCTCAGTTCTACCCATCAATTTAATTTCTCTGTTTTGTTTGTAAACTCATTGGCATTGCTCTTTTTCCTGTCTGTTCTCTCTGACATAAAGTGATTCTGATTAATAATTAGGATTTACTTTTGCTACTTCAGGAATTACAAAAGATAAAGGAATAATACAGAATTATTCAAGAAAAAGATAAATACTCATTTAATTTTCAGCCTTGTATATGTTCTCAGATCTTTCATTTTGGCGTACAAAATGTATCATCGTAGATCTTTTTAATTATTCCAGGAATAAGTATAACTTTTTTGGTATTTCTTCATTACATACTTTATCATAAGATCCCTGTTTGTGGAATGTCCTAGAAAGGAGGAAGTGTCAGAAAGAAGAAGCTGTCTGTAATATTAGTCTATAATCTTGACTGATTCCAAATGTGTGACCTAGTTCTGGAAATACTGCTCTTTTCTTGGCCAAGTGCTGGTGAGTTGTAATCAGTGTAGATAGAAAACAATCTTGCAGTTTGTATGCAGGGAAAGTGATGTTTAGAAATAAATTTTTCTGATACAACAGAAGACTGACTGAGAGTGAAAACCTACTGAGAGACTGCCTGCCTTTTACTGAAACACAGACCAAACTTTGAGAGACTGAGGTGGTAAAGACAAGGTTAAGGTAACAGTGAGTTTCAGTGGAGATTAGTAATATACCCAATTTTTGAAAGAATGTAAGTTACTGTATAGTAAGTAAGGGTTTAATTTGATTTTTCAGAATCTGTTTTGCAGACTGTATTAAGTCCTATTTCCAGGTTAACTAAGTGGACTTGCAAACTGAATGGATTACTCATGCATTTAATACATTTCTCTGCCTTCTTGCCATATGAATCCAATTTCTGAATGATTCACTGTAAGAAGTTTGTGACAGCTCATGGAGGATAATGGTCTCATAAAATCTGCCACAAAAATTAATTTGTTTGAAGTGACATTACATTTTATCTTCCTGGATTAAAATATAAATCATTATCTGATGTCAGCTGAGCTCTTCAAATTTCTCTCTTTGTATTATTGATGACAATAGATATGGTTTAAATACGCTCCAATTCCTATATCATCTCAGCAGCTCCGTGCTGGACTCACTCCTGTGAGCCTGTATCTTTCTTATACTGGGGAGCTCAGCAATGGACCCAGCACTCCAGATGCTTCTATTCAGCATTGAGTAGAGGGAAGGATCACCTCCCATCATCTTGATCGTTAAGGAAGATGTTAAACAGGATCTGACCTACTTTTGACTCCTGGGCTACACCACTAGTGTTTGGCCTTCAGTTGAGCTTTGTGCCACCAGTGATAACCCTGTTGATCTGGTCATTGTTAGTTTTTAATCTATCCCACTGTACGTGTATTTGACCTGTATTTTGTCAGCTGTAGATCCCTGGCATCCTTCCTTCTTGAGGACAAGATTGGCATTTGCTTTTTTCCAGTTCTTGGGAACCCCTCCCCATCAGCATGACCTTTCAGAAATAACCAAGAATGGCCTCGCAGTGACATCAGCCAACTCCCCATCACTTTGGAGTGCATCCCATCAGCATCCATGGTCTTGCGTAGGTCCATCTAGTTGAAGTGCTATGTAAGCTGGTCCTTCGATATTGGTATAGCTGTCTGGATCAAAATAAAAGAAGCAAAATGAAGATGTAAACAGAATGTATTTCTCGTTGAAAATGAAACAGAATGAGAATGGAAGTAGAAGAGAATAATGTTAAAAACGATTTTAAAATCCACTTAAATTTTAAAATCTTTGTTTTTGTCAACCTAGTTGATGAATTTTAACTCTTGTAAAGAGTCTGCAGTACAGTATGATAGCAGTGACGTATCACTGTTCTTAAAGGTACTGAGTTGTGCATCTTCTGGAATCATTTCTTGAAAGTTACAGTTTTAACCCATAATGGAACAGAAGTGTTTTGACGGTGCTTATTGTGGAGAATTAGAACTTCTCAGAGTAATTCTTGATTTATATACACTGATTTTAACTGAAGACAGAACGTTTTTGCCTGAGAAATACTGAGTATCTAGGGGAAAAAAACTGGAAATATGGTGCAGCTGTTCATTGTTACAGTTTACATTATGGCTTTAGGGGCTGGTAATGCTGTTAGTATGTATGATACCTTTTTTCAAAAGCTAGTGTTTTAATCTGGAGTCATATTTAACATCTAGTGTCTTCCTCTGGTATGTTGTGAAGTTATTCTGCAGTGAGAAATGAAAAGCTGTGGTGTCTTTGGATGAAGATAGAGCATCCACTCAATGGATTGCAGTTTATTCTTTCTCAGTGAGTTTGCAGATATTTTCCAGGGAAAACACAGTTAGTATGTTGTTAGTCATAAAATTTCTATATTTAGCAAGGAGTAAATTGCCTAGAATCCCCAATGCCCATAAATGCTGATTATATTTGCCTTATCAGTAATTTTTGAAGGGCTCCATTTTTTTTTTTTTTTCCCAAACCTTAATTTATTTTTCCATTTCAACCTCAGAGTGTTCAAAATTTTGGATTCCTGTTTATTCAGGCCTTGGTTATTTGTCAGCTATTACAGCAAAGAGTATTTGCTTTGGTGCCATTTGGCAGATAGCTGGTGTTCACTTTGAGTTTGTTTTGTGTGTTGTTTGTTTTTGAATAAACCTTCATCAGATTATGCTTTCCCTTATGTTAGTCTGCCACCAGGTTGTGGGTCACTGCTCAGGTGTTGTGAAACACTGATAAACGCACATCTGTTCATATCATTGAATGATTTGGACTCAGGCTGTGAAGGACTACAGATGACTTACTGAGGTCACTTTGCCCATTCCCTTGGGGCTGTGTAGGCATGCCTCATTTACTGTTTCCTTGTTCAGTTTGTGGCTTTGATGGTGTTCTTTTTCTACTTTTTTTCTTCTGAAACCAGAAGTACAGTAAAAATGCATTGTACACATCCACCTAAAACACGAAGCACTGACGAACAAAATATGTCTAAATCATTAGAATGTGTTATTTGATACTGGTGAATTGTGTTGTAGTGATCTGAATGTTGAGTCCAGCCTTGCTTTTTCCTTTCAAGTTTCTGTTCAGATGTAGAATCTGTTACAAATCCCATAATGTTAAACATCATTTTTTCTTCATTTGAACTCATCATATGATTCCATGTTTGGTTAAGCAGCCTTTCCTTGGTTCTGAATAAATAATGAAAAGCTGAAGGTTGCTTCCTAAATAAATAGATCCTGACTTTCATGGCAACTGCAGAAGTTTGTTCTCGAAAATGCAACTAGGCCTTTACAATCTGCTCTTCTCCTTTAGAGTATGTCCCATGTTTTTTGTCTTTGTATGTACATTTTCACTGTGTGATACCAAGATATCTCAGTATTCAGAAATGTGTCTTTGATTTATAAAAATTGGTTCAGGAAGGTTTGAATTCTTTAAATTTTAAGACTTATCTTCCCTTTCCCAGTATTGTTAGGATAAAATTTGTTTTTTGGTTTAAGTTGCTTTTACTTTGTTTCCAGAAAAATATTTTGCTTTGTCTTGTTGAAGAAAAATTGCAAGTAGTTCCATCTGTTTGTGCATGGAAACTGCTGACGTAGAGTAGAATACCTGGATCAACAAGATGACAACTGGTTTTCTAAATGATCTTATTTATTAGAAGATACTTATGTTGCTTCCAAATTACTGCTGAGCTTTATGGTCAAGACACTAGAAGAAATGCAAGCGTTGGAGGTAAATTTCCCTTTGATGATGGTAATATACAGCACAGAGTATCACTGATTAGTTCTGCATACTCATTTCTGAATCAGAGGCATCTGCACAGCTAATTTGCTCTACTGCAGTCATACTTAGAGTCTGAAGATTACTATTTTGTTCGCCTTTGGCCGTTGCTTCACAGCTGTATGCAGTTGATAGATGTGATCAATATATAGTGGTTGACTGCATTTCTGATAGGAGGCATCCCTACTTTTCTTCTACATCTGTTGAGTTATAGGATCCTAATAAGAAATGTTTTCCAGGTTTCTAGACTACCTGAGCACATTCCAGCCATGTGTGATGTGTACTCTTGTTTGAGGGTCTGTACGTTGATTACATGTTTGATTTTCTTGGAAGACAGAATTACACAGAGCACACATTCATCCTAAGTGTGTGCGTGTAATGGTTTTGTAGCTGCTTGCTACTATTGCCTGAGTAGTTAGGGCAGCGTTACTAGTATGTTATTAAACCTGCTTAGAGGAATTCCTTGAATTTGCTTAAACCCATTTCAGGTAACAGTGATGACACTGTGATGATTTGCCCAGTTTCTATGATAGAACATAGATTCTGCTTACATGTCATGTACTAAATATGTAAAATACCTATCTGGGTGAACACAAAGCAGATTTTAATGTTCTAAAATTCTGTGTTAAGTTAAAAAAGATATAAGGAAAAATAGATATTTAGTTGAGATATAAGGAAAAAATCTTTTGTAATGAAGGTGGTGAGGCACTGGCACAGGTTGTCCAGAGATGTGGTAGATGTCCCATCCCTGGAGACTTTCAAGGCAAAGCTGGATTGGGCCCTGGGCAACCTGATGTAACTGTGCATGTCCCTGTTCCCTGCACGGGAGTTGGGCTAGATGGACCTCGGAGGTCCCTTCCAACTCTAAGGATTCTATGATAACCACATGATTATTTTAAAACCGTTTGGATGGACACACAGAAATTGCATGACAGATGTGGAATCGTTTCAGTGGTTTTCAGATATTAAGTAATTATAGTAGAAATAAGCACTTATGTTGTGCTTTATTCTTATGTGGATGTGGCGTACTATGGGAAAGTTGAAAACTAAAATGGCAGGAATTGTAGGAATTATTCCAGGGACGTGGGATTATCTTCCCAACATTAGAAAATTGATCTCAACTGGGTATTGTTGCTGTACTTCAAGTTAAAATGTTTGCATATGTAATGAAAAGTAAAATAAGAGAAGACAGAAAACTTTTTGTCATCTCTTAGCTAATTTCCCCCCAGTTACAAGTGTGCTTAGGCACCTTTAGGAATTTAGTGTGTGCTTAGTCCTGATGTCTGTCCTATTTTTTGGTGAAAAATTCAGCTTTGGAACCTTTACTGCAAGTCTCAGAGAAACGATCATGTCAGGTCTAATTCAGTGCTGAATTAGCCAGTATCTTCTGTCTGACTGAAGCCATCAGTAAAATGCTTCAACAGAACTTAAAGGAACGGAGTGAGAAAACCTTGCAATTTTCTGTTACCAGATCTTACTCCGATGAGTAACAGTGAATCAGGTTTGTTCTTCTGAATCTACTGAAAAACAAACTTACTGAGAGCTGATCACTTCTAAATTCATCTTTTTTTCACATCTGGTTCAGATCATACAAAAGAAAGCTATTCACATTTCGGTTTAGTGTCTAATATATTTACAGAGATGTAGCAGTATTGCACAAAATTAATGTTAAAGGGTTTTTAAATCATTGGAAGTAAATATTATGTCCTATAATGGTATTGTGTTGCTGCTTTCAGAATTTTTAAAGCATCATTTTGCACGTATTTCATTGCTCTTTCTATTTTATTTTTCTTGCTTCAAATCAGAAGTGTCTGACAAGTTTCTGAACCCAGTCCTGTTCTGTTAGTGTTTATAGCAGAAGTAATTATTGCTCAGGTTTTGAAAAATGTGCAGAACATGATGATGAAGAAACTGGTTATATAAAGTAGGAGAAACAATACTTCTCAGCAACACTTTTAGAGAGAATTGCAACATGTGCAAGATACAAAAGCGATAATGTGCTCAGCCAAAGTTCTCTGACAAGAAGTACTGAAGCCTCAGCTGTCAGTGAACTGCTTTGTGTCATCCAGGTAGACTGAGATGGCACAGAAATGCCTTTGGCTAGCAAGTGAATAATGCCCTATTTTAAGGAATTCTAAGCAGGCATTATGATCTCAGGGGTATTGTATCTGGGTAGTGGGTTGAAGCTGGATTAAAACCAACTTTTCAGGCAGGTAAGAACCTGTGCTGAATCAGGTACCTTATCCACGAGTCCATTCAGGACTGCTAGGCTTGACAAGCGGAGAATGAGAGAAACTAAATGGTCTGCAAGATTCAGAATGAAGTGTGAGCATGGAACTGATGGTAGGAGTCCAGGAGCTTCCTGTTGGAAGCTGTGACACGAGCATAGGCAGAGTTCAGGTTGGGTGATCATCAGATCAGAACTGGAAATTGAAACTGGTGCCCAAGAAGCCAGGCAAAAGCATTACAAAATGAAAAAAAAAAAAACCAGCCACAAAGTTGCCACAAATTAGGCATTTTTTAAAAGGAACTAAGTCTCATTCTCTTCATTGCAGTGTAAGTAAAAAGCAGTGAGGGTCATCTGCGATACAGCACAGGCCTGATAGACAATAATGATTTGAGGTTCTGAATTTATCCTGATGAGATTTTTTGTAATCCTTGTTAAAACTGTCAAATGGAAGAGGCAAGGATTAAGTTGGAGAGCATAAAAAATTGATGTCAGAAACGAATTTGAAATAGTAAGTTTAGATAACATTCAGTGATTTCAGACTTGAGGCATGGAGATTGTGTTTGGGAACAAGGAAGATAAAGACTAGGGATTTCTTAGACTGAAAGAAAACTTAAAACGTAAGAGTTTCTTTCAGTCTAAGGAAAGAACCAAATAAACTCCAAGTGGAGAAAGAATTCAAAGAAAGAGCTGAGAAGGTTGGAAAAGGAAACTGAAACGGGAAGGGTAGTGCTGCGGGAACAGCTGGAAGAACGAGAGGAAGAGTGGGGATGGAGTTAATCTCAGTGGGAGCATAAAAAAACGGCGCTCCTCTCTCATATTGGGTGTCAGTGAGGAAGTGAACCAAGAGGAGAGTTACTCTCGTAGCCTCTACCAGTTCTTTGTTGTAAAAGTATTCTCTCTGGCCTCAGGTTCCCCTCTACATAAACTAGAAGACCGCTTTTGTTTGAGTGGTTTTGTTTGTCTGCTTTCTCACACTGTGTGTTCCTCAGGGTGTTTCTGAGTCATCTTGAAGACCTTGGTCTGCTAAAGCAATAAAACAGCTTTCTTGTTTATAAATAAAGGTTCAATTTTGCATGGTGGGCTGAAGAGAGATTATATTTGACAGTTTTGATATTTTGATTTCACACTGTGCCTCATTTTGAATTGCATCTGTCAAGGTAAAGGAAAGGTTTGCTCCTACAGAGAGTATTATCTATAAGGCTTGATAGTCTTATTATGCTGCTCAGTAAATTTGTGTGTTTGTCTTCTGCTCTGTCTTCAGAGGGCAAAGAATCAGTTTTACTTTGAGTAAGATTAAAAAAAGAAAGAATCAATAAGAAGTAGAATGGTCATAAGCCACATAAATCCTGATTTTGATGGAGAGTTGTATTACACATTTCTGCTTTTTTTTTTTTTTTTTGGTTGCGTAGAGGTATGAAAGTGAAAGAACTAGAATTTATTGTGTGGGAATAAAAAGAAAAAGGTGAATTGTAGTGATTTAATGTTAGGTATACGAGGCCTGCTATTTTCTACCTGCACTCACTAGCAGTAATTAATTTAAAAATAACTTGTTTTGAGAATGTTGGTGTAACCGTAGAATATTGTTCGAATTGTTTTGCTAATTTGCTCCTTATTTCTATTGCTTTATACTTTTCCATTTGAGAAGACTTTATTAATACCTAACGTAGTGGTTTGAGATAAAGAAACAATGTGATGGGTCAGGGACATGACTGCCATTGTAAATGCAGGGTGCAAATTAATTACTGTGACATTATTTATACTTCTCACATCTCTTCAAACCAATAAAGATCCTTTCAGGTTTATTACTGTGAAGTCTTATAAGGTCCTCCTGGTTTGTCTTCTGTCCTGTTCATCCACCGGAAGGTGCAGCTGCTGAAGGAACAGCAGGGCTTTGTATGGATATATGGATGTAGAAGGAGAAGAGCAAGAAGAATTAGGTAACACATCTCCGGCTCTGATTTACGTGCTGAGAGTAGCAGTAAACAGATGGGCACAGTGAAGAACAATCTGCTTTTATGACTAATCTTCAAAATTGTTAAAACTGAGGAAAGTGGTGTGAAAGACAGTGAGTTTAGTGGAAACATACAATGTAAAAAAAGTAATCGCAGAATTGCAGGGGTTGGAAGGCACTTTGAGAGATTGAGTCCAATGTCCATGCTAAAGTGGGAACCCCACAATAGATTGCACAGGTAGGTGTTCAGATGGGTCTTGAATATGCCCATTCACAGCCTCTCTGGGCAACCTGGTTGCAGTGCTCTGTCACCTTAAAGAAGTTCTTCTGCATGTTTAAATGGAACTTCCTATGTTCAGGATTTAAACCATTGCTCCTCATCGTATTGCTGCGTATCACCAAGAGGAGCTTGGCCTCATCCATTTCCCTTCCACCTCCCTTCAGATACTTATAAGCATATAATATAAGCATATAATTCTGCTGGTGGAGAGCTGTCTTTTAATGTAGAATGAGTGGATATCACGCTCACTGTACTGTTTACAGCTCACATAACTGTCATGTAAGCACTGCATGGTGATCTGTTGCATAATAATTGGAAGTTTGAGGGAATAAGCGCAGGAATTTTTCTTTGGGTCGAGCAGAAAGTCAACCCTGACCCGTTTTTAGGAGGGACTGTATGAGTGCTGAGTGATATTTGAGATGCTACCTGAACGTAAATGATATTGAGCTTCAATGCACAAACTTCTATGACTTTCTCAAATAGACAATAGAAATTTTACTGCTATAACACCTTCATCTATCTGAAGTTTAATGATGCATGTTTCATTGGAGCTATCTGCGATATTGTGGTTATTTTTACCCATGTCTCTGAGCAAGCCCTTTCTTCTCGTGTGATATTAACACTTCAGGAGATTCCCATGAGAACCTAGTTTCCTGTTCGCTACATGCTCTGTAAATAATGTTTGTTGTTCCTACGCAGTGTTGTTGAGTAAATTGCCAACCTCAAACAAAACTTGCCTTTGTGTCACCCGCTAATTTGTCCGTGGTTGCTCATGTGCTAAATTCTGCAGCTTCTGCCCATCACGTGTCCCTAGGGCATTGTTCTCAGGTTCTCACATGGAATACGCATTGTATCTGCCCCTATTGCTTTGAGGTGCCTTAGGTATCTGTGTATGAAGGTCAGCATTGTAAAATCCCTTACTGCTTAACTGTTGTGTCTTATCCTCCTCCTCTATCTTGCTTCCTCCCCATCTCAAGCTCTGTTTCCCTTCTCCTGCTTCTTCTGTAACAACTCCTTACCCCAAATGAACAGATTTATGAAGCAAAAAAAGATTTTGCTTTTACTTCTCCATACCTTCGGGTAATATTTTCTGTAGAAATTGAGAATAACCAAAGCTTGGAGATCTCCTTAAGTGAATTCATTTTTGTGAAAGTAATAGAAACAACAATGTGAAATGCCAGTACAAGAAAACTTTCAGTTTTTCTGAGGGCACAGATAATGAGCAGGAGATGATCCCCAGGTTCTTGTGCACAGTTCTCTTCCAATGTGTTAAGATTTTCTGAGCAAACTAGGCCTTACGCAGGCAGTCTCTCAAGTACTTGAATATTAAAAAAAAAAAAAAAAAAAAAAAAACCACGAAAAAACAAAACCAATCCAACTCTGCATAATTTCACCCGATAGATAGAAATGCTCTTCAGTTACAGACAGTGTAATATTCATTTCTATAAAGCAGTGTCTTGGTCTATGTTTTTCAGCCCTGTTAATGTTCAAACATATTTATTTTTATCAACTGAAGACTTTTGTTTTCCCTTTGCTTTTTTATTATTTGTTACTAAGCCTAACCTGGAATCAGGAGCTAAGAGGTCTGGTGTTCTGGGATAGTGTTCAGACAGGGTTTTTGCCCTTTGGTCTTCCTTAATGCTTTGAAGACAGAAGTGATATTTTTTAAAATAAGGCTGCAGAATCATGCACATAATCACAAACTGCACAGAGACTACACAGTGTCTCTGAACAACCTGTTCCTTACATACAATAAAAAAGGTTTCTACTGTCTTTAGAGGGATTTTTCTTTATGTGGATTTGTGCCCCCTGCCTTTCATCCTGGCGCTGGATGCCACTGAGAAGAGGCAGACTGTCTGCTCTGCCTTCTTCAATCCTTATACAATTCAGGTATTTATTACTGGGGATAAATTTCCCCAAGCTTTCTCTTCTCCAGGCTGTACAGTTCCAGCCCCCTGATCCTGTCCTTGTGTGAAACACCCATCCCTTAGTCATCCTCACCACCTTGAGCTGGACCCTTTCCCAAATACATGGTTTAAAGAGAACTGCTGGTGATAGGTGGACCGTTGGACTGGATGATCTCGTAGATCTTCTCCAACCTTGGTTATTCTATGATTCAGTGTGCTACATTGGTTCTGACTGGAGGGAAAGGCTCACCATTCTCCTCATTGACACCCACTGTCATTACATTGCCAAATGCAATCCAGGATGCTGTTGTCTACGTGTGCAGCTTGTCTACCAGGACAAGGGGCCTTCCAACCAGCCACAGCCAGGCTTTCTGTGCTGGTTCCTGGGATTGTTCCTCATCCAGGCGAGACTGCATTGCATGATGCTGCTCTTTGCAGCTGGAAGCTGAGCTCCAGGACACTGGAGAATTTTTCCAGCTGTAAGTTTTATTAAGACTAAAAGAATAATGATCCTATACGCTCTTAATCATTTTTTCTTCTAGAGTTTCAAACTGAAACTGTGGCTCAAGGTTTTTCTCTATTCAGTGGAGCCATACAAGCTCCAGAGTTTTTGAAACACAGAAAATAGTGATGCAGTAGGTCTTAATTACAGAATGCCACTGTATTTACTTTAGAAAAGGAATACAAAATGCTTCACCTTTTTGCAGTGTAGGTTCTTCTTGCTTGGTGCTTGAGCCTTGTTTTCAAAGAGAAAGCAGTTGTTGATTTGCGGTACCAACTGTAAACATTTTTTTTTTTTTTGTCCTGTTCATTCTTTTACAGTGGTAGTCCTTTGTTTTTGTGCTACCTTATTGTTTTTACAGATATGTGTTACAGATATAGCTATCATGTCTTTATGAGCCTTCCGTTTGAATATGAGTGAGCATCTCCTTACCATAAATGTAAAGGTGGGCAACTTCAAGACTACTATCAATGGTTATTGATATTTCAGTTACAGTTTTCACTTTAGAAGAGTATTTTTCCTTGCAGGAAGCTCTATGGAATTCTGACCAAGTTTTCACTACAGGAAATTCAGCTGTCGATGGGTAATACTTCAAAGCTTGCCTATGGGTTGTCCCAAATAAAATGTTCAATGACAATTTCTAATTTGGCCCTCACTCCTGGTAACTTTGCTTTAATCTCTTGTGATGTTTGTTGGGTCTTCTACCAACGAAGAAAAAAATGGAAATTTGACATCTTGTGGAAAATGTTTTCTGAGTTTCAGTTAGCAGTAAATCAATTCAGCTTTCCTGCTGCTGTCCATAATTAGATAAGTATTCTAACAAAGCAGAAGTAATTTATCTTTATTACATCAGGAAGACAGATTCGTTTGAAAATATATTTGCTCTTTTCAATATTTTGTTACAATTTCCACCTGCATAAATATATGAAATTTCTTTTTTTTTATAGTCATTATACTTGAAATAGGATCCTAATTTGTAAAGAAAAAGTACATATTTTGATCAGGTGTTATTAAGTGGATGATGTAGACACTTTCTGTCCTGAAGTACGCTGGAAGAATTTTTTTACTATACAGTAAAAGGTCTAGTTTGATTGACATGCATTGATGTTTGAATGTCTTACCTTCCTTCGTGGATGTAACTGACAAATTGCCCTCATTTAATTTAGTACATAATTATTAAGGCATTTCATAATTTCTCTGAGGAAGCTCTTCATTCATCTGGTTGAAGGAAGATTCTTAAAGCAGAAAAAAAAAAAACAAAAAACAAACAAACAAAAAAAACCTGTTGCAGTTTTCATAAATTGTTCCAGGTTTTATTACCCAAACTTAACAAATCTTATAGCAACAACAAAACTGAAAATCAAATATAATTATTGGGGAAAGAAATCTGTCTCTGCATAGTTTTAGCTAAAAATGGGAAAGAACCTCAGGACATCACAGCGCGAATCTATTTTTAAAAGAGAGCATTGCTATTTAATGAAATGCTGACTCCAGGGGACACAGTAAAGAATAATCAGAGGCACTTATCACCTTTGACAGGCTGCAGTATTTCTTACGGCTTTGTTGCAGCCCGTGTCTTCTTACTTCAGTAATCAAATACTTTTCTGTACCCATTTTTAGGGAAAATATTAATGTTTAATAAGAGCACACTAAGAAAAAGTATAACTGGATGGGTTGGAAGATTGCCTGACAGATCAGATTAGAAATATTTAGACCTTTTGAAACCAGAGGTTCAAATCCCAAGAAGGCTGACGTAATTCTTCTGCATGTCAGGTCAGTGCAGAATCATTGACGTCTCTGAATTGTCATATCAACTTTGTTGTGTTCAGAGCCCATTTATTGATTTTCTTAGACTGCTCTTCCAGGGCTACAATTAGGAGCTTTTTGTCTTGTGGTACACTATTCTACCAAGCGTTTACCTGCAGCAGCCAAGAAAAGAAAATTCTCAAGGATATCTGAGCCTCAGTCAGTGGTACTGTTTTCGTTATACTTTTTAACTCCAAGAAACTCCAAGAAAAGGATATGTGCTTATTGTTGGATAGCAGTTTCTGGCTGTTTTCCTACAGCTGTATGATTTCTCCCCAAAAAAGATCAGGTATAATCTTTACGCTGTATATTCTCTATGCCTTTGTTTACCGATCTAATGGTGGTTCATTCTTTATATAGGTCTTATTGAAAACCAATGCACTTTCAGGATAAAAGCTCAGCTGCTCTTAAAATATTCTGAAATGTGAATGTATAGATCAGCATTGTAAACCAGGAAAGAAAGGAATAACAAAAACACGACAGAACAAAAAAAACCTTATTATACTTACGTTTAATAGTACTATATTATATAAATTTAAGATTAAAACTTAATGAAGGGAAAGAGTAAAGGTACTGGAACAGTAACAGCTACACCATGAAGTTATACTCGCATTTTGTCTTTTATTTTCTTGCCTTGATTGGGTGAGAGAATCTTGTGTTGGAATCTCATAAAATAGCTTGCTTCTTCTGCACACTTTATTTGATCAGTCTAAGATCCTTTAGAACTTTTTAGCTAATAAAATATGACTGTGGAAACAGTGATTTGTAGCAACAATGTTCTCTTTGTATGCTGTTTTTTTTTTTTTTAGCTTTGTGTGGTTGCCCCATGTACACTTTCCAAGATGGATCTATGTATTTCCAATGTCTTGTCACCCAATACCTTCACATCTCCTGTGTTTCAGGAATGCATTAATGCGCTTGTAACTTGTGTGCCCCTCCTGAAATTCTTCATCCACCTTCATACAACATTTCAGTTGTGTTTTTTAAGTTTCCTTTTAGACTAGTGCTTCGCTTGTATTGAGTGTAAAATACTACTAGCCAACTTTCAGTTTTCGGTGGGGACTTTGAAGCTGTTGAATGCAGAGGGCCTCCCTTCTTTCTGTCTGTTTTTACTACTTCAGTAAATCTCTGTTTTTTTATGTCTAATCTTGGGGCACATATATTTTCTTTTCCCCTTTTCTGATGAAAAAGCGGAGCAATATGCAGTCTTGAGGAAGGTCTGTCACTTTATGGCCAGAGTGTTAAACGTGGCGTGGTCAGAAGTTGAACTCAATCTCCCAGCCTTTATAACCCACAGTTTTCTCTGAAGGTATTTAGGGACATGGGCATGCTTCATACTTTGCTCCAGTCCACTGTCAAACCACAGTGGCTCTCACTGGCATAGTGACCCCTTAATCAAGCTCCAGCAAGGAGTTTTATTGTAGAATCATAGAATAACTCAGGTTGGAGAAGACCTTAAAGATCATCACATCCAACCACGCTTTATCCATACTGCCCTAATTCTAAGTACCCTCTGCTAAATTGTGTTCCTGAGCACCACATCCAAACGATTTTCATCCAAACGATTTTTAAACGCATCGAGGGACGGTGATTCAACCTCCTCCCTGAGGAGACTATTCGAGTACTTAACAGTCCTTTCTGTAAAGAAGTGTTTCATGATATCCAATCTAAACGTACACTGGCACAACTCATGGGCATGTCCCCACATCCTGTCACCAGTGAGAAGAGACCTACCCTGCTCTTGCTTGTAAGCACCTTTCAGATATTGCAAGAGAGCAATAAAGTCTCCCCTCAGCCTCCTTTTCCCCAGACTAAACAGCCCCAATTCCTTCAGTCTTTCTTCACAGGGCATATTCTCCAAGCCCTTCGCCAGCCTTGTTGTCCTTCTTTGGACCTGCTCCAGCCCCTCAATGTCCTTTCTGTACTGAGGTGCCCAAAACCGAACACAGTACTCGAGTATTGTGACATCACAACAAGATAGGGACTTAAAATTCCTTACTTTATTTAGTTGCAGTTGTCGATATGCACCAATAATTACCGTCCCACCCTTAGCTCTTTTACCAGCAAGAATGACTGCTCTGCTCACGTGCCTTTCTCCACGCTTTCCAGAGATTATTCCTCATGAAAGCCTGCTTAGAAACCCTACTAAATGTGCTCTCAAATAGGTTTCCTCTCATTTTAGAAGAGTGGAGTTTTACTACTGCTGTTTTCTGACAATAAATGGAAATAGATAAACGTATTCTAATTTTGAAAAATGGAGAATGGCTTTTATGATTCAAGTTAAATGTGGTAACTACAGCTGAAATATAATTCTGCCACTCTGCTAAGAAACCTGATTTGCTTCTATGCATCTTCCAGTGGTAGGCTTTTTGTATTCAGTGTATTGTTATGTAAATCAGTTTGTTTTAGGTCGAAAACACTGCCATTAAAAGGATGTACTGTTTGGACTTGCAGGAGCTTTAAGGCCTTTCATGGGGGTCCGTGTACTCCTAGGTACATAACACTTGGAGTAAAGTGGAGTAATTTTTTATCATTACCTAAAACAAGTACAAAGATTCCTAGAAATGATTGTGCTGCTATTTCACTTACTGGAGTTAATTTGAGCCATGCTTTTTGTTTGATGAGACACAGCCAGCATCTACAGAGGGGAGCTTTTCATCTTCAGCCCCTGTGCTGTTATGTTTTGTCCTGGCTGATGTGTTTTAGTGTGTTGGAGCTTTGGGAGGTGTTAGAGCTGCTGATGGGCGCTAATAGCATTGTGTGATATGTAGTCAGGAAGGCAGTGTAAAATGAGGCACAAAGTGTTTTGCTTTGAGTCGTCTGTTCTTTCTGGCTTCTGAGTAAACTGTAATGCCCAAGATAAACTCCTCTTGTTACTTTCCAGAACTGAATGTATCTAGAATTTCGTTTGTGTTTAATATCAACCAGACATAATGACTGCTGTGTGTGCTCCAACAGCCTGGATCAGATAATGTGTGTTCCTGTTTCACTGACTGTAATGAACAGTGGATGCTTTTCCCCTTTTCAAACTATTACTGAAAATATCTCAGGAAGAAGGCATTGAAACTGCTGTAATAATTTTATTCATATTATCATGTTTTCAGGAGCTGGTTTGTTGGTTTTGTTTTTTTTTTTTTTTCTTTTGTTAAGGAGTTGTCCCAAAGCTCAGATCAAAAGTCTGTGGTCTAGAGAGCATCACTGTGCTTAACAGAGAAGCTGAAAGAGACATGGTAATCTCTAGCACAACCCAGCTAGATGTGTTTCCATTGGCAGCAGGGAAAGATAACAGTCTGTATAATCTCAAGGGTGGTGGAGAGGCCAGATCTTGGTGGAGTTGACTGCACACTCTTCAGAAGCTGCAGGTGAAAAAGTCTGCTGATGTTTTCTTTTCATCAGTTGCGTTTTTGATGTTGAATTTAGTCTGGACATTGAGAGAAGCTCAAGGAGGTGAGGGAGGTGTGCCATCCTTTGGGGAAGGTTCTCAAGCAGTGTGTATGTGGGTGGGTCAGGACAGTGGTGAGGTGTTAAGCAATCTGGTAATGCTCAGGCTAAGAATACTATCTTACATCACGAGCACAGCCGATACATAAATGCTGAAGTGGACCAAGATATCTTAAAAGAGCTTGAGATTTTTGGTGGTTAACCATCTTTTTCCATACCTGTTAATATTTAGCACTATTTGGCTACTGGAGTGGAAGAGCATGATGAAACATTTCATTATCGTCTGGACCGTGTATTATCCACAGAAATGTTAACTGAATTCTAATTACTTGGTCAAGTGCTGACTTTCCTTTGCACTTCTTTCTCTTTTGGGCATAGCAGAATGTTTGAAAGAGCTTATTGTAGGTAGCGATGGATGGGATGAAGGTTATAGGCATTAATAATCTCAGTGTTGGAGATTAGAAGACTGAAAGGGAGAAAGTAAATGATAAACTGAAGAAATTTGATTTGGAGTTACTGACACACAAAAAAAGGAATATAAGTGCACATTAAATAAAGGATCATTATCCCCAGGGTCAACTTAGTTTAGGTAATGAGGATTTATAGGCATGGCTAAAATTTTGTCTGAAGATTTGTCTCTCTTTTTGAGAAAGCTTATATGTAACAAAAAATCAGTTATTAATAGAAGCAAGGTGGAGAACAGATTGTTTCTTCACTGAAGTGAAAAGGATTAAAACAATGTTTTTGTATCTTGAGATTGCTAAACCTATGTCTCTGAAAGCGATAATACAACAAATTAGTTTCCTTTTTTAGAAGGAAATAATAAAACTATAAAAAGTTTTAGCCGCTGAAAAGAAACTGCATTACTCTATATACTGAACTTTGGAAGATGTGGGAGTAAAAGAATGCAGCAACATATGTAGGATTTGTAAATATTTTATAAATATTATTCCTTCCTCCAGCAAAGAACATATAATTAAATTTCCGTGCACATATGAATCTGTAGTTTTTTTTTTGTTTTTTTTTTTTGCTAGTAATTTGGTAACAGTTATTGTTGAAGTTGTTGTCCTGTTTGCTTCTTGGTCAGATCCCGCTGTTCTGGACCCAGACACAAAGATCACAATTCAGGTGCATTTTCCCCCCTGAATTCACTTATCTTTTATTCCTAGGCATTACACAATCCATTGTATTCTACTCATTATTCACCGGAAGGAAAAAGAAAGTATGTAAAATGAAAATTATTCAGCTTTTAAAGGTGGAAGTTTAGAAATATTAATTTAAAAATAGGTGTCCATATGAGCATTTGTGAAGTTGGGAGCTGAAGTCCTACTGTTGTTTCATTTTATTTTATGCTTGCAAAGTACTGAAGTAAAAGAGATTGACATTTATCTGAAGTCATTGGGATGTTTTTTAGAATATCTATGAATAATGGGCTGTCCTGTGTTCTGCACATAGTACTCTAAAATAGAATAGTAGAATTGTATTTGTTGGAAGGGACCTTTAGAAGTCATCTAGTCCAACCCCCATGCAGTGAACAGGAACTCCTGCATTCAGGCTGCTTAGAGCTTGGTCCAGCCTGACCTTGAATGTCTTCAGGGGGTATCCACTGCTCTTCTGGGCAACGTGTTCCAGTACACTACCCTTGTAAAAATTGTTCCTTTTATCTAGTCTAAGTCTCCCTTCTTTAACTTTGAAGCCATTTATCTATTAGTCATGAGTAGCTTTTGCCCCCTCTCACCCTACAGCAACTCTGCCATGCCCAACTATTAGCATCAGGTTCAATAGATGCATTGTACTTCAGCTGCGTTTCCTTTTTTCCCCCTTGGTCAATTGATGGAAAGCGTATCTTAAGATGGTCATCACTAGCTGCTTGAAATAAGCTTGAAATAGCTGTTGCCTATATTCCTTCTGTTTGCACGGGAGGATTGAACGTAGTAAATATACAGTTGTGAACACTTCAATATGAAACGAAGAACCGCATGAAGGAAACTTAACTGAGTGATTTGCAAGCCCTGATCAAATCAACGCAAATGGGTGTTTAATAGGCTTAATCATGGAATTTATATCTAGACAGGGAGCATGCTTATGACAGTGCTTCTTGCTGCTGTTTCCCAGGATATTCTACGCGTTTTCAAGTCAACTTCTTTCTTGTATTCTCTCCTGTGTTTTTGTGGTAGGTCTTTTCTGGAAAGAGTTGGTCATCTGTAATTTTGAAGATGAGTTTCTTGTCTTTTATCTAGTGTTATCTGAGAGTCTGTGCAGGCTGGACACCTGTACTTTGATATTTTCAAGCACACAGTGACATTAGGCAGTTGGTTAAATCTGTACTTCTTGTCCTGAGTACATGAACACAGGTTCACCAAAACAAGCCCTGGTTTTTGTCTTTTGTGTTCCGTTTAGCTTGTCTTTTGTGTTCCATTTAGCTGTTCTCAGTGCTGCCATCAACTACACAAAATCATTTTAATTTGATCCCTTTCACATAAGAGCTAATTTATACAAACAATAAACATTTAAAAAATATTATCATTTTTAAGGAGCTTTTCTTCCTTTGCTACCAAGTGGTTGCTTTTTCTAGGGCAGCTTAAATCTTGTGCCTCTGTCATTTTCTGCTCTTCCATACAATTTAATTGAGAAAGCAAATCACATTATTTCCTTTCAAAGATGTTTGTTTTAGTTTGTGTACGTTTAATAAATAAACAATAAACAGTGTGACATTTCCAATAATGAAATTGTGCTAACGATTTAACCGGGGTTTCTAAACCTACTTAGCAAATGAATTGCAATGGGACAGGAACTTTTTCAGACAGATGGTCGAAGATGTACTGTTGAAGTGATATTGACTAAAGATACACAATACATAAAGAAATACGAAGTTTAGGAATTATGTGAAGGTAAATGTTGGTTTGGCATAGGTTATAGAGGCTGTCACAAGTTTCTGAAGGCATTTGCCCATTCATTTGCAGAAGGATTACGGAATTGATTCAGTTCCAAAAAAGCAATTTGTGCTTAAAGCTGTTAGTCCATAGGTATTCAGGTTGCTGGTTTTGTAAGCAGTTATTGGTTTAAATGAACTAAATCCTAGTGCATTGTACTCAGAATGGAGTGATGATGCTTTGTTTCCTGGCTGAGGTAGGCACTTTTCAGAGTGTGAGGAAGCATGGTGGAGAGATCTGAGCTTTGCTCCTCTGGCTTCTGTATTACTGGAGCATCACTTGTATGTCCCTTCTGGAGTACATTCTGACCCTAATTTAGCTTCCAGCTCTTGAAATAGCTGCCAAGGGCTGGGGCAAAGCACCTGTGGCAGTAGCATAAGGTCAGGACAGAGGGCAGAGATGAGCCAGAGCCTTCGATGAGCAATAGTTTGCTCAGTGCTGAGAATGGTTTGAGAGGAAGAATCTAAAGCCTTGTAGAGGAGCATTGATTGCACTGTTGTTTTTTCCCCTGCTGTGTTACTCTTTTGATGATGTCCATGATTACAAACCAAAACTATCATCCCTACTCAACTGTCAGTCATACTGCAGTCTGCAATTAAGGTGCTGACCTGATTTAGTGATTTCCTGCGTTCTGTGCTAAAGTGGGAACTTCCAGTAGGAAAAAAAAATGTGTGGATAATATTTAAAGGACATAACAGCTAGAGAAAAATAACACACGCCAAAAACAATCCACTCTTATATGACTTTGTACTCAGTTATGCATTATTAGAACCTTCTGTATAGGAATGAAGGCTGCTATTTAGCCTATTTCTTAATGTCTGGAAATAACTTCCTTGTTTAATTTTTTAAAATATCAAAACTCCTAGTGTGCTATTTTAGTGACATGTCATACATGTCGTGTGCTGATTAAAGTGAAATTTTGTCCTTTTTGGGAAATTATTCTAATATAGTCTAGTCAAAGAATTTCATTTAATTACATGTGTAATACAACTTTCTGCCTTTTACTTAATTGGTCTCGCCTACGTTGTTTCTGCCTATTAGAAGATAATTTAGCAGTTTCTAATTTGTATATCCCCGAGGGAGGCTCAGTGTTAATCAATGGGAATAAAAAAAACTCAGCGGCTTTCTTCCTCAATTTACTGCTTGATGGCGTCTCCTTTCTTGTTGAATGGGAGAAGTGAAATGAAGAATAATAAGCAATAGAAAAGGAAATCCTTTCTATAAAAAGCTTGCTTTCAGAACGAAGCAGATCATGTAATATTTTGCATGCTTCTCATGTATTGATATTATTCATATTTACTGTTTTCCAAGACCGTGGATGAAGCAATTTCTACATGATACATCCAGAATTGATCCAGACTTGGACAGGAGTTTGTTTGCTATAATGGGGCACATCTCACATGTAGTTAACCAGTCTAAAAGCTGCTAATTTTGGCTACCTTTACAGCTGAAATGGTTCTGTACTTGCATACCGCATTATATTCTCACTACAATATATATAAACCCAGTTTTAATTACGTACAGATTGTGTGATTATACAGCAGAGGAAATTAGTACACCAGGAGCATGGGAGCTTCTTAGCTGTAGACGAAGAGGTTTGAAAAATGGCTGCAGAATTCTGGAGTGCAGTTCATCTGCTAGTACTAACCTGTGCATCGGGGATAGTTGATTTGGTGTGTTCAGTTTTTTGTTTGTGGTGGGAAAATTTATTTATTCCTTTCAAACTGTCAGATTGGCCTTCTGTGCCCTTCTTTTTTGGCCTCTTTGCAGGAGATGGGAGCAAGGTGGGACATGACCTATTCGAAATTAAAAGTGATTGTATATGTACAAATGAATTTCAGCCTTTCAGCAAGTTAGAAATGAAAATATTATTCTTATTTTTCCCCGAACGCACGGAGTAAGGCACTGATTGCTAAATTGGGTTTCCATTTTAAATTGATGTCTAAATCTAGATATGCCAGCATATGTTTTCATTATAGGCAGCAAAATCTAATTAATTAGGTGAAAGTATATGCAGTTGTCATAAAAGAGATCTTGTGTAGTTTTCTGTTTCAGAATCTTTGAATCTTACCTTGGAGTTTGCCTTTCTTTTTTCAAAAGAAAAATTCACTTTCAGAAGTTTAGATAGCATCTGCTTTAATTATCTGAGAAAGAATACTACAGAGAAATGGAGATTTACGTGATTTAGATTTAAATGTATTTTTAGCTCATGAAATATAAATTTACAGGAGTGAAAAGACTTTGTAAGTTTCTAGGTGAAAAAGTAATGCTGAAAAAAAAATCATTCCTTCAATCTTTACATATCTCAAATCGTTACCAAAACATCTAAATAATACCATCATCATTTTGCTTGAAATAATTGGCTTTCAGTTTATGAAAGTACATATTTCCAGCTAGGCATATTTGAACCCAGTCCAGACCATTCTATGATTCTGTGAAGCACTATTTCAAGCAGGCATGAACAAAGCGGATGAAAAATTACGCCACTCCTTAACTATGATACAGTATTCCTCATTTTAGGAAAAGTAATTTCTTTTAAAAATGGTGACATATATGTATGTCAAAAATGTATCACAAAAATGGTGACAATAACATATGTAAAATAATGAATTCTTAGTTGAAATGGAGAGCAAAAAGACACTGGTTTGAAAAGTTGGTTTCCAGTTGAAGCTGCACTTCACAAGTTTGGTAGGATATTGCCATTTCCAAATGTGACTTCATAGGAGTTGAGTTCTGCCTAAAATAGGAAAGTATTTTGTAGTTGTGCTCATTTTCTAATGTACAAGTAAGGCAAATGAGGCAACTTGTACAACGTGTGTAGGGCAAAACGTGCAGAGGTAAATAGATGTAAATGGGGTGAGATTCAAGCAAAGTCAATACCAACTCCATTTGTTGCTGAAGCTGGATCCAGGGCTACTTAAGGCTGAGTTATATTAGCAATAGAAGCAGTGCCTTGTTTAGAAAACATTATCTCCTGGGCAGAGGGGAAATGCTTTGAGGCTAGGACATAAACATTCATTAAAGGTCTAACTGTTGATGGGAATTGATAAGAGCAGTGTAGTCTTGCAGGCTGCTGCAATGCTCAGTGGCTGATTTTATCTTCTAAAAATAGCTTTCTTTCTAAGTTAGCTTCTGAGTGAACGCTTCGGTGTTACTGGTGGAGGAAATATATGTATGCATTGGGTTTTTCTGGGAAAGTTATATTGTTACAGTGTTAAGTTTGTGTGTTTGTAAGATGTGCCTGATTGTTATTAATGGTGCTGAGCAGTTGGCCACAGACCTCCACAACTGAAGCCTGCTTGTGGAAAAGTAGGATTTAGAGATTTAATGAGCACATTTATTACCTGGTAATAGTTAGAAAATAAGCTCTGTGGGACAAAATTCATAGACCAGGGATCTGTGATGTGACATTTACTACTGTACTGATGCTTTGTTTCCCTGAAGTATGATGTCTTCATTTGTCCCCAAACTTTTATTTTGTCAGGCCAGTGTCAAGCATGGTGAGACTCAAAAAAAAAAAACATGGTTTTGAAACTTGAATATCTCCAATAAGATGTGTGCGACTCCTTTATAAACCAAATAAGTCACTAAGACTGTGGCAAAATAAAGATTCTGAAATCTGTCATCTGGGCTGTCTTCCATACAAGAGCCCTCAAAGGACTGACAGAGGAGTTTTCTGATTTTTTTTCATTCTTTTTTTTTTTTTTTCTTCCAATCATTGTTGATTTTTTTATGAAATCCTGAAAATGTGAAGGTCACAATTGTGGTCAACATCCAGAAAGGAAAATGGTTTGTGAAAGCAGTGATTTGGAAAAGGATTTGGTTATCTCAAGATCTGCACTGCTTTGGGGAAGAGAGCAAACGTTAGCTTTGTGTGTCAAAATAAGAAAGTAGAATGCTAATGAATAATTCACTATATAGGTAAGTCTACTTGTGTCTTGAAGCGATAGTCCATGTTGAAATGTGTACTTCGGCACACTGAGCATTCATGCATTGTATTGTTTTGCTCCACAAATGTCTGAATTACTTCCTTTATGAAAGTCTTGACTGTAAAGCCATGTATAGTGTTGTTTCCTCTGGTACATAGCTAAGATGAACTGCACTGTATGTGTGATTAGAGAGCATCCAAAGAGGTCAAGAAGGATGAAGAGCAGCTGAGGTCCCCTGGTTTGTTGGAGTTCAAGGAGCATTTGGACACCTCTCTCAGATTTGGAGTAGTCCTGTATGGAGCCAGGAATTAGACTCAATAGTCCTTGTTGTTCTCTTCCAATTGGGATATTCTATAATTCTATTATTTCTTGAATGTGTAGGCTGTTCTGATGTTTATCCCTGAGTTTGGTTTGTTTGAGATCTCAGTATTTTCCCCAAAGATGACCTTTAAGTTCTATGCAAAATGGGCATGCTCCCATAGAAGGGGAAAAGAAGGATAGTGCCATATATAGCGTAATTTTTGGGGAATCTTTAAGCCTTTCATTGACGAGAAAGTGAGTTGATATTCTAGGTATTTTAAACTCAGGGGGCCAATGTTATGAATCCTTTGGGGAGATAGTGCTGGAATGAGAAGTTGATAGGACTTAGAATAGCTTTTCTTGTTTTGTATATCTTGCATACAACTCCATCTCTTTTAATTCATATGCATTTTCTTTTGAGCCTTCTGCATATAACTGCAATACTGAATTATGCAAATGTGTAACTGAATAATAATTTATTTTTCCAATTCTATGGTTATTAATATTTCACTGTGAGGCGGGAGGTACAGTATGGAATTATTTTGAATAATGCTAGGATGAAAATTCATGCATAGTTCAGATTTGATAAAGGGTGAATATTCAACTCAGTCTTTAAGTATTATCTTAGTTACACTTTTCTAGATTTTCAAACTGATTAAATGACTGTTGATTATCAGGCTTTCATTGTAGATGTATTTATGAAGTATGCTATTGCCATCACTATTATTCCATATTTCTGATGTAGCCAACAGTTTCGCTACATGGCAACTGCCTTAGGAGTCCTAATCATTTGAATGGGAAAGTGAACAAAAGATTCAAGTTGAAGCTAATTGTCATTCCTCTTCATTACCGGGTTATGTTTTTCAAACTCAGAGTTCGGAATTAAAAAGCAAGTTTTGCAGTGTGCCTAGTGTAATCTCATTTAATAGGAGGCTTAAGTAGCTAACTCTCTCTTAACACGATTCCCTTTTCAAATGTTACGTTACGTACGGAGGAACTGTTCTTTCCTCGTTTAACTTTTTATCATATGAAATGGCATGGATAAGTATAAGCTGTTGAATTTTACAGACTTCAGTGCTGTACTTTCAACTTTTATCTTCCCTTCAATTATTTTAAATAAATAATTAAGTTCTGAATGCAATTTTTTTTTATTTAATTGACCTTTCAGAGATTAATGGAAAAATTTATCTTTTGCTCTGCTTAGTTCAGATATTAAAGCAATCCTTTTTCTTTATGAAGTCAGCATTTGGCCAGGAGGAAATATCATTACTTAGGGGTCACTTAAGCAATTTATTTCTACAGTTGTATTTTGTTGTAACATGTGAAATCTAGATTGCATTTCTCAAGTACTGAAATATTTAGAAATAGGCACAAATATATGTTAATTTGGATTACTTCATCATGTTTCTCTTGTTGATACATATGTATAAATCTCACAAGGGATTTGATAATTGAAGTGCTCCTTAGTCCCTAAATTATTATATACTGATGTGTCACCAATCTGCCTTTTTTTGTATCACAGCTGCAGTATTTGTATTAATATACAACTATATATTACCTGAAACATGATACTGCAAGAATCAAGTGAGGCTTTTTTTGTTTTTCTTGGCTTGTATTTATGCTTTTTGTTAAACATACAATTATTATTATTTCTTCTTTAAAGTGAGAAACAGTACTATCATCATCACTTGTAACACTTTCTGAAATTTAAGCTCACTGACAATACGAGGACATGTTTGACAGTTATACTGGAGTGTATATATATAAATACATGTTTCTGTTAGTGACCTGCATTGCCAGTGACCTTATATATTTATATATATCTGTATGTATGTATAAATGTATATATAGATGTGAATATATAAGTGTTTTTCCAAGATAATACTGGTCTAGTCTGGCTCTGCGTCCTGTGCCCCTACTGTCTCCCATATGTTTGGAGAATGAGCAAGAAGCATAAAGCATAATATTGAATAACGTCTTCAACTGCCTCATTTCAGCTTCGTTATGGAAGCAGTTTGCACACTCATCTGTGGTTGATAGTATTTTAGTGAGCTATGAGGAAGTATTTATGGGCTCCTGTTAAATCCTTTCTTCCTAAAGATAACTGAATAAGGGCTAGGTTTTTATTCTTTCAACCAAAGCATCAATATTTTATATACTTAATGAAAGCTGAAATCTAGTTACATTAACCAGATTGCTGCTTTTCTTTTAATTCCATGTCTGCTTTTAACCCTGTTTTATTTGGTGAGCATGATGTGTAATTTCATTACATGTATTCATCCTTTCACAAGAGCTGAGGACATCAGAGGTGCAGGCAGCACAGTCGGGCAAAGGGTGGGCAGAGTCTGCCCATTCTGGTGAGGCATTGGCACAGGCTGCCCAGGGAGGTGGTGGAGCTACCATCCTTGGAGGCGTGGTTGTGGAACTGAGGGACATGGTTTGGTGGACGTGAGGTGGAGGTGAAGGGTCAGTGGTTGGGCTTGATGATCTTAGTGGTCTTCTCTAACTTTAACGATCCTATGATCTGTTCCTTGGCCGCAACATGGACCCATGGGCAGCAGTCTGAGCACTGCAGGCAATGCTTCCTTAGCGACTTCTCCACCTATTAATTGGATCTGCTGCTTGCCACTTTGCAAAACTGTTGGGCTTGCTTAATTTTAACCAGCCCTGGTTCTGTAAAGAGGAATGTGCGCCGTGCTGGCTTGGAATTAGTCATGATGGTATTTGCAGGAAATTTTCGTCTGTACAAGAAGTTGTTTTTTGTTGTGCATTTTGTCACCAGGTCAGGGTAATATTTCCAGTAAAGCTGTAACTCACATTATGAGAAGTGATGAAATTAAGTCTGTAATAGTTCTGTGCCGTTACTTTAACAAGACTTGAGATAACTGTCATTGAAATGGCTGCTGCACCAGTGGAAGGTTTGTCATTTTTTTCCCTGTAAGTCATCCTGACAGGTGACGTGGGATGAGGGCGTGCAGACATATCAGCGTTGCCAACAAGCTGACCTTTTCCTCTTCATTCCCTTAATTTGTATTTGAATAATTTGCATCCCCATTCCAATGCTTCCCTGTCTGAGGAGCTGTCACAACGGCTGGGGCTCGTTTCATGACAAAACCCAGGAGTTTCAAACCACGACTGTTTCATTATTCATGAAAACTTGTGTTACTTTATTCCTCCTCCCACACAAGCAAGGATAGCCAGAGAGAAACAAAACCTGTTTTGCATTTGCAGGATTGGCTATTAAATATTTTTTACATAATGCGGTGTTTTTATACAAATAACTCATGATTTATTTAAAACACTCCTTGTAGAAGATTTGGACAGCTCCCCATGAGGCAGAGCAGTTTAAAATGGATCTCTGGTCCCTTTTCCTGAAGCCACTATGTGTTTAAGCTTTTGGGTTTTAAAATCTTGTAAGTTTTTCCTCATACTTAATTACTGTGAAGGGCAGGGAACTGGGTATGCAATTACCCTTGCACAGTGTGAGCCATCGTCTTCAGACCTGCTCACAGTAAATCGAATGCCTGTTTCAATCTTAGTTGCCTTTCATTCTACTTCTCTCTCTATAGATTTTCTAGATTCCACTTGCAACAAGCAAGGACAAATACAGGGAGAAAAGAGGTGCAGAGAACTCTTCACAAGAATCGCGTGTTGTTGAGTAACTGCAGGTAGAAGTGGAGAAAGACTTCAGTGGTTATGTTTCATTTTCATGATCTTGATGCAGAGCACAGCGACAAAGTTGGGCGGTGTTCAAGGTGTTGTCGTTCACTGCCTTCTGCTTTCTGCTGCTTTTGGGATAAAACCAAAACCTTGTGATCTGTGCAAATCACTAAAAAATGGAAAAAATCCTTTTTTACTTGGTTATTGCAACCCAGTGTCCAGCTTATCTGCTTGTTCCTTCAGTTCACTGGTTTCAGCAGTTGTTGATCTATCATTCATACCTCACTGGTGAAAGGCACTGTCTGATAGAGGAATAGCCACCATGTTAGAAGTGAAGTCAAGAAGCTGTGTTTGTGTAGGGGGAAAGTTTTAGGGATGAGTGACTGATTTAGGTTACGGTACTTATTTTTTGATTCGATTTTTAGGAAGAGCATTCCAATTTACTACACATTCCATAGGCTGGGGAATAAATACTGAAGAAATGCCATTGACAGAATGCAGAGAAAAAACTGTATCAATATTTTTAGCACAAAAGGCAGCAGAATACTGATGATGAAAAAAGTTTAAGTAGGAGTTAGGATTATTTTTGTCGTGCTACACCTTGAGTGCAACTTATGTCTTGAAAAATGTTATTTATTTCTGTTTATTGTTTTCATATATTCTGCCTACAGCTGTATTCACAATATTGCTTCCTCTGATATTTTCTCTGTAGTTCTCTCTCTTTTTCTCAGACCTCTCACTTTCTAGAAGGTGAATATGCTGGGGGTGTTTTCATATCTTTTCAAGTGACTTGAGGTGTCACTGTGCTAACTACGCTATGCACAGTATAAATGAAAACATCATTAAAAATAGAAAAATTAGTAGTGGTCTGAGTACCAGGAGCCCTGTTTACTTATTTTACCGTACCTTTCAGTTTAATGCAAGTTATTTCAGGGCTGCACGATTAAGTGTTGTTTAGAAAAATCTCTCCTGTATTCCAGAAGCCAATGTTGATTTGTTGTGGAGCATCTGGGGAAAAAATGCATACATGCATATTTAATTTCCAGAGAAAAAAATTACCATATTGCCAGTAATGATCCATTAACAGAAGAATGCAGTCTTAATGCCTTCAATTAAATATTAAATATTGTTGGGCAGGAATGTTTTCCTAATATATCATTCACTTAGAAAAGTGTGGCATGGTAAATAATGAGCTGTTCTCCAGATCCAATGGGAGATGGATACTAAATATGGTTCACTGTTCAGAAACTAAGATCATTTGTTGCTGAAATATGAATATAAGTAACTACGTATGAATATTTGTATAATAATTTAAGCAACACTGTATATGCAATCGAAATTAAGTACTGGGCACAAAGCAGTCTTGTAACAAAGCTCCAGATGCACCTCGTCTTCCATATGTGCAGAAACCCAGGAAACTGCACTGGCATTTGAAGATCAGTGGTTAAAACCCAGTAAGAATTGAAGTTGTTGTTTTCAGACCTGATTTTTGTTTTGTTTTGTGTTTTTTGTTTTAAATCCACTCTACAAATTGTGTCTAGGTGTTGTTCATTACGTTCTTTGTTTCTGGCTTCATTCCTGTAGTTTCTGTGCTATAGTTTCAGTGGCTCATTTTAGCTTTTTTATTATGCCCAGCACTTGGTGGTCTTTGCATGCAGGTGAAGAAATAGTAATGGTCTCTTGCTGAACAAAGAATAGCCAAGACAAAAGCACCCCTTAGAGAGGAATAGATGGATTTATTGGACTTCTTTGATTCTTAATATGAAGATAAGCAAACATGTGACCAGCAGAGGGAGGTGGCTTCTAGAAGCTGTAATTGTGCCACCTTTGTCTCGGTGCTGTATTTGTGTGTTTTAGTGAGGAAGGAAGTCTTGGAACATTAACAGCTTCTCTTGAAATGTCAGATTTTTCTGAGGGTGATGCATGATGGGCCTATGTGAACTCATCTCTCCGCAGTAAACTTGATAAGCTTCGTATGATTCCTTGTTTTTCTATATATTTTCTCACTTTCTTTAGAGGTCTACATTTTCTATAATTAATGCTAATTATAGAAGATATCTTCTGGTCTGGTGGGATTTTAAAGCCCTTCCTTGTTGATCTGCTACTGCTGTTTTTCTTTTGGCAACATTTGGAGTGTGTATCTATCACTGATGCAGAAATAAAGAGTAATAGTAATTCTGTGAATTTGAGAAAGGCCCTTCTCACATCTCTGATCCACTGTAGGTGTATTTCGTCGTGATTGGTTTTAAGAAGCTGTAGCTTGGTCTTGTGTTTTCCTTAAGAGCAAAGTCATCTCAAGAGCAATATATTTTAATTCTTCCCTAATTATTTTTCTATTTCAGACAATTCAGGAAATTAAAGCTGTTTTGGCAGCACAGTATATTAGATCTGCTATAACCACATTTCATGTGATGTGAGCTGCTCTAAATTGCCTTCTAAATTATATTAGTGATACTAGTTTAACATATAAGTATTTAGTATGCATTACAACATAATATATTTAATTTAATTTGCTTTTATGTCTTACTGTACATTTAATATAACAATTATTTAAGCATTTGCTACTGAAGAATTATACTATGGTATTGAAATTAATATTGTCTGTAGTTCATTAAATTACATTAAGCAGGAAGCAAATACATTCTCAAAGTAGAAGAGAAATGTCAGTACTACATGTCAAATATGACCTCATTTTGTCATTCTTTCCTGAGTTTTCTAAGGAAAAATTTCAAGGGAAAGGTAGGAATTGGGCCTGTAAAAGCAGGGAAGTTCTCGTGGCTTTCAGAGCGTGTTAACATTTGGGTCAGGACACATTTTGTACGTAATATTTTGTGAAGTTGTTATAGTGAAAATCTTTTTCTTTCTTTCTTTTTCTTTTCCCTTTGCTACAGTATGGCTATCCAAGTTGACAAGTTCAATTTTGAGAGCTTCCCAGAATCCCCTGCAGATGGGACACAGTACGCGAATGCAAAGCAGCTGGAGGAAGAAAGACAACAGGCAAAAGGTCTGGAAATTAACAGCAAGCTGGATATTTGCTGGAGAATTATATCCTTTCATACGTACTTGCTTTAAAGATATATAAATAGGTGCCCTATGACAGTTTGTTTAATAATTGAACTCACTTTATAGCAGCGTTGCTGAGAGGAAAAGTAATGAGAACTATGAACCTCATAATAATTAGAGACTGTTTGAGGTTAATTGTGCTGTATGTTGTTTAGATGGTGCCTGGATCTTATAATGGCTTTTTTTCTGAATCATTGAGCCTGCTTGAAACCCTGTGTGCTTTACCCAACGTTTAGGGAACTGAGGAAGCATGGAATTGATGATAAGTAGTATTATGGGGCTAAAATTTTCGATTCTCTCCCAACACTGTGTGAATGTGTCATAAAGAGATAAATGAAGCTGGATTTAGAAAGTTTTCATATGTCTAATTAAATTTGCGCAAATCAGAACATGTTAGAATAATTTATTTCTACATCTTTTTCAGAGATGTAATAATATACCTAATCTTGGATAGCTGTTTTAAGGCTTAGAAAGGACTTGAGTGATGACTTAGTCATCCTAAACCTAAAATCCTCATAATCTAAATGCAGTAATATATTCTGTTATTAATAATAAAGAGTTTACATTAAGCAGCTTTCACGTGCATTCAGTTTAGAGTAAGCCAGTGGTGTTTCTGTAAATTCCACGATTTCCATTAGAACCATTATGCTTTGCTTTCAGAAATACACTTTTTCATAACTGTCATCAGGGAAACATTCCCTGCAACCCGTGTAGCCCCCCAAACCACGTGTTGTCTGACAATCAAATCGTGATTTGTCCTTAGAGATGTCTTTTTGTGCTTATAATTGTACTTCTGTCTACTGATCTGAAATGATTTTTTTGTTGTTTAATCCCTATTTTTTTAAGGTTCACAAAGCTGTACAGGGTTTAGTCAAAGGGAAGACGTGATATAAATGAGATTCCTAGCACCTAGTTTCATCCAGACTCCCTAGGCAACATTTCAGAAAGAATTCAATTTATGCAAAAATGTCAATATTTAACTGGAACTCACTCAGAAAATTTTTCTGTTATGGGGTGACATAAATATTCTCTGATAGTATAGCTGAATTCTCATGTCAGAATTGAATGTGCAGTTGTAATAATTTTGTAAGGGTGTAAAACTACATCCTCATTCATTTCTGTTGCCAAGCAACACTGTTTACATATCTTCTGTGTTCTGTATTTAAACCCAGTTTTAATATTCGGGCTATCATGGCTGGCAAATAAGTCAAGCCCTTAGAAAATTAATAAAATTATACATGAATTCTGTTTCTTAAATTAAGTGCCAGAATTAGTTTCAGTGCTTTTAAGATTTGTTGTGAATATTTTCATTGTTCCTAGAATCAAAGCTATTCTAACGTAAGGTACTGAATTACATGTGTGTGCTTAAAAATTCTTGAAGAAGCATGTGTTGTTTGGCATGTTTCATGTTTCAACAAGAGTTAATCTTTCATAGAATCATAGAATCCTTAGAGTCAGAAAGTATCTTTAAAGGCCATCTAGTTCAACTCCCCTGCACTGATCAGGGACATACACAGCTGCATCAGGTTTCTCATGGCCTGATCCAGCCTCGCCTTGAAAATCTTCAGGTACAGGGCATCCACCACATCTCTGGGCAACCTGTGCCAGCGCTTCACCACTTTCAGTGTAAAAGACTTTTTCCTTATATCTAACCTCAGTCTACCCTCTTTTAAGCTTGAAGCCATTACCACAGATCCTGCTTAAGAGTCTTTCCTCTTCTTTTCTGTAGCAACTCTTGCAAAATTGAAAGATCACTATCAGGTCACCTCTGAGCCTCCTCTTCTCCAGGTTGAACAGTCCCAGCTGTTTTCAGCCTGTCATCCTAGAAGTGTTCCATCCCTTGGATCATTTTTGTGGCCTTCCTCTGGATGCACTACAACAGGTTCATATCTTTCCTGTACTGAGGACTCCAGCCAGCACAGAGTAGAGGGACAAGATCAACTCCCTCGCACTGCTGACCACGCTTCTTTTGATGCAGACCATGATATGTGTGGTTTTTCGGGCTGCGAGGCTGGCTCATGTTCAGCTTTCCATCCACCAGTACCCCCAGGTAACTCCCAAATAGGCTGGGATCCTTTCATCCCCCAGTTTGTGTTGGTAGTGAGTGTTGTCTTGACCTGGGTGCAAGATCTTGCATTTGGATGTGTTGAATCTCACGGTGTTCACCTGGGCCTACTGTTCAAGCCTGTCTAGGTCCTTCTGAATGGCATCCCATCCTTCTGGTGTGCTGACTGTGTGCCACAGCTTATTTTCATTAGCAAACTTGCTGAGGGTGCATTCAACCCCACTTCAGTGTCATTGGAGAAGATATTAAAGAGTATTGGTCTCATCACTGACCCTTCTGGGGCACCACTTGTCACTGATCTCCGTCCAGATATGGAACCACCACTCTCTGGACTCAATCCTGCAGCCACTGAATGGTCCACCCAACAACAGTTAGTGATCCTGTGGAACTGTGGAAAAAAAAAAAAAAAAAAAACACAATTCTTGTCTCACTTCTGCTAAGTCTGAGAAACTTAATTTCTGAGAAAGCTGTCCTTCTACCAGAATAATTTGATACTGGCCAGAAGTTCTTATTTTAGACATAGAGATAGATAGCTTACCTGTGTAAGCCTTGTTTCCCTTCAGAAGCCAGGAGATTAGAATTTAAGAGGTTCTTAAGTCCAAGAAAAGCTGATGAGTACCTCCTGCACCAGTTGTTTTTACACTTGAAATACAAGTGGGTACGTGGTAGAAACAGTAAGAAGGAGACCAGCTCAGTGTTTTACACTTTTTAAGTAAATCAACTTATGGTCTTGGTAAGAAGCTTACAATTCCTTAAATCATTGCAGTGTTCACTGGATAGTATATGAAATCATCACATGAACAAATGCTTCAAATTTTAACTTTGTGGATGACACTGAATGGAACAGAATACTTCAGTAGGTAGGAGCCTGCAAAGATCATCTAGTCCTACTGGCCTTATACTTGAGGGCTAATCAAAAGTTACAGCATATTATTGAGGGCTTTGTCCCAATGCCTTTTGGAGCCTCAACTACCTTGCTAGATCCCTGATCCAGTGTTTCATCACATCATTGGTATGTGAATTTTTCCTAATGTCCAGTCTGGTCCTACCCTGGTACAGCTTCATGCAGTTCCTGCACGTTGCCAGAGTGCATAGACATCACCTCCCTCTGTTCTTCCCCTCTCTGAGAAGTTGCAGGGAGCCATGAGGTTACATCTCAGCCTCCTTTTCTCTAAACAAGACAACCCAGGTGTTCTCAGCCTCTCCTCATAGGATATATTTTCCAGTCCTTTTACCAACTTCATTGTCTACCTCTGGATATTTTGAAGTATTTTAACATCCTTCTAGTATTGTCTGCAGGGAGAAAGTTTATCTAGAACTCCTGTGTGGGCCAGAAATAGTTTACAAATAATGAGGATTTTCAGGTTGTGTGTGTCTTGAGGAGCATCAAAAATATCTTCCAGTATGAAAAGTACATTTCAATTACTTTATTCATTCAGATACTCCGTGCTTAAAGTGATGAGATTTTCGAGTGCTTCATTTGTGAAACTAATGTAACGCTTGATCTATTTTCATATACTTCTGGATGGCTGAAGGCAGGAGGCAAAGACAACACAGCATATTATTCATTGTAACCTCTGTACATTTTTGATAGAATGAAAATTAGTAGGAAAATAGACCGTCAGTGAAAGCTTACTGCCATGCCGTTTCAATTAAGTAAAATTCTGAAGTAATTTAACTTAGAGTGTCATTGAGATTATAGGTGTATTGAGATAATTTAAATTAAGAACATGCTGTCTTGTTTTTAAGCATCTGGTAGATGGCATCTGGTATCAGCTTAACAACCAAGGTTTATTGTTTTAACAGAGGATTTGAACAGATGGAGCACATGTAGTATTAAGGTGGCTAATATTTTCAGCTTATGCTTCTTTTCATATTTTATAAATATTTTTTAAACAAAATTCATGATTTTCTGCAAGGAACTTCCTCTTGTTCCTTGTTTCTTCAAAATCTGTGGTCTAAAAATACTGCATTCCCCATATGATATTTGAAGGGCAGGTTGTACCTTTCTTTATACACCATGCTCTTTGTTAGACCCACTGTAGCTTTCTTACTCTTCAGTATATTCCATTGGTCTGGACATTCTACATTTTAACTGAAGAAACTCAGATATATTTGCACTCATTTCAGAGGATTTGGTCACACACAGGCGATCCCCAGCTGAGCACTGATAAATCCTTGCATACTTTTCCAAAAAGAAATGCAAAATATGCCAGGATTTAGTGGTGTTCAGCTGGCTGACAGGTTTTTTTTAGGAAGCACAGAGAGGTTTTGTTAGAGATAGCATCACAAAGTTATTCATGCTCTAGTTTCGTATCTACTGTTGTTTGACAAACTTGTGGGGGACCAGTCCATCCCCATCCTTTAGCTCTGGGTGCCTCTTCTCAATCCTCGTGGTGAAGTGTGATAAGAACATCTTTGCTGGCAAACTGGCAAATCTTGTGGGTCTGAATGCCTCAAGTGATGGACATCAAAGCCTCTAGAGTAGTGGGAGAACGACAGAGAAGAGATAAATGTGTGGGAGAATATGGATGCCTGAATTGCAGAGACTCGGAAACATGGAGGGAATGGAAAGCAAGGAGGAGAACTGGATTAACCTTATTGATTTCAACAACAAAAAAGGAGATTTCTGCACCCAGAGTGGAGCTGTTCAGTGCATCAATGAAGACTGGATGGCTAGAAAAAAAGGACATTGGGTCCTGTCATCTGTGAGTTGGTAATGTATGCTCATAAGGATGGAGACTCACCATGTCTTGCCCTGCCCAAATGAGGGCATAGCCAGCAAGTCAATAGAAATGACTGTTATCATAGAATGGCTCTGGTTGGAAGGGACCACGAAGATAATCTTGTTCAAACCCCCACCATGGAAAAGGTTGCTACTCACTAAGTCAGGCACTAGATCAGGTAGCCAAGGACCCCATCCAACCTGGCCTTTACTTCGGGTTCCTAAGGGATGGTTGTGTTGAAGACTGAACTCTGAGAGACGCCCAGTGAAAGGATGAGTGTAGCAAGTTGCTGCCAGACAAATTCCAGTAAGGCACTGAGGGAAAACTTTTCACAGTGACACTCCAGTAGTAGAACAGGTTGTGCCATAATACTTTTATTTTGAAGATACTGAAAAATCTGAACAAGGCCTTGATGATGTACTGTTGAAGTTTTCCCTGCTTTGGGCATAGGGTTGGGCAGTGACCTTTGGAGCTGGCTTCCAATGTAGGTTTTCCCGTTATCTGTACCGCCTAATGAGAAAATGTCTGCTGAAAGCTAAATTCCTCTTCCTTTCCCTGTCTTCCTGCTCTCCCTCAGTTTGCTTTTCAGACTGAGAAGTTTCCAAATTTTGTGAAAGAACTTCAATTTTGGTGAAACGAGTTTGGAATCATATTCATGAAAATATTCCGAATCTAGCTGTAGAGGAGCCTTTAAAGACAAGACTTCCCATGCTACCTTAAATATCATGCTCCATTTTTAACTTCCCTAATAGACTTTTTTTATATATATATAACTTATGCATTAATTTCTTTGATTTCTGTGAAGTCTGTCCCATTTGAAATATTTTATTACAGTTTTAAAAACTGTGTTCTGTGTTCCTTCCGCTGTTTTTTTTTTTTTTCTTTTCTATATTTAAACTTAATTGCTGTCTTTGTCTTTTAATTTATTTTTTTTTAAATCACATTTTCATTCAGTCATGTTGCTGGTATTGTTCTGCAGCGAAGCTATTCTTTTCTTGATACTTGGAATCCAGAGTTCACCTCAGATTCACCTCGCTTCACATGAAGCTACAAGAAAACTACATCTCCATGTTTCAGCTATGATGCTTGCTCTGAGGCCTGCATCTTCTTTCCAAGTGTCCTGTGTTTGACAGATTTTTAGCATATAGTCATAGAGTCATAGCATGGCTTAGACTGGAAGTTTTCATGTAATTTCATCTAATCTCTGTAAGTTCACCTCTTCCCCTCACTTATTAGTTTTCTGAACACTGTTGTATTTTCCAAATACATAAATTTTATGAGTGTTTTTGTATTTCATCATCTTAAGTCGCCAATCAGAATTTTGAAATGAAGCGCTGAACTTCATTTCATTTTGAAATGAAGCGTTTCACTTGAGTCATCTCCTTTGATATGCTCTGAGTTTGACAGCAAACCACTGGTAACTGTTACTGAAATACACTTTTCTATCTGTCTGTTCAGCTTTTAATGACTTCATATTGATCATAATTATGATTCTCTGATGAGGAAAACATTGTGTTTTGACTCTTTTGAAAATCACTAAAGGTTTCCTAAGAAATACTTCTGTTAGACGAAGCTTTATATTCCTGTGCATCATCGTAACGTCAGCAATTGTTTGCAGTAGTAACTGTTAAATTTAGGAAACTCATTAATTGCATGTAATTAGTTTTAATAATGAAGTACCGTGGTAATAATAAAGTAGAAAGCTTAAAATATGACTAAGACTGCTGCTATAAGGAAACTCCAATCATTAATCATTTAGATTTGTTTTTCATTAGTGTAATCTTATTTATGAACATTTTCTAATTTGTTTCTGGTTGTGTACACGCTTCCACCTGTATTTATTTGCAAAAGGACTCAGAAATATGTTATCAAAAATAGATCCTTTTGGAATGATGCTAGATATGGAATTCTGCATAGCTGAGAGAAAAAAAAAAAATTAGTAATCACAGAGTAGTAGAATCACTAAGGTTGGAGAAGACCACTACAATCATCTAGTCCAACCATCAACCCATCACCACCATGTCCACTAAATCATGGCCCTCTGTGCCACATCTACAGATCTCTTGAACACATCCAGGAATGGTGACGCCACCACTTCGCTGGGCAGCCTGTGCCAGTGCCCTCACCACTCTTCCTGATTTTTTTTTCCTAACGTGCAACTGGAAAATTGTAGTATAGAAATGTTTTAAAAAACTCTTTGTCTTTTTAGGCTGCAGTTTTTGGGTAACGCGCTATGTTGCAATTGTAGGTACCCAGCCACACATTAGACAACCAAGGTGGTATAAAAGACTAAATTTTTTGTGGAAGTAGTAACTAGTTCATTTGACTGTCGTTCAGGTTTTCAGTATGAGACAGTTTACATCATATACAATCTGTTGCTAAAAAACGTGAAAGGTGTCTGCATGATATAATTAGATTCCTTTTTTTTTTTTCATAGTATCTGGTAGTTAAGTGTTCATCGGCTCTGAAGCCCTTGCTGAAACTAATTCTATTGTTCAGATTAAACTGTATTGAATTTCCAAATGTGAAGAGTTGCACTTGAAACTGTAAGTCATCTGTTTCATTCCAGACTGATGCATGTGCTGTTAATAACAGAGTTGGCTGTTGGAAGTGAGATACAAGAGATGAGAGGCATTTAAAAATGGGACTACTGTGGAATATCAGCTTTGTGATGGCACTGACAATTCAGGAAAACGTGTGCAGGTTTATAAGTAGATAGATTCTACAAGGTCAGATGTAGCCTGTAATTCAGAGTATCTGTGCAGGTTTTCTTCCAATGAATTTTAAATTCTGGATCTTAGTCTTCTGTAACATATCAGCTGTTTTGCTGTAATTGACATGTAAAGACTTACCTTAGAAATAGGCAAACTTGAATTGAGTTTTTCTCTCTTGCTGCTGTTTTATCTCTGAATGTTTTGGTTAATTTTCATCTACAGGGTGATGAGTTTCCTACAGTGTTCAGTTTGCTCAGTATTGGCACAGTCGGGAGACAAAGATCTCCAGTGCTATTGAAATTCAGTGCTATTTGTAACCATTAGGCGTGCACAGACCATCTCACCAAGCCCAGTTTCTCTCTCAGCATCACTGATTTTTGTCTTTGAGTCTACTTGGCAGCATAGCTTGACCTGGACTTTATAAGATAAAGGACGCTTTGTGGGTGAAACTGTACGTACTACTGGCTAAAAAAAGACAGTACTTTGAGGATTTACTGGCCTGAATGCCACTGGCACTGGCAGGTCAGTATGTGGAATAATCTGAAGACAGTGAGTTTGCATTGATTATTGTATAATCTAGTTTGGAAGGAACCTCTTCCTTCTAAGTCTGCTGTAACACCCTGCCCTGCATCTTCTGTCTTTTACCCCTATTCATTTTATTGTGTTCCTCCAAGAATAGTCTAGCTCCATCATCTCTATACTCTCCCACTATGGCAGCAGTGAAATGCTTCCCAGCCTTTCTTCTCAAGACTAAAAAGTGTCAACAGGTCATTGTTTTTATTAGTTGTGTATTATCTTCTAAAATCCCTGTAAACACTTGCCATACATTGGGAATAACAGACAAAGAATAGACTTTCTTCTAATTATTCCATTCGCCTGAAGGAACATTTCATATTTTTATTACAGCTGAGGAAATGTCACATGCACAGCAAAGCATTTTGCATCAAGTTTAAGAGGTATTTGGCTGTAGAAATAACCTGCAGATGTGCTGAATTTGAAATTGCAAAAATGTGTTTTCCTTATGAATACGCGGACCTGGTTTGATAGCATTTACCATTAATAAACTTTGGAGAATCACCTATATTCATGTTATGTTGGTTTCTGAGACATCAGGCTTTCCATGGAGGCTTCAGCTGTAAAAATTTGTAATGTTCCAGGTACCTCTGTGAGCCAGTTTAAGTAAATTGCACTTAAGTTTGTTTATTTTAATGGCAGCTGCTCTGTTTTAAAACTTCTTTCAAATGCTGCCTTTTTATTAGTGCTTTCTCTTATTACATTCCTAGATTAAAGATAACAATTATTTATCTGCTCTATCTGTAAAGTACTTCCCGTTGTGTATCCACTGTCCTGTCGTTTGGTTTATGGAAATGATTCTGCTGTGCCGGTGTCCTGGATCTTATTTTTCAGCAGCAGTGTTTTTCTGAAATGGCAGCCAGTTGCCTTGGATTTTCCAAATAGGTGGATTTGTGTAGTGTTGTTTATGCCTTTCAAACTCTTTTTTTGGGTTTTGTGAATTCTTCGTTTGTAGTCCTTTTAGGGAAATTAAAGCTATTTAACACACTTTTCTCATCCATTATATATAATTTTTTTATAATATAATATTAAAAAAATGTTGCAAAAATGTTATGAATTGTATTGGTTCCCTTTTTCTACCATCTCCTTGAACTCCTGAGTCTCAATCACTAACAGTTAGATCTCATATTAATATGAGATTTCAGTATTTTTTCTTAAGCCTTCAGGAGAGTCTGTGAAATTATGTCCTGTGGTAGAAATCAGTTGTCTTCAGTGCTTGTTAATTTTCTTATCAGTGACACAGATGAGAATGTACTTCATTGGTCAGATGATGTGCCTCTCCTTGTGGAGTTCTGAGCTCATAGATTCCTCTCCCCTTGTTTGCTTATTTATGAGAAAGATGTTTCCAGTTTTTTAGAGTAGTAGAACAAAGCCTTAAGGCATCCTCCTTGGGAGTTCAGCCTGTAGCTGCTTGAGCATCTCTTCACCTGTTGCTGCTTCAACAGAAGCAAGTAAGCAAGTAAGTTGGGAAAGGAGTGTTTTCACAAAACTAATCTGCCGTATGTTTGGCCATAAAGGAGCTGCAATTACTCCTCTTATTTTGTCCTGAAATGTAATAGCTGAAGGGAGGGCAGAAGTTGACCGGAGCCAGGCTCATGGGTGCCTCGTGACAGGACAGGAGGCCATGGGCACAAACTGAAGCACAGGATGTTCTCTCTGAGCATCAGGAAGCACTTCAGCTCTTCCTGTTACAAACAGAAGTTGACTGATGCATGGCACATTATTATTATTATTTATGTTACTATTAGAATTTTTATGTATTATTTTAATGACTTTCTTAATTTGTTTAATTGAAAAATGTAATCGTTGTATACCGTTGGCTATCACCTAACCTTTTATATCAGAACTTGTGTAACTTATTTTGATGACCTATAAAATAGAGATTCTGTTGCTCTCCACAGTTGATGTCAGTGCTTCACTGTCCATAGGTTAAGATTTCTGGATTTTTTTCTTACTTCGTTTTGAGCTTATTGCTGATTTCATACAGGGTTGTGTAGAAGGGAAGCTTGCAGGTCGCATGCCTGTGCAGTTCTGCTGTGAAGTTTGCCCTTTGCAGGCACTCTCTGCCTTGCCTAACACTCCTGCTGTATCCACAGATTCCCTTGTGATTTAGTATGTTTCAGACACTTTTTACCTTTGCATCTTTGTATTTAACACTCCTCTGTGGAATAAAGTTTTTATATTCTGAAGATACAAACAGTTCTAACTGTTATTGTTAGGCAATTCATTGGCTAATAAGACCAAATGTATAACTGTAACCATTAATGAATCTTGACTACGCAGTTTTAATTTGCAGTCATAAAATCTGTGCATATTGCATACTCTTTTTACTTTCTGAATCAAAGTTTTCCTTAATTCTAATTTACCCTTCCTTGAAGCGTGAAGGGGAAGCAAGTGTGGAAGGCGTTCTTAATCAACTGGTCCTGGAGCATCTACAGTTGGCTCCTCTCCAGTGGGGTGAGTAATGTCAGAATCTGCTGATGATTTCTTCCTTACTTGTTTGTAATTTCTGGCAGCGTGAGAATGGTAATATTTCCATTCGCTTATAATTTGCTACACAGAAGAATTTGCTAAGATTTTTTTTTCCATTGGATATTTTGCTTAGGATTTTGCTGAAGATAAATGTAGGTTGTATATCCTTTCAGTATCACTGCTCAAGTGATAGTAAATATGAAAATTGAATGCACACTTTTGTCTGCACTTTGTGGTGTCAGTATTTTGTAGGAGAGGTGGCTGCTGCTCTGAAATTTTTCCTTTGCATGACAGTGCATGTTCTTAAATTTCTCTAAAATATTTTCATGGAATTGCAGTGCAACTTGTGGTGTGCACTTCCCATCATAATCCAGACATTTGCATTACTCTTTTTTTTTTTTTTTTGGTAGTCCTTGTAAGTCTTTATTTTGCATTTAGAATGATGTTCCAGCAATTAACTATTGAATTACTTTAAATCTGAAAGGGCTTGATAATGTGGCTTCTATCTGAGGTTCTTAACAAGGCTAGGGAAGTTGTTGTGGAGCATATAGAGCTGTATCCCCAGATCTCCTATTGCTTTGACAGACTACAGGAAGAAGTGGCTGCATTTGCAAGAAAATTGTATTCAAAGTCGTTGTGTTTAAATTCAGTGCTCCCTGATTAATTAATTTGATGACCTAGAGAGGATTGGTTTTAAGGAACAGTGGTCGATCACCGTTGTCTGAGTTGACTATTGAAACTGAAAAGATGCCAAAAATTCCCATCTTATTAAATGCTTTTTTTTATTTTTCCAAGTATGTGGACGATCCACAACTCCTACAGAAAAACTTGTGTTCACACCTGATTTATGGATGAGAAGGTTAAACCTGCTAATGTTTTAAATTTCTTGTGTTGTAAACATGTCAGACTTTTACCATAAACATCTTTGTCTGAAATCGTGCTTATCTGTCATCTGTTCCACAGAGGATTTGAGGATTTGGTAGTATGCGTTTTTATGATGTCTTTGGTGGTAATTGCCCTGGTCATCATCAGTAAAACAAATAGTGTGTATTCCGTGCGTCTTGGCAGCTCAGGTCCTCTGGGAATCATCTTAGTTCTGCTGAGTCCCATTGACCTTGTTTGTAGCTTGGGTTTTGTGCTTGGAAGTCTTTCCTCAGCATTCTTGCCCTATTGAAAAGCTTTCTTAGTTATTTTCTCTTAGTTTTCTTTTTGCTGCCAAACACCACCTTCGGGCCTCCAATAAAAGAGGCTGTTAGAATCATAGGCCTGTATTTGCAAATCCAGCCTAAGTGGTGATTTTCACTGGTGTTTTGATCTACGTAAATACTCATTTTTCAGGTCAGGTTTGTTTTTATGCCTAACAATTTCTTAAATTGAATTTATTATTGAATATATTATCCTATTTGTATAACAGAAGGAATGTCTTCATGTAGAAGCTGTAACTCACTGGAAAAAAAAATACTGAAAAGGAAGTATTGATTAAGTGCCTGATTTAACTTGAAAACAAAAGCAAAAATTAAAATGAAAAGCAATGGATAATTTTCTTTCACTAAGCTATAATTTCAAATATTCGTTAGTTTAATATTTGCTACCTGACCTCACCACTCTGCATCCAGGTAAATGTATACCCAGTCATCACGAGGTAAGCTAATGATCTCCCTGAGCAAGTGTACCATGGCATTACAGGCTAACTTTGATTTATTAGTGCATGGAATAGGTGAGAATTTAAAAGATTGTCTTTTCAACTCAGTAGTTCCCACCCAGAAGGTGGGAGTGATGGAAATGTCTGGACAATGAACAGCATTTGTGTGTACATGTTTAGACAAGGAGATGCATTGTCTTTCAGAGTCTAAATTTTAACCAGAACGTTTCCAATTGAACAATTATAGGCATTATAAAATATTATTTGTTTCAAATTACCAAGGACTTAATGGCACACACTGTTTCTTTCTGCTCTTTCCTGTTATTTTCAAGTGAGAGAAGCAATCTTTGCATTTTCTTATGCTGTATTATAGACCGTAACTGTCTTCTACAAATCAGCTTTTTTAGAGATAGTAATCTGTGGAGAGTACCAATAATGAGATAACCTTTGCAAGCTATCTTAAATGTTCTTTGACTGTTGACATTTCTCCTTAATGAAAACATCTTCATGTATATAATGAATAGGACAGTATTTTATGAATGTTCTTTTCTCATCCTGCCTCTCTGACTTTTTTTTGTCTTACTGTTAAATTACTTGTAATATGATAGAATCCGCAGCTAGGTTGTTTTTTTTTTCCTCTTTATCTTTGCACTATTGCTTGGAGTTTTTCTTTTCTGTGAGAAAGAATAACTGGCATTATATTTTAGAGTGAATGTTCCTTACGTTAGCTATCACTGTAATACAGCCTTTGAATATATTAGCCAAGAAACATTGCCCCAGTGTTGAGCAACAGAATAGATTTTATGGTTATTCAAAGCTTTTTCTATATTGATGGCATTGAAAGGTTTACTTTGTTATAAGTGCTCACACTGAAACATGAATGAATATTTAACATGGTTTTGATTAAAAAATGGCTGGCTCTTGTTCAGAATTATAAAATCTGGACTTCCAAGATTCCTTTTAAATTTGTCATACTTAGTTCATACTAGAGTTAACACTACATTTCTAAAATTATAAAAGTATATTGCAATAGTTTTTCATCTGAATTTGACAATCCTGTCTTTGTTTCATCGAATGCAAGGCAAAGAGTGTTATTAAAAGTTGATGACACTGAAATTTTGTTGTAAAGGTTAGAAGTCAACCCCAGAAGGTTGTCCGGTGGGGGAAGAATGTGGCTCTTAATGGACAGAGAGAGCTGTGATTTCATGTGATAAAATGACTGGAGAAGAAAAAAAAGTATTTAAAACGTGAAGAATCGTAAAAAAGGAAATATGTCAGAGGGGAGGGAGGGAGTCCTTAATATGTTGTTAAAATTGATTTTAAGATTTAAGGCATCTCTGGAAAATGAAGTTGTCTATTAGTGAGGTTAGTAAATCACATGTAATTGGAAAACGTAATCTTGCTCAACACCAGCAAGTTCAATGTTCTCTAAAATTTATGACATATTTTCTTTTTACTGCTGGGCAACAAACCAAATGTAGAAATAGATGTCGTTTTAAGGTGCATACATTAATATCAGTGCATCAGGAAAACACAGCCTGCGAAGTTTAATGAGGAGAACCAAGACTCTTCCAAGCAATACGTCCTACAAATCCTGTGGTTAGATTTGAAAATGATCAAACGGAAGCAAATGTAATTACTTGCAGTGCAATATTTTTTCAGTCTTTATTTGATTTATGTTGCAGTGTTTTGCAAGCAAGCAAAATTTGGAGACCAAACACTTAGGAGTTTGATGGTACTCTCCTGCATTTTACAGCAGAATTATCAGAGGTACAAATGCTGTGCAGAAAATGTTGTTACTGAATTTGAAATAGGCTTTTGATTAAACCCGCAATAAGCTGGACCTACGATATTCCTACATTAAAATTTGAGAAGTGCTTCTTAAACCAGAGTTTTCCAGCATTTTGAGTGCTGTACACAAATCTTAAAACAGCAACTTCTTTGAAATCCCCCTCCTGTATAAAAAAAAAAAAAGCAACTTATCTCACTGCAAACACAAGGTAAAGAAAGACCTTGTGTTTTCCTAATGGTCTTCATATGTGAAAAATGTATTAGAGAAGTGTGATTTAGAATTACAGACAAGTCTTGAAGTGCTAAATGTCCTAATGTACAGGGCAAATATTGAGCTTTTCTTTCCCTGTAGAAACTGAATAACTGAAAGCCAATGATTATACATAAACTCTGAGGACAGTACTTACTGTCATTTTCTAGGAACCATGCAAATGTCAAGCATCACCACAGGCAAAGTCCAGAAACAGCTTTTAGTTTTCATTCATTCTTTTATTTCATTCACTGATTTCATTCATTCTTCACTCTTCCTTTCTTATATTACTTTTATTGGAGGTGATAACATTAAACATAATCACAGATTTAAATACAGTTCATAATGTAATTGAGGGAAAACTAACAATATTGTTGTTGATTTCTAGCAGTCTAGATCAGAATTAGGAGAAATGGAGGTTAACATCCAAAATCTTAGTCTTTTTGTGAATTGGCAGAAAATACTACACATTTTTATTGTTAGTTCACAATAAATTGTTGGTCTACTTGCATGATGTGGGCAAATTGTACTTAGAGAAAGCTCAGAAAGTCAGACCTGAAGAACTGTTTTAAATTGTCCCTCTGTGGGAACTGGCAAAGAGACAGTAGAGAGGTAGATTCAAAAGTATTTTGTAATGTTTAATGAAGATGGAGCTATGACAGCTTGTTTGGAAGTTGTCTGGTTAAGTTTAACAGAACATCCTATAGAAGTATTACTTTTTAAAGAAAGTATCTTAATAATATGTTCTTTCTTTTAAAGAGCATCAAATCAGAGCATTTTTTTCACAGCTTAAATATTTCATGCAACTTAAAATGAGTGAGTAGTTTCAGTAATTATTTTGCATTTTCCAGTCTGATCTTAGACCATAATTAAATCTTTCTTTCCACAATTTATGTTATAAACTATGAGGGATTGCAGCAATGTCAAATCAACCTGTTCTGAGAATATAGAGGAAAATATTTTAAAGTGTCTGTTACTGAGAAGATGATGGAGCCATATGTCCCTAAGCTTGTGCTTTGGATGCTATCTTGACACCCTGACAGCTTGTTGTCCCCAATGGCCCATTTAAAAGAGCCAGATCTCTGCCAACGTGACTATTGTTATCTGTTCTACTTTAGTCAGGGCAGTTCTATAATGTTGCTCATCTGCCATCCTTGAAATGCCAGTGCTGTCCTGGTGTTGTTAAAAGAACAGATGTAAGGGGAAACAGCAAGGAAGCAGTTTTGCTTTTTCTTTCATTCATTGGCCTTCCTCAAGATCACAGAACATCAGAAGGATAAACTCTATATGGGGGTTAGGTTGGGAATATGGAATGACCAGGAGCATATATGAATGTTGGTTCTTCCAAAAACATTACAAATATTATTCTAGTCATTTATCAAACTAAAATATTCTTAAATTATATTTTAGATTTACAGTAGAATGACTTTTACCATCAATAGAATGTTGAAACCAGAGAAATTGAAGAGGATGCTAACTGTAAGGTAGAGGATCACAGTCTGATGCATAGCAAGATGGAAATTGAGAAACAATCTGGAAGTAAATGGATTCTACTAGGTAACCAACCAACCTTTCTCATCCATTTAGAAAAATCTTCAGGTTTCTCATTTTTATTTTTAAGATGTAAGAGAGGTGGGAACACTTTCGTATCTTGACAGCTTGTGTGCAGGCTGTTTTGGCGGATATTTTGGCAATGTCAAGCAAGCAGCATGCTTTAGTTACTGGGAAGTGTTAAGGGACTGGGGTAGTACACTGAAAAAAGGACTAACTTGATAAAAACTAGGGCATCTGGCACAAAATTAATGTTCTCACATGTCAAAACATGCTATTGTGTGATATGCTTTGAATCAGCTGTTGTTTCTAATTCCTACCAAAGCCTTGGTTACTCAAAATTGAGAGGAAAAGCTCGAAGAGAAAGGTTTTCAGACCTAAAGAGACCTGTAGTGATTTCAATTAAAAGGTATTAAGGATAAGGAAAGAACGGTGAAGTGAAAATAAATGAACAGTACCTCATGTGGAAGGACATATAGCTTGAGACTGGCTGGGTAGAGTGCCAGTGGTTACCTCCATCTCAGATTTCTGAACAAACTGAACTTGCAGATCCAGCATTTGTAATAAAGCAGTGGGAGGATGAAGGAGTGGAAATCATAGAATGGCTTGGATTGAAAGGAACCTTGAAGATCATCTGGTTCCAAACCCCCTGCTGTGGGTGGGGTTGCCACCCACCAGATGAAGCTGCCCAGGGCCCCGTCCAGTCTGGCCTTGAACCTCTCCAGAGATGGGGCATCCACAGCTTCTCTGGGAAGCCTGTGCCAGAGCCTCACATCGCTCTAGATGAAATTAACAACCTAAATCTTGAAGAGCAACTTAAATCTGCAAATTATCTCAATTTCTGCATGTGGTGGCTTGACCTTGGATGAGTGCAAGATTCCCATCCAGCTGCTCTCTCCTTCCACCTCTTCAACAGGAGGAGGCAGAAAATCAGATGAAAAAGCTCATAAGAACATGGTGAACACTTACGGTCATAGGCACAACAGACCCAATTTAGAGAAAATTAATTTACGTTATTGACCACTAACATAGATTTGAATAATAGGAAACAAATTAAGAAGTAACAGATGCTAATGAAGTGTATTGGTCTCAAATTGTTCTTCTGCAAATTTGCCATTGTGAATTGGTAGTGATTTTTTTGCTTAAAAATGGAGGAGAATAACCTGATGAAATATGCTGATGGCTCTGAAATGAATACCACCACCTCTTCAAAAAAGGATCAAGCTACCACACAGGAATCGATAGATAATCTCAGAAATCAAAGTACCGTAACTGAAATGGATGACATGTAGTCCAGAAAGGAAGGTTATCTGTTCAGAGACTAATAACACAGAGATCTGCTAGAAGTTCAGCTGTCTGAAGTGACTAGAGAGGAATTGATTAAGTGTTGCTCTGAGCTTCCAATGTGATTCGGCTGTGAGGGAAGGTGTTTGATGTCTGTACAGGTCCCTAATGGAACTTCCCATGGGAAGCTTCTTGCTGAAGAGCTCAAATCAAACCAGAGTAGGAAAAAATGTTTTGTAGGTGATCAAGGAGTGATTACTTATTGTTGGATTTGTGTTTATTTTTGCAGACTTATCTTACTACTCTAAATAAAATCAGCTAAGATATCAAAAGCTGAGAAATTCTGGCAGGTGGGTTCTGTGTTCACTGCTTAGACATTTAATACAGTTTCTGTTGCTCTGAAGGATACATTGTCTGGTACAAATTTCTTTAATTTAGAGAAATCAAGGCATAGGAAAGAGAGCTGACTTAATTCCAGACATCTGTCAGAGGACCAGGTCGCAGGGAGGGGAAGAAGTCACTTAAAAAGGGTGATTTCTGTCAGATGCATACTGAATAGTAACTTGGTTAATAAATGCAGTTTATTTTTAAGGATGCTGAAGGATATTAATACAGTGTTAGAGCAGGAATACCAGTGAGGAGGAAATTACCACGTGATGGTATTGGATTTAATATTAAATGGAAATAAAGACCCAGAACCCTTGTGATAGCAGAATAATTAACTAACTCAAGTTTGAGTCACGCGCGTGCACCTAATGCATTTTGTTGGAATGAGTGAGTGACCTTGTTTTCAGTACTTTGCTTTAGAAAACGTTATTGTATTTTTAAATCCTAAGTACTGTGGAAGGTATGCATTGGTTACTTCTTTGTAGTAATGCTTACAGCATTGCAGTTAAACCACAACAGGTGATTAAGGAACACTGTAAGGATGATAAATTCTTGCACAGTTTTAGTGCAAGATGCTTACTTTTATAGATATAGTTATAAGCAAATTAAATAATAGTTTACTTGAATATCCCAATTAAAAATGAAAAGCTATCAATAGAATCAAAATGGATTACTTTTTGAAAAAGAGCTGCAAAGACAATTGTAAGGAAGAAGGTGGAGAAGACTAAGAAGCTCTCTTGCAAAGCAGTGAAAAGTATCACTGAATCTGCAGAGAAAAGATCTCTATTACTTTGATTGGCACAGAAGATAGTATTCAAATAAAATATAGAGAAATATAATTCAGCTTGTGGTCAATTAAAAATGACTGAAAGATAAAAGATCAGAAGATGAATGTGTTAACAAGAGAGGCAAGAAAGATGCTTTGATCAGGCAGGATTTTAATTACCCAGCAATTAAATGAATTGTACAGGAAAATGTGTAGAGAATGAAAAATGGAAAATATGCTAATTGCAGTGAAGGAACGTTCTGAATAGCCTGTGTGGGACAGGTTCAGTGTGTAATTGGTTTCAGGCAGTAAGCAAGAAAGGAGGCCTTATTCCAGAGGGCACACGCTGAGCTTCGTTATCTTGATTCTTAGTTTTTAGATTTTGTTTTATTTCCCTTTCAGAAAATCAGACATGCGCTTGGAACTGAATGACATGAGTGTCGTAAATGAAAGCAGTTTTACTCTGTATACACTGGACTGTGAACCAGACTCTCTTACTAATAAAGTGTGTTATTTGACTGGATTATAGCATTTTCTGTGGAAAGGCACAAATGCGCTCAGCTCAAGTGTAGAAATTCATATTTCAACAAGTTCAGTGGAAACCTTTATTTTTGTATTTTGCTAAAATCAACAAAACCAACAGAAAAGTGTTGCTGCGTGTGCACACCCACCCACACCCTTAATGGGTTTTTGACCCATTAGAGGGGGCCTGGTCTGTGATCAGCAGAAGTTCTCTGGTGAGCAGACGTTGTGAAGGGGGGGCTTAATTTGCAGTGTTCATTCTGAAGTAGTCTCTCATTTCATCAGGGAAGCAGAAGTGAATTAATGACTGGAAGTAACATAAACCCACCTCAATAAGCCTTGTAATGCTGAAATTGATAGCTTACAACTGTCAAAACTTCAGCAGTACAAGCATAGACTACAACGTACAGATTTGCATGAGGAAATACACTCTTTCACTGAAGTCCTCTTATTTTCTTTTCTCATGTTTTGTTTTTGTTGTTGTTCTCTTTTTTTCCTCCAAATATGAGCTGTTGCTTATCTGTTTTCTAGCTTAAGATATTTGTTTTTCCATCTCCTTTTTACTCCATGTTTTCATTTTTCTTAGCCCTTTAATTCTTCCCATTGTCTCTTTGATAAAATGGTGCTTGCATTTTTTATTTTACTTTTGTTTTTACTTAGCATACCAGACTTCTGTATTAAGGGATAATTTTATATGTGTGTGTATGTGTGTTACACGTTTAGAAGACAGATTTTACAGTTTTAATGGAGGAAGAGGTTAATTTCATTTGAAATTGAAATCTGATTTGAATCATTAATTGATTTGATTTTTGCAAAGAAAGCAGTCATAAAGAAAATCCATCCCAACCTATGATTGTGTGTTCACTGATGCTTCATACTCAGTAATGAACTTATTTTACTGTGCATTTTTTTTATCAAGCAGAAATTCAGATTCACTTCACTAATGTTTCTGATTACCTCTGGTATATTAGAAGAAGTTACGGAAAGAGAGGAGCTTATTTATTTATGTGTTTATTTATTTATTTGTTATCTCAGGATATAAAAGAAGAACTGAGTCAATGTATTCTGCAGAACAGTTTTTGTATGAAAGGGCTTTCATCAGTAGATACTGTAGTTGTTTTCTGTTACTCACTGCATTTCGAGTAGTGACATAAAAGTTGTGGCTGGATGCTATTAGACATGTACTGAGCTATTACAAAGCTTGCATCAAGGCCAGAGACTAGAGATGAAATAAGAATCTTAATTAAAAATGTTAGTAGCATATAGAAAAGGTAAAATGTCTCGACAGAGTCTGGAATTACACAGACAGAAATAATTGGCTTCCTTGTGTGAAAACTTCAGGGGAAAAAAGGCAGCAACATCAGCAATCCTAAATAATTAAAAGAAGTTTCAAGGGATAATTACATTTCTGTGCTTTGATAAACAGTCAAGTGACAGTTATCTGAATGAAAGGTGGGGCTGAGTTGTTCAAGCTAAAGGAAAAACCGGGTACTAAAAACATTGGGGTCCATAAATGAGAAACTTCAGAGAAGAAATAGGAACCACCAGCCCAGAGTGTTTCTGTTTCTAAGCCTTAGAGTAGTGCTCCCAGCTGGAGGAGTAAATATGTTGTAGTGGGACATGAAGGCAGAGCTAGGTTCATCCTGCAGTGAAGATCCAAACTCCAATCAAGTACTGTTGAACTGGGAACACCAGGTAGCTCATGGCTTCTCAGTTATGTCCTTGCCTTCCTCACAGCTCAGCTGTTACACCTATACAGCAAACCATTTAGAGTCTGAGCCCTTATTTTAAATACAGTATATTGTAGCAGAAGTTTAGGATGCATAACTCCCACAAAATGGGAGCTGACCCCACTGGGGTGTGGGGGGGCTAATGGGTCCTTTGTGGCATGGAATTCCCAATTACCACTTTGCTTCTTGCTTTACTATCCCATTTTTACTTCAGCTCTACTTTACCTCCAGAAAGAAAACATGTTTGTTTTCCCTCACCTACAGAACTGCAAAATGATTCTGGTGAAACAAAGAAAATAAAAAAGAAGTGATAAGCGTAGTCAGAGTTTTGGGATTGGTTAAAAATAAGACCAGTAAATAGCTGTCAATTGGAGTTCATCCTGAACTTCTGCTGCTGAAGAGGCAAAATGACCTCTTCTGGTTTCCTAGCGACTGTGATCCTGTCTACCTTGTTGGAGCCACCTGTGAGTTTGTGAACATCTGCTTCTAGCAAAGGTATTAAAGAGCAGTGCTCTCACTGTTCTCTATTTATGAACTATTTTTGCTAGCAGAACATATTTGAAGGGTATAATTTCTGTTTAGGGGTACTTAATAGGTAGGATTTGTATTGTCTTCATGTTCTTTAGAATTAACACCATGACACAAAATATACATCTTTATGTTATTTAACTCAGAATTAGATTGCAGGTGTCTCAATGTGATTTTGTTTGGAGAGCCTTTTATAAACTTACTGAGCTGTGTCTCAGAACCTTACTGTGAGTAGTGATTTCAAGATTAAATTTATTTGTGACTCATTTCCAGCCCTTTTGTTCTCGTGTCAATATTGTTCTTTTGTTTAAATAGCTTTTCGCAGTCTCTGAAGTTTGCTCTTTTTCACTCCCGCTCTTTATTTGGTTTATTTCAAAATCAAGTCAAGACTAACTCTCCCACTCTCCTTGATAGCATGACTTTGTTATTACTTGTTCCTCTGTCATCTCAGTAGCCTTTATTTATGTCTGTTGAAAAGTATTTTTTTCTGAGGTCTGCATGACAAGACTAGCTCCTCAGCAGAATCGTTCCTGACATGGATCCTTACTGATCTCTACTAATAAAGTAAATCTGTGCTTTCATCTTAAAGATTACCTGTTGCCATCTCCTATTAATTATTGAAATCATAGTGAATATTTAGCATTTCACAGGGCATGGTGTAGGCTATTACGATCAGCATTGTTTCCCTCACAAACCTTAGACTGAAACTGGGGCGATGGAGTAAATCCAGCCTGATAAACCTTCTGGCTCTTTTCAAAGTTGATGTACTAAAACAAATGTGAATTTTGCTTGAACAACAAAGTGCTCGGCAGGTGGCTGCAGACTCCTCTAGCATAAATGGATCTTGAATGTTTTAAGATGGGTAATAATGCAATCACTGTGAGTAAATGCAAAATAATTAAACCATCAAAACTTTCAGACAAAATTTTTAATTACGTTTGGCTACTGAACTTCCTAATACTGTTGTAAAGCAGTTATCTGGCCATATTTCTGTCAGAGATCAATATAAAGCTAGGAAAATATGTCTGTATTTCAGATAGAGTGAGGCTTATCAGTTGATTTGATATTTCCATTTCTCCAGGATTTTCCATTGCTTAATCTTAGCAAACAATGAAATAGATGACCTGAGCAAGGTCAGGCTGGACTCTGAGTAACCTGATCTATCTGTAGGTGTCCCTGTTTGTTCAAAGGAGTTGGTCTGATCAATCTTTAAGGTTCCAACTCCCAACGATTATATGACTCTTTGTACCACAGGATGTGGAGAGTCCTTTCTCTGAACTGCTGAAAGGATGCAGAGTCTGCCCAGTCTGTGGTACTGCCCTGGCTGGGCCGGTAATATTACTGTAGGAGATATTTTCTGAAGAAAAGGCCTCTTTTTGCTGTTGCTTGACCTAATGCTGGGCAAACCATCCATGTAAGGCCTGTGTCTCAGTACCCCTGTAGTGAGAACTGGATTAATACCTGCAGCTCCAGTCGAGGCGGTCAGATCTGTAATGACATTTTTCCTGTTATCTTGGTTTGAGTGACAAGGGGATATTTGTCTATCCAGGTGATTTGTGTTGTCGTTCTAAGCATGGAATCAAACATGTTTCATGTAGTATTGCTTCCCAGGTCCCTTGGTACTGCTAACTGGAAATTCGACAAGTGTCAGGAAACCCACATACACAGTTAGCTTCGTTAGGATAGGTTTAATTGTACAGTAATTAAGCTTTTTGCCAGATCCATATGCAAAACTGTAAAAATCAAAATGTCTGAAATAAGTATGCCCAGGTGCTGCCTGGGAGCTGCATGCCAAGGCTGGGGCTGCCCTGTGCCATACACAGCCGGTTCCAGCAGCCCCACTGCAGGGCACAGGGCAATGACAAAACAGATTTCAGCACGGGCACAGGGCAAAGAGGTGGCTCCAAGTGAGAGAGAAATAGCAGAAGTGCTTCAGGCTCGAGGAAGAGGAAGGGCAGGAGGGGACTGCAGGCACACAGAGGGGGTTGTGATTCCCCTACATTTATCTCAGCCCAAAGGTTTTTCCTCCTATTCCCTCTACCTGTCGTGGGGAGGAGAGGCAGTGAGATGGGCTCAGCTAGCTGGCCAGGATGTGAACCCATCACAGCATGTTATTTCTGCTTCTGGATATTCTCCTTCAGTTTTTGCCCTTCTGAGAGAGTGTACCGCAGTCCATGTATTTTTTTGGAGCTGGTAATGCTCAGCTATCTCTGCAGAAGCATTAGACACCAGACTAAGGTGGAAAGTATGCCAGCATGATGCATGATAAGGAATGAAAATGAGACAGTTCAGGACTGTTTACTTGTGAGAAATTGTTTTGGCTTCCTAGCTGTCACAGCACATATTTTTGGTGCAGGAAGTCCATTCAGAAAGCTGTGCATAATTCAGCCCAGTAAAAATGCAAAGAGGCAGACCAGGCACATACGTGTCTGATAGGGGTGGCAGCTTGTAAAAGAGATGAGAGATGGTAATCTGGAAGCTGTTCTTTGCCACAAAAGGCAAAGTGGCACAGAGTAAAGTTTTTCTGTTACTTTCAGGGAGAGAAAAAAATCAATGACGTTCAGGTCAAAACTTTTCAGGTGTCTTTCTGTTATTGTCATAAACTGTTTCTAAAACTACGTTTTGTGTGCGATTGCAGCTCTGAAGTACTATGTGGCATCATTCTTTCACTTCTAAACTATCCTGTATTGCACTGTTGATGGCAATTTGGTAATAATCCACATTACCTAATGTATGCAGAGATAACTGATGGCATTTACTACTGTCCCTTACCTGGAGCTTCAGTCTGTAGAGTTCTTCATTTACCATATAGCATGCCATAATAATCAGTGAGCCTTTATGCAAATTAAGTTGGATAGCTCTATGATATTAACTCACTGTATAGCCACTGCATGTCTAAATTTAAAGATGAAGGGACCAAAGCAGTGCAGAAATCCAGAGGTTTCATTTAACTGAGTAGCTGAGATAATGTCAAGGAAACAGGAGATGTAAGTGCATGTTCAAATATTTTCAGTGCTTAAGTGGAATCGCTCTGAGCATTTCTCTAGAAATTAAATCTGAGTGCATAGTATCTGGCAATTAATAGCAAATCAAACCTGTTTGTGTATGTGGTGATTAGACAGTCTTTAATTGTCATTACTTCATATTCTGATGGCAGGCTGAGTTTATTAAAGTTGGTAAGCTCCGAAATAAATACAAGTAAATATTTTGTTTTGTAAAATTTCACTTGTACGTAATAGCACCTAGGTGAAAAAAGTCATCTGGGATTCTTTGTATTTTGAAATGGGGATTAAAATGAGTCTGAGTCATGTTACTATTCATTAAGCAGTTCTCTCCTGCTCTGTCATAAATAATAAATGGTATGATCGGAAGACTCATCACCTGTTAGTGAAATTTGACTATCAGCAAGTAAGTCAACAGATACAAATAAAAAGCAAGCTAATATCATTAAAACTTTCTAAAGCTGTATCATAAACACCAGGATTGAATACTATCCTCTGCCTAAAGAAAGTTAGAGTGATTAAGATCTATCCCTGGAGTGGTTTCTTGATTTTCCTTTTCCCCATGCAAATTACCTGTTATTGACAAGAATATAGAATATTTAGTATTATGGACTTACATGTAAAATTGAGTGATTTTCAGATTTTCAGAGGTGCTCATTCTTTCCCTGTGATGTCAAAAATAGCTGTGTAGTTTTTTCTTTCAGTGCCTCTTAGTAGGTAGTCTTCCCTTCGACCCCTGTTGGCAGAGAATCTTCCTTGTGGAAGGTTGAGGCTTTATAAATAGATGCGCCTTGTTACCACCACCACCCCCCAGCAACCCAAGCCCAACACCACCTGCAATATCTACCCCATTTGAGCAGTTGAGTATCTTAGAACTTTTATGGGAGATAATGGGCCTACCTGGTCTGGGGAGCATGCTTTGTCAGGGGGTTGAACTAGGTGACCTCTGGAGGTCCCTTCCAACCCCTACAATTCTGTGATTCTGTGGTTTTTAGAAGATAGTATTCAAAGTAAAAATGCACCGTCCTTTCTTTTTCAGTGTTCTGTGTGCAGAGGTCTCTTACTGAAGACAAATCATGTTTGTTGCTTTATATATTTCCAGGACGTGTAGATTAAAATAATGTAGGTTCTGTTGGATGCCTGAAAACACCTACTACACTTGAAAATTTATATTTTACCCACTAATTGTTGGAAAATATGAGCCCTTGATTGGTATGCAATTAGAAGTGTAACATTCTGTTAAACATATCACACAGCATATGGCATGTTAGTAGCAAATCCTCTAATTTAAAATGAAAAATGTATATAGTTCTGCATATTACAAATTTTTGCTGGGGATAAAAGTTTGCTATTTGACTAAATATCATGGGGAAAATGCATTCTTAGTTATTTTCGTGATCTGGATTCAGTTTGTTGTATAAAATTTATGTTTTCTAACAATTCACAAAAGAGGAAAATCTGGAATGTATTTAAATCTGAACTTAGTTACAACTAACCTATTCTGTGCCTTTTATTAAAAAATAAATATATTCTGAATTGCCTTACTGTATGTACTTTAGTGCAAACAGGTTAGAAATGCTTAAGCAAAAACATATTTGCACAATCAGAGAAATAAAAAGTCAAAGGACAAGGGATAAAATTCATTGGAATCGATGGGCCATTCAGTGGTGCTCTGTTGTATCAATTGAAGTCCTAGAATATGTCTACAGATAGGTGATTACAGAATCACAAATAAATCTCACTGGACTGAAGGCCTGTTAAGTACAGTGTTTTTTCAGTATTTTTTATCTTTTTTTTGGTGGTGTTTTCTGAGGCGTTTTGGAGTCACATTTTTACAGATATGTGAAAGCCCTGCAAGAATTAACCTATTGATATTGGCTAAAGCATTCCTTGTGTGGCTCCAGGGCTGATGAGCACTTATCAGATGTACTTGTCCATTTATAAGGCTGATAGCAAACAACACTAAACACAGCCATGGTTCACTGAAAGATAGCTTGGTAGCCCAGGTTAATTGGAATCAAGTAAAGAGCATCCACATTTACTTCCATAGTGATAGTGCAGGATGACTGTGTTTTCAGGTTTATTGATCTTGTAGGGGATTACATTTCATTGACTGACTGCTTATACAAACTGATTTTTAGAACAAATCTTTGGAATTGAAAAGATTTTTGGATTCTTCAAAAATTGTAGAATGGCATAAGTTGTAAGGGGACCTTAAAATCACCTAGTTTCAACCCCCTTCTGTGGGTCATCCACTAGATCAGGTTGCCATCAGGGCCCCATCCAACCTGGCCTTGTACACCTCCAGAGATGGAGTATCCACTAACTTAATGGGCAGCCTGTTCCAGTGCCTCATCACCCACGGAGCAAAAACTTTCTTCCCAACATCTAACCTAAATCTCCCCTTTTTTAGATGAAAAGCATTCTCTCTTGTTTTCACTGCTGGGGAGCTGGACTGGATGACCTTTAACAGTCCCTTACAACTCAAATGATTCTGAGATTCTTTGATTCTGTCACTGTCTACCCAAGTTAAAAGTTGTTTTCCCTCCTGTTTATAAGCCTTCTTGAAAGGCTGCAGTGAGGTCTTCCTGGAGCCTTCCCTTCTCCAAGCTGAAGAAGCCCATCTCCCTCAGTGTTTCTCCATAGGAGAGATGTTCCAGCCCTCTAATCATCTTTGTGGTCTTCCTTGGACATGCTCCAGCAGCTCCTTATCTGTGGCCCCAGGCTTGGATGCAGTACTCCAGGGGGGGACTCATAAAGGTAGAACAGAGGGGACAATCACCTTTCCACTGCTGCCACCTCTCTGTTGATGCAGCCCGCAGTACTGTTGGCCTTCTAGCCTGCAAGTGCATGCTATTGGCTCATGTCCTGCTTTTCATCCACCAGAATCTCCAAGTCTTTCTCCACAGGGATGCTCTCAGTGAATTCTTTTCCCTGTCCGTGCATGTATCTGGGATTACCCCAACCCAAGTGCAGCACTTTGCACTTGGCCTAGTTGAACCTTATTGGGTTCACATGAGCCCACTTTTCAAGCTGGTCCACGTTCCTCTGGATGTTATCCCTTCCTTCAATTGCATCAACTCCGCTTCTTGTTGTCTGCAGTCTTCCTGATGATGTACTCCATCCCACTGTATGTCACTGATAAAGATGTTAAAAAGCATGTGATCTGCCATTGGTGAAGCTGGACTGGCTGTCACAGATGTGTGCCGTAACATCTCTGCCAGGAGGATCCATTTCATGGTCTTCCCAGGCAGAGATGTGTGGCTTATTGACCTGTGTTTCCCTGGGTCTTCCTTTCTCTCTTTCTTAAATATGGGAATTATATTTCCCTTTTTCCCAGTCATCAGCGACTTCACCTGACAGCCGTGACTTTTTGAATGTGATGGAGAGTGGCTCAGCAGCCTCATTAGCCCGTTCCTTCCTGAGTGGGAACATGGGGACATGGGAGATGTGGGCCTACTGCGAGGACTGAGGCATTGAAACCTCAGCCTCCTCCATGCCTGTTGTAGCCAGCTCTCCCTTTTCATTTATCAGGTGGTGCAATCTCCTTGCCCTTTTTCTTCTGACCAGTGTACTTGTAGAACCCTTTCTTGTTGTTTTTCACATCTCTCTCTCCAAGTTCAGTTCCATCCATGCCTTTACTCTCCTGATCCCATCTCTGCTCATTGGAATGGCATCCCTCTATTCTTCCCAGGCCACACCTGTACATTTCCTTCTTTTCTCAGTTTGACCAACAGGTTCTTGCTCAGCCACATTGGTTTCCTGTGTCACTGTTTTTGTTAACAGGATATTTGATAAGCGTGGTATGTTCAAGAAGTGCAAGCAGTAAATTGTTTAATGCCCCAAGGTATGTTTACCTTCTTCCTCAGAATATCTGTCTTGCTAGTCAGTCTTCCTCTGTTAACACTGGGATAACTCATCATTTAACAAATGTGCTGTATTTCTACTTTAACTTACGTTCTTTCCCATGGCACAACGTTTTTGAGATATCAGTTTGATGACACTGCCCCTCAGAGTAACTTCTACATGCTGCCTTTATTGTTTATCCCAGTGCTGTAAGTAGGATTCACATTCTGCTTGCCTTGTCCCTTCGCCACTCTCCTACTTCAGCCCCTGAGAGTGACTTAGCACAGCGTAGCTGAATGCTGCTGAGCTTTGTGAGAATTTGTGTCCCCATCTTAAACTGGGCAGGAAAGAAAATCATTCTGCTCCAGCAGATAAACCGGTCATTTGTTATGCTCAAATACTGACAGTGGTTTTGTTACGACTTTGTACTTCATTTTGACATTGTGTTATACAGTCAATTTGGCATTGAACTGGGGAAAATGAGAATGCTGGGAAGCAGATTCCTCAAAATATTAGTTTTATATCACAGACAGGTCTCCAAAATGTTGCACGGGGAAGAGAAAGCTCTTTTTCTTTTGGCTTTGCTGACCAAATGACACAATTACTATGGAAATCTTAAATCTAGTATGTTTAAAATCAGTTTGTGCTACAAAGCCTGAGGTTCGGTATCAGTCGTTCCTGTTGTGTGTTGTAGTCACTAATCCTTCTAATGAAGTGCTTTTAGCATTGGAGAGGTTCTATTTATAGTAAAACCATTAGAGCATAAAGCTCCTCATTGCTATTCTGCAGCATGTAGCTGTAATGTTTGTCAGTGGAGGAAAGATATTTTTAGCTGCAGCGTTCAAAACCGAGGCTGAAAGGTCAAGAATCCTCGCGGGGATATGTTCTGCTACATCAGTGCTATCACACAGCTGCTGTTTACTCTCTTATCGTTCTTCAGTAATAAGAAGATTTCTTCATTGTGGCACGAAAGGTATAAAGCATCAAAAGCGTTTTGTGCATGAAGTGAATACTCAGGACAGGACGATGTATCCAATCACATTAAATGTTCTGCTTCTCCTTAAGTGAATGATTTTATTTTCCCATAGACTATCTCAATACCTATTCATCAAGAGATTCATTCTGTGAAAGTTTTTTTTTTTTTTTTTTTTATGAAAGGGGATAAGACCAAGTGAAAGCAAAAGGCAATCTGCTGAAATAGCAAAGAGTTTTAAGTACATGTTACTCGGCCTGACATCTACAGCATTCATTTTCATAGCAACGTGCTACATGAGCACGAGACGTAATATCAAGGTGTAATTTGCCGAAGAAAAGGAGTCTGGAGATTCCTATTGATAATTTAAGGAACAGAATTGTGGGTGGGGATGATTTTATCTGCTACAGGACAGCTCATGGCTCACCGGGTAGGTACTCAGCAGACACAAAAAGATTATGTGGTCCTATTGAAAGAGGGTGTGAAAGATGATCTGTGAAAGGGAGATGGGAGAAGAAAGGAGGGGGGAGATGGGATAATTACAGGAATATAAGGCTGCATATATTAGCTGAGTGTACAATGTGGAAGGTTCAGAGGGTTTTCTAATATCTTCATATAAAAATCGGGGAAAAGATTAATTGCCACATTGAGAAAATTAGGGCTGGATGATCAAAGGAAAGGCAGAGAAGAAATGGCCTGTTGACAGATGGCTTATAAAAATGGAAAGATTTTTCAGATGATATGAGTGGAGGTTTTTTTTTTTGCTGCTTGAGACACAGGCAGTGTCATATTTTAATGATAATAAGCTGTTAAGTAACCCTTTTTATTCAGAAAACATTATGTATAAGAAACGTATGAGTAAAATAATACAATAGGTACACTTTCTTCTCAGGTATAATAGAATTAATTGTGCTTTTCCTCTAGGAATTTCTTCTAGGCCTTGCTGCTGGAGGTTATCTTGTGACACGTAGAGTTCATTTTATCACACCTTTTAAAACAGGTTCTTTCATATCAGGAAATTGGTTTAATTCCACTCTTTCTGTGTGCCCCAGGGAGTTTTTGATACCATTCTTCTGTGCTTTCTGTATGGATTGAGTTGAGTTAGTCCATGTGGTTATAGCTATTTCAGCACAGACTGAGCACATGTTAATAGGCAGCTCCTGTTCCCAGGATCTCATAACATAAATAAACCAATAATTGAAGGATTGTCAAAAAGAACAGGAGAAACTGAAAACGTCTCAATTCTACAGTTGTTTTTCTTTTTTTTTTCCCTCTTGTAATTGAATGAGATTAAGATAAATGGGCATTGGCTGAAGGGAGTGACAGATGAAGGAAGCGTATGGCTTTATGATAAGACTTGTGCAGCATTAATGACTCATTCCTGTCCAAACACAGTTCCTTGGACCTGTTATCTCCTCCTGTCTCACTCTTATGTGAAAGAAGCTCATATATATGTTTCTGCCTCTGTCACCCACTTCATGTTAAGGTGGCTCCATTCTACTCACTAAAAGGGGATAAAACAAAGCCATGGAGAAAAAGGAACTTGCTTTGGGTGTATATATATATTTTAACGACCAAATTAGCAGGCTGAATCAGTATGCCTTCTTACATGGCTGGTGAGGACCCAGAAGGCCAAGTAGTCAAAACGAGGGCATTACCTGGTGCTTAATGCTCACCTGGGAGGAGGTTGGGTATAGGAATACGAGACAGGCAGTTATGGGTATGGTTGCATGAGAGGTGCACCAGAAAGAGCCATCTGTGCACTGAGCCCCCTGGATTCCCCATACTGGAGGGATTCCATACTGCTGGATCTCTGTCTGAGGCATGATTATCTGAGCACAGAATTTCTGCTTTATCTTGCAGCTCTCAGAGGAAAAATAGCACTGTAAAGAGAAATATTTAGAATAGAATGTATTTGGGATGGATGAATTTATCCTTAGTACTTGACTTTGTTATATATGTGTATATATATGTATATACACTTTCTTAATAAAAGAGGAACTTTACACGCATCAGTGACAGATATAAGATACTGTGAGAACTGGAAATTTATGGCATTTTGATGGTAGCACAGAGAAAAGAATTCAGGATGTTCTTTGTTTCTATAACGCAGAAGGAATTAGCAGAAAAATCAGATAAAATCACAACCTGTGATTGTAAGCACAAATTAAGAATTCAATTGTTTATATCTGTTATTGCCTACGGAAATAGCTATGGTGTACGTGGAAAAAAAAAAGACAAGATCACAGTCTGATAAGAGTGATGTTTAAATTGATTCTTCATATTTTGTATGCAAATGCATTTGATGTTAACTATAAAGTTATTGTAGAAATCCTGATGTATATTGTAGTTTTCTTCAACTTCCCCGCTTAATTTTGTGCTCCTGTGAAATTCTTGTGTAGCTTTGCTGTTTGTGCTATGTTCTGTCCTGCCTTTTGAGACTGTTTAATTCTTATTCGAGCTCAGATCAGCTGCAGTTCCTTTAATGGTGGTGTCTTTGTTGCAATTTTGTCTTTTTTCTTTCTTTCTTCTTCTTTTTTTTTTTTTTGGAGTTGTTTTTTTTTACAGTTAGCTGTTTACTTACTGCCTAACTTGCTTTGTTAGGTAAGCATTCATGGGAGATGGGAGTGCGCCTTTGCTTTTATCTGATGGAGAGTTTTGTTAGGAAAAGCAAAGTCAGCGTTTTGGATACCTAATGGGCTACTTCTGTCACAGAGTTTTATAAAGTTTCTGTTTCATGTAGAAGGTATATACGATGGTTGATGGTTGAACTAGATGATTCTTAGTGGTCTTTTCCAGCCTTAATGATTCTCTGATATATATATATACACCCAGTGAAGTCAAGAGCTAAGCTGAAAATCAGTTGTGCGTTGGCATGAAGTTGCAGACCTCTACATTCTACTGTACTGACTTTCAGCTTGGCTGTAAATTGGTAAAATTCAGAGCTAATCAGTTCCTAAAACTCTTTATTTCCACTAAATTCCTCACTAAATCACTTCAGTGAGCAGAGATGGTTTAAAAATAATTGCAAAGTGGACATGCAGACCTTTACTGTCATCCCATCAGTGAGCGTGCAGTAATTGACAGTTGCCATTTACTAGTTTCATATTTTCACTTTGAATATATAGTTTTTTTGAGAGAGTGGAAATGTCAAAGCCATGTCTGTAGGGAAGACAAAAATACCTGCCTGCAATTACTGTTCATTGAAAATGTGCATTGTGAGAGAGATTTTACCTGCTCTCCTTCCTGTGATATCTGAGTTGTGTACCCTTTCCTTAATTTGTTTCCTAAACAAGGGGAATTGTGCCTTCATACTCTCCTGTGTTTTGAGATCTATTGCGTGATTGCCTCTAATTTGAAACCTGGCAAATTTTATAAAATATGGAAATGTGACAGGTATATGAGTTCTGACCTCATTCACCTCTGCTGCCTTTGGTAGAGATGCTCAACTGATGGCCTTGCAAATCCTTTCATTGCTCTGTCGTCACAAAATATATTCACCTCTTGGTTACTGTATAAAAGGATAACAATTCCTAAAGTTTCAGTTTAGGAATCTCAGTTTAAATCTCCTTTCCACAACTGAAATATCAAGGGTAGTTATTAGAGAAAGACTGAGTTGCTCTGAGAGATGCGTGGAGACTTCTGCAGAGCTGCGTGGACATCAGAGCATCTCATCATTTTAACTGCAGCTTTTTCAGCTGCTGCAGAGCAGTATCTGGAGAGTTCAGGTTATCTACTGGAGCTAATCCGTGCCTTCAGTTTATTGCACACACAGAGCCCATGCTGCAGTTCCAGTTCAATTTAGCTGAAGTACTAGGTCTCCGCATTTCACCTGAAGCAGTAGCTGTTCCATGGTAGGTACCAATTGTGCAAAGAAAGCTTGAGGCAGTGGGGAGCATTTTAACTGCCCCGTCCTTTGAATTTCCTCAATACAAGAGTCTTGTTGTCAATGCTAAGGCTGTCTCTGTAACAGAAAGTTTAGGATGGCACTGAGTCAATCCCTTATGGTAAGTGGTTGCATGTGATGTGACTGGTAAGTAATGACTTGTTTTGCTACTGACTTGTTCTGTTGACTGTTAAAATCCTCATGAGTCTTTCGAAGAGTCCTAAGATAGAATTTTGTTGTGTTTTCCTGCTCACAGTTAGATTTCTTGCAAGATTTGTTATCGTTGTCTTAATGCATCTCTTTCTGAAAAAGGTGAAATATTTCTAGAAATGCGTCTTCTTGTTGTCGATGTGTGCCCATTTAAGAGGGCTGCTCTGGAAGTAATGACTGCTGTTTTATCATGTTGGCTCACAACATCAGAGGCAGATGTTGGTGGTACAGCATTTGAGGTTGAACCTTCCTGCAGATGTTCTGTTTCATTTATTGCTATGTGATGGATGGTGGTAGAAGGACAGTCTGTCAAAATGGTGTCTGGCATGGAACCAAAGAGACTGAATTCCTCCATGTGAAAAAATTGCAGCCATTCACATTCATCAACACTTGCTTAAAGACGAAGGAGTGGATGTGAGCACGGTGAGGTGGTGGGTGGTGTGTCTCAGCAGTGGCAACAATGAATGTGGATCACCACTGATGCAGATCTTTTTGAGTGTGGCATGCAGACTCTTGAAGCTGAGAAGTTGCTCTATCAAATGGTGTCCTTTGTATCTTGAAGTAAGTAGGAGGCATTACTTTCAAAATGAACGATGTATAACTTGTTCCCTATGTGTATATACATACTTATTCCATATGAAGGTAAGTTACCATATAGAAACATATATTTGCTTTCTTAATTCATAGGATTTTTCTGTGATACATTCAACATAAACACAGATAAGTAAGCCAAGACTTCGTCAGGAAAGAACACGTTTCTGCTAAATTGCATTATCTCAGGCCAAAAAATTCTTTCCAAAACATCAATCAACTCCTCTGAAGGGAGTACCTGAACCAGTGCATGTGACTTCAGAAATCATCAGTCTGTTCCTCAGGAGCCAAACCTGAAGGTAAAAGGATAATTTTTTCCATTTTACCCAATAACCTCTGGTCTGGGAACTGTGAAATATGTAATTGGAACTAGATTTTATAACATGGAAAGCAAATATTGTGGGAGAGCCAAGGCCTATGAAGATGTCTAATTTGGACATTGTGCATCGCTTCTAAGAACAGAATGAAATAAGAGCTAGAAACATGACTACGTAAGTAGATAGCTGCTTTGATAACTCAAGTTTCTAACTAGTTCCCAGTACAAAATTCTTGTGCGGAGCAGTGAGAGATCTTTTTTCAAACTGTGCAGATCCGAAGAAGCATATTATCAGCCTTTGAAACTGCATCACTGACCAAAGCTCCAGCAGAACTTTAATAAATTAAAAGAGCAGGTCCGTTGAACTGAAGAGGCAAATCCTACCTTCACTGCTTTATCTAACTCTTTCCATGACCTCCTCCTCCCACGTCAGCCTTCCAGCTCAGCTTGTGCCGATGCACTCCCTGGCATCTCCTTCATTTTTGTTGGCTCACATTGTCCTCCTGAGCTGACAGAGCTTGAGTCTTGCTGATCCCCTTCTGTCTGAGAGTTCATGGGATGACGTAGAAGATCTCATTCCTTCTGACAATAGATCAGAAATACTGAAAAAAATCAAATGACTGTTTTCTCTGAGGGGAGAATGAACTTCTGACTTTTCTGGCCAGCGTTATGTTTATAAGGCTGGAGGCTGACTTGGGAAGCTGATTTTATATATACACATGTGTATATATTTTTATTATATACATATGTATATTTTTTAAAGAGGATTCAATATCCAAGGATACTATATCTCTAGGTAAGAAGTTTGTTGTAACTTGTAAATCGTTCAGTGGTGCTGGCACAAGAAGACAGTTGATTTCACTATGTTGTTTACCTGATGTGAATTTATGATGCTGTTTTTCTGAGAAAACTAAAATGTTTCTAATCTTCAGTGAATGAATTGTATCCCTGTGAGGAGCATAATGTGCATATTACATATAGACAGGCTGAGAAAAGATCATTGTTTTGCCTCAGGCTCCAGGATAAGACAGTAACACAATGTGAAGCTAAGTGTTGCAGTCTCTTGGTTTAACCAGTGTATGACTCATTTGTGATACCGAGTTAAACTCACTGAGAATGGATGAGAGTGAATACAGCATAGAAAATGAGTGGTCAGAATGATCTCCCCTGTTCAGGGCTTAATAACTTGTGACTTCCACACCAGTTTGGAAATTAAGCTAAAAATAAGAGACTGTTTTGCTTCTGGTGATATCACTGATTAACAGACAAAGCAAATGTTTTTCTATACTGAATTACTTCCAGTATCTTTATTTACACTTCAGTGAGTCACAACAATTTGTGATTTGGCTGTTTCACAAACCTTGCTTTGTTATTCCCTTTAGCTGCCACTGGCTTGGCTATGAGGTGGCATGAGGCTTATGTTCTTCTGAACATGAAGACCTCTATACATCCTCCACAGCATCACAGCTTATGCCCAAAGACCTTCCTTGCCCTGGAACCCCTGTAGGGAGAGGTTTTATTTGTAAATGGAGGTATGACATCCACAAATCTGCACTCAGTTTGTTCCAAGATCATTATCAAGGTTTGAAGATACTCCGGGTGGGACTTCAAATCTGCAGTGTCATCGATTTCCTTCAGCTCAGGGCTTTCTTTCTCAGCTTGATATTTTAAAATGCTCTCTTTAAGAATTGACTGCTCATTTGTAGCCAGAATTTGCCAGTGGTCTGATGGCGTTTCATTTTTCTCCAGAGCTGAATAACTGAACACGAGAAAGCAGAGTAGTCACCAGTAAAATAAACGACTTAATAATCACAAATCTAAACGAGAAGACAATATTACGTACTTGTCAAGAGTGATTTCTCTTAAAATCTACTATTAGAATTGAGCTGAAGTAAAAGATGTTTCTGCTTTGTCCCGGGCATATGGAAATAGAGAACTGAAATCAAATTGGATATTCACATCATGGTCTGGGAAGGTGTGGGGGTTGTTGTAGTTGTTATCTGTGTATGAAGTTTGTTTTGAATGGCAGGTGGAATGATTAGTAGTTGTACTGTTTCTCACTTCTTCTATTCACAGTGTAGAGATGACATTCAGATCTTCAGTTGGCATTCTTTGCTGCATTTTTGGGGATAAATATTTACAGGGAAAAAAAAATGAAAATAGCCATACATTAAATTTTAATAGACGTTTTAAAATTTTGAAATCACTTCTTGTATCATAGAATCATAGAATGGCTTGGGTTGGAAGGGACCCCAAGGTATCATCAGGTTCCAACCTCCCTGCCACATGCAGGGCCACCAACTGTACCCCACTTGTAGTAACGTTTCATTTTTGAAGTGCATTGCAAAAATGCAGGAGTACCAGAAACTCGCAGTTTCAGAATACAATGTTTGGATTGAAGGTGGAGGCAATAATGTAGAGTAGAGTTAGAAGGAGGAATTAAATACGTTTATGACAAAAGCTTAAATTACCAGATCTCAGTTGAGTTGATTTTTGTCTCCAACTTTATTGTAAATTCATTGTGATACCTTGGATAAGTTGATTTTGTTTACTTGAGGTGAAAAGGACATTGTGATGGGTTGATGGTTGGACTGCATGTGGATGGTTTGACTTAATTGGTCTTTTCTATGATTCTGTTCTATCATTCAGTGAGTGAGCTAGGAAAGGTTCAAAGCAGCTGAAAAATGTGAAAGACAACAATATAAATTCAGTATAATTCACCTGGCCTTGGTGCCATTGCCTGGTCCTGTCCCCACTCACAGCAGGACCAGTCTTAATATTAAATGGTTGTTGGAGTCAAGCCAGGTGAATCCTATAAGCATCCTTTTGCAGCTTCCCAACATGCAGACTGTGAATTAGTGGCAGATTTGCTTTGTGTTTCCACCCCAACTCTCCTGCCTAACTTGCTTATAAGTAGCTACAAAGGCTTCTTATACACACTGCAATTTTTCTTCAGTAATTATCTTAATTTGATTTAGAATTTAAGGTGAAATGAAGGACACAGGGATATGATGAGGCAATGAAAAGCAAGTTGTGAAGGTTCAGTAGCTTTGCTAGGAGCAAAGTCCCAGATCTTTTGCCTCAGTTAAGATGTCAGCAATGTGAGAGCACAGAGCATGTTATTGATATATAACTATTTTCTCTTCCTGTCATCTTTTCTTTTAAAAGAAAATGTGTTTAAAATTATGACCACTGATACAGCTTCTCAGCATTTCTGTTCATTTAGTTATATTATACAATATGGTCTATGTTTGAAATGTTTTAACGCTATATTTTTTTCTATAAAAACAAAAGAAGATAGAGACCACATCAGCATGTATATCCATTTGGTGCTCATCCCACTGATTAGTATGATAGTGAAAATAAACCAGCTTTACTTGTGCAAGCTGGGAAGGGTTGCAGTATCTACCAGTTACCTGGTTATATTTTTCTGCCTGTCCCTGAACTTTCCCATGGGCACTGTTACAAGTAGAGTTTATTACTATGTAAAAATAACTCCCCAGTGTAATTGAAGAAGGATGCCTGCAGTGCCCTCCCAGCTCTTCTCTTTCTCTGAAGTTGTCTCACATTGCTGCATTCAGCATAGGGACCTTCAGTGGGCACAGTTCTGCAGAAGACTGATGCTGTTTGCCTCTCTCTGCACATGTGGCTTCTGAATACTCAGATTTGAAGTATGTTTTGGATTCTTCTTTTTTTATTTTTGTCTCATTGCATCGTGATGCTGTAGCTGTTTCTTGTGTGGAAATGCTTAAAAACACAGCAGTCAGCATTAGAAAACAGAAAGCTGCTCCTCTTCAGCTCTTGTGTTCTGCCAAGAATCTGATCCTGTTGGGGTTAAAATGTCTAATCACAGAATGTCTTGAATTGGAAGGAGCCCATAAGGATCATCAAGTCCAGCTTAGTTCTTGGTATCATTGTTAAATAAAGTTCATCTGCTGTTAAGCAGTGCTGAGGTTTGGTAGTGCACTAACTCCTAGCATTCCTTAGTTGTATCTGAACTGGCAAAACGTGACAGTTTTTTTCTGAATTTTAATTCATATTTTTCCTGGACACCCTGAGAATGTTTCCTATGTCCATCTCAGGGATTTTAATGGCTTTTCCCAAACATCTCTCTTAGAAAGTTATTTTCTGGAAGTTTTTTGACAACCTAACTTCATTATGCTAGTAGTATTCAGTGGTTTTTTTCCACAAAACAACACCAGACCATCATATAACTATATTTCTTGATAACTTTAGTGGTATAGAAAGCCCCCACATTTTCTTTGAGAAGATGGCTGCATTGTATAGATGATTATATTACATTATATTTTTAGGACATCAGTCTGGAAAGAGACTGCCTGAAGAAAACTGATTTCAGCTACAGTTCTGTACTAAAATAAAATCGGTAATAATTTCACAGCTTAATAATAGAACATATGATATAACATCCTACCAACTGAAGATTTTAGATATCATTTCAAGAGATAACAGACATGGATTTTAACAGCCCTAGGCCTTGTCAAAACAGGTGACTGAAAAAATCTTTATTTTCTGTCGAAGACATAGTTCATTTGCTTCAAAACTGGCAGTATTTGGACCACTGACCCACACATGCTTCTGACCACTCAAGTCATATTCAGTCAATAATTCTTATTCTGAACCAACATACACTCAGCCATTTGTCTGTTGTCTAGAGTTGAATCATCTGAAGAGATCTTACGGCTTCCAAAAGACATACATTCCTGCTTACTTTTCTTCAGAAAACAATTTTGGAATCACTTGTGCCCATCTTGTCCAGAAACATTCTTCTTCTGTGTCTGTAAGTTGAAAATATAGCATAAGACTGATGGATATTTGATCTCCTTGCAAATCTGTCTAGGATTTTACTACATAATGTATTCTGGGTGAGCAATTTACTGGTGCTAGGATTGTCTGTAATTTTCACATGGTAGTACAGGTTTCTATTTCTGCAAGCAAAGTCAATGTGAGCATAGGAAATGGAGTTAAACTGGGTATTTGCAAGATTTTGTAGTCTTTTCTTCTTTATACAAACCACCTTGATATTTATTAGAAGAGGTTCATATTTTTAGTCTCAGCTTTCACATTTTTCTGTAAGATGTGTTTGTTGCTGTTCCTGTTTCTAGGCACAGTTTTATGTCTTTATGTATATATAATGTTCCTAGTGCACGTGTGTCCTGAGGCCGTGTGCAGGTTACTGTGGTTTACATGATGAGTGTGTGAGCAAAAATACAAAATCGGGAGGAGAAAAGAAAGGTCTGTGGACAAGATGACGGAATTCGGTATACAGAAATTTACTGATTTGATCTTTGAAGGCAGAAGTGATATTTTCACTCTGGATCCCCTCGCTGCATTTTCCACAAATAGATTTTATTCATATCGCTCTAGGAGACGTGGTGGCTGCAATTTATGGAAACCTCATCGTGTTCATGAAAAAGCACAGTGCTGCAGCTTTAACTGAAGCACACCGGGACATAAATGTTGCAATGCTATGAGCAATATGAAAGTATACTGATTTTTTTTTTTTTTTTCCTTTCTGGCAGATGATAACATTTTATTTCTTGAAGTTGATTCCAACAGAGTTCAAAAAGGAAATAAATGGTCTCACTAAGTTGGTGAAAGAATTCTGTGCTGGCTAGCAAACAAGGTTTGCAAAGTAGCCTGAAAGCCTCAGTGGCAAGGTGTGGTTTCTGTGCACCGTGTGCTTCTGGTGTTTCTGCTCTGACTTGAATACAGTGTCAGATTGTCCTCTATTCTTGATTTACTGACCAAGAACTCGAGAAACCCATGCTGGAGCTGTGCTCTGGATAGCTGCAAACCCTAGAGCTTTCTGACGTTAGTGGTGGTATAAAAATGATCAATAGAGAAGAACCTTGCTGTGCAGTGATGCTATTTTTCCTGAAGATGAAAGCTGTTAGTCACAACAAATGATATTCTTTCCTTTTACCAAGAAGTGCGTGCATACTGAGTAGAAATACTACCACGGTGAAACTGGTGCTTTTATTGTCCCTGCAGTGTCCTTGGCAAAGTGCTTGATGGATTAGCAAGAGAGTGCTTCTGTTATATGGTTTAGGGGCCTCATTCTTCATAATAAGAACTGATTATAGTGCATTGTTATTTACCATTCCCTGCGTTCAAAGTTGAAGTTTTAATGTAACCATATTAAAGCAATATATTAAGAAAGAAAGGAAAAAGAGAGACTGATTCACGGTCATTTAGACTTACTAATTTTGAGCTGTCTGGGTGAGACCACAGTTGTATGAGCTTGGGAGATTAGGGGCTATGCTCAGTTTTGTCTTCAATCTCTTAGCTCAGATCTTGTGAATTTAGGTGTAAATGCCCCTGTGGGAAGAGGGTGTATAAGTCAAGGTGGAAAATTGAGAGAGCAGTCTAATAATGGCTATACCCTAAATGGGGTACAGTCTTTAACTATTTCCCTCACTCCTGTGACCCAGCTCACTCTTCTGTTCCTTTCCAAGATGAAAGCATGTACTTACTGCAAAGAAGAAAGCACAATTCTGCTGCACGTTGGCTTTTCTCTAAACAGAACAATCAGAAGTATCAGGAAGATGGTAAAAAGCCCTAAAGAGATATTGAAATGAACAAAAACTTCAAAGGAAGGAACTTTTTTAATAATTACAACTCGTGAATATTTTGGTTACTCTGCAATAAGCAAATCCTTTAGGGATGAATATGTACTCTAACTGACTGTTTTGCAAATGCATAAAATTCACAGCGTGTTTGATTAGAACTCCTGTATTGCTTACTTAAGCTTTAGAATTGAATTCTACAAGCATTTCATGAGGAGCAGTTCGTAAATCCTATAAGGCATACTTACAATCCGTCAAAGTCTGATGTAAGCACTGTTAAGAATTAAAAAAAAAAAAGTGTTCGGAGCTCAGCAGGAAGTTTGAAACACAGCAGGAGAAGATTGCTTTATCACTCAAGACTTTGGACAATGCCAAGACTTGATATTTTTGCTTAAAATTCCCTTGTAAATTTGGTTAATATATATATTTTATGTATATATATATTTTTTTTTCCTGAAAAACTTTGTGCTCACCGTAAAATGTTTTCCTTTCCTAGTTGTGAATCTGTGGGTGAAAAAAACTGTTATTATCCTCTCATTACAAACATGAAGTCAGTAAATTAGCTTATAAATTCTTCCACTGAAAACATGAATTGCATAATAACTAGAGTTTTAATCAAAGCTTAAATAAAATGAGTTTATCTAAATAGCACAGGTGTTGCAAATGCTTCTTCTAAAATGTTTTTTAGTAAGCTTCTGTTTCTAGAATGATCATGTGTGTCACCTGAAGTACCGTTCTTGCCTCCTTCTTAGTTGATTTCTGTTGAATTCCCCAGTGAGTTTCCAACTCGGAAATAGAGAGGGGCCGTAATGACATTGTTGCTGTGGGTTTAGTTGCTTAAATTTTCTCGAAGCCCTTGAGCAAAGTGAAACAGCACCAAAGTTGTTGGCATTCATCAGCACACAGTGAACAAACAGGATCGCTCTTCATGTCAGAATGAATTTTAATGTTTCGTTACAATTCATAATTAAGTATCTTTCCTCTTTTCTCTCTCCCCAACCTGTTTACTTGGACATCTGTTATACTGACATTTATGCTGACCTGTGTTCTTTGAAATTATTTTCCAAGTCGTTAATCCCATTTTCTAGAGTACCCCGAGGTGAGAGTTTTTGTGGTTGCCTTCAATGACAAAGGCTGTTAGAAACCCCTTCAAATAGCCTTCATCTCAGAATTCAGTTCAGAGGGCTTCAAGGAGAAGAAATACTGAACAGAAAAAATAAGGAAAACTCATGAAAAACGATCTATAATGTTTCAGTGGAAGGGAAAGAAAAATCAATTGGATGTTTTCATACAGAACAGAAAAAAAGGGAAAGTTGTGTGAAAAACAATCTATAATGTTTCAGTGCAAGAAAAAGAAAAAATCGATTGAATGTGTTTGTGTGTTGTGGTATCTGGAACCAGTGGTGATGCATGAAAAAAATCACAAGTTCTGCTCTAAGAGGATAGCTGCTCTTGTAAATCGCAGCAAGAGTGAAGGATGATTTATGCAGTCATCAGATTCCTGACAAAGTTGCAAATAAAATAAAAATTGATCCGTTTGCATTTCAGACTAAATTAAAAAGGGTAAAAGAGATGGACTTGAACCAAATCAAACTTCTACAAGTTTTCAAAAATCTTTGCAGTTCATTTTGATCATTGAGCATACTAAATCTATACTTTGAATATAATACAGTCATCATATTTGATAAAATAATGTAGGAGAGAAACGAAGCAGTGAGTTTTTCGGTGCCCACATGGTGGTGTGGTTATGGCCTGCCAACTACCACAAAGTGGCACAGAAAATAAAGGAAAGGAATTCTTTCACTGCTAAAAATGAATCACGCCTCTCCCTGCATGCTCCTGAGTGCAGAATGTAGGGCGGCTGCTCCTGGTTTTCACTTTGGTGATTCAGAGCAAATTACATTTGGAAACTCCAAACTTTAACTTAATGTAATTAAATGCATGGTTCTCCCCTTGGGCCAAAGTGTGACGAACAGCAGAGCCATGTAGACTTGCAAATTCAGGAATGTTACAATGCATATTTGTAAGATATTTTCACAACAAGAGGATGATTTTAATTGCTTATTTCAAGTGAAACTTACGGACCTGCATTACCTGATAATCTTTGCCCAGTTATTTGATCCCAAGTACAATTGGGCAAAGAAATACACAAGATCTTCTAGTCTTACAAGGAGATTTTTAAACTATGCTCATCAACTCAAATGAAATCCTCCCATGAGAACAGTTGCCAATTTCAAATTATAGGGTTTATGTTTTATTTTAAGGTAAGCAGAGTGAAGGGTTCAACTCCAAACTTTGTTTTCAGTTTTACAGTGATGCACAGAAGCAGAAAGAAATTTGGAGCAGTTAAGGCATATATGCTTTTTTGACTGTAACCCTTCAAGGGGATATAGTTTAAAGCCTGCAGAATACCTTGCATAGTGCATTTTGTCTGGTCAGGAAATTAGTGATCACTTTGAGATGTGAGATCAGCCTATAGAGGGTAGGTGGGGAAATCTGGGAAGTAGGTAATCTGCAAAAAAAACACTGGTCTCATTGTAGCTGGAAAATGTTAAGTGTTCTTCCTCATAGTAACTGTGGTATTTGCCTACCAATACTGTGGAAAATCTGTTTTCATTTGTTGATACACTTCTCCCCTGATAGTCTCATTTCATCTGTGCATTACAGGTTCACAAGGTAAAATTGTTAGTAATAGAAGGATGTGGAATGTTATGAGGAATGTGGGCACATTTTGAAATGCTTTAAGTGGTACTAAGTATTGGAGTCACTCATTTTCTTTATGTTAATTGCAAGAGTCCAGTTGAACATAACTCATCTTTTTCCAGTTTCACAACACATCTGTGTATGTTCACAGTGTACACATCTGTGTATGTATCACAGTGATTATCAAGCATTTAATTCAAGGGACATAGTTTTCCGAATACTTTTCTTCTGGTAATAGCTGTCAGTATTTTGACAACTGTGCTCTTCAAGTGAAATACACATGGTTTTGTTCTTAGGAAATGTCCCCAAAAAATTTGACAGTGCCTGTTTTACAGAATCAAAATACATAGGGTTGGGTGTTAGAACAGAAACTAAAAATATCCCTTACGGTACATATGGAAAAGGGGAGGTTGAATAGATTATCAACCATCAGAAAAAATAATTGAAAAAAAAACAAACATACTTTTTTCTTCATGTATTCACTCAAAAGGCCAAGCTGCTCTAAGCACATGCTTTGAAGGAAGACATAGTGCAGTTTATAGTTAGGACAGTGTTTTGGTTATTCCAGGTTTCTAACTCATTTTATTTTGACTGCTTTTGGTAATATATTCCAATTTAGTATCACTGAGCCTTGTTTTAACAGAGGAGGTGAACTGCAATTTTCCCTGCTTGCTATGCACTTAAATTTAACTTTCAACTAATTCTGGTTGAGTGAGTGGGCACTGGTATTTGTTACAGTGGGTTGTGTGGGTTCAGAATAGCAAGAAATGTGAAAATAAATGCAGCAAAACAGTTTTCAAGGAACACAATTACTAAAAGTGAAGTGTAAAGTGTTGTATATTAAGTAAAAGTTTCCTGTTTCTTTCAGTTACACCCCTCCTCTTCCAATGTTTTGTTCCTTTCTACAGTTACTGTCCTGCCTAAGAAGGAAGCCCCCCCCCAAAAAAAAAAAAAAAATACTTTCCCAGGATAGACATGCTCCTGGGCACCCTGCTCTGGGTATCTCTGCTTGAGCAGGAATTGGGCCGGATGGAACCAGAGGTCACTGCCAACCTGAGCCATTCTGTAATCCCGTGAATAAGTGGCTAAATTCTTGTATTTTTATTTCTGCCTCTATAAAATTCCACTTTGTCCACTGTCTTTGCATGTGCTTTCTTGCCTGGCTTTTCAGGCTTTTTCCCTCAACCTTCATTGCTCTGTTGACTTCTGATAGTCTACTGAAGTAGTAAAACTTGCTTTTATTTCTGATTTGGAAGAAATTCAGTGAAGGTCTCTTACACAAAGGTGAATGCTCTTTGACAGGGAGTCTTAATGATGCAGCAATTATCGTGGTAAGAATTATTTAGTAATTATATACCATCAGTCCAGTATCATCACAGTCTTGAGGCTGCACAGTTTTTTGATGGTCAACTTAGATAAAACAGGATTATGCAGACTTACAGTCCTTCTGGGGTTCTGCTGATATTTGTAATGGAAAATTCCAACGTTCTGTCAGAAACTTTCCAAGAAGTCAGGAGCACAGCAACAAAGTCTAATTTGCCAGCTTCTGTGCCATACCTTACAAGAACTGGGTTTTGTTGGAAAAAAATGCTTCTGCCTTTATATTTCTTGTGGGACAGCTGACCTTTATGAAGTCTCTCACTGTATGTGCAATTTATATATTGCTGTTTGACAGTGAAGTTCTTTCTGCTGTGTGCATAAATGGAAAAGAAGTGGAGACAGATGCTGAAGGGAACCTGTGATAAAGCCAGAACTAAAGCCAGAAGAGTTTTTACGCTTAAACTGTTTTTTCATTCTTAGAGATGTTCATTTGGGTGTCTTGTCCCAGTGTGTGCTTAGCCATACTATGATTTGTGTCATTCTCAGCGTTATTGTAGGCTGGATGCAGTTTGTAACTGCAGCAACCCTACTACAAAATGTATTACTATAAGCAGTTTCATAGAATCGTAGAATATCCTGAGTTGGATAATGATCGTTGAGTCCAACTCTTGGCTCTAGACAAGACCACCCAAAAAAGACCACATTTTATTATACCCCAGTTTATTTTACTCTTCTGTACCATATTTTTCCCTGACATACTAGGAGGTCTTATTTTCTACACACTGTTGCTCTGTGTGTCAGTAGCAAAAATAAGAAAACAAGTGTCTAAATTTTTGCCTCCTTTTCCTCATGTAGAACTTCAGTATAAGCACCTGCCTAACTTGGGAAATTGAGGACAACACAACCATATCTGTTACTTAAATTGATGATATGGTACCGTTTTGTCACTTTAACATTCTTTTTTTCTCTCCAAATTTCAAGTTAAACCAGCAAACTCACAAATCTTGCCACAGAGTTGGAAAACCTTTTTCAGATCCTGGAGGGGTGACCTCTGCTTTCTCCAAAAGTTGCCTGCCTTGCAGCCAAGTGTGATGTTCAAGTACCCAAGCCTCTTCAGTGCCACATGTTCTTGATGCTTGTGAAGGTATAATGAGTGTAAATTTTAACAGAAGCCAATTTAAACTATTTATGATTCTATTATAAGTAAAGGAAATGGCATTGCATGGGAATTTTCTGTTGCAAAAAAATAAATGCTAATAAAATGAACTATTGTGCAAACTGCTGTCTATAGTCAGTTTGCAAACTGATATCTGTAGTTCTCAGAAAGAAACTGCAAACTTCAGATTTCGTAATGTAGTTGGCCGTTTCAAAAAGAGGAGGGCTACAGGCAAAGATGGCAGCTCCACTGGGAATTATCTGATAAGTGACTGAGGAGAGATTATTTCAGTCTTAAACTGACTCTGGTAGGCAGCTCTAATATTAACATACTTCTTCAACAGTATTAGTAGTAGGGCCATTTGTTGAAGAAATTCAGCTGGACAACAGTATGGAGGAGGAGAATGACCTCTCTCTGAACAAGCAGACATGGAGGGAGAAGCTCAGATAGCTCTTGTAGCTCAAATGGGAATTGGTAGGTCTGTTGGCTCTGAGAATTGTGATTAAAAAGGGAGAAATTGGGAAGGAAGAGCTACTGGAAAAGGCAGCAAGACTTGTTTCAGCTTCTGTTTCCATTTTTCTTTCTCATCTGGTTGTTCTGATCCAGGTCTATTTAAACTAATTTCTACTTCCTGCTGTGAGAAGTAGAAATGTGTTGGTGGTAGTTGCACCAGAAATTCTGCCAGGCTCAGGGTTGTGTCCTGTCTTGCTTCACAGATGCATTTGCAGTTGTGTTCACCTTTACTTTCCCTACCAGCTCTCTGAACAAATTACATTTTTATGACTGCGATATATTCTTGCAAGTTTACAATTTTCTGTAGTAATATTTCATCCATGACAAGGAATTTAAAAAATTAAAAAATTCAGATAAAGAAATGTATGCTCATGAGTTGATGTTCAGTCTATTCCTATGTACAAAGAAAACCTTAGTGAAGAATTCAAGTGATATTTCTTATCTCAGCTTAATTATCATGGCACATTTTTCTACAGAAGCATCCATCCATTGTTCCTGAGTTATATTTTACCCTCAAACACGTCTTTGGTAGTAGCTAAATTTGTCATTTTTTGTCAAAATATTTGGTGCATAATGCTGAATTTCCCAGGGAGTCATCATGTCTTGCTACTTACAATACCAGGCAGTGCAACACATAGAGAACTGCAGGGATGGTTTTATTTTGATGTTGCCCCATTCTTATTTATTAGTGGTGATTCTGTAACTAGGAAAATGTGCTAAACTATTGGAAACCATTCTAAAACAGGCAGTATTTCAATGTATGTGCATCTGAGTGGTTGCTTAATGGTACTGACAAAAAGCATGGCTATTTCAGCAGGTTTTCTCTTCAAAATTCACACAAGGGCATGGATGTATGCTTTGAAATTCAGCTGTGCCAGTGGTGTGTTTAATGGGTTGTAGTGAGTGTTTCCTATCAGAGTGACTCTTGACTGTGAGATGGAGTTGCTGTCATTCCCATACATTTGTGTTTTCCCGTGGTCGTTAGTCACAATTATTGGCCTTTCTTGGTCAGGCAATGTAAAGAAAACACAGACTTTTCTAAAAAAAAAAAAAAAAAAAAAACAAGTACAACTACATATTTCACTACTACCAGAGTATGAAACACCTTCATATTCTTTGGTAATGTCTGCAAAAGTAGTTTGAAGATTTTTTTTTAGTTTAGAAGTTTCCCAAATATTTGTTAGGTCAGTACTATAACGTACTGGCTAGCTTCCTTATTCCGAGATTTATATAGTAGGTTTTTGACATCAGTTACAGGTCCTCTGCTTCTAATTATATCCTGACACCATTGTCTTCATACAGTGGAATAGATTTACCCTCATTGCCTCGCATCAGACGCTTAGAGAATTGGGATTTTTATGGTACATGCTAAGCTGTGCGACCGCAGGACTGCAAATAATGAGGAAAAGTAAAAGAAAAAAAGAGCAACAGAAAAACGTCTACTTTTTGACTTGTGCTTTTGAACTGAAGCCATAGTTATCTGACCTTTGGAATGGGATTTCCAGAAATTGCTATTAATGTTCAGGATCTCTGAGCAGAACTTTCCTGCGGGATTGGGAACAGAAGCGGAGACATCTGTCCATCTGAATTCAAGGAAATCATCATGGTGAAAGGAAGATTTTCAGAACTAGACTTGAAAGTGCACGAGTTGTTAACACTAAGTATTATAGTACTGAAAGAAGCTGCCCAGTGATGTTGTGAAGTCTCCTTCTCTGCAGATACTCAAAATATGTGTGGATGGAGTAGATGATGTTCAGAGGATTTTTCCAACTCCCTACAATTATGTGACTCTGTGGTGTTTTATTTTGGAAAGTGAAAACTTCACCTGAAGTGTCAGTAGTAGTAAAAACAAAGGTCCTAGGAAGTCAAGGGATGGGCTTGGTTCATTGTGTTTACTGCATGCATTATGCTGGTTATAAGAGGCATCACATCAAGCAAAGGTTTCCCAAAGCAAATACCACAGCATACCTGTTCATAAAATATAAATAGATTGTAAATGTGTTTTTTGTACTCATCCCCTTGAATGTTCCATTATGTTATAAAAGTTCATCCATTTTTTATTATTTATACGTTAAATTTGTCAGTGTATTTGTTCCTAGGAAATGTATAGTCGTGAAAGATGAAAAAGAAAAAAACTTTTATTCTGAAGTTCAATTGTTGATGGCAAATAGAAGCAGATGTTGTGTGCGTTAATAATGGAACTAGTTTTTATTCACCTGTTATAAACCATGCTTCTCCCTACCAATGTATGTGCACAGGATTTTGCTAGCAAAAGAGAACAAGTAGTTTAGGAGCTGATTAAGCGGAGAGATATAGAGGCACAAAGTAGGTGGTTCTAGTGTACATTAATTCAGTCTTTCATAAGCTACGTGTCAATTCCTCCAGCTCAAGACTTTTTGACTATCCAGGCCCATTTTTTACTATCTTATCGATGGACTTACCTTTCTCATTTAAGAATGAGTTTTCAGAAGACCTGGAAGTCCCTTGACTGTAATTTCAACTCATTTTTGTTGATATGAATTTTTATCAGTATTTTTAGTTTGGGAGAGTTTTAAGTGATGGTCTGTAATAGTCTGACACTGCTGGTGAATGATTCCCGTGGTGATAAATTCTTCCAGGAAAACAGAGGTTCTGCAGATTTTTCAGATCATTTGATTCATTTCAACTCTTTGAAGTCATTAGGCTGGACCAGCTGATTTGTGTAGGCAAAGGAGGGGCTAAATATAACAGTCTAGAATGAGTATTGTGTGATGCCTAATAGGTTGTAACATACCTTCATAGTCTCATTTGGAGTAATCCCTCAGCAATTTGCAGGATGCTGAACCAGTGACTTGAAGCTTTCATTTATTGATAGGAATGCTTAATCTGCCGTTGTTACTTTTAAAGTTAACATTAGCATAAGGTGGAAAAAGAGTTTGGGACTTGGAAACATGAAATATAATGGGGTACTGTAGATGGTTACTTTGTGTTTAGTGCGCATGAGAATATTACTATGAACCTACTGTAGGATGCTGAAGAAAGAAATCTCCGGTCTGCAAATGGTATTTGATACAGAAAGGTCAGCATCAATCACAGTGGAGGGGAAACAATCAATAGAAAGTTCTTTAAGTTGTCTTTCCAGATTCAAACAGAGTAGCGGCAAATGTGATTTCACTCTGAAGCTCTGCTTTCAGAAAATTGTGCCTACTTCTTGTAGGCTGCTGTTATAATGAGCAGTTGTAGCATTTTCCTTAAGGCTGCTTTAAACGAGTCCTGCTCACGTTCCTTTAGTAAAATAGGAAAATGAATTTGTTTTGAACTGTTTATCATAGTTCATAGCAATATAGGTCTAAATAAAGGGTTTTTTAACATGATGAAATGACAAATGAAATGCAAATTAGATCTTTTCCAAAATTAAAGTAGAAAAGAGATAATTGCAGTAAAACACATTGATAATAAATACTTTTAAAAAAGGAACCCCCGAATGAGTGTACAAGATGTGCCATTGATAACTAACAGAAGGTGTCTAGTTAGTGCTAATTTCTGCACAGGAGGAGATGGCTGGCAGACAGCCAGCAGAGGAAAAGTTTCAAGTCTAGGTTTTCTGTTGGTTATAAAGAGGGAGCTTCCACAGTGATGTACACAGTGTGTTACTGTGGCAGAATCACAGAATCACAGAATGGTTGAGTTTGGAAGGGGCCGCTTGGTATCATCTGGTCCAGCTCTCTGCTCTAAGCAGGGTCATGTTACCCAGGGTCACGTCCAGGTGGCTTTTGATTACCTTCAGAAAGGGGACTCCACAACTCCTTTTCTGTTTCAGTTGGGTATTTCAGATCTGAACCAGCTCTGACATGTCTCGCTTCAGGTTCATGTACATCAGAAAACAGAGCCAAAACCCCCAGCACCTTTTATTCGCAGTTATGTAGAGTTGCATTTACTTTACCCTAGAGTATGAGCCCTGACTGCTCTGCATAAATAATACTGAGATGTACTCTCTGGCCCATGTCTTACCATCACATGGGAGCAGAATGCTGATTTGCATGATTTAAAGAAGAATTGTAGATGTTTAGCTGCGGTAAGCCTGCTGGTCCACCCAGGAAGAGGTCCAGCACTCCTGGGTACTCTGATGAGCAAACCTCTCATAATATTGTGAGCTAAGGTGAAAGTTGTATATAAAATACGGTCCTGAAAGTGTTTTTTTTTTTTTTTTTTTTTTTTTAATTATTGAAAACCGCTTAACTTGCCAAGCATACAGTATATATTTTAGTGAACTTTTATAGATGTGCATAAACAAAATTTGTTGGCCACTTTTTCCCTCCTGCTTTCATCATTCAGTATTACTCACATACATTGACTGCTCTATCATTGATCTGGTAGACACTCTCTCCTTGCATGGGTTGAAGGAAAGGGGAGAAGAATAGAGAAGACATGGGGGTGCTTTTTCCCTGCCTTTTTCCTCTTGTTATTTCTAACAGCATTGTTGGGTGCTGTAGTCAGAAGATGACTTTTTTCTTCTTCCCTGTAGCTTAGGGGGAAAATTGGTGCAGTTTCTCTGCTGTTTACTATTTGTTTTTGAAGAGTCCTTTCATAGAATCATTGAATGGCTTAGGTTGGAGGGGACCTTAAAGACCATCAAGTTCCATCTGCCTTGGGCAAGGTTGCTATACTCATCAGATCAGGCTATTCAGGTTCTCATCCAGCCTGGCTTTGAACACCTCCAGGGATGGGGCATCCACAGCCCTATTGGACAACCTGTTCTAGCTCCTCATTGCTCTCTGAGTAAAGCATTTCTTCCTAACATCTAACCTAAATCTCCTCTCTTTTAGTTTAAAGCCATTCCCCCTTGTCCTATCACTATCAGACTGTGTAAAAAGTTGCTTCCCCTCCTGCATGTAAGTTTCCTTCAAGTACTGGAAAGCCACACTGAGGTCTTCCAGAGCCTTCTCCTCACTAGTCAAGCCCAACTCCCTCAGCCTTTGTTCACAGAGATACTACAGTGCTTTCATCATCTCCATGTCCCTCCTCTGGATCCACTCACACAGCTTGAGATCATAGAGTCATAGAATCATAGAATCGTAAGGGTTGGAAGGGACCTCAAGAGATCATTGAGTCCAGCCCCTCTGCCCTATCCATCCTGTGCTGGTAACTCCAGGCTTTAACACAGTAATCCAGATGGGACCTCATGAGGGCAGAGTAGACTGGGACAGTGCCCTCCTACTCCCTGCTGGCCACTTCTCTTTTGATGCAACTGTTGGCTTGCTGGGCTGCAAGAGCACTCTGCTGGCATGTGTTCATCCATCAGAATCCCTAAGTCCTTCTTCACAGTGCTGCTCTCAATGGATCCTTCTCCCAGCCCATACTCAAATCTGGGGTTGTCTTGACCCAAGTGCAACACCTTGCACTTGGCCTTGTTGAACCTCAGTAGATTCTCATGTGCTCAGTTTTCAAGCGTGTCCAGGTCCTTCTGGGTGGTATCAACTCCATCATTCCCTCTAACCTGTCAACTGTACCACTCAGCTTGGTGTCGTCCACAAAGTTGCTGGGAGTGCACTCAATCCCACTATCCATGTTGCCTACAAAGATGTTAAATAATCACAGTCTCAGTACCAGTCCCTAAGGAATGCCACTTGTCACCGGTCTCTACTTGAACATTGCTCCTTTGACCACAACTCTTTGGGTGTGACCATCCAGCCAATTCCTTATCCAGTGAACTTTATGCTTTTAAACATGCGGGATATTGTTTATTTTCTTTGGATTTGCTTTCTTTCATCACAAACATTATGTAAAATACAACTGCTCATCAGTAAAGTTTTTCTGGTCACTCACCCCAGTGAGATCTCACAGTCATGTATGAGAATCACATCACTGCCACAGGTTATCCTGAGCAAATACTGAGTGGTATAATTCTTTGCATTCTTGTAAATCCAAGGGAGGATTCTTGTTATGGTTATTATGATCTTGCAGCATGTAAAACTAATGTTCTTTCTACTTTGCTGCAATTTTAGGTTTGGGTAAAGGGAATTACTGGGAGTAGAAAGAAAGCTAAAGATATGTCATTATGGTTGACCTCAGAAGATCTTTATCCACAGATTTCAGGTTTCACTGACAGAGTTTTAACCTATAAGATTCCAGACAGTATGTTTGGTATTTTTTTGTGACTACAATGAAATGTACTGATCCTGGCATTGTACCTGAATTGTTGTGGATTTTGCCAGTTGCAGGAAGAAGTTGTTAAGAAAATTACTACTTTGCTCGCAAGCACTCTGGGCTAAATATGTAAAAAAACAAAACTGGGGACCAGTATACCTGTGCAGTGGGAAGCACGGTGCATTTCAAGAATACCTAGCAGCTATCCTGGTGCATGTTTCTCTTCAGTTAAGGTAGCTGTATCTTCTTATTGTTTTTTATTTAGAAAGCATAAATCTTTATCTTTTTATATTGTTCTATGCTCTTCTGTGCTCTTTCTTTATGACAGCTAATACCAACTTTGGCTTTTGTGAGGGTACGTAATTGGAAAAGTAGGCTGTTAATTGTACACTCAGCAGGTTTGATCTACAGGCATTGGCAGACTGAAAACATTGACTCACAAGAATACCGATGTTCCTACACAGTCATTTATTACCATCTTTTAAAAAGAGATTCATCTTACAGAGTCGTAATGCCCTGCACATTGCAGATGTAAACCTAAAGTCCAACTGCCCAAACTTTAAAGTGGTCAGCAACTTGTTTCCCGTGATTGAGATATAAAGAATATCATAGAATCGTAGAATAGCTTGGGTTTGAATAGACCTCAAGGACCATCAGATTCTAATCCCCCTGCCACAGGCACAGCCACCAACCTGCAGATTGAGTACAAGACAAGGTTGCCCAGGGCTCTGTCCTGGTCTGGAACCCTCCAGGGATGGAGCATCCACAGCCTTTTTGAGCAGCCTGTGTCAGCACCTCAACACTCTCTCTGTTAAGAACTTCCCCTGACATCTAATCTAAACATTCCCTCCTTGAGCTTAAAACCATTCCCCCTTGTCCTATCACTATCTACCTGAGTAAAAATTTGATTTCCCTATGATGTGTACCATTTGTCTGCTCTCCAGAGCAGCCAGTTTTCTAAGTGGCCCTGCTGTTTGGCACTTCTAGTGATTGCATGCTGCACATCAGACCAATAGCAAACTGATAGTAATGTAGTTGCTGATATATTGGTGTATCCACCTCATCTCTTGGAACTGTTATATGGTTGTCCTGAAGATACCAGTGCTCTAAAGTGAAGGGATAAGGACTGATGAACAGGAAGCAGGCGAAAAGAAAAACCAATCTGATTTTTCATGAAAAAGTGACAAGCTTTACAGAGAGAGAATAATCAATAGGTGACATTTTTGGTGTGTTTCATAAGGTATTGGTCTTTCCTTCTAATGATACTACAAACTAAATAAATATGGTTTAAATCATTCTGCTTTATGGTGAATGCATAACTCAGTGGACAAATGTTTTCAGAGAATAGTTATGAGTGGTTTGTTGTCAAACTGGGAGAATATGTCGAATGAAGCTCAGCAAAGCCTTTTCCTCATTAGTCTTTATTACCAACCCAGATGGTGGACTAGAAGGCATCCTTATTAAATTCACAGATGCAAAGAAGCTGGGAGAGATGGCAACTGTATCAGAATGCAGAATTAAAATTCAGAATTACTTAACTAAAAAAGTAAGAACAGGCAGTACTTTGTTAATTGTCTGGTATGCCTTTCCAGTAGAGTATAAGCTCATTATAGAGAATTCGAAGTGCAGTTGTGGTTATGAAATCTGCGCAGCATGATCTGAGGGAATAATGAGAGAATTGGGGTTACCCTGAGAGAGGTCCAGTAAGTACATAACAACAGATCTCTCTTATGTCTGCTGTAAAAGAGAAGGAAAGGAATAAGATTATTTGTGTTTCTGGTTAGAACCAATGTTGAAGTAAAGTTTCAGTAAAAGGGATTTCTACAAAGTATTTGAAATAATAGTAAGTTTTTTTAACAAAATAGGGGAAGAGATTGTCTTGGGAGGCCATAGTGGTTCTGCCATAGAAGTCTTGGAGTCCCAGCTACACAGAAGTGTCTCGGGAATGATTAGGTTGGAACAGGAGCCTCCTGAGGGAAGAGAAGATGGAGCAGATGACTTCTTCAGGATCAAGATCTTGTAATTTTCATGACAGTCTTGCAAGGTTGCCATATGCAGTACACCAGAAATTTATGTGATCACCCATCCTCACCATTTTAATTGGTTGGTGTGTGTTCAGGCATATAAACTTGTCAAGCTATGTCCTCCATTTTTGATGAGTGAATAAATTAGATCTTTTATTTTTACATTTATGAGACTATAAAGGCTTTGCTCTCCCATCAAAACAGAAACTTAAGCATTTACTAATGGCTTGTAGGAAGCCAATGAAGCTTGAATTCAGTTCTTTTCATTTTGACAACTGTTATTGATATGAAGTGTAATGAAAACAGCTTGTCTGTTCTTAGGCTTTTAGCTATTTGGTATGCTGTTTCCAGCCTTTAATTTACAAGGATGAAATAATTGACCCTGTATCCTTACAGGACTGCCTGGGAATTAAGGACCGCAGTCATGTTTTATTTAACGAGTAGCACTGTGCCATTGAGAAAAAATAGACTTGCGTCTTCAGTAAACACAGAGGACAGTCTGGTTCAACATTCTTCTGGAAAACGTGCTTCTTGACGGACTTGTGATTCCACAAAAACTGTCTGAAAAAAACCTTGTGGATGATAAGCAGTGATAAATTCAAAGGAAACAAAGCAGAAAATATACATTAATATCACTGTTGCTGTTTAAGTAAGCATTGCAGAGGTCCTTGCAAGGTACACATCCACAGCATCACAGCAAGTCACCGATTGTTGTTGAAGTTAAGCATGGATTTCTATCAAAGTATTGAAATGTGGCTGCGTGTGAGTTGAATCACAGCTCAGTTTTGCTGAGGTTTGCAGTAGTGAAGAATGCGATTTGGAGAATTCGAGAAATCAAAAGCCACTTCTTGCTAGCAATAAAGTGGCACCTTCCCTCCTCTGTACATTTTGAGCTGTGCCCCATCCTCCTGCTCCGATGGACATATTATAATCGGGTATATCTAATCAGAATTTGTATGTAGTTATTTTAAATTATTAGTATAGAGAATTATGCAAAGAGGGCATTTTTTTGTATGAGAAAGGTTTTTGACAACTATCAGCAAAAAGTATTGCTAAATTTGCTACCAAGAAAGCCTAGCTTAGTCACTTGGCAAGGAGTAATCTTACATAGCTTAAAAGCCTGAAGATTTAGACTCGAAGTACTTTTTGCTGTTCCATTACACAAGCACTGTCATAGAACTCTCTTTTGTATTGGATTGACGTGGACTATGCAATGTTTGCTATTATTTTCCCTAGAAGAGTTGACTTTCCTGTTTCAGCAAGCAAAACTGTACAGGCAGACATGCTGGTAGTCATCTACTGAAGCTTCTTTTCCCATCTACTTCCCATGCATCCATTCCTCCTCTTGTTTCAAGTCATCCTGGTCCCTGAAATCCTTGCATAGCGTTGCGCACAGATTTATTGTTGAACGTATATTATTAGTACAGTGCCTAACACAGAGCCTCTGGGTGGCACCACGACATGAATAATGATAATCATAATGAGTCGAGTCAGCCATTAAATCACTTCACCTTCAAATCTTGGCTATGTGTGGAAGCCTTTTTTTATTTCCAGAGCTGACTTCTTCCAAATCTAAAATTCATTACTCTGTGCATTTTTCATCTCCACAGACACACTGCTGCTCACTGAAAATTGGGCCACAAAAAGAAACTGAAAAAGCTTTAATTAAAAAGCAAATAGCATTTTCCAGCAGGGAAAAGAGATGGTGAGATCTCCCCCAGGCTTTTCTTACTAAAAAAAGATTCTTCTATTTTTGTTTCACTTTCCCTTTTAAAATCCACCACCTACCTTATTTATTCATCCCCACTTGGAGTTTACTGATCCAGTTGTAAGAGAGGTATTCAAAATTAGCAGCTGTGCTGTGACAGCCTTGAGGGGTATATGGCTTTCTTCTGTAAAAAAGAAATTGCAGCTGCTGCACATTACTGGTACAGCATCTCAGCCAAGAGAATAAAGTTCTAATAGTGTCAGTACCTTTTTTTCCCCAATATTTAATTGCCCTGTGTTTAAAGACAGAATACATTTTTCAGTAAGTAGAACAGGTGTGACATGATATTTTGTTCTATGTTTCAGAACAGACCAGGTTGACTGGAGAAGATAAAGTGAATTGCAGTGGTTATTGTCCAATTTTCATTTCCACAACAGCATTGTACGCGTGAATGATTGCACTATTGAGGTTTTGGGAGACAATAAATGTAGTGTACACATTTTTTTACAGTATTACATGATCTTTGAATAAATAATGCACTTACCACATTTCCAGATTTTGCCGGTTGGGTGAGTGGTGGTAGAACTTCTCTGAAAGCTTCTCCATGCAATTTCTTCTTCTGTATTCAAAATCAAAATGATGAAAGCCCTTAGCTGTCTGATGACCACTTAGAAATCAGCTGTTCTGTTAGATTTCACTTTAACCGGCATATTTATTGGCAGTCTTAAGAAAATGACTTGGTTAGGTGGGCCCTAGGAGCCAATTACACCTTCTTAACTACTGAATATTTGAACCCGTGGGAAATGCCAGCAGCAGCTGTGGTGAAAAGGAACTTTACCCTCCATTCTTCATATCAGTAAAATAAAAGATTTATTTCATTAAAATGAAACCATTCTGATTTCTTCTCTGAAGTTGGATGGTGTATTTCTAAGTGCTTCCTCAGCCACTGGATGATTCCATGCACAGGAATGTGTCTTCTGTCCCATGGTGTGGTCTGATCTTCCCAGAGATTAAATCTTGATTTTGTTTTAGTAAGATTTGGATTTTTGGTTGAATGTTAACAAGGATTTCACCTTTGATATCGTATGTTGAGGTGGTAGTTACATCAGCTTGTGCAGTGAATGTTGTCTCTTGGATTTAGGGAGCAAGATGTCTCGAGTATATTTTGTTAACTGACATCTAAAACTATTGAAGGTTACAGAAATAGTGTGAAACTTGCTTAGTCTTACAATGTTAGAGTTGCCGTGATCTATACGGACAATATCACATACTTCTCTGAAATTACAGATTGTGAAATTGAGAAGTGACGCATAAATTTTGACTCTAAAATGGCTACAAGCTATGGCTTGATTGTTCCGAAAACTGAAGTGCTTTTCAAATAATGTTTGGGATTTCTGAGATTTTTTTCATTAATAGACACAACCTGGAGCCTGTGACCTATAGGTGACCTCTCCCATCTGTGTGAGTGTTTAAAGTTGCTCTGTGTGACTCTCTTGAGAAAGGATTCACCTGGTGAAATGTGCCTCTTTGTGGTGTATCAAAATGGAGAATTGACATTCTTTTATTTTCAAACTGACGTGGACACTCAGAAAACTTTTTTTTTTTGTATCACAAAAACTCCTATCAATCGATCGATCGGGCAATCACTTCTCTCCTACCTCATGGCTCTTCTTCATCCTCCTAACTAAGAGCTGATTAAATCCTAATGCTAACTCAAGAGATGCAGTATGATAAAAATGCAGCTGGAAGTGATTTGACAGCCTATTTATTTTACCTTTAATATTTTTTAACTTCATTACTTACAGCAGTCATGTGAAAGCGACCTTCTCTTCTACCTTTTCGCTCAAGGTGTGGATATTCGGTTATCATCCTTCAGAGCAATCTTAACATAGCTGACTAGCTTTGTATTTGAGAGCATATAAAACCATTCCAGTTTGTAAGTGTTTTTAAACTTCTGCCACTGGAAATATGAATAAAACTTTAAGATTTGTGGTTTAAAGTCTTTCTCTAGAATAAAGTATTTTGAAGTCATCAATTTTATTATAGACTACTAGGTACCTGTTAACTCCTGAATGTGCCTCTTGTCTGGAGTTCCCAAGTGCCTCCTCAACTAGCACTTTAGTATGTAGTGGTTAGTGGTTGCAATTAAGTTTGCGTCATGATTGATCTTATTAAACGCTGCTGATAAACATAGAAAGTCTGAAGTAGTGGAATGAACAGTATTGACTCCAGGGATATTTCAGGTTGGAAGCTGTATGCAGAATTGTTGTAGTATGGGAAAATACAAATTTCAAAAAGTCATTTTTCTTTACCATGTTGTAAATTTATTGATCCTATTATACCATGTAAATTTGCTGGTACATCTTCAACCTCCCTGGGCAAATTGTTCCAGTGTTTCACCACCCCCACAGTGAAGAATTTCTTCCAATGTGTAGACTAAATCTACCCTCTTACAATTAATAGCCATTTCCCCTCATCCTGTTGCTACATGCCCTTATAAGAAGTCCCTCCCCAGCTTCTTGTAGGCCCCCTTCAGGTGTTGGAAAGCTGCTATAAGGTTCCCCCAAAGCCTTCTCTTCTCCAGGCTGAAAAGCTCCAGCTCTCTCAGCCTGTTCTTGTAGGGAAGGTGCGCTAGCACTCTGATCTTCCTTGTGGTCCATCTCTGGACCTGCTCCAACAGCTCCATGTCCTTGTTTTGGGGGCCCCAGAGCAGGATGCAGTACTCCAGGTGGGGTCTCACAAGAGCAAAGTGGAGGGGCAGAATCACCTCCCTCAACCTACTGGTCACATTTCTCTTGATGCAGCCCAGGACATGGTTGGCTTTCTGGACTGCAGGTGCACATTGTCAGCTCATGTTCAGGCTTTTATCCGCTGAGACCCCCAAATTCTTTGTCTCACACCTGCTCTCAATCTGTCCTCCAGCTATCCTGTCTGTATCTGAGTTTGGGACTGCTCCAACCCAGATGCAGGACATTGGCCTTATTGATCTTCATGAATCATAGAATCACCAAGGTTGGAAAAGACTCACAGGATCACCCATCAACCATCCACCCGTCACCAATACTTTTCACTAAACCATGTCCCTCAACACAACATTCAAACGTTCCTTGAACGCCTCCAGGGTTGGTGACTCCACCACCTGCCTGGGATAAAGGTTTGCAATGAGGTTTGCATGGGCTCACCTCTCAAGCCTGTTCAGGCCCCTCTAGATGGCATCCCTTTCCTCTAGCATGTCACCTGCACCACTCAGCTTGGTGTCACCTGCAGAGTTGTTGATTACCTCCCTCGACCTGCCGGTCACAGTCTTTTCAATGTATCTCAGGATACCATTGTCCTTCTTGGCCACAAGGGCAAACTGGTGGCTTATGGCCAACCTGTTTTCCATTAGAATACTTAGGTCCTTTCCTGCACAACTGCTTTCCAGGAGGTTAATCCCTAACCTGTACTCTCATGTCTAAGGCTATACCTCCTTTGGCTTAGAAGCCCTACTTAGCCTTGTTGAAACTCCTAAGGTTCCTTTCTGCCCAACTGAGGCAAGTGTATTTAGGTTCACGTGTTCTTCTGATTTCCCCGCTTTTCCTTATTACTACAGTATAATTTAAATTCTCTGGCTTTATTTTTCTTTCATTTTTTGGGGGGGAGGAGGGAACAGTTATATATAGACTTTTTTTTTTTTTTTTTTTTTTGAGAATCCCTTTGTTTATGCCCTTTTAGGCAATATTTATCACCTTTGTTAAACCAGACTTCTCACTCGTTTCTCTTTGGATCCCCTCAGAAGATACATCTCCATTGAGATGTCAGCAAACCTGTAGATAAATGACAGTGGTATGTTTTATAGGCCTTTTAACAAAAAGGGAGCAGAACCACGTTGCCTTTTCATTTATGCGTCATCCCATTTTCCCTACTTAATTTTTTTAACTTCTAAATTGGCACATTGATGACACATACACAAAAAAAAAAAAAAAAGAAAAATTGAGATTTGAGCAGCATCCTGGTAACTGTCATTTAATTGTCATTTTTCTGAAATTGTTACCTACAAATTACCTACAAATCGTTTCGGCATCTGTGCTAAACTTCCACACTGAAAACAAATCCTAAAATCATCTTTAAGAGATGGTTTGCAGACTAGCTGAGCATTAGCAATATTCTAAGCTGTGAAGAACGATACTTTCAAATAAGCCTCTCTAAGTGGAGTACTATTAAAGGAAGAGAGGGAGAAAAATAGCTTCAAGAGAAGTTAATGATGTATAAGGTGTCCATGGTTTTGAATGCATCTCACCGTTTTTACATTTCGTAAATGTGCCTTCTGAAGCGATCACAATGGAAGTGCAGAGCACCAGAATATTACAGCAATACTTTAAAAAGTATTTTTGACTCGCTGGGATTGGTCATGGTCTCTCATAAGCTTCAGCTGTTAGGACTGCTAACAGCATTTCTTCCCCATGATGGATGACCACTTAAATTTTCCTTTCAGTTAACATTACTTTGGTATAAAATGCTGTAGATTTTAAAATGGGAGAGGAGACCATTTATCCAGTCTTTGCTATATGTAATATTTCTCCTTTAATACTGCATGGAAAAATGATCCTTCTACACAGAAACAGATCGTTGGCATTAGATAGTTTGGTATCATGAACTATATTTCTGCTCTTAAATATACTGTTGGGAAAGAAGAAGTGACCGTTCAGAGTTCCCCAGGAGTGGGAAGATCTATCTGCGATATCTGAAGTTCGGTAAATTGAATAGGAAAGTAAAATGATTGCTCTGCTCTGGAGTATTAAACTAGAAGGAACTCGGTGATAACTACAGAATAAATCAAAAGTCAGGTTCTCCTTTGCAGAAGAACAGAGCAGGAGGGAGGGTGGCAGTTTGTGTAATATGTCTGCTCCATCTTCCAGTGAATTGTGTTCCTCATGGGACACTCTTACTCTGCCATCAGCGTGGCTGGGACCTACTGCAGGTGTTTGCTCACCTGTCTGGGTAAGTGACAGGAGCAGCCGTGCAGGGCACAGACTTCCCCAGTCCACAGGTTGTCTTCTAACCAAGCTGGTGGTTGAGAAAGGAGTGCAGGGAGCAAAACCTTGCAAAGTCATCTTTCCCAGATATAAGCATCCTAGATTTACATCAGCTTCTGGGAACCAGCAGGACTGCTGCAACTACAGTGTGCTATTAATAGCCGCTAATGGTGTAATCCTACACAAATCAGCCTTACCTCCTTTTTAGCCTCTGTGCTCATAGTCCCTGAGTATCTGTGGTGGTGACTCCTTCAGTTGCGCTGTAGGAAACATTCTTCCTGTGGTTTTTTACATTCCTTGCTCAGTCACTTAATTTGTACCCCGGTTATGTTATGTGAAACTGTGAAAGAATTGTTTTCTCCTCATCTTTATCTTAGAATTCATGATCTTAAATGTCTGTATCAGATACTTTTGTTGTCTATTTTACCAGCTGCAGTATCAAAATACTGTTGTGTTTGTTTTTTTCTCCTGTTACGTGTGCCATTTTTCATCTTTTTATGTCATCCAGGTTTCACTGTTCAGCTCTGTTTGAGGCAGTGTTGTCTGCAGTGCCTGAGGTATGGGATTTCGGTGTAGTGGCACACCAGTGTTTTTGCTCTTGCTCTCCATCTCACTTATTATTAATGTTGTACGTGCTGTTTACTTTTGGTATTCCTTTCAGTTTTCATCGAACTGTCTACCAGTTCTCTTCCCTGGGTGGTAAAGACCAACTAAGAACCTGTAATTTTAGCATGATGTTTAATACCTATTCGCTTTCCTTTGTATTTCAGCAGTCATTTGATCACCTCACCACAGTGCTGTAAGTATATATATATACTTACATATAACAATAAGCTTTTGTCTTTGATTATACTGAAAATATTTCTATTGTCAGCCAAACTCACCCCTACTTGAGTCAGTCCTTTCCTAGATGTTGTTTTCACTCTTCTCAGCTGCACAGCTCCCCTGTGTGTTTCACTGCTGGTGAAATCTGGTGAGCTGTGCTTTGAGCAAACTTACACGTTGTTTGTTTGTTTTTTTTTCTGACAGTGTCCAAAAATAATTCTCTTTTAGAAGTTTTTCATTGATCTGTAAGTAAGGGATTTGTTCATCTTCTGTCATCACTGGTGAAAAAGCAGGGACTTCAGATGAAGATCCCCCCCCTTCCCCTGATCTGGGCTTTCTCTGTTAGGATGGAGGCTCATTGTGACTGCACTGTGAAAGGCTTGAATGGCCATGGCCTGTAATGTCCCTCTTTTGTGGATTATGAGGACTTAGTGATGGATGACCATTAAACTTGAGATATCATTACTATGTGCAAATAGCCATTTTGTAAGGAAAGTTCACAAAGCTGTGCAATGATTTTTTTTGCTGCAACTGCTACAGTGTTATGAATCTTTAGACTGAAAAATAGCAAGCAAGTAACTATTGATCATCTAATATTCCAGATATTTAGATGCACATAAGTGCTGTTTCCTTTTGTTGGCTTGCTCTATGGCTGTGGTTGGGCCATCAGAATGAAGTAATGCTGACATGTTTCAGTTTTATGACCCTTTCCTTCAGTGCTAAAACTTTGCTTGATCAGTGCTGCTGTATTTCATGTCCTCTGCTGTATTTCCTTAGATAAAATGATAGTCCTTGCTACTGTTGCAGAATAATACTCTAGAAAGCATAATGTATCAGAAGTTAATACTGAAATATTTTTTAATAGTATTCCAGTAGTGTGTTCCAATGGACACGGTGCAAAGTGCTCACCAGGTTCATCAAGGTATTCAAATTTCATGAAGCTGTGTTGGGGGGAGGCAGATAGGGGTTAGGGACAAGATCAGCACCAGAGGGCAGTGGGCATGGAACGGGCTGCCCAGGGCAGTGGGCACAGACCTGAGGTGCCAGAGTTCAAGAAGTGTTTGGACTCCAATCTCAGACATAGGGTTTGGATTTTGGGTGGTCCTATATGGAGCCAGGAGTTGGACTCACATGTTTCTTCCAAACTAAAGTACACTTCTGGAAAATCACAGCAGCTTTTCATGTTTGTAATGAGGATGTATTGCTGTTAGCTTCTACTAAGAACTTAATTATGGTTTGCTGATGTATCTGGGAAGTCTTACAAGCGCTTAAGGTTAGAACTGTAACCCTTAAAGCTCCTGAAAGAAGGGCCCAAGCTGTATTTGAGGGGGAAAAGCTTCAGTAGTGTACTCACTGCTGAACCAATACTCCTTTAAGAACAACATAAACCTGCACACAACGTCACGAAGACTCCTTATAAATAGGAAGAGTGCAAACATGGTGTATTTTTTTAGACATAAATTAAAATCAAATTATAAGTGTCTTATTAAGAGGTGCAGAGACAAATTAGAGATGACACCTTTCTGGCTCGGTAGCAGTTGTCACTTTGTAATGAACGACTGAAAGATTTATCGCTTTCAGAGCTTTCATTTCTGTGCAGACCAGATTGTGAAGTACTCGTTGGGCTGCAGGTCAGGCAGACGTGTTGCTGTGGCTGTGATTCCTGTTACAGATGCAGTTGGCACTTTTCTTCCCGGCCCTATTAGCAGTTACTTTCCAGCACTTTCACTCTTCTGTTTACTCAGTTACTGGTAGCAGAGTTGGCAGCTCTCATTTCCCAGGACCCAGTGCAGCATTACGTGACTGCAGGATTTATTTCAGACTGACTTTCACTTGCGAATCCTTTTTCCTTTCCTCACTACTCCTATTGCAGAGCCATGGTTAACAAAGCTCACTGCAGAAACGCCTGGCAAGTAGTCTTTTACTGAGAACTGCAGCAATGAAGATGACTCTTTCTAGTTATTCCTGTTAATTACTTCTTTTTCTTCAAATGGGAGATGATTTGAAGTGCTTTCCAGACTTCTGGGGGGGTGCCTTGGGGGAGGGGGTTACCCATTTCTAGATACTGCAGTATCATTCCTGCAGTAAACAGGATTGCAGGAAAGCATGGACTTTTCTAGCACACAGATTTCTAAAAGCTATTTGGCATGTTCTAGACTGCACACAACATGGAAGAGGATTAGAGGGGACCCTACATTAGTTTCTACTGTAGTCGATCCTACTGTAGGGGACAGCCTCTTCTGTCAGGTGACAATGATAGGATGAGAGGTAATGGCCTTAAGTTGTGCCAGAGGGGGTTCAGTTTGGATATTAAGAATAAATTTCTTCTCAGAAAGGCTGGAGAGGTATTAGCACAGGCTGCCCAAGGAGGTGGTAGAGTCACTGTTCCTGGAGGGGTAGATGTGGCACTTAACGCATGTTTTTAGAGCACATGGTGGTGATGGCTTGATGATTGGACTGGATGATCTTAGTTGCCTTTTCCAACCTCATTGATTCTATGATTCTGTAATTCTTCACCATCCTGCAAATCAGAAAAGACTGAATACTGACTTGTGCAGTAATATGCTGCAGATATTTCCAACAGACTGTGTCTTGTATGCATTTGTTTGCAGAGCAGGTCCACTGCTCCACAGCACTTCTGTTGTGCAAGATGTTGGGCTTCTGGGTTATGTGATGCTGATTAATCAAAGGGGAGGTGATATAAAATTCCCTTCTCTGAAATCCCAGTAGAAACATCACTGTTGTGACATAGTGCCACTGCACAGCTGTAATGCACAAATTGGTGTATAGAAATTAATTAAGGCCAATATTTTGTTTGCTTAGTGCCTGCAAAAAGACGAACAGCTATCAGTGATGCGAAATTCCAGTGGTTTCCAGTGACTCAGTTGTAGTTTTTGCTGAATTAAGCTGCATATTGAGAGCTCCATGTCAATGCAGGTGTCTTGGGCTCCTTAATTCATTAAATAGCAAACTCCAGAGATCATTTCGCTCTTAATAATGTATTTTCAGGGCTGGATGAAATTAGTTTGTACTTGCATGTTACCTTTTTTTTCTTAATAATTCAGAAATTAGTAAGTATGACTTATGCAAAGACCCTCTGGAGAAAGTATCCTAAGGAATCGAGCTTTATAACACATGATGTGCTTATTTAAGTTTTGGTTTATAGTGTATTCAGTGGTGGTTTTCTCAGATCTCTGTAGGACTTCACAGCCAGAATTCAGGCACCAGAGAAGATAGCTTTTTGGATTAGAAGACTGCAAAGAGTGGAAGGAATTTTCGTGAATGTTATTGGGATGAATATGCATTCAGATGTAGATATTAGAGTCATTGCTTACAAAAACCTGCTAAATTTGCCAAGAAGCATTACCAATTAACATAGTTAATTTACAAGAAGCCATGTTAAAATTAGTTTGGGGTTGGAAGAGGGGATAGGGAGTGAATTGTAATTAGAAAAAGAAATCGCAGCTGCTATTTAGAGAACTGGTGGGGAAGTTTTCAGATCTGTCTGTTGGAAGAAGCACTGCATTGCAGCTATGCCTTGTTCATTCATTCATTCCATTCTCAGTTTTCTAGGAAAGAGCTACTTTGATATTATGTATCACGATTTCCAAGCAATATTGATTACCCTAATCAAATTCAGCTTTCTGCAGGCTAACATAATAATAAAAAAGGTCTCATTTTTCACAATTTCTCGGAAAGGTGAGGCTCTCAATGTTTCTTGAGCATCTAATGTTTGAGAAATCATGCTAATTTTCTCCAGTCAAGGGTTTGGCTCCTGCTGAGTAGAATTTTTGCAAAGAAAAATGTCGTCTTTCCCAGTTTGTATTATGCCCTGCATGTTGTTACTAAGCAAAGAGGAAAAATTGAAGCGTTTATTTTACATATTGAAACAACTTTCACAGTAGAAATATATGAATGTTATCCGTGAAGCAGTGAATGTCTCCCATATGTCACTTTATTTTCTCAATGAAAAGTAAACTGCAGCTTATTTAGTAGATTCCTGAATAGGCCTGATGTTAGCTCAATGAATTTGCAGATCCTTTTTGAGTACATTTCTTGATTTTATATATTGGGCATATGGATTAGGAGGATATGTGTACCCATACAGAATGTTAGCTTAGCTGTGGTACAGTGAGGCCCAATGCCAAGGACTGGTCTAAACTGCAAAGGTTTCAACGGTACAAGTGCTCTCAATATAGAGTAAATTTATGCTATCAAAAATCTTCCTTCCTTGAAAGGCATAGTTAAATACTTAATGAGAGGCACCAAGCTCATACAGAAAAGAAATCTGTCACCAGCCAGTTTTACACATAGGGGAAAGGATTTGCTGTGGTACCATCTGGATGGAGTTACAATGTGATCCTTTTAGCTTCATGAGTGGGCAAAGCCCATCCTTGCTGATAAGGGGAGAACTTGATCAATAGATGTATGGGAGGCCTGGACAGCAAGTGCTCTGATTTCTCCACTTGTTGGCGTTTTGACCATTTTCAGATGAGATGGTGAGGGAATCAGGGCTTTCAGTGTTCCTCTTTCAAGTGCCAGTCATTAGTACAGTCCTTGTCTTTTTGTGGATGTGTGCTCTGATCTCTGTTGCCTCATCTTTTGTAAAGATATACTGGCAAAAGTTCTGTGGAGCCTTTTAGGTCACATATTTTGGCTTTATTTAAATAAATGTAATAACCTCGCTACCAAAGGAACAGGACCTTAATGCCCAGAAAATTTACAAATAACAACTGTGAAGAACTGTGTTTTAGATCTCTGCAAATACAGTATTTGTGAAGAGTTCTGATTACGTTTGTTATATTTTAAGCACTTCTGAGGAGCTGTCTAATGTATTTGTGGCTTTTGTGAAGTGCATACCCACCTGGGTAGCAGAACTAGCTTGGTGTCTTCTGAACACTTACTGCTCTGGTTGTGTTCAAGAACAGTCAGAAGAAAAAAGCATTTTTATTCTTTCTCTACAGGATTTGCTTTTCATATCAGCATAACATTTCATTGACTTTTTAATGCAGTTGCCACATACTGAGAGGGTCTGGATGTACAAGCAGTTCTATTTAAGGATTATTAGGGAAGGCAGTAATAGCAAACCTAGTAGCCTCTGCTTCCCATTCTTCATTAGAAAACATGATGCATTGTTTCTGCTGACAAAATTATCTCCATACGAACCAGTTCTAACAAGGCAAAATTAAGAGATTGCGTTATAAATGAGCAGCAGGACCAGATGGACTGAGAAAATAGTCAGGTTTCACCAGTAAAGGTGATTAGCAAAGCAGTAAAAGCTTTTGCAGTGTATGTACCTTCATACTAATAAAGAGGACCTAACTAGAAAGGTTTTGAGGTCAGTTGAAGGTCTGGAGAGTTAGGTGCTCTGTTTCTGTACATTACAAAGTCACGTCTTGGTTTGTGAGAGTTTGATTTTGCCATGAGTGTGATATTCTACTGCCTGGTCCAAAATTCAAATCCATCATTTTCACAGGTTTGTATGGCTTAAGGGATGAAAGCGTTTCATTTTATTGAGGAAAACAGATACTGAAGGTAGGAAAGAGCAGGAATACGTACCAGATAAATGTATAGCATATGCCTACATGTTCCTACCCAAGATTTTTTAGAGAGAGTGGTGTCTTACATTGTGTAGCGCTTGCATGTTGACTCAGACACACTCTGATTTCATCAGAGCATCAACAAAGACATTTGGAAACTACTGCCCACGTAGCTGATACGCACATGCACCATGGGTTGAGTTCTAGACAGCCAGATGGAGTCAGTAGCTCAGCCTTGCCTGTCAGCTCATCTGGAAAAGACGTCAGAAGCCCTCAGAACTTGTCTCTGAACCATTGCTTCCTAACAAAAGCATCCAGGGAAATGTAGGCAGCCCTTACCTACATCAGAGGTAAAAATCATTACCTCCCTCTTTTCCTCACATGCCCTGACCTGCTTAGGGTCATGCCAGTGTAGTCATCTAACTGATGTCAGCCTGTGTATGACTAAAAGTTCTACTCTGAGAACAGAAGTATTTTTCCCCATCAGGTAAAGTGCACTCTGTGAGAAGGAATACACTCCATACTCAGAGATACAACAGTTGTTTTGCTCTTGCTTGGAAATGAGTGAACACTTAGAAGCAAAGAGCTCTTCACTTAACTTCCAGTTAGATCATGTCTTTCAGTTGTAAATACAGGAAATGCTCATTGCCCTTGGCAGGTCTTGAGGAAGATATCAGATATTATCAAATATCAGTCAGATATTTGATGGCTTGTAGGTTTTTGACTGTATTTATTGACATTCACCTTCCTGGAAGAAAATCTCTCATGGCTGTCCCTGAATCTTGTGGAGATGTTTCTGTTTCTTAATATGTCTTGTGACAAATTCAGAGCTCCCTTTGAAAGAGAATACTGCAGAGTATGTACATTTGATACATCTCTTGTTATCTCTGAACTGTTTTGAAATACTGTACATTTACTTAATTTTTCTTAGACTTAATAAGAGTTCTTCATCCTCAGTATTAATAATGGATGTAAAACCTTGGCAGTAACCTCGGTTTTCTTAGTTTTGCTGTAACCAGTAAGACTTGTAGCCTGAGCCCACTCTCATTTTTCTACAGTCTGCTCTGGGAGACTGAGCTCTCTGGACAAGAGAGCTTTTTCAGCTAGAACCAAAACTTATGCATTTCACTTACCTTGTGATCGATTTTGTTGCTGTTCACTGTAGGTACTGTACTGAAATTGTATTTTTATTGTTGTAAGCTCCTATGTGCCGTGGTGGTTGGCAATCTAGAAATGTGTTAAATAATATTGATCTCTTTTTTTCCCCACTTGCCAAGCATTTTATTTTACTCTGTCTGTAATACTATTTTAAGTATCATTTACTGGTTTTATTTTCTTTGTTATTTATGACTTGGCATCTCATAGAGCAAGGGGCCATAGCAGTGCTTTCAGAGAAGTCCTGACACAGGGGATGCTCATGGGAATATACTTCCCAATTTTGATGCTGTCTGTCCTTAAATAACAGGAGTTTGCAAATTACATTCTGACGGCATAATGAAATAATGGATTTGCATTTTTGTTTCAGAAAAAAATATAAAGTACGTTTATTTTTGCTGCAGTATGTGTCAGCTGTCAGGTAGTCAGCTGACGTGGATATTTGAACAAATCTGCTTCCAGAAAACACCCTCCCTGGACCTCCACAAGCCACCAAAATAATGATATGTCCATTGACTATTTCTGGTAACTTTCATATAAGTGCATATATTTGTGTGTTTTTCACTCCGTATCGAAGTACGGGGTCCAGCATATTTCCAGCAGCTCTTTCTGTATTGTCTTTATTTAGCAGATAAAGTCACTGGGTTATTTTTCTAGTGATTCACTAAGGGAAAATAAGGATTTACTTGAAGTTGTCTCTGTATTGCTCCCCAACTTTCTTGTGGTTTTACCTAGAGTTGCAAACCTCTGCTGAGCCCATATCCAAGTTTGCTAGCAATGATTCCAGACTTCACAAATAGCCAGTGGCACCATGAATTAGTTAAACATATAGATGGATTGCATCTGCTTCCTGACTGTACCTACTTCTGTACCTGTCTTCACTGCTTGTTTTTTTGATTTTTTTTTTGCAGTCTGCTTTATTTCACGACACAGAAATATTCTGGGGTATTTTATGATTGTTTTTAATAGACCAGCATTAGCTGATGTGTTACAAATTCATCTCAATCATCTGAATTATAAAGCAGTCATTTCCTGACAGATATCTCCTACAGATGGACACTGTGCTATATTTTATGGAGCCCTTATGTTATTTTGACTGTCTGATGCCAAGTCCCCACTAGGACAAGTGTTCTGTGTAACTTACCCTATAGTTACACTGATTCCATAATGTACATCTCACTTCATTTCGGTGACATAAATGAGGCTTTTTTCTCAGATCTCTTACATAGGTCATTTACGATGTTAATGAAGGTGTCTTGGGGATGTTAAACCTTGGAGTTAATTGTACAATATATTACTTATCTACTTAATGCTACAGTTGTATGCATGACAATTTGCAGATGTAAGAAGTTAATCCTGATCCCTTTACAATCCAGGCTGGATACAAAATGAGGTGTAACACTTGAGTGGTAAGCAAAGGCCGATGGCAAAGTAGATAATGAGAGTAGATAGTGAATTTGTAATAGCAAAATACTGAGACAAAGATATATTTTCTATGCCTTTTTCAGTTTTACTGACCTGCGTTTCTAAGCCAGATCAGCCCCTTGCAAATGTCAGTAAGTCCCAATGTTTGGAAAAGTCTTTGTTTTAGAATCTGTTTGACAATGCACTCCTCACTCAATTGATTTCTGACCTGACTTTCATTCTTGATTCAAATGATTTTCTCCAAAGCTTTGCTAACAACAGTTGCCAGTAACTGATCCTTATTAACCATTTTTTAACGTATCTTGGCATTTTTGCCGCCCATCTGCTTTTAAAATGCCCATTTGTATGGATTCTTTGCATAAATATTTTGTGGCTCATTTGGTCCTCTGCATAATTAATTAATTGCTTCTCATTTAGTTTTCTGCATAACTGATCTATTGCCACATAATTAACAAACTCTTTAATTCCTTATTAATTATTTACTGTTCTTTTGAATATATGAATTAATTGACTGTTTAAATTTGCTGCTGTGCTGATTTGACACCTACTTAATTGTTTTGATTAATCAATTAATTAGCTGCTTAATCTCCACTTAAAAGTATAACCCCATGACTGCTTTGCACATGCTCTAGCACCCTTCCGTGTTCTTTTGTTTTTGCTCACATTAACCACATCTGTGTGTCCATGCAGACATGGACCTCTTGGGCTTACATGCATTCCTCTGCTGAAGCCATCTCTGCAGCCCCAGTGTTGCTCCCTATATCTGTGGTCTTCCTCCAAATGAGTTTTTATCCACATGTCACGCTGCTCTTGAACCTCAGTGCAGCTTTCTCTGTGTTTTTTCTGTCAAATGAAAGGAGCAGAATTGGAAATAAAGGAATGTGAAGAGAAATCCAGCAGGCAAGTGGGATATGAGATCAGATCCAGAGAATTATGAATTTTATGGCATGCAGGGAGAGGATGTTTGGGATGCAACTACTGCTGATTCTTGTGGTAAATTGATGTAGTTGATAAAATTCCTGAAACTTTTCAGGAAGCTTTGTATTTATGTAAAGCTCTTCCACCAGACTTGTTAAGGCTGATTTTCTCTGTTCTTAACTACATAAGGACTGCAGTAGAAACAACCTTTTTCTTCACACCTTGCTTTATTTATGTGCTAATCTTGTACTTAGGTTTTTACAACTGGTTGCTGTAGATAACTGCTGTTCTCTTTGGGGAGGAGGCCTGTGACAGAGGTGTTGCCTTAAAGTCTAATTTGGTGTTACAGATCACAAAGAAACCGACAGAAAACATGCCCACTGTTACAAAATCTCCTTCAAAATCGAATGTTTTCTAAAAGTTTTCCTCAAGGTGTCAGCTGTTCTTTGAAGGTGTTAAACTTTGACTTCTTACCAAGTGGAAATTTAAGAAGCGAAATGGCTTTGTCGAGTGTGCAGCATGAAACGCATGAGAACACATTTACGTCTTTAAAGGATGATGCTAAGGTGAATATTGCATTTAATAGTAAGAGAAGAGCCAAGTCAGGATCAGAACTAGTTGGACTGAATCTTAGTTTTGATAGGTCCTTTAGTGATGCTGATCAGTCCATAGACTTGATGTAGTGAAAGACGTGGTCTAGTAGGTCATATGTATTAAAAAAAGTTACAATATGGATAATGTGCATGTTATAATATATCTTGAAAGGACCGCTTAGCATGATCTGTAAACAGTGAGTGCCCATGGACATGCATACATACAACTGTCTCCATTGTAGATGTTTTGAGCTGAATCCTACTCCCAAATATTGTATGTGAAACACTTTGGTAGGAAGGCAGCAGCTGCTCCACTTGCAGCAGTAGGCTAATGCCCAAGTTTTGAGCTTTGCTTCTCTAGAGGATATCCAGAAATGTTTTAATATTTCAATAAAGTGGATGCAAAAGACTACTAATCTTTTTTTGTATCTCCGTTTTCTGTGAAACTGATTATCATGAAAAATTGCCGTGGAAAAGTGCTAGGCAGCGTACACAACCTATTTGCTAGCCTTTTTTGCTGAGAGAAGTGGTGAGGAATTTAAAGTAGTTTGCTTTTCTTTATTTACCTTAGGCAAATTAACTAGAGGCTTTTTCAGGGCTCTTTTACAGTATTGAATCTAAATAACGAATCTGAAAGAACTGTATTCCCTAAGCATGTAGTGAATAATAGTGAGACAGAGTATCATAGCTTATGTATTTTCCTCTAATGCTACTTGAATTAGTCTGTGGTATAGTAAGGATGCTGCAAGGTATGGATCATCTCTTTGTCTACATGCATCTCTGAACAATGAAGCTTGAGGTTTCTGGGTGCTGCTTGATATGAAAGCTGTTAATAAGTACAACTAGCGTTAAGCGTGAAAGTATTACATTTCAGGGAGATTATTCATATGGTTAAAATTAAACATTAAGGTTAGCTAACTCAGTGAACCAAAGCCCCAACAATGTTCACACTGGAGATGTGCCATCTCCATGCACGGAATTTATTTAAAAATAAGAAAACGATACGATCTGAATGAAAAACGAGCAGTTCAAAAATGAAAAAGATGTGTTGGAGATGTACTGTAAGGTGATGTTGGAGAAATATGTAAGGAGGTGAAAGAGGTGGGAGAAATTCAAACTTTTATCACCTGGAAATATATTTTTATTGTCAGTATTTCTTAATAATGAGAAAAATATATGTCAACAAGCCAGTGGCCTTTAGGAATTATTACTACTGGTGAAATAGCTGAACCTGCAGGAATGTAGTTCCCATTCAACTCTGTCTTGTTGCATTTTTATGTCAGCGTAAATCCACTGACTCAGTGAAATTCAGCCCACACCTTGTGATTTCAGTGTCTAACGGAATCTGTGCAAGCAGCAATCCATATATTTCAGAGTTCCTGTTTTATTTCCTGCTGCCACAGCATTATTCCAGTGTGGTATGCTAGGAAACATGGTTAACCATCTTTTTAGCATTTGATTTTTCTACCTTTTTTTTTTTTTTTAACTGGAGTGGCTTCTCTGGATTTCAATATGTTTGATAGCTAACTCAAATTTTAGGTAAACATAAAAAATAAATTTATGCAAAACAAATCTAGTATTCTATTTTTTAGCGTTGTTTCTTAAATGTGGAGGAATGGGCATACAAAAGCAAAATTACTCACCTATTCAAATCTGGCATACTCGTGCACAGCATTGCTGATGGTCTAATCAGTAGATTGGGAGACAAGGTTTCAAGTATAACAACACTAACTTCACACATACACAGAAATGTTGAATACTGTATGAACTTTCTTTTGGAGGTGTTCCCCCCATCTTTTTATTGGAAGCAAAAGAATGTGAAAATAGGCAAGAGGTAAAAGTATTGTTGCAGGATTATGCACATTACATTGTGCTTGAATTTTTGTAGTTGAGAAAAAAGATGCAGGCAGAATGCCAGGAACCATTGATTTGTCTTGGGTTTGTGTTGAATCTCAACATCACTATTTCTGTTTTTTAGTGATTACGTGTACTCACTAACCTTTGAAACCTGCAGGAGAGAATGCAGTGCTTATAGTGAAAAGATATCGTCCTAAAAATTACATGCACACTGTTATAGTGAAACGATAAAAATAATGGTAAGTGCTAAATAAGTAAAGCTGGCTTCTTTTGCTGCTTTCTTTTGAATTCAGAAAAGCTGTGTGCATTGTTGGAAAATAAGGTTTCAGGAGAAGTTTAATGTTCAAGAATTTAATGCTTTAATTACCCAGTATCAAGATTTGCTTAATTAGAAAACAGCATATAGAACCTTTTGACATATCAGCAAAACATTACTAGCAGCTTTCTTTGGAAATCTAAAAATACTCTGGAAAATTAGGTGCTGAGCCATACAAAAAACCTGTGAAAGACAATGGAGCCTTTTAATGGATTAATTAGAAATCATTTCAACATACATTTACTTGAACTATTTTTTGACTTATCTAAGAAGCTGCAGAGCAGATTATTTTTGTCTGTGTACTGTCAATACTTAAAAACATGAACTTACTAAAGTCTTTTTTGCATTTGCCTTGGTTTCTCATAGCTTTTCAGAAGGAAAATCACCTGTACCACCAACCCAGCAACATCTTCTCTGTTCCGTGCTGTTTAACCATTTGAATTAGCTAAACCCACCAAATATCCTATATTTAGACATTAAGCCTGCTGTCTAGAGGGTTTCTTTTGCCCAGCTGTTGTGTAGTGGATTAATTCCTCACACAGACATCTGTCCTTTTAATAGAATCATAGAAAGGTTTGGGTTAGAAAGAATTTTCAGATCATCTTATTCCAGGGCTCTGCTATGGGCAGGGAAGCCTCCAAGCTTACCAGGTTGCTCAGTACCCCATCCAGCCTGGCCTTGATCACCTCTGGGGAAGGGGCATCCACAGCTTCTCTTGGCAGCCTGTTCCAGTGCCTCACCACCCTTGAGGAGATAATTTCTTCCTTATATCTAATTCAAACCCACTCTCTTTCCATTTAAAACTATTATCCCTTGTCCTGTGAAGACGAAGGACTCAAGCGTTTTAGAGTTGTTTTCAGTACCTGAATGCATTATATATTGCCTTTCAGAAAGGGAGTTTCTTCCTAAAGCAATCTGCTATCCAAAGCTTGCTGCAAAAGTTTAAATTCCTTCTGATGCCCATCTTGAGCTCTGATCATTGTCCTGTTTCTAAAAAACTGGAAGCTGAGCCCTAAGTGCATGGATGCAGCCAAGGTTTGGTAGCAACAGCTTGTTCCCTTGTCAGATGCAGCCTTCTCTATTCAGTAGAGTCCTGGGCTGCCAGATGTTGACTTTCATTTGAAGCCTTAGCAAAACATGGAGTATAGCACCGCATCCTCAGGTTCCAACTTATTGGTGTGGATTTCATTGAATTTAGGTGGATTAGAAACACAATCTTGTCCTTCTTGTGTTTTAAAAATAGGTTAAATCCAATTCATTTTGGACTTTTAGTTAAAAACGTGTTGCAGTCAGGTCAAAAAATTATCTCAGTAAGCACATGAATAAAAGAACTTTCAGCCTAATGAATCTTGGAGAATTGTTCAGTGTTAAGTGTGAAATGTGCTCCAGTACATGCGATGTAAAGTCCGGTTCAAGATTATGTTCCTCATTCTCCAAATCAGTAACTATTGCTCTGTGGCCTTGGGCAGTCTCTTAATATTTATTAAGTAATTATTAGAAAATAGTAATTAAGTATATATTGCTTAGTATGGAGTTCCTGAAAGGTTCATTTGAAATCAAGAGGATCTGTGGGAGCAGAGGGTGGTGAGGTATGGAGACATTCCAGCTTCTTTGATCTTCATCGCCCTGTGCAGCCTGCTGAAATAAGATGGTGAATTTACTTTGAGGAGGTGAGTGGCGCATTGTCCAATCATCAAGATTACTAAAAGGATCCTAAATCATGTGAAGTGTAACCCTGACCATAAGTCATTTATGACACTCCATGAAAGATTTTAGGAGATAAGGAAGTATGTATGTCTGAGCTGATTTTCCTCTACGGTCACTGCAGGGCTGTAAGCCATTTCTGCTTCCACAAGTGCTTTCTGTTCCAGAGCACTTGTACAAAGCCAACTGGAGAGGGTCACACTAGAGCTACCAACTCTTTGGAATAGAACTTTGTCAAGATTTCTACTCTTCTGCTCATTGAAGGATCAGAGGGTACTTTAACTAAAAATCTCAAGAGAGAAAAACCTTATTTCTTACTTGTATTTTCTGTGTCCTCTGGATCTCTTTAACACAGATGTTGACCATAAAAAGGGTTTTTAAATGATGAGGACAGAATAAATAATGGATGATTTAGGAAGCCATAATACAACCGCCAAACCTAGCCCTTTTTAATTCTTGCTTTCATTCTTCTGTATTTCTTCAGTTTCCAATTTCTGATACTATAAAATTCGTAAATTAAAATATAGAAAATGATTGTGAAGTGTATTGCTTACGATGTATTCCATTTTATAAAATTTGCTGATAATAAAATAAGATCGTTATGTATCTGTTTCTAAATGCATTCAGTTCAATTAATTGTACTGCTGAGTATCTACAGTAGAATTTTTTTCAAATAATTCCTGTTTGGTGCAATATTCCATGCCATAAATTTCTTCTGCTAGAACAGTGCAACTGGGAGTGGAGGAGGAAGGCAGCTGATGGAAGATCCTAAATACCTGGGCACTCATGACCTCTCTTGGAGGACAGCCTTGTTATAAAGGAGAGGGTGAAAGCAGAGACTTATTCGAAGCGCCCTGAAAAACAAAGATACAGGTCTGAAAGCAGCGCATGAGGCAGTGATTTCTTTCAGTACTGTTGGAAAATGAAAATTCAAGCTATAAAAACATAGGGAGAGTGGAGAACATATTCTTGGGAAAAAATATCATGCGGTCACACTCACCAAATTTGTAACGCCACAGAGAGGACTTCCTTCCTTGCATATAAATCAGGTGGTCGTCTTCACTTTTGACACAAGTAACCGTTCCAAAATCAGGAGTTTCCATAACCATGCCTATTGTTCATTATAGAGTCACCAAATCATACAGCATGATAGGGCTGGAAATACCGTCCTAACTTTTCATATTTGCATCATGGAGAGCTGCAGCTCAAGAAAGCTCAGCTGCTGTTTGACTTCAGTTCCCCTTTCTGCATAAAGAGATGAGGTTTGTGTGTTTATTCAGATAAATAATACTTGGCAGAAATGTCATCCAGAAAAATGTTGATTTTGACATTGCCTATTAGGATGATCAAATGGAGATTTTTTTTCCCCAAGGTTTTAGGCTTTCTCGAAATATATCTTCCTTCCTTGAGTCACTTCTTGATCCACAGTGATCTTAAATGGAAGGGGCACAGCAAAGCTGCTGCTGATCCATATCACTGATACTTAAAATTTACCTCTTTTGGCTTCTGTGCATGATTGGAATAAACTGAAACACAGGAGTTTAGTGCTTTTAAGAGATGTTCCTTTGCTTTGACCCATTTTACTACCAATTTCTAATTATTTTTTTCTTCTCCTTCCAGTAGATGCCCTCACACTGATTCTTTGCCAAAATATCTCACAGGGTTCTGTTGCCCAGTAGTTATTTTCTTCATAGACAAGTTAACCTGAATCATGGGAGCAGCTGGTAGCTTTCCTGTATGCTTATTTTGGTACTGACGATGTGTAATGGCAAGTAGTAGCTCATCACCTTTGATTTTCCTTCTGCATCATATGCCTGCAGAGCGTGGATGTCTTTGAACTGTTAATTAACGTTAGGAGCAGGATGTGTGCTAAACTGTACAGATTTAACATATCATTCTAAGGTGATGAAGTTTTGTCTCAGTTTCTGAAAGTTTGGAGAAGGAGCAATGGAGTTTTTATTTTTACCCTTTCTTCAGAGACCAGACGTTGAGGTTACAGGAAAGTATGTAAGGATCAGTGAGAGAGAACAGGAAAACAAATGCTAAGCCTTATGTTGTTGGAATTTGGCAATCCAAGGACTTCTCAGAATTTCAGATTTTAGAAAATCTTCCCAGTAATGATTTTCAAGACTTGCTGGGAGCAAAACCCTACATCTCTGGAAGCTTGCAGTTGAGTAATGGATGAGGATTCAGAAGGCTGCTAAGCATTTAATGGTCTACGTTGCATTTCCACATTAACACTTGTTTATATTTTTGGTTAAAGTGAGCTAACTGCTGATATTTAGCCTATCTCTAACTGAGATAAGAGGATTCCAGAGTCAGTGGGGAATCAAGAGAAGGTTTATGGTGCCAACAAGGTTGAGCAGTCTGTGGTTTCCTGGAGAGATCTGGGTCTTCTGGATTGGTACTGTGCAAGGGAGCTTGGGACCCAGGGCAAAAAACAGGTTTCCTTTTCAGGCAGTGGTGGTTAGTCTCCAGCTGCTATAGATATTTCTTTCAAAACTGACAGTCTTGACTTGGAGCTCTAATTGGATTCAGGTATCTTCTAAATGTAACATCAGTTTAATTCCTTGGCGGTATGCACCAGCAAACTGGCTTTTTAAATCAGGGAGTAGAGCTTATTACAGACTCCCTGAAAACATTAGGGCTAGGTGCTGGAGTGTGGTTTCTTTTTTCACTGTTTAAAATACTTGTAAGGTTAATGCTTCAGGTATTCTAAGAGCTTATTCTGTTCTTCTGAGCTAAAGAAGGGCAAGTTATTTTCTACCAACGTCAACCTGTTTCACTATGTTAATGTGTGTGTGTGGGTGGCCGTATTTGTACAGCAAATAGAACACAGCTTCATTCGGTGTCGCTTTCTCTTCTCATTGATCTGAAGCTTTGCAATCCCTGCTATTTCAAAATCTCACATTTCTTTAAGAAAAAACAAGGAGAGAAGATTGTAAGCTTGCAAAGAGCTCTGGCTACGTTGCAAAATCCTACTCTGTATTTGAAAACTGAATTCTGCTAAAAGGTAGAGAGCTATTGGAGCAGAGTGGGAAGGATTGCTTCCAGCCATGATGCTGAACCCCTCTGTTGTCCCTTAATTGTCTTTTTCTGGTTATGCAGTATTTTAAGATGACTGGTCTGCTATCATTGCTATTATTATTTCATAATTACTGTTATGTTTTAACTTATTCTATGGGGACTTCTGAGTCACAACCTGAACCACTGGCTGAGCACCTGAAAGAAAGACCCAGTCAGCCCTGGGAGCACAAGTGAAGGCAATTCACCTGTGTGACCAGAAGGGGTGGAGCCAGGCTCCACCTCTCTTAGACCTCATTTAAGGGCTGGCTGCCACTGAGGAAGGATGTCTTATTAGAGATCCTTCCTTTGGAGTTCTTTCCCTGCAAGCTTAGATCCTTGGAGACAGGTGAGCATTCATTTTTCCTTCCTTTTATAACAGTGACATTTGCTTGTTTGTGCAGGTTTTGCCTTTACGCTTATGTTTTTGCATTGGTGGGAAGAAACATTCTCCTACTATCATACATCTGTATTTTCCTTGCTTCCTACATGTGCTCTTGCACTAGATATTCCAAAAACCGTGTCCATCTTAAATCCTTCTTAACATCATTGGATAGGGTAACACACCAAGTACCAGAAAAGGTTAGTGCCCCTCTCTGTTCTTTATCCAGAGATAAAAGTCCCTCTGTGTGCTGCTCCATGCAGGTAGATAATGAGGAGGTGCTATGCACCACCTTTTTCAAGAGTAGCTTCTACTGATGGTTTTAAACTTTACTGAGTAGTAACCTAAACAAACAAAAAAAGAAAAATCACCTTTTATCCTTCTTTGCTTTTTGCTGCTGTTGGCTGTTTGCTGTTCTGAAAAGTTCTGAGAGCTGCCTAATGCCTGCTGTAAATTGAAATGGTCTTGCTGACACGAAGAAGTGAAGAGTTTGGTCAGCGTATAGATGTCAACTATCTGTTGAGCGAGAAGCTGGAAAGAGCTTTGCTCAGATTGAATTGATACGGTATCAAACCATGAAAGTATCTCTTTGGTTGGTCACTCTGTTTTTTTTTTTTTTTTTTTTAATGGCCCAAAGGGCACATTCTGACAGCGCTTGTGCTTTGGATATAGAAGAGAAGCTCTTGGCTGTCTGCTCTTGCAGAAACTGTGTGAGATGCAGGTGAGTCAGCCTGTGGTGCAGCCCTGCTGGTAACTTAAAGCTAGCTCTGGTGTATGTGTGCATCTATACATGGCATTTCTGGTACATGGGGCTGAGCTTAAAGTATGAGATAAGGTGGTGGCAGCCAGATAGTAAACGTGGTTTCATGGGAATTAGGGTATATATTGGCTTGAGTAGCAGGTGTTTTTCCATGGGAGTTGAGCTCTCTGCCTCTACAGGAGCTATCATAGCTTGAACAACTCCTATAAATATATTCTGAACAGGCAGTTTAATGACCTGAATGTGCATCTCATATCCTACCTAGGAGAAACGAAATTGGAAGATTTGAAATCCTGTATTTTTGATGTTTCACCCTTGAATAGCATTTTTGTCTCCAAAATAATACTGAGGCTTTGTAGAGCTGATGCTCTCAGTATCTGGGATGCAGCTGCTCCATAGAGCACACTGCTGGGAAAATGGGCACATTAGCCCAAAGCTGAAGAAAATATAGAGTTGGCACCAAGTTAAGGATTCAAGAACTGTCCCTTTCTTCCTCTATCCTCCATAAGGAAAAGAGGGAGAAAAATATCTACTTTCATGTGATAGGCTGGATATTTTTGGTCTGTATAAAATGTGGTTACTTCCAGAGCAATGTGATTAGCAGAACGATAACGAAAGATGGAATTTTTGTTTAACTCACAGCAGGTGCATGTTCAGTGCCCCAAAAGGGTAAATCACCGTGAAATCATAGTTAGGCAAGCACAGTCAGCATGCTGCTGTCACGGGCTGTACTCTCAGAAATGGGAAGCGAGATGATAGCTCTCCTTGGATCAAAGCTGAGGCTCAAACTCCAAATGTTTCAAGGACTCCATGTGAATTTGTGAATCTTTTATGTGCAAGGTAGTTAAAGATGCTTGACACTTCATAAAGGCACACTGCAGTGCCTTAAATATTCAGCCCCTAAGCTAGAAGGAAGTTATAATAGAAATGCCACAAAACTCAGATTCTTATCCAAAAAAATTAATGTGGACAACATGAGGTAAGAAGGTGGAATAGGCTGAGTTAATAAAGTGCATTGCTAATGTTTGCTTGATCCTAATGCAAGCTGCTGATTTGAATATCAGAGACTTGCTACAACATTTTAGAGACCTTTTTCTTTCAGTCTGGAGGAACAAGAACACCTGTTGCTGCTGTTGGGCTTGGCCTGGACATGAATTTAACGATAAGATTTCTCCTTCGGGTTTTAGAATCACATAGGAGTCCCCCCGTTGGTCCTTTACATCCCAGTAATTCAGTGTCTAACCTTGCATAGCAATGAATGATCGCAGAAGACTGTTGAAGAGGCCAGCAAATATTTTCTTCTGCAGTGATCTTTTTAACATGAATATGCTTCAGAATCTGAACATTTGTTCTTTCTTTGTGTGTAGAAGTGTGTATCAAGGGTTCTCTTTGCAGCTATTGCATGATGTAGACATGTCAACTGCCTGCAGTGAAGGAAAGAGCCTTGTTTGTACATTGCTCCCTGATAATGATGAAAATCAAAGAAAGATCAAAGAACTGAACAAGAAAAAAGGATTAAGTGATTAAGTTCTGCGTCTGTTCCATAAGAACCATTCTATATAGAAAGGCTGGTACAGTGAGCTTTGATATCTCTGCTGTGTATTAATATTAAACATAGGTATCAGTCATATCTGAGAGTATTTGATTTCATTATAAGTTCTGTTTCTAATCTGTTGCATCCATTTATACCAAACTGCATCACCGTGAGATGAAGAGGCCACAATTACTGTTTTTTTTTGTTTTTTTTTTTTTGATGGAGACAACATGAGTACATTTCCATGGGCTCAGAGCTCACTGCCATAACTGCCATATATGTGTATAAGATCCTTGCTGATTTTGTGATAGCAGCAAATGTTTTCTGCATTGTGCCTGACACTAATAGTTTAAATCACTGCTGTTTTCTTTATTAACTCTCTTAAGTCTGCTTTTCAGGTGTTATCTATTCTCAGGAAGGTCCTTGGGTCTTCCCATTTGAGGTGATGGAAGGAAAAGTTCTTCCTTCTGATGTTTTAGGCTGTGTGCACGTGTCACATTCTGGAGACCCTGATCCTCTCCTTTGGCATGCTGAGACACTCATACAGGACCTCTCCTGCATCATCTGTCCCTGGAAGTGTTCAAGCAATGTGTAGATGTGGCAATGAGGGACATGGTTTACTGGGCAAGGTGATGATGGTTTGTTGGCTGGACTAGATGATCTGAGCAGTCTTTTCCAACCTCAGCAATTCTGTGATCTTTTACGTACAGTGCTTTTACTTGATGTCCTTTCTATATTGATATTTAACTGAAGTGGATTGAATTCAGTCATTAAAACCTGAAAGAGCAGAAAGTCTGGGAAGCTAAACAGCCAACCAAGATGTTATGTACTTCCACAGAAAGAAGCAAGATCCTGGGAGTTTTAAGTACCCTGTGTAAGGTCAGAGTGAGCTGACAGGAGATCCCAAACCAGGACCCAGAAACATAGTTTAAAGGCTCTTATTACAAGGTGGTAAGGGAATAGTTGTCTTAAGCTATTTTATTGCATTGCATCTTTGACCTCAACGTAGTCAAGAAAAATCAATATTTTCCATAGACTTCTGGAGATGGCTTTGTGAGTGGATGAGAATAGTCTGGTGTATTTAATGAAGCTGGTGTCAGGAAGTAAATATTGTCACCGAGTTGTCACCACAGATCAGAGGGAGAGCAGTGATTTCTAAAGAAGCTGCTATTTGCACGTTTATTGATCTTTTGGTGGATCCGTAGTTACTGATACTTCTGTCATGCAGGGTTACTTTATCGGTCACATATTGCATTCCCCCCTTAAGTCATTTGTATTCTCTACAGCCACTGGCACAGCATGGCAAAGCAGTCTCAGTTTTCTGGCAGAATGTGTAGTTTTCCTTCTGTGTTGGAGCAGTCACTATCCATGACTGCTGTGCTAAAAATGTCTAATAATTAAGAACTAGTGTAATTCTGATTTTAGAGAACTGATGTGCTCTGATTGCAGGATTAAGGCTGTTCCTTTCTGTTCTGTGTCTCTGTAACAAAAAACGTGGGTGAGTCTCAGTCTTCTGTTCAGGGAAGCAAGCACTCCCTCTTGAACACTTGGAGGATCCCAATAAGTCACGAAAGGGTAATGAAGAGAATCTATATTGTTGGTCTTGACAGCAATAAAAGAGGACTTATGATGTGTTTTGGCTCATGAATTTAAACACCAGTGGAGTTGTGAAAGCTTCTTACTGTGTTACCAGGATGATGACTGCCGATTGCAAATTACAGGGCTTTTTAGATCTGCCTACTGTGTGCCTCAAAGTCTCTTGCAGGAGACTTAGTGCTGTATTTTAATATTTTTAAACTGCTGTATGTACTAGGCAAAAAAACCTTGTTTGATAGAAGTGTACTAGGCAAATTTGTTCAAGTCCCATAATTTGCTACGTTTTAAAATGATTTTAAAAATAGAGTGTAATTGAGGTACGCATTGCCATTTCTGTTGCTTTATGCTCCACAAAGCCAATTAATTTTCTCTGCAGACCTGAAAGTGTGACAAGGAAGAAAGGAGCGCCGCCCAAGGGTAATCCTATCTTTGAAGGTTTACTTTTGGATGGGAAGAAACTTTTTCAGCCCATGAAACAGGAAAAGTGTCTTGGTTGTCACGAGGGCACAAAATACTGTAAGTTGCTGAAGTTAGGGGAAAGTGTGAGATGCAAACATGGGAATTGGAGAGGTTAGGCTGGCATCAAACCTGGAGCTGATGGGTGTCACTGAGTGGCATATTATTGTTTGTAATTGCCAGGATAAATGATCTAACACAAAATCAGCTTTTAATTTTGAATAAGCTAGTGAGGTGTTTTGGTGTCACATCTCTCTTAAGGTGGTTGGAGAGACACAACCCGAAGTGTTTCTCAGAGGGCTGTCAAATCAGCAAGAATTTGCTGCCATAGGAGGTATGGTTTAGTTTGTTTTTAAAATTCTAGTCTTCGTAGCCTACAGATAGCTTAGACCAGTCCTCCTGACTCAGGGAAGACAATGAATAAGTTTTTTTTTTCACAGTCTACCATTGATGGCTTACAGTTTCTACTTCCATCTTTCCTTCACCTATATCCCATAAACCACCCAGCTTGCACTCTGTCAATTAGCTGAACTTAACAGTGGTGTTTTAATAACTCTTTGCTTTCAGTTCCTCTGTGTCTGTTACTTGTAGATGTTTGCATCTAAAATAGGAAACTTGGCTTTGTACAGCTCACAGGATTGTTTTCCTACCTTGCAAAAAATAAGAGCCTTTATAAGCAGAAAACCAAAAAACCCAACCTAAAAAGAAAAGTTACTTTTCTACCCTTTGGTGCCCTTTAATCAGTTTACTGTCCTGTTTTCTATCCATGATTTTCTTACTCTGGTACGTTGAAGATGGATTTTTTCTTTTTATTTTTTTGGCTAGTGTGTCTGTAAAGAGCCTTGAGCACAAAGTCATTATCCAAGAGCTACAAACTAGAATTGATCTGTTTTGGACTTAGCATAATTTTCACGTCTGGGTTGACCCGGCTGTTATTGTCCAACATGTTTCTGTAAATGTCAAGAGCCAGAGGGGAGGTCCCAATGAAATTGAAGTTCTTCCTTCCCTCGGAGTAACTGAATTGTCAAGTCCCCAAGCACTGTAAATAAAAGGGGAAAATTGGTAATGAGAAGGGGAATTAATAGTGTAGCCTCTCACATGATTTATATAGCTTTCAAAAACTGTTGCATTATTGTGTTTAGAAGTGCTGGTCTACAGCACTTTCACTCTAGGAAGATAAGATTAAAAACTGGAGGGGGCAGCTCTGGGAATTAGAAGTCAGAAGAGCTGATAGATTTGAAATGAAATAAAAGATGCTGTTGGGAAAAAATTATTTTGAAGCTAAAATAGTGTGGCTGCCAACATAGTATTCAGAGAACTCTCATGTTTACCTTGATGTAGATGTCACATTTCAATTTACTAGACAAGTACTTTTTTTTTTTCAGGTGCTGTTGTCATTATGAAAATCAGTTGAATGAATCTCTGCCGTGTAACACTGCAGCATATTGCACTGGGCAGGAACGTTTTCAACCAGAATGGACTTTTAATTAGAAGGGAGAAAAATGAACAGGCGCTGATGCATGTGCTTGGGCATCTGTATGAACGATATCTTGTTTGGCAAAGCTCTTTATTTTAAACTTGTGGTGTGGGTAATGAAGTACCACTTGATGATCCTTAGGTTTGCCTTCATCCTTGGGACGTTCAAGGACTTTATGATTTTAACATTACTCTAGTGAAACAAGGACATAGAGTATAGTATCAGAAAGTGATGTATGTGCTTTTAATGCTTTCTTTTAGGGTATATTGCAGTATTTTTATAAACTGCTTTCCCTCTTTCTTAAATACATACGTTATCTTATATTCTTACTGTGAAAGTAGCTGAATTTTGTAGGTATACAGGTGTAAGTATTGCCTTATTCATAATGGTTCTGTGTAGGTAGCGTAAGAGGAGATTAAACTGGTAACTCCTGATGGAAGCTATGATCCAAAGTTTCTCTAACTTTCCATTATTATTATTTTTTTTTTATCAGGAAGTCTCTTTGAATACAGTTCTTGCAGGAAAAAAACCAAAACATTGGTATTTTTGGCAATCAGTTGTATCTCTGTTCTAAATCTTTAGGTTATTCTTTACTGGACTGAGAAGAGTCTGTACACCGGAATGTGATTTCTTGCTATAAAGTACTCTTTAGGGATTCATTTAAGTGATGCTTAAATGCTGCTCTTTCAATATTTTCAATAATTAGGTAATTTCCTGGCAGGAAATTCATGCAAAAGGGGTCAGTGTTGATGAAATAAGGGTGGGGAAGCTAATAACTCTTTTAATTGAATATGTGGCCTTTCCTTATTTTTATTTTTTTCCCCTCCTGTTTGCTATAGAGAATTTTTGATATGAATATCGAGCTCTTGATACTGTCAAGTTGTGTATTTTACCTTTTTTTTTCCCCTAAAATTGCTTTAGGACTTTTCTGAAACAAATTGATTGTTACACCTCAGCGTAGGAAGATTTAGTGTTGCACTTGTTTGAAAATGTTATTGCTCCTGGAGCTTCATTGTTATACTAACAAATTCTGTAGTTCTTGCTCTGTTGTCTGTTCAATTTGCACTTTTTTTTTTTTCCCTTCACTTACTGACTCTGTGGAAATATCTATGGTAGTGTTAAAAGGAAGTTAATGAACAGAAAATAAGAGTGCTGCAGGAATCAACAACTGAATAAGAATTGCATGTTCTTAGAAGAATTTTGTGTCAGCAGCAGCCAGAATCACAGAATGAATTACTGCTTTTTTTTTCTTTGCTCTCCCTGGTATTTATCTACAGTACTTAGTACAAAAAGGAACAGAATAAAGTTTCTGTGGTTATTTCCAGGAAAAAAAGAACTCTTATTTTTGCCCATTTATAAACAAAGTGAAGCAAAAGCAGATAATGACAAAGTATTCTTAAGGCTAAACTTTAAACTTTAACCTGTTTTTTCTTTATATTCTTATATAATTGCTATACTGTTTACAAGTAATGAGCCTGTTAAGTCAAGACAGTTTTCTTAAATGTTAGAAAGAAGTGTCTGTAGCTATGCTAGACAGCTAAGAATTCTATAAATGCCCTGGATGATGTAAAATGAACACTTTGCACCCTCCCTGCCCCCCATCTTCAAATATGGGGTCCTGTGGGGAACTCCAGTGCATTTTTAAGGAGCTCCCTCAATACAGAAATACAGTATGCTGTAGCTGAGGATTGCATACAATCCCGTGCTGGAATGTATACTGAAATCACTGGGTAATTGCAGTATGTGCTGACAGAGGGCAGTTTACCCTCTCCTCACCTTTGATCGGTGCTTTACCAAGTAGGTCTTGGTGTATGCTCCAAAAATAAAACTCACAGTGGAACTTGCTGATACTTTGCAGGATCATGAAAATGATCTTTTTTATGTGCATCCCCTGCTGTGCATTTCCCTGTAATGAGCTGATAGTGTCTCCTATCCATTTATAACAAGCGCAAGTTGTTCCCTAAGCCAAGCTGCTTGTAAGTCTTAGGATGGGATTTCTTCATCTAAACTAGCATTGTGCATGGGCACGTGAGCAGGCCCCTCAGCTCTCAACCTATGCTGAAAACTTCTGGAGGTTAGGAATATCAATTTTATTGCTGCTTTATTGCGGGTTCTAGCCTCCACTCCTGTAAGAAAAAGCCCTCTGATTTCCTTCTCCCGTTTGCCTTGAGCAAGAGACATTTACGATATTTGTGTGTGAAAAGGGCTGCAAAGGTGGGGAAGGATCTGGAGGGCAAGATGTATGAGGAGTGGCTGAGGTGCCTGGGTGTGCTCAGCCCATAGCAGAGGAGCTGAGGGGGGATTTGATGGTGGCTGCCGCTCCTCACAGGGAGTGGACTCAAGACAGTTCTCTGAACAGCATAGCTATGATGAAATAAATGAGGTTGATGCATAATACGGTTACAGCTGGCATAGGGAGTTGTTATCTTTTGATATCTCCCAGGTGATTCATCAAATTATTTGAGCGGCACTTTTAACTTAACCTGAAAAGAAATCCACATTGCTATAACTTCTTTCAAGTGATACATCTCCCCTTGTCAAGTGGACAGATGAGCATTACACCTCCTTAAGGCTGTGGAAAGCATAAATTGAAAGTGGTAGTTTTTCCTTTCAAGATTACTTCTTGGCTTTTTTTTTTTTCTTCTTTATTTTCTCAAGGTAAGAGGAACCAGCCTCTAGTGACCCAGGGTGCTAGGAAAGAACCAGAAGAGGTTTTACATCTTTCCAGAATTTCTGCCTGTAAGGAGTCAGCTTTCTCCTTCTCTCTGTCTGGGTTTATTATCTTTGCTAATACGCTAATATATCCATATGCTGTGATGCTAGATGTCTGTCCTGGTCTGCTATCTTTGACAGTTAAGGAGGAGCGCCATAGTTTAGAGAACTGTAGAATCATGGAGTCCTTAGAGTTGGAAGGGACCTTTAAAGCTCATCTAGTCCAACTCCCCTGCAATGAACAGGGACATGCACAGCTACATCAGGTTGCCCGGGGCCTAATCCAGTTTCACCTTGGAAGTCTCCAGGGATGGGTCATCCACCACATCTCGGGCAACCTGTGCTAGTGCCTCAGCACACTCAGTGTAAAAGAGTGTTTCTTTCTGTCTAACCTAAATCTACCCTCCTTAAGCTTGAAACCATTTCCCCTTGTTCTTTCACCACATACCTTGCTAAAGAGACTGTGCTTTTCTTTCCTGTAGCTCCGTTTTAGATATTGAAAGGCTGCTGTCAGATGCTGCTTGTTCCACAGTACCAGTGCTACACTGCTCATCTACACAAGCTGGTGTTTTTCAAGACGCAATGCTTGCTTGAATAGTTGAATCCATTTAAAATACACTTCTTTGAGAGTGTGATTAGGATTGCTGTTGTATATTGCCTAATTTTAAATAAAGAAATCTGTACGTGGCAGTATTACCTACAGCCTGCATTTGCACGCTGACAGCTTAATATTTTTTTTGTCAGTTGATAATATTTTATTGCTGAGATTATTATTGTTGTTTTTTTTTTTTTAGGTTTGAATATTGATCTTATTGTGTTACTTTGGTTTTTGCCTGAATAATTTTCAAATTTGGAATGCAGCCCCAAACCAACTTTACTTTTCACAAAGATGACAAATTGTGTGCTGATCACAGGGACTTCACTCCTGTCTTTTTTTTATTATTATTATTTTTATTTCAGGTTTGCTAAAATACCCCTAGATTTGTGTAAAAGGATGTAATATGGCAGTGCTAAATGTTGATGAGTAGAATTCCACTTTTGATGGAGTTGCCCAAGAATTTTAAAACACAACGCAGAAACCCGAGCCCTACTGAAGCTCTTTTCTGAGGGATGTGATTTAGAACAGTCACAGGCATGGATTGATGGCTGGACTAGATGATCTTCGTCCTCTTTCCAGCCTTACTGATTCTATGATTTCTGTACAGAAGAGTAAGGTGTTCTCTGCATATTAAACCCAAACAGTGAAATTCAGTGCATCATACGCACGGCTTATGCAGCAGAATAGCCTTAGTTCTTCATGTATGGGTGGTTGTTTGTAAGAATGAAGGGAGAGGCAGAGTTTTTTTTTTTTGTTTTTTTTTTTATAGTCTTTGCAGTGTTTAAAGAGCATCAGAATCTGTTCCAGTAAAAGTCCCTACTAATTGTAGGGATGCTGGCATTAATTGTTTAGTCAATAGCCTGAAAAACTTGCAAAGAAAGGAAGAGTACTTATCTGACAGCATTTAAACCTGAAGCATGAAGAGACCTGTTTTTCATTTGGGGGGTAAAAAAAAGAAAAAAAGCTTTTGAAATGCTTGTTCCAAGCCTCTCTTGCAGAACCAAAGATTTTCAACAAGACATGGAAGTCAATGAAGTCTGATTTGAAAATTAGTAGGTGTAGTAAGACTGAAGAGGTTGGAAGTATTGCATGTATAGACACAGTACTATGTTCCTGCCAAAGCTGGCTGAGCATCAGGGTGAGGCTGATTTATTTGTATCACAGAGATGTAAACCTCAGAATCCTGGCTTGTATCAGCATTAGTACAGTCAGCAGGTCCAGGGAAGTGATGTTCCTTGCCTTTGTACTCAGCTCTGTGGAGTTCACACACGGGGTTCTGTGTTCAGTTTTGGCCCCCTCGCTACAGATATTGAGGCCCTGGAGCGTGCACATAGAAGGGCAGTGAAGTCATGAAGGGTCTGGAGTACAGGTCTTCTGGGGAATGGGAGAGGGAGCTGGGATTGTTCAGTCTGGAGAAGCAGAGGCTTGGGGGAGACCTTACTGCTCTCCACAATTCCCTGAACAGAGTTGGTGGCAAGATGGGGATCAGCCTCTTATGCTGGGTGACAGTGATTAGGCAAGAGATAACTGCCTCAAGTTGCATCAGGGGAGGTTCAGGTTGGATGTTAGGAAATTTTTTTTTTTTCTCTGAAAGAGTGGTCAGGCACTGGAATAGGCTGCCCAGGGAGGTGGTCAAGCCACTTTCCCTGGAGGTGGTCAACAAGTGTCTAGGTATTGCACTGAGGAGCATAGTTTTGTGGGGAAATACTAGAATCATAGAATCCTTCACATTGGAAGGGACCTCTGAAGGCCATCTCATCCAACTCCCCTGCAATGAGCAGGGACACCACAGCTAGATCAGGTTGTAAAAGACCTTATCCAGCCTGGCCTTGAAACCTGGGATGGGGCATCAACCACATCACTAGGTAACCTGTTCCAGTGCCTCACCACCCTTACTGTGAAACATTTTTTCCTCATTCAGGTGGATGATTGGACTAGATGATCTTAGTGGTCTTTTTCCAACTATAATGATTCCATGATTCTTAAGACTACCTTAATTATGTCTCCTAGTGGAGTCAAGGTGGTTGTGTAAGAGAGGAGCCTAAAACACTAAATGTTTTCTTACAGTTAAAAAAACAGGGGCTAATAGTCTGATATGTTTCATCCTACATGTGGTTCTGATTTACTGCTGTGAGATAAGGGGAGTGTTTATTGTCTGAACAGAGATGAAGTGTTCACCTGAGCACGTAAGTATTACTGTCATCTGTAACATGGCAGAACGTTACGTGCATCTCAGCACTTCTCCCAACAGCAATTAGTGCCTTCAAAACGATGTCACTGACGACATGGAGGCTTCTTTAGTGCAGGGATCACTAAAGAACTGATAGGAGTTCCCCAGGAGGAAACTGATCTCATGGAAAATCTCACTTTGTAGGAGCTGAGACAGAAGAGCTGACCATATCTTACATATTTAATACTTTCCAAAGTGAGGTAGATATCCATGTCATCTTGATGCTGTGGTGCACGTAGGCAGTGCGTGCACGTAAGGCAAGTGGTGTGTGCAGTACTTGTGCTCTTATCTTGCAGTGTTTTATTTTTAGTATTCAGTTTTATAGTGGAAGAGTAGGAAACATTTGCATTCAGGGTAAGTCAAGTCACACTTTCTAAAACAATATTTTTCAAGGTAACAACATTGAGTAGCAAAAAAAACAAAAAAAGTAGATGGCAAATCTGTGCACTGAGTTGTAAATATAAACATTTGTGCTACCAAAAAAAAAAAGAAAAAGGTGCCAAAGGCTTTTGAGTACATTCTGCCCTTCCGCCCTTCCTACAGTGAACATACTCTGTGTTCGAAGCCACAGGCATCAGTCTGACTCCCCAGAATGTGTTCTCATGTCCTTAAATTCTGCCCCTGCTGCCTGAAGGAGCTGGCATTCAGGAACAGCAAATGACTCCTGTGCCTACATTGCTTAGCTTTCAATCTTACATATTTTCTGCTGTTCAGTAGCAGAAATAATCAGTTTGTATCACAAGTGCTGCTACCACTGCTTGTTTTTCCAGCTATACACCCATAGCAGAATATTTCTTTACTCTGGATGGACTGTCTGATTCCCATTTTCCTTCTAATAGAAATTTGTTACTCCTCATCCTTATGCCATCTCTCCTTTGCTCTGGTTGTGTTTTTCAAATGAAATTCATGTGTTTCATCCCTTTACTTCTTGCTTTACTGTGTTGTGCAGAGATTGCCAGCACAGTGAGCGGGTGCAGGCTGAGATTGGAAACTTTCCATGAGCACTGGTCCCACAAACACTGTCTATTTGGAAAACCACAGGTGATATTTTAGAAATAGCAGAAATACGCAGAAATGTTATTGTCTCGTGGCATTGTCCTGGAGACATTCAAAGTCAGGCCAGACAAGGCTGTGAGCAGTCCAATCTAGCTGTAAATGTCCAATTCCCCTGCAATGAACATGGACTAAATGACCTTTAAGCGTCCCTTCCACCTCAAACAATTCTGTGATTCTGTGAATTACTAATGCTTTGAAGCAGCGTGATGTTCTTAGTCTGATAAAGCAAACCTGCCAGTTAACACCTGAAGTGACCTCCCAGGTTTATACAGTGTAATTTCTGTCTCGTGGCCATGTAATAATAGCAAACTACAGGCAAATTTTGGATATTCATCCTAGAGAAGCAGTTCTGGACCAGTACCTTTGTAGTGATAAGAACAGCTTTCCCTATCCCTGAGGTGGAGACAGTATCCAGAAATGAACTTGTGTGTACTGTGTGTCCTATGCTGGAAAAGTACTTGATCTGGGTGTGGTAGGTTTCAAAGAAAGTGATGTATGACAACTGCTTTTATTTTATATATATATATATATATAAATTAAACTAGAGCTTTAATTAGCTTCAGAAGAAAACAAAGACCAAAGAATATGCCTTCTGAAAATATACAAGGGAAATCAAATGCCTGTCATGAAGAGAAATGAGAGAACCATTTTCTCTTAGTTAATACGACAAAAACTCAAAAACATCTGTGTACGAGTAATTTTTTCATCTACTTTTACTAATTCCAGTTTTGAGCTAATGGTGGTGTTGATGCCCTTAATACAGAAAATATTGTACAAGTGTCTCCCGTAGGACATTTGGGAAAGACAATGAAATTAACTATTTTGGAAGGAACATTTTCCTGACTTAAGTTGTTTTATGGGAGAAGTGATTCCATGCAATGTCAAGCCTTTAGGCATTTATCTCAGCTGAGAGCAAAATGCAGTTTTTGCAGGTCATTTCTATGAGTTCAGTTGCTATTCACTGCATTTATTTGTATTTTTAGACTTAGCTTTCTATACTTGTGCTCATCTCTGTCACCCCTACCAACTTTCTAACATTTTGGACAACCTAGACAAAATTTTGAAGAGTGGGAGGGTGCCCAAATGAAATTTCAAGTTCTATCTGTCATGCAAGAAACTGGTGAGACCCCATATGTTAGTGAACTCATGAAGAGGCTGTAGAATTTGCCTGCTTTGTGTTGGTTTTGGCAGCAGCTTGTTTAACAGTGGAAATTAACCCCAGGACTTGCTCATTTCTCTTCTGTGAAGGTGACCCTGTGATGGAGAGGAGCACGGCAGCAAGGCACGTGTGGCCTTAGGGAACCAGGCTTCAGCCGTTCTATTTGCTCCAATGGCTTTTGGCATTGCTTTTGGAAATGGCTTTGTAGCCTCAAACATTGATCAAACCAGCATGGGAAATGGAGCTGTTCTGTGGCATGCGTCTGAAAACACTGTACCTCAGTACTCTTGCCCAGTGCAGAGTGGTGGCCCAAGCTCAACTTCCTGCTCAGACTCTCATTTTTAAAACCAGTTCACCATGCTGCTGTTTCACTTAGTATTTTTGCTGATATTGCCCAACATAAATATGAGTTATAGTTGTGGGTTATGACTGGAAAAAACTACGCCCTGAAGTTTGAATGTTTGTATCAGGTGGTAACATCTCTCTCTGTCTTTAAGTACCTTCCATACCCTACTTAAATATTGGGTAATACCTCCTGCAGCGTAGTTTCAATTATATGTGGGCACGTACCAAGAAAGAGGTTTTTTAATTGCTAACCTTCAGTGCAGACTTAGTTTTCTCATGTTCCTTTGTGCTAGGAGAGGGACTGTGCTTGCTTCCCCCATTCATGGGGGAAATCTCACTTTCCAAACCATTGCAACATGATTAACCATGAATCAAAGGGCTCAGCATCAGAAAGAGAGCTTTAGCAGGAAGGGCTCTTGTGTTGGGCATCAAGAACATGGTAAAAGGGATTTGCAGTTCCTAGCCGAAACTGTTAAATCTCATTGTTTAAGTACTGTCCTTTTAAAAAAACTCCCAAGCCTTTATTGGTCATTTTGAATTTTGGTAAGGGAATTTAAGCTTCTACTGAGACTGCAGTAAGCTGTGCTGTGCTGGTGATTTACATTAATTTCTTGGCTGATGTAATGAGGCATACAGTTCTCATGCGGGGTCACTCTGGGTGTAGGAAATTGTGCCAGTCGGAAGTGATAACTTGCATTCTGTCGTGCCCAGGTGGAATTGCAAGGATTTGGCTGCACCAAGCCAGGCTGTAGCCAAGAGCTCATCATGCATGCAGAAACTTGAAAGATCAGATGGTTCCTGATGCGAATGGCAGGGGAGCAGAGATTAGTAGGGAACAGATAGAGCTCTTATGTCAGCATATTTTCTGCTTCCGTTTATTCTTGACTTCGTAATTCAAATCCGTTGGTATCTATTGTTCCATCTTCTGCTTAATTCTTTAGCTTATTTGACTGCTTTTTAAACTTCATTGTTATTGCAGTCCTTTCGTTGCTGTGCTCTTGACACAAGCTGAGGACGCATCATTTAGCATGATCCTGTGTTTTGCTTTGTTTGATGCAGTGACGACAGTGAGATGATGTATGCTGTACTAAATATATCCTCAGGGTTTAAAAATGGCATTTGGGTGGACATATGGGGCAATGCTAAACAACATCTAAAGTCATACTTTAAAAGTCTGTGTTTTCTTATTAAAAAAGCGCATTGTTGACAGTTGTCAAGGTGTGTGGTAGACCCAATTATTCTTGTTACTGATGTGTTCTTCACAACATATTTCTCTGGGGTTTGACCCGCACTGTCATATGTGATAAAAAGATGTTCCTGCCCATATGTTTAATATTGTAAGAACGTGCCTAAAATCAGCAAGAGCTCTTTATAAAGTAAGAAGAGTTTCAGTAGCAATTTCAACAACAGTTCCAGAAGGAGAATTTTTTTTTTTTCCAAAATACATTTTTAAAAACATGGTCAATAAATAAATGAATCAGAAATCCCAGTTCATATTTTTAGGGATACTTTATTTTTCTTGCCTTGACTTTGAGCTGTCATTGAAGGACTGGAATCAGTGATGTGGTTAGATACAGTGCCATATGTGTAACTCAGTTCAGTGTAATAATGAAAAGAAATAACTTTTCATAGTGGAATTAAAGGAATTTTTATATCAATGATATCTTGATGGCTAATGAGAAGTAGCTATTTTGAATTAAAAAAAAAAAAAGAAACAGATAAAAATAACACTGTGAAGCCAACTTCCATGGAATCCAGACTTAAGCTTTTGAGAAGATCAGATCAGGGCAACTTGATCTGATTAGTGATAGGGCAAGAGGGAATGGTTGTAAACCAAAGCAGGGGAGATTTAGATTAGATATATGAAATTATTTACTGCAAGTGTGGTAAGGCACTGACGTAGCCTGCCCAGGGGAGTGGTTGGAGGTGTTCAAGGCCAGGTTGGATGGGGCCCTGGGTAGCCTCATCCTGGCAGGGGAGTTGGAACTGGATGGTCTTTAAGTTTCCTTCCAACCTAAGCCAACCTGTGATTCTGTTTCTGTGACTGCCAGGTGAGTGGGGTGTAGCATCATCTATGTGGTGATTTATTGTCACCCTAAGACCTGTCCTTAAAAAAGATCCCTGTACCCAGCCTATTGCCCCAAATATCAGGCTGAATTTTCCCTCTCCCTCCCCTTCCTCTGCAGTGACACTCAGCAGTATTTGACATACTTCTATTTTTCCATTCTAAATTTCTTCCTTTTTGAAGCAAGATGAATGATTTTACTATCTTATATGATAAACCTTTAAATCATTTGCAGACAATAGGTCAGCATTTTATTTGAGTTACACAGACTTTCTCTTTTATTCTCGTGGAACAGGGAAAGTGCAAATGCAAACAAGTTTATCCATTCCTAACAACAGATAATCTATGGTTCCGTGATGAACTGAGAAATCATCAAACTTTCATCTGATGGTTTTTCCCATGATTTGTTACACTTAAGGGCTTTAGCGCATGGACCAAATGGAATTGGTATGTTCTTAAAAATGGGAAAAGGTTCTCTGTCAGCCTTTTTGTGGGAAGTTAGAGAAGCCCTGCCATGTTAAGCAATCTGTTGAGATTATGTAGTGATAAATAATGCATGTGTACCAGTGGCAAGATCTCACTGCTGATTAGTTAAGTGGATTTCCTTTGTGGCCAAACCACTTGAAAAATGTGCAGGCCTTTTCTTATTCTTAGCAGAATAGATAAAATGAAGATTGGAAAAGCTGTCGAATAACTTGAAGAGGTGTGATTTGTTATGGAAGTGTTTACCAAGTTAATTGTGTGGTATTTGAAAGACGAAGAGTATGCAAAATTGTGATCAGGACCCACAGTGTAGATCTGTCCACCTACCTGTCTGTGAGGAACTCATCTGGAGGGTCATGACAAAGTTTGTCTTCGTGGCTCAGGACACTGTGAGGTGTCACAGCCATTTTCACTGGCATTCCCTTTTCTCTTGAGCAACTGACAGTATTCTAATGCAAAACTGTGGACAAGATGTGTTGGCGGAGTTTGGGTTCCCAATGCAGTTTCCATTCTGGAGGCAGTGTTAGGCAGACTCCTCACATTTTGGGAGTATCAAAGTGATTTGATGAAGAAAGGTGGAACCTGTGCTTTCTCTTGTGACTGTGTCTTTAGCAAGGCTGACATTTGCACTTCACTCAGAGACAAGTCAGGACTGGAAGCAGTTCCATTTCCTTTTAAGCTGCACACTGTTCAGAAGGATTTTGCTCTCAAGAGGGAGACAAGATGTAAAGATCCACGCTTCCTCCTAGCTGAGCTTGAAGTCTCCTACAAAGCTTGCTTGGGTCTGCAGATCCCTTTGACAGCAGCTCATCTTCCCAGTTCCTTCATGCTGCTGAAGTCAGGTCCATGACTTCAGCTAAGTTGAAATCAAGTGATGAGTTCAAAGGGAGTCATGTTAACTCGTTGCATGTGTACATTTTGCTTTTGGCCTTTGTAATTTTGGAAAGTTATTGTGGTGTGTTATTTCACCCAGAGGCTGTTAAACCTCTCTTGTCCCTCATTCTGCATGTGCTTTGACTCTGTACAGCAAGGTATCAGAGATCTCGCCTGATCTCAGATGTATTTAGTCAGATATAAAAATGTATCTCCAATATTTTTATTTGGAGTTGGCTAATTGGAATGAGCTCAATACAGTGTATTGCCAAGCAATGTGGACAGGACAGGATGGAGGATACCAAATGCATTAGTAAATTAATTTATATTACGAGGGAGGTTCTTGGTAGGATTCCTCAGCTGCTTCTAAATACTATTTAATGGCCCCCTTAAGGAATGTGGGCCCTTTCTGGAATCATGTGAATGTTAATCCAAGTGAGGGGTCTTGCACCTTAGTCTTGGCCACCCCCAGTATCAATACAAACTGAGGGATGAAGCACAGTGCTGCTGTAAAGCACCTGGGGGTGCTGGTGGATGGGAAGCTGGTCAGGAGCCAGCAGTGTGCCCTCAGCCTAGAAAGCCGAGTGTTTCCTGGGCTGCATCAAAAGCAGCGTGCTCAGCAGAGAGAAGGAGGTGATGCTGCTCCTCTGTGCTGGTGAGGCCTCACCTGGAGTACTGCATCCAGATGTGTAGTCCTTGGTACAGGAGAGACATGGACCTGTTGGAATGTGTCTGAAGGAGGGGCACAAAAATAGTCGAGGGTTGGAACCTCTCCCCTCTGAGGACAGGCTGAGAGAGTTTTCAGTATTCCTGTAACTTGGATTGTCAGTGACTACCAGATTTTAGCTCAAGAAAAATAATTTAAACAAGAATCTTTGCAATCTCTGCCCTTCGTTGATTGCCTCAGGAAATACATTTGTACTTCAGAGCTTTCTTGTGTTCATCCATGTCTTACTTTTGGGGGACTTGATGGATTTTATCCAGTAAATTCATTGAGGAGATATATTGCTTTTCTGTCTCATTTATGTACATGAAGGAACTCAGGAAGAAAAAAAGCTATGCAACCTTCTTGGGAACAGCAATTGTTTAAAGCACAAATGTTCTTAGAATTACAGCAATAGTTTATTTAAAATAATGTGTCAATTATAGTGGAATGTGAATATTATATATTAATTTTATTTGCTTACACCGTTTTTCAAGTAGTGAGTCTGTGAGTTGTATTTTTTTTTTCCCTTTTGAAGGTGTGTTAACAGTAGGGATGCGAGTAGGAAACGATTTTCAGAAATATCCTATAGAGTGATGGAGACATCACTATTACCTGAGCCCGTAACAGGTCTAAATGTGGGTGACACAAAGGATGAATTGAAATTAAAACATCAGATGAGATTTAGGCATGAAAAAAGGGAAGTGGTTTATGAACAGCAGCAGTAGAGCCAAAAGACCTGTCAGACTGATCTCGGAGCCTTTTCCACTTGTGTTGTGTTCCTGACCTTCCAAGTTACATCAGTTTGTTTTGAGCAGCATTTTCTGGAATGCTGGAGGAATGATTTTTTTGTGGATATTTTTCTTTTAAGTTGATTTCAGATATTCATGAAAATTGGAACTTCTGTAGAGTCATAGATGTTCTAGTTGACCCGTGATAGTCAGCTGGTTCCATCTCCCCTTCAGAGAGGAGCTGTTGCAAGCAGGTCAGGTCAGATGGCATTGGTCTATCAGGATGATAAATGTCTACGAGAATGGAGTTGGTGCAGAGACTGCGGGTGACCTGTTCCAGACCAAGGTTATCTGAGTACTCAATCCAAACTTTGGTCATTTGCATGACACGGTGATCAATCTCCAGTCATTTTGAAAGGATGTCAGATTATCAGCTCTCAAATTGCTAATCACTGATTGACGAGTTTAATTGTAGCCTGGATAAGGCCAGCTCTGCCATCTGAATTTTGAGCATTTCAGCTCTTGGAAAGCCAGACAGTAAGTAGCAGGCAAAAGCACTGAGCATCGAGTGTTGATCTCTGCTGCTGAGATTGGAGTGCTAGCAAGAAAATGGCACAGCTAAGAAAGAACCAGATAATTCAAAAAGAGAAATTAATTCCTGTGCTACGAATAACAGGAGGAAAGGAATCCAAACACTAAAGCTCTTCCATGCTAAAATTGTTTGGTTCTCACTCATTAAAGTCTGACATGTGGTCTGTGCTGTAATCAATGGGTAGTATGCTTCCATGTATCAAATTCAGTATTTTCTGCCCCGGTCTCTACTTTCTGTTGATTTGGTTGTACGCTCTGCATTATCTCAGTCTTTCTCTCCCTGTGTAACCATTTGGACTGCAACTGTCAAGTGTCTTCAAAGTGCAAGTCATTCATCCCTCCTTTAAGACTAGGACGGTGGCAGACAGTTGCCAGTTCTAGTGTTTGCCAGATTGAATGAGGGATATGGGTCTGTGTACAGTGCAAGAGCCATCAGCTGTCATGAGAAGGACAGGGGCAGCTTGACCCGTGGAAGCAGAACATGATGACTTGAAGAGCAGACACAAGAAAGCTGTGTATGGACTGCAGTGAAGTTATTGAAGCAGTTATTCAAGGGGAAGTAGTTTCAACAGCTCTGTGGCTGGCAGCTGGGCTGTACTGATGAGAAGGCAGCTGTTTTTTGTCAAAAGAACATTCTCCAGGATTACTGGAAAACATATTCTGTCTTAGGTAGACTTTCCTTGGCTGCTGGTGGAACGTACTTACACATTATGTGAAAGGTACGCTTGTCACTTTTAGCTATAGGACATTGTCAGCATTGTGGTGACTTGGAAGAGGTAGACTTTTAAAGTCAAATTCTGTGAGTTCTCCAGTGCTTTTTGCTCTCCTTCAGCACAGTAAAGCTGGGGCTAGCCATGCCATATACTGAGATGCTTGTAGGTCATAGTTGTGGCCTTGTAAAAGGCAGCCATAGGTCATGATCAGAGAATTCAGTCTTCCTCTAACAATAGACAAGAGTGAAACATACCTTGTTAAAGTCCTGTGGAATCTGTAAGTATTCTGCTCGTATGTGCTCCTAGTTTTGCTGTGTTACGTGTAGGAGGCAGCACCTGTTTGTGCTACTGGGAGATTGCAATTTGACTAAAACAAAAAATTACGATGGACTTAAAACTGCTGGAGTGGTACTGGGAAGAAGGAATTGTTAGCATTTTTAGATAACTTTATATTTAGAATCTGAAGAAACTAATTCCAGAATGAAGGATTACAGCAAGCCTTTCAGATGGAATGTTGCAACAGCCATTTTTGAAGAGATATAGAAACTTCATTTCTGATTAAGTTTGCATGAGGAACCCTTAAATCCTAATGATATTGCAAATGAAAACCCTGTTTATAAGGAAAGAGAAGAGAGTAATGTAAGAAACACTCTTTACGTCATGAACCTTAGAGAGCAAAACATTTTCACAGCCGTTTATAACATTCAAAGCACTACATGTGGTATTTGTAAATTGTCTTGGAGCTGGAAAAGATTAATCTGTGCCCGACTCATTGGACGAACGTCACAGTTTTCCACCAACTTCATTTCTCTCTGTCTGTACTTTTGATATGTTCATTTCCTTTAAGACAGTTTTGACTTCCTATATTTGGAGATTACTTAGTTTATCATTACAGTCTATTAAAATTACTGAAGTTAACAGTGTGCCTTCAGGCTTTGCTTCCTCGTAGTTTTTATTTGCAAGTGTATAGCATATTGCATTGCATCCTTATGGTACTATAAAGTTCAACTTTTAGCAAACACTGTAAGCCTTTATTTGTAAACATCTCCCTGAAAATGACAACGCAAAGAGTGAAAATTTTGAGTGCCACTTGAACTTTCACTGTAATTTAGTGGGAAAAAAGATGGAGACTAGGGAAAATAATAGGTATTAAGAATTACCTCTTTGTCAGATTTTTCCCCTAGAAAATCTCCTTGCTTTGCATGCTTTTCAAGGGAAGAAGAATTTCTTTTCTTGTCCTCAGTCCATATCATTTAATCATTGCTTGTTGTGTACTGGCTTTTACAGTATCAGTTATAGTTAAATAGCTTTTGTCTACAGCTCATTATCTATAATTGAATGTATGCACCAAGCTGAATATGTTTATTTGTAACTTGATAATTAAGCTGCTGCAGAAACTTATTCTGGGAGATGGGGAGGAAAGCAGACAGACATCCTCTTATCCTGCAGACAGTGTTTTTGCCTGAGATGGAAGAAGCCGTGATGCGCTTGAAGGTGATCAAAGTGATATCTCCATGCTCACAAAACAGGGGTTAAATTTCATGGAGGTTACTTTGGTTTGTTGGTCCATTTTGCTAGTTCCAAATTAAGAGTGGCTTAATAGTTGTGGGGTTTTTTTGTGTTTTTGTTGGTTTTTTTAATTATTATTATTTATTTAAAATCCCAAATGTATTGCCTCAGTTGTTTCTTCAGAGTACTGTCTTAACATTGTTTGAGGCTGGTGCTGCCCCATCCTTTCTGCCGCAACTCCTGATTTAACTTTCTGTTAGGATTGCAAAGGGGTAATTGCACTTCCTGAATCTGGTGGGTGAAAGCACATTTCTATTGCTGTAGCTGATGTCAAAGTGCATGAAGCTTCTCTTATTGAGGTACTGAGAAGAATGGAGTATAGCAGTGAAAATAAGAGTTTGCTGACGTCTGGTAGCCATGGTTGCTGATGTTTCAAGAAGCTGAAAAGCAGGGGTGAATGTAAAGTCTGTCGTCTTTAGATTTTGAACACATCAGACGTATACCACCACCTTATTTTTTTCTAAATATATCTTAGTTTGCTGATGCTGCCTCAGAGCAGACCTGAGCTGATATCATAGAACATAACTGCCTTGTTTTTGCTCTGGATGTACTATTTTTTTTTTTTTTTTATGTAGAGCGTGTTTGGTAATTTTTATTTTCTGTCAACTGTAGGAACTGGTGCTCCATTATGTCCATTAATCATGTTTTAAAAATAAGCCCAGATCCTGAGAATAAAATCACTTTATTTGCTCCATTGATTAGGTAAAATAAATAGGGAAAATGTAACTTCCGGAAGTGTTGTATTTCTGCAAGGTACTCATTTTGCTGCATTCTTGAACAGGCATTAAACCCTCAGTACCTTGCCTAAGTTGTCTTTCTGAAGCCATGGGGATTTGAATTTTTAGGAACCTGGAAGAAAAAAGAGGTGAGCAATTATTTGGAGGAGTGTGGTGCATGAGCTGGGACTTGATGTTGCTGAATTTGAAGACATCGTCTTCCTCAGATATGCAACCCACAGGAGAGATTAAACAGAGGAGTACATTTGTCTCTGTATTAAAGATATTAAAATCACAGAATCCTTAAGGTTGGAAGAGACCACAGTGATTATGTAGTCCAATCACCAGCCCATCACCACCATGTCCACTGAACCAGCACACATGTTTCTTGAACACCTCCAGGGACAGTGACTCTACCATTTATCTTAATAAACTCTTGCTTTAGGTTTGTTCGTTATATAGGGTTTGCTGTACCAAGCAGTCAGCTTCCGCATCCTCATATGATGAAATATAGCAGTGATAACAGTTCAAAATGGAGGCCTGGTTACCATTATTTCTAATTGGCCAGGCAGAATTTGTTTTATCATCACTACTGTCATTAATTTTTTCACACGTGTAGAAAAAGGCAACAAGCAATGAAGAACTGGAAGTTGTGAATTTTTTTTCAGTGATTTCAGAGCAAGTGACTAAATTTTGAAGGATTTTTTTGGCCTATAATTAATGACATGTATAAATACACATACACACAGATACTCAACTATTTTTTTTTTTTTACCTCAAGGGAGGACATATTACATGTTAAGTTTATGCCCTGTTTTTTGGGAGGGTGGTTCAGGTTCAGCCTCAGCTGTTTGAGCTTTACACCCACCTCTCATCTCTTGGGTCCTGCAGCTATCTATAGAGATGGTTTTGGTCCACTGAGTTGTAATGACATCTTTACTTTCTGCCTATTTCTTTCAGTAACTGTTATTTGGGGATGTTATCTCTGTGTCCTGATGGAGGATCACAGTTTAGGGAGGATTATTTTGTGTCTTGCCAATTTGTCTTGGTATTTATTTTAGATTTTGAGGGAAAATGTAGCCAAAAGTCACTGAATTAGCATGTCTTTACAGACGTAACTGCAAAAAGTAATTGTATGAGGCTACAGTTTTGTGGGTTGTTTCATCTTTTTCCTGATGCTGTTATCAGAGGCAGAAGTAATAAACGTTACTATTAAATTTTTATATTTATAGTCCTTTAGAATTAATGTTATATTCTGGAATAAAATGGAGCATAAGATAAAAATTGCTGCCTGTAAATTCAGTTTCTTTGCTTGAAGCTGTGTAAGTTGAGTCTCTTCCTGGAGCTGTGTTTGAAAGACCATTAGTATTGCCCATCTGAAGTGATCTTGTGAAAGGCCATTTAAAACTGAAAGGTTACCTTAGTGCATTAAAAAAGAAACATCTTAAGGTATAGAATGTGAAAGACTTCTGAATGCATAGGATCTTAGAGCATGACAGAGAGTCTCTTAGCAGCGTGATGCAACAGTCACTCCATAAATTATTCAAGTAAGATGTTTTCTCGGTAGGGATTTACCACCCTCACTTCAACCTATAATTTACTCATTTATTTTCCATTTAATAATTTCAGCTGGAAAGGAGAGGATCTCTGGAGATCATCTTGTACCCTCTGCCAATACAGGATGACCAATTTTCAAATCTATTAATACACAATAAAAGTATCATGTCTGTTTAAAAAATGTGGATGAAATACCTATTTTTTTCATCTAAGTATCCTCTGTTTTTTTTCCTAACCTGAAGAACTCGTCAGTAAAATATTTTTGTGACTTTCTTCCGTGCTTGTAACATTCCCTTTGTGTAGAATTTCAGAGTAACTAGAAAGACTGAGGCATTGCTTTTTAGTATTCTTTTGTGTTAGACATGGACAAGAGTTAGGATTTATTTAGGTATGGGAGGTTCTTAGTAGTTAGCTGTGGCAGATTTATTTTGTTTCCTTGAATGCAACAAACAATAATTCTCAGAGTAACTGCTGGATGGTCAGGGGAAAAAAAATAAACCCTTTGTAGATTTTATTTCTTTTCACGGATATACTGTTTGAGAGACAAAGAGATAAAATAATGCAAACAGTCTCTAAAAGTGCACACCAAACCTTGCCGCATCTAAAGCTGAAAGCTGACTGTGCTGCATGGTCTATATGATCTCTACATGCGTATGTATGTGCTTGCATTTGAAACTGTGTAATTTGTCTGTCCAATTTCTTAGACTGAGTCCAAGTTGGATATTAGGAAAAATTAGGAAAGAGTGGTCAGGCACTGGAGCAGGCTTCCTGAGGTGGTGATTGAGTCACCATCCCTGGAGGTGTTCAAGAAACATTTAGATGATGTACTAAGGGACATGGTTTAGTGAGGAAATAGTGATGGCAGGTGGATTGTTGGGCTAAATGATCTTAGAGGTCTTTCCAAACCTTGGTGATTGTGTGATTTCGTCTTATGATTCTGTGATTATCTTGTGCCTTATATTTATTATTTGTAGCACACCATTATTTCAAGTTACCACATAAATCATGGCTTGTATGGTAGTCTCTGATGTGGCAGCAGGTCAGTGGAGGAGCCACGTTTAGCGTCATCTGTGATCATAGATTATAAAAATCCAGGAGTATGCCTGAGTGATGGTGTTTACTGTGTTTTCTTTTATTGCTAGCTTGATAAGGCAAGATGGTGAAACTGCCTTGGAGGTAGCTTTTACAACGAGGGAGACTAATTGCCATGCCATCCTTTAGGAAAGAAGCAGAGCGCCCTGCAGCTATGGCCTTCAGACTTGGATATTCTTTGGCAAATGTCCACGTTCCACCAGAAGAAATCACATGAGGCAGTTTCTAAATAAGATATGTTTTGAGACCATGAGAGAGCAAATGTACCAGGCAGAATGCTTGAGCATGGCTTCATAGGCAACTCTTAGCTAAAGACCTGTACAAAAACTGTGGTTTGAGTATTTTTTTCCTTTTTTCCTGTACATGTCTTTACTCCTTTTTGATTCTGTCTCGGACAGATATTAATTATTTGCAAACTCTAACTCTGATAGCATTTGAGTTAGTTTTTACTTCACATCATTGCACCGAATAATAAGAAGAATGAAAAGTTGGACCTCTTGAAAGATGCCTGAAGGGGTGGGCATTTTTGGCTTGGATACTCTGCCTATGATTTCCATAGTGACTGCTGGTGATTTAAAAAAAAAAAAAAAAAAAAAAAAAAAAAAGAGGGAGAGAGAAAAAGGAGTGCTTCCAAATGAGAGAGAAGAGCAATTCCAAACTCTCTTAAGTGAAATTAACGTTCCTTCTGAGCTTCTGACAAACTGCTAATGTGTTCCCGGTCTGGCTAAGTTTGGGGCCTATTTGATAAGTTTGTACATATCATAAAGTTTACAACACATTTTCCAGTCCTTTTGGAGCAACTGTCTGAATTTGTCTTCTTGCTTGAAATGCAAGTGTTAAGATGTATTTGTTGCCAACTGACAGAAAGCAAGAAAAATTATTTTAGGAGAAAGAAAGCAAACAAGCACAGCCATTCATTATTTAAATGATGGTGTTTCATGGCAGTTTTGTCTTGAAATAACCTTCTGGTCTTGTAAATTGTGCAGCAGTGTTTACCAGTAGCCAAAAATCTTTGTCACTCTCTTGAAACCTTTGTGATACGTGCATTACTATCTCAGTAATGGAAAGGTGGGAGCGGACAATTGGCAAATTGTAATAGCCAGCAGCCCCTTCCAGTGAAGGGCAATGAATCAGTATTTTCATTTGGTAAATGCATGTTGGTATCCAAGCAATTTGGCAACCCTTTTGACTTGACTTGAGAAAATGACTAGGAAAGGATTATTTTGCAGTCCAGCTTCAGTATGCCAGAGCCTTTGTTCCCATCCCGCTCTTCCACCTAGAAACATGGAATCAAGAGGTTACACCTCCCCACTGCAAAGGAGCTTTTGTCTCTTGCATTAGGGTGACCACATAATGTGGGCATTTTTGGCGAGTATGAGTCATGACAGTTTTTGAGGTTGCCAGGAGAGAAGTTAGAAAGTGGCTGTGTTGTACATTACTTATTTTTCCTTTGCCATCTGCCTGAAAGAAGAATCTTTAAGTAGATGCAACTCAGGGAAGAAACTGCTGTCATTGTTTCCAAATGCCCCATTTTGTGGAAGTGGCTTTGCTTAAAGGTTTGATCTGTTATAACTTATCTATTAGAAATCCTTGGCTTTGTCTTTTCTCCTTTTTAGTAAGCCCAACAGTATTTCATGAGTGTCTTTAACATAAAAGCAGCTGCGTACTTAAGAGTTGGTCTAATTACGACTAGGTCTGCACAGTTGATCTCCCTCTGCTTTGTTAAATGATGACCAGAAATCACTGTTGTGAGAACTAGTGATTACACAAAGTGTGTAAGGTCCCCCTAACCTATGTGTATTATGAAAGTGTAGTATTTGAAAACAATTTCAGCATACCTACGTGCCACTATATAAGCACCGTGCTTGCTCAAGGTTTGAGCCCATGTTATTCTTAAAGCCACTTCAGGACGTCAAAATAATTAGCTTCTGACTCTAGTTCTGTTATCAGATGATGTTGTTCTTACGCTGTATTCAGGGGAAACTTTTATTTTGTTTATAACTCCAGTCTTCTGTGGTCTGAGTGGATTATTCTCTGTGGTCTTCCAGCTTGCAGCATGTTGCCATGCATGTTTTAATACATTTCTTCCAACAGTTATCTCTGTACCTGTTTGTGATATGGGTGAACCCTACAGAAACTCTACTAAAATCTCTCATAAACAGCATCTGAGCGTACAGGGCTCTGGGCTAGGGCTCACTTTGAAGATACCATGACCATGTTTGCATTTCTTGTGCGCTAGTTTTCAGACCCTGAATTTGGGAATTAAGTGTATTGGTTGTATATGTGAATGAACAAAACTTGATCAGTGGCTCTTAATTTATTTCTTCAGGTAGGCTTTTTTTTTTTTTTTTTTTTTTTTTGCATACTTTTGGTTTGAAGGGGATGAAAAAGCTGGTGGAGCTCTATGAGTGCCCTGATTATAACTTCAGTGCTTGTGTCTGTTGACACTGTCATTGCTCGTCACTGGTGCCTATGAAATAAGCCTTATTTCAATGGATTGTGGATTTCAGTGGATTGTAATAGATGTGTAGAAGAACATGCCTTGATCCAGCTGTTAGTGAGGTTCAGGGCATGGGAGCTGCTTTCACTTGGAGCACAGTACTGAAGCATTTACCTACATGGAATGGTAATAAATAGCATTTGTACTGCACGTTCATTGCTTAGGCAAAGCAACTCTTTATATTGCCTTGAAGCAGTATAATAATAATAAAATATAGCTACTGTAATAGAGCTGTGCAAGAGTATTTCTGAAACAGCATATTGAAGAAAGAGAAAGAGATGACCTTCAGGCAGAGGCTGCATTAGTGGTGTTGGGAACCAGCATCCCAAATCACAGTGATGTCACTGGTAGGGCCTCTAGGTATGATCGCCATTCCAAAAAATTGAATAATTTTCAGTATAGCAGTCTTATTGAATCATAGAATCATTAAGGTTTTAAAAGACCACAAAGATCATCTAGTCCAGCCATCAACCCATCCCCACCATGCCCACTGAACCATGGCCCTCAGTTCCACAAATCAGTCAAAACCTACTGGTGTCTGTTAGAAGGTCATCTGCACTTTAGAACTAAAAAGGGAAATTAAAACTGGATATCATCACTAATCCACGAATTCATGTTGTCTTTTCTTTCCTTTGCCTGATGCCAGTGTTGTACACAGATGCTTCAGAAAGCACCCGGTGCTGCAGTTGAACAAAGTGCATTTTTAGCGTTCCACAGCAACATATGACTAAAGCAGGCAATGAAAAAAGATTAGTCCATTGTTGGCAAAGATTATAGAGTAAAAATGCATTTCCTTCATGCAGTGGGAAGGAAAAATGCCAACAAGGATGATGAAGACTTTCTTAATAAGATTTCTGTTTTCAAATATTCTGCTTCAGACGTCTTAATAAAATGAATGCCTTAGATGCACAGGGCTAAGATCACAGCAGAATGAGATTGTGCTCTTGTCCATTTAATAACGATGCAGTTGCAGCTTTTCCTTCTATCTTCTCCTGTAAGTTTAATTGTTTAGCACTGAGCACGTTTTTGCTTATGTTTAAGTGGGATTCTTTCTGTGTTGTTGTTTTTTTTTTTTTTCCTATGTAACCTTTTGGTTTATTTAATCTGAGTAGTGCCTGATCTCATAAAAGGCTGAGCATATTTTTTCCTAATCATCCTGTGACTTCAGTGTGTCTGTTTACTGCAGAGGACACATGGACAGGAGCCTTTTTAGAACAGCATTTGAAAATTGAATTTAAAGAGAGCATTTTGGTTTAATTTGCTGGGTCAATTTGTTTAAACAGGCAATAATCTTGTATTTGTCCCCATGAGACCTTGGACAGAGAGTACATTTGGGCGTCAGCTTTGATGCTCTATAATACAGCACTTTTGCTAGTAATTGATGGCAAACTGATACATTTATGTATTTTTGCTTGGAATTACTGATTTTTGGCTTATGTATTATTTGTGATTGATTGCAGGTTGTCTATTCATTTTCTTTCTGGCTGTGCTATGGAAAAAGGAATTACTCTTTCTCTCTCTTTTCTTACTCCCCTCCGTTCTCAGCTGCCTCCCCAGGAGATCAGCTCCAATCTCAGCACGGTGTGACAGTTAGCAGTTGTGACAGGCTAGCCTATTTTTGGAAGTCTGTCCCCACTCTTTCCCCGCTGGAAAAGAAAGGCAAGTTATCTTTAAAAATTAATCCATCTGGAAGAGGAGGAGAAAGCTTCACGATGTGCTTGCTGCTCAACTTGGGCTGCAAGTTTACTAATTATTTGTTCAGCTTGTGTCACGGGACCAGTGAGGTTTGCACTTCTCCTGGCATCGATCACTTGCCCCTGAGCTCTGCGAGAGGCCTTCTGTTCTGTGTGGAAAAAGAGACAGACTAAAATACAGCACAGAGCTGCATGGATGTTGTCCAGTCATGTCTTGTATTTCACACATTTTCTGAGATGCTTTTGCAAAACCAGAAATACTACTGCTTGTCTCCAAGGAACAGAAACAGAAGTTCAGAATTTAGCAGTTAGCGTGGAAAGAATTTTTTTTTTTTCCCCTCATTTAGTTTGCCCCTGCTTTAGACTCTGCAGGCTCTACATGTAGTAAAATAAAGGCATAAAATCCTAGTGACAGTAAGAGTAACATCCAGAGTGCTGATCTGTGAGAAGAAATAACTGCTGTGTGCAATTGCTCTCTTATTTTGGTACAGTCTCCTTGCAGCCCAACTGCTACATCTTCATGCATTCCAAACCCAGCCAAAATGAAGCAGAGGCAGTCCTGAACCTTTCTTAGGATAATGAATTAGAAAATAAAACAAACGGAGAAAGCACCAGTCAGTTCTTTCAGAATTACAGCAGAATTATGTTATCAATGGGTAGTTTATTCTGTATTAAGAAAGCTAGAATTTCAAGTATATGTAACAGCGATCAAAATGTGTTTAAAATTCTTGTTCTGTTCTGTCAGTGTCCCTTAAGCTCAGGAGCACACTGGACAGCTGGTTTGAGTTTTCATCTCCTGAAGCATTATTGTTTTGTTTTCTCATAGGTGGTTATTATTGGAACTTTAAAAATAGGCTGTGCTGTCTGTCTAATCTGGTCGTTTAATCTTGTTCTAGATGCTTCACTTTGTTTCTTTATATATGATATGAATACCTCCATGCCTACACTTTATATACCTGTCATCCTTGGAATATCAGAACATCTTTCCCCAGCGAGTCAGTGCTGAGTCATCTTCAGAAAGTGATTGTTCTCAGCTTAGTATACGAGGCATTAAATATTCTGCATCTCATTGATGTAAGGAGCACAGAAGCTGTGTGGTGATCACTTGGCCATGAATGGCTGAGTCTTTTGAAGGTCTGTGGGAGCCATGCCATAGGATGACTTGGGTTAGAAGGGACCTCAGAAATCAATTCCAACCCCTGATGTCCTTTCAGGCTCCTGAGCTGTAAGGCAGATTTACAGTGTTAGTGGGCTGATGGGTCAGGTGCCATAAAATCTCCCAAATGAAGTAACTTTGAAGGCAGAATGGTGATACCTTGTCGTGGTACTGTAACATTTCCTGAATGTGGCTTCTCCCTTCTCACCTTATTAAAGCTCTTAATATTCTGTGTCTGTTTCTGTGACCTCTACCAACAAAAGCTCAAAATGAATGTAGACCATCTGGTTGAATTGAAAGTGAGGCAGTAAATTAATTTAAAGCTCCAATAAAGCTTGTATCGATTTGTTCAACTATACCACTATTCTCCTTTTTGCCTCCCCAAAGAAATAACTGCATCTTACATATTCTAATCTTTCAGGGTTCAGATCTTCTAGGTGAATAATAGCTAAGCTGATTATATTCCTTCCTCGATACTTTTTTAGTATTATTGTGTTTCATTAAATTTACAGAGCCCCCAGAAAAAGGAGGACGTGGAGGTTTAAGAACAGGTCCAAAGGAGGACCATTTAATTGATAAGAGAGCTGAGCATCTTTCTTATGTAGGCAGGCTGAAGGAGTTGGGCTTGTTCGGACTCAAGAAGAGAAATCTTCAGGAAGCCTCCTTGCAGCCTTCCAGTACTTACAGGGAATTACAAGCAGTAGGGAATTTTTTTTTTACCCAGGTGGATAGCAATAGAGCAAGGGGGAATATTTTTAAACGAAAAGAGAGAAGATTTAGATTAGATGTTGGGGGAAAGTTTTTACTCAGTAATTGTTGGGGTCCTGGCACTGGTTGCCTGGAGGGAATGTGGATGCTGTGTCTCTGGAGGTGTTCAAGGCCAGGTTGTATGGGGCCCTGCCCCCAGCAGGGGGATTGCAATTGGATGATCTTTGAGGTCCCTACCAACCCAAGCCATTTGGTGACTCTATCTGAAGTATTACTTACATACATGTAATTCTGTGAATTTTTGGGGCATGTTGTCGTACTAGTTCTGTTATTACAGAGCAGTGTAATTTAATTGAGAAAGAAAGAAAGGCAGAAGAGGATAAAAACATTTTAGGATTATTTTTGATGTATGTGTGTTGTCTCTAGAGGTAGATCAGCAAGGGGAAAATTGCCTTGGTTGTTGCTTTCCTTCTACACAATTTTCTGAAAGAAGGGCAAATGTTTCCTTGATTTTTACCTTTAATCTCATACTAGATATGAGCATGTATTCTGAGTGAGCATAATTAGGCCCATAAACTGATGATTACTCTTTCATATTTATCACCATCAGGATGCAGGGATTGTTCTAATTATTAGTTTCAAGTAGATGTGAACTAGGAAAGTAGTGAAAGGGCTCCAGGACTTTGTCTTTTCAAGTGCAGTAATAGTTAATCAGCATTGATATGTGGTACAACATCAAATAATCAGAACAGAAATGTCCATCTGCTTCTCTTGACATGAGTCATCAGGAGAATCCTTACTCAATATCTTTTATAGAAGAAAAAGGAGGCAAACTTTTTTTTTTTGCCTGAAAAGTGTTTACTAGCTTATTCCAAATAAATGCTTAAGTGGAGGGATGAAAGAGCTGGAGTGTGTGTTTTTGTAAGGCTGGCTGATCTGTAGCCTTTTCCCTATGTCCACCGTGTCTCATGAGTGATAAACTCCAACTATCTGGACACTAATCTGTACACTTTTTTTCATGAAATGTGAATTAGTTTAATGCAGTTATGTATTTTTCTGTGCACAGTGAGCAGCAAATCATTTTTTGCTTTTCTGTAGTATGTGCAGGTTTTACTTTCTATTGCTGTTTCTCCAACATGTAGCACTGGTCTGAATTTCTGAAATCAATTCTATGGTTCTGCACTATTTAAGCAGTGGATAATAGTCTGAGCATATAAAGAAGTAATTCTTCCTGAAAGAGGTGAAGGGCTTTGACTTCAGATCTTTTAGCTGCTTTGAGTATAAATTCTACTTGGACTGTGTGTTTTCTGTGATCAGTGTTCCTTTTTATTTTTTAGATAATTATTTAACACAGTCTATTATTAGATGCCCAATTAAACTTATCCAGACATTGTTAACAGTCAGCAGAAACTTTCCTGCAGAAATGGTTATGCAAAACAGGCTTTTGTACTAGGTTGAGATATTTGAGAGATTTTGTATATAGTCAAGGTTTATCAGTAGTGAGAAGGTGTGCATACACTGTGGGATCGCGTAAGTCCATGGTCGGCTGGGTTAAACTGCTGAGCAAAACAGTGATTGGAGGACTCTCTTGACTAGCTTGTGTAACCTGGTGGATGTTTTGGAAGTACTGGAGAAAAGAAGAGCCAACATGTTTAAGTAAGGATGTAGGCTTGCCTTTGGTCATTAAGATTAGTATAAAGGGATCATTAATGTGCATTCTCCGTTGACTACAGATGAACTACTACCATGTGGAGCAAGTAACAGTTACCAAAAGCATCTACAGGTTTCCTTCCCTCCCACCCAATTCCATTGGTCTTCTGCAGTGTCTTCTGTCTGGACTGCTTGCCACAGCTGATGCAACTCCTCCCACTGTCAGTCCTGCAACTGAATCAGAGAGTTCACACTACATTAGAAAACGACAGGGAAACCTGACATTTCCCCACCTAGTGTTAATTCTCTCTGGCGAAAACTTGTTGTTTCTGTCCATTAACGTGGTTGTGTGGTTTGAGTGTTAATAATAATCCTTTGCTTTGTTGTAGTACCATTTAGAAATTTGTTTACTGAAGTGGCTTTCCAAGAATTAGTTCTACATACAACCACAATTCTGAAAATCATGTGTGTCACTGAAATTCCAAAGCATGTGAAGTGCTTCCGTTTAGTCACCTTAGCTGTAGCGCCTTTGTTAATCAGTGGAGGAAATGGTTTAGCTGGAATTTTTGTTTGTGTGTATGAACATCCATCTATTTTATGATGGCCTTCATCTTCACGTCCTTCATCTCCGTGTCTTTGACATTCTTAGTCTTAGCTCTAGCAGTTATCTGATTGTGAAAAATGCATTGCTATAGATTTGGTTGTTACAGCTGTTTCTCTTTGATTACCAGCTTGCAAGCTGATCAACATCAAAAAGTTTTCATAATGTTCATTACGTGGAGTAAATCAATATTCAGTAATGGAATAAGAATACATCCATTAAGGATGTGAATTACGGTGCTGTCTCAGAAGTGGTTTAGTGTCTCTCAGCTCTGGCCTTTTACATGTTTTCACTGGCTTGGGTGATGTGGACTGGCAAAAACACAAGAGATATAAAATCTGGTTCGTATAATGCTGACAAACTGTTCTTTATCTAGACATGCAAGCGAAGCGACCTGTTTCCTGTTCATGTTGTTTTTTGTTTTTTTTTTTTACTATGTAAAGTATGGTATTTCATACTCATATCTGAAGACCCCCGTGTAAATAGTTCTTATGTATCTCAGACTTTGGGAGGAAGTCTGTTTTCCTCTCCTATTAATTAAAAATTAAAAAGCATCCACATTTTCATGTCTATCAAACTCATTGAGATAAACCCACTAATGTCTAATAGCCAAATGTCAAAGTACTATTGTACTTTGTCCTCCTGCCCAGCAGACATTGGTAATGAAAGCTGAAATTACCTTGGTATACTCATGGAGTAATGTAGAAAGAGTTGACTACTATTTCAGGTAGCTGGAGTTAGGGTACTGGAGTTAGGAACTTTTATTCTTAATGTACTCTTAAAATCTTACTCATGGTTCTGGTTTTCTCATGGTTACATCTGATGATGCTTCTTATAACTCAGTGATCTGGCTTCTAGGATTCTAAAGGCAGCTAATGCCTGTACATTACTTTCAAGAGGTTTTTACATCCTTACTAAAAAAGATCGTGTTGAGGCTGTTGAAATATGGTTGGAGGAGACCAGTAAGATCATCCAGTGCAACTGTCAGCCATCCCCCCCATGCCCGTGTCCCTCAGCGACACATCTCCATGTTTCTTGAGCACCTCCAGGACAGTAATTCCACCACCTCCCCACGCAGCTTGTTCCAATGCCTCACCACTCTTTCTCAGAAGAAAGTTTTCCTGATATCCAACCTGAACCTCTCCTGGTTCAACATAAGGCCGTTACCTCTCATAATGGCCTTTTGTCCTCCTCAATGCAGTGTATGATATTGTATCTATTGCGACATCTGTGTTTAAATGCTATCATTGATCTTTTCATGTTCTCAAGAGAAAACTGGGTTAAGGATATAGAGGATTTAATTCACCGAGCAGTTTATTAACACGATACGCTGCCATTAACAAAGGTGAAGTTGTAGAAGTTGAGCTGTATTTGGAATGGCAGCATGTGGCACCTGGTGTTTTCTGCAGCCTTGGCCTAGTCCTCTGATAGGGCAGCTTTCTTCTGGCTCTGCTTTATCTGAGAAGTGGCTTTCCTACCCCCAAACTTCAGTGATATCCAGAGTGTCTTGGTGGTCACTTAGACACACTGAGAACCGTAGGACTGTCTGATGTAACTGGTATCGAGTTGAGTTTCTCAGATCTTTGGTGGTGGTGGCACATAAGCTGTGTTACAACCTTCTCTACTTTGACCCTGGGTTGACTGCAAGTACAAGCTTTTAGCAGAAGATAGAATTAATGCTTGAAAATTAAATGCATTAAGTATGGCATTACAGACACTTAAGCAGGATTGTAGCTTTCCATTTTATCTAGGATCATTTTTTAGAGCAGTCTTTTTCTCATCTCCAGTGCAGTTTTACTATACTCAAATAAGAAGGGAAAGGAGATCCCTACCCTGCTAATTTGGTCTCTGATCTTACAAATGTTTCCTTACATCCTTACATTTAATCATGTTAGTTGTTCATTTGCTTATGCTGGTTGCAGGACATGAGATGCATAAATAGTGCATTTTGAGTTTATTACACAAAGTTCAGGAAGACAGTGGAAAGTATATATATGTCATTGATTGCAAGCTCATTTATTTCACAGTGTACTGTACAGAACACACCATGTTCTAAGATGAAATGTATCCTTGTGCTGCTGGTGGTGCAGAGGAGTGAATAAAATACATTTGTTATAACATAATAAATCATATTAATACCAAATAAAATAGCATAGGGACCTTGTTATAGATGCCGTGGCTGCCCTATAAGTCAGGGCAACATGTTGATAAGTAGCATTTATTATTAAGTGTAATTTTTATGCTGCTTTGAAAGTGACAAACATTTGACATGTTCAGTTAATAGGTTTAATTAAAATCCAAGATTAATTATGGAGATGAGTAACTCTCCTTCATTGCCTCATAGGAACAAAAGATACTTACATTTCAAGAAAGAAAAGATGACCCAGTAACATGTATCAGAAGAATTGCAAATATTTCCTTGCAGGAATGGGGATCATAAATATTAAATTCAAATCCCCCAGCAAAGAGAAAATGAGATTGGAAGCAAATTGGGCTTGGAGATCTGTTGGGTTTCCAGACAGGGATTTTAAAGTGTGCTTTCATCAAAGAGGTAAACTGTTTCTTCTTACAGATCAGAGATGATGAGAACAGGGGAAGTGGTTGGAGTCCTGCTCTGAATTTCAGCATGCTGTTGAAGCATCACTGAGATGTAAAACTTCAGATGTGGGATTGCTTTCCTGGGTTTAAGTTCTGAAACTCATGGTCATGTAAAACACTTGAAAGTGGGTATTAAACAACTATCCTAATTTCTTCCATGGATTCCAAGAAAGTGGCAGCACCAGCTGATGCATTGTTTTGAGTTATATTTATGGGCCAATTTAGCAGCTTTTTCTATTAAATCTTGTCAGGCTTTGTGATTTATATGATATTTGTTCAGCATGCTTGTAGCCGATATGACTGGTAATATGAAATATGAAATATGTTAACCTCTGAGTTAAGCTAATGATAAAATTGAATTAGGCTAATAACAGTTTTTAAAAGCCTTATGTTTCATTTCAACTTCATAGACTTTTGGCCTTAAATATGTTTTTGCTCATATAAAAATACAAACTGTTATTTCTTTGTAAGTACACCATGTTGTCCTGAAGGGTCACCTCCAGGTTTTCAAAGTAGGAGAAAATAGCTTTTGTTTTTAATATGTTCTGAAATTTCAGTTTTATGGAGAATGCCTGTTTCTGGTATTTACTGTGACAGTCCTTTAGTACTTCAGCTTCAGTTTTCAACCAATTGTGAAATCTAACCACTGATTTAAAGCCAGTACAGTTGTTTCATCTCCACAAACTTTTTTGCTTGGTCCTTTATGTTAGCTCAAAATTAACTATGAGCCCTGCAACCCTTCTGCCATTTTATGGCTTTGATGTAAAAATGGGACATTTGTGCGTCCATAATACAAACAAGCTCTTGGACCTTGTCAGAGGGAAGAGGGTTTGGCTTTCCGAAGCTGTCTTCACTTCAGTGACATCTTGGGTGGTTGGTGTGCCCACCCTGCTAGTATGTGCTATAGCTGAACCACCTTAAATATAAGGCATTGCTGAGTGCCTTTTTCAAGAAGTACTTTCTTGTCTCAGAAGTTACAGAATTCAATTTTTGGGAGTAATATTTGTGTCAGTGTTGGGCCTTGAGGGTCGCAGCTTGTTTAATGCAAAAACTAGGATAAAAGAATGATAAGATTTGCATCTCCCACCTTCTCCAGCTTATATTCCTAGGGAAATGCGGATTAAGGGTTCACTTAGTCGTCCTGTCTTTGGACAGAGAAAGTTGATGTCTGGCAATGCGTAGGTAGTTGGCAGGAAGAGGGCAAGGTGCAGATCTGAAGAAGGATCTGTATTTTGTCTTTACCGGTTGATAAGTTCTCATTTGAATTAGGAGGGTTGTCCCTAGGGGCAGCTCCTCAAGCTGCCTGCTGAATGAGAAATCCAGATGCTAGAAATCAAGCCACATTGATTAGAAGACGTGAAAAAACACAGAAAATCCTCTCCCATTTTCTCTTTCCAATCATGAATATATTTGCAATATTAGCCTCCTTTCTATAATCTAATTTAACAGCCAGTTCACATCCTTATGCCCAGGGGCTTTGCTAGCAAGTTTTTGTGTGTAGATCTTTGTGTACTCACTGTGTTCAGTGCTGCTACTACCACTGTGAATCTAAAGCATGGGAACCTAAAGACAAACTGTGATGTCTGGTATGGAGGCCACGAAATGTAATTAAGTTCCTGCAGAAAAAAAATATCACCACTATTAGCTGACTCATCTAGTGCCCAGAGGTAGCCCTTGAACCCAAAAATGTGTATGATTTTTTCTTTGCCATAGGCAGTGCAGTGAACTTTCACATCTCAAGTGTCACAGCAGAGTTACCAATCTAGGGTGAATGAGATGGCTTCTCAACACGTGGCTGTGAGATCAGACTGGAAGAGCCCAGGAAAATCTTTAGAATGGAGCATCATCCCATGCATCCGAATGTACCTGCGTCACACATGAAAATTCCTTGTATTGTTAGCAGTGGATACAACGTAGTGCTTGTGTAAAGCTGCTGTCTGGCGACATGTGGCAGACTTGAGAAAAAGATGATCTTCAGCACAATGTAAAACAAAGCAGAAATTTGATTGGACACAACTGTGTATTGCAGGTTGTTTAGATAATGTGTTGTTGTGCCCGCTTCTTTCTGATTCACATCACAAAATGATCCCTTGTTGTCCTGTGTCTATTTAGCCCATCACAAATGTTCAAGTTTCTCTAGGTTTTTGCCTGCGACCATTTGGAAATTTGCTTTATGATTGCGACTCTTCAATACGATCTTTGGCTAAAATGAAAAATCTGATGAGCGTAGCTTCATTTTTATTTTCTCCAAAAGATTTCAGTTGTTTTCTTGAAAAACGTAGGTTCTAGTCTCACATCATGGCAAGGCACTGGTTTAAGAATTTGTAGAATTACTAACCTGGAAAGGATCATCTTGTTAGCCTCATGATGACCTGCACCATGCAAACCTTCCCAAAAGAGATTCTACGCTCTCTGGAAACTCAATAAAAGCTGCTTCCTTGGTGTCTTTCAATGAGGCCCGACTTGTTGCTCATGGAATCAGAAGAGCAACTTTAGATGTTCTAAGAAAAGTGATTCTCTCTTCTAGAAAATATGCCCAAATCAAAAGGATATTTACAGAATTTAAAGAGGCTCAGCTGCTGTGGAAGCTGTTACTCTAAGCTGGAAGTTAAGTAGGAGGGGAAAAAAAAAGTCTGGAATTCTTCATTTTCAGATATGTTTTTTGTAATTTACTGGTTTTAGGGGAAGAAACTGAAAACTCGTGTCTTTCCAGTGCACAGAATTCTGAGCTGATTAGGAGAGATTGCAAGGTCATGTCAAATGTTTGTGGAGGATGACAAATTGTTGTGTTTATACGCAGTTCTTCTGTAGATGTCTTTTTAGTGGTAGTTAAAAAGTGCATATTCCTATCCAGGAGTTCTAAGTCCTTTATACAAATCAAAAATAGGTGCCTTGAAGTTACAGTGAACATGAAATTTTCTCTTAGAGTGCTTTGGTATTTTCCTTCTCTTCAGTTATTGGGTTTTGATGGAGAGGGGGTCAAGAAAAAAGGAAAGAGAAAGCTATAACAAGAGCTGCTTCAGGGAAGACCAGAGATACTTTTCTAACTCGGGATTGTCCTTCTGACAGAGGCCAGCAGCAGGAATCGGTTTTAGGGAAGGAAGCATCAAGTAGTAAAAACTGCTTTCCCGAATGTGTCTGTCTGGTTTTGGAAAACAGCATCCCAGACACATTTAGTTTGTATCCACAGCTTTGTGTCCATTAGGTCACGCTGAACTTTTTTTTAATGGATTTATCTAATTAGTCTTTGAAAGCATTTGTACTTCTCAGTGCCTATATCACAGTGAGTAATTTTTTATGCATGTTTTATGGCATCGTAAAGGACCTCCTGTGATTATCTGCAGCTTGTTTATCCACCATAAATCCTTTTCTGGGGGTATAAATCCAATTAGTATACCTTGTATCTTTTGACATTTAGTTGAACATCTTCGCATCAGTGTTTTTATCAACAGGTTTAAGTAGTAGGCCATTACTCCAGTCTCTAAGTATTACAGCTGTGCTTTCTTAGTTGTAGGAGAAATAAATTATTTAACTTTGCCAAATGTTATCCAAATATTATCATCTAATGAAGATATTAAACTAATATAAGGCATTTAAGTTCACCTATGAACTCATATATGAGGGAATTATCCAGCCTCATTCTCTCTGCTTTTACTGAAGCTCAGTCGTGACAGTTCACATGATGGTTGTTTGTCTCATGTGTTAAAGAGGTCTGTCTGTTCCACGTAATCCCTTATGAAATGCACCCAGAAACTTTTACTGTTTATGCTGAACTAGTTATCAGATTTTTCATGTTTTTCCTAATAAATTGGCTGGCCTCACTGTTTTAAGCTTAGCATCCCATTATTTTTCTACATTGCCTTCTGCTGTTCAAGAGGTGTGTTTTTTCTCTGCAGTGTTTTCTTGGAGGAGTCTTAGATCTGCTTGTCCTTGAATTCCAAGGCTAATGACGTTTTCCCAGATAAAGTTTTCAGTCTGTGGTTTTTAAGATTGAAAACTATCAATTAGAGGTGCTTTTCATCACTGCCATGTTTGTATCCAGTTGTATTTTTTGAGTGTTCCTTTATCTTTTTCTTAGTTCTGGAAAAAACTTAATGTTTTCTAAGGGGCACCAAATAAAGGTGTTTTGAATCTCAGAGAATGTTAGTTGGGATGATCTCATTTCTCCAGTGTTCATAGTATTTCGTTCCAGGCAGGAAGGAATAAAGGGTTTGCTTTAATGTTCGATAGGATCTCTACTCTGAAAGCTTATATTACTGAATTATTCTTCCATTCTTTTCTTCTCCTTCGTGTTCTCTGCAGGGCACCTTCGTTTTTTCACTTTCACAATGGTCTTTGTTTTACTGCCTTGTTTTAGTTGTAGCTTTTAAAATGTATTTATCACTAGCTCAGAGACTGTACCTCCAGTTCCTCCTGTTGGCTGTATGTTTTGGTGATGTGATATCTGAGCTCAGCCCATTGGAGACCTCGCTCCTGGCAGGGACTGCTTTATATCTCCTCTTTTCTGTCCTGCATATTTGGTATCCCACTTGAGCAGCCACGTTTTATTCACTGAATTTTACGTGGCATCTGGAGCTGTGATGCTCTCTGGGAACTTCTTTTGGGTAACAGCTTTTTTAATTGCTCCCTTCCACAGAGTATCTGCTTCATAGCCAGGGAGCAGGGAGTAGTGGGAAGTTAGCAGGCCAAGGAGGAGTGGTATTTTTGGGACATTTTGATATGTTCCCTGTTAAACTCCAGCATCTTGTGGTGACGCAGTAGGTTTCTTAGTGTTTCTTTTTCTTTTTATAATCTTTGCAAGTTTACTGTGAAGGTGAATTCACAGATTCTGAAAGTATTTGGATGCTGCCAACAGATACTGTTACTATGAGAATGTAAGAGAAGAATAGTGGAGACTGTGTGTGTTGAAGTACCTGAACATGCTTTTAAATTGCCAGACCATGTTTCTGGTGTTCCTAAATATCAATCCCAAATGCAAAACGTAAACCCAAACCAAACAAAAACAACACATAACAAGTCAAACAAAGAAAAACTCCAATCAAATAGAGGAAAAGATTCAATGTAGAACAGTTCAATAGTTCAGCAAAGGAGAAAAATTGGAAGATTTTATAGGAGCCAAAATTTGTTCTCGTTATTATCACTTTTTAAAGCTTTAAAGTTTGTGTTCCCACTTTTTTAATATAAAGTACTTCATCTGGAAATTCCTGTGCTGTTCATGTAATGAAAATTCATAGAATCATAGAAATATTAAGGTTGGAGAAGGCAGCTGGGAATATAGTCCATCTGTCAGCCATGCCCACCATGTCAGTTAACCATGTCCCTCTGTGCCACATCTCCATGTTTTTCGAACACCTCCAGTGGTGGTGACTCCACTACATCCCTGGGCAGCCTGTTCAGTGCCTCGCCACTCTTTCTCAGAGGAAACCTTTTCTAATATCCAACATGAACCTCCCCTGGTGCAACTTGAGGCTGTTACCTCTTGTTCTATTATCTTTTTAATGGAAACTTTGGCATAAGGGGTACCCAAGGAGTGATGGGAACAAAACTGAGGTGCAAACAAAGCAAGGAGCAAGGAGCCACAAGGAACGAAATCCAAGATGCAAGAAAAGGCTTTCTGCGGAGTTGAGTGTGCACATGTTGTTGTTAGATGTGATGTGTTGGGTGGGAGGGGAGGACTCATTACAGTAAAAGCTTATGTCTATCCTGGGAGGAAGGGAAGGGTGTTTCCAGACCATCAGACTAGGGAAGATAATTTTAGCAGCTGTGATTTGAACAGGCTGGTAAGGAAGGAAGCATGTGGGAATTGGCCAGCAGGTAGAAAGGAGCTGCTGTAATTGAGGCAGGAGATGATCAGAGTAAGGATGAATGATTTAGCTGGGCTGAGAGGAGGAGTCTCTGATATCGAGTAAATCACAGGGCAGGGAAAGCAAGGGAGCCCCACTGAGCATCCAGCTGCCACTAAGAGCAGAACAGGCAGCTGAGTGCATGGGGATATTGCAGGGCTGCTTGAGCACCAGGTGAAGATATGAGAGGGAAGTAATGCTTTGCTGGTGTGCAGTGTGCCCTCCTGAGTCTGGGGGCTGCTCTGGGAGGCAGTGTGGTGACATGTGCATTGAATTTGCAAGTGAGCTGCATAGCAGTTGCTGCTAGCCCATCAGTGAGCAAACCTGTAGGCAAGGGAAGACACGTGGAGGTGAGAGCTCTGCACGATGGCATATTGTGGGTGGGAGAGAGCGGTGAGAGGGATGCTGAACCACTGCTGGGAGATGAGGTTAATGCTTACCAAAACTTATAATTATACTGTTACCCCATGCTGCAGCCCAGGGAGGAGCTTTTCAGTGACATCTAGTAATTTTTTTTTTTCTCCAGCAGGTTTTGTTAAAAAGTATTTGTATGCTGTGTTATTTTTTTCTTGCTGGAGGGAAATGACATATGGTGTTGTTTAATAATTGAATTTATTTTAGAGCATCGTGTAACATAATCACCCTGGAAGTACTGTACATATTACTTAGCTGCCTCTGAGAATGAAAAGCAGTGCTGGTTTCATGCCTGTCACTGTGTCACCGTGCTGGTAGATGGCTGTGAACATCAACAAGTCAAATAAGTGATGTTATACTATGGAGCTAATTGCAGGACCGCTTCTGACTGGGGAAGTGAGCTTATTTCTGGCCTTATCTCTGTTTCCTTCTCAACTGGTTGTGGCCATTTGACAGTTAGGGTGGCACCGAGCTGAAGCACCCAGTTGTCGCTGGTTACGTATGCAGCAGAGACGTGCTTAATCACTTTCTATTTTTAACTCCTTTTGGTCCATCACTGCTTTATTTCTGAAAATAAACGGGGGGAAAAAAATGTTGCTTGCTCCATTTTTTTTTTTTTTTTTTTTCTTCCTTTGGCGAAATTTTTTCACTTTGACATTGTCCTTTTATTTAAGGTTGGGTTGGCAAATGGGGGGAACATGTGGGAAGGCATTTCTAGAGCTGTTTAGGGTAGTGTTTGCGGTGTCAGAAATGCTTTCACAGCCCACCTTAGTTCTCTGACACTAAAAGGCCTTATGCATTGGGGATGATCTTCCACTTTATTCCTAAATGGAATAAAACATTCAAGAACATTGAGACTCTCTTCATGTGAGTTGCCAGTTATATTTTGGCCCTGGAAAAAAAACAAAACAAACTTTTGTTCTAACTGGACTGTGCTAGCATGTTACTTATGCGTGGCTATTTAAAAATCTTTGTTCTACTTCTTGATATTGAGTGTGAGCCAGAAACAGCAGGATTGCTATTCAGCGTTGGGTAGATGTCTTTTTATCATATTAGTGATTTTTGTTGTCATATTGCTTTTCACTTTCATTAGAACAAGGTGTTCTGATTTTTATTTTTCTTTGAGTTCCCTGAAGTAAGTTTTAAGAAATGCCAATAACTGTGGGAAAACAGCATTAGAACTGAGGGGGAAGAAAAATAAGGCGTAATTATTGTAGAGGTAAAGATTGTAGTTACTCTCTTTCTCTTGCTCTAACAGGGTCCAAAAATAGACATTTCTCATTGCAAGCTCTGTGCATCATTTTTTGTGCCATGCAAGAAATCTTCCTGTAGAAGTAACCACTACACGGTCCCTCTTCACACTTGTCTGAACCCAGTAGAGGCGTTATACTATTTGTCTAGCACTTTACCATCTTCTTATATTGGTGCTAGATTAGATATTATCAGCGCTGTTAACTACATCAAATGACTTCATTCTTAGCATTCTACACTGTGCTCAGGTCCACGGGTCTGTAGAAATGTAATACGCATTTTTAAAGAGCTGTGGTGGTCCAGACCACGTTGCTTATACAGTTCAAATTTGTGTCTTTACAGCCTCCATTAATTCTTGCAGTTCTAGCTGCTAATTTTGGAGGGAAGATCCTATCTATATTTGAAACAGCTAAATAATTATTTCTCAAAGACCATTTGGCTGCATACAGTGTTTCTCCAGTTCTGAATTACATCTGCAATTGGACTTATTTTGGGGGAAGAGAATCTTTTTGCTGAGCTCTCTCAGAAAAGTGTTTTTATCAGCAGATGCTTCAGGAAGGAAAGCCAGAAAATCAAAGGCATCATTCTCTGTGTCCATTAGAAGTCCATCACCCTGTGTTACACTGGGTTACAATTTTAGCTTTTTGGCTGATGAAAGAGGCAAAAAAGAGAATTGGAGCAGCTGTTTCCTAGTAAGGAATCTTTCCTTCTGTCCTTCCCTTCAATTTTATTCTACCAAAAATGAGAAGGGCAATGTGAAAGTTGGTCTTTGTTTCTGCAAAAATTTCAGCCTCAGTTTGTACAGATGTGGCTGTCTGTCTTGGAGAGTGGTATGACTAGACACTGCTTGCTGTAGGAGCTATGGATGAAACTGTTCTCTTTGGTGAGAAAGAGTTTAGTCACTGTGTACGTGAGACTTGTTGTGGCTCTTACCTATTTGGTCAGTTTATTAAAGGCAAAAGATTTAGTCTTTGAGGCTTTCATGGCTCCTTTACCAAATGAATCTTCAGTGCCTACCAGGAGAGACATGTCATATGTGTCCTCTCAAGGTAGGGAAGACCATAAACCTCCAGACTCCCTTGCAGGGGGATTCATGAACAAACACAAATGACTGTAGTGTCAGAAGGAGAAATGAATGTAACTGTTAAGTCATAGGAATTTCCGGAAGTCAGAGAAGAAGATAAAATTTCCCCTCTTGGTGGTGGTGTCTATGAATCAGGGAAAAAATCCCAAAGGATGCATTAATAAATCCAAACTAATTCCCTGATCAGTTTATTTTAAGCCAAACTGTCAAGTTGGCAGTGACTCTTTGCATCATGAGCAGCAGCAAAGTCCCTTCTCTCCACTTAATGCATAGGAGGCTGAAATATCAGTTACCTTTGCAGAGATGAGAAATGTTTATGCCAGGTATTTTCCAGCTGATATGCATGGCTACGTAAAAGCCGTGGAAAGAGAGAAACAAGTCTAGAGCTTTCAAGATGGGTTGACATGACATTGGATAAGTTGATGATTCTGCATCATAATATGCTACTCTTTTCCTTTCCCCGCTTATAACCAGGAAGGAGAAAACCCCACAAAAATCCTTTGATTTGATCAACTATTTGTCCTACAAGAGAGTTATTGGATGAAAGGCATTTCATTGCTACAGACTCGAGGCAGAATGCAAGGATAAACAGTTTTATTCAATTGAAAATGAAGTCTGTGATTTGAGTAGTTAAGAAGAAAGTAAGTAATATCACAGTCATTTGAGAAACCTCATTTGTGTTTATAAGCATCCAAGGAAAATGATTTGTTTTTTAACATTATCTCAGGTAATATTCCATGAAAGAAAGATGTATTCAAACAGAAACAAAGGACTGGATTCACATTACTTGATGTAATAGTCTGAGCCTGGTCCTTTTGTACTATGTTGACTGCTTTTATATTGGAAGGATAGTAAAAGCATGTGGAAGTTTGGGGTAGTTAGGTTTGAATAGTTGTCTGGTCAGGTTCAGGGAATGCTTGTTTCTCCCTGTTGAACAAGGAGGGAGCATAGTGAGGTGAAAAAAAACAGCTCCAATTGCTCAGCTGAATTCTGCCTTGATTGTTTCCTGTATTAAAGAAGTAAGTTTGTTTGTTTTTTTTTTCTGGCTGTGTGAGTTATGGAATGCAACTTTGGAATAGCTCCAACCATACAGTATGATTCAGTTTGATGTAATGATAAAATCCTTATAGATGCTAAGAAGTTAGATAAGGTTACCAATCCAAATACTGCTTTATATACTGCTAACACTCCTTGGCATGTAAGCAGCGCCTGAGCAATACCAGTGTATAAATATTTAAATGTTTTTTAAATGTTAAATTTCCTTTAGAAAATGCGGAGGAACTGTGCATATAAGCTATGAATGGGATAAGATTAATAATAGCAAAAGTTGAGATTATTTGAAGAAATCTATTTAAGTAGTTGCTTTGTAAATTAAACTCTTCAGGAATTGTTTGTTGTCACAGGTCAAATTTCACAAGGGAACCTAGGACATTGTGTAATATCCCGTAGTACTTCTGAAGGCAGGATGTAAGTGATACACAGACTACTAAAAACTGTGAAATATGAACGTGATCTTGAATCACAATTTTGTGAGTAGCAATGTCAGAACACAACCTTACGAGGTTCAACAAGGACAAGCATAGAGTCTAACTTTAATGCTAACTGTGTAATATTCCATTCTAACTGCATGCATCAGTACAGGTTGGGCTTGAGCTGCTGGAGAGGAACTCTGCAGAGAAGGACTTGTGTGTCTTGGTGGACAACAGTTTGGCCATGAGCCAGCGGTGTTCCCTTTTGGCCAAGAAGGTCACTGGTATCCTGGGGTATGTGAAGAAGAGGGTGGCCAGCAGGACAAGGGAGGTGATCCTCCCCCTCTGCTTTGTCGTGGTGAGGCCACATCTGGAATGCTGTGTCCATTTCTGGGGTCCCCAGTTCAGAAAAGACAGATGTCCTAGAAGGAGTCCAGCAGAGGGCAACAGAGGTGGTAAAGGGACTGGAGCATCTCCCATATGAGGAAAGACTGAGAGTCCTCGGACACTTCAGTCTAGAGAAGACCGAGGGGGAATCTTACTGTTATTTATGTGTATCTAGAGTTCAAGAGTAAAATGAATGTAACAGAACCAAGGGACAGCGGGTACAAAATGGAATGCAGAAGGTTCCATCTGAACATGAGGAAAAACTTCTTTACTCTGAGAGAAACAGAGCCATGGAGCAGGCTGCCTGGAGGGGTTGCATAGTCTCTCTTCTCTGGTGATACTCAAAACCCTCCTGGATGCTCTCTGTGCAACCTACTGTAGGGAGAATGCTTTAGCAGGTGGTTGGACTGAATGATCTCCAGAGGTTCCTTCAAACCTGTATGATTTTTGTGATTCTGTGAAGCTGCTTTTAAAAGGATATTTGAAGGATGCAGGTTGATTTTATTGGATCAGGGCCAAATCAGAGGGGTTGCTTATTACACAAGATTGAGAGAACGGTAAGATTCCTCATGTGTCTTGAAGTCTGACAGCAAAACTGCTGTAGCTTATCAAGGGAATATTAAGACACTTAATTTATTTGATTAAAATGCAGTTTGAGGGAGAATGGCAGGTAAGCTGTTGAAATTTGTTTTCATTGCTTGGTCCCCTTGAGGTTTGATTTTTATTTTTATTTTTTTCCAGCATGTTGGTCATATTCTAGGACTTAAGTTGAGTAATTTTTTATTTTACAGCATAGTTCAGAAATTAGATGCTACTCAGAGGCAGAGAGATACTTTTCAAAGCATATGAGGTCTCCTCCATTGAAGCCTCCTTATTACAGCTCTGTGAGGCTCTTACCGTTACTTTTGGCAATGCTCTGGAAACCTATGATACTGAAGTTTCTGTAAATACAGGAAGTAAAGATTTCTGCTTTCAGTTTGTCTGTAATACCTACTATTCATTGCTGCTTTTGCTTTTTATGTGATAGCAAGGTAAGTAGTTAAGAGCAAAAGGACAAAGCAAATGCCACCTGCTGGGAAATATCCTTGGATGTGGCAACTCTTCTCCCAGCAGGAGTGGTGGTTGTCCCATCACTGCAGGGCCTCTGTGGCTACTTAAAGAAAAAACAGAGGAAAACATGGAGCAACTCTTTTCTTTTTCGTATGCTTGAACTTCTGTCAAGTTCAAACTGTCCCATTCTGACACAAAATCCTATTTTTGCTTCCAGTTGCTCACTGTGGTTTTCTTTCATATCTCACTAGCCCGATAATGTGGTTCAAGAACGTTCTTCTCCTTAGCTCCTAAGATTCTTCTTCAGGATTGAAAATGTGTCTGTGTTTCACTGAGCTTACAATTACTCTTCTAAAGGTTCATTTGCTCAACACCCCTTGCAGCATATACCAATTGTAAAGGAAGTGTTCATTGTGAATAAAGACCTTTCTCTAGTATTTGGAAACAATTCCACTGATAATACTAATAATTTTGTATTTTCACTTTAAAAGAAAATAAGGAAGTGAGGAGAAACTGAAAATACTAGTAATTTTTGAAAGAGCTGAGTTAGTGAGTGTTGTGTGAGAAAGTAACTTAGGAAACTTGATCTGTGAAAAATGGGAGAATGGCTTACTTGCTTCTCCAAAGACCCAATAATTTAATTATTATCGATCGCTTATGGTAGCACAGAACCTATCAATCCTGCTAATGTTGCTGACTAACTGGTGCATTGCAAGCAACAAGACAAAAAGAGACCTTGCCCAGAAAATAACCATCTAAATAGATGAAATAAAATGACTGAATGAGCTGAGGAGGGTTTGAGGAAAAGGGATGTTGTAGTTCAGCACAGTAGGCAGTGATTGCTAACATGTCAACAGCGGCATTGCCCTTGTGAAGCCTTTGTAGGCATCACACCAAGGAAATGTTTTAAAAAGTTAAGAAAACCGCATAACTCTTCCAAGAGCCAGTGGGCAGCCTAAGCAATGGCTCAAAAAAAAAAAAAAAAGCCTCATTTAAAGTCAAACAGATGGATGATGGCTGTCCCCACATGCCTGTTAGAGGTGAGCTCAGCCATCCAGTGCAGAAAAAGAGTGGAAAATACAGCGGAGGATAGGCTGTGAGCAACAAAATGAGGCTGGCATTGGATTTCTATACTATGATCACACTTCTTATGTGATGGTATGAAGTCAGAATTCATTAAAGGCTTTTTATAGGCACAGTAGCAACACCATATGGAATACTGCTGTCTTGGCCATGGCCACATTATAGTCTCTTAAGAGTACCATGTGTATTCAGTATGTAGTCTGTGACACAGTAGATGTGTGTCGAAGAGATGTGTGCACAGAATTAAATGTATCTAGTATTCAACTATTATCACACAAAATTCAGGATTATCTACCTCTAAGTTTTGCACTCATATGGAGAACTGCACAGCACAATGTCATTACTGTGCCCTCATGTATCTTTACTTCTGGAGTTAGGAGACTTCCTAATGGTTTTAATTTGAGAATTTCCTTGTGATGTTCCCTTCCAAAAGCAACAGAGAAGCTTTTCTTTATTGTGGTTACTGTTGGAGTCAGGTGCATAAAATCCCATTGATGTATTAACCTCTTCAATCTAAACCTGATGTAACAGGGCAGAGGAGCAAATCCTGTGCTAAAACTCCTGTTCTCAATTTCATCTCTCTAAACAGATAAAAGAATCATCTCCCTAAACATCTATAGACATAGGAATGCAAATAAGTCAACTCATCAGTGGTGGTTTTATTACCCCTTGTTAATAAATGCTGAAGTACTGAAATTCTACCAAACTAAGGAGTGTTTGCAGTTCTTTATCACGTGAAGCCCATTCAGGAGCGTAAGATAAAATAAGCATGCTGATGCAGATTGCAGATCTGGGGCTGAAACCATTTCCATTTTCAGTTTAGCTAATTGGTTTCCAATTGCCTCTTTCATCTCACTGCACCCAAATGCTCATTTTCAAATCTGGAAGCAACTGCATTACTAACTCTATAAAACAAAAATATTTTTGCTTGGCTTCTTGATTATCTTAAGCATTTTTTCTGATATCAACAAACTTCAAGCTGATGATGATGCTGATAACTAGAGTTACTTGAGTTACATTACTTCCACTAAACTAACTCAAGAAGGTTCAAACTGATTTTTACTCTCCTATTGCACCCTTGGCCTGAATAGCTCATCACTTGCCACTACCGTTAAGACAAGACAAATGTTTTGATGTCAGAAATTCTTCAGATTTAAGAGGTGTTCAAGACCCACCTGTGTAACCTGGTCTAGGGAGCTGCTTTTGCAGGGGGATTGGACTAGGTGATCTCTAGAGGTTCCTTTGAACCCCTACAATTCTGTGAAAAGATGATTGCTTCAAAGAATAGGTATTGCAGGCTGTCTAAACCCAAACAGCATGGCATAAGTACGTCAACTGTGTGTGTTTGAAGTGTACCTGTGTGTCTGAAGTGTACCAACTATCCCTTCCCAGTGCAAAATAAGGGTATTGTAAATGAAATATTACAGGCTGTAGACAATTTTCCTCATTAAATGTTTACATACTGAGGAAGACGTAATTTGGACCAGAGGTTTATTCCACAGTGTCTGGGTTCGGTTTGACAGGCAGAGTATGTCTGTGACTGTACCTCACAACATGCACGTGAATGTGAACTTCAGGAGTTCATACTTATTGAACCCATGAGTTGCTGTCTCCATTTTCAGTAACATCAGGAGAGATAAAATGCATCAATTAAGTTTGATGTATTTAGTGTAGAAGAAAACATAAGCGCTGGTAATATCCAAGGTGGCATTAATTGCAAAATTGAGAACAGCACTAATAGTGTTTGTGTGAGCTGAAGATTGTTAATGTTTCCCTGAAGAAGTTTTTAGCTTTTTGTTTGCCTGCTTTATGATTCTCTCCTTTCATTTTGATATTGCAGTTTTCTCTCTTCCTTGTCCATTTGGAGAATGTGTAAGAAAACCTTAGTGTTTATTTGTGTATTTAGAAGAATTAATGTTTATTAATTCTTTCTCTCTGGCTTATTCCTCTCAAAGATAATTACATTTTACAGTTAACTAGATTTTATTTTAGTTCTTCTGCCTAATTGTTTAGATGGCAACAATAATAAAATTGTCACGGTCTTTCACATCTCCTCTGAGTTTGCCCACATTCATTACAAAGAAGCCTTTGCAAAATTATTAACTACCAGAATTTCACTCTTTAAAGGTAGCGCACACCATCTACAGTGTATGAAATTCAATCATCTTCCAGTCTTTATATAATAGTAGTACAGAAATCTTGTTAAAACCTGAGTACAGTGATGTAAATACTTACATATACTCCATATGTTCATTCATAAGTTTTGTTTACTTTTTCTTTTTTGTAAGGTAATATTTTTATTATGAAGATTTTTAAGTAGTATGTAAACAAGTTCCAAATATATGAGTAAACTTCGATGTACTTTTATCTTTAAGCCATCATGGTTATGTCGTGTCTGTTGTAATAAAGGAACATAGTTATGAAAGATTGGATGACTAGGTAAATATATAGAATGGATTGGGAGTTTAGCATATTTAATTTTAAGACAGGGTTATGACATGTTGATCACAATCTCTTCATTTTTGAGGGGGAGAAAACTGGTGATGGAAAGAAAGAAGTACAAAGAAAGGCCTAGATGCTGGAGTCTGAAGCTGGATACAGTCAGCCTTGAATCAGGAAGCATTTATGAATGGGTATAATAATTCACTCAACACAGAGGCACTGATGAGAAGAGTGTTGGATTTACCATCGCTCAGTGCCCGATGTTTTTCTGGAAGGTGTTGTGAGGAGAACACACCTGAACTGAGGCAGTCTGGGGGGGTGTGTTGTGTCGGTCCCACTGTCAAGTCTGTTCTTCTGAGTTATGGCTAAGGTGGGTGGACGTGTTGGAGATGGGGCAACTCATACAAGTGGCAGTGTGATCTGAGGGAGGCTTTGGTTGATCTGATGTCAGGGCTGTGATTGCTATCTGTGAACTTAAATGTTTTGCTAATATTCCTCATGCCTGTCATCTCCTTATAGAGAGGCTGCCTATGGCAAGGTGATGAAGTTCAGTTAGAAGGATGAAGTGTGTGTTCTTTTTCTGCTTAATAATAAGTAATATTTGTGATATGGCACGATTGCAACCAACATACATGGGTAGTCATTTTCCTAAGTGAGCAGCTTTTATGCTTCACTCTTGGGCACACAATTCATCCCTTTGCAAAAAGTAGTCTGAAAATAAGCACGCTACAATTTGCATTTTTCTCAATGCAAGCTAAATGCCATATGCTGTTTTCCAGAGGAGATTAAGAAAATCCAGGCTTGTTGATGATAAGTTCTCTTTATTACTTGTGGGCAGCCACTCAGATGGATAAATGTTCCTTTTGGATACCAAAACTTTGGAGATTCTTCTAGGTAGACATCTGTGTACAAGATAGTTTTTAATATGAATTAAAATTGCGTTACTGCTTTGAGAGGCAGTATTTCTTTTTCACATACAGTGATGTTTGCTTTGCCAGCAGGAGCCTGTAGTAGTGACACACACACGTAAGTAGATCCATACTTCTGTATGTGAATGTAGTTGTGTGCATTTAATACTGTTATTTATACATTAAATGTGGAAAAAAAAAATACTGGCCAGTAAAATAGGAATTTACTAGTATTTACTGGTCATTGGTGAGATACTGCTTCTTCTGAACATATCGGTCTGAGAATTTCTTAGATACTGCTGCTACAAAGTCCAGTATTGACCTTAAATTGTACACTTCAAAAAGATTATAGCATTATTTCTACCTTCAAATCCCACACCTGGGCTAACTGTGATCAGCTTGCTATCATGGAACGTTAAACAAGAAATCCCTACTGCACTCCAGAGACGAACAGTTGGCAATTGGTGACTGGCTTCCAGGCTCACTTGAGAAAGAAAAGTCATCTCTTTGTAGAGTTCCAGGAAGGAAAGTTCTATTTTAACAGCGCTTTTCTCTTTTTCAGATCCTTGTTAACGTCAGCAGTGATTTTTTCTCTTTCATATCTGTTATATATGCATATATTTGCCTTACAGTCCAGGTGGAATGGTGAACCAAATAGTGTCAGCTGGTATTTGTGTGCATTGGAAGATACACTGAAGTTGAAATTGATTTCTTTGGAGGAAGAACACTCTTTGTATTCTTGCTTTTTTATTTCTGTCTGCTAAGATCAGCATGGGTTTGTTGCATTATTCTAACAGTGGAGTTGAGTTAATGAATGATGACTAAAAGAGGACCTTTATTTTACATTCAATTATTTAACCGTGTAAACTGTTAATGTCTTTTATTCCTAGCTTCTAAAGGCTGAATTTGAGAAAGCCAAACCAGTGAGGTCTTTGGAAATGAATTTTTCATTAGCTTTGATGATGTGGGTCTGTTCAGCCTTGAAAAAAGATGACTCTGAGAGGATGTGGTCCATGTCTATAAACATCTAAGGAGCGGGAGGCAAAGGGATGAGGCTGGACTCTTCTCAGCAGTGTGTGGTGATAGGACGAGGGGAATTGGCCACAAACTGAAGCAGAGGAAGTTCCACACAAACTGATGTGTGGGAGCTTCCGCACAAATGGGTGTGGGAACTTCTTCACAGTGCAGGTGATGGAGCACTGGCACAGGCTGCACAGAGAGGTGGTGGAGTCTCCCTCTCTGGAGACATTCAAGACCCACCTGGATGCCTACCTGTGCAACCTGGGCTAGGGAGCTGCTTTGGCAGGGGGATGGACTCTTATGATCTCTGGAGGTCCTTTCCAACCCCTACATTTCTGTGATTCTGTGATTAGGAGGAAGTTGTTCACTCAGAGGGTGGTGATGCACTGGAGCAGGTTACCCAGAGAGGTTGTGGATACCACATACCTGGAGGTGCCCAAGGCAAGGCTGGATGTGGCTCTGGGCAGTCTGGTCTAGTGATTGGTGACCCTGCCTATGGCAGGGGACTGAAACTAGATGGTCTTTGAGGTCCTTTTCAACCCAGACCATTCTATGATATAAAGCTCCTTACCTCAAACAAATTCATGCATACCCTTTGATTTTGCAGGCTCAGTGGCTAAGGTTAATTGATAACCCACAGCATAGCTTTTCATTTTGACCCATTTGCAGTCCGGTAAGGTGCACAACTGTCAGGAGACCTTGTTTTCCAGGTTTGTCTCTGATCTACTCAGTAAAACGTGTTTTCTTTTTCTGTAAAAGAAAGGAACATCTTCCCTTTAGAGGTACTCTGAGTCCAGAAAAGAAAAAAAGACACTCTCGATATTTTGATTTGGACTTTTCAAATGAGCAATGCACCTACCATTCTTCTATCTATACTTTTAAGTTGATTTTGGTCTCTGCCCTTCATTATCTTTGAGTTAGAACTGTCACTTAATTGTCTGTTGGTTTATGTCTGTAGACCAGGGGAGCTGAACTGTCATGTGTCATGCATTTTTTTTTGTCTTAATTTACTAAAGATTGTAAGTAGGAATGACTGTAATTAGCGCATATTAAATGCCTTTCAACATACTGTTGTTAAATGCCTTTCAAGGTAGTTTCAAGGTGTGCATCGTGTAATTTAAATTGAAGACAAGTTGTTTGTAGTAGTATAACTCTTCATGTTTTGGGGCAAAATGCCCATTTCAGCATTGAGTACAGTGGCAGAAAAAAAAAATGGAAAATAGGGATTTTTTGATGTTATGGCATCTTTGCCTGCAGAGGAGACCTGTCAGTGAGTTATCACTTAGGATAATAAGGTAAGCAGATTGCCATATATAAAGGTACTTTGAGACCCATGAACATGTCCATTTCCCTTCAAGGGTTAACCACAAAATGTAAAGGCATATAACATGCTCTGTGGATAGAATAGGAAAGGCTAAATGCATCTGTCATCCCCTTTTTTTGTTGTTGTTGTTCTTCCTAACATCTTGAAAAACAGATGAGGTGTGTGTTTGTTTCATTAGCGTGCACAAGTTATAAATGTCTTAGCTTTGGGGGGGTTCCTCAGGAAATACAGTTATTGTTTTGTTTTTTCCAAGGTTTTGAATCATCTGTTCAAGTCACAGGTCCTTGTTTACAAATCAAGATCCCATATGTGAAACAGAATTGTAATTTCTTGGGTATTACTCCTATTGTTGTTCACATTTTAATGAAGCACTCTGGGCTCAGTGAGGAGGGTTAATACTATAGAGTTTGTTGCTGGTTTCTTTTTGTACTGTGAATCTTCCAGAATAACTGCAAACTTTTTCCTGAGCAGCATGTTTTGAACTTATAAGAAAGAAGGATTTTGAGTATTGCAATTCCTGTTTTGGAAGCAGACTGGAGTAGGACAGCCAACTTGATTTTATAAGGGTAAAGAGATCGGAGAGTTCTTATAAGGAATACTTTATTCACAGATTATTCTTGATTGAGCTGAACTTCAAAGAAAGTTGACAGCTACAGAAACTTCCTCCGATACTTATCTGTATATTTTGTTTCTAAAGGGCAGAAGCTACAGGCTCTAGTTATATTCTGATGAAGTTAAGGGGATCTACCCTTCGTCAGCAAGTGATGCTATGGTTGGGAGTATTTCATTCTGCTTGTGTCGCCAAGCTCCCAGCAGCTCAGCACTGACAATCTGATTCAAAGCCTACCTCAGGCAAAAGTGACAGTCTTGCTAGAGGAATGACTGATTCATATGGGAATCCCTAGGATATAAAGTGATTGGTAGTAAATGAAGGGAATTTGAGTCCTCGTAAACTGCTGACATGCAGTTCCTGTTGACTCACCCAGGGAGAAATCATTCCTTCTTGTCTGATCTTTTAATGTCCGCAGACCCCTGGAAATGCAGCTCTGTGCCACCAGGGAGCTGTGGGGTGACTGGGAAGGAGTGGAACATTCATTAAAGCATTTGATGGAAAACTGAGTGGTATTCTTCAGAAAAATGAGAAATTTTACTAAAATGGGTGAGAAGATTGGAAATTGCTATTTGCCTCGTATTTCATTGATGTTTTGTGAAGGCTCTTTCAGAAATCACATTCTTATTTCCCAGCATTCTATTGGGAAATTCAAGTTTTGTTAAGCATCACAGTTCCTGGGACCAAGGCAGAAGAATTAAAAGATTTGTCACTTATCATTTCTTCACTTGTCCTTTCACAGCACCAGAAGCTGAAGTTTTTTCCTGCTTACATTCCTGGTACATAGGCATCACTGAACTTAGCTAGATTGTGTATTGTGTAATGATTTCCACGAAGACAGACCCCTGTAAGATTGCATCACCGACCTGTATGAATAGGCTCTGCCAAAGCATCTCATCTTTGCTGTTTAAGAAATGTAATGCCCTTAATATGTGCTGTTTGAATTTGCCTGCGCTATACACAGCAAACAGGAGGAAAAAACAATCACAATTTCTCTTACTTTATGACGCTGAAAAGCGGTGGGTCTGAGTTATTAGCAACTGGCATGTGCAGGCCTTGATAAGAAGTCCAGGAAGGGATGAAAATGTGTGCAAGTATCACATCAACGTTGCTTATCAAACCTGCCTGGTGCTTTGAGCCTTCTAGCTTCCCCCACTGATTAATGTACATGCCATAGAGAGATCATAGAGAGTTTTGACAAGAGCAGCCTCCATTCATGTACTGAAGTAATAGATTTCATCAGACAGAGGATGTAGAGATGAGTGCAATTTTGGGCAAATCAAATACCAGGGAGAGATTGTTAGATTTTCCTGTCTTGACCTGGCGCAACAGATTTTGAGTAACCGAATTCTCCAGTTGAAGTGTTTCTGCCTGGATAATAGTTTCAAATCTACTTTGCGGCCCCTTTTAATTCTTTTTGAACTGAATTACTTTTGGGAGGAAAAAGGGCCAAAGTTGCCTTGTGTCTAGTGTCCCCAGTGCTGGCTGCCTTGAACAATCAGCTTTCATCTAAGCTGTAAACTTAATCTGCCTCTGAGAGAGCGCTAAGCAGTTCCCAAAGTAGAGCTCGAGCAAAAAAGGGTTAGAAATGTGTTTTAGGGTGCTTGCCCCACACCTCTCCATGGAGTCACTGACATGTGTGCTTAAAAGGATGAATAGCAACAGAGTTTTGTGAAAATCTGCTGAAGGCTATTTTTGGACAAAAAAACCCTTCTCCCTGAATCTCTTCTGTTCCTGTGCCCATAGTTGAAAGAAGAGTTGCTTGGCTGCCAAAGTCTCAGATCCAGAAGTTTGAGGTCTAATTGGAACCTCAGTTCTCTGGGATGTTTTTCTCCTGTTTAAGTACAAACTGACAAAAGTCCGAGTTTGAAGTCTTTGACATCAGAAAACTGCTTTCGCTTTGTATTTGGAACTGCCTTTGAGCATAGGTAACGTTTGTGTTCCCTTTTAAAGGTGTAGATTTAGATATGCAGTTTCTTAATTGACAAGGTAAATTTGTTCTGCAGTTATGATTGCTTTAAATCTATCTTCTAAATTATTTTACTTGCTTTCAGAATGTTCTTTAGAGATGTTATTTTGGTGTTCTTTTTGAGAGAGAATGATGATCGAATTTATGAGTGTGTTCTCTATAGCAACATCAATTATTCCAATAAAGGCCAAATAAAAAGAGCTATTTACTTGTTTTCTCAGACAAAGACTTGCTGGGACTTTCAAGTAGCTCAGATGTCTGTATAACAGCACGCCTCTGTAACACAATGAATTCTCATGCTGTCTTTACATGTGTTCCTGCACTATTCAGCAGAGAGATCCATAAAGCTGGATTTGTTGATACCCTAGGGTCTAGCTTGTTATCAAGCTCTTTTTAGACCACTTCCCCATATAATGCAGATCAATGCAATGGAACTCAAAATAGTAGTCTGCAACATTAATAATGGTTTTGGTGTTGCACTGAGTGGATGTCACTTTAGCAGGAGGTTGCTTTTGATCTGCTGGGCTAAAATAAATTTGTTCTGTTGAATGTGGAAAAAAAAACCTAGGAAGCTCCCTGCTGTTTATTTTACAACAAAAAATATTGTTGTCTTAGTGTTAGGGTTGGTTATATTCCTGTACAGAATAGAGATATGCCAACTGAAATGTTTTTAAAGGATAGAGAAATCTCTGGTGCTATTGCTGTGAGGAAAGTGTATTCTGTTCAGAAAAAGGGAGTAGAGGGCTCATCCTGTGCATATGCCAAGTGGTTTTCCAAGACGTAAGCATAAGACAAGAAGTCCTAACTGATTCACTAAGGTACTGCTAAGTTATCGTGTTTTATTTGTTTATTGCATGGTTGATTGCTTGGTAAATAATTTCTCATATATTCTTTTTAAAGTATGAGAATGGAAATTACCATGGGATTTGTTTAGGTTTGTTGTTGTTTCTTCTAAGAAACTTCGTTTTCATTAAGTCTTTCTCCCTTGCACTCTGACCATGATTTCCCTCAGCCTAAAGCAAGGGAAATGATCTCCCCGCTTTAATATTTTCCTTTGATTAAAATTGTATAACTCATGCTGAGAGAAGTATCATGTTGTTTTTATAGTTCCTTCTTCATCTGCACCACTCCAAGGGCTCCATAAAGAGACAGGTGGTGTTAACACCATTTTGTAGTTAAGAAATTGAAACAGAGAGAAGGAAGTGCCTCTGCTAATGTTTCACTCTGCTGACCAGTGCAGTGCCCTCTGCAACAGGGTAATGCCATTACTTTTAAATAAGTCAGCTGTTTAATCAGATGATTTTCATGCTTCAGCTCTTGTCAGCAGTGATTTAGCTGTGTGCTAAGATAGTTTTGTTTTGCAGACATGCCAATGTGATGCTGAGTCTGGTAAGAGAAATACATAGATATTCAATTTTAAGCTCTTCCTTCACCTGTCGTTGTAAGAGAAGGCCACATGTCTAGAAAAATCACACTACACTCACTGTGTAGCAGACCAAGAAGATGAGCTGCTGAAGTGTCTTGACGTTCAGCTTTGGTGCTTATGCATTGAAAGCGGAGACAAAAGACAACCAAATATTGAGAGGGAAAGCTGTTTTTCTGAGAAACGCCCAAAGAAATGGCACCAAGGTACATGGATGTCTAGCTGGATCCCTGGCAGCACTGCAGGTTTCTATATCTCCTTGCTGCTGGTTTCTTCGTAACATTGGAAATTGAGATATCGCAGTTGTGTGAGTGGCTTTGGTTCTGGTCTGGAGCCTGCTGTTGAGTGATGCTAATGAGGCTTCAACTTGGTTTCCAGTTGTTACTTAATGTTGGGGAAATGTATTTTTCCACAGTATCTTTCAAAACACCATGATAAAACTTGAGTTTTTCGAGCTTCATTATTTTCTGGAAATAGAGAATGAAAGCAAACTGCACAAAAGCAATATGTAATGAGTGGCTCCTTTCAACTTTAGCTGAGTATCTGTTCATAGGCAGCTGCGTGAAGAGTGTTCAGCTGTAGAAGATTGTTTACAAAAGAGGACTTCAGTAACATTTACAGGTTTTTAAAGGTAACCCCTGTTGCTGACTCATAAATTGCATAGCCACGTTTGATTAAAAAATAATAATCTCCCTATTTGTCTGCAGGTACTCACCTGAAAAAAGAAATTCATTGTAATTTGGTTGTACCCTGATAAAATAAGGATATAAGTGACCTGAAGTTTGTAAGAAGAGGTCATCGGGTCATCTTTTCTGTTGCTCCTCTCCACAAGCCCTTCATTCTCATTAATATGCATTCCTATTCCTTCTACTATAGAAAACATAATCATGCACAAAAATGATTGTTCCCTTTGAGCTTTGTCACCTCGGGCTTTACAGCCTTATTTCGTTTCGGTTCTCATTTAAGAAATTACTCAAGTACTGTTTCTAAAAGAGGTTTGGAATTTTAATTAGGTCTAGTAGGTCTATACCAAGGCCATCAAATTAATTTTGCTTCTGTCCTGTGCAGATACGAATCTCAACTTCCTCAATTGAAAAGGCTATTACATTATATACAACCCGTTGTGTCCTGAAACTTCTCTATAATGCATTTATAGTACTTATCTGCCCCAAAGAAATATTTCTGCTCGTTCAGGATAAGTTTAAAACAGCAAATTTGCAGAAGAATGCAGTCTCCTCTACTTCTTTTTACTTCTCATTGGTGGCAAAGTTCTAACTGAAGTTAAACTGGAATAATAAGTGTGCCCTTATTTAAGTGATCGAAAGCCTCAGAATTTCTGAACATTAAACATAAAATGGATAGGCAATTCAGCAACTTTAATTCTAGTAGCAGTACTTATTCTCTGTAGAGTCCTGCATACAAACTGCATCTAAAATACTTCATGAAGTTGAGTAGTAGCAGATGGAAGGTATATTCATGTTCTTCATTTGTTTGAAGGAGGCAGGACTTTGTATCATTGGTGTCATCATTCTTTTCCGATCCTACCAGAGAAGTGGACATGACAATAATAGTGGTGGACTGCATAAGAAAAGCATTACTCATGCTAGCCAGAGAATACACGTTAAATATGTAACCCATTACATAAATGATTGTAATTACTGCATTATTGCAACTTTCCTTGTAAATCTGGAACACTGGGCTGTTTTGCATTTTATGCTGTCGAGAGGATTAGACTTTGACTTAGAATTCCTTTCGTTCACTTCTCCAGAGAGCCTTTGTCACCATGTACCCTGATTTATGTCCAGCTCATGCTTCATATCTCCATCCACTTTGCATGCAACTCGTATGCCTGCTCAGGAAACCTAATTTGTTTATAAAAATAACATCAGTTGGGAAGGACAAGCTTAAAATCTTCCTTTTAAGCATAAACCTTGCCTGTCCGTGGCCTCAACTTGGGAAAAGTGATAATTGCTTGATGACAGTGGGGATTCTTAAAGATTAGTAAATGACTGTAGCTGCACTGAGAACATCTGTAAAAGATTCTCAAGATGTGGATGGCATACTTGTTTTAATGTCTGTCTCATTGCAAGGACCCTTTCTTCAAACAAATATCCCAGAGATTGGCGTAACAGGCAATTAAAAGTCCATGTGGTTCCTTTCTAATTCTTTTTTCTCTTCTAATTGTTACCTTAGGAAGAAATTATTCCAGTTCTTCTCAAAGGGAGCTAATAAAGGAATGCAGTAAGAGGATGTGGTTTTATGCACGATATCAGGAAATATAAATAGTATAAGAATTTTTGTCTCTGGGAGAGGAAAAATAAAAATTCTGTCCCAGTGCATGAAAAGGGGAAAAAATCAATTTCTGACTCTTCAAATAAGAAAGAATTTTGAGAAATCTACAGTGGAAGCCCTTTCCTGAGCTCTATACTATGGAACTGTGCTGTCCATTGATAGGATAAGCCTGTCATTGATGTCTGTTATGACCATTAACAAGCCACTGAGCTGCACTTTCTTAATCAGCAAAATGAAACTAGGGATTGACATTTTAATTCAGAATTTTGTGATGAACACGGGTGAATAAATTTGAATACTTTTCCAAGCACACATGTTGTAAGCTGAATTTAACCATCCAGATATTTGCAGCTTATATAAGTAGTGCAGTAAATCATTTTTATTACATACATCTCTCTTTAAGCAGTCAAAACTAAAGCAATTTGCAGTTTGATTTGATGCCCTGGAGTTTCTTCCTGAGGAACAGTGTTTCGAGCCTCTTATGTGTCTTTGTATTCTACAGAAGAAATCAAAGTATATTCTCCCAGAAAAGTTTACAAGGTAGACAGTGTGGTAAAGTCAGTGACATGTGCGTATTTCTTTTTGTGTCTGTCTTTTTCCCAGAACCTTTCATGATAATTCCAAAAACAATTCTTTAGAGTTTCTTCGGGGGATTTGGGGCTATGAGGCTTGATTTTTTTTCCAACAGCAGATGGATTTTCATTTCTTTGTTCCATTTAATTTGTTGTCCTTATTAACCTGATCCCTGAAGGTATGCAGCAGTTAAGAATGCACCATGCCTTATTGCTTTCCTTTCCCAGTGGTGAAGTGGCCAAATACATCTTCACTGTAAGTTGTTTTTAAAGAATATGAGTGAAAGAAAAGTTAACCGTCACTGAAGAGATACTGACTGGACACAGCTAGGGGTGCATAGTAGGTGAGCGAGTGAAGATGGATAGATTTATTTAACTTCGTAAGCGTAAGACATTAGAAGTCTAAAATGAAATACTGCTGTGTCATAAGCTCAGTCAGCATTCAGCAGATGAATGCATCTGTCAATGGTATCGTGATTAAAAAGCATAAAGTGGCATAAATCCAATAAACAATTGCAGAAGTTTGTGAGAATTTTTGCATCTTTTAAATATGAAAACTTACAGTGACAGGAGTTAAGAAATATCTCAGCGAACTACAGAGCAATAGATTCTCTCCTTTAAAATTATGATCCATATCATAATGAATGTGTGGCGTAAAACAACCACGGCAGCAAAGGAAGATGGCCAAGTCCATGGCGAAAAAAGAAAAAAAAAACCTCTGAGAACATGCCATTAATGTATCCAAAGCAGTGTGTGAATTATCGGAAATAGAGCATAAAAACTGAACCTTCCACTAATGAAAGTAAATTGGGTGTTTGAGGTAATACCAAGAAATTAGATAAATGAATGCTTTAAGATAAAACTTTGCTACTCTGCCACATCCATCTGTGTTGACACTGCCACCAGTGAGGTGTATTTTGACTTTTTGCTGATGGCACAAAGACTACAGTCTCCCTTAAAGAAAGAAATATCGCATATTCTTCACAAGTTATAACTTGGAATATTCTGGAAGTATTTGGACAGTAAGTGCAATAAGAGGGGCTTGACTACAGTTACTACATCAAATATTTCCTACATGTTTTGTTTTGAATTAAAAATAAAACAAGTTGAAGGACAGTCTGAAAAACTAATAGCCCTTGGATTCTGCCTGTAGATCTTTATGTAACAGGAGTATACAGATACCTTTGGAAGTGGAACTGGGATAAAGCACTGAGATGAAGTTAGGATGTCCCAACTTTGTAGAAGTGGTGTCCAGAGTGGAAATGAGAACAAGAACAGTGTGAGATTGTGTGGTTTGGACTCCAGGTAAATTGCTATTTGTCAAACAGCAATTTTTGAATGTACACTTGATAGTCAAAATTAAGGCATTTGAGCATTGTAAAATTCTGCTGTTGCTATAATGAAAGTTCAAGAGATGCCAGTTATGAATCACAGAGTCTGAGCAGTGTCACTAGAGGACTCTGTATATCCTGCTAGGTCTTGCGACTGAAAAATGTGGGGAGATTATGTGAAACATCTGTCTAGTTAGTGTGTGAGTTTTCAAGAAGGATAGTATGGCACTTGCAGGGATTTATATATCCAAGGCGTTGCTAAGCCATTAAGGGATCCTTGTGACGTGTTTGTGAATGAAGATTAATTGCTGAGAAATACACAGTTACATGCTTAAAAATGCTTGCTTTGATCTTTGAGAAACTTGCCTATATCTCTGTTGTTAAAGTCAGTGTTAGTCCACGATTCCAGCTTAGATGTGTTCAAGTGCAGAATCTACTTTCTTGAGCTGTGAGTTTTGAAGAGTCACAAGAATCTAACTGACGTCAAGGAAGAATGGTAAATAAGTAAAGAAAAAAACAAATAAGCCCCAGGGCAATAATTCAGCACGTTCAATGCCACAAAAGTGTGTTTAGCGATAATCCTCTTTTTAATGCTCTTGTTTTCATTATCTTGGATGCCCTGAGATCTTCCTTCTGTGTTGTATTAATGGCTTCAAAGGGTTGAATCTGCTGCAGTCTGTTGTTAAAGATCCAAGAATGAATTACAGTGAAAGCAAACTCTGTTCATTGCAATTCCAACTAAATTCATTCATAAATCCGGAAAAAAAGTTCTGTGAAGTTCAGACTGTAGCAGAATGGCTTGGCTTTTTGTTTTTTGCTTTTCCCCTTGGCAAATGAAGGCAGTTATTGGCACCTTCAGTGATTTTTCTATAGTGCTTTCCTGTGTCCAGATCAAAGGGATGTATGTGGGAATGGGCTTGTTGTCTTGAAAACTTTTCATGATAAGTTTGTCATCCTTTCTCCAAAGTCAGTGCCATTCCGGCTCCGTGTAGCTCTCAGGTCTTGAACATCATCATGTCTAAGCTGTTGATCACAGGCAACATCTTTATAAATGTATTTATATGCATTTTTTTCAACTGACCATGTCAGTTTTGGGTTTATTCTGTTAGTCAAGAGAGCCATTTGTTTAATATTTTCTTGAACTATTCTCTTGAATTCTCCCAGAAACTTTTCATTTGGGGAAATGCAGTGAGTCTCATAGAAAGCATGGCATGTGGCTTCTTATGCATTTAGATACAAATACTGTTGCTTGGAAGCCTGTAAAGAAATGTAATATCAATAACATAATGCTTGCAGTTGTCCTCAAATAGCACTTATATCCATCTGTCGTGTCAACATTTCCTTATGGAAATATCCTTTCCCAAAACTCAGTCTGTTCCATTCAAAACGTGGTGAGTTTGCTGTAGAGTCATCGTCTTCAGCTATCCAGAGAAGTCCTAGTTGCCTCTATTGCAAATAATAAGCTTTGACCTCAAGCAAAGCAATTTTATTGTTGAGTTGCTGCTTTTCTCCGTCTACTTTCTCTCCCTTTGCTCAGATACATATGTAATTTATTTTTTAATTTTTTTTGTGTGTGTTACAGATTTCATAATTATGATTTAAGAATTACACTGGGATGGGGCAAAGATTAATTTGATTTTAATTCAATTTTTAATTACAGTTTTCTCCAAAGCTTGAGTTTGGTTTCTTAGTATACCTAGAGTGGCTGTGTTTGTCTGACGTAAATATTAACCCACTTAAAACTACCTGTTACTTTTAATCTTAGAAAAATCCTCTTGTTAGCTTAGCAAGACATTTCAGCTCTGTTCACCATGAAATTGCCACAAATGAGTAAGAATAGAGCTCTGTTGTTAGTACCTTATGCATGACATTGAATCTTTATTCTTTAAGTCATTTGTGGATTATCTTTTGAACACAGAATCTTGTTTTTGAAATAAATTTATGGATTTTCAGTTATCTCAGAGACATGTCTGAATTTTCCATGTTCTTTATCTGGACTAATGTTTGTCTGGGCAAGGGCTATCTACTGCCACTGGGGTCACAGGAAAGCATTTAACATTTATGCTAGAAAGAAAAATATACCCCAGGATCTGGAATTCCACTCATCATCAACTTGTCCCACTGCCCAGGTGCACTTTGCAAGTCAAGAAGCATGGAATGCCTATTTATAACAGGCTCTACATCTTAGTCACCATCTACCTCATGTAAAAGAAAAAGCTCTTGTGCTCTGAATTAATCTTGTTACTGACACGCTGATAGGTTGAACATATATGTCTGTGCTGTTGCTGACTCATCAAAAGCTTCTAGTTCTACGTTTCCCTCATAACCTCACTGTACATTGCTTTCTTTCCTGGAAAGCTATTTCAGCCTCAGTGGATAACAGAGCCAGTAGCCTCCCTCAGAAAGTCTTAACAGATTACTTCTAAGTTTGTCTGACAAGTCTGTTGCAATAAGAATATTTTGCAGTTATACCATGTTGTTTGTTGAGTTGTGTGGCTGCAGGCATCTCTGTTTTGGGAAATGGTGCTGTTTATCTTGTGCACAAATTAGAGGACCACCAGGAATATGCACCTTTTCGTTCTGACATTGACAGTTGTACTGCTCTTAAGAATAGAAATTCAAGTAAATATGCTTTGTTTTGTGCCCAGGCAGCGTTTAATGTTACCTCCTGAGCTTTACAGTCTCTTTCAAATAAGATCACATTGAAGGAAAGGACCACACATCCGTCAACCCTTAATCACATATGGCAGTACTAGCCGCTGTGTCACAAGACTGATATGTGTTCCTTGAGTTAGCTCATTTTCAGGAGCATTTTTTAATTGGAATTATGAGCATTACAAGAACTTAACTGGGAACTTAACTGGGCTTGTTTAGTCTGATGAAGAGGAGGCTCAGGGGGTGCCTTATTGCTCTATTCAACTCTCAGAGGAAGTTGAGGCAAGGTGGGGACCAGCTTCGTTTCCCAGATAACAGTAACAGGATGAGAAGTAATGGCTTTAAGCTATTCTAGGAGAGATTCAAGTTGGAAGGATTTGTTCTCAGAAAGAGTGGTAAGGTATTGGAGCAGGCTGTCCAAGGGGGATTCACTGTCCGTAGCGGTGATCAAGAAACGTGTGGATGTGTTACTGAGGGTCACAGTTAGTGGACATGGTGGGGTTGTGTTGATGGTTGGACTAGATGATCTTCATCGTCTTTGCCAACCTTAATGATTCTGTGAAGTTAATGAGAAGCAAGAGCAGATACAACTTATAGGTCATGGTGCAGAAGTAGCCAGCAGCTCCTCCAGAATCCGGTGACAGGTAGAGAGCGAAGGGATGCTGAGCCAGGACGCGGGGTAGCAGTCACCAAAAGCATGAAGTTTAGCAAGTGCCAAATTCTACACCTGTGATGGGGCAACCCTGGATGTATGTGCGGGCTGATGGACAAGTTAATATGTTGTACCTGAGTCAGTATTGTGATCTGGCAGCCAGAATGACTGTTTGTATGTACCCTGGGGCGGTGTAACAGGCCCAGCACTGCCACCGGGCAAGGAGAGAGGTTATCCCACTGTGCTCTGTTCTGTGCAGCCTCACCTCAAGCAGTGGTGCAGTTCCAGGTGCCACAATATAAATAAGGACACAGACCTATTAGAGAGCATCCATAAGAGGGCTACGATGATGGTGAAGGGCCTCGAAGGAAAGATGTATGAGGAGCATCTGGGGTCCATGGGTTTGCTCAGCCTAGAGCAGAGGAGCTGAGGGGAGGCTTCATAGTGGCTGCAGCTCCTCGCAGGGAATGCTGCTGTTTGTGACAGCAACAGGGCCAGAGGGAATGGCATGGAGCTGTGTCAGGGGAGGGGAAGCTGGGGGTTAGGGACAGGGTCTGCACCAGAGGGCAGTGGGCATGGAACAGGCTGTCCAGGACAGCGGGCACAGCCCTGAGCTGTTGGAGTTCAAGAAGTGTTTGGGCTCCCATTTCAGACATAGGGTTTGGATGGTCTGGTGTGGAGGCAGGAGTTGGACTCGATGATCTTTGTGAGTATTTTCCAAATTGGGATAGTTCGTGATTCTAAGGAAGGATTGGGTCCAGAGGCACCACTCTGTGCCCCAGGATCCCTTAGCCGTGTGGACAGGCCGAGGGTGAAGCCAGTAAACCCAGCAGTGGGTCTGGGATGAAGGAAGCAGGAGAGTGGAAGCAGAGATAACTGCTGTGCAGCTGCAGCTTTAAATCACTTCTGATTTTTTAAATTAATTTCCTCCCTTTTGCCATCCTTCTTTTTTTTTTTTTTTTCCTGTGAAGAACCTCTCTCAGCATCCTGGCAATGCCATTTCCCCCAAAATGGACTGATTTCATACACATCATTTTAATAGATTCATCGCGTTACTTAGTAGTGGCAAAGAATCTTAGAAATGCATCTCTTCCCCAGTAAGATAAGAGCTATTTATGAAGACGTCACTCAAGTGGATTATTCTTGCTTGTAAAATGTCACAGAAGCGCTGGCCCTGCATGTGAAGTTTCCTAATTGGCTATGATGATGAAGCTTTCTAATGTTTTTGGGAATTAAAGTAGCTATTAATGCCTTTATATAAGTATAACTGTAATTTTTCTCTGAATTTTATGTGTCGCTTTAGCTACTGGCAGCTTAAGTGATTTTATGGCTAGTTTGTGCTGTCACTATGACGTTGAAGCATCTGGAAAGATTTCTGGTGAATCTCTGCCCAGAACTACATTCTCCTTTTACAGAAAAAGTTCTCTTGATCTAGATGAAGAAATAATGAAGGAATTTACAATTTCTTTATTTATTTGAAATATGAATATATTTATTTCTTGAGCAGGTAGTCAGAAAGAGATACGAAGAGATCATCTCAAAGAACTTCCCCTTTTGAGTTAAGGTGGCCTTCTATCACATGGTAGTACGCAACATTATAGAGCTGCCCGTCCAGTAAGTTTTTCTTCAACCCTGACAGTGTTCTAATGAGGTAACTAGCAACTACAGGGTTTTTACAATACAATTGATACTGTTTACATGTATGTCTTAAATATGAGGGGTGAAAAAGCTAAGGATTTAAGCGGACTCCGGTTGCCCACAGGTTGTGGAGTCTCTTGGAGATCTTCAAAAGCCACCTGGACTGGGTCCTGTTAAGCCTGCTCCGCTTTGTTGTTCCCCATTAACAGTAAAACTGGAGCTTTGTGTAGAGTTGCTGTAGATGAGCTCAGCAGTTTGTACTTCTGGTAGCCAAAGGGATCCAAACCAGAGAGATGAATGAAAAGGATTTGGGAAAGTGTGGTTTGGGTCTGCTCATTTCACTTCTTATGCTTGCACGGTGCTTGGTGAAGTGACTTTTTACATTTCCTTCCAATGCTTTGGTTCCGGGCTGCTGGTCATGTATTTTCTTTCAGCTGCATGTTGAGGGCTTGATATATGAAAGAATGTCTTCTCTGAAATCCTTACAATCCATATTATTTGCTGTACTCCTTGAACCTTCTGTATGCTCATGCATACTTGTTCAGGAAAGATGACAGAGATTTCTAGTAAGAATCTGGTGATAAATCAGAACTGTACTGTAACTAAGGTAATTGCAGTCCTGAATTTGTTCAAGCGTTTAGCTTTTCATACTATTTTATTCTTAACTTAGAGGTGATTTGAATGTTGGTTTTTCAGTGGAAATTCTTATGTAGGTGGCTGGCTACAGGGTTTTATCACATCTCTGAAATAGAAACAATACTCCTTTTCATTTGTTTGGAGACTTTTGCCTGAGGATGTTAATGCAGTTTTATAACATTTTCAGGAAGGAAAAGAACATCATTAAATCTCGTCTGCCAGTAGAGTAAATTTAGTCACTCGCCAGCAGAGAGAGTACCCCAGTGGGGAACAGAACCGTATTTTCCCCATCTCTTGAGTTTATAGTTCATATTGGCCAGTCATGTGTTCTCAGGGGCACATACGTATTTATTTGTAGATAAGCAAGTCCTTTATAGCATTCGTTCTTTTTCATCAGTGTGGTCCATCAAATCATAGCAAATGATTTGCAGATGGTTGGGATCAAACTGGGATTGATTTACATGAGACTGTGCCATCCAAGCACACTAATTGTATACATTTTATGCAGCAGCGAAATCTGACTTACATCAAGGGATGTCTTTTGAAATGCGTGAATTTAAATAAAACAGCACAGCACTTCCACAGCTTCCATTGGAAACTGTGAGAAACCAGTAGTAATCTCAGCTGTGAACCAACGCTCACGGCAGTCCATTACCAAAGAGAAGGTAGAGGAGAAGGCTCGGGGGAGACGTTAACACCCTACAACTCCCCAGAGGGAGGTTGTGGCCAGGTGAGAGTTGACTTCTTTCCAGGTAACAGCAATAGATAACATGTAATGGCTTTAAGTTGCACTAGGGAAGGCTCAGATTGGATACTGGGAAAAGTTTCTTCTCAGAAAGAGTGGTGAGGTATTGGAACAGGCTACCCAGGGAGGTGGTGGTGAATTCACCATCCCTGGAGGTTTTCAGGAAACGTGTAGATGTGGCACTGAGAGCCATGGTAAGGATGGGTTGATGGTTGGACTAGATGATCTTTGTGGTCTTTTCCAACCTTAATGATTCTATGAATATAGAAGTAAGTACAGGCTTCGTTATGAAGTTTTAAGATCTACGATAGTCTTTATATTTAGTAATTATGAGATAGAAATTTCGCTTTTTCACTAATGTAGTTGATTGATGCTATGGCTAATTCCTTTACACAAAAAATAGATTTATTTTGCTTGCTTTGGAATACTTTCTCCTCTGCTTATTCTTTACTATTTGGTACGTAAGGAGTGTTGGAAGTTTGTTGATCAGGCACTGAGATGTTGCTGCTGCTTTGGTAAATTAGCTGTGGTAGCTCTGTGAAACACTTCTTTCCTGAGTGCTCTCATCCTTTTTCTCCCTTTGGAGATATATTGGTCAATTTTGATGGAAGAAAAGGTCTTATCTTTGTCCCCATCAATCCTCTCTGTGGTCTAGTAATTATGATTGCAAGTATGATCAGATGAAACGTATAGTGAAGCCAGTGGAACACAAGCTTTTTACGGCATTTACCAAAGATATTAAGGAAAGAGCATGTGGAAACTTATTCTCCCACAGTGTTGCTTGAGCTTTTTCAGGAATAATACCTGGAAAATAAAATGACTGTGTGAAAGGCAGCAGAAGGAGATGAAGGAGAGTGTGGTGGGCAGGGTGGCAGGTTCATGGCTCTGGGAGTAAGCGCTGTGCTTGGCTGCGTGTTCGCTCCATGAGGGCAGCCAGTATAGCCTCCTTCATCTTCTTCACTGTCTCTGCTTTCTGGAAACTTCAGACAGAGTACCTGCCTTGAAAATGCCTTGTGTTTGCAGGCAGTGTTTATAAATAGATGTGTTTTTGTGCAGTTGATTAAAAAAAAAAAAATCCAAATAACAGACTTACTGTGTGATGAATTCTACATGCTTGCCTAAGGAATCAATATCCTCTTTGATTCTCACAGTATGGATTCAATTTTTATGTGCTGAGGGAAGCAGGAATGCACTTTTCTAAAGGAAACAAAATGATTCTTTAAGTTGTTTATATAGAGTATTTTATTGCAGATAAAGAATATAATGTGCAAGTGTAAGAGATCTGTCATTTGCAAATGATTTCTATGTATATAAAAAGAGATCAAAGATATAACCTTGCTAAAATAAACCCCTTTATGTAATCATTATGAAATACTACCACAAGCAAGATAAATAGAGGCTCATCATGGTGGTAACGTATTTAGAAAGTTGAGTTCAAGCCTAATAAGGAAATTATTTTGCTATTATTGCTTTTCATATATTTCAGTTATTTATAAGCATAATACAATGAACCAGAGACAGATTTTATAGAAAAAAAAATCAACATTAGAAAGCCTGTGTCTTTCTACTTTTTATTTCTTAAAGATACTGACCAATACAATTTGGTACAAAAATGTTCTTTTCTGGACTATCTCTGTCAGTTCAAGGTGGAAGGGAAATGAGAATAACAACAGAGGTTTAAAGACTTGTCTCAAGTGAAGGGACCAAACAAATTATTTTAAGGCATAAAACATCAATTCAATTGCTTTTGCTAGGGAAATAAGCTGTGTGCTCTCCAGTTGTGTTTTATGAGCAGCTTTATAAATCTCTTCTGTATTTTCTGCAGAGATGGAGAGATCAGAGTCAGGATCATGGCAGTATTTTTACAGAAACCTTTTTCTGGGTTGTGTATAAGCAAAGATTTGGTGCTGTTTATGAATGTTTCCAGGACGAGGAGCTAAAGCAAGCAAAGAACCAGTGGAGTTTTTAGTTCTCCCTGTTGCCAGTACAGAAATGTGCAGCAGAGGATGAGAGCCAGCACCAAGCAGCACATTTGCCAGAGCCCCCCAAACAAAGCAGTGGTTCAGTGCAGTCTTTTTGCCTTGTCTTCTCTCTCTTTTTTTTTTTTTTTTTTCCAGTAGTCATTTAATTATTATTTGGCCAAGCTGTGCTTACTGCAGTATCTTTCATACTAATTTAGGCACTCCGGCTTTTGAATGATTAATGTTGACTGCGCTCAGAAATCTCATCGAACCTTTCCAGTGCTGAGCAAAGTTGAAGGATGTGGACTGGTTTTGATATGAAATGTACTGTGCCGTGCAGGAATAACCAGCTTGTTTCTGTACTAGGCTAATGACATATATATATGAGACTCTTATTCTAACTAAAGCCAGGTCTAGCATTTTTTTGACAGCTCTCTGTTTTATTAAACAACCCACAGCCACCCACCATTGCCACTTCATATCTGCCCTCTGACCATTTCTGTTTACAAATAAAAAATGGAATAAGTGTTTCATTCCAAGTAACCCACAGAGGGGAGAGCTTTCCTGGAGTTTGGTCAATGTGTTGGGATTACAGGGCGTGTGAAGAGTCTTAGTGAGTGTACCCCATCCACTAATTTGTGTAGGTTGATCAAAAATTGCTCTCTGCCTGAAATTAAATATCCTGGGGGAGAGGATGTTTTGAAAGCTGTGTGGCAAGGAACATTCATGCTGGAATTAATATTCAGTGCAGAAGAGAAGGTGGCTGTTAATTTTCACAAGTGTTTTATGATGGCAGTAGTACTTTAATATAGAAAGCACTTCATAGCTAGAGAAAATAGATAACTCTATTATCTGTAAACAACAATAGAAACTATACATCAAGTTGTTTATGTAGCCATCCCATTTTTAAGATTTAGTGAGGCTTACTTTTAATTTTAGTTTCTACCAAGGCTTTCTTATTTGTCACTTCAATGTCTCTCAGTTTATTGTAGAGCTGAACTGAGCACTGTCTCCCCTCCATAAATAAACACACCCCATTATTGTATTGTCTGTTAGTACAAAACTCAAAAGTAATGTTGAGGCAATAAACCTGCATAAAATCTGGTGGTTGCCTCCTCTAGTTTGTTCTGTCTTCTCATTAGCAGATCTGCTTGACAGTAGATGGCTAATAAAACAGGAACATAAAATCTGTCTTACCAGATCAGACTCACAGTCCTTGCCACCCACTGTCCCAGGTATTTCGTGCAGAGATGAGTATACACGAGAGGAGGCATTTCAGGAAACACTTAGCGAGAAACAAAATACATTCCCCAAAACAATGACCCCCCCCCCAACCTGTCCCTCAAGATACGGAAATGTACATCTCTTCCATGTCTTATTTATCCACTTCAATAAAAGTCCATTGCACTGGTGGGGAAGGAAATCTTTTGTGAAATCATACTGAGCCGCTGGCCTTACTCATGCCCTGGAGAAATGAATTTAACAGTTTATATAAAGTTGTCTTTTGATTTCCTTCCATCTGAAATGTTAGCTAGCTGTCAATATCAACTGTTTTCCTGTGTGATGAATTTGTACTTGGGATTTTAAAATTTCTTTTGATATCCTGCACAGGCCTAGACAGGCCCTACTGGTGGGCCCTGTAGAACCTCATGAGGTTCAACAAAGCCAAATGTAAGATCTTGCATCTTGGTCAAGGCAACCCCAACCATTAATACAAGCTGGGGGACAAAATGGTAGAGCGCAACCTTGCCAAAAAAAAAAAAAATAACTTGGGTGTACTGGTGGGTATCAAGCTGGACATGAGCCAGCAATGTGCCCTTGCAGCCCAGAAAGTCTAGGCTGCTGTAGGAAGCTTGCTTTGGCAGGGAGGTTGGACTTGATCCCTTAGGGTCCCTTCCAACCCCTACAATTCTGTGAAAGCCAACTATATGGTGTGCCGGGCTGCATCAAAACAGGTGTGGCCAGCAGGATGAGGGAGGTGATCCTGCCCCTCTGCTCCGTGTTGGTGAGACCTCACCTGGTGTACTGCATTCAGGTGTGGAGTCCTCAGTACAGGATTGACATGGACCTGTTGGGATGTGTTGAGACAAGGGCCACAAAAATGATCCAAGGGATCCTGTTATGGTTCTATTTAATCTCCAGGGAACTAGTGGGGTCAAACCCAGAGAACTGTCCTCTGAATGGTGGGAAGCCATAGGTGGTGTGGGAGAGACGAGCTGTGGATGATGGGTTGTACGTCTCCTACAGCTGTTATTTGAAAGATGGAAGACAGTGCAGACAAAAGTGATATTATTGTACAAGGCAGTGAATTTGAGGTTGGAATTGTTTAGAAATCACTTCTACAACAGCCATCACTCAGCATCTTTGTCTCCAGCTAGTTACTTGCAAGGGTGAGAATGGAAAAATGAACCAGTTGTTTTCACATAAACTTTTTACATTTTGAGGGCTGTGTCTACATTGTAGAAGACATTGTTATGACAAAGTTGATCCCTTTTCTACCTCAAACATCCATCCTGGTCTTCAGTTTCATCTTTCTAATGTGGAAAAATCTCGCCAATACACTGCCGCTTGGTAGTTGAACTTCTCATAGTTTGTATGCTCATGGACGTGTGAATTTGGTCCTGTCTTCCCTGGAAGATCATCTCAATGTATACGCTCTCAAAAGGGACCAGAGATGACGTTATTCTGTTAGTACTATTAGTTGTTTGACTTATTTCTGTGCTTTTCCAGGCCTGTGGAACAGCTGTTGATGGAGGGAGCAAAAGCCAAGACTCATACACTAAGGGAGGCTTCATGTGAAAAACTGAGTTTTCAAGAAAAATTCCATTTGAATCTGAACACAATTTTTATTAACTTGCTTGGATGAAAGCATAAAAATAAGACAAAGAGTTGGTCCAGTTTGGATGTTCCTCAAAAGAACAATAAAAAAAGGATACAATCTCAAAGATGTTATGGAAGTAAAGGCCCGGCTTGTGTTAAAGATTGTGTGGGATTAAATACAGGCTCATTCCCCCTGAGTGAGTGCCCTGGCTCTTAACGCTGGTCCTATTCCTGTATATGCAGAGTGTTCTGTATGTTGTGTGGCTGCTGTAAGGAAAGCCTTGTTTCAGGTCACACAGTAGCCAAGAAGCTGACATGAAACCTGGGAGACTAATGAGGAACCCCGTGTTTGTGTGGGTAGAGTGGGTACTAATGTAGATAATTATTGGAGGTATATTAGTTTTTCACAACTGAACTTTCGAGACTCTGGAACAAAAATTGGCCTTTTACATCTCCCCCATGGAGAGCTGACTTCTTTCTTAGTGTTTACTGCATCTCAGAAGAACATTAAAAATAATTGGTTTTCTACTACTTCCGTTGCTGGTAGTTTGGAGGATGCTATCTTATTTTCAAGATATTTTTGCTAGCATCTGAAACGATACCCATTGCTTTCTTATTTTGCCACGTCTTTAATTAACTTATAGCTAAAAGTTTCAGTATTAATTGTAGGGGTTCTGAAAAAGCAAAAAAAAAAGAAAAAACTCTTTTTAAAGCAGCTGGTCTAGAAAATACCTCTGAAAGGAAAGAGTAAATTACCGGTATCAGTGTTTTATTTGAAATAATGGAGAATGTCTGTATTTACACCAAGTTATTAACTATTCATTTTAGAATTCATAAGAAGTGAAAATGTTTAGATTTCTCTTGTAATTTTTGTAAACTTTGGACCGAGCAGCATTTGACTGCGGCCCTTCAATTACTGCAAATGTTTTTGGGTGTTTTTTGGTCCTCCTGTGAGAGAAATAAAAGCACATTAGGAAAAGCTACAGGTACTGATGGTTTTTCCTAGCCAAGCACTGAAGCATTCGGCCTCATACCTGCAGAGATGGACTGAACTACAAAGTGTGGTTACAGAGGTGTGCTCTTTATGTCCTACTGGCACAGTGTACCGTGTTGCAAAGCAGTTTATGGCACTATTCAAGCCTGGCCAGAGAAAGCACTTTAGCACCTTGCAGGTGAGAACCATGTTCTAAAGCATGTCAGACGGGACAGTTTGGAATCCTGCTATAATGAGAACATTCTATATATACCAGAAAAATACTCAGTGTTTCTCAATGAGGTGAGTCTTGTAGTTTAGGGAGGAGGTATTTGATGAAATTGCATCTCTACTGCTTCATGTTTATATACATTTGTATCCAGAGATATTACCTTCTATGCATAAGATAATCTCTGTTATCTTTAGTTCATAGAGTCTCCCTCAGGCTTCTTTTGAAAATGAAGCATTTTTTTATTTCCCTGGAAAATTAGATTTTTTTTTTAACCTAAATATATCCACACGGATTGCAAAAACTGTTACCAAAACCTTCACATTTAACCTTGCATGAATGTTTCCATCATAATTCCTTGTCTGCAGTATTAAACCTTTCTGAATTTTTAATCCAGGGAGAATTTTTTTCCATCCTGATTTCTGACTGAAGGCTAATATATGTTTTTGGAGCTTCAAATAAAGTTGTTAATCTACTCTTGAACAGAATGGTAGGCAAAAGTATTTCCCTTAATAATCAAAAATAAATGAGTCTTGTATCTCAGGTTATATCCTTGATTATATAGTGCACCAGCACCTTCAAAGCCTTTAAGGGATAATTCAGCTCCATACAATGTACCTGTAGCATTGTGGCTCCTCCTTGTTTCAGCTTTTGCAGTCCCCCTAAAGAGTCAATCTTGGAGTCATTAATGCTGGAAAAGATCACTAAGATCATCTAATCTAACCATCATCCTGTGCCCTATGATGGCTCTAGGCAGCCTGTTCCAATACCTTACCACTCAGAGAGGAGAATTTTTTCCCATAGACCTCCCCTGGTACAACTTGAGGGCATTACCTCTTGCCCTGTTGCTGTTACCTGGAAGAAGAGGATGACCCCCACCTTGCTACATGCTCCTTTCAGGTAGATGTAGAGAGCAATAACATCTCCCCTGAGCCTTCTCTTCTCCAGACTAAACGGTCCCAGTTCCCTCAGCTGCTCCTTGTAAGACTTGTGCTTCAGGCCCTTCACCAGCTTTGTTGTACTTCTTTGGACATTCCAGGGCATCAGTACAGTTCGCAGATGGAAAAAGAGAAAGCATATTAAACTGTATATTACCTAAAAGGTTTTGGTGGAAAACTTTCAGCAATTTTGTGGTGTCTTACTATAAAATAATGTCACTGTTAGTTCTGTAGCCCACAGCACAAGAAATTGTAGGAAGCAACCCGACCTGTTCTTCCTGCCACGGCAAAGGTACGTCCTTCTCTCCTGTCTTATCCCTGTGCTCTCTCACGCATCCTTGAAGTGCTACAGAGCACACAGGCTCTAAAAGAAAGTGATTTGTGATATTTCTTCTGTGAAAACACTCGCCTTTTGAAAATTATTCATCTATATAATATTTGTGCATGGTGGGTATCGTATCAGTACATTAGAGAGCACCAGGAGAAAGTAATGCTTCCCCGTGGCTAATACTTGCAGTTTTTTCTGCTTTGTTGTTCAAACTTAAGCTTTCTTTGGCATAAGAGCTTTTTGTTTGTGTTGTATTCTGTGCAAAATCAGGTAGGGAAAGCTTTCTGATATGAACTACTGAGCTGAGACTAGTCAGTCTGTTTTACCTGTATTAAAGTGCCACCTTAGGGGAACATAGAGAGGAGCTTGTTTTAGGATTTTGCTTGGTTGAATGTCATAAAAATAAACATAGAGTGACATTGCAGAAAAGAACTGGGGTAGGTACTTAGGAAACCATTTGGTTTTGATCACTGACAGGGTGCTCAAAATTGACAAAATGCTTGGAGGTTACAGGATTCATCTGGATTTGTAGTGCTTCACTCTGTAGAAAAGGGGCCAGCAAGGAGATTTCTTATTATCTCCTGATAGAGAGGAAAAAGTATAGGCTAGCTGAGATGACTGGTGATTGCTACTAAAAGGAAGCACCCATGCCAATGTCCCATTTTTCATGTTTGTTGAAATGCAAGTGAACAAATTATTACTTCACTTCTTCTAAACCAGCAGTAGCACATGAAGTCATAAAGGGGATGTATTTTGAGTTTTGGCAGATATAGATGGAGAAGGAAGTTGTCTGCCAAATTTATATTATCTGCCATGGTTCAACCTTTCAGATTTGTCTTATTTAGCTCTGATGAAGAAAAGCAGCCTTTAAAAATTAAGAAGTGAGCTAATGATAAATACAAGGATGGAAGGGAAAGGAGAAATCAGTTTATAGAAAGAGCTGGCAATCACAGAGGAACATCCTTGAGCAAAACTATAGAAATTTTATGTCAGTGGGTTTAAAAAACCTTCAAACAACGTATACAGCCCAAGCAACTGAAAGTTAATTTTTAGTGATTACCTTTCTGAAATTTACTGAACAGAGTTCTGGAAAGCCTTTAGTTTTCAAAAGCACTATCTATTTCAACTTCATTATGTGTTTGAAATCTTCTCAATGCCTGCTAAGAGTTACAGCAGGGATCCTTGTTGCTGAGATGATAGAATCATAGAATCATTCAGGTTGGAAAAGACCTCAAAGGTCATCGAGTCCAACTGTGACCTAACCACACTACCCTAACTCTAACAACCCTCCGCTAAATCGTGTCCCTGAGCACCACATCCAAACAGTTTTGAGTCACCATCCCTGGATGTTGACTCAACCACCTCCCAGGGGAGCCTATTCCAGTGCTTAACAGCCCTTTCTGTAAATAAGTGTTTTCTGATATCCAATCTAAACTTACCCCGGCACAACTTAAGGCCATTTTCCCTCATTCTGTCACTTGTTACCAAAGAGACCAACCCCACTCTCGCTATAAGCACCTTTCAGATACTGGAAGAGATAAATAAGTCTCAATAAAGTCTCCCCTCAGCCGCCTTTTCCCCAGACTAAACAGCCCCAATTCCTTCAGTCTTTCTTTGTAGGGCACATTCTCCAAGCTCTTCACAAGCCTTGGTGCCCTTTTTTGGACCTGCTCCGACACCTCAGTGTCCTTTCTGTACTGAGGTGCTGAAAACTGAACACAGTACTTGAGGTGAGGTGCCGCCAGTGCCAAGTACAGGGGCAGGACTACTTCCCTCGTCCTGCTCTCCACACCATTCCTGATACAGGCCAGGATGCCATTGGCCTTCTTGGCCACCTGGACACACTGCTGGCTCCCATTCAGTCAACTATCCATCAGCACACCGAGGTTCCTTTCTGTGAGGCAGCTTTCCAGCCACTCCTCCCCAAGCCTGTAGGGCTGCCTGGGGTTGTTGTGACCAAAATGCAGGACCCAGCACTTCGCCCTATTGAAACTCATACAGTTAACCTTGGCCCATTGATCTAGTCTATCCAGGTCCCTCTGTAATGCCATTCTCCCCTCAGGCAGGTCAACACTCCCTCCCAATTTAGTGTCGTCTGCATACTTTCTGAGGGTACTCAATCTCCTCATCAAGATTGTTAAGAAAGATGTTAAATAGAAGCGGCCCCAGTACAGAGCTATGAGAGACACTGCTCATGACTGGCCACCAACTGGATTTAACTCCATTGACCGCAACTCTTTGGGCCTGGTCATCCAGCCAATGTTTAACCCAGCAGAGATGCTTCTACCTTTCTTATTTGATATAATGAAAATGCATTTGTTCTGGAGTAAGTTCTAACAATAAAAGCAAACCAGCATCTTCTAATTTCATATATGAATATCTTTGAATCAGTAGAGGAAAAAAGGAGCAGTGGAGATGTGTTTGTAAAGCAGAGGTGTGGTACACCAGATATCGCAAAATTTAGTGATGCCCAAAATGGTTATAAGGAAAAAATCATGGAATCATATAATTGTTTGAGTTGGAAAGAACCTTTAAAGGTCAGCTAATCCAACTCCCTTGCAATGATCAGGGCCATCTACGGCTAGATCATGTTACTCAGTCTGATCTGGCCTGAACTGGAATGTTTCCAGGGATAGGGCATACACCACATCTCTGGGCAACTTGTTCCAATGTCTCACCAAACTTCTAGCTAAGTTATGAAAAGTAAGTGTTTGGTAGCACCCTACATATTTATAGTAGCAAGGATACTACTGTAGCATTGGATGGGAGAAGAGAGTTGGGCACAGTGGGTTTTGAGGGCAGAATTGGGTTGTGGTTGTGACTTTGAGGAGATCACATAAAACAATTGCTGACACTAGGTAACACTGCATTTTTTTGTGCCCAGAAAATGAGAAGTTGTCTTTAGAAATGCATCGGTAACTCTCAATGAGAGCAAACCAATCATAGGAGGAGCCTGTAAAGCATCCAGCTGAGTGGAAGAAATAAGCCTTTAATCAGTGCTTGCTCTTCTATATTGTAAAGTCTGCAGCAAGCAAGGAAAGACAAATCCAAGTGCAGATTTCTGACTAAGTCTGAAATGAAAGTTACATGCTGAAGTTGTCATGGCTGCATTACAGAGCAGGGTTTCAAGTATGTGCTTCATTTCCAATAGGTGAGCTTCTTTTCCCCTATCAGAAGTTGGCTTTTTGTTTTCCCTCCACTTAGGATTATAGAATCATAGAATCATTAAGATTGGTAAAGACCACTAGGATCACCACTATGCCCCCTAACCATGTCTGTGAGTGCCATGTCTACCCTTTTATTTTAACCTTCAGGGATGATGACTCCACTACTTCTTTCGTCAGTCTCTTCCAGTGCCTTCTTTCTTTGTGCAAATTGATATTATATAATGAGAACGTTTCACCCCTCCCCAAATTATGAGAAAATTCGTTGTATCAATGTCAGTTGAATGAGAATCTCATATGTAGGATGACTTTGAAGTCCCAGGAATGGTGAGGGTTCAACTGGGAGTAGCCTTCAGCTCCCTGCTGGGGTTAAGTTCATCAGATACTCGATCCAGATCAAAACACACGTTAATACCCTTGAACTTCAAATTGGGATTAGAGTGACATTTTCAATCTGATCACCTAGAAGTGTATTGATACAGTTTTTACTCTTGGATCATGTATTGGAGAGATCTTCTGCAGACTTCAAATTTAAAATGAAGTCTATGACATTATAGTTTGGGGTTAGTATTGTATGTTTTCGGTAAGTGATATGCAGTGGAGCTCACAGTATCCTCAGGGGATCCAGGATGCATGAGCATCTCTGTGGTATCTTTTCCATTGGCTTGAGGAACCCCCGTGCTTGTAGATACCTGCCTTCTCCTTCATGGGACATTCTTAAAGTCCAAAAATAGTTCCCTAATGAGAATCAAGCTAAAACTTAGCAGGGACAGTGTCTTGTTTCGTACCACTGAAATAACTAACTGAATAAGAGTATGCTGATGGTTGGTGTATTTCTGTGGTGTTTCTTCCATCAGATGAAATTTGCTTTTTAACATTGTTTTTTTCTCCTAAATAGTTTTGTCTACTGAAATACACACAGCACAGAGGTAATCAACAACCAGTGTCAGAGAGAAAAGAACTGAGTCTGCTTGGGATGCAGTATGGTGTTATTTTTTTTCTTACAACACTTGTCATCAGTGTGCCTGGGCAGAGATTTACAGCATAGGCATTTGTCACTTTGGAAGTAGGCAAAGGCCACTGTATTACACTAAGAAGCAGGCCAGAAGGCTGTGGATTTTACTCTTTAGATTAGTGGATTTACTTACTGCAGAGCAAAGAAAAAAGTGCCTGAAGCATGTAATTGAAGCCTTTGCACTTCTGAAGTATACCAGCTTGTATTACTTTTGAAACTTGTCCCATTATTGTTAATAGAACCTGTTTGTAAGATCTGCTTCCCAAAATGCTTAGCAGAATGAAAGCATCACAACAAAATTTGGTCTTCTCTCTTTTCTCTTTGCACTTCTTATTTTATATGTACTTTCTCTATTATATAGAAACATATGGAGGAGAATAAATAGAAAAAAAACATGTGATGGGAAGAAGGTAGAGGAATTGGGCGGCATAGCCAAAGGAGAATGAACGTGTTGCCATGTATGACATTTCCATCACTACAATATATCAAATTAGTTTATAATCTGCCTCCATGTTTATCACAGTTGTCTTGGCCAGAAGATGACAGCCTGAAGCAGGGACACTTGAACTGGTAGCACGAGCGTGTGCCTCACTCCAGTGAGCTCCCTGCTGGGGCTGAGATACTCCAGCTGGCTTCTTGGGTCATGTCCCAAATGTAGTGGAGCATTCTGTGGTTTTAACAACAAAGTTGTTGTTTTAACAACATACAGGAGGTTTTATCCTTTTTCCAATTAGATATTCCAGAATCTTTGAGGCTTCCAGTCTAACCATCAGCCCAAATTTGCTTTCTGAAGACTTTGCAGATTGAGAATGAAGGCTGAAAGAAACATGAGAAGAAAGATGAGGTATTTTTGTAGCCAAGAATAAACTGAGTTTTCCTGGCAAGCCAGGCCTGGTCAGTCCAAGACTCTGGGAAATTAAAATACCTCCTCCTGACTGACATGGATTTATAGCTCTCCTTCAGTTTCGTTTTACCTTATAAATATCCTATAACAAGGCCGTAATAAGATATCTACTTTGCACAAAATTGGGAAATAGCAAAATATGGCAAATATGTAAATAAATTAAACCTTTTCCATTTAATTTCTGTATGTTATCACACAGGGACAACAGAAAGAATATAAGTAGGTTGAACAGAAACATGGAATCAAATGAAAAGTTTTTAAATCTCCCTTGTGAAATGCAGAAACTCTTGTAATATTGATCCCTTGCTATGTATTAGTTTAAGCAGTAGAAATGCCCCTTATGAAAATTTATGAAAGCCCTTTGGAAGTATCTCATTGGTTTTCAGGACTTAGCTGCAGGGTTATTGTTATCATTGATTATAATTTAAAATGAGTCGTCTGCAGTCATGAATGTTAAGGCAAAAGATCTCTTCTCAGCTTGCAGTTGATGAAAAATACACCTTTTGCCTTACCAGTAGAAAGACTGCACAAAACACTGAGGAGTAGCTGCAAAAATAAATAAATAAATAAACAAATAAGTGAATGAATAGCGTCTATGCTGTTAGGTTTAGGATTGGCTTTGTAGATGCAATTTTGCTATGTTGCAAAGAGAAAAGATAATGGCCTGTCAAGCCATAGGAGAGCAGTTTCTTAAAAAACGCTGTCTTTGATCAGCATAAATACATATCTGATTGCTTCTTCTCTCCATCCTATTGATTGAGACACTTCAGGTTCCAGTGGTATGTGTCCTTTTGAGTCGTGGTGCGACCTGATACAGATCCTTTCATTTCTAATGAGTAAGTGAATCTTTACCAATTAACAACCTGTAAAATGTCAGTGATAATTGTTGCCTAGCCAGGAGGAGTGTTATGAAGTCTAATTAGTGAATGTTTTAGTGGTCATGGGGAAAAAAAAAAAAGTACAAATTCTGCTTTGATTTTTCTCTTTTAAGTTTCTATTAAATCTGCTATTGTAGAATTTTTCTCAGCGTTTTCAAGTAAGGAATTGTTGGTAATCCAGTGGGGCACTACCATTCTGAAATACCATTATTCTTCACCAGCCTTAGATACAAAGAGTTTGGTATTTTTTCACAAATATAAGAAAAGCAATGGTTCAGAACCCTTTGCTTTCTCTCCATAGGATGTTCTAAAGAGAAACTGTTTTAAATATAAATGCAAAGCAAATCATAGTACTTCATTAACAGTTCCATCTTGCTGCTGTTTAAGGGTATGAGCAGCTGGGTGTTTGTGAGTTTCCCTGTAAGTCTGTAAGGACTCTTGAGTAGAAATGTTTCCAAGACAGCAGGTGCTACCTACATTTCTGACAAGATGAGATGATTCTTTCTGATCTGTCTTTAGGGTGTTTTGGTTTCTTTCTTTCTTTTTATTAAAATTTTATTTATTTATTTATTTATTCACATTTATCTCTTTGACGGCAGTCCTTGAGTAAATTAGACTTACCACAGCAAGTTTCCCAGTATACTACTGGACTCAATAGACTTCTTCTTCTTAATGGATTTATCCTTATATATATGCTCATTAAAGTACTAAAATATGGGGATACTTCCTAAAAAAATGCAACATGGTGTCAAGCCCAAATACTACTGGTTTTCTTCCATATAGGTAAGCATCTCTCAGTCTGGATTTCTCAGGGAAGCCAACCTGCTGGTCGGGAGTTCTGTAGATCCATCTGTTCTGTGCTTTATACTGAGCTCTGTTGTAAGCTTCCTCCCTAAGGAGGATTCTTCCTCCCTACCTCTCTGTCCTTCCTCTTTCCCCACTGCAGTTCAAAACATCCACATGGAGCTTAGTTCAGCTGCAGAAGCCTGACAGCCAACATGGTGGCTAAGGGATATGATTTAGTAGCTTAGTGGGTAGGGATGGTGATAGGAGGATGGTTGGGCTAGATGATCTTGTATGTCCTTTCCATCCTAGTGTTTCTATGTTCTGTGTGGCAGTGAGGTGTGACTCTGAGGCACTGTCTGAGAAAATCCTGGTTAAACTAAGGATGTCCTTGTTTTTGAGTTAACAAAATGCATGTTTCAGCAAGCAGAGGGAAGGACCAGCTTTGTGCTCCGTTTTCAGGCACTGCCCCTTTCCACCTTGTGTGTTTAAAATAACAGATGGGCTATTTTTTATTTGTTGTTGATTTAGTAATGGCAGAAGACCTTCGTACCTTACCTCGACTTTGGAATTTAATTCACAAAAAACATATACCCATGCATTTCTGGTTCTGCACCATCTCTTAACTGCAATGAAAAACTTGCAAGGACATCGTGAAGTTCACTGAGGTGATTATGGTTCCAATTTAATTGCTAGACAGCCCATAATATTGTTATTATTTAATTATATGATTAACTTTCATTAATTTTTGAAACTATTAAGGAAAGAGAAGTGTGGTTAAATATTTGACCATTATTTTGACAGACTAATCCTTGCCTGGAGCAAGGGCTTCTCTTAGCTGCTCTGACATTCTAAGATTATGCAAGCTCCTCCTTATTTTTAATTTTACACTTGATTAATTCTACTTTGTTTATGAATTTGTTATTTGCGGCTGACTCCCCAGGATGCTAATTGCTACTGTAAACTACAGATACTGCTGAGCTAATGTATTCTGAAAATATCAGGAAAGGAAAGAATGTCATGAAGGCACAGTTCAGAAATGAACCTCTGAAGTGTAATCTTGAGTCATTTGCAAAATATAAAAATCCCTTTTTCCTTGCTGCTCTTCAGAGAAAATGTCCATCCCCACTGTGTTTATGTCTCTGAATGGTGCGGATGTATCTGGTTAAAGAGAAAAGTTTTTCTGTACTTTGTTTTGTATTTGATGTGTCATTCCACTTACGAGGATGTGACCTCGCAGATTTTTTGTGGAAGATTGTTTAGAGTATAATATCTGGAAATTACATCCTGAATAAAGTGTTAATCTAACTGAATGTGATAAAAACCAACAGTGGCATCAGGAGTTAGGGTAGTGTGGTTAGGTTGAAGTTGGACTTCATGTTCTTGAAGTTCTTTTCCAACCTGAGCAATTCTATGGTTCTGTGGTCAGAAATCTAAACTCTTTGCATTGTCCTTTCATTGCTGCCTTTTTCTTAAAGGAAAGGAAGCAAGATTATCTGTGGAGTGCAGAGTAGCTATAAAAACCATAAATCAAGATACTACGTACATAGACATAGTCCTTTCAAATGGAGGATTGTCCTTTTGGGTATTTGGTGATCTGAATGAGGAGCAGAAAATTTCCTTGTTCCTATGTTAATCTTCCAAATGGGGACCAAGCCTGAGACGCAGGAGAGCAGTCTCCCAGGAATAGGTCTCTGGATGGACTTCCAAATGTTGTAAGAATTCTGACTGGCCTGAGGCAAATTAATGTAATGAGTTGGATTAGAATTTCTCATCTTAACAAATGTAGGTATTCAGGTTTATCCATTGTTACAGGATGTCCCGGGGCTCTCCCCTTCACAGATAAAGGAAAGAGTTTTTTCTAAGTAACACTAGTTTTTCCTATTTCTCTTAGGTTTTAAAATGACTCCCTTTTTCAGTTCAGGATGGATTTTGTCTGCTTTTTCCACCTTTCCCTACAAGTCACCCTTTATCCTACCCTCAGTCAGCCTTAGCTTCTTCTACTGGATGATACTGGGATTTTATTTCCACATTCTTGTGGCTGGAGAGTGTTCTACAAGCTGGCAGTGAGAGACTGGGTATAGCATTTTCCCTTATTCAGTCCTCGTTAAATACTTTAATTAGCATGATTCTGGCTTCAGGCTGCCTTTTTTATTTGAAGCCTACTGTAGAATAACTGCTAATACTTTATATGTCAGATTACCTGAATCGGTTAGACGCTCTCATCTTCAATGTACAACTGTTTTATCTACGTGAACACTGATTATAGGGGGAAAAAAATGGGTGCATAGATCAACTGCAAGATTTTCTTCCCTGACAACTCCTCTAATTCCGTATGAGCTGTACTCTGACTCTTCAGGATTCCTCTTACACCCACCTTTTGAGAACAGTTTGAGAACAACAGGCAAACAGTTGCAGCTTAAAACAGTGTTTCTGCCCATACCTAAGCAGAATCCTATTTGTGACATTTATCGAGCAGATGGGGCTGTGCACTGTATTTTCATGCTGTGTTTGGGCTGAGACTTCACATTTCTTTGGAAAACATTAACATACTGTAGCATCCTGAGAATGAAGCAATTACCTTAATAGATGCTTCTGTCTTATTGTGATGTTAGAGCACTTGCCTTGCCATCCCTCTCTTAGTGTTGCCTTCTATAAAATGAAATATTTACTACCAGACTCCAGAAGTCTTCAAAATAGTGTAAAAATACTGCAGTGCACATTAACATGGCATAATAGCAATGGAGAGTAGAACATAATCAGAGAAACTGACTTTGCTTGTACAAGGAGGAAGTTATTTCATTACCTTTTTATTTAAGCTTGCAAATGGTGAATAGCCTCTGCCTCTTGGTTTTATGTTTGGGTCCAGATGAGCTCATTTCTATACCCTTGCTATCAGATCCTTCATTTTCATGATACTGGGCTCTCGTGGCCTCTGTCCTCCTCTCTTTTGACACCACATTGTACTTTGAACTTCAGCTCTAATAACCCAATGAAGGGTTTGTAGGTATTGAAGCCAAGGCAAATATTAAATCAGGATGTGCACAGTAACTGCTCAAGTCGATTAGTATTTTGACTGCATAGGGAACCTGAGAAGTTCTTGATAGATGTAATATAAGGCTGTGCAGTGGAAGCAGAAGATATTACTTGTTTAATGTCAGCACTAAATAATGTTATGTTGATACTGTTGTCAAATGTCAGTTTTCATTGCTATTTTCACTACATCTTGATTGCAGAAAAATTAATATACCAATGTTTTAGAATTTTTTACAGCTTTTCCATGAAAAAGCAATCTTCAGAGACAGTATTCTGAAGAAAAAGATGACTGCACTCCAGACACCAAATTTTAAAATGAATACTCGGATTTTATTCATTAAGGTCAACAGGGAAAGCAGAAACCTCAGACTTTCCAGTTTCAAGCTATAATTTTTAAAATCTTATGTTCTGAGACTGCTTCATAAGAAAGGAAAGCAGCTTTCTGCTTTGCATGATAAATGAAGTATCAGATTTTTCATATGAGTAATATCCTGTCTTAATTTAAAAGTATTTAACCAAATATTTATATCAAATCAAATGTAGGAAAAATAACACACTAATTTATTTAGAAAGCACTTAAGAGAGATTTAAATCTGAGAGGTGAACCAGGGATTAGAATGTACAGACTCCTATCTTAGAACTGTCAGAATATCCGGAGTGTCTGTTACAAAATGTGAAATCACAGAATTGTAGGGGTTGGAGGGGCCCTCCAGGGATCATCCAGTACAACCCCCCTTCCAACGCAGCTCCCTAGCCCAGGTTGCACAGGTAGGCGTCCTGGAGGGTCTTGAATGTCTCCAGAGAAGGAGACTCCACCACCTCTCTGTGCATCCTGTGGCAGTGCTCCGTCACTGCACTGTGAAGAAGTTGCCACACACATTTGTGTGAAACTTCCTATGCTTCAGTTGGTGGCCATTTCCCCTCGTCCTATCACCACACACTGCTGAGAGGAGTCCAGCCTCGTCCCTTTGCCTCCTGCTCCTTAGATTTTTATAGTCATGGATCAGATCCAAGAATGTATGTTTTGCTTTGTGATCAGTAGACAGCTTCTGTTCTCACCACCACCAGAGGCTTCTGCACATCAAGCACAAATTCTAGATTTAAAGAAACAATTCTATTCCTCTGGTTGAACTCTTGCTTTAGCATGTTTACCTGTTTCCCAGGTAACTAATGACAGGACAAGAGGGAATGGCCACAAGTTGCGCCGGGAAAGATTTAGATTAGATTTGAGGAAAATTTTTTTCTCTGAGAGAGTGGTCCGGCACTGGAATGGCCTGCCTAGGGAGGTGGTTGAGGCACCGTCCCTAGCGCTGTTCAAGAAGCGTTTAGATGAGGTGCTAAGGGATTTGATCTAGTAGCTTGATGGGTAGGGATGGTGGTGTGAGGATGGTTGGACTAGATGATCTTGTAGGTCCTTTCCAACCTAATGAATCTATGAATCTATGTTGCGTATCTGTATGTACATTATAAATACTCCTTCAACATCATTTAATTCTGACATAATTCAATTGCTTTCCTTCAAGGTACAAGTGAGTATTAGTCCACTGAAATGCACTGCCACCAAGGTTCTCTCTTTGGTCATCTTTTTCTTGGTCATTGAATATATTAAATTTGTACCAGAGTGGTCGTACTTAGTCATTAAGAACACCTGAGCAGTATTTTACTTATGCACAGCTATTCTGTGCAATGGAGACAGGGTCCTCTGGTATAGTGTGATCACACCCCGTCCTGCAGATGGAAGGAAGGTTTCAGTTTCTTATATTCCAGCCTCTTTCAATGTGAGGCCAGATTTATATAGCTATACATTTCAACAGCAAGTTTCTTGCTCAGCTTTTCTTTTATCTGTTGTGATAACATATTAGTGATGGAACACCTGAAGAAGGAAAAATTCAGTGTGTGGCTCTCTCATTAATGAAAATGCCACTGAGAGAAGTCAGGAAATTTAAAATTGAATTGCATAGTCAAATTCTCAAAGAAATGGGAAATGTAAAAATTAAGGCTGCTTCTGTGAGTTTGAATCTAGATGGACATCCAAGCTTTTCAAAGACCTCAGTTACTCAGTAAATGGACTCAGAATACAGAGGTGGGACATGACAGGTTTTGTCTTAATTCTTCACAAATTCAAACTCCTTTGCAAGCAGAAGGTTTGGAGATCATCTGTAGGAAAGCTCAGCAAAACCACTGCTTTGCATGCTGCAATTTTTTTCAACTTCTTCATAAGTTGTGTTTCTCACAACAGGTTGTGTACGAAATTTCCTTAGTTCTCTTTCATTTATTCAGGTGCAAATTAAATATTGAAACTCACTTGTGGTCAGGCTGACAAGAGCTCCTAGTCTCCCTTACTTGAGACTGATCGTGTGAGGAAGCACAGAAAGGAGGATTTCACATGGCTTGACAATCACCCTGCTTTCTTTCCACTCCTGTGACATTGCTGAAACCTTGTCTCCAGGCATTCTTTTTCCTTCTGGAATTGACATGCTGCAGCTTTGGTCCATAAGAGAGGCTTGAACATTATCTCTTTTTACTTCCCTGTGCAATGCACAAGGTTGTTCTTATTTCATAAAATCATAGAATCACCAGCGTTGGAAAAGACCTCCAGCATTATCCAGTCCAACCATCCACCTGTCACCAATATTTCCCACTAAACCACATCCATCAGTACCTCTCTTGAACACCTTCAGGGATGGTGACTTTATTTGTGTGGGGGCAACACTGTAGCTCTTTTAATCATTTTTTTATCCTTCCAAACATTATTTTGACAAAACTGAGCAAATTTCACTTTGCTTGAGCTTGTGAGGAGAGCGGAATCAAAGTTCTTGCTCACTCATGTAGCAACAGTGATGACCTTCCAGTTGGAGTTAATCAGTTGTGTAGCTGAGCAAATCTGCAGCATGTGGCTGACTTAATATTAAGGAAGTGAAAATGAGTGCTAAATAATCACTTTGAGCACATGAATGAAAGGGTTAACTGCAGGCTTGATTATCATAGAAGTAAAATTGTGAGAGAGCAAAGTCTTTATGTCATGATGGAGTTCTGCATGGAATGCTCTAATGGGATGACTGGCCACACTACAGAGCTAGTCTCAATCAGTTCTATGATATCTTTCTTTAGCTTTGAAGAGTGTTAAGACTCTAAGTGAATTCCAAGAGAGTATGTTGATTTACACTGACCAGTTTAGTGTTACATAGTTTGCATTTGAAGAAAATGTGCAAATCCAAAAACTATCAGGGCCAGAAAGGGAAAAAGGTTGTAAATGACCATTACATATGTACAAGTCAGTGTTTCTCTGCATAACCTCTTGAGATATTGGTCAGTGAAACAAAACTTGGAGCTTTGTGATGAAGCTGTTTGTGAGGAACACCAGTTCTTATGCAGACAGTGTGGTTTGGTGGTGTTTGTCTTCACTCCTCCGAGATACCATGATGAGAAGTGCCTTAGCAGTGTTCTAGAAAAATCCATGCGTATTCGTGTATTATGAATGAGCAGTCATGACACTGTTCTTTATTTTCTTTCATTTTGTTCCGTGCGTGTACAAACATCATAGCACTTTTCCCTCCAAGTTTTCTTCTATTTTGTGATTGATCTTGAAGGAAAATAACTTCTCACCTGGTGCCTTGAGTAGTTACAGTCTCCATCTATGTCTGCAAATAAGATAAATATAATAAAGAAAGTTCCTCCACTTATTCCAAGATGGTATATTAAAACCTGTTTCATAATTATCGTTATTACCTATTATATCACCTGGTGTAGGGAACCTGCTTTGACAGGTTGGTTGGACTCGATGATCTCTTGAGGTCCCTTCCAACCCCTATGATTCTATGATTCTGTTTATTACCTCTCAGATAAACTCTCAGAAAAGCTGCATTTGACATTTAGAAATAGAAACTGGAAGGATTGTCAGAAAATCTCTTGCAGGATTGCTGACTCTTCGAGACTATTCCGTTGGATGATTCAGACCTTTTGTTAGTAATGGAAGAATCTGTTGCCTTCAATGGTGAGAATGGCAAGGCAGTGGAAAATAAGCCTTGTAGAACTTACAGAAAGCAATCAGCATGATTTTATGCAATGTATGTACACTTCATCCAACAGCTTATCGTGCCTCCTTTAAAATATAATAATAATTGTAACCAAGTGTCTGTGACATTAATGGTACAGAGAAATTTTTCATGCATGTCAGTAATTCACTAGAGCTGGCAGGAAACCTATTAAGTTGTATCAATCACAGTAAGTATAATATTGTCAAAGACTAGGTAATGAAAACCAAGGGGAACTTGAAGAGAAATTGAAGACAACAAAAAGTCATTACTGCTTCTCAACTAAGAATATTTTATTTGGAAAGGGTGGTATTACCAGAAGGTTTGACCTTTTTTTCTGTTTTTATGCAGCTAAAAAAGGATGGCTTTTATTCAGATAGCAAAAATACAGCAGTGTGCCATAATCTGACAGTAGAGGAGTTTGATGAGCAGGTGCCATCCATGTAGCATCCCTAAGGGAAAGGTGAGGATCCCCTCTGACTTCAGCAGTGGCTGAACCAATGCTTTCAACAGAAAACCTCACTGAGTTTGGTCAAGAATATGACATCCTACACTTGAACAGATGTATTAAACAGTGCTAAATGTTATGTGGCTCTGCTAGTAGATCCAGGTAGAGTGTAGGAGACCGGTCGGTGCTTATTGGAGTGATAGTAAGTAAAAATCTGTGAGCCCTTCTCATGGCCTCAGGCACCCTAACAGTGTGGTTAAGGTTTCTTTGCTAGCTTATCATTAATGAAAGTATATGTGGTTCTCCCAGTTTTCTGTGTGTGTGATGCTGCAGAGAGCTTTAGGAAATAGCATTGCAAACCAAAACAAAAGTGTAGCACTGAAAAGGATAAAATAACTGTTAGGGTACCAAGGCTAACAAATACCTTGGCAGTGAACTGATATATAGGAATCAGCCAAAAGAGAGGAAAAAAAGCCCCAAAATGTTGCTAAGATAAATTCCGTGTTTTTGACTACAAGAGGCTAAAAGTCCAACAGGCATGTGATTAAAAAGTGATGGACACAAAGCTCTCTAATACCTTCACAGCTGGCATGTAGTGTATGAGATTAAATTTCAGCAGTGAAGAGCAGGTATAAAAAATTTTAACTGTCCCTGTTTTGATCTCTGGTTGCTGGGGCTATCCTTCAACAACTGAAAAAAGCCACATTGGTCATGATATATTGATAGTTTAGAGAATGTAATTTGTCTGTGATCTTTTTTTTTTTTCAGTTTAACCCAAGCGATTCACGGTAGAGATTATGCTCAGTTTGCTTTAGTTATGAAATACTGAAATAACTTGTGATACCCTCATGTGGTAAATTGACTTACAGTTTAGAGAACAATATGAATTTTGGTACTGAAATTCTGTGAAGTCATCATGGCTGTTTTCACCCTCTCTGAAGTTCCCATTTCTTTTGCTCTAGCTAAATCAGACTAGTTTGGAAGTTCAGCTTGTAATTCCTGGACATTTTTCCTTTGATAATTGCACATCTTCCAGAATTAATGATCATTCTTTGACTATATTCAAGAAGTTTTTTCTGTGTGTAGGACAGTTAATGAGAATGTGCAGAAATCAAATTACTCCTGTATTTTATTAGCCCCTAGTGAATTAAATTGGTCTCTAAGTTTAGCATATGTTTAAGCATTGTTTTAAATACAAGAGCTTTCTTGAATTTATTAATTTTAAATTTGACTTTTTAGAGTATGGTCATGTCTGAACACCCCTGAATTTTTGGCTGACAGCACTCTCCTAAATTAAGGAGGAACTTTTATCTCTGCTGTGCAGCTGAGAACCAACGGAAGAGGATTCATGGTGTGCCTCAAGGAGTGCAAGAGTACTGTGGCGGAGCAGGGAATGAAGCTTTGCTCTCCCACGTCCTTGACTACAGCAGAGTCATTAAATCTTGAAACTGAGAGCTGCCTTTGTGATACATTTCTTTTCATGCAGCTGCTCAGTCCCTCTTGGACCAAGGAGAGAAAACTGATTTTAGGTGTGAGCATTTACTCCTCTGCTCGGAGTGATTAAGGGCAAACTGGAAGTCTGTGGCAAGTGAACAATTGCAGCCAGTACTTGAAACCACCTCTTGTGTCTGTGCTGGAAGGAATTGAGCTATGGCTGGCTGGCACTGCTTTTTCCTAAGCTTTGTAATGCCCATTGAACTCAATGTCTGAGTTCCCTGGGTTAACATCTGTTAGCCCAACACGAGGATGAACTACCCTTTTTCTCCAATTACAGGACTTGGCTTTGGTGGCTTTTGTATTATAAATCATCATCTTCAACACATTCTTTTCCCCATGGACAAGGTCAAGATACTGAATGACTACCTTTCTGTAGCATAATCTAATAACACAATGATTTTCAGACTCCTAGGTACAAAATGAGAGAAAAGCCTCTTTGGACATCCTGCTTAATAAGATTTACAGTGTTTTCTATTAACCACAGACATAGTTTCATTCCTTGCTCAGAATACGTTCACTTCACAGCCAGCCTTCCTATATGAACAGCTGGTTCCTTTTGCAGTTCATCTCTTTTAATTGGCACCAGTTTGTTTTGTTTAGGTGAAAACACCTTCAAAAAGGCATACAAGGTCCCTCAGTCTCTTATTTCAGATGAACATTGATCTTTTTTGCAACTTTTAGGATAGAATATCGAAACTACAGCCTTAGAGGAAACCTAATGTAATATTTAACTTCTGCGTCCTGCAGATTTTCCAACAAAAAATTGGAAGGTGTATAACATTAATTTCCAATGTTACAATAAAAATGGCGTGAATTTCTGATACGTATTTTCTTATTGCAATTTTGACATAAAAAGCATTTCTTTTAGACCAGGTTCTGATGGTTCACAATAACTAATCAGCATGCACATACTCTACTCTTCATCATCTAGGTGATAGTGTACTTCAGCATAAAGCCTTTGATCTGTTTACTTTGTTTTTATGTGTTACATACATTTTAAATGAGGGTTTTATATTTTGCTCCAGTTTATCATACATTCCACTGCCTTAACTACTCTGACTTCAACAGAGCTAACCATAATCTTCATTTACGTAGGAGGTAAATTGTGCACATTTAGCTAATTCTCTAGGTGTTTGGGCTGGAAATTGAGTGTAATAGATCTTAGTCACTGTTATGTTTTCATGCAAACTGTTAAAACAACACTTCATTTGCAGATTTTCCCAAACGAATGGAAAATAAAGAAGTTCTAAAGCATGCTTTTAGCTCAGGAGGTGAAAATCTAAAATGTGCTGATTTCACGGTAGGAGAAAGGAAGGAAAACCCCAAAATATCAATAGCCAACAAACATTTCCAGCTGTGACTCCTTACTACATTATTTTCGTAATGCAGCCTTGGAATGGCAGAAAACCTTTTGGTTTCCATTTGAAGCTTATGACAGGTAAGCATGGTGCCTGCAAGGGTAGTGAGGAAGGAGCAGAGTAAACAGAGAAGATAAAACGTCTTTCTCTTATTTTGATAGCAGACATAAACCAAACACGTAAGTAGCACAAAAGGTTTAGACACGGGACTGTAAGCATAAACTGATGATGGACCAGCTGGGAGCTGATGGTCAGAACACAGACCAGCACAGGGCTGTGCTGGGTTTCCCTCTCTAGATTTCCTGTTAAGGAGGAAGCAAACACACCATCTTCAGAAAAACAGAGGAATCCTTTGTTTGCTGTTGATAATCCTCATGGGGGACTGTAACCATCCCAATAACTGCTGGAGGGATAACAGAGCAAGGCACAAAATTCAGGAGGCTTCCGGTAGGGCTTTAATGACAGCTTCCAGACACAGGTGATCAAGGAGCTGATGGGAGGGTGTAATCTGCTTGGATCTGACCCTTTAAAGAATTACTGGCCTGCTGGGGGCAAGTTTGGCTGCAGAGACCATGTAATGATGGAGTTCAGGATCCTGAGGAGTTGGGAAAAATAACAGGAATACTACACTGGATTTTTTGACAATTACTAATAATAATTTCATAGGCAAACTGATGAAGTACAGCTAGGAGGAAATGGAAAGTGAGGTGGAGTGGAAACTGGCAGAAATGCCAGGCTTAGATTGTGATCAGTGGCACAAAGTCTGTGCAGAGGCCAGTCACTTGTGACTCACTGCCGTGCTTGAACCTATGGCCAGTACTGGTTTACTCCCTCAGTAATGACCCGGGCAATGAGGTGATAGGTGGATCTCTGCCAACCTCGGTGGTTCTCTGAATCCAGAATCTAGCAGCAACTAGTTGACACAACAAAGTTTTGGGAAGTGTAATGGTCTGGGGAAAGGACCTGCACGCTATGCAGTTCACCCCTGTCCTGATGTTTGTAGGAGTTCTTCAGAGTTGCTTGGAAAACAGTAACTCCACACAGTGTGATTACATTGGAAAAAAGAAAATGGGGGAAATTGCTTTCAGGGAAATCTCTTGGTCTGCGGACCAGCCTGTTGGGAGATCCACTGGCTGTGGTTACTTAAAATGATAAAAAACAATATGAGAAGCATAGTAATGGAGTGAGAGAGGGTGTAATTTAGATTTCACTCAGCTGTGGCAGCAGCAGTGCTTTCAGGACCATATTCTGCTCTCAAGAGGCACAAACTGTTTTCCACTTTTGCCTCCTGTGTGAACTGGGGATGAACATACAGCTATTTTCCTTCTGAAAGAAGGCATCTCTATTCTGTAGTGCAAGTTCAGAGTAGATACATCCATCTCTGCTTCTACATCAGCTCTGTCTTCAGACTGCCCTCGTTGGCTTTCTTTAACTCCCATTTGTTTTTCAGTGCTGTCTTCTTCTTTTGTAGGTAATGAATATTTTTATATTCTCCTATTTGTTCTGAAGAAGCCTAGATGAGGTATTTGCCATTCCTTTCTCATGCTGTCTTATATTAGCACACATCCATCGTTCCCTGTTTACCAGCCTTTGTCTCTGCTGTACAGGCATTGTTGAATTGAAATAGCCTTTTGGGGAAACTAGTCTGCCAAATGAGTAAATATGTGAGATAGTGAGCAGTGAATCAGTTTTATGAAAACCTCTAAGTCTGAGAAAATGGAAAAACTCTTAGTTCTTACAGACATCTGGTTGAATCTCTCCTGTGTTTTATACTAAATAAAGGCAAATATATATATATATATATATATATATATTTGATGTCTCCTTATAAAGCCATACGTTTAAGCAAAATCTCTGGGAGGTGATCTTCTTTTCTTTTCTTTGTTAACAGCTATTTTGACCTAAAAAAATTAGATCTGGGCCAGGGACTTCTTGATTTTCCAAAGCAACTCAGTCATGTATTCTATATCTGCGATATCTAGAAAAGCCATAATTTCTGTTCTTGTTTTATGCTTAATGTTTTGTCTTTGTCTTCTCTGTCTCCCGTGGACACATTTATGATATGTGTTACCCAGATTCCTGTCCTCCTCCACTGTTTATCTTTGAAAGGTGGCTGAGGAGAGGGGAAGTACCGAAGGCCGTGAGGAGTTGAATCCACTCTTTTCATGGACACTTTGCTCTTGTTGGAGTTACATACACATTCAGCTTTCACATCCTTCACTTCTCATCCTCCCAGGCTTTCCAGCTTCATCCTTAACATCTGCTGGGTGCTCCTTTTTTTCACACTCCCTCAATGTTACAACAGACTTTTCTTTTATCCCTTGCTAAGCCCCAGCTCACCACTGTCTTTCCCTTCTCTCCCAGTGATCACTGCAAGTAGTATCTCTAAGTCCATAGGATTTATAAACTTCTTCAGTGAAAAGATGCCATTCAGTCTGATTTCCCATGTACTCTGAAAACTTATCTGTCACTTCTTGCTAATATATTGAGCCCAACAACTTGTTTTCAATTACAGCAGGGCACCAGTCGTTATATAATGAGTCAGAAGCAATCCTCTTTCCTTCCTGCTCTTTGTCAATGCTTTATCCACCCTCCTGGCTTCCTTTCTAATTTGAACTTCTCCTGTCCAGCTTCCAGTCATTACTTTTAGTAATGTGTTTCTTCACTAAATTTAAGAGTCCTTTATCACTCTTCATTTTCTTTCCTAGAGATACTTACACACTAGTCAAGTCATTTTCCAATCTTTTGATAAGCTAAACTGATCAAGCTTTTTAAGTCTGTCGCTGAAAAATATTTTCTCCAACCTTCATTTTTTTCTTTGTTCTTTTTTCTCCACATCCCTATTGTTCTGTGTTACCACTTAGAAATGGACACCAGTGCTGTATGCTGGTTGTAGGGTTAATCGTTCCAATAGCACATATCAAAAGTAAATTTCTCACTTATTCTCTTTGCCAGTTTAGGTGGTGGCAAAATTTTTAATACAACTTGGCATCAAAATTAAAAGTTACTTGCTTCTTGTGACTGTTATCATGTGTGTATGTGGAAAGGCCCTTTCAGGGTTGGACTAAAGCTTTATGTGGTCCTGTCTCTGAGAACACTCAGAGGTAGATCCTGGAGAATGGTGAGCACAGCACTTCAGAGCAATTTTCAGAGCAGTGTATGGCTCAGTCGAGGAGTAGCAATGCTGTCTTTATTAGATCTCTCTGAATCTCTCTTCCAGTCCTTTTGTCCAGTGACTTTTTTGAGCTAAAGGAAACCTTTTACTTTGATGTCTTGGCTCAACTGTGGATCTGTGGCAAGGCGTACCCTTTGTTTTCAGTGTGCCATCTGCTACTTTTGTTTGATTTTCTCCGCAGCATCTGATAGAGGATCACCTGTTCACCTTCCCCACGTCATTCCTGAATTTGTAGATCTCTTTCTTAGCCCTCCTACGTCAGCTTCTAAAATACTGATTTCCATGGCAGATCTTCAATTTTCTAAGAGTAGTCTTTGGTACCTGAAAAAATACAAATGCATTCATTTGTGTTTGTATCAAAACAAGTGCCTTTTGAAAGAACCCAGCTCTCTGAGTGATCTGTATTGTCCTTAACAGTTCCCTGACCCTCTTTATTTATAGAGTTATGTCAGTTATATTCTTTCTCTTAGAGAGGTTAACAGTAACCACAGCTCAGTAAAAATAATGTCACCTGAGGAATCCCAGCTTGCAGTCGTAGGTGCTTGTGCAGAGTTAGCCAAACAACAGTGATTAATTTATGATCTTTCTGCAATGAGTTTACTTCCAGATCTCTTACTGTAAAGATTTGTTATACTTAACACTTATTTAAAGATTATTAATTCTCTTTTGTAGTGGCTAATTAGGAAGCCTTTAGTACAACTCTGGATTTGTGTGAATTAAACCCATTGATATGCTGTGTGTTTTTCTTTCATATTCTTAAAATACAGTCTTACCTACATAGAACATCAAGGATTTGCTTTCACATAGTAGGAGCATGAATCACTGCAAATACTGACTTGTACAGAAAGGATCAGTACCAATTCACTGTTGGAAAGAGAAGGGAAAAGCCAATCTTGTCTCTTCTTGCCTGCATCGTGCACTGGCACAAAGCCTCCTGAATGAGTAGCCTGTTCCATATGCTTACTCTTCTAAGCCAACAGCATCACATAAAAGGTTGGATGTCTGGTGTTGTTTTTTTTTCCCCAACATTATGCTGATAATAATTCGGAAGAAAGCAACCCTAAAAAGAGTCTTGCAGTGTTCCAGTAGTTCCAGTTACTTGGGTAACTGCTTCATACTGGTCTTTTACAAAGTGTTTGAATGCAGCTTCCCAAGAAATTAGCTAGAAACATTAGAGACAAGATTTGAAGAGAAGCAGGTTTTTGCAGTCCTGAAGAAGTAATTTCCTGACTTGGTAACGACAGCAATTTCTGTGACAAATAATAATAATAATAGTCATGAAAAATAGTTGAGGTAATCTTTTTAGATATTCACAGAAGCTAGCAACACCTAATGGTAGTCATCTTTTTTAGCTGTTTCGGTCTCAATATTACAATCTTACTTGTGTTTCTGGGGATTTAACATTTTAAAATCGTGCAGGTTATAACCTATCAGACATATATCTCTTCTCAATCAGTTAGCCTGTTCAGAAGATGTCTGGTGCTCTACGGACAGCATCAGGATTAAAACTATCCAGGAGCAGTGAAGGTACACCTGTACAGACTGTTGACTTTAGTACATGTGAGCAGTGGAACACAGGTATTACCAGTGAATAATAAAGGGTCTGTGCTGTGTTCATCTCTTGTTTTGATCTTGATACAAATAGCATTATGTGCTAATGGAAACCTGTATGAAAATCTGATATGTAGAAACTTAGAGCAATCCCTGCAAAGTACTCAGAAGGCATCTAAAACCTGACCGTAGCTCACTGACAGGGAGATGAGCTATCGGATATTTGTGACTGATATTTAGGGGTGGAAAAGGTCTGGCAGTGCTAGTGAGGATGGCAGAATGTATACTTGACCTGTAGAGCTTGTTGACACGCAGAGCCATAAAGTCTGGTGTTTCAGCAGTCATGTTCAGATCTGTATTGACTTAAAAACCTCACAGAGCCATGTATCTAAGGACTGCCCAGCTTATAAAACATTTAGCCATTAGCTACATCAGCATAATCTTATGTATCTGCCCCATCTTATGTCTTTTTCAGTAACATGACTTACTGTAACTAAGGTTCAGATGGATCATGGGACTCATGCTCAATCACTATATCAAGTTGTGTCCTTTGGTATGATTTCAAGATTGTAATTTCATCTCTTTGCACTACAGAATAACACCTTTTTAAAATGATTTGAATTGATGGAAAAAATAATTGGTCTTTTGATCCAAAATCATAAGCCAGATTGAGAATGAGAATTGACTTGTGTGAGTGATACTCCGTAGCAAAAATAGAAGATGTGAGAATTAAATTCATAGTTGACTATTCACAGTATAAAATGTTTTCTGCATGGAGCCACAGGAAGAGTTTTTAAAGTTCCTCGGTGTAACTAGATGCGTGTTGGTGTAGTAACAGAGGCTCAGAATTGTTCTTCCACCTTCCTCTTAGGTCCCAAACTTCTCTTTTGCTGTGGAAAGAGAAGAAGTAGAGTGCTTGGTGTCTAAGCTGTGTCTAAATTTCTATAATTTAAGGCTGAAAATAAATGATGAATTATTCTTTCTCCTTCCTGTCCCCTCCTTTCACATACATACACATTCATACTTTCAGAAATAGCATACTCTTTATGCAAAGACTCCCTGCTTTTGAAATAACAGCAGTATATATTTTAAAATACTCCGTATGCATTTCATAAGCCACAGAGAATTTGATTACCTCATGCTCCTAAATTCAGCTTTTAATTATTTATTTGGACGTGTTGGATGGGCTACCACAATTAGTTTTGACATATTAAGTAAATTGTTTTTTATGGTAATTGGTAGTTCATGCCACGCTGCTTGGAATAGGATTCAGTACTTTGTTGCTGTCTTGGAGCTAGCTGTAATTTTGAATTTTGTAAAGTACTTTAGGACACTGTAAGAAAAAATAATCACATTACATGTGAGAAGTGTTGAGGAAATTTCTTTTCAGAAAAAAAATTCATCCGTTATAAATTTAGCCCTTAATTGGTAGCATTACGAAGTGCTGAGATGGAAAACAAACAGGAGGAAACCTAATAATCTGTCACGTCAGGAGTCTGCACCTGCAGCTCAGTCGTAGTCTGCTTGCCAGTTTGGGTACAGGCTGTTGAAGAAGTGGAGGCTTTTCATAGTAAGACAAAATAATCTTCAGATACTGAGTGCCTTTGTTGGAAAGGTGTCCAGCTGAGGCAACAACAGGTAAGCAGTGACCTTTCCATTCTTATTTGCTGTCGTAGGCTCAGCCAAAGGGTTTCCCTATCCTGTTGCTTCCAAAGCAGCAGAGCAAGTTATTGGTTCTCCATGACTGATCAGTGCCAGGCTGCCCAGTCTGCATGGGTAAATGGCTTCTGCATGTTAGCAGGCTGTTACTTGCTTTCAGCTCTAGGCAAGCATTTCAAGCTTCTCACATCAGCTGGATGTGAGAAGAAGCCCCAGATCTGTGTGGGGATAGGATTGGGCTGTGCAGTAGTATAGACCTGGCTCTTTAATCTTTTCTGAGTGACTAGAAGATATCCAGGCTAAAAGACTCCTTCTCTCCTCAGTGCAGGGTTTCTGCAAGAAGAGTAGCAGGATTTGGTTTTGCACAACAAGTCTGCCCATCAAGGATCTCATTTGGCATTTCTTCTTTTACCTCTCTTATTATTATATAGGTTGCTTGTGCCTTGAAAAATTGACAAGCACAATAAAAAGGCACTTGGAGATCTTTACTTGATTGGAGGCTTTCATACCTCCAAAGTGGTAAGATACTGTTGATGTCTCATAGTTGACCTGTTTCTCAGGGGTTTTCAGCACTCTGATTCTTTCTTTTCTCCCAGGTATCCATCATCTTCCAGGACTCCTTTCTGTTTAGACATGAGGTCACAGCTCATAGGTCATTGTCTGTTGTGTTGAACTGTTCCAATAGCAGGTTCCTTCTGATCTTTTCATTCAGTGTTTGGGTGCAAGTTTCAGGCATGTGATCCTGGCTTAAGTCACTGATTTGTAGAGCTGTTATGTCTTCTGAAGTTCTCCAGGGGTCTGCTGGTTGCCCTCTTGTGGACATGACTTGGGCAACTGGCTGCAACCTTCTGTAAAGAAAAGTGCCGATCAATCATAAGTTACAGAGAATTGATTGTATTTCTCCTAATGCAACTGTTCTCTGATTATGGGAAGATGCCTTTTAAAGGCAGCTGTGGGAAAAATGATATGCAGTTCCATGGTTCTGGGGATTGTGTGAGTACACATTTCCAAATGAAGATCTTTGGGCAAGCTGATTTGCATCTCAGCATGCTATGAGACCAGTTCTTCTTTGCTACCATCCTTGAGTACTTGGCTTTAGGGCAGCATTCTTAATGCTGTCTTCTTTTCCTTAACAATTTTTTGTTTCATTTTGCAAATGTGTAATAATTTCTGTGTAAAGCTAAAGCCATTTCCTTTGCTGCATTTAAATCTTTAATATAGCATTCTGAGAGGCTGGGATCAGAAGCAGACTTTTCTTCCCTGATATCACTATATTTGTTCATTGATGCCTTCTGTTAAATTTCTGTCTGCATCAGAACCTTCAAGAAGCAATAGTCACAAGTGTATCTTCTAATGAGCAGACAGTTTTTGGGGTGGTGGTGTGTGGATGAACTATATAACTGAGAAATGTAATAGGGAAACTATATAAATTTTCCTCAGATGATAAATGAACCTTTTGACATAGCAGTATGCCTACAGTTTTCTTTTTTCGTTGTCCTGTGAGGGGTGAGAAGTTTTGGAGGGAGATATACAGTAATGTGAGTGATGTGATGAACCAAGTTAGACTTTGCTGCTTGTACTGCTCTTCCGTAGGGATGAAGTGTGACCTGGAAAGATGCCTCTTACTGTAAATCCCTTCTGTGCTAATGACTTGTGATGGTATTTCTGTAAACCGTTGCTCATTCAGTAGAGGGAACAAGAAGAATCCTGCCTTCTTTTCCCTTCAGATGTTCCCAGTCAATTATTTTGGCCCCTTACACTGACTTATTTCTTTTCCGCTCTTCCCTTTGCATGCTGAACTGCCCTTTTCAAAAGAATGAACCATTTGTGAGATAAACTTGTGAACTGACTCTGACAGACCGCTGTTTAATACTGGAGGAGATAAGCCTTTTTAGCCTTTATCTTAAGCTCCTGTGGGCATTTGTATGGATTCAGACAGTTGTGCTCAATGTCATGAATGGTTGAATTTTAATAGAAGTTTGAATTGAATCTTAATAAAACTCGAATAGTGGCAAATAAAGGCAATTACATACACAGGTCAGGAAGCTGAAGTCAGCTGTTCATTCACACAGGTGATGAGCTAACTTCTACCCAGTCCTCAGTGAGTATGTTTCCTTCCTAAATCATAGAATCACAGAATCACAAAATGGTCTGGGTTGGAAGGGACCTTTGAGATCATCTAGTTCCAACCCCTCTCTCTAGACCAGGTTGCTTAAAGCCCCATCCAACCTGGTCTGGAAGGGAATCAGTTAGGTAAGTACTCATCTCTCCTATCCATGTGATGCAACTCTGTTAAAATGCATCGTAGAAGAGTATCTAACTGATAAATACCTATCTGGCATAGAGAACTTTGTTAACCCAGTGCCAGTTGTTTTTGTTTACTCAGACTCCTGTGCTGGCAGTAATTTGAACAAATTTATCGAGTGTTATTTTTATTGTAGAGCGCCCAGTCTGACTGCAGTAGGCGCAGCTCACATGTGTAGCAGAAGGGTCTGTCATCTAAATACCAAAGAAACTCTGGTTGGTTAAAATAAAGAGAGTAGGGGAGGTGACAAAGATGAGCATCTTTCTGCAGTGTGCTCATGGTCTGGCACGAGCATTTGCGTGAGAAATCTTTGAGGCTACTGCTGTGAATGGGGACAGCTGTCACTGTAAAGGTTTGTGAGACTGTTTAATTTTAATTCAAAGAGGAACTGAAATATGAATGAATTGCTTAAAAAGCTGATGTAATCTGTCTCCAGTGTCTCATATCTATTATCTTTCCACTTTTCAATAATCACTTGGGAATGGATTTCCCAGTGGGCTAATTAAAATCCTCCTGTGTCCCTGTCTCTCAGCAAATTCCTTGCTCTTTGCATTGTGATCTGATACTGTCACTGAAAGGATAAGTTTGGATTCTGGGAACTATATGGGATAAACTTCAGCTTCTTTAATGTTGGTCTGTTTTTGCCAGAATATGACTTAGTATAATGTTTATTGGTTGGTTTTGAGACTGTCTGAGAGGAAAACAGTAGAAAACTGATAGTAGTAAAATCAGTTAGGTCAGAAAAATAACAATGCCATGCTTCTAACTACCCAAATAGAAAGACTCTAACTAAACCCCAGCATATTATTATTACAGCTTTCTGCATGCAACACCATTCATTTAATCAAGTGTTGAAGCATATTCACATACCAAGAGTGGTACATTCTTTTTCTTTATTAAATCATTAGGTTTATGTTTATTTTCTTTTAATAGTTGTTACTGTTTGGGGTAGTGAAAGCAAAAGTTTCTAAAGTAAATCATAGAATCTTATTTCACTTGTTCTGTTATTTCCTCTGGTGTGTTGCATTTCCCTTAACACACTTAAAGTTAACTTGGAGGTCACAAATAATAAAAGCAATAAAGAATTTTTCTTCCTTAAGGTACACTGCAATTTTGAGCTGTCCTGTTTCTAGTAGAGTGCTGGTCGTCTTGGGAGAGGTCATTAGTATGTCAGTAAGAGGTTCTATAAAATTCTGGCTTTACTTTTCAGGCTCCATCACCTGGTGAGATGCATTTGTGCGGCAGTCATGTTTTTATAGTGGGGAGAAATGCCAGAGCAAAAGTGATATTGTGAAAAATATTGCGGACTCTGCTTGCATTTTTGACATCTATGTGATGAACAGGCTAGACATGCAACTGGCCACAAATGAATCATTTGGGATTGCTCAAGAGCATAACCAGTTTTTTTTTTTCCTAGGTGTCATTACACATTAAAATATATTGTATGTGAAGAAACTCTGGTTTTCTGTAGGAATGTGTTGCTGTTGTTTTTTTTTGTTTTGGTTTGGTTTTTTTTTGGTCTTATTTTTTGAGGACTTAATCTAATGGATCACTTTTATGGTTTTCCATTTCTGTCTTTTCTCTTTAGTCTAAACAGTAAGTCTTGTTATCCATCGGCGGTTTGTGTTGCTTCCTTGGGGTCCCCATGCTGGGGATTGCTTTTTACTGTGTTTTATCATGCACTAAAAATGAAGATAAAATAAAATGTCCAGATGGGGATTTAAAAATATGAACTGTGAAGATGTACAACCTAAACAGGCAGTGAATAGTTTTTGATAGTCCTGCGGCACTGCAGGGGAAGTACATGTTCTTTGTGCTTAATTTCAACCTCAGAAGCAAAGTATGGCAGACTCCTTTTTTGTTTCTTTCATTGTTGCTTTCATTTCAAGCAAATCCAGGACTACAGAAAGAGCATGGGTGAAGGAAATTCGACAGTACAGGATCAGACGATAGATGGGACTTGATCTAAATAGCAAAGGAATCATTACAATCCATGTTCTGTGTTGTTTAATCTTCTGGGGTAATACTGAGGGGATGTATGTGACAAGTTTTCCAGTTTTCCATGACAGTTCACGTAGAAATTCATGAAAATACCTCAGTATTTTCACACTGGGTCCTGAAGTTATATGACAGTGATGTTAAGTTGGATTTTTGAAGACTCAAGTCAGCCTATTGTCATAACTAGTCTTCCAAGTTCCCAGTTCCTCTCTGGCAATCGTATGTACATTTATGCTTAAACAAGGGGTTAAAATTTCACCTTTAAAAATCCTAATGGAAAGTCAGACCATAATCAAGATACACATCTGAAAACTAGGATTGTCGGCCATTTAAATTGGCACTGTGAGTGCAGGGTGATATTCCTGACAAAATATAATACAGAAGCAAAATCTGGTGGAGCAGCACTTTGGTCTCAGAAAGCAAACCTGAGCCATAAGTTTTGCTAGAAACCTAAACTGTGTAACTCTTCGAAAACTGTTTAATTTACATTAGGTCATTTCTTAATTTTAGTAAATATATCTTTGTGCTAGTAGTTCATTCTCCTAAGTGCTAAAAATCCTGCTTTTGCTTAACAGTATTTCAGTGGTTTAAGTTCAGTACATGCTTGAAACAAAGATAACAGGAAAAAAAAGGGAAATTTTACTAGATTTTGTTAGTTTATTGTCAGATCATAGATTGGAAACCCTGAAGTTTTTACTCTAGTTTTGGACTTTGGACAGTCCTTCACAAAATTATATAAATGCAGAAAGTTCTAACTTGAGGACTGTAAATGGTTTTATTATTGAAAGGGGTTTGGTTTGGGGACAATGTGAACATGAAGGTAGAATAGAAATAATACATAGGCATTCAGCTTTTCTTTTCTTTTCTTTTTTTTTTTTTTTTTACTGAATCTTGATTTTACTGAATCTGATGGAATTTTGAAGACCCTCACGTCAGCAGTGTCATTTTTGTCATTGGAAAGATTGCACTGGTCAGTAGAGGCAGTGTTGAAATCTGTATTATTGGAGACTTCTTTTGAAGTTCTTAAGGAATAAGTAAATACTTAAATACCACTTACCATCATGATTCAAGCAATTACACTTTTCTCTATCTTTTCATTTGTTATCATAATCTAATAAGAGGGGTGATGTGCACCAAGTCTTCTGTACAACATTTAAAAGGATGCAAAATCTCCAAGTTGAGCTTGCTTTTTTTACTTAATAAAGTCAAATCCTCTACATGGACCCTATGAACAGAAGGATCATTAAGAACTCTACTTCTTATCTATCTGGAAGATGACTTCATTCTGTGGGCCTAAGAACACTTTTCCCCACTAGCATTTGCCATTCATGGCACGTGTGGGAACTTCTTCACAATAAGGGTGATGGAGCACTGGAACAGGCTGCCCAGAGAGGTTGTGGAGTGTCCTCTGGAGGTGGTCAAGACTCACCTGGACACCTACCTGTGCAACATGGTCTAGGCAACCTGCTTTGGCAGGGGGGTTGAACTAGATATGCTCTAGAGGTCCCTCGGGGGTCTCTCACTGATGATCCTGATGATACCTGAAGCAATGGCGCAGAGAGGGTGGAACCAAGCAGTGTGATCAGTGGTGTCCAGTGCCAGGACGAAAGGTAGTGGGCACAGAATGGCTCTCTCTGACCTTCAGGAAACAGTTCTCTGCTCTGCAGGTGATGGAACATTGGCAAAGGCTGCCTGGAGAGGTCTTGGAGATCTTCAAAAGGTGCCCCACCATAGTCTGCTCTGGATGTCCCTGCTTGAGCAGGAGTAGGATCAGATACAGGACCCTTCTAACCTCAGCCATACTGTGATTCTTTGAGAGTAATGTGAATTGATTAAGTTAGTCAGTGATTTTCTTCTGAGATTACCACTACATCTGTGCTCAATTGCACAGGGCGCTGTCATAGGCCTCAGGGATCCTAACAGTTGTTTTTTTCCTGAGCCCAGTGCTCATGCACTACAGAGCAACGAAATTGGAGAAATTTACTATCCTGTTGTTTCTGTGGATCCATTTTATGAGAACACAGGGTGGTAAATTTTCCGTTTCTTTTCTGGCTTCTCTTCCCTGGCCTTCTCAGTGATTTGTGGGAATTAATTATTTTTTAAGTTATCTTAAAAAAAAAAAATCATTTTTAACTTGCTCGTCTAACTGTCAAGCACTCTAGAGCAGAAGGGACCACACAAGGCACTTGCTACTACCCAACAGATCACAAAAAATGAAAGGGGGAAGTTAGAAATCTTTGTTAAAGACCTTGGGGTTTCGCATTGTTGTGTTTCCAGATGATTTATTTTTCATATAAAGTTTCTGGCTGAAGCAGTGTTCCAATGTCAAAGCCTGATTTTTATATATTTTTTCACTTAAAATGCTTTAAGAATAGTAAGCAGTGTTCCACTTGCCTGTTAATCTTTACCAGGGTCTTCTTCAAAAGCAAAAATAAATGAGAAATACAGCCTAATTGAATACAATTAATTTGGTATATTTTGCAACAAATACAGTACAAAATCTGTGGATGAATGAGACTTTACAATTTACTGTCTCCTGCAGAAGGGGAGGACCAGTAGCAATCATTGATAGGTGAGAAAAAAACACATCCAAATTCTCACCTGGGGAAAAGTGAGGATAAGAAAGAAAATAGTACAATCTCTGCTATTTTTTGAATTCTTTGGAAGCAGTTGTGTTACTTTTCATTAGAGGTGGATGGGATCTGCATATCCTTTCATAGTGGTATTGAAAGGTATTCCCAACCGATGTCTGAATTTAGTCCTCAGTTGAGGAGCTTCTCCCACTGCATTCTGAAATTCATAAATGTACACCAGGTTACCTTAATAATGATCTTCTCTTTGATGAAATGTGAGATAGTTGAATAAATACACACTCATTTAGTTTTCTTTTACCATGTAGGAAACAGTTTCTAGAAGCATTCATAGAAAGGGCTCTATAAATATCTTTGGCCTTTGGAAATAAGAGACCCTTTTTTGCAGATTATATGTCCTCCAAGTATGTAGTGAAGCAGAAGTCCCTCCATTTTGGAGTGTTTTGCTCGCTGCACATTTTCCATTTAGCAAGATATTAAAAATATATCCTTGAGGGCAGGCAGTGAAATGTAACAGCTGAAAGGTCACCCAAAGTGCAAGAGTATGGCCATCGTGCAGAGCTAGTTCTACTCAAAATAGAAAAGAGAAAAAAATCACTTTCTAAAATTTTTCAAGATTAAGAGATTTTCATCTTTTCTGCTGGTTACTCTTTAGGCACACTGTGGATTAAAGCTATGCCTACTGCTTATAATTGGAGGTTGTCCTTCAAAGATCTATTTTAACTTGTGGAAAAATGGATAGACCTGTTTTCTTAAAATATCATTACTTTTTATAGCTTTGAAATAAACTATCCTGTCTGATTATGTTAGCAAGAGTAGAAATAAAAGGGTAACAGGGACTGCATGTTAAACTAGCATTGGCTGGATTTTTAAGGTTCTTGGTGGCTGATGACTTCACAATCCCTTTCTTGTTAGTCATGAATACGTGTTCCACAGTGGTGTTAATCCTTCAGTTGAAGGAAAATCCATCACACTTCTTTGTGTGTTAGTACAGGAAAGAAAGCAGTGCACAGGAGAAGGAGCCACATCTGTGCATTTGGCCTTTTTTAATTGATAGGAAGCAGTGTGAAGACAGTGTTGGTGCTACGCCATCAGTGGTTCAGAACTTCATGTGTAATGTTAGTCTGAAAGTTTTAGAGGAGGTCGCTGAAAATGCACGTGTTGTCTTTCTAAATTTTCAGCTTCATTTGCTATTTCTGTATCCTATTAAGGATATGGAAATGTCTTTCCACAGATGGGAAACTAAAGAATTACTCTGGTCTGAATGAAAGCTCTTAATCCCTGGATTTCTTAAATAAGAGGGGAAAGGCTTGGGGAGAAATGTATTACAGGTTGTTTACATTAAAAAATGAATAACAAAAAGAAAACCTTTGTGATGATCCAAGAATATCAGTCAGTTGAATAGTAACGCTTAAAATTAGATAGATTGTTTATGCACAATTAAAAAAAAAAAAAAAAACAACCAAGAACTTTTCATTTAGTTTTTATACTTCTTTTTTTTTCAACTTTCTGTTGTTATATAGAATTAGCATTCCTTGGAGTTATATTCAGATGTTCTTTTATCATGAAGAATTATATTTGTGTTCATATTGCTGTTTTCAGACTGCCTTTTCAGAGTTTTTTACTAGAGATTCCTCTGTGGAAGACCTGTGTACGTGATGCCTTATAGCTGAAATTCATTGAAGATTCAAACTGCTAAATATGAATCCAGAAATAAACACATTTAGGCTTACGTATTTGCTAAGGGCCTATTTCTCATAAAAACTGAGACATGTTCTATGATCCCAGCGTGAAAGAAATGGCCAACTCTTAACTCAACTGCTTCTTTCTTCACCTCCAGTGTTGAGGATGGATGCTGCAAGGTACTAAAACTGGTGGGTTTTTTGAATTTTACTTTCCTTTTCTGAATTGATATTTCGTAGATCTCTTTAATGCCTCAGGAACTTTTTAAAAGCCCAGCATAAGATGAGACATGCTGTTCCAACCATATGTCAGTGACTGTATGATGAAAAGAAAGGAAAGGTCATTTTATTTTTGCCACTGAAAATTGCTGTTCCAATTAGTAGTGTTAGGAGAAGGGGCACAAATACTAACAGAGCGATGTTTCCTTTATTACTGTGTTTTCCTGGTGCACTAGTTCTCACTACTCAGTGACTATTTCCACAACAGCTTTTGCTGTTCTTGTGGCTTGTTTTTCTTCTGTTGCTTATTTCTTTCAAGGGAAATTATCTAAAGTCCAGGTAGCCTAAATTTAGGAAAAGTTTATCATTTTTCATTGTGTAAATTCTCTTTTAAGAATTTGTTGAAGTCATTAAGACATGATTATTACTGATTATCTTGTCTCACCTATAGTGTAGTTAAGCCATTTTCACCAGCCTAGTCTGTAGTAAGATTGCTAGGCTGAAATAGATAAACGAAACTACTGTACTGCATTATGTGTGTGATCCAGCTTGTGTCTACATTCTTCATAGTGCCTTCTGTCGTTGTCTTTGAGTCCCGGAATCTGTCACCATTACCTAGAAAAATGTTCTTTGATCTCTGTTTTTTCAGCTTGAGAAGTGGGAGTGATTTTCCAGAATTGTTTGGTTACGAAAGTGATAGTGAGCTTACAGCATGCAGCAGGATTCGAGGCAGGGGTGCTGCTTCTAAAATGGTCCAAGCATGACACAGTGAAATAGAGGCAGAGTTGCTGTTGGGAAGAACAGTAAGTCTATAGTTCTTTGTGTGCCTACTCAAGAATATTGCCCTCTGTGTTTTCTTTCTCAGCTCCCCTAAAGGGAAGGCTGAGAACAGAACGACAAATCAGCTGATTTGGTCATACTGCATGGAAGCTGAAGGCACGCTTTCTTTTAAATCCAGGAGAAAAAGGGAGGTTGCCTCATCTCCCACTGATGAGCAGTAGGTTTGGGGTTTCCCCCCAGCCTTCTGGTTTTTGAGCTCTAAAAGGTGAGGGTGATTAATCCCAACCGTTAGATATTCCCCTATCTCCCCCTTAAAAATTAATGTCGGAAACCTGAGTCATTTGCCTCCTTTTTCCTGTAACAGCTATCACACGCACCAACAAAAAAGATCTAGATAGAATCACAGAAAAAGTCTGATTGGAGAGTACTTCCAATGCTCTCTAATAGTTTTATGTCATTTTTTATATTGTGGTGCCACAAACTGCACCCAGGTGCAGGCCTTTCAGTCAGGTTACTCAGAGCTGCCTCCAGGAAGTTTTGAAAGGATGGATGGGATGCAGAGTCCACCGTTTCTCCTTCTGTGGATATTTTTGCCCTTGTCTCTGAGCAGGATCTCTCTCACAACAGCTTGTAGCCATTGACCATTGTCCTTCTGCTGTGCATCTCCAAAAAAAATCTGGCCATGTCTTCTCTGTATGCTCAATTTATGTGGGGGTATTGATAATGAGAAGTTCCCTGAGCCTCTTCTCCCAGTTTCTTTGATCTTTCCAGTTGTATTATGTGTTACAGTCCACAGCAATGTGAGAATTCAGTTTATCAGCCTTTCTCTTGTACTGAGCAGTACAAGTCTACCTTATGTGTAGAGGAGGAAGGCCACATTGCATGGGACCCTGGGCAACCTGACCTCTAGTCTGATCCAGTGGTTGGTAGTCATGCCCATGGCACAGGGATCAGAACTAGGTTATCTTTGAGGTTCCTTCCAACCCAAGCCATTCTATAACTCAGTGAAAGCAATACAGTGCACGTTTATCTATCCCACATAAGATCTTTCAAGATCTTGATCTGTCCTTACTGCTGGGGAATCTCAGTGGTTGTTGCTTCTTACCAAGGGCAGGACTTTGCCTGTGTGTTTTGTAGCATCCCATTCCTCCAGCTTCTGGATGTACCTATGAACAGCAAAACTGCATCTTGACATTAAAAAAAAAAGCATCTTTATAACTCTGTTAGCCCAGTCTGAGGCCATCTGCAAGTCAGCTAAGAGCACATTGCGTCCCATCTACCTGGTTAAGAGGAGACATAACACCAGTTCCAGAAACATCCCCTTGTAAACACTTGCAAAGCGTTCAAGCTTACTTCTGGTCTTTTTTGGCTATGATATAATTATTTTCTTTACCTAAGGAAATTAGGCGTAAAATCAGCAGTTCTTTGTCCCTTGAAAGGGACATGAAGTTCATACCTTAATGTCATTTTTTGGTTTGAATGAGAATATGATTTCTCTGGTTTCTATAGCAGTGTAGTAGAGTAGAATTAGTACGTGAAAAATACCAGGAAATAAGTTTTATATTACTTCTATATGCAGTGTAACATTTGATTTTGCTTTAATAGGCTTACTGTTGCATCTCATCTGTTTCAGTTAAGCTGCAAAAAGTCAGGAGTACTACTGCAGACGCTGTAGCCAAAATGCCCTTTTGAAAGCCAGCTTAAAAGTCCACATAACCAGTGGTATGGAACTGCCAGTACTGGCCCTGCTCTGCATAATATTGATGTGTCGGATGAGTGTGCTGAATCTCAGACAAGTTTGTCTGCTGAAAGGTTATGTGCACTGGGTTGAATTGAAGGTTTGGGGGAAAAATAAGGGGGATGCTTTCAGCATACAATTACAGTCTGGAGAACTGCCCTCTCACCGTCACAGCCTCAGTTGATTCTTCTCACTTACATCAGTGTAATAAACTGTCAGATACAACTTTTCATTGCTGTCAACACGGCCTAGCCAGTATCAGAGTGAAAGATGAAGCTGTATGCCTGCGCTGCTTCCCATATCAGCCAAGCAGCTGCCAGCTCAGTCGTGTTCCTGGACTCCTCAGTGCTACTACATGAAATATCTTGTCTTGATTTGTAAACTGAGCAAGCCAAACAGCAGACACATTGGGGGAGTAGCTCTGAAATCATGTACTGCCATGGCCATGTGTGGTTTTAATATGCAAAGTCAGTACTTCTCCCTTGCCTTTATAAATATCTTTTCAAGATATTTATATTTTTCCCTGAACAGATGACTTTTGCTGGGAGCGTTACTCTCTGGTGAGGATTACAGCTAGAGGAAATCCTCCTCCCTTTGCCCACCCCCATAATTGATAACATTTTCTGTGGGGTAAGCACGAGGTTTTCTCCAGCTCCCCACCTGGGAGCCACATCATGGAGTGCCTTGGCTGCCTGTATCTCTGTGGATGCTTCTCGACAGTTGTGCTCCACTGTCTAGCCCAACATTTGGCTTTTTTTTTTTTTTTTTCCTTTGGTTTAATGCAAATGAAAGTGCTAAATAACGGTGCTGTGCCTCTGAGGAGTGCAGAAAGATTATGTTAGCTTTAGCCCTAGGATGGTTAATCATTGATGGAGAAGCAATAGTTGCTGGCCTGTCTCCTCCTTTCTTCCCTTGCTTTCACTCTCACTCTCCCCGATATGAAAGTCAATTAATATGCTGCATTATTTCAGGATACTACCTGATCTTAAATATGCAAAATAAAGTTTTCAATTTTATGTCTTCAGTCACCTTGGCAGGGGGGTATTTTTAGCCTGATTTCCACATGAATATTATATCATAAAAGGGCTGATTAAAATGAGGTAACACGACACGTTGGCTCATAGTGAATGGATACGTTATTTGTCCTGTTGAAAGGACATCATTGTAACCTTGCCTGCAATCCTGCAGAGTGGTTCCTTGTAAGTTATGTGTCATCTAATCTTCCCTGAAATTTATTCCTAACAATTGACATGTAGATCATCAATGCAGCAGATGGCTTTTATATTCTCTTTAGAACTGGGGGTGGCAAATAACCAGCCTTTCACACTACAAACCAAAGCTCCCATTGATAAAACCGGAGATACATAGTTTAGAATTTTTTTTTAAATCTGTTTTTTATCAGAGGAGTAAAAAAGCATTGAAAGAATTTGGCAGTCAGAAAAGTGAGCTTTTTGTTCTGATTTCAAAGGGTTTTGCCTTCACTTGAGTAAGGTATTTCATTTTTAAAACAGATACCTGCTACAGCGTGAGCCTATAATTTTAGAAAAATGATGGTGTTATCTTTTGTATTGAATTAGCTAATGAAAAAGTTTCCTGAGTTAATAATAACATCACTTCAGCAGAACAGTTTTCAGCAGTAGACCTTAAAGTACCAAACATATGATGTAAGGATCATTCTTTGCATTTTATGGATGGGGAAACCAAGGCACAGAGAGAGCCACCAGTTTTCCCAGCATGCCACGGCACATCCTTAAATGCAGGTTTCCTGAATCCTGCTAAATAGCATCACTATTTGGATGCGCTGAGACAAAAGGAAGTCTGAAATTGGTCAGCTACTATTTAGAACAAGCATCAAGGAATCAACAAAAGTAAGAGGTGCAGGTGAAATCTCTTTGCATAACATGGTGCCAGTCTTTCAACAGAATAAGACATCCCGTTCATTTCCCTCCCTTCTTTTCACAGACCTTATAATTGAAAGGCCTGAAGAACTGCCATGGTCATCCCATCCGTAAATATTGCACATTCTAGGACTTCACTTCATCATTTGTGCACTGATCCCAGTAAAGTCCAGTTGAATAATTGGGACATTTTCAGAATGATACAAGATTTTGCTAGATTTTTTCATGCTTTAAAAATCAACTAGCTCTATGGTTCCTTTTTTATTTCCCATTCTAATTTCTTTAAGGTTTAACCTTCACCACCGGATGTCATTCTGCCTTCACTACAGTAGGGCACCATCCAATATCGAATAAATTAAAGTAGCCTCCAACATCAGTTCTCTGAGCTGATCTGGTGACCCAGGTGGTGTTGCTTTTTTCTTTCCCCAGTCTGCTCTTCAGTTCACGTTCAATATTCAGATCCATCTGAGAAAAGGACACAAACTTTTCACATTTTCCTTGGTAAAAGGCTTTGAAAAAGTTGCGTCTTTCCATCAGTGTAGTGAACCTTGCCTCAAAGCTGTGTTGTTTTTTTTTTTTTCCATGCTGATTGTGAATTAAAAAAAGACCAAAAGGTATTTACAGTCCTAATGGCAAGAAGATAAGTGGGTGTTATGCACTTCTACTGTCAGCCCCTGTTATGGTAAAGAGTGATGTAATGGAGCCTTTGACTAGTTTCTTTCGTTTGGGCATAAATCAGGATTGTTGTCGATCGAGCTGGAGAGCTGAGGTTAAATACTTATGCTCATGAGAGGTATGGAGTTAGGGAGGGGGACTTTTGTGTGGTAATTTGGGTGGGAAGCTTTTTTTCAGTTTTAAGAAAATTGGCATTCTGCTGTTTTATGCCCATCTGCCTGTCCCTAGTAATTGTAGAGTCCTACATGTCAGCTCGGGTGCACATCTCAGTAGACTGGAGATGACTTCCTCAAGGCCAGGTTGGATGAGGGCAATCTCCAGTGCAACCTGATCTTTTCCATGTTGTAGAGGTTGGCAGTCCTGCCCGCAGCAGGAACTAAATGGACTTTGAGATCCCTTCCAACCCAAACCATTCCATGATTCTTCCCCTTCAGGCAGACAGAGAACTGTCAGCTTTTTCTCCTGTTGCTGCCCAAGAACCTACTTTCCATGTATTCATGGGAGAGCACTGTGCAAAGGAAAGGTTTCTGCTGCACATCACATCAAGATCAGTTCAAGGCTCTGAGCATGTGCTGTGGTTTTAAAGAGGCAATGACAACTCTTAGCAGTGGGAGGCAGATTTAAGCCCTTCAGCCTGTGTAGCTGTAGGACACTGTTTACAATTTTATTCCCATTTTATTTTGCTGTTTCTGTCCTTTCATTCATTCTCTGAAGGTAAATGTGTTTGCATGGTTTGTAGCTGTTGAAGCCACATCATCCTTGGGCTCATTAAGGCTGAGGCCACTGATTGGGCGCTAATGGGAGGTTTCTTTTGGAATAATTATTTTCGCTCATTTGATTCGACATGCAGGGAATGGAAGTAAGTGCCAAAGAGATGGTTAGGACAAGCTGTTTGTATCTGGTCTTAAATAGGAAACAGTTTTTCCATCCTTGATTTCTTCCTCACTTTATTTGAGCTATATTAAGTGAATGTTACGCACAAACTATTTTCAGAAAGTGGTAATTATTTTAAATTATCTTCTTCCAATATTCTTTCATTTTTTAATGTATTCAAATGCTGGTAAGATATTGTCCAGACTAGATGATGATAAAATTTGATCATCTGCTGCTGTTTAGTAATGAAAGCAATATTGGAAGATTGTGTAGCAACCTTAAATAGCGTACTTTGACACTTTATTTTATTGGAGTTGTTCTAGTCTATTATTTAACAAGCCACCTCTTTATTACTTAAAGAAGTGATTGCTATATTTCACATGGATCTCATTTTTCTTCAATTTCTATTCACTTGTACAGCATTCTTCAGATAGCTTTGTGTTCTGCTTCTCATGCTAATTCTCTTTACAGCAGCTGCTAGAGCATCTTAATGAAATTTGGCATGTCAGCCACCTTCACTACCTGCCATGTACAGTGCTGCAGCACAATGTGGTTGAGCATATGTGTAACCTCTTCAGGACAATCTGGTGGTAAATCTGGCCACTCAGCTCCTGAGCCTGCAAAACTTTGCTCTAATGTCCTTTATTTATATGCATGCCCTTTTTTACATCATGGCATATAGTGCAGATATTATAACATCTTCTCAAGACCAAATTGGTGCTGGTCTAACGATGGCCAAAGCTACATGTTTGTGTATAATACAACTAGAGTTTAATGGTGGTAGAACATTGTTCCAGACATTTGACCAAAGAAAAAAGTCAGTTTTCTTTTTGATGCTACAGGCTACTCTGTTGTTTAAAATCTGGTGAGTGATCTGGTGAAAATTGTGTTAATTTTCGTGAAACTCTGCCCTGTTTGGAAACTCTCAGGTTAACTGAATAGCGTCTGTGTGAGTAGCTTTATCCTAACAGTTTAAATATTTTAGTTTTTTCGATAGATCTTTAACTCGCATAGTCACATGCATGAGAATGTGAGAGTCCAGCCATCTTTCTCATTCTTTTCAATGTGGTTTTTCATTTTTCCTCTATAAAGAAACTGACGTTTCCTGTGTTCCTAAAAAGACAAGCAGGCAAATGGCATTTAGGCTGCAAAGGTTTGTTAGGTCTAACTCCAACAGGCAACTATATATCTGAGTGAAAATAAAAGAGTGCGAGTAGGTAGTTAGGTAGACAGGGATGCGTTTAAGGTGAAGTGTGTTCGAATCTGTGACATATGCAGTGCTTTGATGTTTCTGTGAAGCTCAGTAGCATTTTCTGTGGATGGTAAATGGTGCTTTGAATAAAAAAAAAATATTTTTTCCGCATGCTCTTTTGAGGAGCTGAGTTGCTACTGGAGTAATCACTGAAATTGAACTGGAAAGGGATCATGCTGCAGTTATTTTCATATTTATGTGCTGCCATCTTTGGCCATTATTTTACTTCTACTTGGTCCACTATTGTATTTCCCAATTGGAGCTAAATGCTCTGGAGCCCTGGGGATTTTTGCAATTATTGCCACTGATAGAGCAAACAGGGGCGAGGAATCTAAGCCGTTGCTATAGAGGCTGTATATGACACAACACCCTTGGAGCACTGGGCATAAGAACCGTAATGTGAAAAGGGAGCTATTGATTCTCTGCCCACTCCAAGGGAATGAAAAATTTCCTCCTGATCTGTAAGCCAGTGTGGTGGCAGCATCCTCCTCTAAGTGCCTGTCCACCGAGGTCTGACTCTGTCCTCTGGCCACTGTTTAGTTTAGGCTAATGAAAATGCATGTGCATTTGAGACAAAAACTTGTCATATGCTTACTTTGCACTTGTATGGCATGCGTAAGTTTCGTGGCACTTAGCAAGCTGCATGGTGCTGTCTCAGCCCAGTGGGTTCCAGTCTTGCTTTACATCTTGGTGAGAAGTGAGAGTCGAATCACAGAAAGAATCAAGAGGCAATTCTGGCATCCTTAATCATTTGGAGTGTTGCTTCAACTTCTGCATAGTCCCACTGTGCGTAAATGGAGTGCTTGATGTGAACAAATATGTCTTGGTTTTAGTGATTTTTGCCCCTTATCACTCAGGAAATCTTTGGGAAAGATTAGATCCTATGTCATAAGGAGAGACGATAGCAGAAGTGATTTCTCCCATCCTCACAAGCTAAAATTCAGCTATTTCCTTTGAAGTGATAAATGGTTTACTCAGGCTTGAAATTTTACATTTGTTTCTCATAGTAGAAGGGGGAAGATTTAGATGAGCTGTCAGAGGGAAATTTTTCTCTGACAGGATGGTGAGGTGCTGGCAAAGGCTGCCCAGGGGAGCTGTGAGTGTCCCATCCCTGGAGGTGTTCAAGGTCGGGTTGGATGGGGCCCTGGGTAGCTTTAGCTGGTGAGTGGCAACTGTGCCTGTGGTAGGGGTGTTGGAATTCAGTGAGATTCCTTCCAGTCTAAGCCATTCTGTGATTCTATAATTCTGTCATTATTGGGAATCTCAGCAGTGCCCTTTGTGGTGGCCTGGGGGTGGTGGCCCATGGACGCATCAGCCAGCAGCACTGACATGCCTTTTCCTTTCTTCCACAACCCCTCTCACTGGCTTTTCATACCAGTTAGAGGGCAAAGAGCCTGCGCAAGGCAGTATTAGATCTTTGTGGGCAGCTGGAAGAGAAGCGCCATGTGGATATCAGTAAACCTTGGCTGCTTGCTCTGCTGGCATCGGTGCCAGAGTTTTCTTTGGTTTGCTCCATGCAAATCTGGGACCTTGTGTTTCATTTGGAATTTTGCTTGGGACTGAACCCAAGCTTGGGAAGTGACACTGCCAAGTTTTCTCTGGTTTTGTGTCAAGAGCAACTTTGGATTAAAGCTGGAACTGAACCAGGCACGTGATCTAACTCTCATGCTGTCTTGTACATTGAGGAAAGCTTGCCTTGTCTCGCCAAAATGGAGTCAGACAGAGGGTGTTACATTCCTGGTGTAAAATCAAAGTAACCGCTGTCAGTGTTTTTACCCATCCTCTGCTGTTGATCAGCAAGCATCTCAGAGAAGAAAATCTGTAGAACAAGCCTTCAGTGTGAAAGTTATGGATGCCGTTTATCTTTCTTTCATTCCATTTCTGATACTACAACATTGAAAGATGACTCTGCCCTTTTAGAGTGCATAGTTGAAGAAAATGGAAGTGAGGTCAGTGAATGAAGCCCAGAGGTTGAATGCCAGACATCTGGAGTTGCCACATCCCTGTAGTCTTGGAGGCCAGTCCCCAAAAGCAGTTTCTCATCCCCTCTTTGGAAAGTTTGAAGTATTCTGCTGGGTCCTGTGCTGAAGGCTGTCACTTGAGGATAATGTATAGGAACCCAGTAAAATGGTTTGATGTGTCAGCATTTCTGTTAGTACAAATAATTAACAAGAAGATTAATTTTTGGACTGAATTCCTTTTTCCCCCTCTGGAGACGTTCAAGACCCTCCTGGATGTCTACCTGTGTAACTTGGTCTGGGGAGCCTGCTTTGTCAGGGGGTTGGACTCAATGATCTCTAGAGATTCTTTTCAACCCCTACAATTCTGTGATTCTGTGTAAAGAATCTGAGGACAGTGAGGGTATCTTGCTCTTCATTTAGATATTTCAACTCTATTTGTCACATACCAAAAGAGCCGATGCTAAAGAGGACTGATATGTCATTTTTATTCCTCTTGTCAACAAAATCTGTGGCATGAGACTCACTAAATGTGAGCAGTGTGTTTATGTAACCCCACAAACACACAGGAGGTACAAGTACATGGCCACTCTGTATCTACTAACACTGTGTGCCCCATTTTCACACAGTGAAGCACTGGCATCGGCTGTCCAGAGAAATTGTGGATGCCCCATCCCTGAGGTATTCAAGGCCAGGATGAATGGCCCCATTCACACGTGATCTGTTGTGTCGTGCCCCATGGCAAGGGGCTTGGAATTGGGTGGGCTTTGATATTCCTTCCCAACCAAGCCATTCTACAATTCCATGGTTCGCTTACCTCCCCTAAATCATTTAGCATGCATCAGCTCAGCTTAGAGAAAACCAGGCTTGGTACCACCCTCAGGCTGTGTTTAGAAGTCTGATTTCTGTGGTAGGATCCTGGAATTTTGTGCTTGCTTCATCTGGTGTACAACAAAAATCTTTTGATTAATTTCAGAGGCAAAGCTCCTTGGAATAAAATTTGGATTAATAATGGAAATGCATTAAAATTTTATATGAGGAGTGGGAATTTATACCTCCCTGGGAACTTAAATTTAAATACAGTCTACCTGAAGCAGGCAGGCAGGATGTAAAAAACACAAGAATCACATTGAATGTTTGAGCCCTGTTGAGGCCTCCAATCTCATCCTACTTAAAAAAAAAAAAGTAGGAGTTGATTGCCATGCTTCTCACTCACAGCCTTTTTCTATTTTCTAGCCTAAAAAGTTCAACTCACTGCAAGTATTTAAGTGTCAAGGTGGAAACCCTTTACCTTTCTTGTTACCGTCTTCGGACCTTTTTTTGCATTTTGCCTGATCTTGAAGTTTGGACTCAAACCACAAGTACTTAGCCAATCTGCTAGCGAAGAGCCTGCCCTTAACTTCTCTTCCCTAATCCAGTTTTTTTGGGTGTTTTAGCTACTAGGTCTCATAGAATCATAGAATCATTTGATTTGGAAGAGACCTGTGAAGATCATCTAGTCCAACTCCCCTGCAAAGAACAAGGACCTACACCTACAGCTAGATCAGATGGTTCAGAGCCCCCTCCAGCCTGATCTTGAATGTCTTCAGGGATGGGGCATCTACCACTTTTTTGGGCAGCCTGTTCCAGTGACTCACCACCTTTAACTAAAAAAAAGTTTTTCCTTATGTCCAGTCTAAATTCTTCCCTTTTTTTAGTATAAAAGCATTTCCCGTTGTCCTGTCACAGATGCTCCTAAAGAGTTAGTCCCCTTCTTTTTTATAGAACTCCTTAGATACTGAAGGTCTACTATTCTGTGATTCTCTTCTCATGGTGAAGATTAGCAGTTTGTCCTCATCCTTAGTGAATCATATTTTGCTGTTTTGGGACCGACTTAACAAAATCCTATGAAATTTTGGAATCGTAGAATCACAGAATGGAATAGAATGGGTTGGAAGGGACCATTAAGATCATCTAGTTCCAGCACCACTGCTGTAGGTAGGGTCACCTCCTACTAGACCAGGTTGCTCACAGCCCCATCCAGCCTGTCTGTGAATGCCTCCAGGGAGGGGACAGTCACAACCTCTCTGGGCAACCTGTTCCAGTGACTCACCACCCTCACAGTAAGGAATTTCTTCCTAATATCTAGTCTAAATCTATCTTTTTTTCAGTTTAAAATCACTTCCCCTTCTCCTGTTGCTACCTGCCCTTGTAGAAGTCCCTCTCCATCTTTCGTGTGGACCCTCTTCAGATACTGGAAGTCTGCTATGAGCTCTCTCCAGAGCTTTCTCATCTCCAGGCTGAAGAGCCCCAACTCTCTCAGCCTATCCTGATAGAGGAGATGCTCCAGCCCTCTGCTCATCTTCATGGCCCTCCTCTGGACCTGCTCCACAGCTACAAACAGATCCGTTTTAAGTCATGTGGTCCAAATTTTGAGTAGCACCTTCCAGCTCTAGTTAGTTTTCTTCTATTTTTTGGATTTATTTTCTTTTCACAAAAGTATTTTGACAGTGAAAATATTGGCTAGACATATGGGCTCACCCTCATGGTAGAGATCTTTGATATATTCTGAAATATTTTGGCCAAAAGATGCCAGATTATCAGTGATCTCTATGAGTACAGATTTTCAATTTAAATCAAGTATGTTACATATAGTTTTAGGCCACAGTTGAAAAAGTAGATAATGAAGTGCTATGGAAAAGGTTGTCATCACTGTTCTTCTGTCCCAGTTGAAAGTAGGAAACTCTGGTATTGTCAGTAACTATATTCTGGCTCAGCCCTATTTTGTAGCCCTGCCTCAGCTCAAGGCAAAAATATAGGAGAATATAGCCCATAAAAATTCTGTATCTGTGACAGTATGAAACAGCGCCCTTTTAAAAGTTGAGTATAAGAAAATGAAAAAAAAAGTGATGATGTGATTTAGTTCTGGAGTTTAAAAACAGCTGAATCAAGAGCCTAAGAGCATTACAGCCAGCTCAGTGACTCTGCATTGCAAAGAAGAAATTGTGTTCTGGATCATTTTGTTTTTTTTTTCTTTTTTTAAAGAAGGAGCATGTATAGAGTAAATGGACTAATTTACTAGTAGTAACACATAACATTTTTTTTTAATTTACTTGTGCCAGTGCAAATTGAAATGGAAACTGTTATTATTACCTTTTTTTCTGCACCGCAAGATTCAGATCATACATGCTTTTCCAATAAGTGCTGGACTTATACCAAATTTGAATTATACATATCAGTCTTGTTTATTTCTTCAACTGTCTTTCATTCCAGTTTGCCATGTCTCATAAAATCTATTTAGTTTTTGTGCTCTGAATAATATACTCTCCCAGTATTTAATTTGTTGGAGGTTAACAACATTCTGATTGAAACTTCCATCAGCCCAGGAATGGTATCAAAGGAGAAAATGATAGGTAAGGGAAGTCTAGGAAGTATTTTAGATCTAAAAGGCTAATTTAGACTAAATAGAAAATGGAAGTGAACAACTGCCGTAGTATTTTCACAGTAGCCAACCTGACAGCATCTGAAGAAAAAAGCACTAATACCTTCATTTATTTTTATGTTATAAAGTTGGCAAGTAGTGATATAGGAGGCAAACTAACTCGTTCGAACTAAATTGGGTAGTTCAAACTGAATGAAAGGCATTCAGCTGCAGTTGCGCAGTACATGGTACATAGATCCTGGAATCCTGAACAGCATCTTTTGATATCTTTGACATCTTTTGATGGTCAGGCATAGAGAGTGTCTGGCTTGATTCTGCTCTGCTAATTCATTAACTACGTTGGTATGAAGAGGGTACACAAAGGTGATGTAAATTGCATCAGAATCAAGCCTACATAAAGCTGTCCCTCATACAGTTAACTGGAAGATTCAGTCAGTGTATGGACTGAAGTCTACATAGAGTTTAGTAGAACCTTTGACTGTTGTCTTTCACAACGTTCTCCTGAAATGTGGCCTGGATGGATGTACTCTTTGATGGGTGAAAAACAGGGTGCATGGCCAGGCCAAGAGTGGTGGTGAATGGAATAAAATCCACCTGGCGACTGGTCATGAATGGTGTTCCCCAGGGGTCACTACTGGGGCTGGCCCTACAATAGATCTTTCTTGATGATCTGGGCAAGGAGATTGAATGCACCCCCAGTAAGCTTGCAGAAGGCACCAAGTTGGAGGTGTTGATGTGCCTGAGGGTAGGAAAGCCCTACAGAGGGACCTGAATAGCTTGAATCGCTGGGCTGAGGCCAGTGGGATGGAGTTCAGCAAGTCCTGAACTTCAGTCCCAATAACTCCAGGCAACACTACAGGCTGGGGGCAAAGTGGCTGGGAGACTGGGTGGAGTAAAAGGGTCTGGAGATGTTAGTTGATAACTGGCTGCACGTGAGTCAGCAGTTTGTCCTAGTATCCAAGAAGACCAGTGGCATCCTGGTTTCTATCAGAAATAGTGTACTCAGCAAGACCAGGGAGGTAATCATCCCCTTGTACTTAGATCTGGTGAGACTCAAGTACTGTGTTCAGTTTTGGAGCTCACTCTACACTGAGGCCCTGGAGTATGTCCAGAGGAGGGCAACAAAGCTGGTGACATGTCTGGAGCACAGGTCTTATGAGGAGAGGCTGAGGGAACCGGGATTGTTTAGTCTGGAGATGAGGAGGCTCAGGGAAGACCTCATTGCTCTCTACAACTTCCTGAAAGGAGGTTGTGGCAAGGTGGGAGTTGGCCTCTTCTCCTGTGCAATTAGGAATTGGATAAGAGGGATTGGCCGTAAGTTGTGTCAGGGGAGGTTCAGGTTGGATATTAGGAAAAATTTCTTCTGACAGAGTGATGAAGCTTTAAAACAGGCTGCACAGAGAGGTGTTCGAGAAGGGTGAAGATGTGATACTGAGGAACATGGTTTAGTGGGTGTGGTGGTGATGGGCTGGCACTAGATGACCTTAGTGGTCTTTTCCAGCCTTAGTGATTCTAATTCAGAGATTCCTTCAATAGCCAGTCTGAAACTTATTATAAGGAAAATTCTTTACATGTGAACTTCATGAAATTCATTAACTTTCTAATCTCAGGTTTTGATCCAAGCCCATTTCTTGAAGTTGTTTTAATTTAATTGAACAGGACAAGTTACACTAAGGATGCTGAGAATTAATTGTCTTTGTCTATGAGCTTTTTTGATCTGCAAAATGCCTTTGCAAGAAGCATCACAGAAACATACAAAAAAAAAAAAAAAGACACTAAAAAGCCAAAAGATTAAGGAAAAAAAGGATCCCACTACGTGGTCTTTGATATTGTCTTTTGTGACATGATTTATTGCTCCCTCAGTTTTGTTTCATGCCTCAGCTCAGAGGACAGTAGCTTGAGGAACAACCAAGTAGGCTGGTTTGACAGAGATGCATGTTGGACTCGTAATGCAGAGAAAAAGCTGAAAGAGGTGGCTCAGAGTTCAGAGAAATAAGGCAGCCATTTTTCCTGTCTCTCTTTTCCTCTATTTCTTTTTTTTTTTTTAAGGAGTTTGTGCATAACATCATGTATTTGCTAAACTATTTGTTTTCTGTAGGCCTTTTGACTGACAAAGGTTATACCTGCTTGTCCTCGTTATTTATCTTGCTTTACTTACTACTCAGATGGAAGTTTAACTTTATATCATTGATTTATTTTAATGACCAATAGGTCATAAATCAGCAGCACTATAAACAACTTCCAGTAGGATCACTATACATTGATATTTATCTTTATAGTGGATATGAAACAAGATGAATTACAGAAACCCTACCTACACTTGTAACACCTACATGTTCCTCAGCTGTTTTTATGCCCATGCTATCTGAAAGTGGATTTGGCATTACAAATGTACCTTCACAATATTGATAATAGAAAGGCATCCCACTGGATTACTATGAAGTTGTGACCGTGGGAGTTTGTGCATAATTATCTCTCATATCCAGTAGATGATATTTATCTCTCTTAATTCAAGTTGCCTGAAAGCCCCAGCTCTGTCCACCATCAGTGTAAGAAGATGAGCAGTCGTAGAGCAATTCTTCCCGTCCTATGTGAGCCACCTATGACAGGAGGAATGGGGACACCTTTGGAAGTTTATTTTTCTCTGTAAGCTGGGTGAGGATCCTGCTTTCACTTGGCTGCAGCCTGAGGAGTCTGAAATCTCCTCAGTGATTCTCCTCAGAATTGTTTGAGTTGGAAGAGACCCTTAAAGATTATTTAGTCCAATTCCCCTGCAGTGAACAGGGACATACACAGGTAGATCAGGTGGTTCACAGCCCCCTCCAGCCTGATCTTGAATGTCTCCAGGGATGGGGCATCCACCACCTTTTTGGGCAGCCTGTTTCACCACCCTTATTGTAAAAAATGTTCCCTTTATATCCAATCTAAATTTACCCTCTTTTACTTTAAAACCATTTCCCATTGTCTTGTCACAACAGACCCTCCTAGAGAATCTTTCCTCTTCTTTCTTTTTCCCCTTCTTTGGATACTGGAAGTCTGCTCTCAGGTCTCCCTGCAGCCTTCTCCTCTCCAGCCAGAGCTGTTCAGGGATGAATGTTATGGATGAGAATTACTGTGTTAGTGGTGTACAGTGCCTTAAGTGTAGGTGACACTGTATTGAAACCTGATTTATGGGGCAGGTATGAGGAAGTAGTATATTGTAGCTCATTAAAGAACTCGTCTGTGTGAAAGCATGCATACAGATTCATTAGAAATTAAGGACAGAACGTGTTTGGTCACAGGTCATTAGGAGTCAGAAATTCAGATGTGGCTTCCAGACGGGAAAAGCATCAAGAAAAGTCCTACTGCCCATGTTAAATTCCTGCATACAAGTAGCTCCCTCAGGTGTGTAGTATCTTCCAGAGAGGGATGAAAAACCCCAGTGAATGGGTGGAGCAGATGGGTGCAGCAAAGGGGTAATTCAGTCACCACTCTAGCATTGCCGTATGAAACAACAGTAGCAGTCCAATAAGATGTCCTCTTGCCCCTCTTCTGCCTACTTTTTGTTAAAACGTGGAATTTGTTACTCTCTTCCAAGCTGCCCAGGGTGATGTCTCTTCCAGGAGAACCTGTGGTTGTTCTGGGAGGTCCTATTCTCCTCCGTGACATCCCCAGCAGGGCTTTGTATGGAATGAATATGTTGGGGAGGCAGTTCAACAGGAGTTGTTTGAAGCTATGAATTATTAAGATTTTCCACAGCGAATGTAAGTCTTGGCATTGTTAAACAATAACTCATCCCTGGTTCTTCTGAAAAATTGGCTTGATCATGGTTGATGAGCACTCTGTGGCCACAGTGGCTGTGGCAGCAAATCCTTCAGAATCACTGCAAATGGGTTCATCTCTGAATAAAGCCAGAGAGGCATTTTTTCAGTGAAACCTTTGTGACTGATGCCACAGACTGGTTTGGCATGACTGAAAATTCACTCTGTCCATTTTCATTCAGTATCTTCTATTCAGACTCACAATGTCCCTTTAATGAAACCATTTAGGAAAATGATTCTATTTTGTGGTAATACTGGCAGGCTGGAATAGTTCATGCTTGTTAAGCAAACTGGCTCATGCACTGACCAAATCACTGCTGCAGTACTCGTTTTGAGAAGGCATTTACCACTAAGTATTTGTTAGCACAGAGAGAATCCAAGCTGTTTCTAAACCTCTGCAAATCTAATTCAGAGGAGTCTTAGCCTGGAATATTTTTTAGCAGGTGAACTCGGGAGCTATTAAGAGGCCAGGGCATTGTTAGCAGAGAGAAGAAAATAAAATACATGCTGAAAAAGAGAACATAAGATTAAACATAACAGTTCTGCTACAGGGGCCCCTTTAGGCAAACAGGAGAAATAGAATAAGGTTTGTAATATTCTTCTCTTTCTCTCATAGCCTAGAGAAGTCTTCATGTGCAAAATAATTTTAATCTCGTTTTCTATTTCAAGACACTGTTTCACAAAGTCGTTTTTATACATCTCAGCATAAACACTGCAGCAGATTTAAGAGGGATTTTGTGTCTGTCAAAATTAAGCGCATCAGTCTATGTGCAAGGCTGGGAAATGTTAGGAGGTAATCACAGTGAAAAACAAACATACAAAAAAGGCAAACATCAAGTATGGAATAGTTTTATGTTTCAGATAAGTTACTTTGTTCCCAGGGCTGACTAATGACGGAGGAAAAAGAGGTTATTCAGTGGTTATCACAGACGATGGATGATGGGGGCTTTTGGGTTCTTTCTCTTTGCTGACTCATTTTCTGGCCTTTAATGAGTCAAACTCTGTGTCATATTCAAGCTTGTAAAAAAGGGTGTACTAAGGATGTGTATCCCAGAAGCATTCTGAGTCTTAATTGACGTTGGTAAAATATTCTGATGTTTTTGTTTGAAGACGCTGAAATGAAAGTAGTATTGCCAACAGCAGCACCAACTCTTTCCATGAGAACATTTCTGCATGGAACCATACTCATGTGGACCTAAATCTTTTAAGTTTTCTTTCTTTCCTGCAGTTCTTAGGCTTTCTGAATCACAGAAAGCTTAACGTTTCCACCAGCGCATTCAGCAGTGCCACATTAATCTGGCATTTGGGTCTTTCCATCTTTCCCTTCTTTTCTCCAACATGAGTGCTTTTGTACTGAGCTATAAGCTTTATCCACGTTGACCTTTTTCTTGATAGTTGCTGTAGTTTGGCTCTTGAACATGCTGCCAGGTCTTTGCGATTGTAAATGTGCTTTGTCCCTCTAGCATGAAAGTCTAGGACAAAATTCCATTGATTTTCAGTAGGGCAGAATCAGATTCAATACTAAGAACTCCATTTCCTGCTAATAATCTATTTTGGTCTCCAGACAATTTGCAGAGTTGCCTTTAAAACAGATGTCTGAATCCGATGGTCTGCTTGTTTTGTTCTCTCTAAATAACCTGAAAAAGAATCACATTTATTAAATTCAGCCCTGCAGATGCTTATCAGCACTGTTGCTGCTCATTCAGAGGTGACCCTTTTTATGAATAAGGATTACTTCTAAGAATAGAGGCTGGCAGGATCAAGCCCCAAAATTCTCACAGCCAATTGTATTTCAGACCAAACTTCACGTCAGTCACCTGACTACATTTGCTTTGACTGCAGTGAAGCCTGGTGAACAGAAAGCAGACAAATGAATTAATAGTGAACTCAACTAAAACAGGTAAGGTTGAAGAGATGTTAACAGAAAAAAAAAAAAAAAAAAAAAACTCTCAGGCACGTAGAAACGTGATCTGAATGAGAGAATGTGGCTGTCATGATGGAGGGCACTTGGATTGCATGGTCAGTAACACAGCAGTGCCAACTCTGTTCTGAGCAGTAGTCTGTGGACTGTGTTAACATCAACAAGAACTACACATGATTTCCTAATAGGGATTACATAATGCATATTAAGAGAAGCACTAATAAGGAGAGAAAGACATTGTGTAGCGGAGACGTGCTGATGGTAGGAATTCCAGGAACAGAGCCTTCACAGACTCTTTCCTTGCAGCATCCTTGGGTAAGATTTTGAGAGATTCAGAGCTGGACAAACACTCAAAAAATGGCAGAGATACAGGGCCATATTCAGACTGTTTTTCTACAGAAACCTATCTTTAGCATTTGAGAAAGTGATCAGTGATTCAGGCCACCTACAAGCCAGTGCTGCCAGACCCGGCTGTCTGCACCATCAGTGGAGAAAAGCAGCCGTGATACCTAAATTAGCTACTGGAAGCAGATTATTCTGAATACAGCCCTGAATTTAGGCATGGAAATGAGTTTTTGTACTGTTTAGTTAAGGACAGCTGCTGAGGCAACTGGGGACCCAATGGTATGAAAGTGTGTATATCACTTGAGTTTGATTTCCTAATTTTATAATGATGGAGGAATGCAGAAATTCTGGTTTACTCGAAGGTAAAAATTAAAGGGGAGGGGGAGAAATGGAAAAAGAGAAAATAATGGTGGTTTCTCCAGTGCCCTTTCTGTGCAGTGAATAGGGCAGCACTACAGCTTTTAGCAAAAGACACCCTGTAATTGCAGGTAGGGTTGTACGTAGCTGACACAGTGGTTCCCGCAAATATATTTATCAGGAGTCATGTATTCCCTGTTGCTGTTTATCTTTTTAATACGGTTGCTCATTATCAAGGTGCTTTTGCACTGTTTTGCTTCTTGTAGCTGTATTTTGGTTTTAACTCATTGCCATGCTGTAAAACTGTAACACTAATAATAATTAGAGACAAATTTTAGTTGTCCCATGTGGGTCTGATATGCTTATTTTTTTTTTTCTGCTTTATCTATATATTGTGCTTAGAGTTGTGTACAATAATGCCTGATGAATTTCATTGCTTAAAAAAACTACATGAAAATGAGAGGAGGAAAGAGAGAAAAGGGGGAAAATGAGGATAACTTCAGCTCAGGGGTCTAGGAAAATATAACAAAATTGTAGGATAAAGCTTGTATTACACAATCCTCATACTTATCTCTGACAAAGATAGTATTAGCCTCCTCATTAAAAAAAAAATTAAAAAATGGAAGTCAGTGGGTGGCTTTTCTAATGGCTCAGTGGGTTTTGGCTGACTAGTGCTCTGAGTTTTCAGGTATGTGAGCACAGTGCTGAGGTTATCTGTCAGGGAGCTGTGCCCAGGAATTAGGCAAGTTTTGCGTGCGATTCACTCGCCCAGATGTTGGGTGTCTGCATTTCAGCTGATTCCTAGGTCTGCTTGACTTTTAATGATGTTGCATCATCCCGATTCTCTGCTGTAAGTGGAAGGTGGATCAGAAAGCTGTGAGTGAGGATTTGTGGTGGTGGGGAACCTCTGGAACAATCCCACAGGTGAAGGATGTGTATCCCAGCCTTGGCCATCACTAAGAATCGTGAAATCATAGAATTGTTTAAGCTGAAAGGGATGCTTTAAGCCCATCTAGTCCAACTTCCCCTGCAATTATCAGGGACATCAATAACTAGTCAGATTTCTTAGAGCCCCATGGAGCCTGATATTGAATGTCTGCAGGGATGGGGCATCAGGGTCTCTGAGCGAACTGTTCTAGTTTTCACTACCATTATTTTAAAAACCTTGTTCCTTATATCTGAATCTCCCCTTCTTTAGTCTAAAACCATTTCCCTTTGTCCTGTCACAATAGACTCTCTAAATCTTTCCACTTTGTTCTTATTGCCCCCCTGTAGATACTGAAAGGCAGCTCTGATTTCTCCCCAGAGCCTTTTCTTCTCCAGGCTGAACAGCTCCAGATCTCTCAGCCTGTCCTCGTAAGAGAGGTGTTCCATTCCTTGGGTCATTTTTGTAGCCCTTTTCTGGATGTGCTCCAACAGGTCTATGTCTCTCTTGTACTGAGGATTCCACATCTGGATGCAGTACTCCAGGTGAGACCTCACCAGCACAGAGAAGAGGGGCAGGATCACCTCCCTCAACCTGCTGGCCATACTTCTTTTGATGTAGATGGGGATACAGTTGGCAAGAAGTAGTGCTGAGCTTCTTGTGAATACAGGAAATGTCTAAAAAGCATTCACAGTGCTCTGCTCTCTTTCCAGGCAGAAAAGAGAAACAGCAGTCTTGTCAAATAGCAAAGCCAGGAAAGATCGAAACAGTAAATGGAGAAAAGCTCAGATACAGTTTCTCATTTTGAGTTGTTACTGACAGTGAATGAGTTTGCTGTAATGAAACCCTAAGGATTTTGTGTATTGATTTTACAGGAAAGGTTTGGGATGATTTTGTTGAAAAGCAGTGGTAAATGAAATGCATTTTATGATAGATGAGCAAATGCTCAAAAGACTGTGGTGAGTCCTGCTTGCCTTCTTTTCCTTGCCCATGAAACCAGCATCCCTGGCTGGGAGAGTGAAATGGACAGCTGATCTCTTGCAGGCAAGCCTTTGCTGATCTCTTGCAGGCATGCTCTTTCATCAGCCACTGGATGTAATGATGCACGTTTTGTTTTCTGGAAAGTGTGGAAAAGAGCAATTAGGTATGTGAAGTATTAAGTGTTAAGTATTAACTTTCATGTTCTCTCCTCATTAACTTCCCAAAATGGGCAGTTAACATTTCCTGTTGAACTCACTGCCTGGAAATGCTGCTATTTCTGATGCACGGTAACATCTTTCCCTCTGCATTTTTATATGCTAACTTTGATTTCTGCTTTGACATCTTGGAGAGCTCAACATCGTAACTCTCATTCTCCACTCAGTCAATACATTAGGAGGAATATCACTCAGAGGTCGTAACACACTGTTCCATCTGCTCTGTCCTGGCCTATATCCCCATCTGGATTTACAAATCAGGTCATGGACATAAACGTAACTTGGGAGCCAGAGCACAGGAATTACAATACCAGGTCAGAGCAGTTGTCTGCTCTGTCTGGGATGTGTCTGCCAGGGCTGGCCCCATGTGCCTTAGGAAAAGGAGTGTGCTGGAAAATCACACTGTCAGTGAGTGGTTTTCTGCCTTTGTATCTCTGCCTTAAAGGACGTGCTGGAAAGGACAATAATTCCCACTTGGCTGCGGTGATCTTCCCTTGGGCATAACTTTGTGGGAGCAAAACCAAAAACAGTTTTTTTTTTTTTTTTCTTTGCTTTGAAAAAAGTGCATGAACTTGTGGAACAAGAGTATGTGTTTGCATCTCTGTCTGTCTTTTCTCCCTGTTTTTCTCCCCAAGTCTTCTTAATTTACTCATCATTTTTTTATATAATTTGATGACAAAGTGGAGAGCTTTATGACAAAGAAAATCCTGCAAATATGCTGAAATATGACAGACTGGAGAGAGACATTGAATGAGGAAAAAACACTAAAAAGAAAGCTGTAGTCTGGCCATAGACCTTCTGAGGCACTAACAAATATATGGAGTAACTTTTTACATGGGCAGACATTGATAGGACAAGAAGGAATGGTTTTGAACTAAAAGAGTGGAGATTTTAGATCAGATATAAGGAAGACATTCTTCAATTAGAGGGTGGTGAGGCATTGGCACAGATTGTCCAGAGAATCTGTGGTTGCCCCATCCCTGGAGGTGTTCAAGGCCAGGGTGGATGGGGCCCTAAGCAGAGCCTGATCAAATGGTTGGTCCCACAGCAGGAGGTGGGAACTCAGATCTCTAAGGTCCTTTCCAGCTACTATAAGATGGAAATGTCTCTAGGAAGGGGCTCCTGGATGCCTTTGTCTCCTGCTGAAAAGACCAGTGTAGGTTAGGTCAGCTTTTCCTGGTTGGAGTCTCAGATATTTCTAAGGATGGTCACCCATGGTGACCATTTCCAGCACTGTACTGCAAGTGAAGACTTTTTCTGGTGCCCAGTGTGACCCTCCAGCCTGGATCCATCTGCTCTATTTAAGAATAAGAAGTATCTGGCTCCATCTTGACATCTCCCCTTCAGGTAGTGGTAAGCTGAGACTGGATTCCCCCTCATCCTTCTTTTTGCAAAACCAAGTAAGCTGATGCTGAGTCTGTTAACCACAAGAAGTTGTAGGCAGCTGGCAGCCTTCAATTACTTTTTCTTTTACAAATGAGAAGACAAGGGATTAAAATCAGATGCTTCCACATTTCCAACAGAAATGTAAAATGCAGCCCTGAAATGTATTGATCTCCATTTTTCCTATAACCTTTGAAATATAACTGCTATTGCTACAAGAACATCTGTAAGTGCTTTCTCTCTAAACAAATGATGAAGTATGTTACCTTACATCAGCATTAAAGAACAGAAATCAATTGTCTATCTGCCAGCACTATGTATTTCATATTAAGTTTGGATTCTGTTCTCCATAGCACAGTTTTGGAACTTCAGTTACGGATTTTATGTAATCCCTTGTTGATCTACCATAGTGCTCCCATAATTTTTTCTAGATTGCATTTCAGAGCTGATTTTTAAATAATTTCAAATTCGTAAACATTGTTTTGCTCTTCCTCCCACTGCCCTTCAAAAAATCAATGACATATTTCCATTTTATTTTTCCATAAAGAGTTGTAGTGGCTATTGATTACACAGGAATATCAAGGCATCAAGAAAACTGGAAAATGTGTAAGAAATTCAGAGATTTGCAGCATTTTCTGTTAAATGTCAGTATACATCATTTATGCTAGTGAGAGGCCAGGATTTAGCGTCTCACTGTGTTGAGGATTTAGTGGCTCATTACAACCTAAGAAGTTCCATTTGATAGCTTGTCTATGTTGTATCTGTAAAGTTGTGCTTTCCTCTCTGCTTGCATGAAAAAGATGCTCTGCTGTGGTTTGCAGTGTTCACTAGGACTGCAGTACATTGGTAAAGTAGAGCAGCTAACAGACACGGCCAACATACTAGCAGTTCCTGTGCTTTACTTAAATGTCTTGGAACTTCTGGAGCTGTTGGAGGGCTCCTAGGAAGGAAAGAAGGCCTTCTTCATGGGAGATGGAAGAAATTGTACCCTGAGAAGAGCTATCTCAGGGATTTTTATCCATATTTATCAGTATCGAATGTAAGCTTAGATACAGACACTTCTCTGTAGCATCCAGCAAAAGAGACAATGGGCTCAAATTGAAATACAGGAAATGCCATTTAAACATAAGAAATCCTTGCTATTGTAAGGAAGTCTGAAAGCTGGAACAGGTTGCCCGGAGACCACAGCATCTCCATCCTCGTAGGTGTTCAGGACAAGCTAGACACAGTCCTGAATAACTTCCATTGTTGACCCTCCCCAGAGGTCCTGGCCAGCCTCAGTGATTCTGCAGCTCTGCAAGAAACCACATTTCATCCTTTTCCTTTATGTCAGAGATGTCAAGTATGTCAAAAAGTCTTTAACAAGAGGGTGGTGAGACACTGGAACAGGTTGCCCAGAGAGGTGGTGGATGCCTTGTGCTCCTGGAAACATTCAGAGTCGGACTGGATGGGGCTCTGAGCACTCTGATCGTGCTGTAGGTGCCCTATTCACTGCAGGGAAGTTGGACTAGGTGGCCTTTCAAGGTCCCTTTCAACTCAAATGATTCTTTGATTCTAAGTATCACAAGTAACGAATAAGGTACCTGATGTCTGAGGATATGCTTGGAGTTTGCTGAAAGTGACAACAAGAGGGAATACTTTGCAGCATGGCTCTCCCAGAGCATATTTGCTTAGAGCAATGCAAATTTTTGTGAGTGAGATAATTCACCTTGAATTGCTTGATTATTGGCAATAAAAGAAACCACAAGGCTGACCTGCAAATTACAGGGATAAAAAAACTAAGTGCAGGTTTAGACTTCACTGAAGCTTTGTTGGAACTCGGTAGGTATTCCAAGTATATGTTTAAGAATGTCAAATGAATAAATAACAGCTACTTGAGCCATCTACTCTCTTTAACTGCAATTAGTGGTGCACTGCAATCTGCTTTCTGAAAGCACTGGAAATTTTCCAAGGAGGAAATAGACCACAGGAGTTTGTTACAGTTGGTAGAGATGAAGTGATGTGACGTACTTGCAGTGTAAAGGAAGGAAAGCCAGGCAGAAGCTGAATGATAAATATCTGGATTTCAGCTCAAGCTGGACAAAGCAAAAGATTTCACAGACTCAGAGAATAGCTGCTGTCTCATATTCATGTCTTCCAATAGCAAATGATATTCAATATATGTCATTTGCTAAGTGGTCAAGTCCAGTAATTCATTCATTGTATGCAATGCAATTGCTTACAAGTAGGTTTTGCACAGAGACAACTCAGAGAAAGCAGGAAAAGAAGCTATTTAGCTGCAGCAGAAATGGTAACAAGGGGGAAATCAATATTTAACGTGGTAAACTTGGTTAACCTGGTCTTGATCTGTAGACAGACCAGGAAGGAGTCTTTTCAGTCCCAGAAATTCATCCAACCTACCTGCAGGCAACCTGAAGTGTGCTGGGTGTTAGATCAGGTGGCCAGAGCAGCTGTAGTAGAGAAAGAGGTTGCCAAGTGCTTGAGAGCTGCGTCACAGATGGATAGGGTCAGTCCTCTGCTGCAGTGCCAAAGGAGAAGGTCAGGTCCCAGAGCTGCCTTGGGGGTCAGGATCATTAGCAGTGAATGAAGAAGGGCTATGAAATGGTGTGCTGCAGTTTGGCCAGGTGCCGTTAGCATTCTGCAGCAAAGCTGTAGCTATTCACTGTCCAGCATGCCTGGCTGTGGCCTCTTCCTCCAGCGCACGTAGAGCAAATTGCGTTTATGCAGATAGTGACCCATCCCTACAGCCTTTTTCCTACTTCTTGTTACTTCAGCATGCAAGATTTAGGCAGCATTGAAGCATACAGATGAGGTCTCCTTTCTTGTTTGCTTATTTTTCATTCTCCCCCTGTTTGTGTCTCTGACAGTCTCACCATTTCCTTTTTTGCTCCAATCTCTGCACCTGCCTCCTTGGCCTACATCTGCAAGGTAATCTCAGGGTCTTCTCTCTTACAACTTCTTTGTTCCTTCTCTTTGCCTCAGTGTCAAGATCTCACCTCTGTTTCTTTTCATCAGCCTCATTTCATGAAGTCTGCTTTGTGCAGAGATGTATTTCCTTCCCTTTCTTTGTTGGTTCATAGAAAATCCATTCTTATTTATTATTGTGTCGCTTTGAAAGTCAGTCATAAAAATAGATATGCTATGATACTGCAGCTATTTGCAGGCACATAGCAAATAATATCCTAAACCTATGCCAGACAGCCCTGCTACAATTCACCCTTCCCTACTGAAGGGGAAATGAGTGTTTTCTGTGTACCTAATGCTGGTGTGGGAGAAAGCAAAGAAACTTAAAAGGAGAGGTGAGTTTGTTGGCTGCTTTGCTGAAAGGGAATAAGCTGTGAACAGAATGAAAGCAAACCTGGAAAGGTGACGTTTGCTCACAGAAAACCAAATAAAACTGTTCTTCTCCAAGTAAAACAATTCTTTTGCTTTTGTAAAGTTTGGAAAGAGCAGTTTTGTACAAATCCTGGAAATGAGTTTGTTTCTAGAGGCTGCATCACAGGGTTGAGGAGTTCAGATGTCCTGCTCCCACCTGTAACTCCGGCATACAGTGTAATTGTGAGCAGAATGTTTCACCTCTCTGTGTCTGCTTCTCACTATTACATAGAGCTGATGATACTCACGTTTCTTGTAAAGCTTTTATCAGTCTGACTGTGGAGAACTAAGCTATGAAGGATGTGCATCCTTGCTGTTATTACACAGGAAAATACCTTGAAGACTTCTTTTAAATTTTAAGGGAGAACACATCTGTAAATCCAGAGTCAGCATAAAGCATTGTGCCTGTCATATTAAGATGAGGAATATGAATAAACTAGGGTTTGATGCCCTGTGTGTATTTTTATGCTTTATGTTGCCAGTTGCTTATATGCATAAGAGGATATTTCTTCTATTAACCTAGCATCCTTCTTTCTCTGGTTTGAGCTTTTTTAAATTGCCAGGAATAGAAATGAGTATATAAATGGATGTATTTCTATACCAACTTCACTCTTTGTACAGAATTTCAAATGAGGAGGATATTTCTACGCTGTAAAACATGTGGAGTTGCGCTGGCTTTGAAGGGATTCAGCTACATAAGCTTTTCAGTCAGTTTTAAGGAATGTGGTTCTGCTATTGGGACACTATAGCATCAAACAAAACCCAATAAAATAGTCCTTTTATTTCTCCTAGGCATTGTATTTGTATGACAGTGCAGAGTGATGTGATCTGATTACTTCATAGGCAATCTAGCTGTGAGCTCCTTGTGTTTATAACCATTTGGTCATCACACCTTGGTCCCTCTGAAGATCTTGTAATGGTGTTGCCTTCAGAGCTTTTCTCCAAAGGTTAAGTGTTTTAGGGAATTCATTCTGAGCAGCACTGACTGTTTTACCTCTGTTTCCTTTCTGAAGTAACCGTATTTGGAGAGGAATTCTGTTATGTTTGTAAAGAAAAAGCTTGGGCACAATAAATGTATGCAAGAACAATGAGATTTGCAGGCAAGGAAGACTTTGCAGTGTGACCTCTTTATTTTGAACAGATCTGTGGGGAGATAAATTGTGGGTAGATGAAAAATGCTATGCAAGTTGGCGTTTTGTAAGGGCTGTAAGTCTGCCTGACTAAACCTGAGATCTACTGAGAAAGATTACCTAAGGAAGAATGTTTCACTATTTCAGATGTTTTTGCTGAGAGGACCTGCATGCCTCGCAGCACTAAAATCATTTGTTAGTTATAGCTTAAGCTATCCATTCGTATCCAGTGTGGATGTGCTAGGTGTTGTCTTCTGAATGCTGGTTTAAGAGTTTGGTCTTTGTTATCCACCTGATGTCTACACCTTTGGCATTTAAGAAGAGAGATATGACTTCAGTGTACACAGATTGGCCATCCTGAAAGTTAATATGAGCTGCAAACCCAAATTCATCTTCATGCAGCGAGGTTTAGTAGGGATCACATTCTTCCTCAAGATACAGAGAATAATTGTTAAAGGATTCAAAACAAAGCCTCACGTAGAATTTCACGCATTGGAATGTGTTTTCATCTTGCAAATTATGGCTGTAAAACAGAGAAGTCCTATACAGTATCATCCAGTGCGTGAGTTGCAGATCCAGGAGAGAGGACTGCTATCCCACATGGGGATGATTATTTGCCAGGACATGAAGTAATGGGATTGACGCTTCCAACATAGCCCTCCATGTTCAAAACATATAGTTAAAATTTGTAAACATGTGATTGATCAGAACTATCAATCAAATAGAGGACAGTTTGGAAAAGACAGAGAGGGTTAGGAGATTTGTAGTCTAGTCATGCTAATTGCTTTCAGTTGTATTGCAGATTTGTCTGAAAGCAAGGAAGTTGCAGAACTGCTTCTTACATTGATTTCCATCTGTCAGAGATAAGATAAAGTAGCTGGAAAGTGTACACATGTCCTTTGTCAAGCGTGGAAGTGCTGGTGTCTGTTGTTCTTCTTGTGAGTTGGACCGCCCTTGTGAGCTTGTTCCTGGAGTTCTTCTGACAAATATAATTTTCCCAGTTTAAGTAGACGCAATAGTCAAAGATTTTGCACACTGAGGCTTCCAAATAACAAAAGCTGGATTGAAAAATGTGTAACCTACCTTGTTCATGGAAGTGACAGCCTTGAATGTAGTGGGCATAGTGCTGATGGATTGATGGCTGGACTAGGTGATGTTAGTGGACCTTTCCAACTTTAATGGTTCTCAGATTCTATGATTTTGGATATTACTGAAATGGGGATCTGTTAGGGCAGAAGAGTTTGGACATGAATGCAGTCATCAGACAAGAGGTCTGAGACAAGAAAATGCGCTAACACTGTTACTTAAAACCTCTCGTGGCTCTTATCTCTCGTTACCTTCCTCAAACTGACATGAAGAGATCTCCACCATTCCTTAGTGCTGAACCCTTTTAATTCAAGGTTTCTCATATGGCTTTGTGATAGTGGAGTCCTGAAGAATCAGATTATCCTGACAGGATTCTCCTCTCCCAGCTATGGGCTGCACATGGTATTAAGGGGAGAAATCCTCCGTATGTTGTAATACTGGAAAGGAGACTACTCAGCAAAGGGAAAATAGAGGGAATGTGAATAAAAAGTCTTCACTGTGTATGTGCAGGCTTTTTTTGGACAAGGCTAATAATTGGCGTTGATTTTGGTTGAGCAGCGAAAGTGGCATGTTTAATTTGTAAGCAAATAAATCTCCCCAGCTGAATTTCAGATCCTAGAGTTGCTCAGGGAAAAAAAAAAGTGCAAATTCTAAGCTGATAATAGAAATTTTTGAGTCATCCTTTAAAAAAAAAAAAAAAACAACCTCCCCAAAAAAATCCTGCTGCAATTGTGTGTGAAGTAATTCATCTCAATGGTGAAAGACAGAACTGGCATCTTTGGTCAATATTTATCCAGGAATATCGAAAAGAAAAATCTCTGCTGTCACTCAGACCACTGCATTATCAGAAGGAGTCAGTGGTAGCATTCAGAAAGCAAAAATTAACCAAAATATCGTTCTCCTTTTGGAGGAAAGCAATTTAACATTTAATAAAAAAAGTAACTTGACTCAAGGGGGGGCGAACACACAGCCTATCAAGCCTGCCATATCATTTTAAAATTTATAACTCTCATGATTAGAAAATGTCAAGATAATCAAAATACAGGGGAAATTACAGCTGCGATGGTAAATGAATGCTCTGAAATCACTCAGATTGTGCGATGCTATAATACCCCCTTAACAATCCTAACTTTTAAAAGACTTTTATCACACAGTTTCTTGCGTATACGTTGCTTGGAGATGGTGAAGGTTTGGGTATAATTTCATCGTTGATCTTAAGAGTGAGTTATTAAATCCCTTACGTTTGATACACTGCGAAGATAATGAACATGTGCTGCAGAGAAAGTGTCAGAAAAGTTTAATTTCTTTTGTGCTCCAACTCTCCGTCTAAATCTGCGTGGGTAATAAAATTATAATCACGTATTCACACCTCTTTGCAAAATAAATGTAATGATACTCTGTATTCCCTTGACACTGGCTCTCTGAAGTTCTCCAGGCTCTTTATAAATATTAATTAAGACTCACACCTCTGCGTTGTGTGAGTGCCGTGCTGATCTCCTTCATTGTTCGTCAGAGCTGCTGTACTCTGATTGCATGGGAGCCCAGTGTTTACATCGTACACCTCAGTAAACTGAGGCAGGGAGGGGAAGTGGTGTGATTAATGCTGGCAGCAAATCAGTGATTAAAGTTGGGGCTGCAATTAAGAGAGTTTGGCTCTCCAGTTCCCTGGTGTCACCACCAGGCTCGCTCCTGTGGGGACTTCAGAGAATTTTCAGCACTTTAAATTGGTTTCCGTGTTGAAAGAAATTTAATTCATGGCATTAATAGGTGCAAGATTGTTAATGTGTTGTCACTTGGTATCTCTTGAGGGCGAATGTGTGACAGGAGGGCAGCCACCAACTGTCCCGGGGCACCCATTAAAGGCTCTTTTTCTGTAATAAAACATAATAGGCAGCTGTTTGCAGGCATAATGGCGCTTTATTATGGTGGGGCTACGACAGGATGACTAAACCCATTCTTTCTCAGTTGGCCCTTTTCTCTCAGTGTGCTACATTTTCCTCATTTTCCAGCCAGGAGAATTGTACCTTCTCCTGGAAGCAGCACTTCTCTCCCTTCTTGCCAAAGGCTGTTTTATTAAGTCCCGGCTGACTTCTGTTTCCTGTCATTTTCTTCTGCCTTTCCATCTGAAGGAAGACAGTGGTCACGTCATAATTATTTTCTGTAGTAATTGCCACAAAGATGCTGAGTGTTTCCTAATTAGATCAGGCAGCGTTCACGTTGAAACCTCAGCAGTGCTGTCCGAGGACGTGAGTTTCCTTCATATCTCAGTAATTGAGTTGTACAGCCCGCACTGGTGCAACCCTAGTTTCTCCCTGCAGTTCTTGAAGCACACCGGAGGGTTGGAAACAGTGATATTTAAAGAGAAAAAGAAAAAAGAAGAAAGAAAAAAGGCTTCCCTGGGAAAGTAAAACAATGGGGTTATTTTTTCTCTTCTTTATACACACCGTGATGTGGAAATCTACTCAGTGGCATTGTATCATATTTACATCTTTCATATATCAAACTGGAACTAAAACACCTTTGTATAGGTGAAGAGCAGCTGAAAAAGACTTAGTGGCATTGCTGAGACTGATGGATAAAACTTGAAAGGCTTTTTTTCCAATGTACAGTTATTTTGATGCTAAATTATTTTGCAAAATGTTCTTTCTTATGTTGTTGCTAGTGGTCTGTAAAGTAGTAGATCATTGCACAGTAGATGAGATGTTAATTTGAAGGAATTCATATGCAATACAGAAACACTGGGTATGTTCAACGTGCCACTTCCTTTTATGCCAGTAGTCAAAATGACCAACAAGGTGATTGTTGTTTGGGGAACCAACAGTTGGGATATCTTATTAATGTTCAATGCCAGAAGCAATGGGAAAATACCCTTTATTTAACATAGTAGATGAGATCATTCCCTTTGCCCTTCTATTTCAGTTGAGGCCTTTTTACTTAATGCAGAGAAACTGGACATTGATCCAAAGATGGGAACAGTGTTTATGTGGAGATAAACCCGCATAGTGTTGGGAGACTGGGATTTGGTCTCTCTTTGATCACTGCACTGTGGGTAGGGACCTTTTATAAGAGTGTATAGCAATGGGATGAGGGGAAATGGTTCCTTATAACAAAGCTGAGGGAGTGTGGGATAGATGAGTGGATGGTGAGGTGGGTTGAGAACTGTCTGACTGGCAGAACTCGGAGGGTTGTGATCAGTGCTGCAGAGTCCAGTTGGAGGCCTCTACTTAGTGCTGTTCCTCAGGGGTCGGTGTTGGTATGGTCATATTCAACATCTTCATCAGTGACCTTGATGAGGGGATAGAGTCCACCTTCAGCTAGTTTGCTGATGATACAAAACTGGGAGGAATGGCTGACATGCTGGAAGGCTGTGCTGCCATTCAGTAAGACCTGGAGAGTTGGGCAGAAAGGAATCAGATGAGGTTTAACAAGAGCAAATGTATAGCCTTGTATCTAGGGAGGAATAACTGCATGCACCAGTACAGGTTGGGGGACGACCTGCTGGAGAGGGATGAGGGTGTACTGGTGGATGACAGGTTGGCCATGAGCCAGCAGTGTGCCCTGGTGGCCAAGAAGGCCAATGGGATCCTGAGATTAAAAAGAGCATGGCCAGCAGGTCAAGGGAGCTGATCCTCCCCCTCTGCATGTTACATCAAAAAAATCATAGAAGCACAGGATCACAGAATCATTTGTATTGAAAGGGACTCTTAAAGGCCGTCTACTCCTACCCCCCTGCAGTGAACAGGGACACTGACATCTAGATGCAGGTGCTCAGAGCCCCATCCAGCCTGACCTTGTATGTCTCCAGAGTTGGGGCATTCACAACCTCTCTGGGCAACCTGTGCCAGTGCTTCACTACACTCATCATAAAAAAATATTTCGTTATATCCCATCTATTTTACTGCCAGCCAGCCAGAGCAGGGCTGGTTATTCTAAGGAGAAAGAAGAAGAGGTAACTATCTCCTGAAAACAGGCAAAGAGATGGGAGAAAAGTTTGAACTTTCTCCTTCTATGAGTACCTATGATATAATGTTTAATGATAGAAAATGCTACAGATGATGGCAGAAGCAAAGCAACCTTTTCTTTATCCTACAGGTAATGGAAAGTCTTGCTATTATTTCCAGGGCTTAGTGGATTAATTACATTCTCAAGAATTTCATCCTGATTCAGTGCATACAATATAATAACGGGAAAAATGTTGTGCGCTGTTCAAAGCCATGTGTCAGCAGCACAGCTCTACTTTGATCAGTTGGCAGTGGTGCTCAGTCATCTTTCTTAAAAAAGATTAGGAATGAATTCAAGGGACATGCTACTTCTCACAGACAGAAGCCACTGTGAGATATAGGGTGGCAGACACTGTATGTATCAGGAAGGCTTTTTTCTCTTTCTCCAGATAGAATTCACATAAATAATTCAACAATACAAAACCTGGTTCAACCTGGCTGTCCAGTGGAAGAGAAGATAAGTATTTACAAGATGCTAGATTGTTGTAAAACAGGCTAGCGGCAGAATCCTTCCCAACATTTTTGGTCTCTTTGCTATTCCCAGTTGCTTTTGCCAATTAGGTTCTCCCCAGAGTCTATAATACTTTACACATATTTGAAGCTTTTAAGGTCTCAAATTGATATCACCTAAATCACCTTAGCAATCACCTAAAGCATAGTGATAAAAAAAATAAAATAAAATTAGGATGTATTCCCGCAGTGTGTGGCAACAGTGAATGCTGCTTTTTAAACAGAGCCTGTGACTCATAATGCTGTTTGCAAAATCAGAATCAAACAAGTTGAAATTGCTACTGAAATTATTCCAGTCAGACCTGGTTTGAGGGTTTATTGCAAAAATAATTGTCCTGCATTGAAATTCAGAAAGAGAGCTGATCGCTTTGTGCTTCCAAAGATTGGTGAGCATCTGAACCCATGTTTGGAGCATGTGCTTCCAGCTATGGTTTGTCAGATGTATCTTGAAATAAAGAACTACTGAAAAAAATAAAATATTTTGAACACTGAAGTCTTTTATTGACATGAATGAAAGGAATTTTCTTTATTCAGAATCTATCAGATCTCTTTTGTTGCATTCTCCAAGCAGAGGTTGTCGTAATTGTTGCAGGAGACACTAGTTTATCATAAAAAGCAGAACACTGTTATTCAAGGGATTGTTGTTCAGAGCATCCTAAAACCAAAATGATAAAGAAATGACTGTCTTAATCCATGTGCTGGAGAAACACAAAGCAAAATGTAATGGTTAGGTAGTCTTGTCCAGTGCAACCTTTCATCCAAGTTTTTATGGTAAAATTAGAGGCCTTCCAACCTCAGCTTCTCTCTGTTTCTGTATTTTCCCTGTATTGTAGGTGTTCAGATGTGGGATGTCCTCTAATCTTTAAGAACAGGTTAAGCCATTACATTATACGTTTTGAGCATTAAGAAAATCAAACTGGAATTTCTTTCATATCCAAAAGGGATATGGTCCAACTCAGAACTGGAAGCCAATGGAAGCAAATGGGATCCTGGCCTCAGCCTTGCTTTTTTCCTTGTGAGTAAAATCATTTACAATAAATGTCTCATGTAGAAGCCTAAATAGGCTAGTAATAAAATAAAGCAAAGTAATTTAGCAAAGAGACAAGGCACATTGTTTTTCCCCTAGTGGATAGCAGGCTACAGTTTTTCCTGCTTTGCATAAGTTCCCTATTTACTCCAGGGCCTATTTTTGATTGACCTAACAAGGAAGAATTTTGTTGCAAGAAAATGCCGTCTTGAATTCAGCTGTGTGAATCAAGATGATTCAGGGAAATAGAATTCATTCTAGATGGAGAAACCCAATATGTTCAGAGCAGTTGTTAAGCCAAATCTTTAGAAGTAAATGCAGACTCTTAACAGACCAAAGCCTGTTGGGTAGTTCAGAGGCTAGCTGGGATTTATTGTTTAAGAAGTTTGGGAACAGCTCCTTCCCAGGGGGTCTTCTGTTCAAGTAGTGATGGGTCTTGAAATAAATCAGGCCTAACCACAAAGAAAATGAAAACCTAACTGCAGTAGGGCCACCATGATCACGTTTTGATTTTCTGACTTTTTCAGTATGTTTTTAAATTTGTATTCCCTTTAAAATAACTTTCCTCAGACTGCAGTTTTGAGATTTTGATATATTGCTTTTTCATTTAGACCATCTATCTTCTGATATCCTGAAATGGTGGTTCTTGTAACGCAGTTCCTATCAGTCGTCGCATTATTAAAAATCAAACTTCTTTTTTTTTCTTTTTTTTTTTCTTTTTTGCCAGGCAAAGCTGTTTGGCATCAACTCTGTTGGTAAACAAACACAATCAGATATTCTTCCAGCACTGCATTCCTATGTGTGTTTGTTGGAACTGCAACTCAAATGAGGTTGGATCCAGTAGTTGTATCCGCCTACGGACTGGCACAGCAGCATTTCCCTTTGCGCTTAGCTTGAACAAGGTGTGGACTCGACAGGCAATTTGAGTTAAGATATGACCGTTGGGGACACTTATAGGGAAGGTCATCATTTTCTGCAGTAAAAGAAATGAATTTGGTTTTTGAAAAAGAAAACAAAAAGGTGCTACTGTATTAGCATTTGGAGTAATATTGTATAAAGGCCAAGAAATTCTAAATTAAAGAAGATATACAAGATTCTTCATGACCTTTTGGCTTAGATCAAATTTAATATCAGATTAATTTCAGACATCCTGCATTCAGGGACTCATTCAGTAATCTAATAGGCCTTTTCCACTTTTAACTGCTCTAATTGCATTTATTTTTAAATTATCTGACATTTGTTGTTTTTTTTCTGACAATTTTAATTTATTCTAGTATATCTTTTCTGATCTGTTCATATGCCAGAGGGTAATGGAAGCTAGAAATACTAGCAGGGTACCAACCACATGTGAGTAGAATTATTTCAAGTCTAGAATAAAGGCTATAACTAAGAGTAATGGATAAAATCAAAATGGGAACATTTAGACTGAGACTTAAGGAGCCTAGACAGTAAGATCTGCTGAACTGTGGAGTTATTTCCTAAAGGACACGGTTAAAGCCTCATCATTTTGAACAGTTGCAACTGGACTGGATAAATTAGAAGATTTACTATACTTGGAGCAATTTGAGACTTAGGTTGGTTAGTAACTATCTTTTCAGACTAAATTTAGGGCTATTTCTCCTCCTTTGCCTTATCCTGCTTCTTTAGTGGGTCTGGAAAGAATTTAAGTATAAGCAAGTGTGCTGTATTTGAATATAGGATTATATGAGAAGTCTGTACGTAAGCATTTTATAAGTTATAGGACACATTTCATATAACCATCATTATCTTCTCTACAACAGTTCTCTTTCTGCAAGGTGGTGTGATTACGTGAAAAGCAGCAATCAAAATACTAGCTCTGCATGCCAGTATAAACAACTTGATAAACTTGAGCTGTTTTATTAATTAACAGCTGTATTGTTCTCCCTTGGAAATCTGAACAGAGAGACCATTCATGTAACTGCCCAGCAGAAATTGCTCAGCTGCCAGAGCCAAAGATGGCAGGTGGTTTATTGGGGCTCTGTATAAAGTCTCGATAAAGTGTCATATTTTTATTCCACCCAGGGTAAGTGGGTAGTCAGGGAAATGCCATTTGTTGGCTTTGATGGCAATTCACAGTATGGCCAAGCAATAAAAAGCCTTGCTTGCAAATTATCCAAGATAAGATTCCAGTCCCTAGTCTCAGACAATAGATATTCTCATACAGTATTCATGTATTTAGAACTGTTTTGATAGGATATAAGCCTAGCTAAGGTGCATTGTTTCTCATTAGCAGGCAACACAGATCTCAACAAAGATTTGTGTATTGCAAGGAAGTGAACCTCGCACTGGTCGCAGATGGATTTCTCAAAGTGGTTTTGCCATGATATCTTTCAAATACTTGGATTTATTGTTGGACTTATCATGGCTCTGTGGATTCACAATGCACGAAAAATCTATGCATGAAATCCTCATGCATTTGCTGGGAAAAGGCTGACTGAGCAAACATAATCTTTTTTCCATCTCTCTGTCAAATAGAACTATTCCAGATATTACTTGTACTTCTAGACATAGAAAAGATGTTACTGACAGAATGTCTTTTTGGACAGACGTAATTTAGGAGAAAATTTTGTACTAGTTGACAATGATGGACAAGAGATATCTGAAGGTGAGCAAGATTTGAGATGTTGGCAGTGACTCTTAAATGAGCAAAGAAAGCTGACATGGTAAAAAGTTTACGACGTAGCAGTATGTATAGAGAGCTACTAGCAAATAGTAGTTTTATCAGCCTTTCCTGTGGCACCCAGAGTGAGTATTCTTCTATAAACCCAGAGGATGTAAGCATGGATAAGGATACATATCATTAATTTACTGAGATCCTAAATCCAAATTTAAATAAATGCAGGAGATCTGAATGCCAAAGCAATACAGAAAGAATGTATAAGTCATATATATTAATTGCAGTACATTATGTCCCATAAAGCTGGAAGATTCTTAATTTCTAGACCATCAGACTGAAGGCAGAACAGAAATTCATTAGAAATCATCCCCGTGGATCCCCATCAGAAAGAATCCCCATGAATTTTTGACCAAGTTAATTACTGTTTGCTCACAGAAGACATAACTACAGCTTATATTTTATTAACCAAACTACAGCTTGCGTTTTATGAACCACTGGCATGTTCCTAGGTTGGAAACAAGTTGTCTGCTCTGTTAAAATGTTTCCTGGTTCTTACATCTCTGAACTTTTTAATCATGTTTTCTCATTAGCGGCATATACTGGATTAGCTCACTGGTTTAATGAGGTGCTTTGGGATGGAGAAGACATCAGTCCATTCTGCAGAACGACTTTGAGAAGTTAAAGAGTAAATAAAACTGTGCCGATAGATCTCCATTTAACCTGTTACTTCTTCTTTGATGCAAGAGAGTATCTGACTCCAGTGAGGACCCCTTGTCAATAGGTTTCTTTTCTGATTGCCATTTATAACAAGTATTGGCACATTGTGGCTGATACTGGCTTCTTTACTTACACAAATAAATTAAGTATTTAAATTAAGACTAGGTCAATCTTGCCTGATTTTCAAGTGATTAACAATTTAATTAGCTTTTATTGTTCTTCCTCGAGAACACACTTTAGCTTGATATTAATTGACACCATATCTCATAGAAAAATGTTGGAGTAAATGGACATTTGATCTTACAGAGCAGTTTTCCACGAGGTTGTCATGCACCAGAATGAAAAATAAATAAATAAATAAAATAAAACAGCCTAACTATAAATAAAATTGGGAAAATAAGGGAATGATGCTACTGTTGAGTTTTGTATGATTCAGGTTATTAAGGACAGCTGGAATTGATCTTGACTGTTGAAGACAATTCTCCACTATTTTTCTAAGATTTAGTTTGTGTTCCTGTGTTTGCTGCTTCTGTGTTTGTGTAAGAAACCTGAGAGTACTGTTAATTCTACTGCAGTTTATGATAACAAACATCAGCATTTTAGGACAGAGAGCTCTGAATTTCCCTTTTCCTATATGGAGTTGGTATGCTCAACATCCATGTATCACTTCAACACTTGGCAAACTCCTGGAACATCTGTTTTGTATTATGGCTTCTTTAATTGAGGCAAATTGAGTCTGGCAGCTGAAAGGACTCTTTGGAAACAGGGAGATTTCACTGGTCATTACATGACAAAGTGCTTACTTTAGGACTAACTTAGTTGCCTGTTTTTGTGCTCATTCAGTGCCTGGTACATTGCTGTCAGAAGTAAATGTGAAGGTGAGATTAAAAAACAGACAGGAGCTGTATAGGGGGAGAGGACAGCAGTGGAGAAAAGATAAAAGTTCTGCTACATTCATAGATATTAATGACTGATTTTCTAAAAGTGGTTTAACCTTGACTTTATAGATTTGGGTTGTTTGTTTTTTTTTCAAATCTTACTCTGATAGATGTTCAAGATTGAGTCTATTTTTAGAGAACTTTCAGTGAGCTATTCTGACCAATTTGGTATCCAAATGTCACGATATCTCATGCTTTTACAACGTAAGTGTTCCCATGTGCTCTTATTGCTAGATACAGCTCAGGTTACTATATGCATATGGACAAGAGGCTGAAGACACCTGCACTGATACAGTGTTATATTGATAAGGTCTGAGAGTATGGATCAAGATGTTCTGTAAATTCATACTAACATCTGGAAGTTCTTCCCTTCCTTAAAATCCATCTTTTCTTAATTGCTGGTGCCAGGTAAGACAGGCTGTCCTCTACCCACAAATGTAGTTACAGTGGCTGTCTCTTCGTGTCCCATCCTCACTTAGATTGGATTTATTCAATTCTCAGATCATTCTGGAGTAACATCTTCATTTGAGGAGTGAAGTAAGAGTCATGTCACAAGAGCTCAACAGAACATTGTGAGAACTAAAACCATAGAATCCTAAGTTGTTTGAGTTGAAATGGACCTTCAAAGGTCATCTAGTTCTACCCCCCAGCAATGAGCAGCAACACCTACATCTGTGTCAGGTTGCTCAGAGCCCCTTCCAGCCTGACACTGAATGTCTCCAGGAACACAAAGCATCCACCACCTCTCTGGGCAGCCTGCTTCAGTGCTTCATTGCCCTTGGATAGAAGAAAAAAATGTGTCCCTTCTTTCAGCTTTAAACCGTTTCCCCCTGTTCTGTCACAGCAGGTTCTGCTAAAATAGTCTGTCCCCCTCTTTCTTACAACCCCCCTTTAGATACTGAAGTACTGCTCGCAGGTCTCCCTGCAGCCTTCTCTTCTCTGGGCTGAACAGCTCCAGCTCTCTCAGCGTGTTTTCACAGGGAAGGTGTTCCATCCCTTGGAGCATTTTTGTGGCCCTCCTCTAGCATGCTTGAACAGGTCCACATCTCTCTGTACTGAGGACTCCACATCTGGATGCAGTACTCCAGGTGAGATCTCAGCAGCGCAGAATAAAGGAGCAGGACCACATCCCTCTCCCTGCTGACCATGCTTCCTTTGATGCAGCCCAGGATATGTTTGACTTTCTGGGCTTTTTGGGCACATTACTGGCTCATGTCCAACTTGCCATCCACCAGTAGCCCCAAGTCCTTTTTGACAGGGCTGTATTCTTCAGGACATGCAGTTGAAGTTCCTTAAATCTCAGGTCAGATCCCTATGAACCTGATGATCTTGTAGAAAATGACTGCAGGTTGTTTTCTTCTGACTCTCATCCTGACATTTGATGTCCATTCTGAAAATTCAAGCTGGGACAACAGTCTGTATTCTCTGAATGAGCTGAATTGTGTTCTTCAGTTTACAATGGGGGCTATAGAATGTATTCAGGACCTCTGTGGAAAAATAGTTTTGTTCCATTGTCACTTCTCACTGCTTCCTCAGAGCTGTGCATCCAGTTGTCATGTTCTCCTGTGGTCTCGCCATTAATACCATTAATGGAAATGGATGAAAGAAAATGTTGTTTGTTTTGGAGAGTTTTCCAGGAGAGGGCAGCCATAGTTAATTCTGGGTCAGCCTGTGTAATACAACGTGAATACAGATTACCAGCAGCATTTGGCTGTGATGGTCCATTGCCCAGCATGGTTTGTGTGCTTAGTTCTTTTAATTTGTTCTTTTGTTTGGATTGCAAGTGCATAAAAGATAGACATTTTCACAAATTAATGGAGGAAAAGACAAAGTGCATAATAGAGTGGTTAAATCTCAATGCCCTGTACTTGCTGAAATTGCAAATGCTCTTGGGAGCAGTTTCCATTATATGCCACTCTTTGCTTTCTATACTTTCCAACCAGGGACTTAGAAAGGATCCTCTCCTCTCCCCTGTTCTACATGATGAGGTGGTACATACCACCTCTCTGTGTCCCAGTGCAAGGATAATAAATCAGTGCTAAACTCTGTATCTGTAGTTTGGAGGCTGTACTCATCCAGGAATCATCTGCATGGCAACAGGTGATGCGCTCAAGACAGCAAAAGCTGCTTTTCTTCTTTGAGTCTTTTTTTTTTAAACAAACAACTGACGTATGTTTCTTGGACCACCACATGAAAAATAAAGGAGGGCTATGAGAACAAAGGGGTCAGACACTTTAGGAGGGTCTGTTGTGTTAGGCCAAGGTGAAATGGTTTCAAACTAAAAGAGGGGACTTCAGAATGGGTGTAAGGAAAGGGGGAATTTTTGTCTGTATATTGTAGGAAGAAACAGGATGCTGCCAGCATCACTTCACACATAAATCTGCAAAGTAATAGGTGACTTCAGAAGTACTGCTATGGACCCATGCAGATATTCCATACACTGGGTTTTCATTGAATCATATTATCATTAAGGTTAGAAATGACCACTGAGATCATCTACTCCAACCATAAGCCAGTGCCTGTGATCACTCTAGACCATATCCCTCAGTGCTGCACGTAGCTTTTCCTTGAATGCCTCCCTGGATGGTGACTACACCACTTCCCTGGGCAGCCTGTTCCAATGCCTCAACACTCTTTCTGAGAAGAATTTTTTCCTAATATCCAGCATGAAACTTTGGAGTTTAAAAAGCTTTTTGTTTCTGTTTTGTTTCAGCTTTGTCAGAGCTTGTCAGGCAGCTCTGTGGTTCTTTGCCTGCTTTGGAGGATGAAGAGTTAATAACATCTATTCTCTGCTTATGCATCTGTGAGTCTCTAGAAGAGCAGGCACAATACTGCTTCTGTAGATGAGCTGATAGCCCTGGTCCATCTCCTCACAGAGCCTTGTGCAAATAATTCTTAGAAAAGAGACCTAATCAACCACCACACTATGCTGATTTGCACATAATTGTAAATGTCTTTTAAAAGCTGAAGATAAAAGGACAGAACCTGACACCTGCTCATTGCTCATTTTTCCAGTGGCTCTTCAAGCTGGAACAGGTTGCAGGTTTGGAGGAAGGAGCAGTTTTGCCACCCAAATGGCCAATTAAAGGGAGGGGGGTTTGCAGGAATGCTTCACAGCACTTGACAGGTAAAGCATAAGGCATAGCTCTCAGCCTCGGGTGTGGAGAAGATTTAATTTTTCAGTCATCCTAGCTGAGTGCAGTGTTCCTTTTCTTCTTTATCTCTCTCTCTCTTTTCTTTTTTTTTTTTTTGTTCCCCAACCCAATATACTTCATTTAAGGTTTTATTTAAACACAGATTTTTCACCCTATCTGCACTTCACCTGATGTCTCTATTCCTTCAAACTGAAGCAATGGTAAAGAAAGGGTTTTTAGGCTATTACTTCAAGTGTGATCAAAGAGTTCTCCTTTAAGTAGCAGTACTTTTGTGTTATTGTTGTTTGTTTGGTTGGTTTCTTTTCCCGTAAGACTGGATTACCTTTAGCCACTTCCTTTGTGTCCTAGAAATCCTCAGGTTTTAGCTTCAGTCTAGTGTTAAGACTTATTCCTATAAAAAGTTGGTGGATTGAAACATGCCCTGATGAGCCAGCATAGGGATTTTGAAACCTTACAATTCAGATTTTTTCTCTGTCCTCTGTAAGTCATTGTCCCCCCTTGCTCCTGTTGGGTAGTTTGTGCATTTATCTCTGCTCAAACACTCCTTGCTGCTCCTTACAGGTTAATTCATCCCTTAAATGTCCCTGTGTCCCATTTGGAAAACTGGTGCAGTGCTCACATCCTTGCCTCACCACAGAGCCTTGAGAATTGCTATGTACACGTTGATTTTGTTTAAGATGTTCTCCTTTGTTTCCAGTTGTCTTACTAGTACTGGCTGGATGTCTCAGGAAAACAGATCTGCACAATTCTAGGTGCCACACAAATTGTGCCACTGAGCAATTAAGAACACAAATACTGCTACCCCTCAGAATTTATATATGTGTATATATACATAAGTATATATGACGTCTATTCAAGGTGCCATGCAGACGCAACCAGATACAATCTTTGAAGCAAGGATTTTAGTAGGTAAAAAGGCAGTGGTTGAGAAGTGTCAAAATCAGTGAAGAGGAGGTTTTAATTGTTCGTGCTCACAATTTAATTAGATCTTAGGCAGAGGTTTGGCAAAGTAGGCAGAACGGAAAGGTCAGATTTGGAGAAGTTTCTGTAGGAAGTGGCATCGGGATTTAATCACACTGGAGGTATGAGTCATGAGAGCAAATTGACTCAATGAGGAAGATGAGATTGGCAGGACAGGTTTTGCTTTTATTTCTGAAGTTGGTGTAGGTAAAGAAGGGAAGAGACTTCAAGAACAAATCAGGATCTCCATTTTGAGCACGTTCTGCATTAGCATATAGTAGATTGCTAAGAGAAGGATGTCAGAGAGAAGCAAGAATTTTGGGTGGTTGATGACTCTAGGCTTAAAGATACTTTGTTCTCTGAAAGCATGTTAGTGTATTCTGTCTAACTGTGAAAAATATGGATTTGTGTCACAGAGGATGACTCAAAACTTCCTCATACATACATCTGTTGGCATGATTCTTACTAAGTGGATTTAAACTGGATTTTGAGAGGTCATGATGTAGAAGAAGGATGTGACCAGAATTAAAACGTAATATTACCATAGTAGGACTTGATAGTTTCCAAGTCACATCTATTTGGATTACTGTGTCATGCCTTTATACGCAAGTGGCGGACTAAACTAACCATACCTAAGGGAATTAGTTAAAGTTTAACTCAATCCATTAGCAATTAAAGTGATGTAGAAGCATTAGAATGAAATATGCTGTGACTGAAGTGTAAAGAATCTTCATTAAGAATGTGTCCATTTTAATGTGAACCTTTGCTTTTGAGCAATTGTGGTCTGTAGACATTAGCCCTACGTAGTCTAGTTACATCACATCATGCTTCCTCTGCACATAAAGTGCTGTGATACAGCACTGGTACCTGGAGTTGTTTAATATCTCTAATTTAACTCAGCTCACTGCATTTCAGTTGTGGTTGGGCTCAAGGCAGCCCATGAGGCACAGTGTCCTAGTGCTCGTATTTGAACAGTTGCTGAAATGTGGTAAATCATCTACCTGCCTGTTAATAGGAGGTTATATATTATCTTGTGCAAGTCTTTGGCTACTCTACAGGGATACACAACTCTTATGGCCTGGCCATCGCCTGTAATATTTCATGGTTCCTTTTTAAGACAAGCATGGAAAAGGGGTCATGTACCCATCATTTTTCTTTAAATAATGAATTTTTTTTTTTTTTTTTTGCTTTCATTAAACATTCTGCTCTAAGTCTATACATTTGGGCATGGAGATACGTGCTCTCTTGCCTCTCTTCTCAACTGTGTTTGGATTCCTTCTTGCTTCAGTTAGCACACAGCATATTTCATCCTACAGGAGCCCCAAACACTCCTCAAATATGACAGTTATGCTTCACATAGGAATAATTTAAATAGAAATTGTGGAAAAAAAATATTAAGATCTATGAAAAGAATAGTTAGGGTTGATCCCTTATTTATGAGGTATATGCATAAGTATGATCTCCCTACAGAAGAGTCCAGAACACCATTATATGCATATTGACTAGAAAATAATGCTTCCTCTTGATATTGCCATATTGAGTGCGTGCTTGAGCAAGCAGATTTTGTGGAGAAATCTATATATTGGACTTCACATGCACAGAGTTTAGTACAGGAGCAACTTTTATGCTTCCACCATTAAACAGCACTTTGTATGCCACCATACATTAGCTCCCTACTGTCTCCATAGGGAATGGGCCACGGTTGAACACCCTTATCACTTGCTGAAGCTCTCCAGACAAAGCAATATCTGCACCAAACTTGTGAGATTAGTTGGGCTCCACATGTGCACATAATGGCTGCAGTCTTTTTTTTTTTTTTTTTCTTTTTTTTCTTTTTTTTCACCATTAACTTTTCAGCCACAAGTCAGAGCTATCACAAAGATTGCTGGAGACCTTTAAAAATCCTCTCTGCAAAAAGAGAGGTTTCTCTCACATCCATCATTGCAGGGTGGCAGAAAGGAGAGGAAATTTTAAGTCTCATTATGCAACCTGTGAGGAATAAGGTGATTTTCTTTCAGTGAGCTGTAGGTTAAGGCACATATTATTCATCACCTGAAGCATTTCTGCACAAAGCCACCAGCATACAAGAAAATAGCATTATATGGAATCACAGAACATGGCTTAGTGGACACAGTGGAGAAGAGTTGACAGTTGGACTAGGTGATCTTAGTGGTCTTTTCCAACCTTAATGATTCTGTGGTTCTATGAAAAATGCCATGCAAATCCTGGGATGGGGAATTTTCAAACTGCAGACACACGCTGTATGGCAACCTGACCTTCTGGCAGTATAGCAGCTAATCAAAAGAGTCTTCCACAAACCTGCTTGTGATGAATAGATAGAAATATCTATAGAATAGATAGATATAAATATATATATTATATATATATATATATAATAATAATACATAGGTATAAATATATATATATATATATATATAGAATAGATAGAAATAAATAGAAAAATAGATAGAAAATAGATAAAAAGAGTTTGGCCCACATTCAGAAATGAGACTATTTAAGCAAACTGAGGCTACATCATGGGATATTTTCAAACAACCCAAAATGAGCTCAGACACAGAGGGAAGTACAAAGCTCCGAGAATTTTAAGATGTCAAGTATGTAGCTTAGGACTGGACACAAGCGATACAAACACCAAAGTGGTTTTCACTTCGATAGCAAATTGGGCGGATCATCAGATGATGATTTATCTTGGCCGCCAGACGAGAGATGAGATGAGCAGGTGCAATCCACGTGCCAGCAATTCCACGGTGCAGGAAAGAGTCTGTTTTAAAAGGCAATATCTCCCAGTAAAACCAGAAAGCTTAAACTGAATAACTGGCTTCTTAACTGATCTGCGGTTCATGTGCATTCAGATTTACTGTTTTAAGATCCCAAGTAAAAGCTGGAGGCAGTCAAACCCCAGAGCACCGGTAGTGTTAGTGCTTTGCTTTTCAGTGAGCGTGACCCTGGTAGTTAGAGTTAATTGAGGATGATTGTACTACTTCTGAATATTTACAGCCTAGATCAAGTAGGGCTGAAAGTGAATGCTGATCACCTATCTGCCGAGGAGAGATTTGAGGATTAAAATTGGACATAAACACTGGACTGATTTGAAGGAGGAAAGCTTATTCAGCCCAAATGAATGAGGTTGAAAAGGCCTTTTGCAAGGTGGAGAAATCCTTTTGCAAAGTGGCAAAATCCTCGCTGCAGCATCCTCAGTCCATTGTCATCACAGAGTTAAGAACAGACACAAACTCGAAGCAATTTGGCACGAACAGTAACGAGAGCAGTCAGGACCTGTCATCAGCATACTGGCCACTGCAAAGGAGTGATTAAATAGGAAGACACAGGCAATTATCAAAGACTAATTGCTCATTGTTGCTAGAACTATATTTTAAATGTGTTTTTCTTTTTAATTGCTTTTAGAACAAATAAAGTGTCCTTAATTCAATTGTAAAATGTTCGGGAGTGGGAAGTCTGCCAGGAATCGAGCAACTCAGAGGCCTTGTGAAAGGAACTGCCTCTTTCAGTAGCCCACATGCTTAACCATCCCATCCTCTGCCATCCTCCCTGTTTTCAGCTCTGTGCCCCTGAGTTCGGTGTGTGTCTCTGTCTTGCTGGCACTTGCAGGTGGTTCCAATAGTTCATGTATATGTTTTCCTTTATTCATTCTTATACAAGTATCTTGACCCAAAGAGGAGCTGAACTTCTCAAGTCCATGGGGGATTTGAACGAGGAGGCTCAGAACTCACTGAGCACTTTCCAGAATGGGGCTGGGGATGTCTGACACGGTGAATATTCATGTAGTTTGAACCTTTTGCAATACCGACGTCTTTATACTTCTGTGCTCTATGGCTGCTGAATGCTATGAAATTATGGAGGGGTTGGATTTGGCTTCACACTGTATAAAAATAAGAATGAATGAACAGGAGGGTGCTATTCCAAGTAAAGATGCTGTGGGTTAGTGTGAGGAGCAGAATTCTTCTGCATTCAGAAGAATTATTGCAAACAGCGAAAAGACTCTCATGTTATTAAATAACTGTTCAGCTTTTTCACGATGAGAGTCACAGTGAGCACTGTTTTTATATTCATAGAAATATCTTTTGTATGGATGTATTCAACTTGGAAAATACTGCAAGACCTCATAATGGACAAGCAAATGTAACCAATGCTGTATCTCTGTGTGTAAATAATTTGCATGAATGGTTTGGAAAATGGAAGGGAACTGGTCCATGAAAGAGACTGCAAGTAAGAGCAAGGGAAACAGAAGCAGTGTTTTGGCTTGTTTACTGGAGGAATCATAGAATAGAGTCATAGGATCATTAAGTTTGAAAAAGACCACTAAGGTCATCTAGTCCAACCCTCACCATGCCTGCTAACCTCGTCCCTCAGTGCCACATCTACCCTTTCCTCAGCAGTTTTCAGAATTGTTCAATTTCCAAGTGAATTATTTTGTGCTTATTTTAATTTCTTTTTGCCTTTTTTTTTTTTTTTACTTCCTTGCAAAGTCAGTGTGACTGAGGTTTCTGTTGCTCTTTTAGGACAGTTAGAAGCAAAGCTGGCCTGGGCAGACATTTGAATCAGCATGTTAGATTTGGTGAACACAGAATAACTGAATCACTTGGAGAGACCTTCACTGCAGCAGCTCTGCCTTGGGCTCATGGTCTTTGGCCTTCCTCCATCAAAGTGCCCCGTGGACTTTATCTGGAGACATTGGTGCTGATACCACTCCTCTCCCTCCTCCTCAGATCACATCTCCCTGAGCAGGATGAGTGAAAAATAGTGTTTTGGAACAGTTCCAACAAGCTTAAAAAAGGCCTTGATTGAAATTCCCCAAATCATCACGGTACAGCTAAGCAATGCTTCCTTTGCTGGGCTTGAAGATCTCTTCTACCACTTGTGTGAGATTTATTGGGCATCCCTTGCCCTGGAGTTTTGTTCATGGATTTGTCTGTGCAAAGCCATGCCCCTCAGCCAGGTTTCCCACTGTAGAGAATGACAGAGGCTAGTGTATCTGCATCAGCTGGGATTCAGCATCCAATGTAAAAGTCAGTATCTAACAGGAATTTATTTGTGTAAAGAAGAACACAACCTTGCCTTCCTCTGCAGCCTGTTTTTATTTTTAAATTAACCCAAACCTGAGGAAGGAGCGTAAGCAGTGCTGGAATATACATTTCCATTGAGACCACGTATTTGTGTGCAGCTTTCCAAAATTAAACTTGCATTGTGTCACGTGGGGAGTTGGGTGCGGAAATGCAATTAGCTGTGACTTGGAACTCTTATCATACAAATGGGCCAGTGAGTCCAAGCGCTCACTTGGAAACTTGACCAAGTAGCAAGAACTCCTTAATGCGTATTAAAACACGCAGAGTAAATAAAGCAAAATGTTTATAGTATTTGATATTCATTTCCAAGCTGCTCCTTTGGGTGATGTAAACTGAAGTGTGCTTGGCAGGTGATGCTAAATGATGTTTTTCCTGTGGAATAGAAGCTGTCTTCCCTTTAGGAATGTTTGTGCCTTTTTCTTGAGCGTTTTGAGATCCTGAAGGGAAGACATCGTTTAGAATCTGATGTGTTATTTTCACATTGTTCTCTTCCACCCTTCTCGTGCTATAAGTAACAGGCAGCCTGATACAGTGGCTGGCAGGGGGGTGGAGCTGGACAGTCTTTAAGGTCCCTTCCAACCAAAGCCACCCTGTGACTCTATGAAATAAAGTATTGCCTATCCGGTTGGCCGTGGAATCATTTTCTTCCAATGGGAAAAGGTGTTCATAGAAATCCTTAAAGGCTTGGTTAAAGCCCTCAGTGAGAAAGCAAGGCTTTCTGTTCTTCACTGCCTGTCAGGCATTGCAGGGTTGTGATGATTCCCATAGAGAGTGAGTGTAGGTAAATAAGCAGGAAAGAAAAAAAGAGAATAAGAGGGGAAAAACAGATAGAAAAAGGAGAAAGAAAAAAGGAAAAGCAGAATTCTGTTGGCTCGTTGAAGTATCTAAAAGGATTTTGCTTTTAATTAGAAGGAGATTGCTTGGTCTTTTTCTACCTACCCACAGCAGGAGGTTTGAACAGGATGGTGTGTGAGGCCCAACCCAAGCCGTTCTTCTATGTGATTTATTTATGTTGTTTACCCTGAACTCGTTACACTGAAGTAGTGTTTGCCTAGTGCCTGAATCTTGGGAAGTTGGATATATGGCCACCGTCTTCCATGTGAGCGACTGTCTCTTCTGATTCAGAGCTCGTGTATGCAGAAGCCAGTAATGATTCACTCTCACAGCAGTGGTGTGAGCAGTCTCAGCTTTTACATGCCATCTGTGTTACTGAGCTGAATCTGCAGAAATGGGACCCTGTGCACATGGCTTTTCCTCTGTTCATGGATGAAAATATTAAAGCAAATCCGTATGGTCCATGAGATGTTTTCTGTGTCAGGAAGGGAGTGAAGCTGCCTGTCAAACCAAGCTGTTCCCGCTGATGAAAGGAGACTGTTTTGAAACACTCCTTTCCATAGTATTTTGCACGCCAGCCATGTGTGTTTTCTCATCTGACATCTCATTGAGCTCCTTGGCTGCAGTACTGCAAGAAGGAAGGGCGTGCTGGGAGAGAAGGAAATAATCTCCCAATATGTACACAAGCTCATGTGCACACATAGTCTTAAATCAATCTTAAACGAATTGATTGTTTTTTTATTATTACTACTTTTTTTAGGTATATGAACGAAAATTAATCTGGTTGAGTCAGGCTTAATTGCTTCCCTTTTGTTTGGATTTTCTATTTTTGCACAAGCAGTGCTCTGAGCTATTATTAGCTACAAAGGTGGAGATAGAGGGCAAAGGGCTCATTTATAATTCCTACAGCAGAGCACTGAATTTTAAAGCTAAAAGACAAGTTGATGAACAGCTTGAAAACACAGATTCATCTGCTTAGCTTGCTGTGTGTTTCTGAAGGCTCACGCTGGTTCAGGGAACTCTCACAGATGTGGGACCTGCTGGCTGGAGGAACGAGTCAAAAAGAGATGTATTTTCAAATGAAAGCACTCACCTTGCAGGGAGAATATTGAAAACAAACTGATTTAAGCTCACGAACTGGTGTAAATGCATCGCTTTTGAAAGAAGCAACTGGACTTTGGGAAGCACTAAGATTATGGGTACACATACAAACACAATTTTGTGATTAAAAAAAAAATAAGTCAGTTAAGTTTGGAGTGTATCCCAACCACCATCTGCCTCCAGGATCTCAGGGCTATCCCACAAGATGTGGTGTAATCATGTTGGGCAGGAGATCCTGCAGCATTAGGGTGAGCTGTTGCAACTGAGGCCATGGTTTAGCAGACGATGGTGGTGGGCAGACAGTTTCACTAGATGACCTTAGTGGTTGTCTCCAATCTTAATAATTCTGTGATTCTATGAAAACAAGCCCAACCCCAGTTAGCTTTTCTCTCCCTTTCCTAAAATGCAGTGGATGCTGCAAGCTCCTTTTCCTTCTCGTCATCATAAACTGAGCATCTCCTTTGGAAAGGGGAGGGTTTTGGAACAGGGACCATTCCAATTGGGACACCAGCATGGAATTTGGATGGCTACAGCTTGAGCACTGCTGGGTTTCCTCTTCCGAGCCACTTTGGATCTGAGATGCACTGCTGCATGGGGCAGCTTTGATCAATGAGGAGTTTTCAGTTTTGTTAATCCCACCTCTGGAGTTAATGTCCATTTCTAACTACTTTTTCTTTGGCACTAGTTCTTTTTCTTTAGTTGCTATACTGAAGCTTGTTCAGTTTGCCGTGCTAAAGGGCATCATGAGAACATGCATCATTTTGTAGTTTTTCTGCTAAGGCAACAAAACAAAAAAATATGTTAAAAAAAATAAATAAATAAAATGAATCACCTCGGTATGTTTTTCTGTCTGAAAGTTCCTGAAGCATAAAAAGAGTTTCTTTTCTTGAAGAGGAGATATTACTAATGTAAATGTGGTGCTGTTGGCAGAGGAATAATATGCTGTCTATCATAAGGCAGGCGATGGAGGAGGAGCTGGAGTGATGGAAATGCCTCCTGGGCATGTGAGATTGTGGGGATAGGTATTCACAGAGAGGATGCTTTCTTACATGTGCCCAGGGCTTTTGCTTATCTATGAACATGAACCCACAGTGAAATAGAAATGTTCCCATATTAATAGGGCATTGGAGATAACCCTCATCTGAAAAACACAGTAATACTGCACAACTGGGAGCCCTTTCAGAGCAGGGAATTGGACTAGCAATTTCATAGTGTGTTAGTAATGAAACATTTTGGTTCTGTATAAGCAAATGGCAAGGTTAGTGGACACATCTCTTCAGCTGTCATTGTCCCAGCAGTAACCAATTCAGAGGCTCTGTATTTTTCTGCTATCCCAGTAAGGGAAATAAAAGTAGAAAGTTAAAAATAGAAATCCCAAAATGAATTAAAGCACAGAGAGTGAACGAGCTTGTAGTACCACTGTATAATTTTAAAATCCCTTTTCTTCCTTATTATCTGGATGATAATATATGTGTTACATTGCAAATTCTGGCCGTGTCTTTCCTGTTCCAAAAGGTCACCACCATATAGGAAGATTTATTTCTGGCTGTAACATGTGAGCATGGACATCCAGCCCTGGATCTACCCAGCCCCAACTTGTATTCATGATTCCTGTTTGGAATTCCCTTCACCTCATGCTGCTGATGGGCAGGAAAAGTATGAGAAGTGGCCATGGCTTTGGTTTCTGGGAGCTGGTTAAGAGATTTCTTGTGGTGCCTTTGTACAGTGAAGTCATTTTTTGCTTGTCTCTCTCAACTGCTATGGACGGAGATCAAACCTTCCTGAGCTGGTTGTTGCAAGTCATTTCCTGCAGTACCACTGTATACAGCACTGCCTTTTCTTAAGGTTAACTGTCATAGAATCATATAATCATAGAATATCCTGAGTTGGAAGGGACCCAGAAGGATCATTGAGTCCAACTCCTGGACCATCCAATGATTAGGCACTCTTGCTTTGATTTAGGTTGTTTTTTGTTGCTAAGTTTCCACATAATTAAAAATTAATACAATTTCCAAAGCAGGAGCCAAACATAATGTGAAATTATCTTCTTGCTTTACAGATATCCTCGTCGATGGAAAGCTTTGTGACTGTGACGTGGTGGTGGACTGCAAAGTGGGTGACCCAGTGCCACTGCAGGTGAAGCTAACCAACTGGAGCAAGCACAGCGTGGGACCCTTTGCACTCACCATGACACCCTACCAGGATTACCAGAATGGGGTACACAACTATGAGCTGCAGGATGCCATCACTTTTGTGGGATCCAACACCTTCTATATTGATTGTGTAAGTTTTTCTTGTTATCACTGTTCTAGATGATGTGTATTTGCATAGAAGTTTCATTGCTCACTTGTGCTTTATAATGCAGATTAATTCTTGGAAGATGCCATGATTATGGCAGCTATTGCTGAAAGTGCTGTAGGCTTGGAGAGATAGAATCATCACTCTGAGATGGTTTAAGACTGTGATTGCCTGTAGTGTAAGCCACCAGCAAACTATTGGAGGCGGTAACTTTTGGGTACTCCAGGTTTGGCAAGGCATGAGTAACCAAGAAAAAACATGTAATACCATATTGCCTGTCCCTTGTGCATCCCATAATAATAGATTTTAAGTAATTTTTTCTCTTCAGTGCATGAGAATTAGTCCCCTGAGGCTAAGCCAAGGAAATCATCAGATTGGTTTTAGTTAGATCCTAAGGAAGGACAAAAAGAAATGCTAAACATTAATGACCAGAATGATGGGCTGGTTCATTTCCTAGTCTCTTAGCTTTATTTTTAATATGAAAATAATAATAATTAAAAAAAAGAAATATAAAAACCATACTTAAATTAGGTCAAAGAGGTCCCTGTTTGAAGTAATGGAGCTTTTGAATTTTCTCTCAAATTGTTATTTAGAAATCTCACGTTCCTGAGTTTTTTGCTTCTGAAGCAAAATGCTGAAAATAACTCCTGAATATAACTACTCTCTCTTGCATCCTTTCCCAAGAAAACAACAACAAAAAAATCAAAGGAATGAAAAAAGAAAAAGAAAGAATATGGCAGAGTGGAGTAAGCAGTACTTTTGGTAACTTATAAGCAAGAGGGGAAGGATGACTGCTTAGGATTGTGCTTACGACCATTCCTTAAGTCAGCTCTTCACACTGCTAATAAAATGTACTTGTCAAAACTGAATATTTAGTAAGAAAGAAATTAAAGGTTAACCACAGGGACATTCACTGTGCATATTTTTCAATTACATACCACGGGAAGAAAATATTTCTAGAAGATAATGAGCGTGGAATAAACCATCAGCTTGAATTTTAATGGGTGCTAATTCATAGCTGAATAATTGAGATATGTCAACAGTAATAATCAAGAGGCAGCTTTCTTTTACTCCCTCTCTGACAATGTGGTTTTTTTAATGTGAGTGGCGGTGTGTGGATATCCAGCTGCCGAAGGGCTGACCCTCTGGGCTAATGAGGGAAAAGGGAGACGTCAGCATGCATTCTTACCTTCTGATTGAGTCTCCTATGGGCAAGAAGTCATGGGGTCATATCTCTTGTGCCTGCCCAGTCAGCCTCCTCATATGTTACATTCCCTCTATTCAGTATTTAGACATTTTTACAGTAAACACAGTCCCCAGAAAGTAAAAAATGGTGTTGTTTTCTGATATTTGTCCTCCTTTTCATCCAAAAAAATGAAATGAAGAGAATGTTTGCTCTTAGACAAGAAGTGCTGTACTTCATACTGTGTAGTGTTGATACCTGGCCTGCACAGGCTGCTAATGAAAATGCTTAGTCGCATTTCTTTGAGGCATAGAGCCCTGATCATGGTAGAAAGTTCTTCAAGCAGTGGATCTAGTGCTGTCAGAGGCCCTTTCATCCCCTGTAACTAATTCAGTAATGGAAAAAAGATTTCAGAAAGCAGCACCTGTTTGGGGGACAAGAATAAAGTCCTTGTTTATGCATTTGATGCTTCAGGGAGGAATGAACATACTCACAATTGTGTTCATGCTCCACGTTTGACAGAAGTTCAGACACTGGTAAAAGAAGCTGAAGAAACTCATAGTTGGATGACATGAAAGAGATTCAGTGTCTCTTTCTTATAAATTAAAGCTGAAACTTTGGATGAGATTCCCAGCTGGTGTAGCTCCATGCCACTCTTCTTGAAGCTATTAAACACATGCTCATTATTTTTAATAAACTGAGGTTGCTGGCACATGATTATTTTCCTCTTCTAATGGAGGTGCCTTGAAATGCTGCCATTTCCCAGTTTTACCCCTCTGCAGAAAGATGCTCCCCTCCTCTGCAGGAGAGATGCTGTGAGTATTGTGCAAAGTTGGCCAGTTTATCTCAAACTACATTTGTCAGCAGTTTGAGCTAATTGGGCTGACATTACACTGACACTAGCAAGGAGGTGGCGACATGATTTATGGCACTGCTGAGCCGGGTGGGAGGGAGGATGAAGAACTTGTGTGTGCTTTGGCGTAACAGTAGTGTGTGGTCAAGAACAAGTGGGAACATCAGGTATTACAGAGAGATACTTCTCATACCCTAAAAATTTGGTCTGTTGTCATGATGACAGAGAAATAGCAACAATATCGGTGCTCAGTTGAATGTGAACTCTAAATAATAGCAAAAGAAAACATCCATCTGCCTTCCTAAGTATCAACTTCTTATAAAGCCTGATGCCTAAGCACTCAACAAATCACAATTTATTTTATTTTTTTTGTTAATTTCAGACTAAAAAATTTCAAACCGTTTTCTTCATCTGTTTGGAAGACAAAGAATGCATGAATTTGTAGTGTACATACACTGCTTCACAGAATGAACAATTTTTTTTCAAGGGCAGAAGTCACAAAATCTTGTTTTTCACATTCTTATCACTTAATGTTAGATGATTCCTCTTGGAGGTAGTGTTTATTCATCTCTTTGTGCTCCCACAGAGCAGCAATCTGTGTTTGTGCCCCAAAGCCTCTGCTAGGATGTGCTACCTCAAAGAGCAAAGTCTTTTGCTCAAAATTTTAGAGAATATTTAGATATCTTCATACATTTTAAATTACATAGTCTTTATTTTTAAAATTAACTTTTATTTGATTAACCTTACCTGTATTTAACAGAAAAGTTGACTTCATTGGTTATCGTTTAGATAGTATACGTTTTTTAGTGTGCTGTCTATAAATATCTAAGGAGCGGGAGGCAAAGGGACAAGGCTGGACTCTTATTATTAATCTTTTATTATTAAAAAATCTTATTTATTACCAGTGTTTTGACTAATGAATTGATCAGACAGAGCTATTTCTTGCCAAATTAAAAACCAAAAAAATGATATGCTACAGAGATTCCCATAACTACCAATAATTCATTTTCCCTTGTTGTTCCTGCTTTTGCCATTACTGTTCTCAAGCAGGTTTATTTTATTTTATTATTTTATTTTATTTTATTTTATTTTATTTTATTTTATTTATCTTATTTTTTCCTGGGTGTATTATCACTCAGTAGCTCAGATGATTGGTAGTGGAAGATGTGGAGAAATTCATTAAGAGATGGTCATTTTGAATCAGCTTAGAAGCTATGACAAACATTTGCTCACTTCTGGCAGGTCCTCTGTGGCCCATCTGGAACAAATTAGTTTTCTTGGCACTTCTGCTCACACTGTAAACTCTTTGGGGCAGTGTACAGTAGCTGGCATGTGCCCTAATCTCTGACTGAGTTTCCTCAGTACTACAGAAGTATAAATAATTAGTAGTTAGTTCTCAGGAATCAGTCCCACATGGTAGCCTGAATCAGGGAAGGATTAGGATGGAGCTAGAAAGTTAATTTTTCTTGTGTCTTGGAGGAACATTTTTCTCTTGAATCTTCAGTCAAGTTTTCCTGGAGTGTAAGCATGGTTTCCATGCAGAGGATTTAGTGGAATTCTAGTAAGTAGCTTTGGACTCTGTGGCTTGACTTAGGAAGCATGTCTGCATAACATCAGACTGGGACAGCATACAAGGTAGTGTCTAGGTGGTGAGACTGCCAGACCCATGTGCTGCTAGATGAATCAACAATACAAATTCAGCTTGGATCAGGCATCAGTATGCAATCTTTATGTTTCTGTCAAATTAGCTGAGTCATGCATTGCAGTCACTTGGATGGTGAACGTCAGGTTATAATGTTGGGTTATATCCAGCTTGTGTGCACATTTGTGCAAGGCCTAAGGCATCCCCTCACGGCCACTGAATCACCAAAGCCAATGGAGTCCAGGGAATATTTTACTTCATTCTACATCTGACACCTACAGATTAGTCCTTTTGTTGAACAGATGGCTCAAATGCATACCTATGGATATTTAGGTGGATTAGTTTCCAGACTGAGACATCTGAACAAGGAGGTGTATCCATAGATGCTGGCTATCTGAGTTCTCATTAGACAAAAGAGGTCTAGATTGCTGCCTGTGGAGCCTGTCTCAGCCTAACATAGATCCTAGGGATGTGATTTGGTTGCCTAAAACTAGGTGTCCTCCATCATGAGTGAAAAGCAATTGTCTTGGGCTGCATATATAATACGGTTAATAAATATAAATAACAAAACTTTTTAAATTCTTGAATATTTTTATTAAAACGTAAAAGAGCAACAAAAACATAACACCAGTGGGATATTTGACCTTGTTTTTGTGAAACTAATGCATCAGTCTTGTTCAATAGCAGTGGCTGGCATTCTTAGTGAGTATTCAAGGTGTTCATCAGAAATTTTTGATGAAATTTTATTCTTCCTATTCTTCCTCCTTGAAAACAGTTTTTCACAGATGTGTGTACTGCCAAAAAGATGTGACATGGTTGAAGGCCGATTCTGAACAAACCAAGCTACCACTGTATTAGGTATCAGAATAATACACACTTTGTTTCCTTATCAAGGGACTTCCCAGAGCCAGTAGTCCTTAAAGGGAAAATTAATCTGCAAACTTTGAGGTAGTGCCAGCTTGGCAATAAAACCATAGGTCTATGAACCCTTATAATTGTATGAAAATCACTAACCAATCAGCATGAGGAAAACGGACTGAAAAATTATTATTTTGTAATGTGTGTGTGTAAATATTGCGCAGATAAATAGTTCAGAGTGTGCACTTGATCTGTGAGAAACCACTGAGCACCTAGGTTTGTGCAGTCCTGAAATAAATAAGCAGTGTCTCTTCTGAGTATGTGATGATTGACTTATTGCACTTGGGGCAACGAATCCACTCTTCAGACAACGATTTGAATAAGGCATGATTGTGAAGCAAGGGATATCTTTCTGTGGTAAGAGAGGTCTTACAGAAACCTAGTAAAGCGACAAGATCAGATTTTTGAGTTGAGTTTATCATTGCCACTTTATGCATTCTGTTTGAAAATTTGCAGGTAGTGTATGTTGGCTGAAAGTAGAGTTGCAAATGTACTGAAAAAATTGATCATTCTTTTGGCAGCCATGAAACCTATTCTCTAATTCCTTTCTTAAAACGAAAAGCAAAACTTTTTCACTGCTCACAGTGCCTTAGCTCATCCCAAAATGTCATGAAATGCCTGTGTTTCAACAACTGTAGGCTGGCCAAGTAGATCATTCTTTTAGCTCCTCTGACTGCACTGACTAAATATCTGCTTACTGTAGTAAGAGCTTGGATACCTGGACTGCACAGAGACACCTAAGTGTGCATTATTTACTCTCAAAACGAGTCCTGTGTGCAGTCAGTTTGGATCTGGCCCTCTGCAGCAGGTCTGGTCATGTACCACTACCTGCCTCGCTGATACTTCCCATTTAATGAAGAAAAGGATGAGTGCTGCATAGATTCATGGCATAAAGGCAGGGACTGCTACCACATAGACAGAACTTGAAACAGATTGTGTTGATGCTGATGTGCCTAAAGACATAACTTTTCTGCCTGTCAAGAGCTGTGATCAGTGCTATAGCAGTTATTTCTCCACGGGGCAGCTAGGTTAGGAAAAAATGGATTGGGGGCTTCATTTGCTGCTCACCTCCACCCATCACTTGCCTTAGTGCCTGACTGTCCTTCTCTGCATGCATCAGTTCCAGTTAGGCAAAAATAAGGCAGGCAGCCCAAGCCTGCCTTATTTTTGAGAGGGGAGCAGGAGGGGAGTCTGATGTTCTGCATGTCCAGACGCAGTGCCAGAGGGCACACACTTGTACCCAGTGAGAAGGAGAGATGCCAAGGACGTGGGTCAGGACAACAGCTGTGACTGCTCTCATTACTCACTAGGACGATACGATGCTGACACAAGTTTGCTGTAGGTCAGCAAAAGTGATCAGCACCAAAGCCAAAGGGAGTCCGGGATCTGCCAGCTCTGATGATGCCAATGCTTGTGAAAAGCCAGGCTATGGTGTAGGAGCAGGATTTTAGGCAGCAAAGAAGCCTAATACCACAGGTGGCTCTAAGGGGTACATGCCTGCTGGCTAAAGGACCCAGCAGTGAAGGTCCAAAAAAGCCTGGAACAGAAGAAAAGAGAAACAGACAGCTCAGTTCCCAGTGATGTCCCTTGCAAACATTTTTTCCCCTGATTCCAAGCAAGTTGGGCACACCTGGGCAACACAGTGTTTCTGGATGTACTGTTTGTGTTTGGGTTTGGGTCAGCTTGGCTGACCAGGTTGTATCATGGTCACATGGAATCAGCTCTGGACTCCGTATTGTGATGGGTGCTGAAGCGTTTGGGGGTGACCAAAGAAAGCCCACTACCAATGAATATTCAAGTTAAAAGAAAATACGTACGTAGGCACAAGCCTACCTGGGAGAGTAGGAATGGTGCTAAGTGATATCTTGAGAAATTATTCAGGGTCCAGAGAGCAGAATGAAAGTGGTAGGATGGTCTTGATAGAGTGAAGACCACTACTGAAGAGCACCAGTTGCCATTTATTGGGTCTGTTCTGCTGGGCTGACATTGACTCTTCACAGTCTTTCAAACAAATTCTGTCCAGTGGTATGACTTTGTGTCAGTTCAGTGCTCTGTATCTACAGTAACTTTAATCTGGTTCTAGGCATTCTGAAAATGGATGTAATCAGATGTTTATTCAAACAGTAGCACTTGCTGAATAGTGATAAGTTTGATAAAGTTAAAAATCACTTGAGTGCCTTGCTGAAATGGTGGAGCAAGATATTGGTAATAAAGATATGGATCATAAATGGTTTGGTGATGAAGGGGAGATATATAAATGTAGACACAGTGCAGTGTTTATTTGGACAGGTAAAATCCCACAGTTTTGGGGATATGTCTTGCTAAAATTTATTTTGGTGAGAGTGAATATTAAAGATTCCTGATTATAATTTGCAGTCAGATCGTTTCTGAATAATAAGTGGAGGTGAATTTATTTATCACTAAGTTGTTAATTGGTGTTTAACCATGTGTTTAGCAAGAGTTCACAGACGCGATTTAGACCTTTAATGTAGATGTTGATGAATGCAGTCTAAGGGAAGATGCTCCTGATTTATTCAGGACATTATGGGCCACTTTTGCCTTAAACCAAATCTACTTTGAGATCAGTGACTACTGAAGATCTTCTGGTTTGAGCTGTGCCACAGCATTGCTGCATGACAGAATAACACAGGATTTTAGTTTCAATAATCCCACTTTACCAAGGCTAGAATAGGCACAAGAAATTGACTTCTTTTTGTGGGAAGGTAATATTGAGATATTTAATTTATGGATGTTTCTAGAGTGCTTTGAGATAATTTAAGAAGCTACTGGCTTGCAAAGTGCAATTATTTTGTTTTGTTGCTTAATTTTACTGATTTTCATGTTCTCTGTTGCAGGTAAAGCCAACCAAAGACTATGTGTACTTTGGAGCACTTCTTTTCCTCTACACAGGCGATTTCTATCTGAATATCAAATTCCATGAAGACAACTGCAGCAAGGAGCTGCCTCTCTCCTGGTTCTGCCTTCCTAGTGTCCACATCCGTGCTATGGAGTCTGTGGCTGAAGCTAAGCTGTAAATGTGCTGTGTGCTATTTGATTAACAACAGTGTGCAGAAATGCTTGGCACATCCTCTGCTTGACCCCAGCTTGTTTCTGTCCAACCCCAGGCCTCAGTCACTATTTTGGAGGAACAGCTGAATGCTTTCTGGATTGTCCGATAGTCATTTGGGCAGCTGCTATTGCTAATTTCAGAGAGAGAGGCAGATTATAACTATGCTAGAGTTTTCCTCTGATTCCAAAAAACCTTTGAAACTATTAATGTATGCTTTATTTATGTATAATTACACTTTCATACAGCCTGTTGAGATCAGTGGATTTGGGAGAGTCTTAAGAGCTAAATTTAAGGGAGTTGAACTTAACCATGTGGTTGGGGGTCTCAGCTCCAACTTAAGTAATCCCTTTTTAGCATTTCGACACAAGAGTTGAAATTTCTGTATGAATTTCCTCCTGGCTTACACTGGATTTACATTACCCTGGAGGTGTATGTTCCCTGTCAGAATAGTTCTCAGCCTTGTTGTAGTTCACTTTTCTGCTGAGTATTGGTTGTCTTTGGTGGTAAATAGGAGTAAAGGTGCCTTTTCCTGTGCTACTGAAAGTAAAAATAGTAAATATGCCTCCAGTTATTCTGTTCATCCCCTGAGCTGAATGCCACTTGCTCCCAGTAGAGTCACTGCCTTTGCTTTGGTAGATCTATGAAGAAATGAGAAAAGGCAATGAGAAGCTGAAGAGTTTGTCCTTGAGAAGGGAAATAAGTCAACTTCTGGGTTGCCCGCGGCTTGCCTGTGAATTTGGGCTTTCACTGTTCTGTTTTATACAATCACAACAGATTGAAACATTTTCAGACACTTATTAAAGAACCAACAGAATTAGTCAGCTGGCCATTCTTATCACTTTGAATCAGTTTTTGCAAACTCATCAGATCTGTTTTTCCATGCTAGTAGACTGGCTTTGTTTATGTGGTTGGGTTTTGTTTTCTTTTTTTTTTTTCCTTCTTTTGTTTATTTTGTTGGAGTTAGTAAGACAACTAAGACAATAAAGACTAGGCAATTAAGCCTAGTCTTAGGCTTAATTAACTAAGCTCAATTTATTGCATGTGTGCAAATGATTGTAATGTATTCAACCTCGATTTTATTTTTTTTTTAACTTGAGGGAAGTATATAGCTCTAGCATGATAGCTGTGTTTCCAGTGTATACAGGGTATTATCTCTACAACTGTATTGTGATGTTACCAGTGTTTGCTCCTGAGCTGTGGCTCTGTACCATACGGAGTGGAAGTCTTCAGGCTTAATGTGTTGGAAACCAGAGACCCAACAGAAGATTTACTAGCTGTGATGTACTGCTCTGTCAGCTGCCAGCACACAATGTCCGCTAACAAAACTCTTCCTTTGATTGCACAGTGGCTCTGGGCCAGAGACACCCTTGGAAAGAGGGTCAAAGGCAGCCAAGCTGGGCACGTGTTTGTGTTGGTGGAGGTTGGTTGACTACTTCTGTGCCATAAGGCTGAACTGTCTGTCACTGCATAGGCGTATACACAGGAAAAGAACATCCCAGGAGATCAGGAATTAAACCAGTTAATCTTTTCCATAAAAGCTTGCTTTTGACATGTGTCTCTCTCTGCTGTGTTACACAACACTGTTGCAGCAAAATCCAAATTGGGTTTCATTCAGTATTCCCAGCAGGTAATCTGCAGATGCTAAGGAATACAGCTACGACTATGTAGGGACCACATTGCATTTGAAACAAAAATAGTGCAAAGCAGATGCTGTTGCAGTCAGGGTGCTTCAGCTTACCCAGCAAGGGATCATTTCCCAGTATGTTTTTGAGAGTGCTCTCTAAGAACAGTGGGAGTTGCTCCTGTGAAACCTGCACTGAGGTGCAGTGCTTTATACAAAGGGGGTGATCTCCAGCCCACTGAACCTGCTGGAATGGGAGCAGGTTTTATTATAGAGGAAGATAGCTGCATATTTCCTAGGTTTCCAATATGCCATTATAAATCTGCCATTTGTGCTCGTAAATACGTGTTTTATAGTGAGCTGACCCTTAATGGTCTGTCTGTTCATTATATAGTACACCACTCTGTCCCTTGTCAACTTTGATGCTTAGTTGCTTTTGGCATTTATGATACCTTTCCCAATTTCCTTACGCTTCTACTTGTCTTGATGAGAAAGATGAAACACAAAAAATTCTTCCTTCTGGGGATCATTTGTGACTTGACCAGAAGTTAGTGTCAGTATGATTTGGAGAAGTGGGAAGGGAAGACACTTGAAATGAGAATACTGCTTTTGGATTTCTTTTTGACAGAATCTTTCATTGCAGTTGCTGTCAGGATCAGTCCTTGCAGTGGCTTGAATAAAGGATGTTACTTTACTGATCTGCTCTCCTTTTCTGGAACAGAAAATTTGTTTTTCTTTCTCCAAACCACCCAGACATTACTTCGAACATGATGAGCCAAATTACATTGATACACAGCTGTAAATCTGGTATGATCCCACTTTGTTGAATTAAATCATTCCCAATTTAAATTACCACTGCTGAGAGCAGAAGTTGGTCCAATACGTGTATGCGTTGGAGAAACGTAAGTTGTGTAAATCTAAGTATCTGAATAAATACTTGTGTTATTTACATCTCTGCCTGTCTCTTCTGTCTGTACTCCTTGATAGCGTTACGTGTTTTTACTTGTAATAATAATGTATCCCTCAGTGCTGCATTCTGTCTCTGAAAGAACAAAATTTGACGGTGAAATTGAAACTCCAGCTTCACACTTCCTCTTCCTAGATGAACTCAGAGTTGATGAAAGATACACGCTTCGTACAGTGGCTCCTGTGTCAGTCTCCATTATCAGCTGAGGAGGAAGAGGTGCATGACATGAGAGGTGTCTTAGGCCTCAGTATTCTTTCCATCTTCCACAGAAACAGCTCAGAGGCAGGAAGGCGGATCAGCTCTGGAGGTGTGTTTGGGAAGACTGGCTGGAAAATCCTTCCAAGGCAGTATTTCTCAATGTATATCTACACCAAACACAGTAAGGGACCTTTAAAGCATAAATCATAGAAAAAAGAGAATATTAAGGATGGAAAATAGCACTGAGATCATGCAGTCCAACTATCCAACCATCAACCCATCCCCACCGTGCCCACTGACCATGGCCATCAGTTGCACATCTCTACGTTTCCTGAACACCTCCAGGAACAGTGACTCCACCACTCATGGGCAGACTGTTCCAATACATCACCAGCAAACTTTTCCCGATATCCAACCTGAACCTTCCCTGGCAAAACTTGACTCCATTACCTCTCGTCCTGTTGCTGCCTGGGAAAAGAGTTATAAAGAACAGTAAGGTCCACTGAGCCTCCTCTTCTCCAGACCAAACAATCCCAGTTCTCTGGGATTCATATGGGCAGATGCCTTGGGAAATATCCTTGTATCCGAAGACTCTGCCCAGTAGCTGTATATTAGAGGAGACAATGCTCCTCCTCCTGTGTGCAGTTATGCTTCCAGGTGTTCCATCACCAAGGCATCCACATCGTCCTCTGGCTCTCCATCTCTGCATCCACATCAAACCTTCCTCTTGAACTGCTCTGCAATTGCTTGACACAGAGATAGGCATATGTTAATCAGGGGGAAACACAGCTAAGAGAGAGTGCTGGATTGTCTGAAGAGAATTCATTACAAGTCCCATGTTCTCGGATACTATGGCTGGCTGATCTTACCCCCTTTCAGGATATAGTCAGTTTGAACAAAATAACATAGACACTGTCAGAAAGAAACCAGGCCAGCTATTGAAATAGTCTAACTACAAGCATCTTGTTAATGGATATGAAGATGTCACTACTAATCTGTGTCAGAAACAAGGCTCTTCTGCTATCTAGTCTGTCCATGTTCCTATAGAGTGGTCCAGGCCTGTGGCTGAAGCCCTGGCATGCTAACAGTGGTTTGTGTAGGCATCTGCCTACCACCTCCTTCCTCAGCAGCTTACATCCAAGGCACAAATCCCACAGTAGTGCCCTTCAGGCAAAATGTCAGTGAGGATTTATGCTGCGGATGTTGTATCTTGAGGCTGTGAAGAATTAAGCTGAGTTCTGTATCACTCTCCACAGGAGCCTGTTTCGGACACATTTCTAATCCAGGATGCCATTCAAGCTGCTTTTTTATCAGGTGCATGGTCGTAGACCCTGGTTAAAGGTTTTCCACTCCTCCACATCCCATTACCGCATTCACCCCTGCCTAGCTGTGCCAGACTGAACCCGTGGTTCAGTCAGACTGAACCCAACCCATTTGGGTTGAAAAGTGGTATTGCAGTACACGTGTTGGGGTTATTGATGTGCATCTTCAACACTGTGTAGGTTAAGTCTACAAGGGCACAGCACCCCTTGCAGACACATGGTGCTCTTCAGAGCAGCAAGGAGGTGAAGAAGGAGTGGGAGAGTGGAAATTTCGGGGAGAACTGGTGGAGGTCTGCAGACACATGCAGCTCCACAAGGTGCCCAGAGTTTGCTGAGACGAATCAAGGCCAGATGGATTATATAACTGACACAACATTAAAAATAGGTTGCGCTGTATATTAAGATTTCGTTTATAAATTGTTTATAAAGCGTTCATGAATGTTAGATGTGGTAAGCACATTATGCACACAAATACTTCATGCTCCAGTGTTATCGATGGCTGTATATAGGGCAGCATAGGTATTATAGATGGTTAAGTCACTGCTCTAGAGACCAGCAGTTCAATAGCAATATACAATAAATGATTCATCAATCACTTAAACATGTATTAAGCATTTATGTGTTCTTTATAAATTGAACCTTAATACGAAGTGTGACCTTAAGAAGCGTCAAAGAGAGAACTTTCCCCCTTTCATCATCGTTTTTCATCCTAAAAATAAATAAAAATTTCCCAGATCACCCTTTTAATAATGATCATGCTTTCTCCGACCTCTGCCTAGAAACAGGTCAACAGCTCCTGAGAATTACAGAAGGCTTCAGTGGAATGAGTGCAACAATTCTATGTGCTTCTCTTTCCCTGCAGTCATGGTTGGTGTAGTCTTGAGGGGCCAGGCCCCAAGGATGTCACCAGGACAGCATCTTGCCTTGCTCAGTTGAGTGTCTGCAGATCCCTGGAGTAAGCACAAGGGCAAAGGTAATGTGAGTCTAAGAGCAAACCAGAAGAGCTGAGAAATGAGACCTGGGCAAGATAATTTAGTTCATGAAAATAAACCCTGCAGCCACCTGTCTAAGTATTTGCTTGTATGGAAGATGCCACCATTTCAGATCACATGGACAAAGAAAGCAGGTTGGGGAAGAGATTTCTCTTTCCCCAGTGTGGCATCTGTAATGTGAATAACAGCCTGGAGGAAGCTGTAAAGGTGTAAAGTCCCATCACAGCTCTTGCTCACTTGGACTGCTGAGCGCCAGAAGACTTTTCCTATTATTGGAGGAGAGAGGAGCTGCTCCTGCCTTTCCACATCTGGCTGTAGTCCTGGCTAGGGCTGTATCATTAGAAGTCTCCTCAGGTGGGCATTGCAGGGTCCTGACCTGGGGCTGTAGTGTTTGCATTGCATGTAGATATTGACATCTTCCATGTCGTGTCAGAATGAAGTCCTGGGATAATGAGCTTTTAAATTTAGCACAAAAAATCTGACAAAATATGAGCAAATCACAGAATCATCATTAAGATTGGAAAAGACCACTAAATCCAACTATCAGCCCATCACCACCAAGACCACTAAATCGTGTCCCTCAGTGCGACACCTACACATTTCTTGAATACCTGCGGGGATAGAGACTTCGCCACTTCCCTGGGCAGTCTGTTCCAATACTTCTGCCACTTTTTCTGAGAAGAAGTCTTTCATGTAGGATATTAATCCAACCTAACCTCTCCTGAGCTATGGGATGCTATTTTTCTATACAAATATTGAGTAAACCAGATTTTCCCTTTAATATAGCTTTCTAAGTGCTCCTGTTGTTGGATACAATATAAAATTGTATTTTCTAGAGCTTGTAGCCTGCTCATACTGCTTGGATTCTCTCAAGCTCTGTTGGAAGAAAGTAGGCATGATCAGCGATGTTACTAATTTGTATTTAGTGTTATTCAATTTGTAGTGTTACTAATGTCTATGTAGTGTCATTTAAATCCTTTGACACTGTCCCCAACAACATCCTTGTGGAGAAGCTGGCTGCCCATGGTTTGGGTGGGCATACACTGCTGGCTGGACAGCCAGGCCTGAAGAGTTGTGGTCAGCAGTTAAATTCAGTTGGTGGCCGGTCACGAGCGGTGCCCCCCAGGGCTCAGTACTGGGGCCACTGCCATTCAACACCTTTATCAATGATCTTGATGAAGGGATTGAGTGTACCTTCAGTAAGTTTGCAGATGATACCAAGTTGGGAGGGAGTGTTGATCTGCCGGAGGGTAGAAAGGTACTATAGAGGGACCTGAATAAACTGGATCGATGAGCAAACGTTAACTGTACGAGTTTCAATAGGGCCAAGTGTCAATTTGGTCACAACAACCCCAGGCAGCCCTACAGGCTTGGGGAGGAGTGGCTGGAAAACTGCCTGATGGAAAGGGACCTTGGTGTGATGATGGACAGTTGGCTGAATGTGAGCCAGCAGTGTGTACAGGTGGCCAAAAGGGCCAATGGCATCCTGGCTTGTATCAGGAATGGTGTCGTAAGCAGGACTAGGGGAGTGATCCTCCCCTGTACTTGGCATTGGTGAGGCCCCACCTTGAGTGTTCAGTTTGGGGCACCTCAATACAGAAAAGACATTGAAGTGCGGGATGAGGTCCAAAGAAGTATGGGGAATGGCTTGGAGAATGTGCCCTATGAGGAATGACTGAAGGAACTGGGGCTGTTTAGTCTGGGGAAGAGGAGGCTGAGGGAAGACCTTATTGCTCTCTTAAATGCCTGAAAGGTGTATCAAGAGCAGGATTGGTCTCTTCTCAATGGTGACAGGTGACAGGACAAGGGAAAATGGCCTCAAAATTAGTCAGGGGAGGTTTAGGTTTGATATAAGGAAAAAGTTCTTTACCAAAGGAGTTGTTACTGGAATAGGCTTCCCAGGGAGGTGGTTGATTCACCATCCCTGAATGTGTTCAAATCCATTTGGATGTGGTGCTCAGGGATATCATTTAGCAGTGGGTTGTTGGAGTAGAGGGTGGTATGGTTTGATTGTGGTTGGACTTGATGATTTTGAAGGTCCTTCCCAACCTAAGCGATTCTATGACTCGGGGATTCTAAAACCTTTGGATGTGAACAGAAGGCACACAGTGGGCACTCACCTGTGCTTTACAGGATAGGATGTCCACCATGAGAGAAGCTCTGCAAGGAAGAAAATCAGCCTTGGCACTAAAGGGAAGCCCAGCATCCAGCTGGGATGGAGACATCACTACCTGTAAGTAAGATATAAGAGATACCCCTGCCCTTCAGCACTGCTATGCTACAAATAACAGCTTATGCCCAGTATTTTTCCTTCAGGCCGCGTCCATCATCAGCCAGATGTGCAGTGACCTTCCAGGCATCATGTGGCATGGCAGTGAGGAGCCACATGATGGGGAAATACATCTCTCCTGGGGCCAATCAGTGTGAAACATCCAGAGGAAGGGGACATTCCACGTGCTGCAGCTGTATGTTGGCTTTGTGCACATCTGCTCTGATGAGCCACCTCAGCTGAGAGGTGTTGAGCTGTGACTGATTGGCCGTGGTCATATTTTCCCTCTCTCTCTTTCCTCACACGCTGTAGATAAGGTGGCTGTGTTTAGGCAGCTGGGAGGCAATGCTCTATCTGTTTGCACATATAGGACGCTAATGGAAATGTGCCACCCATCACCCTGGCTGGGTTTGTCTTGTGTCTGCTCCCTCTGCAACATCAGCTGGTTCCTGAGACAGCAGTGCACAGAGCAGCTGTTTGCAACGACCCCAGGTACAGACTGTGGATTTGACAGATGTCTGTGCTCAGAACACCAAAAGCCCCAGTGTTAGCTCTGCTAAACACTGTTGCTGCTCAGTGCTCTATTGTGAAGAATTTACGTTTTAGTTTCAGTATTTTTTTTTCTGATGTTACATTTGTTTATTTTGTTACCCATCACTCTTCTTTGTGTAATTTTTCTGCAGCTAAACCATACCATTTTGTTCCAGTTGACCTGGCCATCGGTTTCTAGGTTTGGAGCAGTCAGACTGCTGTGGATGAATTCCTCATCCCCATTTTCAGTTCACCCACGGCTTGTCTACCCATCCTTGCTCTGCTACAAGGTGCAGGCACTGGAACAGGCTGCCCAGGGAGGTGGTGATGTCACTGTCCCTGGAGGTTTTCATGAAGTGTGGAGATGTGGCATTGAGGGATGCGGTTTAGCAGGCATGTGGTGATGGGTCGATGCTTGCGCTAGATGATCTTAGTCATCTTTTCCAACCTGAATGATTGGCAAAAAGAACCCTGCCTGGCTGGGCTCTCCCTTCAGAGCTGGCACATCTGGTTTGAATTAGCCCATAATACTGCTGTCTTCTCTTCCCTAATTTTACCAGCTCCTGGCCAACATGCAGGCAAGGTTTTATCTTCTAAATTTCCTGTTCTTCTCCCTTCTCTCCAAGGTTTGTGCACTCTGAGGTGCACTGGGGAGATTTAGTCTCACCTTACTACCTCCTGCAGAATCCTTGTTTAGTTGCTTAGTGACAGTGTCTCTGTAAGCCGTCCCAGTGCTGCATGTGAAATTCTGAATGTGAAGCGCTGCCATGTGGTAAGAAGTGTCACTGAATGCCACATCTCACTCCTCTCTGAGAAGCTGGAGGGTGCAGCAGGTATCTGCACCCCAGGATGGCTAGGGCCCTCCTGCTGCTCCTAGTGCTTTGTTCAGTGGTGGTAGTCACAGTCTCTGCTGTATTTGGAACATCCCAAATGCCCCCATATTGCTGGCATAAAGTGGGAAGGATCTTGAGGTGGTTTCAGACAGCACAGGAGGAGTGTCCCTCAGTTGGAGTCTGACCCCAAAGAGGGCATGATGGCCTTTGCCCAGGTGCAGACAGCCTCACTTAGCTCAACCCAAAGTTTATTCAGACTCCACGGTGTTTCCCATGAGGAAGCACTGTAGCAGCTCTGTTTCTCACATCCACCTGAAGATGCAAATGTTTTGAAGCCTCCGACTTGATGATAAAAGACATCAAGAGAGGAAGCTCTGGAGCCGGGAATGGCTCAACCTTATGGTGACAGGTACACTGTATACCAACCTCAATGACTTGATCAAGGCACCACATGACCCAGCCGTGCATTATTCCCTTACCTTGTGCACTCTGTTCTTTTGCTCAGAAGTGGGTCCAACAGAAACAAATCCCTGGCCAAAACCAACCCATGCAAGTCAACAATAATAGATGAGCTGCAATCAGACTGACCCTCTGCAAGAAATAAGTGGAGAGGGATTTACCTGCTTTCCCAGCATCTCAATTTGAGGCTACTCATTTGCCAGTAAAACAAAGAAAAGTTGGATGGCATGGATTTGACCTCTGCCTTGTGACCCACCTCGATGCCAGTGTCTGGATGTAAAAGGTAAACACACCAAATCCACAACAATGGCAGAACCCTTTGCTGCATCAGAGAGAACTCCTCAAGAATGAATGCCTGAATCAATCTAAGTTGGCTGCTGTATTGAAAATTCGTATTTCATGAGCTGTTTGTGACTGAAAATGCACCAAGTACATTTTGGATCATCTGCCTTGCTAGTAGACTGCCGAATTGATTCTGGAGACTGAAGTTTGTTGCAGCAACCTTGGCTACACCAACACTATATTCCATTTTTGTCGTGTTTGACTGAGTTTTGTACGAGGCAGCACACTCTCTGCCGAAAGCTGCATTGCTATTCTTGTAACAAAAGAAAGACCTCCTCTTGCTTTAGGTGTAGTCTCCATTTGCATTAAGAATGCCCAAGGGACATGGAGACATGACCATGCTTTATCCAAGGGATGTGTTGAGCAGGGTTTCATCTGTCTTTGAAAAAATATCCAAGTGAGAGCTGCAGCAAGTCTTTTTTTTTTTTTTTTTCCTGCCACATTGGGCAGCAAACCTGCACCTGCGATGGTGCACGGGAGGGCTGTAACAGCAAGAACATGCCTTTGGAATGGGTTTAGAGATAATAAGAAATCATCTTAATGCGACTGTTGAATGTACAAGAGATCCAGTAATAGTTATCACAGGTACACTTTCATTAACTCCCTTTAATTTAAAAGCTCAGTGCTTGCAGCAATCTTCTACAGTGAGGAAGAAGACAAATCAAATCATAAAAATATAAACCTTTCTGAAATATGGGGTGCAGCTCAGCCTGAGACCTTGCAATGACCGCCCCTGTGGCACTACTCCCTGCAATGCCCCAGACAGGGAGAGGGAAAGGGAATGGGGAGGGACAGGGCAGTGGCTGGCACATATTGGCCAAGCAGAGCCTGGGTAGCCCATTAGATGATCCACCAGCTGTCACCTTGGCCATCAGAGCCTACTTCTGGCACTCCTTCCTGTACAAATGGATGCTGTGAGCAGCCTTTTGTGTGCTCAGAATGGCCCCATTCGGTTAATGGTTGAGGTGTCCCGAAATACCCTGTGTCATCCTTTAGCTCTTTATCTCTTTACAACAGGGACCCACGCTCACTGCCTGCAAATGGCTTGGGCGGAACCTTTCCAGCAGCAAAACCCCTACCACGTCACCAGGGCTGTGGCCTGGTCTCGTGTTTGCTGCAATAACATCCTCCACCCCGGAATAACCCATATTTTTTTTCTAGTGGGGAAAAAAATAAATAAAATAGAGGGCTTAATACTGACCCTGATATAGTCCCTTGACAGAAAACTAGATTATATTATTAGGATGCAGTGTAACTCTTATTAAAGGTAACAAACCAGCTGACCTATCACATTGGCTGTATAAATCATAGAATCTTACAATCACATAATCATCAAGGTTGGAGAAGACCTCTGATATCATCTAGTCCAGCTGTACACCTACCTCTAGTATTGCCCACTAAACCTTGTCCCTAAGTACCATGTCTACCCTTAAACATCTCCAGGGATGGTGACTACACTACCCCCCTGGGAAGCCTGTTCCAAGGACACACCACTCTTTCAGAGAATAAATAATTATTAATATCCAACCTGTTGTAAGCAATAAGCATACAACAGAAATCAGTGATTTTAAACACAAGCCAACAGCTTATGGAACTTGTTATTGTTGAGCTGGGGGAGACAAACCAGTGCTTCAAAATGACTCTTTTTTTTCTCCACCTCCCAGCCTGGGCTGTGCTAAGGTTGCCTCATAGTGAACAAGAAGAGCAACCAACCCAACTACATAATGGTTGGCTTTACGGCAGCTTGCTGAGCTCTGGTAGTTTTTCTGTGAGTTGTTCAGCTTTAAGAAAGCCTTTGAACACGTGCAGGCAATTTCAGAGGACAAACGCCAGGAAGGCTGTAGGAAATTTCAGCGCGGTGATGGAGTGTTCCTGTAGCTGCAGTAGGAAATGCCCTTATTTGCGGAAGCGGGATGAGGGGTGGGGACACAGAAAGGAAAAATAGTTCAGTTCAGGAAAGGTTTATTAAGGGAAAATCACTGAACCATTAGATGCTATCAGTGTTGTGATTCGCATACAGTTCCAGCTCAGCTTCAGAGGAGCGTCCGTAGTGCTGATCTCTGTAGCACACTGCTCTGCAAGGACAATTGGGAGTTTTAGGTTTCAAAGTGCCATAGCTGCAATGCTTAACATGTCCCCTCAGCTAGTGGCTGAAGTTGTTCATATGAGTGCATGCATGAGAGTCTTCTGGATGCTTTCTTTGCAGACTATCCTGAGCATCTTCTTGCCCTTGGTTGGCTTTCGTATCATCCCAACTCAAGAAAAAGCTCATGCAACCTGTGGCATGGGAAATATGGGATAAGAGGCTTCTCTGAACAAGGAAGAGCTGAGACCTCTTCCATCCTGAAGATGAAAATCTGAGATGAAATGAAGAAGTGTATTGTTTTGCAGGCAAATAAGGGAAAGGGCTCAACATCAGTGAAGCTGATTGATAGATGAAGAAAATATTTAATGCTAAAAACAGTGTCTGGAGAAAAGACTTGGCAAGGAAAACTGGGTCACATGCTGAATGCCTTCATGCTGCATAAAGATCCACACAGCCAGTTTGGGCTTTACTTCAGCCCCAAAGGAAAAGCTGACGGCCACATGCTGGAGCCTTCCCAGGGCTACTCCAGGCATGTCAGGAAAGTGTTATCTCCTCTCCAACTCTTCCATTATTGATTCATCTTACTTTCTGGTTTGTTCACAGTGTTTTTTAGCTCCACCCACCATCTGGAATGCAGTTGGGCATCAGGACCCCTAGGACCTGTGGGGCAGTGGTGCAAAGAATCTTTGTGGCCCTTTGCTGGACTCCTAGGAGATCCCTGTCTTTTCTGAACTGCAGAGCCCAGAACTGGACACAGTGTTCCAGATGTGACCTCACCAGGACAGAGTAGAGGGGGAGGATGCTCTTTTTAATGAGGGACAATAAAAGGACCTCACAGGACTGCAGCTGCCTAAATAATGACTGTTGTAGCACCAGAGCTACCAGAAACTCCTGTTAATTGGTCTGATTGAAGGTTCACAAGCTTGCAGACACCAGTAGGTCCCTGCATGGGAGCCAAGAGGATGCTTGTCCCTGTGCAAGAGGCAGCTGGCAAAGGGATTTTTGCCTCAGGAAACCATATATGATCACTTTGCCAGGCACTGCAGAGCTGAGGCACGCATCTCTCAGCTGAGTGAGTCACACCTGTATGCTGCTTTCCAACACAAGCCACTACATACATATAAATGTTCTTGGGCGTTTTTTTGGCAAGCAGCTTCATCCCGGTACCCCCCTGCACCTCCCTTAAGCTACAGTACTTTGTGTAACTGAGAAATACAGCATATTTATCCCATACCTCAGGCCGTCTCTATGCTCTTTCACTGTACCTTGGAAACCAAACTTCTATTCTTGCCAACAAATCACTTTCCGAGTAACGGGGGAGTGTGTGGTAGCTTGGATTCCTTTTTTTATTTAATTTTTTATTTTTTTTTTTTTTTTGCAATCTAAGAAAAGAATTCAGGATCTATTTTTAAAGATTATACCCCCCCCTCCACCCACCGTGCTTCAAAGACTGAACACTTGGGCTTGCATGAGGATATCAGTAAAGCAGTCACAATCTGCAGGGTGCACTTAAAACTACATTGCATAACATACTGGGCATAACACAACAAAATGCAATGGAAGTTAGGATCTTCTGGAGTATGTGAAGTAAGAATTGGTATCTGACCATTCGCCCAAGGGTGCTGAGGGAACTGGCGTATGTGATTGCCAAGCTGCTTTCCACCATCTATCAGTAGTCCTTGTCTAGTGGATTGGTGAGATGTCCCATATGACTGGACACTTGCTGTGGAGACTTGTGATGTCCATCAGTAAGGGCATCACAGGAGGATCCAGGGAACTACAGTCCTCAGTGCCAGGGAAGATTATGGAGCAGATCATTTTGAGTGAGATCACAAGGCGTGTGTGGGCCAACCAGGGGATCAGGCCCAGCCAGCATATGTTCCATGAAAGACAGGTCCAATCTCTTCTTCTTCTATGGCCAAGTGACCCACTTGTTGAATGAGGCTGTTGACATAGTCTACCTTGGCTTCAGCAAAACCTTTGATACTGTCTCCTACAGTGTTCTGGAGAAGGTGACAGCCCATGGCTTGCACAGGTACACTCCTTGCTGGGTAAAGAACTGGCTGAAGGGTCAGTCTCACAGAGTGGTGGTGAATGGAATTAAATCCAACTGGCTACTGGTCACTAGTGATGTTCTCCAGAGGTCAGTTTTGGGTCCAGCCCTGTTCAATATCTTTATTGATTATTTGGATGAGGGGATTGAGTGTACACTCAATAAGTTTGCAGATTACAGCAAGTTGGGAGGATGTGTCAATCTGCCTGATGGCAGGAAGGCCCTTCAGAAGGACCTGGGCAGTTTGGATCAATTCCCTGAGGTCAGTGCAATGAAGTTCAACAAGACCGAGTGTTGAGTCCTGCACTTTGGTCACAACAACCCCAGGCTTGGGGTAGAGTGGCTGAAAGCTGAATGGAAGAAAAGAACCTTAGGGTGTTGGCCAGCACTTGGCTGAACATAAGCCATCAGTGCGTTCAGGTGGCCAAGAAGGCCAATCGTATCATGGCTTGTATCAGAAATAGTGCTGACAGCAGTGGCAGGGAGGTGACTGTCCCCCATACTCAGCTCTAGTGAGGCTGCACCTTGAGTACAGTGTTCTGTTTTTAGTCCCTCACTACAAGATTGACTTGGAGGTTCTGAGACTGTCCAGAGAAGGTCAGTGAAGCTGTGAAGGGTCTGGAGCACAAGTCTTATGGGAAGCAACAGCAGGAACTGAGACTGCTTAGTGTGGAGAAGAGGAGGCTCAGGGTAGACCTCATCACTCTCTACAACTACCTGAAGGGAGATAGTAGTGAGGTGGGGGTTGGCCTCTTCTCCAAAGTAACATTGATGGGAGAAGAGGGAATGTCCTCAAGTTGCACCAGGGAGGTTCAGATTAGATATTAGGAAGAATTTCTTCTCAGAAAGGGTAGTGAGGTGTTGGAAGAGGCTGCTCAGCAAAGTGGTGGAATCATCATCCCTGGAGGTGTTCAAGAAATGGGTAGATGTGGCACTGATTTACATGGTTTAGGGGGCATGGTGGTGTTGGGTTGATGGTTAGATTTGATGATCTCACTGCTTTTTTCCAACATAATTGATTCTATGCTTCCGTGATTAATGATCAGTAAACAGTCTGAAATAACTCAATCCCTTACCTTCCCTTTTTTGTCTTCCCAAATTTAAATCCATCTATCTCATCTGTATGTTAGAGTATAGTTAATACACAGAAACACAAAATTGTAGAGGTTGAAAGGGACCTGCAGAGATCATAGAGTCCAACCCCACTGCCAAAGCAGCTCCCTAGCCCAGGTTGCACAGATAGGTGACCAGATGGGTCTTGAATGTCTCCAGAGAAGGAGACTCCACCACCTCTCTGTGCAGCCTGTGCCAGTGCTCTATCACCCTCACTGTGAAGAAGTTCCCACACACAGCTGTGCATAACTTCCCATGCTTCACTTTGTGGCCATTTCCTCTCATCCTATCGACACACACTGCAAAGAAGAGTCCAGCCTCTTCCCTTTGCCTCCTGCTCCTTATATGTTTATAGACATGGATCAGAAATGTTAACTGCAGGAAATGTAACAGGAAATGTAACTGCTTAAACAGTCTCTCTCCTGCTCAATACATTTTGATATTCAAAGAAACCAATAAATACGGTAACGGGAATAATATGCCTGTAAGATAATTTGAAAAGTGCATTTTAATCATTAGAATCTGGGGGAATTGCATTTGCTGTAGTAAAATCCTACAGGACTTCGGTGAGGATAACAACATGAAAATGTTTTTATTAGTACCATTGTCAACTCTGTTCTGAAATCTGCAGTGTTAACAAATTAGATGTAAGAAAAAACATTCCATTTGATGCCGTTGAAGGCATTCAAGTGAAAATATAGCACATTCATCAAAAGTCCTTGGGAATCAGCCACCCACCCAAGGTGTAGTGACTGATTAAAGCTGGTCGTGTGCTATTCATCCTGTAAAATGCAATCACAAGCTGATTATTTTGTTGAACTCATTTTTGGTGATTTGATTAAGAAGCTGCGTGGACTTAACAGATTCAAAAGAAAACACATGGAAGAGGAGTTGGAAGACAAAGGTTGCTGCTAAGCAAGGATGTTTCTGGGGCCTTCGTATAACCAAACATCTCTGGTTAAGATCCAGTTTTTGCAGTGGTTTAGGCCTCCTGTGTGTTCACAGCCATCCTACAAAATGCCAAGGTGATGAAGGTAGATGGAGCATTATGGCCTTATTCTGCGGCTGTATTTCTGGAAGAAATAGGATTGCAGTTCAAGCAATATATAGGGGAGAAAACTAGTGAAGATTGTTTAAAATTTGAAAATGAAAGTTGTTTATATCCCCGGACACGCCTACTGCAACACTCATCTCCCTCTCTTTGAAAAACTACCCCTTACCTCTGTCTCTCATCACAAATACAAAATAGGAATTCTTGGGTAATAATAATAAAATGAATATTAGGTAGCTCTTTGCATTAGCATATGATGAAGTGCATTATAAGGTAAGCACGTAAGACTCTGATACTGAGGCGAGAGAGTAAAGTGCAGAAAAAGCTCTTTCTTTGGATGTGCATGCAGCCAGAGCACCACTCAGCCCTGGGTTGGATGCTCTCTAGCCCACTGGATTCTGATTTCCCAAACTAACCTGTGCCGGCCTACAAGAGAGTCAAAGCTATCTGTTTAGTTGGAACAAGGTGATAAAAGCAAGATATTTTCTCCTTCAATAGCTTTTTACCTTTCTTCTTGCTTTATTTCTTGGGGTTTTTGAAATAGATGAGATGAGATGACCTCTCTGGCAAGTGTTAAATATCAAAGTCTAGAAAGATAGCCTTGTATGAATCAGGAGGTGGGTCACAGTCAGACAAAAAAAGCTATGAGGCTTATGTCTGAAAATCTGCTGGCCTTATGCTGGCAATTGCAGGAAGCAGAAGAGGAGATTGTGCCTGCTTGTGAATTCAAAACAGTTGATGTGAGAATGAAAGCTTATCCTAATTAACTCAATGAAAGCAAATTCAATTTGTCTGGCAACATGTGCATGTTGGATTCTGTTTGGCTAATAATGTTTTGAGTTTAACCCTGTTAAGAAAAGAACTGGAATCCAGAACTTAATGCCTGGAAGCTGATGGGAAACTTCATTCTTGAGGTGTTTATCCCTGTCTGAGGAAAAAGCTCAGGAGGAAAAAGAGAATAAAAGAGGAGGCAAAGTGTTCATGACTTATCTCTACTAAGCAGCAACTAGTTTTAAAATGAATGCGTCAGGCTTAAAAGGTGGTTAATGTTCAGAGGTCCACAGACAGTAAATGGTCTCACTTTTTGGCTCTTTGTGGGCTAAGATGACATTCAAATGCATTGTGTTCAGCCTTCTAGCTGGGGGACAGGTGAGAGGGTTTGACAGGCCAAGGAAGTACCCAGTGTTCCAGCCAGAGAACTTAAAACTCAGAGAACTTATTCATACAAGACTTGACCTTTTGTTGATTCCTGTCATTCACAGTTGTTTTTTTTTTTTTTGAAAGCTTTTTGATTTAGAGGAGTTGTTTCCTGAACTGTGTGTTTTCCTGGAGGTGTTTCCTCTTTGCTTAAGTATTGGTTGACATTTTCTCATTGAACAAATGTCTTGCTTGTGCATTCTGTGCTGAATTGCATCCCCATCACTGTCCCTTGCCTTCTTCCAGAGTCCTATTCCTATCTTGCACTCTTGTCATCACTTGGTTGCTTCTTCCGACTATGACAGACACAGTGTCATGGAATCATAGAAAGGCTTACGTTGGAAGGAACCTTAAAGATCCAACCTCCCTGGTGTGAACAGTTGCCACCCACCAGATCAGGCTGCCCAGGGCCCCATCCAGCCTGTCCCTTAACACCTCCAAGAATGGGGCAAGAATCTATAAAGGACCTTTGCAATGCACTGTCTCTCTCCAAGCAGTTTTTTTTAATGTATTCTATACTCCTTGTCCACAGATCTTCTCCAAGGCAGAATTCTCCCTTTCCTCTCCTGACTTTCCTGGCCATCCTACCAGAATGCATTGCCTGACTTGTTCTTTTCCACTTCCCATTTTCCACTGGACCCATACAGAAATTTGTCCTAGTCTCACATTAAACTCAGTCAGTGACTGAGTTCTATGTTAATACTGAAACCATTTTTAGCATCATTCCAGCAACAAGTCCTAACGGGCATGGCTCAAGCTGCTTATCAGATGCATGAACATTATATTGCTGACTTTTGGTTTTTTTATTAAGAAAAAGCCAAATTCTGTCAATCTATGGAAGATTTGTGTAACAGTTCTTCTCTTGAAACACTACTGCTTTGCAAATGCACCTCCTGTATGGTTCTCAGACTTTAAAACGTTAGAAAACTATTCAACCTTACCCACAAGCAGCGGGTTTGGATCTAGATGATGTTTAAGGTCTCTTCTGACCTAAACTATTCTGTGATTATGTTAGCAGCATCCAAAGGAGCTGTGTCAGGGGAGGGGCAGCTGGGGGTTAGGGACAGGGTCTGCACTAGAGGGCGGTGGGCATGGAACAGAATGCCCAGGGCAGTGGGCACAGCCCCAAGCTGATGGAGTTCAAGAAGCATTTGAACAATACTCAGACACAGGGTTTGGGTTTTGGGAGGTACTGTGTGGAGCCAGGAGTTGGCCACCAAAACAATCAAAGGGCTGGAGCACCTCTCCTATCAAGAAAAGTTGAGGGAGTTGGGCTTGTTTAGCTTGGGGATAGGGTTGTTTAGTCTGGAGAACAGAAGGCTCAGGGGAGATATTATTGCTCTCTACAACTACCTGAAGGGAGACTGTGGTGAGGTAGGGGTCGGCCTCTTCTTCCACATAACTAGCAATAAGATGAGAGGGATTGGTGTCAGATTGTGCCAGGGGAGATTCAGGTTGGACACTATGAAAAATTTATTCTTCAAAGGAGTGCTTAGGTGTTGGAATGGGCTGCCCAGGGAAGTGGTTCAGCTGCTGATCCTGGAGGTGTTCAAGAACCATTTAGATATCGTACTGAGGGACATGGTTTAGTGGGGAGATATTAGTGGTAGGTGGATGGTTGGACTGGATGATCTTGGAGGTCCTTCCCAACTGTGGTGGTGAATGATTCAATGGAGAAGCTTCCAGAAGGACCTCACTGTGGCTTTCCAGTGTTTGAAGGGAGCTGATAAGCAGAAGGGAAACTGATTTTTAACATGGTCTAATAGTGACTGAACAGGAGATCATGACTTTAAACTAAAAGAAGGGAAATTTAAGTTAGATGTTATGAAGAAATTCTTAACTCAAAGGGTGGTGAGGCACTGGAACAGTCTGCCTAGTGATTTTGTGGATGCCCCATCCCTGGAGGTGTTCCAGCCCAGGTTGGATGGGGCCCTGGGCAGCTTGATCTGGTGGTTGGCAACCCTGCCCACAGAAAGTGGGTTGAAGCTCAATGATTTTTAAGTTTCCTTCCAACCTAAGCCATTCTATGATTCTAAGATCACTGTGGGTCCCTTGCAGAGGGGACAAAAGGAGCACTATTCTTTATACCACTTAACCTCAGAACACAGGTGCCAGGAATGAGTTTGCCCATTCCTCAGATTCCTACTTTGCCCAAATAACCAGGCCACCACACTGACACACTTCTTGCAGACAGCTGTACTTGACAGATTTCTTTTCTGTCTCTCCAAAGGTTTTCAGGTGTGTGAAAGTCTGATTCTTTTCATTTGCAGTGGGAGATACTCAGAGCAGTTTTGAATGCCATCAAAATAATAGAGAACAGAGGTTATTTCTCCCTGTAGCAAAAAATAAGGGACAATTTGCAAGGAAAGATTCCTGTCAGGAGATAGCAAGACCATCTAGAGGAGAAAAAATGTTAAGTACCAAGAGCTGAGTTGCACTTGGTGCAGTATGGCACGGGTCAACTTAAGTCAAACGAAGAGCACAAATCCACAGGAGCTGAGTGTCTGGCACCTGAGAGACTTTGAGCTTCAGCTGAGTCTGGTTTTGCACTGAAAAAAAACACCAGTTCATAGACAGAGTCTCAGAGTTTTTGTTGTTGTTGCTTTTAAGAGCAGCATAAAATGGGGAAAAAGCTGCTACCAGTAACACAAAAAAACCCTTCAGTAACACTGACTTGCAGTGGGGAGGTATCCCAGCACAGGCTCAGCTACCGCAGGGGATTTCAAACAATTATTGCCTATAGTGTGAGATCAAGAGGCTTCTGGAGCACTGTCTGGCCCTGCGCAGGACCTGGGGAAGGTTCTGCAGGGAACAGGACATGCTGCTCCGCGCTGACTTCAGCTCAGAGGAAACTTGATAGCAGCAGGATTTCAGCTGCTCATTTCTTTGAGATTACCCTGTATCACAGGGTGCTGATGAGACCTGTAAGGTAGCTGCTGTCAGGGATCCAGAACTGTGCAGGGATAAGTAGAATAAACCATAGCTTTAACTGAGAACCAGAGACCATCTTGCTAGTCCCGACACCTAAATAATAAAGTGGGAGAGTGAGAGATAAGAAACCAGAGAGTCTCATTTATTGCTTCTTGGGAGAGAAAGGCATGTTCAACACTGACAAGTTTGCTTTTTTTTCATTCTTCTTTTTTTTTTTTTCCTACAGCCAAAGAAGCTGTTTCAAAACTACTTCCCGTAGATTGTGAAAGGCCGAGAAACGGAGTTGAACAGGGATGGCTGTAATTTCCAGCAAACCTAAGTAAAGAATTGTTATCGACAAGACTTCTGCCAGACTGCAAAAAAAGCCAGCAGCCATTTTTTTCACGCCTGATGCTGTCTGAGATAACAGTGTCAGCGGTGGTTTGGACAGCTCCTGCCTCATTACTGTGACAGTGCTCAGTAGGTTCAGACAAAATGCGACTGGGGTCTGCAGTGACTGAGGGCTGCCCAGAGAAGCTGTGGATGCCCCACCCCTGGAGGCATTCAAGTCTGGTTGGATGGGGCCCCACGCACCTGATCTGCAGTGGCAACCCTGCCCATGTCAGGGGGTTGGAATTGGATTGGTCCTCTCCCATCTAAACCAGTCTATGATTCTATGATTGATACTCAGGGGTCACCTGGAGCCTTCTGCCTACAGATCTGTAGGGCAGCCAGAGACAGAGCCATGGAGGTGGGAGGGTTCAGTCAAGAGATATATAGCATCTGGCTCAGTGCTGGCATGATGGATCTGTTTCTTTCCTACTTTGAGAAACTATTTTCCAAACCGTGAAAAAACCCTATTTCCTGTAACTGATGGTTTAAATTCTTCATAGCTCTTCTAGTTACTTTAGTGAACTGCATTCTATGAATTTTCATATGACGGCTCAAATTCTCTTTAAAGCCCAATTTGTTTAAGAAAACCGAGGTCTTTTTGTTATTTTTTTAGAAAGAAATACTAACAGGAGACTTTGATGGAGTTGGAACTAGATGATCATTAAGGTTCCCTCCAACCTAAGCCAGTCGAAGATTCTGTGATATGTCTGCATAAAGACAAGGTTTCTCAGTAGTGAGTGGAGAAGAAATGCATCAACTGTCATCTGTGACCCCATCCCACCTCTGATATGCACATTTGTTACTGCAGCAGCTGACCTCATGGAAAATTCCCATCCCTTCCTGTAGGGTTAAATTAAAATCTCGAGGAGAGTGGTTTGGAAGGAGAAGTGAGGCTCACGTGGTCCTTTCTCTTTGATGTCTCATTGGGATTCCTTCGCATACGAGCATCTCATTTTTAAACCATGATCTTGAAGACAGTTCAGATCAATAGTGACTGGATCACTGGCCTTCTTCTGTGTGTTCAGAGGGATTTAAGACGTGGACAGATCATCTCGGAGCCTCTCACTGCTTAGATGTCCACATCCTCCTAATCAGAGCCTTTGTTCTAAACTCGAGGGTGCAATAAAGATGTGGCTGGACCTGCATACTAAATTATCCTCTCATCCTGTATGTGATCCAATTAAGCCAAATTTGAAGACAACCAGAGAAGTTCAAGGTCTACCTTGCTGCACATGAAGTCAGCAGGTTAATAATGGACATTGATCTCTCGCGCTGTCGATCTGTCTAGGGCTGGGTGGGAGAGATTTGAGCTCTTTTTTCAACACATCATTAGATTTCATACTGCAAACATTCAACTCTATAGCCTGCTGCTGTGAAAACACTAATTTGAAAGCTATTACTTTTGGTATTTTTGAGAACTTGCTGCCACAGTTATATATATATATGTACTTTTTCTTTCTTTCTTTCTTTCTTTCTTTCTTTCTTTCTTTCTTTCTTTCTTTCTTTCTTTCTTTCTTTCTTTCTTTCTTTCTTTCTTTCTTTCTTTCTTTCTTTCTTTCTTTCTTTCTCTCTTTCTTTCTCTCTTTCTTTCTCTCTTTCTTTCTTTCTCTCTCTCTTTCTTTCTCTCTCTCTCTCTTTCTCTCTCTCTCTCTTTCTCTCTCTCTCTCTTTCTTTCTCTCTTTCTTTCTTTCTTTCTTTCTTTCTTTCTTTCTTTCTTTCTTTCTTTCTTTCTTTCTTTCTTTCTTTCTTTCTTTCTTTCTTTCTTTCTTTCTTTCTTTCTTTCTTTCTTTCTTTCTTTCTTTCTTTCTTTCTTTCTTTCTTTCTTTCTTTCTTTCTTCCCTCCCTCCCTCCCTCCCTCCCTCCCTCCCTCCCTCCCTCCCTCCCTCCCTCCCTCCCTCCCTCCCTCCCTTCCTCCCTTCCTTCCTTCCTTCCTTCCTTCCTTCCTTCCTTCCTTCCTTCCTTCCTTCCTTCCTTCCTTCCTTCCTTCCTTCCTTCCTTCCTTCCTTCCTTCCTTCCTTCCTTCCTTCCTTCCTTCCTTCCTTCCTTCCTTCCTTCCTTCCTTCCTTCCTTCCTTCCTTCCTTCCTTCCTTCCTTCCTTCCTTCCTTCCTTCCTTCCTTCCTTCCTTCCTTCCTTCCTCCCTCCCTTCCTCTCTCCCTTCCTCCCTCCCTCTCTCCCTCCCTCCCTCCCTCCCTCCCTCCCTCCCTCCCTTCTTCCCTTCTTTCTTTCCTTCTTTCTTTTCTTTTTTTTTCAAAACTCCATCTGTTCTTTCAGTTTTCATTTCCCCTTCTGATTTTCTGGGAAGAATCTCTGGATTTTCTTTCATATCATCTATACTATCTTACTCCTGCCCCTGCATCTGCATCTCTTCTCCTCACCATCTCTTTTTTTTCTTTTTCCTTTAGTTTCTAAAGCAACGAAACCCTTCAGAGCAGAGGGGAGTTACCCAATACCACAGACTCTAAACATGCAAATACAACAAAGTTTTGCCTATTATGAATATAACACAAGATCTTTCCATGTGTACACTCTCTCTGGATGTCTTATTTATTACCTCCTCCCTTTCCAGGATGATAATTTCACTGATCTGGTGGCCTCTTCAACCACATAAGATTAAAAGAATAGTCCTTGCCTAAGGCTGAGTGACATTATCTACAAAAGGAATTGCCGCCTTTCAGTGGTATGTTCAACCATTTCTGTCTCCCTGCTTCATTCGTGCCTTCAAACTTGTTTGCTCCCTGGATATCTCTCTGCTTTATCTTTCCTCCCAGCTCCAGAGTCCTGTGGTAGGCAGTAAAGACAACACTTAAGGATAGTTCTTCACCTGACATATCACAGGGACATCAGCGCAAATGCTGTTCCTGGGAGTACGTGTTAAAATGACACACACAAAAAAGTTAGACCTTGAGAGTACTCAGTGCTGTGTCTTTTGCACTGATGAAAGGAGATGTTCTATCTGCCCTTCTGCTTTTGTAGGATGGCTCTGTTTAAATATGCTGGTTTGTACCACAATGTAATGAAAGGCCACCTTTCTGGACTGACTTAAATCCAGGCTTGGAAAGTAATAACAAGAGTTAAAGTGTGACTAAGCACTTCCAGGGGCTTTCATGCTTGACACAGAAGGCAGCTGGTCATGCCCTTAAAGTCATTCTTAACAAGATTAATGTGTTGCTCATTATTCAGAGGTCTAGAAAATGTATTAAATTGTTGTTATTATGAAGGCAAATAACTGCTTGGGAATGTCCTTATTCCTCCTTCATTGAGACTCCTGAAGAACCCTCACTAAGGTGGCCATGTTGTTTAGTTTACAGTTCAACTCCCTTTTCAGAATTGCTTATTTTGTAATGAGCCTTTAGTTCACCCTTAGGTAAGCCCTTAGGTTTGTGCCTAAATACTTCTGGAGTAGATAGACCATGTGCTTGCATGACAAAAGACACCCCACTGCTGTTAGAACCACAAACTCCAGTCCTGAACCATGCTGTGCAGTCATTGCCATCCAAGCAGGCATACATACAATGGGAAGGGCTGCTTTGTACTTTTGCTCTGGTTATTAATGAATAAAACAAGACCTCTCCCACAGCTGAGTCTGTGCTGGGCTGGAGATGAGCCATATAGGAAACATGAATTTAATTTCCTTTTCAATCCCCAAGTTTTTGTTTTATCCCCATGACTGTGAATCACTACTGAGAAATGATTCTCTTCTACCTTTGTATGTTGTAACCAGATTAATACAGCCCTGTTTCACATATATTGGTGATGATGGCCAGCAGTTAATGCACCTGAGATTAAATTAAAGAACTTTAGAGCTAAGATCATGAGTCATCCACACATCCTGAGCTCAGGAGTCAACTTTTGAAGCTGCGACTAAGGCACATCTGTGGATGAAGAAGATGTGAGGCCACAGCACAGAGCTGGGTGGTCATCCTGGCCTCACCCCTTTCCTACCTCTGGATTCCTTCCATCTTCTATCAGGCTCTCTAGAAAGGATGAGCACATTTGAAATTAGATGCATGAAAAGTTTTGATGGTGTATCTTCAGATGCAAATGCTCACTCACAAGGGTTCTGCTATGCCCTGCTGAGGCCACACATTGAGTATTGTGTTCAGTTTTGAGCCACTCATCAGCAAGAAAGACACTGAGACCCTGGAGGGTGTCCAGAGAAGGTCAGTGAAGCTGTGAAGGGTCTGGAGCACAAGTCTTATGGGAAGCAACAGCAGGAACTGAGACTGCTTAGTATGGAGAAGAGGAGGCTCAGGGCAGACGTCATCATTCTCTACAGCTACCTGAAGGGAGACTATGGCCGGGTGGAGTTTGGCCTCTTCTCCCAGGTAATATTGATGGGACAAAATGTCCTCAAGTTGCACCAGGGAGGTTCAGGTTCGATATTAGGAAGAATTTCTTCCCAGAAAGGGTAGTGAGGTATTGGAAGAGGCTGCTCAGTGAAGTGCTGGAATCATCGTCCCTGGAGGTGTTCAAGAAGTAGGTAGATGTGGCACTGAGGGCACGGTTTAGTGGGTAAATATTGGTGGTAGGTGAATGGTTGGACTAGATCCTGGATGTCTTCTCCAGCCTTGATGATTCTGTGATTCTGAAGGTCAGCTTCCACCCTGGTACTTGGATTCACCTTCCGATGCAAATGCTGCCAGTACTACCGGGGAGGCTGAGGGAACCATATCTGGATGAAAATGCAGCAATTAAGAGAGCTTTACAGTGTTTGTCCTGGACAAAAGCATCCTACAGAGATTCTGTATTAGACAAGATTTGCTGGTGGAAAACTTTGCCAAGTCGTCTACTGGTATTACCTCTAAACATCATTTGGATCCAGGACATGTCTGTGATGGCATTATGAAGAAGTGTACGCACTGGGGAAGGCTGGGCGATGCCAGTGTTTGGCAGAATGTTTTTATTGATCGATTAGGAGGAACTTCTGCACCTGCGCCATAGTGCACATAGACAAGCTTTAGTGCATGGAGATCTGCTCACCAGTCCCCAGCTGGCCCATGTCACTGACACTGGAAACCCCCTGAACCAGCAGCCAGATCAGCAGCAAATATGCAACTCACTTATGTCTTTGAGGTAAGATGTGCATACTACTGACATTAAAACTGAAATCACAGTGGATGGTACCTTGAAAGCTGCTGGTGTGGACTGGTTGGATAACAGAGGCTGAACACCCTGCTATGGACACAGAGCACCCTCCCAAACTGATCGGAATTTAATTGCTGTTTGTGTTTTCTCAGTTTCATGGCACTCATCCAAGGTTATTCACATTATTCACAAACCACAAGCACCAGAAACAATTCTAATTTTTTGAATGAATTCTCTCTCTCTCTCTCTTTATGTATTTATTTACGTCCTAATGGATTAGGCTGTTTTTGGCTACAGTGAATTCAGGTTCATTTTCAGATTGAGGAATGTGAGTTTAAGCTATTTTTGACATTGAATCTGTTGAAGTAGGAATAAAATGTGACCCTTCATTTCCTGAATGGCTCAAACTGAATTGAAAGGGATGATTCCTTAAGGTACAGAACAGGTGAGATATCTCCTCTATCGTGCTGACAACTCACAAGTCTTTCTGCATCTCCTTCTTAGTTTTCCTTCACCTGTGCTCTGAACATGCCTAGGGAAAAAAAAAAAAAAAAAAAAAGAGATGCCAAAACAAACAAAAAAAAAGCTTGGATTATATCCATTGTTATCCAAAAATTAAAAAAAAAACCAGTAAGAAAATATGTTCTCAGAGACCAAGTGATCTGGGTAAGTCAACAAAACTCAGGAATTATTTGGTGTCTCTTTGATGTTTACTCTCTTAATTTGTCTTGTTTATCTAGTTTGTTTGTTTGTTTTAAAGGTGTAAAGTTTGGGACAGTGTGGAATTCACTTACTTTTTACAATGTTTTTGTTTTTTTTTTAATAATTGCTCTGGTATGGCTGTATCCACCTATGATGATGGATAGTCCATAGATCTGAATCCACAATTGATTTTTAGGATTCTAAGTGAATTTACTGGCTTTCTAGCCATTTTTGTTGTCAATGGGTTCCCTGGTAGGTGGTAAGAATCTGTAACAACTTCTAAAATCTGTTCTTTGCATACCAGTTGCCTCTACTGGTTCTTCCTTACATGCAAAACTGGCACTGGAAGGGTCTCAGCATAGGTTCTATCCATCACAGAGCAAGACACAGCCCCTTTAGAAGTAAAAGGCTGGAGCACTTTCTACTGTTACATTTAACTAGAAGTCACTCTCCCTGTTTTTTTTTGTGTCAGAAAATCAATGCCATAATAGCTATTCCTTTTTGGCAAGAGACTGATAGCGTTGGCCAGTGCCCAGAATAATGCAAGCTGGAGATATAGAGTTCTGCCAATGTACCTTACACCTCCTGACCTTCAGCATCTCAGGATTTCCAGCCCTGAGAAGAGAGCTTTTGGGAGAAGAGATTGATAGTTCTGTCTGGCTGCAAGACAGTGTCCAGGAAAGAGCCCCAGTGGGAAACAGAAATCCTCCTCTTTCTTGCTTCTGCTTTCACACTAAGATAAATAATGGCTGATGTTGCTGAAGCCAAGGAAACAGACTAACAAAAGTAGAGTTAAAGGGAGCAAAATCATTCCTCCTAGTTTCATTCTGACTCTGTGCTGACTTTACTCACGAATGTTCAATTAAAACAAGGCATGAGCTTGGCATGATGGCTTTGCCCTGCAGATCAGCCCGTATTTTGGATTGTTGTGAGACTGCAGTTACAGTTAAGCATCTCTTGGCCTGTTGGAGTGCAACTTGCACATATTTTACTCTGATTAATTTCTTAGATGTCTGATGTATCAAGGCAAACTCCTCTCATTCTTGAGACACAAACATTCCCATCTTGCTGAATGGGAGGTCTTGGTTCATCAGTTAAAGAAGAGCACTGGGAGCTGAAAGCACCGACATCTTACTCTGCCTTGGACAATAACTTACTACATGACCTTACTCAGCCTTTATTTTCCTATCTGTAAGAACGGGTCAGCAATCCACCTTTCCAAGACTGTTTACTAACCTGCAGAGTGATAATTTTTCCAGCTTACTGCTTACTTGTCTTGCTTCGTGAACTGCAGTGGTCTGTGATGCTAAGGAAACAATGTCCTGAGCTGAATCCCATAATATAATTCCACCATGAAATATGACTTCTGAAGAGATAATGAACAGAGGGATACTTATGCATTGCTGCATATTCTCACTCCTTTTAGCTTGATGCTTACAGCCCTGTTGTCTACAGCAGAGATGCTGGTCTAATCCTTCACAAATTGCATTCACTTAATCTGAGAAAATTCTTTCCAGGGGATATTGCGTTACGCATCTGCATCCGTTTTTCTTTACCGTGAGCAAAGACAAAGACCTGCCCACATACAGACAGGCTTCTGAATAGCAAAAGGATGTTGTTATTTCAGAGGCCTTGGATCAAAAGCATTCATCACCATTGTTTAACCTGATCTTCTGCATAGCCAGACTGTTGAATTTTACCAAGAGAATTCTGCATCACTGTATAGTTTTGTTGTCTTCTTTTTTTTTTCTGAAAATAGGAAGCAACAGAAAGCATCACTTCAGATACAAATGTTAGAATAAAAAGGAGAAGCAAGAGTTAAGCTAAACTGGGAAGTGACAGTGTGCCAGATGCATTGACATTAATGTGCCTCTTTAGAGATCAGGCCTAAAGGCTTTGTGTGCAATGATAAATATATTTGTTTTGGTTGCTGGAGGTGCCCTTACATTATTAAAATACAAAACAGAAGAACAGCTTTTCCACTAACTGTTCTCACTGGCCACGAGAGACTCAAAAAAAGGGTTCACGATTGAAAACTCAAGACTCTGACAGCCCCAAATGTTGTTAAAATTTTCAACATTTGTTGTGCTTCGCATTCCTAACCGTTAGGTCCAGTTAATAAAGTCACCTGTTCATAGAATCCATAATCTCTGGTTGCCTCAAAAGTCTTTTCATAACAGAAGAGGGAAAATGGAGCATTTTCAGTATTTCACTATATTGATTTTGTATGTGTGTCTGTAAGAGAGAGAGCAGGAGACAGAGGGAAAGGAAAAAAATGCAATTGTGAAAAAAACACAGTAGCAGTATAATTTTAGCTAAAAGAAAAATGTTAAAGGTAAAAAATACTTCTAGCTTTGTGAAACCCTCAAAACGTCTTTGACACTGTCAAAGACAAACACAAAGACAGACTTCAGGCTAAACTTTTTAATGTGGAGATACACCTCCATCATCTCTTACCTTTTATCTATTCAGGCTGTATTTTCCTTGCTGTTGCCCATTCATTTAACCCTCTGTTATGGAATAAATAACTTCATGTCATCTGCAATTTTTCGTTCCCTCTATAGCTTTCCAGATCACAGAGCTCTTTGAAAAGGCAGGACTTCATCCAGATCTTGTGCGCTCCGTAATTACTTCGTTTTTATTCCACATTGAAAATGAACAGTTTGGTTGCCTATTGCAGATTCTCTTGGCATTCCTTCAGAGTACATCAAACTCGAGGTTCATTTCAGCCTTGTAGTGCTCATCTTCATGCTGTGTGGTATCTGTATGCCCTTACGCACCTGCTTGTTCTCAGGGACAGGCTGAATGTTGGTGAGTAGATACTAAGCTCTGAGTCTTTCCATTCTGAAAACGTTCATTTTCTAAAACAAATAAAAATAAAAATAAATAACTGAAAACAAAAATTGTATTTCCTGATTACTGTGGAATACTTTTCTAGGTACAACCTCAGAAGACAAATGGTACCTTCCCAGCAAAACTGTCTCAGGAGTCCTTGACCATTTTTGATAGCAACCTCCTGAATGATCTCAGCAAAAGAAGAATATTCCAGTAAAAGAATGACATTAAAAAATGCAATTTTAGAGGGAAGCAAGTGAATCAGGCACATCAGTCTTCATGTGTAATGAAGAGGGTTGGATCTGTGCAATAAATGCTACACCAAGCATCAGGGTAGGATCAGAATCCCTGAAGTCTAATGAATTTTGATACCGGCAATGCCTTTAGTAAATCGATCTGTACAGACACCAGCTAGGAGTGCTTGTCTTGTGGCACAGTAATGCTTACCAGCATTTTCAGAATCAAGGTCAGTGAAGCTGTGAATGGAAGCTAAACTGAAGGCATAGGGGTGATGAAATTCATGGTCAATTAAGCACTGATTCAAAGACAAGGAAGGAGTTGACCCTTCTTTTCCTCTGACAGGGAAGGTTTACCATCATTTTCATTCATATAATTGGATACATTTTCTATACATTCCCCCCACTGCTCAAATAAACATACATCAAAGGACTATATGCAAAATGGGTCCTACAGATACCAGCTGAAGTAATGTATATGGAAACTCTGATCAGAGTAGGAGGGAGAACTACAAAAGTTCTGAACAAAGATATTTCAGGGAATAGCAAAGCCTGGAAAAAAGTTTAGGCAGGGGTTAAAAAAGCAAATTCCATAGAGGTGGTCAGATGCCTGTTCAGGAAAACAGCCCTTACCTACCTATCCTGAAATAAAAAGCTGTTTCAGGGCCAAAGAAAACTAAAGACAGTTGTACCCTAAGTGGGTTCGATTTTAAATAAAGTCTCCCACATATTTCTAAAAGCTGGATGTACTGCAGGAAAACCTATTAACAAAAATCATGTTAAGAAAACTCTTCAATTCTGATGACCTATGACGAGCTTCATCCCATTAAACATTATACAGCACTGCATCCCCCTTCATAGCAGCATGCTCAGTAAATTGCATTTTAAAATATCAAATTCAATTTTTTTCATAGGCACCTTCACCACAGTTAGGGGAACAACATTTTGAAGATGCTTCAAAAGCAGGCCTGGGCACTTGAATATAGATGCACTTTGAAGGCAATTACAGGAACAAATGATTGTGTACCAGTGAAACTTGGTTTAATCTAAGCTATGCAATCACCTTCTGTGTGCTTTTCAGTATCTTATTATTAACTTCTTGTCTACGGAAAGGCCACTCTTAAAATGAAGGAGCAAATGAAAGTAGTTTTAATGTTAGGCTTTAAGTCTTTGCTGGGTCTTTAATTTCAAACAAGCACAGCCAGAGCTGACTGTGCATACTCTGTATTTTTTTGCCTTTTTATTTTGCCCAGGTCGCAAGATTTGCTGGGAGATCAAGCATCCACATACTCCACAGCAGACATGACATATTCCTTATGCCAGGGATGTGTCTTCTGCTGCTCCTATTAAAATTCACATCCATTAATCTTAGATATGAGCTGCTGAAATATCTGTTTGCATGTACTTGGTAGGATATGTCAGTCAGTATGCTGCAGTTTGCTAAGATTCCACCCACCCCTACTCTACTCCCTCACTGTAGCTCCTTGTTGGCTAGACTGGATGTAGAGCTATCTAAATTACATATGGCTAAATGTGTTCATCTACAATGCACTCCTTTCCATGTCCAACTGAGAAAACCAGTGGTCAGTAAAGCTCAAGACTTCATTTTGCTTTACCTTTGGCTGAACCTTGAGCTTTCTGTGGGAACACCACTAACTGCATGGGAGGTTAAAATCTCAAGTCCTGAATTCTACACAGTAAAATCAGCTGAGTTGAATTTTGCCTGAAGAAACTGATTGAGAAGTGGGGACTGGACTCAATGATCTTCGCTGTTCTCTTCTAACTCCTGCAATGCTGTGATTCTGTGACATGTCCTGGGGATTCTTCCATAATGAAATATTTAGAAGGAGAAATTGCAGTTGCCTTCAACATTAGTTTAACATAATTTCTGGGTGGAAATTTTGACACTATTGCTTCCCAAATTATCTCAGGCTACTAGGGATTTCAGACCCATTCCAACTTCTCTAATAGAATGAAAAGAAGGAAAAAAAAATACAAACATGAGAAACTAGAAATTTTTATTGTGTAAGGACTGAGAGCAAAATGCTATCTAAATTGGTATTGGTCATGACGACTAATGTTCAGAAAAATCTCTTTCATACAAATGAATGCAATTAAAAAAAAAAGAAGAAAAAGAGTTCAAATATTTGGAGCACTGAAATGGACGTTGATTCTAGAAGGTAATGTGAGACTTGGACTCACATAGCTTCAAGTGGGATCACCTACTGTTAAAATACATTTAACAGGTGGCAGAACACTCATGCAACAACCCAATCGAAGTGTCAATTTTGATTGTGATTTTGGACTTCCTCGGCTCAAATTCTGCTGATGCTCTTGTCTAACAGACTGGTTAAAGTTGCTTGGATATGTCTGATCAACAGCAGGAAAGCCTATGTGTGCTCACTCTTTGCAGATGTACTATGCATCTCCCCCAGTTTGCTTTCATGTTGGACATTACCTAATTTGCTGATCCCCTGGTATATGCCTTGTGCTTTCCTGGTCTCTTGATGGTCGCCTGTCTGCATTGTTAATGCTGTAGGAAATGGACACTCAGCAAGCAGCATTAACAAGGCAGCAAGAGCCTCGGAGGGGCAATCCCTGGTGACAAAGAGTGGGAATCCTGACTGTGCTGATAGCCTCTGTCACACCCTCTGTGAACTGCTCATCCAGAAACTCCTCAGTCTTTAACAAATTTGGTGACTAAGTTCTGTCCTTTTCTAGGTGTTACATCTCCAATAATCTAAACAGGTTCATCAGTAACTTCATAAATAAAGTTCTTCATTTAAATATTGCCACTGATAACGAATGATATCATGGCTTTGGTGAGTTTTTGCAGTGTGACAAGGAATTAATAGAAAGTATCTGCTGAAGCATTTTGCTTGGAGGTGCCTTTCACCAGCAGCACAACATGCTTGGAAACTTGAGGCAGAATCAATACTGAAATGGATTGCTGTGCATGGTGGAAAATCTCACTTATTGCTCACTGGAAGTGAAAGACATGCCTCCAACATCTACAGCTCCCCACTGCAGTTATTGCTTTCTCTTGGGCTTCACAGGTACATATGAAGATTATTTACCTTTTTGTAACGTATAAACTGTGCTGAAGTGTTCTGGGAAAGAAAATTATTGTGATATGAATTCTACTGTGGAAGCCGTACAGCCTGCTTGAAATGTGATAGTATGAATAGGAAATGGAAGATTAAAGCTGAGGGCCACTGTGGGTCACAATCTTTGGTGAGTTACTATGATATGTGCATGTGTGTGTTTTGCTTTTTCTTTTCTATCCATATAAAAAACAGTTAAAAATAATGAATTTGGCCAGGTAAGAAATTCTATATGTTTCTTGTCTTTGGAAACAGGACAGTGTGCTGTCCACTCACAGAACAAAGCAGTGCCTCTGAAAATATACTAACTCTTTTTGTCTGTTTACAATGAATTTAAGTTGCCTCAAAATGTATGCTCTTCTCTGACGGCTAAAAGAGAACTTCACTTTCTCTCCCTGCCACAGAATCGCAGAATCACTAAGGCTGAACAAGATCATCTAGTCCAACCACCATCCATCACCATCAATCCCACTAAATCAATTCCTTAAGATCTTTTCTGTAGCTCTTGTTACTGTTTTCCTCACTTTTAGGCTTCTTCATGTGTTTCAAGACTGTAAATTGGGTTCTTTTGAAAAGCCACCAGCAAGGTGTATCTTCTGTGTCAAACAAGGTGCCTTATGGCCCAGTGGAGTTTCTTACCATCCAGAAAATAATATTTCCCACTTAGATGAGTTTTCTGTGATTATCTAGGCCTTTGTGAAACTAGATACAAGTCTTCAGGTCAAAATGCCTCAGCGTTCTCATGAACTAAACCTGGAGCAGGAAGCAACCAAACAGAGCTACAAAGGAAATGAACTGAGCTTTCCACATTCAAGTGATACCTTTGTTTACTCTGATGGGAAGGAAGAAAGTAAAGAGAAGAGATGAACTTGGTCTTCCAATGACATGGTCTTCCTCTGTCATCCACCTTGGTAAGCACTGTTTTGGAGTGAACTTGCTTAAGACACATGAACAACCTAGAGACCAAGATCCAGAAGTGAACAGGGGGAGCTCAGTTCTTCTGATGTAGTTGTTCAGGCTGTCTCATCTACCTACTGAAACACATGTTATAAGATTTTTTTTGGAGCATAAAATTGAGAATGAACACGTTAAGGATTTTTCCTTATAGAATAGGGCAGGGGGATATGGGAAAGCTAAGAAGCAAAGATGCTTCAAAGCCAGGTGTTTTTACTTTATTAGCTTTTCTGCTGATTTATTGCTGTTTGTCCAGGTTTGTGCTAGTTTATTCACACTCTTAAATATCATGGAAGATTCTGAACTGAACTGGTGATGGTGAGTGACTAAATACAGTCCACTTAAAGTAGTACAAATCAGTGATACTAATTAGGTTTTTGGAAAAGCTTACATATTTTTCTGGCTTTTGGTGCAGTAGAAAACATCTCTCAGAAGCTTTACACAGACGTTACCCCGAGAAGAAGGTAAATGTCACACTGAATGACATGATCTACTGGGCATGGTGATGATGGGTTGACAGTTGGACTAGATGATGTTAGTTGTCCTTCCAACCTTCACGATTCTGTGATCCTATGAAGAGCTTGACCTGACCAGCATGTCTTTATTCCAAAATATTCTACCTGAGTGAGGAGAAGAATGTCCTCTCCAGCTACCTGGGAAATTGTAGCTCTCAAGAAAGTCACCACATGCTCTGTTCCCTGCCAGTAGTGTAGGCAGAAAGTATCTGCATAATTGCAAAATCTCACAGCCCAGTGTACTTATCAGATTATTTTGTAACTTAGGGAGGCCTGTCAGGTAAAAAGTATTCCTTTCATTACTGGCATTGAGGTAGTCATCTCGTAAATTAATGTTTGCGTTGGCAGCATCCATATGTGCTTTTTGCATCAGAGGGCTGCAGGTAGCAGAGAGTGACAGGAAGGCCTCAGAGTGAGATGTGTAAGACATACAGAACTGGTGTTTATTTTCCATGTCTCAACTGAGAAGACATTTCACTATGAGTGTTATACCATGGTTCTTTAAATTCATTATTTATGGGCATGAATTGGATAGTATTGAAATCAAGATTCCTTGTGACGGCAAATGGTGAGGAAAAAGTAAATAATGAAGAACAATGCAGTTAGACAGAAAAAGTCTTAGATCATTTAAGTAATTGGGCAAAAAGATGACAATTCAGTTTGGTGCAGATAACTGTAGAATAATGAGTCTTGGAACAAAGAATATAAAGAGGTAATGTGCCAAGTAGGAAAATGCTGCAGCATACTGACTAGCAAAGAGATCTGGGGACCTTATGGAGAGTAATCTCTTCAATGCTCAGGATAAAACAGCACCTGAATGGGTGGAGTTGTAGAGGAATAAGAAAAGGAAGGATTGAATTTTTCACAGACATAAAACCCTTTTAGGTTGTCCATCCTCTTACATCAGTTGAGAGACAATTCTTTCTGCGAAGAACCCCATTATGTTGAATTATGAGAAGTGTCAAGGTGATTTATAAGACAGATTTAGTTAGAGTGTGAACATTTTTGCTAGCAAACACAAAAAGCTGAATACTTTGGATGAAATTCTGACCTCACTGACACAAATGTAAATAAAATCACTTGTTCAGTTTTGTGCAGAATCTAGTGCTCTACAGAAGTATATATGAACTTAATTTATTCTCAGAAATACAATAGAATGAGATCGGCTTTGCAGTGCTGGGATTTTAGCTATAGATATGGCTGAGACAATGTAGTTGGTGAAGCTGGATTTTCTACCGATGAAATTCATAGGATCTGCAAAACTCAAGCTGATTTAAGATGGATGGCTGGATTTTTTTTTTTCCTTCTTTTATATGAGCATTGCATGGTGACTCAGTCCAATGTTGAACCGGATGAAAAAGTTATCTACTTTCTCAGCAGAGCCACTGACATCAGAAGATACTATTATAGAGTGAAAAGAGCAGGAGTTAACTCCATCATTAAAAATATAAACATGAAAGGCAAAAATCAAAGCATACAAGTCCAAAATCACGAGCTTAAACCCCTGTGCTCAACTCATGCTAAAGAAACTCAAATCTGTTAACACAGAATGGAGTCACTGTCCCTGGAGGTGTTCAAGAAATTTGCAGATGTGACACCAAGAGATATGATTTACTAAGCACAATGGTGTGGGTTGACAGTTGGACTAGTTGATTTTAGTGGTCTTTTCCAACCTTAATGATTCTGTGATTCTATGATCTTCCTTAAAGGATTAGTCGCATATTTTACATTTAACTGCCACAGACTAAATCAGAGGAATCCAGGCCTTCTCTTTTGAGGTGACTCTATCACCTCCCTGGGCAGCTTTTTTGAGTGGTACAGAATTGCTCTAAAATGGAAGGAAACCTGTGCTGATGTCATTTGGAAGATGAATCTATGTTGTTTCTTCGGGGAAGGTGGAGTGGCTCTAAGACTTTCAGCTCCTTCATGCTACCTTATGGAGTTTAAAGAAAGGATGAGAACAGGATGCAGCAGCTAAAAATCTCCCTAAGCACTGAGTGGTGTGTCCTGGAGCACAAGTGCCTGGCATCCCTCATTCAAGACAGGCATTATGGTGCCTAGTTCCCATGGAAAAAGCTTGGAACACAACTGAGCTCATTGCAAAACTAACAGTGTAATCTAATCAGAGCACTGTCATTTTGTTAATACAACCTTGGAGAAACTTACCTCTAGGTAAACAATAGCTGTAACATCCTTTTCCATGCCAATGAGGTGTATATTCTACTACCTCATTCACCTCTGTCAGCTCTGATTTCCAAAGGTTGTTGGGGGACCAGAAAATTCTTATACTATTAAACACAGGCAATTTAAGAAACTAACAATTGGAATTTGAGATGTTAATTAAAAGGTTGCTTTCATGATCTCCTGCCTCCTCTTTCTTTATTTCTTGTTGTATATTGGTATGCATTTCTTTGCATCAGGATGGGCAGTAATTTCTGAGGACGGGTGAAGTAGAAAGAAGTAATTCAGGGGTGGGATGGAAACAGGACCGCTGTGCTGCTGGAAGCAAGCTAAGCGTATTGCACAGTGGTATGTATCCAGTGATTCTCTTTGTATAAACAGTTTGTGCTTTATTTGTGGGCAGATGTTTGTGGGGAGCCACTAGTCTCAGCTGAAAATGACTTGAAGTTTCTACATTTTATAAAAAATTATTTTTCCTTGTGGTGAGTTAGTGAGTTTTTGTAGCAGTATTGAAATAATGCTACTTTATTTATAATTCTTATTTTCTTTCAAAGCTGTGGTTACTGTGTGTATCTAATACAGCTGCTAACAAGCATCTGTGGCAATTTGTTTTTATTCTGATGCTTTGTTCACAAAGCCCTTGAAGAGTGCAATATCACACTGACTTTTCAAGATACGATGGCAATGTTTTTGCTGCTCTTTGATCTGCTATGGGTTCCAAATACCTTTACTTGGGTATCAAATGGATGTCAGTATTCAGTTACATGGTTATTAGGTATTCATGTAATTTTTTTGACACACAAAAATGTCAAATGTTTCTAAGATGCCACCCTATTTTCAATACCAAGCTATGAAACTTATACTTAAATTTTGATCTGTCTTTTCAACTCTAGGATGCTGTTGTCTTAAATGTTATATGTAGCTGTGAAATTAAACAACACACTGCTTAGTACTAATGATGTTCAGAAGGTCCTAAAGCCTACCAGCTACATAAACTAACATAATCTCAATACTCTCTGAACAGTACAGTCAGAACTCTCTGACTTTGGTCAAGCACAGAGAGAAGAAACTGTTGAAGAAGCTCTCTGGTAAACAGCTAGTATCCCAGCTTGAAAATTTACACTCTTGTAAATCTTAAGGAGAAGCTCCTGGCCTGAGATGTGAACCTTACAGTCCTTGGGTTTCCATGGACATGAGAGATAACTCAACCTGATAAAAAAATGTAGCAATTCTGCATCGAGTTACTGTTAACTATCTATGTTAACTATCTACTATTTTCTGTGTTAATGAACCTCCCCTGCTGCACATGACACATACGTAGTCACAAGTACATAACGATATTCAATTATCCCACCAGCCCAGATTTTTAATTACCTTAAGAAAAAGAAATCCACATATGAAAGATACAGTAAGATTCATCTTACTGAAGCCTTAAGTTCTGCACCTTAGTGAGATGATTTACATTTCTGAGAGAGCAGGGGCAAAAAAGACTTGAATGCATGGGGATGTACAAGATAAATTTCTCTGGGATCAATATGCATATGTGGTACATCTTACTGGAAATAAAAAGCATACCTAGTAACTTAGAGATAAACCTCATTAGTATATAACTTGTTAGTTTTCCCAGCTGCTAGGTTTTAGGCCCTGCTTGATATAATTAGTATGAAGCAGAGCACTGCTTAGTAGAACATAGCTACATAACATTTAAAACAATTCTGAAGAGGAAAAAAGATAGTCTTTTATATTATAAATCAAGAGCTGATATCTTTCCAAAAGACATAGCTTATTTCAAAGAGGAAAGAGTAACTGAACACAGCAGTTGCTGCATGGAAGTCATGGTAGCTCGTAACAGTGGTCAGTCTCAACTCAAAATCCTCAAGTGAAGTCCACCTTCATTAGGAAAGAAAAGGATGGGATTTTATCACATTAAGTGTTTGCTTCTACATTCAAAAGACATATGCGCATCTTTGTATTTTATACTAAATCAAAATATGAGATATTTTTAATTCGGTTTGTATTATTATAGGATGAGAATTTTCCAGTCCCTGGAGGTGTTCAAGAAAAGGATAAATGTCACTGAGGGACGCAGTTTAATGGGCATGGTGGTACTGGGCTGGTGGTTAGACTAAATGATCTTAGAGGTCTTTTCCGACTGTAATGATTCTATGATTCTAAAAGGCAAGTGCAACTAGTGTTCTGAAGACTGGAGAAGTATGAGTAGTAGTACTGCCACAGAAGAGAGGCAATGTGGGTTAATAGTTTAAAGACTGGGCTGAGATCAACTACATTTGGTGCCGAAGGAAGACTTCTGAGTGAAGGACTATAGTAGGACAGATTACCAAGCACTGGCATATTTATAGTGTTTTGTATGAAAGTATATAGTGCTGTGATCCAGTGAAAAGGGGACAGCATTTAGATGCTAGACAGCATCTAAATTCAAGGACACACTATGCTCTCAAAGAGTATTAGATCCTTCTTGTGGCCTTTATGGCTTCAGCAGGATATTGTTATTGGTAAAGCCTCTGATTAAGAAGCAGTACTTGAGAGATAACCAATTTTGATTACCATGGGAACTACAAATGATCTCATGAGGGTGGAGAAATTATAAAAAGTTCTAATTGAGAGAGGATGAGGCTTAACACAGTTTCTATGGAAACCAGAGGTAGCATCCAAAAAAGTGTGTGTACTAATCTGATAGTCTGACTGGCAGGTAATTGATTCAGTGTTAGAGGGGTGAAAGCCTTAGGATGTGAGATGAAGAGTCCATCACACAAATATATAGAATACACAGTCTTCCAGAGAGGAGCTGGAGCCTCAAACTCTTTCCCTCCAAGCACAGTACATTCATCACTGAATTGGTAATTCATTTTCATTCTTGTCTCTTTGCTGAATGAATCTTGTTTCTTTTTTGTTATCACTGTGAACAACTTTTGTTTTTCATTGAAACAACTTTAACAGAGGTGATGCATGGAGCTGCTCCCTCACCTTCCCCAAAGCACAGAAGCCATAAAGGTGCTTTTATGGACAGCAGGAGATGTGGGTTCTAGTGGCTTTCTTCTCAGACATAAAAGAGGAATGAATAGAGACTTCTAGGCTTCAATAAGCATTCTGAATAGTTGGATGAGACATTTGCTTGGATTTCAATTTATTCTGACTGGATAATATCCAGCTAAACTCAGTTCACAGAATACAGAATTTCTGAACTGCTTTTACTTGTAAGATCACAGTGGAAATCCCAAGGACACACTGTTCTGTGTGATCTGTGAATGAGTCTCAAGGTATAAAATAAACCACCGAATATATATCTATCAGAACTATTTGCTTTTAAAGCAAGTGGTGTCAATAGTTTTGGAGAAGACATAAGATGAGCAAATAAAATATTCGCTTTCTTTCAGCCCAAGTACATTACAATATCCTTCAGCCTGAAGAAGGAAGATAACATAACGGTGTTGTCACTACATTAGATAAATAACAGGCCTTTGGCCAGATGCAAGCAGATGAAGTCCTCAGCAAAATCTTTGCCAGCTCGGTGGTTTGGCAGACACCTGCTTTCCTCCAGTATCCTCTGAAGTCATCAAATTCATTTCTCCCTTCAGCAGACATAGATAGAAATGCCTAGCATTTTGAAAAAATGCATGAATCTGAGATGTTTTGACAGCAGATAAGCCTTCCTGGTGGAAGGACTAGTGTGTAGCCTCTGTGACACTGTTCATGATCCTCCCATTGACATGAAGAAACGTGACCTAAAGAAAGCATTGCGAAAATACCAGCAGTAAAAGCATCCCTTAACCTAGCAAATGTGCATTTGGAAAATTTGTTCACCTGTTTTAGATTACAGAACTACCAGTGCCAGCATAAATCACCCGTATGGAGCCATTGGCAGAATAGCCATACTTGCCATGGTCAGTGTCCAACATTTTATTCAAGTTTATATCTATGGTGGCTGCAATATCATGACCTCTGTATGCTCCACCATAAATTAGCTTTGAAAAACAGATCATAAAGGTATGCATAGAATCAAAGAATGGAATCATAAAATGGCTTGGGTTGGAAGGGACCCCAAGGATCATTAAGTTCCAACGCCCCTGCCACGGCAGGGCCACCAAACTCCAGATCTGATACTAGACCAGAGGAGATTCAAGGAGATTGGAAAGATTTCTTCACTTTTTATCTTAACATTTTAGATTAATGTTGGGCCAACATAGCTCTGTTTTCTGCATGGGACTAAGATCACATAAATCTTACATACAGCACACCTTTGCAAACCACTGAAATATCTGCCTGGATAATAAGGCTGACTGAAACCTTTCAAAAATTCTATATAATATAAGAAAAACATTGTTTATCTATATTAGATAGAACATCAGGGCTCAGAGAAGCTGTGAGGAAGGTGATGGCATTTGTTTAAAGAATGATTTTAGAATAGTGCCACATTAAAAGGCATCATGCAATTGAAGAGGTTCTCAGGTGGTCACCATCCTTTGTGGTTCAGTGAATCCGTCACTGCTTATACCACACAATTCTTAACAGCACTTCACAAAAACAGGGCAGTGAACTGAACAGAGCAGCTGAAGAAAAAGGCAGGAAATGTAGCACAGTGCAAGAATACTCCACCCTGCTCACTCAGTCTGGACGATCTTACAGTTGGGTCAAGAGCACAAAACTACATTTTAGAATTCTCACGTATGTATGTTCTTATTCCCACTGCCACAAGTGTGTGACACCATCAGAGAAGCAAAGTTCACCCAGCCATGCTTCTTGACTGGGTGCTTAACTTGTCCATCTGTGCTGTTTTACTCATCAATGCACTGATGGTGTTGACCTCTGCTCTGTCTATTATGAGCCACACAAAATCTTCCCAGAATAATCAGTCCACATTTCATTTCAAATCTCAGAAGTGCATGTCTGTGCATGGGGAGGTGTGTAATAATCCTATTAATAAACACATTCAGTAAAAAGCAACTATAAAAGTTTCTGCTTTGCCTGGGTGAACACTCCTGAGTGGGTTTTGCTGGTGGTGCTTCATCCTTTCCAGCATAGTCATGCCAGCAGGATTAAGTCCCTCCAGAGACTTTCGGATTTTCTCTGTGCAACTAAAATGTTCCATTAGCTACAGAACTATCAAATAAAGTGCAAAAACAAACAAACAAACAAACAAACCCAGCCATGTTCTGCTATAATGGACAGAAGACATTTTTTGATATCTTTTATAGGATCATCATGCAAGAGCAATAACTGAGTCAAGATTAGTTGATCTAAATTAAGAATCTTTCCATTCCTGAACATTTCTTGGGCTTAGGCGGGAGTTCATTAGCTTGTGAAGATTGAGGTGTTCGAGTGTGTGCATAACAGCTATTTATCATCACTCAGAAGCAATGTTTTGAGGCTAGAAAAATGCTTCACATTGAAGCATCACTACAGTGCTCAGTAGGAGTTAAAAATGCGAATCAGATTTTGGAAAAGAACTTCCTAGTACTTGCATAATTCAATGTTGTGTTCCAATCACGGTCACTCAGTGACTTGTGTCCTGTCTGTGTAAAAAAGGTATAGCATACTGGAAAAAGGCACAAAAAGGGTGACACAACAGGGGATAACCATGTAAGGGATGATTAAAAGATTGAGGTTGTTCTCCTCAAAGGAGGATAGCAGAAGAGGAATTTTAAAGAGACCTTTAAAAACCTGAGTTGCATGTAGAAAAGGAAGGAGGAGAGTTTTTTCATGTTTTATTTCAATACGAGGTTAAGGGGATAACAGCAAAAGTAACAGATGTCAAGTTGCGGGTCCAGAGCAAATAACAACTGCAGTCCCTTCTGTAACATATAACGAAGCTGTGAAATGTCTTCCCATGGGATGCTGTAGATGCTAAAAAGTTTTCAAAGGTTCAGGCATATCCATAGAAAAAAATATCTGCTAAGGACAAAGACACGATATCTGAGTAAGAAATTCCTTGATGACAATTTGCAGACACTGGGAAAATACCAGCACATATTGACCTATTTCTCTTTTCTAGAAATCTACTTGTCACGAATGGCACAGTGAGTGACAGAAAATTTGGGTCCCACCTGGAAAAGCTGTTGCCATATGAAAAAAAAAAGGGGACTTCTGCAGGAATCTAGCTGTAAGAAAGAGAAGTTCAATGTGGGAAAGAAAAAGCTCACAGAGGACAGTCATGATCCACTGATGAGAAATACACTTCAGGAGGACAAGGTACAATCCCAGAGTATTATTTATTTCTGTTTGAAATTCTGTTTGAATTATAACCTCCACTGCACTCAAAGCCTTTGTGAATTCTTTCTAAAAACATTAATACATGGTTCAATAGATTAATACTTTTTGGTGCTCAGCTCAAGACATCTTCAGGTAGACTGATGTTTAAATGGTGGTTAGTCCCATCACATTCAGTAATGTCATCAAGTCCATAAATGTCTACCTGAGCTTTCTTAGAGTGACAAAATTTTCTTGAGTTTCATTTTTTTGTTTTCACTTCTTAGATCACAGTGAATCCTGTCTGTGCCAGACTACAACTTCATGCTCTTTGGAAGTTTAAAACAAGTTTTGGAGAGGACTAAGTATGAGTATTCTTAGGACTTAAGAGTCCTCATGTAACCATGGCTTACATATAGCAAACACATCTGAAATACAAAAATAAACTTGTTTATAGTTTTGATCTGAACTTACTTATTCAATAGGCCTTGATGGTCAAACGATGACAGTAATGATACTTGTTCAGATTTAAGTTATAAAATGATTTGGCTTATTTTAAAAAATCAGGAACATGTGCCCACTATAACCAAAGTGATGTAAAATCAAACTTTAAATTAAATAATGCCTGTTCTATCTGTAGACACACCAAGAGTTACATGAGAGTAGAGCTAATGTGCATTTTCCTGAAGACTGCTTACATTGATTAGCATGCAGAGTTTGCAAATGCGGTGATTTGCTCATTCGTTGAATGACATTTGATGTAGTTGCCTGGCTAATATATTAGCCTTCCATCTAAGCAATGAGGTAAGGTAACATTAATGGAGTACAGGGAATAGGCAGTAAGAAGTGGGAGAGTCATTTGCCATCAATAATTTCTCTGATAAATACCACATTTTCTTTTTTTCCTTCTATTCATCAACTGTCTATGCATAGTCTTTGATTGGAATTACATGGTGAACGATTTCTGCCACTGTGTCTCCAACCATCATGAACTTTTTTCTTTGAATGTATGACTGATGAAGGTCAAACAGCCTTGACTTCAACATGCGTTATATGGACCTTCTTTTCCATCATTGGATGGCAACATATCTCAGGCTAAAGCCTTCTAGAAAAACAGCTGTAAAAACATATACCGAGTCTTCTTGCTGTTTGATTCTGATATGTTTTGCTGTTGTTTTAAGCTTTTTGAAGTACCTTTTGTGCTCCCTTACAAAGACTGTCATTCACAAAGAATCTGACAGGTCTTCAGTGCAAAAGCTGAAGAGACTTGAGCTCAAATATAGAAGTCTACAGGTTCCACGCTTCATGACATGTAAAATGAAGAGTATTGCTCTTTGCCTCAGCATCCTGGACAGTAAAATTTTCTTACAAATATATTTGAGAATCAAATGTTACTATAGATAGAAAAGGCACTCTGGAGGTCTCTAGTTACACCTTCTGCTCAAAGGACTTGCTTCTAAGTTACATCAGGTTGCTTAAGGTCTTGTTCAGATGAGTTGAATATCTCTAAGGATCTCTGTATCCTCACTGGGTATAACCTGTTCCAGTGCTTAGTCATGTTCATTGTGAAAAATGTTTGCCTGTAAAAAGCTGAAATTTGCTTCTCTGCAACCCAACTCCATCACTTCTTGTCTTTTCACTGTGCAGCTTCAAAAAGAATCTGTCTCCATCATTTCTGTAAGCACCTATTAGGCAGTTAATGCAGTCTTCAACTTTAATAAAGGCAACTATGAAACACTGGATGCAGTAGTTGTTTGCAGAAAGCTCTATCCAAAGTAAGCTGCTTATAAAATAAATAATTTCAATGTTACACTCAATTCTAATGGTAAAATTCATCAGCACAGATTTCACTGAGATAGAACACATGAAAACGTATAAGTCAAGAAATTAAATACGGAAATTTTTAATGAATAGGATAGTTTTCTGTAATGTTTCTCATTCCAAAAAGGCTTTTCTTCTTCCCTCAAAAATGTGACCATAATCCTGATATGATATCAAATGTGATCATAACCCTGACCACTTCTTTTGTGTGTGTATTCAGTGCTCACATAACCTGTCACAAACACATGACTTTCTGCAGTTGTCTGGCACTTTCATGGCATTAAAAGATTCCCATATAGAACATGGCAGGAGAGGAAGAAAACCTACCACGTTCCACTGAAACTGAAGTGCATTTTTTCTGTGAGAAGTAAATCTGCTCTACAGGCCATACCAAAGGCCGCATGATTGTGTATAAATTCAGAGTTTTTTACACCAGTCTGTATACTGGCTGTAATTTTCAAGGGGGATCTTTCAGATCAGACTGGCATAGCCTTTGGGATGTACATTTACAATGCTGTGGCCTTTAATGGCACCAGTTGTGCAGAGCACCTGACTATTGCACTTTGCCTTCTTGCTGATGCTAGAATCTTGTGGGACAAAGTTTGCTAATGCGGATGAAAGATGGGCATCAGGCATGTGGACAGTGCGTGAGCATCCCCCTGAATGTAGTATGAAGACAACATTCAGCTGTCAAAGGGGTTTCTCAGCTCTGTCCCAAGAATCCTTTCCAAAAGTGAGAATAAGGAGACCCCATTATGGACATCAGTATTCAGATTTGTCAGTGCACAGTTAACTTTAAAATATGGGACACACAGGTATGAAAGGATTCCTCAGAAAGCAAGTTTGGTTCAGTTATTCATATCAGTACGGAGTGCTTCATTTCGGAAAAGGCAAATAATGAAACAATTATCAAATACCAAAATCTTTATTCTCCTGTGTGTGCCAGCCTAGCCATTCAAGGAAACTTTCAGCATGTGTGTCACTAGCTAGACCCATTCTCATTACAATACAGACGTTTTTAGTTCCTGTCCATAGCCCTCATGGATCTCCCTGAGTCAATACAGTGACTTTGTAGAAGCTGCTCTACCCAGTTGTCGTATTAGGAGGTCAGTGACAGGTCTCATGGAGAAGAGGAAGGTCATGGGCAGAGAAGTGCTGCTCTCTAGCTCTTTATATCCAGTGGGATCTCTATTAACAGTCCTGAGTCTGGGTCAATGCTAACTAGGACCAAGAGATATGAAGGTAGGTTAAAGCAATCTTGACTCATACGATGTGAATGTTGTACTGAATGCAGAGATCTGGAAGAGAATCTATGACAAGTTGTATGATATTGTTAAGTGGAGGCACTGAAATACTTGATTCTGGTTACCTAATTTACAGTATATGATATAAAACATCTTTTCACAGCTCAATAATATCAAATGATTTCAGTTAGGTTCAGTTGACTGGTATATTTTCCAAATGATGCTGGCATATGTTAAATGTTGGACAACCTTCATCGTACTGTATGCTGATGTTAAACTGTACTAAAGGGTGGGTTCTGTTAGCAGCATGTCCATTGACTTTAATGAAATAGCAAAATTGATCATTTTAATTGTGAGTTGAGGCAAAGCAAGAGCATAAATGTTAAAATATCATTTCATGCCAATAGAGAGAATATTTGACATTTACCTAAACCAAGGACTAGATTGCTGAGAATGAAGGAGAGAGATAATGAGCAAGAGAAAAACAAAACAGGAATGAAAAGGTGAGACAATTTGAAAGCTGACAAGACACTAGAAGGACATGACCTGCAGCCAGAGATGGCTGGAAAAGCCTTCAGGCAGGGAGAAGATGAGAAGTTTTGTGAAAAGCTTTCATTGTTTCTTTAGTTAGGGAGGTAGAGTCACAGCGCTGGAAAATGGAGCTTCTGTTTCCTGCAGACCAAAGACTTGGATATCGCACACACACACAGTAATATCTCTGGATTCTCTTCTGAGTGGAATTATTCCTGCATTTGTAAAGCTAAATTTGATCAAATTTCCACAGGAAGAAAAACAGGCACACAGACTCTCTCCCCCTCTCTCTTAAAAAATAAATAAAGCCATACTTCTATTGTGAGAGATGAACAACTACAACAAGCTAACAACAATGTTAACAGAAAACAGGCTGCTGAGAAAGAAAAATGGGATTACACAATTACTTCAATACCAGAAACAGAACAGAGTTACCAAAGCACTGCAATTTGCAAACCATTCCAGCACCAAAGCACTTTCTACTACATAGGTTGATTTCTGCTTTTGCTTTAGCCATTGACTAGGTGTGTGGACTACAGTATGTATCACCTAAACTCCATAAGTTAACTCATGGCTTTGCTGGAATCAGTAAGTGTTTTATTGTCGTCACTAGGGGCCAAAATCATAGAATCATAAAATGCTTAGAGTTGGAAAGGGCCTTTAAAGGTCATCTAGTCCAACCCCCCTTGCAATGAACAGGAACACCTACAGCTACATCAGAGTGCACAGAGCCCTGTCCAGCCTGATCTTGGATGTCACAAGGGATGGGACATCCACCACTTCTCTGGGCAACCTGTTCCAGTACCTCAAAAAGCTTATTGTAAATAAACCAATCTATATCTCCCCTCTTTTAGTTTGAAACTGTTTCTCTTTGTCCTATCACCACAGACTTTGCTGAAGACTTTGTCCCCTTCTTCCTTGTAGTCCCCCATTGGACACTGAAAGATCACTCTCAGGTCTCCCCACAGCCTTCTCTTTTCCAGGCTGAAAATGCTGGTGTATGGTTTTGAAAAGGGAGTGTAAAAATATTTACTGACTTTGCAGGGATGTTGGTCATTTACCGATTGGTGTTCGTTTCACACTTGAATGGACATGGTGTAATAGGAAGACTGGCTATGTTTGAAGGTTGATCAACTCCTGCTTTATGGGCCTTACACTAGAGCCAACATCTCCAGGCTTTTTTTGGAAATTCTTTCTGTCCTTATTAAGAAGAGAATCTATGATCTGAACAATTGCAGTGTGCTGTGTCGACGCCTTTGCTCAAAAGCTGGGAGGTCAAAATCACCTTTGGAGCTGGGATCACTTTTCTGGTGAATTTAGTTGAAATGTAATAAGAGAATCTTTGCCTCCTCTAATTTTTTCTTACCAATTCAGTAGAAATTCCTTAAGATCTCATAGTCTAAAAGACTGCTTTGATCTTATATTAAATCCATATATTATCTGACAATTTCAGTGATTTATTTTCTCTGTAATGGTATACTGTGGATGGAGTAAGCCAAATTCTCAGCAGGTGTAAATTGACATCATTGGCAGCTTTGCAGCTGTGTATTTCCTCCGGTTTCTGTCAGCTGAAGATTTCAGCCAACATGGCTTTGAGATTATCATGCAGTGATATGAAATCTCATTCATGTGGGCCTAATATGGGAGAAGTCTCAGGGAAATCTGGTCCCCATAGGTAGATGGGGAGGGAGATTTGGCTCCTGTTTGTAGCCTTTCTGTCTGTATCACTTTGAATTGAGGTTTCTGATCTGCAGATTTCCTCTGTGTTCCCGGACAACACTGTAATTTCTTTAAGATGCAGTTCTCTGTAAGATGAGGATAGTAATACAACATTGAATTTCTCCTCACTCGAATCACGCAAGGAGAAATCCATTAATGCGAGTCATTTCGGTAATGGAGTGATGGTGGCTATGAGCACCTGGTCTAGTACTGCAGATGCACTTATATGGTGATAAGAGCCATGTTTTTCTGTCTATCTGATACCTAACAATTTGATGCTCTGTGTTGGAAAAACACAAGAGAGTGAAATGAATATCCTAATTACTGTTCTAAAGAAATATTATGTGAAAATAAAGAATCAAAAATTGGAAAGTGCAGTTTTAATTTCTGTTGTCATTTACTCTGCTGTTTTGTGGCTGCTACTCTCCCTCTGTAATCATCCCCTTTCCTTTGCTTTAAAGCATCATGACAAGTGTGGCATTTAATAGTGACCTTGCATAAGATTAAATGGTCCCTCAGACTCAAGCCCCTCAGAAACATGTTCCATTCCTCAATGACACAAGCTGCTCTAGGACTGATTTAATGATATCTTCATAATAAATGCTTCACACTAAATTTTAAATGTCTTTTCATTCACTACCAGTCTTCACTCACACAAATTTGCAGTGAAAGCAGACATTTTTACCAAACCTACACTTTTACCATAAAATCACTGCGTCGTTTGAGTAGAAATGGTCCTTTAAAGGCCATCTAGTCCTACCCCTGGCAATGAACAGGGACACCTACAACTAGATCAGGCTGCTCATGGCCCCATCCAGCCTGACCATGAATGATTCCATGAACACAGAGCATCCACCACCTCTCTGGATAGCCTGTACCAGTTCTTCACTACACTTATAGTAAAAAAACTTTTTGTATATACAGTCTAAATGTCCCCTCAGATTAGTTTGAAACTGTTTCCCCTTGCTAATAAGTCAGCCCCTTTTTTACTTACAGCACTTTCAGCCCCAATTTTAGATACTGAAAGGCCACCCTCAGGTCTCCCCAGAGCCTTCTTCTCTTCTCCAGGCTGAACAGCCCCAGCTCTCTCAGCCTGACCTTGGAGGGACAATGTCCCACCCCTTGGACCAGTTTTGTGGCCCTCCTCTGGATGCGCTCCAACAAGTCTATGTTTCTCCTGCACTGAGGATTCCGCATCTGGATAAGGTACACCAGATGAGGTCTCACAAGTAGAGGGGCAGGATCACCTCCCTGACCTTGCTGATCACACTTCTTTTGACGCAGCCCAGGATAGAGTTGGCTTTCTGGTCTGCAAGGGCACATTGCTGGTTCATGTCCAGCTTGCCATCGATCAGTACCTCCAAGTCTTTTCTGGCAGGGCTATTCTCCATCCTTACATCCCTCTGGTACTGATAGCAGGAGTTGCTGAGAACCAGGTGCGAGACCTTGCACTTAGATTTGTTGAACCTCATGATGGGCTCACTGCTCCATCTTATCTAGGTCTCTCTGAATTTTCTAGATCTCAAAACACACACAGATTCAAACCTGCCCCATGTAAGGTTTGAGTATGGCATCCCATTTTTAGGTTCTTCTTTGCCACCCTGTGCACAGCTAGGAGCACAGATCTATAGTAACATGTCAGAAGCTTTGTGCTTTTTAAGGGAACTGGTGGCATGGAAGGTCAACAAGCAAACTGAACCGTAGAAAGAGAAGCAAGAAAATATGTACAGAGTCAGAAGAGGAAGAACAAGATAAACAGAGCACAAGGGCCAGAGTAACTGCGAGGTGGGAGTAGAAGTTGGATGATGGCGGAGGATGTGATAACAGATGAGGCTGCTATATGAAGCTTCAACTATTAGCAGTACATCAGTCTTCTGTTTTACTTAGCAGTGTGCTGGGAAGTGCAATAATTCAATCTTGTGTAGCTTGTGGAAATGCAGCTCTACGTACATTTGAAATGCAGGAGATGCCATGATCTGGAGTGGATCTCAGTCTGTTTTATCTCATACACCTGACATTTACAGTTGAAGGAAGCCTGCAGCAGGAAATGGAGTGCAGTTTATTTCACATTTATATGAGAAACATTCAATCATATTCCCTGCTGTTCATACAGTTACTAAGAGGATGAGATTGATAGTAAGTGGTCTTATGAAGCTATCAGGCAGCTTCATATTCACTGCTCAGTTTTTTACCTTTTCAATCTGCCCTAAATGGACCTTTCCAGAACTTCCCAATCTCCCTAGAGGTACTTTTCATTCTGTTAGCAACGATTATCCTTGCCCAGACATGATCTTCAGGGAAAACCAAAAAAGATCCAATCTCCTTCCCCACCTCTGTTGCTGATTCAGACAAAAAATACAGTTTGCTGTCATCTCAGCAACAGCTCAGCAGCTCCCCAAGCATCTCCAGCCTCACCACCCATCCAACTAAGCACAAACTTTGCCTGGCCTAGAGACATTGCCTGGGGACATGAGGAGGTGTGTACCATGACTGTCTAGCTATGCTGGCACAGTGTGTACCATGACTGTCTAGCTATGCTGGTAAAAAGTCCTAAAGCAGCACAGTTATGTGGCTAAAGCTGAGTGCTCCAAGCAGACAGCCTGCTTTGCTAATAGGGAAAAACTACTAAGGTGGTGCAAAGCTCTAATTTGTAGGCAACAATCTGCATATCCTGCATTCAAAGACGTACTAGCCACTCTAGTTTAGGAGTAGGGAAATCCACCTACTGTAGATATAAGTTTAATCATGGAGAAAGTATGATTAATCTTCAAATTTTCCTCCAGGACTATGTGTCCAGAACTGTCCATTCAGAAGAACAGAGAGAAGGGCTGACTGGGAGGTACATTAGGGCTAACAGCCCTCCACTACCTCGGCACACACCAGGGTCCTCCAGCTGTGCTTATGGAGACTGGGATCAGAAAGCTGAGGAGTTGCTGGAGCCCCGGCTCTTTTTTCAACTCCAACCATCAGCTTGACATGCAAGCACAAGCAAAAGTCTCTACAATGTGATATTCATACAAAAAAAAAAAAAAAAAGCCTTAACAATAGATGTGCTCAGAAATCTTCAAGTCATGGTGCCCAATGGAAAGATAATTCACATCTGAGAGCCCACTTTATCCTGCCAGAAGAGTGCTAACTTCAGTGAACATAATGTGCCTTTCACAAGAATTCCCTAGATTTCAAACACTACTTGACTATCTGACCCTCTGGGGAGAAATAAAATTTGGGTGCTAGCTGTTTCCTTCTCTTCTTTGTTGCCTTCAAGAAAAAAAATGCCAAGAGGATTCAGCCAGAGTCTCCAGACAGCTGGAAAAGTTGCCGACACAGCTGAAGTGGACATTAACAAATTCTTTCTGCAGTTCTGAGTACAACATTTTTGTCTGCCAGTGCCAACTATCTCCCTTCCTGTCCCTTTCCTTCAGCTTCATTATGCAGCTGTCCCATTTCTCTATGCTCTTCCATCCTTCCTCTCATACACCTTCTTTTCATTGTTTTTTTTTTTCCTTTTTCTTCTTTTTCTTTTCCCATTTAGATTAGATACCCTGCTACATATGCCCTACATGACCACCAACACTATCATACTCCGTGCAGTCTGTCCTCACTACTAATTTTGTCGGTCTTGCACACATTACAGAATTGTAAGCCTGCAGCCTTAGCTGGTCCTCCAAAAGGTCCTTACTGAACCTGATGTCACTCAAGCATTTCCAAGCCTTCTATATGCATGCTTTTTTAAGTTCCAGCTCAAGGAGTAGATTGTTAAGCAGACCCATTGGTCTCAGAGCAACACACCATCCATGTATGAAAACAGCAGAATAATGAGAATGCTAAGTCGTTATTTTTGGTATCCAAGAGGTGAAACTGAAGAGATGACCGATGCCTTTAGTTACTGTTGCAGCTTTATTCAGCCAGTCAGATTGACCTGTATTATGAGATGCTGTCCCAAAGCACCGCCTTACGTTAATTAGGGTATGCTCACATGAACTTGGTTTATACTCTACCGTAAATTCATTTGTTGGGCTTGTGACCATATAAACATGCTGTGCTTCAAAGCAACCATCTGCATGCTGACTGCATGCTATAGCACTTACTGTATCACAGGGGTGTTGTGAGGCTTCATCAGTCAGTTGTGGTTCTAAAAGAATTCTCAACTTCTGGCCCCAGTGTGTAAATCATCATAATTTATATTCTTGATAGATTTCTTTTTATACAAGCAGTTAGCCTTTTTTTTTTTTTCTCATAACAAATGTACACCAGGTCAATTCTCAGTGGGTTACTCCTAATTTAAATATGAGCTGAGAATCCAAATCTTTTTCTTCAGTCAGATGAAGGCTCTTAATGCTGTTGCAATTTTACACACTCTTGAAAACTGAAGGTATTTAAAAGCCTTATTTGACTTCAACAGCAGAGAAATGCACCCCTCACTTTCCCCAGCATCCGTCCTTTCTGAAAACATATTGTGTATTTACAGGCTGTCCTGCGCACTGAATTTGATTCTAGAGTTGGGCAGTTATTAAAAGTTCATCTTTCTTCCCTCCTCTGTTTTTCAAAGTAAGTGATAATATGAGGTGGTGGGAAATTCTCTCCATGAGGTAGTACTGCCTTTGCCCTGACTCTCTGAATTTCTCTGGAAAGGTTTTCATTAGACAGTATATCTGACCTGTTCTCTACAAGCAAAACTATAATATTCCTTTCAAAGAAACTGTTTAGCTTTTTGTGTATATACACGTTGGAATTTATTTCGGAAAATAGTTGTAAAGAGACTCTGGCACAGCTAAATGTAATTGGATTAGTTGAATTAGTGGAGGTTTAGGCTATTGCTATGCTCTTACTTCCATTTCAGCACAGTCAGATATACTAATAACAATGTTTAGCATCAAATTCTTAATTACTAGTTAGTACAGACTGTGCCAGATTTGGTGAGACAGAGCTGACACTTCCAACATGTGAACGGAGAAGAGGAAAGATGATGTTCTTCTACTTGTAGATTGGCTTGTTTGGTCCTAGTCTGTCCTTGGTGGACTCTAAAGGTGAACCCACAGTTGGATCATTTGGTGATTACATTAAGTATTCAAGCCTTGGACAACTGAGACAGGTCTGCAAGAGATGCAACAATGGGGGCAGTGGGGACACCCCACAGGATGTCCACCTTCTTTTGTGAAAGATCTAGGCTAAGTCTAAGGCTGCAGCTGGATACCTCACCTTGCACAAGCTTTTCTTACAGTAAATCTCTCTGTTCCCTACCTTAAAAATAAAAAGGGATATGCAGGAGGAAAATGTTGTCTGGAAAAAACTTTTCATGTACTGGGATGTGGTCAGGTCACAAATGATAGAAATAGAGGCCAGAAAGATATTAGAACAAAATGAACTCTGACAACTATGGAGGTATCCGAAGGGTGAATGCATTCATGTATTCTCAAAATAGGAAAAAAAAAAATAGAAGGAAGTGTGGAATAGCCCACTCAATCTCTTCTAAATAAAAAGGATCTGTATGCATTCACTATTTATTCGAAGCTAGATCCTGCAGCTCAAGCAGTTAACACATAGAAGTCAGTAAGGTAAATCAGCATTTTATTCAGACTTAATTAAATATTCTACGCAATATAGTGTATTTTATTCTGGATAAGTGTATTCTACACCAAATATCTCTGATAATGAATTCCTATTTTCACTTTACAGTGGTATAGTAATAATTGCAGCTTGTTTCACTAGCTGGGAAGCCAACCATCCCCCACCCCAAGCAATTTACTTACTCGTTCAGCTGTGATGTTAACACGGAACACATTTCTTCAACTTCATTCAGAAGCTGCTGCATCAAGTCATAGCACTCTTTGCTACAGGATCATTACTGCCAGCCCTAGTGCCCCAGCTCTTTGCAGCTCAGGTGTCAGTAGTGGAGATGAACAAACCCATACCAGCAGAGACATCTTTTTTTTTTTTCCTAATTTTTCAGTGTTCTCCTCAAAGATTTGTTCTTAGTGGCAGTCCCAGTACGCAAGGCAGTCATCTGAAGTATGCATCAAAGAGTATGCTGAGGCATCAGCTGTGGTAAATGCAAAAGTGCCACTCACACTGTGAGTGTTTGGGAAGCTACAAATAGTTCTGGAAGTCACACTGGCTCAGGAAACAGTCGATTCAGTAACAAATGATCAATAATCAACACCTTGCCATATTAATTTCTCCAAGGCAGGCAACCTGTTCCTTTATAGTGTGCCTACAAGACTGGCATACATTACCATCAGTGACTGATGCTGTCCCTCGAGCTGTTCATGTTTAATGCTTTATGCCTAAATATAAATTCTATGTTTGAGCAAAACATATTCCAAATCCTTCACAATAGCTCTGGAAGAGACCTTTGGCTTGTATACTGAGAAGTGAACTCACCCTTTCCACCATGCTCAAGCTTTGCAGAATAAAAAATGATACATTAATATAAAAATAGAACAGAAAAGACTATTTATGTTGGACCAAATGCTCACAGTCCTGCCACCTGCGTTGACTTAATATTAGTGAATTCACTGTAAAAATAAGTAAACGTGGAAAAAATATGAATTGTAGGTCTGCTCCTGTTCTTTTTTTCTCCCATGTGTGAACTTGCCTCACACAAGCACCCTCTCCCTAAGTTAATGAAACTCTCTGCTCGTGTTTTCTGACATTACAGAGGACTGTCACGTCCAGGCACAGGGGGGATGGAAGCAAGAATGAAAGCACCAGTCCCCTGCTCTACCTTCTGCAGCGTAAACACTGCCTAAGAAGGGAACACTACTGAATGATCCGAGACCTGCCTGAGTGTATCCAATAGAGGTTGCGCTACTTTGAACATCAATGGGAAAAGGTACAAAGAATAAAACGAGAGCCGCATAGGGAAGGTTCCCTCCTCCATCATTTTCCCCAGCTACTGCTCTAAGGACACCTAGTAACCTGAGCTCGGCTTCCTCTCGCAGTCAGCCAAGTAAGTCCATGGTCCGTGAACACTTCAATGACTGTGCAAATGCACACAGCTGGCGGAAGCAAAGAACAAGAAGGGAGCTGCTTGTGAGCGTGGCTTATACAGACCAGTCTCTAATACGTGCCCTGATTATCTTTACATTATTGATAACAACCTGATCCAAAGGCCAGAAGACGAAAAGATTCTGACTGTGGCAGGCTTTGAGTTAAGCACTGCATTTTTAAACTGAGCCACTTCCCAGTTCTTAAAATTGCAATATTTACCTCAGTGCTGCAGCTGTACTGTGAAGGACAGTCCTTACTCGCAGTTGGATCATTTCCTGAATTAGTTTTTCAAACTTACAGGGAGGAATTTTAATGGGGGGACCTCGGATGAGCTGTTCTTGAGCACTGAAATTGCGGTGCTTTTCTTATGCATTGCTTACCTCACTAGGCGTTGGAATCCCTGTAGATCTGAAGCCCTCTTCTCATGGAAACAATGCCACAACAATTAATCCCTCTTTGAGTGTGATCACTTTCCATCAATAATTGCTTATTGCCACTCAAAACAACATTCACAGCAAATTTCAACACCCATCAGGTTGTTGATAAGCATCTCCTGTTTGATTATCTAAGCTTTCTTGGGGCATGAAGAGCCACAGAGGACAATGCCTCCTATATACTAGCATTGCAGAAATTCAGAAAAATCCCTGAAAAACCCAGAATCCTTATGGGGTGAAACAGGGCTAGACTTCTGTCTGGCTTGCCTTTTTGTACGCATTGAGCCTCTTACTGCCATGACAGACAGATGGAGAAGCCACAGAGGGAGGCTGCCGTGAGTGGGGGGTCAGCCACTTCTCCCATATAACTAGTGATAAAACAAGAGGTAATGGCCTAAAGTTGCGCCAGGGGAGGTTCAGATCGGATGTTAGGAAATATTTATTCTCAGAAGGAGTGATGATATATAGAAGCAGGCTGCCCAGGGAAGTGGTGGAGTTACCATCCCTGGAAGTTTTCAAGGAACCTGTAGCTGTGGCACTGAGGGACATGGTTTAGTGATGGGTTGATGGTTGGACTAAATGATCTTAGTGTTTTTTTTTTTTTTTCCAACCTTAATGATTCTGTGATTACAGCCTTGCATGGACACGGTGGCTAAAATTGGGGCAACCTTGCTTGAATTTCAAAATCTCATAATTGGCATGGAGAAACTTTAGAGTTCACTCTCTTGCAGGACAAGGTCTGGGGACCACTGAAGGAAGTCTGGTTCGAGCAGACAAGTGCAAGCGCTCATTCTGCTCAGAAAAACAGAACTGTTATAGTCCTTCTCAGGGGATGCTGAGGATTAAGAAATTTTAGTTGGATTCAGGAAAAGAAGGGACAAGTGCCTGAAGAAAGATCCATAATGGGTCTCTAAATACAGCAAATAACCGAGGCTCAGAAAATCTTCTGAATCAAAATAGTTGGGAGTATTTGAGGAGGTGTAAAAGAATCGTATATACTCGTTCTCTTGCATTTCTCATTACTCTGCCTTTGCTGCAGGGAAATCTCAAGGTAAAACAGGTGAGTGGCCGTAACATTCTTATGTGGAATGTGGGAGACTTCTAACTCTCACTAGTTTCTTTTCGATGGAGTAGATGAATCTACTTGCCCTTGGTAAGTCACTGGAACATGCTGTCCAGGGAGGTGGTAGGGTCACTGTCCCTGGAGATGTTCAAGAAAAGGATAGATGTGGCACTGAGGGAGTTGCTTTAGTGGGCATGCTGACAATGGGTTGATGGTTGGACTAGATTGACCTTAGAGGTCTTTTCAAACTTTAATGATTCTATGAAACACTGAGTTAGCACAGTTCTCAGCAGCCAGCACAAACACTGTGCAGCTCAGGGCTATCTTCCAACCTACTCACTCTTCCTCAGGTTGGACTAAGGTAAGAGAAGATGGGTGCTGACACTTTGAGTTAGCCTTTTCCATCTGTCTGTCATGGCAATAAGAGGCTCAATAATCAGGACATTTACATTCTTCATCTCTGAGGTTTCCCTCTCTTTCAGTCACAATGTACAGCCCTGGATTCCAGTCCTGCACTCAGGCTGATACTGAACTTTCAGTTCCAAGATGTATGTGTCTCTGCCTCTCACTTGGGTGATGCCAGCTCTGCCTGGCACCACAGAGGAGCCTGTGAGCTGAGCCATCCATCATCCTGTCCAGTGTCACTTCTTCCCTCTGAAATTTGCCTGACTGCTCCACTGTAGACAGAATGTTTGAGGAACATTTCCAATGCTACCTGTGCTGTGGCTCAAACACAGTTTTTTGCTGATGAGTCTGAACGAGCAAAGTCTGAGTGCTAGTCCCCAGGTAGGTGCATATTTTCTCCGCAACAAAGTGATATCGGTTGGCTTGCTTAGCAACAGAGTACATTAGTTTAAGAACCGATGTATTAGTTTAGCAAAAGGAATCCGTAAGTGATAGTGTAGAACCTGAACTCTGAGAGGGTGTGCCTGCTTGTCCAGTCACCTGGTACTTATCTTGAGGAATAAAGGAATGCCACTTTCTAACAGTACATTGGAGTTAGAGAGTTTTCTTCCCAGATTTTAGATAACAAAGTTCAGAAAACGAAATGAAAATCATAAATTTCTGTACATGTAAACGGATGCAAATGTAACTCATCTCTAAGCAACACTGAAATGTGCAAGCATACAGAACTACAAATATTTCACACTCTGCAACACCAACAAAATGCTAATACTCGGATATTTCTCCACTAAGCACTACACCAATCTGCAGCTTGACCCCAATTGGAGGAAGGTGGCAGACCCATGGCTGTGCTTATATTCCATGACTGTCATGCTATTCCATGACCCAAAGCCCCACAGAGACCTCAGCCCTCAGCTGCTCTCAGGCTCCCCTTCGACCTCACACTTGTCATCATTTTCCAGCTAAAGGTTAATTACTTCAGGGGACATTTCCATCCGAGTTGTTGCCTGCAGGTTGCAGTCCTTGCCTGAACACTATTTTTAGACCACCTCCTTCGTTGCTATTGATCCTAGTCACCCTCTGTTAATTAGATACACACAACACACACAGCATTTGCAACTCATTTATCAATTCCATTCAGCACTTCCCTCCCCTGAGATGTAATTTGGAGCCCTCCTTGAATCATGCTATTGATCTTTCCCGGCGACTTTGCTATAGGATTCTCTGTGTTGCACACTATTTATAGATCCTTCTCCTCCTGCTCTCCCTTGGGGAATCAGAAATGGGCAACGATAATCAGACTTCTATTTTTAAGAAGGAGTTGATCAAAATCACATATTTCCTCTTTCTCCTTTTCCTTCCTTCTCTCTGTTGCTGTTATGTACAAGCTTTCTATCAGTAGGCGAAACCCTTCCTGCTCCGCATGGCATTCGTAATGATTTCAGTAATGCTCAGGTGACATGATCCAGACTTTGCCCTGGGTGAAATTCTGTTTGCTGAATTAATGAAACAAATCCCTGCTCCTCGCTGTGTCCAAGAGGTTCATGGAGGGCTCTGTGACCTGTTTTGTCTGCTCAGCCTGAGGTGCTTCTTTCGGAGGCCTTCAGTCTCTCAAACTGAGTGGATTTGATCCATTTTGAAGAGGTTCGTGCTGCATACTAAAGAAAGGGTGTCCAAAGACCTTAAGAAACATGTAGTCAGAAGTGAGACACGCTTTATGGAAGGAAGACAACAGTTGCAAGCCCTGGTGTGCACAGATTTGAGAAAAATCTAAAATGAGGCTCAAGAGAAGTCAGCCTTCATTGCCTAAAACTGCAAAACACAGCTCTGAGACAGGAGAGGGCCTACAGTTACCACGTTAAGGTGATATCAGGAAGGACAGCCTTGTCTTGAAGCATAAACAAAGACCTAGGCTTCCTGTTGTGGCACAAAGTGCTGATGGAGAAGTGGGGGACTGGTACCCAGAAGAGATGAGCAGGCTGTCAGGAGGAGCCCTGGCTGGAGACTGTACAGAGGTTATATGGCTGTGGTGTTTGGGGCTGCCTATGTAGAGCTGTGGTGTTTGTCTGGGGCTGTGGTGACTGGGGTTATGTGTGTAAAGCTATGGCTTCTGGCGCTGTGGTGTTTGGTGCTGTCCACGTAGAGCTATAGTGTTTGTTTGGGGCTGTGGTGATTGGGGTTGTGTATGCAGAGCTGTGGTCTTTGGGGCTGTGGTCTCTGGGGCTGTAGTTTTTGGGGCTACATTGTTTGAGGCTGTGCATGCAGAGCTGCGTGGTATTTGGGGCTGTGGTGTTCAGGGCTCTGTTGAGTATTTTTTCCCTGGGGCTGTGTGTCTAGACCTATGGTGTCTGGGGCTGTGGTGTTGCTTGGGGCTGTGATGTTTGGGGCTACAGGTGTTTGGATATGGTGTTTGGCGCTTAGAACATACAGCAGTAGTGTTCGGGGCTGCCTGTGTGGAGTTGTGGCGTTTGGTGCTGTGTGCATAGCTGTGGTTTTTGGGTCTGCTTTGTTTGGGGCTGCGGTGTTTGAGGCTACGGTATTCGCAGCCACATGTGCAGAGCTGCAGAGCTGTCACGTTTGGGGCTGCGTGTGTAGAGTTGTATCGTTCAGGAGCTCGCAGGTAGAGCTCCAATGTCTAGCGCTGCTCCGCTCCCGCCGCGATCCGTCCCCGCCGGAGCTCCGCACGCCCGGTCCGGCCCAGCTCGGCGGCCGAGGCGTGGCCAAGCCTGGGGGAGGAGGGAAGGAACCGCGGCGGGGGAGCCCCGCGGCCTCTCCCTGCCAGGACGGAGCCGAGGGGGTTAAGCCGCTCCCCGCGGCGGCCTGAGCCGAGCTCCCGCCTCCTGTGTGCCGGCGGCGGAGCGCACACACACACACGCTCACACACACACACACACACACACACACACACACACACGCTCACACACACACGCGCAGGCGATGGCTGAGGGGCGCGGGCTTCATCTTCCCCGAGATGATGTCAAGAGCTTGGGAGAAGGAGGAGGAAAAGGAGGAGGACGGTTGCTCTTTTTCTTAACGGCTTTGTTCTAAAATCATCCGAAATAAAGCAGCCCCAGCCCCGAGAGCAGCCGCGAAAGTAGCCTATTTTTTTTTTTCCTTTTCTTTTTCTCCCCCACATCCCCCTTTTTTGTGTGTGTGTGTGTGTTTTTTTTTTTTTTTTTTTTTTCCTCCGGCTTTGTGAGCTTTTTTCAGCCCCCCTCCCCAACGCCGCTCTCTCTCCTCTCTCTCTCTCTCTCTCTCTCTCTCTCTCTCTCCCTCTCCCCCTGGGGGAAGGCTCCGTCTTTTTCCGCTCCGCCCGCCCCGCCGCTGCCCGCCCGGGGCAGGTGCTCCGCGGCTACCGGCCGCCTCCTCGCCTCTCTCCCGCCTCCCTTCGCCCGCCCGGCGGCCGGGGCGGCTCCGCGCCGCTCCTCCCGGCTCCTTCTGGGCGCTGGCTGCCCGCTGCCAGGGCCACGCCGCCGTCCCGCCGCCCCCTCCTCCCTCCGGAGCGGCGGCTCGGCCCGGTTCGCCCGGGGATGCTGCCCTCAACTCCCCGCCCGCCGCCTGACACCAACGCCGCCGCCGCCGCCGCCGCCGCCGCCCTCTCCGCACCGGACGCCGCTCCGTTGCTCTCTCCGCGGCCACCTGCAGCAAGCCGGCTCCCCGCTGCCCTCCTCGCACAGCGGCGGAAGGAATAAAAGAGCTCAGCCCGTCCCGACCTGCCCAAGCAGGCGCTCCTTCGGGCCGGGGCGGGCCGGGACCCGCGGGCTGTCCCCGACGGCGGCCGCTTCTCCGCGTCCCCTGCGCGGTTCCACGCGGATGGGCGAGCTGCCGCCGCCGCCGCCCGCTCCCCCCCGGCCGCGCCGCGCCGCCGCCTGAAGAAGAAAACTTGGGACGGGGACGGCCCCGCCCGGGCTGCGGGGGACCTTTCCCCGCACCAAGTTCGCGGGGGGACCCACCCGCCTGCCGCAGGACTCCGGCCCGGGGCCGCCGCCCAGCGCTCGCTTCCCTCCGGCGGAGAGCTCGGCGGGGACCCCCCGCCCCTGGCCTCGGTGCTGGGGAGGAGCGGGGGTGCCCTGGATGGCCCTGCGCACTGGGACAGCTTGGTTTGGGCAGGTCTTGCGCAGAGTTTCCCGGCTCCAAGGCACCTGGTCCCGGCGCTCCAGCAGCCTCCTGTGCCTCTCCTCTTCCCAGGAGCCCGAGCAGGCGGGCGGGGAGCGGCCGCCGCCGCAGCGCAAGCTGCCCCGGAGCAGCCGCCAGCCCCCCCGGCAGCTGCCCCCTTGCTGCGGCTGCTGCGGCCTGTCGGATCCCCGGGCGGCCAGGGGGGGACATGGTCCCCTCACTCGCCCCTTGCTGGCGGCCATGAAGAGGCAGAACGTGCGGACCCTGTCCCTCATCATCTGCACGTTCACCTACCTGCTGGTCGGGGCTGCCGTCTTTGATGCCCTGGAGTCCGACAACGAGATGCGGGAGGAGGAGAAACTCAAAGCCGAGGAGATCCGGCTCAAAGGAAAGTACAACATCACCAGCGAGGACTACCGGCAGCTGGAGTTGGTGATCATGCAGTCCGAGCCACACCGGGCTGGTGTCCAGTGGAAATTTGCCGGTTCCTTCTACTTTGCCATCACGGTCATCACGACCATTGGTGAGTGTCTCATTCTGGGGAGGGGGTGAAAGCTCTTCCAGATTGGAAGAGGGGCAGGGGGCTGTGGCATGCAGCGGGTTAAGTGCTGGATGAGTTTTTTTGGCTTCCCTCCCGTGTTATGCAATTCATGTCTCTCCATGGACAACTTGTTGGACTTGGATTTGTCCCATGTCCCTTTCTGAGATGATGGAGCCTGAGTTTCACCTGGGTGGGATGTTGTCTACCTGGTGGCTATTGCCAAGCTGTGTCATGGGTGGTGAGGGAAAGGAGGAGGGAAGAGGTGCGAGGACACTCTTGTGAGGGAGATCAGGTTCTCTGAATGAGGATCTCTGGGAGTTCTGTGCAGGAAGAATGAGGCCCTGTCATCACACTCCTCCTGGGATGTGCATGCACCTTCACTTAAGAAGTGCAGAGAAATCTTAAGCGTAAGGCAGGTGGTTGTGTTTGAAAATGATGAAGACATGGGAACTGACTAAGCTGAGAGACCTCTGGACGTAGCTGTGGCCAAGGGCAGCCCTACTTTGTCAAACTTTGTCTTGCCATTTTCAGCAGGGGTTCCCATAGCTTTGTTCCCGTTGCCGGGCCTCTCCTGGGCATTCTCAAATTTGTTCCTGAAGTTTTCTTTGCAGTTGGAGAGTCAACAGGTCACAGAGTGCATCTCCTCTTTGCGGGCATACTGCCCAGCAGAGTGATGCCCTCTGTCACGTCCGCGTTGCCAGCTTTTCCTTGGCGTGCCATTTCCCAGGACAGTAGAGTGGACACAGCCACAGGCTGTCATTTTGTACTTCTCTGTTTCATTCAGATAAAATGGGGCATTCTGCATAAAGTTTGCTTCCCTGTCATAAAAATAACTCCCGTGATAACTGGAGGCTGCAGCGTGCACGCAGAACTGTGCTACAACTCTGGCTTCGGCTTGATTAGCAGGTGTGTTCTTCCTTGTTGTACGTTCAGGCTGCATTTACTGAGGCAGTTGACTCATCCTTCTTGTAGACGCTCCCCTCTAACATCTGGGGAGCTCTGACACCCCTCTTATTCAGTGTCTGTTTGATAGCACACAGAGCAGGACACAAAAGACTCCCTTACTAACACGGAAGGATTAAGTCTTTTTTATTTGCCACTTAGGGCATGTTACGGCCAATTTCCATGTTACCACCTGAAGATACTGATAGTTTTCAGCCATCCACCATACTTTGAGCTGCATTTACTTGAATTTGCACCTGATTGTACTGTACGTGTTGCATTAAAATTTTCCTTTGAAAAACTCTGGCAACATGATGCTTACTTGTCCTAACGAAGATTAGATTTTAAACAGTAATCTCCTTTTCTGATAATATATATATATAATACAAATATATTAATTACCAGATGGCTTGGATTTCTCCTATTCATTACAATATCAGAACTCTCTCCTTGACTTACAGGTACTCTTTTTCTTGATTTGTGTCTTGTTATTTATTTTTGCTAAGTGAATACAGGACTATCATGTTCTTCTGGATTGCAGCAAGGCTTCCACACACATGCCTGTGTACTCATAGTGCCCTGTACTCTTTCTTGAGTGGTGGCTGCAGTACTTTCTGTTCTTAAGCTTGGTTGGAGAGCAGCAGAAGTGGCTTTTTTAATGGTAGTTTGCTGTTTTGACCATATTTTACCTGGAAACAAGTGCAACTTGCTTGGAAGTCCATGACATTTTCTCATGCAAAGAGGTGAGATTAATTTAGAAAGCTCAGAGCACATCTCTGTGCAGAGAATGGTGTACATTTCTGTAGGCAGAGGCACTTTGGGATGTCAGAACTGTTTAAGTTTTACATGCGTATAGCAACAGGGAGCCACTGGGAGGGAGAGTGATAATAAAGAATGGTGGAGAAAGGCAGACATTGTTTGATGATGGTTCATTTGGGAAGCTCTGCTCCAGGAGGATACGAGCTATGTCTTTGAAAAGTTTATTAGTAGTTACTATCTTCATTTTGCCAAGTGTCTCTCTATTCTGTGTATCTCTCCAGTACTAAAGTGGTTTTGGAATGTTGTGATATCTATTGGTTGTCTGTGAAAGTTAGCATGGAAGATTTTTTTTTTTTTTTTTTTAATGTATCCTAAAAGAATTTGGTTCACAGGGGGAGAGTACAACTTCCTGTATTACAGTTCTCAGGAAAATAAGAAAATACTTCTCTGTGTTTCCTGCGTTGGACTGTTGTCTTAGATGTTCATCTTAATCTTTGTGATGGTTCCTATTTTTAGTCTATGTGTACGCTCTCATATACATTCCCTACTCCCTCTGAAACCTTCAGGAAGCACATGCAGCGTGTGCGTTAGAGAACGTGCTGCAGTCAGTAAGTGCTCATGTAAAGTGCCCCTAAATAACCATCTCAGACTGATGTTTGAAAGAGTCGGTAAGAAGCATCGTTGCCTATTCCAGAGTAGTAAATCTGTCCATACAAACTTACCTTCTGAGAAGCGCAATAGCAATCAGTGGACCACAGTTTGGCAGTGTGCATGTAATAGCGTACTAGTTTATGTCTAACTTCATTATGTTCCTTGTATCGCCGTGCTAGCAACATATGCGGTTATCTCTTCACCGTGTTGGTTTAAGCTGCGTGGCTTGAATTAAAGGCGACCCTGGCTATCCGCGGAACCCGACCCAGCAGCGTTCCGCATTCGCCGCGGGACGTGGTGCTGAAGGGACAGCTCCGGCAGCATCCACGTCTCCGAGTCCGACCGTCCTGCTGGGCAGCCTCCGCCTACAAGGCTCCGAGTGTTGCCTCCCCGGAGAGCACTGCGTGGAGGACCTGTTTGGGCTGAAGTACAGAGAACTGAAAGCCTCCTGTGAGAGGCGGGGATGGTTTGAGCAACTCTCTCACGTTTCCTCAAACCTTCAGCGTTTTGCTTTTTATTAAGGGGAGGTAGGGGGTTGTTGCTCACTTGTTATGAATACTAAACAAGAGGGAGTTGATCAAATAAATGGAAGGAGGTTTTTCTTCCACCTGCAACAGTATTTTTTTCCTACTCCCGAGGTGCCACATTGTTGTCTTTTTTTTTTTTTCTATTTTATTTTTTAACACAGCCGCAGGTACTACAGTATTTAATGCCTCTGCTCTTAAAATCCATTATCAGAAGAGAAATACATAAAGTTTTGATCACATTTCTATTCTGAGAAAGTTTTTAGGTGATCAGATGAACTAATAAGCTGTTCTTGGCTCTCACCAGTTGCTGAGTTTGCTTCATGATTGTTCTTACTTTGGAGTTAGCTAGAATTTCCTATCTGTTTGCAATTACACAGTCAAAATTATGACAGAAAGTGATTTAAGCCAGTTCTCCATCCAGCTATTTAACTTTTATGAGATGCGGTGTGGATTGTGACACCAAGTTAATCAAGAGGCTGGGTACAGTGAATGAAAACACCAACTTTTGGAACTAGAAAGTAGTGCCAAGGATTTCTACTAAGTTTTAATGCCCCTTTCTATAGGTTTATAGGAGCGGCTAAACTGATTCCTTGTAAGAAGGTGTTGACACTGTCAAAATGTGTTGTTGGTACGAGTATCACTCTATGATTTAGGCCTTAAAGGGTGATAGTCATACTTGATTTAACACCACCGAGCTCTAGTAAACAGTGAATATTTCTGGAGGCTTGTGTAGAATATAAAGAACTGAAAGCTGTTTATGTCACCCTAAGATGAACTGTAGCAATAAACAGATTGAAGATTTTTATTTATTTTTTTCCCCAAGAAGTTACTGTAAGTAAAGCGAAATTGAAGCAGTGTGTGCAGTGAATTATTAGCCTCTTTCTCTTGCTTTTAGGCCTTTGTTTTTAGTCTTAAACCTGCTATGAACAGAGGCTGAATGTTCCTGGTGAGCAGAGACAGAATAGTTTTGAAGAATGTGGTGCATCATCTGTAATGAAGAATGGAATAACCGCCTGGTGACAGCAGTTTGGCTACTGACATCTAAAGATTTGGGAAGGGGATGGCTTACTTCTGGCAGATGGTGGACTGACAGCCAGTTTGAACCTACATTAATGAACTAAGCAAACACATGCTTAAATCCATGTCGGGATTGTTACTTTCTTTCCTCATCCTTTCTCTGCATCACTTCAACTTTTTGTAAAATGGGTATAAAATACCAAGATGATAATGTTGCAATTTTTCTAATTTGAATTAGAAAAGTATGTGTTTTTATATGTGAATTATTTTGTCAGTATTTCTGTAGAGCCAGCCTCTGGTGACTGGAGTCTGTTTCTGACTTTTTTATTGCCAGTAATATTTAAATGCAGTCCAATGAAAAGCTTCCAGTTGAGAATAGTGTCAGATGGATAATTTGATATGGAAATAAAGAAAAGAAAGGAAGAAAACAAGATAGGTGAGGAAAGACAGAGAACAAATTAATTAATGTTTTTTTTTTTTTCAGTTACCTGCTGCATTTGTGAGTTACCAGAAACCTGAAGATCACAGCTCATTTAAAAAATCAAATCAAAGCAAAAATAAACAAACAGATAAAAAACACCCTGAACAATCAAGGCAGAGTAGGTTAAAGACACTGGTGTTAATAAGCTCGGGTCAAAGTAGAGAGTAAGATTTTGTGGTGATGTGAATGCTTGTAGATCTGCTAAAGCCGTGAATTCTTTCTCATTTACGCCATCTGAAGCTGCAGTGGAGAATACTGGATGATCAGAATTTGTAAGATTTACTTGTGGCAAAGAGATCAGCTTCCATGAGCCACATGAAGATGAACATTTTCTAGAGTTTGCTCTCCTGCAAAACTAAGATATTCTGCAATATCTTTTCATACTTTGTCTCAAAGGGGATTAATAAATAAAATAATATCCTAATAATATTCTGCAAAGACAGAAGGGACATTTTATACCTCCTTTGCTCCCATGCTCACAGAAACAGTTCTTGAGTTCTTGAAAACTGGTTTTGCAATGATACGTGACATTCCTGACAGAAACACATTAGCAAAAGCTTTTTAAAAATCGCTGATAAGCTCAGACTGATGGTGAACTGCACCTTCCAGCTGTATGGCTTATTGACAGGGCAGATATCCAGTAAGAGTCTGAAAACAGCTATGGGGAAATATGGAGAAGCCTCCAGCCACTCTACTTTGTGATGGTGTCATCAGATTTCCTTAGCATCCCCAGTCTTGAGAAACTGGCATTTTGGTATTCTTTTTTAATTTCGTGCCCTTTCTTTTCTTTCTAACTATTCTTCACTCCTTTAAGTGAAGCAAGATTTAAACTAGGCACTAGCACGCTCTTTCTAGTTGCTGGGGTAGTTGTGTGCTGGAGGAGATTGCCTGAGGAGGCCGTGGAATCTTCATCATTGCATGGATTTAAACAGAGTTTAGACAAACATCTGTCATGAATGGTTAAGTTACAGCTGCTTTTGCCTTTGGGGGAGAAGATGGAGCTGCTGACCTCTTGGAGTCTTTATCAGCCTTATGTTTGGCAGTTTTCTTTTGCTGTGTCTCAAACTCTTAATAGTTCTTACACTGTTTGTTTTTTTTCTTGAGAAAAAAGAAATGAAGATATTTTCATTCTGTTTTCACCACTCTGTGGTCTTTTCTTATTCATTAATTTTCTGTGCAGTGAAATCATTTGTATGCCTTTGCAGGTGTCACCATAGAAATGTCTGTTTGCCCACTGATAAGGTGGTAAGTTAGAGGTGTCAGTGAGTCTTTGGGGTAGTAATTAGCTGGAAAAAAAAAGTGATCCCCCTTACAGGATAGCAAGCAGAAATGTTCAGGGCATAACTGCAAGGGAGAGGAGGCGTTCTAGACTAAGAGTATAGGATGAAGTTTATCTGTTAGCTATTGGCTTGTTTCCACTAGTAAGTGGAACTCCTTTGCTTCCTCTGGCAACAAGCAGCAGTACTATGAGACTTGAATTAAAGGAAAATTGATTAATGGAGAGCTTTCAGTTTGGACAATGTGTTTTGGGACTGACCCTATCGGTCTGGCTTAAGCAGGAGCCAGAGTGCTGTCATCTTCCCTTGTCTGAGCTGAGGTGAGTAGTTCCTTCAGTGCTGGAGCATATTCCTTCATGAATGCTGAAAATGATGCTCATGGCTTTGAACTGGAGTTACACAGCACTTTATATTCAGAATGCTATTCTCACATTAGGTGATTCATCTTCAGAACACCTCTGTAAAAATTATCCTCAATTTAGAGACAAGAAGATAAAATGAGTTTCTGAAGATTCAGGTTGGGAACTATTTCTAATTGCCTAGCAGCTCACTTCTCTGTCTTTCAGACCATGTGGCATTAGTTTATAACCAGATTAAACAGTTGAGAGGAACCAAAGGGACAGATCCATAATGAATTCCAGGTGATATTAGCAAACTCCTGTAGCTTAGGTCTTCAGACACGCAATAACAGCAGAACCTAGAGCTTTTTTTATGTCAAGGAGCATTTACAACTCTGGCTGTTTTTCAAAGACCTTTTAGGGTTTTTTGTTACCTGGTTCCAGTGGATTTTCCGTAGAATCCTTGACTGGATTTGGATAATTGCTACATGAAATATCCCTTGTAACAGATGCTAGCAAGGACAGTTGCTGATGATGCAGAACTAATCTGTAAGAGACCTTGGTGCTTCTAAGTTGAAGTACAGCTTACTGTGAACTTAGAGCATATGTTTTCTGTATGTTCATCTCTTTTGTTTGTGGAAGTTTATGAATGAAGCCGTGGACTATTTTAGAAGTATCACACATGTACATTGGTTTAATGCTAATTAATTTTAAACCATTCATTGAATCACAGAATCCTTAGAGTTGGAAGGGACCTTTAAAGGCCATCTAGTCCAACTCCCCTGCAGTGAACAGGGACATGCACAGCTACATCAGGATGCCCAGGGCTTGGTCCAGCCTGGCCTTGACAGTCTTCAGGGATGGGGCATCAACCTGGGCAACCTGTACCAGTGCCTCACTGCCTTCATTGCCTTTTCTGAACACAGAACATGGGATACAGTGACTCTAAACTAGAAAGTATGAAGCCTTCCCACAGGTTACCTGTGTTCTCCTAGGTCTCTACAACTTGACTGGCTACAACTAATGTTGATGTTGACAATCTGTGGGTTAGGGAATTCTGGCAAAAGCAAACAAACAAAACGTGATCCAAAGTCAGTACTGTAAATAAGTAAGAGACTTTTGTCTCACAGTAGAATTGGATCATGCTATTATTTGACATGATTTCCACAGTGCAAGGAGTTATATTCTGTAGCAAACCAACTCCCCAAAAATATTCAAAAAATAAAAATAAAAATAAAAATAAAAATAAATAAAAATATTCAGATTTTTTCTTTTAATAATAAAGTAAGCAGAGTTAGTGATTTTTTTTTGAAATTTTTATGAATTTTTGTGAAATCTGACATTCAAATTGTTGAATTCGACATTTGTACTGATTTTTAATTTTCTTAATTGAAAGTGGAAGGCTCGTCTATATACTTACTGAATACCTTAACTTATAGCAGTAAGGAGGAAAAATGTTGATTCATTTTTATTCTTTTTATCTGTTTTGGTTGTGGGGTTGATTTTTTTTTTTAATTTAATTTTGCTTTCTTTCACTGAAGCCTGACAGTTGACAATCTCTTATGCTCCACTGAGACATTTTTTGTTTCTTTTTGGAAATGTAATCCTCGCTTTCCTTTCAGGGGAAAAATCTTCTAATTTCTTATCATTATCATTATTATTTTGTTTAGGAGATAACTGGCTATTTTTTACTGTATTGCCAGTTGCTACAAGGGATATTTACAGTAGCCAGTTGGTTAAAGAGTTTAGTATCCTTTTTAACTGTTTGCATTATTGAGAGGACCTGGGCATATCAGTGACAGACATATCTCTATTAAGGACGGGTCTATTTTTCACTTAGGATGTTTAGGAGGGAATAGTCTGTATATTCCTTCCAACTACCTGCACCAGCAAGAAGAGCTTGAGAGAGAAGCAGGCAAATATTGGGGTTAAAAGGTATCTGATGGGAAGCTGATTGTCTACTTGCTCTCCCATCGCAGAAGAGGATTGCTCCATTTACTGTGAGACGTCTCTGACAGGAAAATTTCACAGAGAGCTTTAGGACACAGACTGATGAATGAAACCTACAGCAGCTCTCTCTAATTGTATAGTGCAGGAGATTAGCTGCAAGGTAATGTTTGTAGACTCTTAATTTAGGGATATTCTTGACATACTGAAGGAAGGTAGAAATAAAAGAGATCTACTCCCCAGGCAATTGGCACTGTCATCAGTATCCAATATATATTACCATTAAGTCATAATGGAGATGTTTGGGTGCAGATGGGGTATTTTATTTCTTCTACCACCTTTTGTATTCCCATGGAGAGGATGTACTCCAGTGCTTACTCGAAGTTTCTCCCTTCCTTCTGTTTGATGTGTCAATGAATCTCAAGAAGAGGATGGATGTAATAGCTATTTGGTCTGTGCTGATGCTGTGTCAGATTTTACATTATTTTTCAGTACTTTTGCCTGACAAACAAATGAGCATTCAGTCTTTTGGCAGCAAAGGCTTAAGCTCATGATTTGCTCTTAAAACACATCCTGCCTAGTAGTAGAAAGCCTGTTATTTAAAGGGCACTTTTCAAAACAATTAGGGCTTTAGGAGCAATGTGTTTGCCTTAATGAGTGCACTCTGCCAGTCAGAGCAAGCAACATAAGCTGATACCTACTCATGTAGGCCAACAGAAACAAATTAGTGGTGTTACTAGTGAGTTTGTGAATGTACTGCACATCCAAGAGGTTTGTTTTAATGCTTGAGAAGCACTTGATAGGTTCCAGAATGGCTCCGTTTTTGTTTTCTTCCCAAATACCACCACCAATTATATTTTCATTTAGAACCCTTTGTACCACTCCTGTCCATGTGATAGCTTAATCTTTATGGGTTGCATTCAGCTCTGGTTTAACTTGCTGGACTGGCACCAGAGATAATTTTCCATAAAGCCTCACAGTCTTCTTTCACAGCTTTTGCTGTATGAAGTTTGTTATCAGCGCCCTTACAATGTGGGTAGGCCAGCTGCTGGCACTTTGGTATTTATTTATTTGGTGATAGCTGTTTAATTTTGGGTGATTTACTTCTGTATTGTAGCTTCCAAAGGTGGGGAATATTAATATTTTACGGAATGAATTTTTTCATTTATTTCAACTGTTTTTTCTTTTCTCAAGGTAAGGTATAACAAAGGGTGGTTGGTGATGCTGAAGAGGTAGAAGGATCAGATGCAAGCTTAGTTTTGAGTATTTATCAGTAAGTGTCACAAGGGAAGTTGCTGGCTGTTGAACATTTGAGGTCCCGATTTGGATGAGTAGTAGAAACCTAACTTGCAGGTTAGGTGCTGAGCAGTTTAAACATATTTCTGTCATCTCTTTGGAAAAAATCCTGCCTGGGGAGCTTTTAATATCCAACTAAAGCCACAGTTTGTTCCTGAAGAGCTTGAGTTTGATACAGTGAATAAGAGAAACTGTTAAACAGCAGCAAAGAAGAGTTAGAGTAGCCACAGAGGAAAGATCTTTTTAGTCATGATACCAGTGAAACACAGCTACACTGCCTGGGGAGGGTGTGCTCTTCTTTGCTAAGCCTTGAAGAACAGGATAGACGAGCATCTGTCAGGAATGACCTGTGCATCCTGTCCTAGCTCGCGGCAAGTTATGGACTCATCTCCTCCTGCCTTATTTTCTATGGTTCTGCACACACGCAGGCTGTTTGAAGTTTGTCTTGGATCTTGCTTGGTATCTATGTAAGTTTATCATGTCCTTTTTTTGCTGAAGGTTCCTGCTTCCCTGAGGGATTATTAGTGCATCCGACCATTTTGTCTCCAGCTGAATGTCTAGATAAGAATCAAACTTTTCTCTTAGCAGCAACTGCTCACTGTCAGCAGTGTCACCAGCTTTTTTTATGGCTACTGTTTGAACGGCTCTACCAGTGGCTGTTGTTGGGAAAAGCAAACACTCTGCCTATCTCTAAAAAAGCAACAGGAGAAAACGTGGGGAGTTAATGCTCAATCAGCCTAAATTTGATACTCAGAAGTATATTTGACCAACCTGTTAAACAATCAGTGTGAAAGTACCCAGGGGATAACAAGGGGACAAACTGAAACTAACACAGATTTTTCTTGAGTAAGTCATGTCAGACAGCTCTAGTTGTTTTTTGTTGCTGTTTCTTTTTTTTGTTTGTTTGTTTATTTTTAGTGGAATAGCTGATTTAGTTGATATTGAGGGAGTGGTATTTCTTGACTTTTATTACATATGGTTTGTAATTGTTTTTTATTACATAAGCTTTGTAGAAGAACATAGGCTGGATCGAGTTAGTATGGGAGGGTGCAAGGTCTGGAAGCATGCACACTGTAAAGTAGAGGTTGCTCTGCATTCATCTCATCTGTGACAAAAGAGTATTCTATGCAGGTGTACCTAAATGCAGCAGAAGATACAAACTGGGTTGGCCTTTGCTAAATCTACAACTGGGTAATTTCACAACAGGAATAATAATAATAATAAAACGCTAAAATCTTTTTCATAGTTTCTGTCTGACTGGGTGGCCATAGCATATACAGGGGTCTTACAAGGTTTTGTCTTGTTGGTTGGTACTATTCAATTTTCTCATTAATGGCTTGACTGATAGAACAGAGAGAACATGTTATTAATTGTAAGGGGGGTCACTAGCACTTTGGTGGACAAAAGCAGAGTATAAAATGATTTTGATAAATTGGAAAAGTGGTCTGAAATCCATTTGGTGAAATTCAGTAAATACAAGTGCAAAGTACTACAGTGCAGAAGGAAAAATCAAATACATCCAAAGAAAAATGATGGGAACTGGCTAGATTCAAATACTGCAACCAAAACATGGTAATGAGGTAGACTGCAGTCTAAATATGGGCCTGTGGCATAAGATGTTCAAAATGGGCAAGTGTTGGATGTGAATCACAGAAAGCGGTTCTTCTGTTTTCCTGGTATTCATAAGGCTTCAGCTTGAAAATTGGGGCCAGTTTTGGGTGCACGGTTTTTTGAGAAAGGAACAGAAAAATCAAAGTGTCAGAAAGGGAAGCGAAATGCTAAGATAAAATGACCTCGCTTTCGTATTAAGTTGTTGTGGTTTAACCCAGCAGGCAGCTAAGCACCGCACAGCCATTTGCTCACTTCCACCACCCTTCCCCAGTGGGATGAGAGAGAGGATTGGGAACAAAATAGAACTTGTGGGTAGAGATAAAAACTATTTACTAAGACAGAAAAGGGGAAATAGAAACAAAAATGTGATGTAAGCTATATATAATATGTCTCTGTATCTCTTTTCATCTCTATATCTGCATTTCAATTACTCACCACCTGCTGATCGATGCCCAGCTAACAATACAACTGCTCTCTGATGGACTTGTCGCTAACAACACTGTCTCACCACCTGCTGACTACTGCCCTGCCAATCCCCAAGCAGTGTCCCACCTGTGGCTACCACTGCACAGCTTTATAGCCTTCCTCATAATGTCACATGATATGCAATGACCCTTTGCATAATTCAGGCTAGCTGTCCTGGCTTTGCCCCACCATTACTGCCATGCCCTAATGGTGCTGGCTCTTCCCACTGAGCTGCCCAGCCTGGCCCTGGACATGCACCAAAAAACAAACTTCATGGTGCCTCCATGATTTCTATGTTGTTTCCAGTTCTCTCATTCATCCCACTTGGGGAGTGGTGAGCAGAAGGCTGTGTGGTACTGAGCTCCCTGCCAGGTTAAACCACAGCAGCCCTGTTTGGCACCTAACATGGTAGAGGTGATATATAATATTGACTTCCGCCCTCTACTCATCTCTTGTGAGGCCCCATCTGGAGTATTGCATCCAGGCCTGGGGCCTCCAGCACAAGAAGGACACAGAGTTCTTGGAATGGGTCCAGAGGAGGGCCACTAAACTGATCAGAGAGCTGGAATACCTCTCCTATGAAGAAAGGTTGAGGGAACTAGACTCGTTTAGCTTGGAGAAGAGAAGGCTCCAGGGAGACCTCGTTGTGGAGGGAGCGTATCAACAGGTGGGAGAACAAGTGTTTACATGGGTTCATAGTGATAGGACAAGGGGGAATGGTTTTAAACTAAGACAGGGAAGATTTAGGTTAGGTGTTATGAGGAAGTTCTTCACTCAGAGGATGGTAATGCACTGGAACAGGTTGCCCAGAGAGGTTGTGGATGCCCCATCCCTGGAGGCATTCAAGGCAAGACTGGATATGACTCTGGGCAGCCTGGTGTAGTGGTTGGCAATCCTGCCCACAGTTTGAAACAAGACGATCTTTGAGGTCCTTTTCAACCCAGACCATTCTGTGATTCTATGATGATTCTGTAACTTGGAGAGTGAGCAGTTATCCCAAGGTCCATATGATCACAGGTGTTCACAACCCATGTGGAGGAAATCTGTATGAAGTGCATGATCATTGTATGCAATACAATGGCAGCAATAGCCTGGCAAGTTCAAGGAAAGCCAACTGTGGATAAGCTGTCTAGCCTACTTCAACAGTATGAAGATAATCTCTCCTGCTTCCTATAGTCCTGTGTCTTAGCTGTTGAGAGATTGTCCCTGGAGTTCCAGTAATTCAAAGATGATATGCCCAACTCCTCACCTGGTTCAGTATCTTATCTATTATAAGTAAGCATTCCTCTGCTCAAGAGACGGGACATGGTAAGCACACACCATGTTCCAGAAAGTAGTTTTACGTGCATGACCGTGGAGAGGACATGAGGAAGCAGGATAGAAAATCCACCTTGACCCTACGTGTATGTGAGTTACAAGGGGTGTTCATCCAGGAAAATGGCAGCTCCAGTTTCCAGTGGGCACTCTCTCTAAGCAGTGGCCCACTCCCAGGTAATTCCCCACAGCTCGATAGCCTTCTGCATGATGTCATGTGCTATGGAATAACCCTTGGCCAAATTCAGGCCAGCTGTCCTGTCTCTGCCTCACACCCTGCTGCCATACCGTAAAGGTGATAACTCTTCTCCTTTTGAGTGGCCCAACCTGATCCTGAGTACGCACCCGTCACTCAGCAACAGCGAAAACATTGGTGTGCTGTTAACACTTATCTCAGCTGAAACGAGTACAGAAATGAACAGAGATATTGTTTAGTCTGGAATAGAAGTATATGAAGGGAGGGAATAGTAAGTCTTCACATGTGTAAAAGGTTGTTGTAAAGAGGGCTGTGATAGGTTTCTCCCACATATTTACCCGGAGTGTTTACACTGCAGTATGTCAGATGCAGGCTCTGTCAGCAATGGAAACAGCTGTAATATGATCTGCAGGAAGCCTCCAAAGTGCCAATGGTACATTTGTCTGAATAGGTTAGTTGTCCAGCATGCATGGGCTTATTATACTTGAGCCTGCCTAACTTCTGAGAGAACTAAGTTACCATGGTTCTTCAAGCCATGCGTTCCTATGAGTGGGTTGTTGGTATCTACTATACAGGATGAACTAATGATTTGAATAACCTCTCAGTGATGGACTGAGATCTAAGAATCTCCCTAAAGAGCTCAAGTGTTGTAATGATGATCCTCCTAGCCTCTGGCTTCTGGACTTGTATACTCCATGGATGTTGTAGAGTACCATACTAAATACACAGTAACATTTTCTATGTAGCAGCGATATTCCTTGCCGGTAAGGATGAACTTGCCTTTAAAAGAATTTTTCTTCTAGAACGTGTACCAATATGTATCTTGCAGCTCCTGCTCATTTTGCTTTTTGGGTTACAAATTCTATCATGTTGAAACAAAGAGGTTTCTCCCATTTCCCTAAATTTCATGCATACAAACCAGCAATTTCCAGAACACAGACAATCATCCAATCTGTTATCTTGGCAGACACTGATGCGTTTCTACATTGGAGGAAAGAACTCTATCCCATAATACACCCGTGCAATATATGGTGATGGTGATTTCGTTGCTAACCCCTGCAGCAATCAGTTTATGCCCTCAAGCATGGGATTTGATTATCCTTGTCATTATCTTAGCCACAAATGTTATTAGCAGCCATAAAATTGTCCATTAAAGTGAGAGGAATTACTTGCCTGTACCAAGGGGAGAACAGATAATTTACTACACTGATTTTAAGCCTAATTTTTCTTTTTTTTCTTTTCTTTTCCCCCAAAACAGCCTTCCTAAGCCTACGTACAAGCCTCTTCATTATTATCATTATTATTATTATTATTATTATTATTTGTATTATTATTTGTATTATTATTTGTATTACACAACTCACTTTCTCCTCAGTGAGCTTCATGTCTGGGTCTTTACGCTGTAACAGTAAGATAGATACGTGCTACTCTTGAAATAATCCAGAGTCATGACCATATAGTTCTTCATGTTCCATGGTTTAGGTGAATTCTTCCCTAAATCTGGAAGTGGAGATGCCCAAACTTTAATTGGATTACATAATTTTGGACTTCAGTATTGGCCCAGGCTTCATTGCCACATGAACGATTCTGGAGGCCTGAGACTGACTTAGCATGCATGCATGGACATCCCTGGCTGAGTGCAGAATCAGTTGATCTGTTACTGGTGTTGTCATTTTTCTAGGTTTTCTTGATACTACAGTAGTATGTATTTATGAGAGGAAGAGATGATATATCACAGGGACAAAGAAAAGGTGCTGTGACTGAGTGGGTGAGATGCAGTGTCTGAAAATTTTCTTTGTCCTCACTGGGACTGGCTGATTCATTCCCTTCCCACCACCCCTCTAATTCCTGTTCATATATCACTTCACCACAAAGCTGCTTTTTTATTCCCATGTGGTATTGTGTTTCCGCCCCCTCCCATCAACAGGGAGTGGGAGAGATCACCCACATCTTTCCCAACAGACAAAAATGGTGGAACCTGACAGACTGGGACAGATTCTGATCACAGTTGCTCTTTGTAAATCCTGTGGAACCTGGTTGCTTCAATGGAATTGTTGGCTTTGAACTAAGATGACTGTGTGCAGAATCTGATCTTGAGAGCCTGTATTTTAAAGGAAGTATCCCCTCCTACTCACACAACAAACCCGCACACATACGCACAAAACAGCACCAATATTACCTCATGTAGCAAATGGAAAATGTTGCAGTAACCTGAAAGGAACAGCAAATATTCTCAAATAGGGCTTAAGAAAGTAAATATAACCAATGTGATCGATACATCTCCAAATTAGCCTTTACAGATATGTCTGTCTTTGTCTTGATCACACTATGCACATTTCAGTGCTGTTGAAAATGTATAACCCGAGGGACCTCATTTCAGAACATAGAGCTGATGTATTAAGTGCAGGGTCTTGGACAGAAGGTCTGACAGAGATGGATGTTTAATCACAGAAGAGGTTTTCCCCTTTCTCCCCTGAAAGAGCATTAACTGAACAAAATAAGTATAAATATATATACAAAATGGATATATATTCATGGGTTTTCCAATATTACTAATAATATAACAACTCCTCAAAAGCTCTTGTTTCCTGAGTCATTACCACTGACTTAAAAAATGACTTTGCAAGAACAAATATTTATTTCAGGACACTGAAGAGGAGAGAGCCTTCTACCTTTCTGCATTCTAAAAGCTTTATATTCTTCAGCAGCACTTCTCTTTGTAGGAAATCCTAGATAGAAGAACATCCTTATGCTTTCCAGTCTATTTCTCATGGTCTTCTTTCACTCTTGACATCTTCCAACACAGTCAGTAGTACTCAGACTATTCTTGCAGAGTTCCCTATGGAATTTGTTCAAGCCAAGCTGCTTATTCTTTTGAGAACTTGTTTTTTTCTTTTGATCGAAGAAGAAAGATAAAGGACTGCGGACTAAGTGGTTGATTGATAAACTTACCAACCAGGGGACCATGCCATCAACTGTCTCAGTAGAAGTGCTGTTAGACTTGAAAGGAAGAATTCCTGCCCTCATGAGCTGGGACCATTCTTTGGTTGCCTAGTATATGAAATAGAGGGAACATATTGTGTTCTTAGGTGAGTTTTACTTCCATTCACAGTGCAGTTTTTTGCCACAGAGTGAGTGACACATTTTCTTGCATAGAATATTGGTAAAGACTTTGAAGAAGAAGGGGAAGTTGAAAACATGTATTAAGACTAAGTACGCTATTGCTTGGAATCACTCATTCAGTCAATGTTGTAAAACAGAAATATTTGGTTTTGTTGATTGTCATGCAGACTCCCAGGAGACACATACTTTACTTTCTCATGACCAGCTTGAGAGAGCTACAGCCTTGTTTTCTTTGATGAACTCATGGAAAGCTGGATCAATTGGCTATTTACTAAATCAGGTGGGCAAACAGGTGGCCACAGAATCCATGATGTTGCCCTCCTTCGTAATGTTTCCCCATGTAGGTGTCTTTGGCTGGGATAGGAGAGATGTGGACCTGTTGGAACAGGTGCAGAGAAGGGCCACAAAAATGATCCGAGGGATGGAACACCTCTCCTACAAGAACAGGCTGAGAGAGCTGAGGTTGTTCAGCCTGGAGAAGAGAAGGCTCTAGGGAGACCGGAATGAGCCTTTCAGTATCTAAAGGGAAGCTATAAGAAAGAAGGGGAGAGACTTTTTAGGAGGGTCTGCAGTGATAGGACAGAGAGAAATGGTTTCAAACTAGAAGAGGAAAGATTTAGATCAGATATAAGGAAGAAGTATTTTACAGTGAGGGTGGTGAAGCACTGGAGTAGGTTCCCAGAGATGTGGATGTCCCATCCTTGAACACATCCAAGGTCAGGCTGGACAGGGCTCTGAGCAACCTGATCTAGTTGTTGGTGTCCCTGTTTATTGCAGAGGAGTTGGACTGGATGGCCTTTAAAGGTCTCTTCCAACTCAAACAATTCTATGATTCCATGATTCTATCAGTCTTAGTGTTTTAGTATATCAGAAAATATGTGTATAAAATCATGGAATGGTTTGTGTTCAAAGGGACCTTAAAAGACATCTAGTTCCAACCCATCAGCAGGGATGCCTTCCACTAGACCAGATGGTCCACAGCCCCATCCAACTTAGCCTTTACTAATTCAGAAATGGGGCATTCACAACTTCTCTAGGCAGCCTGTTTCAGTGCATCATAACTCTCATAATGAATAATTTATTCCTTATATCTAATCTAAACTTATGCTCTTTTAGTTTAAAACAGCCCTTTCTTCCTACGACAGTCCTTGGTAAAGAATCTCTTTCAAGCTTTCTCGTATGCCCCTTTTAGGTACTGGAAGCCCAAAATAAGGTCACTCTGGAACATTCTCTACTCTAGGCTGAACAACCCCTGTTCACTCATCCTTTCATCATAGATGCTCCAACTCTCCCATCATTCTCATATCCCTTCTTTAAATGTGTTCCAACAGCTTCACATCTTTCTTGTTCTGGATGCAGGTAAGAGTCTCACAAGGACGGAGCAGAGGAGAATAATCTCTGTAAACCTGCTCGCTGCATTTCTTCTGAAGATGTCAACAATATGGTTGGCTTTCTGGATTGCAAACATATATGAATAGATCATGACAAGCTTTTCGTCCGTAAATACCACAAAATCCTTCCCTGCAGGGCTGCTCTCCATCCACTTGTTTCCCGGCCTGTATTCGTGTTTGGTTTCATCCTGACCCAGGTGCAGGACCTTACAGTTGGCCTTATTGAACCACATGTTGTTTGCCACCTCTCAAACCTCTCAAGGTACATCTGGATGGCATCCCTTCCTTCTGTTTTATCACCACTCTACTTGCTGAGGGTGCAGTCAATACCAACTGCCCAAGTTGCTGACAAAGATGTTAAATATTACTGGTCCCAGTACAGATCCCCAAGGAAAACCAGTCCTCACTGTTCTCAACCTGGACATCATACCTTGTAGGCATGCTCACTGAGACTGCAGATGAGTCCACAGAAGCTCTGTTTCATTGTGTTTGCCTTTATATTAAAGTGATGGAATTACCTGAAATTCGAACATATTATATATGTAGGTAGATAGATTTCTTCTGTAAGTAACCTTTTAATCCAACATGCTCCAACTCTTTTCCAAGTGTCCATAGGCTCTTTCATCTTGAAGGGGAGACTGAAGGCTTCTGCCTCTCCTCTGGCTTCCCCTTCACCTCGCAGCTGCAGTGCTTGATGGATGTCAGTCTTGTTGCTCAGAGTACCTGCATTGTGACTGAGACCTGGGGCCTGAGTTTCCTGTCTTTTTAATGAGTCTCTCTGAGCACAAGCTTGTGCTCAGAGAGAGATGCAAAGATCAAAGGCTGTGCAAGTGCGTTGTGCTTGATTTTGCTTACACCAGTATGAATCGATTGACTTCACTGAGTTATGAGGGATTTACAGCTGGGGAGAACAGATTCTGACCTAATGGCTCCAATAGAGGCTTTTCTTGGATGAGCAATGTAATTAGAGCACTGGAACAGACAGATTTCATGACTCATCTGTGGGTCTGCAGTCTTTTCTTTGCTTCTAGTGGGGTGTTCACTAATGTCACCACACTTCCATTTCACTCGTGGGCTGGTCTAATGAAGGACCAACCTTTGCTTGAACAGAGATCCTTATTCAACTGCAAAGCATCCCCCAATCTTTGTGTCACTGTACAAACTTTATTTACCTTAGAGCACCCCAGGAAGAGACCCAGCAAGCTCAGAGCTAGACATTGTGATCATCAGGAACATTTTCACTTTCTTGTTTAGTTGGAGCAAAACAGATGTGAGGAAGTGAGGCAGGGAGCAGGGAGAATGGGTTGGTGACTAGGTCCATTTACTAATCCCAAATATCAGTCTGCAAGGGGCAAAATGGTGTGGCACATACGCCACCATGGACTTACTCTGCATATCCAGCTGAAAGGCAGTACATGGATTTTGAGATCAATATTACCTCTTTCAGAGCTGGTTGGAGGTCAGAGAATGAAATACTTTTGTTAAAAGATAACAGAGCACATGTCTACAGTAGTCATAAGGCTATGCTCATCTCTTCCAAGTGTCTGGAGGTCATGCTGGGCACAAGGGCCTGATGGGCAGGTGGCAGCACTGAAAAGATGAGCATGGAGTTGCTTTGGCTGCCAGTTCTTTGTCAGTCCCAGTGTGAAAATAGAGTCATGGGCCTGCTGTTGCAATTTGGCCGGTGGCCATGACCACGATAACAACACTAGTAGTAGAGCTGTGTAAAGGCTGAACAGGCAGCAGCTCCTAACAGGCTGCATGCATTGTCTCACCTCTTCGTAACTCATCCCTTGTTTGATCCGAGCTTGAGCTGTGATGCCTCTTTTCACGTCAGAACTGTTGCCATGGCAAGAAGCAGTGGCCTTGCTTTGGTCCACTGAAGTGACAAGAACCACTGACTAGTTCCAGGAAACAGCAGGGATATAGTGTTGCAATGGGTTTGGGTCCAGCACACCTTTGAAGGTTCTTCTAAAACGACCAGAGGCCATTTGTGTAGGGAAACCAGAGGGAGGTACCTCTTTTTTTGTGCCTGTGTTATCTTCTGAAACTTTCAAGGTGCCAAGATGCATCTGCTACAAAATCACAACCTTACTGCAGCTATACCTCTGCTAGCTTTAGCCTTCCTAGCTGGGAAGCTGCTGGTACAGTGCTCAGCACAGCTTGTAAGATCCACCCAGCAAGAAGGTGAGTTGTTATGTGTGCCTCACCGCTTGGCAGTGACAATAGCATAGCTATATCTGCAGTCACACTTGATGTTGGTTTTCTTCTAATTTGCCACTCACTGAAACTTAGAGCTAGTCATGATGATTGGTCTTGTCCTTGGATTCAAGCCCTGATGCACCGGGCTCTGTACCAGCATGAAATTCAGGGTAATTTTGAAAAAAAGATCATAGAACTAAGGCTCCATTTTCAAAAGTAGCTTTTGCACTTAGGAGGCTATTTTTTCAAGCCAAGTAAGCTCCTACCTGCCAAATAAGAGTTTGGAAAGCAGGTTGGTTGGGGTGCGAAGTCATTGAGGAAGATGTGAAAAATATGCCTTTCAGGGCAGTTTAAAGAAAGGATATTTTCTTTAAAGTTTTCAAAATGCTTGGTGACTCTGAATCCTCTGGTAATCTGCCTCCTCAGGTACCCACCACAGAAAGCTCCCGTGGAGGATTTTGCTGTCCACTTGTTACACACTGACTCAAGAGAAACAAACTTCTATTGACATTCACAGAAGCTTGGGGAATACCTGTAAAACTTGGGAATAAATAACTGCCTTGAAGAAATTTCTGTCACTTTGAAACCAGACATGAGTGTTTCCTACAAGTGATAGGGTGAAAGGGGAAGGAATCATGAAAATAGTAAGTTGCATGGGTTTTTTTTGCTCAAGAGGTCAATGTACAAAACTATGCTCTTCTACTTGCTCTCAGTTGTCACCATCACTACTAGCTGAAGGGCTTATCCCAAGAAAAATATCAGCCTCATGAGTTAGTTCAGGGACAACTTTTCCATTGAAGAGGCTGTGAAGAACAATGCCTGGAGAGGTCTTCTTGGAGAAACCAAAAATGCTAGTCACAACTGGCACAAATGGCACTGCAGATGGGGAAGTGGGTGATGAGAAATGGGAGCCAGGAAGGATGGAGCAGGGCTTTGAGGTAATGAAAAGCTTGAAGATATTGTAGGAAAGGGAAAAAAAATAAAAACAATTGAGAATGAAGGGTGAAATTCATAGATTCATAGATTCATAGATTCACTAGGTTGGAAAGGACCTACAAGATCATCTAGTCCAACCATCCTCACACCACCATCCCTACCCTTCAAGCTACTAAATCAAATCCCTTAGCACCTCATCTAAACGCTTCTTGAACAGCGCTAGGGACGGTGCCTCAACCACCTCCCTAGGCAGGCCATTCCAGTGCCTGACCACACTCTCAGAGAAAAAATTTTTCCTCAAATCTAATCTAAATCTTCCCCGGCGCAACTTGTGGCCATTCCCTCTTGTCCTGTCATTAGTTACCTGGGAGAAGAGGCTGACCCCCTCCTCACCACAGCCTCCCTTCAGGAAGTGGTAGAGTGCAATGAGGTCTCCTCTAATCCTCCTTTTCTCCAGACTAAACAATCCCAGCTCCCTCAGCCGCTCCTCGTAAGACTTGTGCTCCAAACCCCTCACCAGTTTTGTTGCCCTTCTCTGAACACGCTCCAGTGCCTCGATGTCTTTCTTGTAGTGAGGGGCCCAAAACTGAACACAGTACTCGAGGTGCGGCCGCACCAGAGCTGAGTACAGGGGGATGATCACCTCCCTGCTCCTGCTGGCCACACTATTCCTAATACAGGCCAGGATGCCATTGGCCTTCTTGGCCACCTGGGCACACTGCCGGCTCATGTTGAGCCGAGCATCAACCAACACCCAACACTCAAATTACTGGGGTATTGTGCAGCTTAGGGGGGCATTATTGACACTGATTTGCTTTGATATTTTTTTCAAGATGGGTGAGGTTGTCCCACCTGAATTTGGTAGCCTGCAGGTACAGAGCATCGCATCTTGCATGCCATTTAGAACAATTACAACTTGATTCACCTGCCCTAGTGTGCCATTTGGAAGTGAACTTGGCTGAGGGATTTCTTTATGCCTTGCTTAGTTGTGGGGATCTGGTTGAAGGACACATTATCCATTCTGAGAGTATGAAGGTACAGATCTGATTTTTTAAGCCTCCAGAGATAAACACTACCATAACCATTTGCAGGCTATTTGCACTACACAGCTTACACTGTAATGTAGTCCAATTCAAAATAAGAAGTTCACGCAGTACAGTGTTGCCTGAAACTATAGGTTTTGTGTGCATCAGCTTCATTAGTAGCCCAGCTTTTTTGTATGGCTACTGACACTCTTCAGCAAACTTTGGAGTTAAAGCACAAGTGAGTTAGCTGTTAAACTGTTCGCAATGTTCTGATCTGTGGAGGCATTTGGCTGTGGAAAGCCCTGCCTCAGCAGGATTAGACAATGTAGGGGTAGAAATGCTAAACCTAAGGCTCATGGTGCTAATGCCAGATCATCAATCAATAATCTGCAATCCCAATTTTCCAAGCCTAAATATTGCTTTATGGCCTCAGCTGGATTTATGGATTCCTTTCAGGTTTGGGTGACTTGGGAACGGACTTCCAAGGAGAGAAGCTGTTGTGTCACATACCCCGATGCTTCTTTTTACAGACTGAGAAGCAAGCACATGGCCATTTAAACTTTCTTGGAGCTTTTCTCTCAGTTCAGCCACACGTGGGGAGGACTAGATGTTCTTGCTGTTATGCGTGAGACTGAAAAATGCACAATTTCTGTGGGGAAAAAAGGAACCACCAGAAGAATTTTGACTGTGTACAGCAAAACTCCAAGCTGTCGTAACGTTCTCTGCTGTCATTGTAAAGCTGAGGCAGGCATGCTGCTTCCTCTCTGGATTGCGTATTTTGAGTGTGTTTCAATAGTGCTCTGAGTTAGCGTATTTTTCTCTTCCTCTACAGTGCCAGTCATTGCCTTTTCTTCATTTTAATGATTAATTGCTCCAAACACTTGTGATCCTGGACTGTGAGAGTACAATTTTTGAGCTGCATTTCATTTGAACTTGCTATGCAAGTACAAGTGAACTTGGGGGAGTGCACACACCCACGTATTGCTAGGTAGAGATGGTTGCCAAAAGGACACCAAGTAAAAGAACAGTTAGTTCTTAAACAGGAGTATAATCTAATAAGCCAAAAAAGAGAAAATTACATATTGGAATCTTCAGTGCCTTTCCCCTCCCCCTGGTTTCAAAATTACAGCTAGTACAACCCCTGACTAGAGCAGTGATTTAAATATATATAGGCATCTGTGCTTCTAAGAAAAGGAAGAGTGTCTGTTTGGGGAGCCGTGTGGAATGAGTTGGTGGATCTCAGTCCAACTGCTGGCAGCCAGGTTTTCACATCACTCAAAGCCACCCCCTCACCCATCCCCCTCCAGGACTCATGCCAGGCTCTTCACCTCTTCCCCATATGATGCCACCTGCCTTAGCACCTTCTATCCAGATGGAGTGTTTCTCATTTTCCATTGGGTTCCTTCTGGGCTGGTGCTGGGACATGTTGATGGCCTGTCAACCCTATATGTGCAGCCAGAGGCTCTTCTTGCTCTCTGCTGTACTGCTGATCTTCCACACATGGGAAGCCAACTGCCTTGGGATTTCTTCCTCCAGACAGTCCCCATGTGTTAGACACATTTAGCCGTACCATGACTGATTTTGCCTGGCATGTGGTGCCATCTTTTCATCATGCTAACTAGAAGGCATGGAGTCTTAGGATCACAGAGCATTCCCTATATAGGGTGGACATGTGGACATGCACCTCTTCTGGGTCTGGTGTTTCAGATAGATCAGGAGCATGGGTGTTGTCTGGGATGTGTTAGGACAACACCTTATCTTTTCTTTACTGTGGCTCATGTTTTGCTGCAGGCAAAAAGCTTCAGGACTTGCAGCAAATTTAGCAGCTCAGAAACAGAAGGTTTTTTGTGCTGCCCGGAGGTTACAATTTCCTCCTCGGTTCCTAGGTGAAGATTCCATGGCTTGCTGCTGCCCTCCTTCATCTGTTCTTAGGATGTCCATTGCCAGGACCCTCAATCTGGTCTTGTTTACGTGCTGCCTTCCAAACCTCACTGTGTGAGTTATTTCTTACAAATCTGTCTCTATGCCTGGGTGTATTTCGATGTTTAATGATCCTTCTGTACCTCTTGAAAAGCACAACAGCCCTTTCAGATGAAAGTGGCACTCTGCAGGCTGAGTGCTTTTACCTTGACTCAAAAACTTTAAAAGGAAATGTTAATTGCTTTTGTGGGGTTATTGTTGAAAAACGCATGCTACGCAGGCTAGCTCGAAAAGATGAATCTTGGTGTTGATAAGGGAGAGAGCAATCTATGCAAGTCTGTGAAAAGTCAGTAGTGCCTAGGGCAAATTCAGAAGTAAAATGGAAATACTTAAGTGATTTTTTTTTCCTGTTGCTTTTGTCTGGAGATGGCAGATCTGACTGGCATCTCGGGGCTGTGTTAACTTCTGCGCTGCTTTGTCACAGGCTCTCGGCTTCTTCAGTGTGCTGCTTGTGCTGCTTTTCACTTCTATGGCAAGTGGCCAGCTGGAATGAAAATGCAAAGGGGAGAGGGAAGAAGAGACTCCTGAGAGATTTGATAACTTATAAGAATCGTGAAAAACATGAGAAAGGTGTGTGTTACCTCTTCTACACTCACAGATGTTCAGGTGGATCGGAACCAGTGTGCATTCAAACCTCGGGGATTGGTCAGAAAAGGGTGAAATAGCTCTCAAGGAGCCCAGGGTCAGCACCAGGGGGATATACCAGAAATGTGAGGATGTCTCAGCTCGTTCCCTTCTCCCAGCTCCTATTTGCCATAAAACTAAATGAGCAATCTTGTAGATGCTGGTGGTTTGAGATGTAGACAGTGCATCTTCATTGCTTCGGCTGGCTCTTTGGTGCTCATGTATTCTGTTCCATCTCTGCTTTTCTATTGACTGTGCTATTTTGTTTTGCTCATATTGTTTTTTTCTTCCAAGGCCTGAAGACAAAGTTTAGAATTTTACTCTGTGAACTAGATGCATAGAGCATAGGCATTGCTTTTCCTCTACAGGTACCCAAGGACCTTAATGCTTCCAGCCTTTAATCTCACCATGTTTCAGTTCCCTACAAATGAGATAGGTACAACCAGTGCCTGCCTCTTTCCGCCTTGTGCAGTCTGCACTGAGAAGGAATCCTTCCTTTGTCTTTTATGTTTGTGCTTGGTTGGGATTTCAAAAGCCCATGTGAAACCCAGTAAACTAAAGCATTATTTTAATTTCAGTACTCACCTGTTGCTATTCTCCAAATTCCTGGAGTTTTTATTATTATTTTTTTTTTACAAATCCATTCTGATTCTCCCCGAAGAGGTTTTAATGGGCAGGGAGGATTAAAGCAGGCAGTTAAAAATCCAGACACTTAAGGAAAGCAGCAACCTAAATGATCATCTCAAGTTAACGCTCTGCTGTGTAACTGCTTATCCTGCGAAGTGCTCTGAACTGTGATGAAGCAGGTGGTTTGTAATAGTGGAGCTATTCAGTATCAGGCAGAATCAGAAATACCCCATTGCATTCTAAGTGGTGATGGTGGTCTTCTGTGTGAAAGTGATGTATCAGGAACATGCTTTCTGTCACAGCATAGCTACAATCTAGCTATAAATGGCTTTTAATTAACAGCATCTCCAGCAACATACTCACGAATACAGCTCATAATCAGTTAACCTCAGTGCTCACTGGTGGTAATAAAACAGCACAAAAGTCATCCTGGGGAACAGTTGGGAAGGGAATGAGTCTGTAGTTTGTGGAGTGGGAGATAAATTGGTGTGAGTTGAACGTCCTTCTTACTAACATAGCCAGTTTTATGGGTTCCTTCACTGTCAAAGCAGCCTCAAATTCAGCACAAGGGCTTAGTACCCCTGTGCAGGGTGCAGAGGGCAGAGAACCTCCTGGTTCCCCTTGACTGGGAGGATTGTGCAGGGGGCATGGACATTTGGTTCCAATGCATCACAGGGCCAAGCTCCTGCTAAAAATGTTCTCATTCTCTACAGAATTCTAGGCAACCAGATTATCCCCTACTTGGGTTTCTTTTGTTTGTTTGTTTTTCTTGCCAAACTCACTCTTGCTGTGTTACTTTTTTGACTGTACCTGAAGCCATACCAATCATTTACTCTCCTTTTGATCCTTAGTCCATGTAATGTCTAGTCCCTGAGTTTTCTATGCAGGATCAGATTCCAGATGGTTCTACAGAAGGTAGCTATTATGTATATGAACTGTGGCTGCGATGATGTATCTGAACTGCAATGGCTAAAACAAAAAAATACCAATTAATGCTAGTTTGAACTACTTGGTAGCCTACAAAACTGAACACTAGGCATTCATAATACTCCCACAAGGACCCGGGCTTCAGGTTTCACTGGGAACTAACAGTATTTAATCCTAACCAGCATATATATACATACATATATATATATATATATATATATATATATATATATATATATATATATTTGACGTGTGACTTTATTTGCAAGTAAAGAAAGACCACAACAACATGATAAAAATGCTGTGGCTGCTTGTGCTCAGTGCCTCAGCTGTGATGGTGGTGGCACTGGTTTGTGAGAGTTTCCCTGGGTTTAGAAATCACTCTTTTGTCAGAATGATAAATTTTCTTGCTTATCACTGCTCCAAAACAAATATTCAAGAGGTGGGTAAAGTAGTCCAGCAGCAGATAGTCTTTGGATGAGACTTGTTTGTGACTTACTGCTCTGCTAACGTCTCAGTTGATTGCATAGAGAAGAACAGGTCGAAGGGAAAGGAAAGGAAGTAGTATTATTGGAAACCTGACAGTGCGAGGCCAAGATTCAGATCCTTCATGAATGGAGCTGCATCACTGATTCTAATGATAATGCTTTCCAACCTGAAATTTCATCCTGCTCCTGAGAAATACTGAATGCCAAAAATGGTGTATTCCCACACAAGGGGTTAAGGGCTGAATGGACACCATAAAAATTACTGTATATTCAGTATCAGTCCTAATTGCTCCAAGGGACTTGAGCTGGCTTCTGGGCACTTGGCCTCCCCTATATCTCTCAGGAAAACCAGAAACCTTCTTTCCAGTGCTAAAGTTGAAAGCAATCCCAGTGCTATCAGTTCTGTCATAGGGTGAAAAGGAGTCCTTAGTATGTTCTTACAAATGCATTCTGAGGTCAAGACTAAGGAGGCAGAGAGAATCAAAGAAGAGTGACTGTCTCATTCAGTTCAAGTGATAGGGACAGGTCTGTCCTCACATATCGCTTTAGTTTGGTGTTGTAATTAAGAGGGTGACTGCTCTCCATATACTCTGGAAGAGTTGTTACTACCAGGCAGCCACAGAGAGCAATCTAAATGTCTGTCACAACATTACAACTGCTTGAGGAAGTTAGCTTTTTGAACCACCAGTGAGCCATGTAACTACAAGTGGAGCCAAAAGGAACCATACAGCTTTGGATGTGGCCGCAGGGATCCTGGACACTGGGGAAGACAGCTGGCAAGTGTTTCCCAAAACATGCTCCAGGCTGTTGAGGTAGGAACTTTGTTACGACAAACTTCAGGGAGACAAGCATTGTGCTTCAGCCAATTCAAAGTCATCTAATGCATTTTCCAATATCCTGTGAGCAGGAATATTGTAACTGTAGTGCTTTTTCTTTTATTCCTGACATTCATCACAAAGACGAAAGCAATGATGTTGTGACTCAGCCAACCTGAACGAGCCTGACAGTTCTTCTCTCTGATGGGCTGTGACTGGGTTATGATACAGAGTCATTTACTCTTAGTTGACTTTCAGGCAATAAGGACTTCAGAAATGTCCCTTGTGGGGTAAGGATGAGGGCACTTAGCAAAAGCTGATTCTTATCTAACTGACAAATAAAAGCTGTAAGAAGCTCATTCCTGGTAAAAACCTAACATGGACACAAACAAAAAAATGGGGTTGGAAAAATGGCCTCATACCAAAGTGTGTTTATCCATAGTAAAGTGCTTCTACAAAAGGTGTCTTGGGACTCTATGTTTATTCCCCTTCAATGATTTCTGGAATGGATTTGCTTGATTTTCAAGTCAACTTCTTTTTTTTCAGCTACCAAACATAGATTTCCAGCAAAGCTCTTTAAATCAGATGGTGCTGTTTTCCTCATAGCTACCATCTCCAGTAATATTCTGCAATCAGAACATGGGAAAAACAGCTTTACTGGCAGTATGTGAGCCAGTTTAGGAACCAGTTCATTCCCAACCGCAGTGACCTTACAGTGTTAAGATTCCTCTAAACAAATCAGGAAAACCTATTTTAGGGACATGTCACCTTGAGAAAGATGAAGCTGCTGTTTACATTGACATGGTGTTAACTACAGAATTCTGTCTTTTATTTTTACTTCTCACATTCATATTTAAAGTTCACTGTGGTAAAAAGCTGCTGCATAAGTACCTGTTGGGTAGTGGGGAAGAAGAAAAGCCCACATATTTAAATTTCTTTCCTCTTTCTAGAGGTTCATGTGGATTCCCCACTTGTGCATTAGAGAATGTTTAGGTTGGGGTGCACTGTATCCTGATGGCAGCCATTCAGACAGTGACTCAAAGGGGAGCGTGTAAAGGTGGCATTAGACTTTCTTTTTTATCCTTGGGGTTTGAAGTGGATGTCATGGCTGGTTTAGATATTGAAGAGTGTTATGGGGATAGGGAAGAAGGAAAATTGACTTCTGTGCGTTGTTTCTGACACAACTCTAAATCCATTCAGTGTTTCCTGTGGACTCCTGATCCCAATCTTGATTCCAAGTCTGGATTCATTGAACTTTTTCTGTATAACCAGAGTAGCTTGAGTTGAAAGGCACCTCTGATGGCCATCAGTTCAAGCCTTCCTTCAAATCCAGTCCTGAGTCAGAGGTTTGTCTTGCTGCATCTTGATCACCTCCAAGTCAGCTGGAGATCTTACCTCTTCTGGGCTTCTATTTTGGCATTTGTTGTGAATATTTTTTTCCTACAGTGGAACTGGAATTTCCACAGTTTGTGACCATTGCTTCAGTGTGTCCCTCCAGGTGTACAACTCTCTCTGTGCTAAATAGAGGGGAATAATCTCTTCTTTCGGCCTTATAGTTATACTCTTACTAATTCAACCTGGTGTGGCTTGCTCTCGTTGCTGCAAGGGCACACCACTGACTCCTGCTCAATTTATCGTTTACTGGGACCGAGATGTTTTTCTGTAAAGCTGCTTCCTAACCAGTCATGGTGATTTTTAGGCCCCTCATGACTGATTCCAGCATTTGTACTTCCAGGGAATCATAGAAAGGGCTGGAAGTCTGGGTGAATATTAGAAAAAAGGAATGGAAGATGGTCAACACAAGATCTGTCACAGAGATGCAGAACAGTGTTTCTTCTCTATATGGCTGAAGTGATGCTTTTTTCCTCTCCTACTGCAGAGCTGCTAAAAAAACTGCACAGTTCAGTTGCAACAGTAGTGTTACAATTTGTGAACATGCTATGTTAAGCAGTTAGCATGAGGCTGCACATCAGATCCTGCAGTTCCTCGACTGATTTCTGCCGAATCCTCGTAGATGAAAGATGTTGCTTAGGGACTACATTCATATTAAATAAAATCTTTGTTTTTTTTACCATGATGACTTTCCTTGAGAGACTATTTCACTGATGTATAGGACCACTGTTTGGCATGAGCTCCTAATTTTTAGCCTTCTTCATTTTGTTTTCATAATATCCTCCAATTATTTCTAGTTTTTCTGCCTCAGATGAAGTGCTTACATCCTGCCAGTATTTACTGACTGCAGTAAAGACCACACCATAGGTCACATCTGGTCAAACTGTATATTTATTTGATTGTTTTCATCTCCCTTTGTTTGCCAGTACTTTCCAACATTGAAATTATTTTTCATGCCTGTCTTTGGATTTCCATATCTTCTACAATTAGTCATCTTCTTCTGGGACTAGGGGTATGGTGGAGAAGCAGTCAGAGGTGTGCTTTACTCCTCCTGTTTTTTCATCAGAATATTCACTTCAATTATATCTCATCAGTGTTTTTAGTTTTAATTTTGCCTTCCCTGATGAAGGCATGAATGCAAGAGTCATGCAGCTATGCCAGCAAACATCTCATTGAACTTGAGTGCTCTGAAAGCCACATACATCTATGACTCAGACTGACATGAAGGAGCAACATGTGGGCAGCCTTCGTATTTCCCTCTGCTGGGAAAGCTCCTTGGAAAAATAGCTTTTCCCAGGCTCAGCTTAGCTAACGTCAAGGACTGTCACAGCCCAAAGATAGATCTGCAATAGGAATGAGGAGAGTAGTCACTGATCTATAGTTTCCTTGGAGAGATAGGATGCACAACACACATTCTTTGGTAGGCTCTGTTGGGGCAGGTAATGCCATGTCCTTCACAAAATCATGGCAACTTCTTCCTGCTTCCAGTTTGAAATGGCAGAGCAGGGGAGTCCACGATTCAAGTGCAGCACCTGAAATCTGTGTAGAGTATCTTTTCTGGGTGAGTTGCTTGAAATGATTGCTGCCAAGCTTCTTTCGTGGCCCGTGCGTATATACCTTGACCTGCTGATGTTCTTGTAGGGTCCTTGTGAGGAGGAGGTTGTCAAGCAGCTGTGTTTCATCATAGGTGCGCCAGTGAACTAGTCTGCTCCTCAGTGATGGAGATAGTTGGGTGCTGAGTGATGAGGGTGGCATACCTTTGAGATTAGTTCATTCCAAAGCTACTGAAAATGCGCAAAGCTCTGAGGAATCGTGCAGGAACTGATGGGAAATGGGCCATATGGGGGCAGATGAACCAGCCTTAGCAACCCTGTTTGGTACCTGTAGTTGTACCTGAGTGGCTTAGCAGAGAATATTGCCCTGGTGGGCTCAATCCAAAGAGCCACTCCAAAGAGATACTCATTGAGAGGAATGTATCAGGGCTTGATACTCTTGTGTTCAGCCCTTGTCTTTCTGTTTACTGTTGAGCTTGCTGACAAGAGGCTGTAAAACCGATATCAGCCGTTCCAAACTGAATTTCAAGGGAAAGAGGATGCTTCTTTTTCACACGAGAGATAAAGGGGAGAGAAAGCTGCTCTCCCCCCTCTTGTAATTTAACGGCACAGAAAGCGAAATGGAAACAGCCCCGTGGGGGGAGAACTGTGGTTCCCGAGCTCCCCCCAGAGGCGTGCCTGCTCCCCTCCAGCCTCGGCAGGGCTTCCGAGCCTTTTTTCCTTATTTTTTTTCCCCTCTTCCTTTCGTTTCTTTCCCCCTTAAACTGTAGGTGAGTGAAGCATTTCTGTTCTTCAGCAGAAACGAGCATTCCCTGCACACACACACACATTGCGCTTCATCACAGATGGAGTTTCTTTTTTCATCGAGTAAGGCATCCTTCACTATCTGCAATGCAAAAAATTCTCAGCCCCAAGTACCAACCCAAGCTGATCAGCCAGTCATTATGCCGCTTATGGACTCTGAGATAATATGGAAAGAGGAGTAGAGAGGAGACAACAAAAGAGGAGAGGAGAGGAGAGGAGAGGAGAGGAGAGGAGAGGAGAGGAGAGGAGAGGAGAGGAGAGGAGAGGAGAGGAGAGGAGAGGAGAGGAGAGGAGAGGAGAGGAGAGGAGAGGAGAGGAGAGGAGAGGAGAGGAGAGGAGAGGAGAGGAGAGGAGAGGAGAGGAGAGGAGAGGAGAGGAAAAGATGACAAGGAGTGAAGAGGAGAGGAGAGGAGAGGAAAAGATGACAAGGAGTGAAGAGGAGAGGAGAGGAGAGGAAAAGATGACAAGGAGTGAAGAGGAGAGGAGAGGAGAGGAAAAGATGACAAGGAGTGAAAAGGAGAAGAGAAGAGGGAAGAAAAAAGGAAAAAGAAAAGAAAAGAAAAGAAAAGAAAAGAAAAGAAAAGAAAAGAAAAGAAAAGAAAAGAAAAGAAAAGAAAAGAAAAGAAAAGAAAAGAGAAAAGAGAAGAAAAGAAAAGAAAAGAAAAGAAAAGAAAAGAAAAGAAAAGAAAAGAAAAGAAAAGAAAAGAAAAGAAAAGAAAAGAAAAGAAAAGAAAAGAAAAGAAAAGAAAAGAAAAGAAAAGAAAAGAGAAAAGAGAAGATTAAAGAAAAGAGAAGAAAAGAAAACTCTAAATTCTATTTTAAACAATTTTAACTGTTTAATTTTTGGCTTTAGCTTCTTAGGAGAAACTTCAGGTTGAAAGAGATTTACAAATGGATAAGACTCATTTAGACATTCTCTATTGAATTGCTTTTTGGCACTTGGGATAAATCTTTTACAGTGGAGTATATTCTTACTAAGGATTGTATTCTGTTATTTCCCTCTTCATTTCATGCAGTTTGACTGTTATCTGTCCTGCTTGAGCAAAGACTTCAAGTAAGCCATTTTTATGCAAGTCACTTAGCTTGTACTGGGCAGGGAGTAGAGCTTGAGGTGTTTTCTCTTTGTCTAGTGCGAAGTTTATTCGCTTATTATCTAACTTTTTTACTCAAGACTTGAAGCCAATGGGAAATCTGAGCTCCAAGCCCCCAGTAACCCTGTCAGTTAAAGACTTCTTAGGGTTCCCATTTCCATGTATCATGGGACAAGGTGTTTTGTGGTAGAAACTACTGCATGCTGTATGGATCAACCAAGGTAAATCTCTAAATTGCTATCTGAAGATTCTCCATCAGGTATTATATTTTTCAGATCAATAGAATTTATTTAGAATTTTCTTGAATGCTAAAGACTAGAACATATTCTGCAATGACTGTTTGATATCAGTCCAGTTCCCTAAGTGAGTTGGGCCATGGCGTCACTGCAGCCACTGGTTAACAGAATTATAAGTGGACATCAGAGAGGCTTTGACACTTGCCAAAGTGAAATATCTGCAGAGCAGACCTAACATTTGCTTGTCTGGCATTTCTCACCAACAAACCTACCTTCTTTGTAACCATGCCCAGTGGGGATGAAATTGGAATGCCTTTCTTTTTTTTCTTTAAAATATAAATTCAAAAGTTGTGGTAAATTATAATCAATTAACAGGTTTGTGAGGTGGAGACACATAAACAAGAAATAAATAGTTGATGTCTAAGAGTAATCTTATAAATGCCTTTAAGATCTGAATGCCACGAGTGATAATGGTGTGCTAGATTAAAAGGACATCAGTAACATGTAACACTTCTTCAGTGTGTTCAGAGCTCATATTATGTTCAAGATTTGCTGTTTGTTATCTAATTCCTAGTTATATTTGACCTCCTTACTGGCTATGAAAAACTATAAAGTAAAAAAAAAAGGTCAACCTCATTGAACATGTTCATAAGTAAATGCAAATCATATTATATTATGACTAATAGATGTTTATTAAAACTCAGAACCTAATTAAATGCAGCTTTATACTTTCCAATTAAAAGATTATAAGAAAGCATAGAACCTTGTGAAAAATGAACTATTTTTTTTTTTGTTTGCTTGGACAGATGCACTGCTTTAACTCAAGGAGGTTTGAATATCTTAAATTACTTTAAAGCCCTAGAGTGCATATTTTAAGTATATCACAGGCTTACAGAATTGCAGAGGTTGGAAGGGACCTCAGGAGATCATCAACTCCAACCCCTCTGCCAAAGCAAGTTCCCTACAATAGATCTCATAGGTAGGTGTCCAGATGGGTCCTGAATCATCTCCATATAGACTCCACAAATAATGGAGTCAATATGTAGTCAGATACATGTTCAGGATGACCAAAGAATTACACAGGAATGATGCAGAATTAGGTGTCTGTTGATATTTTGTTACGTTATTGACTTTTTTTTCCACTTTCTGAGCCACAAGTTTCAATAAAAGAAAATGAAATTGAACAATAACAATGGCATTCACATTCTGAAGGAGTTGACTGAAATAATCAGTTCTCTTGTCTGAATCATTCAACTTTTCATCAACAGATTCATTCCTCTTCTTTTTTCCCTTTGATTTGACTATTCAGAAGTGCCACTACTTTATCATAATCATAAGTGACCATTTTTAGAGTCAGCAAAATGATATTTTGTGGGAAGAGGAAATGAAATAGTGAATCCTTGTGAAGACAAACAAGTTTTTTTTTTTTTTTTTTCTCGCCAAGGTGCTACTGATTTATAAGGTGAAAATAATGAGATGTTTATAATTGAAGCAACACATGCTGTTTGTTCTTTCAATTAGGAACAGCAGTCAGTCACAGTCTGACTTTTACCCCACACTTCGTGGTTCTTATCTCTGATGCATCATGTTTCTCCTCTGAAACTAGCTCCAAGCTCATACAGCTTTGCAAAGGAATAAAGCCCTCCAACTAAAATCCACATAACACTCATTTGTTCATCTTTCAGACTTCTCTCTGCAGTACATTCTATTGAATGCTGTCTATTGATGGTTATCCAGCAAGGAAGAGGGTTGACTTTTATTACTGTGTTGTTAGAGAAGGGGTGGCCACACTGGTTTCATTTTTTCTCTACAAACATTGAGAGGGACAGACAGACCTCCCTGGGAGTCCTTTTCTTGCCCATGGGTGGAGCTAGCCTTTTGAAAAGAGGGAAAAAAGGCTATTTCAAATGAGTGCAAATCATTTAGTGGGTAAACTGGGCTTGAGATTGTTTTCTCCTCCTTTTTTCTGCTTTACTGGGTCATACTGAGTAAGTGGGTTATATTTTTTGCCTCAGTTTCCTCTTCTGGCTGTAACAGTACCCACTGCTTTTCTTCCTCTCTCCTTGATGAGGATTATTTAGTTAACATTTATACAAATCTGTGGGAGGGAAGAAATGTCTCTGAAAGTGCTAATTGTTAACCCAAGTATTGAAACACTGTTGTACACAGTAATTCATTTTCTGCTGAATGAAATTGTCTAGTGGCAAATTAGCTAATATTCAAAACAATTCACTTGCTTAGCTGGGTTTATCAACCCATTGAATTATTAGCCCAACATATTGTTACATATTACACAATGGATCTATCACATATACATCAGCAAAGGCTCTATTAGTAAGACAAGATGGTGTAATACTTTAAGTTGCAGCCAAGCCCGATTACCACACAGGAACACCTCTCATGTTTGGTGGCTGCCAACCATTTCATTGCATATTAATTCATTTATTCATTAACTCCATTTAAGTGGCTTTGCTGTCCTGTTCCCAGCTCCTTTTTCTCTGGCAGTGGTGCTGTGTGTCTGAAAGCCTCCATCATTTGGGTGGGTAGAAGTAGCAAGCCTGCTCTGTATTAATTTCCCTACAACTTTCCCCCCAACCTGCATCTTTTCCAAACTTTTAGTACTGTGTTCACTTCTGCTTGGATTCTGAGCAGAGCAATCCACACCATTGGGCAAAATGTCAGATTTTTCAAGCCCGTGTGAATGGATCCATGTGATGGGTCTTTATGTTAGCCCTCTGGCTGCTGGTACAAAAGAGAGATTAGGTCCACTTTTGATCCTCTCAGGTATTCTGAGGCCAAATATTGTCCTTTCTTTCAAGAATAGTTAGTGAAAAGAATTTAAGGATTTTGTCACATCTATTCTCACAGGCAAACAGAGCATTTTGGCTGTTTCAGGCTGTGAATTGAGCTCTGAGAGAAGGCTTAAGACTAACTTCATTTTTTTTTTCTGATGATGAGCAAGATGGGCTCTAAAGAAGATCTCTCAAAGCTTGCTATCCCTACATGCTTGGTTTTCAAACTGAGGCTCAGCTCTGACCCACTGCAGAATGAAGTCTGAATGGTCTCTTTGATCTGAACTACTTTCCACAAGCAAACTATTTTAAGTTCTCTTCAGCTTGTGAAAAAGCACTCAGAGTAACCAACTTATTATGTTTTAATTGCTGTTATTCTATAACGAGGGATAGTGTTCCATAGTAATATAAATATGATACATTAATTTCAGCATAGGCTATGGAAATTTTTCATAGAATCTCATGGGTTTTACTCCTGAAGTTTACTCCTGAATAAATAAATACTCAGACTGTAGTATGTGTGGTCTCTGAGGCAGGTTTCTCATCGTTTATGACCAAAGATACCTGGTTTGTCTATCTGCATGAGGATTGTGTTTGGAGAGCCTGAGGGAGAAATCTAATGCTGGTTACTTGGAATCAGTTGCCCTGGGCATCTGCACAGTAAACACCTCTGAAAATGACTTTGAAAAATTCCTTTAACCTGTGTTGTTGTTGCCAAAAATATCCTCAGCATCTACTGCTAGAAGATGAGTTTTGGAGATCTTCTGAAGATGGACAAATGTTTTATCCCCAAGGCACAGAGATCCTGTAATATTCTTAGGGAAGTGTCCAAAAATGGACAGGATATTGGTGTGAATGAAATTTTTTTGGAACTCATAAAGCACTGCATTTATTTATTTATTTATTCTTTTTTTTTTCTTTCTACAGACAGATGGTTGCTCAGAAAGATATTTTTGCACTCATACAATGTCTTTGCATGAGTTTAACAAGAATTCAAATAGGTCTCTTGGTATTGGATCAGTTCATTAGCATACCCCCATACTGCTAGTCCTTCAAAAAGCTTTCTCTTCCTTTTTTGCTCTTTGTAAGAGATCCTCACTTGTAACATGTCACTTGTAACATTTTCATTCTGATGTAACTGACCTGAGACAAACACTAAGGTGCCAGAAGTATTTAAACTAGGAAAGAATTACTACAGAATTCAACCTTGAACTACCAGGGGTTACGGGAAAGCACAGAACTAGGTATGAATTACGGGGAAATAGATGTGAGGTGAGTGATAGGTAATATTCTTTCAGGCTTTGTGATTCCAGGAAAGTGAAATGAAAGCTGAGCCAAAATTAGAGACCCTTTAGTGACCCTAATAAATCTGAGGGGTGCTGATCAGTGCAAGGTTTGAGAACAGCTTCCCATCTTTTCTGCAGTCAAAGGAGAATTCTTTCTAAATCAGTGCACGCTAACCTGGTTCTCACCTCGTACCATCATTTTCCACAGAAGTGGTCATATGTCAGAGAGAGAATCTGTTCCAGAAGCATTTTACTGACCCTGTGGACAGATAAAAGGGAAATCATGGCAGTTATACAGAATTTTGTCCTGTGACTGTAGGATTTCATTACACAGACCTGGGTCCTTTGGTGTGAAAGGACTCTAAAATAGGTATAGCCCCAGCCATATCAAAACTTCAACCAAATCTTGTGCAAAAATGAATTGTCTGGCCTGTGACTGACACTTGGAGATGCCTCACCCCTTCTTACGTTAGAACAGTTAAAAGAGTATTAGATGGAGGGTCCCGTTGGGATGTAATTTAGATTTAGATTTAGATACTGGACATAATAACACTGTGAACAGCCTTCTGCTGGTGCTAAGACTCTCTGTGACCTTGAAGAGATTAATTCTCATGTGTGCAAGCATGAGAACAGAATCCAGTCCATATGTTCAGCCTTGCATGTGGCTCCAGAAGTGGCATGGTTTGGTTCAGTATTAGAGTCATATCTCTATCTCCTTGGGTAGATGGAAGATTGCCAGAACTGGAGGGAAAAAATGTTAGCTGATATTCATAAAGGCAAGGACATTCATGATTTTTTCACTTAAGTTAGACACCTGGAGAACCTGAAGAATTTTCTCTCCTGTTAATGAGAAAAGAGATGGAAAGACTGATTATGATTTAAATGTCAGATGACAGAATTATTGCCTTGCCAATTCGTTGGGTGCCCTTTTATTTAAAAGAAGCACCTGTGTAAGAGTACTCACAACAAATCCAAGGTCTCAGGCAATAACACGAAAGTGATTCTAATCAGCTAGTGAGCACAGACCACAATTAGGCCTGGGTCTGACTCAGAAACTTCAGCTGCTCTTCCCTCTGAAAGATAGGACTAATCCTCAGACTCCATACCAAATTGTTCTGCAAAGACTTATTAGCCATGAAATGCATCTGTTTTCATGGGAGATGAGGGGTTGGGAAGATAAAAGAATAGTTTACAGTGGGAATGATGGTGGTTTCTCAAGGGTTGGTTACTCATTTGTTTTTGGATAATCTGATGGAGCTGGTTTTATTAGGTCACTGCCCATTTCTAGACTCCCCAGTACAGGAGGACATGCTTTAGACAGTCTAGGAAAACTCACTAAAATGATGGAGAATCTCTCACTAAAATGACTTGACAATCTGGGTGTTTGTGTATGAGCAGGATTTGGATCAGATGGATCTCTGTTTTGTGAGTCTGATTCTTTGTAAAAATAAGGAGTCAATTTACTGAAAGTTGTTTCTCACTTATGCTTGTTTCTGAAATTCAAGTGGTGTCTTGAACCATTCAGCTATTCCTCTCCATTTTCTGGGTTAGAAGTGAACAAAATAAAGGTCTTGGCAATTGCAGTGTGGGAACCAGAGCACATTTCACACCTGGCAGCTTTTGCAAGAATAAATGTTGCAAGTCACAGAGAAGGAAATACATTCTGCTAACCATAGCTATATGACCACACCAGTATCCTTGTTACACAAATCTCTAGTAGAGGATATCTATTTCTAGAGGTCCACTTAGAAGTGTGGACCTACCCCAAACAGTGAGACAAAGATAGGCTGGTGCTGTTGTGGTGCCTTTGTGAGTCACTCTGCTTTGTTCCTTCCATAAATTGGCTTTGACACAGGGATTTCCCTGCAGTGGGGGAACCTGGCAGCACCAGGGGTTTGGGTAGCAGCAGTGTCCTTAGACAAAGGATAAAGCTGAAAGCTCTCAGCCTCTATCCCACGTGGGCTGGATGGGAGCTTTGCAGCATACCCAAAGTAGTAGCACAACATGCCTGACTCACCTTCCTTATCACTGAAATTCTCTGCAGTGTTGCAGGTGACCCAGAAAGGGTTAAATAATATCTGCAAGCCCACTGATGTCATGTGCAGAGGTCGGAACTATTAGCACTGTGTAGTGTGTTGGAATCATAGGAAATGATTTTTGATGGGCTGGAAGGTAACAGTAAAGACAAAAATCCCTTCTAGATCATGAGGTTAATACAGGCCAGACCAATGAAGCATTGCTGCTAGAAGTGCAGACAGGTCATGAAAAATTAACAGAATATCAACCTGAGCCTCTGTCAGTTTGCAAATTGTTGACCTCAATCCCCCAAGCCCATGATGTCATTGCCAGGTGGTAGATGCTTTGCAGAAGAGTGAGATGGGGAGCTGATGTCCAGTCTGCTCTCCCTGCAGCATTGCTCCATGATATGCTGCTGTTGGTATCTCACTCAGTGTCATTCTGAGTATGGTAGGGTGTCTGATCTGTTCATGAAGATGCATGGCCAAGGCCTCAACAGAGGGCAGTCAGGATGAAGAGGACTAACTGGATTCGGTGCTGCATGACAGAATCATAGAATCACAGAACTGTTTGAGTTGGAGGGGACCTCACTGCAGTGGACACAGATGTCCACAGCTAGATCAGGTTGCTCAGAGCCTGGTCCTGTGTGACCATGAATGTCTCCAGGGCTGGGGCATCTACCACCTCTCCAGGCAACCATTGTGCCCTAATTGTAAAACGCTTTTTCCTTATATCCAATCTGAATCTCCCCTCTTTAATTTGAAACCATTTCCCCTTGTCCTGTCACAGTAGACCCTGTTAAAGAGTCTGTCCCCTTCTTTCTTATAGCCCCTCAAAGCATGGCTGTTTGACTGCCATGACCTTCACTGGAAACATCAAGGCTACATGTAATCCTAAATATTTTAAATATATAAGCTCCTAAATATCCTAAGTACTAAATATCTCCCATTCTTTCTGTGCTACACATGGTTCTGTTTGGCATAGCTCTGGCATTGTAACTGCTTAACATTACTCTATTGATTCATTTTCTTCTCTACAAAATTGCCAGTCCAGTTTCTCTTTATCTGAAGGAAGCACTAATGGAAAGTCCCTGTCGCACATCTCTGCTCACTTCTTCACATACTCTTGGAAACGTAGATTGTCTTTCCCTCTTTGAGATGTAACCCACTGTGCAATGCACTGCTTCTTTACCTCTGCATCGTTGAACCATGACCAAAAAAGCCAAATCCAGCTGATGTGTTAAGTTCCATCAGCTGACCATTTACTCTCACCAGCACTGAAAATATGATGGGGGTATAAAAGCTGACATGTATTTAAAAAAAAAAACAAAAACAAAATACTGTGGGATGTCTGTATTCTTTCTGGAAGACAGAACTTATCTTCTATCTGAGCCTGATGGTGACAGATGGCCTCGGCTGCTGTGCAGTACTAGATTTTCATCCCTTGTGCTCAGACCACCTCTGCCTGCTAAATGTTAGTCTGTAGCTGGTGTGCAAGGCATTATCACATGAGACATCAGCTATGCTTCTTGGCAGAGAAGTAAATAGATGCAAAGCATACAGCCCAAGCAAACTGGGGTCTTCTTAGCAATCTCCAGCCCTGGTAGTGATCAGGAATTTATTTGTGTTGTGACAGCTGAAGTATCTACTTGCAAAATAAGTCAACCAGAAAGATGTAAAAGATCCAGCTAAAAACATCTCCTAATACATGCTGATTGAATATTGAATATTTGAACACAGATTGCAAAGCTTCCATCGAACTATGTCACTGCAGGCCTCGAAGACCTCATTTTACTTCTGGAAGTCAGGGGAAAACTTGGAAACATGAAATGGTAATAAATCAGAGCCTTAGAAATGCTTGGTTTCAGTGGGTCAGTGAACAGCATGGAAACAAGCCCAAGCATTTCTCTTTCTTCCATATCACTTTCCTCCCCATCTCCCTTCAGCTTTTGTGATTTTCGTAAGGAAGTACTGAGAAAGGCTGCATAACATCACTTTTCCTAAGATTTAGTTCCCAGACTATTTTTTTTTTTTTCACTTTGCACACATAAAATTGACTATGACAATAAATCGATGGTGGTAATATGTTCCCCAATTTACTGGTGAATTCATGTTTTAAAATGAATGTGAAATACAGCATTCTTACCTCTGACTTGCAGCTTAGTAGCAAGGGTGCCAGAAACCATAGATCCCCTTTCCTTAGAGGTGGGGACCCCTCCTACAGGCTTCATTCATGCAGAGGTTATTGGGCTTCTCATAAAGCTTTATGGGCTTCCAAGTGATGCATCACTTCAGATTCATTTCTTGCTCAGGTTAATAAACAGTTGATTCATGTTCCTTTGCCTAGCTACAAGCTAGTTGCAGCAACTCTAAATACTCGACTGTCAAGGTGAAAGGGAGGCGATCATGGACAATAAACTGGCTGCAGAGGAGTTCAGTTACTTGTTTGCATCAATCTTCACTCTGAAGCTGTGCTTATATTGTAATTGGAAAGGGTTTGGGTGGCAGGGTTAGAAGAGATGTGTGGGAGGGAATCCCTTTCCTCACCTGGGTTTTGGTTTCCGAGTACCGCTGTCCTATTCCTATAAGCAAAACTCAGTGCTGGAGCTCAGTAAACCAGAGTATTTCTGACATAACATCTCCCCTGTAAATGCATCTTATAAAAGCAACTAACAGACTGTTCTGACACTGGGTTCGAGTCATCTGGGATCCCATTTTCTATCTTTTTTCTTTCTTTTCTCATGCTTTGCCCACAGAAGAATTAGTGAGGAGAGGGGAACACAGGAGCTGAAAGGAAGCCAAATTCAATATGGCAGTGGAACAAATGGAGACTGTAAGGCTCCAGTTCTGTTAGAAGCACATTATGGGCATGTCACCATAACCATCTGGTGAAAAGGAAGAATGAGGCAGTTAAAATGTTTTGTGACTGGGATCATTTAACTCCGTTCAGTTCACTCCGTTCTCCTTGCAAGTGTGTTGAGAATACCAAGAAATTAGTGAAAACATCTTCCAATCTTCAAAGTACAGTGACAATGAATGTTTTATCAATGATAAATCAGTTTATCACTGATCAAGGATTTTCCAGCATAATATGTGACTTATGAGAGCAGATATAAAGGATCATGGACTTGGGGTATCAATCTGGAACTGACCATTAGAAGTGAAGAGTCAAAGAAAATTGGTTGCAAATAACTTAAGGTCTATTGCCAAGTCCATATAAATAATCAATACATTTGAAGAAAATCAGATGGTTCCCAAACATTCTGCTAACCAAAAAGGGTTTTATTCATAATAAATACTATTTATGATGAATAATTTGACCAGGAAGAACTGGAGAGAGGCCAATGTATCCATCTATTTAATAGGAACTAAGGGGCATCCAAAGAATTATAGACTTCTCAGTTTTATTTCGGTTGTTGAAAGGATAACTGAGAAATTAATTTAAAAATGGGCAATAAGACACCAGGGTAAGTGTAAGTTAAAAGTAACAAATTTGCATGGTTTTTAAGGGTAAAATTCTGCATGTTTTCATTTGCATTTTCTAAAGTAGAGTGAAAAAATGTTGCCTTTTGCTGCCTTTTCTGACTAAGGTTGTGAATAAATGGGTGGGACTTAGCATTGGTGTAGACAGAGCTTGCATGTTGCTCTCTAATTCTTGCTAATGTCTTTGGATGTTGCTGTACTTGAATACAAGCAGTAAGTTATGTCTCTGTTGTCAAAAACCCCTCAGTTTCTTTAGACAGATTAACAGCTCAGCGGATGAAGGAGGTCTGGTAAAAATAATTAATTTAGATTTTCAAGATGTTTGAGAAAAAGCTCCTTACAAGAAGCTGTTAATGGAATTTGGTGACTGTAGAGGGAGAAGGAAGGTACAGACATGGCTTCAACTGTGGTAAACAGGAGAGATGGCAAGAGGAGGGCTAAGAGTTCAATTCTCAGAATGGGATGAGGTTAATAACCAGGTCTACCCTGAATCAGGTTAGTGAAGACTTCTGGACTTCTGAGGAATGAAAGAAACTCCATAAAGGCCACAGAAACCTGAAAAACTGCCAGCATGAATTTCAATATAGCCAAGCACAAGGCAGTGTCTCTCAAGAGGGCTGATTTAAATGCCTCATGCACTGAGATGATTTCTGTGTTCATTCTAACCTTTCAGACCTTTATGCATTGTTGTCAACAGCTGAAAGAAGGGATTTGCTCAGTATGCAGTGGTGGCTTTCAGCGTTGGAAGGACCGCTCAGCTGAGTTGAGAAATGGATGGAGGAAAACTGTGGCTACTAGTAATGATATGGGTAATAATAATCAGATGAACTACTGTTTCATCTTTATCACCTGCTGTATTCAGTCCTTTGTTGAGGAGGGGAATGATAGCGCAAATAGGAAAAAAAATAAAAAGAGAGTGAGGAGCAGCATGTGGTTTGTCTGTACGGTGAAAAAGGAAAGCGATGGGCCTTAATCCATGTGGAAAGATGAATAAGTTCAGTGACGTATTTAACAGGGTGAATAGTCACATGGAAGAGCTCATTTGCCACTTCCTTGTTTTGCTTTTGTCCTTTTAATCCTTTTCATGAGGTGGTAAGTGCAGAGAAATGTGCAGAAAATTAAAGGCTTCAGAGGGGAGAAGCTCTCGGAGGCTATGTGACCGCAAATTTCAGTTTGTATTTCTTGGAGGTAGATGCATATTTTTTTAATGTATGCTTATATATTTAAGCATAAATATACAAGTATATAAATATTTTAGGTAAGTACAGTTAAAGGAAATAAAGTTTCATAGACTATGAATACTCAAGATGTGGACTGATGTAGACCTAGGAATGGGATATCACTGTGCAAATGTTACCCTGTTCACCAGAGCTACTACATATAAAATCCCTTGTGCAGAGCTAGCATCACAAGGTTTCCTCCTTCCAAACTGCAGATGGTTGAGATTTGATGGTACCTTTGGGCTGTAGTACAGGCTCCTTGGATGCTGACTGGACCCAGTGCATCACAGAGTCATAGAATCCTTAGAGTTGGAAGGGGCCTTTAAATGTCACCTAGTCCAACTCCCCTGAAATGAACAGGGATGAGCACAGCTACATCAGGTTGCTCAGAGCTTGGTCTAACCTGACTTGAGTGTCTCCAGGGATTGGGCTTCCACTGCATCTCTAAGCAGCCTATTCCAGTGCCTCACCACCCTTACCGTAAAAGGCTAACCTAAATCTACCCTCTTTTAGTCTGAAACCGTTTCCTCTTGTCCTTTCACCGCAGACCCTTCTACAGAGTCTGACCCTTTCTTTACTGCAGCCCCTTTTTAGACACCGAAATGGCTTTCAGGTCACCACACAGCCTCTTCTTCTCCAGGCTGAACAGTCTTCTCTTCAGCCAATCCTCATAGGAGAGGTGTTTCATCCCTTGGATCACTGTTGTGGCCCTCCTCTGGATACACTCCAACAGGTCTATGTCTCTCCTCTACTGAGGACTCCACATGTCTAACCTAGTAACATTTGCTAGTAATGTCTGCCAGTCCTTACATAAATGGGTGTTTTTTCTTTTGTCCATTTATGGCTGCAGCTGGGAAAAATCCAGCAGTCCTGTTTCAGGCTCAGGCTCACTTTCTGAGCTCATTTGGACTCCAGTGATTAAATATGTGCTGCTCAGTTCAACCCAGTGCTGCTCAGTTCAACCCAGCTCTCAGATAACCAAGTGGAAGGTCTGTTTTCCTGAAGAGGTGCAAAGGGAAATATATCCAAAGGCAAAGAATGCTGAACTTCAGCAGTGATAAGGGTTTTCTAATATCTCCACAGTATGTTTATCAAAGGTTTTATTTTCTCCTTATTATAAATCACCCTTGGAGGTGTTCTGTTTGAGAAGCTTCATCTTTTCTTACCGCCCTTTTATTTTTTCCTCCTGCCAGTCTAGATGACAAAAGCACAAATGGTTTCCTTAGAGGTGCGACAGGGAAAGCTGCAGTGAGGAGAGTTTAATGGATATCATCAGGGCTGGAAATGCAGAGGGGCTGTCAAGGAAAAACACAGATGTTTGTGGCTCTGGAGGTGACGTGGTAACTGCACGTTCAAAATGCCTGCTCACACCGAGGTGCCTTGCTGCATGCGGAACCTTCATTTTGTGTATATGTGATGCACTGCTGTTGCCCATGGGTCAAGGTTATGAACACTCAGTCCCAGATCAAGAAGTCTTCAGGAAAGCAGAATGATATTCAGCAGTTTCTGGCACTTTTATATTTGTATTTTTCTTGTAGGATCTCCTGACCACATGGTGCAGAAGTTATTTTACCAACTTATTTTTGGAAAATCAGAAATCAGAAGGCATGGAACTCACAACAGAAAGTCTTTATTTCGTTCAGAAATATACTTCACCATGGACTGAGCACTTATTGGCTGCATTCAGTGTCCAGCTACCAGAAGTGCATTACTAAGGATTCAGGGCTTCCTGCTCCTGCAGCATGGTTGCACTGAATATGTAATATAAGCAGCTGATCTTGGTTTTAACATCTTTTCAAGGCTGCTTCACAGACAGCAGTAAGATCTCTACATGGGGGAGCAGCATTAGGTCCATACTCATGGTTAGTATCACTGTAGAGTTCAATCTGTCATGAAGTGTTTGTAGACAGGGAGGGCGTTTCTTCAGTACAGGCCCAGAAAAATGAGTTTGAGTTTACCTTTATGTCCTTACTTGCAATAAAGCTTGTTTCAGGGTGGTGTGAAGAAAAAGCTTTTATTCTGAAGAGCTAATGATACAGATGGACAGCATTCAAAGGCAAGGTGAGAAAGGGTATGTCTAAACTTGAGCCAAATGGGGAAACTTCCTGACCTTCCTAGGCTCTCCAGTGTTGGTTGGATTTTGGTTCCAGTGCTTGGGTGACTGTATCTGACAGTCTTTGATTAATATGACATGGAGAAGAGGTATATGGGTAAAAATACAGTATCAGAGTGCTTAAAAGGACTCGTGTGGGTTCTACACTTGGGTCTGCTGTCTTCCTGCTGAGGAAGATTCCAAGGAAGAGGAACTATGCAAATGTAATGGGATAATTTGATTGGTAATAATTGTCTACCTGAGTGTCATGCAAGACCCAAAGTGGCTTCGTAGAATGGAAGAGACAATTACCTTATTTGTGGGAGCTGTGTATTAAGTAAAGCATGGAGGCCTAGAAATGCAGAAGGCAAACAGATACTGACACATTCTTCGTATCTCATCCTCTAACTTCTTTCTATACTTGCTCTCTTAACAGAGAAACTGTTCTGCAAACATTATAGACAGCTGTAATGTATTAAAATTAGATTTAGATTAGTATCCTCCCACCTAGAAATGCAGGTGTTTTACTTACTGTGAATTGAGCTCTCTGGAGCTTGAAAACAACCGTAAAGTTTCTGTGAAAAACCTTAAGTAGCTGTTCTGCTCATATAAATGCTTCTCCTTTGAAATCAACGACCTAATTTGAGAACGAGTGATATGTACTGCTGTGCACAGCTCTCCTTCCCTGGACATGAATTGAACATCCTCTTGTTCTGCTGCAGAGTCTGAATCAGGGCAAAGAGTGACAATTTTGTATTGCATACCTCTGGTTGAATTGCCCTTCTCATTTTTACTGAAGGTGCAAGTGGGCAGGGGAGGGAGAAGACAAGTAATCTTGAAGAAGGAAGGAAAAGGTTTACAGAAGAACTTTTAAACAAAAATCAATGTTAGTCATTTAGAGGAGTCTAGATGAGATGGATGAGGGGTAACATCACAGTGTTCTTGTAATCATCAGTGTTACCATAATGACTCAAGCTCATCACAGGGGTATTATTTTCCCAAGCTCAGTTATTTCTAAAGGCACTCTAATGTCTTCTAAGCTGTATTGTCAGCTGGCATGGGGTGACATAACTGAATGAATTCTGCAGTGCTTCATGTACTTATCCCAGCTGAAGTTCAAGCTGATTGTCTTCTGATTGCAACAAAATGCCCCACACAAGGTGACAAGTGCAGAATGCTGTATTCAAGGGAAATATTAGGGGAGGAAGAGATAATAGAAACCAGGCTCACCACAGCTGGAATCCTGCCAGGGTATTGGAATTAAGCTTGTGAATGCTTAGAAACTATACATCTTATGTGGTCGTGGCTCTGAGTTTCCCTTAATCCACATCGGACAGTGCGGCTCCTCCTCAGCAGCATCTTGAGTACCTGGATCAATACTGCTTCCAAGGAAGAAGAGCTGCAAATGAAGGGGCTATTGCTTAGTGTCCATTTTCTTTTGGCTTATTACTGGGAGGCTTGCTATAGAAAGCTTCCCACTTGGAGGAAATAAGTGAAAAAGACAAATGGAAAAGGATTGGATTTTGCTGTCAGCCTGAGGAGTTGAATAGTTGGGAGTGTGGAGTTTATTCTGACAAGGAAACCTTACCCAGTGGTCTTTGAAATCAATGGGAAGTTTCTACCTGGCTTCAGTGTCTCTTTGTTCTAAGCAAGGAAAAGATTGCAGAAAAGGGAAACAAAACAATAACAGGTCTAATACCTGAGGAGGCTCACTTGGCCTGGACTAAGCACAGGTGGGATTATCTATGGGTTTTCTCAAACAAATAATATATTTGGGGGAATTGAGTGGAGATAGATGTCTGCAAAGGTTGAGGATAAAAGGCTTAGTTCTTCCTGTTGTGCTTTTCAACAAACCTCAGTTTAGAAGCACCATAAAATAAAAGCCAACTAACAACTTCCTAGTTAAGCGCCTGAAAAGATCTGCTGGAGAGTGCATAGGAGGGAGTAAATCCAAGATGGCAATAAATTGAGGGTAAACAAGTTGTCTTGGAATTCTTAAACCTTTCTGGTTGTCTGAATATAACAGCTAACTCCTACACGGGCCATCCGATAGCTAATGTAGGAAACCAGAGCAAAACATGACGTAAAAAGGGTGTTGCTTTGCAGACATACACCTGAGTAATGCCCAGCTACTCTGATGATGGGCACTGTGTGAAGTTCTTATATGCATTCCTTGCCAACTTGTAATCCAGAGAGTAGTCCAAGAGAAATAAAATGAGCTCTGAACACAATGGGCCCAAACTCTGCAGCTAGAGCCTTATGTGGAGCATGTCTACACATAAGCTTCTAAGCTTACAGGCACAATAGTAAATACCCTGAATTTGAAATCTAACAAGGTTCATCAGCTATTTAAATATGTATCTGCTTTTAAGCAGATTAATATCTAGCTATTAATATCCTATAATAGCAGCCAGTGAACTGAGGAGAGACCCGCAATCAACAAGTTGCAGAAGGCACTTCTGGAAGTTGTTTTGTCCAGTCACCCACTCAGACAAGGGTAAGCTGGAGAAGAAAATGAGCAGGAGAGGGAGAAACTGTACTCAAGTGTCCCAGCTCGATGCTTTGACATCAAGACCATGTTTTCTAGCCAGGCTCAGGTACGATTCTCTTCTCTGGCTTCTCTTCCTCGCTTAATGAAAACCTGGTTGGATTGATTATCAGAGGTGGGGACTTTGATGAGTCACTGTCTTGCAAAGCAGTGCAATTTTGTGTGAAGCGTTGCCCCAATCTGCCTACCTATCTCTGGTGAAGATTTATTTATGGCGCTCTCTGAGGTGATACTGTAATATCCTTTTCTAGCCCACATTCCCTCTGGTGTCTGTTCACTACAAGATTTCTTTTTTTTTTTTTTTCCATTGTGTTAAATAAGATTATAACGCATTGAAGTTGAAGGGAGCAGGATATTGTTAGGATTTTTATCATCAAATTACTACTTTAAACAAGCTGGAAATCTCCGATCAATCATTTAGAGCACAATGTACTGGTCCTGGCCTTGACGTCCTCTCTCCTCCCAAAACCCCAGCAAGATTTAGTGAGAATCCAGAGGTTACCTGAGGTAAACGTGGAAAACACATCGGTGTGAATAGCTTCTACTTGTACTGGCTTCTTACTCTCAGGGAAAGTTCAGAGGCAATATATCTGTTGCGCCTGCTTGCTAACTTGTGCTTTACTGAAGTACTCCTCCACCAGGTGGATATTTGGAGTTTATGCCCATTCTGACAATAAGAGGAGCTCCTCTCCTGAGCTCTCTTCAGACCTGCAAGGGCTTGAGAGGCATCAGACCTCTGCATGAAAATGTGAGTGCTTGCAGCACATGCTGAAGTTCTTTACCCCAGACTCATGCAGCCTGTTTCTACCAGTGATTTTAAGCACTCACTGGAATGACAGGAGCACCCAAGGTTTTGTCTCAGTGTGGTACAGATCAGATCTGTTTTCTCCATTTTTCATCATTTTTTGTCATTTTTCATCAGCATGAGAAAAGAAATCCAGTGAAGGTGTCTACGTCAGGCAGAGCATACTGACTACCAGCTTCTCTTAATCTGTTGCGGGCACAAAGGTGCTCAAGTCACATTTAATTCTAATATAAAAAATAGGTTGCATTTAGAGGCAAATTCATTGTGTTTCCTGACTGGAGACCTGCTTTGCCTTCAGTGCTGTCAAGTGTAGATTGCTATGTGCAAGTGATAATGTAGTTTCCATGCTTCAAAATAAGGCCAGCACCTCCCTTTTTACGGCAGACTGGTGGATTCATGATGGTGATATTCCTCTCAACATCTGAAACCAAAATTCGGACTTACTTTCACTCATTCTGTCCCCCAGTACACTCAGTATTTTCAGTACCCAGAGGGCAGCAGTGAAATAGTTAACAATCAGGGATCACAGATTGATGAATGAGATGAAACAGGATTATCCAGGATAAGTTGTTTCAGTTTGCTGCAGAGGGATGAGTCACTGGTGATGGTGGCTAATGTGGACCGTGAGAGGTACATATCTTTTCTGAGCAAGAAAAATGGTTTATACATGAACTGATATCAAACGATGCAATGGGGACAGCAAAGTGAGTACGCTAAACTGAACAGCTCTGTAGCAGGCCACATGGTGAAAGCACTGATAGGTTATTTATTGTAGGTTATACGACAGGGGAAGAAATCAGGCTCATCAAGGGCTAAGGAAATTAAATGTTATTCTCCTGTCTCAGTAGGTGTTGAAATGATTCTCTTGAAGCATGATTTACCTCTTACCTCGTTTGATCATCATGCAAATCAGCCTGTTGCTCAGTGGATGAGGCCAGCTTTTAAGAGTTCTAGCTGACTAATTTTGAGGGCAGCGATAACATATCTGTTCATGAATTTCAGAGTAAAAAAAATGTTTTCTGCATAGATAAAGAAAGAAGATATCCCTGCCAGGTAATGTATCGATTACCCACTATGGAAGAGTTTTTACGTTAAGAGAGCTCTTCTTTGAACCATCATATAATGGTGCTGCTAGAAGCATAATGCTGAAGATCTGCCTTTTTTTGTGTGTGTATTTGATGCAAAATTGAGATTGCCTTAAGCTTCAGGAGAGATTGCGCTGTTTACTTTCCTATAGGGCTTAACCTTACTTCTGTGTCATGGAATTCCATACCACTATATACAGTATATACAGAATACTGTCTTTACTTTCCAACAGGCATGCCACAACTTAACCAAAGTCCTAAAATCCCAGTCTGGGAATATGTTAGCTAGTGGAGTTCTAGTCCTTTGCTTAGCATCCAGCCATTGATGCTGCTTTCCAAATCCTTTTTAGATATTTAATCCTGGTTATTGTGAAGGACCTGCACACAGAGTTGGTGCCCTTGGTGGCTGGTTTGGTTGCTCCACTAGACATATATGATTATAGAGACAGTATATATGCAATGGCCTTCTGTGGATGTTAAAACCAATATCTGGCAGGTTTGGGCAAACTGTTCAATGGCCAACTTGATTGCATTTTGTGGTGCAGATAAGGACTGGCAAGTAGCTAACAAGGTAGAGCTGGAAAGAACAGCCACTGCTATTTCAGTGGAGGAACATGCAACAAATTCAGATCTACCCTACGGTAACAGCTAAGATTTTTTGTTACTCTATGTGCAGATTGATTGCTTTTTATTAGAGATATTTCTTGTACTGTGGCTGGCCAATGAGGTTCATTGCATTTGACTTATAAAAATATTTATTAAATCTAGACAAGTATTAACGATCTCAGTCTGTTCCTACCAGTGGCTGTAAGTTTACGAAGCAAAGAGCACTCAGCATACAAAGTGATTTGATAAATCAGAACAAGATCAGCAGTCCTTTCTGGGAGCAGTCTTAACAACATCACAAACGTTCTAAATCCAAGCTGAATACATGGGACATACTGCTTTATGCAAGAGACAGTTACTGAGTCAGAACATGGGCAAAAGGCAATCTAACCAGCTTAGAAGACAGACTATGGCTAAGCAGAAGGATAGTCTTGCACTTTAAATGCCAGCAGAGCTGTTGGATTGGGTTTTTTCTCCTAACTCAGCTGCAAGCTCACAGCTTCCTTCATTTGCTATTGATGCTGCCCTCAGCACAGCCTCGTTTCTGCTTCAGAGATGCTGAAATACAGCAGTGGCCACATGAGGAGTGAAATGTTTTGCTGCTGACTTTGAGCTTATGGCAGAAACAGTTGGGTCTCGGTTGAGAGAGGAATGTTGGAAGCAAGGTTGGTTGATACTGTATAGGTATGTGTGTGTATGTATGTGTATACATATATACACTCACATATACATATATATTTATATACCTATGGATGTATGTAAAGGCATCATTCTTTCCTCTGCCTGTCATTTGGGCATGCTCTTTAGAAGATGGTGGGGAGATATGAGTGTAGCTGTACCTGTGCCTTCTGTACTCTGATTTCTTTTGTTGGGCATGGAGAGCAGTAAGATCTCCAGCAAGTTAAAGCAAGAGTTGATCAAGACCACCCATCAAAATATGTCCAATATTCCTTGCCAGGTATTATGCTGACACGACCTAGAAAATAGGAAACTGACTGACTTGGTATCATCCCAGGAGCCTCTAGAACAGTAGCATTACCCACAGTATGCTATAGGCATGCTGTACCACAAATTAGACATTCTCTATCCTATCTTATTGTACCCTAAATCAGACCCTGTCCTTTGGAACTCTGAGCAAGATGGGAGGCAGAGTAGAGGGGGGAGGGGCACCTCCCTCCGCCTGCTGGCCATGCGTTTTTAATGCGTGAAAAAATCATTCACCTAAAATGCGATCACTATCTAGGTAAGAAATCCTGCAGATTCCAGTACAATGTTTGCATAACCTGATGGATTTCTCTTGCTGGGCATTACTTTCTCCTTGTTTCAACAAATGCAGTAGAAAATGCCCTTTGCATCCAAATTTGGCATCTCTCCCCCATGCACCTTTCCTGTATGGTCAAAGAGACCACTGATCTCTCAACCTGATTACATCAGAGTTCAGAAAATGAGCATTGTGATTAAGTGGATTATGTAGTTTTGCTCAATGGCTTCATGTGGAGAATAGAAATTGGGAGCCAAGATTTCTAGTTTCCTGCACTGCCTGTTGGCAGTGGCTGGGTTCTTGCAGCATGTGAAATTTTTGCCTGCTTTATTATGTGGTAGAAGGCTGGGCCTTCCTTTGAATGCACCTTCCTGAGGGCCTGTCTTAATAATCCCTTCCACAGAGCTGTGTGCCTTCCCTCTTTTATTCCTTCGTGTATATCTCAGATCTTCAGTCTTTAAATCTGTGGCATACCAGTGCAACTGGAAAGCTGTTAAGTAGGCAAGCTTGGAGATTGCAGCTTGTGAATCCCGCTGGATTCTTGCCATGACCTCCAGATATGCTCTAGATGCTAGGAAATAAGTAGATGGTTTCATGCTATAATATAAAATGTGCAACAATTCCTGCAAGTGCAAGCATGGCAAGGAGAAACCATCACATGCACTGGGAAGGAAACAAGGAGGCCATTGTATCCCATTGAGAAAAGGGATTCCCCTTTCTCATACGTCCAGTAATAAACTTCGTTGCACTGAAATAAAAAAAAACACACACACACATATATATATATATATATATATATAAAACCAGGAAATGCAGAAAAAGCACTGGGAAGGTAGTGTGAAACAGTAGTGGAAAGTTAAATATGGAGAGCTTATTCAAGGGATGAGTAAAAGGGGTTTTGCCACTTAGCTGCAAAAATACAATGGGTATAAAAAGCAGAGAAATAGGGGGATGATTTGGCTTAGCCAAAGGGCATAGCACTCAGCAATAATGAGAAATTATGGAATGTTAAAATCCAGGTTGAGTACACTAGAAATCTGCAGTCAGATGTGTTTGTTTAGAGAATAACTACTCATGGAGATGTGTGGTAGTTGGCTGGTATTTTGTAAGTACGTTAAGTGCACAGAAGGGGTAAAGGTGAATGGGCATCTGGAGAAAGGAACAGTGTCTTTTACATATGAATGAATGTGAAGCTGTGTTGTGAGATATTTTGCCTATAAATAACACGAACAGAAGAGCCTGGGAGAATCCAGTGCGGTGGTTGACCAAGCTGCTGTCCCAAGGAAGACTCTTACAAGAAGAAGAATCAGAAATCATCAGAGTTTATTGGGAAAATTTTTTGTGTCTAGTGCTTGCTGTTCAGTGATCCCGCTACCCTTTTCATTTCTTGATGGACAGACACCAGTTTACAGAGGCATACGAAAGATTGCCTCTGTCAGACTTCAGCACAATTTCTGAGACATTTTTAAAAATGTCTTTTTAAAAATATTTGAAGTTGTAAATGACCCTCCAGACCCAAAAGAATGGATGCCTGAGGTCCTTTCAACAGTCACATTGGCAACATCATCCAGGAAACAGCAGCTTTCTTTGACTTCTTATTTTACCCTTTGTTATACCCTGTATGAAGGAGCTGCTGTAGTCTAAATTTCAGGAAGTCAAAAAGTTCATGTGTTCATTCATTTATTTTTCATCCATACAGTGAGCAGAAGGCAGCCAACAGCTGTTGCACCAGGATTGAGAGAGGGAGGTAACATTTGGAAATCGGGAATTAAAAGTAAATCCCTTGTCCAGTTCAAAGTTTGAACCATCTGAAATGGTCAGAAACAGAGACAGCTGTAATTGGACAGAGGTGATCAGTAGCTAAGGAGTTAATCTAGTGAAGAGTGAGTCTCAAGATGCCAACAAATGTCCAGAAAATAGGACCAGAGATCCCTTTTGATTATCAGGCTCACAAGTGACAGTAAAAAATTACTAAGTACCACATCTCTAAACCCTTACAGACCAACAGAGCCATACCCTTCCACTCCATCTGCCTTCGATACTGATTGATGACAAGGAAGGAGATGACATCTCTCCTGCTTAAGGGCCATGTTTGAGCACAGTGATTTCAAATTGTTACCTGGCAAACACAGTGCCACCAAATTCACACGTGTACAAGGGGACTAGTGTGATGGTGGTGTGAAGGCAGGATTTGCTATAAATGCAGTTGGCAGCCCAGGTACTTGCTGCAGTATGACAGTTGCTGCTAACACACCAGTGGTTTAACCAGCTACACAAGGTTAGGCTGAAGAAAGGCTATGTAATGGTAGGGCTTCCAGGACTGTCAGTGAAATAGTATGCAGTGGTTTGTCCCTCAGTCTGAATGTGACTGTATCTGACACCCTTTACTTAAGACTTTCCAGGAGCAAACATCCTAGGCATGCAAACAGCAAGATCTTCTTCCTGCCTGAGATGGGATTTTTTTTCTTAATTAGTTAATACCAATTGCCTGTGCTTCCTGATAAGCTAAATAACTGCAGTTCAGATCATCTTCGTGGAAATTTCCATATGCCCCTTGTGGAGAAGCCAATAACCAGCTGTCGGGCAATGAACCTCAGCCCAAACACTCAAGCAGGATGGCTGCTAAATGGATGTGAAGGGAGCAATGACTCCACATCCACATCTAATTCCTATCCCTGTGTGACAGCAGAGTTGTGGGGTTGCATGACTGCACAGTGGTGCTGTGGGGTGGATGTCACAGTGATGTGAGAAGTTCCCAGATGGAGATGAAAGGACTGCTGCTGGATTGCTCATAGATTCAGCCCATCTGAGGAGGAAGAAAAACTGTTTGTCATTTGGTTCCCATCTTTTTTTCACTAGAGAAGTAGAATGAAATGCTGTGATGAGCAGTGTTGGGTTAGTAGTCTTTCTTGGTGGGCAGCAGTGTGCAAAAGTGGTCTTGCCTCCTCTAGCACCTGCGGAATTCCCAGAAGTGATAGCTGGATGAGCATGGTTTTCATCACTTACCAGTTGTGCACCAGTACAACATTTACTGCATCTTTGTTTTCTTTCCTTGAAATGTAAGCTAGTGCCCTTTATTTCCCTTACGCTGCTCTAGGAGTAGCGAAGATGGTATTTTTGGAGTATTTAGAGTAGAAGTTTACAGTTATCTAATCTGCAGCTTGAGAGAACTAATATATGTCATTCAGGAATATAGAGACTTGTTTTGTTATTATTTTATTAAAAGTGCATTTTTTGGTAAAAGGGATTCTTAGCCAATAATCAAATAAGAGAAGCTGCAGATCATTAGGAAAACAATAAAGGATCAGACTAATGACTCTTAGGGCCTCATTTGCTCTCCAGTTAATTAAACAGACAACACAGATGCTGCTGCTGTTAATAATATCATTCAATTACTGTGCTGCTAAGTATTATGGTCCCTAGGAAACCATTACCCAGTGCTGATTGAGAAGGGGAACTGTGAAGGGCTACTTAGGGGACAATAAACCATGTCTCTGTTGAAAAGGGGGCTGAAAGCAGTGTTTACTGAAGACACTAGGTGCTCCAGCACAAGGAGGGGCAAGGTTGTTTGAGGTGATGGAGGAACTGGAGAGCTAATCCAAAAAACTATGCTCCTACCCAAGGTGTGCAAGTGAAGGTCAGAAAAGCTGGGTGGGGGTCAGTGGGAGATAATTTTGTGAAGAAGGATCTGGGGAGGAAGGCTCTTTGTCTGTGGAAACATTAGAAGGGAATTGGAATTGGAAATGAGTGCATCTCAACACCCCAGTGTATACTAAGCATCTCTCTTTGGGGGACAGAGGATTTTAAAAAAGCCTCATTGAGCAGTGCAGGTAATAGATTCCCTTGCCTAATATTTCCACTACTCTGGCTGTAAAATCCAGAACTAACGGTACAGAATTGCATTTCAGCCCTTGGGACTTCGTCAGATTTGACTTTCTTGTTCAAGAGCTGCAGCAACAGGGACTATCGAGCTGGAGGAGCACAGCACGTAGCAGACCCAGGAGATTTCTGCTTCTTCTCTGCAGACTCATGGCCCAAACTCTCTTCCACTGGAAACTCAGAAGTGCAATGCACAAATGTGTGAGAGGGGAGGGGATATGACAGCTTTTGAAAGGAAATTTCTTCCAGAGTCCTGATGCCTTCTTCACAGCCTTGGAGGCTGTGGGAGGGTTTGAGCTGGTTGTACTCCATCCATTAGGAGGTATGGTGGTGCGAAGGGCTGCATTACAGCTGATTTTGTTAGTTGCTGGCAAATCCATTACTGGTGATATGAGAAAAAAACGGTCTCGGTTTGTCCATTAAAGGTGAAAAAGATGTATGTTTTTGCTTTTGTTTATATGTTATGCAAAATGCTTCAACCCAAAACTAGTGAAAAGGGAATTCTGAAAAATGTTGTGTGAAAAGTGGTCAGTTTTCTTTAAAGATGAGTTAAAAAAAAAGAAAGAAAAGCTTTATTTTTTTTTACCCAAACTTACAAGTATTTACTCATGTTCTCCTTTTGTCACTATTTTAATATACTATCCCAAAGTCATTTTCAGTAGTTTTAATTTAACAGACAGCTGTGTCCCAAGGACCTGGTGTCTGAGCACCTTGGAGATAGACCACAAATATTGTTCTGTGCCCTGAGACTTGCAGTTTGACCTGGCAGCTGGCTTCTCCAGCTAAATCCTGGGTATAGACTTGGGAATACCCTGAGATCTGAGATCCGGGCATGCATCATCATCTCACCAAGCCTTGAACTTGAAGGGAGCCATGAAGGACTAAGGCCAGTCCAGATTTTGTGGTGAATCTGTGTCTTTATCAAGGAAGACCCTTGGACTGGGACCATCCAGGTCCCATGTCTTCAGCAGCTCCAGTTCTATGTGATATCTCTGTCTTGAGAGTGGGACAGTATCTCATCAGCTGGACAATGCCAATGGACAAGGAACGTCCAAGACTGAATCTCTCAGAATGTTTCTTTGCACCATGGCAAACACAGGCAGTGAAAAATTTAACAGTGAAGTAGTAAATTTGGACCCAGTTCTTCACTTAAACACCTTAATCTGGGAATAAATGCAATCAGTAGAATTAAATGCAAGCAAGAAAAACAGCCTAGCTCCTTGTTATGGCTGCTGTTATGAAAGCAGATCACTGAAAGGAATTCATTCTCTGATATGCTTTTGAGTAAGCAGAAAATCTCTTTTTCATCTCTGCTGGCTCTGAGATGTTGAAGGGCAGCTCTGGATCTCCTTTGATGCAGGTCAGGGCTGGGACATGCTGCTGTTCCTGCCCATTCACTTGGAGTGCATGGGAGCAGAAAGGGACTGGGGTGGCATGGCTGCGTGGTCAAGGTCCATGCTCTGAGTTAGAGGAGATTAGAACATTTATAGTGTATCGTTTACAGACTGGAGGATGAGAGACTGGAGAGAAGCCTTGGATTAAGGGATCTAGCAGTTCTGGTTAAGGGCAAGACATAAGGAGCAGCTGAGGTGACTGGGTTTTGCTCAGCCCAGAGCAGAAAATGAAGCTTTCACAGACTGAGGCATAGGAAGTTCTGCACAGATGTGTGTGGGAACTTCTTCACAGTAAAGGTGACCAAGAACAGGCTGCCCAGAGGGGTGGTGGAGTCTCCTTCTCTGGAGACATTCAAGACCCACCTGGATGCCCACCTGTGCAACCTGGGCTAGAGAGCTGCTTTGGCAGGGGGTTGGACTTGATGATCTCTAGAGGTCCGTTCCAACCCCTACAATTCTGTGATTCAGAATCCACCAGAATCCAGCCTTGTGCCTGCAGTCTGCTGCGATCCATGGATAGCTGCCCTTGCGTCATCTGCTCCTTCCTTTGACGTCCATTTGCTTACCCGTTGTCATACTTAAGTCTTGTCTTGTTCATAAGCTTCCACACAGAGGCATCTCTTTAACCACAAAACACATCCATTAGCACTTTCTGGGCCAGTTATCTTCCTTTCCACAGAAAATGTTGGTGTTTCTTATTCAATCCATTAGCATTGCTCATTTTCACTAGGGATTCTGCATGTGGAGCATACTAATTGTCTTGCTGGAATGCAATAAGAAAATGCCTGCAATTTTTATTTATTTATTTATGAGAATTCTGACATAAAGTTATTCAGTTCCTACATTTGAGGATTTGGGGAGCTGTTCAGGAGCTGTTACCTGTTCTCCACCCCAGTTACCAATCTGTTTTGTCTGGGAACCAAGTAACCTCCTTTTTGCTGAAAACCAAAGCTCTTTCCTTTTACTCTAGATGCTTTATTTCTTACACATCCCAAAACTCTTATCTATTTCTTTCAGTGTTTTTTGAGCAGTTCTTATTCCCCTATACAGCAGTATAGCAGACATGAGCTTGTTGATTTGTCATTATACCATTCCTTTTAACTGCCTCTGTCAATTATTCTCTTGCAGCAAGCACTGCAATCTTGCAGTACATGGCAGTATCTATTGCAGTAAGCATTATTGTAATCCAGTCCTGGTATTCTCCGTGCACTTGTCATGGAGAAATTTAAATTCTCTTTTTCATCATCCTTGCTTTGTTTGTACCAGGTGACTCATTCCCCAGTCCCTTTACGTTTTCATTAAGGGTATCTGCTCTTACTTTCCTCCTCTGTAATTTAAACAGAACTAGTCAATACTTGATCAAGCACTTTTCCATAGTGTCCTACACTGTTCATCTCACCCGAATCTGAAATAGAATTTCCTCTTGCAAACTGATACTATTTCAGGGGGGAAAAATCTGTTTCCTTTTCATTCAGGCAGGACAGAGCCTAAGTATGGCTGACTGCAATAATTCTCCACTTGTAGTCTAGAAAATTGCAAAATGACACATTTCCCAGAATTATGTATCTTCTAATAATTTCCCAGAGATCTTTTATCTTGTTCAGATCCAACAGCAGAGATCTGTGACAGCTTCTCAGAAAATAAGTTGAATTCAGATAGATCCTATTATAGCCATAAGTTTTTTTCTTGTTGGAATGGTCATCATATCATGTTGCTGTTAACACAGAAATGACTTACTTCAAATGCAGCCCCAGCAGTTCTAAGTCCTTCCAAACAGAGTGTATCCATTCACAACATTTTCTTCATCTTTTCCTTCTCACTTTCTCTTGTCTGTTTCTTCATATCTTCTATTTTCACCTCTTCTCTCTGTCCATTTCAACATTTTTTCCTATCTTTTCATCTCATTTTGCTCTTTTCTCTCTTTCCTCCCTTGCTGTGAAATAACTCCCATGTCCTTATAAATCCATTTGCACTCCTCTCTCTGCTTTAAGTTTGCCTCCAAAAGACTTGCAGGGAACCAACTCTAAAGGCATTTAAGATGTTCTTAGTCTATAAATTATGGAGCACACTCAAATTATGGAGCACACTCAAATACAGTGAATCTGTCTTTGCTTATGTCCTGGCACATCAGAGAGAGTTAAACAATCGAGGTCACTGCAACTTCTGTCAGCCTTGTTTGACTGTTTTGCTCATGTTCCTTAATCTTGCTGATTCTTACACCAAATTGTCACTGCTACAAGAAGAGGAGGGAGGAGATGTGTCCATTCTGAGAAATGGAGGAAAATGTATAAAAGGGGAGAAATGGTGATGAGGAAACAAGAAGAGGGCGGAAAGTGTGGTGGATGGGGAGGGAAAAATTAGCAGGGCTTGTGGCAGCTATGACCAAAGCTTTTGGCAGTATGACCAAAGATAGGGTGAGAATGCGCATTTGGGCATCTGTCAGCTGCTGCCATGTTTCTGAGTGCTCTACTGCATTTCTTGGTATCAGGAAAGGGGAGAAAGGGGGGTACAAAGTGAAGAGGATCATGAATATGAAGGGAAGGGCCTGGAAAGGGACTGAGAGCTGTAAAATGTAGAGGGCAAGAAGGGAGAGTGGTACATCTCTGAACTCCTCACACTTCTTTATGGCGAGAAGATGCTGTTCTCCTCTTTGGTCCCATTCAGTTCTTGAGGGATGCCAGTAGTGTCCAGGCAAGCCCTTAGTGCTCTCTCCCTGTGCTAGAAATGCTGGCAACAGCAAAACTATAGGATCAGAGCTGGTGACCTGCCACAGCTAAAAACTGAAACAAAAACAAAAAATCATATGCATAAAGAATGGAAAATGTAGCAATGATGGGTTGGGCAATTAAGCTAAAAGCATTTGAGAGTGTAATCCAGCTCTCTCTATCAATAATTCAGGAGTCCGAGATCAGTCTAATTGATTGAACACCTTCCACAGTAGTCAGCCACTAATAAGACAAATGAAATGTCTTTTTTATTGTCAAATCTCCATTCCACATTCAAGCAGGCAAAGTCCTGGAGGGCTTTTCATTTGAGGAGGTTGGGTATTTTTTCTCCTGATGGAGATAAATAGAGGGACAGCATCTGTTTTTAAACAGCCGTAAATTAAACCAATTTGCTCCTGAGTTTTGTTCCTTTGACTGAGGATGGGTAGAGAGCTGTGCTGAACAGGGATCTCGTGTAAAACTTGTGTAGGTCATCAGAGCTTGAACCCAGTTCCCAAAGGATGTGTTATCACTCTACAATTATTTGAATGCCAGGACATTTGGCCTTGACAAACTTCAGGAGACTACAGATGTTACTCTAAAACCAGCATCTTGTCTCCTTTCCTCTAAAGGCCAACTGCTGTAGGATCCTCGGTTTCCTAGTAGTAATATTAGTGCTTATCTTTTTACATGGGATAGGTATGGGAACCAGACAAAAGTTATATTTTTTCCAATTCACATGAACAAAACATGTTGCAGGTTGTGTAAAAACTGGTGGGTTAGGTTGTTTTATGTCTTGAAACCTTATTTCAAAATCATGTCAAGCTCGGTGATTTGGGGGGCCTCTGTCATGACAAAGTAGGATGTGCTTAGCAAATTTGCTTAATTTTTCATTGATTCATATGCAAGGTAGAGGGGGGAAATCACTCCAACAGGATTGAGCTTGTGGATGCCAGCTCCAGAGCACTATCCACTGAGAATCAAAAGCTAATTCGGAGGAGAGGTGAAGTTTGGGTTACTATCTGTGTATATACAAATGCCTGTTCAAACAGTGAAAACTAAGTGAGCAAGGCTTCATTAAACTCAGATTCTCACCGGTTACGCTACCATTCTGCTGTATGCACGGAGGATTGGGAATTGGATTTTTAGCTGACATAAATCAAAGTAACTCCCCCAGGGCAGTCTGCTGACTTATCTGAGCTGGGGGTCCAACCCTGAGGTGAGAGAGCAGTTCATATTATGATGCGTGTGTATGTGTTTAATTAGGAAAGACCGCAAGCTGTGTGCATGCTCTAGAGTCCCCATGGAGCTAACCTTTCTGCTGGCGTGGTAGATGTTGCCTTCTAAGCAAATCCAAAGTCTGGGGATGTGAAAGTGCCTTTCCTTTGCATTTCTTTTCTTTTACTACGTGAGCTTCCCCATAGCTTGCTAGGGAGGCAAGAAAGGAGGAATATGTCTGAGAGCAGCTTCGTTTTGCTTGTGTTACCTCTGAAATGTTATATAATGTGTTCAAACACTTGAATTGAGATGTGGTTGTTTTACTTCCTAATCTAATAACTTCTTGATATCTGTCTCCTCTTAGTTTTGCTCTAGCTTGACTGTGCAAATGGCATTTAATTGTGTTCTTGTGAAAACTAAAGGCCAGAAGCTATGCCAAGGATGGCTAATTTTATAATGCCTGCCAGAATTAATCCTGTCTGCAAAGATAAGGCTGATGGTTTATAGTTGGCAATTATGGTCATAGAACAATTGCTGTATAGATTGGTTATGAGCTGTGAAGTTCTCTTAACTATTGTGAATTGCCTAAGGTGGCAGGTGTAGACAAGAAAGAGGATAAAGGGGCAGATGGGAATGAAAGAGAGGAACATGGACAAGAGAGGAGAGGGAAACAGGAGAAGAGTACAAAAAATGAAAACCAGAAAAGGAAAAGCAACGGAACAGCATGAAACAGATTCAGGTGGAACAGGAGGGGAGGAATGGATATAGCCAACAAGAAGGGAGAGAGTATGGAGAAATGGGAGAATGAAAATAATGGGAGAGATAAAGCAGCAATTACGGAGATGCAGTGCAGCCAAAGAAGACTTTCTTTCATTTGAAGAAAGGCAGATTAATTGTCTTTAGGCCACCTATCTTCCTAGTAAAGAGAATCAACTGTTATCTATTAGATGTGCTGATGCTTACTGGAGTCTTCCTCCAGAGAAATGTTCTTTCAGACTGAGAGCTGATCCTCTGCAGCATCTGAGGCACGGACTCAGTTGTGAACGATCCAAATCTCTTGACATCCACAAAACTCAGATCGTTACTGGGAGTCTGATCTGTATTCTTCATGATCTGGCCCTCTACCTCTCTGGTATCCCCATTTGAGAAGTGCAGATGGTTGTTTGCAATGTAAAAGGAGAATTGTGAAGAGTCAGGGACCATCTTGTGTTTAATCTTTGCTGTTTATTGTCACTAACACTCTGTTTCTCAGGTATAAAAGTTGTTCAAATTATGGCTCTGACTGCTCAGAAAAATCACAGTGTGTTTTGTCGATCCAGTTTATTGGGATACATTATATGGAGGAGTTCAGGGGTTAAATAAAAAACAATAACAACCCAAAACAATCCAGTTATGGTACTAGAATAATGCAGTGAAATACTCTTTGCAACCCAGCAACAAAGAAGTGGTAAATGGTAGAGGTCTGTAGAAGTATATGGAAGCGGCTTTGCATTTCTTCCCACACATTTTGACTGTTCCTCTTGGCTGGGAGTAGAAAACTGAAGTGATGGATTGCTCTGATTATGCTTAGTCAGGTGCATTAAATGGTGTCTCAGTCTGCTGCCTCCTGCAATCTTGCTGCTCAGTGTGCTTATCGAGGCTGACATGGAAAAGGTAGATGTCTATAAACAATAAAGAAATAAAAGGGGAGGTGAAAGATCTTAGACTGGTCTCACAAAAGGATTTGCTGGGAACTAGAAATAGGTTGAAGAGGTTAAACTGAGCCACTTCTAGAATAACTAATTGGGACGTGCCTGTCAGCTTCAAGACCATCCTACTTTTCATGTTCTCTTTTTTTGTCGTTGGAGACATACTTGCAGCAAATGCAAAATTCTTCTTGACATCCATCTATTTAATGCAGACATGGAGTTCAGTTCAAACACTTGTTTTTAGTTAAATCATAATCTCATGTGCAATCATCGTTATGGTGATGTGAGTTTGTGGTCACAGAGAATAATTACTCAGTTTTCATAAGGGTGAGGCACAGTGAGATCTCATGGACTTTTATTATAGAGATCGAAAGACTGATAGGCTCAAGATTCAGCACTTTATTTCAAATTTCATGCCAGTTTTATCTCTAAGATCTGTCTAAAATGGTTTGAAATACCATTCTAAAATTGTATGAAATACTATTCAAAGTCTGCACAAATGAAGCATTGAATTTATGTGCTTCTGTATCTAAATTGGGGTTGTTGATGTACAAAAAAAAATTGTATTAAAGCTGAAAAGACAAAATGCTATGAAAATGTCTAATGCAGAGATTAGCAGAGGCTGGTTTACTCATCCGAGAGGGAAAAAAAGGCCATTGAGATATATCTGCTCTTGTCTATGGAAATAGAGAAGACACACTGGGAGGAGAAGTTAAGGGCTTTATTTTTATATGAACAATCCATGAACAAATCTTGTCTTAAAATAGATTTTTAGCTGTAAGAGAAATGAATTTAGGGACAGCCTTACAGCTTGGTTTGTGAAGTCAGAAGTCCTTGCTGAGTTAGAGCTCCATCTGTTGAAGAAGGAGATTTTCAAGTTCTGGATTTACTTTTTCTGTCTCAAGTTTCTGGTACACCTGAGTGCTCTTAGATATTTTCTGCTGGCTAGGACAAAATGCCATGGGAAAAGGCTCTGGTTTTGTCTTGATGTAGAAAGGTATTGGCAGCATACACTGCTGGTGTGTGCTAGCTTAGTTGAGATAAATGTTGCTATTAGTCAAAAAAAAAAAAAAAAAAGAGAGAGAGAGATGAGGCGACTTCTTACGGAAGTGCCAGCCTGGTCAGTTAGACAGATATAACTGCAGCAGTGTTACCACATTCTAGAAAATCTTCACGTAGACAAACCCCCAAAATATCTCAAAACTTTGAATTTCTTGTTTGAGCTCGGCTATTCTGTCTTCAGAGTGCAAGGATAAATTCAACTCTGGAGTAGTGCTGGCTCAATGGAGAGCTGAATAGGACAGTAGAGTTGGGAGATATATTTCCGTAAGCTTTTTTTTTTGTGTGATATTAAAAAAATGCCTTGTCAAAAATAATCTAATTTCTTCTTTCACGGAAATGTTTCAGTTGAATTATTTCAGTTTTTCAAAGTCCATTGAGAGAATGCACTTAAAATTTGTAAAAGAAATTTTAGGCATCTCTTTTTATTTGTATTCCCAAATTTAAATTCATTTTGGGAGTAAGAACAAAAAATCCAAAATCTTACAGTGAAAAGAGTAAGCTTAATCCAAAGCATCTGAGCAAAATATATATATTTTTTTCTCATTAAAATAACCCCAAACATGTATCTCTTTGATGAAATCTGTCTATAAATTCAATCGAATCACTGCTCGATCTGTATGTGATGTGATGTAATGGGGAAATTTATGATCAACTTCACTTGCTTTGGTTGTGAGATCACTGAAGTAGTTTCAGCTAATAAAGCTGCCAGAAAATTAGAGCATCTGTGGGGAAAATAGCCTTGGTCAAAAGTGCAGCCAGCCAGATTCAGAATACATGCTAGATTGCTCCTTGTTCAGAGATAGGTACAATAAATGCTATAACTTATATGAAATCTGAAGTGGCAAAGGGCACAAGCAGGGATGCTTGTGTCCATTTGACCAATTCCTTACTGTGGTCACGAACAAAGGACAGTGAATGAAAAACAAAGAAGGAGGAGAAACTGATGGTTCCTCCAAGCTCAACTGCCAAAAGGCACACTGCCCTGGAAAAAGTGCTTTTGCATCAGCATAATTATGTCCAGATCAGAGTTCGTGTATTATTATCTGTATTACCAATAGTAGTTCTCTTAAATAATTTATTGGCATGTTTATCTAGTGGAGTCCAAAGCTGGGCACAGTGGGAATCTTTAGTTGCCCTTTTACATGGTGCAAACCCTGCTTTCTCTAGCAGCAGACAGACTGCTTGAAATATCATGTGCCTATTTGTATTTTTCTAATTTTCTTTTTCTCTGGCATGGGAGCAATCTGCAATAGACATGTCATAGAGTAAAAACAGATAGGCAGGCAAATTCATGGCAAGTTGTCTGCGCTCTTCTAAATCTCTTCATTGTGCAGAGGGAGTCATAGAGGCAAAATGCAGTTGCTTGAGTGAAATCACAGCTGAACAGCTTCACTGAAAGCCACCCTGCATCTCTCAGCAGCTCTGACAGCTATGGATGTCACTAATTTGCAAACAGAGCTGCGTGGACTGCTATGGATAATGACATCACTGATACTGGGGAGGTGATCGCTACAGCAGGAATGATCTGTGCCTGATGTTTTGAGCCACTCTGCTGTGTGCTGGCCTCTGCTAACATTTATTTAGCAGGGTTTTATGCTGAGATCCAGCTTCCAAAGCCCTGGCAATGTCAAGTTGAGAGAGGTCTCAGACAAGCCTGAAAGGAGTCTTAATGCTTTGAAGGCTCAGAGATGGTGTGCTTTCAGTTTGAAAAGAACTAACCCTCTAAGCAAAGAGTAATCAGAAATCTCTTATATCCTGTTTTCTGTCATCAGAATAAAATCAAGGAAGAAGAAACTTAGCCAATGTTTAGCTCCTTGTTAAAGCACAGGCCCCTGTGCTTCTTATGCAGTTTTTTTCCTGATTATATGATAGCAACGACCAGACAGACTTACAAGCCCAAAGAGGATATTTAACAGTTTGAGGAACTGATAATCGTGCTACCTTGTCCCTTTGGGTATGAAGACTGCTCATAACTCCAGCATAAAGATCCTGAAAGTTTATAGAGAACAAAAGGGATCTCAAAGTTGTAGAGTAAAAATGACCGCATAAGGAGTTGCTTCTAAAGCAACGTTCAAAATCTGAATCTAATCTGTTCTCTTCCCTACTTCAGGACCAAAACAACTCTTTTATAACTAATATTGACTAAGGGATGAAGTTGTGACTGTTTCCAAGTGAATAATGATGGGAAGAAATGGGGTGTGTTGGAATGAGGGTAATAAAAGAACACTGTGCTCAAAAAACAGTGTAGAAATATACAGGCTGTGTATAGAAGAATTTGTAATAGCTGGATCTCTTAGACGAGGAAATAGTTTCCTAAGGGAGAGAGCAGAAACCCTGTTACTTCAATCATTTAAACAAAATTGGACAAAGCCCTCGAGAACGTATTGTAGGGAACAGTCATATGCTGGCCCTTGGGAATGCATAACATGACCTGGTAAGTCTTTTCCTAGTTGTTGCTACCATTCTCTTCAGCTTGAGATCTTGTTCTGGGCATGATTTGTCTTGGGACTAGATGTGATGTGAGCCGCAGGTCAATCCTCAGACAGTTTCAGAGAACAAAGTGGAGATGAAGACGTGGAGAAAAGGCATGCAGGGGCAGACAGAAATAGGGAGCACGAGTTGACTGGGAAAATGTTGACTCAGAAATGCTACAGGGCTTTGTGCACTCACGTATCTCAGTGCCAAAGAGATATAGAACACACTGGTCTGGATACAGAAGTTTTATGCTGAGCTGGTGACACGCAAGCTGAAGAAAACCTGTTCATTTGGTACTTACCACAAAGCTCCTGACCTGTAAATCCGAATAGTCGCTGTCAACCATCCTGTTATTGGATATTGGAGGTTTGTTTGGCTTGTCATTATGAGAATCCAGTTTACTGTCTGATCTGTCTTTCTGAGTCTCTGTGATGCATACTTGTTCTCCTCCTGGACTGTCTAGTGCAGGTTATGTACTGCTGTTGATTTCTTCAGAAAACTGGCCAGGCTCAGCTGCAGTCCAAAGAACTGTCCACTGCTGACCAACCAGAAATCCAGAACAGAGTGTCTGTTGGAGAAAGGTATACCGGAAGCATGCTCAAAGCACTGCCAGATCAGTGCCAGTGTATTCACAGAGCTGGAGAAGAACATCAGTTCTCCTCGCAGACTCTTTTTTGAGGCAGAAGAGATTGCAGCAGAGTAGAGATAATGTTGTCATGTCTGGACAAAATGGACTGGCAAGTGTTGGTATCTACTATTTCCTGTGTGGTTCAGCAGGTCACGGTTACTTTGGATGCTCTGACTTCTTATCCAAAAGAACTGACAGGATTGCATTGTCCAAGTTGTACAGAGAGGAGGCTTCGGATGGCAAGATCTTCTGTGTCTATAGCACATAGATGAGAAGGAAGATTGATTCTGACTGGTTGAAAATATCCACTTTCCTTCATTTACAGAACTTTTTTTAGTGAATCCATTAATAATATAAACACAAAAAAGTTTAATATGCAGAAGAAACAGAACCACATGAAGCCCACACAAACACTAGTGAACTAGTAAACTAGTAACTAGTGAAGCCTGGTTTCATGTGAACTTTACTATAATTCCACAATTTTCTTGAACCCTTCTCTACACCTTCATTCTTACAGGCAGATAGGTATCACATCACAGGATATCTTATAAGGTGGCAGAGACATCCTATTCCTCCAGTTCTCTCCCATGCCCCTACTTCTCATCAAATTATCTAGGACCTCCAGCTCCTGATTCTTTCATGTACATGAATAGAAAAGGAGTTTATCACATTGCAGCTGAGTCTGAACTGTGTGTGTTGTTTTTTTGGTCCTGTTTAGTGTATTCAGAGATCAGCCAGATGGCACACCCAACAGGACAGATTACTATCAAGTTCACATTACAGTTTCTTGTAAATGGCAGAAATGGATAAGTAGCTTCAAAGTTATTGGGAAGAAAAATAGAGAAAATAATTTTAAAAAAGAGAATAGAAGCAGAATGATTTAGGAAAAAAAAAGTTGCTCATGTCTTAGTTTAAACATGTTAGAGTGCCCATCCTGCATGTCTGAGAGGGGCCAAAAGTGGCCAAATCTGTGCTTCCTATTTTGAAGGAGCTCTGATAAGGGTGGAGCTATGTTCTGTTGTTTGAGGTTACGGAAGATCTTTCCTAGAGTCAACAAAGAAGGACTCTCCAGCTTAGGGGAGGGTGGCAATGGCCTTGTCACACAGCTCTGATAGGCACACAGCTGAATGATCTGCACTTCCAACTATTCTACTCCAATAAATTGAACAGATTTTAATCCCCACTGTCCCAGTTAGGCATTCAGCAGGGCAGAGGAGAGACTATCCCATTTACAAGTTGATGGTGTACTTCAGTCAGGGAAGGAGGAGAAAACCCGCAGGGCAGAGGAGAGACTATCCCATTTACAAGTTGATGGTGTACTTCAGTCAGGGAAGGAGGAGAAAACCCGCAGGGCAGAGGAGAGACTATCCCATTTACAAGTTGATGGTGTACTTCAGTCAGGGAAGGAGGAGAAAACCCCAGTTTAATCAGTCTGAGGACTTCTGAAACACTGTTCTCCAACATGTCCCATGGAAGTGACCTTACTGAGAGGAGAGCCTTACTGGGAGTAGGACACGTTATTTGCCTTGATCCTCTAACAATCCAAGAGAAATCAGCAGGTAATGCCTGCATTGTGTAGGATCCCCAGCATAACCCTTCCGAATCTGAAGTTCTAAGTCCTACTCTGAATCCAAAATGTGTGTGGCAGTATATGATTGTGTTTCACACAGCTAAATTGCTACCTTTGAACTGTAATTTAAGGTTGTCTAAGAAATGTGTTGTCTTCTAAGCTGTGCCACAGAAGCATTACCCAGAAGGTTGCCCATTACATGCTTTTGGCTCTTGCTTCATTGTGACTATAAGAATTTGGTATTGTGTTCTTAGGCAGTTGCCTAAGTATGGTTTGCATATTAGTTTTCCTATGGTGGTGACTTTTAATGGGACATAGTCAATCCCTGATAATTATGCCAGTAATTTGGGCAATACAAAATATTTATCATGTTAATATTTACTGCAAATAGGCGTGGAAGAATAACTGTGGACAACAGTTACTATCAGCTGTGATCCAGAGCAGGAAGCTCAAATTCTATAAGAGTTCTGTCAGTCAGGAGATGATCTGTGATGACTGGAAGTAATGAGGATGGGTGGCATGGAAACTGCCATTGGGTGACTCAGTAGTTATGGGTTATATGAGTGTTTGTTTTTTTTTTGTATGAGCCCTTCAGCTTTCCTGTGGGCTGTCATTTTGTGAGCTTGATGACTGGAAGTAAATTCAGTGTGCTTGGTGGCATTACAGAAGTTATTGCTCTGGGGCAGTTTTTGAGACTGAGACCTCTATCTGTCCTTGACTGATGGGTCAGAACAAGGGTCAGAGCTGGCCTCTCACCCATTATAAGAATGGATTCAGCTTTCCCCTGACCTGCCAGTCATTAGATCACACTGCAGAACTCCTTTCTCTTCTTCTCATTTCCTTGGTGGGCGCTGCTTATGTTTATTCATTAAAAGCTGCCTTTGAACCTGTTTTCTATGAATGGTGACTGTTTGATTCCAACATTAATAAGAAAAGACCAGTGCTCATGGTGAGGAGAACAAAACAAGGGAACCCAACTGGGTCCTTCAATACCCAGAACAGATCTTCTGTAGGGCTTGATGCATTGTAAAGCAGTGCGTATGATTTCATGGTGTGGTCTTACCTTTATAGTTAAGATGTCATACAGAAGAGAGTTGAAAGGGATTTCAGATCTTATGTTGAACTTTGAGTTAGCACATCCTGTCTCCTCCTACACAGTGTCCATTTCTTTTCAGCACAGAATGATATCCTCCCAAACTGCTATGTGCCTGTAAAGAGCCATGTACAATGCTTTGACCTGACACAACAGTTTTTTGGGTAGGATGGAAGGGGAAACCCTGGCAACACTAGGAGAGATTCTGGAGGAGATATTCTGCCATGATATTGACTGAAAAGGGAATGAAAGTGAAAGGGGATCCTGGAGATGTTCAGGGAGAAATGCAGCAGCATTTGGGACAGCCCAGACATGGGAAGAAAGAAGAGGGAGCAGTTGCGTAGGAAGATGGCATTTTTAACACAGCAACTTTTATCCAGATACAGCAGAATCAGTGATTTGCTCTTGATTTTCTTGCAAGAGAATGCTTTTGTCCTATGAAATAAGTTACTGGTAAGTACTAGTTATCCAGACGATTTATCTCCCCAGTCCATATTGTACTGTGGAGACGGTGTTGTTTCTTCTCCACACTGAAAGCACAAGCAGCAAATTCAACAGGAGCCAGACTGTTTTCTGCGGCAGATCCCTGGCACAGCTGAACCTCTGAAGTGAAAGTGTGACATCAGGAAGATGTTTTAATTTGAATTATGCTTGCCCAGTGGAGCAACAGGTGCCGTTATCCTCTTTTTGTTATCTCATGTCCAGGGTTGCTGCCAGCATGAGTAAGAAAGGTTTGACTAATGGGGGTGGAGTAGTTCATTTCTTTCTGGAGGCTGTTGTCGAAGGTGACCAGGCCAAAATGTCTGTCATGGGAGTGAATAATGTGTAGACGAATGAATGGAGAAACCTACTCCTGAGAGAAAAAAATGTCCATCATGAATTACACAGTGTTGCTTCAAGATTAAATACATCTAAAACCTGTTGTACACTGAATGTGAAGTTGAAATTTAACCACTCTGCAGCTACACACTCTCCTGAACATGAGCTATAAGTAACTTATCACTGCCACATTTCATTTTAATTCTTCAACAGTGACCAAGATTTTGGTCTGGTACCATTGCTCATCTAGAGACACATCTGGACAGTGGTGATTGTCCTAAGTTAAAACCATAGTGGCATGATGGGATCTGTGCTGATTTAATAGTGTGGATAGCCACAGGTTGATGCTGGAATCCATTCCTTGTCCCAGTTTAGTTTGCTAGCACAGGGATCTTAGAGTTGGTTGCAACACATTACAAGTATTCAGGATTCTTCCCACTAGTTCTTTATTTTTGTTATGTATTCACTTGTTCTGGGTAGTCTGCGTCTCTGCAAAAACATGACATTGTTTGTTCAGATAACTTTTGCTCTAGAAGTAAAGTATTAATCAGGAGAAGTTCTGTTGGAAGACATGACAGATTTTCTGGGCCTGTCTATACCCTGCAGCTAAGCATGGTGCAAAGATCACTGATGTAGATCTAAGCAAGCTGCTATGTCCATGTGAGACTGTTAGTACCAGAGATATTTGCTTAGGGCTTGAGTGCAGGCTACCAAGGCATGACATTTGTCTTGAGAATATATATAAAATCATGAATGGCACAAAGAAGGTTAAAAATGACTGTCCCTGGTCTCTTCCATAGAGATGGTGGGGGTTCAAGTAACAGTGGGAGAGATTTTTCAGAGAAATGATGGTAATTTCTTTTTAAAGAACAGTTGGTTGATGTACGGACCTTCTTGCCACAGGATGCTTCAGGTGCTGTAAGTTTATGTAGGTTCAAGGGGGAATGCCCAAGCTCATGGAGAGAAATCCATTATTCATTACTAAAATCAATGAAACTCTGTCTGTCTTAAGAAGTCACTCAGCACCACCTGAAGATAAAGCTGGGTGCTTGAATACTTGGATGGAAAATGTTGCATATACTCACCATTCTTATACTCTTCTGGATTCAGGGTGGCTATGCACTGAATTATGCACACTGTGGACTGGTACTTCAGCACAGTGCCCCTTAGGACATGAAAGGAAGTAATTGGGGTCGTCCTCCTCGCACATAAATTGTAATGAAGTGTTTCACTCTGTGTCTCATTTGAAAGCTACCATGGAAAATATGTTTGAACGAGGATGGGTGAATTTTCCACAGGCTTTCATAGCTACAGTCTTGAAAGAAAGAAAACAGTATTTATATAATTATATATTGATGTACTTGGTGTTTAGTAGGCTTGGTCAGAGAATGGACAAGGGCTGGAAAGAATTAATGACAGAAAAGACACTAATTTGATGTCAGCCTCTGTGCTCTGACTCTTTAACTGTCCTTGCCTACACCTTCCTGTAGTTCTCCTTGATGCTGGTAGCACAGCTCTTCCATAACTGAGAGAAGATCATTTTTGTGATGGATTAATGCTCCATCCACCAGAACTGGAATAACACTCTGAGACACTATATTTCTTCACGCTTAACTATTCTTCATGACAGACCAAATGGTTTCTGTCTTGAAAGCCAAACCATCTGAGAGAGATTACAAAAGAGAGACTACTAATGGTTGTTGCTGACCATTCAAATGATATCTCATTGAGTATTAGACAAATCTGCCTGCTCAGGTCATATTGCTGTACTGTAGGACCTCAGCAAACTTGATTATCTACTTCTTAGAACTTGATAGTCCTCTAGGAGTATAGCTAGTATTAACCTAGCAGTGACCCAATATGAAGATCTCTGTATTTCTCACTGTTATCCCAGTTTCTTGACTTATTATATAATGCATTTGCTACACCTCCTTTTCAAGGACTTCTGTTTGGTCTTCCTCCTTAGTCACAGAAGAGTGAGAAATACCAGTGTTGTGTTTCACTTTTGTATTTCTCCCGAGGCCTTGTGTTTGTTGTGGTTCACATGAAGCCATCTCTTTACGCTCTGCAAAGGGCAGTAACACTTGTGTGGAGGAACTTACGCTGAACTTAGGGGCTGAAATCTGCTACCAAAGCAGTTTCTTCTGCTTCTGCCTCCTTGACACAAGTAAGCTCCAAGACTGACCTTATGCATGGTGAGGGGATATTTGGTGCTTCTCTGCACCCCTCCTCCTCCAGCTTCCTGATGAAGTGCCAGGGGCACTCTCTGATGTTAAGAAGACAGTGTTTTGTTTTAGATTTGGACTCTACTGGATTTCAGATACTATACACTGATGGAACTCACTTTTCAAGTATTACTGTGTGTATTGGACAGATTCTTAAAGGAGAGTTTAATCTTCCTTCTGTGTGTTTGGAATTCTCTCTTTTTAGATTGCTTAAGGCAGTGACTAAGGTGACTATTACATATTGCACTAGAGAAATGCATTTCTCTGATCCCCTACGAATGAACCTATTTGCAAAATCTAATTCCAGCTTCATGGCTAAAGTCCTTTCTTTCCTCCAGCATCATAATCAAAGTACAGTAAAGGGAGTGTATCTGATATTGTAGTATTGAGTATGACGTGGGACTGAATAGAAATCCAAATTTCTGGATTTTTTTGTCTGCTTATGTGAACTGGAGAGAAATTATTGCCTGCTTGGGTCAGTGCTTTTCTATCTGTAAAACAAGGATATAGTACATTCCTTTCTTAAGACTACTAAATTTAATTACAATGTCTGTGATAAATCTTAGAAGTTCAACAGTGACATAGTGTGTAAGTATGTAATATTAATGTTTTATAATATCTCTAAACTGTCTCTGTGGATATCTTTAGCAATATCAAAAGAAGTCTTTTTTCACCCCAACCCTTTTCTTTAGAGCCCAAAGTAAAAGCTGTTTCCACCAACTGCCATCTCTGTAACCATCTGGAAAATAACATTTTCTGAAGCTTTCCTTCTCTTTATCAGCTGTAACTAAACCTATAAAATGAGAAGATGTCCCTGCTTTAATTAACACCCCTGTAGTTCAAAAGCTGGTCTTAGTAATGAAAGGCAATTTTAGCCTTTATTGAGGGACAGTCAGGTGGAACAAATTCAGCATCCATCTACTGAAGACACTTCCCCTTTCAGGTAATTTGGAAATTGTTTTTTACTAAGTACACGCTACCTATCCCATTATAACTGGTGAATCTATTTGTTTTGTAACCTGAAAAGTGCTTACTATTTTTAATTTATATATTTCCTTTGTGAATTAGTTTAAATATCCCATGCATTTCCCAATAACTAGCAACTGAGCTAAGGAAATAAGTGTAATTTTTTGGAGGACATTCTTGCTAGTACTTTCATTTTATTTTCTACGTCCTGTTGCTGCTTTTCGTTTTGAAGATTGTCAGCTGTATACCGTGTGTTTTCTTAACCATCTCTGTAGGGATGTCATGGTAACTGAGTGGTTTCAAATTATGCTAGATGCCTCTGTCTGGGTTTAAACCTTGTATCTGCAATGGAGGCACCTATGTTGGTGACTGATAGTCACTGAAGGCAGAGCTCTGCTTTTGATGAATGTGACAATGTTTGGGTGTTTCCATGTGGTTGTGAACTTGTGCAGTAGATATCTAGAGTCTTCTGAAGTCATTAGATATCTGACCACTCTGATGGAGACCTAGGGAATATAGTCAATGGAACAGTAAGTGCTGTCACTACAGCTCAACATAAAGTAAACAGGTGTTGGAATGGCAGTTAATGGCACTGCCTATTTTCAGTAAATCTTTGTTGACTCTAAAAGTATCTTGGACTCTTAGCACACTTGTAGATACCTAGATTTATGTATTTTAATCTTCAGGTGAAGTTTGTCATGTGATTTCAGTTATAATCGCTGTAGAGAAACAAGTATATCCTGAGATTAAGTTAGTGAGGCCAACCTGTGCAACCTGGTCTAGGGAGCTGCTTGGGCAGAGGGGTTGGACTCAATGATCTCTAGAGGTCCCTTCCAACCCCTACAGTTCTGTAACTCTGTGATGTGATGTGACTTGTTTTAGGCATCTAGATGTAGATGAGAGGCACTGCACTCGAGAAGTATGGATTCCTGTTCATTGTCTTTAAGGGAAATCTAGATAGTAGTACCCACATGTTCATTGCATACCATGCCCAAGTGACTCCCAGCCGTCCTATTTTGGAAGCTTTGGTACTATCACTTGCAATCTTAAGAAATGTTCAAGAAGAGTGACGTGAAAAAATTGAAATAATCTTGAAATAGAAACCCCTTCACTTTTGGGGTTTAGAATGAAGGTTTAGCTCTGACTTTACCTTTTATAAAGCATGCTATGAAACATGCTACGATCTCTGTCCTGGATTAGTTTAGCACCATTGCAAAATATTTTTTCCCAGATTGTTTGAAAAAGCTGTAAAACTCTAATAGTTTGGTAAGTTCTTTATTCTTCAGTAACTGAAGATAGAGTAGGTATTAAACCCCTAAAATCCTAAGGCATTCCAGTTTTCAGAAGTGAATGGCTTTCAGAATGGTGCCCGTGAGAAAGGTTTATTTTTTATGGAAGACAGTTTTAAAGAGACTTCCATTGATCTGTGTCTGCTGGCAACAATGATGTTGACTCGCTGTTGCCAGCAGACTCAGAATTCAGATGCTATTGGTGTACTTTGGTTTTGGGGCAGGGTGACACCAACTCCTCTCAAAAATATTGTTGTGGCCACCTGCTTTTGGAATTTCCAATACTGCATGTGATACAGGGTGGACATTAAATTTCTTTAATTTCTTTTAATGTGTAATGTTTGCTACATACAGGAAGGAAATGGGAAAATCCTGTGACTGTGATGCCCTCACAGCCGCTGTTGCTTTGGACCTGCCTGCAGCATTGTTGCCACTGTGATTCGTGCAGCCTGTGTGAAAAGGGATCTGTGGTAATCAACTAATTGCTGACTCTCCTGTGTTTTCATTCCCCCTTCCCAGGTTATGGACATGCTGCCCCAGGAACAGACGCAGGAAAGGCCTTCTGCATGTTCTACGCAGTCCTGGGGATCCCACTGACACTCGTCATGTTCCAGAGCTTGGGCGAGCGCATGAACACCTTCGTCAAGTACCTCTTGAAACGCATCAAAAAGTGCTGTGGGATGAGGAGCACTGAGGTCTCCATGGAAAACATGGTCACTGTGGGTTTCTTCTCCTGCATGGGAACGCTCTGCATTGGAGCAGCAGCCTTTTCCCAGTACGAGGAATGGAGCTTTTTCCATGCTTACTATTACTGCTTTATAACATTGACTACGATAGGTTTTGGAGACTATGTGGCCCTGCAGACCAAAGGGGCCCTTCAAAAGAAGCCTCTCTACGTGGCTTTTAGCTTTATGTACATTCTAGTGGGGTTGACAGTCATTGGGGCATTTCTAAATCTGGTTGTTCTCAGGTTCTTAACCATGAACAGTGAGGACGAGAGGAGGGATGCTGAGGAACGGGCGTCCCTGGCAGGGAACCGCAACAGCATGATTATCCACATCCAAGAGGACTCCCAGCATGGTCGGCCGCGGTACAAGGCCGAAGTAACAGACCTTCAGTCAGTTTGTTCCTGCATGTGTTACAGGTCCCATGAGTACACCAGCCGGGTGGTGTCCCACCAAAATTCGTTCAGCTCAAAGCTGAACCCCCAGTACTTTCACTCCATCTCTTACAAGATAGAGGAGATCTCGCCAAGCACATTAAAAAACAGCCTTTTCCCATCTCCTATCAGCTCCATCTCACCTGGGTTGCACAGCTTTACAGATAACCACAGGCTGATGAGAAGGCGAAAGTCCATTTAAAGTGATTTGTCTTCTTTTGCTTTCCTTGTTATCTCCAGTTCTTCTCTGTTGTTTTGGGTTTTTTGTTCCTTGAGTGAGACGGAGTGAGGCCAAAGGGAGTAGAGAAAGCCAGTCCTCCTCTGAGACTCAGCTCTTGAGCATGAAGCATGGATTATTACCGTTCCAGCAAAGTATGCCTTACATTACCCCCTCGGTGGATGTCAGAGGATTCAAGGTGACGTGAAGTGGGTACCAAATCCAAAGTTGCACACACAGCTGGGAGCCTTCATGTGCCACTGGCACTCCTGACCTAAAAAACTATTTTCCTCATGGGCAGGTTGCAGCGTGCGTGCGTGCTTGTGTGTGTGTTGGGTATGTGTGGGTGTGTGCGCGTGCAATTCCACAACTAGTGCCATGCGACAAAAGTTGAATCATCAGGTATTATTTTTTTTCCCTTGAGGCAATTGTGTTCCAGCCTGCTTTTATCTTTTAGATTGCTTCCAAACAGAACAGGGAGGTGGGGAGGGGAGACAATTTATTGTTTTTTTTTTTTTTTATTTGCCAAGAGAAGCATGCGCCATAAGCAGTCAATATACCAGGTGTATCATGACAAATTTTTTAATGCTAGATTTTAGATTGTATTATCATTACAAAAAGGCAGGAAATGATGGATCATTTTAACTTGCCAGTTCAAAATTTAAAAAGTAAAATAAAGCATGCACTTTGTAAAACTGGTATGCATAATAAAAACACAAGAAAAACTAGCAATGGAATTAATAATCAAAAGCAAGTAATCCTATTGATTTAACTACATTTACTTTCATCATTTGAAACTGTTCCAACAATTCTCAGGTTGAATTTTTTAAGATAAATTGGAAGAGTTGTTGGAACTGAAGAGTGTATTCTGTTGTTTTATTTTATTTATGAAAATTATTATTATTAATATTGTTTTTATTTTATTATTATTTTATTGTGCAGCAATTACCTGCATGAATAGGAATTCTATTTTTTGGAATGCTTGGATTAGGATGGGTATAAATAGGTGGATGTATATTTTTTCTTATAAAATAGTGACAGGGCATTCCTTGTTTTAAATAAAAAAAAATAAAGATGATTGTCTCTAAATGCTTTTGATTTGTAAATAATGGAAAGCCTTTGTTGGTCTCAGGAAGAATTCAAGGGACAGTATCTTGTGTTTGGCTCACTGGGAACTTGTGAGATTAGACATGATATTGCTTCTTTGCTATGTGGAAAGGCAAAATGCATTTAGCACTCATGGGCAAAATCAGCTTTACTCCAGTGTTTAGAGGTTAACACTGGGAGTGATTGCATTGGCAAGCTGTAGTAGACAATGTTGAGACCACGTCGTGGAGTTGTTCCTTGGAGACTGTCCATTGCTTGGTTATTCATCTGGATGAAACAGACTTTACAAAACTGAATTAGAGGCCTAATCCAGCTCCCTTTTAAGACAATATGAATTTGCAGTGATTACATAAGATTTAGTGCTTTGAGAGATTTATCTTTGATTTGTCGGGGGTAGGATTGGGAATTTTATAAACCTGCAACATTGTCTTTGATTTAATCCTATCTTTTAAATCTCCTTCTGTGTTAATTTGCCGTACGAAACACATCTTTTCTTGGCACTAGGCACCTCCTGCTGATTCTACCATTTTGTGCTTTCTGTGTAAAAGCAATAATCCTCCATATTTTACTGTTTTGGTTTTTTTTTGCTAGATGGTGTGTTTTCACAGAAACCCCATCTCTGCGCTCTGTGTGCTTATGGATGTTGATATTTTTTCAAAAGGGCATCAGTAAAGAACATTAAAAGGGAGAAATAAGGAATGCCCTTCTTTCTCTGTTCTCCTTGACTTTAAATTATTAACTATATTAAATATGATTGTATTCTTCTAAGTTTGATATTTGTGCTTCAAAGTGGACAAAAAGCAAGAATCCATACCTTTGAGTCCAACATGTAGCTTCCTCTGGGATTTTAAACCTCTGTGGCATGAAAAGCTCCAATAAGATTAGTGAAAAAAATACCTTTGAATTCTTAATGAGGGTGGATGAGAGTAAACTTTTCCAGCCTAACGTATGGGAATAACTTTTGTCAACATAGTAGGAGAGCATGCTGGGTGCATTAATGATGTGCTGCTTGCTCCACATCATGAGGCAAATGCTGATGGCAAAAGTGTTGAAGCGAGCATACCTAGAAAAGCAGCTACAGGATGTTTTAAAGCACTTCAGTGAAAACCACCTAGAAACTAGTTTCTGAAGTGTGGCCCATGGGGTTCATGGTGCTGTCAAATTCTCTTTCATAGATTTGATGACAGCATCCCTGAACTCTTTAGCTTTCTTTTCCTGCTAAGAGATAAGAAAGGGTATGTAGATGTCCGTATCATGTAGAAGTGCTGGTGTATATGTGACACTGGGGAAATGCAGGAAAACTTTGGGGTGTTACAGATTTCAGGAGTTTGAAATGTTATCTGCCTATCAAAGAAGAACCTTTGTAACAGGACCTGTAGCCAAAACTTTGAACAGTTTTGTCAAAAAACAGTTACGTTTTAAAAAGCATCGCTTAGCTTTTCATTTTTTCCTTTAAGAAAAAGGAAGTTCTATTCCTGCTGCATATAAAAATAATTTGAAATGTCCTGTGAATCGTGTTGAGCTCCAGAATTTCAAAGCTGTTACATATTCCAGCTGAGTTATTCTCCTCTCTGAAACCATAAATGAAGTTAAATGAAGAGTACATTCCAGTACAGGTGGTATTTATCCAGGGGAGCAACTTATCTAGGGGCTCATGGGTTTTCTGCCAATTAGAGTCTTTGTGTTAAAACACAATGGCTTTCTAGATGCTCTTGTATAGCATAGTCATAGTTTATGGATGTGGATGACGAAATATGTGTGTGTTGATATGAAGGAGACAGAGTAGGTGTTCATAGTGATACTTTTCAGTCAGTGAGTCTGTGGGAGGGCATTTTGGAAGAGTGCATTCCTTCAGGATTTAGAAATATTTTTATTTATTTCTACTTTCTGTCTGAAGGACATGTGATTCTGTCTCATCTATATTTCTGGTGCACATAAGGTTTTAAAGTGGTGAAATATTTCCTTTGCAAGCCTCCTTGCATTCAGACATTCACTTGAGCTTAAGTCCTACGGGACTTTTCTTTGTGAGCAGCCACAAACACAAGAACTCTTGTGTGTTACTTCAGTAAAAAGCAGGCAAAATATGCTGAAAATGCTTCACTCCCTCTTGTTGTTTTTGTGGTACTTGACTGATGTGTGAATAATGACTTGGGCTGTCTGGAACTGGAACAGGCAGCATGAAAAAAAGTTGTTTTGTCCGGGGTTGATACCAGCTTTTCAGTAAAACAGGCAGAATCAGTCAGTGAAAGGTGATTTTTGTTTCATTTCTAACTACTTACTGACCTATGTGTATACCAGCTTTCTTCTTTTCACAGTGTATTTTCTCTGGTACGCTATTAGCTTTATTCCAGTGAAGGTATTATTTCTTTCAGGACAGCCTTTCCTGTACTCTTCTCACTCTTTAGAAGCAGGTCCACTTATGAGAAGCCATTCTAATATCCACAGTACCTAACCTATGTTTCTATAGCACATAGACTTTTGATATCACTTTGTAAAGCAGTGTCATTCCCCAGAGTCTCATTTCCCTTATTATTAAGCATTAGAAATAATAATAATAAATCAGATTAATCTATTTATGTCACACTAATGTGCTGTTCGTCAAAACAACATAAATTTAGCTCCCTGCTGTCAACTTTGATTACATAACAACCCTATTATCCTATCACATTTCATGTTATCATCAAAGGGAAAAAAATCAGCTTGATCAGTGAAGCACCAAAATAGCTTTGTCTGAGCACGCTGTGATATGGAAACAAAAGGGGAAACAATAGAACCGTACAGGCACAACTCTGCTTGGTCTGCATCACTACACAAGGAAGATCCCAACTGATTCTGATCTAACTAGGGCTTCTTTGCCAGAACTTTGTATATACATGTGTGCTTTACAAAGAAAATTGTAATAGAACATCTCTCAATGGGGTGTCTGGATGTTAGTTAAAGGATTCAGAATAGGTTCTTAGTTGTTAATGTACCGAGAAGATGTACAGTGATATTCAGCAATAGACTTCTGTTTGGACTCCTCTGTAGTAGCTCATTAGGACAAAATGATCAGCTTATAAAAAGAAAAAAAGAGTGGCTACATTAATCTACTGTATTATTGGTTGTCTCATTAGTTTCCTAGTGCTTCGATCGAAGAAATGCCAGAGCAGTAATCGTGATTTTTGTGCATTCATCTTGAGCAAGGTAATTTCTTGTTTTCTGTGACAGGTTTGAAGGCTTTTGTTATGAAAAAAAAAAGGCATCACTTGTTGTAAAAAGCTTAAAAAAGAGCAGCCAATATAATCAGGATGGAGAAGGGAAATGTTCCATAATGATTTGCTCCTCTGCAAACCAGAGGGAGAGGGCTTGGGTGGAAGTAGCTTTCAGTTGAAGTTTATTTCCTCATTTAGCTTTATGTAATATTCCTGTTAATATTAGGATCCGATTAAGACAGTCATTTAAAAACTTTATGAGGAAGCCAGGCCAGAGGGAGTGTTGGACTGTGTCCACTACACTAATGTTATGGACTTCTTAATGCATATTTCAACAAGACACTGTTATTGACTGGAATTTGCACAAATTACTATGAGAATCATGCCACCACTACTGTCAACAACTAGAAGTGCGTAATACTCACAGAGCTGAAAAATAAATAGTGTCTTTCTGAGCAGCCTGCCTGTCATCTGTCTTCAGTATCAAACTTTATTTTGGGAACTTCAGTAAGACAAACCGTATGAAAAGGATTAGCCAACATAATGGTGCACCACAATAAAAATAAATAGAATAATGACATTGGACACAGAGAAATCGATTACAGATGCAAGGCACTTCAGGATGCTTACGCTAGTTAGTCTAAGCTCAAAGACTAAATTAGAGCCATGAAAACTGTTGGCAGCCTTTGCCAGAAAGCAGTTTGCAATTATTTAAGATGTAGATAACATCTATGTGGCAGAAGGACTTTCACCAGAATAAGTAGCAGCAATGCAAAAAAGAAAACAAAGAAAAACTAAAAAGATGAAAAAAAGACATTGTTCTCAAGAGGAGGGGTAGTTTCCAGCCAAAAACACCACTGAGAAGATACTGAAGTCTCTCATGCTTTGATCTGGGCACAGTCAGACTGGGAGATGTTATCTGCTCATAGTCTGTGCTTAGCTTTATTGACTTGAACATAAATTGTCTTGTGGATGATTTTTGCTCACCAGTCCTGTTTCCTAACCTGAGTTCCTGAACCTGAGTTCAGATTCATGGCTCTGCTGATTCATCAGTCAGGTTTTTGCTGCTTTCTGGAGTGAAAGCAAGACTCAAATAGGTCTGCCCATCCTGAGTAATGCTGATATGTTTTGCATACTGTAGATGAATGTTGTGGCTGCAGAGCTGACGCTAACTGGACTATCCTCTGAAGTTGGTGGCTTTATGTTGCTGTGAACTGGTAAGCTAAAGAGAAATCAAAGTGTCGAGGGCATTTTTTGTTGTTGTGTTTTTTTGTAGTATGGTAACCTAGTTGATTTAGGTGCAACACCTGAAACTGGGGTGAGTTTCAATTAATACATCTCTTACTGGAGCTGCAATCAGAGCCTCTTTCTATACACTCTGAGCTGTATCTGTGTCTCCAAGTAGTGCTTGCCATGAACAAATTTTCCTAAACCTAATGATGGGAGTAGAAAGACCTGAAGGTAGCAGTTAACATGTATAACTTATGCATTTGTAGTTTACTTTTGGAATCCAGACAGCCAAATCTGCCTGCTAATTTTAGGCTTGAAATATTATACCCAGAGCCTTCAGCGTTCAGTTCTCTCTCCTTTTGTGAACACTGTAATTAGCAAATAGCCCAGAGCTCTCCTTCACCTAACTTTCTGACCATGTAAGGACTGCTGCCATACATTAATACTCAAAAGAGATTGGAAAGGCCAAAAAAAAAAAAAAGAGAGAAAAGAAAAATTAATGCTGCGATTTTATTAGTAATTAATATTCACAGTTCAAAGCTCTTTCGTCTTTTAGTTCACTTTGAGAAACGCAGAGCAAACAGCAGCATGATAACATTTATCATAGCTGGCTAATTCACAAGTGGAACAAGCAAATATAATAATTGAAACTATGCACTATAATGCATCTTCCTTGTGCATGAGTTCTGATACTGCTAGCCTGGCTTTGATTCATCGTTTATCTTGTCTGTGGAACAGCTTGCAGTAATTGCTCTATCCAAAGCACTATACTTGAGGCTAAAAGAAAGATCCATTGCGCAGGCAGTGGCCCCTCTGGCTTTGTCTATATTTCCCCCCTTCTCTACCCAGACATTAACTCATTAGCTTGCCATTTCATAGACGTATGTTCAAACTCAGGATCACCACATTCTGTACTTTCCCCCGTCATGTATTAATGAAAAGCATTATGTTACAGAACGGCACCCTGGGGAAGGAAATGTTCCACTCTTAATTACTACTGACAAAAGAAATCTACAGATTGATTAAAAACAATATGTGGGGAGTCAAATACAAAATGCGAAGTTCAAAAACCTGCATGGGTGAAATTCACTTTTGCCCTGGCTGGGTTGTCACACATTATCCTGTGAGGACATTTTGGGAGTGTGTTTGTCTGGGGAAAGGCTTGGGCATCAGCAGAGAGTGCAAATGATATGAGCCTGCAGAGAGACATGGTGGTTTACTCACTGTCTGTAGATAAGGTCTGTGATGTGGTTCCAAATTAAGGAAGAACCATGTGTCTAGTGTTTAGCCTTTTTGCTTGCCATCTGCCATCACACCTCCCAGGCAGGAGTGGCAGGAGATGTTGGAAGGATGGAGCACAGCAGTTTCTTGGTGAAGCAAATTGTCACTGGTGAGACCACATTATGATGTTGAGGTTAAACTGGGAGCAGGAAAAGTGGTGTCTCCTGGAGCCTCTTCCTTCCACTGTCCTTGGAAGAGATCAACAACAACATCCATCCAGTTGCCCGATTAAAATCTGTACTGAGGCTCAGAAAGACTTGGGTTGCGGTGTCCTTGCTCATCTTCAATACCATGCCCACGTAATTATTCATCACTGTAATTCATAATTATTGTTAAAAGGCTAATTAATTTGATAACATTATTTAATTAGATTAGCTAAATTAGAGTGTGTAAATGATTTGGTCTCCCGGAGTCTGAAATCTGAGGTCTATGAAATAGTTTCCAAAAGGCTTGCTTGGTAGAGTCACTGCTGACATGGAGGTCATACTGCAGGTGTCCTCTTGACAATGAGGAAAGGATTTTTGCTCAGATCTGATACACGGAGTGAGGTCTTTAATTCCCACTTAACTAAATACTGGTTTCAATTTTGAGCCTGGTGTTGTCTGAGACAAAAGAACCAGTGGTATGTCTTAGAAAGAGATAACCTGATCCAGAGGGGAGAGCTCGGGGCTGTATTTCAGGATGGAGCATGGGACTGGTACTGTTTTAAAGCATCCCTGAAGGTTCTCAGCTGTGCTGTCTGGAATAGCTTGTGCTTCTACTGGATAGCCCAAGTCTGTCAGCCTGGTAGGGGTGAGCATAGGGATGGGTTGCAAACAGGTATGGTGAATGGAGATGGTACAGCTGAGTTTCTCTGTCACAATCTGGATTGGTGAGAGAGAAGATGTAGTGTATCCTTCTCCCAAGCCCTCTCTGAGTAAGGTTACAGAGCAACAGAGTGGATTTCTTCCTGACATCTGAGTGAAGGTGATGGAGGTTGGGGCTTGTTTCTAACACACATTTCCAGTGCAGTGGGCAAGAGCTCAGAGCAACAAATCCCTTGGAATCCAAGAGTAGGGACATCTGCATTTCTTTTGTAAAATATGAACAACACTGCTCATCCTCTTCACAGGTGAAGGCAAAGATTAACAAGCAATTGTCTGTCTAGGACTCTGAAACTAGTGCATGGTGGGTCTCATTGCTCAGTATTTGGCTTAGAAAAGAATTGCAATATTATTTAGGAGGGGGAAAAGCAACACTCAAGCAATTTGTACTTTGGAAATGGAGGCAGATTAACATTTATCTTTTTTTCTTTTCTCATTTGTTACTTCTCTTGAGGCACTGCATCTGTTAGAGGAAACAAATCTTCCCAGTGTCTCAAGGAAGCCAGAGTTTCTATTGTATTGGTGGCAGAGCCTTCAGACAGATCCATAGTCACCTTTATTTATTTATTTATTTTTTCTGGTGTTTCTTTTAAAGAGCTTTGTGTGCTTCTCTGATCGCTCTGATTTGAATCAGTTCTGTGTCTTGGCTTCAGTTTCTTTTCAACGACAACTCTTTCCACGTGACTACTGCTCTTTGTGGAATTCACGTCACGTACGTTTTCCAGCAAAGATGGATATCACGCTGCTCATTCTTGGTGAATATTTTCAATTCCCAGCATGGAGTGATACTGCAGTCAGAGGCAGAAGTATGAAACTTCTCCTTGTTGTTAATACTGAGATGTTTCCATTCTTTCTGGGAGATCAGTGCAACAGAATCTGATGTGGTCACCACTGAGAACTCAGCCCAGCTTAGTGATCCTGTTCTCATGCTGATTTACCTCCTTTTTGACTGCTCAGCTGCATTTACATTGTGCCATCTAATTTCTGTATAAGTTGTTAGTGCAGGAATATTATGGAGATGCTGCAGAATATGCACACTAAATGTGTAACAAGATTGAGATCCAAATGTCCAGGTTACTAGAAGGTGAGATGCCATTACACTAGCAATTAAGACATATCCTAGGTATCACTCTGGGCACCTCTAGTCTTTAACAGATTTGCTCAGTCCACCCAAAGTTAGTTTGGGTGTAAGCACCATTGGGTTGAACCCGGTATGAAAAAACCAAACTCATAATTGTTCCAGAAGGACTTCTGTCTACTGCAAACGTTTCTAACAAGTAGCTAATTAAGAGAAATCATGAGAGACTGGCTCATTCTTTAGGATGCAACCCTGATCTGTATTTCTTTTATAGAAGGTAAAAGCAGGAAGGTTCTTATAATATGCTATACAACCAATAATCCAGCTGCTGCTTTTTTGCCAGGTCAGGAGTGATCTGTGAAAGAAAAAAATAATGTTTTCTTTTTCCTCTTCCCTTGACTTGTTAAGATTTGTGTGGCTGTTTGTTGCCATTGAGGAGTACTGACTAAAACTTTTGATCTGACAGCAAAGGAAATTATTTGGAGCTGGATAGGTCAATGGAGGATGGGAGGGGGGGGCTTAAAAGTTGTTTCCAGTAGGCCAAAAGAATGTGGATACTGTCTCTTCAAGGTGCAATTTCTTAACTTCAACAAACTGTTCATCTAAGAGAAACAGGGATAAAAGTGTTCAATTTGGGACCTAAGGAGTTTGTATGGAAATTCTTGGATTTCTTCCGAACACACATACATGTTGAAATTAAATTGTGATTCCTACTTTGGAGACTGAGCCTTCCTGCTCAGGCAGAAGTGCGTGTGTATGTGTGTGTTTGTGAGTGTGTGTTGATGCTATGTCTCTTTTGGATCTCTTGACACTTTTTGGTGCATTTTTGTACTTCTTTGAATGTGCATATGCGTACTTAGCGATGGTATACTGACGGCATTCTAAAGGCCCTCGACAGCCTAAGACAGAGCAAAAGTCTCTGTATTTCTGCCCTGGCTGATACATTTTCTGTGCAGCACACAGAGCATTAGAGGCTTCCTAAAAGTGGAATGCTACGGATGCTTGGCTGTGGACTGCACTGAGAATTTACCTTCTGTAAGCAGTTTTCTCTGCTCACGTCAGACCTCTAACTTCAACGTAGTTGTTGAGTTGGTCCTAGCAAAGGAGAAGGTCGTAAGCGTCAAGATGCAATTTGTGAAATCAGTGATAACTTGATTACTGAGAACCAAATCTAATTTCATTTCTTTTTCTGGTCTTCTTCGTCATGGGAGAGGATGCCTTCACACATGGCCTTAGAATGCCGTACTGGAGTTAGAATGCAACAACAGTGAAATGAAACTAAGATGTATTGCAGCTTACATAAAGAATGAAAACTGTATCACACAAATGTTTACAAGTCCAAGTAGACAGCGAACCCCTGTACAATATGTAATTTATGCAAGGGATTGCATCTTTCTTTTGTAATGAATGCACTAAGCAACCCTGTATATATTTTACAATGTCTTTACAGAGGAAAAAAAAAAAAAGAATCATTTACTGTAGTGTTGTAAAATAATGCACTTTTCTAATTTTTTCATTAAAAATCCTATGGCACGTTTTCAAATGTATATTGTTTCTTTTATATTGAATGTGGAAATGTTAACTTCCTGTAAAATTGCACTACAGAAGTAAAATCCACTGATGGAACCTATTTTGTTAAAGAAAAGTCCCTTGACAACCAACAGATGTTTATGATAATACAGTATGTATGTGTGTGCATATATGTGCATACAGTGTATATATGATGTATATATATATGTATATGCACACACACACATATCTAGTGCTATGTGTATATATATAAAATGATATAGGTCCAGATTTATATATGATTGTATTAATATAATATCTATAGATTGATAGATATATAGATATGTATATATATTCATACATACACTCAAGAAACACAATGTAAAAACCCAGAAAGGATTACTCATTAAATTTAAGGGGCCTGGGGGGGAAGAAAGATGTCATATACAGAAGATATTTTGCATTGCAATAAAAGCTTTTTTGACAAAAGTACGTGCAGAGTGAAGTATGAACCTTCATCGAATATCCATCCGTGCTGTGCCCAAAAGATTACTGCACAGAATAAGGAAAAGGAACGTGTTTAGGGAAGTGCTTGGAAGGACAGTCAGTGTGTGATGAACTGTTGGGACTCCCCCCAGCTCGCCTTTGTGGAGTAAGATCTTAGGACACCGAAGTCAACAGTGTAACTTCTGCAAGTTTCACTCACAAAATTATCTTATGCTTCTTAGCAGAGGATGGGAAGTGCATCTCCATGCTAGTTTTGGCTCCCTGCTACTGTAAGGCACAGGCATGATTTCTCTTTTGGGACAGAGCTTTGGGCAACCTTTACTGTTGTTCCCATCCAGGTAAAACTCAACTGATGTCAGGTACAGGACATCACATTCACCTTATGATGTGATTTCTGCCCACTCCAACTCACTGGTTGTCATAACTTTAGTTTTAGACTAGATGGTCATCACTGTCTTCATCTGTTCCTGCTGATTATGAGGCTCAGTTACAAATGAATGAGCAGGGACAGCATACCCTATATGGTGGGACACAATTTTATGTACAACCTGGCCTACATTAAAGCAACAATGAAAAAAACTCATAAAGACTTCATTATGTGATGAGGAAGACAGAAGCTCTCAAAGCACAGAAAGAACAACCACTTTAAGCACAGAGATAAATATAACCAAGCAATCTCACATTTTCTGTGCTGCATCAGATAACATCTCTGTCAGCATTTAGTTCAAAAATTTCTTTGGTTTGGAAGTGGTATTTTTAAGCATATTTTATCATCTCAATTTGTCCAGCATGGAAAGACAAGCCAAAGGGTCATTGAACCTCATCCACTCCTTTTGCAAGCAAAAAAAGCTTTTAGAGTAATTAATTGAGCAATCAATAATGAAGACTTGAAAACCACATTTTAAAAGGGACCCAGGTAGTGGAGGCATGCACAGAAGAATCTAAAAAATGTATGTGTACTGATTTTTTCTTAACAAATACAGGAAAGTTAGACAGCAGGAAAATGGAAGAATAAAAATAAAACTGACAGAAAAGAAATCCACTATTTTGCCCAAAGGCACATATATATATCTTGGTGAGGTGCTTGAACAGGCTGACCAGTGGGGTGGTGTAGTCACCAACCCTGGTGGTGTTCAAGAAACATGCAGATGTGTCACTGAAGGACATGGTTTAGTGGGCATGGTGGTGATGGGTTGGTGGTTGGACTACATTATCTATTGGTCTTTTCCAACCTTAATATCTTTTCCAACCTTCATGATTTTATCATTTTATGAGCTCTATTAATCTGGATCAAAGTCAAAGATGCTTGACTACCCCAAGTTTCTCTACTGCAATGTGCCTGGTTCCTGTCTAAGAAGTGGAAAGATATATTAAGCATCCTACAGCAAAATGTGAGAGCCTGCTCAGTATGTGTCAACTGGCTGACAGCAAACAAATTATTTCACTTGCTAAAAGTGGGTTTCTGTCTGTAATAAGCTGTGACCAGATCGTTGTATCCTTTTCACCTAAGGGGATGTCTTCAATTCAGTTCACCCATTGTAAAAGCAGTGACATTTGAGAGGGAAAAAATGAAGAAACTGTTTTGGAAGCATACAAAAGAATGAGCAGTACAGAAAAGGTAAATGAGCTCTTCCGTGTTGTGCTTTCTCACACTCTCAGGACAAAGCAATACCCAATTAAACAGAAACCAAGTCATTTAGAACTAAGAGAAGGAAACATTTAGTTCAGCTATATATATATTAACAGTTTTTTAGGAAAAAGAAAGTTATATTTTTAGGATTTTCTGGGCCAGGAAAAAAAATATATTAAAAGGCAGAAAACCAATGTTCTGAAAAACCTTAAGCTGAGGTTTCAATTGAAGTTTAGCCGCTGAAGGAGGTACAAAGGACTTGTTGCTGCTTATGTTCTGCCTAACTTTGGCTCTAGCAGTTTACTGCTGGGAAATTTTGACTTGGAGGAAGGGAAGAAAATGTTCCCAAAGATGAAGTCGATGTACTATGCCACTTACATAGTGACTATTAATGGAAACTCTTGGCTTTAACACTTGATACAGATTCAGACAAGCTGCCATTTCTTAGCATTATGGTTATGTGTTACAGCTCTGGCTGAGCTGGGAGTAAATAAAAGGAGGGCATCCAATACAACTTGATCACATGGAATTTCAGAGCTAGCCCATCCTCTGCTCCCACTTTGCACTCTTCTGCTGTAGAGGACTCATGAAAAGTGGGACACTAGATTACTTGTGCCAGAGGACAGAAGCAGTGTCTTCTCCAAGGATATCATACCCCTGGATCAGTTTAATTTGGTGTACTAAATGTAAAACAGCAGATGACTTTTCAGGCAAGGAAACACCATACATGCTCTGGTGTCCTGTGCAGCAGAGTGCATAAGAAACAGCTTTTATCTTGCATTTTGTTTTTGCAGTGTCTGGTGAGTGTTGCCAGCTGCCTTTTGAATGGTAGGATGCAAAGACAAAATGAAAGGTGCTGACACATCTCTGGAAATATAGGTCAGAGTTTTGCTGTGCTGTACACAGAATTGAGAAGAGGCTAACTTATAATATGATTTACCTTGATCTCAAACTATGAGTTGTGCCTCCTGATGATCATAGAATCACAAAATATAGTTGGAGGGGATCATTAGAGGTCATCTAGTCCAACTCCTGTGCAATGAAAAGGGACACCTACAGCTACATCAGGTTGCTCAGAGCCCCATCCAGCCTGACCTTGAATGTCTCCATAGTTGGGTCATGCACCACATTCTGCCAGTGCTTCACCACCCTCATTGTAAAAAACTTATTTTTGTGGTGCTCAAATTTTTCCTATTGCTATGCTTTCCTATCATAATTTCTACATCATAAAAAGATTCCTTGTATAATTAAAAGGATGCTAAAACATGCAGTCACCCTGCTTCTCAAAGGTTTCTTTGGGAATCTACTTTTCTCTGTCTTTGAAGACTTTAGTGGAAAGAATTTTCTCAAGATAATGCAAAAACCTCCTTCCATCCTATACTGTTTTTATCATTGTAAAATGCTACCTGTTCAATATGAGTGTTGGGATGGTACGAACCAAACTGACATGTTCCTGTTGATTCTGTTCCAGCCCATTGTCCCTTCCCCTGTCATTGGGCACCACCAAAAAGAGCCTGGCCCCATCCACTTAACTCCTATCTTTTAACTGTTTACAAGTATGAATAAGATTCACTCCCAGTCTTCTCCATGCTGAGCAGTCCCAGATCTCTCATCCTTTCCTCATAAGGGACATGCTCCAGACTCCCCATCATCTTTGTAGTCCTATACCAGACCCTCTCCAGTAGTTTACTGTCTTTCTTGAACTGGGGAGCCCAGGACTGGACATGGTATTGCAAATGTGTCTGCACCAGGGCGGAGTAGAGGGTGAGAATCATCACCCTTGACCCTCTGGCCACACTTTTTAATGTAACCCAGGGTACCATTGTCCTTCTTGGCCATAATTGCACAGTGCAGGCTCAAGGTCAACCTGCTGTTCACCAGGACACCCAGGAGCTCTGCAGAGATCCTTTCAGCAGGTCATTTTCTAGCACTATGTAAATCAGTTTAATCTTTGCACATCCTAGTCTAGTTCTGAACTTATCTCATTTGAGTCAACCTAGCAAACTGGTTCAAATTATACCACCCTGCTGGTTCTATTTGTATGGTGTTCCTGCCTGAGCTATTCACAGTCTTCCCTGTTGTTTTCTTCTCACTCTTCCAGGACAAAGCAGTACCCAATTAAACAGAAACCATAACATTTAGAACTGGGTAAATCCCAGCACTGTTTGCAATACCAAAGGCCTGAACTGTCCTTGGTTCTGATTTCGTGCTCAAGCTACCCTTCTCATCCTAAAACTAACAAAATTCACCTACATTTTTTCCTTTCCAAAATGCCTCCAGAATAGACTTTTCCATTCATATTATAAATTTGCTGTCCTGTAAGATGTGGTCACGAAGGAAGAGCCCTCCTGTTAGCTGTGAAACATGTAGATGGTGGGTAGGGATGCTAATAACTTCTGGCTCATTAACATGAGAGCAAGTTTCTGTGGGAGGTAATTGCTGTAAGGATAATAATGTAGAAAACATCCAAACCATCAATCTCTGTGTGAAAGTGAATCTCCAGGTTCTAAATCACCTATATTAATCACCCAGAGCTGTTACAGGCAGTGCTTACTGTCTGCTCTCCAGAGGGAGACGGACAGAAAGAGAAATCTAGAGCAGAAAACATGCTGTGTTTGTTGCCCTATGGATGTTCCCTAGCTCAGTTTCTTCCTGCAGTGGCATGTAGGCCAATGTGGTTTCACAAGATGCCTTTATGAGGCTTCCCAAAAGCAGTCATGTCAGTTGAGTCTGACAGATCCATTAACAAGAAGTACAGCCAGACAACCAGAGACCGAATGAAAGGCAGAACTCTGAGATCCTACACATTCATGTTCATGATAGTCCAGTTGAACTGAAGATCTTTTTCCATAGATTCATAAAGTGACTTGGGTTGGAAGGGACTTTAAAGCTGAACTGTTTCCACCTCCTCTTCCATGGACAGGATTGTCACCCATCACATCAGGCTGCCCAGGGCCCCATCCAACCTGGCCTTGAAAGACTCCAGAGATGTCCACATCCTCTCTGGGCAACATGTTCCAGTGTCTCATCACCCTCTGAGTAAAAAATTTCTTCCTAACTTCTAACCTAAATATTTCAGGTTAAAACCATTTCCCTTTTTCTATCTCTGTCAGTAATAATGTAAAAAGTTGGTCCTCCTATTGATTGTGAGCTCCATTCAAGTACTGGATGGCCACAATAAGGTCTCCCTGGAGCCTTCTCTTCTGCAAGCTAAACAAGCCCATCTTCTTCAACTTTACTCCATAGGGGAGGTGTTCCAGCCCTTGGATCATCTTTATGGCCTTTCTCCTGTCTCACTCGTACAACTCTACATCCTTCCTGTGGTGGGGGCCCCAGTACTCCTGCTAGGGTCTCACAAGGGCAGAGTAGAGGGAGACAATCCTCTCTCCTCCCTGCTGTCCACCCCTCTGTTGATGCAGCCCAGGATACTGTTGGCCCTCTGGGCTACAAGAACACGCTGCTGATTCATGTCCAACTTTTCATCCACCTGAATTTTCAACCCAAGTTCTTCTCCACAGAGCTTATCTCAGTGAGTTCTGCTCTCAGTCTGCACTCATGTCTGGGATTGCCCCGACCCACGTGCAACACCTTACACTTGACCTTGTTGAACCTCATTAGGTTCTCATGTGCCTGTTTTTTGAGCCTGTCTATGTCCCTCTGGATGGCATCCCTACCTTCTATTGTGTCAACTGCAACACTGAACTTGGTGTCATTCCACTAAAGCCCCTGTAGAAAACTGGTGTTCTCCTATATCCAGTCAAAAATTGCAATTTGGGGGAACCAGCTCACATCCATTGCTTTTTCAAAGGGCAGGAGCAGAAGTACTCTTTCCATTTCAGCTGCTACTAACAAAGTGCATTTGAGCTGAGACAGTTAATGGACCCATCTGGGAGTTAGCAGAATTGAGGTTGTTTCAAATACACCAGCAGAATTGAGGTTGTTTCAAGGCAGAGAAAAAACAACTGCAAAAAAATGCCCCCTGCTCTTATTTCAGTCTTCTATTCATAATTCGATGTTATTTTGACTGCAGCTGTACTTAATGCCAAGCAAAAATGGGACCATTCAGCTTGGCAGACAACACTGAGGCAAATTGCTCCCTTGAAGTGTTTATGATCTAATATGTTAATATGTACCAGTCTCCTGAGAGTCTTCCTATGAATTAATGGGAGAAAAACCAACCAAACACAACAAAGCCACCTATATCCTGCTGCTCCAGTGCATCAAGTAGTCATAAGCAAGTTACTTTTCTCTTGCCCACACCACCGCAGGGCAACACTTCCTGAAGGAGCTTGGCTGTGGGAAGCCCCACCAAAGGAGGGTGTTCTTGAAGGGCTGTTGCCTGTGGTGAGGTCCCACTCAAGCAGGACAGTAAGTGAGGAGAAAAAATAAGCCCAGAGGGGGGGATGGGCTGAGTGCAACCCCCATCTTGTCCCCTGCACTGCTTGGGATGGATGAGTAGGCCTGGGATGAGGGAGAAGGTGTTGTTTAAATTTTGCTTTTGTTATCTCAATCTAAATCTATCTGGACAACAGGTCCAGAGCTAGCAGTGTGCCCTAGTGGTCAAAAAGGCCAATGCGACTGTGGGGTGCATTGCAAAGAGCATGGTCAGCAGGTTGAGGGAAGTTTGTCCCCCTCTCTACTCCACCCAGGTGAAGTTATGTCTGGAATACTGTGTCCAGTACTGAACTCCCCAGTTCAAGAAAGACAGAGAGGTTCTAGAGTGAGTTCAGAAGAGGATCACAAAGATGATGAGTGGCCTGGAGCATCATATGAGGAAAGTCTGAGAGACCAGGAAATGCTCAGCCTGGAGACCCACAACATTTCTGACCTTAATTCCTCCTTATGTCCTATTGAGGAGGGGTGCAGAGAGAGCAGATGGGTAGGAGTTTGGCCCTTGGCCAGGCTAACCCAGCTCAGCACAAAACAGAAAATAGTCACCTGGAATCAAGGCTTGTCCCATAGATATAATCATAAAATCATTGAATGGCTTGAGTTAGAAAGGACCTCTCTTCTCCAGGCTGAACAGCCCCAGATCTTTCATTCTGTCCTTGCAGGAGAGATGTTCCATCCCTTGGTTCATTGTTGCGGTCCTTCTCTGGACACATCCCAACAGGTTCATGTGTCTCTCCTGTACTGAGAACTCCACATCTGGGTGCAGTACTCCAGGTGAGGCCTCACCAAGCACAGAGTAGAAAGACAGAATCACCATCCTTGCCCTGCTGGCCATCCTTCTTTTAATGCAGCCCAGGATATGGTTGCCTTTCTGGGCTGCAAGGACACTGGTAATTTTCACACATTCATGCCTATTTTCTGCTGGACCCACGAGGCCTTGAGCATGTGGCTTCATGGCCTCTCTGGGAGAGCCATGTGAAGGCTGTGTAGGCAAACATTAATCATTCAGGGTGATGAAGTGATGGATGGCTGAGTGAACAGGGCACGGTGTGCTCTCATTCTCAAAGAAGACTGTGATAAGCAGGAGCCAGGGTTGTTAAGGACATGATTATTAGTGTAACTGTCTGATTACGAGAGAAACAGCAACAAAACACAATCTGTTTGCAATTGCTTCCCGAACACCTCTCGCCGGGGAAAGGCTAAGTCTAGCAGGAGATAAATGGCCCTGCAATGGTTGCTGCCTGCAAAGCAGTGCTGCATGCTGAGCAGGGAGCAAAACACAAGGAGCTGGGCTGTGCCCTCTGCTTCTAGGGGAAGAGGTGACTCTGTACATAAGGACAGCTGAAAGTCAGCTTCTTCATGCCACCCCCACTCCTGACTGTATGGAAATTTGGAGAGCCATATAGTCTTTGCTCAACAGCTTGGGAAGGGGCTTGGGAAATCTGAGGCAGAGAAGCAACTGCAATCATCATTGTTGCCACATCTTGCCAGTTCCCTGGGAAGCTGCTGGAGGCTCAGTGGTGAATCTCACCTCAGGAATTTCTTTGTGTTCCATAACAGTGGTTCTAGTGCAGAGAGCGATACTCCACCCTGGGGAGACAGAAAATTGTCTGGGTCGTAAAGGCAGTATTCAAAGTGATGACAAAAGTTTCCGTTAGTGAAATTTTCAGTACAGTGAGAGAGATTAGGGATCTGAAAAGTAACGGGATTCTTTCTAAGACGGGCTTACAGCTGTGGTATATGACTTCAAGAGAGACCAAGATCCATTCTAGACTTCAGTGGAAGTTGGAAGAAATGTTGCTGTACATGGAACATTGCCATCCTCCAATTAACTGACTTATCCCCATTGACTTCATCAACAACCATGCTCTGGTGCCCCTTATTAGAAAGAACTCTGAATAAATAATCCACATCAGCCAGGAAACTCGTGCTACTCTCTCTGGAATAAGAGGACTCAACTCTCTGGTTCAGAAGAGCTTAACCTACTCACAGAGACAGTGACCTCAGATGAAAAAAATGACGCCTGTATGTTTGTGAGGACTCTTCTACACACTTCAGCCATCTGAAAAAATGACCTTTCCTAAAATATAACTGGGAGGCTGTGTGACTTACACATCTTAGATTCGTTCCCAGCAGCTGATTTCTTGGCTCTGCTTTTCTTCAGTACATGTCTCCTTCCATTTCGGTTCAGTCTGTCCTTTAACTATGCCATCCACTGCAGAAGAATGACACTATTTTTCATATATGAAACTTCTGGACAGAAAGCAGCATGAACTCATGCACTACCTCTAAGGATACTCCTGAGGGTATATGCCATTGCTGTGATTTACAACTGCAGAAGACAGAAAAGAAACATTTGCATTCAATTTTCAATAAGCAGATGGTACACAGCTTGTTTAATATCGCTGTAAATTTTGAAGTCCCTACTGAAAAATAAGAAAAGCGAGCACGTTTGCCTTTATTTCAAACTTTCCTTGTTTCCATGGCAGTATACCAGTGAGGTATCAAGAGTAGACGCTGGGATGTGGGTTATTTTTTCTCTGCCTCATGTAAGGCATTGCTGACGTACACATGTAAAGAAAAGCAAGTCAGGAAATGACACAGGGATGTTGAAGACTTATTACACTAAGGATTATTGCTGAGAAATATCAACGTCCTGTGAATCCACTGAAGGATGTGATAAATTCATCCCTTCGTTTTAGACCAGTGCAGCTCAATTGAGTTTCCGTAGATTTGTCTTAGCATTGGAAGGATGGGATGATTCCCACATGATCAGTTCCCCTTTCAACCTGAATTATTTTGTTATTCTGTGATTCCCTGTCACACGCAGATCAAGATGCTCCTTTTCTCCACTGTATATAGAACTGCAGAATCATAGAATCCTTAGAACTGGAAGGGACTTCTAAATGTCATGTAGTTCAACTTCTCTGTAATGAACAGGGACATCCAAAGCTACATAAGGTTGCCCAGAGCCTGGCCCAGCCTTACCTTGAATGTCTCCAGGGATGGGGTATCCACCACGTTTCTGGGCAACCTGTGCCAGTGCCTACCCCTACTCTTCTGTAAAAGATGCCTCCTCCTAGATGACCACCATAAATCAGTTCAAATGCTCAAAAGAAGCAAAATTCAAAAGGTTTCTCCTGGTCTCCCAGCTGCATATATTTCTCTTACCAGTGGACTCATGGTAACCTTTAACTTCAAAAGCTTGTTGAGTAGGTTAAGTCTCGGATAGGTGCTGCTGAACAAAGTCAGAAGTCATTACAACCTCTTACAAGGGAGTTGCCTTGACCCAAGTGCAAGATCTTTCACTCATCTTTGTTGAATCTCCTGAGATTCTCCTGGTCTCACTGTTCAAGCCTGTTTTTGCCCCTATGGATGGCATCCTGTCCCTTTGGCATGTCAACTGCACCCCACAGTTGATGTCACACACATTATACAAGGTCTGCACTGAAAGTAATGCCTCCTATTTTATTATGTTGACTCACAGCATCAGAGACAGAGGTTAGTGATCTGACAGTAGAGTCAGAACCTTCCTACAAGTATTCCATTACCTTTGGTAGCTGTGTGACGGTTGACAGCAGAGGAGTAGTCTGACAAAATGCTGTCTGACATGGAAGTGCGTATGAAGCAAGGGTATGGAATTGAATTCCTCCATGCAGAAAAAAAAAAATGCAGCCATTGACATTCATTGATGCTTGCTGAATGCTTCTGGAGACTGAACAGTGGGTGTGAGCACACTGTGGTGGTGGGTGGTGTGTTTCTAATTTCCATGGAAATAAATAGGAGGGATTAGTTTGGGAGTGACTGATGGTATATTCACCTAGTCTGTATTTAAGCTAAAAGGGATGATACCCCTTCTGTTGACTGTTTTTGCAGTTCATTCAGCAATATCATAGATTTTGCTTGGATGGCTGTATAAGCCAGATTTCCCGCTACTCCTTTTTCATCAGTTTCAGTATTGACCTTGGCTGAGACATTACAATACACTTAACTGAGCTCTGTGTTTCCTATTTACTTCAGTAATTGGAGACCTTTGATACCATGACAGCCAGCCAAGGAGACACCTTTTGAGATAAAATGTGCAACCTGAGCATCATTAGCCAATTGCATTAATGTACCACAGTCAGAGGATAATACAGTTTGGAAATGATCCACAGGAGATCATCTAGTTAAAGCAGAATACAAGGGAAACTGATTTGTACAGAGATTCATGAAACAGCATGGAATTACCTCAAAAGGGTCAGGGGACCTTAAATCTGACAGTGATAGGACAAGGGGGAATGGATTTAACCTAAAAGAAGGGAGATGTTAGATTTTGGTTAGAGCTGGTGGTTAGCAGCCCTGCCCATAGCAGGGAGTTGGAAATAGATTATCTTTAAGCTCCCTTCCAATCCAAGCCATTCTATGATTCTATCGAAGTTAACAGGCATTTATTTGTTTTCTCTAATAACAATGAAAACATTCTTAGTAATTTACTGTTGTAGTTATTATTATTATTATTACTAATTGTTATTATCATTATTATGAACTAAAGTCCCAACTCTTGAAACAAAAAGGCATTTCCCTATGAAAATCTGGGTGGGGAAGAAAGATAAAATGTTGAAGAAAATAAGCATATTAGATTCATTACTTTACAAATTGACATTAAATGACATTTCTGAACACTGTACTTGACACTGGTGAGTCTGCACCTCAAGAACTGTGTTCAGCTTTGGGGCCCTCACTATAAGAAAGACATTGAGACCCTGGAGAATGTCCAGAGAATGGCATTGAAGCTGTGAAGGGTCTAGAGAACAAGTCCTATGGAGAGTGACTGGGGTTGTTTGATCTGGAGGAGACTCAGGAGAGTCCTTATCACTCTCTACAATTCCCTGAAAGGAGGTTGTGGTGAGATGGAGGTTGTCCTCTTTTCCCAGATAACAGTGATAGGATGAGAGGTGATAGCCTTGTGTCAGGAGAGGTTAAGATTGGATATGAGGAAAAATTTCTTCTCTGGGAGGGTGGTGAGACAATGGATCAGGCTGTCCAGGGGGATGGTGGAGTCACCATAGCAGGAGGTGTTCAAGAAATATGTACATGCATCTCTGAGGAACATGGTTTAGTGGGTATGGTGGGGATGGGTTGACAGTTGGACTAGATAATCTTAGTGGTATTCTCTAGCCTTAATGATTCTAGGATTCTACACTGATTACACAGCCAGAAAACACAATTGGATTCCCCAGTCCTAGGACAGTTGTTACAGATGATAATTTTTGTTCTCTGAGGTGTGTGCTTGCCCCAGCAGCACTGGTAAGATCTTAGACTCCTTCACCAAAGGAGAGGATAAGAAGAGGATTTTGCCTGAAACATGGGGAAGAAATTGAGATCTCTTTTACCATTCTCTGCATGTAGTAAACCTGAAGCTTACTCTTTAAATGAGACATACCCATGAATATGTTTTTTTTCCATTTCCATCAGTGGTCAAAATTTAGTAACTTTGTCTCAATTATTAATGTGAAGGCAATTGAATGAATTAAAATGACTTAATATATTTATTACTGATTGATTATGAATTAAGTGGTCCTCTCTAACACATTATAATGAATGTACAATATGCCACTTCTCCAAACACAGCATCACTTCTGTGGTTCTTGCAAAAACAGATCTCTCCTGGTCTCTCTCAAGGTCATACTGTGCTTCTCTTCCTCTTCTTCTTTGCTCCCTATTACTGAATCAGATAATCATTAAGTCTGGAAAAGACCTTTAAGATCATCAAGTCCAATCATACACCTACCACCATACACAGTGAACTATGACCCTAAGTACCACATCTCCACGTTTCTTGAACATCTCCAGGGATGGTGATTATACCACTTCCCTAGGCAGCCTGTTCCAGTGCCTGACTATTCTTTTGGGAGTTTTTCCCCAGTATTCAACCCGTACCTGCCTGGAGCAAGGGGAGGCCATTCCTTCCACCTGTCCAGCCGTGACTGTTCTATTAACAGAGATTCTATCATGGAGTGTCACCCCATCAGGTACATCATGAAACATACACTGATTTGTGTCTTAGACAGAGACTCTGATGACCAAACTCGTCTGCTTTTTTAATTAATCCTGGAAGAAAACTGTTTGTGATGCTCACCACCTTCCTGTCTTTCATAGGGTTGACACAAAGGGCTGTGGATGCTTTTCCCTGTGGATGGACCCTGGAGTAGAGAACAGCACAAATATAGTGGATAGTGGAAGTACAGCTGAGTCTGCCTTCCCAGAGAGCAAGGCACTACTTGAACTCAGGTCTCACTGGCTTCTTACCCACAAGAAGGATTAAAGGATTCCCATGGGACATCCTAGAACTCATGGAACTCAGATGCTTGTTTCGCATAAAATAAACAGTCAAGACAACACTGTCTTCTGTAGTGTAAGAGAAATCACAACTTCAGAGGTGGGCAGATTCATAGCATAGGGATTGTCTTAGTTCTGCAGATCATTTAGTTGAGGTCATTGCATAGAATCATAGAACCACAGACCTATCAAGGTTGGAAAAGACCTCTAATGTCATCTAGACCAACCACCCACCTATCACCAATATTGCCCACTGATCATGTCTCTCAGTGCCACATCGCCAAGTTTCTTGAACACCTCCAAGTATGCTGACTCTACCACCTCCCTGAGCAGTCTATTCCAGTGCTGAACCACTATTTTGGATAAGTTTTTCCTAATATCCAACCTGAAACAATTTTGTTCTTGAAAAGAAATTGAGAAAAAGCAGGAATGTTGTTCAAACTGAAGGAAATGCATTTAGTATGTTGAGCTGACATCCACTGGGATCCTCAGGCTGAGTATGTTTTAGCAAAAAAGCATGATAATAAATGTTTGGCCAGGCAGGTCTCGTCTGAACACCGACCACCCTCCAGGAGTACGCTGAACACCAGACAGCACCAACTGTTCAGTAACTATTTAGGAAAAAAAAAAATGTTTTCAGTGAGCACTTTCTTTTGTACCAACAGATGGCTTGAAGCTGCCGCAAGTCAGAATTCCTAATGAAGTCTTTATAGTGAAGCTCCTGCAAGGGGCAGAGGAGGGAGAGAAATGTGCCTTCTATTCACAAAAGTGTTCATCTGCACTGAAGCTGTTCTGTGTCTCAGATTTAAGGAAAGAGGCAGAATCTCACTGCCTTCTTGAAGAGAGCACACCCAGCAAAGCCAAGCCAATGCAAAATGAATATATTTTTTTAAAGATTTGAGCTATAAGGTGGTGTGTTTTCAAGGTTCATTGCTAGTAAATTTCTGAGGCATGTGGAGAATTGAGATGGAGCTTTCGTATTTGCGAAAGCAATGACGTGTGAGTGGAGTGCTGTGGAAACAGCATGAGACAGAGAGAGACCCCTTCGTCATCTCTGCTGCAGAATCTCAGAAAATCAATACTAATAATATTAACATGCAGAGAGGCTAAAACAAAGTGAGTGCAAAAGGGCTGTGGTATTTTAATATAATCTTTTCAGTGTGCAAGGAAGGATAGCAAAATATGAGAGGGAGAGCTGTTCTCTGATCCAGAACAAATAAGGAACTTTGACCCTTGAAAATTACTTTCTGTGTTATCTACTTTCTACTTTTCTGACTGAAAGTGTGGAAATGAGATGTCCTGAATGAGAATGTAAAGTGTCCTATGCAATACAAAACTGGGAGGACAGTTTCAGAAGCAGTTTCAGAGGGCTTTGCTGTTCTTCAGAGGGTCTTCAACAGGCTGGAAAAAAGGACTGACAGATCCTGGAATCTTAGAATTATAAAAATGTGGAATCATAGAGTCATGGGAGTTGGACAGAACCCTTGAAGGTCACTTAGTCCAACTCCCCTGCAATGAACAGAGACATCTGCAGTTTAACCAGGGTGCTCAGAGCCCCATCCAGAGAGCATGAGGCCTTGAGGGTCACCAGGGAGGGGACATCCACCAGCTTTCTAGGCAAACTGTGCCAATGCCTCAATATGCCTACTGTAATGTTTTTTTTCCTTATATACAGTTTAAATGTCTCCTCTTTTCATATGAAACCATTTCCCCTTGTCCAATCACTACAGACCCTGCTAAGGTGTCTGTCTCCTTCTTTCTTATGGCCCCCTTTAGATATTGAAAGGCTGCTCTCAGGTCTCCCTGCAGCTTTCTCTACTCTGGGCCCAGTTCTCTCAGCCTGGACTCAGAGGAGAGGCATTCCATCCATTGGATCATTTTTGTGGCCTCTTCTGGATCTGCTCCAACAGGTCCATGTCTCTCCCGTACTGAGGACAACACATCTGGATGCAGTACTACAGGTGAGTCCTCACCAGTGCAGAATCATAGAATCATAGAATGATTTGGGTTGGAAAGGACCTTTGTGATCATCTAGTTTCAACTCCCCTGCTATAGGCAGGGGCATCTTGTCCTAGACCAGTTTGCTCAAAACCCACAGAGCCTGGCCTTGAATGCCTCCAGGAAGGGAGCATCCACAATCAATTTGGGCAACCTGTTCCAGCATCTCATTACCCTTACCGCCCTCATCCTGCTGGCCATGCTTCTTTTGATTCCGCCCAGTATGCAATTGGCTTTCTGGGCTGTGAGGGCACATTGCAGACTCATGTCCACCTTCTCATCCTCCAGTACCCCCAGGTCTTTCTTGGCAGGGCTGTGCTCCAATCTTTCATTATCATCATATTATATTATATTATATTATATTATCATTATCATACCAGTTTGTATTGGTAGTGGGGGTACCCCAATCCATATGCAAAACCTTTCACTTGTCTTCGTTGAACCTCCTGAGATCCTCCTGTTCAAACCTGTCAAGGTCCCTCTGGATGGCATTGCATCCCTTGGATGTGTTGACTGAACCCCACAATTGGTGTCACATGCAAACTTGCTGAGGGTGCACTTGATCCCACTGCTGATGTCACTGAGCATCATGAAGTTCAACAAAGGGAAATGCAAAGTCCTACCCCTAGGGAGTAATGACTCCAGGAATCAGTACATGCTGCAGAATGACTTAAACACAACTTTAGAGAAAATAACACGGAAGACCTGGAGGACAACAAGTTGTATGTGAGTCATTCTTGGAGATATTAAAAGCCCAACTGGATGTGGCCCTGATGCACAGTCCTATTGAGATATTAAACAATGGGAAAGTGGGAAAATAAAGCAAAGTCCAAAAATAAAGACTCTTAACAAAGAAGTGTAGTATAAAAAAGTATCTATCAGCAAATCATGTTCCAAAGGTGGACTAATAACGACAGAGCTGGTAATGGGCTGCTCTGTGCTCATTGTTAAATGTCTCTGTCTAATTAGACTCTAGAGCTAAGATTCTCGTTAGATCCAAATTTTCTTCTGGCATTCTGATATTTTTCATAAAATAACTCAACAACTGGGATGCAGTCTGGTTAGTGGTAGGTTAAGCCTAGCCTTGTTCTGTTGCTGTTTCCTTCAGCACCAGAATTTGTGGGTCATTTCATCTCAAATTGCTTGACAGGCCATTATGGTCTTGATCAAAATCCAACAGCAGGCCACGTACCTCAGAACCATTTATTTAGCTGGATAAAAAGGTATTGTCAATTTATATGATTCTGAAGATGAATAACAAGGCTTCAGTTTGGCACCTGACTAGAGATGGTGCAGGGAAGAATATTATATTTTTCAGTGACTTAATAATTTATCTTCTGACCACAGGAATATTCATTAATTTTAATGATATTCTTAATAATGTCCTTACTGATAGCCCCTGACCACAGGCATATTTATTAAATAACTTTATTGATCATCTAGACGAACAGAGATTGCACCAGGCTTTGTTCAAAAGACATTACTCTTTTGAATGTTTGCAGGGTCATGCCTTGGTGTGGGGATAGGGTGCTGCTACACACTTCTTGACTGGGTGGGAAATATTTAGATCTGAAGAAAACTGCAAGAAAGAACGTAAATTATAAAAGAGCACAGGGCTGTATGCACAGGTTGCCTTTTGTGAGGCAGCCAGATGGTGAATGAGCTGTATGAGTCCTTGAATATGAAGGCTGAGAAGCAACTCTCAGCTTATTAGCTGAACCACAGAGTGTGAAAGAAGCTTCAAAACCTGCTAGACTAGAAAGTAGTATGTATATAGAAACATCCCAGTAAACTGCATTATCTGTTCCTACTGTGTGTGCTCTATCTCACATTACGAGTGTTTGCTCTTACCTAATATCAGCTTGAAAGTGACATAGAGATAGTTGGCTAATACTAGTGCTTTCTAGACCTGAAAATGAAGATGATCCAACAGTACTCAATTCCCAGGAATTCCCATGGGAATCATAGAATATCCTGAGTTGGAAGGGACCCATGGGAATCTTCAAGAATGATAATATCAGGGACCTCAAAGATCATCTAGCTCCACCCCCATGCCAGGGGAGTTGGAACTAGATCATCTTTGAGGTCACTTCCAGCCCAAGTTGTTCTATGATTCTATGATATACATCCCCACATAGCCTACAGGACACCAGGCAGCATGGAATTTGGGACAAAGGAGAAGTTTCTTGTGTCCGCTGTTACACTAAAGGTCTTTGATGTGCAGCATAGACCTGGGAGCACTGTGCTGAGATCATTGATTTTGCAAGGACTATATGGTAACTTTGCAGAGATGCAGGCATCAGACTGATATGGGAGGAACATGGAGACCATGAGTCCTGAGAAGATGGTCCTCTCCTTGGGAGAGAGCTGAACTGTTAGAGTATCACAGAATACACTGGGGTATTTCAATTTGCCTGAGAACCAGCATGAGCAAGTGCAGCCGTAGAGAGGGTCTTGTTCTTTGCATGAAGCATCTTGGTAGCAGGTACTGTCACCAGTAAAATAAAGGTAGCTGAGTGTAATAGACCTGATTACAAACATAAGTGTTGATGGATTTTTGGATCTTTCCTTGAGTGTGTTGGTTCTTCTCTTGATTCAGAGTTAAAGAAAGTAAGTGTCAGTATCGGAGACAGTTACATCCTTAATCAAATCCTATTCAATAAGAAATCGATCAGTGTAAAGCAGAAGTGAATGCCTTGTGAGGGAGTAGGAAACATTTATTACTGTGAAGTTTATATCTCAAGCCTTTTTTAACGCTTGCTATCAATTCATACTTATCTGAGCCCTGCAGCAAGATGGTGCCTGCTCTTCTGCTCACTCCCATCAGCCACTTTCAAAGTCACTGCTTTCCCCAGGTTGCTGGTGAATGAAGGAGAGAAATCTATATCTCACATATAAGCACTGTAGATGTCTTAAATAAAAATTGTGGCCTCGTCTCGGTGTCAGGGTGCTTTTGGGGGCAAGGGATTATGATGAGTCAACCCAACGATGAGTTATAGTGCTACAGTGCAATGGGTCATTTCTTGGGGTGGTGGGTGAGTGCACTGCTGCTCTCTGCTGATGAGCGATCACCACTCAGGGCCTCAGTGTGAACTTTATAAACAGCAATTGAGAGAAGCTAGGAAACTAGGAACAATCTGATTTACTGCAGAGAATTATCGCTTTTTGGGTTTTGGGGCATCACTCCCTTAAAACAAGCCATGCTATTTCAAATCAAGATGCAAAGTATTGCTTAGGTGGGAAAAGGCTGGAAAAAATGATTCAAAAACTCAGAACTGAGGGAATAAATCTCTCCCTTGCAGGCATCCCATGAAACAACCTAGGAACCTGGGCTTTTGGTTTTAAATTTCTGTATTCTGCTAAAGGCAAAAGATAAAATCAGATCTCCTGGGGCATGAGCAATTTTTGTGTTCCTTCATACATAATCCAACTAAATAAAGGGCCACCAATCGTAGCATCCTATCTCCCATATACCCAAGTGCCAGCACAGGTGGAATGTGAGATGGGCTCCTAGCTTCTCTTATCTTTGCAGGCTCCAAATGGGGTGTACATTATAGAGGGTAGCATTGACATGATTGAGCTGGATGCCTCTCTGGAGACAGTGCAGCAGCAGGTGGTAGAGATATGAAGTTTGATATGGATGACATGTCCCTTGGAATGATAGTGTAGGAACAGTGTAATTCCTTCCTTATAGAATCACAGAATCATAGAACCACAAGGTTGGAAAGGACCTACAAGATCATCTAGTCCAACTGTCCACCCATTACCATTGGTACCACAAGTTTCTAAACCATATCTCATAGCTCCTCCTTATTTTATTCATGGCATAACATCTGAAGACAGCTAAGGCCTAAGTGCTAAACACTGGGTACAAATTGAACAGAAGACACTATACCTAAACATCAAGAAACTTATAAGGTCACTAATTCTACTCTGACGTGATATTTTGTAGGTTTGTAGGATCACAGAATCATAGAGTGATTTGGGTTAGAAGGGACCCTAAAGATCACCCAGTTTCAATCTCCTCACCATGAACAAGATTACCACCCACCAGACAAGGTTGCTTAAACTCCCATCCAACCTACCCTTGAAGACCTCCGGGGATGGAGGAACCACATTTTTTCTGTTCTGTTGAAGTTATGTTATCAGTCACACTCAGTCTTTTGTTTGAACTGATGCATAAGCTGTTTCAAAGTGCCTAACATAGATGGCAGTACCTGAGTCTGCTGGAGGTGGTAATGGATAGTTGAAGGAACAGTGCAAGTGATTGGTGAACATCCTGTAGCATGTCATTCACTGTTATCCTCAGTTCTGTAGAAGCTCATGTATCACCAGCAGATCCAAGGTCTTGCAGGGGGAAGGAAAATAGCAACCCACATAGACAGCAACTCACATAGACAAATACAGATCCTACCTTGTTTTAAGACTTCCTGAAGTTTATAGTGAGATTTGAAAGAAAAGCATTATTTCTGAAAATAACTTCAGTAGTTAGAAAGAAATATGGGAAGGCAATGCAATCTCCCTGCAGGTGCAGATAACCTTCTGGGACTCACACCTGGGACAGAGAAGTTAAAGTATAACTCACAGACAGTGGAGAAAGGAGGGAAAAAAATCTCTGAAAAGCTTTCATCAAAGAAATTGAGTTTAGGGGATGAATTTGCCCCATAAATCTAGAAGTAAAAATAGCCAAGGCTGGCTGATAGTGGTCTGAAAAATGAGTTCAGTTAGAACGGTCAAAGCTGTGATGGATAGAGGAGCTGCTTCTTATCAGGTCAGGCCAGTAATGGAAAGGCAATGGGATAATCATCAAATAATTCTTTTTACTACCTATCAGTTACACATAAGTGGTTGCTGTGCAGAACCAGTTAACTACTGACAGTAAATCTGAACAGAACCTGTATGCTACAAATGAGGATCTCCTTATACTCCTCCCCTATCATTTAGTTGTATTTTGTATTTCAATCTCTAATGTTGATCAAGATGGCTCTCACTAAGTGTCATTGTTATCTGATAGCGTCTTGATACCTTGGGGAAATGTGCTAGAGATGCCATACTAGTTTAAAGTGAGACATGCATCATCAGCAAATCCCCCTCCTGAATCTGATCTGGTTTCCCCAGTGTGACTAAGCTGAGGTGCTATAGGAGATTTATTTTTAAGATAAGAGTAAAGGTGAACTCATGACTACAGTGCCTAAGAATAATGCCCTTGTTACTATCATTATTGCTAGGCTACTACTGCTATTAGCAATACATTATATAGCATACCTAGTAGTGCTAATGACAAAACAACAAGGAAAAATAATGAAGATATTTTCATCTCACTCTTCCTGGACACTAAAAATTCCGTGGCAAGAATAAAAAGGTTAATACTGACTCCTGAGCACCATCTGACCTTGGATAGCTGCAGTTTATCCATGTGAGAGGTCAGTGGTATGATGAACGAAAAGTATTTTAGACTATTTTTATTTGTTCAGAGCCACGTGCTTAAAGTTGAGGGGGAGAGGGTGTGAAGGAAGGTAAGTACATCAGTGGGAGAGGCTGACCTAGAGTTATAAGTAATAACAAGCATGTTATTAGGGGTCCAAAATGATAAAATTCTGACTATGACCTCATTCACATCAATGTGCTCTTAACCTCAGTGATCATTTTCAAAGCAGAAAAGATGTCCATATAGCCAGGTGTCTGCTTGCTCTCTGTGTTCACAAGTTGAAATACACTTGTTCTGTAAAATGTAGGCCTTTTTGGCATTCTGAGTCTACCATTGTGCTGAGGCACGTTGAATATACAAAATATCCAGGTGAAAAGCTTGTCTGGTCCCTGATGCTTATAGTTGCCAGTCTAAAGGAGATAATTCCAGAACTGGGCAGAGAGGGGGTTATCAGACTGACACAGTCCTTGTTTCTGTTTTTCAGGATGCTCTTTAGAACATAGACTACTTTGTTGAATGGCAGGCTTGCATCCACCAATGAAGTTACCAAGCACGTGTGGAGCAAATGGAAGCCTGCCACCATGCCCTACATTCCCCATTCCCTTCAGCTGCAGAATAGAAGACAACAAGCTGGGACTCCTACTTTACTGCCTTTTTCAGTAGAGTCCTACCTTTATTAGGATTTGCTGCTATTGTGTTGACATTATAATTGTAAAATAGAAATACTCATTTCTTTCTTTATGCATCTCCCTCTCCTTTTATACATTAAAAAAAAAATGCTAACAAGTTATGCACCATTTGATTATTGGATGTTGCCTTTGCAGTTGTCATCATTAAGCCTTGTTGCAGAGCTTCAGCTATTCAAAGCACCACACTATTTGGTGAGGCTTGAGACAACTCATGAGTTTAATTAGTTATATGACTTAGGAAAAAACACAGCTGTAGTTTTCTTGATGCCATGTCACACTACATATCTGTTAAAGAGGCTGTGGGAGTCTTCTCAGAATTGCTCGCCCTACCATTCCGAAAGCCAAGGTCTTTCATTCCCTTCAGTGACAGCTTGGCTTAATAATTAATACTTAGTGCTAAGTAAACATGAGTTAATGAATCCTCACACTGCCCTAAGGCTAAGACCTAGTGCTTTCCTTATGTGAGAGAAGTCTGATCCACAGGAGTACCTGCTGTGACTTCTGTAGTCACCTTGGCCCAGGAAACTACAGGACTATGATGCCCTCATACAGAAAAGCCTGAGATAGCAAACTGAAACAGGAAAATTTGTTGTTCAGAGATAGTGGGAAGAAGAATAACTAACTAAAATAGATCAGTCCTTCTGGGCCCTGGTCTTCTGACCCCCATACCTCCCAAATATAGGCAGAAATTCATGCTGCCATGAGTGTGGTTGGCTATTATAAATCCAGCTTCAGTGTCAGTTATTCTTAAGGGCCTGTGACTCTTGTGGCAGATTCTCTTTGATCCTTCTGAAAATTTGATGTTGAGGTCTGACATACATTGTGATTAGTTAGGCTTGTCACTCCCTCTCACCTCATAAATCAAGAGAAGTAATGCATCCTTGAAAAGTTCAGTAAAGTGCAGATTCCAGAGTTAAAATAGAAGACAGAAATGAGTCAAGGAGAACAAACCCAGGTTCACAGAATGAAAAAAGTCTCAGTCAAATGATAATCTGTTGAATCTCTTAAGAATAAAAGAGACCACCTGGAGTCTCTTGCTGCATTGAATACCCGCGTGAAATTTAGAAATGCTGATGATGCTCTCACTCATCACAAGTCCCTAAATATTCACAAGTGTTCCTGTACTATTAGACTTTCAGTGTGCAAATGCTGTACACAGAGTTCAAATCTACTGTTAAGATGGGCATAACAAACATGTCTGCTCTGGCCTGATCTGAGGCATCTGCTCTGTAGAGCATCTCTGAATGGTTCATCAGCTGAGGTGTTGGACAAATACTGCAATTGTGGTATTTTTTGAGCACGTGTCTAGTAGAAACTTGTATTCCCAAAGCATCGTAAAAACACTGAATCTTGAAGTCATCAAGGTTGGAAAGGACCTCTAAGAGCATCTAGCATCTATCCATCTGTTGCTAATATTGTCCACTAAATCATGCTTCTAAGTACCACATCTACTTTTACTTGAACACCTTCAGGGATGTTGACTCCACCACCTCCCTGGGCAGCCTGTTCCAGTGCCTGACCATGTTTTTGGAGAAGTTTTTCCTAATATCCAGCCTGAGCCTCTCCCGGTGCAACTTGAGGCTATTCCCTCTTGTCCTGTCACTGTTACCTTGGAGAAGAGTCTGACCCCCACCTCACCACAACCTCTTTTCAGGTGGTTGTAGGAAGTGATAAAGTTTTCCCTGAGCCTTCTTTTCTCTGGAATAAACAGTATGTAGGTTAAGTGAATTCCAAACAGTAATTTTCGGTATGTTGACACTCAAGCAATGGCTTTAAGTGCCTCTGTAGTCAAGACAAAAACTATGGCAGTGGTTAACCTAGTTCACTCAAGCTTGTAGCAGAGCCAGGAATGGGATCCGCATCTTCCCATAACATTCCGTATCTATACACTGAGCTCGAAATAAAACTGAGCTACAGCTGTGTGTCTGTGCACTTCCAGCCCTTGTTTTAATGTCATCAGGAGCTGAAATTAAACAGCTAAAACTTGTTTCTTATCTAGTTATGGGTGGCATTAATGTCTTGCAGGTCAGTGCAAAGTTTAGCAGTGAAGAGATTCAAGGGAAGGATGAGGCCTCTTCATCAAAGCAGCTTAATCTTCCGAGTGAGTTAAAGCTGAGCCCACTGCTGAGTGTCATCCTCCCCTGCCCACCTCAGCACTCTGCTGAGGACTAACTCGAGGGCTTAAGCTTCTCCTTGTGACTCGGGCTTCTCCCTGATGACTGCAGTGATGACGCAGCAACTGCAGCTCAGCACTGACTCACTCCATCGACATTGTTGAGAGAAGCAGGGGCAGGAGGGAGACCTGTGTTTCATTCAATTATAGTCCAGATTTTCTGTGAAACTGGTGAACACTGTCTGAGTCTATCTGCATCTCATGCTAGAGAAACCTTAGCTCTTGCTTCCCCTGGGAAGATGCGTGTTGCATCCAGCATCCCTTTGAGTCAGAACTGGTTGTTTCACTGGACATGGACAAATGCATCACAGGGGAAATGGGGAAATGAAAATACGTTCAAAGGATAGTCACTGGCAGTGTGGTGAATGCTGTAGCTTTTCCCACAGCACTAGGGAAGACAAGAATGAACAATAGAGGTATTAGCAACATATTTGTGTACCAAATCACCACAAACAGCTGCTTGTTGCACAGTCTTCCCCAGCTGCTTGTGGCAATTGCCTTGGGATATTTAATAAATCACATTTGTCTCTAGGTGAATTAAAAAAATGCCTTTTTTTCAGTGCATATGTCACTACAATCTTTCCCACACCCTGGTTCATCATCTACAAAGCAAACATGCAGTGGAGCCTCCTGGAATCCTTATCTCACTGTCTGACATGGTTTTGCCCTGAACATGTTGTGCTTTTGCAAATTATAATCCAATTTGAAAATGATACTTATCTAAAGTGGGCTAAATGATTTACAGTTTGTAATCCTGGGCTTTGATAAAAGTCTAGGCATCAGATGCATAATATCACTCCATCCAGAATGTAGTGTTATAATCTACCAAGGGCTTTTATTTGGGAGAAGGGTTCAATTCCTTGTATGTAGTACAGACATCATGGCTTGCATGATCCCCTAGCTTTCAGCAGCCTCATCTTCTGTATTTGATTGCAGCAGTTTTATTTCCCTTTTTCGCAAAGTATCACAACAGCTTTCATCATCAAACCACTAGTGACATTGATGTTGCAGAGTTCAAAGCCTTGTCTAGCTTGAGTGTCTCTGTAAGAAAACGTCAGCCAAAGTGTAGGAAGGATATTGTCACGTTCATTGAAACTGTAGGCTTCTCTACTGCATTTTTGTGTTTTATTTTGTTTGTTTGTTTTTTAAACATTTATCATTATTATTTTGTAAAATGATATTGTCATCCATGAATGAGAGCTATTCAGATTCCCAAACATGCACTTTTGTTAGTTTAGGGAAAAGTCATTAAGAAGAAGACCGCATTGTGCTGGTAGTAGGGTTGCCAGCCCTGGAGGTATTTGGAAGATGTGCAGGTGTGGCACGTGGAGATGTGTGGTGATGGTGAGCTGAAGGCTGGACTTCATGATCTTGAAGGCCATTTTCAACCTTAACAATTCTATTATTCTACAATTTTATCCTGATCCTCTGTACCAGTTCTACCTGTACAGTGCCCTAATACTGTTCAGATTTCAGATTTGGTCCAGGGCAAGGAGATACAAAATTGTATTGTAGCAAGGTTTAGCACTAAAAAGCTGAACTGGATGTGTTAGGTGACAAAGATCCTGCAAGTATAAAGCAGAGGAAAAGCAGTATGAGACAAAAGAAGACAGACAAAGAATGGTTGAGGCAGATCTGAGGCAAAACTGTGCCTTGTTGTATCCAGGGAGCTTTGCACTGAGCAAGGACTCTACTCCATGGGACAAAGTGGGTCCTACAGAATCACAGAACTTTCAGATTTGGGCAGGACTCACAAAGATCAAAGAGTTCAACTCCTGGACATCACTGTGTGTAGGCACCTGAGATACCCCCTGAGTTCAGCTCAGGGTATGCTTTGGCTGAGACAAGACACTGGCTTAGATTTGAGTACACTGTCATATTTTTCCTACATCCTTTTCCAAATCTGGCCAACCTTGAATAACCTTTCCCAAGCAGCTCTTTCAAGTCTTTTATTTTGCAATCTGAAAAGAAGATGAGTGTTTCTAGTTCTAGGCTGATGCTGTCCAGACACATAATGAAAACAACGTGCTTTGTTTCTGCTCCTCTGGTTGTGGCACATAAGATGTATTGAAACAGGTGTCCAAAAAGCTGCATTGAGGAGGAGAGGAAAAAAATGAGTTTTTTGCCTCAAGTGACTTCTGAAACGAATTTGTCTTCCTTTACTTTGGGCACTACTCCCATAGTATTAACAGAGTATATCCTCCACTGCCTTAAGGCACTGGAATGATCTATTCTGCTTGTGAGACCCATTTCGTCCACATTTTCCACCACCATATGAATCCCTGTAGAGATATTTTCCTCACCTCCTGCGAGTCTCACTTCTATTTCCTAGTATTACAGCAACACAAAACATCAGTCTTCACACTAGCTTTTGGGCTAAGGTTTATCCACTGACTAGGTAACGGCAGGATGAAATCCCAAAATAAGGGGTTTCATTTTTGTGGCAAGCAGATTTTATTCTTTTAAGGAATCATAGAATCATTAAAGTTGGAAAAGACCTCTAAGATCATCTCATTAATTTAAGTTTTATCTTCTTTATTATTATTATTATTTTTTGATATCCTACCTGGAGATTAAGTCGTGGTTTGAGGGCAAAAAGCATAGCCATTTTCAAAAAATACACCATAGGCAGTCTCTGGAGATAGGTGATTCCAGGTCTGTGTCAGAAGAGGGATTTAGAGGACCAATTTAACCCATTACAGACTTCATAATTAAGTTTGGGATAGTTGTATTCTTCATGAGTAGCTCTTATACTCCTGTTTTGCTTATGCCACAGATTCTTACAGACATATTATGAGTTAGAGAGTTATAAAACACTATATGGTCTGCACACCCTGCTATAAATCCAGGTTGCCTTAGTTACCATCTGGCTAACTGCACAGGTGAGGAGAGGGAGAGAATTAGAGGAACTGGGAGATAGTAGTACTAATACATTTTTAAAAGCTGAAAAATCCTTTGAATTCCAGTGTTGTGATTTGATAGAAATATTTCAAGAGCCAAACAGTGCAAGAGGACTATGAAAACAAAGGTTCACAATGACAGCTCTTTGACAGCATAGTAAACAACTTAAATCCATGTGGTTAAATCATCTTCCCACACATTTAATGGCACCAGGAAAATGCATGTCAAAATGAACCAAGACCATGCCATGGGCTTTGCTGGCAATTAAGTGGGAATGATGAGCTTCTCTAATTTAATGAAGGCATAGGCAGAAAAGAGAGTGTCTTCTGAAATACCTAAAAAATGGTATAGATGCTTGAACAAAGCAGTCTGGGAGGGTGGTGCTAGTGTTCTTGTGAAGTTTTGTGACACAGTTGTGAGTCACATAATAGCTGATGTTTTCCTTAAAACAAGTCTCAGCTGCCAGAATCAACTGCAAAGACTTGATATTTTCAGCCTTCATTTGAAAAGACAAAGAAAGAGAAGACAAAATCAAATAATTCAAGTGTATACTGTCGTGGAGGAAAGTTTGCATGAATGAAAGTCCCCCGTGGGCAGACAGGCCAGCATTTCGTAAAAGCTGTTATTTTAAGCTAAGCTTGTAATCTTCTGAGAAGATTTCTCATTTTTTTGTGGGAAAAGCAGTACTGCTAGGAGGTTATATTCCTTTGGCTGCTTTTGTTTTCTGTATCCACTGCCCTGCGCATCCATAGTAAATTGAATTTGCTTCTTTTTTCTTTTATTTTTTTCCCCTCATAGTCCAAATGCACCTAAACTTGAAAAATTTGGAAGCAAAAATAGAGATGTTTGTCCCATGCCTGTTCACTACATACTCCATACAATCTGCCACAGTAGTTGTGGCTCATTAGGCTCTTGGACTGGCTTTTTTGGTTAACTGCTTCCTAATAATATGATCATATATGTTGTGAGATGTGAATTGAATTCATGGGATTCTTAGTCTACAAGGAAACTGAATATAGATGTTTGCAGTCACTTTTCTTGAAGTGATTCCCTTGTGATAATTGATATTCATAACAATAGCTCTTAACCGTGTCCTTATAGAAAGAGTTTTTATATACTTCTTTTCTAAATTGGAATGAGGAAAATAAATAAAAATCATAAGACATTTCCTTAATTTTAGCCTGATTTCCTACTGAAACAAAAGGTTGAATGGACATGTAGACATGCTGCCTCTTTCCCTGTCAGTATCTCCTAATCCCTTTTAAATTTGAGATCTCAGAGAGAGGAATTTTCTACACACTTATGATAAAAGATGTAAGTAATACTTTCTCTAAAAGAAAGATCATCGATATGGTAGCTCCTACAAGATGTAAAAGAATTCTCACAGGAATACAAATTTTGGACATAGGATCTAGGCCAATTTGCTTCCCGCTCAGGGATCCAAGAACATATTTCTATTGAGATATTGAAGAGATTATAACATAAAAGTTGCTTTCAAAGTTTAACTATTAGAATTATTTATTCTCACTGGTAGCTGAATTTTTGACACCAAACATTAGATTGGAATACAGAGCTGAGCACCAAATAGTTCCCAGTACTTATTCCACAGCCCTCAGTTACCTTCTCTGGCTTAATGCCACATATATTGGGCAGATATTTTTTCTAGCAGTGTTAAATATAGATATGTAATTCTTATGGTCTTTAAAAACAGCTCAAGCAAAGCACTACCCATCTGCACAACTAATGCACCTATAACCACCATGAAATTGCCTCGCTTCCTTTAAGGGCTCATTGTTTCAGCAGCTGAAGCTAACTGAAACAATAAATATGGCTACACTGTCATTTCTAATGGGGTGAGGAGCCCAGAACTGGTTAGTGTTAATTTACTCATTGAGGTGGTTTGAATCCTGATGGAAATATAGTGTTTTGCTGTTGCTGTTTCATTTTGCTGGCTGAGCATTTCTTTAAATGCTTACTGCCTTTGCTCAGCAATATAAAATCAAGATTGCTTTTATTGCAATTCTTTCCCAACACAAGATTGTGTCTGGGTCTCTTACAGACTTAGCTAAACTTGCCAAACTGAGAACTTATTCTGTAACTTGCCCTCAGGCCATATTTATTGCAGTAGGACTCTGTTTCATGAAATCACAGAACTGTAGAGGTTGGAAGAGACCTCTGGAAATAATCGAGTCTAGCCCCATTGCTAAAGCAGATTTCCTACAGGCCACACAGGTAGACATCCAGACAGGTCTTGAATATCTGCAGGGAAGGGTACAAGAGGAGATAGATTCACCCTTAGGAACATGAGATGGCTGAGGACTGGCACAGAAGAACAGAGGAAAAAGTTATCTTTCCTAACTCTGGGATGGAGTGTACTTACTAGATGAGAACTTAGAAGGACCATGAGGGTCTATGCAAGATATCCAAGTGACACTGCAGCACCTCAGGCATGGCTAAGGAAAAGAGGACGCTGCTGATAAGTGAGGCATGGAAGTGAGCATGAGGGTGCCAGAGAATGACAGAGATGTTAAGTTTGGAAGAGACCACTAAAATCATCTAGCCCAACATCAGCCCATTGTCACCATGCCCACTAAACCATGTCCCTCCATGCCAGTCCTCATAAAAACTGGAAGAGCAACTTCACTAGACTGGCCTTAAATTAGTATAAATGTTTCTGTTCTTTGCTCAATTACTTCAAACAGCAAAAAGATTTTTTTTCTGTAATTTGCTAAGGTTCCTGCTTTTTCCATAATCATAGCATGCATCTAAGGGAAAATATTTAAGCCTTCCAGACCCAAGCTTGCTGTTTGTAAATAACATCCAGGACATGATACGTGACTTTCTGTAGATTTCAATGGAAGTTGAGGACAAAGAAGGAAAGCTGAGACAGGAACACAAGGGACAAAGTGGAGAGATCAGTCAGAATGTGTCAGATCAGTGAACGTATGCAGTCCTGCCTTGATGGCTCAGTTTTGCTTGCTTTCCTCCAGCCAAAAAAAAAGAGCCTTTCTGTGCTCTGTGAGTACAGCCTGTGTCTCTCAGAAGATGCTGAGAGGGGGAAGGGGAGTCTTAGAGAGTAGCTGAAAACTGAAGGGAAAATTCCACTCATGATTCATTTCTTTGCTTGGAACCTGAAAGTTAAGGTTCAATCTCCATTTAAGGGGTGATGATTGAAGCCTTGGAGAGCTTCCTAAGGAATTTCTGCATATGGAGATGGATAAGGGTGCCTTGAAGCACTTGCAAGAGGAGACAAGAAGGGTAGGTGCATAGTCTTCCATGTTTTTTTTCTGATTCTTTTGTAGATCACATCGAGTTACTATCTCACATCTTAATATGCCTTTATAAGCCTTATATAATCATGTATTCACCACATTCATTTGCTTGGTTGTTAAGCAGGCAGTTATTTGCAGCAGTACCCTAAGAGAACAGTTGATGCTTTCACGCAGCATTTGTCCAGAATAATTTCCTTTCTATAAACTGCTTTGTCCTGCCAGTAATAACAGCATCCCCTTACAAAGAGAACCAGGGCATTGCAGATACATCCCCCATACTTGTACTGTAGTTGGGCAAGTGTGATATGAGTTTGCTCCCATTTACCCAACATATCCCCAACCAGTATTCAATCACCTGCCACTGAAGTCTTCTACTGTGACACTTTTCCATGACACCATATTTCTTTCTCCCTTCTCTTAAAAAAATAGCACTTCAGCATCAAGCTGCTCCCTACTTTTGCTATGTACGGCTCCAGAAATGTTGTAAGCACAATTTTTTTCCCTAGCTTCATTTCTTGAAATAGCTGGACTTTTCCTGAAACTTTTGATATATATATATATATATATATACAAATGTATTCCTAATTTGAGGCCTATTTTTAGATGCTACTGATGAGTACTCTGAAAAACTTAATGTGAACAATGCACTACAGGTCGATATATGTTGTCTTTGTCTTGATTTTCATCTTCTGCATCTGTGGAGAAGAATGTGGCTTGAAATGAATCTGAGAAACTCAGTTTATGATTACTTGAAAGATTAAACTTTTTTTGTTAATTAATCGATTTCATACAAAAAATATCTAAAAGAATAAATAGAGAGTGGTTCACTTTGTAAGAGTACTGTGCTTGAGTATTTGTCTGAATGTCTTTATGGTGCAGCCTGAGATTCAGAAATTTCAATAAGAAAAAATATTAGTTCATTACAGGAATAGGTGCTGCTCACTCTCACACTCTATGAAATGCGTAGAGGCCTCCAGCAGTAGGCCTCACTAATAGAACTGCATGTGATTTTTGTATTTATTTACTCTCCTTTTTTATTATTTGGCTTCCTCAAAACTTCTGGTGAGGCACTGGAACAGGCTGCCCAGGAGGTGGTGGAGTCACTGTCCCAGGAATGTTCAAGAAAATGATAGGTGTGTCAGTGAGGGACATGGTTTAGTGGGCATGGTGGTGATGAGTTGATGGTTCATCTAGATGATCATAGTATGGTATTTTCCAACCTTACTTATTCTATGACTCTGTTTCTTTCCCATCAAAGGAACACCTGTGTTGCCTTTTTTGGGTGATAGGCTGAAAACTTCTCATTAAATGCTTTATTTCCACACGCTTTTATCCACATGAGTTATGAGTAAGCACAACTTGCAGAAGTGATGCAATGACAACAGAGGTGTGAAATGATGAGAGGGAGGGCACATTTGGGGTAATGAAGGGTCAAGGGAATTCCTGCTGGATGCTGGCCTGTGATTAGAATGCAGGTGTGATGGGCAGAACTATCTACTTTTAAGAAGGTGGGTTGAAAGTCTTTTTAGGGAGGGAAAAGATAACTGCCCATTGCCAGAGAAGATAGAAGGTTGAAGAACATAAGGCCTTGGGAGATGAGACTGAAAGTCATTTGTGTGGAAGAAAGTGTGACTGGATGACCCCACATTATTACCAAAAAAATGTGAAAGATTTTGATCTGAAGAAATATTGAAGTTAAGGATGATGAGTCATGATGTAAACTGCACAGAAGCCTCTCCTGACTTGCACTGTTACCCTGGAGAGCCTCTAGCAGTGCTCTTTCCAACCTTAAATTAGTGTTTTCTGATGTGCCTCTTGACTTCTCCACCCAATATACTTGTCCATCATGAACCGCTGGCCTGAACAAGAAAAAAAAATCAGAATCTTCCCAGTGCCCAACACCTAAATGTGCACTAGCTGAAGTCCTGTTATGGTCAGAGATTTAGGACTTATTTCAGTTGCCTAGACGTACGTAGTGTGTAATTTGTGATACACCAGTTAAACATATCAGGTCTTCTCATGCCAATCTAGGAGGTCATAAATACTTTCTAAATCCTATGTCATATCTGCCAGCCTTGTGTGAGTGTACTGAGTATCCTAGGATATTTCAAGGATCTCTACACAACTACTTTAAGGAAACTGAATTGCTTGTTTAGTCAAAAAGAGCAATTCAGATCATTCAGAAGTGACTGGTTAGCTAAATTGCACTTTAGAGTACATTCTCTGTACAAACTAGTTTGAACTGGATTATAATGAGATTTTGGGCCATTAAACAACTTTCTTAACTGGGGTCTGATCCCACCTAAACTGTCAGATGAAAAGTCATGCTGATACTTCCCCGTGTTGTATCATTACTTGTTATTTGGATTTCCACTGAAGTGTCTTGCCCAAAGCTGCATTAAACCAACAATCAGTGTCTTCTGTCTGTGGTAAAATCAGTTTTCCAGCTCTTCCTCTGCAGGAAATTCTTCACTTGAATGTTCATAAAGAAAAACTATGGAGGCCACTACTCCAAATGGTAGCCTTTATGAATTTGGGGATCTGTCTGTACATCCTAGGTCAGGTTAACTGTAGACACAGAAAATAATTTCAGTCTCTTCACTTTTCCATCACAGAATCACAGAATTGTAGGGGTTGGAATGGATCTCTAGAGATCATCTAGTCCAACCCCCATCAAAATGGCATCATTGAGGGAGGCAGTTTTGCCAGATACCAAGAAAATATTTTAGTTCTCAAATAAGTATCTGTCAATGACAGTATCTTTCTTTTTCTCAACTTTATTTATTTACTTTATTTAAAGCACAGACATGAAAACTGCACACAGCACTGCAATAGCAGCTTCTCCAATATTCTATATAAGAAGTGATAATTCTTCTGTTGCTATTGGTGTTCTTCTACTTGTACATCTTGTCTGAGTGAAAAAGAAGACCCTGATCATACCAATATAGTCTCTCAACTATAGTTCTTCGTGAATGTTCCTTGCAAAGAAAGAAAGAAATAGAAAACATTTTGTTTTCTTCTTTTCATTTCTTCTGCAATATGACAAGAAATATTGCTCTAAAATTATCAGTATAAGTCCAATCCTGCTTAGAAGCACTTGTTTAAGAGATAAGAGCCACAGAAAAAAATATACAAAGCTTAGATGCTGGATCTGCAACAATTGCTTCACAACAAGCAATAGATAAGATTTCTTTTTTCTTATTTCCCCTCTTGGGAATTCATAGCTTTTGCAATATGACAAATAAAAATATTTTTAATAACTGCAAGAGGAATTTGGTGTGTGATTCTTAAAACAAAGCCACTTCAAGACCAAATGGAATGTACCTGCACTCCTTTCATATGAGTGCACTCTTTTATATGAGTGTAAAGGACCAGTAATGCTAACTTAATACATTCATATCCAGTCCCTTTTTCTACACTTCATTTACTTTTCTTATTATGAAGCACTGTCATACAAATAGATCTCTGTGCTTTATGGTTCATTAACACCGTTTCCAAAACACCCACAGGATTACCAAGTGCTGAGGCAGAGTCACTATTTGCACAAACACACATGCACACACACGCTACTTAGATTAAATTATTATTCATAAATTAGTCTTAATTAGACTGTTCATCAGTCTGAGAGATTATGCTCCCCAGTTATGAGTAGCATTAAATTACATCTTAAAATTCATTACCATAGCTTGTTTTTCATGTATGTTTTTCCACATAGCTTCAAAATAACATCCTCTTAGTGCTCAAACTGTTAAGATTTTGATTTTGACATTGCCCAGCTTGTTGTTAGCTCCATACTCCTGGCTTTTCCTTCAGGAACAGTTATGGGATATCTTACCCAGGAAAACTATTTGATGGGGAAATGCTGAGAATCGTAGAATGGCTTGAGTTGGAAGGCACCTCAAAGATCAACTAGTTCAAACCCTCTGCCTCAGGTGTGGTTGCTAACCACTAAATCAGGTACAAGATCATGTTGCCCACGGCTCCGTCCAACCTGGCCTTGAATTCCTCTGGGGATGGGGCAATAACTTTTCTAACCTGGCTTGTAGTCCCAGAGGAATTGTACACTTTTCCCCATCCAGTTCTTCTTCATTCAAGACAGAGCCTTGCATTTTCAGCAGTCTTTGTCAAAGGAAGCTATCTTTGAAGGAGAAATCCTAACTGAATGTTGTGCTAAAACACTTAGATGTTGAAGAAGAGGGGGATTAATCTGGGCTTAGTGTTTTCCATTTCCTAGCATGGGTGCTCTCAGCTTTCATGTGCGGCTTTGATAGATCCTTTTCAGAGAAATCTAAATCTCTTTCTTCCCTGCAGGAGCCCTGAGCACTTACCCCAGGTGTAAATCTTCTGCTATAAAGCCACACACCCAAATTAGGATTTGCTGCCCTGAGCCTTGCAGCAGTTGACTGAAGCCTTAGGAGAGGGGGTCAGCGAGCATGACAGGAGGAGTCATTTCTTCTTTCTTTGCTCTGTCTCATGTAATTTATTGCCAGCTCTTCACTTCACAGTGCAGCTGTTAGTCAGAGAGCAGTCCAGTCTCCCATGCTTAGAAATGGATCTTTGGCACTGGCACGTGCAGATGCATTTGGTTCTCTCCCACCTTTTTCACTAGAAGGTGTGTGCTTGTGTTGCCTTCAGCTGGGCTATCAGCTTGCCCTGTTCTCCATGTTCCCCAACAACCTGCACCGTCAAAAGCTTTTTTTATCAGCTTGCGACAGGAAGAAGAAATAGGCAAGAAAGCTCAGAAAAAAAAAAAAAAAATCACAAGCAGCCAAGAAGAAAAGACAAAATAAATCCTCCCACTGAGGAAGAGAGCTCAGAGCTCATTTATTTCAACTTCCAACTTACACTGAGATTTTCCAATTTGCTGACATTGAAAAGTACATCGAATCTTGGCTGAGGTACAATATCTCAAACTTTTTTTTTATAAGCACAATTTACATTTACGTCTGCAGAGGAGACGTTTAAAAGAGGCCAGATGAAGCCTGCCCTTTCCAGGATGGGGAATTTGCACAAAGCATTGCACACACTGTAATGAATTTCAGAGAAAGAAAGCTGTTTCCTTTGAGTTTCAGCTATGCTGTGGTACTGAAACCATCAAAAATGATTTTCTTGTTGGGAGAACTGTGAGTGAGGAAAGAGAAATTACTGGGTTGTTTAGCTCATTGCTACCTTTCTTTCCCTTGTGATTTCAGCATCAGTGATCTTTCTTGGTGGTGTCCACTGAGGAGTTGGGCTTGAACTCCAAGATCCCTTCCAACCGCTATGACTCCATGATTCTATGACCTTATTTAACTGTGATTATAGATCGTCCTGCCAACCTACTACCTTACTTAAGATTAGGTTTCCAGATAAAAGGAGGATCTAAAAATCTGTTACTCTTCCTTTTCATGTACTTTGGTAACTTGATATTTATCTGACTCAACTGAGCCCCTTCAGCAGAGCAGGAACCGGTGGTAATCCAAATTCACAGTGACTCCTGAGAACAAGCTAAGCTGTTGTAGTTTACCCTCACTGCTTAGTTCAGGTAGTTGAGGTCTACATGTACAAAAGAAGGATTTGCCATGCAGCTGCTGCCCTCCTTCTTCCATTCTCGTACTCATGAGGCTGGTGTCAGGAGTGTAGAGGAAGGCAGCAAGATCGTTTACAAGATAGGAAGCAAACTTGTAGCTATTCATGTTTGCTCTAGGCTCCTGAGGCTTTTGCTGAACTTTTCTTAGTAAGAATGTAAAAGCTCTGAGAGTCTGATCTACCTACTTGATATGCAACTTCCAGAGTTTATCTCTATGCCTGTACCCACAGTTTGAAGAGATGAAACTAAATCTTTCTAATGCTCCACAGCCATGTCAGGTTATGATTCTCCTGTAAGGTCTATGAAATACAAAATAACTCTAATTATAAATTTTTTCTCGAAGAACACCACTGGTTTTTAAGCACTGAGATGTCACAATGGATGCAGTACCCTTCACTGCATTGAGGGGGAGGAAAGAACATGTTTTTCAACTTCAACTCTGTCCTTTTAGTAAGGATGTAAAAACCCTGTGATAGTGATGCACAGACATTAGCTGATTGTCTTTTGTGGTCCAGCTTCCAGGGTCCTGAGTTAACAAGCAGCATCAGCAGATGTGACTATGAAAAATGCAGAGCCAGATTTTAAATCTTAAGATTTTAAGAGGGGAATGAAGCCCCTTCCTTGGTGATTAAGTGACTGCAACATCTCCTGCACTGTTCATGGGAGAAGCATCAGGAGTATAGGGGTGACCTTGGAAGTTTGCTGGTAAAGCAGCTTGTTAAGAAAGATATTTAAACTTCACACAAAATGCTTAGTATCACAAATGCGAATGACACATCACTGAAGACTTCTGAAGGCAACACTGGTGAATACCACATCTTAGTTCCTCAAATAGGTCTTGAGTTTACTGACTCTGGTAAAAGTTATGAAGTCTATATAGTGGCTTAAGAGTGCACTTTCCTGGCAATAATCCCAATGAGAAAGTGTATTTAGTGTTATTGTGACCCTCCAAGAACAGGAATAGGTTCTGCTAACACAGTTTCTTTGCCTCACTGCTCACACTTTCAAGATCAATGGACCACATCCTTATACAGCCAGTTCATCTAGCTGGATTTTCTCTCCAGTCCCCCAGAAAAGTGTGTGTGATAGCAAATATTTCTCCTGAAAATCCTGGAAAACATGTAGAATATATTCCTTTTCTTGCTCAGCTCTCTGCTTGAGCTGGTTATATAGATTAGGAAAAGTCTTTGAGAGACTGAGTTACTCTCCTGAGTAACAGAAGCTAAAGGCAAATGGATAGCTTAGTATCAGAGGTTTTTGCTAGCTATCAGGAGATAACTGTTTGGGATCATGCCCTCCTATGCTTCTGTTTTGGTCATAGCAGAGGAAGAGGCACCACCTAGTTTCTTGAATAAAGGTGTTTAGGACCACTTCAGAGTATCTAAAGATCTCAACTGTAGGCCCTGTGTCTTATCCAAGCAGCCATCTCAAGTACCATAGGCATTTCCAAGGTTATTTCCCACCTATATTTAGGGAATTTTTACCTGTGCGACCTGGTGTTACTTTTGCGACCTGGTGTAGGGAACCTGCTTTGACAGGGGGGTTGGACTTGATGATCTCTTGAGGTCCCTTCCAAACACTATGATTCTATGAAACTGAATTGAACCCAAAGACAAAATAGCAAAGGAAAGTGTATCTCCTACTCAGTCTTTTCTTAAAACTCATCCCTTAACCTTGATATTTTAAAATGGAATGCACAAAAGAGAAATAATAGCTTAACTTTTTCTTGTATTCAAATTAACAGAGATGTTTTACTAAACACGTAGCAATCTCAGTATCATAGAATCAAAGAATCGTTCTGAGCTGGAAGAGAACCTTAAAGATCCCCCAGTCCAATTCCCCTGCAAGGAACAGGGACACCTACAGCTAGTTCAGGTTGCTCAGAGCCCCATGCAACCTGACCATGAATGTCTCCAGGGATGGGGCATCCACCACCTCACGGGGCAACTTGTGCCTGTACCTCACCAACCTTACTGCAAAAAATTTTTTCCTTATACCCAATCAAATAATCAGTGGAAGTACCTGAATGACACTGACTTGTGTTTGATCCAAGAGGATCTGATCAGCATTGCATGCTCTGTTGAAAGGTGACTGTGTCTTTGGCATAGGATTGCCCATAAATGACAGTATTTATCTACTGAGCAAGATGTTGAAGTCCCCTGAAGGGACGAGCAGACAATCTACTACTTTAAAGCAAGATAAATGGAAAATCAGAACAGGTGCAGTGAAAAGCCATGTGCACTGACAGTGGAGTGGCTCTGCCTGGCTGTTTATCTGGAATTCTGCTGGTTTCATGCTAGTCAATCTTCCCTTGGTACCATTCTAGACCAGTACAGTGCAGAGCAGCTTGAGACATGGAAACAGTGAAGAAAAATTACCATAGGGAACCTGTTTTAGCAGGGCAGGTTGGTCCCTTTCAACTCCCATGATTCTGTGATTTTGTGAAAAGGGAAGAAATTCTGTATTTAAGAAACATGTAGATGTGTTACTCTGGAACATGGTTAAGTGATGGTAGGTGGATGGTTGAACTAGATGATCTTCAAGTGTCTTTTCCAAACTTAATGATTTTTTGATTCTATTAAATGAAAACCACAAGTGGGATTTTCATTGGAGGCCACTGACAGGAAAAAAAAAACATTAGTGAAGAGAAAACAAAGTAAAAGAGGAAGGAGACCAGGAGTTTTCTCTGAGGCTGAGATAAAGATATAAGTAAAAGGGGATTAATATACATTAGAATAATACAGGGATGAACATGAGACAGGTATGGGCAGGGAGAAAGCCACTGAGGAAGAATCAGTGAACACAGAGCTGAGCTTTCTGTGTCAAGAAACCTAAGGTCTCCCACTGATTCAGTTATGTTTTATCCTTAGGTGAATAGTTTCCTTTTTCTGCCTGGCTAATTCCTCTTCTGTGCTTCATATGCAAACCTTTAGATGTAAGGCTGGTATATAATCTTAATGATCTTTCCAATCTTAATGATTCTATGATTCTTCCATGATTGCTATCCCAGCAACAGTAGTGAAGACATCAAAAGTTCACAATATAAGGAGCAGCAACTCTGTCAGAAGAAGTGGTGGGACCTAAGTCTAAAAATGACTGAATGTGATGACAGACTTCTCTCCCATCTCTCCTTTCACACCTTCCAAAGTCCTTCATGCTGTCCATTTGTATCCTAAGAGTGCTCTGGTTGTCTGGATCCTGTGGTTTTAGAAAATTCCTGATGCAAACTAATAATAAACAAATGAAAGAGGTTATTGAAAACATTACAAGCCATAATTTTAATAAATGTTGGCTCCTATCACTTTGTTCTCCAGTATTTATAGCTTTATATACTGCCAACAGATCCAAGTGTTTTGTCTTTTTGACAAACATTTCATGCAATCGTAAATTAACTCATTTTTCAACAAAATCTGACATCAGCAGTTAAGCTATCAGTACATAGAAGTACTAGGTTTGGCACATCCTCATCGCATAATAAAAACAAAGAGCTTTAAATGAGTCCCAGACAGTGAACTAAGCGCATGCAAGCTGAGCTTGCTGTTGCAGGTCACAATGGTCACAGATCTAACAGGCAGGACTTCTGCAGCTCGCACATCAGGCAGAGTAGCTCTCACAAGTGCTGTCCTCATTAATAAACCCACACAGATGTGGAAGAACAAGCTTTCAACGAAACTGAGGGATGTTAAAGAATCTTTGTAAGAACAAAGAGCAGGCTTGTGCTGAGCTCTGCATGTTGCTAGTTTAGATTGCTAAGAGTTCTGTAGCAGGTATTTGGTTATTTATTTATTTATTGTGCAGTGCAAGAAGACAGACTATAGCATTTTAGAGGATTAATTTATCCACTTGATTCTGGGATTTACTTGCTTTCAGGCTGATCAGGGTACTTTGGCAGCTAGATCTGATTCCTCTCTTTTGAGGGGAGGAGACAGAGCTGCCATGAACTGTACAAAAGCTCAGGAAGAGATTTTTGTATAGCTATAATCCATATAAAGCTCTAAATCTGGGCAAAGGCTTAAAGAAACAACGACACTACATTGAATTATTTTCATGATTTTTTCAATTTCTCAGTGTTCTTACAGAGAGTTCACCCACTGACTGCCTCAGGGGAACCATTCTGCATGCAGAAACCTGTCTGAACAGAGCACTGGGAAGCACTGCATCTGGGTGGAAAAATGCAGAAGGCAAGAGTGACAGCCTTCACTGGTTCAGTTCCCTGGCTGCTACCAGCAGAACTGTACTTGAGGTGGAGCTACAGAGAGATTTGGGCATCTACAGACCTCACAGGGATCCTTCCAGAAATCTTGATGTTAACAGGTGTTACCCAAGCTTAGACTTGAAGGTCTGATATTGAACATGAGAAGGAATTTAATCCTCAGTCAAGATGTACATCTCTGTTAAGAAATGGTCGATGTTTGCCTTTCTGGATGGGTATTAGGAAAAATTTGTTCTTGGAAAGAGTGGTAATGCATTGGAACAGGCAGCTCAGGGAGGTGAGGGAGTCATTGTCCTTGGAGGATTCCAAGAAAAGGATAGATGTGGCACAGATGGACATGTTTTCAGAGTGCATGATGGTGATGGGCTGACATTTGGACTCCATGATCTTAGACGTCTTTTCCAACCTTAATGATTCTATGACTAACATCAAAGACTAATGTAAAAACTCCCAGTACCAGTCCATGAGGCTGGTCATGTGCCAGATGCAGGATCCATGACCATGTAATGGGATTCTTGGGAGGCTAGGTTTGCTAGGCTGGATGTGGCACATACCTGCACAGCTACACAGCCTCTCATGGAAACAAAACCACTCCAATCTAACTGAGAAAGACAGAACAAATTCTGTTTACTGGTGCATGCTGAAAGTGACTGTCTGTTTCACTGGCAAATCTTCTAGTCAAATCAAAGGAGATAGGGGGATAATTGAATCATAGAATCATAGAATGGTTTGAATTGGAAGAGACCTTTAAGACCATCTAGTTCCAACCCCCCTGTTATTGTCAGGGACACCTCCCACTAGATCAAGATTGCTCAAAGCCTCATCTAGCCTGGCCTTAAATGCTTCCAGGGAGAGGTCATCCACACCCTCGCTGGACAGTTTGTTCCAGTGTCTCACCACTCTCAGAGTAAAGAATTTCTTCATAGCCTGGTGGCTATGCTTCTTCTGAACCCAGGATGAAGTTGGACTTATGGTCTGCAAGTGCACACTGTTGGCTTGTATTGATTCTTTTATCAACTGACACCTCCAAATCCTTCTCCATGCAGTTGCTCTCAAACCATTCTCCAGACAGCCTGTATTTGTGTTTGGGGTTGCCCTGATCCAGGTGCAGGATCTTGCACTTGGCCTTGCTGAACTTCATGAAGTTGGCACAGGCCCATCTCTCAAGCCTGTTCAGGTCACACTGGATTGCATCCCTTCCCTCTAATGTGACAACTGTACCACTCAGGATGGTGACGTGAATTTGCTTATCATTCTCTTAGTACCCACCACATAAGCATAAGTATGGTCTTAGATTTTTGGCACCTCCCACCTGGTATCTTTTGAATCATGAATCTTCCAGTAGATCCATGTCTTATTTCTATATATCCAGGACACCTTAGGACATTACACTGTGGAACCAACCAAATATATCTGCAAATGTCTCTTGAATTTTCTAGCTTATTTGTTTTGTCATAGGTTGTGGCAGCAGAGAACATTTAATTAAAAATCTCTTCCATTCATTTTATGTGGAGTTAACTATTAAACTGAAAAAAAAAAAAAAAAGTGATTATACTTTAATAAGCAGCAGATTCCAGATTTGCCAGTGACAATAAAAGCATTACCGTGTTCCTGCCTTGCTTTTTTGTTCAGTGTTCCTGCTTCAGTGAATGTCTACTCTCGTTCATCATATCTTCTTAACATTTTGGCTTTCCTCCCAGGCAGGGTATGTTTGATTTTTTTCCTAAAAGAAATAGAACATAATAGAAACAATTTCTGTTTAGTTGGAGGGAATATTCAAGGAAATAAATAGTACCTGAATCAATGAAGGGTGAGACCACAGGTGTTACTTTTTTAAGATTTAAATACCACTTGTATCTCTACTCCTTCAAAATGAAAAAAATTGAGATCCTTTAATCATTTGAGTTTGGTTATAGACACGTGTTTAGATAAGGTCTTTGTTAGTTTATCTGTCTCTCATGTGTTATGTTCGTCTTGTCTTCGCTTGTTTAATACAAAGCCTTTTACAGATCTTTACCCTAAACATATCTGTGAAAGAGTGCATGGAGTTCTTAATACAGTAGGGTGCTTAACATGCTACAGACATCTGGCTTAAACAGTTGTCGATGGAAAACCTTTCTTTCCCGTTCTTTCTCTTTCTTTCCCTTTCTTTCCAATTCTTTCCCTTTTTCCCTTTCCCTTCCTCTTTCCTTTTCCCTTTCCCTTTCTCTTTCCTTTTCCCTTTCCCTTTTCCCTTTCCCTTTTCCCTTTCCCTTTCCCTTTTCCCTTTCCCTTCTTTTTTGATTGATGAAACAAAAGATAGCAAGATGGAAAGCAGCATGGGAGTATAGGTGGTAATTTCCTCCAACAGCACTAGGCTAGGAGCAGATTTGTCAGTCCTTCACAGCTTTGTCTCTGGAAGTTCTGGATCTTCACTGACTCCCAATCCTAAGAAATCTTCATACCACGTCACTTCCACTCTGGGCTTCTGCTGTTGACCACCTAAGAGGAAGACAAGAAATAAACACAGGAAAGAAGTTCCAAAGAACAATGTATTGGTATTACATGAACATCAGAGAAGTCATAGAATCATAGGATCACTGAGATTGAAAAAGACCACTAAGGTCTTCCAATTGAACCATTAGCCTGTCATCACCATAGCAACTGAACAATGTTCCTGATAATGTGTCATGAATTGTCAGTATGTCAAGCTGGCTCATATATGCCTGTGCTCTGCCTCTTACAGTAACATGGTTGTGGTCTACTCCTTAATAATTTCTGCTTTCTAGTAAACTTTAATAATACTGTGGTGTCAAACCTCACAGTGAAGAGCCCAGGCACTGCCCAGGTGTTTATCCAATATCCCAACATAAAGGTTCAAAACAAATTTAAAAGTCCTGAGACATGGAGAAGTACTGGCATATTTATTACCTTTGTACTTCAAAGTCTAGAAAGAGCAGGAGTATTTAGAAACAGAAGTGGCTTTTACTCCTACAGTCTGTTTCATGTTTAACATAGGCTGGTGGTGGGTAGAGGTCCAGGCTATTTCATGGTGTAAAAAATTAGTTAATAACTGAGACTTGCCTTGGTACCATGTATGGGGGAAAAGTAAGGCAGTTCTCTAAAGTGATGGACTGTTAGCAGTAGTGAGCCTACAGAATTTTAGAGATCTTATTTCAGAATAAGTATGAAGTATCAAAACAGCTGGAAGTGATGACTAGGCCAGGTCAGATTCAGCTGCACTGCAAGATCAGACAGCAGATGAACAGCTGGAACTGTACCACAGGTAGAAGTAAGGACTATCTAAGGCAGCAGTTTCCCATTCTCAGATGATAAATGTAAGTTCAATTAGATAATTACACTTGCCTACATTTTGAGCTGAGCTCAGTGTCAGTTATATGATTCCCTGATTCTCTGTTAATGGTAAACATGGGGAAGCCTTTACTGCATTATCCAGTGTCTTTCCCAGAGACTTGGCAATCCTTGCAAACCCAACCTCATAACCCTGTCATCACAAGCAGTTGTTTTGGAAGATATATTCAAATGCATCTCATATGCAACTTTGTCTTCTATTGGGCTTCTGTGGCTTGTCTGAATCTGGATTGTCCTGCAAGCTCATCACTTCACCAAGTGGTTAAAACTTGGACTGATTTAGGTTATTGTGGTCTTTACGCATAAAAGAATGTGTCATTAATTAGAAATCAATTGCATAAAGGATCTGAAAAATCAATAGAAAGACTTTGGCTGATCAAATTACTAGTCACACCAAAGTGAACATGAAAACATTGGACTGCACTGCACTACTTGGTTCAACAAGTTCAATTCCTTCCAATTATAAACAAATGTGTAATAACTGTGTAGTATAGGAAGATCCACAGAACATCTGTTCCACCTGCCTTCACAGGTCAATAAACCAGCCCGTGATCAGACTAACAATCACAGCTAAATGCCACTATTATAATATGCCATGCAGAGAATACCAAGGGATCTGTTAAGAAATCTTCCAATACTCATAGGAGGCAGAGAGTGCACCATGCTACAGATGAAGGCAAAAAATCCAGTTCTGGCAATTTCCATCACTCTGATCAGATGAGTGAAATCCCTCAAAGGATGAGAGTGTCAGTAAGACTCACCAGTGAAGAGACAACTTACTAGCTATGCTTCTCTGTAGAAATCTCCAGTGATTCAGAGGAAGGCAATATATTCATCAATGACAGAGGCAGTGGGATTGAGTGTACTCTCAGCAAGTTTTCTTACGACACCAAGCTGAATGCTGTGACTGTGACACTCTAATGAGGTTCAACAAGACCAAGTGCAAGGTGTTGCACTTGCACTGGGGCAACCCCAGATGTGAGTATGAAATGGGAGAAGAACTTGTTGAGAACAGCCCTGCAGAGAATAACTTGGGGGTTAAGATGGATGAAAAGTTGGACTTGAACCAGCAGTGTGTGCTTGCAGCCCAGAAGGCCAATGGTGTCCTGGGCTGCATCAACAGAGGGGTCACCATCAGGGAGAGGGAGCTGATTATCCTCCTCTACTCTGCCCCTGTGAGGACCCATCTGGAGTTCTGTGTCCAAGCCTGTGTTCTCAACACAGGAAGTATGAAGAGCTGTTGGAGAGGGTCCAGAGAAGGCCTACAAAGATTGCTGGAGGGCTGGAACACCTCTCCTGTGATGAAAGGTTGAGAAAGTTGAGATTGTTTAGCTTGAAGAAGAGAAGGCTCTGGGGAGACCTCATTATGGTTTACAAGTACTTGAAGGGAGATTATAAGCAGGAATGGGGCCAACTTTTTACTTGGTTAGATAATGATGGATAAGAGGGAATGGCTTTAAACTAAAAGAGGGGAGATGTAAGTTAGAAGTTAGGAAGAAATTTTTTTTACTTAGAGGGTGGCACTGGAACAGTCTGCCCAGTGAAGCTGTGGATTTTCCATCCCTGGAGGTGTTCAAGGCCAGGTTGGATGGAGCCCTGGCAGCCTGATTTGGTGGGTGGCAGCCCTGTCTATGGCAGGAAGCTTTGAACCAAACGATCTTCAAGGTTCCCTCCAACTTAAGCCATTCTGTGACTCTATGATTCAAATACGCACCAGAGAAATTTATTTAGAGGAGAGGCAAACTCAGAAATTTCCCATTAATTAAGAATCTTTTGATTGCAGATGCTTCCAATGAAGTTAATGAGAATAACACTTTAATCATAGATAGCTGCTATAATCTCTTCTGGAGATTATAAAAGGCACATTATTTGGTCCGGATTTTTGCTCTGACAAACAAAAATTTTAATCATAGTGGTCAAATGTTTGATTCCCAATTCTCAGCTGAATCAATTAGAAGTAAAAGTAGGAGAGCTTTTACTGAGAGATGAATGGACCCAATCTCTTTTCAAAGACAAATCCTATTGTTCACATCTCTACATATTGATTTAGGAACTTAACATTGGCTACTGAATTTAAATTAGGAGCCAAAAGACAGCATTCCACTTTTATGAACACTGTTAATGAATTAAGCTTTCCAGTATGCCCTCAAGGTAAATAACAATCATTATTTGAATTTTAGAAACGTAGAAAGCTGAGGCCAAGTAATCTCTGAAGTATCCATTAATATGTCTAGTTCAGGAATCCTACATTTTGGTTTTCCAAAGGCTTGTTCAGCACTTTGCCGACAACTGGTGAATAATTAAGCCAAATGTCAAGATCTGGAAGAACAGTGTAGGTGCTTCCAACCCAGGTGAAAATCTAGATACATGTGCACCTCATCTCACCACTGCTTGGAGAAGAAAAGGCTCCAGGGAGACCTGAGAGCAGGTTTTCAGAATCAATATGGGGACTGTATAAGAAAGAAAGGGGCAGAAACTTCAGCAGTCTGTTGCGATAGGACACAGGGAAATTATTTCAAATGTAAAGAGATTTAGGTTGGATATAAGGAAAAGGTTTTTTACAAGAAGGGTGGTGAAACACTGGGACGGGTTGCCCAGAGACATGGCAGATACCCTGTCCCTGGAGACATTCAAGGTCAGATTGAACAGGGTTCTGTGCAACCTGACTGAGCTGTAGATGTCCCTGTTCACTGCAGAGGAATTATGACTAGACTGCCTTTAAGAGTCCCTTCCAACTCAAAAAATCCCATGCTTCTATATTCTGGATGTTATGTATGGTGTGCAGATATCTAGGTATGTGGCATCAAGAAAAACTGTAGCTGTAGCAGAAAAAAATCTGAGGGGAAATTTTAAAAAATTGGAAGAATGAATGCTCACCAGCTTCCTCTCAAAAAAGTCAGCAGTTGCTTTTGACACAGCCCAATAGTTACTTGAATGATATCCACAGATCATGGTTTCAAATAACGGTTTAGATCTCTAACAAAAGAAAATACTGTGAAGAAACATTTCCTGACTATTCAGAAGATGTATGGAAGACAAGGATATACTTCCAGAGTTAGTTTCAATAACACCAGCTGGTGCTTTCCCCTTGCTTCAGTGACTTACTGTGCAGGAAAGTGTTCTATTTTCTAAGCCTGTAAGTCCCTGCAGAGGATCTGTGGTAGCACAGCCCATCTTGAGGACAGCAATTTTCATCCCTGATGGATTCCATTCTTTAAATTTTTAAAGCCGTATTTTAGAAGTTCACATTGCAGACACCTACCTTCTCCACACAACAGTTCCAAAGAAAAGTAAAAAACACTGGAAAAAAATGTGCCGCTTCTTGGATCATAGAAGTAAGTGGTATGAGGAACTCAGTGATTCTCCACAACTGTCTGATTTGTCTTCCACTACTGAACTGACATCCAAACTTAAAGTCTTTAATATTGAATTTCAAGAAAAATTGATGCTAATTATTTGATCACGAAGTGCTTTTAGAGTGAAATTCAAGTTTAGGTAACTCAGTTCAACACAGATTTCTTCTTCCTGTATTTCAAAAGGAAGCCAAAGAAGAAATACAATCTACTGAGATGATGTAGTGAGAGTATTTTGAAAATGATAGAGAAGATTTTGAAGTGCAGTTGTATGTCTTCAGCTGCAACATTCTCACCTGTTTGCTTGTGTCTTAGTTGCTAGAATTGTAAGCAGAATTTAAAATCTGACTGAAAGTGTCTTGAAAATAAATATAACTGACCTGGAATGGAGATAATAACCTTGCAAACAGACGTGCAATTAAGCTCACAGTCAAGTTAACCATTTTTTTAGCCATTACTGGAAAAAAATCGGCTTTATATTTCTAAGTGGAGTTCTCTTTTGATTAAGTGCATGTCTCAGGTCAACATATCTAAGTGAAGCTGAAATGTCCATGTTGAAAATATCGAAGTCCAAGTTCATGTCAGTCCTGTCAGATGACCTACTTAATGACTGCAGACAAGTAGCAGTGACACATTAAATGTCCTGAAAATTTGCTGAGAATATGCAGTGCTGAAATTCTCATTATTGCTTCTCTAAGAGCAATTTTTATGACAGTGATGACAATAATATACTTTTAGGTCCGTGACTGTGGTGCTTTTTTAATATAGTGATTAGGAGAAATTTAAGATTATATAAAAATGAGTTAATTATAAGCTACATATTATTTCAACCTCTCATTTTTTGTGCCAAATGCAGGCCTTACGAGAAATTCTAACCCTGGCACTGAACCTGAAGGCGAACATTTGGGAGGTACACTGCAGTCCCTTAAAGCAAACCACAGAAGAAATTTAGAAATAACCATGGTTATTATGTCGAAATATATTTATTGTTGGTGGATCTGAACTGGCATTGTCATAAAGGTGTACTGGGTTTTATGAAACTGTTGGCTTGTTTGAGGAACTACAGCTCCTGAAAGGAGACTGTAGTGAGGTGGGGGTCAACTTCTTCTCCCTGGTAACTAGTGATACAATGAGAGGAAATATGCTCAAGTTGTGCCAGGGGAGGTTCAGGTTGGATATTAGAAAAAAATTCTTCTCAGAAAGAGTGGTAAAGTATTGGAACAGGGAGGTGGCAGAATCACCATCCCTGGTGGTGTTCAGGAAGGATGAACAGGGGGATTTGGAATTAGATCATCTTAAAGTCCCTTCCAATCCAAACCATTCTATGATTCTATGATTTCGTAACTGAAAAACAATGTTGCTTTAGGAAAATAGAAAGTACCTGATCTCCTGATCCTCTGTTTAACTTGACTCCAAAATCAGTTTTTCCCTGAACAGATATTGATATTTATATATCTGTGAACAAAAGGAAAGCAGCTTGAAATTCAACACATTTTCACTCCTGAATGTAAAAGATCCACATAGCACTGTTAACAGCCCGTCCAGTTCGGCAGTATCTATTTTCTCACTTAAGTATTTTGTTAACTCAGATTTCTACAAATTGGGCTGATCACTCTTTGCTCCTTCTATATGAGCTGTCCTCGGTTAAAAAATGCCAAATAATAAGCACCTGAGCTCAATGCTGTGATAATGTATTACAAATGTATATTAGAAATTATTGGATGATGTATCTTACAGAACAAGGCAGCTTTGTAATAAATGGCAAAATAGCCCTATCATAAGACATGTAAATGGTAATTCTTCAGTTGAATATGACATCAATATTTTGTCATTTGTTGTTTATACTTCATAGCACAAATCATGGCCATACATATTACTCAAATGACTATCACAGGACAGGCTGTACAGTAACAGCGCTCTTTAGTTCTGTGCTGATATAGAAACAATCAGCTTTAAACAACATTAGAGCAGGATCTGTGATGGACACTGGCTGGTCCCTGCTATGAAGAACAGTAGCAGAGCATGTTGAACTAAAGAGATTGCTCTATTGCAAGAAACTCCACAGTTCTTGAGTTTACAGAGGATGTCTTAATTTACTATCCTGAATGTTTACCTGTTGGCTTTAGAACCTGGCATTCTTTCTTGATACTGGCTTTTCTTTTTTTTTTTTTTTTTTCTTTCATTGATTTTGATTTAACTACTTTTGGCCTCAAGGATGTCAGGATCTCACCAGAGGAGCCAGAATATTAATCCTAGCTCTGATAAAACATTTCTTGTGATGTTTCTCAGGGAGGGAGAGTAGGAGCATTGACCGTAATTCTGATCTCCTGGCAGAGTGAAGTCAGCTGTCCACTTTTGGTCAGGATCTGTCAAGTGCATTTTTTTTACAGTGTAGTTGAAAGATACATCCTAGAAGATGTATATATATTGGTGGATATTTTATTAGTGTTCAGTGTTGGAAAGGGCTGAGCACTGGGCACATTACCTGGGAGACTACTTTTAGAGATTACTTTTCTGTTTGAATACTCTCTCCCCAAGGAAGACAGAACAGAAATTGTTGTAATCAAGTACTGTACGGTACTTGAAAATGTATTAGGTATTTCAGAAAGAACACACTATAATATAGCCTCTGCCCCAAAAGAATTGCAGTGAAAATAGCCTACACACAGCATTATTTCTGTTCTTATTACCAATAACTGATGTGGCCATTTCACAGTGGAGCGCAGCTTCAGCTGGGAAGGAAGGCAGGTAGGTCTGCCTGGCCTTGCCCTGGAAGCTGTTGGAGTATTAGACACACACTCACTTATTTTGTGAGCAAACAGTTACTGTTGAGGTGAGTAAATGCCCTTTATTGATTCATCCTAATCCCATACCCCTGGCCAAGAAGCAGAAGTGGAGCTTGCGAAGAGTTCTGGAATTATCACAGCATCATCCTGGGTTTGTACTTTCTGTGACACAAACAGGCCAGCCATGCTCATCACAGTCCTAAGCAGTCTCATTTCATTGATATAACATAATTCTTTTCTTGCATATAGATTAGAATATGTAATTTAGAAGCTCTTGAACTTGTGGAACAACAGTTAAAATAGGCTGGTTTTAGATGAATGGTCTGTCTTAAGTGAAAAAGAGTTCATGTAGATGCATGCTGAATAAGAAAGTGCTGTGGGTCAAAGACCCTTGAAAGATGTCATATGACTACCTCTTTTCCTTGGTCAGATCTAATATAGTGATGCAATTATATGATAAAGGTAGCTGAATATCACTGTACAAATGTGGCCCTGCTGTAGGCAACAGGTAAAACTAAGGTCAAGGCAGCAAAAATGCTTATGTGTTCTGCAGTAACAGTGGTGCTGGTTATTCTTTGCTGATGAAATTCCAATGCCTTGTTACAGGAAAACAAACAAGAGGAATGGTAAGTGGTTTCTCCTACATCCTAGCATTAAAGAATGCCTGTCCCCATCACCCCTCTCTAGGTGCTGGTATGTTTTCCTTCTGGTGCAGCATGCTCTGCATTACTAAAAGGCTTCTTGTTTGACCTCATTATTAAGTTTTTATTTTACTTTTGATTGTAGTGACTAAATATAACAATACATGATTTAAAGAGGAGACAGAAATAAATGTTAGAGAAAACAAACAGCCTCCCCCCTGCCAAAAAGCTGAATGGCATAGCAGTGAATGGTTAAAAGAATCAGATTTAATTAGGGTTCATTTCAGCACTGAAAATTCCATTTATGCACACTATTAAAATAATCTTCTGCATTAATACTAATTTGCATCATCAAAATAGCACTTCATCTATTATTCATATGGTATTGTAATTTCTCCCGACTGAGAGGGTGAAGCATGGTAAAACTCTTCTGCTAAATACTGCACAGATATTAAGATATCAGTAATGTCTTAAGCTTTTTTTTTTTTTTTTTCCTACCACATTAGATACCCCACATAGCTTCCTCTCTTCCCTGGTTCTACATAAGACCACTGTAGAGAGTAAAATAATCATCACACATTTCCCATGTCCCTATGGCCAAAGGATCCCTCTTCCACAGGCAGTCTTGTAAAATCAACCATTTTTGCTGGCTGCCAAAGTGCAACCTCAGTCAGGGAAGGGTGGAGGAGTTGTTTAGGCAAGAGAGTAACTCTTCCAGAGAGAGCAAATACAAATCTTTCTTCTCTAGTGTATAGGGTGAGAGAGGGACTGATGTGCAGAGTGCAATGCAGTTGGAAACTCATGCAGCCTTGTCTTGGAGGTGGCAAACTGTTGTCTCCTATGCAGAAACATGTGGCTCATGATAGTTTGTGGTTGTCACTCACTCTGGATGGTTTCCCCTGTGTGTAGGATGTTTCAACAACACAAGGCCTCTGGCTCTTCAAGGAGACAGAGATAATGGACACTATTTTGTTTCTATTTTATTTCTGATCCTGACTCTCATTATATCAGGGAGACAGACTAAAGTCTTCTTTAGTCAAGTTTGGTACTATAGAAAAGTCTTTCAGCCAAGTAGTCTTAATCTACTGGAAATCACAGTTCCCTGAAATGCTTGTTGGGAAGATTATTTTTTCATCTACACACTTCTGTAGTGAAATTAAAAACTTTCAGATCATTAGTTAAAGAGAAGCTTCCCTTATAACATATCAGGCTGAAAAATGAGTAGGCAGAGACATTTGAGCACTGAATGTGTCAAGCATCAACTTATATCCCATGCGGGGAAGGACAGATGACCTAACAGAACTTTAATGTTCTGTGCTGGAATGAGTCACTGTGCTCCTACTGATTAATACAAAGGAAGAAATAATTGTCAACAAAGACTGCTGCTAATCACTGATTAACAAGCTGGAAGAAGAAAGGTAGGTAGATCAGAGGTAATTTTACTTTGGCCAAAGGAAGAGGTCTAAGCAGAAGTTTGATTTGTCAGAAATGAAAAGAGCACCTCACTTAGCATTTCTTGTCTTTGGGACTCAAGTGGCCTTTCTTCTGCTTAGAATTGTAGAATCTTTGGAGTTGGAAGGGACCTTTAAAGGTCATCTAGTCCAACTCCTCCACAATGAATAACAACATCCACAGGCAAATCAGATTGCCCAGGGCGTGGTCCAGCCTGGCCTTGAAAGTCTCCAGGGATGGGGCATTCACCACATCTCTGAGCAATCTCTGCTTGTTGGTTTAGAGTCTGCAGCAAAGCATAATATGATGCCGCAATGTTTAAAGAGCAATAATCCTGTAGAATTGGAAATCAATAAACCTAAATATCAGAAACCTTATAAAAGGGATTATAAAAGGTCTTGCTTTATTACCCTTGTAGTTTTATTAATCTGTATATAGCTATTTTTGCACCTGGGCTGGTGTTCAGTAATTCTTGTTTGTTATATTCCTGGCTTTTTAGAATATAGTAAGCACTGTAGGGAAAATGTACATTAAAGTATGACTAAGCCTGACTGATCATCAAGAAACTGCCTGTGGGAAGGACAATTCTATAAAGACCTAAGTGTGATGGGATCATAAACTTTCCTCTTTGTGGAAAGAGGTTGAATTTTCAGTGCATTTGGAAAGCCATTAGCATGCATTATGGACAGATTTCCATCACTCATGCTGCTTCATGTGACCAAAAATATGATTTTAGTGAACATATAGCAAAAACTTATGAACAGACTGCAGCCCCCATTCCTCATTCCCCTGTGTTGCTTAATTAATTCAATTAATTGATTGAATTATATTAATCTCCCTGCAATCAGTTTTGCTTGTGACCACAAGGAAGACATACAGGTCACCTGTTTAGTTTTAAGCAGGGAGTTGATTCATACTGGCCTCTCAAATGTGTCATATGCTGCTGTTCTCCCTTATAACCTTCAACTTTTAAACTTTTAAACTTTTAAATTTTTAAAACCAGAAGGAACTACAGTAACTACCCAGTTTGAAATGCTAGATGTGCTTTAACTGAACTATTTCTTTTTCTTTGAAAATAAATGGAAGGCCACTTGATTAAATGCCTTCTCTTTTGCAAAGCTTGAATGCAAAACAATGTGAACCAATGGATTAAGAATGCCCTGAGTAGTTACGATTCCAAAATCCACCAAATCCAATAGTGTTCTTTCCTATTACTTATTTAAGAACTCAGCTATGCACGACTTCTTTAGCATAATAACTTTGGATAGATGGATTAACTAGTGTTAGTCTTTAATGCCAAAAATTATGGTTCATTGTGGCATTAATATTTCTTAATGATCATGGTTTAATGATCAAGTTCTCTGTTACATTTCTCCAATGTTTCTAACATTTTGTTCATCAGGAGAAGGCTGCATCTCAGTCTGAATTCATACAGTGATGATAGTAAAAAGGATTGGAGTTTAATAGGAATTTAATTGATACCTAGGGTATTTTTTTTTTCATTGTGAATGTACTATTTTTATTGATTAAGTATGAATCAGGATAAAGTAATAAGGTTTTAAACGGTAGATGACTAATGTCCAGCTTTTTTTTTTTCTACACTTTTACTCCTGAGTGAACAAGGGAAACAGAAGTCAGCTTGTCTAAGCCCTGGTGCTCTTTTTTACCAGTTCATACGTATTTCCTGATGTAAGGCATGGGTTAGAGGATCCAAACTGTAATATTTGGGTTTTGGTTTAGCAGATGCATTCAATTATTTATTATCTTTTCAGTTATTTGGAGCCTTGAGGACAGTCATCATGTAGAATAAGCTCAGACATCTTTGATCAGAATGCAAAATTGCATGGGAGTTTCTGCATGACATGATAGGGAATGTGTTTGCTGAAGAGACAATAAATAGGCAACGTTAGACAAGTTCCTCTGACTGAGTTAGACCAGCTGAGTATTTGTCTTTGATTACATCTTTACAAACTAGTTCCCCTTCTTCCTTCCTTCCTTCCTTCCTTCCTTCCTTCCTTCCTTCCTTCCTTCCTTCCTTCCTTCCTTCCTTCCTTCCTTCCTTCCTTCCTTCCTTCCTTCCTTCCTTCCTTCCTTCCTTCCTTCCTTCCTTCCTTCCTTCCTTCCTTCCTTCCTTCCTTCCTTCCTTCCTTCCTTCCTTCCTTCCTTCCTTCCTTCCTTCCTTCCTTCCTTCCTTCCTTCCTTCCTTCCTTCCTTCCTTCCTTCCTTCCTTCCTTCCTTCCTTCCTTCCTTCCTTCCTTCCTTCCTTCCTTCCTTCCTTCCTTCCTTCCTTCCTTCCTTCCTTCCTTCCTTCCTTCCTTCCTTCCTTCCTTCCTTCCTTCCTTCCTTCCTTCCTTCCTTCCTTCCTTCCTTCCTTCCTTCCTTCCTTCCTTCCTTCCTTCCTTCCTTCCTTCCTTCCTTCCTTCCTTCCTTCCTTCCTTCCTTCCTTCCTTCCTTCCTTCCTTCCTTCCTTCCTTCCTTCCTTCCTTCCTTCCTTCCTTCCTTCCTTCCTTCCTTCCTTCCTTCCTTCCTTCCTTCCTTCCTTCCTTCCTTCCTTCCTTCCTTCCTTCCTTCCTTCCTTCCTTCCTTCCTTCCTTCCTTCCTTCCTTCCTTCCTTCCTTCCTTCCTTCCTTCCTTCCTTCCTTCCTTCCTTCCTTCCTTCCTTCCTTCCTTCCTTCCTTCCTTCCTTCCTTCCTTCCTTCCTTCCTTCCTTCCTTCCTTCCTTCCTTCCTTCCTTCCTTCCTTCCTTCCTTCCTTCCTTCCTTCCTTCCTTCCTTCCTTCCTTCCTTCCTTCCTTCCTTCCTTCCTTCCTTCCTTCCTTCCTTCCTTCCTTCCTTCCTTCCTTCCTTCCTTCCTTCCTTCCTTCCTTCCTTCCTTCCTTCCCTCCTTCCCTCCTTCCCTCCTTCCCTCCTTCCCTCCTTCCCTCCTTCCCTCCTTCCCTCCTTCCCTCCTTCCCTCCTTCCCTCCTTCCCTCCTTCCCTCCTTCCCTCCTTCCCTCCTTCCCTCCTTCCCTCCTTCCCTCCTTCCCTCCTTCCCTCCTTCCCTCCTTCCCTCCTTCCCTCCTTCCCTCCTTCCCTCCTTCCCTCCTTCCCTCCTTCCCTCCTTCCCTCCTTCCCTCCTTCCCTCCTTCCCTCCTTCCCTCCTTCCCTCCTTCCCTCCTTCCCTCCTTCCTTCCCTCCTTCCTTCCCTCCTTCCTTCCCTCCTTCCTTCCCTCCTTCCTTCCCTCCTTCCTTCCCTCCTTCCTTCCCTCCTTCCTTCCCTCCTTCCTTCCCTCCTTCCTTCCCTCCTTCCTTCCCTCCTTCCTTCCTTCCTTCCTTCCTTCCTTCCTTCCTTCCTTCCTTCCTTCCTTCCTTCCTTCCTTCCTTCCTTCCTTCCTTCCTTCCTTCCTTCCTTCCTTCCTTCCTTCCTTCCTTCCTTCCTTCCTTCCTTCCTTCCTTCCTTCCTTCCTTCCTTCCTTCCTTCCTTCCTTCCTTCCTTCCTTCCTTCCTTCCTTCCTTCCTTCCTTCCTTCCTTCCTTCCTTCCTTCCTTCCTTCCTTCCTTCCTTCCTTCCTTCCTTCCTTCCTTCCTTCCTTCCTTCCTTCCTTCCTTCCTTCCTTCCTTCCTTCCTTCCTTCCTTCCTTCCTTCCTTCCTTCCTTCCTTCCTTCCTTCCTTCCTTCCTTCCTTCCTTCCTTCCTTCCTTCCTTCCTTCCTTCCTTCCTTCCTTCCTTCCTTCCTTCCTTCCTTCCTTCCTTCCTTCCTTCCTTCCTTCCTTCCTTCCTTCCTTCCTTCCTTCCTTCCTTCCTTCCTTCCTTCCTTCCTTCCTTCCTTCCTTCCTCTCCTTCCTTCCTTCCTCTCCTTCCTCTCCTTCCTCTCCTTCCTCTCCTTCCTCTCCTTTCTCTCTTTGTTCAGGTACTTAATAGCATTTATGAGATCTCCCTGAACTACATCTTCTGTAAGCTAAATTTTCCCAGCAGTTCCAGCAGATATCAGAAGGACTAAAACACAGTGAATCATCACAAGTTCTGTAAGTGGTAGGTTACAGTGACTAGAATTACAGCTGTCATGATTAAACTGTAAAATAATATTAGATTCATTAGAGCCTTGTGAACTGAAGCTACAACATTGCTATTTCAGGTGAAAGGGATGCATTTTCCCATCTGCTCTTTCTGTCCCAGTAGTTAAGCAGATTAATTCTTGGCAAGATTCCAGCACATTAGGTGTTGATTTGCCTGAATTATTTTTCTGTGTTATTGAAAGATTGTATTGAGGGATTTCATACTTTTTAAATAAAAAACCCCAAACCTATAATCTTTATGGAGCAGGTTTCAAATCTGCCCCAATTTACTAGGCCTTCACTCTCTGAAGCGTATTTTTGATGGGCATTTACCAGTGTAACAAAGTCATCAGAAGACAATTTGCTACTGCTCAGAAACTCTTGAGGGCTGTAACAAGGCAGAGGGATGCCAGCCAGCTTACAGTAAAGACATTTTCCTTTCTCACTGTTGCTTTCTTCTAGGATGATAATTCAGCTGAGACATACATAATAAAATAAGCAACATCACCATACTGCACTGAGGACATTACAAAGACACACCATTTTAAAACACAGCAGCTGTCACAACATTCATAAATGTTCTGACAGTGCTTGCCCCATGACCTGGATAATGTTGTTTAATAGGAAGGCTCAGTCTAATTTTTCATGGTTTTGGGTTTGTCTGAAAGATATCATGGAAAGGCTAGATGAAGATCAACCATGAAGAAAAGCCCAAAGATCATAGAATCATAGAAGCATAGAATCATAGAATGGCTTGGGTTGGAATGGACCTCAAAGATCATCTAGTTCCAACCCCCTGCTGCGGACAGGGTTGTCACCCAACAGATCAGGTTGCCAAGGGCACCATCCAACCTGGCCTTGAAGCCAGGGATGGAAGAAGCTTCTCTGGGCAGCCTGTTCCAGTACTTCAGCCAAATTAGGACACACTCTACCTTGTCTGACGGAGGGCATGACTTTTGGATTTTCTACAGTCTTGCAGGCAATGAATGATTTGCCTTTCTTCTATTTTTGGAGCTCCCTTGGAAATGCTCTGGCCATCTTAGTTCTTGCAAGCACTCAAAACTGAATGGTAATTATGGTAGAAGAAGAGAATGTATGAACTGATGTAAGAAACAAAGATGCCCATCTATGGCATTTGTATACTTACTCACCTTGAGGAGATTTACTCTGTTTGAGCCCAGTTGCTCAGCTCTCTCAACTGTGATGCTATCCTTCAGCATGGCTCTCATATTTGGAACTGCAGTCATCGACTAGGATCCCAGTCATGAGAGAAACATTTCCCCAGAGACTCATTTTGTGCTTGGGATTCTGCTCAAGTTCAAATCTTGTTCCTTGAGCATTTTCTGTCACTGGCAAAATTGATACATAACCAAGATACAACACATTCACTTTTATTCCAAAGGATTTTTCTTTTGCATACCTATCTTCAGAGGTTTGATGCACTTGAGCATTGATGACCAGGTGCTTGCAACTTGGCAGGCAATAAACAAAATTTGCTAATCAAAGTTAATAGTAATGTTGTCAGTGAAGGAAACCTTTCCTCTGAATCGATAGGGGGTTTTAAACACCATACTAGTTCTGTAAATTATTGAAAAGTGTATGGAAGCATCAGCTGAGAACTACACTTACAAAAGCACACATAGGAGAAGAATATCTGCAAATGCCTATATTCATGGGTAGATACTGAAGGTGCTAAATGTCATTTAATTCATGGCATATTTGAGACAAATAGCACAACAATATGTCTTTGAAGGTGGGTGTGGCGCATAGTCTCAGTGGGTAAGTTAGTAAAAAAGCTGGATCTTAACTTATGATTTCTCAGAACAACCAGAATACTGAAATATCACCAGTTTTATCTTTGCTAGCCTGATACACTCTGGAGTTTTCAGCCATGACAAATCACTGAGAGGTAAAAACACAAGGAAATTACAACATCAAAACGTATATTGATACCTGTTGCCTTAAACATGGAAACTGAAAGGAGTAGGCAGTGAGAATACATGTAAACACAGCTGGTTTATGCCATTTGGAAGCCTGAGAGCCAGAAATCAAATATGAGTTGAAGAACTGCTGATGTGGGAAACCAAACAAGTACAACTAAGATACAATTTGGGTAAATTATGCAGGTTTCTTCTAGTACAGCAGAGCAATTGCTCTCTGTTTTCCCTCAGGTCTTTCTCTGACTACTGCTATTTTTGTATTTGCAGGTAATCTTTATTTGATCTTTTTTTCTCTTCATATCCATTACTGGAAAATGCTTCATCTCGTGGCTTAATCTAGCCACGTTGGTAGAAATGATCAATCAGTTATGGGAACTCAGAAGGCCTTAGGTAAAAGAAGCAGAACTCATCAAACACTTGCAGAAAGGTTGTGGGTGTTGGCAGCTCTTCTAAACCAAGTGAGGTCGAGTAGTGAGAGATCATCAAGGAAAACACAGCTCCATAAGCAGCACTTCATCCTTTCAAGTAATTTAGTATAGTTCTTCCAAAACAGTGTCATTAAACGTCACATTGTTTTTGAGTGAACAGCTATTGGAAAGTAATCATGCTCAAGGCCTGGATGTATTTCTTGGGTTTATTTTTTGTTTCGGGGGAGTTAAGAACTGCTTCATTACTTTCAATTTGGCAAGAGTGTTAGATGCTACCATCCCTATGATGCTGAATTGGAGTTTTATGTGTAGAGTTACTGTAGCGCATCATTCCTTATTTACCGCTTATGAATGCATCCTTCCTAAGATAAATGGAATTTATAAGCTGAATCGAGACTTCAGCTTGAATGGAATTCAAAATCTGGTTTAAGATTTACTTTTTTCTTGAGTTAAAGCTGAATTGAGTTGGTCAGTATATGTCATGTCCCTCCCAAAAGTGAAAGGAAGGGGTGACCACGGGTGAAATCTCTTTTGAAACTGAATTTCTTGTTACTTTTCTTTTTATTTTTCCTTGAGTTGGAACTAAAGCCAAACTGTCTTCCTGAAAAAATGTTGGATTTAAATATGTACAAAATCGTAACAGCTCAAGGCACACATGAAACAAGATAGGAGTTGAGTAAAAACGTTTCCTCATGTGATTACTTGTTTTACATGTAAAAAGGCCTCTAAAATTCTAAGTTCTGAAAAATGAAAGTGTATACCAGCTCTGCAGAAGCATTCAGAATTGAGATGAGATGTTCTTTGCTCTTGTACCATCACTAGAAGCATGAGTACTTTGAGAAGAGAGTCTCACTTTACCAGGTGTCCCTGTGTCAGCAACTTACCACTTCTCTGCAAGTTAAATAGAGAGACGACTCAGGCATGAAGAGCCTCATTGAAAGTTTGCTCAAGTGACACTTCTCATTGACATCTATGATGTTTGGACCAGGCTCTGAGGCCACAAGAGCATCCAAACACTCCTGAAGGGTTGCAGCTGACCTGATGGATTATGAGGTTCAGGGACAGCACGGTTTGTCTTCCCGCTGATATTATTTGAAAGTTAAAACATTGCCCTCTAACAAAATGTGTGGATATTTAAGCATGACAGCCCTGGAAAGTGCCACATCCCTCACTTACTGTGGATACTCCTGGGGAAACTTTGCTAATAGGATTTAACAGTCTGTTGCACATGGAAGCCAGTGGCATTTAAAAAACAACAACAACAACAAAAAAACACCTTTGTTCTTTTATCACTCTTTTGTTCAAAGCTGCTAGATTGAAGTTTATTCAGTAAATATGCACAGACTTAAAAGTAGCTCCCTGATTGCATGGACTGAAATGGGAAAATTTCCCTTTTGTCGAATCTAATTTACTGTTAGTATCAAGAGTGTCAATAGAAAAGAGTCACCAGTATGACATGCACATGAAAATAATTCATTTCTCTGTGTTCCCAGGTGGTCATGATGCAAATGTAGTGGTTGCTTGCATCCCATAATTAAGCCCCAACAGTTTTACAATTGTATTATCTGTTACATACATTATCCTCAAATTTTCTCCCTTCTAATGAGGTATCTGACTGATACACTACACTGCCGGAGAGCTGACATGAGATTGATGGCGATGATGATGCAATGCTAGCAAAATGAACCCTTTGGAACATGCTCTGTGATGATATACAACCCTGTAATAGATCTATTTAACCTGGGATGAAGTTGCAAAGTGGGACAGGCGGAGGATTTCAAGGGCTGGGAGCGAACACTCCTTTAGGCTTTCATAACTGCAAGGTTTCTCCTGCTTTTACAACAGTAGACTTCCAAGCATGTCTAACTTGCCTCACTCTTTCTGTGTTTAGATCACAATATTTAACTATTTATAGCACTGCAGTGGCAGGGATAAACTGTGGCAAACATTGCTGAAAATAGAGAGAAAGTTCCATATGATCCTGTTCAGTAGAGGATGACTGCTCCCCATTCAACTGTGCATAAGATTATAACTTATTACTGTCCTCAGGGCTCTGTATAACTCTTTTCTTCCCTGCTTCTCCCTTTTCTTCATTCAGAGTCCTTCTCTCTCCCTTGACTGTTTGTCGACAAAGCTCTCATTTTTGTTAGGTGGTTAGTCACCAACTGCTGCTGTTGCCCATAAGCCCCATCACATGTGACTCTCTGAATAGATGGTCAGCATCTTCCTAGATCTTCAAACTCCTTTGTGTTGTATTACTTACAGTGAACTACACTGGATATACTCTGCCCAGGCAGAAGCTTCAGAGGCTGAAGAAAGATGGTTTTTTAGCTATTAGATACAGTAAGGATTTATTATTTGGTAGCATACATTCCTCATTAAAATTTGTGAGAGTGAAAAGTCCAATCCAATACATATTTGATAAAGTGATAGCCCAAAATCTTGTCAGAAAGTGCACCTGGCAAGTCTCAGAAATAAGTTAAAACTGACTGTATGCCTGAATTTCTTTCTCTTCTTTATGCTACATCCATCTTCAGATCATCAGCTCTTGTGCATAATATTTCCCCATCCTGAACTTAACAGAAACTGTTCATGACTTAAAGAAACATAACGTTCTGGTGGTTTAAGGGAAAGCAACTAGTATTAATAAGAGGAAAAGTTAATGTGATTTAGCATATTGGTGGAGACTGTTGAAAGCTGAGTTTTGAAAGGAGTGCTCATGTGGGACACATGGAGGAGGTATATATGGAATGGAAACAGAGGTTGCTGTAATAAAAAGAGCTATTGTATTCCAGAAATAGTGAAAGACAGTGAGGAGGAAATACTCTGAGTGAAAGAGTTGCTAAGGGAAAGTGGAAAGATCCGTAAAGAAGTGATTGATGTGGAAACTCACAATTACAGGAAAAGCTACTGCGAGGTGGTTAGGAATGCACTAAAGAAACTTTCTTACTAAAGAGGGAGCCAGTGATGGTCTTTATAAGAAAATATGGAGAGAAACTGAAACCAAGAAAGGAAGTTCAAAAAAGTTTGTGTATATTGAGAAAAATGCATATAAGTTGGTGATAGACTTCTAGATCTGAAAACTGGAACAGGAGCAGGATTTAACATTACAGCATCAGTAGATGCCAATTTCTTGAAGTTCAACAAGGCCAAGTTCAGAGTCCCACACCTGGGTCAGGACAATCCCAAACACAAATATAGGCTGTCTGGAGAATGGTTCGAAACTGGAACAGACTGCTCAGCCTCAGTCTGCCCAGGAACTAGTTTGTAAAGATGTAATCAAGGACAAATGCTCAGTTGGTCTAAATTAGTCAGAGGAACTTGTCTAACAGTGCCTATTTATTGTCTCTTCAGCAAACACATTCCCCATCATGTCATGCTCAGAGGTTGTGGATGACCCCTCCATGGAGGCATTCAAGGCTGGGCTGGTTGGGGCTTTGAGCAACCTGGTCTAGTGGGGGATGTCCCTGCCTATACAGGGGGGTTGGAAATAGAACATCTTAAAAGCCCCTTCCAATACAAACATTATATGATTTTATGATTACAGGATGTGCGTGAACACTACAAACACCATAGTACATGAGAGATGCAAAATTTGTCTTTCTACAGTCTTTGAGCACCTGATTCAAAACAAGTTAGCAAAATTGACCATTGCCAAAATATCATCTAGATGGCAGTTACAAGGAGAAGCCATCTCCTCTCAGAGCACAAGTGATCCAGGACTTCATTGAAAGTCTTCATTGAAAGTCATACTGGAACTGTTTCCCACCCTTACAGTGGATTCCTCATCCCTAGAGATATTTAAGCCCAGGTTGGATGAGCCCATGGGCAACCTGATCTAGTGCCTGATTTAGTTGTTGGCAACCCTGTCTTCAGCAGAGAGTATGTGACTAGATGATCCTTGAGTTTTCTTCCAACCAAAGGCATTCTATGATTCTATGATACTCAGATCTTTGGGCTTTTCCTCATGGTTGATATTCAACAAACCTATCCATTTTATCATTAGGACCAGTACAAAATCAAGAAAAAGCAGATTGAGCCTTTCTACCAGTTCAAGTGATTTTTCAAACGATTCATCCAATAAGGTGAGAAGGAAATTAATTAGATCTCAAAATCAGTAAATGAGGTTGATGTATGGCAGTATGGGGAAGGTTCCAAGCATGGCAAACATCTTTGAGAAGATGGAAAGCCCCATTTATTAGCAGAGAGTAATTGTGGAGGTGAAAATGCAGAGTGTCAAACGTTTATTGCTAGCTCTGTACAGGGAATGTGTGAGGGAAGGTAGTGACATGTCATCAATAAGATCTGCAGCTCTGGGTGTCTGTCATGATCCCTGGAGCAGAAAGTCATAGTGAAAGTCTTAGTGTGCGATGGACTATGGGATCCTGCCTTGGGGATAGTCATTTATTATCTTTCTTTTTGGCAACTAGGCAAAAAAGAAATGAGGATTTTTAAGCTATGACAAGTGAAAAATTCAGAAAACTCATATTCCTTACATATCAGTTTAAGGCCATTTAATGAACTGTGATTACACATCACATATTTCAATTAGAACCTAACATAAAATCAGCTGAGTTCCACTCAAAAGCTACCAGTGTGTTCAGTTCTGGTCCATACCTTAGTATTTAGGTTTTCTATAAAATAACTATTGTGTACGAAAGCTCCCCAGTGGAGTCTAGCATGGAGGTTTACTGCCTCTGTTCTGTGTATCTGTGACAAAAGAGGCTAAAGGAAGATGGTTATGCGTTCAGGAATTCCTTCTTGGTGTGAAGACAAGGACTCCCAGAGTTTACCCATACAAGTATTCCTGAAGCAGGTCGCACACACATACAATGGAAACAGCAGGTTAATGTCCTAATAAAAAATGGAGTTATCAGATGCAGGACCTCTCAGCATGATACCCAAAAAATCATTCCTGCAGGAGGAGTGAAGTTCTCTAAACATACATACATATATGGCTCCCTTAAGCCTTCCTATTGTGTTAGTAGGCAGCTGTCCGCTTTCTACAACTTGGTTACCTCAGTATTTCCAGAAGATTCAACCTCAGGCTCCTTGGCCTTAGATACTTCGCTTTGTTCTTCCTCCTGCCACATTGCTGAGGTGTATACAATGACTGCTTTATTTCCATTACAGAGCTGACCAGCCTTCCAGTTCCTTAAACAGCAGCCACCGGTTAAAATGAAATATTTGCACATATCTTGCTTTTCAAAATTGAGTCTTTCTCAGTTTGCAGTCTATTCTTTTACGAATAGCTGTACTTTCAAAAACTACGCATTTGAAAGCAGAATAGATAAGGTGATTGTACAAGAAAAGTAATTTAAAGGTTTAAGGATAATTCAATGTAATTCCAGCCTATATTCTGTATCATTTCACCTATAATAGCCTCTCTTTGATGATGCAAATTTTCTGTAACTCAGTCCTACTCTCTGACAATTATCATAGAATCATAGAATTGTAGAATCATAGGATGATTTGAAGAGACTTTGAAGAGAATGGTTGGAAAAACTTTGAAGATCATCTGGTTCCAACCCTCATACTGTGGACAGAGTTGCCACTCACCAGATTGGACTGCCCAGGGCTCCATCCAACCTGGACTTGAACACCTCCAGAAATGAGGCATCCACAGCTTCTCTGGGCAGCCTGTGCCAGTGTATCACCACTCTGAGTTAAAAAATTCTTCCCAACACCTAACCTAATTTTCCTGTCTTTTAGTATAAAGACATCCTTCCTTGTCCTATCACTATAAGCCTATGTTAAATATTAGTTTCTCTCCTGTTTATAATCTTCCTTCAGGTAATGGAAAGCTGCAATGCCATTTACTTGGAACTTTCTCTCCTCTGAGCTAAACAGCCAGAGCACAGCCCTGCTGATTGAACACAGAACTGACAAAAGTGACCTGGGAATACTGGTGGATGTGAAGCTGGACATGACCCAGCAATGTGCCCTTGCAGACGAGAAAGCCAACAGTCTCCTGGGCTGCATCAAAAGAAGCATGGCCAGCAGGGCGAGGGCCCTCTGATCATCTCTGGCCCTCCTCCAGACGCACTCTGACAGTTCCACATCCTTCCTGTGCTGAGATCCCATGCCTGGACTTAGGACTCCAGATGAGGCCTGAGAAAGGAGGAGTAGAAGAGACAATTTCCCCCCTCTCTTTGCTGCCACCCTTTGCTGATGCAACCCAGGATGCTGTTGGCTTTCCTGGCTGCAAAAGCACACCACTGGCTTGCCTCCAGCTTTTTGTCCATCAGCACCCCTGTGTCTGCATGGCTGCTCATGGTGAGTTCTTCTTCCAGTCTGTACTCAAGTCTAGGATTTCATTGATCCAAGTGCAATGCCTTGCTCTTGGCCTTGCTGAATCTTACTAGATTCTCAGGCCCTCACTTTTCAAGCATTTCTTGGTCCCTCTGGATGGCATCACTCTCTTCTATTGTGTCAGCTGCACCACTCAATTATTCATATCCCTGTTGAAAGGCTTTACACTGCTATAACTGTAATCTTTTATATTAATGATTTGCACGTCAGCTACCCAGTAAAATTTTATAGAGATATGTTATTATACAAAATTCCTTCCTGTTTCATAACTACTCGGACAACAAATAATATGAAATGTGTCATTTGGAGAAGAGCTTTTGATATCCCTTACTCACTGGAGACTGTCATCTGGAAATTTTCCAAAACTGACAACATTCTTCATCTCATAATATTTCTGTAGTTTCTACCACAACAATACTGAAATAAAGATAACTTTGGAGTCAAAGACTGCAGAGATAGACTCAAGTAGTTGCTTGTTTAGAAGTATTTTGAAAGTGGTTGGAATTTTGTAGGAGTACCTACACTTATAAGAAGGCCGAAAGTCAAAGGCCACTTGCCCTGCTTTGCTTGGTTATCATGTCAAAAATTTGTCAGAAAATTCTTCCTCTGTTAAAAGCACTTCAAAATGAATGAAAATCAGAGCCTGAGAGAACCAATGAGAAGAGTTTTTAATGATCCACTGGATTTTCAGGACCTCAAAAACTGCCAGGCAAAGTGTACAGTGTGTCTAGATGTTTTTTGATGATCAGCCTGTCATCACTGTCAGAGAATACATGAGTGTATACTGTTTTGAGATATGTCATCTGTGACAGTTTTGAACTAGTTTTTAGAGGAGTGATTTATTTCTCCTTTCTGAAGGGATTTTTTTATCTAATCGTGGAGGCTACTTTGACAATTACTTCATGAAATTATTTTTATATGGAGAGATGGAGTACCCAGGATGCAGATGAGGTTTCATACAATTTGAAGTAACGTTTCCTTCATGGAACTATATTGGCAAGCAGTGTCAAGAAATGATTTCTAAAAACCAAAACTCAAAAAAAAGTTCCTCTAAACATCAACATTATTGTTTGTGCGAGTGTGTGCCCTACAGATTTCTCTTCCAGAAGAGTAAGAACACTGGATGAAAAAAAGAAATTCTAACACTTCAGAAAGAAAGTTGTAGTGTAGCCAATTATAATTGCTTGTATTTAAGATCCAGGAACATCCTTCTTGTAAATGGCAGCTCACTTTTTTCCCCTCATACTCAGTGGAATACATATTCACACCACTGTAGTAGCAGTTTTATAAAACAATAATTCAGGCTGGCTTTATCTTTTAGGCCAAAAAGGGACATCAAATTGCAACTGCAAATTGGAGTCTGATCATTTCACGAAGGAAAAAGAACAAGACAACATACTTCTTCTAGAGGAGTCCTAACTTAATTTTTTTCCCATTCACATTTGTATTCTTGGAAAAAGTGATTCAAGTTGCAAAATAATTGACAAAGGAGATTCAGAGTAAATTCCAGTTATTGTTATTCCTGGTAGATGAGAACATCTAATCTTTCTCGTACAGTGCTCCTAATCTCAGGCTGAGGTTTCTTCCCTTACAATTCCACAACTGCATGCAGTATAACTGGAATTTCTGATTTAATTGTGCACTGTAGTTGTGCAAAGGGCTAAAAATAGACTTGGAGATAAAATATCAATTATAGGAACACGGGGTCCAAGAGTAAATTATCATAAGGAACAACCTTTGGGTCTTCCCTAGTTTTATTTGTGATAGAACAGGAGGATAGAGAGTCACAGAACCATAGAATGGCTTGGGTTGGAAGATACCTCAAACACCATCTAGTTCCAAACCCCCTGCCTCTTCTATATCACTGTCATTTGTCTGCAGAATTCTCTAAAATTACTATTCCAGTCATATTATGCTAAAATTGTGTGTCTAAGTCTAGTGTGGTTGTCTAATTACGGAAATTTGTCTATAATCTTTGTCTATGCAATTGAAGAGATCATTATCCAGGAATTTGTTCATTTTCTACCCATCTTTACAAATGTGAAAGTTTTGCATTGAGGTATAGAAAATAAATACTTGAAATATTGGGTATTCAATATTTATTTACATATTCCAATATTGCATGTAAAATGTTGTGATTCCCAAAAGCAGCTACAAATATGAATTTTACTGAGTAGCAACAAACTTCTTCATTTATAGTTTTTAATTCTAGAAAGGACAATTATGATTGCCTGCTTTAACTGTTTCCATAAATACTGTGAATGGCAATTAAAATAAATGATTCATCCATGCATCCATGTATGTAATAACAGTTCTGCTGAAGACATCCATAGTTGAATGATGAAAGACTGTAGAACAAAAAAACTATGTGGACCCTGGAAAAAGGTAGACATATATCAGAACTCACATGTCCTCTAGCAGTAGCATGAAAAAGAAGTTGTGAGAACAGGGAAAAAGAAGAAAAAAAGAAAAAAAATCTGTAAAATTCTCCAAATGTAACACCTGCAGGACTGAGACTGTTGTCGGTAAGGTAAGTATTGCTACCCCTTCTAAAAACTCTAATTAATTATTAAAGCAATTTACATCCTAATGAAAAATCAGTGATAAAGTTTTGATCCTGTCTTTGCTTCTCTTTATATTTTTGGCATCTTACCTCTGAGTAGTTTTCTTCAATCAGAGGACCACCACACTGTTTCCGAGGGACAAGAGGTAGAAGGCAGTGGAAGCAAGAATTAGACAAGCATCATTCTCCGACTTTTGTATACATCAAAAGGAAGATGAATAGTACATGCACCTCTTCTGTTGATATTACAGAGGTGGGAGGAACATTACAAAAATTTATTTCTTCCCACAGAACCAAAACCAACATAAAATTAAAACAAAATCAAAATGCAACCAATGAACTTCTCACAGCTGAGAAGAATGTGGTAGCAGGGATTGTGTTGATATACGGTGCGTGCACTGAAGACAACTTGTCTTAATGGATTTTTGAACATTTTTCAGAGAAATGCTTCTCAAGGATTTCTTCTATACTAGTTTTGAATCTTATGGTGAGACAGGTTCTCTTTATTCAGTTGCTCTCGGGCAGCATCCAAGCCATTCCACTGGTGACTGTGGTGTTACGCCAGTTACTGCCTGCACAGATAAATGAGAATCTACCTCCCCTTAATAAACTAAAGGTGATGAATCAATAAAACAAAAATTAGGAACACACTAGGATTGAAAAACATTTTCAGAGGGATTTTGTTTTCCTTATCCAATCATCTGTGGCCAAGCTCTGTGGAATTCTCATTGTTAATTGTCTTTCAGTCAAACTTACCTTCATGTAAAGATGTTGTGTCTCAGCCTAATAGAGCACACACACTACTGTCATAGTGTTGAGCAAGGATGAGCGAGGATAAACAAGGAGCATCTGAGAACAGTGAAAGGATCTTTCAGTCTATCAAGTTAGGCAACAACTTCTAATGAAGAAAGAAACATGGGAATATTACCATGAGGAGCTGGGGAGTACAAGCTGATCATGAAAGGGAAGATCTCTGGAGATCTTGAGAAACTGCTGGGGCTCCTCTGGGATATTCAGCACTGGTGATACCAGATAACAACTCCAGAGGGCTAAGGAGGGAGAGATGGGGAGAAGAAATGGCACAGCATCACTCATCAGTGATAAGGTTGTCGTGGTTGTTTGTTGGATTTGTGAAATAGCAGTGTAGCACTCAGATGCTTGGCTTTTGATGTGAAAAGCAACTTTCTCAAGAGGTCAGTGGCAAACCTCTTGTTCCTCTCTTGATACAGCTTTGTAGATAACTTGTCTCAAAGACTTGTTTGAAACTCATGCATTGTGATGAGGGGAGGGGAAGTGGAAAATGCAACTGAAAGAAAAATTAAAAATCATGCTTTATAACATGTCAAAGATCTCTTGGCTGTATTTCCACCAGTCTTCTGCAAATTAATCTGTTATACATTTTTCTCAAAGGGGCAGAAGAGAGAGAAGTGTATCTTCTAGTACCAGCTTGGATAAAACAGTCGATTCCAACTTCATACACATTTACAGTGAATTTCCTACTCACCCAGCAATCAGTTATCTGTTAGTATTTCACTTTTGTCTCACTTGTACTCCAATATGATGTATCTGTGTTTACTCAACTGACTCACAGCTGAGACTTGGAAACCCTACTGAATATTAACAGTGCAAAGCTATCATTAGGAAAATCTTGATCAGTTCTTATACATTCATTTGTATTTCAAATACTCCTTTCATCCTCCTTTCCTTTGCTCCCTTGTGTAGAAGGTCTTCAAAGTTGCCTTCTCTTGTAGAGCAAGGAGTTAATTTATTTTATTATCTTTGGCTTAATAGAAAATAATAAATTGTGGTAGAGATCTTTGTGTTGTAACAGCAATAAAAGCACAGATTTGTATAAGAGCAACAGCATTTCATGTGTATTTATTTTTTATTCTGAGCCTGTGAGGATTAGAAAGTTTGGTTGTGTGTTTGTTTATGTGATACATAAAATAGGCTGGATTTCATTCTTCGTTGTTCTTCAGCTTGGATCACAATAATCCTCATTCAGAGTCCATATGAAAAGCAAACATGATATTCTATCTGGTTCAAACTGGTATGAATGAATTAATGATATGGAATACAAAGATTAGTACAAAAACCTTTGATTTCAACTTTTCTTGCAAGTTGAGATGGCACCATTTTTATTACAAATGCCATATTCTCCTTGCCCTTGGATAAAAGACTGGGTAAAATAAGACAAGAGGACTTACCATGTTGTGGCAATATGCACTTTTAACATTCCTCTTGGAGAAGTTTGTTGGTTACATGGAATACAACTCCTTTGTCTTTGCTGTCCTCAACAAAACTTTTGTTTAATTCAAATTTAAAGTTTAGGATTGGAAATACTGAATTTTACGATAAAACATAAAGTGGAAGTATATTTAATAATACCAGAATAGATAGTAGGAGCTACTACATTAGAAAATCAAACTCAAAGATAGACAACATAGCAACGGGGTAAGGAAGGGGAAAAAAGGATAATTTGGTGAAGAAAAATGTCTTTGTTTTTGTAGACATTGAATTCTCATTTTCCCTTGGGTGTTTCCTCTTCCATTCTATTCTCATTGCATTAATATGATGTTTTCTTCCTCTACTACATTGTTAATGAAAGTGTTCAATCTTTGGTTCACCAATTAAATCAGACTTTGGTAAGGACAGCTTAGACAGATACTATGAAACAAAAATCAAGTAGGGTAGAATCCTTTGTGAGGATTTCTGAGTTACAAAGGGTTTTAGTAAATGAAAATTGCGTGTCTGAAGTCAGAAAGTCCTTAATTTGCTGAAAAAATTTGTAATGTGACATAATTCACCATGAGGAAAACAATTTAGCCTTTGTTTTGTCAAGAGGGTGTGATATCTTGTAGTCCAGTGATTATAACAGAAGATCTATCTGTGATTATGCATCCTGAAATGTACAGCAGACCTTACTGTAAATTTTTCAGATAATCTCACTGTAACTGAAAGTAGTCTAATAATACAAATTACTTGAGAGTAATGACTGTCTCCATTTTGATGACCGTATTTGTTAAATAAAAATAGAATTTGTGAATAAAGCAGGCTGTTTGCCCAGAAAGTCAGACAAATCCATCATTTGATTCCTGCTTTTTTGGAGATTTTCATTATGCAGACATCAAAGTGTATCATTTTAAACAGAATAACAGAAAATGTGGTAATGCTGAAATAAAATCATTTCTTTAAGGATATAGTGAGCAGAAAAACACTGTCTTTGTCAGGTAACATGCAGACGAAGAAAGATATGTGCCCTTTAGCACACATATGCAACTTCATGTAGAAAAAATCTTTTATAAGGGTTTGTCTTCAAATAAAGCTTCAGACATTAAAATAAAGACTTGATTCTTTCTCCCTAGACAAAAACTATGCAGATATGCAGATCACAGAATCAAAGAACTGTAGGGGTTGAAAGGGACCTCTAGAGATAATCTAGTCCACCCCCCTGCCAACAGAGACTCCCCAGATCAGGTTGCACAGGCAGGCGTCCAGGCAGGGTCCAGATATGTGAGGAAGAGTCCAATTAATGTTCTATTACAATATAACTATACTGAAGAAGTAAAGATAAATTGTTCTTCCCCCATTAGCTTTTGGTACAGCAACAGCAACTTCTAAACTGTAGATTTTGTTGTGACTGGTTAGAGGGAGATGGCCCCTCCCTTGTTCTTTCAGTTTTCTATATGCATTCTCATGAGTTTCCAAAGCTTACCCCCTCCTCTCAGAAGACAAAATGCATAATAAAGTTTAACATCTTGCTGCAAGGTATTATAAGGTTTGAACCCTGAAAGCTGATCTATCAGCGTCAGGTGAGAAAGTGAGCAGTGTTCAAATTAAATGACAATGATTTAAAAAAAAAAAAAAAAAACTCCTGAAGTTAACCAGTGGATGATGTGGTGATGAAATAACACAATTCATCTCAAGTAAAACCTCTGCAGTGTGCTGACATAGATTCTGTAGCCTCAGGTCAGCCGTGGTTTGTCCAGTTGCATATCCATATGGCTAGCAAGTTTGTTAGCTGGAATCATAAATCATTAAATAAGTATTCTGTTATTCCAGGCACTGATGCTCCAGTGTGTTGATGCTCCTCACATTTAGGGGAACAGCATAGCAAAACAGGTCATTGTTTGACTTATGCAGCACTTCTAAGAGAGTCTGGTAAAATGCTCAGAATCTCTAATACTCGTTATGTGTCCACTGGCAATAATCTTCCTGTGAGATACCCACAGATGATCAGCTTACACTGATATGCCACTAGGAGAAGCTGGAAGCTCTATTGTTGCTAGGCAGATGCTGTGGATGAAGATGTTAGCTGGTAGTTAAGAAAGCAAAGTTCAGGACCACCATATCCCTGTTATTTTATCCTTTCCAGGCATTGGAGATAGACACTGCAGATGCATATTCTGGAACTTCCTCAGCACATAATCTGCTCTTGCAGCCTTCGTTCTCTACTGTGTACTTACTGTAGTCTCTGTTCTTTATCACTAATGATAGCTTTTGTAGAGCAAAAAACTTATTCCTCATAGAATTTCCCACATATGTATGAGGGAATGTAAAGAGAGCAAAGGGAAAATGGAGTAGTGGCATAGTATGTATGTGATAGTATCATGAAAAGCAGTTGTGAATATTCCAGATCTTCCAATTGTTGATATTAATTGATTCAGTTTCTAGAGGTGATTCAATGAGTTGTTGTACAGGGCTTGCAAGAGCCTATTCTGGGGCCATGGAGGGTTTGGAAGGAAATGCCAGAGATATATAAATATGTCAGAGAATAAATAAAAAGTAGTTTATGTCCTAAAAATGGGTCCAACCAAATAAAGACCTTTACCTTAATTGGCCCACCTAATGAATAGGGTGCCAGTGGTGTTGCTTAATGTGGCTGAACCAGAGAAGGCAGCATAAAAATCATCCACAGGCAATCATAGCTCAATTTCCTGAGTATGGAAAATGGAGCGACTTCCAATCATGATGTATTTGGAGAAGCCAGTAAGTAACTAGTGGATGATACTGAAATGCAGTCCACAGGTCTGTGCACACTGAGCTTTCATTGAGACTTTAAATTTCTATCCTCAGCTTTCAACTTACTTCTGAGACTCCCATTTGACTGTTTAGATCCTTTCCCCATCTGTAGTCCTCTGGAGCTTGAATGTAGATAGCACAATTCTCCTTCAAATACCCTGGGCCACAGGAGAGGTAAGCTCTGCTAAATCTGTAAAATCTGCTTCTATAAAATCCAGTGTAAGTATCTTTGTCAAGTTCCCTTCCCATTCTGACTTTGTTCCAAACACACTGCACCACCTACAGCACAATTTCATTTTGCATAGTGTCTCTAGGGCTAGCAGCATCCTTACATTTCTGCCTGGAGATAAAGAGTGAATAATGTCACAAAGAGAGAAATCATAATTCCAGACACGTGTAGGAAGCTGGGGCTGCAGAATAAATCTGTGAATGGATGGAAAAAAGTAAAAGGGCAGCAACAAAACTGCAGTTTTTACTTCAGGTTTAGCACATCAGCCAGAGCTGAAATACCTCAACCCAGACTGGTTCTGCTGTATGCCTGAGCACTTCAGAAAGCCAGTTTTCTGTTGGTTCATATTTATGAATAGTAAATGACAGCATATAAAGCTGATTCTTCCATTAAATCAAGAGTCAGATCATCTGGCTATTCACTTGGAAGGAAACTTCCTGGCTAATTAACATAAATATAACCCTTGGGGCTCATAGGTATCAGAGCCAAGGCACAAGGGAGAAAGTGATAAAGGAAGGCAACTGTGTATGGTAGGATGGGAGGATTCTTAAAAGGGCTAGAAATGGACCTGTCACATTTAATTTTGCTGGTAATTTGATTATTAAAGAAATAATATTTAATGCTCTTGGAGAATAAATGGCTCATTTTACAGGGCTGGAAGACAAATATGAAGTGGAGTAAAGGAAACTGCAGTCTCCAGTATTGATCTCTGCTTCAGAAAACTGGAGGAAATGTTCTCCAGCTGGTTACTGTGAAAATGCTCACAACTCTTGAAGAAAATTGTTCTTCCTCCATCACACCACTTCTGTACCATAAAAAATGACATCTTGGGCTAGTTCAAGCACCAGTGCCTTGTCTAGGCATATGAGCAATGATATTTTCCTAGAAAAAAGTGTTACAACGCAGGGTGCAGAGAATCAATTTTGAATTTAAAAGGTAAAGAGTAGCGTGCACTTGGTGCAGCTGACACAATGGAATAAAGGTGCCTCTTGTTCCACGTCTCACTCAGTTTGATTGGTCTCTTCTCTCCACCTGTAAAGCAACTGTGAGAGCCCCCACGTACACACTAGGGACCTTGGTGAGACAAATATGCTGTAGACTAGAAAGCCTTCTGATGAGAGATGAATCACAGAATCATAGAATCATTGAGGCTGAAAGGGACCACCAAGATAATCTAGTCCAATCATCAACCCATCACCACCGTGCCCACTAAACCATGTCTCTCAGGTCACCATGACACCAATCTACAATAACAGCTTAAATTGGGAAGGGTTTTTGTGAGCTCTTCCTGTAGCTAAATCATTACATTGACAGCAGCAGCAGACATTTTAGTCCCTCCTGAGGACTGTAGAAGTCCTGTAAAATCCCACCAATGAGAAAAGCCAACACAGCTGTATTTTGTGGAAATCTTGGAAACACTGATGAAACAGCAAAGTGCTATTTGACTTTCAAAAGGCTTGTGACAAATTCAACCCAAGTGCTTATTCTTCTGCTTTTAAATATTGCTTAAAGTCCTGAGAGCCCTAGATGAGATAAAAGAACTCTTTTCCTTCTCCTTGAGATAGAAAGCATCATACAGGTGCGCTGTATCTAGTCAAGAAACAATCTAGACAGGGAGTTAATGCAGCAGCCACCTGCCCTATGATCCCCATCTCTGGAGGAGTTCAAGGTCAGATTGGATAGGGCTCTGGGCAGCCTGATCTGCTGGGTGGCAACTCTTCCCATGGTGGGTGTTTGGGACTAGATGGTCTCTAGGTTCCTTCCAAGTCAAGCCTTTCAATGATTCTATGATCTAGAAAGAATCCATGAAAAAAAGCTCCATCTCACAGTTGTCTTACTGTCTCTAGACTCTACCTTATCTGGGTTTTCAAGTAACTTAAATCAAGGACAAATCCATTATATTTTGCTTGTGAGGTGCCTCAGACCCAAACAACCTGGCGCCAGTAACATGCCATCAAGGCATGGCTCCCAGAGGCTGGGTGAAGTTGAAGCACAGATACACAACTAAGGACAAGACAGAAGTTTGCATAGCATCTCTTCTACATTTTTCCCTCAAAATCCTTTCTCTTCAAACTCCTAAGAATGCATATTTTCTTAAATAATAAATGTATCTTGACCCAAAATCCCAGAGTGAACTGATATTTTTTCCTGTCTTAAGAAACTGCTGGTGCTAGAGAGTGACTCTTTAAAAGTCTTCCCTCTGAAGTATCTTGGCAAATGTAAAGGCAATAATACAATTTTCCTAGAAAAGGAGTAAAGTGACTTTTTCACTCTAAGTATTTTAAACTTCCTCTTTTTTTTTTTCTTGATGTATTTCAAATGGTTTAAAAGAATTGCCATGCAGCAAATAGTCTTTTTTTCAGTAAACCGTTAAATATTTAATATTTAATATTTTAATAATGGAAAGAACATATCTTCTAGTGATTAGCAACATTTTTGGTTAAATATCTTCGATTGTTGGATAGAAGATGAAAAACACAGAACCATTCAGCTTATCCTTTAAACAATAGTGAGTTTTGCAGTTTATTTCAGGGCTGGAATGTCTCTGTTTTCTTCTCCATTATAGATATCACTACAAATGGTGTGATTTTGCTTGAAACAACTTGGTTAACTTACAGTGACAGCATCCAGGACTCTAAGTTCAGCTGGTTCCTCGACAGATTCTGGATGACCTCTCCATTCATAGAGCCGAAGTTGCTTGGAGTGAAGACCTGTCAAACCGTCCTTCTCCATTTAGAAACAGGCATTCGAAAGGGTCTATCATTACTCTCTGCGGTGTAAGAACTGGCACCTTAATTACAAGGTGTCTGTAACCACTAGGTAACCTTGTCAGAAAAGTCAATTAACGGGTCCTCTGATAATGGTGACAAACTTTAATATTCCACGTTAATGTGGGGAAAGATCTGCAAATTGTTTTCAGAGTTTAAGCTTTCACTCTGCAGGAAAAGTTTCTTCCAAGACAGTACTGTTTTTGCTATTCAGAAACTGCAAGCACCAGATAACTGCAATGTAATATAAGCAAAATAGAAGGGAAATGACTTTTTATGGATTGAAGTGGTAATTTAATTACTTCTTGGCAGAGTCCCTATCTTTTTGAGCAGGTACCCTGCATGGAGCACAACTTATGCTGCAAGTTTCCCAGCTTAGGAAGTTTCTGGTGTGTACCCAGAAGAAAAAGGAGACTCTGGGTCTAGAGGTTCTCCCCTGGGCCCTGATTTGGAAAACAAGAGAGAATGTCCTGTCTGGAAAGGCACCAGTCTGATTCAAGTCTCAGTTCCATCTAGTCCCTTGTGCTTAGTGTTTTCTACCAGCTTGACATATCTGAAAGCCTGTGAAGTATTAAGCCCAAGAACAGAAGTAGGATTTAGACATATGAATCCAACTCTGTGGGGAAAGAAACTGAAGCTTCAGTCCAGCAAATGCCACAATTCAACGAACATACAGGAACTTTCTTAAATTGTGTTGTCTTGAAACCCTCACAGAAGGCCTCTCATCCAGGACCCCGAAAAGCTGCAGCATTAACATAAAAATATGCCAGTCATTGAACCACAGCTTGCCATTCAGGCTCCAGGAAACTGATCATCATCAAAGGCATGGATAACTTCTCACATAAGGCACTACAGCACTCGTAGGGGCACAAGTGGAAAATTAGAATCATAGAATCAGTAAGGTTGGGAAAGACCACTAAGATCATCTAGTCCAACCATCAGCCACTAAACCATCACCTTGCCCACTAAACCATGCCCCTCTGTGCTACACCTACACATTTCTTGAAAAACTCCAGGGATGGTGAATCCACCACTTCCCTAGGCAGCCTGTTCCTACATCTCACCACTCTTTTTGAGAAGAATTTTTTCCTAATATCCAACCTGATCCTCCCTTAGTATAACTTGAAATCATTACTTCTTATGTTATCATGTTACCAGGGAAAAGAGGCCAACCCCCACCTTGCTACAACCTCCTTTCAGGGAGTTCAGAGAGTTCCTTTCAGAGAATAAGAAAATCTCCCTTGAACATTCACTTCCCTAGACCAAATAATCCCAGTTCCCTCAGTTGCTTCTGATAATTAAGTTCAAGCATGCCTGAAACAGCTACAGCAATCTCAATATCTGATAGCAGTCCTATCATTCTTCTTTCTTAGGCTGAAGGATGCCTCATTTTGAAAAAAAAAACACAGAGAAAGAAACAGCTGTGCCTCTGCAAGGCAAGTAGAGGAGAGGTCCATGTAGATGACTGTTGAAGATCTGTAGCTTCCATGTACACAACAAATGACTGCAATATGAAGTCTGCTTGTTTAGGGGCAGAAGTTAAATTAGCAACAAAATTAAAGAAACTGTTCCTAATGGATCCTTTGACACCATAAATGAAGATCTGATTTGTTCCAGCCACTTTGAATGAGATAAATTGGTCTGTTGGTCTCCAGCAGACATTTCACAGAGTAGTTTCTATGCCATGGAGGGCAGTGGTGCACAGAGCTTTTGAACTTTGGAGGTAGATGAAGGGAACAGAGGTACAGACTTCCATTTGGAGTGGGAGTTTTGTTCTTTCTTCTTTGAAATGAAGACTTTTAAAAGTCTTTGTCATAGAAGGTGGGATAGAAAAAGTAAATAAATATTGATGAAGAATGAAACTGTGCACACAACACTTTCATTAGCTTGCTCCCTCCTGTGATGTTTTATGCATTTTAAATCAATAGGTTTATCGGAGGCCAGGTTAATTCTCAGTGCCTGGAAATTTTTGTATATGTTATATATAATACGAAGGTGTTTATGAAAGTGGGAGGTATGCGTGTATGTGAAAGATCTGCTCTGTAGATTTTCACTTTAATTTGAGGAATGTCTCATAAATAATGATTTGATTTGGAGCCTCAAGAGTATTAAGTGAACAGCAGTAGGAAAAAAGCCCTGAGGCAAACAAATACGTCCAGATAGAAAGGAGCACAACAAAGTATATAAAAAGCCTTAAGAAAATTCTATGGCAGACTTGTACTCTGTGTGCCACAAACTGCAGAGAAATTAATCCATTCAGTTTCTTTTGAATGCTGGGTTAATTTTTATGGCAACTTTGTGTTCCAAGAAATTTAGTCAGTTCTTCACAGATGCATTTCCTTGTTCTTATCCCCTCTGACTCTTGCTTCTGCCTCAGGCAAATCATGTACATTGATTAAAACTTTGATCTTTTCTAGAGTTAGCTGGTTGCCTTTGTGAAGAAATTCATGAGTGATGAGGTAGTGTTAATCAAGTAGAAGGTCAAAATTTTTCCTGCTGGGTGGATTTGAGAAACAACATGGAGATGGAACTTTGCTCTTCTATCTCCTAATATGGTGGTTACAAACAAGTACTTTATGCAGATGGAAATATATCAGAAATTTAGAGAGATAGATTAGGATGGATAACACACTGCATGTTTTTGTTTCACTGAGCCTGTCTATGTTTTCCCAGATCATATATATATAGAGAATGCAATTTATTTTTCTTTAACATTGGGTTAGAGCCTCTTTTTCTATTTTACAATAGAGGAGAGATGGTTGAACTGTCATTCTTTGGCATCATTTTGACTGAAAAGCAGATGAAATAATTGCTGATCTCGTATAAAAGAAAAAACAGTAGAGTCATTCACATCTTCCTTGGAAACTCCTTCGTTTCAAACAACTCAAACACTGTGTTAGCCTCTGAGATGAATGAGAATGAAAGAAATTAAATTAATAAACCCAGAAATAATGCTTAGGTATGCACTATTACTGAATCACAATATCACAGAATAGCAGGGCTTGAAAGGGAACTCAAGACATCATCAGCTCCAACCCCCTGCTGAAGTGTGTTCCCTACAATAGATCGCACAGGTAGGCATCCAGATGGGTCTTGAATATCTCCTCTGAAGGAAATTCCACAGTCTCTCTGGGCAACCTGTTCCAGTGCTCTTTACTTCTTACAATAAATAAATTCCTTCGCATGTTTGTATGGAACTTTCTATGTTCAGTTTTAGGCCGTTACTCCTTGTCCTATCACTATGTTCCACCTAGAACATTCTGGCGTTACCCATTTGCCTCCCACCTCCCTTGAGATATTTATAATCATTGATCAGATCCCACTTCAGTCTTCTTTTCCACAGGCTGAGCAGACCCAGATCTCTCAGTTTTTCCTCATATGGGAGATGCTCCAGGGCCTTAATCACTTTGTGGCTCTCTGCTGGACTCTTTCTAGGAAATCCCTGTCTTTTTTGGAACGGGAAGCCCTGAACTGGATACAGTATTCTAAATGTGGCCTCACATGGGTAGAGTACAGGGAAAAAAATTTCCTCCATCGACCTGTGAGTCACTGTCTTTTTAATGCACCCCAGGTTACCATTGGCCTTCTTCGCCAACAGGGTGCACAGCTGGCTCATGGTCAACCTGTTTTTCAACAGAACACTCAGGTCATTATCCACAGAGCTCCTCTTCGGCACATTATCCCCTAACGTGGTTATTCCTCCCCAGATGCAAGACTCTACAACTGCTCTTGTTGAACCTCATCAGGTTCCTTTCTGTCTAACTCTCCAGTCCATCAAGGTCTTGTTAAAAGGAAGCACAGCCTTCTGATGTATCAACCATTCCTTGCAAACCAAACTTGCAGTAGGTAGTCTCTAATCCTTCATCCAGGTTACTGATGTAGATGTTGAACAAGACAGGACCCAGCACCAATTCCTTGGGAGCACTGCTAGTTACAGACCTCCAGTCAGACTCTAAGGTCTGTCAGCCTGTTCTCAATCCACCTCACTATCCACTTCTCTGTCCCACACTTTCTAAGTTTCATAACAAGGATGTTGTGGGAGACAGGGTCAAACACATTGCTGAAGTCAAATTATTCAACATCTACTGCTCTTCCTCCATCTACCTAGCTAGTGATAACATCATAAAAAGCCACCAAGATGGTTGAGCATGAATACCCCTTCGTGAATCCATGACTACACATTTCCAGTTTATGGTATCATACAAATGTGTGTAAAAATTGGCGGATTTTCCAATCAGTTTTAGAGTCAGAATTAATAGATGTCCTGGATGCAAACTTCAATGATGTTTGAAGGCTGTGAATACTCATCCGGTCCTGCTGCTAGCATTCCCATCACAACATTAGTACCTACATTACCACAAGACAGTGAAGTCTGTTCTGACACGGCTTTCACCTTGAAATGTAAGTCAGGCTAGCAAGGCTACTGAAATGAGTTGCTGGCTGCAACTTCCAGATGGTGCTGCATTGTTTCCTTGCACGTCCATGAAGATAGAGTCAACAGTTGTCCTGATACTGCCTCCTCAGCACTGAGTCTGGATGGGGATGGAGCAGAATTAAACATGAGTGGTCTGGTGATCTTTCAGGGTGCTAATTGCATTCTTTATTTTTTTTCAGTCTCGGAGGCCTGTGGCAATCAATGGCAAACCATAAAAATAAGCTTTAAAATATGCAAATGACTTATTCATGGGCTAAATGTGTCCCGGAAAGACCTGAATATATTCTATCCAATCCCAGATTTCTGTGGCTTTTGTCATAAGATCTACATTAGAAAAGCTGTATATACTCAGAATTGTTGTCTGTAACAGTACATAATGTGATTGGCACCTGACATTGCCTCCAAGCGCAGGTAGTCTGAGAAATGGCAATCCTACAGTGCATACCGGTTGTTCCTTCAATTTGTTTCTATATGTTTGGATCTAGAAAGACTCTTACCCATGTTCCTGCCATTATGAGAAAAGTAATATTGGATTCCAGACCATCTGCACTGCACAATTGCTCTGTCACATATTATGCATGGAAATAAATCCAACCTTTTTCATGATTTTTTTATATGTAGCTTCCACTCTGATCGCCATCTTGAGAAAAAGAGATTCAACAGTGAGATATACAACTGATTAAAGAGGAAACACCAACCCCAAACCTTGATGTGTTTAAGTCTCGTTTTAATTCATAAATATTTCCTGACTTTCATGAATATCTATTATTTATGAGATTTTGCTAAGTATCACTGATGAAAACTTTTCAATCTGTGCACTGTTTGCAAACTGTTCACTTCAGATCAACACTATTCATAGTATGTGTTAGCTCACATGGCCTGCCTTTTGCATCCTACTTGGATGCCTGAGATACATTCACAGGAAAATAGTGAGTAGTAATTCTTCAGTGCAATCTGTTTAACATTTGGAACTGTTTTCTGGAACAGGAAATAATTCTCCTATTGACAAGTATGCAGAATATGAGGAGTGAGACCTGTTGAACAGAAGAGCTGTAAATTGGAATCTAAATTAGATTCAACTATTCTCAAATATATTCATGAATATTTTACTTAGTCAAACTTATGCAGTAAAATATTTAAAAAGGTAGGTCTTACCCGTGCTAGAAATAACTTCAGTGATTCATATGAATAATGACAGACACTTTATACAATAAAGTTTCTCTCTGCATTCATATTATGACCATGTACAATACTAACATTATTCATTACTAATACTTGACACCACAGAAATGTGTCATCTTCACAAGTGAATGTACTTAGAGAGCAAAGGCTCAACAGTAATAAAATATCTGGACATCTTTACTAAGTTGACTTAAGTTAGGCTCAACATAACATTAGGATGGGCCTGACCAGAGATACTGCTTCTTACAATATTATAACTGGGACCAGGTTCCTTATTTTCCAGCATCACACTGTGAATTTCTTAAAAGGATCTATACATTCTGAGAATTATTAAATTTCTAACATGAAAAGAGGAAAGAAATGATAGGTCCAGAAAATTAGAAAGGCAAAGTACTGAGCTTTCAAGAATAATGTAGACATCATATTGAAGAGGATGAAGTAGAGGAAAGAGGATGGATAACTGGATAATAGAAGCCATACAGAAAGTGTACTTCGGCATGCTGAAATTCTCTCACAAAGAGAATCAGAGCTCTATTTTGATGGTATGTATATGATTTATACATATCTTACCATCTACTCCACAGAAGCATAAGCGAAACAATGTTTTTAACTTTCTGACATGATGAACTACACATCACGTCTCTTGTGAAATTTTAATGTTCTTGCAGACTTATCTTCAGCTGCAAAATGATTGTGGCAAGTACCCGAATCTTTTTAGCTAGACTTACAACAGCTTTTTTTATTTGTTCTGCTTTGTGGTTTTTGCAAGTAAAGTACACTGTCAGCACCATTTACGGGCACTGTTTGAAGTTAGATGCCTTGCACTTTTTTCAGTGGCAGTAAGTATACTTACTGTAGTAAATAGAAGATATAAAAAGACAAAGTGCAAGTGGGAAATCTTGATCTATGAAGGCTCCTAAGAAGCAGGCATTAACTCAGGAAAGAATGGCACGGAAATCTTGCATATTCTTTCACTATTCATTTCCTCAGTACCTAAAAATACCCCTTTATTTGATTGTTAAGCCAAGTGCAATGAGGGCAGAGTGAGCCAGCGTGAAATCAGAAGATGCACTTCCTTTTCAGAATGAAAATATCCATAAAGATCAGTTTGTGCTGACATATCTAACCAAGGTCCCACATTGTGTTCAAGGGAGCCATGAGCTGGTGATAGTTTCCTGGGAAGTGGGAAAGTTTTGCAAAGGGGCAGAATTTTTGGAGTTTAGCTGTAAGGAGAAGAGAATGGTGATTTTCATTGCACTGAGCGAACCTCATCATCTAAGTATAACCAAATCTTTGTTAGATGTTTTTTACTCTGGCTACATTTTGCATGTTTCTGTCTTCTCTTTTATACATGCATGAATTAAGATTACAGTGATTCTTCTTCTATTTCTTTTCCTTTGCTTTCTTCCAGTAAAAAGAAAAACTTATCTACATATTTAGAATTCATTTTCCCCTCCTCTTTTCCCTCTAAATATCTCTTGACAGCTTTCCAAGCATGCTTTCTCATGTGCTGTAAATAAGACAAAAGACTTGGAAGATTTCTGCTGCATTTATATAGGATGCACAGAGAACAAATTCCAAAGGAGACAATCACAGATGTCCTCAGTATGGAAGACTACACTTGGCTTAAGTTCCAAGATTAATGACTGTGCAGTTAGTTATTGTTAAAATGGGATTGACTGCCAAGTTTCTTAAAAAGTATCAGTAATTAAGGTTGAAAATACTTACTTCTTCTGTAAGTTAATGTGGTCCTATCTTTGAAATCATCACACACTATGATCTGATCGGTGCCATCAGATGTCATAGAAATGTTTGACTATTCTTTTCAAAGAATTGAAATATGAGCATTTTCATCTGTTCAGTTAATTTTTCGGACATTCTGATGCCACGTAGAAGTAGTTTATGTACAACAACAAATTCACAATTCAGTGTAAGTCTGTTCTTAGTGATCACAGAATCACACAGAATGGTTTAAGTTGGAAGGGGATTCAAAGATCATCTAGTTCCCACCCCCTCGAAAACAGGTAGGGAAATTGGAATTGTTTAGTCTGGAGAAGGGGAAGCTCAGGGGAGACATCACTCTGCACAACTGCCTGAAGGGAGAGGTGTGTTTCAGCCTTTTTTTCCAGGCAACAGCTATAGAATGAGAGGTAATGGCCTCAAGCTGCGACAGGAGAAGTTCAGGCTGGATATTAGGAAAAAATTAACCTTGGAAATAATAGTGATGGGTTGGAATAAGTTGCCCAGGGATATGATGGAGTCACCATCCCTGAAGGTGTTTATGAAAAGGGTAGATATAGCACTGAGGGAAGAGGTTTAGTGATAATGCTGATGATGGGTTAATGATTGGACTAGATGATCTTAGTGGTCTTTTCCAACCTGAATGATTCTACTATTCTATGATTTATTTACTAATTTTAATTACATAATTACTTTCCTTGGAAGTTATATGGCTGATAAATGTGTACAGTAGGATTGATATCATACAGTCAAGTTGGAATCTGCAGGAGAAAGCCACAGCAGGTTTTGTTAACCACAGCAGGGCTCAGATCACTTCAGTAAAGATAACAATGATGATAGAATCTGAAAACTGTCTCCTTCTCATCCTGTCTTATAACATAACCAAGGTGAATCACTTGCGTAAAAAGCCATTACACCAAAACACAGCACGTATATGCGGAACTTTGACCTTTAAGATAAACAGATCTTGTAGTGGTTGTTTTTTTCTTAATTTTCTTTTATCTCATTGTTCTTGATTTTGCAAAACTGGGCAATTTTGTGGTAGACCTAAGTAAGGGTAAGACTCGAGTCCTAGGTGTAATACTCAGCAGTACAATAGTTCTGTAACTCCCAAGGTTCTGCAGAAACTGTTTGGTCACTTAAGCATTTTCTGAGTTGAGTTTCATAGGCAGGTTTGAACTCTCCTTTAACAAGTATTTTATGGAAGACTTAATTTCAGATTGATGGAAAAGTTTTAAAACCAGCTATCCAGAATGAAGTTCTTGCTAATTGCCGTATAGATTCATTTAAATGTCTGCAAATAAATCAGTTACACACATTCCAAATTACTCCTCTTGGAAGCTGGATATTAATTAAGCTTGTTTATATGAAAGCACCTTAAGCATCTTTGCCCACTCAGTTTCCTATTTGTTTATGCAATTGCACTATAAAACAGTTGATTAAAAGAAAAATTGAAACCTTATTCATGTACAGAATAAAGTCTCTTCGATTCCAGGGCTTGAAATGTTGCCATAATAAACAATACTTTTTGATGAGACACATTTTGTAATGTTTAATGAAAGGTAAAATGAAGACATAAAAAATGTGAGGGAATAAAAAGCCTGTACTTAATGCAGCACAAGGGAGTGAGATTCATGTTTCTGGTGCATACCCAGTTAGGAACAAATTTCTGTGCTCTCAACTTAACTCAGTTCATCTTGCAAAGTATATTTTAGATGCAAAAAAGCACTGATTCCATTTTTGTATCTCATGTTTATCACTGAATATTTTCCTTTTCTTTCTTTGATATGTATCTATATAAATTACGTTTGTGTTGTGATTACTTGTAGAATCTTAAAACATAGAATAATGTTTTCTTACATATGCAGAATAATCTATTCTGTGTTGGAAAGGGCCTGTAAGTATCATGGAGTCAAACTCCTGGCTCCACACAGGACCACAGAATCACTGATTTCTAGAATAGTTTGGTTAGGAATGGAACTTTAAGATCATCTAGTTCCAACGCTATAGCTATAGGCAAGAGAGGGGAGCACTGAATTAGCATACAAAAGGAATTAATTGCCACCAAGACTAGGGAAATGGATGTAAGATGAAATTTGGAGAAAGGTTTAGAAGTTTTGGAGGTCTATTATAATATGAAGCTCTCTTAGCAGAAAACAAAGACCCAGACCTATTAGCAAGCTCACAATGGTTGTGACCCACTAGAGCAAGTCCCTCAGCAGAAAGTACAGTGGGGTATTTTAGGTGACATTTTTCACTGAGAATGAAATTTTAATGTTATTGTGACAGACTTAGAATGCAGTGTACCTCTCTCATCAGTAATATTCAGGAGAGAGGCTCTGAAGTTAGAACAGGGGTAAAAGAATGGAAGAATAGAGAAACTACATTAAAAAAATAATTAAAATCTTGCTTTGTTTAAACTAATTAAATAAAAGCTTGTAGAAGATGTAATTATTGATTATTAATATCTACTAGTGTGTAAATTCCAGGAAGAGATAGGAACTATCCAAGCTAAAGGACACATGTAGTATAAATTGACCATAAATACTGTTAGGCATAGAATTAGAACAAGCCTTACAGGAAGAAAATTCATGCAGATCAGCTGTTTACTTGGAATAGTAGTTACAGATGACTTAACTACTTTTAGAAGGGAGCTTGAAAAATGCATGACTGGGGTGATATGGAATGACTTCCTGTGATGATTGGGGACTGGGACAGAGTAACCAGGAGATCCATCCCTGAGTGGATAGATAACTTGGGGAGAGATAAGGGAATAAGCCAAGCAGTATGTAGTTTGGAACTTAAAGAGAGAGAAAATCAGAGATTAGAATTTGTTTAACCACATATAAGATAGACATAGGAGTGTCTTCTCTGTTCATCCTGTAGACAACACAGAGGATCTGGAAATTCATCCCATCAAAATAGCAGCATTTTAAATCAGTGGGCAAGTTATCTTCTGGAGGCCAGTTATCTTTCTATAAGTCCTCTGCTGAAAACAACAGGAGCTTAAATAGCTTGCATAGGTAGCTATGCCTAAATTTTAGTGGCTCTAATTAGTTGAAATAAATCTTACAACATCTAAGAGAGAAGTGTGAATAAATAGGGAACTATGGAGAGAGAAGTGAGAAATTCTACTGCAGAGAAGAAAATAGGGACAGCGTTTTAACTTAGTTCCTGTAGTTTTATAATAACCTTGATAACCATTATTTGTCATTTAAATAACTTTTGCAAGTGATTTCCTAGGCAATAGATGTAAGTTGACGATGACAGCATGTTCATCAGAGATGCCTGATGCGTGCTGAAAGAGCTGAAAAGGTGAATATTTCTTCTGAGGTTAAGAAGATCAATCTCTTCAAATTTTCTGTCAGTCTCTTGAAGTTAAAAAGTTGTTGCTCCCTAATTTTTCATTGCATTTGACCTTAAAAGTTTATATACATATTTTAAGTAATTATTTTTTGGACTGTTACTGTCCCTTATCACATTTGCTATTAAAAAATGAACACTATTTTTCTTATGCTAATCTGAGCACTGAGTTCTGTGCAATCCCATAACTGTGCACGGGATATTTTCCTTTAATATTGTCCTTTGGTATAATATAGGCAATTACCATAATACAGAAAATGCACTTACAACAGCAATTTGTAATTTCCTCAAAACCATACAGACATCAAAGCTTGTGAGACACATGAATGAGCAATTTCAAATGCATGCCAAATTGGGCAAAAAGACAAGGGGCAAGATCAATAGCAAATACTGAGGGAGAAGAAAACCTTTCTTTCCTGTGTAAAGAAACCATAATACTTAGCAAAGATCATTAAACATTGCATTGTTCCTGCTATGTCATGCAGATGAAAGCATTCAATTTAATTTCTGTAGAGAGCTGTTTGTCTGTGAGGGTTCTATTCATAACAGTGACCAAAAAGCCAGTTCAGTGTTATTTGGAAAACACCTGTCACACAAGCACATGCATTCAAACTCTTTGTCCTTTCAATTCTTCCAGAGCTCATACACTTTACCTAGGAAATATTGCGTCTTCCTATCTTCAACAATGACTTTATCCAAACTACTCAAATGTCTGTATTCCTCCCGACATCTCCAGCCTATGGCCAAAACACTGAAAGCATCTGTTACAGGATCAGCTATTACCCTTTCCCAGTGCACATGTTAATAGTAGTGGTTTATCTTCTGTGTCAAGTGGCAGAATCCAACAAAGAGAATATCTGCCATTGCCTTCCAGTGTTGCCATCATCCTGTCATGAGCTGTATATAGTTCCAGACAAAGTGATACAATCTCTTGGGTAGAAGTGATCACCTTTCACCAAGAAGGAAATCCTAAGTTTTATGATGCGACCAATTTGTGTGATCTCTCTGCTACGTCAGTGTTTGTTTCAGTGAGGAAGATTCTGAGGTTTTCTCCTTTTAGAGACAATAGGTTGAATAGCAGTGCACGAAGCTGCAGTACTGCATCAACTCATGCCACTATTCCCATTTCCCCTGTAAACAATAATGGATGTATAAAATTCATATGAAACTTGATAGTATGCCACATGCTTCAGGCACTCAGGCTGGGGTAGGCAACACACACTGCTGTATCAGAAGGAGAGTTACTCTTCCATCCTCAAGTGGGTGGCCAGCTGGCTTCCCAGAACTCTTGCCTTTCAATTGGACAGTCTAAGGGAATATCAATCTGCAGTGAATTTACTGAGTCTAGGCAATGTTGGCCTGGTTGGGTTAGTTTATTGGCACATTCACATTCTGCAGCAGACAGAGGTTTGTTTTAATTACTTAAAAGTGTTGCATGCGCACAAATCATTACCAACTATTTGCCTGACATGCAGACACACTAGGGGGAAAAGCCTGCAAAGCAAATGTCTGGGACAGTATTTTTCAGATTCCTACCTTCCAACTGAAAACAAACAAACAAACAAACAAAAAAACCAACATAAGATTTTATTACTTATTTCTTCTTTCCAACTCCAAATGCCTAACAAATTTTAGGCATTTCTGGATCATACACTTGACCTGAACATCTGCAGTAGAGTGAGAAATACAGAGGGTTCACTTTGCATAGATCACAATCCTTCCTGCATTGGAGCTACCTTATATTTTGTAAGCTTTGAAGCAGAGGAAAGCAGATTAGGCAGAGTAATTACAAAACAGAAGAAGTGGTGATTTAATTTCTTTTCCCTGCCCTAAAACTTTGTTTGGAATGCATTAATATATAGATGCCTGTGGTTGGACAGTGCCTGGAGGAACCACCAGTAATAACTGATATATAAAGAGAGTTAGTGTTCAGACATCTCAGCTGCGCCCGTGGCAATTGTACAAATATGGAGTAAATGGCAGTGCCTACCACGAGATGCCTTTTTTGAGATGGATGAAACATAAAAGGTGGATGACACAAACAAGAGGACTAGATGGAAGAGAAGAGGAAAGGCTTTTGGCTATAATAAGCTATAATAACACACACCAGCTGTGTGCTTGGTTTTCAGTCCATCAGTAGCAAAAAGCACACCAGTCCCAGCTTACTGCGCAGTTAGTCTCTGATGTTGTGGGCTGTGTTATGAATTTCCCCCCATATACAACTTTTAGTCATTTGGTCAAATTTCTGCCAAACTGGTGATCTGATGGGACCAGGCTTGCTGTAGAGGCTGAAAAAACTTTTGGACTAGGCAATTTCATAGTTTCAGAGATGGGAAGTGAAATGCAGGGCTCAAACTTAGCCCTGCATAAGAAAATGCTACAAGTCTTTGGGCCACAGTTGCTGGCTGTGAAAATCCTCTTAATTTGTTATGTTTTGCCCAAGTAAATTCCTCCACAGCAGGTTTGGTTTGGTGGAGTAAGAGCTTGGGCAGGCTGTTACTACAGAGAAGGAACATGTAATGGTCCAATCCTGCCTTGCAACCTCCACTGTTCTGAGTAACAGCAGGACAGCCCACAGCACCAAAGGTACACCAGAGGCTGTGCTTTGGCAGCCGAGCCTTATTCACAAAATAAATTAGCCACTTAGGGCATGATTTGCTTGCCTGTTTGAGGCAGCTGACAGCTTTAAGACTTTTGTGCAGGGTTATTTGACATGGCAGAGGATCAATAGATGACTTGTGATTGCTACAGGACATCCAGAATGTGGTGGGGCATGTGAATCTGGAGATGTTCTGTAGATCGTTCTGATATCTAATGTGAGAAACATCAAGTTTCAAAATATAAAACCACAAATGGAACCTTAATAATAGAATTCCGCTCTAAATTAAGGTCTGTACACAGACAAGATATCTGTTGAAACCTCCATGACATTTACTAGAGGAGTAGAATTTTCTTGTCAAATCAGTTGTCTACTTGACTGCCTACTCAGTTTACTCATGGAGTAGAGACATCCCTGAGGTATATCTCAGACACTTGTGTGTGCCCTTAGCACTGTTCAAGAAGCGTTTAGATGAGGTGCTAAGGGATTTGATTTAGTAGCTTAGTGGGTAGGGATGGTGGTAGGAGGATGGTTGGACTAGATGATCTTGTAGGTCCTTTCCAACCTAATGTATCTATGAATCTCTGTGTGGCTATCAGGTATAACAGTGGGACTAGAAGAGGTCTAGAGAATGTTCTGTTCTGCCTATTTGGACTCTGTTCTTTCTGAGTTGCCCATCTCCCACTGCGCAGAGCATTCTGTGAATTACTATAATAAATATTTTAATACTTAAAATATTTCTATAGATATTCAGAAATATAACTGTTATATGTGCCACGAGCATGCTTTTGTGGTCTCTTTTCCACGTCAGCACTCATCACCTGCCTATTGTACCTGGCTATTTCAGACCTTAGATTTTTGCAGGATTTCTCATTGATAGCTCACAATATTTTAGCACCTCAGAATTACTTTTCCTCACTGTCCCAGCAACTTTCATTGATGTGACAGGCATAAAAACTTCCAATTAACTTTATATAAGTCCTTCCACTAATTCCAATAAAAATGTAAATCACCATTAACAATTTCTTTTCATGGTTAAACAAGAAAAAAGGAGAAGAATGGCTCTTCTGTTTTAATAGCCTAGACTGAAAATAAGAATTTACTATGGTGATCAGAGATTTGAAATAAATGTACCTGCTGTAAAATCTAGGCGGCAGTTGACTGTAGAAGTATGATATTTAATCACAGCAGGGTGGTCAGGCTTCTGGGGATGTTATATGGATGTGTTCAGGCTAAAAATAGAGGTGAGTTAGTACTGAAGTACCAACCTGATTTTTCAGTGTGTGTGCTCAAATATTAAGAACCTTAACCAAGTGCCTCGAAGACATGTGGCCTGAATATTTATTGCATACAGAAGGATGAAGACGTCTCATATAGAGTTCCCTCCTAGTACAGTGATACCTAGAGGTAGAACTTGTGTATTTTCTCTTACCAGCCTCTTGTTCACAAAGAAAATATCTCTAGATCAATGGGATTTGGGTTTTCTACTCAGTCAATCTGTCTGTGGGTGAATTCCCAAGCTGGTGTGCGCAGCTCAGGGGGAGTATGGGTATTGAACCCAAATCAGAAGAATGGATGGGAAGCTTGGAAGGGAGAGAGCTGAGGGTGCCAAAACTGCTGCAGATTTGCTTTTCATTGTGTGAGGAGGTGATACACATGATGGCTCTTCGGACAGATATAGGAGCAATGATGTCTTTAGGCTCTCTGATGTAATCCATGTAGTTGTTTGCAGTATGTGCAACGTTTTGCAGAGCCAAAGCTTTTGGCTTGCTTTCGACTTGTGAGAAGTAGTAATGGGGTAAGATCTCCTTATCAGCTGGAAATGATTGCAGCAATAGTACGCCTGTGGAGAACGTGGAAGTGCCGCTGTTACCACTCCTGTGAGTCAGTCCTCAAATCTCCGTGTATTCTTCTCCACACCAGGTGGCAGAATGTTTGGTCTGCCTGGCTGCAATTAGCATTGTCATTTCACTGATACAAAATGAAAAGGAATGCTTTGTTGATGGCTCATGAAATTATGTGGGATAGAACAGAGCCATGTAGGTGGCTCTGACTGGAGCTGCCAGGACCAACTAGCATAATGACTGTTTCTGTAGGAAAGAAAGGAAAGAGTGTTTTATTCTGCGCTGAAAATAATGAAAGGATTCTAACTTGTACTTTTTGGAGCTTTCATTTGGTATATTTTGATGAAAGCAGAATTATACACGCTCTGGTTAACAAGAAGTAATATTGTTTTATCACTCTACTGTTCACAAGTACTGGAGAGAGGACCAGACTTGGGAATACCTGGAGAAAACAGCCAGGCTTTGGACCTATGATATGAGTCCCACTGCTTTTGCAGCACTAAAGCCAGGGAGAGTGTTTCATTAGCAGATGCACTGCTGGAGCTTCAGAAGGATTAATATCACTAACTATTTGCAGGAGCTGAGTTCAACAAATTTGCTGGATAAAAATCCATTATTATCTTCCACAGCAGTGATTCCACTTTTGTATTTGCTTTCACAGACTTTCTAGTAGATGAGCATACTGGCACATTGGTACATGAATGACATTTATCCCCCAAGTTTAATTCAAAATCTGCATGTAAATTAGGCAGTGTAGTTCTACTGAACTGTTCAGATTATAGCATTTACACAAAAACATGTGTGTGTTTAACCCCAGGTCTGTCTGTCAACATTTATTCCTGGTGCATAAAGGTATTTATATTCCAGAGATGTGGTGGATACCATATCATTGGAGACACCCAAGGTCAGGCTGGATGGGGCTCTGAGCAACCTGATCTAGCTGTAGGTTTCCCTATTCATTGCAGGGGAGTTACACTAGGTGAGCTGTAAAGGTCCCTTCCAATTCAAAGAATTCTGTGATTCTGAGACTCTGCATTCATTGAGCTGTGGCGATTCAACAACGATGGGCAGTTCAGCACTGCCACACTGCTCTCTCAGTCCTCTTCCTTGAAAGGACAGAAGCAGAAAGTGCAGCGAAAAAAGAAAGTTGTGGGTTGAGGTAAAGGACAAGGGGGTCACTCACCAGTTACCATCATGGGCAAAACAGACTCAGCATACGGAGATTAACATAATTTGTTGCCAACTACTAACAGCTTGGAGCAGTGAGAACTGTGAGCAAACAACAGACACCTTCCTTCCATCCACCTTCTTTTACTTTCTCCCTCTGCGTAGTGCAGGGGAATGGGAATGAGGACTATGGCCAGTCCATAACACTTTGTCTCTGCCACTCCTCTGTGGTCACTCTCTGCCCCTATTCCACATGATTCTCTTCCATGGGATGCTGTTCTTCCTGAACTGATGTGGTGTGAGCTTCCCACAAGCTGCACCTTTCCAAGTACTGCTCCAGCATAGCTCCATACCATGGGGTCCATCCTTCAGGAACTGCTCCAGCATGGATTCCCAGGAGTAGCACCTCCCTGAGCCCTCTGGCCCCACTGTGGGCTCCTCTCTGTGGTTGTAGCTCTGGCCCGGGGCTGCTCCTGTGGGAGCTCTCCATGGGCTGGGGCTCCTCTGGGTCTCATCAACTGCTTCACTATGGCTGAATGTGGAGATCTGCTCCATGTGGAACATTTAACCTTCAAAGTGAAAGTTCATGATTTCCTGCTGATTTTTTTCCTGACCCTTGCTTTGATGCATCTCTAGATTAAGATTTCCACATAGTGCTGGTCAATACACAATGGTTGGGTTACCTATGCTAAATGGCAGGAAGAATGCATTTCTCATTGAGCACTACAACAGATGTACCAGGTAAGCACTCTATATATGGCCCTTTTTTCTGTAAGTGGGGATTTTAGAATTGCATCTGATGGAGGTGTTATTAGGATGTGGTAAGGTGCACTGCTGCCTGTCTTAGAGGAACTCTATAATAGCTGAGATTGATGTGTGTTGACAACACTGATCATAGCCTGAATTATTATTCATATTATGGTGAGATGTAGAGGGTTTAGCATTGTGTTAAACCATGCATGAAGATAAAACAAGAGAAGATCTCTGCTCTTTGTAGGCTTGGAATATAACAAGCAAAGGATATAACAAAGAGAGGAGGAATGTTACCTGCTGATCATGAGATAATTATTGCTACTGTGATCAGTGGACTGTTGAAATAATTTTCTAATTTTTCAACTCAGAAATTATTTGCAGAAAATACTCAAGTGAATTTTAGCATAGCAGAATAAAGAAAACAGTATTCTTCTGCTCTCACAGAGCACAGTTGACAAAGGGGAAGTATCCAGATTTGTTAAACAAAGTATTCACCTAAAATTTTGCCAGCTTGACTTTGTTTCTGATGTCCTTCACCTGTCTGAGGTATGAGCTCATAGCTCAAAGACAATCAAGAATAAGTTTAGGTTCAGTTGAATGATAACATTCTCGACTAAAATTATGTATTTCAGCGCATTTTTCAGCATGTACAGAAATGTGATGACACTGTGACTTAATCCCTTCTCAAAATAACTAGATTTAGGAAGAATAAAGCCAGTTTTCCTGTGAATTCATGATGAGGAGTGCATTCTCTAACATTTAGTAAGAGTGAGGCCAAATTGCAGTGACTCACAGGGTCTTCTACATCCAAATACTTTTTGGATAGACAGGCAGATAGACTGGTGCAGGGAGACTGACAGTCATTCAACCAGTATATTGGATTCAGCCTTAATTTCTGGAGAAAACAATGAAAATGACAAAACCAAGCAAAAACAAACAACCAGAAAATATTTATTCATGCCAGACCCCACAATTAAATTCATCTTCTGTACGTTGTACCTGTTAGTCATTTGAATGACTGAATTCTATAGTTTAAGTTAACTTACAGTGAGAAGCACAGACTTCATTTTTCTCACTCATAATTGTCACACTTCTATTTCTTCACAAGATACTTTTCTAACTGAAGCTTCATGTATCTGAATGTCAGTAATGAAGAAAAAATATTCTCAAAGAATATAAAATTCTAAGGTAAATTGGAAAATCTGATGATTCAAGTGAGAAATAAGGTAGAAGGTAAGCTGGAAGTGAGGTTAGGGTTGTATTAGTTTACTGTGTATCATTATTTTGGGAAGCACTAGATGTTGTCAATGCTATTTTTTTGCCCTTCAATGGAAAATAGTAATGTGTCTGGATAAATGGAGATTGGTGCAGTACTTGAAAGGCGTAGAGAGAAGTGACTAACTGGTTGTGATGACAATGAAATCCCAGCACAAATAGGTGCAACTAACAGTTTCTCAAAGATGAGATTTAATTTATATTTTCACTATTAGCTTGGGACAAAATCGAGAATACGAGAATAACATCAAGGTAGTGACAAGAAAATATTCACTCTATGCTCAGAGAAAGCTGGGTCTATCATAAATAAAGTGAGTGTTACTTAACTTAGAGATGTGCCAAATAAAAATGTAACAAAGAATATTACAGTATCAGAAAAATATTATGTGGGGCAACTTAGAGTTCATCAGCTGCAAATGACAGAGGAGGACAACATGGTTGTTTGGAGGTTAATAATGAAATGTGAAGGTGAAACTGTGAGAAGGGTACTTACGTCCCAAGATATATCTGCTGAGACGGTCTAGTAAGACAGAGGGAATTATTTGAAAGCACTGAGATGATGCTGTCTTTATGCTGAAATCAAATAGGAGCTTGCAGAGGGGTATTATTTGAAGATTCATGGGGGTGCAGAGGCTGGAAGAGTTTGGCTTGCTCAGATATGCAAAACACAGCCTAAATGGTGGTGAGATTATCTTTTATCTTAAATACCTCTCTTACAACCCAGGTGTTTATTACCCTAGATTATTCATAGGCAACAATGTTAGAGGGAGAGCAAATAGCTAGAAAGTAATCAGAAATGCACTTACATTGGAAATCACAAGTTACTTTTAGAGGTATAAGAGCTTTCCAGAAGGACTTATGGGGAAAGATCAGTCAGATTTGTTTAATGAATGCATGGTACATTGTAGCATTGAATATAAGGGAACTGGACCTGCTGACATAAAACATCTTTTTTATTTTTATTCTAATGTCATAGAAGATTGCTTTATGTTGGAGTTTAATTGCACATTATGCTTCAGTAGTACCAGTTGATAGGCTGGAATGGAAGTCCTCATGAAGTCACTTATTACTGTCTGGACCATTTATTTAATTTTTTCCTTTACCCTTTCAAAAGGTGCTGATGAACAGGCTAAAACTTGCTTGTGGATTCATTTCTTATGATTATCTCTGATAGAAGATAAGCTACAGATCATTCAACCACTGTTTTTGCCTCCTGATTTGGTCAGGTCCACAAATTCACATGATCTTTCTTCTGATGCTGATGGAGTTCAGCACAAGGATGATGATGAAAGCCTTTGATTTTTTCTCAGGAAGTGAGAGCTGAGTGTGGGGTCTGAACATCACACACGTCACCCTTTAACTGACATGTATGTTGCAAGGCTTCTGCTTTCTTTGAACACCACTCACCACAGGCATGGACATACATACAGTAACTACAGGGCATACATACTGATGGAGCTAAGATTTCATGGTTATTGCTGCATTTGGGCTTCACTTTACAGACACAGGGAACAATTCACCATGTTTCTATTCTGAAATAATTATCTGTGGCTTTTCTGTTATGTTTTTATCAAGTGAAGAAAACTTTACAGAAGATTATTCATGGAAGAAGAATAAGTCCCTTTATATTTAGGACTATGTAAATCCAAGGACGTTATTTAATATGAATTTGTATTGCATATGAAAATGGCTTGCTCACAGTACTGTAGTCAGAACAGTTTGCATACAAGCTTCTGATCTTTATCTATCAGATATTTACACTTAAATTTGAAAACTTCTTTTACCTTGCTGTTACAGTCCAGGAGTCTCAGATACTCCCCATCACAGAATAAAAATACCTATTTAGTGGTGTTGTGTATCATTGGCTCATGTGAACCAACACGTAACAGATTCCTTAGTCCACAATATGTTGTCCAGGGTATGTTGTGTAAGTTATGGACTGAAACAGGAGCTCTGGCCTGGGATCTCATCCCTAGTATACATTCTCACCGTCTTTTCTTAGTCTAATGCTTGAAGTTTGGAATTGAATAATCGACAGAAAAGGTCTATTCTTGCATTTTGGGAGTTATTACTGCTTGGTGTATCTTCAGCTCTTCCGTTTGGGCTCTTTTCATCTTGCGCTGTTTTTCCACAGTTGTTTTGAAAGAGCTGATGTGTACATGCAGTGTCGTGTCCCTTCAAGTGTTCCCAGAAAAGGGACTTCCACCAGCTCCCTTGGCAATGTATAAGAGCACTCCTTCTCTCCAAGGAGTGACTTTGAGAAAGTTACTGGAGATTTCTCTAAGGTCACCTCATTCATCCTTCCCCTCAAGAGCTTTAATGCTGTGAAACTTATGTCTGAAACGTGACAGTCCAAGGCTGCCTTTTCTTTTTGCAGATTACCTTTTCTGTATTACTTCTCTCATCTCAGACCTCACCCCATTAACAGCTATTACTGTTTTAATAACACTAGCATCCATTAGAAAAATGCATTTCACCTTCTATCACATTCAGATCAGAAGTGATCTTTTTTTAACTTTGGAGAAGATTTTTTATTTTTTATTTTTCCAGGAGGTGCTTGCTATTCAGAGATTGTATTTTACAATGCAATTGAAAGAGATTTAATGACCCATTTGTAATAATTAGAACTGTCGTGTTTTTGTTCTTAACACATTTTGCGAATGACTGACTGCAGCAGGTCCCAGATGGCCCCAGTAATGCTCGATGGGACTCTTTGCCACATAAGGTCTGAAAAGTTTCATAGAAAGAATCATTTTGAATAATGAAAGTTAAAAGGGTAATGTGTAAGTCTCTATGGAATAATTTGACACGCCTATACAAATCATTTACCATGCTTGAGAACTGCTGGAATAGAGCTGTAAAAATGGAAACAACAGAAAGTATTACGGTGTCCTGTACAACTCAGACAGTTATTTGCTCTATGATTTTATTTCTGAATAACATTTTAGACATAACAGTCTTAACATAACAAGAGTCTGTAGCCTGAAGCAGTGTTTGACAGCTAAAGAGCATGACTGTGATATACCAGAGGAATCTATAATGGTATAACAGCTTCACGGGCAGGCTAAAATGTAATTAATCACCTATTAAGAGCTGGGTAAATGTAATTGGTCAGACTGTATAGCAGCAGCTGATTAGGATGAGAATTAATGAATTTAAAGTTGTCATTCCTCTTACCACTTTATGTAAACGTCTTCTGAAGTAGTTTACTCATTCATTTAGTTTTTTCATTCATTCATTTCTGTTCCCAGCATCACTAAGCGTTTGCTTCTTGATGTTCAAATCTGTTTTCTTATATTCCTATCACTTTTCAACATGATGTATGCTTGTGCTTCATAGTGAATGAAACACTAATGTGCTAATGGAAGAATAACTATTTACCTGATTGATCATAATTAAAATTCAAAGGAAAAAAAGTAAAAGAATTAGGCAAGGATATCAGTGAAAATATGATTGCCAAGTGGTTTTATCAGCTCCTAGATCATTCTAGATCTGTTCAGTTACTTTTTTGGTAGGAGAAATGCATTTTATTTCCATCTGCTTGATACTGAATTCATGGAATCATAGAATCATTAAGTTTGGAGAAGATCTTTAAGATCTTCCAGTCCAGCTGTTCACCTACTATCAATATTGCTCACTAAACCATGTCCCTAAGTGCCACGTCTACTCACTTCTTGAATACCCAATTGATGAATTAAATTGATGCAGTGTGAAACTTCTTTAGTGATGCCAGAAAGACTGGTAATTGAAGCATCTTAAAATGTGCCTAGAGCTAAACTGTGGTTCAGTGTGGATTGTGCAAAAAAGAGATCTAAGTGGTTCCAAAAGAAAGTTTCACACATACACAAAATATATTACATGATATACGTGTCCTTCTGGAGGAAACCTGTGAATATGAAGACACACAGTGGCTGTGAGCACAGAGAGGCAGTTGGCTATGTGTTTCAGCAGTGTCAACAGTGACAGTGGGTCATCTCTGCTGATGTAGATTGTTACGAGTGCAGAATACAGGCTCTCATTAATTGCTGGTAAAAATGGATAGCTAATGGTTGTGACTGTGCTGAAGAATAGTGTTTTGTAGCTGAGAATTTGATATATCAAGTAGTGTTATTGTGCTCTTTGTATCTGTTGCAGTTCCCATGGAAATAAATAGGAGGCATTATTATGGAGCAAACTACATAACAGTGATGGCATGCACCAGTAGACATTAGAAGAATGGGAAGTTTCAGGGATTGTCTTTTACACTCTACCAGTATTCAGCAGATGAGTACAAATTGAATTTTATGCTAACTTGCACTGGGCAATGAACACCCAAGTTTTAATTAAGTTTCAGTGAAATAAGGTATATTAATTTTTTTTTTTGTTCACACAGTTCATAGATATAGCAAAAATGTTTTGATAGCAGTATTAATCTTCTCCATGGTCTGCATATGTTTCAGGCAAGACTGCTGGTGTCATTAGTGATAATAGTGAAATATCTGCACGTATGTTGTGAAACTTGGAAGAGCAAGTGGAGCTAAATAGCCTGGTACAGTATAAGTTGATAAGATAACCAGAGTGAAACTATTTCAAAGCAACTAGATAAGAATGAGAAGAGAAACAATGGAATCTGAAAGAAGAGGAGAATAAAGCTTTTTTTTTTTTTTTTTTTTTTTTGCTGTGAGAGAGGTTGAAAAGTGGAGCAGATTGCCCAGAGAGGTTGTGGAGTCTTAGTCCCTGGAGATCAAACCCTTACTGAACATGTCTGAACAACCTGCACTAGCTGACTATGATCTGAGCAGAGGGAGATGATCCTCAGATCATATGATCCTCAGAGAATTCCCACCTTCCAACTTCAATTATTCTGTGTGATTGTCTGTTATGATGGCTGCATCGAAACTCTCATTTCAGATCTTTTTTTTTTTTTTTCATTTTTAAGCAGCACTTGATTTTGTAACACTCTGAGGGTTAACAAAATTTCTTTAAAGTATAGGTATGTGTGTAGAAATGGGGACAGTAGACATGAACACACATACGCAATAAAGGATTATTAGCTGCACATATATAAAACGTGACATACAAATTGCATATTGTGCTTGATTGCCAGCCCTGCAAAGGCTAATTGTTTCCCTCAAGACAGGCTATGAGGCAAGCACTGCTTAAGAACAAAGGACACCAGTTCTGCTTTTTGACTTGCAGCCCAACTGTGCAAATAACTTCTGAGTTCACAGTGTCTATTGGTAAAGATTGTAAGTTACCTGCCTCTGTAAATGCATATATGGAGTAAGATCTCATTAGAAGTAACATCATATTGGGAGGAGACAGGTGCCTGACATTGACTCAGATGAGAAATGCACTTTTGGTCAGTGATAAACAAAGGTCCACTCTCTAAACAAAACTCAGGTTTGTCCATTCTTTATGTCAGGATATGCCTGAGGAATAGTGGGTTTTTAACGAATGTCATGAGGGAAGAGATGAGGCAAGGAGGTAAGCAGAGCTCCATACGCTTTTGCATAAAGTGCTTGCATTGTTCTAGTTTGTCACTGCGTGCACTGTCCTCAAAAAGTGCAACATGGAATTAAGAAACCAGAAAGCTCAAAAGGGAACAAACTAATCATTTTCAGTTTCAAAGATGGATAGCTGAGGGTACAGCTCATAAACACCAGAACATTTTATCTCCTAAAATACTTGCTTGAATCTAGACTGCATCAACATTGACCAAACTGTCTTCACTTCAAGAGAAAATGAATGGGTGATCAGTTTTGTTTTAATGGAATCTGTGTATCTCCAGACATAAATTGCTCTCACCTGTCTATCATTCCTACCAACCTTTCTTACATGATGACAGAATATCACTGTGCACATCATGGGCTGCAGGGTTGCAGTCCAGCCCACATACATTCAATATGATATTAGAAGACAAAGGGGTGAGAACAATTCTCCCAGAAGTACTCAATTGGAATCAACATCCAGGAAGAGAAAGAATTATAGGAACTTAGAGTGGTTTCATTTGGAAGGGACTTTTAAAGATCATTTAATCCCACCCCCAAAGGAAAAGAGGTTTCATGCCCTCTTATTTCCTGTTGACTTTTCCTGATTTATGTTCCTATCTCAGATAGACAGATTATGGCTAGTATTGTCATTGTTCCCCTTTTTGAAATCTCTTCATATTTTTATTACTTTACACTTAAAACACTGTCTTCCTTACTGAGCCTCGCTGGCTGAATAAACATTTTAGGAGGTGTTTAGCATGATTTCTTTTTTTAACTGAGGAAGAGAGGAAAGAAAGCAAGAAATGTTTGGGCATGCAGAATAAATATCAGTCTTAGATCTTAGAGTGCTGCATGAATAAGGGTTACCAGACTATTAGAACATGAGATTTAAGTGCTAAAATCAAGAAAGGAATAAGGAATATAATCCATCATCAGCTATCTAACTCAGTACCATGGAAGTAGAGGTGATCCTGAATCTGAATGGGGCCTCATCTAGTCTTCTGCAAAGATTTAACTATCAAAAACCAACTGAGCTGTGAGTTCTAGTTTGGTTTTACCATCACTCTGAAGGAATAGGTGGAGAGAAAACAGCAAAGTAGTGAAGGAGAACGGTACAGAAAGTTTTCAAGAGAAGTAGAAATATTTGAGTATTTGGACAGCTTTGAGGACTTTGGAGTTGGATGAAAAAGGATTCTGAAAAGAAATCTTTAACTATATCTTGTCAATGGACAGGAATTTTGTGGAGGGAAGCATACAAAACTTGTTCTAGTGAAAATATGTACCAGCAGTTTGGAAGAATAGCGCTATCTTTTCACAGTACGGGAGGAGTTAAGGCAGAAAAGATAGAAAGAACAACATTTTCCAGAATTCATCTTTAAAGAGAGCTAGGAAAACGAATAAATTCCTAAGGAGAATTTTGATGTTACACTGATCTGGTAACCAATTACAAACAGAGTGGTTTAATGTTTTTACAGAAGATGTGCACAAAAAGTAAGACTGTGTGAGCTGTGAGTCAGGGCTTCCATTACATCACCAAGAAAAAGGAGAATAAAGCCTCATAGGACACTAACCAGGGGCTATGGAAGAGAAATCAGTGGTGGTGGCGATGGGATTCTGAAACAGGTAAGAGGATTCTCCAGAGGGAGAATAGTAATTTAAAAAAAAGAAAACCAGAAGTGGCTGTTGATGTTGACGTAAGCTGACAGACAATGAAAAAGAGACTTTAATGCTGTCATTGTACAATAATCTTACAAGAAACACAGTAAAACAAACTCCCTTTAAAGCACTAAAAATGAAAAAGAATTAAGTGTGGAGAGAATAGCTTTTAAAAAAAGAAAAAAAAATCTTGCACCACTGGAGATAGGATGTTGTCCTGTCGCCTCTACTTACTACAGTTTTTGGACTGAAGTCCAAAACAAAAGCAAAATCAGAAGATCCAGCCAAACTGCGGCTGGCAAAAGATTGCAGTTTCCTGGCACACTGCTGTGAATGTGCATCACTTGCATTTTATAACAGTGCTTGGTAGCAGCTACTTCGGCCTCTCCTGTAATGAAGATGTGTCTCTTTCATTTACACATATTGAAGCTGTTCCGTGTTGGATAAATAATTAATTATTTGTAAGAGAAGGAACTAGGAGAAAATGTCCTGCATCCCAGGTGCATTCCTGAACTACTCTATTATGAAGAAATTCTCCCTTTCTCTTGATCTCTAGATCTTATTTCAGCTCCATAAAGCAGAGCGGTGTCAACAGAAGTAAATGAAATGGCTGTAGCCCAAATAAGTATACAGTGCACTGAGGAAGACACCTCCAAAGAATGTAAAAAGCCTGGTTTCAAGCTTGCATTATTTTCATTTAAAACTGAGCTTCGAACACTCAAGAAGATATAGATACATGAGTATAGGAGTATAGTTTCCTTGTGTGGAGGTCTCTTATTTACTCCTGGGGAATAAATAGTTTAAATTACAGATTTACTGAGCTAGGGAAAATAAAAACGTCTGTGTGAAGGGCTGTCTTTTATCACAGAACTGAAATCTTTATTTATTATAGAAGGATTTCAAAGAAAGTGAGAGTGAAAAAATAATACACACAGACTTGCTCCTGCCTCCAGAGATATCACTGACCTCTGCTTATTGATTTTTTTTAGAAGTGACTATTGCAGGTTGAGAAGAGAAGCAAAATAATGGGGCATGAGTGAGTCAGAGTGATACTGTCTTAAATATGGGTATTTCACATTCCTCCTAGTGTCTTAGTATCCTACTTAAAAGACTGTGTTAGAAGATACCAATGAGTAGAAGAAATCAGGTAATTTTCATATGAGTGCTAGTCACTGAAATACAGACATACTAAACATGTACCAGTGTGCAGCTATTTTGAGAAAAATTGGGCATAAGCCTGGTAATGTTACTGTTGCTGTGAAAACCAGCTCCTTCAGAGCATGAACCACTTAGAATCATAGAACCATAGAATAGTCTGAGTTGGAAGGGATCCTTAAAAGATCGTCTGGTCCAACTCCCGTGCAATGAACAGGGTCATCTACAGTAAGATCAGTGTGCTCAGAGTCAGATCCAGTCTGACCTTGAATTTCAGTAAGGATGTGGCACACACAACATCTCTGAGCAAGAGCAGGAGGAATGGAAAATACTTGCCATAGATCCTATGTATCTCCATTCTCTTCCACACTCGCCTGAGTGAAATAAGGAGACACTAAATTTTTGTGGTCAAGACAGCTTACATGTTTTCCTAGACTTGAGGAACTTGAGTCAGAGTATCATCTGTATCATCTGTGTTTCCTATCAAAGCCATTGAACACAGTCCTATTGGAACTTGGATCCCTTTCACCTGATGTAAAAAAATATATATACTTTTAAGGAAATAATCTTTGCCTTTGAAATGTATTTGCTGTTGCAAATACATCTACACTCTTTCTGCTTCTCATGACAACCTTATAATGCTTTCATAAGCATTTCATTGCTTCTAAGCAATGCTCCATCTAAGCCTGCTCCACATGGTGTAGATTTTTTTTTCAAACTGTGCCTGTTACAGAAGTGGGATTTGATGGTGAAGACAGTCAAGCAAGTCTTCAGCTGTAGATTGTTACTTCTGGGTAATTGTAAAGAGGAATTGTCTGCACACCATTTCTTAAGAAAAAAAAGGGAGCATTTTTCTTTAAAATTATAGAATGGATGGGGTGGGTTGGAAGAAATAATAAAGTTCATCTAATTCCAGCTCCCCTGCTGTGGGCAGGATTTTCACCTAATTTTGGAAATAAATCCAGAGCTTTATGCATTATACCTGCTATTGACATGGAATTATATTATACACAACAGAACAATCCCCTTAAACCATTACATGGGTAACTCAGATAATTTGATGGTGCCATAGGGCACAAGTGAAGTAACTTTACAGATCACAAAGTGGGATACCTGAGAGTGCTGTGTGAAAACAAGACACTTTACCAGATAAAGTTATTTCATAACACAGTACTGAAATGTTACTGGCTATGCAAAATATTTGTACATATTTTTGGAGGTTCCCTAAGTTGGCAACTCTAGGCAAAGTTATCTAATGCAAGCAAGAAAATGCTCACAAAAAGATGGGGTGATTCTCTGTTCGATGGCAAACTGTAAGGTTTTATCCTAACTGACAGAATAAAAGATCTTTTCCATTCTGCAGCATGAGCTGGTAGGTGGAAAGGTGCTTACATGGACTGAAATGAAGTGCTTTTAGTTTTCTTTTGAATTCATCTCCTGAAGTGCTTCCTAGCTCAGTCTGTTTATGGTCACGCTTTCTATGAATTTTTCATTATATACAGCTAAAGGTTTAGTAAATAATTCATTGCTTCTATAAGCATCTTACAGACACAAGCACCTGGACAAGTAGTATTTTTAATTATGAAACACTATGGCGTGAGCCATTGAACTACTGGGCTTTGTGAAAGCTAATTTCAAAATATTTTTTAAATGATCAGTTAGAAATTAACCCTTCATCAGGCAATTTTCAAGAAATATTTATCCACATTTATTTTCAGAATGATCACTGCAGAGTTCTTGAGCAATTCCTCTAAGTTCTTTCTCCATCCAACCCATTCCAACAAGGGTTGATTTGGAGCCAATAGCAGAGCAAAGCTTGTTACATGAGCTCTGACCCATAGTGGATTCAGATTGCTATGAAACTTCATGGTGCATCTCTCTGGAGTCTTGCATCCTATGGAGGCTCTGGAGGTGACACAGTGGAAGTCTTGATCTAGAAAGACATGAATGGCTGTGATGTTCCCATAGGATCTCCACACTCATAAAATGAGAAACTGAAATGATCCTCTACCCTTCTCTGTGCTCCACTCATTTCAGCCTCTCCCACTGCATCACAGCTCTCTGTGAAGTCTTGTCCTAATAAATGTAAGATCTTTTCCTAAACAAATAAACATCGTGCTACAAGAAAACAAGTGTAAAGAATTACACTGTAGGAGAGAAAAAAGTCCATCATGAGGGAAAACCCAAAGCAAATCCAACACAGGTCTGTCTTAAGAAACAGCCTCCACAACCAGCAGTTTGTGAAAGCAGCTTTTGTTGACAAGACTTAAGTACCAATGCTAAGCCCACCCCTCAAATTCAGAGATGGACTTCAACATGGGCACACACACGGCAAAAGGACAATTATTTTTGCCAGTGATTCCTTTATCTCTCCCCATCCACAGACCATAAGGTGTTTCCCTTATGCTGAGAACACTGGCTAGTATGGTTGTGGGAAGGGGTCAGGATCAATGTATATCTCTGGAGGCCTTAACCATGACACTGTGGCTGTAAGCCGTGGAAAAACAAGCTGTCCTTGCATGTGTTAAAAGCCTGCTTCAGACTCATTATCATACGGAATAAATACTTCCCATCTAATATATCTCATTTATATATTGATAAATGAAAACTATTTTGGAGTCTGAAGGGAAATACATATATATATATATATATATATATATATAGACTTCTCACCTGTTTAAAAATGGCTTCACGTACCAAGTCTCCTCTTCCTCCTTCACTCTCTTCCTGTGCCTCTCCCCATGCTGTTTGACTGCTGCATTTGCATCTCTCTCCTGTGCCAGGACTAGTCACCTTGTGGAAAACAAGGCTGCTGAAGAAGTCACGCGAACAGGTCAGCATCCATCCATCTTCTCTCAGGGGATAGATTCTGCACGAGAGCTCAGCCCGTGCTGAGGTATTGGAGCTTCCCTTGGCACCTCTTATGCCAGAGCTGGATTGATCGAGATGTCAGAAATGCATTTTCCCCAGAGGTCAACTAAATTCAGGTAATGATGCAATGCTGCAGTGCACTCCTCCTAATCCAATCGAATTATGTAATAGTTTAGGCACTATCAAATAAAGTTCAAGGTAAGCATGTGAAACGAGGATGCTCCTTGGCTGCTGGCAGCTTTCCTAAGTGCTGAGAATCAGATCAGAGAAAAAAAAAAATCCCATCTCCAAAGAAAAACATCCATGCAGACACACACTTGGAGGGAAGACAATACTCGAGTGCAAAATTCTTTGCCAGGCTTTTTATAGTGGCTTTTGTTTCACTCTCATCTTCTTTTTTTAAAGTGTATTTATTTTAGGACCAGATGATTTTCAGAATTGCTGATGAATCTGGGTGCCCTGGTTATTGAGGTGAGACTGTATCTCAACTGGGGGATCTTGATCTGTTCTCAGACAGGCTCAAGCCCTTTTTAAGACATAAAGAACTTGGTGTCATAATTGGTATACCAGAAAATACTGGTCATCTCTGGAACATTTTGGCCTTCATCTCTACTCAGTAAAGTCATTAGTGTTACCCAAGCAGTTCAAAATATCACACCAGGGGATGTAAGTCTTTGTATAATTCATTTGGTGTAGGATAAGTACCATAATATGGTTTCCATGTAAATTTAATCTACTGAATAGTAAATGCACCAACAAAACTTCACACAGATATTGATCTGATTTATTCCGTATTAAATGTTAATTGAAATTTCTTCATCATTGCTTCATACGCCGTGAAAGTTGTTGAGTCGTGTTAGAAATATATGCATATTTATCTTCAGCATAATCTGGTGCATTCATCCAAGCAGCATGCAGCATTGCTTAACACACTGATTATTTCCCATGCAGAACATTTGTATGAAAGCAAATTGGAGATGCTCTGAAGATCCATCTGCTACCTTAGTACAACTAAGTACCCCACTAGCAAGAGATTTTTTCTGTCTTCAGCAGGTTTCTGTCACTGTTCCTCTCCTTGTATGCTCTGGTCTCCAATAAAATATGTTGTGATGTTGTCCTTTAAGTTTAAGTTGAGATCCATCCGAAGATACTGACTGAGACAACCCGTGGAGATGATTGTCAAGCTACTTTCCACCATCTATCAGCGTTCCTGGTCAACTGGAGAGGTCTCAGAAAATGGGAGGCTTTCCAAAGTGACCTCCATCTACAAGCAGGGTCATAAGGAGGATCTGGGGAACTCCAGGCTTGCTAGCCTGACCTCCGTGCCAGGGAATTTTATGGAGTAGATTGTCATAAGAAAGAAACCAGGGCATTTGCACAACACTCTCAGACACAGGGTCAGATTTTGAGTGGTCCTGCATGGAGCCAGAAGTTGGACTCAATGATTCTTATGGGTGCCTTCCAAATCAGGGTATTCTATGATTCAACTGTTCTATGACTATTTTTCCTCAAGTGATTTATATGCCCATTTCCCCATTCCTATACACTAACAAAATTTTTACATTGTTATGGCACTAGTGTAGTGTATAAGGAGTAAAGGAGCTCCTCTTTGATTTATTTGTGTATCCTGTGTGCTGTGTGCCCACAGGTCTGATTCTACTTCAGTAAGATCTTCTTGGGAGTCTGGTTGCTCCTTCTGAGTAAACAAAATGCTTTCCATTGTTTACTAAAGGGATTTATTTGTTGACTGGGAAATGCATCTATTTTTTCCATGTTGACTGTGACTCTTGCCAGCTATGGTTTTGAACTGTGTATTGTTTTCTGAAGAGTTCATCACCCTGGCCAAGCATCCTGCTTTGCTCAAGAGCAGTTCTTATGCATACTGAGTGCGTCTGTTATTTCATCTCTTGCTTTTTCTGTAAACTTGTGATCAGATGATGCTCTTCACCACTATGAGGTGATTGTGAAGATTCAGTCATACCAGGGCAAAACCCGAATGATCACAGAGAGATGTGCAATGAACCTGCCTCCATCTGACATCCAAACCCTGTTGCTCCCTCTGACATCCGCAGGATTTTCCCTTTGGAGTGAATCAGAGAAGAAGCCATGTGTTTTGCATTATTTTGTACCATATGGATTTGGAGGTTGAGATGGAGGAGTCTTAATGATCATGACACTCCTTAGATAATACAATAGTTTCCACCTCTTCCTAAAATTTAATTCTCTAAATGCATGAGTAAACAGATCCTACTGCCTGAGACATGCGAGGGAATTTGCCTTTGGTAAAACACGCTTGTTTGGAGTGATCTTTTCAGGGTGTCTCTTTGGTTACATTTGATTTTCCAAGTAGCCTCAAACTTGGAAGTTGTAATTTTAGGGAATAAATGCATTAAAAGTTATGTTTTACCTTATGTAATGGCTTTTGTCTGGGGTAAGGTATGAATGCAGACATGTGAAGAAGGAAGCTGGCTCTTTTTTCCGGAGAGAAAAACTGGGACAGAACCATTCATGCACAAGATTCCAATTGTGCTAAATCTGAAATTCCATCTGAAACCTATTGGGAAATGGATTTTATTTGCTCCTTAACTGGATAATTCTGGAGACATGACAGTGAAAAAAAGGAATCTGACAGGAGTAGCATTTGTGATGGTGACAAAAACAGAAAAACTTCATCCAAAGTAGATTCACTAGACATGCAAAAAAAAAAGCAATTCTCTATAACCCAAGTAAAAATAACATTTCTGGATGGTATCCACTGAATGCTTATTTTATTTTATTTTATTTTATTTTATTTTATTTTATTTTATTTTATTTTATTTTATTTTTCTGAGAATTGATTGAAAACTTCCTTATATTCTTACCTGTTCTTCTAATTTTTTAGCAACAGGGTAGGAAAAGAGTGTCAAGACTTGAACTCAAGGAATAAAGGATGAATGTGATGCAGAAATTACCCATTCTGCCCTTGCAATTGACACCCTCCAGCAAGCTTCTCAAGGCCATATATGACCCAGAAGATCCAAATATGCAGCATGCAGAGTGAAGAGGGTCCCATCATCCCTGTGCTCAATACACAGCTGACCAGAGTGAGCCATCAGAAGATGCTGATGTCAGAGATGATTAGATCTTGACTGTCTGCTAATTGATTAACAGCTGCAGAGAAGTGCTCTGTTTTCTATGAATCCAGCCTATGGTCCTACCTAGAATGTGTGAGTTCCTTCTCAACTCCACATTTTTCTCCAAATCTCTGTGGCATTTGTTTTCACAAAACTCCCTTCTGACTGTAGAAATACAGTTTTCAGACATGGAAAAGAAGGAAAGGAAAGAACTTTTCTTTACTCAGGATGGAGGATGTGAAAAATTATTTCACTACAAATTAGGATTAAACACGCCTTGATCTCATCAGTGACAGGTATCTGTCTCACCTGTTCTTTAGAAAGGCTATAGTAGGAGGTCCCCAAATCATCTCAGCATTCTGCTGCCCTTCTTCGTGAACAACCTTCAACACTCTAATGTAAACTGCTTATTCTTCAATTTTTAATTTACTTTCTCTTCCCCACAGGTATTTTACATAACAGACATTTAGTAGACTGGAAGGCCATCAATATTTCCCACCTCATGTCATCCTTTCCTGAACAAAATATAGCCAGTTCACTATAAGCTATTTTAAAATCTGCTATCCTTACTTTTATCCTTGACACTCCTCCCAATTGTTCTGCTTCCTAGTGGGATGCCCAATACTGCACACAGTGCTGCAGCTGAAGTTTCACCACCAAAATAGAGTCATTCTAGTTACCTCCTGTGTGTTCCATATGCTAATTCAGTCAGGAATTCGATGCACTTTTCTTCTGCAACAACAGCGAATTGGTCAGCTCTCACCCCAAACTTCTCTGTAGCATAAATGCTTAGACAGATAATTCCCATTTTGAATCCAAAGTCTTTCTAAGCAGAGCACATGCTGTTTTTGATTTTATCAGAACAACTCTTTAATATGTCAGAATTGTTTTGGTTTGTGATCCTGTCCTCTAGGGTGCCTACAACACCTTTCAGTCTGATTTCATCAGCAAATTTTATGATCCTTTTCTCCACCATCATCCAAAATAATAAAAATACTGAATGAACCACATCCATGAAAGACCCTCACAGGACCCCTTCTAATGCCCTCTCAGTTTGATAGCAAGCTTCAATTAACTGCTGAAATGCTGCATTTATCTGAAGCCATGTCTATACTTACAGAGTCCATTAAAAAGAAGGGTTTTAAGACATGGATATCCTTCATAAACTTGACCAGAGTATTGACCACATGTATACAGAGAGGCAGACATAGGAGGTTGTTGGGCTTTTTGCATCTCCTCCCATGCATTTGGGAATAATTAAGTCATAGGCTCTCATCCAAGGCAAAATAAGTTATTCTTCATTTGTAAAGGCTGTCTTACATTTACCAATGGGAAAGGACAGCATAAGGCTGTTTTTGTGAAGCATTTGATGAGTGTCAACTTCTTGTTCTGCTGACTGTCTTTCCAAAGACAGCTGAGATAAACTGATTCGTTATCAACAAACTAGTCATAATTTGAATGTTCAGTCCTTCTGGGACACAAAAAACAAAACAAAACAAAAAAAACATCTTGAGTGTGGATATTTATATTTGCAATGGTCGATCCATACTTGAGAAATTTCGTATTTCAACTATATCATTGTCTTCTTGACTGGTGATAGAATATTATATGAAGTTAGAAAAGCCTCACTAGATTCAGCTGAAATTACATCTACCACTGCCTCTTCATCCAAAATTTTTGCTGCTTTGTCAAAAAGAAAACTTGATCAAACCAACATGATATATTCTTCACAAATTCCTTCTGGCTATTCCCTACCACATGATTTTCAATATGGCATCTACAGACTGTCCATTAATTTATTCCAGAATCAGTCTAAGTAGAAGTTATGAGGCTGGCTGGCCTCATGGTTTTGGGTCCTGTTTCCCCTCTCACCAAGTACTCTTCTGCCTCTGCATGAGTATTCTGGGATCTCTCCTGTCTTCTGCAAGTCCTCAGATGTAATTGCAAATGGTTCAGAGATCACTTAGGTGAATACCTACACAATTCTGTGGTAAATTCCATTATTCCTCTATCTTTTCTACATGTCCTTTAACCTATTTATGATCTATTTGAGCTTGTTTTCTTGCCATCTTGTTAAAATTAGTTGCTGTTCATAATTCTTTGCATAGTCTGCAGTATGTACTCTACATTCTCTTTTTATGTAAAGTAACAAATCAGTACTTTCTCTCTTTTCTTTAATCTTTTTGTTACTTCTAATTCTTTTAAAGAACTTTTCCTATTACTACTTAAATTCTTTTTTTTTTTTTTAAGTTGTAAATAATTTTGTCCCAGACTCTCTGATTTTTTCCTTGCTCGTCCTTAATCTTGTATTCTTTTTTGTCTTTTTTGCACAACCTTAGTTTTTGCTTAGTTTATTTTTGGGAACTTAAAGATCTCCTGATGCAGCTGTAATGGCTTCTCACTGTGCTCTTTGTCCTTTTGCTGTATCAAGATATGCTGTTACTGTGCCTTAATATTCTCTCTTGTTGCAACTGCCAGCTCTTCTGCACTCCTTTATCCCTTAAATTATCTTCCCAAGAGACCCTGTAGATGAGTACCCTGGTTTTCTTGAAGTCTACTATTCTTTTTTTTTTTTTGGAAGTCCATTATCCTTACTTTTTTTCTGATTCCCTACTTTTTCTTAGAATAGTTATTCACACCTAAGTCTCCTCCTTTTAGATTCTCTGCCAGTTCCTCTCCACTATGCAGAACCAGTTCCAGAACAGTCTCCTTATAATTTCCTTCAGTGTCCCTGATTCATGTCATACACAGATTGAATCCTACCAAGTTTTCCTAACAAATATTTTGATAACTGATTTTCCTTATTGTCACCACATCTTGTCCTTTGGATGCCCACAGACTACAGAAAACCCATCTCCTCCTGTTACTCCTCCTTGTATTTATGTACAGACAGCAGAAATACTGAATCACTTCTGAACTTCAATGGGAAATGCACATGTTCTTGATGTACAGTACAACAAACTCTTTCCTTTCCAACCTTACAGAACAAGCTGCCTCACTCATGGAATCATAGAATCATAGAATCATAGAATCATAGAATCGTAGAATCATAGAATCATAGAATGGCTTAAGATGGAAAGGACTTTAAAGATCAGCAGGCCCTAACTCCCCTGCCATGAGCAGAGTTGTCAACCACTGTATCAGAGCACTCAATCAGATATGCAAGTTTTCCTACTTATCTCACTTTAATATCCTTGTTCCTCCAAAATCCTTCATGATTTTTTTATTTTAACTTTGCTCTAGTTTAAAAAATCTGTGAAGATCTGAAAAAAAAGACCAACACCAAGCTGAGTGCCTATACAATCAATCTACAAGACCAGTCTCCATCTTGATTCTCTGTTACATCCTTCAGACATGGTTGACTTAATCGTTTCAGGAGATAAGAAAGAGGTGTTTCTAGAGAAAACATTCTATCTGCATATGCACTTGAGACTCCAACATTAGAGTTATACTAGAGTCATACTAGATCTGATGACATTTTTTCTTGTTCAACAGCCCATATCACTCTATGGTCATAGCAGACACCCAAGGAAAGGATATCAAAACAGAGCATTTATATAGCAGTACTTCTCCACTTCTGTGATATACAATCCTACCTTCAGCAGCCTCCAGCCTGGGGATTTCCTAAGCTGCAGGTTTTATCTCTGCTTGGAATTTAAGAGGCTCTGATAGTCTTTTCTACCACGCAGTGCCTAATTACTTTTTGAACCTATTTATAACTTCCACAGCATCTTATTACAATTAATTCCATGATTTAATTATGCACTGTGTGAAAAAGCAGTTCTTTGTGTAAACCTTCTGGCTGATAATTTCATCTGACACTCATGAGTTCTTGCTTTGTGACTCCATGCTGCGTAATATTCTGCTATGGACTCTCCATATCTCCTTTTCATCTAAAGATTCACTTTGTTCAGAGCTCATCTTTACCTTTGATCCCCTTTCTTGTCCTTCTCAGTAGCCTTTCAAGTTGTTATGCACCTTCCTGAGCTGGGATAACCAAAAATACACAAGCAGCATTGGAACAACAGAATCTACACTTGACTGGATCAAAATGTTCTGATTTGTTCTTTACTTTTTTTTCTAATATTTCCTAACATGTTATTTGATTACTGACTTTCTGCTGACATTGTGCAGACATTTTCAGCATCTCTTTTTGTAAATATACTTAGAATTTTACTGTCCACTACTATGTAGGTACAGACAAGAGTTTGGAGGTTTTTTTAATTGTTTGATGTTTCTTGTTTTTATTTTCCCTTTATTTGCTTTGTATTTATTGAAGCACAGTTTCATTTCATAGAAACATAGAATTGTTAATGTTTGAAAACTCCTCTAAGATCATCTAGTCCAGCTATAACCCAATACCAATTTGACCAACACACCATGTCCCTCAGTGACACATCTTCCCTTTTCTTGAACACATTCAGGAATGGTGACTCTACCACCTTCCTGGGCAGCCTGTTTCAATTCAATAGCACTCTTTCTGATATGAAGGGTTTTTTTTCCCAATATCAGACCACATTACTGCTTTCAGTTCTAGCATCAGAATACCATTCTGTAAATTTTGCAGTGTGTAACAGTGTGTAACATTGTTTTTGCTGCAAACGTTTTTTGTCTTATTATTCATGATCGTCTGCCGCTACTCGAGTATTGTGTCTATTGATTATGTGGTTGTTCTTGGCTCTCACATCTATTGATCTATCTTTCTATCTATCTATCTATCTATCTATCTATCTATCTATCTATCTATCTATCTATCTATCTATCTACCGTCTGTCTATTTATTTAAAATCACACAGTCTAAAAAATTGATTTTTGTAAAAATCAATACAATACAATACAAAAAAAATTTTGTAGGCTCTCTAGATTTACACTGGAAATTCTTAAAGTGCCTTTTTGGATGCCCTCACATAATCCCACTAACTGGTAATTTACAGTTGTTCAGTGATCTGGAGCCTCCTCTGGTTCTAACTTCACTAAGTTAGTTATGAAAAAGGTGGTTTTCCTGTAAGAGTTCATATAATAAGTGTTAAGGGCACTGACAACACAGAAATTATTATCTTTGCTTTGAGGAACTGTGGCATTTTTTGCAGCTTCAGTTCCAAGCAATTGTTTAGCAAGTGGGAGGCACTACAGAGCAAGTCCCTTTATCCATCACATTACCCTAATAATTAAATTGTCAGCCAGGGATGTCAGGCTTTAATAAGAAAAAAAATAACACATTGGAATCAAAAAGTGGTAAAAAAAATTCTGACTCTTCCTCCAGTTCAGCCTATAATTTTTTTTTATCTTAATCATTATGTTTGCATGAGGCACTACTTAGAGCATTCATTTTAGAATGTTTTTTAATACTTTTTGCGTGTTTTAAAATAACAAGAAATTATTTAACCACTCTCTATTGTTCCTTTGACTCCAGGAAACAATTATCCTAAGGAATCATATGTAATCTTTTTTAAGAAGTTTATTTCTAAAATGAGCTCCAGGGGTGCTTCTAAAATCTTCAGGCACCTTTTCCTTGAAGATGTAAACACACCTGACAGTCTGTTTCTTCTGAACTTTTCCTATTAACTCCTTCTCCTCAGTGTCATATCACTTAAAGGAGAAGGCACCCAGAAGCTCTCTTCTCCCTAGGGTGGAACATGGATGGTTGTCCCTTAACTTTTGTTCTAAATTTGGATTTTCCATGATGTTTTTCATATTTTCTGTTTCCCAGCTTGTGGTTCAGATAGTGACATACTTGTCTGTTGTGAAATAGGTGATGCTGAATTAGGGCCGCAGAGACTGATTGGAAGACCATGAAAAATTAACATTCAAGTGATGTGTTTGTCCAAGAGCAAGTGGCTCTCTTTTGACACAGAGGTATTGTCCCTCAAAAAAAACAGTGCTCTTCTGCCTCTACTGTTTGGATCAGTCATTCTAAATGACTGCTAACTGAGCTTGGAGACAGATGTAGTTGTTTTTTTTTCCTGGGAAAGACTCAAAACCCACTGAGACTTTTTCAGGTTGAATATTAGGAAAACTGAGGTTGATGCCGAGTCCGGTCTAGTTCAACATCTACATCAGTGATCTGTATCAATGGATAGAATCCACCTTCAGCAAGTTTGCTGTTGATACAAAGCTGAGAGGAGTATTTGACACACCAGGAGACTGTGCTGCCATTTAACAAGACCTGGTTAGACTGGAGAGTTGGGCAGAAAGGAATTTGATGAGGTTTCACAAGAGCAAGTGTAGAGTCTTGCATCTAGGGAGGAATAACCACATGCATCAGTACAGGTTAGGGGATGACCTGCTGGAGAGGAGCTCTTTGTAGAAGACCCTGAGTGATCTGGTGAATAACAGGCTGTCCATGAGCCAGCTAAGTGCCCTGTTGGCCAAGAAAGCCTATGGTATCCTGGGATGCATTAGAAAGACTGTGACCAACGGGTCAATGGAGGAAATTCTCTCCCTGTACTCTGTCCACATGAGGCCACATTTAGAATACTGTGTCCAGTTCTAGGCTGCAAAATACAAAAAAGACAGAGACCTCCTACAAAGAGTCCATTGGAGAGCCACAATGACAATAAAGGGCCTCCCATCTGAGGAAAGGCTGAGCCTGTGGGAAAGACTAAGGAGGATCTGATTAATGCTCATAGATCTCTGAAGGTAGGTGGAAAATGTAAAAGGCTCTTTTCAGTGCTGAATAGCAATTGGACAAGGAGTAATGGCCTAAACCTTGAACACAGGATGTTCTATACAAAAATTCAGAATGATTTCTTTATGGTAAGAGGTACAGAGCACCGGAACAGTTTGCCAAGACAGGTTGTGGAGTCTCCTTCTACGGAGATATTCAAGACCTGTCAGAATGTGTATTTTTATGATTTATTACAAGGTACCTGATTTAGCAGGGAAGCTGGGGTCAGTGATCTCATGAGGTTCCTTCCAACCCCTCAAACTATGTGATTCTGTGAAAATATTTTACTCCAAAAGAGTTGTGAGGCATTGGAATAAATTGCCTGGGGAGATGGTTGAATCACCATCCCTGGAGGTTTTCAAGAAACGTGTAGGTGTGATGCTGAGGGACTTAGTGGGCATGATGACTGAACTAGATTATTTTAGTGGTCTTTTCCAACCTTAATGTTTCTATGATTTTATGATTTTTTTTTTTTTTGTCATCAGTAGAGCCACTGGATGGAGAGACAACATCTGCATCACATCCAGGCAAAGACTTTTTAATACAGAAGACTCAACAGTTTCTCTCATCCAGATGATACCACTGGCCACAGAAAACTAACTGATATATATGAACAGAACAAAAATCAAAATGATTATCCATTCTTGGAACAGTAATGGAGAAGATAACAATAACAGAACTTGCTTCTGTACTTTGACCCATATTTTTCTATACTTTGAATAATAAAGGAATACAGGAGACACCATGCTTCTTGAATGGCTGAAAAATGCTGATTTCTATATTTTATCTCTTTCTTTAATGGCTCCCTGTGGTATATGACACTGTGGCTGTCATCGCCTTTGTCCTCGTCTAACTAGGACCAGACAGAGAGAAGTGCAAGGTTTTAGTATCCCATTACCAATTTCCTGATCAACAGAATGCCAAGTTCCAATTTGTGTTCTAATTTTAACTACAGTATAGATTTTCAAATAAGCCTCAAGCTTCCTATTAACATGATCTGTCTGCTCCTTTGGTGCTCTCTTGTTCTATTCTGATCGACCCATGAATGGGCTCCCTGTATTATTCATTGTACACTAAATTAAGCTTTTAGTGTTAAAGGCTTTCAAGTGTAGCATTCCTTCCGTAGAACTCATTACCTGTGTCAATACACAAAGCAGAAGTGCTTAATAGATTTAAAATATCTAGTATTTCCTTTTTTTTCTTATCTTTTTTTCTTTTTTTTCCCACTTGTTATTAAGACTCTTGAGCATTTGTTATTCTGACAGTATTTCTTATTGTAATAATATTAATTTCATTAATCAGTGAATTTGCATCCTAGATTTCCAAAGTGTCTTTCCATCACATGAACTTTAATTAGTCTTGAGGTTTTCTAAAAATGAGAGGTGAATGAAAACTATCATAGGTTACTGTAGCTTTGTCTACTTTCCAACTTCAGAAACTCGTTTTCAGCATCTAAGTAGGCTTAGTAACATACTAAAACTCCATCTACAACTGCCATTCCAACCACAAAATTTGTTAAAATTCTGTGATCTGCTCCGAAAGTAATGCCTCCTATTTCATTGTGTTGGCTCATGATGTCAAAGGCAGATGTTTGTGATGTGGCAGTAGAGCTTGAATCTTCTTGCCAATACTCCATTACATTTTTCTACCATAAGACAGATCGCAACAGAGGGGCAGTCCAACCAAATAATGACTGACGTGGAAGTGTGTATGAAGTAAAGGCGCAGAACTGAATTCCTCCATATGGAAAAACTGGCATCTGTTGACATTCACTGATACTTGCTGAATGATTGCGGAGTCCAAACAGTGGATGCTTGCACAGGTGGTGGGTTTCAGCAGTGGTGACAGCAATGTGAAAGACAAGCCATGCTCTGCATAGTTAAGCACAGCTGTATCACCATGAAATGAAGAACAACTTGATCAGGTCATCTGTGTAAACTGTCAGACTACAACCAGAGAACTGTGTACAGAGCTGAATATTGACTTCTTTGGAAAAGATGGTGGAAGTGCTGGAAAGCTGCAAAGTCTGCATCATGAATATTCACCTAGGAACAGAAAGAATATAAAATGCAAATTTTTCAGGACCCGTGAAACCAATACAAGAGTGAAGGTTACATTTTCCTGAATTGCTTCATTACCAGTGGCAAGATATGGTGTCACCACTACAAGCTGGAGTCAAAATGGCAGTCTGTGGAGTGGCAATTTGAATTCTCCATTGAACAAAAATATTAAGACGCAACTCTTAGAGGGTAAAGTGATGTGTACTGTCTTTTGGGTTAGGAATTGGATGATCCTTCTGGATCATACATATTTGCTCTATCAGAGAGTGTTATTGTACTCTTTGTATCTGTTATTATTTATGTGAAAATAAATATAAGGCATTACTTTTGGAGCGACCTACTTTCAGTGCAGGTTTAGGTTATATTCTTCTGGATTTTGTTACAGTCCTTGAACTTAGACTTTTGGGAGAAACATTTGAATAAGTGTATTACTTCATGTAACTATTTCCCACCATTAGTTAGTGAGACACACTTCTAATCTCATTTCTGTCAGCAAAAATCAGAGTCAGCTTGACTCTGTGATCACTAACTACTCATGTACCACTTCAAAAAGATTGATTGATGGGTTCCCTTTCTCAAAACTGCTGTCCCAAGCCTGTGCAAGACTGGTGATGTAACAACACTTAACATTTTATTTCCAATACTTTCCGTGCCCCAAATATTCATTGCTCCTAAGCTGAAGTGTACCATCTTCTTGATTTACATATGGTACCATTTATGGAGCATATATTATACTGAAGAACTAAAAGCAAAGCTTTGAAAATCTGAAACATTTAATAGATATAGCTTACAGTGGCTTGTGTTCAATATACTCCACTCTTTCTCTCGTCTATAGATGTAATTTTCAGAAAAGCCTCACAGACTATTTTAGTTATATTTAGGAGAAGCTGTGAAACTGAAAACTGTCATGAGAAAGAAATGACTGACAGGGCTCAATACAGGGTGGAAAACTGTGTATTTATATGTGGTGGCAAAGACATATAAATGGACAACGCCCTCAAAAACAGATTTGTAGATGAGATTTTCTTCGCAGACAGAGTATACAAAATGATGGGTTGATAATTGGAGTAGATGATCTTAGAGGTCTTTTCCAACAGTAATTATTTTATCATCTATGATTCTATGAATTATGAGCATTTAGAGGTTTGCTTCATTTTTCAAGGAAAGCTGAGATTAAAAAGATCAGTCTTAACAAAAGAACACTACCACCTATTTCAGAACTTCATATGATCCTATTTGATCCAGATCTAAATCCTCCTGGATTTTATGTCCAGCTATTTCACTTCTGTTAGTTGAGAAATTTGTACTGTACAAATAGTGGTCAGACAGTGCCTTGTTTAATTGACCTTGATATAAAAGCCACAGGCAGAAATATTGCTGCATGCCATAAGGGATCAGTAGGTAGAACAGAGCTGGCATTTAGCCCTGAAGTATGAATGAACAAGAAAAGTTAACTATTCTTCTCCTTTCAGCTCCTAGTGTGAGTTTGTTTTCTGTTAAAGGCTGACTGGACTGTTGAAAAGAAAAGATGCACAGAGGATTTGTTATGTACCTTGTGGCTGATGAGCACAAATGTTCTGAACTTCCCTGGCTTGTGCCTCAGAGTCACAGCATCTGTATCTCTTCTCACCAAGGTGCTCTTTGCTATTGGGAAGCATCAACCACTCTGTTGTGGATTTGGGATTTTCAGAAAAGCATACACTGTCTCAGTCTTTGCAAAGACTAGAAATTGGAATGGAGGCTGTCAGGTTGGGATTTGCCTCCTGCCTTAAAATTCAACTCCTTGCATTTTTCCCAAGCTGTTTTCTTCCTTAAGCAATTTAAATTTCTACAACAAAGACCATCTTCCTACATTGTTGGGAGCTAGTAATCAAACTCCAGGAGCTTAAACAGATGACCTACCACAGGAGGTGGGTGTAATGTATTCTGCTGCATGAGGTAATGTATTCTGAGCCTCTTGGCTCCAGGGGAGAGAATAGAAAAGAAAAAAGAAAAAAGAAAAAAGCCAAAACCAAAACCATAAAACCCAAACCACAGACATAATCCTGGTTAGGGAAAAAAGTGATTTCAGCTCTGTTTCTGCTAAGCAGCCCTTCCCTGCTTGTCCCCATGTTCACTCCTCTATCAAGGTGAAAACAAGAAATCAGTAAGCCAGGAGTAGCGTCAGAGTGGAACATCTTCCAAGCTGCTTTTGTCTGCTTGCTAATAATGAAAGTCTATATATAGATCAGTGCAGAGCAGGGAGAGTGTGCTGTGGGTGACAACGTGATATGGATTTCACAGTCCATCAGTTTGGATTTCAAGTTTACAGTCCTCTCTCAGACTAATTGAGAAGTCAGACACTGTTTTGGGATGTTATGGGCAATGCAAAATAGGGCACTTGATTCTGGGTTTAGCGAGCATTTGGGGTCAGATTGGCTGTGGAGACAGCAAAGCACTCACTCTGAGATCAGTCTTTGCACAGTGGCCTGAGAAAACCCAGCTCATGAGAGGTTTTGTATGCTGAGCATCAAGGTGCTTGTGGGCTTGATATTATCTGTCATAGCCCATCTCTTCAAGGTAGTAATTAACTGAAGTCCCAGATAAGACTGCAGTCTAGCTCTGGAGCCAGGCACTATGAACATGATGAGTGTCAAGCAGCAAAGCCTCCCAGCTCTCTTCCTTCTGCCAATTCTGGGTCTGCGTGTCTGAGCCACCAATGCCCCGTTCCTACAGCAGCTGTAGGTTGCGCATTTCTAGGGTGTCAAAACTTATGCAAAAAATGAATTTATTCCACAAAATGGAAATGGGAGGAGTTGTTCTGATGATGGAGCTCAGCTCCCTCATCCCTGCTTTGCTGTTCTGGCATAGCTGAGGAGTGGCATTTGGGTGAAGATTGTAAAGTGTTAAGGGAGAGACGTGGAGGAAGGGGACATACTGGAAACTGGTGACATTGGCAGGCAGCTTGCGAGGTCAGAAATACACTTCTCTTACCTGTGAAGGGGCAAAAAAAACCCAACCAAAACAACCTCACACTGACCCACAGAGACAGCAGTGAACAATATCTTGTAAGTTCTGATCACAGCATCATTCATCCTGCTGTGGCCATCATGGATCGGTCTCGTCCCATTTATGTGCTGATGCCACTAAGCTGATTGCTCTAGCATTGCACTCATGCACTAATGCTCAGGGTGCATATCCACTTTTCCAGAAGAGCTCCCGAACTCTTTGAATCATAGAATCATTGAATAGCTTACAAAGGAAGGAACCTTAAAGATTCCAAAACCCTCCCATGGAGAGGGTTGCCATCCACCAGATCAGATCAACCTGGCCTTGACCACTTTCAGACATGCGAGTCCACAGCATCTCTGGGTAACCTGCTCCACTGCTTCACCATATTCTGAGTGAATTTTTACCCCCTGATGTCTAATCTAAATCTGACAGGAGAAATCTACTCTGCTACTTTCCCTTCATGGTGCTGGGACTGGCATTCTCTTTCTACAAGACCCTTAGTTTTACTTCACCTATTTGAACCTTTCTGGGCATATTTTCACTGAATACTGTCAGATAGTGTCTTGACAAAGCACTCCTTCCTAGTCTTTAATCTTTTCCTTTTGCCATTTCAGCTGGTAACCCCTGTCCTCAAGGATGAAGAATGTACCCTTTCAACTATTGAGGAACTGAAAATGGAGTCCACACCAGGGGCTATTTCATACAAACATTTCATGTCCACACGAACAGTGCTAAAGTTCATAAGTGGAAGCACAGGTGTCTTCAGCTAGTTGCTGTATATCACTGAACTCAGTGACAGCTGAGTGATAGAGCAGTGACTGTAGTGCCTAACTTTTAAGTCTTTGGGTTTCAGAGTTTTTGGCTTATATTTTATTAAGGCAGGGAGGTAGACTACACAGCCATCTGCATTTTGACTCTAACTAGGAAGAGTATGGTAAGGCTTAGTAGTTCTATACAAGAAGAATCTGTCTGAAGCTCTGCAAGTACTAGGTCTTAATTTAAGAGTCACTGACATACCATTTTACTTTTACCTGAATCTTTAAACAGAGGGTAGCACTAGTTACAGTAAACTATTAATGACTGCAGCAATAATTGATCTCAGCTTCATGGTTCTATCTTAAGGAATTTCATGGACCTGTAGGATCCTGAACTCACTTTGAGAAATCAGCCGGCACCTGGTCCAGCATTAACAAGAATGTTTAGATTTGAAATTTCATCATTGTGATGGAAGTTGAGCTGACATCTCCTTGTGGATCTGGCCATAATGATTTGACAGTCTGGAATTACTGATGCTGCTTATTGATTGAGGACTGAGATGTGTCTTGAGATAAGCACTCAGTCCACTTTGCATTATCACGTACAGCTTTCAGTCGGATCCAGTACTTTCTGCAAATTAATTTAAGGCTGGATTAAAGATACTCTATTTTGCTACTTCTTGTTATTTGGTGAAGTCTGTTATCCCGAACTCACCCTCCTGAACCAGTGGTGGAGTATTTACACCTTCTTCCCCTCATTTCAGACCCATCACATGATTGCTGTGACCTCATGACTTCTTAAGGTCAGTTGCCTGACAAAGACTACTGACTTTGCATCATGTTTGACAACGATGACCCTGGGCTGTGTCCCACAAGGAAAGTGCCCGGGTTTTTTCTGCTCTCTTACTGTCAGTGACATTCAATAAAAACATTGAGAAAGGAGAAAAGGTAGTTAATTTAGTCAGTGAGTCTAAAAATATGCTCTTAGAAAATGCACGAAGCGAATTCCTAAATTGTTACGTGTTCTGATAAGAAGCATTCTGAGTACAACATGTTGTCACTTGTCAGAAGCAGTTTTCTTCTTTCCTTTGCTTGAGTAGCCTTTGGGTTTGGTTTCTGCACAGGCTAAAATGCAGCCCAGATCATCTGCTGTTGACTGTATCACTTCCCTTCTTTTGAAGAATGAAATATCTCCTTGGTAAAAGAAAGATACTGCAGATTCAGCTCTACCAATTTTGTCTGTTGCATTCCAGGCTTGTAAAATTCTCAGCCATTGAAAGCAAGGTAAATATCTGTTTGGCTTCATTCTGTACTTCGCTCTCAATCGGTGGAATTTATTAATTTTTTTCTGAATTCTATTTTTTTTTTTTTATTTTTTTTCATTACAAAGCTCATCTTCCAAAAGCAGAAGAAACTGTACCAGGTCTGCTCACTGAGCTTGTGCAGGGCCTGGATGAATTTGCTCTTTGCTTTGCATAAGACTCCGTACTTTAGCATTACTTAACTGTATGCATCATTAGGTACAGCTCTTGGCGAAGGAGGATCATAGAATCACAGGATATTCTAAGTTACAAGGAATCCATGAAGTTCATTGCGTCCAACTCAACGTTTTTAAGACTTAGAAGGATGTTGAAGTCATCTCAAGCCCTTAAGATGGAAGTCAAATTCTGTCTATATCACGTGGCCAAATACATGTTTCATCATTCATATAGTCTCCACTTTTCTCTGTAGTAATAATTGATATTCGAGTCTTATTCTTAGTTTGATTTAATCTTCACAGCCCTCAGCAGATAACTTCCTAGACAAATAACCAATATTGGTTGCTCATGCTGATAATCAGTCCTAAGTTGTCTGAGTTCTGAGCCTCCAATGCATCACACTTTCCCTCATAACAAGTGCAGCACTGCACTTTGAGACCTTTCTTTCAAGGATTCAGAGAGTTCCAGAATGTCTCCACTACCACCTGCCTGTGTTCTATATACTTATTCATATAGATTCTCTTTCACATTTTAATTATAATTAACAAACTCTCACTGGAAGAACTGTTAAGATAATATGGGCTATAGCATGAGCAATGAGCCAGTTAGGGCCATAAGATTGATACTGGGCTGCATGGTGTGATGTACAGAAAACAAATATAGAGACAAGTTGGTGCAGTCACACAGTACAGTGATGAGCTCAGGTATGTGCAAGGTCTTGGGAGTCGTATTATTATGGCAGTATGCTAAAATGCTCTGCCCATCAGGTGCAGAGATTGCCGGTACAGGGCCATTGATTCAATTTTCGGACTACCGTGAGCTGTGGTGGTTCATATGCCATGAGATGGCCCAGATTTCAAGCAAGAAAAGGACGTAACAGATATCTTGAGAAGCTGTTTTCAAGTTGGTGCTGGTAAATGAGCTGGGGCAAACAGAGTTGGGGACAGCCATTTTTTTTTGCTTTGCCAATTTGCTTTCTCCTCTCTGTGTTGTGGAGGACATACTATGTCTTTCTCTGTGAAGCACTTGGACTACTGCTTATTGAATTGACGTTTCCACAATTTACAGGCAAATTCCAGATTATAGGCAGTGTACTGTGGGGGAGACAGAGGCATTCTTGAAGGGGGAAAAAGAAATTAATAGCTTCCAGTGATGGCTTTGGTATTTGAAAGATGTAGGTGTCATAGTAATGTAGAAATTGTGATCTGATACGCTTACCGCAGGGATGCTGTGTTGGCTTAGCCTCATCAATGATATAATAACTTCTTTGATCCACTCAAGGCTGGATTTGTACTGTATTTTCCAAATTTGTCAGTGGCAAGGGGTGAAGTGGAGAGAAGCGAGGGGGAAGCCTGAGAGAACTGGCAGTAAATAACAGCATCTCCAAGCTTAAACAGACTCTGGTGACATAACTTAATTAACTAATGGCCTGTATAGAGCTGTAATGGGATCTGAAAACAGAAAGCTTTTAAGCCAAACTTAAAGCCACCAGAGTCAATAACACTGAGATGAAGGCACTTACCCCCCTTGGTTTTTCCTGTAAGGCTGCTGACACAGCCCCTCACCTGTTCTCTGTCCCTAACGGCATCTCCATCTAGTGTCCCTGGGCAATAATTGCAGCCAAGTTGGTCCTACTGTCCTAACATCCCATTTTTTCTCCCAGAAGGGTCAAATGTTTCCACTTGAACCTACAAAAAATTAAAGAACAAAATAAGAGGATTTCTGGAAGGATGTTTCATGAATCTGCAACCACCTCTGTTCACCAGCTGTTTCTCTGATGTTTGAGAGTAATCCTCTTGTCCTACCACCACAGAGGAGGTGGCTTTTCCACTCCTTTTTGAGTGATCACATCAATTAAGTGAATTTTTGCCTTAACTCTGCTCTTCAGAATTCTTTCATTAAGCTGATACAAAAGGCAAGGTTTCCCAGGTTCCCAGTCTCTCAGCCCATCTTTGTAGGAGAGGTTCTCCACACCTCTGATCAGCTACACAGCCCTTCTCTAACTCACTCTGCAGTAATTAAACTACAGCCTTAATTTACAACTCTATTATTAATTCGTTGGATGAAGATGTTGCCTCTCTTCCAAGCATGGCATCCCTAGAGGCTCTGAAGCATGCACATATGGTGATGCACCACTTTGTTCCAGCAAGGTAGGTGGTCATGTTGTTCTTCCTCTTCTCACTAATTTCCTCTCACATGCATGCTTATCTTTTAAAGGTAAAAGTTGCTGTCTCCCTTTGATGGCTTCCTCTCAGCGTTAGTTTTTATGTGAGGCCAAATGCAGTTCATTGTGCAGACCTGTGGGAGCTTGCTGGACATCAGCAACGGCAGTGGCAGAAAGTTAAGCATGAACAGATGGCTCTTGGCCGAACCTCCTGCTTGTCAGTGGCTGGCAACTCTGATAACTGGGGTTTTTCAGGGAGAATGGGCAAAGCACTGCCAGCTCCTATATTCAGCACTGGTAGCTGCAACCTGCCAGGGAACACATATGGTCCAACTACCTACAGAGAGAGCTGGAGGGTAGATAACTGTGGGTCCCCCACTGTGTTTCAGGGCATGCCTGATTCTGCTGGCTCATGCCAGCTGAAATGCCACAGGGCAAAGTATCTGGGAGTACTCCTGAGAGGGCACCCCATAGTCGGAAAATTGCTGAAAGTACCAGGGAACTGAAAATGCTGAGACTGTGCTCTGTTCTATGTAACATCACACAATTAAAGGCTTTTGGAAAACAGGTTTCGTGTGTTTTTAATGAAAATTACACTTGAAAACGATATACTTGCTCTATCTATACATGAAAAGGGTGAAGCCATGATACAGCATGGATAGGGCAGTGTCATTTGCTCACAGAATGATCTAAACTAACAGTTTGCATCCTTTTTTTTTTTTTTTTTTGCATGAGCAAGCCTCTTTGGGTTTTGCTGACTTTGCACGCAGAATCAGAACACAAAACTCAGTATCTTCTTAAGATGCAAGAGAACAGTTCATGGATCTAACACATATCTCTCAGAAAAGCTTTGGAGCTCCAGGTGGAGATCGTTACTCTGGGATGTATGAAGATATACAGAGGGAGCACAAGGGCAGGCAAGTGGGAATGTCTTAAACTAAAATAGGGGAAATTTAGGTTAGATGCTAGGAAGAATTCTTTACTCAGTGTGGTGAGGCACAGGAACAAGTTGCCCAGTGAAGTTATGGATGCTTCATCCCTGGAGGCATTCAAAGCCAGATTGGATTGGGCCCTGAGCAGTGCGATCTGGTTGGATGGCAGTCCTGCCTACAGCAGGGCTTTGCAACTGGGTATGATCAAGTTCCCTTCCAACCCAAGCTACTCTATGATTATATGATTTATGTTAAGGGAATTATATTTATGATGTATTATGATTTGGCCATGTGACTCCAATGGGATTGCTATTCAAGGTTATATAAGAAACAGAAGAGAGTCCTAAAACTGGCTTTGCAGCTGCACCTTGGATGGACCTTCTTGCAAGTCTTGATGGGTGTTCTTGCAGGTTAAAGTTCTATCCATTTGGATGCAGGAGAGAACTGAAGACTTTGTTCCTCTGGCAAAATGATATGACTCCCTACTTCCTGCAGGCAGAGGAAACCTGACAAACGTAGGGAATTTCCAGACAAGAGTTCCACTGTTGATCACAAGACAGCAAGAGCTGTGGCACCATCATAAGGATAAATATTCGTGTAAGGTTGTAGCAAACCTGGAGAGCATCTCTGTTGAGGTGGGATAGTAATTCAGGTAACTAATGGCAAGAGCAGAAATATTTCATAGTATGGTTAAGACTTTATGTCAAACAGAATTGTGACTGCAGCTGTTACACTCATGCCTGAAACAGTTTTTTGTTAACTAACAAGGAGCTTAACATGAAGTGTCATTGGAGCCATAGGGGGGGTTACGTTCTGTCAGTATTGTACTTATTACTTAAGTTATCTAGCTTATAGTTTACATATATACCTCTCTCCTGCTGTACTCAACATTTCTTCATGGACTGGATATTTTCACTGGAAAAAAAAAAATGGTGAGACATCCCAGCATTCAACCCTCTAAAATCCACTGTGAAGAAGATAACATACTCTCAACACTTCTGGCTAGGAGAAGGAGGATGTGAGCTGAGCTTCAGTTCTGTAGTCCTGAGTTTGATTTATTATGTGGACTGACATTATAAAATAATTAACTCTTCTGATTTCTTTCTCAATTTTTAAGTCCAATGGGAGACTGTATCTTTCTGTACCGAGAGGCAGAACTTAGCACAATACCATCCAAAACTCAGATGGATAAAGGAAGTGTTTCAGCATAAAGAGGTGATGACAGCAATTGTCTGTATCAGAGAGATGGAGACCCTTTGTGATAGTCAGTAAGGCTCCCTTGTGCCCTCTGGTTGTCATTAAGCACACAGCTTTGAAAACAGCAAGGAACTTTACAGTTCCAGAAAACCTTAGAATCGTTAAAAGGATTTAGTCTGTAGTTAATCACAATTTCTCCATGAAAGGTGAAATGCTAATTATTTCCCCCTCATTACGTTAAAATCTTCAGAGGATTCAAATATTGGCATGACCTATAGTTTACAGAGACCCAGATGACACCCACGTACTACCTAATTAGCAATGACTTTCCACAGAAGGCAGCTCTTTGAAGCATTACATTTTCCACATGCTTTTTCATATTAACACTGTGAAATTAACCCTCCCTACTTGCTACAATAGTGGATGAGTCAGACACATCACTGCAGCACACCCAAAACTGTCCCCGACCAGAATAATCCTTGCAACACTTGCTAATAAGTAAAAGCGGAGGGAGTCTGTTCTTAGATCCTGCCAATGGAAGTTAAGTGTGTGCAGGGAGGAGAGAACAAAATTAAAATGAATAATTTGCATTGGATACACGTTATAATGAACACACCTTAACCATCAGGGAATAATTTTCTGGTTGTTTTAGTAACCAGATCATGCTTTGGTCCAGGGCCCCACCGCCAAAACATATGAATTGCCTTGGTCTCCAAAAAGCAGTGATGCTTCAGAGATATCCAAGTCAAGTCAAGCACATAGCTGCCAGGGAGAACAGAGCAGGCCATTAACCATTAGTTTCAGACCTGTATGTGTCCCTTGGCTCAGGTTTTGTTGTCTCTTGTCCAGTAGAAGAAACATTCAAAACTGCACACATGCTGGGATCATGACTTGGCTGATGATCTTTGCAGTCCCTTCTAACTCAAGCTACTCTATGAATTTATGAATCTATGAGGCTGTGAATCTATGATTCTGTTTTGCTCTGACTGCTTACCTTATCAACCAGCCTCTTCTGATTTGTCTCATCTGAATTCTACAAAAAGGAAGAAAAAGTTTCTGTCTATATTCTTTGTCTATTTGTCAGCTCTAGATGTTGTCCTGTTTTATCTAGGATTTATTCAGCACAGTAATGTGAGTAAGTCATCTCTGCAACACTGAAATACACACACTTGTATTCATTCCATGAGGTAAACAACATGGAAAACTGGAAGTCAAGCTGTATGGAAACACGTGACTCTGTTGAAAACCTTTTCTTTCATAGGGAAAACTGACATTTCCTGTGGGATGATGTGGCAGAAATCCTAACAGGAGAGAGAACAGTGGGTGAAAAAATTTGCTGTGGAAAATGTTCTTCCTTACCTCCCTGATTTGTCTCCCCAGATCTAGGTGACATAGATGACCACTAATCAGGAAAAGGTTCTTAAATAACACAGGCGTTGACCTCAGCCCATATTTTAAGAGAGAGTTGTTCCATGCTTTCCTCCACCTGCTCAATCCTAGTGGCAGTTTGGGACATGGTACTGTAGCCTGTAACTAGGCTCAAATATGCAAATGTTTTCCTTCTACAGATGACCTCGATGAAGTGAAGTAAAGCACTGCAGACTCCCACTGGTTTCTGAAATATTTTTGCCCTTTATGGTAGTATGGCTTCATCTTCCCTAGAAAAGATCACTATGGGGAAAAGCTCACTCTAGGAAAATGCCTACATAGATGGCGTATTAGATTCAGAATGGGAACCATGTTAACTTCTCATCTAAGGAAACAACGCATATCAAAATTATTCCAGGATGAAAAGGAGGGAAAAAAATTACTTCCTCTTTGCGAGGCTTTTTAGCCCAGGTTACTGAAGGCATCAATTCTTCAAGTGGTATTTCATAGAATTGCAGAACGGTTGAGGTTGGAAGAGACCTCTTGGGGTCTTCTATTCCAGTCTCCTTGTTCAAGCAAGGACATCTAGTATTTGACTTGGTTTTGTGCAGATTCACAGATGAAGACTCCACTTACTGTATGAGCAAACTTCTCAAATGTTTGATTGTCCTTACAGAAAAACAGAACAAACAGACAAACAAAATCAACTTTTCCCTCGTTTACTTTTTTCTGTACTGAAATGTGTATGAAATCCTCTGACTTGAGGTTGGTGAAGACTGACTTTGTTAGAGCAAATCACAGAGTAAAAAGCATGAAGATCAGTAAAAGGATATCCCAACAGGGCTGGAAGGCTGCTTATTTTGGTACTAATCTTATAAATTGTTTCATATGTGATAAGAGGAGGTCATTTGCTCTGTTGGGTGCCTGTAGCTAAATGGGCACTCCTTGTACAGAACAAGAAGTTAGGGAGCTGAATAGTGAAGAATGATCTGACTTACACAGAGAAAGCCAACTAAACAAAAGACTACATCTGCTACTAATAAACATTAAATATTCATCTTTAAGAAGAGCTGATTTGATAGAAGTTTAATCCTCTTCCATCAATGGTGAATAACATCACATTAGGGATGGAGCAACCTTTACCCCAAAATAAAGCAGAATTCTAAAAATATACTTCACAAAATATATTTAAGTAATGCATGATACTTGCAATTGCTGTAGAAGCTAACTGTCATGAAAGTTCCATGCTGTGAAGAAGCCATTAAATGATCATTTGCTCAGGGTTAACAGAAGCTCCTAGAAAAAGGAATTAAACCAGTACCAGTTTGAAGATGTAGCTGAAGCCAAGTAAAGATGATCAAGTCTGAGAAGCATGAACTACAATGACCGTACAGGATTATTCATTAAATAGTCCTGGAGAGATGGTCCTTGTCCCAGAGACAGGAAGCTATTGAATATTTTCAATTCGACAGTCAGATTTCCTTCACCTGGGGAATAGCTTTTGCAGCAGATTGGTCTGAACAGAACTAGTTTCAACAGATATATGTTTCCTACTGAAAATTTTAGAATAGTTCAGACTACTTCAGTGAACTGCTGTAGTTTAGAGTTAGTGCTGAAGATGATACAGTTTTCATTTCTTTTACCTTTTCTTTTTGCATATTTGGGAAATGAATTATTCGATGTTATTAGTTTTGCTCTGTGGTTTGCATGGTCCTGTCTTACTGAGTAATTTAAACAGTGGTCACATTCAAATAGATATTTGTTCTTTGATTTCCTCTTAAGTCTTCTATCAGCAGAAATGCTTACACCTATTATATATAACATCTACTTACCCATTTTACTTTACTCCTCCTCGAAACAAAAGATTTAAGGAAAGGAACAATTGTGCTGAATATTTAGCATCATTTATCCTTGCCTGTAGATACATGAATTGTCATTCCTGCCCATAAAATTGCTTATATAGCAGCTCTCGTGCAATGCAGCACAAAACACTTTACAAATAATAGCTTAATGAAACACAATAGAACAACAAATCATTACTAGAGCAAAAGGATATGTCATAAAATCTATCTGAACTATGCAAGTGATATCAAATGATCTTAAAACACTTACAGCCTGTGCTTGTACTCCTCAGCAGAAGGCATTTCTGTGCATGAGGTGCATAGCAAGTAAGAGCTTTTGAGCCATGCAGTTTTCAAGCAAACTTTTCCACAGGCAGATTTTCCTCTGATCTGTGAGCGTGCCCCTGGATTTGACGTGGCAGATTGTACTTCTGTTTAGGACTTATTTTGCAAAGAAACTTGTGATTTATTCATATCTGAATACAAACAGGGCATGGATTTAAATGATATGAGTATACCTAGCTAAATTTCTTATATTTGGCCATTAGAAAATTCCAAGCACTCCATTTCCAAAGCAAAGAAGGCAATCTTGAATGTATGGATACCCCAGTGGGGACTTAACATGAAATAGGTTGAGAGCTATCCATTCAAGGACATCTGAACTGAGTGTGTAGTGACTTTAACCTTTAAAATAGTGCAGCCTAAACCCACTGAACTTCATGGAGTTGCTCTTGACCTGTTACAATTAGAAAAATAAAAACATAAAAATATGTTTCTTCTTTTATTTAGAGCCAACATTTTTTTTTCACCTTGTGTAAAGACAGATTAGAACGGCATGGATAGTAGATTAGCTTTCTTTTGTTTTTGTTATGTGCTCAAAGGCAAGCAAGCAAGATGCAGCAACAACGACGCCCTGGCTATGCCAAAATAGCTTTGGGAATTGTGCAAACTGCAATAACTTATGTCCTTTTGTAGAAAGAAGCAGAAGAAGCTATTCAAATATAAATGAATAATCTCCAGGAATAAGTGGAAAATACTTATGATTTGCGAGGTATCCAAAATAATTGCTTCCCAGAAACTGTAACCTGGTACAGCTGTAGATTGCCATTAATAAATAGTTCCATGAAGATCTGAAGTAATATTCACGTGGAATATGCCAATAATCTTTTTCAGTCACATGTTGGACATCAATGATCACCACCCAACAATATGCCTTAAAGAGAATAAAGATAATGATTATATCAGTACTTACTGCACCCCTGGTTTTGCCAAGGCAACCTCATCATGCTGAATGAGTGAATGCCCTCTGCTAGATACTGAATCAACTCTTCACTGCATAAAGGCAAGAGATGATTTGTGCAAACTTGAGGGAAAGTATTCAGAACTGTTTGGATTACTTGAAAGGTGCTCAAGTGATATCGTGGTACAAAATCTTGTGTTACAAAAGCATCTAGAAACTATCGTTGAAGGTAGAACCGGATGCTACAACAATACAGATAATCAAGATGTTGTACTTAGTAGAAAAATAGGGGGAAAGTCCCACAAATCTATTATTCCTTTGATTGCATGGCCAACAGCCTGATTTCTTGGCAACAACATATCCTTAAATATTATATCCTACTCAAAATGATGTAACTTCAGTGGGAAAAAGGCAAGTGATGGCATTGATTCTTAGTCAAGAACATATGGGAGAATGGTTTGGTCTGGCTCCCATGTGTTCTCAAGCAGTTTATAACAGCTTTAGCAATCTAGAGTTGAAAATGACTGTAGAAGAGCTGAAACGTATTATGAAACTTAATTCAATGTATGCTAAATTAATTTTTTTTTCCCTGAAACTGATGAAAGTTTCTGTTGTTACTGACATGCTAGACTCTATCCTGTTAAATCTGTACTCAGCTATATGCTTTTTTTTGAAATGCTTGTATGGCATATATTTCTGCATTAAACCCTTTCTCTTAGAGCAGAACAGCCATTATACAACTGAACAGAATAATAATGCAGTATGGAGGAGAGCAAGAACTCCATAACCTTGAGTGGGCTCAAGCACATTCAGCAGTGTAATATATTCTAGATCTGGTACTATCCTTCAGAAAAGATACACAGACATAACTCATACAGACTTTCTACTTTTATAGTTTGCTATTATGCTCTCCACTCACACTGAGTATACTCAACAAATTTATCTGCATGAATTTCAGAAATATGACCTCCTTTCAAGCATAAAAGTAAAGTAACAAAAGATAACAACTGTTTTAACGAAGTCAAGGACAATGAACTCAAAATATTGATATATAATGGAGAAAACGTTGTCCCAGTTTTTCTCTCCCTTGTTATAGATTTGGGCAACACTGTAGATGTGAATGCTTCTATTCAGCAACAAGTCATTTCAAATAGTTTATGTTCCTGTGATATCTCTTTTTCTGAATACTTGGGATTCAATATACAAATCAAAAAATGTCTTGAAAAATCCTCTTGCTAGTTATATTGTGTGTGGACAGATGTTTTTAGGACCATTGACAAAGCATTCACACGGATGTGTAAGCTCCTCAGTTCTATCCACCATGAACATTATCTTATAATTGGAATTGTAGGCCTTCATCATCATCTTTTACAGACCATGGAGAAAAGAATTAATCTTGAATAAAGATTTACTTCGTATTTCTGTCTGGAGTGAAAAGGCCGTTGAACTTTCTGGCTGACAATTGGATGGCAATGGTCTTTCCTTTTACACGCAGTAACTGCATGTTGGATTCCTTTGTGAAGATACAGTCATTATGAACTGCCTGCACATAACAGAAAATAGCCCCATCTATCATGTAACAATCCCAATAATTATCTGTGCTCCCAAAGCACTTCCCTTCCACCCACTTCTGCAGATGTTTCTGTGCTTAGAGTGTTAACAAACCCCCATCTTTGAACATGACACGATAACGTGTAGAGTTTGCCCAAATATTCTCTTTTTCCATAGCTAAGTCTATAGTTTAAGAGGAAAAAAGTCACAAATTCAGATCACAAAAGAGAAACTCCTTCCTGCTGTCCCTTCCCATTGGCTTGCACCTCAAACAGGAGACAGAAATGAACACCTGAGTTATAATAGGACTTACTTAAAGGACACATGATCATTACCACAGGTATAATCCATCACCACTGACAAGCAACTGGAAAAGAAGATGGAGTACAGATGTAGCGGAGCTGGTTTGCTGGTATCTGTCCCTCAAGTATTCTGCTTTCTTGCTGAGAGACGTCAGCTCCTGACAGCGTAATTTCTACTATTTCCCTCAAGCTCCAAGGTCCAGTTATGACTGTGCTGATCTCTCTACAGTCATCAGTGGGAAGTTCCTTAACGTGACAGAAACGGAGACGGAGAATCCTGAAATCTCCGATAAGCTCTTCCACTCAAGGAAACTTTATTTTCCTTAGTTAAAGAGAATCTAAGTTGTAACTCTGGCTTTGCAGCTGTAGTACTGCTTTTCTGCAAAGCCTTGTGTGACTTGCCAGCTATTAACCAAATCCTGGGATCCTGATAACATCCATGACAAGGCAAATGTTTCACTGACATCAATGGCCACTTAGTCAAAGACAGCGTTTCACTAGGTTGTAAGAAATGTACAAATGCCTTTAGTCTGTTCAAATACAGCTTCCTTTGGGCGTGACAAGGGACTGAAGAATAAAAACTATGCAGGTATATAATGGTAGAATAAAATTTAAAAGAAAAGAAAATCTAGCTGATACTTGAAAAACAAATATTTGTGTACAAGAGAAACCTCAAGGAATGTTTGCTTGGCAACCTATGTTAGTCTTTTTGTCTTATTCAACTAACTGCTCACCAGTAACTATAAAATGATTTGAGTTGAGAAGCATCTAGGCGGTGGGATTATGCTCTTTGTGCAAAAACCTGAGTGCTTATGCATATTTATCCTTGTTAAAATCACCCTGAGGAATAAAAACATCTACACAATGCTTTTCTCTAGACCTAACTAACAATATTCATAATTCTCACTTTCTTCCTCTGTCTTATACAACGACCACTGTGGTGGTCATATATTTTTAATATTGTTTCAAAAGGGTCTAGTAAAAATTCTGCAAAACAAAGGAACTGCATTTATTTGAGCCCAGAAGAGATATCTTTACAGAGCCCAGCCCACAGACAAATATAAAATTGATGAATGATATTGAAATTAATAAATCAAGCTAGGCTGGACCAGCCTCTGAGCAAGCTGATCTGGCTGTAGATGAAACTGTTCATTGCAGGGGAGTTGGACTAGATGGCCTTTAAGGGTCTCTTCCAACACAGACAACTCCATGATGTCATGATAAGAAATACAAAGGACAGGATTAAGACTCCTAGTTGTACACAAGCAAATTGGTGCATGAAGTTCACTTCTTCCAACACAGGTAAACTCACCTGAGAGGTTTGTTCTGGGCTTATTTAATACAATCAGAACGATCAGCCAGAAAGTGATGAGAGGACCAGCCTTGCCAGTGGAAGTGTCATAGGCAATTCAAAGTAAACAGAATGCAATTGAACACAGTCATGCTGATAAAAGTAGGTTGGACCTAGATATTCGTGTCTATTCTAGGAAAAAACTTCAGGTTTGCTAGGCTCTCTCAGTCATTGCAATGGATATGAAATACATCTCAGTGCTCAGATTATATGAGAAATACAGGGAGTGTTATTACAAGCAGGCAAAGAATTTTTTTAGCTCTGACATTAATTTTTCACCCTGTGTTCTCTCTTTTCAGTTTCTAGGAAGAAAAGAAATGGAGCTAACCACGAAAATGTCCCTCTGTTCTGCCTCCAGCTAGAAGCTCAAGTTATAAGCTTAACAACACTGAATTGTAGGCAACCCCCCTTCAGTGCTTTCTAGTTCAGTCGCTCCATAAAGACCTCTGTGAAGGTGCAGCTCTTAAAAAAGACTCTGTGGCAGAACAACTGAAGCGTTTGCTGCTAAATATAGAAATGCAATTGCTTTGAGTGAGGATTGTTTTCCACACTTTCACCTTTGGAGCTGCATTTTATAGAGCGTGTAGAGATTTTAAGGAGAAAAAGTGAGAGGCATAAGCAAGAAATGGAAAAAGGGGTCAGTAAGAGTGAGTGTTCTTAGCAGATGAAAGAAAAGCTTGGGCTAGCAAGACTGGGCACTGGCCAGCAGTTTGCAGGGGCCATGGGATGCCAACAGTATCCTGGGATGCAACAAAAGAGTGGCCAGCAGGGAAAAGGAGGTGATTGTCCTCCTTTACTCTACCCTTGTGATGCCCCATCTGGAATACTGTGTCCATTTCTGGGGCCCCCAGTGCAGAAAGTATATGGAGCTGTTGGAGTGGAACCACAGAAGGGTCTCAAAGATGATCAAAGTGCTGGAGCACTCCTCTTTTGAAGAAAGGCTGAGGGAGTTGGGCTTGTTAATTTGGAGAAGAGAAGGATCTGGGGAGATGTTATTGTGGCCTTTCAGTACCAAAAGGGAGATTATAAATAGAAGAACTGACTTTTTACATAGTTTAATAATGAAAGAACAGTGGGGAATAGCTTTCAACTAAAAGAGGGAAATTTTAGATGTCAGGAAGAATTTTTTACAGTGGTGAGCCACTGGAACAGGCTGCCCAGAGAAGCTGTGGATGGATGTCCCATTCCTGTAGATGCTCAAGGCCAAGTTGGACAGGGCCCTGGGCAGCCTGATCTGGTGGGTGGCAATCTTGCCCATGGCAGGGGAGTTGAAACTAAATGATCTTTAAGGTTCCTTCTAACCTAAACAAGTCCAACCTCCATAGAGATGTTTACAATCCCTCAATGGATTACTCACCACCTGCCTTTCCCTGCAGGTCCTCCTGCTGCTGCTCACCTTTCCCACATGATGTGGAGGGGGTGGGAGCAGAAGGCAGTGCTGCAGGGGCAGGAGGCACTGAGGGCTGCTTTTCAGAGAGAGTGATGCTGAGAGTAGTGAAGGAGAAAGCTCTGAAGCCAAAAGCAGTGAGGTTTGGGGAAGAATAAAATTAAATGCTATATAGGGAGCAAAAGCATAGAAGTGAAACCTGAGGTAGGAGTCTGAAAGGATCAGATGAGTCTCTGGACAATAGTAACTGATAGAGCAATTTTATCTTTCTTTTAAGCTGTAAGGAGTATGCAATATGGGTTCACTATCTGAGGCTTCCTTTTCCCACAGAACAATTGAACACCTTGTAGTTGAAAACATAGGGGTGAATTTCTCTCTGTTAGTTTTATTTTCAAGGAAGTTTTGTGCTCCTAGTTATAGCTGTATCTGCGTCTGAAATTGAGCATTTTAATACATTAAAAAAAAAAAAGAGAGAAAGAGGAGAGGAGAGGAGAGGAGAGGAGAGGAGAGGAGAGGAGAGGAGAGGAGAGGAGAGGAGAGGAGAGGAGAGGAGAGGAGAGGAGAGGAGAGGAGAGGAGAGGAGAGGAGAGGAGAGGAGAGGAGAGGAGAGGAGAGGAGAGGAGAGGAGAGGAGAGGAGAGGAGAGGAGAGGAGAGGAGAGGAGAGGAGAGGAGAGGAGAGGAGAGGAGAGGAGAGGGACTAGATGATCTTGTAGGTCCTTTCCAACCGAATATATCTATGAGGGGAGGGGAGGGGAGGGGAGGGAAAGGGAGGGGAGGGGAGGGGAGAACTGGTGAGAGCCAGTAGAGAAGTGTGTGGGGGATAGGCCTCTGCCCTGTGTCTGCGTGTCATGCCTAACCACCACTGTTTGACCCTTGGCATGAACAAGTTGGGTGTCCATGCAATCTTAGGTTTAATATTGGTTTGTTTGTGTTCTTGCATATACTTTGAAATGTGATGCTCCAAGTACTGCTAAAAGAGTTGACTTTTGCACATTGTCTTTTTTTGTCTGTCCCTTCCTTAGCTTATTTTGGTATTTGTTATGAAAAAGAAAAGTTCCATCACAATTAGTTGCCTTGGTTACTAATGGCTTTCTTGTATTCATATATAGCTGCTTGTATTTAAACATAGCACCTAATCTATCTGCATTTGTGTTGCTTAATGTGATAAGGCTATAGGATGCACTGAGCCTGTGGTTACAGTTTTGATTACATTAACAGTGTCTCCAGTTTGCTCTTGGGGGAAGATTGTTTTTTCTGCAAGTAGCATTTAGTAAAGGGACCTGGTGCGATCACACTGATCCTGATAAGGTGTTCACAGTGCACTATGGGAGGTGTGCAGGTGCATGATACCTAGGAACATGCAAGGCTGTGGATTTTTGCGATGAGATATATAAAAAACAAGGTTCTGGCAGCCCATACAGCCAACCACGTGTGACAGCTCTGAGCAGATCCTGATGTGCAAAATATCAGTACATTTTTACACTGTCATTTTCAAGTAAAAATAAAGTTAGCTGGCAAGACATGTCTAGTCACCATGATTTACTACAGGTCACAACAAACAGGGTCAGAAGATGTGCTCAGGTCCCCTGGCCTGGCCAGAGTTTTTAGTACAAGGCCAGCTTGCTGTCTTAGAGATGCAGACTGCAAGGAGCTAATATTCAGAGAGGGCTTATGATGATCCCCCTAATGGTGATGTTGGGTTTATTAATACCCAGGATAGTTCTGCATTAGCTCACTAAGGAGTTATGGCCTGCTACTTTCAGCAGGAGAAAGATGAAGTAGAGAGTATGTAATCAGGTGCCTGAAATCAGTTTTGTGGCTTGTCAACACAATTGTCATTCCAGATGAAGTCAGTGGGAACCAGGAAGGCTCAGCACCTTTTAAAATTGATCCACTTAGCCTCAGTAAAGGAAAGTGAAAATAAAGGAGAGAGCATCTTTTCTTGAAAACAATACCGCAAGTCTTTCTCAGCTGGTGTTGGAGACCTCCTGCCAGCAGCACCTGTGCCGCCATGGCTTTGTGCAAATCCAATTTACCATAATTTAATGAGAAGTGCAAAAGAAGCTTTTTTGTGCAAACAGTGTGTATGCTAGATGAAACTATTACCATGAGAGTAGGCAGGAGCAGTATAAATGCATCACCACGTACGTGTCATGTCATACATATATCATCAGTATAATTCATCCATCAGGGTTAGGAATTAACAGAATGGTGAATAAAAACACACAACAGTAGTGATCTCAGCAGCTAGAGTGGATTCATTCTGGCTGTGTTAGTTGTTCGATGACATGTTAAATTTTTGCCCTTGAGCACTTACAGCTATGCTCAGTTTGGATTGGCTCAGGAATCAAATCATTCTTTAGTCAAGCCTTGTGTCTGGTCAAATAAATAAATCTATAGCATCAAATCTTAGCCCTGCTTAAGTCACTAGGAATGTCATCATTACACTGAATGAATTGCACTCAAGGCAAGAAGATGAACCGTTATGATCCTGCAGACCCTTACTCAGTGGTTCCCTCATCTCATCTTCCTAACACATGGCTGAACTCAAAGTATGATGTCAAAAAGGCATACTGCTCTTTTATTTTCAGTGTGCTAGTTAACTACTTGAAATATTTAACAGAACAATTGCATCTTGCATTATATTTCCAGCTTGAACTTCAGTGATTTGAATCCCAGTCAGCTGAACCACACTGGATATTTTTATGGTCATTTCATATTGTTTTCTTCATCTATACAAAGTTTGTTTCTTTTGAACGATTTAAGTAATATGATTCCACTTTGAAAGAGAGCCTTTTGAAAAAGTAATTGTGCTGAACAAGGCTGCTGCCCATTTCTTTTTCAGTAATACCTGCTCAAGCAGAAGATCCTATTGCTTTGTGCTGCAGAACTGATGTTGACTGTGGAAAAAAGAGGAACCTGTCCTGGCTGTCCTTAACTACCCAGATTAGCAACTAAAGGTATGGTCCAGTGGTAGCTCATGCAGAGAACCTCTGTCTCGTTAGATTAACTCATATCAACTGCAAGACCAGTTAGTGGTGCTGTTAAGCACGACGCTTTACACTGGTAACTACTCACCACCACAGCTAAACTCTGAAATAGAGCTGATGTCCACACAAGCTTGCTGTTCCATGTATGAACTGATCTTTACCAATATATTTGAGCATTAGGTTCATCAAGATAGTGCATACAGTCAGAAGCAAAATCTTGAAAATGTAGTGATCCCAGATTTACTCCTTCCCATTTTCTGTCTTCAATTCTGAGTTTGTAAAGTCAACAAGACAGTTTTTATGGGCAATTTAGTCTGGCTGAAGTGTGAACAGTAGTTGCCTTCAGCTGTTGTCACTCACTGACAAGAGAAGTTTCTCAGCAGAGTTGCTCCCTATACAAAAACATTTAGACACCTACAATCAGAGAGGATGAAACCAGGGCCAAGGGACACACTAGTCATCATTATATGGTAAAACTGCTTTTCTTCTCAGAACTGCTCTAAAATATGGTCTACAATTGCTTTCATATATATGATTCAGCATAGGTGGAAAAAAAATTAAACGCATTTGTGGTAAGCAGTCCTACGATAACAAAACAACAATTTGTGTATGTATCCAAGGCAAAAGGGACTAGTAATAAGTTAGTGTCAAGATAGGGGATTCATTTGTGAACATCGTGTTAAATATATCTTATTTTTAAAAACACTCAGGCAGCATCTTTCTACACAGTATGTTATTAAAACTGACATGAGTGACTATTAACTACTGTACAAACACTTGTCATAACTCATGTTTTATTATGCAACTACAGGTAAGTACATAAAAGTTCAATGTACTGTATTACATCTTATTTATATCACTGTTCCAGTGAAATATAAAGTGTCACTAATAGATTTTCTCTACTAGCAATTCCATAGTAAATTACAAACAAAGTCAATGAAGCTAATCCTTTTGTAATTTATTCAACATGATTTTTCCATTTATATTCAAGGTTCATTTTGGCAAATATACTACATCATTCAAAAAAAAAAAAAATTAGATCAAACAGTGAAAAAAGCACTCGTCTCATGAGATCAGAATTGAATAGCTACCCTACATTTAAACAAACTTCAATAGAGTGTCCTTCATCTACTGTGTTTAAGGATAAAAATTATAAAAGCTACCTGTGAACACACATAAGAACAGTGATTACAAAGACCTGTCTGGTTACTACTCTGTCTCTGACACAGGACAATTGTAGAGAAAGGTTATTTCACGTACTGAGTGCGCCAAGGGAGTATTTTCCTCCTAATGTTGAGCAGGCAATAATCTGACTGTCTCAGACAAAGTCTTCATCAAGATCATTGTTTTTATCAGATTCCTGTATCTTCAGTATCTGTGTGGAAATCTCACTTGGACAATTTTCCACTGTTATGTACAGTTATGTCCTGTGGCAGTAAGCTGGAAGTTTGGTTATGATCTTTCTGAAAAAATAGTTTCACTTGTTTGCGTTAAATCAAATGCCTGAACATTTAAGTTGATGGTAAATTAATAACAATCTCTTATTTATTTTATCCTCCTCAGTCATTATTTTCTTTCTCCTTTGACTTCTTTCTTCTTCACATGTTAGATTCTTCTTCTATTGAATCTGTATAAAGACCAAGTACCCTTCTTGCCATCCCCAGTGTGCCCTGGATTTAGAAGAAGCCCTTCAGTAAGGCCTTTGATGTTACCCCACATGATCATAATAGACAAGCTGTTAATGCATGGACTGTATTGGCAGGCAGTGAAATGAGCTGAAAAGTGGCTGAATGTCTGGTCCCAAACAGTGGTGGTCAGTGGTGCAAAGTCTAGCTGGTGTTCAGCTATATAGTGATGCACTTCAAGGGACAATATTGTGTTCAATCTTCTTCAAATGATTAATTATCTAGACAATGGGGTACGATGTACTCTCAAAAAGCCTGCAGATAACACAAAACTGGGGAAATGCATGATACACCAAAAGAAGTGAATTTTGAACCTGGAGAAATGGGACAGTAAGAATATCAGGAAGTTCAATATGGAGGAATGTAAAGTTCTTCTAGGGAGAAACAATCCCTGGCACTAGTACATGCTGGATGCCACTCAATTAGTTGTAAATTAGCTCTGTAGGAAAGAATGGGGGGGATCCTGGCAGATGTCAAGCTGAAAATTAGCTAGAAGTGAGCCCTTGCTGCCAGGAAAGCTAATGGTATCTTGGGCTACATTGGGCAAAGAATTACTAACAAATCATGAAAGGTGATCCCTTCCCTCTGTTCAGCATTGGTGAGGCTACATCTGGAGTAGTGTGTCCCGTTCTTTTCCCACCAGCATGAAAGGAAGATTCAGGGATTTACAGGCCAGAAAGCCTCATTTCAGTGCTTGGGAAGATTATGGAACAGGTTCTCCTGGAAGAAATGACACGGTACATGCTATAGACAAGGATATAATCCAAGACAGTCAGCATGGCTTCACCACGGGCAAATAGTACCTGACCAATACGGTAGCTCCCTACAATGTACTGGTGGCATCAGTTGACAAAGGAAGACCAACCAGTGTAATTTACTTAGACTTCTGTAAGGTCTTTGACATAGTCCCATATCACATCCTTATTTCTGTATTGAAGATCTATAGATTTGAAGGGTAAATTCTGTGGTGGATAAGGAATTGTCTGGATGGCTACAGCCAAAGGGTTGTGGTCAATGGTTCTATGTCCAGGTGGAGGATGATGATGACTGGACTCAGGGGTCTGTCTTGGGGCTGATGCCCTTCAACATTTTATCAGTGACCTAGATGGTGGGATCAAGTGCATCCTCAATAAGTTTGCTGACGACGCCAAGTTGAGTAGTGTAGTTGATAAAACAGAAGGAAGGGGTGCCACGCAAAGGTCAACCCCCAACTTGTAATGCTGCATGCAGTTACTCCTTCCTAGGTGCCAAGACTCTTCACTTTCTCATCTGGTTCCTCTCTGCTCATCTCCCTGTACATGTCTTGCTGAATGACAGCACAGCCTTCTGGTGTGTCAGCCATTCCTCCTAGTTTTGTTTTACCAGCAAACTTGCTGAGGGTGCACTCTATCCCCTCATCAAGGTCATTGATAAAGATGTTAAACAAGATCGGACCCGGGACTGACTCCCAAGCAAAATACTCCTCTGGACTCCAACTGGACTCTGTGCCATTAATCACAACCCACTGAACACTGCCAGACAGCCAGTTCTCAACTCACTTTACTGTCCACTCATCTACTCCATGCTTCCTCAGCTTTATTATAAGGATGCTGTGGGAGACAGTGTCAAATACCTTGCTGAAATCAAGATAGACTACATTTACTGCTCTCCCCTCATCTACCCAGCCAGTGATGACTTCATAGAGGGCTACCAACTTGGTGGAGCATGACATCTCCCTGAAGAATCCATGCTGACTACTCCTGATAACCTTCTTCTCATCCAATTGTCTGGCGATGGCATTCAGAACAAGCTGTTCTAGCACCTTTCCAGGGATGGAGGTGAGTCTGGCTGACCTATAGTTTCCCAGTTCAATAAATGGTTCTCTGGCATCTCTTAGCTGTTTTTAAAAAACAGCAATTTTCACAGAACAAATACTGAGTTTATAACTAATGAGAAGCATTGGTCTGGTATGCTGAAGACTGTTCTCCCTTCTGTAGGCACTCAAAACATGAGTTGTAATGTCAGCTGCAGTGCCGCATCCAGCAGGCACCCAGGCCTGCACTACTCCCTGGGATTCATGGAAATTTTATGCCAAATTTCCAAGACAATCCTCTTGTGAATAGACACTTCAGACTTCTTGATTCTCTGGCAAATCCTTTCCTTGGACCTTTCCAGCAGTACTGTCTTTTGGCTGCTAGTTCCTGTGTTAATCAGAATGCAGAAATGAGTGGTGCACATTTATGTAAGAATAGTTATAAAATCTGCTTCAGGAAAGTATGCAGTAAACTACTTAGTCTCTGTCCTTAGAGGCATATTTTTAAAGTTCATTTATTTATTTTTAAAATGTTCATTTATGTATATACAGTAATATCATTATAAACCACTCAATCCAATTAGCAGCACCATGAAAAAGGGATGGAGGTTTTTGTTTGATTCAATTGTAAGCAAATGAAGCAGTAATAAATCCCCAATTAGCACTGAGGAAAATAGGCTGAAGGATTTTTTTTCCCTACAATTTCACTGTAAACAAAAATGTGTGGCTGGCATTCAAGAGGAAGGAAAATACAATTTAAAGACACTTTAAATCTTCAATGATTAATGTCATGCCAAGCGACTCATTAAAATTTCCATAAAAATATGACCATAGAAAAGAATTCTCTTCTGAAGAAAAATCAAATGTAATTAAGAAGAGAGAGAGAGAGAAAGAACGGGGGAAGAATTACCAGACCAAATCAAGCTAACTTAAACTAAGCTGCCAAATAATGCATTTCAAGGGGAACAGTCAGACCCTCGTAGAGGGCATCAGACTGGGTCTCAGAAGGACTGCACTCAGGTCCCAGTGTTGTATCAAATAATTTGTGTGACATCTGGCACAGCACTCATCCATGGTTTGGTGCCTTGGTCATGCAGTAAAGATTATGACAACTCCCTTCTCCTACTGTTGGACAGTCTTGTTAATTTTGTTTGAGAGTTTGTGGTGAATGTGCAGATTAAGACCATGGTGATAGTAAGATTAGTTGTACCTTTATTGTGGTGTGATAGAGCAAGATATGGGTAGATTGCAAGGTATTGGGGGTGTTAGGACCTCCTCCTGTTGGCACCAAGTACATAGTTTTGAGCATCAGACCTCAAAGCATCATTTTCCACTCTTAACTTTTGAGGAGGAGTATATCTATGCATCTGTCTCATAGCATTATGACTTGAACTGATATTGGACTGCTTTATGTCACAGATTTACACTGCTGATGGTTTTTCAGTGCTCTCACTGATTTGTGACACCATTCCTGCCACAAAGAACATTGCAGGCTGTGTTTTGTCAGGAGTCTGGCACCAATATCCCCCAAACACTCAGATTTTTGTATTGCAGCCCCCAGCAAATAGTTAGAGGTTTGGCTTTAGCTGTGTTGTTCAGCATATATGCTGATTCATGTCTCGCTCTAGCACAGTCTATGCTATTTTTGAATCAGTAAAGATGTTATTCAGGTGGTCTGGCAGGCCTGTTGTGTGTAGTGAAAAATGATATAAAAAAGAAAAAAAGGCATCATCTCAATTTCATCATTTCTTTCTCAGTTAGTGACTAGTTCACTTCGATTATCACAGGCAAAATATTGATCACGTTTGATCTCCCATTAGTTAGAGTGCTTAGTATTTCTTGTTTGTTTGTTTATAAACAGGAAAAATAAAAAAAAAATCTGTTTCATAAATGGCACCATATACTGCAGATATCCTGTGAGGAGTCAATATGAGAGAAATGCTTCTTGAACTCAGAACACAAACAGAGAGGGGAGAAAGAAAGGGAACAAACGCTGGTTATAGTCTATATTTTAGTCACCTGGACTAAATATTTAATCTGCCCTTCTCTACTCTGTTGTAACTCTCTATTCTCTATTGTAACTTCTCCTCTATTGGCAGTGAAGAGAGTCAGATTCGGAAGCCTAAACCAGGCTGGCCACACTGCTCTTGAACAGAAATATCATGACTTTTGCATGCTCAATCAAAGCATCTTCCTTAAGCTGCCTGATGAGGCCCCAGAACTCTCAAGGTATGTCTAACACAACCACGGTCTATAGTTGGCCCTTGAAGTAAAATGAATGGCTCAGTGCATACCCAGAGTCTATAGATCCATCCAGGCACTGTCCCAGTTGTGATAGTCCCTGAGCACTGACTTGCAGAATTAATGTAGTCATAGGCTGAAAGCCCACCGGGGTGATGATAAAAGCTGAATCATCTAAGATCATCATCTCTGTAAAGTGAAAAGTCATTTATAGCTGTAAGACCAAAAAGTGGCAGCCTAGATTTTCATCTTGAGGCCAAATACAGTAGATACAAATAACTTGCGTCCCTCATAAAGTAAAATTTTCCCTCATTAAACAAAGATGCATGCGGTGCAGTGTTCAGCAGTTTGCTCTTTTATATCCAGGCTCTGATTGTTTTATTTTTATCCTTTAAGAGAAATCAGATGTTAAAGAGGAAGCTATTCTTAGGCTGACTGTACAAGTGATCAAGCCAAGCATATCCATATAAGACAGCTGCTGGCAAATGACAACCAGGGTTGTGCTTTCAGTGCAGAAACAGCAGTGTGAGTGCTGGGCATGCAGACATGGTACCCTTGGGGAGCAAGAGAGGAGCTGTCATTGCTTTTCTGGTTCTCATCTCAGCTTCTCATAAGTGTAGGAGTCTCTTTATAAGAAAAATTCCCAGGAGACATTTAATTCCTTGGTGTCACTATATCATTTACATAGTCATTAGCCCTTCTGAAGAGTCTGGCTTCAACAGCAATACCCCACAGAAATACACTGAGCTAGGTGACGCTTTTTGGAGTTCATCAGGGGTTCTTGGCAGGTAGACGAGCGTGGCGAGATGAGGTGATGCAGTCACTAAGCCATGACATTGCTTGGTCTCTTCCATTCAGTTGTGATTGCCAGAATCTCATCAAAGAAAAGTTCATGACAGTGTGAAGAGACATTGCTCTACAGCACTCTCTACAGGAGAGCAAGTCCCTTAGCAGCTGGTGTGGCCTTACCCCTAGTGCTGTGAGCAGGTTTGGGCATCACATGAAAACACTAGAGCATCCAGAAGAGGGTGAATGGTCTGGAGGTCAAAGTGTGTGAAGAGTGGCTGAGGTCCCTTAATTTACTGGTCCCAGAGCAGAGTAGACTGAGGGGAGGCTTCATAGTGGCTGCAGGTCCTCACAGGGAATGGAGGGGTAGTACTGTCTCTGCTCTCCGGTGACATCGGCAGGGCCCAAGGAAATGGCATGGAGTTGTGTCAGGGAAGGGTCAAGCTGGATGTCAGGAAAAGGTTCTTCACCTCAGAAGGTAGTGAGCATGGAACAGGTTCCCCAGGGCAGTGGGCATGGCTCCAAGGTGCCAAAGTTCAGGGAACATTTGGACAACATTCTCAGATGATTCGGGATGGTGGTAGGTGGAGCCAGGAGCTTGATCTGTTGATTTGCTTTCAATTATATTTGAAAAAACATGACATTCATGTTAAGTCCCTCCCTTGTGACTGCAAAAGAAGTAAGATCACACCCATTTTTAGGAAGGATTAAAAAATGATACAGAGAACTACCAACCTGTCAGCCTTACCTGGAAGGTTCACGGGACAGATCCTCCAGCAAGCTATGCTAACACATATGGAAGAGAGGGAGGTGATATGGATACATACATAAATACATAAGCATGTAATTACCAAAGGCAAAAAGCTAGATAACATTTAAAGGCCTCTTTCACTCTATGATTCTATGATTCTAAGATTCTTTGATCTTCCTGGAATCCTTCTAACTTGGGATATTCTCTAATTCTATTATTCTTAGGTAGTCTGAAACAATTTAGCAGATCTGAGAAGTAGGGAGGAACACACTCAAATCACTGAGGTTCTACAGAGAGAAAGGAAAGACACATTAGAAATTAATTGAAAGGACATGTTTGTTGTAGATCCCCATTCTGTTCTGTGCAATCCATCAGTTTCCTGTCATGAAAAATGACGTTAATTCTTCCTTTTTCCTGCCTTTCTGGGGTAGACTTCATCTCTTCCTGCTTGTCCATAAAATATCTGACTTAAGTGATCTTTGTTCTCATTTAGGATATTCAGATGTTGCTGTACCAAGAAGGAACCCAACAACACGTGTGAGTGCATGTCCCCAGGCTCTTTGAATGGACATTGTCTGACAGCTCAAAGTGCCAGAAGACCTGCCTGTCCCATGCCATAGCTGCAAGCACTGTCTGACACAATAGCAATCTCTGTTTCTTGTGCTCATGCTGAAGCACAAGTGAGATGGTTAGAAGAGTCAACAGTGAAACAGACTATTGGTATTGAGTCCTCAGAGACAGTAAGAAATACATGTGTTAATAAAGGTCTTTATTCTCTTGCTCCTACAGAATTGCCAGTGAGCTCGCATCCTTTTCTGAGCTAATGATAATGAATCAGATCACTCTAGGCAAAAGTAATTAACAATATCTGTGCTTCGGTAGGCCCACACAGAGCAATATGGAGGGTATGATAATTTGGTAGAATTTCCACTCTACTTTGTTGGGATTTTTTATTAACTTCATTTAGTGCCAAATCAGGCAGGCAAGTATGGTTGTAAATTTCCTTACTGAGACATGGCTAGCTTGTAAAATATAGAATATGAGCTCTAATGCTTTGCAGTATTTCAGAGCATTGGTCTCTTTTCATAAATCTAAAGGATTCTCTTTTTATCTAAGTCTTTTTTTGCAGCTGAAGATTCTGAGTCCTACAAAGATTGAAATCTACTCAAAACATGGGGATGGATGGAAAAATAATCAGAATAAAGGAAAACTCTGAATGATGTATATTTCTTCATTACTGAATGCAATAAGAAATGCAATTAATGATGAACCAGTAAATCACTTTTGCTAACAATTAATTGCAAACACTAAAAGCCGATCTGATCGTGCTTCAGTAATACCTGTTTGCTTTGTGTGACTAAGCAACCAAATAGAAGAGATAGTGCCCAGCAGGGAAGTCCTGAACCAAACCCAAATCTCCAACCATACTGTTGAAATTTGCAATAGTGGTTGAGCCAGGGGAGATGCAATGACAGCAAACACGTGAGGCGGTAGTTTTGCAGTGCTAGAAGCTCCTGGCATCTGAGTCTGAAGTGTACATCTGCATTTGCACTGGTACATGAGGAGGAAAGGACATCAGGACAGCGCAATAATCTGTGGTTAACTTCTCCAGAGTCCAATGGAGATTTGAATCAGTTCGTGACAGTGTTGTCCAATCTATTCCTACTGCTCCTCCACCTGGAAAACAAAAGGTGTATAGAAATACTGTATAAAGTGACGTGATCAGATTCATTAAGTGACATTTACCCCTTTTGGGACAGCAGTAAAGAAATGATACAAGGAATTGTGGTTAATTAACCTGTAAGAGTCTGAAGAGATACCGCCTTACTGCAGGTATTAAAAGAATATACTATTCTCAATCTCCAGGGTGTATAGGGCAAAAAGTACAGCATTTAAATCAGAACAACGGAGACTCAGATCAGAAAAAAAGTTTTGTAATTGTAAAAACTGGGGAACAGGTGGGTGTTAACAAGATTTTAAAGGCAAGCTGGACAAATACTTAGTGAGAATAGTTAAAGTGTACTTAGTTCTGTCTTAAGGAGAATGGATTAATTATACATGACTTTTATTTTCTCCTAATTTACAAAGAAATTGGGTGCCTGGTTTCAAGAATTCCGTTCAAAAGACCCAGACAAATAGATTCTGAGCATTTTTGCTAATAGCTTTGCTATTAACTGAATTAATATAAGCTAATATAAGCTAATCATTAGTGTGTCTACTCAGCAGGCAATTTACTTATTGGCTTTTGCCTTTGGAGGGTCTGATCCCATCACATAACAAGGTCTGTCTGCTGAGCATTAACAACTCACTGATGTTAGTAGGAGTCAAGAGTCTTCATTCATGTCCCTAGCCCTGCTTTAATTTTTATTAAAATCCTTAAACATTTTATTTACATCTTAAGATATTACCATAAGATCTCTAAAACTACTATGCTGTTGTTGAAGCTGATTTGGGGAAGTTGACAGAAGATACGTATTCTTGCCCTTTAACTGGCTACAGAATTAATTTAACCTAACCTCATTTTCTTCACTCTAATGAATGCTATATTTAACTTGCTTTTTATACATCCAGGGGCTTATACCCATTTAGTACTGATGACTTCTGTGACCACTGGGTGATTTTTAAAAGACCTGCTTATAGGAACAGGCTTTTGGTTCCCTCCATAAGCCCCACTCAAGCCTGATTTCAGGAAGAATTCTGTTCTTGGGTTTCCAGTCTACAGCTGTAGAGGAAACTATATACAGCTATAGAGGAACCTATATACAGCTATAGAAGAACTTCAAAGGAAGCATTGATCATCTTGACAGCTTTCTACCTCTAAGAGTTTCTGGGGATCTTGTTTTATGTCAGACAAACTATCCAACATCATGAGTCCCAGACCTTGTGTGGGCAAACTGAATTCATATTCCAGAAAGCATAGATCTTGCCCACCAGTTCTTGATCTTTAATGCAGGAAATTTGCAGAAATGCCTGTTCCTCGGAGTACAGCTGTTTATTATAACATAAGACTCATCCTTAATATCAGCAGACCCTTTTAACTACAATCAGATGAGTTCAGAGGGCAAAATTATGCCCTGCCATCTCTCATAGCCTTTTAGTCAAAGACTTCTCTTCTTTTTCTGCTGAGACTTCTGCTCATTAAGTACACTTCTTACTGTAATTACAGTTCCCTGGTGTGTTTTACCATCAGTTCTGGAGACACAATTTGCAGGTGGAAGCAGTGGTCTTCTTCCCTCACTGTATCTAAAGGGGAAAGTGCCAACTTTTTATTTACTTCCTGAACTGGTTCTTCCGTCTTGCTGAGTGAGGTCTTTCTCTCTCACCTCGTAACACACACTGAGTATTTGCATGGCTTCAGATAGATAATTAAAGCACTCATTTCCACTCATCTGAACCCTGTTATAAATCTCCACATAGCAGAGTGTGAAGCCTTTTGGCAGAAGCATCAGCACAGCTCAATTGCTTGCTAAAGAAGATCATACTGGCTGCTGACATGCTCTTTCAGCTTGTACTATTGGGAACAAGTTCACTTTCCTGAGCCAATCCTCTGCCATGAAGTGAAGCCCCTTTTGTCTGAAAGTCACCGAGGTTCCTGTTAATAATCAGTCAGAAGCTGGGAATTCACTGAAGAACTTGAAAAAGCAGATAGACAGTGCTAGGTGGTATCTTCAGAGGAGTATTGACTGCAAGTGGGGAGAGAAGGTTATTGATTCAGATTTTTCCTTTCTGTAAGATGGGTGCTCACATGCTTACTTACCCTCCCTCTCCATCCCCCTGGAGTCCCAGGTTGCTAGTCCTTCCCCACCACAGAAGCTGTTCCACTCCATCCAATCCATGCTTTTAACAGAAGGAAAAGATTCCCAAAGTTTTCCTTAATGCTGTGTAAATCTAAATGAGTGCTAGAAAGCATCTAGGCATTCCAGGGGGCTAGGCACTGGGCAGAAGTTTCTGTATGCTCCTTATAATGCCTTGGTCTGGTGATGGGACACCCCATGTACACATGGGAGGAGGATAAGGAAAAACACTCAAGAAGCCATACAATTTCTCCAAACAAAAACACTATGCTTGGAAAACTCTTGAAATAACGCAGTCCAGGAGATGAGATTCTTGGCCCTCAGAGAGAGGAGATACTAGTATTTTGAGGTCCTTTGAGGAGCTCTTCTTGTAGGTGCAGTTTGTCCATGATCTATTTTAGCCTCTTTGAAAATCCCACAGTGCAAAATCCGATATTATTGGTTAGTATATTGTTATTCCCTTTGGATATCAATCACAGAGGGGCCTACTATAAGCCAAAAAAAGTATCTGATGCACTAACACCTGTGATGCCACCTTTAAGTGCAGAACCATGGGATAGGATCATTCTCTATGGCTCTTCAAACTTTATTGTTTCATGGAAATTTTTATGCAGTCAGTGAAAAGATTTCTTATCAAGGAAGACAAATTGGTGGTGGGTGCCCCATCCCTGGAGACATTTGTGGTCAGGTCAGGGGCTCTAAGCAACCTGATCTAGCTGTAGATGTCCCTGTTCACTGCAGGGGAGTTGTGCCAGATGAACTTTAAAGGTCCTTTCCAACCCAGATGATTCTATGATTCTATGAAATTTTTCTTTTCCTTGACCCAGTTTATTAATTCTCCATTTTGTTTCCTGTAAAGCTCTCTGACTCCTCTATCAGATCCCAGGGTGAGTGGATGATCCCTGAGCAGTGCAGGGTTACTGTAAGCTGATAGTCATGGGGAAGAGCAAGGAAAGTACCTGGGCATCTGACACAGACATACAGTATGAAAATGGGTCTGCTGTACTCTGTCCTATATCTCACCCAGCTCTTATTCCTCTGTCTTGCACTGGGAAACTGTCAGCAGCAAGCTCAATGCACACACTTTATTCGTAGCAACCCATCTTCCATTCCTGTAGCATCCATCATTCAACAATCAAAAATTCAGTTCTCCAGCTACAGGCAAATATTAATTCTTCATATTGCAGATAGGAAAAACACAGTCTGCAAAGGTGAAATGGCAGGCAGATTGCTTGTCTTCCTCCTGACAAGGGCTTTGCAGTGAGCTAGCACCTGAAAAAAGCTTTGTTTGCCTTGGTATGTGTGTATTCACATCTCTCTGTGCTTCCTAGGACTTGCACTCTCTCTATCACCACCCTGTGCTTGTCTGCTACATCCTAGGACTGTTTAATCTGGAGAAGAGGAGGTTCAGGGGAGACCTTATCACTCTCTACAGCTACCCAAAGGGATGTTGTGGGGAGGGTAGGGATCAGTCTCTTCTCTCAGGTAACAGCAAAAGAACAAGAGGGAATGGCCTCAAGTTGTACCAGGGGAGGTTCTGTCTAAATATTAGGAAACATTTTTTTCTCAGGAAGAGTGGTCAGGCATTGGGACAAATTGCCCAGGAAGGTGGTGGTGACACCATCCCTGGAGGTGTTTAAGGAAAGGGCAGATGAACTGCTCAGGGTCATAGTTTAGTGGGCAATATTGGAGGTAGGTGGATGTTTGGACTAGCTGAAATTAGAGATCTTCTTAAACTGTAATGATTCTATGATTCTATGACTCTATGATCTGCTTTGAATTATTCACATTTGCTTCCTGCATTAAGTACTTGAAACAAAAAGAAATTAAATAATATTAAAAATATGTATATCTTTATCCTTAGCAATTCCCTGTCCTCAGCGTAACAATCCTTTAAGTATGAAAGGAAAATAGCCCAGTAAACTGGACTCATCCAGTTGGGTATTTACTGCAGATTATAACTGAAGATCAAGTTTGTTAGCGAATGAGGAAGTGCAAAATGATCTACCCTGTGGTAGCATTTGTCTCTTACTCCAGATTATAATAAATATTAATTTATTTGACCACATAAAGCCTTTAAAATCTTCCAGGCACTTCTGAAACATTATGCAATTAATTTGTTATTTCTCTTTGATAAAGAAGACATTTTGTCCCTGGCTAATAAAGATATCTCTATGGAAGCAAAATTTGAGGTTTTTTTTGGAAGCACAAAATGATACAAAATATATTTAATGTTCGACAAATAAGAGCTCCCATAAGGTCAGGTTGCCAGGAAAAGATGTTTTACTTAGTGGAAAGCTGTATCACAACCTGGTTGTTTACCCAGTGGTGAAAATGACATTTAAGAGCTACTCATAGGCATGTCTCTTCCAGACAGCCTACATGCTATAATCACTAAAAGAAGCGAGATTTAGATTAGATGTTTGGAGGAGCAGTCAGACCTGCTCTCTGTTGCATAACTACCACAACTAAGAAAAAGCAACGGGTGATAGTAGTGGTTGATTTTCTTCTGAGGGCTACAGAGGCACCCATTTGTCATCCTGATCTGCTACCTAGAGAAGTCAGTTGCTTTCCAGGGGCCAGCAACAAAGACAGGACAGTCAGACTGCCAGGCCTTGTACATCCCACAGACTTCTACCTGCTGTTGCTGTTTCACATAGGCACCAGTGACACAGCTGTTAGCAACCTGAAGAGTATCAAGGGGGACTACAAGGAGCTGGGAGCAGTAGGAATGAACTCAGGTAGTCTTTTCATCAGTCCACCCCATCAAAGGAGGACTGCATCATGTTATTCAATCTATAACTGGCAGTTATCAGGATACCCATAGCTAGTGAAAGCTATAGGCACAGACCAGGACCTACTGTACTTGGTTTTGCAAAGACTCAGTCAGCATCTACCTCAAAGAGTTTTTAGAAAGAAACATTGCAGTTTACAGATACTTCTGTAACGGAGTCAGACAGTTTGGTGACTGTTTTTAGCACATGAAGTCTGACAAAGCTTATCCCTAAGGATTTGGTGAGGGCCTTGGTCAGACCTGGAGGGATGTGGATGTGTGATAGCAGCCCGGTTAGTTCTTTAAATCTAGCATGTCCTACATGCAAAATATTTCTTTCCTGAGGCAGCTTCATTCTTCCACAAACCACACACTTGACTAATTCCATCTTGTTTTGAGAGTTCATAATGTGACTGCCAGCTACAGGTTTTAAATTTGCTAATCAGGTTACCTGTAGCCTACCAATAGGTGAAATTTCTATGAAGAAACAGTTACTACATTTTTCCATTAAGCTCAATGGCCACCCAAAACAGCTAACTGACCTTACAAGAGGAAGTCACTTGTCAAGACACAGTGGCCTTTAGAGAGTAATTCATCCCACCTTAAGCTCTGAAGCACTAATCTCTCTGTTAATGAAAGAAAAAACCCTAGCTAAATACCCTCCAGCCTTACAAGATAAGTGGAATCCTTCATTTTCATGGCTTGATAAATTGTTCCCTATGAATCAAACTTAGTATTAGCCTTACTATTATTATATTATTATTATTAATTAATATTATTATCATAAACTTATTATGTAGAGGTAGGATTGCTATGCTTTATTCAGTGAAATTCTGATGAGCTCAAAGGCATTCAGCCCAGAGACAAACATGAGGAAGTTCACTACAGTGGTACCGTGGGAAATGTTGACCAAGCACGAACTTCAGGACCTGTTGTGTTGCTCCAAACCATCTGCTTCATTCTAGATCCTGTAATCCATGTCTGTGAGACTGTGAGATAGCTGTATTTTGCCCAAACAGTTTTGCCGCTGATTAAACTATTACTCATTACAGGTGAACTGCTTTAGCTAGAATTGAGCGGCTCTCTGGAAGAAGACATTCTACCTGTAATGCAGCCTTAGATGTTTCTTCTCAGACAGTCAGTGCTTACAGAAACTGAGAATGCATCTCAAGCCTTCTTGAATCTTGTTTTAAGCTAATTGCCACATGCACTGCTTTGGTTTCCGCCCTGATCCTTCCCCATGTTATGCTGCATTCACAGTCTTTTTCCTAACTGTCTGGCTGTTACTGGCTCGTCATCATTAGAAAAGCCTTCACTATTCATGCAGATTCACTCAGCCCCCTTATGCTCCCTTCAGTTTCCAGCCAGTGATATTTAATCCTTAATCCCAGAGTTACTGGTCGTTACTTCAGTCTTTAATCATCATAATAGACCAATGAGAAATGCTAACCCTAAGTAGGTTATGCTAAGTATAAATCACTCTGTAACAAGAGTTGCAATTAATTTTTTTAGAATATTTATAACATTAAGACACTCATGTTCAAGTCCATAGGAGTTTTCGATTTGTCCAAGAGAGCAAAGGATTGAAATTCAGCGGCCTGAATTTCCAAGCTAGATCTTGCTAATAATACCTTACATTTCTACATTTCTGGAATATCTCCAAGCTGGTAAACTTCAGAACACTAGGTTTTATGTTTTAGTTTCCTTTGCTTGGTTGATGCCCTCCCCTTATTTCAGAGTATGGAAAAGGAGAGGGGCTCTTCAGCAGGAGGGATTGGTGACACCAGCAGCCTGAACTTAGAACCTCATGGCAATGAGGTTCTAAATTCATACTGATGTATGTTGAAGGCATTGCTTCTGGCTACCCAGGCACAACTTCTCTCCCTGTATAGTACCAAGTAACTCAAAAGGTGATGGTGAGGACCCTTCTGACTTTTCATAGAATTATAGAATGGCTTAGTTCTTCCCTATGTTCTCACTTCATGTGGAGTTCAGCAGAACCCAGAGTTGTGTTAACCCTGGCATTTCTGGCCCTGGGGGAATGCAAAGAGCAGTTAATACACAGGGATACACTAGGCTTAATGTGATTGAGAAGAGGAGAGCTATGTGCAAGTATTTTAGAACGTCCCAACAAGCAACAAGTTACTTTCACAAAATGGAAGTGCACAAAATCATGGTTTCTATACGAAACAAGTGATCAGTAATAATTAACTCTGAGTCAGGAAGATAATGAATTTTAAGGCCTTGAGAAACCTCTCTGCTAAAACATTCCCAAGTTAATTGTGCCAGAAGAGAGGAAGGTAGATGTGTAAATTTAGGGGACTCTTTTAGGGTCAGTCTGTTGTGGATGCTGTAATCAAAATGCTGCCTGCTCTTCTCACCTCTGGGAGATTCCAAGCTGCTTTTCTACTGTGACTGAGCAGAAAATTTGAAAGCAGTTATGTCCTGTTTGAGAGAAGTACCTGTCATCTGTAGATATTTCTTTGTACAGCAGTAAATCTCAAACCTCACTACTGACAGTATCACATGAACTTTATGGGAAAAAGACACTTAACGCTCTCAAGGCTGAGGATCTAACTACTTTAAAAGTGTCTTTATGTCATTATATTCACATTAAATTATAATTTATCTCTCTCCATTGTACTCTTAATGATGGTTGGAAATAATGAGCTTGAATCAGTACTGTAACGTAGTGGAAAAAAAGGGAGGACTTTAGCAAAGCTGATTGCTTTTACCTAATTTTTGGCTGATTTGGTGTTTTGAAAGGGTATCTGCCCACAAGAGTAAGTTTCTTCTGCACATATTAATTCTACTGAAGGACTAAATGAGACCCATAAGCTATATGTCAGACATAGCATTCTGATGTCACCATATATTCTAGGCTCACATGTTCAGTGAAGTGCTCATCCGCTCCATTCATCCACATTCATCGGGAGAAATGATACATTGCGCCCTAGGATGAAAAGGGTCCAGGTCAAGAAGTTGGTCCTTCTGAGGTTGTCTGCTGTGTCCTGCAGTTTGCGTTGGATGTTATAGCTAGGTCTCACAGAGGGCTCCAAAAAGTCATTTGAGGCTTAAATATGGAAGTTTGCTTCTTGTCTCCCACAGCTTGTGATGGCATACACATGTAAGGCAGGTACCATATCCCTTCCAGCTGTGGCTGGCCTTTAGGAGAAGGCAAACTCTGAAACCAGTTTTCCCTTCTTAGTCTTCCTTGGATTTGGAAATCTCTGATATGGAAGTTCTCATTTTCTGCTGTGTTCAGGACTGGGATACTGCATTGCATCAACCTTCCTCCACAAGCATCAGTTTTGGAACTCTGTCATGCCTGTATGTGACTTCAGCAGAATGATCTAATCCATTTAATTCCTCAAGTATTAAATAGATTAAAGTGGAGCACCAGATCCTTAGAGTAGCTGTGAAGTCTGAAGTGTGGGAAAAAGACAGATTTTCAGAGATTAGCAAGGTTCATCTACAATTTCCCTCTATGTCTTTTCATACAGTGGAATATGAAGAAATCCTGAAGATGGAGAGCGGTGGAAGGAAATTTTCTGTCTGAGGCAGGAGGTAATTTGGAATAAGGAAACCAAGAACCCTCCTGACTGTATCTCATGGCTCTGCCTTGGGGGAGGGACACAGGTTACTTTCTATTTACTAAATGGAAGAATGAATAGGATACTATTCTAATTATCTAGCCTGACAAGTCAGCCTCCTTAGGTCTGTGCCAGCAAACAAAATGGGCCAAAGACCATTCTATGGCCTTCTGGCAAGTGGTCAACCATAGGTTATGTTGCTGAATGGGGTGGCTGTGTCCAAACTACTTACTGGGAAGGATCTTTACCTCATGCTAACTCCAAAGTAGACTGCTTGGTACAGCGCTGTTTGGTTTGTGCCAAAATTGTGATGAACAGCATAGTAAGGGGAAAGCAGTGATGAATAATGTTCAAGTCTGTGCCAAAGCCACGATGATTTTAGCACTGCAAATGTTAGATGGTTCATTTCTCTCTAGCCTTCACTGTATGAAACTCTACTAAAGGTACTCATATTTGCAGAGGAGAATGCTAATGACCTTCTAACTCAAAAGCCCAACAGATACAGGTGTCCACCCCAACCTTAGCCTGTAGAAACAGCCTTTTCTTCAGTTTTCAGGAGATTTTGGGGGAAAAAGTGCCAAACCTCCAGGTGGAAAGAGGTATGGATACAAGATACCAAGCAACTTTGCGTTCAGATGTGTGGCAGTGAGTAGCCTACAATGATTTGAGCATTCACCTTGAGGCCGGACATGAAGAATAATATGGAGTAATCCCAGCTCTATACTATTTTCATATGTGTAACTCCTACTTCATATATTCTTGATTTGATTGCACTGTTACTGGTTAAGGGAAAGTTAAACCATGGAGTTTAACAAGCTAAGGACTTAGCTCAAGTTAAGTTCCGTCTGTCACTTATCCTTGTGCCTTTTTCATAAAGACTTCCAGCCAAAAACTAGAATTAGCAAAAGGCCCCCTGGCAGCACTATGTCAGGTAAATGGTACACAGAGTACTGCTGAGGCTATGACTCATCCAAATAGGAATAAATTTGTTGCTTTGTCATTCGTGCCAGTCTCTTCCCCTCCATATCAGTTAATTAAATGCAGCAAATATGCCTTTTTAAAAAATATATATGTTGTCCATTAACACAATATTGGTTGAATATTACTAAAAAGAGCTGTCTCTGTTTCACAGGTAGCTGCAAACAAGTGCTCTGAGTAACTAGTTCTACTAGTTCTACTTGTTCCCACATCCATAGTTAAAATAGCAAATGAATGTATGCATCTACATCTCCACATTTTTTCCCCATGCAATATCAAAAATCTAAAAGCACTGTTTCACTGAAGCTGAAGGAAGAACTTCAGGAGACCTATGGAATACTTAGTCCAGGTTCAGACTTCAAGATAGAAATTGTGGTTCCTAGAGAATGTGGGGATGCTACGAGACAATAAATATTCTGAGTAAATGGGGTCAGAACACCTGCTTCATGACTTCAAATCTCATAGCATATATTCTTGGGAGGAATACTCCTAGAATGTCATGGAAAGATGTGTATTGATGAACTTCCTAACGGTTGGCCTTTGTTTTTTAATTAGTCATTAGCTATTTCAATTAGAATTACGGAATCATAGATTGGCTTGGGTTGGAAGGGATCTCAAAGATCATCTAGTTCCAACCTCTCTGCTACAGGTTAAAAAGAACATGAACTCACAGGTCATAAATTTAAGAGAGGAATGAGTATTTCTCAATACTCTGCAATGGGACATAGCAACTTCTTTATTTCAGAAATAAAGAACATTTAAAGTAGAGCCCCTTATAGATAGTCTTCAGCATATATGTTGACTTTAGAGTATGCAATATATTTAGCAATGAAGGAGAGCAGAGTTCTAGAAGGAGACTGTGAGCTCTATGTGTAATCTACTTGCAGCTTCGAGTGTGCTGCATGGGCATGGCTGGGATGAGAAGAAGCAGCTGTGGTCCAGAGCCTGGAAAGGCCTGGCATCCAGACTACAGAAACTGTGAAAATTAACATGAGCATCCTCTCTGTCTTTTGTACACTCAATCTCACCCTAAAACACATCTCTGCAGTATCACCTGCCTGCAGCAGATGACTGCTCCTGTGGCTACTGTGCAGTGCTGTCTGTTATCCTTCTCCATGGTGACTGATTTACACTTGTGTTGCCTTTGTGATCAGCATAGCAAATACATATGGAAACATCAGTGTATAACATCCCTATCCTGCCATTCCAATGCCGTGGGAACAGAGGAGGTAAAATATTTAGACTCCAGATGTCTTTATTTGCCAAAATACAAATTCTTGCAGTAAAAATATCTACGAAATGTAATTAAAATTGCCGTTTATTTTTCTCACTGTTGCTAACATTTCTAGCAAATCTGAATCACTTGATGCTTCCAAATATAGCATTCCAGGTGTAAAACGCTCTCAGATGTTCATGACATTTTGCACATAAATAGTGATTCATTGAGGATGATCTGGTACTATCCATATGCCTGATACAGAAATACTGCAATGAGTGGGAGATCAGTATACACACACAACAGGATAATGTTTGAGAATGAAAACTTTGTGTCTGTGGAAATTCCACAGAATGAAAAAATCACAGATTCACAGGGGATGGGAGGGACCTCAAGAGATCACTGAATCCAACCTCTCTGCTAAAGCAGGCACCCTACAATAGGTTGCACAGGTAGGTGTTCAGATGTGTCTTGAATATCTTCATAGGAGACTCCATAACTTATCTGGGCAACCTCTTCCAGTGCTCCATCACCCTTACAGTAAACAAGTTCTTCCTCATGTCAGTACAGAACTTCTTATGTTAAAATTTTTGGCCATTACTCTGTGTCTTACCACTACACATCACTGAGAAGCGTCTCATCCATTTGCCTATCACTTCCCTTTAGATATTTATAAACATTAATCACATACCCTCTCACCTTTCCTCATAAGGGAGGTGCTCCAGGCATTTCATCATCTCTGTAGACCTCTGTTGGACTCCTTCTAGGAGTCTTTTTTGAACTGGGAAGCCCAGAACTGGACACAAACAGAAGCATAGGAAGTCCTGTGCAAATGTGTGCAGGAACTTCTTCACAGCAAGGGTGATGGAGCACTGGAACTGCTGCCCAGAGAAGCCCTGGATTCTCCTTCTCTGGAGGAGAGTCATTGTACACAAAATCCATTGTTCTCCTTGCATCTACCCAGATAGCGTTGACATCATTGAAGGCTGTGGCTATTTCCTAATAAAGATATGGAATTTCACACATAGTGAATCTTCTGCTTAAAGACAGCTTTGCTAAGGAGGGTGATCATGACTCTCCACCTTCTAATTGCTGCTCCATCTCTGAATATCAGGATGGAACTATTTTGTTGAAGTACATTTCTTTCTCTCTATAAAAACTAGGCTGTGTGGAGGATTCGCTAACTGTGCTGCTGTGTGGATGACATCTGAATGTACTGAAGGTAACAGCCCAATGCCTGGTGTGCTGTTGTCAATTCAGTATGACCGCTCTCTGACAGTCACCTATTTAATCTGCATTTCTGTTGCTGCTTGGCACAAGTCAGAAACATAGGATATCTTTTCAGGCATTGTGTTTTCCTTGAGAAGTGGATACACTTCAGGAAAGTGTATACCCTGCAGTCATGCTATGCAGTCTAAGGTGTAGAGACAGGCTGTGCTTGCTGAACTGAGACAAATCATTTCAGCCTTGTAAACAGAAGTCTTTCTTCTCATCAGTTATATAAGGATAAAAATTCCTATGCTGTTCTAACATACACTTCTAAGTGTATGAGCTCAGCATCACACCTGAACTGTGCTGCACACTGCAGGCAGTCAGGCCAGGGCTGCAGAGAGACCCACAGAAGACTCCAAAATCAGAGCAAGATCACTCCTCATCCAGTTTCACTCTTGTATATGAAAGTAATAAAATTTCATCTTCAGATTTTGTCTTGCTTGAAAAAGCAGTGGATGTACACTATACATTATACTTGCTCTTCCTTGATCTTCTTGAAAAAAAAAAAAATGCTTTTCTTCTCATTTCTCTCACCACCAAGTGAAATACACTAAATTGTGTTTATGCAGCATCATTAACCTTGCTGTTACAGAGTTTTACTTGCTTTCTCTCTGTTTTCTCACCATAGGGAATTCTTCTTGTCATCAACTTTAGCCTTGCATTGTCCATTGTGTTTCTCCACATCTCCTCTCCTTCCACCAGTTCCCATTCATTTTAACCCACTACACATTCTATTACTTCTGCATTTTCCTGATGTCTTAGAATCATACAATCATAGATTAATAAAATCAAAGAATCTTTGAGGTTGGAAAAGAGCTCTGAGATCATCTAGTCCAACCTCAACCCATCCCCACCATGGGCACTAAACCACATCCCTCAGTGCTATATATATCTGATGAGTCCACCACCTCCCTAGGCAGCCTGTTTCAATACCTTAGAACTCTTTCTGAGAAGAAATTTTTCCTAAAATCCAACCTGAACCTTGCCTGGGGGAACTTAATATCACATCATAGATTTATTTGGGTTGGAAGGGACCTTTAAGATCATCTAGTTCCAGTCGCCCTGCTATAGGCAGGGATACCTCCCTCCAGACCAGGTTGCTCAAAGCTTCATCCAGCCTAACCTTGAATGCTTCCAGGGAGGGGACATTCAGAACCTCACTGGGCAACTTGTTCCAGTGTCTCACCACCCTCAAGGTAAACAATTTCTTCTTAATATCAAGTCTAAATCTACCCCCTTCCAGTTCAAAGCTATTTTGCCTTGTTCTGTCCTGAGAAAAAGTTGCTCACTCTTGTCTTCTCATGGTGATCCTCCTGTCTCTGCTCTAAAGGAGGCAGTCCAAAAGGCATCTCCACAGGGAGGATTTACAGGCAGGATCTGTGGAAATGGTGGTCCCATCAATGCCACCACAATTCATTAAATAATGGCAAGAATGACAGAATCTGTCTGAAAGATCATTAGACTGCAAATGTGATTTTCTTATTCTGAAAACGAGCATCCATATTTCCTTGTTCAGTTTTATCTTCCATCTGTCTTAATCAACACAATTCAATGCTCAGATACCAGTTATGAATTATGTTTATAAAAACAACTATAGTCAAGAAGGGACATTAAGAGGTCACCCTTCCATGCCACAGCAGGATTAAATAAATCTTTACTGCTACTAGTACAAGTTTGTGTAACACTTCAGAAGCTTCTTAGCATGTAATCCACTGCCCTTGGAAGAAATCTGTATGTGAGCTCCTCAATCCATCCTTTTGGAAACGATGCAGTCTGCTTCTCCTTTTGTACTAGCTAACATGCTTCTCCCTTGCTGAAAAGTAAGACTCCAACATTTTGTTTGCCTACCAGGCACACAGAGAGCAATGGATAAACACTCTCTCCATATCGACCTTGCAGACACTTGAAGGTGACTAGGACATTCACATATGTCCCAATTATTTCACTGTTCCTTTTATCAACTATGTTTTTTTCAGAACCTCTATCATTCTTTTCTTTGTTCTGGACTGTCTCTTTGTTGTCTGCCTCCCTGCTAAGGAGCAGACTTCTCTCACTGGAGTGTCCTCCCTGACTGGTTCAGTGCTTAATCTCCTCCAGGGTCTGATGAAAATGATGGTGTTGAAGAAGCCCCTGAATACCATGCACTTTGTTTGCAGCAGCGTCACAAGCTTTGCCTACAGAATAAAGTCACTGTAAAATCTCTTTTGGTATACAGTGCTCTGGTTTCTCCTCATCAGTTCCCTGCAAGGACTCTGTAGGCTGACATTAAGTGCAAGTGCCTTGCTTGAAGAGTAAAACTGTGAGCTAACAAGGTATGATACAGCTAAAACGAAGTCTTATCTTTTTATGCCTACTGGTAGGCTTCTGTCTGTCAACGGGACATCTTAACTTGTTCTCTCAGGACTCAAGCAAATAAGCAAAGCTGTCTAGAAGTACTGAACCATAAAATCATAGAATGGCTTGAGGGGATCTTGAAGATAATCTAGTTTAAATCACCTGCTGTGGGCAGGGTTGCCAATTGCTGGATGAAGCTGCCCAGGATCCCATCCAAACTAGTCTTGAATGACTCCAGGGATGGGATATCTACTTACTCTCCGGACAACATCCAGCACATTACCACCCGACAAGTGAAAGATTTCTTCATAATATCTAACCTAAATCCTCCCTCTTTTAGTTTGAAACCATTCCCCCTTGTCCCACCACTTTTAGACCATTTAAAAAGTCAGTCCTTCTGCTTATAAGTTCCCTTGAAGCTGCAGTTCGCCAGGGAACCCCAACTCACCTCTGGAGGTTAATTCCAAAAGGCAGAGGCTTTCTTCAAACTGCAGTTTGCTTGCCAACCCAACATGGAATCTTTCTAAGTAATCTGAGACATTATTAAGCACCAAACTACAGGCAACTGGGCTCAGACTTGGTATTTGGTACAGAGTGAGCTACATTATTTACTAAAAGATACTGACCACATTGACTAAGAGTTTATGGAAGTCTTTCTGCCACTCTGAGTTAAGGTTCTAGTCCCCTCACCTGCTGCTCTCTTTCTGCCCTATTAGCTACACTGATCGATTCTTCTCTGAGCATCCAAAGCTCAGCTCAGTTGTCCATACTCAGGTGTTGAGCATGGTTTTATTTGCCCTTGGATTTTCTTCCATTCAGGAAAAGGTGCATTCTTTTTGCTTGCACAGTAGGATAATATTCTCCTTCCAAGAAGTATGTCAGTTCCAGATTGCTGTTTATGATGCTGAGGCTGTGTTCATTCCCTTGGCACCACTGACTGAGTAAACAGGTAGATCTCAAAGAAGCAGCACTGGTGCTTTCATCACTATTACACTAACTCAGAAGAGCAATAAACAGTCCACTTAAGCTACCAAGTTAAAAATTTAAGAAAAGTTACTACATTACAATTTCAATGAAATAAAAAATTCATGGTTTACCTGGAGGAGGCTGTTGAAAGTCTATAGAAATATATTTCCACAACTGGAGAAGTTGAGGTTGCAAGTTCACAATGACAACGGAGTTTAATGATAGAAATGGCAATGTGTTGGACTTCAGTGTGGCAGGTGGCACCATACAGTCATTTGGTTACTTTCTCAATTCCCAGTGGGAGAGGGAAAATAATAGAAAAAATACACAAGGTAGAACTTGTGGGTTGAGATAAAACTAAGATAGATAGAAAAACTACAGCAATTATGACCAGTATAGATATATGAAGGTATGAATGTATATAACAAGAGTTGCATAAGCAATTTCTCACCGCTGACAGATGTTTAGCTAGCCCCCTGAACAGAGAGAGATGGTCTCCCACCTCCCTTCAAAACACTCCTTCCTGATGTCATATGGTTTGGAATATTCCTTTGGCCAATTTAACTTATCTGTCTTGCTTCTGTCTTCTCCAAGCTCCTTGTCCCCATGGCCCCTACAAACCAGCCCTTCCTTAACAGAGCTGAGAATAAAAACATCAGTGTGTTATCAACACCGTTTTCCTCCTAACACCAAAGCATGGCATCATGCACGACACTATGAAGATAAAAACTCTGTCCCAACTAAAAGTAACACACAACGGTTTGTGCTTCCTCCTATTCACCAGGTCAATTGTCTTGACTTTGGTTAGATGGAAGTAATCTGTTTTTGACCAGTCAGTATTGGCAGTTTCTTGTCACCTTCTTTAGGAGCTTATGTAGCAACTGTTTGATTTCTGTCTATTTTCTTTCCAAGAAACAAAGTTAGTCTGGCTCATAAGTAATTCTTTTTTTCCTACTTCTTTTCTTTTTTTTTCTTCTGTCTGCTTTTCTTTGCTCTTCTGGTACTATTTACCAACAGTACAACAATTACTGTTGGTCGTTCTTGTTGTACTTTATGGCATATTTCATCAGTCTCCACAGACTTGCAGGCACCTAACTTATTCAAATATTATTTAAATTGTGCTGACCTGCCCTTCTCTCTGTGCACCATTAATTCCAATTAAATTGATAACCTGGTTGAAGTCTCTTTCTTTTTTTTTTTTTTTTTTCTTTTTTCTTTTTCTCCAGTCAGGCTGAAGCAAAAAGGCACTGTACCAAGAAAGAAAGACAAAGCCATCACACAGACACTCAGGTGTATAGCTTAGGAGTTACATAGCAACAGCTGGCCATGAATTACAGGGAGGAATTATCCACAATTGAGATTGCTCCATTCAGCTAGAAAGTGGTACTCTTCTGAAGCTAAAAATGACATAAAAATCAAAGGAGGTCTAAAATTTTAACTCTGCTTGAAAGGAAGGGAGGAGTTTGGGTAAGTGAGGCTAATGTGAGTTAGTGAAAGGCTGACAGCCTGCTTGTCTCACAGAAAGGCAGGAGACAAAGATATGGTGACAGACTGAGATGTTTCTAACTCTAAAGGATGAAAGCATGCAAATTTATGAAGATACACTTAATACCCATGCATTTAGCCTGAGAACGGTTGTTAGATATTGCTCTGGAAGCTTTGTACCTTACAATAAGAAAATAATACCGTCTGCAGAAGGCGGTTGCTTTTGTCATTGCAGATACATGCAGCTACAGGCAGCTGAAAGGGAATTTTGTAGGATCCAGGTGCTTGATGAATCTATCCAAGCTGACAAGATGGGACCTCATAGGTGCTAAGGAAGATTCTGGGATACGTAAGGATACTTAGAAAATTCCTTTGTAGGGGAGGAGGTCACTTTGTCTCCTTACCATGCATGACAGAAATCCAAGGACAGCTCAGATAAAACCTGAGAATGATAAAATGACAGAAGTTGTCGGCTTTACACATAAAACACTCCTTTTATGCCAGAAAGACCTATAGACAGAAACAGTATGATTCTTTGCAGCTGTAGACGTCCATGCTCATTGCAGGGGTGTTGGACTAGACAACCTTTAAAGGTCCCTTCAAAATCTAATGACACTATGATTCTGTGTTTCTCTAAACATTCATTTTTGTAACTCGAGCTCAAAAGCTTTGTTTAACTCTAGTGTGGATTAACCTTTTAGACTCCAGATTGAATTCCTCATTGAGATATTTGGAGATCAATTCATTTGCTGAGTGCCAGAAAGATGGATGAATATTACCTAGTAATGTAGAGCAGGAGGCAAGGACATACATGTCTATATATATCTCTGATAATCCTGTTACTGTGAACTCCTTGGAGCAGAGGCTGACAGTGTATAAATACAAAAGGACAGCAGTCATGACCCTGAATGGCCTTTAAATATTTACATAATCAAATAATAGACAACAGGTTTTGGAAAGACAGACTGCTTATTTTGGAGGTTGTTTTTTTACATGGATTTGTTATGTCATCACCTTGTCTCGTAAGACCTCAGTGTTTGAATCAGCCTCTTATCTTGAGTCATAAAGAGATTATAAACTTCTCAGTGCAAGGGAGATTTTTATTACACACATATAAAACGGCAAGCATTACACTGGAGCCAAGCAATTCCACTGCTTACTTCATTAATGTAAACAGCAACAATAATAATGATGAATTGATTAAGGGCCATACAACAAAAAGTAGCTCAGAGTAGTAGGCTGAATTTAAAGTTGAAAAAAAAAAAAGAATCTGATTATCAGCTCAAACTCCTTACAAAGCCATTGATCAGGATGTGGCAGTCTCCCAGGAAAAGCAGTAAGAAAGCTATTATTTGTGTTCTTCACGACCAAATTGGATAATATTCTGTACAGAACAATCAATCCTGTATTAGTCCAATGGGAATGGACAACGATTTCCATCTGTAATTTCAATTTCAAAGAGAGAGTATATTACGTTGTACGGAAAGTGCAGAAGTTTGGAAAGGATTTTTATATGAGAGCTACTGTGAAGGTGATGTCTCTTCTTTTATTATGTAGGCCCCCATATCAGAGTTAGATGTTGGTGGTGTGGCAACAGAAGTTGAACCTTCCTTCCAATATTCCATTACATTTTGTTGATGTGAGACGGCAGCAGTGGGAAGTCCAACAAAATGGCATCTGTCATGGAAGCAAGTATGAAGCAAAAGGTGTCATTGAATTCTTCCATGCCAATGAAATAGCATTCATTGACTTAATCAGCATTTACTGAAAGGTTCTGGAGACCAAACAGTGGATGTCAGCACAGTGAGGTGGTGGGGTTCAGAAGTGTTGACAGCAATATGACAGAGAAGCCACGTTTTGGACAGCCATGCACAGCTGTCACCACAAAATTAACAGTACCTGGCTCAGCCCATATGTGCAAACAGGCTGATGGTGGAAACATGATGAAAAATAGTATTTTGTAGCTGATAGTTTGTTCTGTCAGTGTTATTTTGCTCTTTGTATCTGTTGTGGTTTCCATGGAAACATAAAAGAGGCATTACTTCTAAAGCAACCTACTTGTCTCCTTAGACAGCAGAGTTTTGAGTGGAGTCAGAGGAAGAGAGCACAGAGACAGGCGACGTCAAGAACTCCTTGTTTGTCTATGACTGAATCATTTGGTGATCAACCTGGACCCCCTGGAATACTATAGAGAAGCCTTTTACTAATTTTGTAATAAAAACATTGAGATGGTCACTGATCCTACTTCAGATCTTTTGTCTAAGCAATACAAAAAAACAACAAGTGATGAGAAATACAGGGAATCAGCCTGAAGGAAACAAGAGACAGGGAGAAGTAGATTGGTCGAGAAGGTAATCACCATGAGAAAAGATAGGCATAAAAAAAATTAAATGAAACTACAGTAAACAGTGAAAATATGAAAAACATAAACACATTGAGTAAAGCTCTGGACTAATAAAACAGCCTTTCGTGAGATGGTGAGATAAAAAAAGCTGCAACATGCATTTTCAAAGGCCTTTGGGGTTCATGCTGAGAAGATACCTTCTGTTCATCTGGATGTAAACCAGGCCCTTATAGTGTAGTAAAAGGACATTGATCAAGAACATGAATGTTTGGTTGTCAGGCCCAAGAAGTAGTTAATTTGAGTAAACATATTTTGCTTGCAAAACATGCAATATACTGATTATTCTTGTTCAGCTGGATCTGACCAACAATCAGACAGATGTAATGTAGATGCATCTTATAGATTCCCAGATACTCCAAACCTAAACAAAAGATTAGGGATAATGACTCCAGGTAGTTATTACTGCCATGGAAAATGTGTCTAAGGAAGTACTAGGAAAAAACCAACAAACAAAAAAGGATGAGAATATAGTTTCATTCCTTTGTGCCCTGAATGGGCATTGAGAAGCACATTGGTCAGCTGAAACTGATACATTCCAGAAAACAGGAGAAAGTCTGAGTATAAGTGAGCACATACTTACGTTTGCTAGCAGTTTTAGTTAATAAGAACTTAGATATTCTTCCTTTTCCAATCACTTAGCTTGAGTATGATAGCAAAAAATATTAGCATTACAAATCATCAGCATCAACTAATATTTTCGGAAGATAACATGGTAACACTTCAAATAGAGGAATGGTCATATTTACACATATTTATGTGCATAAACACAGCATGTGATGTAGCCTAGTGAGGCCACTGGAGAAGAAACTGTCAAAGCTAAAATGAGACATCACTATATATCAGTTATAAGTAGTGCTGTAGAAGGTATACAGTCTAGGGAGATAAGTTCATCTCCTGAGGATTTTATAGAAATTGTATCAGGCATCAGAGTCCTGCAGGCATTAAGACTGTAAAAAACAACAATGTTCCTCTAGGGCAAGGAGGGAGATATCTGGAACCGTGTTAGGAAACTGAAATATTAGACTGACAGAAGTTACATCTCAACAGAAGAAAAATAGTGACGTTATGTCAGAGGGTTTATCATTCATTACACGGAGGGAAATGGCATGGGGCTGTGTCAGGGGAGGGTCCAGCTGCGTTTTAGGAGAAGTTCTTCACCAGAGGGCAGTGGGCATGGAACAGGCTGCCCAGGACAGTGGGCACAGTCTCAAGCTGACAAAGTTCAAGGAGATTTTGACAACACCGTTGGACATGGAGTTTAGATTTTCACTGGTTAGTCTTGTGAGAAGCCAGGAGTTGGACTCAGTAATCCTTGTGGGTCCCTTCCATGACTCTTGTGGGTCCCTTCCAAATTGAGAAGTCCTGTGACTCCATAGTTTGTAAAGACAAACACCAAGACATTAATAGGCTGAGGAAAATGAAGTTGATTTTTAGTCAGCTTCAATTCATGTGCACTTAGTGAGCCAAAGATCCTTGATTATCCTTCCCGTTCAGTGAGGGTGTTCTTGGTCAAAGGCTTCGGGAGCTATTTTGCATAATAATTCCATTTTTTTAGTACAACTGAAATCAACTAATGAAAAATGCAGTGCCTGCTTTACAGTAGTCTGTGATCATGTAAAGACTGAAGTTAGTTAAAAAGGGGTTTGATGCCTTATTGGGTTTCAAATAGACAGAAAGTTATTGCTTTCTGATACAAAGAAATTGAGGACAAACCACAGGACTGTATTACGATACGTGCAGGTTTATTACAGAAAAAGCTGAAAATAGTGCTGAAAGTAGTAGGAAGCACAACAGTGTAGAATAAAATTCTGGCAACATTTTTAAGCACTGCAAACCTCATAATTAGTCTGGGATGCTAGAGGTGGTCTTTAGCAGTGATTGAAGACTACAGTCAGACACTTGGAAAGCGTGGAGATGTTAAAAACCTCATGCTGATCCAGTGGCTGGGAGAGATACGTGGTAAAGAACCAGGCTCAAGAAGCAGAAGAGCAGCCAAGGAGCAGCCAGCTGTGATGTAAATCCCGGGGAGGTTTGGAAAAACAGCTGGGATGATAAATGAGGTGGGAAACATCAGCTCTAATCAGATGGTTAAGAGCTGCCTGTGGCAGCATCCCAAGTGTCTCCTTCTAGAGCTGGCTGAGAAGGTTTTGAGATTGAAGTCTTGCCATAGGTACCACAGTAAAGCTTTGTAGCCCAGTAGCTATGATCTCTGCTATTACTACTTAAAGGTCACAATATTTGCCTTGATCTGACAGTCAAGGCTGAGTCAGTCCACACTGAGGATTTGCCATTGCTTGCCTAAGCTGAGCCGATTTTAACTCTTTTGCTATGACTGCAGCTATCTAGCAGTCAAATATCTGTGTCCTACATCAGTTTGAGAAGAGAGGACGCAGAAACCCTCATCACAAACATCACGCTGCACATGGCAGATATGTCACGATTCACACAACTCATAACAACCCATCCTCATCTCTTCTTGAGGAATGGATCAGCTGCAGGATACAGTCAGACACTGGAAGAATGAGTGTAGTACCAAAGAAAAAGGGGAAAAAAAAAATCAAGATTTTTTAAAAAGTGAAACTTTCATGTATTAATTTGGGCTATGTGTGCATATATTTATTCTTGGACACCTCTAAGTGTAAGAGGTCACCTGGCCTTCCTGTATACAAACTGTAACTAGTCTGTAATTCAGCAAATTGCCTGCAGTGGATGCAGTTAAAATCATTTATCATCTTCATAAGAATAGAGGGCTCTGACAGGATTTATCCCCAGTGTCTACAGTGATGCATAATGGAACACAGAAAACAATGCACATCTGCTTGGGTGAGCATCTGCTTACAAAGAGGATGTTGTTCGAAGACAGTGAGATCTGAAGGTATCTCTGAAAATTGTGCATGATTTTATTTATTGTATGAAAGCAACCGATAAGCTGATTATCCTTCATCTCCATTATATTTCAGACTGCAGTGTCACTTTTCCTTCTCCTTTATTATTCATTTATACTAAAGAACAAGATTTTGTATATTATTTCTTTTCAGAAACCAAATCCTCTTTTTTCCTTTGTATCTTCTCTCATCAGACTCTTTTTATTTTTCCTCCTCACAGACTATTTTTTAGAACTGTGCTTGTGGGAATTTCTGATTTTCTTTGAAGACAGGTGAAAAGTCAGAATGGGACACTGGCATGATAAGCTTAAGCATGACTGTACTACTGTTTTTGTATGTGCACACTGTAGCATTTAAGAGAGAGCTCACAGGTTTTTGGTTCATAGGGAAGTGGGCTACAACTGACACTTTTGAAACACTTGAGTTAAGTAGATCCTTCAGGAATCCTATGCACTGCTTTGAAGAGGTTGGCTGCCATTTTTGGATACTTCTTGGTCTTTAAATAGATTCCTATCAATTTACACAAGCAGGAGTTCCCCAAAGGTCTTGATGATCTATTGACACATACCAATACTTTTATTTGGCTCCTAAGCCAGAAAGTCCATTCCATGCTCTGATTTAGGAAGATTTTAAACATAATGTTGACTTACAAGCTACTTTACCCCCATGAACTGCTTTCATTACAAAGAACAAGTGATTAAAAAATGTTTAGGCATTTAGTTCTTCTTTTTGGTTTGAATTCTCCCAGCCCAAGCAATTCTAGGGCAAACAAAAAGCACACATCTCTTCTCTGTTCATTCCAGTGCGACTCAGTGGACTTCAGACAAACAGCAGCAAAATACGTCAGAGATAGAAAGGTATTTCAAATGAAAAAAAAGATCAATAGCCCATTTTCATGGGAGTTGAAAGACTAGTCCTACAGACCATGTTAACTGTGGAATGGATACTGGCACAGTCAATAGAAAGTCCTAAAGTAGAGGTGTAACTAATTTAAACAACTAATTCCTATAATGCTGTGTTTAGCTCACATATTCATGTTTACAGCCAAACAAAGAGTTTACATTTTTATGTTCCGGAAAAGTTTTAATTCCTTTTTTTATCATGTTTTGGTTTGTTATTTTTTTAAGAGACAACAGGATTACTGAATCTTTTCAGACGTAACCCATTACCATCTGCAAGGATCTATCCTAATCACTATTAGCGTTGCCTTATATGTGAGGTGCTGCTCTATATGGTGAGGCACTGGCACAGGCTGCTCAGAGAGATGTAGATGCCCCTTCCCTGGTGGTATTCAAAGCCAGGTTAGATGGAGTCCTGGGCAACCTGATGTAGTGCCTGATTTAGTTGGTAACTTTGTCCATGGCAAGGGGGTTAAAACAAGATGATTGTTGAGGTCTCTTCCAACACAAGCCATTCTATGATTCTGTGGGGAATCATTTCTGTCCTTTTGGGAGAGCAAATCCCCAGGACTCTTCAGAAGTATTGGCACTTCATTAAAGGTAGGACTGGATCAGGAGTGTGTTTCATAGGATTAACATGAGTCATCCAGCTCTGTCAGGATAAAAAATCAAAGCAGAATACATTGGTTACAAGAAAAGAGCAAAGCTCAAGGGGTTCGAAACATTGTCCATAAGAGCCAGGGAGCTGGAAGGCACCTTGACTGCCCAAATTGCCGCAATTAACCTTCCTGCTGTCACTGGAAAAGATCATTTTCCTCTGTTCCTTTTATATCCTGCATTATCTGTTTGCAAGTTTGAGAACTGGTCAATCTGTGATTTTTTCATTGCCATTTTGTCTTACGCAGTGAACCACAAGCACAGAAGTACCAGTAGTCTGGATTTTCCCATACAGTTTTCTCATGCAGTTACATGAAATCGTGTTCACAGGTATAACCTGAGAGATATTAAGACTCCATATACTATTTCCACTGTCTCACATCATTTGGATGTTGCTCACCATGGTTACTGCTGATGCTCATCTACAGATCCCCAGAGCTGCTCTGCTCCCTCGGGCTCCAACCCTATGGCACAGCACTGCTGCAAGTCCTGCTACCCAATGCTAGATGGGAAACAAGCATTGGGTAGCAGGGATGATGATATACTCACTATATTTACATGGCAGATGGCTGCCTGTCAAGAATTAACAACGTGGTAAACACCACATATTCATTTCTCCCCTTGAAAAGTATTCCTTTTACAAAAACTGAACAAAGTCACTGCAGTCTGAGGACTGAGTCATGGACTCTTTAAAGCAGAAGAGGGGGTAGCTGGTGTCACCAGCGACACCAGCAACACTGGCAATCACCTTCTGCCGTATAACTGAATTGCCTCCTTGTACAATCTGTTAGTGACCAGCAATTTGGACTGGGCAGACCACGTTTTAACTAACACAGTGCTCAAATCCTCATCTTTCTCCTGTAGTCGCCATCCCTGCTAACAGAGTTTCTTCTACACCCAGACTTTCTGAGCATATATCTTGCTCTAGTCAATTCAGCAGCATCAGGGAATACTTTGGGACACTAGCTCTTGGACGTTTGTGCTACTGGAGTGCTGGAATGTTCCCTGATCTGCTTTCAGTCCATGACAACTAGCAACTTCCCAGATAGTTCCTGGGCACAGATTGGTACTTAGGAACTTTCAGGAACCATGGAAAGGAGGTAGTTTACATGCAGTCGCCTTCTTCTGCAGGCTATGCACTTTATTATCAGAGAGATACGATGCGCAAAAGGTACACTGGCTTCAGTATGCAAGAACATATCTAAGTATGTTTCTATTCTTTTACAGAGATTTTGCCTGATTAAATTCCAGTATCTTTCTGAAGTTCTTCTGTTTCTTCCCTGGATGCCTGGAACTGAATTGATCTGTTCCTGCTGGTTCTGATAAAAGCCCCAACCCTCTTGCAGTTCAAGACAGAAATGAAATATAAATAGGCTCAGGAACCACTCTATGGCTACTGCACAACAATCAAAATTGTGAATAGCTTTGCTTTCCACATAAGAATGGCTTAGAAAAACATCAAAGACAACAGGGCTGCAAACATGACATTCATCAGTACATCTGATGAGAGGCTGAAAATAAGTACTGATGTTGCCAGGCATCTGTCAGTGGATGTGTAGGGAGGCAATGGCCAAATGGGAAACATCTGCGTCTTCTCCAATCAAGAATCAGTGGAAAAAATGAAGAAGTGTGGAAAGGAGGTTTTTCTCTTGGAAAAAAAATAAGACTTGTGGGTGCTACATTGCATGGACCAGAGTCACGTAATTCTGATGGCTTTACCATGGGGCGATATTAGAGAAGAGCAAAAATTGCAGATGGTGGGACACAGGAAGACATTGAAATAGGGATAGGCATAAGTGAGACAGCATGGCAGCTAAGCAGCTTCAAATAAACAGTAAAAAATAACATCATGTTGTTGCTGATTCAAGAACTTGCTGGAAAGAACAAGCCCAAACTCAGATGCTCATTTTGCTATGCAGAGTGCTACCAGCTAACAGTGAGGTCTCACATACTACAGTATCAACCAGTGACTCCAAAAGGGCTGCTGGCAGGGACAAACTGTTCCTAGGATGCAATCAGAGGAAGACAGATCCTAAGAGGTTGCTGGCTTTAGCTTAAGACAGAAATTTTGGTGTCACAGTGGAGACATGACAGAAATCTTTTCTCCTCTCCCCACCTTTTACTTTGCACTTTCAAGGTATCCAACTCTTCTATTGTTCAGTGGTTGGTCACAGAGTCCACTCCCACATAATCTGCTGACTGAACTAATTTAGCCATACCTGCATTGTCACCATCTCCCATACCTGGTAGGCTGGGCTGTCTCTTGGCTTCAATTTCTCAATTTCTTATTTTTCCCATTGGGCATATAGCTGGGATTGGTCTCAATGGACAAGGCTTAGGACTGTTGTTAAGACCTCCAATGTGACTGAAACTTAACGAGAATCTTCTGCTCTGCGAAGTGAATGTACAGATTTCGTGCATCCAAGTGGGCTGACATGGCTTGAAATGCTTCTTGCTTCACATACCTCACTGTGGGCTACTAGTCTTTCTTGCTCTTATGCAGTTTACTATACACTACGATTTGGATTTAATATAAATGACAGAGCTTTCAGAAACTCAGTATACCCAGAAAGCCCATCACTGATCCTGCTAGCAATCAGACAATTGCTACTTAGATGCTGAAACACAGAGTTGAGGGTGTTGTTTTAGGAATCATCACCTTGATTTTGGGACAGGCATGATTTGAGGATTTTAGGGCCATAGGCAGTAGTGAGAAGAGCAAAGAGAATACAAAGGACAAGCACGGCACATAGGAAAAAGGAAAAAGAATGGAAGGATGAAGAAGTGCATGGTAAGAGAAAGATAACTCATTTAAAGATGAATACTTAAGATGAAGTAAAAATATTGCTCTGTAATGGAGCAAGAATATAACATATTTGGATTGGATTATGTTGGTTTTTTTCAGTGCATGGAATCTGCTCAGGACCCATCTCCCTATGTGACCACAGGAACTAATCTCCCACTTCTTATCTCTCTGTAGGGTTTTTAAGCCTTTCAGTCCTCCTGAGTAAGCAAAGTACCTCTTCTCCACAAGCACTGCCAGAACAGCTTGAACAGCACGGAGTAACCACATCTCAGTGGCAGGAGGAGACCCTTCTGAGGAATGATAAAACAACGAGCAAAGCAAGAACTGCCAGGTCGGCTGGTAAGTATGGGAGCTGTTGGCTTCTTTTTGATTGTACATGGGTCTGCTGAGGGAAATGGATAGAAATTTTTACCTTTCAAAACGTTGCTCTGAGGAAGCTGAGAACAAGCCATGAACTAATGCTAAACAGAGGAATCAATGGTGGAATGAGACTATTATTAAGATCAAATATGGGAGATAATCGAATACAAAAAAGATATTTTCTGGTGGAGGATTTGCACAGGCACTTGATTGTTATAGTAATGGCAATGGTGAGATTAGAAACAATGAACTGTTCAGCAAGAACTGGCTCAAAATCTTTCCTCATGGAAGCATTTATTTAAAAGAATGGCCAAAACAGAACAATTTCTAGAAGATGTGTATTTCAAGATATTTAACAGGGGTTGTAAACAAGAATCAATGATCTTATGAGCATGTGAAAATTGAAAATAAGGCTGGCAAAAATTCCAGATAAGCTTGCAATCTCAGTTATTCTAGCCATTGCTAGCAGGCCGACAGTTTCACACAGTTTGAAACAGAATGTCTAGTCTCTACAGATACCTTCATCTGCAAGTACCACTTCAATTTCTGCAACATTCCCATTCCACCTTTGGTGTCTTTCTCTGAAGCACCATTTACTGTCATCTTTACAGGAAAAGGCCTGTAGATGTGAATGAAACTGAAGCATTTCCCTCCGCCTTTGTTGCATCTTCAACAATGTCTATTCCTCCTGTTCAGTCACGTAGGATGGGTGTAAAACTCTGGAGACCTCTACAAAAGTAGATGTAATTTTTATCTGATAGCAGTAAAACCTTTTTACATCCCTTCTTACTACCTTTCTAAGAATTCTGTAAATTACATACATAAAGCATGTTCATAGTTTCCCATGAAAAATTTGCCTTCTCTGTTGAAATCCCTGGTGTTTTCTGAAAGACGAGAAAATCACTACTACTAAAATAGACTCATTTATCCAGTCACGTAAGGAGGTCTAAAGCCAAGATACTAATAACAACCACCATCAGCTTTTCACTTCTGGGGAAAGGTTCCAGGAGAATTTTAAGCCTGATTTGCCTAATTTCCTTAAGGAGATCCTGAGATCCAAGGACTGAACAAGGCAGTTAATGGGAAACAGATGAGACTTCTGGTCTTAATCCTATATGTGAAAGCATCTAAATGGGGAAAAGCCCAAAGGAAGGATATCAGGCACAAGGAATTTGTAAGCTTAGTTCTTAGTAGGTAGTTTTTCAAACAAAGAAAGCGCTTCAGATGCCTGTTGGAGAAACGGGGAGAAAGCTGACATTTCTGTTCTGCTATTAGAGATGTTAGTCATGCTGCTTTCCTAACACATTGGTGCTATAAAATGCTGGAACTGCACACAAAAATATGGAAAGGCAAGAGGTATGATGCTGAGAGTGCAGGGCACGTTCTCTTCCCAAGCAATGCAAACTTTTTATAGCTCATTAGGATGAAGAAATGTTCAGGACCATGCTGTGAGACATACTGTGCATATTGGTTGCTTTGCAGATGTGTGGTATTGTATGGCTTCTTGGATGAGTCCAGAGCAGACTGGTTGTGCCTCAGTCACATCATGAGGCCAACTTTGCTGCTGCTGTCACAGCACAGAAATGTCAGCAGTGTTCTGAGAACACTTCCTCACGAGTCTCTGACAGAAGCAAGAGAACATTAAACAAGAGGAACACACATGTTCCAATTGGTATCCTGGGTTTATGACAGGATGATTTGATGCTACCCTTCATGCCATGGGGATGTTTATTTAGTCCTCTTTCCATGCGTGAATGATACTAAGAGTAGGTGGTTTTAATTTTCTCCTGAGAAAGAGCACTTGGTTGAGCTGAGATTTCTGTCGATTCCCTACAATTTTCTGGAAACTGCAATGAGACATTGCAGTGAGAGACTGTAATAAATGGCTTGCAGCACACCAGGAGGACTTGATTTGTCATTATTTAAAACTCACATGCACAGCTTAAGCCCAATTTTGATCTGAAAGCCCAAGAGTAAGTAAAAGCCCTGAATATTCACCGTGTAGCTTATACATGTCTCCAATACACAAGGTTCTATTAATTGCTCTGAAGTGGACAAAGATCATCTCAAATGATGCCAATACCCTTTTTGTATCCTCTTTAATTCCTCTGCCATGTTTGGGAAGACAATGCTCAAAAACAACCCTGAAAAGTAGGTTCATGGAAGGTGATGAAACATATGTGCTATCAATTGTCCTATTCGAGAAAAAATGTGCATAGCATCCAGTTGCCAAATGTTGTGTATAGACAGTATGAAGATTTGGGCAGGAAGGGAAACGAGTAATAATTCAGATCTGAAGTAAACTATTTAAGGAGACAGATTATCAAGGTAATTAATGACAATAATGATGGAAAACACTCTATCAATTTAGTATTTAAATGAGGAATCCAACTAGGAATATTGAGCAGGGCCGTGGAGGGGGCAGAACTAGGACTAGGACTCCTCTTGCTGATACCTGACTAGGGCTTAAAGAAAACCTAGAATCATAGAATTATAGAATCATTAAGGTTGGAAAAGATCACTATGTCCAACTCTTGACCCATCACTACTATGCCCACTAAACTGTGTCTCTCATTGCACATCTATGTGTTTTTTGAAAACCACTAGGGGTGGTGACTCCATCACTTACTTCAGTGAAGCTTCTTTTTAGTAGGTGTGATGTGCCTTCCTGAGTCATTCTAGGTTTTTCCATGACTCTATTTTTTTCTGTTGGAAGCAAAATTGATGGGAAGGACAGCCAGCAGATAATTCCATTTAATGTGGAACCCTTCCCCTAAAGATTTTCCTAGAAATTGGGAACCAGTACCCACTGTTCCTCCACAGTCAAGGCCCTGCAATGATTGTTCACCTATGCTTGTGCTTTTCACTACCTTTATGGGTTACTTATTGGATACCACATTAACACCTAAAACCCTCTGGAGGAGCTGATATCATAGAATCATAGAATCACCAATGTTGGAAAAGACCTACAAAATCATCCAGTCCAACCATCCATCTATCACCAGTTGTTCTCACTAAACCAGGCTCCTCAACACCAAGTCTAAACATTTTCTGAACACCAGCAGGGTCAGTGATTCTACCACCTCCCCGGGCAGCCCATTCCAGTGCCTGACCACTCTTTTGAGATGAAGTATTTCCTAACATCCAGTCTGAATCTCCACTGGTGCAACTTGAAGCCATTCCCTCTTGTTCTATCACTAGTTACATGAGAGAAGAGGCTGACACCCATCTCACTATAACCCCCCTTCAGGTAGTTATAGAGAGCAATTAGGTCTCTCCTGAGCCTCCTCTTCTCCAGACTGTTCTTATTCCAGATGTTGAGAAAAGAAATAAAATGAAGCTGAAGCTGATGAGAGAGCTCCTCTTATGACCCCTGACCTGTTAAGCAAGTGCTATGTACTAATAGCTTTAACTTCCCTTCCTATTATGGTCTGATAGGATTTGCCTTTCTGAGCACTCTGACAGGGTAAGGCAGTAGGCTGATGAAATGGAATAAGTAAAGTGAACAGAGATTTGGAATTCCCAAGACACATTGATCTGATGGCTAAGGCTGCCTAGTGCGTCCCTTGCCAGAGAAAAAAGTCTTTCCAAATTTGATGTGGGGAGAGAAACTGTCTCCTTCATGAGTGAATTGCAGGTATCAGTAAGTTCTGGTGAGATAGAGCAAGATTTTGAGGAGACTAGCAGATGGTTATAGCATGCTAAGAGCAAGCATCTGGGTGGTCTGGGGTCTTTGGAAAACTAAACTAGTGGTGGGAGTTCTTTATGCCAAACATAAAATTGTCAAAGGTGCTTTTGACGGAGACCAGAGACCAATTCTACTGATATCAAGTGTGCAATTCTACTTAATGTGGAAAAGTCACTGCTTTTCCAGATGGAGGAATGCAAGACTCTACAAGCAACTGATTTTGAAGCCTTCCATGAAATTTAGAAAAGAGGAAGACTCTGTGTTCAGCCTTTTCCACTTGCAAGGAGATTTGATGGACCTGTTTTCATGTATGCAGTGGCCTTTGTGTGCAACTGTTTAGCACTGGATCCTTAGCCACAAGGCTTGCCCAGTGATCAGGGGGATATCAGTGGGAAGCTGCAAATACATGAGGAACAGGACAGGTAGGCATTGTGGTGGATTTACCAAAAAATGGAGAGGAGGAGGAAGACAATTTATTGTGAGTGCTTGAACTGGATCACTCAGTAAGCTGAGGATGAATAAGAAATATGTTTTGAAGAATTGACATAAATAAAAGTATTTCTGTCAGATCATGGAACATGTTGCATAAGCAGCAATTTGGAAAGTCCAACCTCTGTAACATTTCCCTCCAGGTGTGGAAGAAGCAAATATTACTGATAGAAGCTTTCAAAAAGTTTGATCTAGATTCCTGCCACAAGATGAATTTACAGATCTGAAGAGGCTCGTAGAGAAGAGCCTTGGAGGTTTTTTGGAGTGTCTTCACTGGTAACAAAGGGTTTAGGATCATAGACTTTTAGGACTTGTAGGGATTTTCCTTTCTGTGCATTGCCACATACATTTTATCTTCTGGTGACACTACGGATTTAGTTGATTTCGTTCTAACATCCACCAAAGTGAATGGAAAGATTCCCACTGAGCACATGATTTCTGAGTGCTGTGCACACTGAGAGTTCTGCACACTGCAGTGCAGAATAACCATGTATTAGGAAGGTCTTTGATAATACGATGAATTTGACTGGTGGCATGGAGAATGGAGCATACTGGAGAAGCTTGTTCCTAGCTGCAGGCCATCTTCTACAGAAGAGCTGGAGTTCTGTCTGTGCCCAGCCAGTCATGTATCAGGAGAAGAGCTTGTGAACTCACCAAGGAGCAACATCTGACCATTAGCCAGCAGTGTGCCCTTGTGGCCAAGAAGGCCAATGTTATCCTGGGGTGCATTAAAAAGAGCATGGTTAGCAGATCGAGGGAGGTAATCCTCCCACTCTAATCTGCCCTGCTGACTCCACATCTGGACTGCTGTGTCTAGTTCTGGGCTCCTCAGCTCAAGAAAGACAGGGAATTTCTAGAGAGAGTCCAGGAGGGCCACAAAATTGATGAGGGGGCTGGAGCATTTCCCTTATGAAGAAAGGCTGAGAGACCTGGGACTGTTCAGCTTGGAGAAGAGAAGAATGAGAGGGGATCTCATCAATGAGATATTTCTAAAGGGTGGGAGTCAAGTGGATGGATGGAGTCAGACTCTTTTCAGTGGTGTTCAACAACAGAACAAATGGTAAAAAGGGCACAAACTGGAAGGTAGGAAGTTCCACATGAACATGAGGAAAAGCCTCTATAACTGAGAGATTGCTGAGTCTCCTTGTCTGGAGACATTCAAAAACCACCTGGACATTTTCCTGTGCAATGTACTCTAGGGAACCTGCTTCACCAGGAAGTTTGGATTAGGTATCTCCAGAGTTTCCTTCCCACCCCTATGATTCCTTGATTCTGTGACTTTGTGATTTCCTGAAGCTGCTATTCATACAGGCTTCAGTTACTTGTGGTGAAATTTGTTTAATTCTCAGGACAAAATCTATTTTCTTTTTTATCTTAACTCCTAAGTGCAAAGCAATTTGTGGAAGTTAAAAAAAAATAATAAATAGGGAGGTGAGTAAAGGCCTTACAATTCCCTGCCTGGCAGGCAAGAGCAAATGCCAAAAGTCCACATTAAAAGGAATGCAGCTCCCTCTTACAAGCAAATTTGAACCCAAGTGTGCATTGGCAATTAAGGGTGTAATCTTCATCACTGAACCATGAAGAATTCTGATGCCCCAGGATTGGCAGAATAGGTGTTCCTTTTCTAGTGACTGTACATTTCTTATTAGTCAAGATGTAGAGGATGGAACCAGAGCTACAACTGCAATGGGGCTTTTGTCTGTTTTCAAAGCAGTTGTCTCTCATCTAAGAGATGATCAGAGAGTCAGAGTAAAGCAAAGGGGTCTGCTTACCTATTCTGAGGAAGTGTGTTCATCTCCTAATTGCTGAAACAAAAAAGTGACTCTTGGCTGACAGACTAGAACATACTAAAAAGCACAAGCCACCATGAAGTGCTAAGATCTCATACCTCACAGGTCAGAATAAATAAGAATTGCTGCTCCATGGATATTCAGTGGGACAAATTGCATTGTGTCTAGATGATACCACCAGTGACACATGTGGGCAGGAAAAGCAAGTTCTGCTTCAGAGAGTTACGCCAAGATCTTAAAACAGGGTCTGTTGTGACATTACTGTCCTGTATATCAAAGAGAGGTCAGAAGAAATGCAGTGGAGAATTCATCAACCCTTAAGTGACCTCTTAGTAATAAGCTCAGTAACATAATAGTGCTTAGCTTCTTGAGCTCCTAAGGATTCTGGAGAATTGCTTGGTATGGTTTTATTAGAGATGTGTTCTTGTTTTTTGAACCAACCACTACCAGAGCAACATAACTCCTCAGAGGAGTTTGCACCCAAAAAGCTGCATGGGTAAAAAATCCACCTTTCTACATAAGGAGATCAGAAAATGATAGAGGATCCTGAAATCTGGACCCAAAGGTTCTTAAATGCTCCTGCCCTACACAGAAATACTGGCTTAATGCTGAGCCTGAAACAAAAGGAGAAGGACATGAAGCTCCCATGAGCTTTGTATGTCACAAAAATTCTGAAGGGGATTTTAGCATCTCAGCACAATGCTTGTCCTCATACTGTGAGTGTGCAGCAGGAGCATCTGGTTGGAATCCCAAGTGTGCCACTTGGATAAGAATTTAATTCTCAGTAATTCACAATGAAACTTTCTAAAGATTTCTTTAGCTGAGACAAATTGATTAGCAGAGTTATTATAGTGTGACTTGTCTGCTATAGCTCTCTCAGTCTGCTTTAACCATTCCAAAACATCTCTACACACAAACATGAATGAAGAGGCATCTTTGTGCTTGGATTATTTTTTCCACACACAGTCTGAAATTGCTATGCTGATTGATTCTACTTGAACAGGTGGACATCTACAAATGTTGAAGGTAAAATCTGTTCTACAGTATGTATAAAGTGAAATAAATCCCTACACTGAGACCTGGTTAAGTCCTCATATCATTTTCACCCCAGCTCAGACTGGTTTTGAAAGCTTTAAATTATGTCTGGCAGCTAATTTAGTCACCCTTTCAGTCAAGTGAAATATGTTCATTCAGTTTAAGTCACAATTTCTGGGAAGTTTGGGATCATTATCTATCTGAGCAACTTAATCCATCTGTAGGTGTCCGTTCGTTGCAGGGGAGTTGGACTAGATGATCTTTAAACGTCCCTTCCAACTCAAATGATTCCATGATGCTATGATTATATTTCGTATTTGATCTGCTTTATTTTTTATTTCTTTAGTTTTGGAGTGATGTTCTCTTGCTGGAGAAATTTCTTCTTACTTGTGCTTTTTTTTTATTTGTTTTTTGTTCAGTGAACACTACAGATTTTGGCAATGTCAACACCTAATCATGCTGCATTTGAATGGGTAGACATGAATGGGCAGACTTGAATGGGCTTTGCTCCTATGGTAACAGATTTTTAGCTGCAATTGTTCCTAGCTATTTGAAGGTGCCATTAATCTTTGTTCCCAATGGCCTGATTATCAATGTGGCCTGGGCTTTCTGAGTCTGGATCTCAGAAGGGTCAGGGTTTCAATGAGCAAAGAAAAGTGAGTAACTGGGAAAATGAGATCAAGCCTTTTTTTTTGTCTTTTTTGTAATCCTGGAAAAGGTGGTGGCCGAAGCAGTCCCAGCACAGCTAATGGAATCTAAGAGGTCACTGCAGATTCTTCCAGCCTCAATGATGTAGGGTCATAGCAACAGGACTGTGACCCTTTCTGACACATCTTGACTCCCTTCCATGGCAATATGCCCTTTCCTCAAAAGTGAGTGAAGTTCCCACTGTACCAAGCTGCCACAGGGATCTACAGTTTCTTCTTGAAGATGTTATCTCTGGGGCTATGTCAGCAGACCAGGTCGGGTTGCAGCATAGATTTTGGCAATATCTGCAACTCTGGGACTGTGCTTAAGGTCACATTTCTGTAGCTGTGCTTGCTTTCATTTAATCTTGTTTGCTCTGACGTCAATGCAAATGTAGCAGCAAGCCCATGCTGTTACACGGTGTTTTTTTTTCTCTCTCTTAAATCATGGCTGTTTTCTTATGATTGAACTAGATTTACTATGGAGAGGGGCAGGTTGTTTTAGCAGTGCAGTAGCTAGCGTGTTGGCATATTCTATCCAAATAGCATGTCTGCACTTAATAATTCTGCTCAATTGCTCCTTGTTCTAGCAGCCAGAAAACTGAGTTCACTGTGAGCTGTGTGTGCCTGCACCCTGGTGCGATTCAATCCTGCATGCTAATGTATTAGTCCTGCCTATTTTATACATAAACAATTTATTACCTTCATATGAATTAAATTTTCATGACACAGATTAATGCATTCTGCCTACCATCTGGAAGGTCCTACAGCGGTCTCCAAATGGTGCAGGGATCTGCATGTCATTGAAATGCAGCCCTTCCCAGAGCACAGCACAGTAGCTGAATAACACTGCCTAACTTTTGGAGTAATTTTGTATGGAATGAAGCAAAGAGTTAGTCTTGTTGAAGCTAGAGGTAAATTTAAGACGGAAGAGGTTACAGTGATTTTCTTGAGCAACTCAGCAGGTTTAACAAAGTCCCAATTGCGAAATGTCTAAAGGGCATCCCTTGATTGCAAGGCACAGAGATGTTCAGTGACTTGACTATTGCTGTGGAGCAAGTCTGTACAAAAAGCAGTAACAGTTCCTGTGTCCCCTGCCTGCCTACTGCACCCCTATTTGAAGAGAGAAAAGGAGAACTGTCAGATAATAGGTTTGAGGATAAAAGAAGTGGCATCAAAATCTTTTAACAGTGCCATTAATGGATGAGAGGATGGACTGCCATTGACTCTTCTGGCCTTAAATGCTACAGCATTCAAGAAGGAAATTGCAAGTTTTCAGGGAACTGGAAAGCTGTGGACTTTCAGGTCATGCTTAATCATTTCATACAAAGAAGCTCTATTTGTAATACACCTGCTGTCAAAGCATCAGTGGATTAAAAGGACTAGCAGGTAATTCTACTGCAACATTGCTACTGGTAGAACACTAAATGCTACCTACTGCTTAATAGGAGCCTTTGAAGAATGTATTTGTGAAGTGACAATATTAAATGAGTAATAGATAGAGAATGTGGGTATGAAAATCATCCCAATAGGTAGAAAAAAATATTCAGGGCATGTCCTAAAGAGATGAGATACACTTCACAGGCTCTGCTGCAAGCTCCCTGGTCTGTATTTCCTCTTCTTTACCTCTGTATTTCTCCTGTGGTTACTGGAGCCACAAAGTCACTGAAGTAGGACAGGATCTGTTGACAGATGACTAACACCATTATCTGAAAAAATTCTGAGGTACTTGTTTTCAGATGGTGCAAACTGATCATCTTCCATTCCTATTGAGGGAGCCCTAGACAATTAGTGCACAACTACCTGCTCAAAGCCTTTTCTACTTCCTCTGGTTTGATGAGAATGGACATAAAAATTCCCACTGTAAGCATGCCCTAACACCTCCTTTTCAGAAAACAGGACTATTCTTCTCCTTCTCTTCCCTTCTCTTCTCCTTTCTCCTTTCTCTCTTCTTCTTTCTCTTCTCTCTTCCCTCTTCCCTCTTCCCTCTTCCATTCCATTCCATTCCATTCCATTCCATTCTTGTCCTGTGCAGCATTACAAAAGAGAGCTGAGAAATAGATGCTTGTCTCCCGAAACATTTCTGAGTGCAGTGGATGAGTGGCATCCAGAGAAGAGGCAGATCAAATGATTGCAGAGCTGCTTTCATTGTCTCCAAGGAGTTGGCCTCTGTTATCAGTACGAAAGGGCAAGATATCAAATTAATTCCCAGACAGGAGCTTCTTCTGTAGCAGATAGTTTCATTTCTCCAGTTTTTATAGTGCCAAGCTCAAAATCAAGAAAAACTGGCAGCAAAAGATCTCAATCTCCTTGTCTCTGCAAGTTCTGCTCATACTGCTATCTTTGTAGACATACAATGCAAGTAGGAGATGGTGGTGGACAACAGACTGGCCAAGAGCCAGTAGTGTGCTCTCGTGGCCAAAAAAGCCAGTGTTATCCTGGTGTGTACTAAAAAGAGTGTGGCCAGCTGGTCAAGGGAGGTTCTCCTACTGTGGTTTAGTGGGGTCGTATCTAGAGTACTGGGTCCAGTTCTAGGCTCTCCAGTTCAAGAAAGATGAGGAAGTATTAGAGAGTGACTGGTGGAGGTCTGCAAAGATAATGAGAGCTTTCCCTTACGATAAAATGCTGAGAGACCTGGGACTCTTCAGCCTGGAAAAGACTGAGTGGGATTTTATCAACACTTATAAACATCTAAAGCATGGGAATCAAAAGGATAGGGCTAGCCTCTTTCCAGAGAGTACCCAGAAATAGGACAAGAGGCAACAGACACAAACTAGAACATAGAAACCTCCATAACAAACATGAGTAAAAACTTATTTACTGTGAAGGTGACAGAGCACTGAAACAGGTTGTCCCAAGAGGTTGTGGAGTCTACTTTTCTGAAGGTACTTGTCTGGGCACAATCCTGTGCAACACACTCTAGGGATAATCTCCAGAAGTCCCTTCCAACTCCTAGGATTCTGTGATTCTGTGATACTTTGTGATTTACTTCACTCCAGTGGCAGCGAGTGAGATTTTTGTTAGCGCTATAATGTCATACAGGCGTACACAACACATCCCACAGCCTTATAGGTCTGGGCTCTTCAGCTTGGGACCAACTGCAAGTCCAAACCTTCACTTCTTACAGTGTTGTGGAGGAAGCTAGGAACTCAGGTACTGCAGATACTCAGGACATTGGGATATCAACCTCCTTATTTTGACAGCTAAGGCTAAGATTTGTGAAGCTGAAAGTCCAGTCTTAAATTGCAATAAATTAATCATATAAGTTGGCCAAATTTAAGTAGTATGAAGTCAGTACAAGTATTGAAAAACAGGTCGTTTATTTTTATCTTATGTCTGTATTTAGAAATAAGTTGTTCATTTTTTATAAATCTTGGTCTCTATCTAAATAAGGAACTGTATACCGAGTTAGATGTAGAAGTCACAGAAATTAGTTTGAGTGAGTTAACTGTGGTCAAAGAGTACCAATAAGAAGTCCACTGGAGTTCTGTACCTCTACTTCTTCTTCTCTATAGGGAGCTCTCCAAGAGTTACCTACTTCACTAAAGCAAGGTTGTGCTATAGGAGGTCTTGGAGGGTCCACAATTTGAAAATTGTATCTGCATGGGTAAATCTAGTATAGTTTTCTTAAAACTCAAAGTGACTCTTTGTGTGTTCAGGAAGGAACTACAGAAGGAGTGATGACAAGAGGAAACAGCACCAAATTATATGAAATAATTTAATTCCCCTCAGGATCGCCTTCGCTTTTTGAACAAGTATGTTTTTATGCAATCATAAAGTTAATGACTGCAAATACTAAGTCATATCCAAAAATCCTACTCACAAAATAAAAATCGTAATATAAAAAAAGTCCTTTATAAGACATAATTTCTGGTAAGAATGTGTATAACACATTTCCCAGTATAGTATGTAAAGAAATGTGCAGAATTATATAGGGAAAAATATTTCATACACACTCAGCATTGCTAATTGTAGTTTTCAAGTCATTACAGAGTTTTACATGCTTCTATTTTTGACTATTAAAAAGGTGCTAGATTCTGTAAAGCACTTGTTTCTTGAAAATCAAGTTATTTGGAACCAAACCTATTCTGGGGGCTAACATAACAAAATTTCATATGTTTCTGAGTAACTTATAATATTTTTATATCTATACTAATTCTATGAATTAGGAGAGGGAATCAGATCAAGTTTACAGATGGAAAACAGTTTCAGAGGGATGAAGTGTTTTCCTTGCCATTCCACAAGCAGGTTGAGATGGAATGGGGTTTGAGGTGAGTCTCCTGATACTGAGCTGCAGCTTAGACTACTCAGCATCTTTGTTTTGTTTTGAAGCTTATCTTGCTATCATCATATTAAGATATTAAGAAGTCAAGTGGAAGAAAAACTGTGACAAAAGAACGTACTAACCCTGGCTCCTACGCTGAGGAAACTCAATAGGGACACATGTCAAGTTTCTCCACTCACTCCATCTTGGTACTTGCTTATATTGAGGTTAAAGGTATAGAATCATAGAAGCATAGAATGATTTGGATTGGAAGGGACTTCTAAGGTTATCTAGTCCCAACCACCCTGCTATAGACAGGGATGCCCTGAACCATCTGATGTCCTAGAACCCACTGTCTCACAGACATAATTGACTGTCCATTTTACCTGGAGCAGCAAATGACAATGTAGCAGTGCATGTCCCTCATATTGCAGGTGTGATCCTCATGCTAACTGCCTGAAAGAGCTCAAGTATTAAGAGACTGGATATTTTGGGATTTTCTGGGAGTTACTTGGCTTCCAACTGCTCCTGCTAGGTGTTTCATTCATAATGACCTGAACTATTCACTGCATCTGCAGAATCTGCAGTGGAAGCAAAGACATTAATTCTTAGATGTTTAAACTGAATCATTTCTTGCTTCTGTTGAATGACAGAGTGCATAATGGATATCTGTGTGCCAGAAGGCTTTTCTATAGCACAGATTCAGACATCACATGGAGAATTAAGGCATGCTAAAGGCCTGGTGTTTATTTCAGAATTGAACTCAGAAATCTCCACTCTGGGGACAAGCTTTCAGCTAGATAAGCTGAAGGATTTGATCTGTGAACTTCCTTCCTTAGGTATTTTTGTCCTCACCTTTGAACTGCAGCCATCAGCTGATACATGTGAGGATGGGAAGGAAAAGTATCTGAGTTGTGTAACATCTGCTTATCACTACAGATTATCCACTAGCAATGAGATTAAAGCTTTTCCTTATGTAGAAAGAGCTTGGGATTTAGGGTTTTTTTTGCTTTGTTTTGTTTGTTTGTTTTAATGTAATGTACTATAAATCTGGTTTCATTGAGCAAAGAGAGAAAACTTTCAAGTGTGATTAAAAAAAAAGGGATTTTTAAAGGATGCCCTTCAATCATGATGTACCTGTAGTGACGTATAGTACAATCCCAGTATTGCCTCCTTTTGATTGTGCTCACAATTGAACTGAAATGGGGGAGCACCTTGAAGTCAACAGAAAAGTGATTATAAAGTAGTGGTTTGGATCTCAAGCCCTGCTGAGCTTTTTGATACCACAACAAGCTGCTGCTTTCTCCTGCTGATGGACTGACTGTCAGGCTGAAGTTCAGCTTGTTGTCAGGGTATCTATCTACATTTCATGAGAAATATGTTTAAGCCGTTTTTCTGTTCTTCCTTTCTGCCATGTACCTACAGACTAAAAACCTTGGGGTTCCTGAAGCTATTCTAAACCTGTCTGCTTTCACCAGTTGTAGAGTGCTAAAGATCGAGGACCCAGACTAGTAGTGTTCCTCAGCTCCATCTCTTCGCTCACACAGCATTTAAGCTGGTGAGCAAGGTTTCAAAACAGCATCAGGTTTCTTTAAGATTCACTTTCAAATCTCACTTTCTGCACATAAATCAAATGTTTATTTCCCTGAAATGAGCAGACTCCCGAAATCAAAGTGATTTAAAAATAGTAGTAGTATCTCTCTCTGAGACCAACCAGTCTGGGCACTAAGTCAGCTAGCTTAAGCAGAGGATCATCAGATTCCTATTTATGGGGAGACATCAAGTTTCTTATAACTGAAGCCACTCCTTGATAATTGGCCATTTTCTGGGGCCCTTCTGTCTCTGCTTTTCTGCACTAGTGGTTTATTTCAGAAGGATCAGAAAGCTGAGAGTAGGGAGGAAAGTCTTTAAATTACATGGAGGCTGTGGTTGCTAAATAAAGACTGGTGGTCCCTTTGATAATACCACTATCATAATACTTTGATCCTGAGAGCTTGAAGCAGGCATTCTTTGTATGGGTCTCTCATTGACTGCAAAGGGAATTCTGGGCACATAGCAATTACCTACACAAGATTGGGCCAATTACTTAATTAAAATTTATGTAGGAGCATACGCATAGCAGATGGACATTTTGAGAAGGTATTGAATAATGTGTGCATGGTAACAGAAGATGCAGTTTATCTTGTATGTTAGACATGGACAGATTTTAAGTGTATTAATGTTAAGAGTCCAATAGGATTTAGATGGTGTGCAAAATTTCTCCAAGCCTTCTTAGCATGGCTAAGTCTTCCTCATCTGAAACTATCTGTTGTGGTTTAACTTGATAGGCAGCTCAACACCACATACCCATGTGCTCAGTTCCTTGCCCAGTGGATGAGAGAATGTGAAAAAGGGTAACATTCATAGGATGAGACAAAGGCAGTTTAATGTGTCAGAAAAAGAATGGAAAATAATAATATTATTATTATTAATAATCATCATCATCATCATTATCATCACCCTAAAAGAATAAACAAAACAAGTAATGAACAATGCAACTGCTCATCACCCATCGACTGATGCCCAGCCAGTCCCCAGACATCAGCAGCCCCTTGGCCCACTCCCTTGGTTCTGCTGATCAGATAATTTCATATGGTATGGGATATCCCTTTGAACAGTTTGGGTCAGCCAACACGGTTCTTTGTCCTCCAGCCCCTTCCTAGCTCCCAGCTCCCACTGGCAGGGCAGTATGAGAAGCAAAAAAGTCCTTGCCTTTGTGTGAGAACTACTCACCAGTATCTGAAGTATCTGTATTACCAAAATTATTCTCATTCTAAATCCACAACACAGCACCATACCAGCTACCAGGAAGAAAATTATCTCATAAAAAACTAAGATGTTATCTTAAAAACAAAGAATAGTTGTAGCTAGAAAGAGGCGCTGTCTAGGCAGGTTGTTCTACAGATTTAAATAGCTGGCTGGGTTTTAGTTGACCCTTTTCAAAGGCAAGTAAAAAGCTTTTCAACCAAGAACTTTTAAAGAATAATCATTTGGAGGTACTACATTGCTTACCTTTTCTTCCTTTCCATTCTCATACTTCACTGCGCATTGGAGCTTTCATTCTGTCTCATTGGTTTATGTGCCTGAATTTTAAGACAAGATTTTCTTTAGGTTTATTGTATTTCACTTTGCTTTTACAGAGCTGTAGGCAGCCTTAACTACTTTCTTGGAACACAGCAAGATACGGGAAGAGTAAGAAATGTATTATTTTATTCATAATGATAGTAAGCCCAGGTACTTAAAAAAATCCCACAAATATCAGTGAACAGAAATTACCAATGCAGAAATTGATTTCAGAAATGAGAGGAGTTGTGAAGTAAAATAGCTCATGTACTTCTCTGTTCAACAGAGGAAGAAAAAGTTAATGCTATCATTTAGTAAATTATCATTATGATAATTGAGTCTAGAGGTCCCAGCTATAGTCAAGAATATTGCCCATGACTGCCCCAAAAATGTGTAATGTTCAAAATACAGAAAGCAGGAATGGAAAGAGGACCTAAGGGAGGAGGGCTTACTCATCTGGGCAGAAACAGGAACAAAGACCATCTTCTGATGTCACCCATGAGCCCTTTATTGTCTACACAGCACTAGAAAATTCAACGGTAAAAATCATTTTTGCAGTGAGATACTTAAATTGATGATAACCAGGTACTTTGCCTAACCATGACATAAAGTTTCTCTGAACAAAGGTAAGAAATGAGCTTCAGGTTTATTAAGTTTCCCATTTAGTAATTCTTTTTGTTAGCATGTCACTAGTGCGCTGGATACTGAACAACACCAAGAGTATAAAGAGCACTTTCTAGACCCATTTCAGTTTTTCTTCTATTAACATCAGCAGAATCACCACTGGCTTAAGTGTCTGCCCTTTAGAGAAAAGCTCCTTGTGAAATTAGGGGGAGTTTGAGTGAAAACTAAAGCACTTACCTGAGGTAAGGCCCTTATAAAGCACATCTCTGTAGGCACAGGAGTAAGATGGGTAATCACACTTCTTAGAAACACCCATCATTTTGCATGTCAGAGGAGGAAGGGAAAGATGCACACTTGATCCTCAGCTGAGAGCTCCTCCAACCTAACATTAATGCTCTGGTTAAAATATTATTTTCTGTGTTTCGGAGGTCTTTGTCTTCCCCTAATTTGGTGATTGCAGCATACAGGCCGGTGCAGTTCACTGCTTAGAAAGGACATTCTATATATGGGACAACAATAACTGGTCAAGCTTATTTAGTCTCCACACATGGAGCCCTTTTTATAAATTAGCCAGGGTTATGTCAAACTATGGAGCTCCGAGTTTTACTTATAAATATGAGTACACTTCAAAGGACATCAAGACTGCACTATTTCCAGACTCTCAAACTTTAAATAAAAAGTTAATAGACCATTAATGTGACGTATGACAGTGAACACTGTATCTGTTTGCTTTCTTTAAGGGTGCTCCAATGGCTGAGGAAAAGCCGATGCCCAGGTATAACTGCAACGTCAGTGAAGTTACCATTGTGAACCTGCAGCCCAACAAGAATCCTACAATTATCCTGCCAAAAGAGAAGCCAGGGAATGAACACAGAAACCCTGGTATCCCTCCTTCTTCACCGAGAATGTCAGAGAAGAAGATAAACCAAAGAGATAAAAAATTGTGTCCAGAAAAAGTAAAAAGAGAAGGGTCTTTGTCTCCCAGCCTCCAGCGTGAAAATGAGTCATATAGCACAGAGAATGTTACCCTGAAAAGGCCAGTGAAGTTGGCTCCTCTGGAGATCCCTGTGGAACTGAAAGAAGCCCAACTTCAAAAGATTATGAGCATCCAGAGAGAAGCTCAAATGGCTGCTCACAAACTGACAGCTATTAGCTCCATCAGCAATGAACCCCATGTGAAAAGAGTGAAGAATCTGGCCCAGGGGGAGCTGGAAAACCTTCATAAGATAAAGCTGAGTGAAAAGGCTGCTATAGAAAATAAAGATGATACCCTTTCCCCTAAATGCAGCAAGCCCCTGGGAGAAATTCAAGTTATTTTGCCTCCAGAGACAGGTTCAAAATTGACTAAGCAACCAGGTGCTGAAGAGGCTCCCAGGACACTTCATAAGCCATCAATTCCCACTCTCCGGGTGGATGTACATGAAGAGTCTAACAGCCCTGACAGCATCCCTGATCCTCACCAGAACAATTGCCGACGCCGATTCAGAGTAAGGCACATGAAAGAGCAGCAGGAAGACCAGGAGAAAGCCAAACCTTTAAAGGTCATGGATTCAAGCGTGGGAGAAGGGAAGAAGAAATCTGCAGGCCAGAGAACACAAAAAACCCTCAGTGACGCAAGCAAGCTCATTGAGAATGTGGCCAAAAAGCAGAAGGAAAGAGGAGCACAGCAAGAGGAATCAGACGAAGCTTCTTTTGTAAAGAGACAGTCTACTCGAAGGATGGCCTTGGGAGACATTATCCAGGTGGATGAAGACTGAGTATCATGCTCCAAGTCATGCACAGGAGATTTAGACACAACAGCTATTCAGTAAAGTGCTCTAGGTCTGAATTCCTAGGTAGAAGTCTTCAGAAGAGTATTTACAGACATTAGTGGCACACAACATGAAAATATGTTAACACTGTTGAATGTCTCCATAATTTCTGAGATGTACAGGAGTAGCAAACATCCTCCTACTCTGTACAGTATTAGAAATGTTACAGCTAAAGTCCTGAGTTAAGCATGGATTGCAAAACAGATGTGGACTACACAATGAAAATCTGGTTGTGGATTGGGTGGAAGTACCCAGAGAAAAGCAGGATCTTAGAAAATATTCTGTCTGGTATAAGGCTGAAAGAAATAGCACTATTTTCTCCCTTGAAACAGCCCTGTCCTCTTAAGCTGTGGCAGGTCTGATGAATAAAGGAAAGACAGAAGATGTTCTTTCTATCTATTGTGGGCAAGACAAATAATAATTTGCTTAAAGGTTAAAACGAGACATTTAAGTTAGAAAAGAAGAAATAATCTAAGGACAATAAACAGCAAACTATGATGTTTACAGAGATAAGAATCTTTGTCATTGAAAATTTAAATAATACATTAGATAAACATCTACCGAGAATGATTTCAGAAGAGCTAATCCTTCACTCAGATACAACAAGGGCTAGATGATCTGTAATGTCATTCTTCCTGTATTTTCTTATATTTTACATTGTGTCTCTCAGTTGTTCTGTTACGGGACTACTAATCATGTAATCATTATTTAGTACAAAAATATGCAATAAAAGTAACTTTTTACTTCGCACTGATTCTTCTTCATTGTCTTATTGCTGGTGTCAAAATATTCAATGAATTTTTCAGAACATTTTTTCTAATAAAGGTCTGAGTCTCCTTGACTTCTTCAGACACATCTCTGCCATTTCCCAGTTTCCAGGTAAAGAAAGGAATATAAAATCCTTATATTTTCACTGTCTTGTGTTGAGCAGATGTCTTGCATTTTTTACATTTTTATCTTTGTCCATCTTTTAAGACTACTGTTGTCTTTTGAAGACTAATTTTTGTGAGAGCTGCTCTGAAAGAAATTCTTCCTTTTTTATTACATTAGCCCACAGTGTCAGAGGCAGATGTTGATGGTACGACAGCAGAGGTTGAACCTTCCCTTCAATATTCCAATACATTTTGTTGCTGTGTGACAGATGGCAGCAGAGTAGCAGTCTGACAAAACAGCATCTGACATAGAAGTGCATAAGAAGCAAAGGTGTGTCGTTGAATTCCTCCATGTTGAAAAATTGGCACCCACTGTCACTCAGTGTCTCTTGCTTGTGGTGTTTGATGTTTGTAGAATGTTTGATCACTATTTGTGGATGTGAGCACAATGAGGAGGTGAGTGGTGGGTTTCAGCAGTGGCAGCAGTGGCAGTGACAAGCCACATTCAAAAATCCCATGCAAGGCCGTCACACCACAAAATGAAGAGCATCTGTAACAGCTCATCCATGCTGAGCATCTACATATACTGGTGATGAGATATATTGTCACCACTATGATTTGGAGTCAAAATGTCAGTACACGAAGCGGTGATATAAGAATTCCCCATCAAACAAAAAGTTCAAGACGCAGCCCTCAGAGGGTAAAGTGATATGTGCTGTCTTTTGGGATGGGAAAGGGATGAACCTTCTGGATTTCCTGGAACCTGGACAAACCATCAACTCCAACTGCTACATTGCAATGCTGACTAAAAGGAATGCTTAAACCTTCAGTCGGGACAGAGGAGAGGAAGACAATCTTCTTCATGCAACACAATGACTTTAGTCCCCATACCAGTTTGAAGACCGTGGCTGGCAATGAAGACATATTACCAGCCTTGGCTGGATTGTCCTACCACATCCACCCTATAGTTTGGATTTGGTGCCTTCTGACTTCCATCTATTCAGGCTGATGAAAGACAGACTGCAAGGGCAACATTTTCATAGCAACAATACCATCACCATCATAGCAGTCGTGAAACAGTAGGTCACCTCCAATGGTGCAAATTTTTGAGGGTGACATGCAGACTCTTGTTCATTACTTACAAAAATATATAGCTAATGATGGTGTGCAGCTGAGATTTTGTTCTATCCAACAGTGTTACTGTGCTCTTTGCATTTCTAGTTTCCACAGAAAAAAACAAGAGGCATAAATTTCAGAGAGAAGTTTGTACATATAATATGAAAAAATAAGTAGGCATAGTATAAACTCAGTCTCAGAATCTATGCAGGGAGCAAAATCTATTCCTTGTTGGTTTGTTTTGTTCTGTTTTGTTTTGTTTTGTTTTGTTCTGTTTTTCAATCAGCTATTATGACAAGGTGCCAGAGAAGCTAGCACAGAGCAAATATTATCAGCAATATTAACATGTAATGAGATTGTCTTGTAAATGACTTTTCCAGCAAAAAATTGGGATTTTCATTTCCTTCTGTTAGTTTGCTTGTTTGATTGGTGGCTTGTTTTTTTAGCAAAGGTGGTATTTTTGAATATCAAATGATCTTAGAAGCTGATATTTCAAAAAAAAACAAACGGTTGTACCTGTCATAAAATTTAAGAAGTTAGAAAAAAATGCATGGATTTTTTTTTTAAAACCAGCGTTAGATAAGATGACTAGAAACAGAAGAACTACACCTTTAAGCATGCTAGGGTTGGTGGGAGAAAAGAAGAACAAGGAATCTTCATTGTACAAAAGAGGTAAGCCTACTGTCGTCTTTGTTTTCCTTCTTCTGTGTAGACAGTCACAGTTAGAGCAAAAGAGGCAATCAGTTGAGTCATTTTCTGCATTCCAGCCATACCAGAAAATGCAAAACTTTTTTTTCTTTTTTTTGTATGACAGGTACCCTGATGGTTCTCTTAGTTAAGCAAAAACAGCATCTAGAGGTGTTTCAGGAATTCATTCTTAGAAATGTTGTTTTATTTCTGGGAGGTCCCTTGCGGACCCAAGAGTTGAACTGGATGATCATCATGGGTAACTTCCAACTGAGGATATGCTAAGTTTCTATGATTCTTAAGTATCGCTTTCTGGGGGAAAACGAAGATTTTACCCTGCACCTTTTTGCTGCTCTTATCTCCTAGTTTCTCCCTTGTTTTGACTTGCTTGCATTTTATGCTCCCCTTTTTGGTCTTTCTTTTGGGACTGCTATGGTTCAATTAATTTTAAATTATCACTTGCTTAGTCTCAGGTTCTTTCAAATAATTCATGAACTCTTTTACCCCACAACTAGAGTTCAGTCCCTTATTATGTGATGCATTTACAAATCAAATGAAATAATTTTGCTCTTCTGTAATACACAGACCTTTCCTCAGGGCTCCATAGGCCAGAAGCACTTGAATTCAGGCAATAGGAATTAAATAATTAGAGGTAGACCTACAGGCAAAGTGTCTTACAAGAAAAGGAGATACCTTATGGCAAAGAGCTGCCTAGCAAATTGGTAGTTGCAAATGCTCTAAGCACTTCTGCTGTGTAAAATAGGCACAATATTGAGAATAGAGGGCAAAAGAAACCACACAAAGCTTCTCTAATGAGTAAGAGTCTATACAAGAATGAATGAAAAAAGAAAAGGGGGAACAGAAGTAGAGGTATGGCAGAAAATATATGAGGAAGCCATCTGACCTGTTAACAGAAGGCAAGGAATTAAAATCAGATGCTAAGCCAGGAAAAAGAAATGCAGGAGTATTTATGATCCTCATGATGTCTGGGTCAGAGGGAGAAATTATCACTTTGCTCATAAATTTGGCTGTACTTCTGACTGCACCTACTTTAGTGTGAATATGAAACTGTAATATCAATGTGTTTTGATTTCATCTCATCAGTTCCCAGCACAATGGTGTTCCAAATGTTGAACATGATCCCCAAAGATTATTGCTACTAAAATTTGTGTTTGACAGAAAAGGTAAAAGAGTAGCATGACGGAACAGGTGAGTTCTTGAATTTGCCCTTGCTCGTTTGAGAAGCTGCTCCCCTTCACTGAGCCACAAAAAGGTGATGTGAGAAAGTTCCTCAAGTGCATATTTGAGGCCATAAAAATGGGTCTCCTGCCTTGGAAACACACTGACAACTCAATCAGGATGAATAACAAGAAATAAGCTGGAGCTGTGGGAAAGACATCGCATATGTGAGAACGACTTGCTTTGTTCCTTTACATGACTCTTTTAATGCAAATATATGTGAAATTGTGTCCAGGAACAAGTGACACACTATGACTGAAAAGGACCAGGAGCTCCCAGTTTTGTCCAGTGGCTGCAGTGACAAGCTCTGTTTTGGATGCATGAGATGGAGGATTTTAATTTGAAGACAAAACAAGATAAAAAAAAATAGTGGGAGCTGAAGCCTGGGAAACTTAAACAGAAATTGTGTGCAGCGTTTCAACCAAAGCTGCAGTCTTTTTCATCCCATATAAATGCATGTTGTCCTGGCTCTTGGTGCTGGTTAGGCCTTCCCACCCCTTCCTTCTGCTGGCACTGCTTCTCAAATAGTGGTGTGGTGACCTGGAGCAGGGAATTTAACATAGTAAATTCCTCAAAATGATGAGTTTACAACTGGGATCTGTCCCAGTGTTGATTCACTGAATGACTTTAGCAGTGCTTTTGTCAGCATGAAGAAGTCAAGGGCAAGGATGAACACATCCATTTTGGTGACTGACTGTACTTTAGACATGTTAAAGTGTATCTAAACTATACTCTGAGGGCAATAAACTACTGTATCAAAGTGCTAAGGTACACAGTGACATGAAATTAAGTCTTGAAAAATCTGGGCTCCATCCTTAAACTTCTGTATACTGAAGAATAATTGTGTCTTTGGTTTAGAAATGTCCTGCCAATACTCTCTAGAAGAGCAGTCTAGGGAATATAATGCTTCACTCTCCCTTTCGAGTCTTTCAGTTCTGGATTTTTTGAATCTATTCAGACTGAAATACGATGACAGTTGCACTTCTACCATGGAGAAGTACATCACTATGTGAGGTTCAATTATGGCATCAAGCTAGGAGGAAATGTCAGTCTGCCTGGGATAGGAAGGCCTTAAAGAGGGATCTGGACAGACTGGACTGCTGGGCTGAGCCAATGGGATGAAATTCAACAAGACCAAGTGCTGGATCCAGCACTTTGGCCACAACAACCCCAAGCAATGCTAAAGGCTTGAGGCAGAGTGGCTGGAAGACTGTGTGGAAGGAACAGACCTGGGTATGTTGGTCAGTACTCAGCTGAACGTGAGCCAGCAGTGTGACCAGGTGGCCAAGAAGGCCAATGGCATCTTGGCTTGTATCAAAAATAGTGTTGCCAGCAGGAGCAAGGAAGAGATCATCCCTCTGTACTCAGCACTGGTGAGGCCACACCATGAGCTCTGTGTTCAGTTTTGGGCCCTCAGTATAAGAATTGAGGCCCTGGAGCATGTCCATAGATGGGCAATGAAGCTGGTGAAGAGTCTGGAGCACAAGTCTTATGTCCTGCTCTTCTCCAATGTAACTAACAATAGGACTAGAGGGAATGAACTCAAGTTGTGTCAGAAGAGATTCAAGTTGGATGTCAGAAAATACTTCTCTGAAAGAGTGGTAAGGCACTAGAATGGGCTGTGCAGGGAAGTGGCAGAGTCACCATCCCTGTAGATGTTAAAGAAAAGCTTAGACGTTGTACTGAAGGACAAGGTTTAGTGGGAAAACTTGGTGATAAGTCGGCCATTGGACTGGATGATCTTGGAGGTCTTTTCCAACCTTCTATGATTCTATGATCAAAACTCTTGAACCTCAAAGGCAAGACAAAGAGGAGACACTCAGAAAAGATTTTAGATACTAACATGTAGAACAATGGGACAAGATTTATTATTATTATTATTATTATTAAATTCTCTTTGCAATTGCATTTAAGCTGGCATTGATTGCCATATGTATTGTGTGGAAAAAAAAAAAGACACTATCATATGGGGAACAGCAATCTAGTCATCAACAAAAAGGAGGAGTAAAGGTAAGAGCCAGAAGCATAGAAACTGAGAAACTCTCCAGAGACTGTCTCCACTCTGACTTCAATTTCTATTTCCTGAAAACTTTTCTCTGTCTCATTATGTCTCAGGGCTTCTGAAGCTGTGAAGATAAAGAGGTTGTAATGGATTCACCAACACTAGAGACCTACAATGTTCATCTGGACAAGGTGTTAGGCAATTTTGTCTGGGCCCAGGTTTTATGATGATAGGTTGGGCTCGATGCTCTCTGAGGTTCCTTTTCACTTGGGCTTTTCTGCGATTTCCAGGATATCTGTGATTTCTAAGAACCACAAAGCAAGTCTGTGTCTAGCACTCTGTGCAACTCTGAAGTATTAATAATGCATTAAAGACTGTGCACTAGACTCTGTGCACTTCTCTGGGGTGTAACATGGGGAAGATGCTTCCACAACAGAGGTTGTGATCCCAGTAGTACTATGTGATTCGGAGTTTAATGGAGAGTGGAGTCCTTTCCAGAAGAGCAATTAGAAGTAGTAGAGAAAATTGTGTTATTTTAAACCAGCATCTCTATCTCTTAAGGTGATGCTGGGAGAGAGCAATTACTGGCTCTGATTTTTCCTAATCACGTAACCTGGGCACATTAAACTCATGGAAAACAGCTTTTCAGCTTCAGAAATGAGCTGGCACTAAGACTGCTGTCGGGATCAATGTGCTAATGCTCTCAGGCCGTTTGTACCAACAAGTTGCCTTAATTTTCAGTTTGTTAGAGACATGGTTTTAAACATAATTGTTTCCTCTGAATATTCACTGCGGCCCTGGGGTGACATGCTTTCAGACAATTATAGCAGAAATGTCAATAAAAGGAGCACTGCTGGGAAATCATTAGCAGATTGTACTTTTAACTTTGTTCCTTGAGTGTATGGGCTTCTATCCTGAGCAGAATGCAAAGAGTTAATCAATTGGAAGTACTTGTTTCTGAGGCAGTTTTTAGGCCTCTGCAGATATAACTATCCAACTTTTGACAGATGCATGAACAGGATTTTGTTTTGATGGTATTACAGTGCGCCAGAAATGCTCAGTGAGAGATAGCTCAGACTGCATGTTTTTCCCTTTCCTTACGTTGGAAAGTGAGCAATGGGCTCAACCTGAGTCACTCATCCATCCGAGGAACCTCCATATCCACAGGCAGTAGGTGATTATTACAATCTTGATAATCTCTCACAACAACCACAACTTCTTAAGAACAGAAGTATGGAAGATTTATATTTTTCCTCTTGGAATTGATCATCATTTTTCATGTCTTTAATTCAATTAATATTTTTCCAACTCCAGGATTTCACTGCTCAACATTTTCTGATTTCAGAAATCTGCCAGTAGAAGGTAATGAAAATGTAAGTAATCCAGGGTTGTGTGGGTGGGAAATAAACTTTGCTATTAAGTTAAAAATCACAGCTTGAGGTCTGGGTGGACATCCAGTGGTAATTTATTTGGTAAATCAACCAATTTGTCCTATCATCAAGCTGTCATTTCTAAGTAGTGCTGCACCAGGTCCCTGCCAGGAACTGTTACACAAGCCATTATTATTTCAGCCCCATTAGCTTACGGGATACGCCTCTTTGCCCAAGTAAAGATGCTAATCAACTTCACCTTGAAACAGAATATTCAACCTTTTGTTTCGGAGATACGGCTTCCCGGATCATTACTAAATATCAACTCAAATTTAGAGCAAAGAGCAGAGCATTACACTTATTACAGGGCAAAATAACTTGATCCTTTCTTCACTAGGCTGTGGTGGCAAATAATGAAGACAAACTTGCGACCAGAGCTACAGTTTCCATCAGGTATGACTCAGTAAGCATCCGTCAGCAGATCCACGTAGCCAAAGAATGCTGTGCTGATATTCAGCAGGATTTGGATAGGCTGGAGAGTTGGGCAGAAATGAACAAGATGAGGCTTAATAAGAGCAAGTGTAGAGTCTTGCACCTAGAGAGGAATAGCCACATGCACTGATACAGGTTGGGGGGCGACCTGCTGAAGAGGAGCTCTGAGGATAGGGACCTGGGTGTCCTGGTGAACGACAAGCTGACCATGAGCCAGCGGTGTGCCCTGGTGGCCAAGAAGGCCAATGGGATCCTGGAGTGCATTAAAAAGAGTGTGGCCAGGAGCGTGCTCCCAGGACTGTGAAATGTTTGTTTGAAAGGATGTTGAGGGAGACTTTTCACTAGACATAGAAAGCTGTAAGAGGGAAGAGGCTAACCGATTAGAAAGTGGTAATCTGAAAAAGCTTCAGAAGAATTAAAATCCAGTCCTAATTTCCTGGCTGAATATTATGGTTGGTTTGTTCCAGCTGATTCCTTTTCCTCTTTCACTTATTTTTGATAACTGTGTGCTATGGAGACATTTAGGTGCCTGAGATAATTTTCATTCTGACCTTATTTACTGAAGGACCAGGCTGGGAACTTTGTTTTTACTTCATCAGAGGTAGCCAATCCTGCTGGATTTCAGGACCTGTAGGGTTTCCTCATCCCCATGAAGCAAGTCTGAGCATGGTTCCCAGTTGAGACACACATATTCACATGTACAAATGCATGTACAGAGACTAACGCAGACAGTGTTTTCTTTACTGGTATAAGTGAACAAATATAACACTTCCAGAAACACAAAGGATAACTCAGTTCTCTCCTCCCTGCTGGCTAATCAGGATTGAAGGCTGAATATACAAGCACAATGTTAGCTTCCCCAACAGCTGGTCTGAGACACTCAGTCCGTACAGCACCCACTCCCAGGACCCTGGCATCTTCCAGTTGCTGGACCAACACCTCTAATACAGGTTGCCAGACAGCTCAGCTTGCAGCTCACTAGCACTGACACTTCACACTCAGAATAGAGAAGAGAGTTAGAAATAGGATTAAATGATGGTATAGGATTGCCTGTAATGATCAAACACTGTCTACCCAGTCTGACAAACATAACATTCAGCGACATGGTTAACATGTGTCCAGCTTCATTTTCCTTTATTTTCCTGCTCTTGATCCTCCTCAGTTTGCCTCAATTCTTCTCTTTCTCCACCTTCAGTAAAAGCTCTATATCCTTTGAGCAATAACCCCGTAAGTTTGCACAGATTTCTGGAGTTGGGTTGTCTTTGGTTAGCTCTTCATCATGGATCCCATACCAAGACAACAGTCTGGTCCTTCTCTAATGGTCTGGGGAGCAATAGATTCAGTGCCCTGATTTTCTATGATTAGATTTCCACTGATTAGGTAACTAGGATTCCTCCATCTCTCATTGTTCCTCTGATCACAGAGTCATAGAATCACAGAATCCTTAGAATTGGAAGGGACCTTCAAAGGTCATCCAGTTCAACTCCCCTGCAATGAACAGGGACATCGACCCAACAAAATCAAATCATTCTAATTTGGAGAGAAGGATGTTGTGGGGTGCCCTGTGAAAGCCTTCAATGAAGTCCAGATAGATGACATCAGTGGCTTTTCCCTTCTCCATTGATGCCATGACACCATCATAAAAGGCCACTAGTCTGATCAAGCTGTTTTGCTCTCGATGAAGTCATGCTGTTTCTCATTTATTACCTCCCTGTCTTACTCGTGCCTTAGCATAGCTTCCAAAAGGATCTGCTCCTTGTGCTTTCCTGACACAGAGTTGAGATTAACAGGTTGATAGTTCCTGGTCCTTTATGTCTTTGTGATAACTTTCCTTAGCCTTTAGTTAAAATACCTGAAGTGTCACAGAGTTGGGGTTGGAAGGGACTTCTAGAGTTCATTGAGTCCAACCCCCTGCTGAAGCAGGTTCCCTACAATAGGTCACACAGATAGGAGTCCAGAAGAGTCTTGAACATCTTCAGAGAAGGAGACTCTACAACTTCTCAGAATTATGAAAATATTATTTCAAATATCAATGAGTACCCATGCTCCTATGTTTTCAATCAGCTGAATGAATGAGGATTAACACAGGAGGGGATAATTCATCAAAGGTTGTAGTGCTGTCAGAAGTAGTGACAATATCCACGTCTCCTCTCCTGCCCCCTTATACTCCAGAACAACATATGAGCATCATGCAGATAGACAGGGAATTTGTGCTTAACTTTTCCCCTCTGTCTGTATTTAATTCTAGTCTACTAGTCTGCTTTACTGGGTCTATGCACAGTTTCCCCACCTTCTTCCAAAACACGTTATTTTTCATTAAATTAGAGTGGAATGGTATGGAATGGAATAGGAGTAGTTCAGTTAGGAGAGATCGACAAAGAGCATCAAGTCCAACCTTAGGGTTAAACAAAAGTTAAAGTATACTACTAATGGTAATATCCAAATGTCAATTGAACACTGAAAAAGATGGGCCATCAAACACTTCTCTAGGAAGCCTGTTCGAGTGTTTCACCACCCTCCCTAATATCCAGTCTGAACCTCCATTTCCACAAACGTTTAGTTCAAAGAAAATGATGTATTTTTCAAATGTCAGCAAGTGCCTGTGTCCTGCTGTCTTAGAAAGGGTTATTGCAACAGCACTCCAGCAGATGGCTGGCTTCTGTCATGAATAAAACTTGCCCGAGGAAAACATATCGTGCAGCAGCATGTTTGCAGGAAGAGTTATTTCCTTTGGCTGTTGATTAATGCAGCAGCTCTTTTTCCATTTTGGACTTGGTAATGATACTAAAAATAAAAACAGCTCTGTGCAGTTTAAGGAAGACAAATATGACATAGCAAGGTAAAATGCTGACATAAAGAGAGCAACAATGTCCCCCCCCCAAAATCACTGAACTCCATTTCTGGTTTAACTCTCATTTAAAATACAAACTGGTAATGTTAAAGTATTTAATGCTTTTAATATGGATAGATTCTCTTTGGGTCACATTTAATTGCCAATACCCTTACCCAATACCAAAGGGAAAAGGCTGCATGCATTTAAGCATGATTTGTCTTGGTGGAAGTATGAAAGACAAAACAAATCAAGCCAGGTGAGAGAATCATGTGGTGCCTGAGCCTTCAAAACTGTCAATCAGAGCACACACAGGAGGAAGGAAGGAAACATTCAAAACTGTAAACTGTTGGACTCAAGTTGTTTCATACAGAAACGTGGTCTGAAATTGTCCTGTTTTCAGTCTTATCACATGCAAAAGTATTTAAATCCCAGTTCTTCCAGCTTTCCAATGGAAAAAAAACAGTCTCTAGTCAAAGTGCTACAAACAATATAAACCGAAGTTTATCCAGGCCTGATGCACTGGTATTGTCACTGCCATTTGTGCAACAGCTAAGTTGACAGAAATAATGAGTTTTGCCACTGTATTCACTAGAGGGATGAAATCATTGCCAGGGAGTCACAACTGCAGGGTGAATATTGTGACAAAGCAAATCACAGGAAAAAAAAGTCTAAAGGGACATTCATGGCCTGTCACCTCATCTATATTCCTGGTACACACAAAACCATCCTAAATGTGTTCCTTTTGTTTGTTGCTATTTTTTTTTAACTTCAGCTGAACAAACAAAGAAAAATTCACCCCAAACATTCCAAGAATAGAGATTCCATATCTACTCCATTATTTCTATAGTTTGTAAATGTTTGTCTTTTCTCTGGCAATTGATTTCCCTAAATGCAACTGAAGTCTATTGTTTGTTGACCTAACCTAGATATGCAGAAAAATCTGCTACCTTTCTCATTCCAGCAGTCTTCTTGGTATTTCAAGTTTCTGTCATGTTCACCTTCAATTTCCTCTTTATTAGGCTAACAATCCACCCCTTTCAAACTGTTTTTCTTAGGTAATGTTTTCTTGAATTCTGAGCATTCATAAAACTCTCTAAATACTGTCCAGTTTGGCCACTTCTTTCTTGTAATGTGGGGTCTGAAATAGAGTTGCAAATAACTAGTGTTTCAGAGTACTGGATGAGAATTTTTAGGTCTGCAAATAAAAGCACCTGTTCTGCCATATGGCTGTTGTCACTTCTGCATGTGTCTTTCTTTTTTTTGTTAGTGTAATGCCCTCCCCAGGTGAAGAGGTGAAGGAATTAAACATATTTGCTTGTATTCTAAATAAATGTACTGGAATTTATACTTGGAATGCCAACCAGACCATAAAAGTACTGCATTTCAAAGGTCCTGTTTCATATCCCATCTGTGCCACAGGAACAAATAGTCATAGGTCATCCAGGACAGGATTTTCTGTCTGACAGTTGTCCTCATTGATATTTAAATAAGGTATGGTAGCATTAACCTCACAGGAGATCATTGTGGGATACTGTGGCTGTGTGAAAGTTTCATTCCACTGATAGAAAGACTGGCTGGTTTGATAGCTTGTATCTTCTTTTACTCCTGAAGCTTGTCCAAGTTCTCAGACTGATTAATTCTTGGGTATATCAGCCTATCACATCATACTAAATGAATCTATTAATCTTGATGAGGAAATAATGGATTAGTAGTTACAAGGAAAGAGATGTAATGGTACTTCCTGACTACTCCTGGCTTTTGGTAAGGCCCAGAGTGTTATTCTCAGAAACAGACAATGAGCAAAAGATGACATGTTAATTATATTGGAAAATCCACTGCTAAACGTCCTCAGTCAGATTGAGCGGAGATGCTGATTAGGCCAGAGCCCATAGCAAATCCACAACTAATGAGTTATCTTCATTAAAACCTTGCATGATGGAAGAGAAACACCAGTAAATGCACAGTTAACACAATGATAATGGAAAAAAAGCTGAGATTAAATTATTTCTCATTATTCATGTTTGTTTATGAATAGAAGAATACGTTCAGTTACTGACATCACACTTCAGTACATGGACTAATTAGAAAGGTATGAGCAAAAAAAAAAAAAAGTGACAAGGCTAGCAAGAACCTTCTGAGAGCATGAAAGAATAAGAATTGCTAAGATTTGAAAAGAGAGTACCTGAGGGAGAATCCAACAGCACTGCTCAACTATCTAATCAGATAATTTCTTTGTTTCAAAGAAATAAAGGTTAATTTTTTTTTTCCAATCCATTCTGAAGACATATGAAGTATCTTAGTTCATAGCAAAGAAAATTTAGGAAAAACTTTTCCCTTTAATAACAGTCAGGTATTAGGAACATAATTCTCATTGCTGAAGCTTTCCAAGTCATGTTCAACACTTGCCCTCTGGGATGGTCTTAGTTATTTGGTATTTATGCCAAGAAAGCTGTTCACAGAAGTCATTATGAACCAGTGTTTAACATCTTGACACTCAAACATATTGTTTGAACTTATTTGTTTACCTCAAAACACGGTCTAATAAAATAACTTAATCTTGCAAGTGACTTAAAACTGTAACCTCTCCTGTAGCTAAGCAAAAACTCTTTGTTCTCTGAATTGTATGTATACTAATTTTCAATTATGTGGGGAAAAAATGGTGGCTGATAAAACTGATTAAAATATAACAAACAGAGAACATAGGGGAAGTTCAAAACCTTTAGGACTTATTGGTCTGAAAATATTAGTATTTTTTCAACAGTGAGTTGAACTGTACACGTAACTGTAGATGACACTCATGATGCTCACTGATACACCATTAGAGTCAGTGAATGACACTGCAGACCCATTATTTTATTACAGGGATGGTGCTCTGCTCACTACTGATATTCTGCTTAGGTTGTGACAGAAGGACACTCAGCACAAACTGTAATACCTAAGAATTTCTGCTCAGGAGAAGAGCATGTAGTATTGGTAGAAGCAGGGAAAATGTTTTCTCAGACTTCCTTTGAGACTTTGACTTAGATCCTACAGTGAGACACTTCTGAAAGTGTTGTACTCCTCATTAAAATAACTGAACCAGTTTTTGATTTCATTGTAATATTTATTAACAACACAAGAGGGAAAGCCATAAAAAGCCCATGAAGAGTCTGTTGTGAAGGGGCTTTTCATTAGATTCACACAGTCCACATCACAGCACTAGGAACACATCAAGCTGAAAAGACCAGGCAGAGATTAATGTCCCATCTGATGCAGTAAGAGTAATTCCTTAACTGCTTTGGCATTTGGAAGGTCAAAGTGGTGTTAAAGGTCATGTACGTATTTTTGTATTTCTTAGCTATGCTCAGTGATCAGGACTGATTGTTGTATATGATACAAATGACATTTGTTGCTACCAGGAAAGAGTCCAGCCCTGTCCAAGCCAGAAACTGAGAAAAGAGCTTTCCTTCTTGTAATTCCTAGCAGGGTGTATTCTCTCATGGAACCCATACATGAAGATCAGACATTTTTTATGTCCACAGAGAAGTTTAAAACGAAGATCGGATTGATTCTCAAAATTGTGTTCACAAATCAGCTTTTAGCAAAACACCTGCAAATGAAATTTTTCACATTTAAATTTTAGGGAATTTTAGAAGTAAAAAAATAATTTTAAATAAAAAATAGTTTTTAGTAAATCTCTTTGTCTTAATTCAGCTAAGATTTTTCTTTCCTGGATTTATTAATTCTACATCATTATTTTTTAAGAGATTACATCATGCTCCTGTCTATGGGAAAAATGTGAATGGCTAATCCAGAAAACCACTGCTGTTGTCTTTTCCTGTTGTCTATTTATCATCCTTCAGGATTTACTGGATTTGTCTCACAGAATGCTTTGTTTCCCCATGACATCAACTGGCTTCCCTTCATCATTTAAGTGATTGATCATATCATAAAAGGAAATTAAGTTAGTTAAACAGAACTTGCCCCTCATGAACTCATGTTGGCTGTGACCACAGACTGAAATGTCTTTCAGGTGCTTTTCAGTAACTCCCAGAATAATCTACTCTGTAATTTTACCAGGCACTGAAGTGAGACTGACAGGATTGTAATTGGTTGGAATGATTGTTTTGGAAAGCAAAAGCTTACAAGAGACATGATGTGCACAACTGTCAATTAAGTGTAGGTCTATGTTTGCATTCAGGCTAACCTTACCTACATTTTACATTGGGTATTGTGACTTGCACTTTGAAAGAACATTCATCAGCCTGAGTCCCAGAGATGACATTTGCATCTTCAGGCTATTCAGCATAGAGTCAGCGTCTGTTGTTAACTTGCATAGTGCTGACTGAACTGAGATGTACGTGAAGATGCTCAGGACAAGTTCTCCAGTAAACATTTCAGGACACCTACCAATCAGTTGCTGTGAGATTTCATGGTCACCATAGAAAAGAATTGTCCAAATGAGGTAAGAAAGCTGGCGAAGAATCTGGAGCACAAGTCTTGAGGGGAGGGGCTGAACAAACAAGCTGGAATTGTTCAATGTGGAGAAGGGGAGGATCAGGGAAGACCTTATTGCACTCTACAGCTATCTGAAAGGAGATTATATCAAGGTGGGGGTTGGCCTCTTATTCCAGGTAACTAGTGGTAGGATGAGTTGCAATGGCCTTAAGTCACACTAGGGGAGGTTCAGGTTGGACATTAAGAAAAATTTATTCTCAGGAAGAGTGGTTAGACATTGGAACTGGCTGTCCAGGAAAGTGGTAGAGCCATCATCCTGGAGGTATTCAAGAAAACCGTAGATGTGACACTAAAGGACATGGTTTAGTGAGCATGGTGGGAATGGAGTGATAGTTGGACTAGATGATCTCAGTAGCCTCTTCCAACCATAATAATTCTGTGGTGATTCTATGAAAGAATGAAAGATTTTGCACACTAAAGCTTGGGCCTTACTGGGCAGAATGTGGGCAACATATTCCAAGCTATGAGCAGCCGATGAGAGGGTTAAAGCCAGTAGTGTGTGGAAAGTGCAACTGCCTCAATATGCAAAAACGTGCCTTTCCATGTACTCTTCACCTTGTAATGCACAGAAGTATTTCAGGGTTCATAAGCTGCTCCAATGGAGGTAGTACGTATGTTCTTTTGTGATCACTGACTAATGCGAAAGAAACAGACTTCATAATTGCAATGAGCAGGATAATTTAGAAAATCTGCAGGAACTGTAATGGGAATTCCTCCAAGAGAAGAGCTCTTATAAATATAAATATAAATAAATACTTTTCAGAAAATGACTTGGGTAAACTACATCCTGTCTCAACTCAGGCTGAAAGATAACCCTTTAGACTCCATTCCAGTCTCCCTGTTTTTGAGGCAGAAATAGAGTTTCATATAGTAAAGATCATCACACTAGCCAAAAGAGCATGATCTCATAATTCACTTGCTAAACTTACAGACCATTGTCTTTTTGCTTTGAACATTACGTCTGCTTTTTTGAACCTGTATTTCAAGGAAAAGATCTTCAGTGATTCTGGCAGGATGCAAAGGTTTCCCATAAGAGCAGAATTATACCTGAAATTTGACAAAGAAATTCTGTTTTAAATGGGTGTTACTGTTTCAGAAAACAAGTACACTTGGTTAATAAGAGCTGGAAACTGTTGCCTATATTTCAGGCTCCTCTTCCACTGCAAGCGTCAGTCTTTTATTTTTGTTACAGTTTCCTACAGAGCGCTGTGTGGTGCATGGCTTCACAGTGGACAGAGGTCACCAATGGAGTGTGAGATCTTATCCTAGAAAAAGAGCTGAGTAACAAGAAGACAAAGCCGTTAATAATATTAAATCATTCACGTTAGTAAAGACAGGAGTCAAATGCACACAGTGACTGAAAGACTTAATGACATTAAAGGGCTAGGAAACAAAGAGCAAATGAAAAGGACACAAGGGAAACCATTCCTAAATATATACACATAGAGATGAAATTGGAACTAATTATTAGAAAAAAGCATTGGAACTATATTACATCTATGAAATGTTTAATAGCTGTCAAAGCAAAAAGCATGACACAATTATCAGGAGAAGCACAGAGAGCCAAATAATTAGCATGAAGTCATCTGATATATCCTGGTATGATCAAATGTTTAGTACCAAAGTCTGGTTCTTGCTGCTTCTCAAATAAAATCCTTATTCTAATACAGATAAACTAGAATTTTAAGAAGTACATATAAAACTGTCAGGAATAGTTAAATGTTCAAGAAGCTCATCATATGAAGAGTGAATAAATGAACTACAATTTTTCAGCATTCAAGAAAAGAAGATTTATAAGGAATATGCTAGAATGGTTTGAATGACATGGAGGTGTTGAACAGGGAATGGTTGCCCCCTGGTCTAATGAAAGTACCAAGGACCATATAAAAAAAAAGGAGAAACTGGTTTTTGAAAAGTGCGGTCTGAAGCTTTCTGCAGGAAGAGATTGCATGGGTTCTGAAGAGCACTGTGTAACTCATGAACAAGAAATCCACTGAAAGAAAAGATGAAGGATACCACCCTCTCATCTAGAAACCAACTAAACTAGAAATTACTGGAGTAAGGGAGAATTATTCTAGGAGAGCTTCACTGTCTATTTGTACCATTTTTATCTATGCTTGTCTCATTAATTCATAGTGGAGACAAGGGGCCAAGTGAAACTTTGGTCCAACTCAGTAGAGTTCTTATTGTGTTTATGTAATTTGTAAAACGCACGCATTAGCCCACTGTCTTCAAAATGCAACCAGTAAAATAATCCTTCTGGATTGCCAGTCTACCAAGTCACAAGGCCATGTTGCTCTAGGCAGCCTGATATGCACTTTGTGAAATTCAAACTTCTTTGGCATTCCTACAGAGCCCTCACAATTTTTATTCTTCTGAAATTTTCTATCTGTTCATATTATACATTACATCTGAAAGCCAAACTTGTAGTCCCTTGCATCAACAGAATCTGGATTATTCAGTTGTGTGCTGTATTATATGCAAAGAATAATCTTCAAAGTTACTTTTCTCTTCACATTCACCTCATTTCATCCTATCTCTCTGATTGGACAAACCTTGTATTCAGTTTTCTCCTTTCAAAACGTCTGCTCTTTTTTCTTCATGCCTCTCTTCAAACGATTTGTCAGTTTGCAAGTAAATTTGTTTTAACAGGATCAAAAAGAAATACAATCAACTCTTCAATCAAAAAAAAAAAAAGAAAAGAAAAAAGAAAAAGGAATCTATATTCCTATGTCTTTTTTTCACAGCTTAGTTCTGGCTGCATTTGTTTCTTGTTGTCATTGCTTACACTGATTTTGCTCTGAATGTTGAACTCAGTGGAAACGAATACAATCTCCATCTAATAAATATACTATAAATGAAATATAGTTGTCTATGGAAATTCACATATGATTTACCTTTAAACCCTTCACCAGCTCTGCATCCTCTAACCTGCCTTCCCAGACTAATTGTAATATTTTAAACCTTGAAAAAACTTCAGGCAGCTACCATTTAAAATACGTTATCTTGTCTGAGAATATCATCTTCATCTCTCAACCTTATTCCTTAAAAACTGCCTTCTATGTTTGCATTGGCTTGAGGCCATAAATAAGCCAGATTCCATCTGGGTCATTATTTTTATCTTCTAAATATAAAAATCTAGAGAGCTTTGCTTTCTGGAAGTCATGGAATAAGAAATTTGAGTTTATCTTTGGATAACACTAGATTTTTTCCTCCCAGTGGAATATAAAAAGCGACTTACAGACCTAAAAGTTACCAAAATATGAAATAATTGACACTGAAAAGTTATTTCTGCATTGCGAATTTTGTACAGAAACTATATGGAAAAAGTGTTTTAGAAATATTTTTGGTCTTTTAAAATGGCTTCAAAAGACATTGGTGTGGGTTGAATCTATGGCTGTTAGGGTATACAACATCAGCCTCCAATCCTTGAGCACACCAAATGACAAGCTAATATAGTGCAAAAACAGGATGTATGACTACCACTTACTTAGGACGCCCAGCTCCTTTGTATTTTAATAATAGCCTTGTATTTCTTTTGTGTATGATATGCACAGATTATTACATATTATTTACTGCTTTCACGCTCCTATCAGTTCAGTTACATATTCTCTAATGTGATTCCAGAATTAAGCAAGGTTGTTCAGTACATGAACAGGTTCTACTGATGTGGAGCTGTTGCAAGATATAGCAACCAGGAGAAGCTGGAGAGGAAACCATTTCAGATCAACCTTCTGTAAAGGCTTTTTCAGTATAATAAAGGGCATGGTGCTGACTAAGAGATCAGAATAAATTTATTTTCTTATCAGTATTGTTACAGGTTCATGAGGGACTACAAGGGCATGAAGCCACTTTCTTGCTTTATTCAAACTATAGATCAGGACCTCTTGCATCTACATCACTATCCTTAACTCTAGTGTGATAATCATGTCTTTAATTCCTGCTACTGTTACGTTTTACCTTGCTCAAAGGATGTTTAATTACAATGAAGTAGAAATTGGAAAAAAAATAGAAAAATTTTGCAAAAATAGGATTACCTAGCAAGGTGGTATACAGAATGAACCTTCTCTCTCAATCTACATTACATTCTCAAGAAGAGGATGAAAAAATTCCTCTCCTCATACTTGAAGATGAACTTCAGAAGAAGCACTAATGTTCCAGTGAATGTATTCAACATACAGTTCTGGGCGCATGCTATGCCACTAAGCAGCACTTTTTAAATGAATTAGGACTCTGAAATTCCAGATTCTTTTCTTGTTTGATGGCTTCAGAGATATAAATGGAAGAGGAACAGAGATGTCTCACTGTCTTAACAGAGACAGAGATGCTGTATTCAAGTTACACTTTCAACAACCAAAAAGAGAATGTTGCGTTTGATGTGATCCAGTCTGGCTCCACCAAATCCCAGGAGGCATTGATGTTGGTTTACCATACTAAAGGCAAATCTTTGAAAGGTTGTTCACTGAAAAGGAAGAAAAATTGGTCAGTGCTACTCTATCAGGCAAGATCCATTTTCAGTTCACTGATTATTTCAGCAGGTCATCACAGGCATTTTCAGAAGCTTTGATCAACTGTATCAGTATAACTAAATGTGTCCTATTTTAAGTGTGATATCTCCTCATTCCAGAGCTCACCATCACAGAAGATTAAGACCTACTGATGGAGAGGAAATACAGCATGTAATTTTAAAACTGTACTGTCCCTTATGGTCAACAATATGATTTGGAGAGTCACAGAATCATTAAGGAAGGAAAAGACCGCAAGATTATCTGGTCCAACTGTGCATCAACCACCAGTATTTCCCCACAAAACCATGTAATTTAATAAAACATCTAAATGTTTTTTGAACACCTCCAGGGATGGTGACTCAACCACCTCCCTAGGCAGCCTGTTCAAGTGCAACTCTTTTGGAAAAGAATTTTTTCCTAATATCCAACCTGAACCTTCCTGGAGCTACTTGAGACCATTCCCTGTTGTCCTATTGCTAGTTATGCGAGAGATGAGGCTGACCTCCACCTCACCACATCCTCCTTTGTGGGAGTTTTATAGAGCAGTAAGAAATTATTAAATCTACCAGTAGTCTTTATTTGCAATAATTAAGTCACACAAATAATAATTGTTTCTCTTTGAAACTCATATAACTAACTGGGACCAGTTTGTATTTGTTTTTGACATTGCTTTTGCAGACTACTGTGGAAGGAGCTGTATGTTTAACCATATACATTATGTACACTGAACTCTGTTCCACTATATATACATATATATATATATATTATGTGTCAACCCAAATTTTTTTTACAAAAATGAATTTTAAAAGTTTGGATAATCTACAATTGAATTTTCTTTCCCAAACCACATGGAAAATACAGATGGGTCTTATTAAGTATTGCATTTGTGACATGGTCTAGGTACAGGATATCTTAACTCATCAAGTTAAGAGTTATATTTTTATAAAGATATTTTGTGAAGGAAGAGTACAAGAGAGACAGGGCAGTGTGTGTCTATCATCAGGTGAATCAGAAAACAAGACATGTTTATGTAGAATATAGCAGGAATAATGATTTTTGTGACTCATCACTGTTCTTATAGCTGTTTTAGATTAAATAGGAGTTAGATGTAGCTGGATTTATCAATATGGAAATTAATTGTATATGGCTCAACTGAAGACAATCTCTCTAAAGATGAGGCAATATATTTTGCAAGTCTTACTAGTGATGGTTCATTTTTTTCTTAATCTTTTTTTTCTCTTTAATCTTTAAGGATCTATTCCAAAAAGTACTGTAGAACTAATGGAATTTTTATTTGACGTTAGATTAACTCTGTGAGTCTTTTTAATAAACTGTGAGGATTTCATAATTCATGACTCTGTAAGTTTCAGTACTGGATGAAGTGCTGCGAGCAGTGCTCGTCATGCAGAGATTATTTATGGATCAGGATTTGGTAATTATAAATCCTGTAATTTATTGACATCAAAGTAAGATAACAAGAAATAATACTGAAATAACTTGGTTTCTTGATACATACATTACATAAAAATTAAAGTAAATTGTAACATACTGCACAATAATGTGACAGAGCACACAATGCCAACATGAGATGGCACATATACTTTACTGCAGAATTTAGTACTTTTCTTTAATTGTCTTCAATAGCTTTTGGTGTAGAAAATGCAGTACTACAATAAAGAAAAAAAAGCTACTTCTCTGGAATATATAATTTAAGTGAGATCATTTGAATCTGTTTCATGCCTTCAAATGTAAAACATTTGTGAATATAACACATAATGAGTAGAGGATAACGTATATAAAAATACAGAAGGCACAGGACTATTCTCCAGCTACATAAATCCTTTTTTCCTAGGGATTTAGGAATCACCAACACACAGCTACTAATCTAAGCCTTGCCAGCACCACAATTTTCATGAAATTTGTAAAAGAAGAACGGTTTTATCCGTGATCAGACAAAATAGTAGTTTCAGGCAGTTACAGCCCTGTGATTTGAGGCCTGTGCAACTCCTGGGAGTGAACTACTGTGGGATACATTGCCACAAAAAGTATGGAAGTGGTATTTATATGGACACAAATGCGGCTGGTCTGATTTACTGAAGAAAGAACTGAGCTGTTTGAGTCAAAAACCACATCTTTGTGAAATCCTTCCACCACAATCACTGACTGAGAAGTTATTCTGGGGAAGTGCCATGAAATGATTACTGTTTTCTTAGCCACCTGCTGAGGCATCCATTCCCGAGGATAAGATATCAGGCTTTGCAGACCTTCCTAACCTGCTCCAGCCATGTTCTTAACCCCAGGGTGAAAATGGAAATCAAAGGCTCATGATCAGAACAGAAAGAATTGCAAAATTTAGATAAATCAAAGCATAAATCCATGCAACATTCATCATAGTTCTCTGAGCTGCTGGGACAGTGCTGCTTCCAACAGAAAATAATACAGCAATAGTAAAGTGCAAAATAAGAGAGCATTTTGAATTACCATCTATGTATTATTGAAAGACTGCATGTTTCTCCCAAGATCACCAGAGACAAAATACCTGCAAAGATATTTTTCACAGGAAATGTTTTACCTTCTGTTAATTATTTTGATACAATATAAGGAGAAGCTACAGCTTCAACAACTTATTTTTCTTGAAGCACGTTGACATGATTATTATATGCAGTAGCTGAAATGCTAAGTACTAGAAAATGTATTTATATACATACTATGCCATTGTCAAAGACAAAGTGAGAATCTTTGGTTTTCTTCACTACATGCAACACTCATTTTGATGCACCCTTTGATTCAGTCTCTTATAGCTGATCAAACTAATGTGCTTGTGCACATCTTCCTTTGCTGTAAGTGCCACCAAATTCTCAGAATCATCAGACTTTTTGGAGAAATCCACCAGTATACCATAGACTTGTTATTTTGACATAAGGTGGCTATAATGTTCAATCAAACACTGGGTTGAAAGATAAAGTAGCCTGAAGAAAAAGGAATGCAGACTGTTCACATAGATATTTTATCACTCTGTCATGGGAAGAGTTGTTTTGTTTTTAACTTTATCTTAGAGGTGAGTAACTTTCTATCATTCTTCTTTTTTTCATTTTTTTACGTCAATTCTGGAATGGGAACAGACTGAGACAGATGTTTCCTTCCCAGGCTTACAGATACATATGTAGAATTAGCTACTGTATGTATTATTTTCTGTGTTTGTGAAATAATAAAATAAGAAACAATGGTAGAGCACTGGATAAACTGTGCAACCACTCCAGAAGCTGTGCAGAAGACAATCAGGTTGTGGGTCTAAAGAAATAACTCACTTTCCCACATTCACTTGGAGATATTTTCTTTCTTGCCCCTGAGAAGATTTTTATAGCAACCTGTGCCTGAAATGCAGTCCTACAAAGTTTGAAACAGCCACACCAGGAACACTAACTTCACGTCCTAATTCAGGAAATATGTACCTAAGTGCTTTGCTGAATCAGGCTCTCAATTGTGTTGAGGTAATGATCCCTGCAGGAAACCTGGAAGGGAACAGTAACGGTGGTGATCTTTCTTCGTTAGCAAAGTCTTCCTATGCCCACATATCCTTGTCTTCTGCACAAGGGTGGAAGGAACTGACAGATGAAATGCCTCTCTTCCAGATGCCACAGGTCAGAAAGGATGACTGTGGATTGGTCTTAATAATGTGCAAAGGATAACGTTCCTTGTACCTTGTCTCATTGGCAGTAGCAGTGATGGTACTGAGGTGAGTGAAAATAACGTCTGTCACTGGCAAAAGGGTTTACAGGAAGCACCAGGGGGCAGCCACCATAGTCATCTTATAACAGAAAACCAAAGTGACTTCAAATCATTTATGTCTGCCAGAAGATTGTTTTGGCTGTAGGAGTATTGGGGAGAAGGGGAAGTGTGTGTGAAGGGATGCTTTATTTTCCTGGAGGCATTACACTAGGAGAAGTCATCAAAGATACACAGTAGAGCACTGCAACATACCAAGTGGGCAGCATATATGTACCATATACAAAACTGAGGGGAGTGGCTGACTCATCAGGTCTGCACAGCCATCCAGAAGGACCTCAACAGGCTGGAGAGGTGGGCTGACTAAAACGTCATGGAGTTCAGCAAGGAGAAGTGCAGAGAGTTGCACCTGGGAGGGGACAACCACAGGCACCAAATGCTGGTGGACATTAAGTTGAACATGAGAAAAGTGTCTTTGAACAAGAGTTAATAGTGTTCTTGGCTGCATTAGGCAAAGTATTGCCAACAGTTCGAGAGAGGCGATCCTTCCCCTCGGCTCAGCATTGGTGAGGATGTACCTGGTGTGTCTAGTTCCAGAGTACCAGGGATACTCTGAAAAATGTCTAATGTAGGACCTCCAAGATGACAAGATTGGAGCACCTTTCCTCTGAGAGAGCTGGAAGTGCTCAGCCTGGAGAGGAGGAGGCTCAGGGAGTTCTCATCAGTGTGTATAAATACCTGACAGGTGGCCGTAAAAAAGTTCAAGCCAGGCTCTCCTCAGTGATGTCCAGGACAAGAGGCAATGGGCACCATTAGGTACACTGGAAGTTCCATCTAATCATCAGGAAGCACTTCTGAGCTGTGAGAGCGATGGAGCACTGCCATAGATTGCCCAGAGATGATAGAGTATTCTTGGAGACCTTCAGAAATGGCCTGGACATGGTTCTGGGCATCCTACTCTGGGCGTCCTGCTTGAGGATGTAGAAGATGGACCAAAAGGTCCCATACAACCTCAACAATTCTAGGATTCTGTGATAGATTCCAGCATGTGAAACTCTGTTTCTTTTACACAGCAATCAGACACAAAGCCTTAGAGATCCTGGTCTTCCTTCCATGTGTTAGCTTATAAGTAGTGGCAATCACTAGAATGAGCTCCATGAGATGTTCACAGAAAAGTGATAGAGGATAAATAAAAATAGCAACTGATTCAGTTCAGTTTCCCACTTACCAGCAACTGCTATGATACTGCTAAAATAATTCATCATAGTAAGACACCTTGACGTTAATTTTGGGTCTTTTTTTTTGCTCCTAACTCTTTAGAAGAGTTGGGGAGACCTGAGAGAGGCATTTCAGTACCTAACGGAAAGAAGAGGACAGACTCTTTTAATGGGGCCTGCGGTGATTGGACAAAGGGGAATGTTTCCAAACTGAAAGAAGGGAGATTTAGGTTGGATGTAAGGAAAAGGTTTCCTACAATAAGTGTACTGAGTCATTGGAACAGGTTGCACAGAGATGTAAGTGGATACTCAGTCTCTGGGGACATTCAAAGTCATGCTGGATAGGACTCTGAGCACCCTGATCACGCTGAAGATGTCCTTGTTCATTGCAAGGGCATCGGACTAGATGACTTTCCCTAAGGGGAAAAACAAAACAAAACAAAAAAACCCTATGTCCTGATGCTTGCTGCTGTGCTTCTGCTGGAGGAGGAAATGAGTGAGCACACCTGGAGAAGGGGTGAAGGACTGCCAGCTCCAGTACCCAAGTCGGAGCTGCAATTCAAGCAGCAATATCCCAGCAGACAGCTTTTTATTTAGACATGGAGCACACGGCGGGGTGAAAGCAAAGGCCACCTGTTTGCCCATCCATAAAGGGCATTTCCTTCCCTCCCTGGACTCTCTGTGGACACATCTCTCAATCAGGAGACGCCCTTCCCTTGGGGACGTTTATCTTCTCGTCCCTGAGGAGGAGGACGCGAGCTCAGCGCGCCCCATACACCCCCCAGTGCCGCCTCCTCTGACACCTCTCTCTCCCGCCTAAAACCCTCAGCCCCATCCCCACGCCCCCTCGACTCCCTCAAGCCTCCACTCCCCCTCCCCAAGCCTCACCCCCGTCCCCTGCCCCCCCCCTCCGCTCCCTGCCGGCGGCGGGGCCCGCAGCCCTCCCCGCCCCGCTCCTTCCCCTCCCCTTGCTCCTTAAACCCCGCTCCTGTCCTCCCCGACCCTCTCCCTCCTCAGCTCCCACCCGCCGGGTCCCGCTGCCGCCGGCCCTGCCCGCTCCGCTCCTCTGCTCCGTCCCTGTGCATCTCGTTCTCCCTCTCCGCTCTTCTCTATTTCTTTCCTCTTCTTCCTCTCTCTCTTTGCTTTCTTTCTTTCTTTCTGGTTTTTTTTTTTTCGTCTTTGTCTTCCTTTCTTTCTTTGCTTTTATTGGCCTTTCTTTGCTTTGCTTTTCTTTGCTTTTCTTTTCTTTGCTTTTCTTTCTTTCCTTCTCTTTCTTCTTTCTTTTTTTCTTTCTTCTCCCTTTCATTTCTTCTTTCTCTTTGCTCCTTTTCATTTATTCTCTCATTTCTTTGTTTCTTTATAATTTTTTTTCTTTTCTCTCTCTTGCTCTCTCCTCTCCTCTTTTTTTTTTTTTTTTTTTCTTTTTCTGGTTATTTTTCTTTCTTTTCCGCATTTCCCCCCCCATTTACTCTTTTCTTCTCTTTTTAATTTAATTTCCACTCTCCCTCTCCTTTTTCCTTCTTTTTCCCCCCACTTCCTTTCTCTTCTGCATTTTCTTCATCCCCCCCCTCTCCTCCCCCCTCACCCAGGGGGAACAGAGGATGCAGCCTTTTTCCCATCCTTGCTCTCTCACCAGCACTTCTGTGTGAGTGTGTGTGTCTCTCTCTGTCTGTGTGTCCCCTCTTAACGCCCACCCTCCTCCCATCCCATCCAAGCTGACAGCTGCAGAGTGCAGTGGGGCTGAGGCTGAGTGTAGCCACCAGGCTCCCTCCTGGTGCTATTGTGCTTGAGCAGGTAAGAGGACATCCTGACTCACAGGACACTGTGACTCTGCACACAACCCTTGTTTTAGCAGTTCTTTTAAATGTTTCCCTTGTACAGCAAGGCAGCTCAAGTTCAGAAGAATTTGGTAGAGTACGCAGACATGCAGGAACAGGATCTGTGTTTTAAAATGAAAATCGAGGAAGAACTGTGTTAAATTAATCTTAACTGGAAAAAAATTTCCTCTCAGAAAGAGTGCTGAGTTATTGAAACAGACCTGGAGGTGTCTGAGAAATGGATATATGTGGCACTGAGGGATATGGCTTAACAGGCATGGTGGGGATGGACTGATGGTTGGACTAGATGATCTTAGTGTTCTTTCCCAACCTTAATGATTCGATGATTCTGTGGTTAATCAAGGTTTACCTTTTTCTTTAGTCAACAAAGTTTGTGGACCCCAGATTCTGCTCAGTGGATCTGAGCCAGTCTGTGTCAGTCCTTAGTTTGTGATCAGCGATGCAGACTCTTCACCATGTTCTATCAGCAGAGATTGGAAGATGCCCTTATGGAGGAAAGCCATCAAAAGAGTTCAGAGTTGACAGATGCTTAGAGCTGTCAAGATTGTGTAATGATTACTCTGTTCAGTGTGGGTTATCCTAAACACACATAGCTTGGGATTTTGGTGTCCTAACATCTTGTATTGTCTTTGTGTGGCACTTCAGTTTCTATTGGTATGTGGGAATACCTTGATGTGTTAACAAGATATTTGGTTTTCAGTTTGTATTTATTTTGAATGTGCTTTGCCTCGTTTTATTTCTATAGCCTATATGTCATCCTCTATGCTGCCTTATTCAGCAGTTCTTTCACTTCTGTATTTTTATATACCCAGTGTTCTTAAAAAAATTGTACTGGTTGTCTCAGTGCTGACACTTCCCAGGCATTAGTATGCACACAGTGCTTTGTGTGCTTGCACGTATTTTGATTAAGACCTTAAAATAGCACAGCCCATCTGTGCATCGTGGACACTAATGGAATCATTCTCAGAAAGATGCACCTGCAAACTCTACACATGTAACTCTACACTTAATTTGCACTGAGGAGTACTCTAGATGTATGCCTGAATGTCCTCTTTTTCTTTCACAAATGCCTGTTCAGACATCTGTCTGAGGGATTTTTTTTTTGTGTGTGTAAATCGTAAAGAAAATATACTACTTTTATAAAAAAGAATGTCTGTTTCTTTAAGAGACGAGGCAGGCAGGTTTAGTCCACCTCAAAAACTCCCTGAATTTTCTTTTCTTAAAGAGTAAGCATTTCTGACAGCAGATTTTACTGAGATTACAGTTTGGATATGCTCCTTGTCCATGGTTGAACAGGTGCTCTGAAGTGTGCACTGAAGATGTATTAAGTATGTAAAAATGCCTATCAGAAATTACATCAATTAAATGTTGATGGAATGTTATGGCTAAAAAAAAATTGTAACGGTATACTGCAGTGTCTCTATGCATCTTTAGTGTGGTTGTGCTGCTGTGGATCCTAATAAGATGTAGCATGATGTTTTCAAAGAATGGTTTGAGTTGGAAAATGACCTTTAATGGTCATATTTCCAGATGAAAAACGAGTCTTGGAAAAGTTGAAATCTCATTCTGAACTTAGCGAAGGGCAGCCTGCCAACAAATGAATGTCATCTGATTTTGAGTAGAATGATTCAAAGTAACTTTCTACAGGGCAGACACCATAAAGTGAAGGGAAAGAAATCAGGTTTTTCGGCTTCTGGAACAGCAGTAATGGGACAGCTCACTCCAGGCATAAGTCTGACTTGCCTCTTTTGTGAATACAAATTGTATTCTCTCTAATTTGATCAACTGTCTCCAACTTGTATGAAACCTCTACAATGGGGTAGAGGAAAAAGGTTTAGAGTTGGAACAGTCCATGTAATGGAAGACTTACTGGAGGAAATATCAGTATGATTCATGAGGATGACTCATATTTGCATGGGAGAAGAAGGAGGTCCTCAGTGGACACCTAATGGAGAATGATTGAAATGGAAGAATTAGTTTGATCCTGTGTTTTGTGGGAAGCGTTTTCTGAGCTCAGTGACCTAGACAGTGTGTGGGTGAATGTATCTATGGCACCTATACATTCACACACACATATATATATACACATATATATTTATTTACTTCTATTGAGACTTCATACAATTTTAGGGCAGACGTATTTGCTACATGCCAGAGCTATCTTTTGATTCTGAAGATTATGATACTGAAAATAGCAGGAATAAGAGAAGGCTTTTGTATCCAACATGATAATTTTCTTACTACAATATATTTCTGAGATTTGCTTGGCAGTTACTGTGGCTTCAAAGGATATTTCACACTGTAACACTTTCTCTTAAAGCCTGTTTCAATTAATCACTGCTGGGTGAACGCAGTTCCTTCCTTTTAAAAACTATTCTTAAACTGTTTCCCTGTCTCATAATGAAAAGAAAATGTTAAGAAAAAAGCCTGCATTAGATCCATATCTCCTCTGTACCAGTATACCTGAAAAGTACAGGTGATATGGGGCTATTTCAGCTGTTTGGGCAGTATCAAATTCCACAAGCTTTCTTAGGTAAACTGTAAATTTGTATTGTCTCCCACAATACTGAGATGCCCTTCTCAGCCTTTCCATTCTGTTTTCCCAAGTGAGAAGGACGTGCCAGTACATTTCTTCCTTTTCAAGTTCTACAGAGAAGAGCCATTCCTGCAGGTCTTTCTTTGACTAAATGAGTTTTAGGATATTGATATTGAGTTCTTACTTATCAACGCTTTGTATTAGGCAATACTAGTTGTTAAAAAGATGTTTTGGGTCATCAAAGCTTGTGTTTATGGAACAAGGAAAGGAGAGAACAGCATGTATAAAAATTAGTAATTCTTCAATCTGTAAATCACTGTAGCTGAGTAATTGGGAATATTTAAAAATATTTGTAGCAAATGTAGGTAGAACAATAAAAGAACACCAAAATAAAGACATTAGAAATGGTCTATTTGTAGTCCAATCAAACTCTCTCCCTCTATCTATCAATTTGCTCTTCCTTCTACTTGACTGTACTTTGTGTTTTCCTAATGGCTTGTTCCTGGGGCTGCTAAAAGTTCTGACTACCTTCACTGGCATCAGGCTTGTGAAGCTGTCACAGGCAGTGGCCATCTGGGATGATGCTGCCCCAGCTCACTTAGTGGAGCCAAGCAGGGGGCTGGTATCTTACTGGGAGAAAGTCTTATGCAAAAGTCTCCCATTGTGCTTTTGGGAGATTGACACCTCTTAAAGTTTTCTGCTCAAACTATACTCAGACTTGTCTTCTTGGCTATAAAGTATGTTGTGAGTTAAAAATATCTCACCTTTTAGTTGGTCTGATAGTGATAGGACAAGGAAGAATGGCTTTAAATTAAAAGAGGAGAAAGTCAGGATTGATGTTAGGAAGAAATTCTGTGCTCAGAGGGTGGTGAGGCACTGGAAAAGGTTGCTCAGAGAAGTTCTGAGTGCTCCATCTCTGGAGGTATTCAGTGCCAAGCTGGATAGGGCCCTGGGCAGACTGATGTGGTGGGTGCCAACCCTGTCCATGGTGGAGGGTTGGAACTAGAAAACTTCCAGGTCCCCTCCAACCCAAGCCATTCTACAACATGAGAAAAGTGGATGAAGGTACCTTACTGAACCTCCAGCCCACTTCCATGACCCTTACAGTGTGTTTGCATGCTAGTTATTGAGCAGTGTGGACAAAGATGACATGGTCGTCAGAGACAGTAATGCAATACTGAGAACAATCTTTCTTTTTTTTTTTTTTTTTTTCCATATTAGGACTCTTCCTTTCCTTTACATGCTCTCCTTCGCACTTGCTGATGCTGGCTCACATGGGATTTGTGAGCCACAACTGTAATCCTTAGGCTGAGAACCCCAACAAAGGAGTTCTGGTGGCTTTTGGGAAGAACATGCACTGAATTTTTTTCCTGAGTCTGTTCCTGATGTCTGACTCCACTAAGCATGCTTAAATGTTGTAGCATTTAATTACAGTTTGCAAAACAGGACTGATAGCTCTGGCTGAGGAAAAAGTTGCTGTTCTCTCTTTGTCTCTATTTCTAGTCAGGGCATGGGGGTGGAGGGGGCTGATAATACTTATTTTCCAACATCACTAACAGGTCTGTGAAGTTTAAATAGCTGATGCCTCACCTAACAAGAAAAAAAGGTGTGGATTCATTACTATTGCCTTGGGAAAACTATTTCAGAATTGGCAGTAGGTGGGTAGATGGTGAGTATACAATATACTAGAGACTTGGCATCTAGATCAGGAATTTAATCTGGAGTAGTGAAAAAAAGAAACAACCCACCTCTATAATAAACATTATTGATATACAACAGGTGTTACATCCTACTAATTTCACTAGGCGATAAAAGTAGTGAGGTGGTTTTTGTTTCATTGCTCTGCCTGAAACAACTTTAAGAACAGTTTACTCTTGGGAGATGAAAGTTGGGCTGGATTGCCACTCATTTTATTTATGATATTGAGTTTTTCATGGCAGTCAGCTGGTATTTTAGCACACAGTGATGAACAGGAATCTCAGACCCTCAGACTTGTGGACATACTTGGAATTTTAAAGGCTGCTTGCTGTAATGAGGTATGAATATTTTTTAGTAACTTGCAGTTTCTTCCCTGATAGATAGGAAAGTTAGCAAGAAAGAGAGGTCAGGTGCCTGTGAGTGCTGACACCTGCTTGGGAATGCTTGTGCTACAGAAATAATGATTCAGACCATCCTGAGCATCCCCTGAAGAGCCGCAAATCCCACAACAGGGTTGGATGTGGCTGCAGAGTGGTCAAAAAGGGCAGAACCCAGAGCTGATCTGATTACATATCACAAAACTTCTCCAAGCTTTGTTAGCATTGACAGTTCATTAGAAATGAATGAAATTGAATTATGGGTCACGTATTGTGAGTGCTGTCAGTCCTGATTATGCAGTCATCTAGATTTCCTTTGCTTAGGGAGTACTGCTGTCACAGAGCTTATCTACTATGCAGTAGATGCAAGCTATCCTTTTGCAGCTTATAGGAATCTATTTACTTTGCATTGATTCAGTTCCTTAGAAATTAATCTTTGATTTTTGCAAAATAGAAGGATCCCTTGAGTTTTGTTTAAGCAACTCGATTTGGTTATTGTTGTGTCCTGAATAATGATTCTTAAGTAATTTTAATAAGAGATGTCAAAAATACAATATTTCATATGACATTAGAGGGAAAGTTTAAATTATTGACAGCTTTAAATATTTTTTGAGTCACGTTCTTTGATCTGAGCTTAGCCAGCTCTTGATTGTGGTTTGACTGCTTATTACCCACGCGCAATTTTTGCAGCGATGTTTGCTTAAACATGTTGAATTGTGTGCTTGTTGGCAGCAGCCCGGTATTTCTTTCAAAAGCAAGCAGTTTTACATTGATTTTCATAAGAAGAAGTTATTCTCTGTATCAATCACAATTTCTTTCTTTGAGCAGGAAAGTTTAGACATGAGGGGAAGCAGGGGAATTACTATTGGCTCCACATTTATAATAAAATTAATTGCCACTTGTACAACACCATGTCAGTAATTCCAATTTTACTGGTAGGTAAAGGCTATCCATAATGTATGTAGTCTGCTTTGATTGGTGCCCATTTCAGAGCACACCTTCTAATGGCCATCCCTGCAATCCTTTATCCATTTTAGTGATTATACACAGCCGGAAGATCTTCAACAAACCCTACTGATTAAATCTAGACAGGATGGTCAAAGGCAAAATGGTTGTCAATAACTGACTGGAAAATCATGACCTGACACAGTGGTTGAGATTTCAAAGGACTTCTGAACATGGTCTGATCCAGCCCACTTCTCAAGTAGGACCACCCACAAAGACATCTTGTTTCATCTGAACATTCTGTTCAGATGGAACCTCTTGAGTTTCAGTTTGTGCCCATTTGCTCAAATTCATTCAGTCTCTAATAAGAGACATTTGGGGCACAACCCTTCTCTGGCACCTGAAGATCATCTGGTCCCATGCTGGTGCTGGTAAGGCCCAAACCTACCTCTTTTATAAGTTCTGCAGTATCACAGCTCACGATGCTCTCAGCCTGAACAAATGTCCAGTTCAGGAATGGGCAATGACTTCGCAGTCCATCAGCAAAAAGTAAAAAATGTAATTATTCTATTTGTAAAGGACAGTGTTTTAAGATATACATAAAACTGGTCAGCTGCTCTGGGAGGATGGGGCAGTAGCGATCTACTCTTTCCTAGCAGATGAGTTGACAACTGTTGTCTGAGTCTTGACTTTTCATAAGACACCTCGTGCTTGATGTATTTCAAACCAATTTGCCCCTGTCTTGCTTTGCTGTTTAATTGTGGTACCACCTGCAGTGTACTTCTAAGAGTTGTTTTTATGTTTCTGGAGGCTTTTCTTAATTACACGGGTAAGCACTTTTATGATTCATTCCTGAAATTAAAGCAGTTTACTATGTGGGCTTATTTTATCTTCTTTCTTTGTCATCCCTTGGGTTTATTGCTGAGTGCATTTTCTGTTCCTTTTCTTTTTCTGTTTCACTCATTTGTGCATTTCTAAGTACTTTTGTATTCTCTATTTAATTCACTTTTTTATTTCCATCTTTGAATATATTTTTTTTCTTTTCAGTAGATGTCTTTATTATTGTGTTTTCTTTTCCTAACGTCCTTTTCACTTTCTCTAACAGCTGTTCCATGAATACAGGCTGTGACCCTAAGAAAGCTGTGGCAGTTATGAGTGGGCAATAAAATAAAGTTGTTAATTTTAGATGCAGCAATTCAAGGAAGTCAGAGAAACGCTGCTTTCTAGGACGCCATCCAATAGAACAGAGTCCCTTACTTAAGCTGTTTCTGAATTAAGGCTGATAATAACACATGACAAAACAAACAGATAAAGCATAGAGTAACCTTATACCAGATTTTCCTTGTATGATAAACAACGTAAAATTGTTTACTCTTCAGTTTTGTCAAAATTTCCACGTCAGTGTTCTTATTTTCAGTCTCTCTCTGAGAGAGTAGTATGGAAGGTAATAGTACATAAGGTGGATCTCAGCCAGCTGAGGAATCATGCCCACTAAACCATGTCCTTCAGTGCCACATCTACCCTATTCTTGAAGATGTCCAGGGATGATGACTCCACCACCCCCGAGAAGGAATTTTCCTAATATCCAAATTGAACTTCCCCTGGCACAATGTAATGCCATTACCTCTCATCCTATCACTGTTACCTGGGAAAAGAGGCCAGCTACCTCCTTTCAAAGGGAGTGATGAACTATCTTATGAGCCTCCTCTTCTCCAGACTAAACAATCCCAGTTCCATCAGGCACTCCCTATAGGAGCTGTGCTCCAGACCTTTCACAGGTTGCCCTTCTCTGTACACGCTTCAGGACCTCATTGTCTCTCTTGTAGCGTGGGGCCCAAAATGGAGCACAGTATTTAAGGTGTGGCCTCAGCAGTGTCAACAGGAAGCCACAGAAAGAACCTGCAGACACACTGAGTGTTCAGGATGGAGGTGATTGTCCCCCTAGCTGAAGGGACTGCTGAGCCCCTGCCCCTCATGATGAAGCTGTGGGCTGCCATGGCTGGAGACAGGATCATTCAGCCCAAGCTGCCATAGTGGGTCACTTCATCTAGTTTTAGATGTCTGCTTAGTTGGAATCCCTTTGGAACTGATGAAGAAGTAGGGAGTTGTACAGCACAATTCATCTGACCTGTTTGAAATCTGTTATTCCTCTCTCCATGGAGTATAAAGAACAGAACTGGTTTAATCTGATTTAGAGAGTGACATTGTGAATCTCTTTATTTGGACAGATCAATCCTTGCAATATCTAGAGAACCTCAGTGCAAGTTAGGCAGATGGAGGGCATTCCCCACAGACAAGCTGGGGGAACCATGGCTGTTGACCAACAAACAGCAGCATCTCAATAAATTAACACTGCATAAGAGTTTGGTGTAGATCAAAACTATCAGCAGGAGGGTCTGGATAAGATGCAACAGGGTGATGTGACAATTTTATCCCAGAAGATGCATGTTGTGATTGTGCTGCCAGTGAGCTAAGTGCTCAGTCATGTGCCGGTGATATAGGAAGTTTAAGGCTGTTCAGACATTTCTGTGTGAAGCAGACACTTCACTGAATGATCTTTTTGCTTACTCCTGTTATAAGTGGGATAATGTTTACTATTTTTCACATCTCATTTTTTCTCATTGTCAGTCCTACACCACCTGCAAAAATTGGCCTTTATCTATGAAATCTCTTAATTAAACTACAGTGTTATGAATGCTCTTGACCCATTCTTAGGTGATGCAATTCATGCTATTGTGCATTCAGCTTTTCTGCTTCATTACCAGCTCTTCTTGTTTAGCTAACTTATTCTAACCTGCTTACCTGATAATAACTGCTAATCCATTCTCTGTTCTGTGACATGAAGCTATATAGGAAAACTTCTCTCCTTAAATACTTTCCATAAGAATGGGAAGGGTGAGGAGGCTATTAATCCTCTTTGAATCCACTATAGCTGTGTACTCACAGGATTTGTGAAATACTATCAGATTGTAAACTCATTAGGCACAGGGATCATGTCTGGTAAATAGGACATCTTTTTCTTCTGTCCCAGCACAGACAATGTGGCAGAAGGATGCTTTCCTTTTAGTGCAAGACTTGCTCTGCTGAACTGCAGTTAATTCTCTGTAATGTCACCGTAACCTTAGGCAAAACACATCCTTCAGTGTCCAAGTTCCCCATGTGGAAAAAAGTGGCATTTTACAGACTAGCTAGCATGTAAAGAGACCGATCATAACCTTTTTCATCTCTTCAGGACCTGCATCCATTTCAGTTCAGAGCAGAGACTTGCTGGGAGATATATGCTAATGGGAGACTTGAGGCATGGCAACATCTGGAAAATCAGATGAGGGAGCATTTTATTTGAAGACTTTAAAACACTCAGGAGAGAGAAATTTGGAGGAATTTGAATGGGAAAATCATATGTAATTCTTCAGGGTAGAGCCTGACTTTGGATTGTTCCCCTGTCAAAATCCCCTAAGGTGCACTGAGGGGGAATGCCACATAAACAAGATCTGGGGTGAGGATACACAGTTATGCTTCAGAAGACTTATGCAGGTTACAAGAGGATTTCTGAATGCTCTTTTCCTACCTCCCTTTATTTTTCTCATTATCTGCTTATGTTGTTTATTCATCAGCTAACTCGATTTTCTCCTGCTCACTAACTTTCTTTGCTTGGGAGCAGACAGTGCAATGTGCAGCACCCAGAGCCCTCAGCAATATGAAGTGACAGTGAGACTGGTAAGTTGTACATTGGGTATTTCAACCCAGTAAGGAGTGGACGTGGTGGTGATGAGTTGGTAGCTGGGCCAGATTATCTTTTCCAACCTTAATTATGATATGATTCTTTCATTTCCAAATGTCTTATTCGGATTTAGAAAGAGTAAAATATCACCTACTTGTGGTTCTGGAACTTCCACTGTTTAAAGTGTGTTGCCTGCTGCCAAGAGCAGTCTTGCTTTTGTGTATCTGGATGACAGTTGGGCTTGTTTTGTCCTTTTATAAGGAGATCAGGTGCTCACTGAAGCAGACCATTTCTTAGACTCTAGGAGTTACTCAGTCCTGTGTTTTACTCGAGATGAGCCCTTTTGACCCTCAGGTCCTAAGGTTTGTCTCAAAAGAAAATCTCATGGTCTTCTTCAAGAAGTCAAAATGAGTAACAAAAATATTCTATGGATTTCAGCCCCTAAGTTATGAAATCATTCTGATATGTCACATGACTACTGAAAAGAATGGAATTAAAAGCTAAAATTTGCAAAAGTGGCTGTCATGTTTTAGATACAGGGGGAAAATTTTCAAGCAGTTGTCTTGTTATTCCCTAGGAGAAATAGGGAATCTCTTATTAAATAAATGAGATACCCAACACGTGAAGGAGAAGAAACACTTAAATTTTTCTCAGATTGTTCTACTGAAGTGAAAGTTTTAAGATACATTTGAAGACACAAGCTGTTTCCTTTTGGTCACCGTGTATAAAAATAATGGCATGCATCTCCTTTTCAGCACCTGCTTGTGTGCCATAGATTTTAAGATCCCTGATGCGTTCATGAGAAAAACTGGTGATGGAAATGAATAGATTTGGAAGACTGCAGAAGTCTGAATGGATGGGAACTCAGGGATTGCTCTATATACAACTCCATGCTTGACAAACAGAAATATACTTTCCTGGAGTCTTTCCTTGTATCCCCTGAATTTGGAGAGATGCCTATAACCTTGATGCTTTCTCAGACACTAAAAACTGATTCTTAGAATATAGTTTAAACTCATGGCTGAACAGAATGGAAAATATATGTAGGAAAATTAATGCAATCTTGCCTTTAGGTTTAATGCTTTCTGGGAATAAATCCCTGAAGTCTAGGCAGGGCCCTGTCACTAGCAACAGTTTTCTGTGATTTAATGTTTCAGTAGTATGTTTAGTGTCGTATGGACTTAAGTGGAAAATGAATCCCAATTTACTGAGGCTTCTACTGTGGTTTCTTTATTTAGGGGTAGATTCTGTCATCCTGATAAATAAATTATGGAGTACTTTAATCTGCTAAGAGGTATGCTGAAATACCAGTGGGATTGTCTGAACATCGATCTTTTTGCGAGTTGTGTTGCTAAATCAGCAGGGCTGGCAAGTAATGTAGTCGTTTTTGAATCACATAATTCAGAGTGTGGTATTTAAAAAAAAAAGAAAAATTGCCTTAGTTGGCTTCTGTTGATGTGATGAGTTTAGTAGGACCAACTGAACTCATGAAAATATTTAACTTTTAGGATGTTTTCAGTAATTGCCAAAATGCAGCTGTTTAGCAATCTGAATTAAATGGGTATCTGCAAATATTGGTGTGTTCCCCAGTAATTAGGAGGAAATGGGGCCCAGCACTGGAACTGGTGTATCTGTCTTCAGGCAAAAGGGAGGGCAAGGAGTACTGCGCTGTTCTGGTCCAGGAGGGAGGCAAGGGCTGGTGTTGCCCAACCAGTAATCATGGGAAAAGTTGCAGTGAGGATAACCCTTCACTGTTGTTCTTTTTCTGCTTTTGTGGTGGTGGTGAGGCTACTTTGGTCCTTGGGAGGGTACTGTGGATGCTGAGCTCTGCCCACATCCTGCCTGTCCCTGCCTGTTTACTTGCAAGGCTCCAGACTGCAAGAAAGGCATTCCTATGCCACAAGACAGAGATCAGAAACAAGGTAGGTCTTACACATGGTAGACAAGATACTCACCCCTCCTCTCATTCTTTTCCCAAGTTGAGAGAAGGGAGAACATAGTCTGACCCTAATTGAAATCTTTGCTTTTCCCCTATAAATATTCCCTTTTCTGTGTGATGCACGTTATGCAAAGGCAATGGTGCTATTTATAACTTGATTTGCTTTTTTTTGTTGTTGTTGTTGTTATCATTTTTGTTGTTCCCTTTAATTTGCACTGATACATAGAGTTGCAGCTGCACCTCAGGACACAGTTTGCTAAGATACCAAAGATTTGCTGTTACAAATAAAATAATTGATTCCTGCTACTTGGAATCTGATGAAACTGAAATATGTTGAGCACACTTAGCCTGCGCTTGCATGATATTTCCAATAACTTATGTTTCTTTGAAGTCATTTCATTGTCCTGACTCTCCTGTTCTTGAATTGTTGCCAGAGAAACTGAGTCCTCTTGGTGTAATTCATAGGCTGGAATCATAAAACTGACACTCTTGTACAGTGGTATGCACTGGGAAAGAAATCTTTTTGCCTCCAGGATGTTATTAGGAACAAGATGACAACTTACGAATATTTTCCAGGTATCATAATGCTTTCATGCAGTGGAATGCTGAATAACATTAGTGATAACATCATAGTAACTTGTGACAGAAGAGTTGTGTTTCTGTTGCATTCAGTTGCAGCTAGCTTTGTTCTAGCTTAAGATGGCCATGAAAAACCTTAACGCTGAGGCTTGTATCCTAGCTTTTAATGCTAGTCTTTGATTTTGATGCTTACAAACTTACAGGTAGGGGTAGGACTGGTCTTGTAGATATTTGGTGGCATCACTGTGGTTATGACTGAATGCTTTATAAAAGCAGTAGACTAACTTTTATGAGAAAACATACCGAATCAATGCTATTACATGAAATCTGAGCGTAAGCTATGAAGGGTGTTGTACTGTTGGCTGATTTTTTTACTTGATGTGTTTTTTGTTTGTTTGTTTGTTTGTTTTTACGGTGGACTCTTCATAATTAGCAAAGTCAGAGGCAAGCTAGAAGAGGTGCTCCAAGTGGATAAATGAATCAATATGCCAAACCAATATTGTGATGTGGAAAGGGAATAAGGTCTCCATTGTTGGTGAATAAACTTGGGAGTGTGTGAGAGGATGTACCTTGCAATTTTGTCTGCCAAACATTTTTCCACACGTCAGAAGTAGAAAGTCGGTGTCAGGTATGAACAGCTATACAATGTGTTTGAACTTTTATGCTTTTCACACACCTTGAAGGGAAATAAAATTCTCTCTGTTCAAAAAGGATAGCAAACATGAAGTGCTGCAGTACTTCTCTCCAAGTGACTTGGGAGTCAGAGCTGGTGTTCATACAGCTGGGAGCAGCAGAGATGAGTTAAACCTACAGCAGTCTTCTGACCAAATGTTTTTTTCAAAGAACAAAAGAAACCCAGCACTATCTTCTGGTCCATACATTGATATTTCAATAGAAGAAATAATCCCTCTCTGCAGATAAATATCAAACATGACCATTGCACTGTATGATCATGACATGGAAGGACATAGCTTACATAAGTCAAGCCAAGTATAATGGCTTTCCAAAGCTATCTTTATATCCCAAGTTGTGTTGAAGATTTGTCACTTTACTGCACTTCGTAGCGTAAGTAAAAATAAGGCAGAATTCTGACACAGCAAGTGTTTCTCCAAATCTAACTAATGAGCTGCCTTGAACGAAGGTTATTTCTTTTCCCTTCCCCTTCACAGCATTTTGGGATTTATACCAGTTACTGCTTTAGTGTAATGCTCCTCGCATGTTAGATTTGCCTGAGAGATGTAAGTCTTTGTGTCGGCTTGTTGTTTCACTACAACTGAAAGGCACAGTCCAGCACACTTAGATGTAAGCACACTGAATTTTGGAGAGAAAATTCCTTTCCAGAATTTGGGAGTCTCCCCAGCAACTCGCATGCCATGCATGCCGACTAAATGAGGAAGGGTGGAAGCTGAATGGAGATCAGGATTGCATTGGGAGACCTGAAAGTTAAATACATAAACAATAGCTGAAAAATGAACTTTTTTAGATAGCTTTAATAAATGTTTTCTAGTAAAAAATATGGTGAAAGTAGTTGCTATAGCTACTTGGGGGGCTTTTCTGGAAAATTTCTTGAGATACTTACTGTTTAGCTGTAAACAAATGCATAGTTTTTCTCCCTCTGAGGATTCAGCATCACCTTGTGTTTGGCTTCTCTCCTAGAGCATTTAAGCTGCCACTGGTGAGCAGCAGCAGTATCCAGAGTTTCTGGAGGGCGTACAAAAAGTGATGTACTGTGTTCCTAAGAATTCTTTTTTTTTTTTCTTTATTTCTCAAGTGAAACACTGATGATGTTTTATTTAATTTCTAATTTATTTCTTATCTGGAGCTCTTTATAGGTTAGGGAATAACTTGGCATTTTGGAGTTTCATGTTTACTTTTATAGGGAAAATTTTAATTTTTTAATGTATTATTTGAGCGTAGCAACTCACTCTGGACACCAAAAAACAGGCAAGAGTTTAAGTTTAAAGTGTGATGATTTAAGAATACTAGAAATGAAGATTAATGAATTCATTCTAGTGTTCAGTATGTTGGGAGATGGTAACTGTGCACCTGAACAACTCTCTGGTTCTGATGCAGGAATGTTTTGTCCCATAAATAAAGACTGAAGGCCTTCTAGAGCAGTGAAAGTACTGCATCTTTTGTACAAGTTGTAGATAAGATAGTGGTATTTTAAGTATATTTTTGGACCTGTGTTTTGCAGGAGATCAGACTGCACATAATTCTCCCTTTTATCTGTAATAAACTCTAAGTAAGAGTTTTCCTCTGAATACATCAACACAAATATCAAAAACTTTCATTCATTAAATTTGGCCCTTTGCATACCCATGGAAAACAAGAGTTGTAACTCCTTTTTTTTTATCCCATAAGAAGCAGACTCTCAGCCATGCAAACAACAAAACAAAAGAACGAAAGAACAAAACAAGCACAACCTCACAATATTATTTTTTCAATTTTTTTAATAAGATATGCTCGAAATACTTGGAAAGAGGCAACATCTTTGTTAAAACTGTTACTATTCAGAAAACTACTGCACTGGAAATTTTTCTTATTTGTATAATGGGTGAATTCATGTGCATCTCTGCCTATCATGTTGGTGCATTAGTACTTTAGCATTTTCCTTTGTATGAGAAAGAGATCAAAGGAAAATGCTTTCTACTTGGTGTGGAAGAAGATCCAATAACAAAAAAAAAAAAAATAAATCACAGAGAAGGTCATGGAACTTTGCTTTTATTCACCTTTGTTTTTATTGATGCTGTCTGCTCTCAGGTAACTTCAATTTGGTCCTACTTAAACCTGGTTTTGTAATACAGTTTTATCATTCTGGAAGGGATAATTAGGAATCTAGATGTGCTTTTGGTTCCCATTAGGCAGACTTTCTACTCAACAATTTATACCCTTTGCATCTGAACTTCTTAAAGTTTCCTATTCTTAGTATTCATCTGTTTGTAGTTGTTGCTTTTGGCTGGCTGGCTTTCTTATGTCACCTTGACCAGAACGATGTCTGTTGAAATATCAGTATCTAAATCATTACTTTTTGTCTAGGCTGCCTTTATTGCCACTGGGGAAAATAAGTACTTTTTGTACGCAGTTCATTTATTTTACTCATCCTCTTTAGAAAGATATGAAATCAATCTGGATATGGATTTTGTTGTTGTTGTTGTTGTTTCTCCATGAACTAGAAAGTAAACCCATCCTGAGTAGCTCAAGTATGAAAACAAAAATAGTGTTAGATGCCTACAGTCTGAATTTAGATTAGGTAAATAAGATACAGTGAGACTCGAGGTGATTCAAAGCTTTTCCAGTCAATGTCAGGACTATTGACCTGACACTGTGTCACCTCTTGCCTGAAGCACAGAAAGGCAGACTGAGCTGTTGTGCAGGACTGGAAGGTATTGACCTTTCTTGTAAACCAGTTAAGTGGTAATTCTTCGGTGTCTGACATCTCCCTGGTGGGAGAGCTGTGTGTGGGCTGTAGAACAAAAATTTCCGTGTCTTTTACTTTATATGGGAGTGGCAGTGATGGTGACAGCCCTTTATGGAAGAAAATGAGAGTAGCGTATACATTCTCTGACTAAAGCTCTTTTCTGTTTCATTGACAGCTTTTGGACCTTTATTTGCTATTTTTTTTTTATCTGTCTTCTTCACCACTTGCCTGTTGTTCATCTTACTCACAGCCCTGGAAACACCAAATCCAGGAAAAGGAGCAAGTGTGGAGCTTTGCTGTTGGTCTTCTGTCAGGATCCTGGCAGGATTCAACTACAGTAGTTTCCTTCCTGTTGCATTCAGAAACATGGAGGAGGGAGGATTGGAGTGTGTTTTTTTTTCTCAGTTTCAGACTTAGGACCCTTGCAATTCTGCTTTTGCTCAACTCTTGTATATTCCCATTGCCTACATGTCCTGTGTTAATGATGGCCACAGTGCTGAGCAGAGAAACTATTAAAGAGCATACTAAGCAAGGATATGAAAATGGTGAACGGTCTAGAGGGCAAGATGGATGAGGAGCAGCTAAGGTCACTCGGTTTGCTCCACCCAGAGCAGAGGAAGCTGGGGGAAGGTCTCATGGTAGCCTGCAGAGGGTAGTGGGCATGGAACAGGCTCCCCAGGCCAGTGGGTATGGCCTTGAGCTGCCGGAGTTCAAGGAGCGTTTTGAACAATACCCTCAGACCTAGAGTCTGATTTTAGGCGCTCCTATGTGAAGCCAGGAGTTGGGCTCAATCCTAATGGGGCCCTTTCAAGTAGAGCTGTTCTATGATTAAGAGTTCTGTTGCTGGGCTTCACCAGAACTGACTGCCTTCGAGGATTTCTGCTGCACAGTTATGAGAAATAGACAGTAGCAATCCTAAGCGAGTTCTGATTCTGTTTTCTGTTTCAGGCTAGTATCCCAAATGCTTTGCTATCATGAAAATTACCTGTGAATTGCTTTCTACCCTGAGGCCCCTTTACAGCAGGGGGGTGAAGAATGACCTTCTCAAGATTTTGTGGAGGGTGAGGGTTATGAAGTCATTGAGTCATGGAATCATAAAGTCATTTGAATTGAAAGGGACTCTTAAAAGTTTTCTATTCCAATCCCCTACAGTGAATAGGAACACCTACAGCTAGATTAAGTTGCTTAGAGCCTGACCTTGAATGTCTCTAGGGATAAAGCACCAACCACATCTCTGGGCAACCTGTTGTAGTGCTTCACCACCCTATAAAAAAATAAAATAAAAAATCCCTATATCCGATAAGATTATGTCCAGATTTGTCTGCAAGCTGCCTGCTTCTTTGTCTCTTCAGCTGTCCTTTTCCTTTCTTGTGTTTTAATAGAGAGGGGGCAATGCATGTTCTCAGTAAACAAGAGCATGGAGGCTCTCAGAGGGATGGATTTATAGAAGTGGATCCCTCACAGGGAACAAGGCTTCCTGGAAATGTTGAGTGAAGAGGGAAAGCATCAGGGGAAAAGATGAGTTTGTAACACTGCTATCTGCACCTTCCCATGGAGTGACAAGTACCTCCTGCTTTTATGGCCACTTGTCACAGATCTTTCACTTCTGCTAGTGTGTTTGGGTCCTCAGGAGAGTCTGGGTTCCATTTCAAAGTCCAAGGTTGTGAAAACTGAATAATGAAAAGACTCTGCAATGCAGTATCTCCTAGTCAAATGTAGCCATTGTTTTTTACACAGACTTTCAGGAAATTAGATGTCTATTAATTTTTTGGCAAGTAGTGGGTGAATGTATTTCTGTCTTTGGGAAATTTTCTGTCATCTGGGCAGAAGCAGAAGTACTGGGGAATGGTAGGTGAGTGTGTGGTATACTGCAAATTAATATAGCTCTATTATCAAACTGAGGAGTGAGAAGCAGTTGATATCAACTAATTTCTGAAGCCGTTAGGGATTCTTGTAATCTTTATCCATGCCATTAACATAATGCATAGGACAAGAAATAGAAATCAATTCTTCCTTGCACTGGCCTCAGTAGAATTTCTGGGAGATACATTCACCACGCTCCTCCCTGTCAGAATATATGTTGCCTATTTTCCAGATTTAGGCTATTACCACCATCCCAGTTCCTGGCTACAGCTCTGTTAGCTGACTATATAAAGCCATGACATATGGGTCTTTTTACTAACATAATCCTGTACTATACTAAAAAAGAAAAATATTAGGTTTCATTCCAGGAGCTGGAAGAACTTCCATGAGGATATAAAAAGCAGGAAATGGGCCCCTCTATGAGTACAGCACTCATATTGAATAGCCTCGAGGGGCTCGGTGTTAAAGGCTTCTTCCTAGTAGTTAATGTGGGCCGGAACCTATCTGTCTATACTTGAGAAAAAATAGGATTTGTGGGTCTTTGCCCATGCAGGTTACAAGACTTAGGACAAAGGACTGATGATCTATGACCCTGTGAAGAACCAGTATGCTCGTCATGTATGTATGTAAGGTTGTACTGGGGACAAGCTCAGGATTTTGAAAAAAAAAAAAAAAATAAAATTCTACAGTTTGAACTATTTACTTCCTCTGTGGGCATCAGTTTGGTCTTCTCCTTGCTTACATCATTCCTCATTAAGCTGGACATCCATTACATCAGTGACTGTAAAATTAAATATCTGAACTGGGCTCCTCATGAGGATTACGGTGTTATCTGTAATCCTCATTTTCTGACACTCTGAATTGCATGCAGACACTGGACTTTCCAGTTCTAGAGTATGTGTACACCGCAAACCCTGACAAAGTGGCAGCACAAGAGACATTTCATGTATAAAGTTAATAAATGTATAGGTGAGGAAATATGTTTTCTAACAGCCAGGGTGAGATGGAGTCATTATTGTGATGGATGATTTGTCTTACTGAGTAACATAGTTTGGACTACTGGTCCAACCGTGCAAGTGCAGCCTGTTTGTAGGAGAGGTAACAAGGTAAATTTGGGAATGGTGATACAGATTTGGAGGTACCTAGCGACAGACTTCAGGATTTGGGAGATTATGTCACAGAAACCTTTTATATCAGATTAGTTTGGAGTTTTCTAAGCCAATCAGAAACCTTGATAAGGAAGGACATAATTCAGGGTTACTTTCTCTGAACAAATCACTGATAAGTTATACTTGGAGTAATTGCATCAAGGCTTTAGCCTGCAGACCCCGCATAGCTGCAGCAGGCAAAAATACGTTGCAAAGTGCTCAACTTGTACTTAGGGCATCTTAGAATTGCAGCAATTTGGCAGGCAACCATAGTAGCTTGTTTTAAATTGTCTGTAGTAGGTGCATTTACAAAGGAATTAGTTTGAGGGATGCGTGATCTAAGCGTAGGTTAAGGAGTCAGGAACTGTTGAATTCCAGTTCTGACCTGCTCTCAGATTTCCCTACAAGTGCATGTGCAATGCTGTGGAGGTTAAAATAACATTTCTAAGTTTGCAAAGTGGAACATGCAGAAATTAGAACATGCTCATGCTGAGATAATCCAGTCCCCTTTGGAGTATGCTTTATGACCCTTTTAGACACTTAGTTACCCTTCTCTGTATATTTTCCTCATCCAATCCCAGTCTCGTTGAGAAACCTGGACAGGCACCAGTCACTTAGCAAACAATTATTTATTAAATTTCTCTTCCTAATTGTTTTATTTGTAATTTATTTGTCGTACAGTCAAACTTCTTTCCAAATGCAGATATATTAATCATTCATTGGAACCTATAGTTTCAGCACCAAGTATTTCAGAGTTGTAAGAGTTCAGCTGAGGCAAACAAATTGATGGGTTTGAGTGCTCTACTGATCTTTCCTCAGCACTCCATTTAATGTCCTATCAAAATGACAGATCTCTTTGGCTAGCAGTCATGCTAACCATCTCTATGCAACTTTCCTGTTTTTTTGGGATCAGGGTAGAAGTTGCTCTCGAGATGTGATATTGCAAAAGGAGAGAAGTAACTCTTCAGTTCCTTCTGCATTGGCAGTACTTAAACACTGGGGATCTGTTGGCTATCAGGGTACATGAATGTCCCCATCCAACAAGGCGCAGAGTTACGGAGAGTTTCCTCTCTGTTTTCAACAGGCTTTGTATCAGTTGTTGTTAAGCACAACTGGTAGGGACGTGGTTTAGTAGGCCTGGTGGTGCTGACCATTGGGCTAGATTATCTTAGTGGTCTTTTCCAACTTTAGTTCTGTGATTCTATGAGTAAAATACCTCAGGAGCAGAGCTGGTGTTAGAGGAACGTTTTCTACTTCATTGTTCCCATGGATTTTGAAATAATGCTAGTTGAAATCAGTGACACTTTTTTCATTAACTAGACTTGATTTTGGATCAGGCCTGGGAAGATTTTGCAGCTACCAGACATGCTGCTGGATGATTCCTTTAAAAAGCATTCAACTAAGATATATGATGGCATGGGCAGATAGTGGGAGAGAAAGTCCCATTTCTCTTTTATACGGTCTGCTTCCTGCTCATATCAGCAATAATTTAGATAATTAAATTGCTTAGTTCAGTAGTTGGAAGAGACATGATCAGCAAGCTGACTCTGCTAAGACGTCAGATGTATTAGTGTTCTGCTTTTTTTGTTTTTTGTCATTTTTTGCATGTACGTGTAAAGCTTTATAATTGGATACTATCTTTTTCACCCTAGACTAGCTTCTTCTTCTCTAGCTAGCTTCTTTCTTCTCTTGTTCACAAGACTTTTGGTATTGATGACCTCTCTCAAACCAGGACAGAAGAGCAGTGGCTAGTGGGCTGAGGGAGGGATTATCCAGTGCTTGTGCTTAAATCAGTCACCTTAGAAATACTGTGAAGTTTTCTGCTCTTCCACGTTCCTTAAACTGTCCCTTCTTTTCCCTTCATTTTTGCAGAATACCGTTTCTAAGCACACAGTTTTACTGATATCATATAATTTCCCCTCCTCATCCCCTGAATTATGATGATGTTAAAGTATTATCTGATAAGCAGGTTAGAACAAATCCCTATATGTCCCCTCAGCATCACACCCTGGCAGGACAAAGACAGAGAGAGCACGACAGAAAAAATGCACCATCTTATTCACAAAGGAAAGGGCTTTATTTTCCAAATAAACTGATGTCAGGATATTCTTTCTTTTTGATTAAATCAGGAAAAAAAATCTATAAAATTCAGCTCAGCTGTTCATTTTTGGTTCTGGATGTGTATGTGATGCTTTGGACACAGCCTCTGCTCCCAGCCTTCATAAAAATCAAGAAGACAAAGCATCTTCTCTTAAAATGCAGGAGTGCATGAGAAACCTGACAGTGAGCAAAAGAATAAAGGACTTCTGAGATGAGAAGACTCAGTTTTCCTTCTTTTTATTTTTTTTAATATATACATAACATACATTTTTAATGTTGTTTTTTATGAGCAAATATTTGCCATAGTGAGTTTATTTATTGTTCAAGTATGGACCTAGAACTCTATACCACTCCAAAAATGCAACAGCAAAATTAAACGTTGTATAGAGCTTGTGTCCATCTTCTGCATATTGTTTGTTCAGCTGTGAGGCTGTACAAATAGCTTGGTCTGAGGCCTGTATTTTAAGCACGGAGAGCTCACTTTAACATTTTCCAGCATTTTTTTCAGCCTGGATGCCATCCCCATATCATATTTGCATGCAGTCAGAATTACTTATTCCTTTATTTCCCCTTAAACTATTAAAAATGGGTCCTTGGGCTTGGAGTCTACAAACTCAGTCATAGTAGGGTTTGTCAGCTGCTTTTGGAGTATCACTTAATGCATGTAAATATGTCGCAAAGTAATCCCACAGTGAAGTTTGTGAAATAAGCAGAGGAAAAAGAGGTGTTTTTAAAGGTTGTACACTGACTGATACCACTTTAGGACAAATATTTGTGCATGATTACGAAGTAATAATAATAGAAAACCATGTTGAGCGACTGGAAACAGGATCCACTAACAATAGGTTTTTACTCCTGGATCACTCTGAAGCCCAAACTGTTCCTCTCTGGGCTCCTTTTCAACAGTTCCACCTGGAATGGGTCATAGACGTTGGTCAGCTGCTGTAATGGCAGTCTGGGCTTAGTCTCGTGGTGAACTGAAAAGGAGGAGAAACCACTGCAGAAAGCCTCTTGCTTTATCTCCAACCTTTCTTCTAATACCTCTGAAAACTTCATTGCCATGATATGAATCCTACTGATGTGCATCAAGCAATTTTATCTTCCTGAAACATCCATTTATAAACTAGTTGAAAGTTAAGAGACTTAGTTCAATTCTCCATGCTATGAAAATGGATAAAATGATGTATTTTGGCCTGAGTGCAAGAATAACACTGAACCACAAATGTGTACTAAAGCCACCACAGGTTATGATTCTAGATTTTAAGCAGATGTTCTGATTTAATTTGCATTTCTCCTCCCTTATTTTTAGGCTAAATGACTGTTCTGAGATACGTTTCAGCATTCATACCACAGCAACGATCTCTTGAAGTATTTTAGCCTAGAGTGGGTCTGCGTGACTCCTCAGAAACACATTTCTCAAGTCTGGTTGTATGTGGAGCCCTCCTGCCCCAGTAGAAGTGGATGAAGTGAAGCATGTCCACCAAACTCTACATCTTTGCCTTTCAAGCTGTCTCTTATCCCGCTGTCGTTCTGCTGAGTGACACCAGCTGGTGGTCTGCTCCATTTATCCCGGCCTTGTATGAGTTAGCAGCTGGCAAAGGCTGTTTTTAATAATGTATTTATAAAACTTTGCTGCCGTGCAAGCCCAGACACACAGAAATGACGTTTTGAGCTCTCAGTGGTGAAAATGCAGAATGCCCCGTGGCAGATCTGGTTTCCCATCTCTCTCTAAATGCCAGAAACCAACATTTCCTAGGAAAAAAAAAAACCTTGGGCTGCAGGCTCCCATAGCTATTTAAAGTTGCCTTCCCTGATCCCTCCACAGGCGGCTGCCTGATTGGTATTTCAGTAATGTGTTTATTTAGAAGGAAATTCTAACTACTGTAAGGCATGGTGATATTTTAATGCCCTTTTTACCTTGCAACCTTTTCTAGCAAGCTCTGTGAGAACCTCACTGTCTCACAGAGACCCTGTCTGGTTGAGGTGTAAACTGCAGCACCTGCTTGTGCCCTTTGGATTTAGAAATGGTGCTTAAATAAAGCACATCGTTTTCTGCATCCTACCTTGTGTTTATATTCCACTGCTGGCAGATGCTTGCAACTTTTTATTTGTAGAGTGCATGATGTATTCAGTGCATTTTTTTCTCCTTGTCTGCATATAGTAAAGACCTTTGAAAATACAGTAGCCTGCATTTTGTTCTGAGAACAAGAATTTACAGGTACAGAAGGCTTTCCTTTTGTATTTCCTAAACCAGAATGATATGTAATTTCTGAGAGATGTAGTAGAGATTGTCCCAACTTTTGACTGATCAAGACTTTATGTGAACAAATGCTGACACCACTATTCTTGTTGTTTTTTTTTTTCTTTTGTGATTCCTTCAGAATCCTATTGCTTTGCAAAGAAATTTCCTAGAATGCATAATCAGCCCTACAGCAATGACTTACAGCATACAGTGTTCCCTTTATGCCTTCTTTACACATTAAGGGAAAGAAGCTGATATGCATGTTAAAAGAGAGAGGAAGCAGGGATTCCTTAAGAAAATGAACCAAAAATGTGTGCACTGAAGAGTAAAAGATGGACTCAGGAGCTGAGAAAAACTTTTCCAAAATGATTTCTTAGGAAGGAAACTGTATGGAATTTAGAGCATTAAACTGCAATGATTTTGTGATCCTTACTGTAAAAATTAATTTTTAAAATAGTAAATGAATAATTAATTATTTAAACAATAAGAAAAGAGTTAGATTTGTGTTGGAAAATGTAGCTATACTTGGCATGGCTTGTTACAACACTGCCTGACTTCTGTGGCTTCAGACAAGGTGTACTTGAGACAATACTATTCAAATGAAGGTGTTCCACCTGAGCTTGTACATTTCTTACCTAAATAGTTGAAAGTTATGTTTTGAAGCTGCTGAGTTTATGACTATGGACATAGACAGCAGTAAGCACGTATAGGAAAACAGCCGTGTGTTTTTAATGTTCAGCATTTCTGAGGCTTGGGAACTGAAAGCAGCCACGGGCGAAGTGGCAATGTGTTAGGTGATTTGCAGTGGGCTGTATCCCAGCTCCGTGTTTTGTATCTCCTAATGATGAATATGTGGGAGGGCCATGTCAAGAATAGTTTCCACTCCAGTGCGTTGATTGTGTAGTTGGCAGTGAGCTCAATTAAAGTATAATAATCTGGTAATCTCTCTCCTTCTCCATTCAGGCTCCCGCATGCTGAATAGAAGCAGTGAAAGGCTATAGCATTTGAAAAGTAGGTGAACTTCTTGCCTCTTTGTCTGGGTGGTTTGTGTCTCATCAACAAGATGACAAGCGGAAGAGACAACTCCTCAAATTGAAGCTCCCATGCCTTGCATCATTACTACTGTTTGTTTTTCTGTGAGATAACACTTGCTCTTTATTTTCCTTGATAGGTCTCAGATTGGATTTCTGAGAGCTTCCCACCACTGTGAAGAGACAAGCTGATGTGAGAAAGGAGATATGTCTGTTATGGGAAGATGCCATTTACCCTGTCTCCTAATTCTTTTCACACTTGTGTTCAGTGAGGAGAGAACTGAGGCACAGAGAGCAGGTATGCGCTATTCCACTCATGTAAAATAGCTGCCGGAGCTTTTACAAGGCTGAGATGCTGTAATTGTTATCACTGTAGGAAGAAAGCAATAAGAAAGCAAGCAAGAAATACATTTACTAATGAAAATATATGAAACAGAACTTAGGAATGGAGATAAGGGATCAGGATTATGATTTAACTAGAGTTTCTGGTTTTTAGCCACCCAGAAAAAAGGAGCAGCATGCTATTTGTTCTGGATATGTCTTATCCATGGAGGTGACATGGAGATCACCCCTTACACTGATTTCAGTGGGTTTCACATTAGGCCTGGTGAGTCTTTCTTCTGGCTGAGACTTTCCTAGTGAACTAAACAGAGTCAGGGTGCTCTTCATATCCTTCCATCTCATAGTTCATACTATCTAGCTGGGTCCCTGGCATGGTTTTTGGCCTGTACCATTTAGCACTATATGCTGAAATGCCACCGAATGACGTGTCCCTGCTTGAACAGGTGGCCTTCAGAGGTCCCTTCCAACCACAACTAATCTGTGATTCTGCGAATGGATTAGAGAACTGTGCAATTGAGAGCCTGTTCCTACAGGTAGTCTTCACAAGGGCACATTGTTTTTGTGAGGAGGAGAAGGAAGAGTTTATTTATCTGCAAGTGAATTATTTAAGGAGTGACAATGGTTATAGACACCTTATTCATAATAAGAGCCCAAAGTTGCTTAGAGGCAGAGGGTTTCTCTGTTTCTTTCTAGGAAACATACTATTTTATAGTCAGGACTAGTTTTTACTGAAAAAAAAAAAAAAAGAGTTTTTAGACTTTCAGTCTAAGGAATTGCTGCTTTGCAGAGGTGTTATGTGATGTGCTCAGTATGGAGAAGAGAAGGCTCTGGGGAAACCTTACTGCAGCCTTGCAGTATTTAAAGGCAGCTTATAAACAGGAGGAAGACTGACTACCAGACATGATCTGGTAGTGATAGGACAAGGAGGAACAGTTTTAAACTAAAACAGGGGAGATTTAGATGAGAATTTAGGCAGAATTTTTTTTACTCAGAGGGCAGAGACTGCCCAGAGAAGCTGTGGATTCCCATTGTTGGATGTTCTCATGGTGACAGGTTGGATGGGGCCCTGGCCAACATGATCTAGTGCCTGATTTAGCAGTTGGCAACCATGTTCATGGCTGAGGGGTTGGAAATAGATGCTCTTTGCAATCCCTTTCAACCCAATGCATTCTGTGATTCTTTGTTTTTATGTTTCTATTATCTTTGTCTTCTAATATCAAGTTTCAAAGGAAGAACTACTTATTAACAAAGTGAAACTTCATCTTTTTCAGTGTTAGTGGATCATTTATGGAAAGGAAGTACCATTTATAATTTCATTATATAATTACATTAAATAATTTTGGGCTTATGGCTTGTTTGTGAGATATTTTTAATGGCAGTATAGCAAATTGGTTGAGCTAGCATCTGAACAGGTGACTGTAACTCTTGGAATTGTGGTTCCATAGAGCATTTCTGTAATTAAAAAACTGAAAGTTCACTTTCTATGAATTATGTCCTAATTCCCTTAACGTGAACCATTTCTGCCAGTAAACAACATTATAATAGTATTCTTGGAAAACAATCAATTTTGCCCAGCAGTGGACAATGCAGTAATAAAAATGCAGATTCATAACTACTAAAAGCTTTTCTGCAGCACTTAATCTCACCGCCATCAGCAAAAAATGACTGACTTTAAGAAAATAATCGTAAAAGACCATACTTTTCTGCCCTGCAATACTGCCTGAATAGGCATCACTTTTTAGACTTCAGAAACACCTCGTTTTAAGGCTCATTGCCCTTGAACACAGATAGGATGAATTCTTTCTGTTCTGTTTGTTTTTAAAGTACAGTCATCTCATCTGGTGAAAGTCATTAAACTAAGCAACAGGAAGGTCTTTACCCTGTGGGTTTTATAGTTAAACCTTTATATTTTGTAGTTAGTCTCAGTTAATATTCTTTCTGTCAGCAGAGATTAACAGTGATTTTTTCTTTCCTTATGTAAATCAGACATTTCTGTTACATCCTTTATATTCTGCAAAGAACAAACAAAACTACAATTGTCAATCTAGCAAATACACATGGATGTAATCTAATTGATATTTCATAACTTAAAACCATATATTTCATCATCTTCACACTCTCTCTGCTTGTGGAAGAATTACTGTAGTCTCTGTATAATAGCGTTCAGGTAGCTGCTCATTTTGCTGATATATCCAGCCAGATCCTTCTTGCTCTGTGGTTACAGTCAAGGATTTCCTCATTTACAAAATTCCATCAGAAAACATGAACCCATATGCACAGGTTGTTTCTAACATGACCTCAATCCCATATGGATAGGTTTTTCCCTTTGACACAGGAGGAACAGTAACACCTGGTCAGGTCTCTGGGATGTCCCCTATAACTGAAGTAAATGCAGCAAAAGATGATACTCATTTTTCACCATCCATAACATACTGAGTATACGTTCAGCCTCTCTCACTGTTATCATGTAGTAGCATGAGTGTTGCTCTACGTGTTATAATGCCTGACTGTAATGCTTCCTCTCATGTCTGAACACAAAGTCCATCAAGTCCAATTCATGTTACTGAAACATTCACACTCTCCAGTTCAGAGGACTGCTGTGAAACCCCCTTCCTCTGTAGGGCAGGTGCACAATATGAAAGTGATCAGTAGCAGCAGAACCTACATTTGAAATGTAAGCTCAAATGTGGGTGTGGGTGAAGGCTGTGTGACCTTCCTTTAAGTCAGAGATCATAACTCTGTGAAGACATATGCTAACACCATCAATACCCAGCCACCTTTGATAGTGTGTTTCATATTTCTATTTACTTACTGAGCTAGCTGTCATGCAAATACTTGGATGAACCGTGTATGATACCTCCATATTCTTTGGCCTGTACTAGGGAAAAATTCCTACTCCTCAGCTAACACCTGCAATGGATACCTTTACATTAGTGTTTTACATCTGTTCAGGAGTGCAGAAAAGATCAAGTATTTCAAGTATATCAAGTATTTCCAAAGGCCTGGGAAGCCACAGGTGAGGGGTCAGGATTGAGGGTGGTTCAACCAAGGATCCAGGTCATCAGAGAAGCTCATAGTGATGAAACAGGTCGAAGATCAGGCCGGGCACATGAGTCAGCAAGGCAGAGTGCAGATGGGGTCTGAAGACGGCAGTTGGGTCAGCCACTGTCTAGGCAAGTTGATAGAAGTGAGGCATGTCTGAGGTGATAAGACAAGGGGAAGCATTTTCAAACTAAAAGTGAGATTAATACATAAGGAAGAAATTTATTTAATAGTAAGGATGGTGAGCCATCAAAGCAGATTGCCCAGAGAGATGCTGTGTGCCCCATCCGTACAGACATTCAGAGTCAGGCTGGATGGGACTCTGAGCAACCTCATCTAGATGTAGATGCTCCTGTTCGTTCCAGGGAATTTGAATTGGTGACCTTTAAGAGTCCTTTCCAACTCCAAAGATTTTCTGATTCTATGACATAATGTATCTTGGTCACTGGTAGACATTTATTTGCTGGAGCCTTTCTGGAACTTATCTCTGTGTGAAAACACACAAACAATATGGTGAGGATGTTACTTACTGCTGTATAGAGAACAAAACTGCTCTCAATGAGCATAGTTTTAGAGTCACAACTTTTCTTGATTTTTCCCAGATTTTCTGATTAGTGGAAGTGGGTTTATCAGTCCAGGTCAGAGCACTGAGGAAGTTAATGCCATGGTTGTGATATTAATAATGAAATGGTGAAGGAATTTGTATGGACCAGTCTTCTGTCTTGAATCACCTTGGTTTCCACATGATTTGTCCAATTATCCCTTTAGGTTTGGTTCAAACAAGCAGTTGTACTTGTGAGATGATGTAGGACAAGAAATAATTTGGAAATGATGACAGGTGGGTGTGACCATAGGTAAACTGACTCTGTAGAGCCTTCAGTCTGGAAGCTGTGTAGTTTGTTAGGCACTATGACTTATAATGGTAGATTAAATATATACCATGTTTTTTCCAGCTGTGGCATAATGTTAATATATCTTGGTCATCTCTGGGAATTTTTATGAATATTTTGCCTGCTGGTTTGCATTCAGAGAGAGCTAGAAAACATCTCCTGGGAGATTTATTTTCTTGGCAAGCAGCTGACAAATATGTAACCAGTCTGGTTTCATAGGGCAAAAAATCTGCAATTAAAATACATTTGCCTTTCAGATTACACAGACCACAGATTACAAATATCATGGCTGGAGCCAAAAGGGTGTTTGTGGAGACGAGTGAATTTTTTCATTACAAAGAAACTGCCTTTTGTTGTCAGGGAAGCCATTCCAGTATTCAGTGAGTCATCCTTTAGTCAATAGTCAATGGCAGAGAGATTCAAAATCGAAATAATCATGTTATAAAGTTGTTTCACCAAGCTATCACGCTCAGCAGAAGAACTGCTTCTAGCTAGGAATACATAAGTCATAATGGTAATGCAGGAGGGAACATGAAAGCTTCACTACTCAAGGTCGAGATTGGCATAGGTAAGGTCAGAACAGGTCTCTTGAGCTGCCAAGGTCATTTCAGAGCATTTCCTGAGCAAAGGGACTGCAGTGAAGTTTTTAAAGGAGAAAAATAGCTTCATATACATGCAGATGGTGTAGGTGAAAGATTGAGCAGAGGAAGTTAGTAGTGCAGGAAGAGAAAGGGTATGCATTTCAATGAGAACTGTGTGCTGATCTACTGTAGATCTGAAACAGAAGAAGTGAATCACAAGGAGGAACGGCTGGGAATCTGCACTTTCTCTGCAGGAGAGGGAGAGGGTTTGTTGTCTCCTTGGCATTGCTCACTGAGGAACCATGCCTGGGGAGTATTTGTTATGCCTGATATTTGTATTTCAACTTTCCTCAGCAGTATATTCTGCCACTTTTGCAGGTTGCAAGAATGTTCATTATGACCTTGTTTTCATCTTGGATGCCTCCTCTAGTGTCGGGAAAGAAGATTTTGAGAAGGTTCGGCAGTGGGTGTCGAATTTGGTGGAAACTTTTGAGATTGGTCCTGACAAAACCCGCGTCGGTGTGGTGCGATACAGTGACCAGCCAACCACAGAGTTTGACCTGGGAAAGTACAAAACCCGTGAGGAAATCAAAGAGGCTGCCCGAAAAATTAGGTATTATGGTGGTAATACAAACACTGGAGATGCTCTCAGATACATCAACACTTACAGTTTTTCTAAAGAAGCAGGTGGGAGACTTAGTGATCGAACTGTTAAAAAAGTGGCTATCCTTCTTACTGATGGAAGGAGCCAGGATTATGTCTTGGATGCAGCCAATGCAGCACGTCAGGCTGGAATTAGGATCTTTGCTGTGGGTGTTGGCGAAGCCCTAAAAGAAGAATTGGATGAGATTGCTTCAGAACCAAAGTCTGCTCATGTGTTTCATGTCTCTGATTACAATGCCATCGATAAAATTCGGGGGAAGCTGAGAAGACGTCTCTGTGAAAGTAAGTAGACTTTGCATTTGTTTTACACAATGAGAATTAATATTTTTGAGTAGCACGTAGGTGTGAAAAGATGTGATTTTTTTCCTCTCATAGTCCTTTGTTTTATTGTCCTCTGCTATCTTCCATTCTGTAAGAAGTCATTTTACTATTTGGATTGTGTTGAACTGCTTCCATTCTGGGTTCTTCTGCCCAAGTTAGCTTAAAATATAGATCAGCTTCTAGTGGTCAGCTAGAAACCGGATTGTGAATTACGAAACCAGATTTTGAATTCCCTTTTCATTTTGAAATGGTTCAATTGTCCTATCATATTTTGGACTACTGAATGAATTTTATCTGATTTATGCTGACATTGGTGAGAAAGATGACAATCTTGTTAATAACCCAATTTTGGTTAACTCTGTGTAGGAATCATTGTGGGTTTTTTGAGGTTTCTTTTTGTTCTATTTTGTTTTTTCGAGTGGGGATGTTTTTCTTATTTTGTTCTGTTTTTTCTTACTTTCTGTCTGTATAAGATTAAAAAAAGTGCACTGTATAATGTACTGAGAATATTTCCTTAGGAAACTAAAGGGAACTTATTTTTTTCTGCCTTTCAGCATCCTAACTCTACTGACAACTAGTGTTCACTAGTGCTCTGCCTAGCAACCCCATAAATCTGATGTTTTGAATGGTGTTTAGTAGAGAACAGTGATAAATCACTCTCTTATTCTTGGTTTTGCTGCTTTTCAGTGTGTGTTGTGGTCATTTTCAGTTCTTTGGGTCAAATTAATTTGATACTGTTCTGGATCATAGGCCTGAATTTGAAAGACAACAGATGAATCTCTCTGGAATGCTGTAACATGTTGCAATGTCAAAAACCCAGTCTGTGGGCTAGAAGTTGCATTACTGCCTGCTGGCATTAACTTACCTGGAAAGAAGAATTTGATGTTCCATTATTGCTCTCCATAAAATCCCTTTGCAAGAAAAAATGTGTTAATATAATGCTCTGGACTTACAAATGCTTCTTAAATAGGGAGCTGCACATGCAGATATAGTCCTGTTGACGCTTCCCACAATGTCATGATTTGACTGTTTTTTTGGTGCTTGAATAAAAAAGCTTGTAGATAGTGTAAGTCTGATACGAGTGAAAATCATATTAGCTATTCACTACTCATTGCAGATTGAAGGAACTAAATGTTTTTCCTTGAAAATGTACGTAATTATACGCTATGACCAGAGTAGAATAAGGCAGGATAAGCCCTTCTTGGCAGATACACTCGAGCAACTCAAGCAACCTCCTACTACAAGTACTACAACTGCTGAACAACCAAATTCTATTTTTCCTTTGAAAATCTGTTACATTTCGTTTCCAGAATAACTGTTTTCAGTACTTCTTACCTGTTTGTTGCCTTCTCAAGAAAACATTTGCGCGTTTGGCAGAGCATAATGACGTTTGTGGCTTTCTGAGTCCATAGCACATTCACACGTGTATGTCACTCCTCAGTAGATCCCAAAGGATTACTAGGAGCATATTTCATCCACATGTGATAACTGTCTCCCTCCAAGATGTTTGCTTCCACCTTCACCAGCAGTTTTGGTGTGGAGATATAAAGTCTCTGAAAGGGTAAATGAAAGGGAAATTTTAGTTGTATTGGCTACAGGGAAACTTAAGGAGAAAGCAAACTGCTGTATGGATTGGTTTCTATGTAAGAACAAAGGGAACTGGACAGCTGTCAATGAACATTAATAATTAAATAGGAGCAGAGAAGAAGGGAGTTAGCTGAACAAACAGTGAGAGGATAATTTGTACACTTTGAGGACCATTCAGGCAGAATAATGAAGTGTAAGATAGTTGGCAGTGACAAGGAGAACTGACCATCCAAGTGCTCAGGGTATTTGATACAGGCGGATGCAGCAGTATAGAGAGGGGAGTTAATAATTAAGGCAGCAAACACAGGTGCATTAAAGTCTATCCGTTGTTGCAGTGACATAATTACCACAGCAACAGCAGTTCTAAGAAATACATCTGCAAAAGTTGTTCCTATTGGGTGTTTTTCTGATTCAGGGATCCCAGCAAGAAGGTGTAACATCCCTAGATTCTTCATTCCAGCCTTGGTACAGGAGACTTTCTACTCAATATCTGGCCTCAGTCCTTCTCACTATACTTGGAGCCCAGTCCTGTCTTATATTAACATAGAGACAGGATAACCTTTCTTTGTCATATGAATTTGTGAAGTGGAGCTGTTTTGGAGAGGGAGCTGGGGAAGAATCCAATCTCTTCTGGTGCCTCTAATACTTTTAAATGCTGTTTTAATATGGCAAGAACAGGGGAGGAGTTCACTGTAGGGGTTATGTCTTACACATATTTAGAAGGTAAAACTTATAATAGATGTTGTAGTTAACACTCTGTAATTTTAATGTGACAACTCTGAGTAAAACAGTAACATACAAACCACCGGTGGGCAGAGGACATGATGAGGGCATATGCCAAGATGCTATTTAGTTTGTGCACGTTCTGAGATAAAAGTATGTATCATCAGAGCCAGCCTAGGCTTTTAATAGATGCAGTCCTCTGTGAGCTTCTGGGAGACATGAATCAGTGAGTGGAAATGATAGAGGAAAATTTTTTTTTGTTGTAATGACCAGTGATGAGTTTTCCAGTCCTTTTACTACTGTATTACGAAATGGGAAGACATGTGCAGTGTTGAAAATACAGGATTTCATGCCAACAGCTGTTCATAATCACTTGTCTCTGGTCTTCCTGGCTGTCTGTCCTAGACTCCATCATTCCATCTTGCTATATCTGACTGAATTTATTGCTAAGAACATGCCATTATGTGCATTAATAACTTTTTAGCTCCCATTTGATCTTATGGAAATGAGCAAGACAGAATCAAAAAATAATGTCTGCTCAGTGAGACATTGTGGGAGTTATTTTTGCCAGAAGTCTCCACTTCATTGTGGATATATTTAGAAGGCAAAAAATGGGTGATTCTTTCACAGGACAGCAGGAGAGATGTATTCTCTTAAAAATTCCAGACATGCATTCTAAATAGAGTTTCTGCTTATATGCTGTTTAGATAAAAACAGGCAGCTATATGGAATATTTAAAAATACACTGGCACCTGCTTCTGGTAGGTAAATAGTAGTTTTATGCTTGTCAAACAGAGCCAACTGTTTCAGATTCAATACAGGTTTCATTTCATGCTGAAGTTGATATGTTAGTGCATATATATAAAACTGTTGACCTGACATGAATCTGGTAGCTCTGAAGGTTAACCTCGATAAGGAAAACATTGCAATAGTGCCGTAGAACGCCCACACGTGGTCAGAGATTATCATTTCTTAAACAAAACTGATTATGGTGTTCTGGACCAGATTTTTCTGCTGTTGTTAAGACAGACAGGTGGTAAGATGCTGCTTGCAAAACCGAACAAAAATGTTCTCCTAAAACATTCTCAGTCTTCACTGACTCCATATATGAGAAGCCTATGACTTGGCAAACTTGGGCTACCACATGTATGTATGATTTCTAAGCCTCTACTTTATTGCAAAGGTTCTATTTCACAGTTTGAAATTTGGAATGAGAGCTGTAGTTTCTGCTAAAGATTATTTTTTTCTGCACCTATAGGAGACCCACACGCAGATGTTTTTTAAGGAAGTACCGTGCGCAGCATTGGTCCATGACCATTAGTGAGTTGTATTTATAATGCAGTTCTTCCTAAGATCAGTTTTCAGGAGCCTGTGAGCTTGATTTGTCTTTCATGATGAGTCCTTCTGTAAGTGTGTGGAAGACCAAAGGACTTCAAATCAATCTCAAATTCTTTCCAGGCATGGTGAACTAGAGCTGAAATATTTCAGTGTCTGGTGGGTACCAATACTTTATCATTGATTTCTATGCACATACCAACTCCAGCAGCGCATGCTCAGATGATTCATAAAGTATATTCTTCTATTTTGTACTTGTCTCTTTTGATTTTGGGTTGTGTGTGCAGTAAAATGCAAGCCTAATAGTACCACAGTTCCAGAACTGGTGAAATAGCAGAGCTCAGGACAGTGACTTCTGTTTGATTCAGTTCCTCTGCAGATTATTTAGAAGAAGCTACTTTCCCAGATTGTGACTGCAGTCCTACTGTACAATCTCCAGTTCACTTAAATAACTTCTTATTTTGCTTGTGACTCTAAAATGAATAGGTTTATTCTGAGATTAGCAGCAGTGCTCTTTCACGACCAGTTAAACCCAGCCCCTCTGCTAAAAATGTCTTACTCCTCCTTACTTGCTTCTCCCATCTGTCAGCACAGGCTTTTAAGTGGCCCTGCTATGAACTACAGCAGAGAGCCAATGAATGTCTTTACTTTCTTTCCCGGATTAGTTTTCTCTCAGATTTAGTTCACGGTGCTGCCACATGGCTGCTTGCTGTCCCAGAGGAGAAACTGGCACGAAGTGAATACAAGTAACTGGAGACAGGAGGAAGAGCTTGTGTCTTTTGGTACCATGCTAGTTCATACCAGATTGATGGGCTACATAAACATTAGCTAAGGGCTAAAGAAAGCTGAGCAGAATCCTCCATGTGTCCTCATTATAAATCTGAGGTGGTACTCTGCCACAAAGTGGATCGCTAGGCAGGTTCTTCCCATTCAGACTCAGCTTCTAGGCTTCAGCACAGCCTGCTTTGCCTTGAATACACTGCCTGTTTAACAAAAATATCCCACTGCAGACCCATCTCTTCACGATTCTATTATTTTACCTTAAATAGATTTTTCAGTACCTGTAATTATTACTGATAGGTGGGATAGGAGAGCTGGCCGCTGCTCTCACACAGACACAAAGTGTCTGTCAGTCCCCCCAGGCAGCACATGGATATTTCTGTGAGCCTACAGCTGCTACCTTCTGTCCCTCAGTTCTGGAAAGTGATTTATCAATTTGTTTTTCTTTCTTCGTATGCTGGAAAATGCACACACTGTCTTCCAGTGAAGAGACAGTCCAACGCTTCAGCAGATGTGATCTTGTTTCTGCCTTTTACTTAGGGAACAGAAGTATGGATCCAACAACAATCAGTGAAGCAACATAGTTTTAGTAGCAACTCCAGGGCAGAAAATGGAGTTAACTTCTGCTCATCTTTGACACAGCTGAGAAAAGCAGCCTGCTACAGACCACTGGAAACCCTAACAAGGGATTCTGAAAGTAGAGATTCAGTAAAATGAGATCAATTAAATCTTTTGCACTTGCCTTCTTTTTATTTCCAGTTTCTTTCTTTATCAGTTACATTCAAATAATAATAGCATCATAAAACTCTAAGCTGCCAACAATTCCTTGTCCAAAATCATAGAATCTAGTTGAATGATAACATCTATCTTAGCTTGAAATAGTTATTCTTGCTTTTCAGAAAAGAAATCTCTCTGAACAATGTTTAATGTACAGTAAAACTAATTGTAAAGGCAGAGGGAAGATTAGGCTTATGACAAATAAAAGCAAGTCCCAGACATTAGAAAGAAACACTGAGACAATCAGGAGAAGTATGAATCTCGGTAGCAGGAGAAATTACATCTTATGAAAAAATAATGTGCTATTTAGAGAATGAAAAGAGGAAAAATACGGTGACTATGGGAGCCATTCCTAAACAGTCTAGGTATTAAAGAGAAATGCAGATATATAGGATATTATATATATTCCTATATATAGGAATAGACAAAAAGCTGTAACATACTGTAATGTGCTCAAAGTTATTAGCAGCTTGTTTCTCAGCATTGCCTGCAGCCCTCATTGATTTTGCAGGAGCTTGGGATGCTCAGCACTTTCAAAAACGAGGCCAAGGAGCCCAATACATACCAAATGCAGTCAGGAGGAGGCTTTCTGTCAGCTACAATGGGCTCCAAATGATGTAGTGAAAGAAAGGGCTTGTCCTTGGGACAACCCTATCTGTCTTGGTATTCCCTTTGTAATGGACCAGCAAGGAATCCTCAGCAGAGCAAATGAATTCTGACAGAGACCTCTGTGTGCAGACTCTCAGCAGGAGGCTATGGCGAGGAACTAAAAAGCCTCTGAAGTTTCAGGCTTAATTACAAGCTTTTCTTACCATGCTAAACAGATAGATGAAGAGAAAACCCTTGCCAGGTGTCCTTTGCAAAGCGAATAGCTCTCCTGTGCAGCCAAGGCTTTTTCTGCACTTAATTTACAGACCCTTAATCTGACCTTGCACTGGAAGAATGGTAGAGCACTGGAACAGGCAGCCCAGGGAAGTGGTGGGGTCACTGTGCCTGGAGGTATTCAAGATGTGACAGGTAGATGTAGGCACTGAGGGACACGGTTTAGTAGGCATGGTGATGATGGGTTGATGGTTGGCCAAGATGATTTTAGTGGTCTTTTCCAATCTTTATGATTCTATGACATCTCTTCTTCCAGTTCTGTCTTTCTGATCCGTGTTTATGAGACCAGGATGTTTATCTCTGAGCCCAGGTCTAAAGCAAAACTTGTCATTTAAATTTCTAAGGACTTACTCTGAAGTTTTCTAGGTAGGTCTCTGATACATTTAAGACCTGTGTGGACTCTCTGCTATAGGGATTTTCACCTGAAAGTTGTTACTTGAATTCAAACTCATATGAAATAATTATTTCCTTTTTCATCCAGCAGTAATGCTCAGCAGTGCCTCAATAAAGGTAGGGAGGCATGGATATGTTCCGTGCCCTTGGAGACATTCAAGGTCAGGTTGGAAAGGGCTCTGAGCAGACTGATCTAGCTGTAGGTGTCCCTGTTCAATGAAGGGGAGTTTGACTATATGACTTTTAAAGGTCCTTTTCAACTCAAACAATTTTCTTTCTGTGATAACATAAAGTGATTGATAGTTTCTTCTGTGAAATTTTCTATGTTTTTTGGTCCTTTCTGTCACTGAACATAATTTCTAATTTTATTTTAAATGCGCTGGGCCAACAGACAAAATTCAATTGCTGTGTACTGATCTGCTGAGAGTATTTCTTTCTCAGTGGTAGAGCCACAGCATGGTTAAGTTGGTGGACTATTTTTGATAGTAAATTGTACGGTGTTTAAATCTCAGTAAGGTCCCTACAGGTTACACCCTAAACCAAATTCTTTTTTAAACTGGTAATCTGTTCATAATGTAAAAAAAGCATTCAGGTAATTTTGAACACCTAACTTTTTGATAAGGTGGTAAATAGTCCTGTGGTATTAATGCAGTTTCAAATCATGGTGGGTGTTCTGAAGTTCTGCATAAAATACCTTTCAACGTGCTTTCCATTTTGGGAAATGCAAGTACTAATGCTAATACTGACCAGAAATAGGAGGGGTATCTCTCAGGAAGAATAGTTGGATCAACTAGATACAGTGATTTTTGTCGCTTGTTCTTCCTAAACTGTTGAACAGTAGCCTTGTGTGATGTCAGGTTTCAAAACTATGTTCATTTCATTACGTCTTTAATAGTAAAAATTGTTAGTTTGACTGTAACTTGATCCAAACTCCAGGAAACTGAAAAATACATACAAACATACGTATGTATTTATGTACACTCTGGAAAATAAAGCTGTGCCCTTTCAGACTGAGGCATCAGTTCTCTCTTTTTTTTTACAATCTTGCAGATAAAAAACCTAAAAAAAATAAGATGTTAAAGCCCTAGTGAAGATGAAATACGGGGCATTTTTACTGCAGTATAACTACACAAAATCAACCAATCCACCACCGCTGGGCAAGACTTCGCTTAGCTACACTGCAGTCAAAATCCCTGTGCTTTTTTCCCCCAGGTTTTTATAGCAAGATGGACAACATATATTAGTTATTTTCTATAAAAGACTCACTTTTGGCAGTGAAAACTTATCTCTGTGAGAGGCTGCAATACTAATATGACAGAAGTAGGAAGGTGCTGCAGAATTTTAGCTGCTAATAATAGTGCTTTTTCACAAATCACACTAATTCCTTGCGAGTGAGTACTGAGTTTAAAGCAGACGTTGGACCAGATCTGAGATTCACAAATTGCATAAAGCAAGTTAGTGTTACCTTCAAATATCTTCTGTGGGATTCATAACTAACTTCAGTGACTTCAGAGTTATTTGTCTAGACTCTTGATAGTCAACGGAAAAGAACAGACACCTCCAGAGAGTGATTCTTCCTTTCTTAGAAGACTACCCAAGACAAGTGGCATGATTCAACTTCTGAGTGCCTATCTCTTTTCATTATCTTTCAAGAGAGCTTAGTTAAGTTGTTTGTATTCCTCGTGTTGACAGCCAATATCTAGCTATCTGAGGCCATGGTACTGTAGTACTACCTGCTGAAGTCTATCAACTCATTATAGCAAGGAAATAATGCTTTAAAAAGCAGCTAATTGATAAAATATGATTAAGAGTAACTGAGAAGAAGACAGCTATTAATTAAAGTTATTAAAATAAACCTTCACTAAGGATTGCCTTTGTTTTTCCCTGTTATTTTTAGCAGGAGGGTTGCATCCTGAGACAGGCACACAGATCCACTCCTAATGGTATTTTACATTTTCACTGTAATAAAGATAGGGCCATACAAAAATGGATCTCTCCTCAGGAATCAAAATGGGAAAGATCAGGCCAGTTCACGTGCTGCCAAGTCCATGTAACTGGTCCATTCCAGTCATCTTATTCTATATCCTATGAAGACTGAAAAAAGGCTTTGAATCACCAGAGTGCCCAAGTATGTGTTTAGGCAATTAAAACATCTTTATTCAAATTCTCATCAATTATCATATTAATATATATAAATTCCTGAAGTAAAAATGCAACGGAGATAGAGCCAAACACTTTTCAGTGGTGCCCAGTGCCAGGACAAGAGGCAGTGAGTGCAAATTGAAAGATAAGAGGTTCTCTCCAAACAAAAACCTCAGAGAGGCTGTGGAGTCTCCATCCCTGGAAATCTTCTAAAGCCACTTGGACATGGTCCTGGGCACTTTGGGAGGGAAAATAACTTACATGCCTAAAAAATCCCCTTGGATATCCATTTTTTCTCATTCTTGACACTTCATTTCCCTATACATTTTGTCAGTGTAGTTTATGGGGCACCTGCAATCACACTCCCGTTTCAGCCTCATTGTAGACTCATGTCTTATTAGTGCCAACCTCACTGCTTTAATGAGAAGGTAAACAGAGCATGATGCCAGAAGGGAGTCATCATTATCTCAGCTGTATCTCACATGTCATGAGATTTCCTGAACTGTGAGTATATAACAACTTGTTAAAAAAAGGCAAAATATCCCAGACAATTTATGGTGTTAGTTACAAATCAATATACGTAGAGAGGTATCTGTTAACTATTCCTCCAAGCTATCAGAGAGAACTGGACTGGAATAGTGCACTGTGCAGTTTGATTCCTGAAAGAGTAATTTAAAGATGAGTGTAAAATATGCAGAGCTACAATTATTTTTTCAAATTCTATCCTGTTTTTTTTCCTCCTTCTTTTATTAACCATAGCAGCTAATGCTTGTCTTTTTTACCTATCTGGTAAACTGTTCTTGGCTTTGAAAATATCCTGAAGAATTATTTTCCTTGGGCTAATACTGTATTTATAATACATTTCTCAGGAACGTAATATTTACCTGCTCGCAACTTGGTATGATGTGAGGTGCTACATTTTCACACAATGTAGGATGGCATACAGGAATCGCTTTTAATTTAGGGCTGGTTCAGAAACAAGGATTTTTATCATTCATAATTAGCAGTTTATCTTTGTGAGTGGTATTTTTTATATATATTGTAAACCCTTTTGCACATTATTATTTAGCTAAAAATACCATCCAGGGTATTTGCTGAAAGTGCAAGAATAAAGCACAGGACTGTCAAACAAACAGGAGTTAGGAGATGGATTGTTACACTCCGTGACCACAATCAGCTGTAAAGTTATTTTGAGATGGTTACATATCTCAAGTAATTTGGCTTTGGAAGTGTGTATATTTACTTGTTCCAGTGCAAGGGGCCTGTAATAAAGTCTCAGCATTTTTTGTTTGTTTGTTTGTTTTTCATGGGCCAAGATCATAACATTTTACACCCTGTTGAAATTTCCAAACCTTTGTCTTGGTCACAATAGGGCAAGAATTCCTTGTAAGTAAGTAGTTTCCTTTTTTAACTTCTTATTTTAACATGACTAAAGCAGGAAGATTGATTTTGTGGCTCTTATCTAGAGCAGAGTGTAGTTGCACTCATTTATGTTTATCCTCTACAATATTTCACTGTAAATCATTTTCCATGAACGAGTAATAAGATAAGTTTTTAATTAAATCTCAGAGAAAGTATTAGACTGATTTGCCTCAGCATTTTACATCTATTTACTTCAGACCTGGGTTAGTTGTAGCATATCCAATGGTTTTCTTAAGGTCACTCAACAGGCACTATAAGTTTACAGAAAAAAACTTAAGTGACAGGACTGACATTCATGCCACGCTGGGATTATGCTATTTGAACATTGCCAGCAGCACAGGTCTCCTGGTATTTCCCAGCAGGTTCTGAACCTCACCTTGAAGGAACATCTCTCCTGCTCAAAGGGCCGCCCACATTCCTCTCCACCCCATATATGTAAGCTGAGGGGCTGCGTTTGTGTGACACCCTCACCACACTGGCCATTTGATTGGGTCGTTAAAGCACAGATCTACTTTTAGATGTGGTGCAGTTCCTTCCCTCTACTATGGGAAAAACTCTGGAGTTTGTTCAAGAAGCTTGGTGCTCCTGTGCATGAAGAAGACGCACTATGTCAGGCTTAAAATATGGCTCCTCGTACTACCAGGAAACATATGAAGCAGCCAATTTAGAAATTGTTTTTAGGAGTTCATTCCTCGCCTTTGAGTATATGTGAGTGTATTAGGTATGGAGGTGTTCTTCCTACACTTTCCTAGTGTGTTCAACGCAGTCCAGCACTGAGTGTGGATCTTGACTGCTTCTGTGGGTTTCCAGATGATGTTTCAGCTCTCTTGTACTCTCTTGCTGATAAACAGAAATTTTCAGTGCCACGCAGGAAGATGTTGGTGCTTGTGCAGTTCAGGAGTGGTACAGGAACGTGTGAGGCTGTAATCATGCAGGGCTGGCCCTTTCATCTTCTGTTCTTTTTCTTCCCAATAACTGCCTTCCCTTCACCACAAAACGTAAAGGAGAAAAACAGCTTTACAGGAAAATTGTTTTCTACCCGTAAATCTGTGCTGCAGTGGGAGGAGAGGGAGAAGCACCGAAAGGAGCAGATGTATTTATGCCGATACATTCATAGCCACAAAGAGGTTGATTAGTCTGTGGGTTTTCTCCCCCTGCCCACACTTTTTTATGGCATAAGCTTCCAAGTCACCTGCTGTCACCAGAAGGCCATGGGGCTGTGAGCACCAAGCCTGCACCCCACTTTATCTGCATCTCCCAGAGTTTCTGCCTGTGACTGCTTGGTTCCCCACCAAGCAGAAGATAAAGTCTAGATCAAGATGCTAAGTGGAAGGTGCTGGCTGATTGTCTATGTGTGGATATGGGCCCTTGCCGACTGGTCACTGATAAGAAACTTCACATCTGCTGAAGGACTCAGCATGTTTCACAATCCTAGCTTGAAATTAGGCCCCTTTGTGAAATGTGCTCCGTCCCCTTCTTCACTCACTTCTTTTTATAGCATCTGCAAAGGGATTTGTTTTTAAATGCATATATATGCGCACATATGTATGTGTATAACTGGATGTGAATCAAGAGATTTTCTTCCAGTAAATGGAAATAAAATCTAGGGAATGTAAACCACAGAGGTGGCCAAACGTGCTATTCATGCTGGGCGGATCTGTTCTCCCATGGAGGGTGCAGAAAATCCTGATTTCAGAATAGCACAGACTGAGTTTTCATTGAAGCAGTAGATGTTTAATTATACAATTTTGGAGGGGACAGCAGAGAACACAGTCATGTATGTGCAACATATTTATAACTGTAGACTCATTTCTGCTTAGGTCTTCTTTTTCCATTTTTTTTTTCCCACACTGCATGTGTTATTCCAAGAGTTGATAGAACCTATAAAAAAGCAGCTTAAATCAGTAAAGAGAAACCGGTGTCTGGGTGTCAGTTTATTCCTGCTTGTAAGTGAAGCTTTTCATCTCACTCTCTGAAGCATCAGGCTGGATGTCAGGTCTGAGTCTTCCTACACTTTTGGGTTTGTAGCTGAAAAGGAATTGTGCTGGGGTGATGTTTGAAGATATGTATAACATTATCTTTCACCTAGAAAAATAAAACACAATGTTTACTTCTCTAAGAATCCTCCTAGAAGCATTTAACCTTCCCTGATGGATGTGCTGTTTCTGTTATGGCAGCTCTTTTCAGTGAAAGTGAGGCATAAAGGGATGAAATCCAGCTGCAGGTGTTGTATGGTCTCTTAGTTAAAATGATCTAGCTAATAATGTACACCATGGCAATGTTACACCATAGCAATGTTAATTAAAAAGCAATTACATTTAGCAGTTAATGTATGTGTAGCTAATGCAAATAATAGATTAGATCCCCATGTGGAGCTTTATGTTTTCCTGGACAGATACTTTATGATGAAAACTTGTGTTAATTTAATAACTGTATGAGATAGATGCCTTCACAAGAGAGTTCAGGTCCTGCAGATATGGCACTGGTCCTGCCTCCAATACAGACCTATTGAATCTTTGTCCTGTCCATAGCAATTTTCCCAGCCCTCCTTTAAATTCAGCAGAGAATACAGGCCTATGGTCTAGATTGGTGTCTCTGTTATAAATATATAGGTCCAAATTCATTCCTGCTCTGTAATTGCAGTGGTGTGAATCTACTTCATGATTCAAGGCCTGCTTCTGACCAGGGATGAAATTTGTTCTTTCATCAAAAGAACTTTCCCGCCCAGTGATAATATTGTCATTCTCTCTTTACTCTTTCCTTGTTTATTAAAAGGCTTCTGGAGCCTGTCTGGAGTTTCTCAGTTTTATTAGATTTGGAGAAATGTGATACCGGTAACATATTCTTATTAAGATAATGGATTGTGTGTTTTGTTTTTATTTTACTTGTTTTATTTTTGTTTTATTTTGTTTTATTTTGTTTTATTTTATTTTATTTTATTTTATTTTATTTTATTTTATTTTATTTTATTTTATTTTATCTTATTTTATTTTATTTTATTTTATTTTCCTTGTCTATGAATATTGTTGAAAATACAGAATCATAGAATCATTTGAGTTAAAGGTGAAGCATCTAAGGCATGTTCACTCAGATATGAACAATCCAAATAGCTTATTACAGGTTCTAACATCCCATATATATATTCATAAGTCTTCTCTTTTAACTTTCCCACCCCCTTTTAACTGTGAACAAAACATTCCACAAACACTCCTTAATTGTGCATGCAGGCACTTATCCAGTCAGTGTCGTGAGTCATTTTTATCCACACGCTCTTCCTCCAGTCAGGATCATCATCACACAGCCATCACGCAGCTTACTTGACTTTGTTTTTCTTCTTCTGGAGGTGTCCTTGGTTCTTAGCCTTGGTTTCTCATGTTGTTTATCTTACTCCACAGCTTCTGCTCTGAATATTCTTTCTTGTATTCCCACAGGAAGGGATTCTTAAAGACCATCTAGTCCAACTTCCCTGCAGTGAACACCTACAGCAAGATCAGGTTGCCAAGAGCCTGACCTTGAATGTCTCCAGAGGTGGGGCATTCACCACCTCTATGGACAACCTACTCCAGTGCCTCACCACCCTTATTGTAAAAAAACTTCTTATATCCAGTCTCTCCTCTTTTACTTTGAAATCATTTCCTCCTGCCCTTTCACAACAGACCCCGCTGAAGAATCATTCCCAATTTTTCTTATAGCACCCTTTAGATACTTCCTTTAGAGCAAGACTGCCAGTCTGTTTAATGTATTATTCTTTGCTTTTGGGCTGAATCTTATCTTTAAGTTACTGTTTTATTTGGAGTTAAAAATGACCTTGCACCGAGCTAAAAAATTCATGCCACATTAAACACCAGTCTTGCTAATGATCAAAATTCTCAAACCACCTGTAGAATAATATATTAGAGAATATGACCATTCAAGCCCATCGAGCCTTTGAAGAAGTACAGAACCATGAAAACAAAGGTCTGGTCAGCTATGTTAAAATTTGTCGCACTTACGGGGATTGTGGAGTCAACCACAACCTCTGCATAATAAACCAGACCATAACCACTCTGGAAAACACCATGACAAGCTGACCATCTGAATTCCTTCTGCAGTATTGAAATGGAAATTGAAGGTTGCTTCTCGGGGGACACATGAGATTATTTCATCTTTTTTTAAACTCTGAGGGAAAAGATCACCAAGAGCAAAGGTGGAGTCCTTTTGGTCACTTAACTTCAGGCTGATGCCTTTGTAAGAGATACGGTCTCACCCAGCTTGGCCTCAAACTACTGGATTTACGAGAATTTTCTTCTCACAAAGAAGAAACTAATTCCCTATTGGAAATTAATAGGAGGGACATGTGAAGTCTGATGTTGTGTGCAAGAATCATAGAATTGTAGAGTCTTAGAATCATAGAATGGTTTGGGTTGGAAGGGACCTTTAAGATTATCTAGTTCCAACCCCCTGCTATAGGCAGAGACGCCTCCCTCTAGACCAGGTTGCTCAAAGCCCCATCCAGCCTGGCCTTGAATGCTTCCAGAGAGGGGACATTCACAGCCTTTCTGGGCAGCCTGTTCCAGTGTCTCACCACCTTCACAGTTAAGAATTTCTTCCAAACACCTAGTCTAAATCTACCCTCTTCCAGTTTAAAGCCATTTCCCCTTGGCCTTGTTGAACTTCATGTAGTTGGCATGGGCCCACCTCTCAAGCCTGTCCAGGTGCCTCTGGATGGCATCCCTTCCTTCTAGCATGTCAACTACCCCACTCAGCTTGGTGTCATTTGCAAACTTCTTGAGAGTGCACTCAGTCCCGTTATCCATGTTGCCTACAAAGGTGTCAGGTAACACCAATCCCAGCTTCAATCCCTGAGGAATGCCACTCATCACCAGTCTCTACTTGGACACTGAGCCATTGACTGCAACTCTCTGAGTGTGGCCACTAGCCACTTTCTTATCCAGTGAGTGGTTTATCCATCAGATCCATTTTTTCCCCAGTTTGATGACCAGGATGTCATGAGGAGTAGTGTCTAATGCTTTGCTCAAATCGAGGTAGACAACATCAGTTGCTCTTCCTGTATCCACTGATGCTGTTAAGCAGCATCCCTCTCCTTCTCCCCTGCCTGTTTTTCCTAAAGAGCTTGTATCCATCTATTCATACATTCCAGTCATGAGAGATATCCCAACACGTCTCAGTGATGCTGGTGACATGGTCCTTTAGGCATGTGCATGCCTGTAGCTCTTCTTGCTTGTGAAGCCTCGATCTGATCAGAGTTTCCTACATCTTTCCATAGAAACTGTTAATATGATAGCAAGAGCTGAGAAAAGATCTTTGCTGAAATATCATTTCATTTACTTCATGCTTTCTTCCAAACAAAAAACAGCAGCAGGTCTGAGCTTTCAGATTCTGCTTGAAGGGATGTTTAATTCTATGACTGTCTCTGTGTATCGAGTTGTGTCATTTCAGGAACTTCCTCGCATGAATGGAAGATGGGAAGAAGGAAAAATGGCAAACATGTCCGTGATTAGAAGGCAAACTGTGCTCTAATGGAGATGATTAGAGACAAATTAAAGACTTTGTGCATAAGGCAATAGAGTGGTTTTCTTGTGTGGAGGCCTGGTGGGCTGCCACAGTGTTTCTCAGTAGCTAATCCTCAGTCAGGGGCACAGAGAACAATGCCTCATATCTAACACTCTACAGTCCATGTGCTCACATTGGTGATCACTGAAGATAGCTCACACTTTTTCACCAGGATTTCTGGGTCTGTATCTTTCCTTCTGACCTGCCCACTTCTTGCAGAGGCAGTGCTGAAACAATCTAACAGGAACCCAAATCACTCTATGATGCTGTGATTCTATGGAAAGGACTCAGTCCTGCATTGTCTTACTTACAGAATCACAGAATCGGCAAATTGACTTGGAAGGGACCATTGCAAGTCATTTGGTCCAACCCCTCTGTTCCAACAGGAACATCTACTGCTAGATCAGGTTGCTCAGAGCCCTGTCCAGCCTGACCTTGAATGACTCCATGCATGGAGTATCCATCACCTCTCTGGGCAGCCTGTTCCAATGCCTCACCACCCTTACTGTAAAAAAAACTTGTGCCTTACATCCAGTCTAAATTGCCCCTCTTTTAGTTTGAAACCATTTCCCATTGTCATATCACAGCAGACCCTGCTGAAGAGTCTGTCCCCTTCTTTCTTATAGCTCCATTTAGATATTGAAAGATTGATCAGGTGTCCCTGGAGCCTCTTATTCTTTAAATAAAGGTTCTCTCTTTCTTTAACAACCTGTATTAAATATAGAATGTCCTGCTTAAAGAAATGTCCCTATATAGACCATTGTAGGACGGGGTGACAAATGTTTGGAAGGCATTCTGCCTGTGTCTTCTCTTTTCTATCAGGACAGCTACAATTAGTAGATTAAGGCAGGATCATGGTGAAGCTTAAGCGACCAATAGATGCTGCCATTGGTACTTAGGGACTTGTTTCCTTTGGGCTCCATTGCAAATAAAGCTGGAGTAAATCAGCTGCACCTTGCTGGTTCTAGATAACTCAGAGTGAGTTCTAGGATTCAGGCAGCCACTTTCAATAAGACTTCTTTGTCTGTGTGTGGCGGTGCTGAGGAGAAGTAGGGCATCCATACATAGTAGGACATGGAGAAATGCAATCCTGAGTATATCTGTTGTTAACACAAGTGCTTTAAGCTACACTGCTGCCAGCACAGGGCCTGGAACATGTTGCTGTCCCACCATGAGCCATGGGATGGCCCATGAGATATGCTTACTCAGTGCAAATGAGCTCTTTCTAAATAATGACCAGACAAGACGTGGGGAATAGCAGACTCCTTGGCCAGGAAATTTTCCTTAATATGCAGCAGAAATGTGGCATCCTCTTTTGGTGTAGATGAGAGTAGGAGAAGCTCTGTCTTCTTGCTCTTAAGGGCAGACACCACATTTATTTTCTGTTGAAATATGATAAGATCTTTGAGCACTGTAAAGTACATCGAATGTTTGAGTATGGAAGCATTGGTCTTCTGTTTTGGAGGGTGAATAGAGTTTTCCTTATCTCGAGTAGTTGATTTCTGTTGCCTCTAGCAGCATGGCCATTACATCTGTAATGTATTTATATCACATACTTGATGGGGTCTTCTGAATGGATCTGGGTTTTCAGTGAACTGCGAAGTCTAATCTGACATTTTGCTAGTATGAGGAGTCCAGTGAAATACAGAAATTTAGGGCACCTCACAGCCAAAGCCAAGACTGTGACCTATTACATATCACTGCTAATTAAGACAAAGCTCTCTTTGACCTCTCCAGAAAAGGCAAGCTGAGGCAAGCTGCCTTTTCTGACTCCTTTTCTTTCTCTCCAGCAACTCGCTGTGAGCCTTGTCAAGATTAACCTCAGTTCATCTGAATCTCTGTGCAACCTCATATTGAGGTTTGGAGGCTGGCAGAGATAACAGGAGACATTGCTGTTTCATTGTGCCTTGCTCATTAGGGATATGGCTTCGTTGGTGGTGTCCTATGATGCACATTTAGCTTTGTTTCACTGCTATCAGCAAAAGCAGCAGGAGGGTGGTCACAGAACAAAACAGCCAGCTACATTCTGTGCTCATTTACATTGATCTAAATCCAGATTAATTTCACTTTAATGAATGAGCAACTAAGCAAAAGAGTTGGCCTATCACCACACTTAGCACTAATTAGTATTTTTCTTACCACTGCCTGCAGAAAAGCCAATCTGTTTTGTATTCCAAGCTGAAAAAAAACACCCTCTGGTCTGCAGTAATTTTCATCACCAACTTGTATGCCATTCCTCTGGGCTTTCACAGCTGCTCAGAGAATCCTGTTGGGGGACAAAATAATGTAGCCAGGCTGCTTGTGGTAAGGAAGTTCAGGGCAGGGAAAGTTACACATGCTGTCTGCCATGGGGACTTCCTGGAATTTGTGCTGGCTGCTGCTTGCTTGTGTCTGTTTTTGTGATAGCTGCTTTCCATGCAAACAGACTGTTTTTTGTGAAATACCAGTGCGGACCTGTGTGAGTGGCAGCTGTGCTCTGTGGTCAGGGTAAACTTGCCTTTGTTGCAGAGGTTGGTGCTGCTTTCTGTTATTCAGAGTTGCAATTAAAGGAGGGGGAGTCGTGGTTATTAGTTGTGCTCACTGGGGCAGAGCACAATGATGTCTGCTCTGCATGCGAGGGAACCCCTGGCTGCTTCAGACAGCTGAAGCTTCCCAAAGACCCAGGCGGAACTGAGGAGGGGGAAGAGGACAAAGCTCCAGGACAGGCAGGGACACTTTGGACTCCACGTGTTGAAGGCAGTCCTGCTCTCCAGAGGAGATGTAGGGCAATGCGTGGGAATGGCACCGATGCCAACAAGTCCTGGCAGTGGGGTCTTTGTTCACGCATGTTGTTTGCTGAAATGATGGCTCCTGCGTCCAGCATTCTGTTACAGGAGGTGGCAAAGAGCCAGATGCTCCGCACTGGGACTTGCAGGATGCATTCTGGAGCTATTAAAAGTTTTGTAAAATGTGGATTAACTTCCTCAGCTCTCTTTTTCCATCTCCTGCACTTCTCTCTTGTGTATGTTGCATAATTTTTATAATGAACTTGTACTTTCTGCCACTTCATGTTTTAGACTGCTCTAGCTAATGATAATTATACAGAATAGTTATAATCTTATGAGAAAGTGATGAATGAAAAGCTTTAATACGTCTGGTCATAATCCCATAGCAGTCTCTACCACTGTTACTTCCATGTCTGTTCACACACAAAATCCCAGTGCCCTGCTACACTTCTGCAAACACAATCTCATCCTCCTGTGATCCCTGTCCAGAAATAGTTTTTTCCTCAGGCCAGCATAAAAAATCTGCTCCCTAAATACACCTTCGTAAGCTAAGTGAGGTAAACATGCAAAAACATTCACCATATTCAGCTAAGGCTCAACTCTCTCTTTAAAGGGGAAGCAGCTAGCCTCCAAAAAGTAGCTGTATTATGCATTGTAGTCCCTACAACAGCATTACTTCTTCCCCAGTTCTTCCTCTTCATCAGTAACACAACTGCAAGCCAAACCTCACTGAAACAGAAAGCTTCCCTAGTAATTAAATATGCAGTAGTATTTTTGCACAGCCCATTTGGGACAGATGCTATGATTCAGTCCTCTGCATCATGCACACATGCACGTGCACACACACTTCCCCATTGCTTCTGGCTCTCATGCAGGACTGGGAATGAACCACAGGGAGCTATCTGTAGAGTTGCTTTCCTCTTGTGCTCTCTGATAAAATTAAGGGCTGATTGCCCCATTCATCTCTAGTGGTTCTGAGCAGATGTAATTGTGCCCTATTTGTGTGCAGAGACAAGAGAATAACCCAGCCAAGCTCTGTCCATGCTCCTCCCTGTTTTTATTTTGCTATGTGCCCAACACACTCTGTGTAAAGCATAGAATATAACTGCTAAATTGTTACCAAGACCTCAAAAATTTACTTTTTTAGGTAATGACTTCAGTAGTGGTAATTTATCTCTGTCCTGATGCAGAAGGAAGGAAGGAGTCCTTTCCCGAGTTCCCTTGCTAAATCTACTTTCCATCTCTTACTGGAGAAGCAGTATGCAGCAGGAGCAATGGCTGGAAGTTGTCCTTCAGGAGTAATCAGAGGCTCTTGAGCTGAAATGCTGTACTTCTGCCTGCAATTTGTATTATATTTCATATCGAAACATCAATTTCAATTCTTTCTTTCCTAATGGGCAGCAGATAAAATTATCTGCCTCCCACTCCATCTAGCCCTGCATGCATGAGCTTGTGGACATTGCATTTTGTGGGAAAGGAAATCATTCAGAACTGTTTGGGGACCTTTTAATTAAATACCTGCCATAGAGAGAATGCTAACTCATCAAGACAGAAACTTTATGGGAAAAGACATATTAAATATGTTTTTGTTAATGAAGAGGATTTGGAAAAGAAGTTTTAAAGCTATTGAAATGCTTTATTTTGAACTTCTTTTTCAAAATGACTAAGTTCCATCTGTGGTTCAAAAAGTCAATTACTTAAAACATGAAAAAAAATATTGTTCCTCTTCAGACAGATAGCATGCTCAGGAGAGAAGTACAAGGTGAGTACAGGCACACTGAGCTTGTAGATCCTCAGGAGACACTCATTCCCCCATGCAGTAGTATACTTTTTGTGGCTATGTAGCTGCAACTTTTATAGCGTGGGTTCTTCCTGGCATGTCTTTGTGGAGGCCTACTCTTGTACTTTTGCTGATCAGCTAACAGAAAAACAGCACAGTTTGATTCCATATACGCAGATAAGATAACACATGGATGTTGCACAGTGCATCAGCCCTGTGTTATGGCACATGGCATGATAAATAGGAGCTTTCCTAGAACAGACAGACTCTTAGTGGGGAGTGGAGAACTGAGTATCAAGAAGTTGCAGGACTGCAGCTGCTGATGGATATTTGTGTGCTTTCTGTCTCTTAAATTGTTTCCATTTTGCTCTGAGTTGAATCTTTCCCCTCTTCCCTTTACGCAGTTGTCTTATTTGAAGAATTTCAGACCTCTTAACAAAATGAGTGATTGCCATTTTTGAGCAGGGAAAGCTTTGTAATAGGAAAAGGGGGAGAGTGTTCTTGACCAGTGTGTGCATCTGGCTCAAGGAACAGAGTTCAGCTTGTGCCTACTTTGATTTATGGCCCCCAAAGGCTTGCCTTCTAGGCTTCAGTTCCAATATCCTCCATGTAGCTAGGAGGAGAGGGGGCAGAAACTGTCAAAACCACTTCCAATTTATTTGTTTTTCTTTCAGCCGCTTTTATGTTTGAGAAGAGAGATTCCCACTAGTGCCTGTGGAATTGAAGTGCCCAAATCAAATGCAAGCCACTTTAGAAAGTATGGGTGTAGTGGCATGTCAGGTGGACAAAGCTGTTTGGGTGAGGAGAATATTAGACTGAAGTTATCTTTCAAAAAATGAGTCAGAAATTTCAGCTTGGTGTGTCTGAGAGCTGTCTTTAAATCAGTAAAGATATCAAACAACCCTTTTAAAATCACCCTTTGAAAATCAAGGAAGCATGTAAGAAAGCAGCCACTGGGCTTGATCGTGCCATTCTTCAGTCAGTTTTAGTAATGGCTCTGTAGCATAGAAGGAAGCAGTTCAAGCTCTGAAGGCCAAAGACTGATGTTGATACCCAATCTAGGGTAAGGCCTTGTTTCTGTATCAGTCACTTCATCTCTACGATGCTTCAATGTGTATTCCTGAGTTTTCTCCCCACAATGACTGTCCAAGGGGATGTTTTGCTCTTCCAAAATGTCTTCTGAGGAGCTTTGCCACTGAAGAAGTGGCACATTGGTTTCTGTGGCTGACCATGGGCCTTTCAGTTGCCTCCTCTACCCTCTGCCTGTGAGTGGCCAGATCAGGGTCTCTTGTTCCAATAGTCCCAGTTTAGTTAGTGGAAGGAAAACCACTGAGGGGAAAGAGCAGAAATGTCAATTTTGTTGCATGAAGTCCCACAGATAGATGCTGCCTTGACACAACACCGGCTCCCCAGCAGAAAAAAAGTCCCACAGGATTTGTGGCTTTTGATTCAGGCTCGATTTGGAATGGTGTACTGGAAAACACTCGAGTGAGTCCGTGTGTGGTCCATGTAGCCATTTTCCCTTCTTCTAAGGAAAGCTGAAATCTGGGCTACAGTAGAACCTTGAAGAAATGGGAAAATGGGGCCTGAAGACAATAGTTCAGGATGAAATGAGTGTGAGCAGCATGCTGGAGCCAGGGATATCACATACATTGCTGGGGTGGATGGAGGGATCCTATGTTTTCTTTTGTTTGCACCGTGGCATACACCAGGTCTACCTACCGGTCATCCCAGCATGCTAATGTATCCTTTTTACTTCTAAGAGGGAACTAAAGTCTCTTATTTGTCTTCAAAACCCCTCCATTTCACAAAGGTGGTGTTACAATTCCTTACAAAACAGAAACTCTTAACCAGAGTCAAGCTTTGTATTTTTATGGAAATTTCCTGGCTTTGCTGCTGTGATATAATTATACTGCTGAAGATTTGAGTCCTGAAGCCTCTGTTAGAGTACACCAAAAAATACCCACACAGAAGATGATACTGTTCAATCTACAGTTGTATAATTATACCAGAAAAGTAACCCTAGTCAGAATCTCTTTTAAACATGTCCTTGAGCTATGTCTCTCTCTCTCGAAAGATATTTGAATACAAACTGGTGTACATTTATTGATCAGCTGCGAAGGCAACAGCTTTGAGCCAAGTTGCTTCTAATTAACTCAGTCTTGGAGATACTCCGAGGTAACAGAATGTCACACTTGAATTTCTTATTATTCTGGAGAAGTTCTCGTAGAAGTTTAACAAATAAAGTTTTTGCTCTTCTTGGGATTTGTTTCCTTAAATAAAGCCTGTCTTGGGGACTCGCTGTTTTGCCAGTGCTTGCATAAGGAACCTCTGTACTCCTGTCTCCCTGTAATAGTACACACGAGGATAATGGATGGATGGGTTTGTATCTCAGCCAGCCGCAGGAGCTGACGGCTTCTGCAGATCTATAGATGTACCGCTCCATTGGGCTCATTTAGGGAATGTGCCTTTCATGAGTGCTGAGTGTAAGTGAGATTGATAAGATTTTATAGCAGAAATATTGTAATGTTCCTGTTCTGGGAGAGCTAGCGTATCCAAGTTTTGCACTGAGTTTATTTTTAATCTCAGTTGTTTCAATTACAGGATGAACAGAATTGCTGTGTGCTTTGAAAACCAAATGAAATGAAAACATCTCTGTCCTGACAAAAGCTTTTTGCAGCATTTGAGCCCATCCTATATGCAGCCATGGCAATAGGAGATTTAGCTTTTTATTTCCCCCTACTTTTGCTGCCATCTCCCTGTTGTGAGATCTGCTGATGTTTCCCTATTACTTGTTTAATAGTGCAGGAAAAAAGGTAAGAGAGATCCATTCCTGTTAGCAGAGATTCTTCTTCTGTTTCTACGGTCAATACTTGTACATGTAGTATTGATTCTCATAAGTTTTAAAAATATAAAATACAGATGTTTCAGCTCAGTCCTTCTGAAGGTCCATGTAAGTCATAATTGTTCATTAGCTTGAGACTGTAATTAACCTGCATTAAGGTGTAAGGAGTTTAAGAAAAAGACGAGGACGCTCTAATAGTGGTTAAGCTCTTCTGCTGTGTGGATCCCAAAACACAGCTGTAGCAGAGCTATGGTGTGTGGTAGAATATATTTAAGCCTCCTCTCACTGCCATTCACAGACTCCATAGGCAGAGTCCACAGACTCCTTTGTAGTTTTGTTTACTGCACTTGCATTACAAGCAAATCATAATGATAATAGATTTCATGGTGAAAACCAGCATAAATTAATCTGCATTTTATTCTGCATTTTATTCTATTCTGTAATTTAATAAAAATATATGTAATATATATATATAGAATCCTAGAATCATAGAATCCTTAGAGTTGGAAGACACCTTTAAAGGTCATCTAGTCAAACTCACCTGCAAAGAACAGGGACACCTACCTGATGTATCAGGTAGCATGGTCTGATCTAATCTCACATTGAACCTCACCAGGGATGGGGCATCCACCACATTTCCAGGCAACCTGTTCCAGTCCCTCTCCACCCTCACTGTAGAAGACTTTTTCCTTATACCCAACCTACAACTACCCTCTTTAAGCTTGAAACCATTTCTCCTTGCTCTGTCACCACAGACTCTGCTAAAAAGTCTGTTTCCTTCTTTCCTGTAGCTCTCCTTTAGATACTGAAAGGCTGCTACCAGGTCACCTTGGAGCCAAATAATATTCTATTATTATTATATGTAATACATAATGCTTATTATCCATGCCTACTGCTTATAATTTAATAATTAACCTGTATTTTAATCTGTGTCTTATCTTAATCTGAGTTTTTGAGATACTAAACGAGAAAACAGCTTGGGTTGAAAGGAACCTTAAATATCATCTAGTTTTAACCCCCTGAATGTAGGTAGGGTTGCTAACAACTAATCAGGCACTAGATGAGGCTGCCTAGGGCTCCATCCAACGTCGCCTTGAAACCTCTAGAGACAAGGCATCAAAAACTGATACACATATATACAGCTTTTGGAGCTATTAGGAGGGTGTGATTTGCTTGCTCCAGTGGAAGCTTCTAGTCATGGTGTGCAGTATTAGTGCTGAGAATGTCTTTCCTAGTGAAATTATCATGCGCAGAGGATCCCAGAAGGAGAAACATCCCTGCTTGTCTCCACCACCCCATGAGCCAGGCAGAGTCAAGGCTGGGGTCCTGAATAAAGCAGGACAAGATCACTAGGCAAAGATAAGACTCAACATTATGCTGTTACCAAGAGAGAGTCGACAGTTTAGATAGCATCCCTAGGGTATTTTCTACTGACATACTTAAACTACTCATCCTCATCTACATCCCTAGAGAGGAGCTATATTCTGATCTCTTCACCCTGTACTTTAGTGATACTCACTTTGGTAGAAGATGATAGCTTTGCCCGTAGCCAGGTGCCTTTAATCCTTGTTTATCTGGGACACATTGGCAGGCAGGAAACTTACCTAGCCTTGCAGAACCCTACTCTCACCAATATGCAAGCAGGAACCACGCCTAAAATTGTCCTGAAGAGCCCCATGGCTGCATCGGGAGTGATAACACAGAATTGTAGGGGTCAGAAGGAAACTCTGGAGATCATTGAGTCCAATGTGATCCATCTTTGATCGTAGAGTAGCCATGGGAACAGACTCCAACTCAACACTGTACTGTCTTTCCATTGTATGCCTTATAGGTCATCTGCTAAGGCAATGATCAGCCACTCCTGGGAACCCCTGCACTTCTTTGGGTTCAAGCACATTTTCATAGAATCATAGAATGGCTTGGATTGGAAGGGAACCTCAGAAATCATCTAGTTCCCAACCCCTTTACAACAAACTGTGTTGCCAGTCACTAAATTGGGTGTTAGGTCATCTTGCCTAGGGCCACATACATCCAACCTAAATTTGAACAGCCCCAGGGATTTTGCAGGGTGATGCTTTTGCCCCTTGCCCCATATGGAGGGGCCAGGGAGAAAGGGGTGGACTCATGCCCCGGAGCAGCAATCAGCTCAAAGTCTGAGTGGAAAGTGATGCTGCTGCTAATTGCTTTCCTCAAAACCTTGTGCTCTTCACTGTTTGGCACATAGTCTGTTTGTTTGTTTAGGGGCAGACACAAGAAAATGAGCCTGAAAGTGCTGAGGCCTAATGCTATATTCATAGCTCCCATAGTGCCAGTTATTCCTGTGGGAGCACGTGCAAATTAATTCTGGAGGCTGCTCACTTAAATGTTACTAATTACATCAGTCCTCTTGACAATATGTGTCTGCTGTCAGCCATCCAACAAGTTTCTTGCATTTGTGAGGGCACCTTAGAGAGGGAAAGGCTATCAGAGTATCCTGCATGTAGGTATCCCTTGGAAAGACAAGTGAGTCCTCACCGAGATTCAGGAGTTCCTCTAGGAACTTCTGGGGACAGATAAAAATTAGAAATAAAGACAAGTAGTGGACTGTGTCAAAAGGAGAAATGTGAGACTCTTATATGCGAGCTGTTAGGGACATAAGTACATAGCATGGCCTGCCACGCTGTTGGAAAATCAGTATTTTTCACATTTATGGGCATGATGCAGGTGTATGTGATACAAGACAGAAGGTAAATCGTGACAGCATAATTTAACTTTTTTTTCCTTTTTTTCACCAGGTTCAAAAGCACTTCAAGCATTTGCAATTTTCAGAACTCCTCCCACTTACCCTGTTCTGACTTAAATTGGGTACAGTGTTTCTTAGGTCTGCAATCAGTCCCTTCCTACTTTCTTTTGTGAAGTGAGTGTATGTAAAATTGGTGACCTGTGACCGTAAAATGAATACAATGATTTCTTTTTTTCCTTGCCCAAGCATCACCTTTTGATATTTATTGCAGAGCTCTTAGCAAAGTATGGTATTTACAGGATGAATCTGAACTAGAAACTGTAAATGTGGCTGGAAGGATTCCTGGGCAATGTTATGCACTCATCTGTGCTGGTAAACTTTGGGAATGGTGTCTGGCACATTTTGGCCCAGGATACTTAGTGCTTTGTTTGGACAGTTGTAGTGCCCAGATGGGTGTTCTTAGCAAGCCAAGGAGTGTTCATTGTCAGCAGAGGCCTGAGATTGGAAGCAAAGACCTTTTGTTAGCATAGATTTAAACCTTAAACCTAAAACACATTTTAAAATGTGTCAGATCCAGGGAATGTACCCAACCATGCAAGCATTGGGTGAATGTAACTATAGAGTCTTTGATAGGTATCTAGCTTGGAAACCCCATGTCCTTAGTGTCAACTGTTATGAGCTGGTTCGTCCTGTTTCCGTGATGATTGGGGCGGGGGGAACCTACAGACCCATGCCCTGGGAAAGGGGAAGGGGGAAAGGAAAAAGGAGATGGGCCTAAAAACAAAACAGTGGAAATGATCTGAGGAGGAAAGCTGATCTACTAAATAATATATCAGAATGCAAAATAACACAATATAATACAGTGTAACTGGAACTAAAGTCAATAAATCAAATAAAATGAAAGAATGTCCAAAAACTGAGGAGGGTGGGCTGGTTGCTCAGTCAATGACCTACGGTTCTCTTTCAATTTCATCATGGCACCTATCACTATGGACCTTTTGTGTGCAAATATGGAAACCCCAGCCTAAATCAATGTAGGTACAATTCGAAGGGAAAGACATAAAATTCATCTTGGCTGTGGGGTTGATTTTCCTGGCATTGATGGATCTCAGACCTCATGGTGTACTAAACAAAGCGTGATTTCAGGAAAGAAGTGAGAATTTAGGAATTTAACTGCAAGGTGTAGTCATATAATTGCTGCGATGCTCTGTTTTACCTACACCTTGCTACAAATTATAATGTTAGTACAGAAGCAATTGCAGTATCATTACACTGTCAGTGCAGCCACAGTAGTTGAAAGATGTGCCAGGTTTTCTCCTGATGCATTTTTTTTCAAGGGTGGGTGGCACTTTAAGGATCACTTCATTTGCTGAGAAAGAACATCTGACAATGAATATTTTCAAAAAAGTATTTAATGAATATTGGCAGAGTGTAGAGGTATACTTTTAAAAGAAAGTGTATTTTTAAAAGAGTACAAAAAAAGAGAAAGCCTGAATTTTGAGGCTTCATAATAGTACATGAAGAATGTTTTATAGCAGAAAAAGAAGAACAAATAAAAGGAATGCTATATATAGGAGCCATTTTCATTATCAAGTGACTGCAGGGAGTTAAGTGTTCCAGAGGAACTGCTGCAAAGCAAAACCATCTGAGTAGCTGAAGAGCAGAGCTAATGGGGTCTGGGAAAACTCCACTGAGAAACTGGTTTCACGAAATCTTCTTAACTTAAAGAAGAATTTTCTCACCCCGCCCTTCTCCTTTAAATTTAATCTTTGATGGGAAAAAATATTTTGCTGTGGAAAAAAAATAATAAAAAAAATATTAACTACAAAAAATAAATAAATAAAAATGTATCTCATTCTAAACACACAACCTCTTACCCACTAAATCCTTAAAATCTCCCTTGCTGGCAAGGTTATTTATTGTGTAGCTCTGAAAAGCACATCAGGTCCAGAATTCATCTTTGGACACTGGCCAAAGAACAGTTATTCCCCACAACTATTTTGAATTCTGGACTAAATTTTTGGGACACGGCTTTTAACGAGGCCTGGTTTGCCAGACTGTTTCCTTAGCCATAGGTAGAATTTGTGATGGGGTAAAGATCTGTGTCAGAGGTGAAGACAATTCAAATGTTTAGGTCAGGAATATGCTTTTTTAAGAGAAAATGGGAGCTTCCTGTTGCAGAAAAGGAAAAAAAATGATAGTAGAGATATAAAGAATAGCTGAAAGTCTGGTAGTGCACTGGATTCTGCTGAAATTCTAGAATCTCAAAATTCTTGGTTTGGAAAAAAAGCAAAACGTGATAATAAATAATGCTTACTTTAACCTAGTGTTTCTCTTCTCACCTCTGCTTTATTCTTGTGTAACTTGACAACTACATGTGTTTGGCATTCACTATACACAAGTCCCTGGAGAAGCCCTTGGCAGCTGAGGACTTATTCTTGAAAGAATAATGCAATAAAACTGAAATTGAAGAAACTGTTTAAAAAGAGGCCTGAGGATAAAGGAATGGAGCACTGGTAGCTAAAGCTTGTGTTTAGTACTTTATACGGAACTCTTCAGAGAACCCTGAAGAGCAGTAGGACCACACCACTTTTAGCTGGGGATCACTGTTAACAGATGTGGTGATGCGGCTTTAAACAAACTTTCCAAGGCATGGAGTTGCCTTCAGAAGAATGTTGGATGTACTAGCAGGGGGAGGAGAGAACCTCATGTCCTAGTCTAGTGGTAGAAAAAGGTAACTTCAGAAAGGAAAAATTGCCTTCTGGTTTAGATCTGTCTTAATTCAGCTTTAAAGGGAGACTTTTGTAGATGTAACAACCCAATAGAGGGTAAAATAATTTCTCCATTTCTATGTTTATAGACTCTAAATCAGTCTTTTTGTAGAACAAATTCTCTTCCTTTCCCTTTCCCTTTCCCTTTCCCTTTCCCTTTCCCTTTCCCTTTCCCTTTCCCTTTCCCTTTCCCTTTCCCTTTCCCTTTCCCTTTCCCTTTCCCTTTCCCTTTCCCTTTCCCTTTCCCTTTCCCTTTCCCTTTCTCTTTCCCTTTCCCTTTCCTTTTCTCTTTCCCTTTCCCTTTCCCTTTCCTTTTCTCTTTCCCTTTCCCTTTTCCTTCTTAACTTCTCTTCCTTACTCCTCTTCCTCTTCTTTGCTTCCTTCCTTCTTCTCATCAGCCTTTCTCTCATCAGTCTCCCTCATCACTTTTACTCTCCTTGCTCTATTCTCGTTCTCTTTTGCTTTTCCCTTCTTCTGTCCCCTTTCCTTCACTTTCCTTTAAAAGTGCTTTGAGGCAAAGAGAGATGAATCATCCATCATTCTCATTATTCTTTTCTAAAATTTTAGCCCTATTATTACATCAATATGTTATTAATGCTAATTAAGTGCTAGTGAAAGTTCCTGATTTGACATGCTCTGCTGACATGTGTCTTACAGTAAGTATATTCTGTAAGATATACTGCCTCTTTTAATTTTAAAATATTTCACAGCTCTGGGATTTTTTTACAGTGAGTATGCTGAAAGATGATATGTAAAACTGAGTCTTAAATCACTCATTATCATAAAAAATCTCAGTATGAGTTCCTTAAATAAAAGTTAGCTTCACTTACAGAAGATTGCCCTGTGCTCCCTTGAACTAAGAAGCTCAGGCATTCCAAGTCAACATGTCCAGTGATGAGCAGGATTCAGAGGAAGACATCGCCATCACAAGAAGTGGGACAGGCAGCCTCATTTCATTAAGATTCTTAAGGATTTTTATGATGGGGCTGCTTCACCTAAATTTAAATGACTTAAAATAAAGCATCTAGTGCAAAAGAGATGTGTAAGCTGAGAATGGCATCTCCAAAGAGTGGTGCATCTCAATCTGATTTTCAAGACAACTGTAGAGGGTGATAAGATAGTTCAGATTTGGTAAAAACTTTTCAGTGATAGACGTATAGCATCATTTCTTGGTGCTTTCCCTTTGAAATGGGGCGCTGTAAAGATCACTATCAGTCTGGGACTAGGACATCTCCTGAGAGTGTATTCTTTCTAGAGGAGCAAAGCTTCTAGGGGTAATTTTAATGTTCTCATTAGGTTCCAGCTCAAGCACATGACTCCCAAGTTCTCTCTCTTTTTAAGTGCAGAGGAAATCTAGGGAGAGTAGTTTTTCTACCCTAAAGCTAATCTTTGTGAATACCTGTCCCAGCTCTCTTATTTCATGTAAAACCACAATACTCTATCACGTGCACTGTTACTGTAAGATGTATGAGCACCTTTTGAAAAGATTCATTATATGCTTTCCATAAAAAAACTTGGAAATTACTGAACAATTTTTTTTGAACAATATACAATATCCATTTATCTTTGAGATTCAATTGTCACTACTATCATAACGTTTTTTTCTTAGTATTTTCTGTTACTGTTATGTATTTAAGCTACCTGCAGCAGGCGTCTACTAATCTAATACATTCCAGAGAACACTGTAGAATGGAGTAAGAGAGGACAGGGATGAGGGTGGAAAGACAGAATCCTGCATGTGGGATGCTCATCTCCTGTCAATTCTGTGTGCCTGTGGATTTCTGTAAAGACCACTAGCATGCCTGGAACACAGAAAGTATGAAAGTGTCATCCTTGAGTCAGTACAAAGTCTTGTGTTAGACTGATTCAGATTTTCTCTTTTCTGAGTGATGAGAGAGACACAGAGTTCTGAAAAAAAAAAAAAAGTGAAAAAGGAAGCTAGGGAAAATCAAATGTTTATCCCACATTCAGCAAGTTAGCTGTTGAGTAATCCATCTGTAGTGGAAGGAAATGATATACAGTAATCCCGGCAAAACAGAGTTCTTACTGGCAAGAGTGGACTACTAGAGCATAGCAATATTATGAGAGAAGAAAGATACCTGGGAAAACATTTAGTTGCCAAGTGTAACACTAACTATAGGCCTTTAAAATGGAAATGGAAAGTTATGCATATGTATATGCATATATAGGTATATATATATGTATATATAGGTACGGTTACAGCCTACTGAATGATATTTGCTTTAAAAACTAACAGTGGATTAAGAGCTGACTGATCTCATGTAGCAGGTATCACTGGAAAGTCAGTGTTTCTAGATTAACTGTAAAAGGAATATATTGGTAATTTGATGTTCTCCCAAATTTCCATGAGCTGCATGGACATAAATGTAAAATACATTTTACATTTACATTCTAACTGTGGATAGAATTTGTGGATTGGTGGAATACTGCATAAGATGGAGAGCAAGAAAGTAATTTTCAACAAAATATGCAAGTGACAACGTTGTTGTCATTACTATTTCTGGCATTTGTGCTGTATCTCATTGTTCCAAACCTTCTGAGGAATTCTCCGATCACAAGGGTTAGCTCAAAGTTTGGCCTGGCAATAGCAGAAAGAAGGGGTATTAAAATGTTCACCTTTATCAGGGATCTTGTTAAAAGACTGCAGAGGAGAGAAATGGCTTTTATCTTCCCTTTTCTCTCAGTGCATCCTTGGATATAGCACTGGTACATGGTGCTAACTGTGACCAATTGATGTACTTTCAGTCTGGCAACTTATTCCTTGGGATGCATGGAGCTGTTAGTTAGATTGTAAAGCACTAACCTTTTATATGCTTGTGTAAATTATTCTGTAGCTGGAAAGCAAGCATTACAGTCATTTTCTTTCCCTTGTGTGCTGTTTCTTCTTGTATATTAGGAGCAGACAGGAAAGCAGCACAAGACAGTTGTGAATGAAGGCCAAAGTGAGGCCACAGTTCTTTAAGAGGTAATAAAAGACATAAAGGACAAAGTTGCAAGAACAGATTATTTTACTGACAGGGGCATTTCCTTTTTTTTTTTTTTTGTCAAGACAGTTCTGCACCAAGGCCAAGCATATGGGTTTGCTGTATAGTCCTGCTTCAAACCTATCAGCTAAAGTCAGAAAGATTTTGCTAATCCAGACTATTTCCCTGATAGGAAGCTATGGACCTGTTGATGTTGTTAAAGATTGGAGTGATCATTGTATGTCTACAGTTGATCAACATTAACTCTTGATTGCATGAAGAGGTACCCTGATGTGTTTGAGCTTCTTTTATTCTTCTTTATGTATCTCTCAGGAGTCCTGGATAGTATGGATAAATTCAACTGTTTTTGATTTCTGTATTGGCTTTTGGTGCTTTTGGCAATGGCTTTTACAGTCCCCTTTCCTCTGAGCTCAGAGTACCTCAGCTGCAGCTGATAATCTGTCTGTAAATTCATCTGCACAATGAAACAGGAAAAATATCTGCTTTCATTGCTAGGCATAACCAAATGTTGTGGGATATCTTATTTTTTTTTTCATTGAACGTCAGGAACTGGGAGGAGAAATACAACCTGCTGGCCATCCTCAGAAAAGTCAGTCATCTAGCACAATTTTAGATGTAGCTTCACACACAGGTCAAAGTATAGACCTGCTGTAGAAAGTCTTCAGATAGTCCTAAGGATCTGTGTCCCATTGGTGAGAGTATTGCCTGGGCTGGGGTCACTCTTGGCTCCTGTCCTGGCTCCATTTTCCTTTGGAAGCAGCTGGCTCTTGCTGGTCCTTGACAAGCACAACAAGTAACAGATATTGAAGGAATAACGTACTAAACATTAGATGTAAATGATACCAAATGTCATATGTAGAAAGATAAATATTATGACTGCGGAAGATAGATGTATTATGATATGTACTATTGGGCAAATGAAGGAATGGGTCTTGGTTTTTCTCACATGACTGTTCAATAAATGTGGGGTTCTGCATGTGCTGAAAAATTAGGGGTTCATTTCTATTGTCTCATTAAACCGATTCCTTAATCTATCTCGCCTCACTGACTACAAGTGTGCCATTATCTATTGATCTGGTAAAACAAAGCATAAAAAAATGTTACTTCAATGGTATGACAGGAAAGAAGTGAGTAGGTAGACAGGTCTATTCACAAAAGAGTATGGTGTTGACACTGATTGGAAGTATGAGAAATGACCGCTTATTTTCGCAGTCTTCTTTGAAACCCTTTTGTTGGGCTGAATATTCTTCAAAGTTTTGCTCATTCTTAATGATTCTTTTTGCTTGAGCAAACTCAAGGAACACAAACGCGTAATGGCCCTAGAAGAGGACAGGGGAACAAAGCACAATTCTGTAAGTTATAAGAGGCTGGTCTTCACTTTGCCTCTGATTCTAGTTAGCTATGGGACTGTTGTGTGTCTGAAGTCACAAAACCTGTGCTATTGATTCCATTTCCCGTCTTGTTTCTGTTTTATCTAGTTATGGCTGGGATTTTTTTTTAGTAGGAGATGTCCTATCTGATAAGTTTAAGCAGTACTACAATGACAGCTGGGCATTGAGAGATTCACTTTCACCAAATCTGACCGTGGAACTGTATTTTAAACTTTCTCAGTGGCTTCCATGAATATTTATGGAGCACTGAAAGGGAGAAACCCAGAATAATGTTCTAGCTTAGAGGAAGACTCTGGTCATTTGTTTGACATCTTGTCTGGCCAGTCAAGAAAAAAGTGGCTTTAAACAAGACATAGTGTGTTGGGTTTTTTCCTCAGACTGTAGTTAAGGGTCTGTATAAGGGAAAGGAATTTAGGGCATGTAGAGAACAGGAAGCAGAATTATTGCAGTGGGACCATGTGGAAGAGTTGGATAAAACCCAGTAAATCAGATTTTGTTAGCTTCACAACTTTTAAAATACTGCATTAACCTGTGATAATTTAGTACTGGTTCTCTTGTTTTTCAGATGTTTTGTGTCCATACGTCCGTGTGGAAGGAGACCGATTCAAGCATACCAATGGGGAGACAGATGAGATTCCAGGTAAAGAGACACACTTTTCTACTGTACAGCTGAGAGCTGAAATAGTGTAATCATATGTTTCAGACGTGATACATCTTTTTAGCTGGCATTTTCTTTATCCAGCACATTTTCAGTGATGGAGAAGTATGATTACAAGGCTGGAAAAGAGTTATCTGTTGACCATGAACAGAAAAATAATAATGAGCATTTTTTTTTATGTGACAGCAAATTAGTGGAGCTTAGAGTAGAGGATAGAGGAAAGCAATAATCCTTTGAGATGTATCTTTTTGTTTGGGTATTGTTTTGACCACTCAAGTTTTTGTGAGTTTTAATGTCCATTTATTTGATCTTTGATTGTTGAGGGATGTTGAAGTCCAATGGCAATTGTTACTGAAGTACAGTATATAGATATTTATGTGTGTGTATAAGAAAACACAAGAAGAGAGAGAAAAAAAGTTCCCCAAAAGAACAAGTTCATCTGTAATACTGGTGAAAAAGCCAAAGGAAAGCAGGTTTTTTGGGATCTCTGCTTTCCTGTGAGTTCTGATACATTCTTCCAGGCATCTAAAGGAATTAACACGTCAGATATATGTAAAGGCTGTGCCTCTTTTCTAACCCCCAAAGACAGTTTGAACTGTTGGCAGAGAAAACCTTTCCATCAGAGATGTGCTTTGAATATCTCTGCCTGACCCAAAAATCGCAGTGAGAAGGAGAATCTTCTTCAACTTGATTATGAATAGAAGTGGTAAAGGTCTGACAGCTCTGCTACACTTTAAGTTTTCTTCATTGGGGGGATTTGCATCACCTGCACAAAACATCTGTTCCACTCTACTGTGTGTAGGCAGCTTATTTTGGCTGCAGACTGGCTTTACTGGTGCCTGTGATAATGCTAAGTGGGAACACTTTTTTCTGGTTGTTAGATCTAAACCCATAGACCCCGAAGACCCAATCTCAACTGCTATCCACCTCTAGGTCTTGTATCAACCTGTTCTGTTTGTCCTCCAGTCACTTGGCTGTGCAAACAGTAGAGCCATTCAACAGTTAGCCCTACTGATTCTGAATGAGCCTGTTTGTCATGGAAGTTGCTGCTCAAAATGAGTGGGAGGACTGTATCCTGTTCACACAATCATCTTCCATATGATGATTTCCAGAAAGCTGGTATTGCAAATGGTTGTCTATGTCTACTCTTGTGTTTATCAGAGTAGAATTTTAATTCATGTGCTAATCAATACAGTCTATCCTTTTATTTCTTTTCAAAACTGTATCTTCCATTGAGAAATGTAAAGAACAAGCATTACACTTAATATCTGAAAAATTTTGACTACAGTATATACATATATGCATGTACAACTACATATGTAAATATTAATGCTCTGCTGTAGTTTCCCTCCTAGTCTGCAAGTCCATGTTCTGTGTTTTAACTTTAAAGATGTCTTTTCAGCACAAAGGCTCATCATAAAATTAGATGGCTTATTAACAAGTTTATTATAATATTTGGCTAAAAACAGCTCTGTCCACTCTCCATCAGAATAAGAACTTTTATAGAAAGCTCCTGTTGCTCTTACATGGAGCCACAACAGTGATTTCATTTTGTTCTTGTTCCTTATGCTCAGGAAATGTTTGCCTTTTGTCTGGACAGTGCTAAACTGAAGTTCTGAGTCTGCTTAGGGTCATTGTGCTGCTGGGGATGGACCAACATGGGACCAAAATGCTTTCTCACTGTTTATGTATTCCTTACATTCAGTGTAGCAATTTTGGAAGACTGTAGGCCCTTGGGTCCAATTCCAACAGAATATCATTGTGTTCTCTAAACTAAAGTTAATTGGAAAAATTCCATTGGCTTAGGGTGCAGTATATACTTCTCCAAAAGAATGTCTTGTGCTGCTAGTTGTTGCTGAAGGGCTTTTCTATGCTGCATTGCGGTTTTGGGGAGCAGCCTCACACCTGTGAGAGGATTTTGTGAGAGCACTGTGAGAGTTCTGTGGATTTCTTATGGATTCACCACGACAGCACAGAGGGGAAGGCAGTTCCCATGTTAACCCATTCTCATATATTCAAAGCTCTGTAGTTAATATCAGTCTTGCACTCCACTTGGAAGCCTGGTGATAGCCAAAATTGAGCCTTGCTCAACAGGCTCCTGGCATGGCACTTCACAGCTGCATGCTGCTCAAGCTTGCTTCTAAGTTGACACAAAGTGGAGCCCAATAGGATGGATGTTGCAGTAAATCTCCTTCCGGGAGCAGGAAAAAACTGTGTTGGAGGACTTCTTGCAGCAAGCACCTTTTACCTTTCTCTGACAGGGAGAAGAGGAGGAGGAAGAAAAGATGTTCTGTGTTGTTTTTTTCTTTCTTTTTATTGGATGCAGCACAGCAGCTCATGTCACAATTATTTCATACTCAATACCATGAATGCTAACCCTTTCTTGTATACCATACCTACATACAGGCTACAGCACGACCAACAACCTGGTGTGTGTCTGCAGTTACATGGATGTGAACTGAGTCACTCCAGATTAGCAAAAGTGAGAATAAAGGCTCCATCATAACAAGGGGTATAAAGGGACAAACTTTGTGAGATGAAAGTAGTCAGATTTGTGACTGAGCCATGGAAGATGCATGAGATTTTGTTAATGCTGAGGGTGACTGTAGGGGTACAGCTACAGAGATCCACTTTGAATCAAAAACTAATTGCATTTAAAAGCATTCTATGAGCTGGAAGAGCTGATATGTTCTATTCAAAAGACAGATGATTTTTTCTGTAGATAAACAGAACTAAGTTGATTTAATCTATCTGAACTCCAGCAAGCATTTATCAATTTGTACTGTATTGAAAATCATTGCTAAAATTAAAAATGGAAGAGATAAATAAACATTGTGAAATGAGTCAGAAGCTGGCTAGCAGGGAGATAATAATGGAGTTTCTAGGAAAGGGAATAAAAAGCCAGCGATCTAATTTTCTTTGTGAATATCCACAGTATAAATTAATACACAGGGATAGAATCAAAGAATCTTTAAGTTTGGGAAAGACCACTAATATCATCTCATTCAACCATCAGCCCATCCCCATCGTACCAACTAAACCATGTCCCTCAGTGCCTCATCTACATTTTCTTGAGCACCTCCAGGGATGGTGACTCCACCACCTCCCTGGGCAGTCTGTTTCATCCATCACCACAGTTTCTGAGAAGAAATTTTTCCTAATATCTGAACTTTCTCTGGGACAACTTGAGTCCATTACTTCTCATCCTAGCACTAGTTTCCTGGGAGAAGTAGCCAGCTTGCCACGACCTCCTTTTAGGTAGTTGTAGAGAGCAGTAAGGTCTCCCTTGAGCCTCCTCTACTCCAGACTGAACAACCCTAGTTCCCTCAGCTGCTCCTTGAAAAATTTGTGCTCCAGAATCTTCATGGCTATGTCGTCGAACTTCTCTGAGTACACTCCATAGATTCAATGTCATTCTTCTAGCGAGGGGCCCTAAACTGAACACAGTTCTCAAAACGTGGCCTCACCAGGGCTGAGTACAGAGAGTTAGAAGTTCTGGGAAGAACTGACTTGCCTCAAAAGCTTGGGAATTTTTCCATTTGACTTGAGCCTTATTTGTTGAAAGTACCTGTTAGGGGAATTAAGGATCAGGAACGGGAATTTGTGCTATAAATCCATTCTCTCAAAAATGGTGGTATCTTAGTTTGTAGACTCTTGTAAGCCACGGTGTTATACAGCTGGAGAAAAAGGTAAAGGTCATTACTGGATAAGGTAAAGCAGGATAAGGTAGAGTAGGTCCTTTAGAGATAGGGAGGAATTTATGCGAAAGGACAGGGCTTTGGCTGCAGCTTATCTAGAAAAGTGTGATCACATTTCCTTTGCTCAGGAAATATGGATTTGGTCTTGAGAAGCTAATACTGTGTTCCGGAGCCAGACAGTCTATTTTCAATAGAAGATTAAAAAACTGGGTTTGGTTACTCTTACCGTGTGCAGGTGGAAGATATGATTGCTTTCCACAAATAGATCAGGGGAGTAGCAGGAGGGAGATTAGGGGAATCACTCAAGCTAAAGGACAAAGAGTATCGTTAAAAAAAGGATATCAGCAATTTAAGAAATACATTCAGGTAAGACATTAGAGGAAGGTTTAAAACTGTCAGAGATATGAAGGCCTGGAACAAGCAGCAAAGTAGTAGTAAAGGAGACAAATAAAGAGCAATGAACAGGGCTACTTCTCATGGCAGAGGTCTATACTCTGTGATCCTCTGATATCACAGCATTTAAATGAAAAGTCACAGCTATAGCATCCATTGAGAACTAACGCAATGAAATAGGATTGCATGAGGTAGGAATATATAGGCAGCTTTACTCTACTACTGATGCAGATTTTGGCAGTAAAGTGAAGCAGCATCTGCTGAACAGTTCACAAGATGTAAATTATGAATAGAAATGAGGATGCATCCATTAGAAATAAGACCGGGAATTTTGAAAGAGAAAGCAAATCTGGTTAGGGTACCAGGATAAACACTGCTTCTCTTCCAGAAAGACTGATATTTTAAAGCAATGCTTGATGATACTCAACATGAAGTTCTTACAGCATCCTTGTGGGTACTGTGCATTGTTGGTTTTGATTTTTTTTAATCAAGAAGGGAAATGTAAACAAAAGAAGATTTAACTCATCTGCCCTGAAATATATAAAATAGAACTGCAGTTGTAATACTTAATCTCTCTTACATTGCTAGATTGTTGTTTTGTTTCCATCAGCTTTTAATGAGGGATCATAGCCTACTACTAATCATGACCAGGCAGGAAAACACAATGATATTGTTTTGCAACCTGAAGATGCATCCCTTGTGTATTTTTATGAACAATTATATTGCACTGAAACAACAAAATATCAAGCTATTGCAAATGAATTATACTTCATGGGGTTTTAAAACTTCACGTTTGAACTATTTGAATTGTTTTAGACCTGCAGAATGTGGGGTTTTGGTGAAGAAATCTAGATGATCTATATTATTACAAATGAGCTGAGCTCTACTCTTCAACGTTTTCCACCAGGCAAGACAGCACTCCTCAGCAGATACTGGCTGCAGTTTTCAGAGTGAATCTGCCACAGGAGTAAAGAATGACTTGCAATAATTCACACAAAACACTGAGAAAAATTAACCCTGGGGAGAGATGCTTCCAGTCACTACATGACGTTATGCATCACATACAAGCCACACTGGATGGTGTTAATGGGCCAAGGAGGAAACATCAAAGCCCTGACTCTTAACACCTGTGTCACAAAGGCACATCACACAAGTGTGTGTGATGAACAGCAGAAATTGGATTATGGGTTTTACCACACATTGACCTCTGCAGCCTCTCGTCCCCATCTCTGAAACCACTGTGCACAAACAAGCAAAATGCCAGCGTTACAATCTCTTGTGTTTTGATATAGCTCTATAAAGGACATTTGGGCATTTTACTATGGAGAGACTGGTTGTAAAACTAGTAGCTTGCAATTATAGACTGCAATAGCTTTGTTTGACTGTCAGCGTGTCTCCAGCATCCTGTGGTTTGCCAGACAGGGTTTGCATTCCACGGATGCCAGTGAGTCACCAGCTAATTATAATATTCATGGGGCTATTTATGTTTGCCCACTAAACACACATGGTAGCAGGAGGAAAGCAGAGTGTCCAGGCAGTTGAATACACAGAAGGAGCAGATTAACCAATGTCCCTCAGGGGACTGAAGTGCTTTTGTTTTGACAACGGGCATTTAGCCCATTGACATTTGTCACCCTGTATTGTCCATCTCATATTATCCTTGGGAATCCCCCTGAGATGCAAGTGGTGAATCTATGAATAACTGCAGAGCTCTGTAGTGGATCACTGACTTCAGAGCGTAGATGTACAGACAGTATTCAGCAAAGGCTGCAAACTTGAAGCTGGCTGTTCATGTAGACACCAGAAGTGCTCCTCTAAATCCACAGTGCTGCAACCAAATGTGAGACCCGACTGTAGTTGTGACTTGGATGACAGATGGGGAAGAGAGATGGAGCTTTTCTTTGCAAAGAAAAGATAGTACAACTGCAAGGAGTATTTAGCAAGTTATGCTCTAGTAGTGGTTTTTGCTTTGGTAGCTTTTCTCATCCTGAAAGCACAGAGTCGTAGAGTCCTAGAATCCTCTTGAGACCACTGTGCTGTCAGCAAAACCTTTATTCAAGGAAGTGTGGAACCCACCAATCCTCAAGGGGTGACAGTGGTTAGTTCATTCTATGGCTTTCCAGAGGAAAACAGCTCCTTAGCTCCCAAGCAGCTCGAAGGAGGGCTTCAAAATAGAGGAACTAACTAAAATCAGAACCTAATACAAATAGCCCCGTTAAGTTCAGCTGGTGTGAGCCTATTTGGCATACCAGAACATCAAAGGAGTAATGAATCCGTTTAATCTTGTAAATCACTGGAGCAGGGAAGGAGCTCAAAGAGGCCCTGTGGCATTAAGCCAGATGTCCATCAATGAGAAAATGGAGAATGACTTCAGCACAGAAAAGCCTGAAGGAAAGATGCAAAGGGTTCAGTGTCAAAACCAGCTTTCTGTGTCGTTCAGTATGCCACTTGCAACTGTCCGAAAACTGAGAGGCAAACTGATTACAGAGAAAGAATGAACTGATGTCAATAAACAGAGCGGTGCATCTCTCTCTTGTTCTCTTTGGTCTCATTTTCTTATTCATTTTTCATTCCTCTTATCTTTCCTGAGTTGTTATCTTTCTTTTCCTGCGTAAGGGTATGAAGTGATTGCTTTTATCCTTTGTTTTTGGCTGAAGCTTTAGGCTGATGTTGGCAGTACAGAGTAGCTCTGTAGTTCAACCTGGTGACCTCCAGCTCACCTGCCTCTCTGTCTCCTCAGGCTTGGTACTTTTTGAAGTATAACTATGTGATATCCCTTCATGCAATGATCCTGCTTCTGCTAAACCAAACATAGACTAGTGCTCAAGTTGAGGTCAACTTCATTTTGGCACCTGCATGAGACTGTTGTGGCTTCTTGCTGCTTTGCTGGGGCCAAGAAAACGAATCGGGATTGATGCACTGACAGCCTGAATGGTGGCAACATGTGTCATGTTTTATTATAGTTATAAAATTTAGACCATCTAGAATGTCCTCTTGGTCACCTTATGGAGTAATCACATAGAAGATACAAGCCTTGCTGGATGATAGTTTCTGTAAGAACTGTTCCTTGTTCTTCAACATAAACTTGTTAGCTTACACGCTTACCTGCTCTCCTCAATTAAACCATAGAGCAAGTCCGAAGGATCTTGTGGGAGGCAAGTCAGGCCATCATGAAGTGCTGCTTAAATCTCAACTGTAACATCTGTGGAAACAAAGAGCAAATGGTTAATAACGAGCACTTCTTTATAACACTCCTGAGGCCCTTTAATCTATGGGCTTTGGAGAAAGTTACAGTTCCAAAATTCCCTTACAATCTGCTAGTAATATATAGTAAGTTAATTTTTAATGACTTGTGCAACCCATTTGCTCACCACAGTACTTGATGTAGGCCTTGTGGAAAGCAAATAAATCTCCTTGGTTTGTTCCTCCTATGGGTGCAGACCTTGATGTTTTGGGAATAAGTCAGAAAACATCTGCTGTATGTTGATGCTGAATTAAGCAGTTGAGCTGGGAGTGCTGGATGTGGGATGAAATATCTATGCAGAATATAAGGTGCTGCTTTCTCTATCTTTGCTGGAGAAGCAAACTATATGGTAATAAAACAGTGTGAAAAGAATTCTTAACCATTGAAAATCTTAGGATCTTTTTTTTTTTTTTTTGAAAGCCAGAATGGATGTCCAGTAAATACTTGCTCTCCACCCCCTTTTCACAATCATTTATAATGAGGAAAGTCATAACAGCATCTGAACTTCAGAACTCTGACATTCTCTGTGGTGTATATTACCACAAGCAAGCAGTTGAGACCTGCTTACCCCACAGGGGTGCTGGGATGATGTGGAGATATAGCATCTGGTTGCTCTGATGTAGATCCTCATAGTGTCAGTCAACACAAGTAGATGGTCATAAAAGAAGAGGAAAAGGCTCTTATGACTGCAATCCTTGCCAGCATGCCACAAAGACTAGCATGTTGAAGGTTGCCAATGTAAACCTTGTGAAGTTCAACAAGGCCAAGTACAAGGTTGGATAAGGCTATGAGTAACTTTGTCTACTGGATGGCATTCCTGCCTATGGTGAGGAAGTTGGAACTAGGTGATCTTTAAGGCTTGTTCCAACTCAAAGCATTCTGTGATTCTGTGTTAACATTGGTGTACAACATCAGACCATGTTGCAATATGATTAGGGCAGTAATATACTGTTATGGATGTGGATAATTTCACCATAGTAGAAGAGTCTTGGAGACAGAAATCTGTCACCTCCTAAAAATATCCGTAATTACCTGAGATTTTGTTAGCTCTTGCCAAGATTTGCTTTCCTATGAAGGGAAGAATGTCACAAACAGAAAAACATGCTGTATCAGGTAAAGGCTGCTCTAACAAGAGCTTCGATGTTTTTAAACTTAATTCTGTCTCAGCACTAAACTGGGCTGTCCAGGAAGAACTGTTTTCACCCTCCTCCTTCTCCTTCTCCTTCTCCTTCTCCTTCTCCTTCTCCTTCTCCTTCTCCTTCTCCTTCTCCTTCTCCTTCTCCTTCTCCTTCTCCTTCTCCTTCTCCTTCTCCTTCTCCTTCTCCTTCTCCTTCTCCTTCTCCTTCTCCTTCTCCTTCTCCTTCTCCTCCTCCCTCTCCTTCTCCTCCTCCCTCTCCTTCTCCCCCTCCCTCTCCTTCCTCCCTCCTTCCCTCCCCCTCCCCTTCCCCCTCCCCCTCCCTCTCCCTCTCCCTCTATCTCTTTTTGTTTTGTGCTAAAATCTAACTAAGGAAGATAACAAAAATAAGGGGCACTGATTGTGGTAATAGTCTTTCAGAAGAAGAAATTGAATGGAATGTATTCAGGATGTAGAAAGCATGCAAGTTTCTTCCTTGTGAGCATAAGCAAACCATGGAAGCTTGACTTTTAAAAAAGCAGAAATGTTAGAGAAGAAAATTTGCAAGGTCTTTTATTTAATGAAAAATTCCCAAGTGACACTGTTGATCCTTGGAATTTATACGGTTCTCTAATCTACCATAAAGTTTACCGCTGTTAACCTCCAGCTAATAAAGGTAACGTGCTATTTTGTCACAAGTGATTCAGATTGCCATTTTCAGAAGTCTCAGAGAAACAGTAGCTGATGACAACTTCCCTTTATGTTGACAACTGTTGGTAGTCAAAGCTGAAAATTCATCTGGAAGTTTAATCAAGCCTGGTGGATTCCTTTTTCATCTGCTTTTGACTTATTCTTCTAGGGTGTTGTCTCACCAGAAACTTTGACAGTTAGACAATGAAGTAACAATCAGCCCAGTGGCCTCCCCTTTGAGTGTTACCTTGAGTTCCTTGGGAGGAATGAGACCTTTTTTTGAAGGTTTTTTTGGACAGAAGTCCTACTTTAAGAAAGCTTTCCAAATGTGCACACTGCTATTAAATCTTCTCATTGTTGCTCTGGTTTTCTGGATTTGGGTATTGATTTTTGTGATATATAATTTTGTTTTTCCCCTGAACACAGGACCCGTGAGAAAATCTCAACACTTCCATTAGTTGCCACTGTGTTATCCATCTCAGATCCTTTGTGGAGCCAGGAAGAAATCCAACTCATACTTTAGGAAACAGACTATGGTCCCTTTAGTCTGACGTTGAAATAATTATCTTGAAAAAAATATTGTGGAACCTCTAAACAGCTATTTGATCATCCTTTGATCATGCATTAGAGTGCGTCAGAGTGCAGTGTGAGCATCCTTCCTGCGAGAGAATCTGTTGAATGTAATGGTCAGACCATGTCTAAAGACAGTTTTACCAATATTTCCCTGCAACAGGCAGCCTGCTTTCTGGTTTAGGAAAAAGCAACTGCTTCCTATAAGGCATTACTGCTTGCAAGTAAAGAAACATTTGGCTGATTTGATCAGTAGAGCAGTGCATAAGAAATTACTTTTCAAGCCAAGTATGATGTTAGGTGTCAACGGTTTACCGGGCTGGATCGGCCCGGTTCCGTGACATAAAGTGTGTGGAACACTTCCCTTATGAGGAGAGACTGAAAGACCTGGGTCTGTTCAGCACTGAAAAGGAGGACTCAGAGGGGATCTGATCCATGTCTATAAGTATCTAAGTAATGAGCTTCTCTTCCTGGTCACTGTTTTAATTTTAAAATTAATGGACTAGGGTATACTGCTTTCTGGGAGAGATAATCAAGTTAGAGATTTTCAGTGGCCCCATATTGTTTTAGTAGCTAGAATGAAGTAGGAAGCTTATGATCAAAGAGAGTTATTCATCTTACTAAGTGTCATATTTATGGCATTACTGATTAAATAGGTTATAAGGCAATCAGGAAATTACACCGGTCCTTTTGTACAAAAAGTACCTTTTAAATCAAAGCACCTGAGAACAGAAAAGTCCCACCCTTCCATCCTGTACGTGGTGCAATGACTGGGTTACAGTAGCTTTGTTCCTGCTAATTCAAATACGTGTGTTCCTTCCACTCCACTTTTGGAGGTAACTGGGAAGCAACATATTGGATCTAATTTTACCTGTAGCCCTCAGTCAGTGTTTAGTTTGTGTCTTCTAACCACAGCCCAGCCCTTGGAGTCCTGTCTTCCTAGATTTGGCTGAAGATAGTTGAGAATTTGTGAAAGGGAGTTACTAACAGAAGTGAGATTGACATTTTACGTGGTCTGATAGTGAAAAGACAAGGGAGAATGGTTTTAACTAAAAGACGGGAGATTTACTTTAGATTTTAGGTGGAAATTTTTTACTTAGTGGGTCAGTGGAACATGTCGCCCAGAGAAGTTGTGTATGCCCCATCCCTGGAGAGATTTAAAGCCCTGGGCAGCCTGATCTGGTGGCTGGCAATCCTATCCCATGTCAGGAAGTTGGAGTTAGATAATCTTTAAGGTCCCTTCCAACTCAAGCCACTCTATGGTCCTATGATTCTATGCATTTTTTAAATCCAGGGATTACTTCATTCAATGCCACTCATTAGTACTTACAGTGTGCTACCTCCTTGATGGTGGAAAAGCAATGTACAGCCCAAATTTCTACTATCACTCCAGCGCAGAATTGCTGTACAACAGACTAAATGGGCAGTGACAAGCAAGTCAAGGGAGGTGATCCTCCCTGTCTACACTGTCCTGATGAGGCCTCACCTGGAGTATTGTACAAAAAAGACAGGGATCTCCTGTAAAGAGTCCAACAGAGGGCTACAAAGATGGTAAAGGGCGTGGAACACTTCCCTTATGAGGAGAGACTGAGAGACCTGGGTCTGTTCAGCACTGAAAAGGAGGACTCAGAGGGGATCTGATCCATGTCTATAAGTATCTAAGTAATGAGAGGCAAAAGGGATGAGGCTGGACACTTCTCAGCAGTGTGTGGTGATAGGACAAGGGGAAATGGCCACAAACTGAAGCATAGGAAGTTCTGCACCAACACGTGGGAATTTTTTCACAGTGCAGGCAACGGAGCATTGGCACAGGCTGCACAGAGAGGTGGTGGAGTCTCCTTCTCTGGAAATGTTTAAGACCCACCTGGATGCCTACCTGTGCAACCTGCATTAGGAAGCTGCTTTGGCAGAGGGTTGGATTCATCGATCTCTAGAGGTCCCTTCCAACCGCTACAATTCTGTGATTCTGTGACTGTGGAAAGATCTAAGCAAACTGTTTTTGATGCTCAGCCAGGTGATGCCAGATGTAAATGCCTGTTCAGGTTTTGGAGAAGTGGTTGCATCATCACTTATTTTTTACATCAATGTTAGTATTCAGTACTAAATTGAAAAGATCTGTTTCCTTCACAATCCCAGTCACAGTCCGAAAGTCAACAAGAGAATGACTCAATCCCAAGTGCATGAGAAGTAAAGAAACAAATAAAATTAATATAAATACTACATATGTTTTCTTCCTTAGCTAGAAAAATCTTAGATGCTACTTTCAAACACGTATTTGTTTGTAACTCTCCTTCACAAAACCATAGAATCACCAAGGTTGGAAAGACGTCTAAGATCATCCAGTCCAACCACCTACCTGTCAGCAGTATTTCCCACTAAATCATGTCCCTCAGTACAATATCTAAATGTTTCTTGAACACCTCCAGAAACTATCTTTCCTATAGTCTTAATTGGGCAATCTGCCCTGACTAATTTGTCAACTCAACTGATAATATTCAGAGTTTATTTGTTTCTTCTCCCACTTAGAAATGGGATGGTATCTGTTGAAGGAGATACTTATTGTAAATGGTCAGGATAGCAAACTTAAGATGATATTATTCTGAATTTAAAAATCTGAAACACTTATTCCATCCTGAATGCAAATAAGACTGTATAAATGTAAGTTGTATGTAATAATTTAACATTTTTTCCTCTTGACTTGTACCTCATTCATGGCACAAATGGATAGCCTATGAGAGGAATATATCTTGTTTATTTCAGTAGTCCTAAAGTGATTGTATGGGTCTCCTTTCTGGTGAATGTATGGAAGTAGGCACTATCAAAAATACACTGTGCTTGTCTTTAGATAGGTCTAAGACAGATGTAGTGAGTCATCTTCTTAGAAACTCTTACATTTCTCTGCCAACCCACAAGGGAATTGAAGCAACCTGCATATATCACATCTACTTTTCAGACAGCTGAAATTAGATGAGGTGGATCTCACCCTCAATACACATTTCTTTGTTTAGTGTATGGTCACATATTCTGTAATGCTACTGAAATCCTTGAGGTAATGGATGTTTGAAGTGTTTATTACTTCATGAACTTTGGTTGGCAATGAAATATCTAAGAGTGAGAGTCATCTCACTAACTATAGATCGTTACTAGCTGTGGTTTAGCAAGCAGAATGTGCATCCTAAACTCTCTTTATGTCAATGGAGAGAAACAAGTAAAAGCATGACAAAAACATCTGCTGGTTTTAGGTGCTCTCTGACAGTTGTAGGGCTCAACTTTCCCATGAAACTACATGGCACTTTGAAAAAAAAACACTCTCATTTGTTTATTTACTAAAAGTTCATCAAGAAATCTGCAATTTTTCAGTCTGTAACCTGATGAAGAAAAATGATGTTATTTCCCTGAGTGCTTAATTCAAACCTGAATGCGATTGGACAATATATGTTGTATGTGACATATTTTTAGTACTGCAAGTTAAGTTGAATGTGCATCCTATGGAGCCAGTCTGGAGCTAAAATCAGGATAGTTGCAACCACATAATACTGCCGTTACAGGAACAAGCTGCTTTCCATGACATGGTTGTACTCTGATGTCTCTGGCAGAGTTTAATATCTGGGACTTTGGGTTGTAAAAGCACTGGCTTACTGAGGCTTGGACCATGTTGGTCCTGGAGCTGCGTAGGCCCAAGCGTGGTTTGAGCTTGAGCAAAAAAGCCTTGTCAGAATGAAGTCAGAATCTCAACACAAATATTTGCCCATATTAACCGCTTGTGGTAGTGATTAGTTGATTAGACTAAGTTGTGTTAAAATGGTATGAAAAGTGAACTTAAACTTAAGTCTTGTTTTAGCTATTTTCAATAAATGTTTCAGTTTGCACCTGTGAATTTTTCTACCTTATCTTAAACTTCATAGGGATTAATGAATTATACAGCATTTTCAGGGAGTTGTAGCAATGCAGATCAAATAACTACTTACTGATGTAGAAATTTCTTCTGATCTGTACAGAACTTGTTACATTTTGATTTAGAGGTTGGTTTTGAGATTTTGGGCTAGGCAGATTAGGCCAAGTCATAATTTTATTGTGGCTTTTCCTGACAAGAACAGTTTTAATCTCTGAAGTACTGCATCTCTGGGCTAAGATAACCAAAATACAATTAAAGACATACCCCACTGATCTCTATTGTAAATAGCAGCCTGATCAATATCTTCTTTTACACTTCTGTTATGTTCAGGGTTTGACCTGATGGATTCATTCAGCGTGAAACAGATCTTTGGAATGAAAGAAAATGGAATTCAGAGCTCTTACGTACGACTTGGAAATTTCCCAGTTGTTCAGAAAACTGAGTGAGTACTTCGGTCTTTCACTTTATTTTCATCTGAGTCTCTAATTTCCATTGCTTGGTTCCTCTAGTTGAATCATGAGGTAAGTATCTGGTACCTATACGCTATTTCAGTCCTTCTGGCACAGAATTTATAAAAGATGCTTGAGGTCTTCTATAGTAACAATGGGCTCTACCCTTATAGAGAAAGAACTAGTTTCTGTATATCTTCAGTGGTTGTGAGGAGTAACATTAAGAAGTTCACAAACGAACTTGAAGCATGGTAAAGAGAATCTAAAAGAATGATAGTTTTCCCACTGAGATAGATAGGGAGGGGATCATAAACTCATTCAGATTGAAAAAGGTCTTCAAGATCATCAAGTCTAACTATCTCAAGCTGGATTTGCAGCTAATGCTTCTCTAAAGACCTGTGTCTCCTACTCTTGTCTTCTACTTCATGGATACAGCTGGTGATGTAGGTCTTGTCTGCATGGAGGTCTTATCTTCTTTCACTGTTGGCATCAAGGACAGAGCAGGAGATATGAGTTGTGATCTGGGACTCTTCCTTCCAGAGGTTCTTGCATTTTCTACATCCTAGGCACAGGTGGAGGTGCAGCTCCTGATGTGAATCTTCATAAGGTAGAGATCTGCCAAACTATATGGGCAGAGCCTGGATATCATTGGGATAACAGAGATGAGGTAGCGTACCGCACCCACCATGGCTAGACATGGGTACTTCAGGAGGACTAGGCTGGGACAGTGAGGATGAGGAGTTGCACTGTGTGTGAGGGCAGCAGGAATGCGTGGGGCTCTGCCTTGGGATGGGGAGGAGCCAGCTGAGAGTTTATTATCATTGATGAAAAGATTATTTTGACAATACAGTTTTAAGTAGGAAAAGTCAAAACAACTTGTAAGAAAAAAAGTCTTAGAGAAAAAAATCTTAAAAATCTGCTAGGTTCTAGGATGTACTGAGCTCTATGAACAAACTCTATGCAGTTGGAAGGAACACCTGCTATCTTTTGCTCCTCTGTCAATTTACTATGTATGTAAGGTGAAGACTAATTTCGAAGTTGAGATAATGCCAGGGTTATACAGTGTCTAACAGTTGTGGAACAGTTCTGACCATAGAGAACTGCAGTTTAGGCACCCTTGAACATATCTACAGGCTATTTTTATTTTTAGAATGTATCTGAGTCCTGTCAAGACAATGTAAATTACTCTACAAGATCACTTGTGCCTCAGTACTTCAAATATTAGCAAATAATTTACTTCATAATCTCAATGTCATTTATGGAACTGTAGTGTCTGTTCTAAAAATTTTATTCTACAAACTACCAAAGTAACTCCCTTCATTGCAAATTCTATGGCAACGGTGAATCTCTAAGTGCAAGTGGATATTCTGTTGAAAGCTTTAGTTCAGAATACATTAATATATATTTGTTAATAGCAAGAGACCTGTTCATGGTAGATGTTGTTTTCAGTTAGTTAATAACATTTTGGGTCTCCTAAAAGAATGAGCAATTTTTAATCCTCTGTCACCATCAATTCAGTCCTTAGAGCCTTTTATAACCTGAGGCTGTCAGCTTTGTCATAGGCTATCAGAATGGTTTCTCTTCAGGTTGTCATCTGAGTCCTGCTAGCATTAGACTTGAAAAGAGTGAGTGCATAATTTCACTGAGTAACCAGAAGCCATAGATTGAGTTGTCATCATTAACATCCTTGCAATAAATTTCACTGTTCTAGTTTGAACTTCAGCTTAAAAAATCAATGGAAATTCTTTTCCTTCTTATGGAGAGAAGCTGTTGGTTATTTTTCTTTTTCCAGTCTTGGCTCTTTTACTCATCTCATTGCATCTTTGAGATTGTCCTGTGACTTGTATTTATTTCATTTCACAACATTTTTTCATCCTGTAGCCCGCCTGGATTGTTTTTCCCTTCTCCCCTTAAATTCTTCCCCTTCTCTCTCCATTTAAATGTAGAGACTTGAGAAAAAAAAAAAAAAAAAGTACAAATATAATATATTGAAAGGAAAACTCTTTCATCTGAAGTCCTTAAATGATATTAAGTCTCAGGGTAAGTAAATCCAAATTCATCATCTGAGAGAATGCTAGTAAACTCAGTAAACCTTGGTCTTGACAGGGAGTGTATACATTACATGTGTGTAGATAGGAAATAAATCAATTTTTAGCTCACAGAAGCTTCTGGGTAACATCCTTGCTTGCTGTGGCTTCTAACAGCAAGTGATAGCATGTATGTTAAGTCACTAGAGGAAGTTATCACCAGGACCATGCAGAAAGAAGGCTATTCTCCCAGAGAGACTGAAGAAGCAAAGACAGGCCAGCCAACTATGATGACTTTCTGTCTGCTCAGATTTCATCCATTTATCTGTTGATGTTGCTTTTAAAATAAGTAGAGTTTTTTTTTTTGTCCAGGACAACTAGAAGTAAAATACTTTAAATTAGTTAATTAAAATGACTAAACTACTATTAAATGGTTAATTGAAACACAGAATTAAATAACTTTTTTTGTTTTCAGCCTTTTGTATTTTAACATCCATATTCCTGTGGTTTGGAAATTAAACCAAATGGATATGTCACTGCAGAAAGCGTGTGCATGTTCAGTCTATTTTACTTGTTGGACATCAGGATTTTGAGATGTTACATACAGGGTCATTGCTCACAGGAAATGAAATCTCATAGAGCTGACAAAACTGATAACTGATAAAAAACAAAACAAAAACATCTGTCCTGTCTCACAGATATCCTCAAGCAATATTTACCAACTGATAGTAACATCTCATAATGAGATACAAAATCATTAACTGGGTAATATTTTTAATTCACTTTGTTATCTTCTTAAAGGATCAGTAGATCTGCATTGTTTTATGTAAGTGCTAGTACTTTTACAGAGTGCCAGCTTAGTTGCATGGGAAACAGGTATTTATCCTCTTGAGTCTACACCAACAAACTTTTTTCCCATTCTGTCCTCCAGTTATTTCTTCTAATCCTTCCTCCTGCCTTGTATATCCCTCAGTCTTCTCTTGCTTGATATGATTCTAGCTTGGCATCATCCCTGCTACATTTCAGGTGATGCTTGGCCTTCTTTCCTTCTTCCTTCTTTCCTTCTTTCCTTCTTTCTTCCTCTTTCACTTCTGCCATCCCAAGAACCTTAGGAGATGTGATGTGTATGGAAATGAACTGGCTTTCTCAAGCCTTATTTCAAAGTCTTTAGTGAGATTGGTTGTTAGTGGTTTTAAGCTGTTGTAAAAAGGGTCGAATTTTCAGATATGTGGGTAATGTCCTTTCCTCATAAACTGGAAGCACCTTATTAGTAACTATTGCATTCAGTGTCTGAAATGACAACTGATAATCTTATTTTCTCCACTGTATTATTATTATAGGTGTAGGATCTCATGATGATTGTTACAGATGTAGGTTTTTATGCCAAAAAAATTACATGCAAGAAGGAGACTGTGTTGTGTAAGTGGGTAATGGCTAAGAGAGCTTCCTCCTTGGCCATTACCATTTTTCCTTTGTAGGAGTTGTGATTCACCTGACCTTGGAGATGGGTTAATTAACTCCTAGACTAACCTGCAGCACCTGGGGATTCTTATGTCTTAGGGTTTTATAATAAGTTCTTCTGCAATCCATCTTGTTGTCAGAGTTATAGACCAAGGAGCTGGCAGAGAGATCCCTATAGGTACCAGACATCCAACAAAGCTCCATAATATGGATCATCAGTTCAGTTCAGCCTGAATAAAAGAAGGAAATAAAACATTTCTGGGGACAGCGGTTCCTAAGTAAATCTGAGCTTCTAGATGGAGATGACTTTTTAATGAGGAAAGGTATGAAAACTCATAAACAGAGGTGTTGTTATTTATGCAGTAATGCATCTCTGTTAAAGATGCAGGGACCAAGGACTTCAGAAACAGCTTTTATCATAGCTTCAGAGGAATGAGAGTGTTTTGAGGTTTGCTTTTGGCAGGAATCCCTTCTCTGGCTGGTACTTGCAGTCAGTTCTTCAGCACCTTAAAAAATCAGGTGAGGGTGACTGCTAATAGGTCAGTATAGCTTTCTGTCACTTTAAATCTACCTGATGGACTATTTGTCAGCCACAGTGTGATGACACATGGCTGCATTCACAAGGATATTTAGCTGCCTAACTCCTAGTTACTTCTGTGGGCACTAAGCATCTGAAAACCTTTTCTGAATTTAAAGTTGTTTGGTGATATTCACGTTCCCAGCTCAGAGGTATCCAGAGAAACTGAAGCACAGAGGCCAGCCACCAGCCCTTCCAGATTTGCTTTCAGACTGTCAGGATCATTATGCTATCAATACAAGGGATTAAATCCAACCAAATGTTTGTAAAACCACTCAGCAAAGCAGTACTGCCACGGTTAGAGCTACTTAAGATGAGTAAGTCAGTAGGACTGCCTGTGCCCAAAATGCAAATCAGGTTCCTAAAGAGCTGGGTAGGAGCCCTCTAAACCCAGTTATGATGGTAAAGGTAGGTGATAAGGAATGAGTGAGGAAAGTGCATTAGACAAGTACTATGAAACAGACAAGTTTTAGAGATGAGCCACAGAGAAGTCTCTGCACTAACAGCACTCTTACTTAGAAATGTACAAGAGGATGCATTGATAAAAAATGCTTTTTCAACTATCAGCATTGCTATCTTGCTGAAGTTTCTTTATGGGGTGAAGGAAAACAGCCCAGTCTGTCTGTGGTGTTATAAGCAAAGACATTCCTCTTCTACTCTGGCAAACATAGAGACAGTGAGTGTACAAAGCCACTTGGCAAGAAACTCGTACTAAGACATGTCAGTGGTGAAAGAGATGTGGATGGGTGCCCTTTTGGGAGGGCTGATGTGACTGACATGATTCCCTCTTGCCAAGTATCCCCAGTCTTTCTGGGTGGCTCAGTGTTCCAGTCATGCTGGTGTTATTCTCCATGGCACCTTTGCCAATGGTGTGACAAGTGACAGGCTTCTTTTTTCAGCCTGGAGAGAGGGCATCTCAAGTTATTTTGTGTACCTTGAGGGATGTGGATGCTGGCATTAGGATGTATCAGGGAGGGATGGCTTGTGAATAGCTGTTACTGAGTATTGAGACAGGCTTGTCAACTCTCCAGGTGGAAGGAGCTGGTGGGAACCTGGCTCAGTTTTCTCTTGTGATGGAAAGCCTCAGGTAGTTCCTACGTCCTCAGCGGGAAGACCATCTATTAATGGTGTACAGTCTCCATGGACTTTTTATACAGCAAAAATTACAGTAGTGGAAGAAGCCACAGTAATACCTGGTCTGGATTTTTAACTTGACTTCAAAGCACAGATTAAAAGATGATTGAACATTTTCGCTTGCAACTTTTGCTGTAATCGCAAAACACAACATTTTGGAAATTCTGAGTGTGAGATTTTTGCTTTAAACTCTGGTAACAGCTTCTAGTTTAGTCCTTTGGGTTATCTGTGAAGTATTCCTTAAGATAATCACTTTTCAATGTTTTCCTCTTTATTAGTTGCTGCTGCTATCTTTATTTTCTGATGAGTGGTTATGCCTGCCTGCTCAGATGTCCAAAAGCAAAGATAAGATATTTAGGAAGGGTCTATTTAGGACTAACCAGAGGTGCAGGTTGGCTTGGACGTTAGGAACACTGAAGTTAACTGGGACTGTTCAACTTAGAAAAAAGAGATAACTTCTAGACAATATAAACAAATTTTATAGAATCATGAATGCAATTACAATAAAAGAAAAAGAAAGAAAGGAAGAGAGAAAAAGAAAGAGAGAAAGAAAGAGTGAAAGAGAGAAACAGAGAAAGAAAAAAAACAATTGGTTCATTATGTTGCCCCTTACAAGAACTGAGTTAAGTCCTAAACAAAAAGAGGCTCATTATACAGTGAGTAGCAGAGTAGAGTGATTACTTCCCAATGGATGTTGTGTATGTAGTACGTTTACTAGACTTCAAGGGAACACTGGAAAAGAGCATGCATAGGAAGTTGTTAGTATAGTAATTGTAGTTGTCTCTGAAACTGACCTCTGAATCTCAAATAGTTGGAGGCAGGGAGAATATACTTGTTCTGTTTGTTCTCATTCCTAAATGTTCATTTGTGGCTAGTGACAAAAAATGGTAATACTGAGTTAATTATCCCTTCTGTCCAGCCCTATCTTCTCACTTGTGGTATGTTCTTAATGTTGAGACTGATTCAAACACTTCTGCATTCAGTAAATTCAGATTTATGCATGGATGATGGTGTTGCAATGAGAAAATTTCTGCCTAATATAATTGTTAGAGTGTGATTCAAGAAGGTACTGTTCTCCCAGGCCACCAGACAAGGAAAATAGAATGAGGTATAGTGTCTGTTTTTGAGGAAATATTACAATATTGCTGTAACTTGGTGCATTTATAGAGGATTTCAAATGTACCTACCCATTGTCAGATATCACAGATCTGTATGTGTATCTAGAGAAGAACATTATAATCTACTGAATGCATGAGCTAAAGCATCGTGTAAAACTGAACTGCTTTGACCTGATGGATCCCATAGTGAAGTTTTCACTGTTCCTTATTTAAGTTGTGTGCTTCTGTGTTGGAACACAGAAGGGCTCCTCAAGGACAGAACCACATGGAGGGAACAAGCTCATGTTCATTGCTTCAGGCTGCCAAATACAGCAGATTTTGTGGGAGCTACGTGATATTTTTGGGAAGCATTGCTGGGACATGCAGAGTATTAGAAATGGTGCTCTACACTGCTATGCCTAATACATTGCTGTCTTTTTCCCTCCCCGTGCCAGGGATGTATTCCCACAAGGTCTGCCTGATGAATATGCCTTCGTAACAACCTTCAAATTCCGAAAGGCTTCCAGAAAAGAAGACTGGTATATTTGGCAGATTATTGACAAGTATGGCATACCACAGGTATGAGGCCCTTTGCTGCCAGCAAGAACAGCCTTGTTTCCTTCCTACTGCATGAATCAGCCTTCTTGCCTTAAACTCCCACTCCTTAGTTTTCCTGTCTTTCAGTTTTTGTTGCTGAAAAACTTTTGCTTTCAATTCGAACCCTGGAGGAAGTATTGCACAGACCTTGATTGTTATTAGCATACAGGTATATGTGTTAGTTGGATAGAGAAGGGAAAATACAGATCTTGAAATGGTTTTTGCGTATGTGTTACAGAGTGGGAGGACAGCCCTGTGGAGAAGGATGTGAAGGGTTCTGGTGGATGAAGAGTTGGATGTTTGCCTCTATATGAAAGGGGAGTCAGACATATACAGCAGAACAAGACAGTAGTGTGCTATAGCAAGTTTGTGTACACACTTTCTAGATATCATCCAAAAGCATTGTGGACTCTTTAGTTAAGAAGTGGACATAACAACTAATATTTCTCCACTGTGTTATGAGTCTTTGCTGCAGAATTTAATCCAGTAATATTTGTCAGGTACTCCCAGGTTCTTGGAACAAAAGTACTGTAACAGTGGAATAAAGGATCACTTGATCCTATGTAGCATTCTTAGAAGCATGATGTAGTTTAGAGTGTGTTTTAGAAGGAGGTGGTTTGGTCGAGTTGTTTGTTTTTCAGGTTTGTATGTTTTGTTAGAAGCAGCTGAAACTTGAACTGCTTGGATGTGGAGAGAAAAGGAACTCTAGATTCTCAGTAGTGTTTTCAAAAGTTCCTTAAACCTTTGGTGCTACAGAAGTGTCCTAGAGCCTCAGGAGCTTTGTTTCATGTGTCAGTCATGTTTGGGCCACTATGAGTTTGCAGACCTGCTTAGCTAACAGACTACAGGCATTCCCTACCATGCTCATCTGCATGCAGATTTTGGGTCAAGTCTGAAGGTATCCAACCCTATGTAACTTCCATCAGATACAGTTTTGTGCGAATGTAACCAAACTGCTTCCAGGTCTCCAGCTCGTGGGTGCCTTGCTGCTTCCCTAGGCTCTGCACTCTGCTCCATTCCCTGCTACTTGCTGGTAACTGCCTGTCATGGTTTTATGATTTCTGGTATTGGTATTCCACATCATAACAACATGTAGTGCATTAAGAGTTAAAGAGTTAATACTCCAACTCCATAGATCATTGATATTTCCGGGTATACCTGTCTCAGAAGAGAAGAACTACATTCCTCAGAGGACTTTGCGATGCTTTGCATTTTTACGTATTTTCCGCTCAGAGGGAAAAGATAAAAACCCTCTGCGGTCACGGGACACTCTCTTTCCTTCGGGATCGACTCAGCAGTGGGTGCTCGCTGCCGTATCGCCTTCAGCGTTAGCGTAAGGCCTTCGGTTTATCGGACACTCTCTCTCTTGCTCATTTTATTTGATTTATTAGCTTCAATTCCAATTGTATTGTATTATATTGTGTTATTTTGCTTTCTGATATCTTATTTAGTAAATTAGCTTTCCTCCTCAGATCGTTGCCGCTGTTTTGTTTCTAGGCCCATCTCCCTTTTCCCTTTTCCCTTTCCCCCTTCCCCTTTCCTGGGGCGTGGGTCTGCGGGTCCCCCACACCAATTGTCACGGAACCGGGCCGATCCAGCCCGGCAAACCGTTGACACTGCCTAACTTTGTGGAAGAGAAAGTTGATTTGTAAATGAGCTAATGCTATAATGTCTTCTGAAGCATATTTGTGCCCACTCCGTAGGTTGCAACTTTGGTTATGTGTAGAAAAACTTGTGGGAGGAGAAAGGCAGAGATAAAAGAGAGAAAGATGGATAGAGGTAATGGTGAGATATTTATTCTGCATTGTTTCAGATGGAGTGGCATGATTTAGTACAAGATGAAAAAGGACTTTTGTTTTCATTCATTGAAAGCGTTTTGCCCAAGGCTCATCACTTAGGGCTTTGTTTCTTGTGTTACACTTGGTTTTTTTACACTGAAAGGAAGACATCTGAGGCCATAATATCTTCTGGCTTTCCTGCATCCCTAAGCATTATCTCTTCCATGTCTAATTAACTGAATTAGACCAGGAACCAAGTCTCCAGCACTGACTTTAAGTTCCATGGTTTGACTGTATTCACACTGTGCAATACCTGGTCCTAGGTCTCCTCTGAGCCTAAGGCATAATCATTATTGTTTGCTTTGGTTTTCATTTGAAAGTGTCTGAAATGATGTGTAAGCAGTACTACAGCTCAGCAGGCTGTCTTCTTATCAGGAAATGAGGGATTTGTCCGCTCCCTATGGGATGGTTGAGAGCATGTGATGGGATCTGAATAGTAGAGTCTGCTGGGAAGTAATGGAGGATTGCACAGGACCCAGAACAGGCACAGCTTTGTCTGTAAGACTTTGGAGAGACATCCAGGACATGTGCTACTACCCAGCTGTGCCCAAGCATTGCCTGGGAGGCATCATAGTGGTATTGGGATGAAAGCAAGCCAAGGAGCGTGTTCATGAGTGAAAGCTTTGGATGATCATGGGGTTGTGCTCAAACCTGCCCTGCACAGTCATGTTTTTCATAACAGGTATAGGCTCCCTATCCAATTTAATATCATACCCAGAGAATGTCATCTGCTCCTTGCTTAGGCTTCTAACCTCATCCTGTACCATTTCTGCCTTTGGAGTGTTCATTACAACGACAAGCAGGGAATAGGGAGGAGGAGACTGTATGTTTTATTAGCAGTATCACATTACTTCTGCCTGTTTTCAGGTCTCGATCCGACTGGATGGAGAGAACAAAGCTCTGGAGTACAATGCCATTGGGCTCACCAAGGATGCTGTGAGAGTGGTCTTCCGAAGTGCACGTGTCAGTGATCTTTTTGATCGCAGCTGGCACAAAATTGCCCTCAGCATTCAGTCAACAGCTGTATCACTGTACATAGACTGCAAGCTTGTGCAGATGCTGCCCATTGAAGACAGGGAAAATATTGACATTCAAGGAAAGACTGTGATTGGCAAACGCTTGTATGATAGTGTCCCCATTGATGTAAGTACTGTTTGTGCTGGTTAGAACTCATGTGTCATTCAGCATTGATCACTCAGCATGTGGCTGTATTTTGGGGTGCTTATATTATAACTGACTCTTTTCATGAGGTGTCATCACTGAAATGTTACCTGTGCTATGTAGATAAAACAGGTAGGCATCTCGTTGTGTACAAGATGTGCTGACTGCTTATGTGAGACTGTCAGTATCTTTGTAAAAAGGATTAAAAATGTGAAACCCATTCCATATTTTCTGGCCAGTCTCAGCGTAGTTAAGATGAGAGACAAAATCATCCACAAATGCTATCAGAATGAATACTGAGCTACAAAGATGAGGGTGTTTTCTTGTCCAGTCTGGCACTATGGAAGTTTCCACCTGTGACAGCAAGAGAGAGGAAAAAAAAACCCACAAACCTATTAACTCAATTGAGTCACAATATAGTCTCAGTTCCTTGGAAAACAAGCTCTTTCTCCAACTAAACTTGGGACCTGAAAATTGGGCCTGACTGTCTGGTAGCTGTGTTTAACCTGTTATAACTTATGCATGATTGTTTGGTGGTTTGAAACTCAGCTGCACAAGAAGGATGGAATGTGCATATTAAATGTGCTAATAACATTTCTCACACAGGGGTAAATGGTCAGAAAGCACAAGGCACAGCAGGAGGATAACGAAACTTCTGTCTAGGTAACATTCTAGGAAGACATAGGTGGGCAGAATATGTTTTCTCAGACAGGAATTTGGCTAGGACAAAGAAATTAACAGGCCTCCTTATTTGTATTAAAAACTGCTTCAAAGTTTTAATAGGCATATCAAGCTCGTTAATACAGCACTCTTGGAGAATGCTAAGATACTGGTCCATTACTGATGGAGAGAGACTGGCCACAGAATCATCATGAATTTAACTTCGTCTGGATTTTATTTGTATTCCTCTGCGCTGTATGTATCCAAACAAAAGGACATGCAGTCTTTAATAATTCACTGTCTCTGAGACTATTCCCTCGCTTTGTCTTCCAGTTTGATCTTCAGCGGATGGTTATTTACTGTGATTCTCGGCATGCTGAGCTGGAGACCTGCTGTGACATTCCTTCAGGACCAGTAAGCTTCTTTTTGTCCTTAATTTCTTTTCATATGAACACTCTTTGTTCATACACTCATCTATTACGCAAATCAGGAAATATATGACAGTGTGGGTTTATCATTTTTATAAGGATGGTGAATCAAACCTAGCTGTATAATTGGTAATTTAGCAGTGCCTGAAGAGAACCACTGTAAAGAGATGAGTACGAGGAGTTTGAAGTTTCCAAGTCACTTTTCCCCTGTCAAACTGTCATGGCAAACAAAAGTCTGAAGTGATGATGGAACAACAGAACTTCAGCATGAAATATTCAGCACAAATCCCACTGGTTTTATTTGCGAAAAGCTAACACAGTGCCAGTAGCTGCATAGTTTCCTGTGCCCAGCTCTCAGTAGACACTTCCACTCTCCTTTCACTCTTCACCCCTCAATCCTGGTTAAAGAGATTCATTGTTCATTTTGCCACATTTTCCTCTATTGTTTGAATGAATGGCTTTTGTGGGATTTCATTCCTAACATAACATAACCATACGTTAACCAGTAGTGCCTATTCAGTTTCTCTAAAGTGGGTGAAAGAGAAAGCTTTCTATCATCAAAGGCTTCGTCATGACCTTGAGTGTTTGGATACAGTGCCAGGTCACAGTCCTGACAGAAGCACCTCCTATGGAAGTGAGGCCTACTGTTGGCAGCGAGCAAGTTGCCCACCTCAAGACTGTCAATTGCTCCTGTCCTGCTGGACAGAAGGTGAGTGCTGAGTGTGTTTTCTTTTTTGTGTGTTGTAGGGGTTTGAAAATAGAGGCATGATACCATGCAAGTGAGTTATAGGAAGGACTGTGTTTATGATGTGCTTTTAGACCTAGTGGTGGTAAATATGTGATAGAAAGAGCCAGATGTATTATTCACAGGTGAGATATCTGTGGAAGTGATGACAATCTTTCCAAATGTTTTCTCTTTATCTAACAAAGTCTTTTTTGACTATACTTATAGTCTTGAAAACAACTTTGAAAACAAAGTGGTTATTTTTATCTACTTCAGTAGTGTATATACTTCTTTAGATGAGTAAGAAGAAATTCTGGAGGTAAATACAGCCATGATGAAAAAATCTCATACCTTTTAATGATCATGTGGTTACTTCTATTGGCTGTGACTGGAACCTTTGAGAAGCCAGCTTCACAATCATTTCTCTTGAGGACATGTCATTTTCAGTCTGCTATCCCCTAGAACCAGAAAAAGACTCAGTGAGACTCAGCCACTCACTGCATTATATAATGAAAAAATCAGTCTGACTAATCATGTATTTTCTTTAGGGGGAGAGAGGCTCAATTGGCCCTGAAGGTCCTAAAGGTCAAAAGGTCAGTAGGATGTGCTTGTTCATCTGTTTAATAAAAACAACAGCAAAAAAAAGACAGTTTCAGAGTAAGCTGAGGAGCTGAATAGTTTGAGAATTAAGAATTAATTCAGTGTATCACTTAGTTTAGATGCTTGTCAATGATCGTTGGAGTGCTGGGGGCCCTGCCAGACTTAGATCTGTTACTCTCTGTTTCTACTCTATGTTACTTTAGAATAAATGTGTTCCAAAATCTTTTACTGTTGCTTCTAAACTGGCTTTTTTGCAAACTACTGTAAGTGACTAGGTCATGCACAGCTTTCATGATGAGTCACCTGGAAACCCTTCTGTGCTGAGCCTTGCTCAGCAGCAATAGTGAGCTGTGGATTATGTAGCAGCCTCCCAATCACTCTACAAAACCTCCTGAGACTTGGGCAATGGGTTACCTACAGTCTGTTATTAACAGGAGTGTTTGAGTCATGAGCTTATATTAAAAACAGTCCACTTTCCTTAGTATGCTTCTTCCTAGATAGTAGGGTAGGAGAATGGTTATGATGGCTGCTTTAAATTTCACAGTGCATCCTCTGTATTATCCTGAATATTCTGCATGCTTCTTTGGCATGCGTATGTGTACCTTCAGCACGGAGACAGTCCCCTTCTTGTTTGACTCAGTCAGAGCTGTGAAACAACAGACTGAGAGGGGAGCAGTTTTACTGGAAGAAAACAGAGATTCACATTGCTTTGGATACAAAAGTTGGTTGTGGTGGTGGTTCCTTATTTCACCATCTGTGTGATTAAAAAGCCTATGGGGTACAATCTGTATTCAAAACTGTGTCCATCTGAATCACTTCTGAAAATTCAGAAAGTTCTGAAAACTCACTTCAACCCAGGAAAGGGCATTCAGCTGTCCTGGAACAATTCCCTGTTGGAGAGAAGAGGAAAAATCTGTGGGTCTTGGAAGGTCTGATATCTTCAGCACTGTTTTTTTTTGTTGGTGATGGTTTCTTTGTTTTTTTGGGGGCAAGCTTGCTCTTCTGTCTGCAGAGAGAAGTTTTGAATGATGAGGATATGTGTTTTGGGGTATGTTTCTGCTGATGGTAAAGAACATGGGTGTGTTAATGCTCTGATGTGCACAACTGAAGCCGCAGAAAATATTTCCTTACGTGAATAAAAATAGCTACTTTCTATTTTAATCTGTGACAGCTTAAATAATGAGGGTCTGTTTTGAAGACTGGAAGAGCCAGGACTGTTGTGAGGAGGTTGCAGAAGGACAACAATGATTGTAGTAAAATTATCCTACAGCAACATCCTGTTGTCTTTCTCTGCTTTGGAAAGATCTATGCACTGGTGAGGATGTCTATACTGAGTAAAATAGCACTGTGAAGGAAACATTAGGTGATTTCCTCGTGGGTATGTCCAAGCACTGCATTAGGAGGCATTCATTAACAGATTCCCAGATTGGGTGTTCCTACCCCCTCAAGGTGGGTGATTCAATGGCTCTGCAGCTATCTGTCACTTCTCCTTGGGTTTAGTGGTCCATGATTTGGATACTACCAAGGCAGGACTCTGTCACAAGCTCCCAGAGCTGGGGATGAGAACATGACTGATGATTGAATAGTCAACTTAGCTTCTTTATCTGCTAAACAAGGCAAAGCATAGATTTGGCTCATCCCCAGGGCATGCCTTTGGTCTCTGGGGATGGTTGCCAGCTCTCAACATTGATGGATCACGGCTGCCAGCTCTGTGGCTAGCATGGCCCAACTTCCTTCCATGATTGTCATTCATATTTAGACCTGAAAAACTCTTCTAAAGTAGGCAAAAGAGTACTTTCTAGAGGGTAGTCCAAGGGGATGGTTCAAATAGTGTTAACTGAGAATATGACAAAACTGGCTGTTCAGGATAAATTGACAAATAGATGTGGCACGATTTAGTGGTGATGGGTTGATGGTTGGACTTGATGCTCTTGGAGATCATTTCCAACCTACAATTCTACAAGTCTATGATTCCTGACTAGCAAAAATTAAATTACTGAAGTTCTCAATAGCAGGTCTTGCACATATCAACCAAAGACCAGCTTGTCAAGGTTTGTGTTCCGTGTGCAGGAATTACTGTCTTTCTCTTCCTCTCTGTGTTACTAAGCCACACAGACTGAAATGTTGACAAGTGGTAGAAAGTGGATGCTATCTGCAGCTCCCCAGTATTACCATATGGTAGACTAGGTCACACAGAAATGAGTGGCTTCTGTATTGTGACTTAGAAATGTCCATAATATGTTTTAGGATCCTTCAGCTTGTCTTGTTTCTAATATGGGTTATGTTTTAAAGCTGTATTGTTGTTAGGTGACATAAATCCAAGAGAAATTAGAAAGACTAAGCAAATTAAATAAACAAAGGTCAAACCCAAGCGTAAAGTGGTTTAAAATATGTTGTCAAACAAGTACAGGATGAGAAAAGACTAAGCATTAATTACTTAAATGTCTCTATTTAAAGTAAACTAAGAAGGAAAGAAGTTATCCCAAGAAGATGGAAATGGTGATGAGTCAGAAGTCATGATTTTCTATAGGGATGTTTAGGTCAGTGTTCAGAACCAAAATGGGGATCTGTGGAGAGGATGATAATGGTAAGAAAGGGAAGAAGACTGTAACACTCTTTTGCTAAGCTAAGGTAGATTTTCTTTATCATTGTTTTTGTTCTGAGTTTTGGTGTTGGTTTTCTCTATTGTTGTTTCTTGTGTTTTAACTAGACTAGCAATAGCTGGTGGCTTATTCACTCTGTTGTGCATGTGTTTGGGGTTGTTTTTTTTTGGTGGGGAAAGGGTTGGAGGGGGAAGTAAAATCTCAACCATCTTTTTGCATGTTACCGTTCTTCCATTTGAGGAAGCAGTGAGAGTGGTTATGTGTGTTGTGCCTTTCTGCTAGTAGATCTTGAAAATCTGTTGTGAATCAAATCAATGTTTTTTGTTTGTTTGCTTTTTTTTAATCGAAGGTATAAAAATAACTCCAAAATCTTGATGATATTTACAGGTTTATCTTTTTCTGCACCCTCTCAGTCATAGGCAAACTGACTTTCTAAGTCCTTTCTGGCTCGCCAGAAAATAATGTCTTTTGTAGTAGCTATATGCTGTGCCAGTGCACCTGGAATTCTTCTAGCAGTGTTTTCACATGGAAAAAAATAGAGTATAAAATCCATCCAAGTGATTATGAATGCAATGAAGTCCACCCCATCCTTCTGGACTTCCAGCAGGAGCTGAAATCTTGTCACCAGAGACAGGTGGAAACAGAAGTGTCCACAATCTCAGCCAATTTTTCGTCGCACTGCCTTCTAAAAAAACCCTAAAGCAAACAAAGCTACCCATGAAATGCAAGCACCAATATGGTGCAACTTGCAAGCGAGACCAACAGGGAGGTATAAGAGGAAACCTCACCTGTTATTTCTGTGTCTGTCAGGAACAGGGTGAATTATCTCTGTGTTACCAATGACCTTTCTTTTCCAAGGGAGAAAGTGGCAGCCAAGGGCTTCCTGGACTCAGAGGAGAAAAAGGAGAGTCTGTAAGTAAGAAGTATCAAACCACTTTTAAATAAGGGAAATAAAATATAAATAGTTGTTCTCTCCTATGTGTTGAACTTTTGCTGCTGATGTCGGTGTGCTCTGAGTGTTTCTCTTGCTGGGCCTTTTTATCAGAGAGAAGCTGGTAATTCTAGTATTTTAGCATTCTAGCATTTCTAGCATGTCTGAAGGAAATGAATTGAATCATCCCTGACTTCAGCTGATAATTAACTTAGTATTAGCCTTTCAATCAGCATATGTGACTTGGATGCACTTGGTTTTAGCACAGCTTCACATCCAGCAGGGGAAAGTAGGAGGCAACAACAATCAGAAGATGCAAATCTCTCCCAGTAGCATACATTCAGCTGACCAAGATCCAGCTTTCTCTAGCTTCAACTAATACAAATGCCAGGCTGCGTTTCTAGGCAAAAAAAATCTTTATACCTAAGTAAAACTCATTCTAATAATGCTTGTTGGCATCTTTGGTTTCATAAATGTAGTATTAGACTCCAACATGAATGTCAAACAAGATGCTTTTCTGGTGTTGAAGTAGGAGAATTGGGGATGAGTTTTCTATTTTAATTTGTTGTTGAACTATTATCAAGGAATTTTACCAAAAATGAATTTCCCCATGTAATCTGTCCTGTGACTATGTGTGTATATTTGTATTTGTGATATGTAGATATCAAAGAAAGGATGAAATACATATTTATTGCACAGTTTGACATCCTTGCTAGCAAATGTACCCTTCCTTCTCTTTTTGTATTTCTAGGGCAGAGCCTATGGAAGAGGAGAAAAAGGAGAAAAGGTAATGTAGTATCTAAACGTTCGCTGGATTAGTTAAATGAGAGATGCTAGCTGTTACTTTGTGTTATCTCAGAGAGTACTTTTGGAGTGCACAAGATGCAGTAATTGTGATACAAATGGATCTTTGCAGGGAAGTTTTATACTGGATTAAGTTTCCCTCTAAAGAAAATCTTTCAAATGTTCATTGCTTTCTGCCTTCATATTCTTTGACTTATATTTGTACACTGGACGTGTAAAACTATTATATTGAAATCATAATCTTTGCTTTATGTAAGCAGCTGTGAGTTTGTGGAAGATAATGCTGTAAAGCAACTGGCTGGAAGGATGGAAAACAAATGGAATGTATAAGATCAAGTTGATTGAATTTTCAACAGGATTAAATTTGGGTCACAAGGATACTGCTGTAACTCTTCTTTTCCATTGGATTTTTTTCATTAATAACCTGTAGCATGAAAAAAGCTAGAGCATTTTCCTACTGTGAATATGAGCTGAGACGGAGAAATAAGACTTGGAGGTTCCAAATTAAAGAGACAGAGTAGAACCACTGAAAATTTCTGGGTCACCTGTCTTGAAAAAATGCATTCAGTTGTGATACACAATGGAAAACAAACAAACAAACACAACTGGACTAAACTACATTTAAAAGGATGTGGGTTTCCAGACAGTTCTAGCCACAGATTTCTCGCTTCTCTTTCCCTTCAACAAAATGAGATAACAGAGGACATGTAGCTGTTTCTGTGTGCAGTTTTATATCACACATGGTTGTGGATTTTTTCCTTATCACCAACATGGAATTTCATGTTGTGGAATGGGAAAACATTGACACAAAGGTCTAGGAGATAAATGGATGAAATAAGGAAGATGTCATACTTCCTACTGAAAATGGGATTGAGTCTGTGGAGCTGTTCTCCACGAGTTCTGTGGTTAACCAATTGCTTGGGGAATTTAAAATAATATTGGCTTGTGGTCTGAAAGGAAGAATGCTGCAGTAGCAAGAACATGGCATTTATGACTATTGCATCTTCTCATTTGTTCTTTCCGTGATTGTGATTTATTGACTGTATATGGTGGCAATGCATCATGTGAAATTACAGTCTAAGTGAGGGTTGCTCATGGCAGGAAGTATTATTGAGCTGGGCTAGAGATATGGGGGTTGTAAAGCATGCATTTCAGCATCCATTTTCATGTAGTCCTCCCACTGACAGCCAGTATTTAGCCTCTGAGACTCAGAACTCAGCCTTTGGAAACCAGCTCATGCTTGGCAGGTGGTGAGAGTCAGCAGTCTGATGGGAAACATCATGTTTATGATGCAAGTTGTGCTGCAGTTGAGGAGAGTTCTTGTTTTCTTGTGTTCTGATCTCTGCAAAAAAGTAGTACATCGCTTAATCTCTCTTATCCCCATGTCTGGAAAAACTGGTCTGAAAGTCTGGATGGGAGGAGGTAAAAATAAGAAGATCCAACAGACACAATATGCTTGAACAGAACTATTCTGATTGAGATAGCCAAGCAAAACGGACTGCCCTGAATGACTGTGTGGGTACAGAGATCTATGAGTTAATGGGCAGTTTTTGTTTATTTGGTACTCCTGCCAGCTCAGGCAGTGTGTGCTCAGCTGTGGAGGATGTGCATTTGGTAGCCAATATGTGTGTATCCAATGGCTTAGAGTCTCTGCTGTTGCTGTTGGAGAGCACAAATCTATCTGCTGTGACTCACTGGCTTGAATAAAAAGGGGAGCTGGGGAAATGTGAACATGGGTAGTGGGGATGGTGGTGATGGGTTGATGGTTGGACTAGATGAGCTTAGGGGTCTTTCCCAACCTTAATTATTCTGTGATTCTTTGTGTGTATAATTGTTCTTAAATGTAGATCATCTTCAAGGTCAGCCTTCAGATGTGAAGTTAAGCCTCCAAGAGAAAGCAGTAGGATTTTATGCTTGGGGGAGGAGGGGATGAGAAGGGGGAATCATCCATGCAAAAGATTTCCATTCAGTGGATGTAGACAGTGACTTTCTTTGTATCAGAAGAAGCCTCCATGAGAGAGAGGGAGCAAGAACAGTGGAGAGATGGGATGCAAGTGTCTGCAATGCTAATTGCCATCAATGCATCTGAAAAAAGGAGGAGGGCAGTGTAGGAAATGAGACCCTTTCCACCTGAAAGGAAAGGGTTTATGTCACGCCTTTTCCTTTGTCTGTTGTACTGTAATGGATGCATGAGCATGAATTCTCATTTTTTCACTGACTGTGGTCAGTTTGTTTCCTTGATTTTGGTGGGCATGGGCCAGTGCTGGGAAAATGGATCAGACACTGGACTTCAAACGGTTTTCTTCTCTGCAATCACTGCAATTCAAGTGCTGCGGGCTTCTTCGTAAGGACAAGGCTCCCATCCTAAGTGTTGATAGAGGAAGGCTCTCACCTTTGAGAAGATTGAGATGAGGAGATTGAAATCATTCCTTTAGAGTATTGTTCTCCAGCTGTGCCAATACCAAACACCTGTCAGATTGTGCTTTTGCTAAATATTATACGTGGGGCAGTTCTAAGGAGTCTGAAGCAGGTGTTTGAGGGCAAATCCTGTGCTTTTCCAGGGCAACAGCAGAGATACTGTCCTTGTTTCTCCACACCATTTTCCTGGTTACATCACCGAGTTCAAGACAGAATGATGCTTGTATTAGAACATAGAACAGGCCAACAACATAATCAGTGGTAAACCATAAGATAACAGTAGCTGTGGTTAAAAACCTAATTCATGTTGACATGGGGCCTTGCGTGACTTTGAAAACCAAGAAATTTGCTGTGATGTTTCAAGTGGTAGCCTAGCATGCTCTGCGAAGCCTAAATAGAGGATAAACAAAGGTGTAAAAACAGACAGTAACATAATGGATCTCCAGGTGATTATGTCATCTGCTCTTGGGTGGATTATCCTATTCAGGTGTGATACTTTTGCTCCTGCTTTGCATTGGATCTTAAATTTCTGCTGTTCACCATCATCTTTCAGCCCTTTAAGTGTTTAATCTCTGTGGCATGACATGTAGACTGTTATATTTCTGTTCATTAATCCATGCTGTGTCTTCACTGACTTGTTTTGAATACACTCCTGTGACCAAACTGCTGATTTGTATATGACGAAATACCCAAATTAAGATTACCGTGAAAGGCAATATATTGGCTTTATATCATAGGTGTTATTCAAGTAGGAATTTGTTAAATCAGATAGCCTGGTCTTGCAGAGCTCCTAAGAACCTTCAGACCTCTCTTGTACAAAAGGAATAGGTGCAGAAGCAGAGTGAGGACAGAAGGAACAACTATAGATCATTCAAAGGATGATTCAAGCAAGACAGAGTTTCAGTGACTCTTGGTAAGAGCCAGGTAAATCATATTTGGCAACAGAGATTCTGTACAGGATGAGATCTGCATTCCTGAGGCACAGCCATCCACATTGCAAGCTGTCCTGTCCTTTTAATACCCCCATACCAAGTTAAACTTAGAGGCTCGCAACTTCTATCTTGTCTTGCAAAGCATAGAATTTGTCCAGCAGTGCTGAGCTCCCTTACATCCTCAAAGCCAACTGTGCTGAGGAGGCTCCACAGGTGAGAAGGTGCCTGGAGAGCTGGTAATTTTCTTGAGGAGATGGTGAAAATAAGTCACTTAGAGCGGTATGGATACTTCACTAGGAAATATTTTTTTCATTTCATCTTCTGTTGGAAATGCTAAGGAAAAACAAACTTACCATCATCTAGTTTAAAAAAAAAAAAAAAAAAAAAAAAAAAAAAACAGCCAAAATAAACTTGTTCTTCATACAGTATGCATTGGAGCTATCCTCCAGAGCAGACTGCAGAGAATAAAATGTGTGTTTAAAAAAAGAATACTTGCAAATGGTTTGACGAAAGACATCTGCCAAGATCTATTCAGTACAAAGTCGTTGTCTCTGCTTTAGGATGTCTGCAAGTCATTTTTAATTGTGATCTGCAGTAACAGGATGGTAAGCTGGTGAAGCATCCAATGAGGCCACTGATACAGATGAGATATGGGTTATCTATTCTTATAGTTTTGTGTTCAACTCTTGATGAATATCTGTTACAGCATCATTGCCCAGGAGGGGCCAGATTTTTCCACAGTACATTGAAGGCTTGGCCAACACTGTCTCAGGCTTTTGAGTAAGAGTCTGGCTTCTGGTGTGCAGAGAACTAAGCTACCCTGTATCTTGTTCATTAATATATTTTCCCATGGGAAAAAGCAAAGAAGATGGAAAAAGAAGGAATTCTAGTGGAAGAGTTGAGTAAAGTGATTGCTTCTGTGATTTTCCCACAGGAAGCCACTCTGGCACTTTGTAGAGGAGAAAAATGACCAGGAGAACCTACATTCACCTGTGAAGATTTGGATGAAGGTTTCATTATGGATTAGTGTGGCCCATGGGAGTTCTGTTGATAACGTGTTTCCAGGAGTATCTAAGCTTTCCCTTTGTGCTTTATCTATTTCCTTTCATGCTAGTAATCACACATTCAGCAATGAATATGAGAAACAACTATAGAAGATTAAGTCTATATTCTTCTAACAATGTAGTTTTCATTTTTTTCTGTTCTTTTTTTATGGCAATGACTTGCCCTGATAAAAATGCATGGGGATTATAATAGGATTTCTAATGAGTATTAAGCCTCTGAAGTGTCTTGCTTATTAGAGATGCAGTGACTGCAGGAGCAAGCATAGGAAAGCAGGCAAATAGTTAAGGCTCTGGACTATACTACAAGAGACCTAGTCAGAAAGCTTGGTTCCAACAGGTTTGCTGGCTGTGGGCAAAGTCAAAAAAAGACTTTGTTTTTCTGTAAAATGAATATGGAGAACCACTTTCCCTCCAGACTTTGAATATCATTTCTGCTAGGTCCTTCAGATAAAGGCTTTGCTTCCCCTTCCTGGACGTGTCTTCAAAACTGGAAATATCCTAATTTTTCAGGATTCTGGAAAAGTTTTAGGAAAAGCTATGGAAATCTACCCTTTTAGATGCAGTCTATCCACGTCCAGACCTGTGCTTTGCCCTGAGGCAGTTGATTATAGGAAAGGCCTGTCTTGAAATCTGTATTACTTCACAGAGTCATAGAATGGCCTGGGTTGAAAAGGACCTCAAAGATCATCTAGTTTCAAACTGTGAGCAGGGTTGCCAACCACTAGACCAGGCTGCCCAGAGTCACATCCAACCTTGCCTTGAATGCCTTCAGGGAGAGAGCATCCACAACCTCTCTGGGCAACCTGTTCCAGTGCATCACCACCCTCTGAGTGAAAAACTTCCTCCTAATATCTAACCTAAATCTCCCTATCTTACTTTAAAACCATTCCCCTTCGTCAACCTGTGTAAACAGTTATTCCCTCGCGTGTTGATATCCATCAAGTACTGGAAAGCCACAATGAGGTCCCCCTAGAGCCTTCCCTTCTCCAAATCAGACAAACCCAGTTCCCTCAATATCTCTTCATAGGAGAGGTACTCCAGCCCTCTGACCATAATTCTCCAGCCTGTCCAGGTCCCTCTGGATGGTTTCCCTTACCTCCAATGTATTGACAGCAGTGCTCAGCTTGGCATCATCTGCAAACTTGCTGAGGGTGCACTCAATTCCATCATCTATGTCACTGATAAAGCTGTTGACATTGATAAAGATGCTGAATCTTTATTCCAACACTGTGCCATTAGCATGGCTTATCAAATGGATGCTGGTGATTTCCAGAGCTCTCAGAGTCCCTTCACAGCCAGCCAGCCAGTCCTGGGGAAACAGATATATTTAGGAGGATTTGCATTTGATAACTATTTGAACAGCATCTTCCAAACCCCAAGGTTTCAGTGGTGAAAGGATTCACATCAGCTCCTAAAGAGGTCATTGTTTTTTCTTGGAAGTTGCAGGAATAAAGACTAAATCCATATCCCTTCAGGCATAAGCTCCACATGATGAAAGAGCTCATGGTACATGACCTGCTCCTAAGAGCTCAGTTGGCTATTCCCTTTTCCTTATTTTCAAGCTGTTTTTGAGTTGAGACTGCCACATCTGGTCTTTGCTTGAGATGTGCTGAAGAAATCTGATCATGCCTCCGATCCTGACTTGCAGACTCAGCTTTACAGCTTGGACTTGAACCAGTTACACATCACCAGGGACCAGCTTGTCATATGGGTTTTTGGCAGCAGTGACTGACCAACTCTGCTCCATAGAGGGGTGTTGTGTGACACAGTCTAATCAGTGAGGTCTCTATGTTGCCTGACGTGTTATCTCAGCTACCCTTCCATTTCCCTTGGTTTGTAACTAGTCCTTGCTGCACTCGGACACTCAGGGTCCTAACTCCTAAACATTATTACTGCTCTGCAGGTCTAAAATATGCCACTTCCAGCAACTGAGTCACGTGCACAGCCCTTCTGGTCCCAAAATGCATTCTTTATATTCATCCAAGCAACAGCACTCCTTTTCCTCAAACCACCATATCATGTTAGACTCCAACTACATTTGAAGTACAGACCTGCACTCGTTTTGATTGACCCTCAAGACCCTGGATGCCAGCTAGCCCTGACCCTCATTAAAGTTGGAAAAGATCATCTAGTCCAACCATCAACCCCCCTCCACCATGCCCTTCAGGGCCACATCTAACCTTTTCTTGAACATCTCCAGGGATGGTGAACCCACCACCTCCCTGGGCAGCCGGTTCCAATACCTGACCATTCTTTCTGAGAAGAAATTTTTCTTAATAGCCAATCTGAACCTCTCCTCGTGCAACTTAAGGCCATTACCTCTCATCCAATCACTAGTTACCTTGAAGAAGAGGCCAATTCCCACCTCATTACAGCCTTCTTACTGGGAACTGTAGAAAGCACTAAGGTCTCTCCTGTGCCTCCTCTTCTTCAGATTAAAGGATCTCAGTTCCCTCAGCCGCTCCCCATAAAACAGCTCCAGACCCTTCACAGCTTCATTGCCCTTCACTGGTCATGCTCCAGTGCCTCAAAGTCTACAGTGAGGGACCCAAAACTGAATTATTTCACCACTGAAATCTTCAGGTTTGGATGGTGCCCCTGTGAGGTTATAGGCCTTGTTTGGGCTGCTATGCTGTTCGGTTATTTAACAAGTCCAAAACCTCTGAAGTATAAATCGATTTCCCCAGAGCTGGCTGACTGAGAATGGACTCAGAGAGCTTTGGGAGGCACCAGTATCCAGGAGAGCGAGGAGTGCTCTTTCAGCCAACAAATCTTGAGAGTAACAACATAGGAGAATAGCTCAAAGTTCAGGGATACTATTGAGTTAGAAATTGGAAAACAGAAGAAAACCCAATCACCCAATAATTGGTATTCATTGGAGACAATGTCTGCCATGTCAGTGTTTGGTTCTTAGCACACAAACCTTGTTAAAATAATGTGTGTGTATCTCAGATTGATTTGGAAATGAAAAGTGAGAGTACAGTAGCTACAGATGTTTTTCCTTTTTTTCTTTTCTGCTGCTGGGAATCATCTCTCTCAGAATCCATTTTTAGCTACTGATTTCATCCGGTTAAAGTCACTCAGCTCTTAACCTCCCAACTCAGTATTTACACTTCTGTATAATCTTACACATCTGGATGATATAACCTCATCCACTTCATAAAGCTTTAGTGCAGCTCACTGGACTTTTTTTGTCTGTCATTCCTGTTCTGAACTTTTCCTCTAATGAGTAAATTGTATTAATGTCAGTATCTGCCTTAGTGCTCTGAGTACATTCTGAATCCTCTTGTGCATGCAAGCAATTTCAGACTGCACCTTGAATATTTCTGAGTCCTCTTAACTGTAGTTAAAGTACATTCTGCACAGCTAAATTACTGTGGTTTTATGGAGTTCTTTTTCTTAACAATAATTAGAAGGTTTTGTGGTTTTCTGTGACCCAGAATAACAGCTGCAGATTGTAATAAACAACTCAAAGCCAGATCACGTAATAATTGTGCATCATGACAGCTTAATTCTCAGCAGTGCAAGAATACTAGTAACTTGTTTTTCCTTACATAAACTTAGAAAACAGTTGTTATTTTTTTTCAGTGTTGGCTTCTGGCTTTCAGGCATATTGCTGGTATATAATGACATCTACTGGCAAGCAGACTTGGTGAAATCTCCAGTGCTTCTTACAGTTCTCAGCCAAGATCCACTTGCAGTGTAGAAAGGAATGAAAATGAGGAAGATTTTTCGTCTGTGCTGCTTCTGATAGAAGTGCTGAAAGGGAGAGGAAAAAAAAAAAAAAGAAAACAATATATTCTCTTGATTCTGTCATTGGTTACTCTTGTTAAAATTAAAGTTGATTCTGAGAGTGATATCACTGTTGATAGGTATGGATTATCTGTCTGCTAGGTGCAAAAGGAATAAGCTTTTCTAGAAGATTCAAATGGATCTTATAGCCTATTTAATTACAGATAGCTGAAGCGTTACACAAAACAGGTTGTTGTGACCTACCAAAAACGTGTGAATCTTTCTCTGCCCCCTCTCATTTTCCCAACTACTCCTCCAGTCCATGATAGCCGTGAAGCTTATACTCCCTGTAAGACTCTCTGAGTTTAGAGTAGAGGCAGTGTCACAAGCTCAGGTCCACTGCTTTAACTGAGGATCCCAAGTTTCTCATGGTGTCTTCCACTTATCAAAACCTGTCCGATCTTCCTTGGCCATGGCTGGGCACTGAGTCACTGACCATGCAGCTGGTACCACAGCAGAACGATGTGTCAAGCTGTTTTATACTGTCTTTGATACAAACCATCTGTAAATTTCCAGTTTTGGATCTCCCACCCTTTGTCTCTTACAGTCTGACAAGAGTTTTGGATGGAATACTAGGAAAAATTCTTCTCAGAAAGAGTAGTAATGAATTGGAACAGGATACCCAGAGAAGTGGTGGAATCAGTGTCCTGGAGGTTTTTAATATATGTATAGATGTGGCACTGAGGGACATGGTTTAGTGGGCATGGTGGTGATGGATTGACCAATGATTTAGATGATCTTAGTGGATTTTTACAACTTTAATGATTCTATGAAAACCCACAGGATCCCTTGTCTCTGGATTTTATGTAAAAATAATGCCTTATGTCTCAAACCTTTCTGGGTAATGAATGTGCACAGAGCAGCAAATTCCAAGAAACTTATTGTTTTCATAACAGTTGTTTATGAAACAACAAGCATTAATGGTCATTATTTCAAGAGAATCTTATGCTATAAGTGCTATAAGTGGGTCTGGACACCCAGTGTTTGTTTCTGGTTCTGTCCTTGACTCCTCAGGAGATCTTGTCCTTAGCTTTTCCCCTTCTTTTGTGATTGTTGTGCCTCAGTGTTTCCAGATGTAAAATGTGGAGAATGATCACAACCTTTGTTATACACTGTGAAGAAAACCTACGGAGCAGCATTGTTGCATACTGGTTTATAAAACCAATATGTCTGGTTGGACCAATTCAGTTTATAATCTTGGGAAAGACTTGACCAGGCTCATGCATTTTTTTGTCCATTAGCTGAGGTTTTTAACTACAAAAAGGTTGAGGAACCCTGGAGGACTACAGCGGTTGTTTTTTTTTCTTTTTTTTTATTTCTGAAAAATAAGCACAATCTCTTCACACTGAAGTCAATGGAAGGAATCATTGACTGCATGATGTGATGAAGAACTCACTCTAGCAAGGCACTGTATTAGATTATAAGTGGTGAATAATGGAACAGCAGAAGCAGTAAACATTTAAGAGCAGATTAATGCTGGAGCTTGAAGTACTGCAATCCTACTGCTCTGCCCCAGTACACCCAATACACTACAAAATGATACTGAAATGTTTGATAGGTGTGCGGAGGTCTTGAGCATTTGAGGATTCCCAGAAGAGCAAAAGGAATTAACATATTTTTCTAGCAAAACAAAATATTAGCCCACATCATCCATAAGCCTCCAAATAATTTCTGTGTGCTATTTATAGATTTAAGAACATAAATTAATGTCATGATGTATATAAGTGGGTTATTTTTCTGCTTCCAGTAACACTTTCCCTCTGGCATTTGACAAGTCATTTGTCTGGTCCTGAGCTCTGGCAGGAAGGAACACCAGGTTTTACCTTGAGACAAGCAAGCTTTTGGGGCAGAGATGCTCTGAATTTCACATTTATAAGTGTCCAGCTTATGTGCCTCAAACTAAGGAACCACTTGTCTCAAAAATGCAAAGCAGGAAAATGGAAAATTTAAATTTTAGTAACAGTTCTTCCACATCAGAAGAAATAAGGACTTCTTGCTCGTGTCGTATGTGTTGCTATTGTTTTTCCATGATCAAATATAGTGGTGGTTTTTTTTATTTTTTATTTTTTAATGTTTGAGGCATATTTTGCCACTGGAAACAAAAAAAAAAAAAGAGATCTTATTGTCTTGCTTGGTTACACAAGATAAATCTGCAACCCTTCACTGTCTTTCACAAGCAGAGGATCTTAGCTTTCACTGTGTTAAGACAGGATATGAATGGTCTGCCAATCAATCCTCATCTTGATACGTTGTTCTACAACACAAAGATATTTTTGCTATCTGTTTCACACTTAGATACTCCAGGGGCTATCAGTCTGTGCTGTATTTGCATCTTGATTAGCACAGAGACTTTAATCCTTCTTTTCCATGATGCAAGCATAGCCAGCTGAGTTGTTTCTTGCCTTTGCATTGTTTTCCTTTCTGCATGGAAATTCACTTCACGGCAGATAATGATTTTGCTTCTTGTAATCCAGCCCCTTGAATCCCGTTTTTCCTCTGGCTGTTTTTCTCTGTAGTGGGGTTGTGGCACCAGTCAACTTCAGTTACCTTCTGGCTCCTGTTCAGTGTGTTCAGTCAAAAGTAGGTCTGCAAACAACTGTTGGATGTTTTTTTTTGTTTTTTTTTTAACTTGTGAAGATTTTCTTAGTTGATCGAACAACTTGTATAGCTGTTAAACAGAAGAACTCCAAATAGAACATTTAGTACATTTTTATCTTTCTTTGTTGCAGAGGTAGATGTACACTTCAAGTAAATCCTCCACTTGGGGCAGCCTTGATACAGAAAAACTGATAGTTCAAGAGCTGCCAAAGGTTCTGACCATGCTTCTCTTTCAGAAATCCCATATGTAATTAGTGAAGGAGTGTCAAAGTGAGGTGCAAATAGTGTGAAGCTAATGGAAAGGTTCTTAGGTGCTTTGAAGTCTTTGGGGGCTCTCAGATTATTATGAGCTCTACGGTGGCTTTCACTGGGGTATAGCTAGTTACCAAGTCACTAAGCTCTACTGAACCTTCTCATCTGCAGCACCAAGTTTATGGGTGAAAATTCACTGACAGCACACCTGTTGTTTTAACTGTTTTGATCCAAAGGTGGAATATCAGGTTTCTTTAGAGGAAGGAATCCATTGGGATCAGAGAATGACAGAATCACAGAGTTGCAGGGGCTGGAAGGGACTTCTGGAGATCATCAAGTCAAATCCCCTATAAGGCAGCTCCCTAGACCAGGTTGCGCACGCAGGTCTTGAACATCTCCAGAGAAGGAGACCCCACCACCTCTCTGTGCAGCCTGTGCCAGTGCTCCGTCACCTGCACTGTGAAGAAGTTCCCACACATATTGGTGCAGAACTTCCTACACATCAGTTTGTGACCATTTTCTCTCATCCTGCCACCACAAACTGCAGAGAAAAGTCCAGCCTTGTCGATTTGCCTCCTGCTCCTTAGATATTTATAGACGTGGATCAGATCCCCTCTGAGTCTTCTTTTTTCAGTGCTGAACAGACCCAGGTCTCTCAGCCTTTCCTCATAAGGGAGGTCTTCCAGGCCCTTTGTTAACTTTGTGGACCTCCGCTGGACTCTCTCATGGAGATCCCTGTCTATTCTGTAGAACTGGACACAATACTCCAGGAGAGGCCTCACCAGGGCAGAGTAGAGGGGGAGGATCACTTCCCTTGCCCTGCTGGCTGCCCTCCTTTTAATGCACCCCAGGATGCTATTGGCCTTCTTGGCCACCAAAGCACAGTACTCATGGCCAGCCTGTCATACATCAGGACCCCTAGGTCCCTCTCTGCAGAGCAACTCTCCAACAGCTCATCCCCCAACCAGTGCCGGTGCATGTGGTCCCTGAAAAAGGTTGTACTTTCTCTAGAAAAAAAGGATTCAGTGACTGGGATCATGTGATGAAGGCTCAGAAAACCCGCTGCTGGTGTCATAGTAGGGACCATGATGTTTGTGATAAGGTTAAAAGGTTCAGATAATCATGAGATACAAAGTATCCTGAATTTCTCCTGATAAAGAATGTTTTGGGAACAACTGACATCTCTGCAATCGAAAAAAAAAATCTTTGCTATATATATATATATATATATATATATATATATATATATATATAAAATGTTCATAACTGTCATTTAATCAGCTCACTGAATAATGGATTTCCTGATAGATTAGGCACACCTACAGCTTCCATAGATATCTGTGTATCATGTCCACATGGCCTTTCCATTTATTAAATCAGAGTATAATACAGTGAACAAGCAGGATAATTTTCTTCTTTTCTTAGAATTAACTAGTCTCCCAGATAAGATGAATGTCTTCTTTTAGAAGCAGAAGATAATGCCTGTTTTGGTATCAAATTTTCCAAGTTATTAATAGGGTTTTAGCATCATTAAACTAATAGAATCCTGCATCTGTGCCTTAGAAAATGGCAGTCATTTGTGCTGCCTGTCTGGTCAGCAGCTTTTGAAAATCTAGCTGAGTGACATACATATACTGCAGTTCTGCTTCTCATTTGGTCTGCGGATCCCTCCTGACCTTCACTGGATTAAAATCCCTAACAAACAAAAAATCTCCACCAAACTCAGAATTGACAGTATTTCTGAAGAAAATCTTAGAGAAGGGAAAAGAAGATATTATATTCTTCACAACTCATCCTGTCTTTTGGAATTACTGTCAAGAATTTGGACCTGAAGATCATACTAAGCTTGCAACATCATTCTTCTGCACTTTTCTCATCCAGTAGTGAAAACTGTTTAGTGTTGTACAATGGATCAGCACTGGGCCAGTCTTCTGGTTTATCTTTTGTCATCATCAGGTTAAGTTAAATGCAGGTCAAAGAACAAGGAGAGAGAAAGAATGAAGTTGTCATTAGAGCATTGACCTAGGACACAGGAAATCTGCAGTGAGTTTCTATCTTTGTCCCAAATGTGTGACATTTCATATGTCTTCCATTTAGTTGCACCTCTGACTCATCACCCTCATAGAGTGAAAACAATAATGCAGTTGCTGTAAATTCTCATTTAACAGGTATACAGTGAGTTTAATTAACAAAGGAGCGAGGGGGGTATTAATGGTGAAATGGTAGTGCTACATAGTTCAGTATTGCTTTTGTTTCTATCTCAACTTTCCCTTCTTGTTCTGTTTTTATTCAGCTTTTGTCTCCTGCTGGTTGCAGAGCTGTCAATATGCTGGGTGTCTGATTCATAGAGTTCTGCTTGGCAAAGTTTGGAAGGTCACCCAATGATACCTCTATTGTTGTTTTGTGACAGGATTAGAAATTTTTATTACGTTCTGGGATTACAAAAGTGATACTTTTGTGATAGGTGTAGACCAATTTGGAAGGGAATAAAGAAGTTATATAGAACTGACCTCAGTGTGGTATATCTTCTGTAGGATGCTTTGTAACATGAAGGAAATGTCCAGTGATTTACTTGAATTTGATAGGAAATAAGAATCTAACCATGTTTTGGGACTGGGGTTTTTTTCCATTATTTTCCCATTTAGTTTCCCCTCATTTCTATTAACTTAGGCCACAACCCTGAGTTTGAAATAAAATATGTGATTATAGTCCACAGCTGTTCTCAAGTTGGAAGAAATATTTGTAAACTTGGCAGCTGCTTAAGTAGCTGCAAGTGGAGGAAAGGAAAGCAGTTAAACTGGAGCAGATTGCTTAAAAAGCATCACTGATGGGTTATTCCATCCTGTGCTTTTGATGTCTTTCTAGAATCGGGTAGTAAAGAATTGTTCTATCTCCTTATCTTGAAAAGATAAGTATCTGCAGACCACCTCCTCCTGCATTTTAGGTCCCTTTTCATAGAAAATATTCTGTGAGGCTGGATATGGCAAAATCTATGTTTTAGTTGCTCCTGCTCTGAGGAAACGTATCATCTAGAAATTAGGCTATCTACTTCTTAATTTTATAATTATTTCCATTCAGCCATCTGAGGATCTACATGGGGTGTGGATATACTCTGGTCATAGACCATATACATAGTGTTCAGCAATTATATGGGGTAGTAAGGCTCAGTATCCCTTTGTACTCAGCTCTGGTGAGGCCTTTGCTCAAGTACTGTGGTTCAGTTTTGGGCCTTTCACTGCAAGAAAAACACTGAGGTCCTGGAGCATGTCCAGAGAAGGGCAACAAAGCTGGTGAGAGGTGTGGAGCACAAGTCTTATGAGGAATGATTGAAAGAACTGGGATTGTTCAGTCGGGAGGAGACTCATGGGAGACCTCATTGCTCTCTACAGCTTTCTCAAAGGAGGTTGTAGTGAGGTAGGGGTCAACCTCTTCTCCCATGTAGCAGCAATAGGATGAGAGATAATAGGTTTAAGGAGGTTCAGGTTGGATATTAGAAAAAATTTCTTCTCTGAAAGTGTGGTGAGGCACTGAAAGAGGCTACTTCCCAGGGAGATGGTGGAGCCATGGTCCCTAGAGGTGTTCCAGAAAAGCGGAATGTGGCACTGGGGGACGTGTTTTAGTGGATATGGTAGTTATTGGTTGAAGGTTGGACTAGATAATCTTTGTGGTCTTTTCCAACCTTAATGAATCTATAATTGTATGAAAATAACCCAAGAGAGGTAAACATTTGGATAATACAAAACAAATTAAGCTACATATGCATATGGGGAGCATGTAATTGAAGTTTTAAAAGAAACACCAATAATTTCTAAAAAAAGACCTTAGGACCTTCGTGACCATGGAGGGACACTCTAACCTACAGCTGACGTGATTTGGTGAATTCATATGGCAGTGATATATCAGGAAGACATCCTTACTCAAATCTAGAGATGAGATAACTGCTATTGCAGACAAGCTAATAAAGAAACCTGTAAATGCATGTTTAGACTTCCGTAGGTAACCTCTAGTTTTCAATAGCTGTAGTTGATGTGTGTATCCTTATTCATAGTCACTCTAATGCTCTGCAGCAGCTGCGTGTTGCCTGGGTTCTGAATTCCCACGTGATGTGACATTTCTTTTTGCCCATTGGATCTGGAAAAATCTTTTTGTTTTAGTATGGCTCATAAAATATTCTCAAGTTGCTCACAGAACTTCTATCAATTCCTCCATGAAAGACTTTTCAGAGTTACTTACCTAGTGCTGTGGTATTATCTAGAGTTTGTGGTATTCAATATTTTTGGAAATTCCTAAGCCAAACTGCTGTATTTTTTAATACACCTACTCACAGGTACAATTACATGCACACAATTTTTTTTTTTCCATAAAACTATTGATGAAAGGAACAATAGGTTGCTCCAACTAAATCATAAAGGTACTTCACCAAAAGCAGGTGTTGACTAAGCCTAAGAGAAATTGCCTTAGGAGCTTCACCCTATTCCTTCTCTTAGTAGTAGTCTCTCCTTCTTTCCAATTCCTTGGAGGCCCTGGTCCTTGTGACTTCCAGTTTAGTGCAGATGTTTCAGAAGTGGACAACCAATTGAAGTTCAGACACCCATAAAGTGGAGGGATAGCAGTAGAAATACATGGGATAAACAGTTACATATGGTTTATGTGTCCCCACCAGAATCTCATTGTGCTGAAGCTGGGAGCACAGCCAGCTAGTGAATACACACTATTATTTTTATCCTTCTCAGTGTGCACAACTACATTTGGCCTTGGTGCAAGAAATGCAATGAGCGTTTGTTCCTTGGGACTTAATGCCAGCTGCTGAAGCCGACCCATTTCTCACTGTGTGATACCTAGATCCTTCAGCCCAGTGCACTTGCATCCGTCTTTGCTTGGCAGCTATTTTACTAGCCTGTGCCCTTTGCCTGTGCTATTTTCTTTGCTGTATTTACATGTTGCTCACGATTTTGAACTGAGCTTTCAAGTGTAGTGACTGTCATTTAATATTTATTCATACAGTGTCCAACAGAGTGACAAAGGAAACAAATGAGGCATTGCTGTAATGCAAGTGAATAATCACAGAATGAATTTTGAAAAGCGTGAAGTGGCATTTGTAGAAATATGAAGCTACCTGTAAGCTACATAACCTCTCTATGCTCATAGTCTGTGCCAGTGTATACCATCAATAATTGCAGTACCTACCAGCCCTCTCTTACTCAGCAGTATCTGCTTCCATGAATCTGATAGCACTCCAGAGCTATATTACATGAGAGTTCCTCTGGTCACTTTGGATCAGGTGGCAGTTTGCCAGATATAGGCTCTTTTGAGAAGTGTTTTGCCAACTGTGAGCTAATGAACAGATTTATTCTCTTGTTAACTTCTGTGGGAAGGTTTGATTAAAGGCTGCTGGCTGCGCAGCGCAGAGGAGGAAACTAAACATACGTGGCTGGATTTTCAGTGAGAAAAGGACAGCATGCTCAGGAGCCTGAAAAGGACAAAAGTACTCAGGAAAATCTGTGCCTTCCTTTTGTGCCTAATTGCTAGAGTTGTAACCTCCTCAGCATGAACTCCTCTTGAACAAAATAACTTCAGGCCCTTGTGATTTCTTCTTGTCCAGTTCTGTCATTCTCTAATTGCAACTTTATTGGGCCTTAGTAAGTTGTTCCCAGGAGAGATGCACTGTCTCTTTTGCTAACCAAATTGACCTCACTGGAGTAGAGATCAGAGGACACTGACACCTTTTGGGTACACCGTTATTTCCTAAGTTCTTGGTGGTATGGTGAGCACGATGGTTGGGACCTTACCTAATTAAAAAATTCCATTGGACAATTGAAAAGTAAAAGTGATTGTTCTGTGATGCAGTTCATGAGGTTGGCTAGTTAAAAAATGAAAATAGATTAAGTAGCTCAGTGAAGTTAATTGCCCTGGCAACAGAACTCTGTTCCAGTTAGCTACATCCTCAGTGAGGGGTTTCAGCAGCTGGATGCAAGCTAAGGGTGCAAGCTGTTTGTAGTTTTCCATCCCTTCTGTCGCAGTTTCTTTGGCACTACATGAGAGCACAGCATAGATTCATAGATTCATAGATTTGTTAGGTTGGAAAGAACCTACAAGATCATCTAGTCCAACCATCCTCACACCACCATCCCTACCCATCAAGCTACTAAATCAAATCAAAATCAAATCAAATCTAAATCAAATCCCTAATAAGCAATGTCGAGGCTTTCCCACTGGAGTAGCAGAAGTAGGAGTCCTTTCCAGTCTCTTGTGTCTTGAGGTTCAGTGGTAGTTCCCCGGCAATTGTCTCCTCAGTCTAGATTGTTTCTAAACAATTTTCTAGTAAGGCCAGTGGATAGCTGAAGATTGGCACTGCAAACCCGTTAAACATTCCAGCTTTATTTTTAGTGAAGGGTTCGTTCTGTAATGGGATTCCTGATGTGTGCCATGCAGTGCTTCAGTTTATGGAGCAGAGTCTCCCCTGTGGCTGTGGCAATGGATACAGAAGGAGGAAATGTCTTTATTAATAGAGTTCCTTGGAGTGCTAGGTATTGCTGGATCACATATTCCTTGAGCAGGATGCAACCTTGAAGGCCCTCTCCCTCTCTTGCTGACCCTCCATCTGATCAGTGGGCTGACCAGCTGCCTCTGTGTGCATACTCACCAAATGGGAGATGAGTTTGCAGTTCTACACTGCAAATGCCCTTGCAGAGCCTTGGCTGTGAAGGCCACTGGATTCCTCTTGGCTTTACATCTCTGCAGGCAGCATCTTGAGATATGTGGAAAATCAAAAGGGAAAGATCATGCTATTTCAGCTAATAATAAACAAAAATCTTTCTCCTCTGCTGAGATGCAATTAATTTAGGATGTAATTGTGTTTGGGAAGAGGAGAAGCCTTGTTTTTAGAGGTCTTCAATGCCAAACTGTGAACAACTTGGTGTGAATTCACTGTTGCTTTGAGTGGGAGGTTGGTGAAAAAATCTTACGAGGTTCTGTCCAATGCGTACTGAGAATGCAACTTATTGACTGCTATCAGGGTTATTTTATTCAGCTACACAACAGAGCTGCTACTTCACAGAACAAAAAAATAAGACAAGAGAAGAAGTTATTAACCCTATTCCTTTAATTTGCAAAGAAAAGACAAAAATTGTTCTACCTGTGCAGCACACTTTGCCATGGAACAGCAGTTCCTTCAAGTTATATTGACCTCCTAGAACAAGTGATTTCCTTAAAAATCACATTTGCTATTTTATGGGTTTTCTATTTCATTAGGGACCTATTCAAATACAGCAGATTTGATTTTTTACCGCCAATTGCGCTGCATATTCTAGGCTGAGTGCTTCATGAAGGTTCACAGTTAGTGAGAAATGTAATTATAAGAGTATTTAATGGCTTTAATTTGCATATATAGTACAGATAACTTCCAGATACTGTCTTTTATTAACCTCTAACTGCCAAATATACCTATAAATAAATAAGGTCAGATTTTATCATTTTGTCTGACATTGACTGGAACCTTGCCTTAGGAATACATCCATCTAAGACTGCTGAACTACTCATGCAGGAAAATAACCATCACAAATAAGGCTGAGAATGGTGGAATTTGGCCTGTGCTTTTCTACATTTTTAGTTAGTACACATGTGTTTAAAGACAACATAGAAAATGACAGAGTTTCTGCATATATTCATGTGCTTGGTTATAATGTTCCTTTGATCTCATTTTTCCTGCTATTACTTAGGTACAGAAGTAGACAGGGAGAAGCTCTCAGTGGATTAGATTTTTATGGTGCCTTGTCATTTGCCATCATTGCTAGCTGCTTTAATGTCCCATGCACAGATATCTACCATTTCAGACAGTGGAAATGCTGGTAGCCATCTCCTGAAGGACACACGCCAGTGTCTCTTGTAAAACCCAGAGATGTTGGATTCTAGATGTCATCAGTTGGAGCATGAACGTGCAGGAAAGATACAAGCAGGCTGCTGGATCTTGACTAAGCAACCCACAACTGCTGTCATAATTCTGCTCCATCCCCTGAGCACTCATGTGTTGATGACATTAGCTGTTGAGTATGAGAAGTAGCTATAGATAAAGATCTAAATGGAGTGACTTCCGCAGCGTACATTTCAGCCTACATTTAGCAGGTAGAAGTGGAAAAAATAAGGTATCTCTCGTAGTATGTTGGCCATGGAAAATTTCAAGTTCCAGTACTTTGAAATGTGGCAATAGCAGAGTTTATCAGTGAAATGTTTTCATGGTTGAAATAGTTTTATTTAATAAGGACATGCCTCTAAATTTGTCCTTGGAAAAAAGACTCCTCTTGGCTATATTTATAAAAAGAAAAAAGGGAGTGGACTGTTGGATGAAAACCTGGAATTGAAATCATTCAAATATGACCAACTTGAAGGTGACTGAACAGTATCAGTACATCAAGGAAAGGCTGGCAACAACTCCCAAAAGATTACTGTGCTGTGTAAATACAATGTGTATGTCATTTTGTACAAGGTAACATTTGTGTTGGTGTTTTAGGGTGAAGAAGGATCCCCTGGATTTCCTGGACTAAAAGGTGATAAAGGAGAAAAAGTAAGTCTAAGTATTAATTACACTGTATAAATTTAGAACTTTATCAAGCAACTGAGGAAAGCTTCTGAAAATAGCTTCTCTTGGAAGTCTTTTTCTTTTACCTCTGTGTTTTCTTGTTTTTGTATTAGCAAATTTCTATAATGAGAAGTATGTGTTGCTGTGCTGTTTGTCCGCAGCGTATCCTTTCACATCTAAACCTGATGAGTAACTGTGCTCAGTCACATCTGAAAAATGTGTGGAGGCTGCAAGGGCAGGAACTTTGTCTAAAGTCTGTAAAACACTGAAACAGAATAGAAGTAGGCTCAGAGCTAAATGCCTTCTTATACTGAAATACCAGAGGATTTTCAATATGAGACATGGAAGTCAAAAGATTGTGTCCTTTCTTGCTCTGCACACAAATAACCTTTGGACTGAGATGGCCTCGTGCTGCTCACTATGGCAGCCTCTTATAAAAAACAAAACCTCCCCCCACTTGGCTTCCCCCTGTGTTTGCTAGAGTTATCTGCACTGCTGCCCGCCTCTACATACTTAGTCCCATTCAGCCTGGTGAGCAGACAGATTTAAGAAGCAATACCTGTTTCTTCTGGTATTTTTTTTTTCCTCCAGCTTTGCATGTTACCAGCTCTGAGAATCACTTCCCATAGGTAAAGTAATTCCTAAGGACTCTTGAGTTTTTCAAGGCTTCTCTGTTTGCTTTTAGGCTCATTACATCCATGCATTACAACTATGCCTAGAGGCCTCTGAGCTTTGAGGTGGATACTGTGCAAGCACAGAGTCAACAGTAAATAAGTAATAAAAAGAAGTAATACTTATTTGCAAAAACAACAGATTTTTTGTGACAGTGGAACAGTGGACAGGCTGAGGGGAGATGATATTAAAATGATTCAATACTTATGGATCTCATCAGTTGCACAGCCTAGCCTTTATATTAATTTATTCTTAAGTGAGATAAGTGGCCAAGAGTGCCTAGTTCCTCATTAACAGCTCATCAATTGGTCATAGTGAGTTAATGTTAGCAGCAGTTCCTCCAGAGACTGTAAATAATAAATGTTTGCATTGAAATGATTCTCCTCATTCCTTATTCTTGTCTCACAGTACTGCTCATGTCCTTGCTCTTGCAACTGTTGTTAATGTCATGCTGATGACAGCTCTGTTGTTGTTGCAGGGGTCCCTTGGCTCACCTGGTCCCCCGGGGAGGGATGGAGCAAAAGGAGACGCCGTAAGCCTTTTTGTTCCTCTTTTCAGTGTAATTCTTGCCTTTCTGTGAAAGGCAGGCAGTGGAAATCAATCTATATTGAGTGGAACATGTCTCGGGGATTTGTATGGCAATTTTAGGAGCAGCAGAAACAAACGGCGGGAGGTTAATAGCCTCAGCAGTCACTAGTAGTGACAGAGAGCATCATGTGGATTAGCCATCCTGAGGGAGCCCAGGGTCAGCTCTGTTACTGTTCATTAAGCTGGTCGAGGGGGGTAGCACCCTCTTTACCTTAACTATTATTGAGGAAGGGCCTTTGTAATCATATTTGCTGTCCTTTCGTGGCAGCCATTTGGTGATGATTGGATGAACTTGGGGAAATAACTCATTGGAAGGACAGGAATGCACAAGAGTAGTGATACATATCAGAAAAGCCCTTGTTTTTCTGTTGTTTACATCCTGTTTCTGCTTTGTGCAACACTGGACGCTTGTCTCACCTGGACAGTTGTGTGATAATTTTCCTATACTGCTTCCCAAATTGATGCAAACTTATCACTTCCTGCCTGGCACAATCTGTGATCAGACAGCAACATATGTGGATTTGCAGAATTTCTTATAGGATGTATTCCCTGAATCAATCAAATGTACTATATTATCTCCACGGACTCAGCAATTGTAGATTGTAGTTGGTGTAAGCTGTTGACTACTCACAGAACTCATTTCTTGCTATTTAAGAGGTTGGGTTTTAAAAGTGCATGAATAGCTACTTCAATTTTCAGTTTGTTTCTTCAAACTTTTTTTTCTTTTTTTTTTCTTTTTTTCTTCTTTTGGCAAAGAAAGCACAATATAGAATTTCAGATCTCTGTATAATGGTACTCAGGTCTGTGGATAGAGTTTCCATTCTTAAAGCTTTATATAATGACTATTTTGAGTCTTCCTACATTCAGTAGATGAAACATCAGCATTTAACACTGATATTGGTGTTATTTACAGGGTGAACCAGGACAACCAGGAGCATTTGGACTGCCTGGGCCAGTAGGTCCAAAGGTAGGCTTGCCATTTCTTTTTTACATGGGTAAGTATATCTTTTACACTTTTTATATGTGTGGATTGTTTCAGTAATTCTTTTTCTTTGTGACTCCTTTATTTTCATTGGTGAATGCAGAAGCTCAAAATGCTCATTTCTATCAAGACAGATACCAGAAATTAGGTAAAATAAATAAAGAGAATATATTTTATTTGATCAACAGTATGGTTGGAGAAGGTGAAGAGAACACAGTTGTGTTTTGGCTTGGCTTATCATCAGAAAAGCACTTAAGCTTTGAAGCTCTTCACATGAGCAATGATTTGTCCTCTTTCCAAAATCTCAGCTCTCTTTGCCTTGTTTCCTAGTTAGTGAGAGGATAACTAACCAACAGCTACTTTCATCTGTCTTCATAAAACACAAAGAAGATGGCTCATTACATTGATGAGTGTTTTTCTCAGGGACGTTATGCACAGCAAGCTCAGCTCAGCCTATGAAAGGTGAGACAAGGATAATGGGTTGATTGCTCAGACTTCCTTGATCTAGTTCTGCTCCCATACATGCAAAGGTGTTTGAGTGTCACATCTTTCTGGAACAGCTATCTGGCTAACTAAACCTCCTGTTGATTTCACTTACGACTTTGTCTTCGAGTAGGAGTTAAGTGCCTGAATAGCATCCTAGATGTCATCCTGATGGTCATCTGGCTCTGTCTGAGAGGACTCCATGAATCACTTTATTCTCGTAGATCCTTCTGGGTTTCTCAAATTTAGACTCTTTCTCTAAAATGTCTCATTTTCATAGAGGGAAATGTTCATCATTTCCTTAAGTCTCATCAGGAGGGTATCAGAAGTAATGGTGTATTTGTGGATTAGTGGAAATACTTGGCAGCCATCCCATGGTTCTCTGCAGGAGCTTTATTGCCTTCAGCAACAAGGAGTTGATTGTGGAAGTAGCAAGGCAGCATGTTCAGCAGGGGATAAATGACAGCTACAGCTGTAAAGCAAGGCTGGGCTGAGCTGAGTGGAGGTACACTGGATATTGTTTTGCCCTTCAGTGGAATTAGGAAATAGATGAAATGAATGGAATTCATCACCTAGAAATGACTATCAGCTGCATCTCATTTATTATATGATAAACAAATATGTGTTTTCTCTATGCCCTGCATATTTTTCCATAGTAAATTTGAAAGCCAGTAGGCTATACAGTACTGTTTCCTTGTGTTGTGAGGTTCCTCACTCTTGCTTTACAAAGCTTTTAAAATCAAGCTAAATTGAGGCTACTACCTATACCTCCATAAGGGTTTGATCCTGGAAAAAAGCTCCATATTTCCCACAAGGATTGTCAGGCCAAATTATGAGACAGTGCTAAGAATAAGTCCAGCACTATGAGCTGGGCAGGATAGGTGCTAATAGGGCTGAACTTAAACACAGTTTGATTAGACAGTGCCAAGTGCTCCCAGGGAAGAGGTGAGCTTGGCTATCTCCAGCCTCTAAGCTACAGTGGTTAAATATGAAATGACTGTGTGCTTTCATAGTGACTTCTAATTATTTTAATGGACGCACTGACTATATGCAGTGTCTTTGAGCTGGATCCTGGCCTGAACTATTTTAAGAAACAATCCAGGTTTTGTTTTCAGGGCTTTAAAATCTAAAGTATGGACCAAAATTCCTTTGTAAAGCCCAACTCCCTTGCTCTTGTGGAATGGGCTGTATAGAGAGGTGTGGAATTGGCATTAGGAAAGGTCATATCTCCAATTGCTGTAATGTTTACTTTTTGCCCGTTCACTTATTTTTATTTAAAATCATTAGCATCAATACAGTGAGTTAAGGCTCTACTTCAGGGTCCATGGAGAGCTACCTTGGTTTCTCTGGTCATTTGGGATGTAGTCCTTCCCAACTCAGTCACCTTCATTTCCATTGAGGCAGTCAAGTGCAGCAGTGCTCAGTAACTTTACATGCCCCCTAGGAGATTCAGCACCCTATTTCTCTGCTTGGCTGAAGGATTTCCAATCTTTTGCCTCAGTAGCAATTGCCAGCAATTTCTTTCAAGGAGGTGCAGGTTTTACAGACCTCATTAATTGTGTGATGAAATTTCCAATAGCACAGAAAGGAGTCCTGCAGACTTCTGGTAATAGGACTTTAATCCCCAAAGGTACTCTAAATGGATGATTAGGGTACACATATGGATTACAGCAATGAAATGCCCTTGATAAGTCATCTCTCACTTTACAGCTTTTGCTGCTCAATGAAGTCTTTCAGGTTGATTGTTTCTAGCTCAATGTCTTCATCATAAAACCCGTTCTCTTCACTCTCCAAGACTCATGGGTAAACTTCAGCTCTGACCAAGGTGGGTATTTGTTCTTGCTGGATGCAATTGGGTGGAAGTGAAGAGCTCTTAGCACTAGCCTTGCGCTGATCGGAGTCAGAGTCTGGTTATAGAAGGTGGTGAAGTAGACTGGGATGGAACGAAACATCCATTGTTCAGTGGAGAAGGCTCTCACATAAATACATGGGAGCTGGAAAGATACTGAAATGGAATAAGTGGGTTCAAAGAAAAAAAAGATTACAGTACAACTCCCTCACTGTGTGGCATTATAGCAGTTAAACAAAGCTTAAATTTTTGAGATGACCCTTTAGCCTTTCCAGTCCTGCAGCAAATACTCAACCTTTTCCTTCTTTTTTTTTTTTTTTTCCCCTACATCCTTAATAAAAGGTTAAAGAGATTTTCTCATGGCTGTCATTGCTGTAGAACTGACACAGCCATAGCATTGCTATCTGAACTGACAGATATCTGCACTTAATAGAAAAACAGGAGGAGAAGAAAAAATAAGCCTTTGAAGTTTAAAGTATTAGGTAAGGCTTTCATTTTGACAAATTTCCTCATTCTTGTTTGCTTCAGCTGTCGAAGGTCTCACACTTCTCTGGTTTACCAGACATGATCTCAGCACAGGCCTTGAGTGGGATCAGCGAGTCTTCCCACCCAGACAAATCCACTTTCTCTATCTGTAGCTTTAGCTGACTGTTATAACCATGATTTATGTAACAGTCTGAGTTGGATGTTGATAATCTGGACAACTAATAGCAGGCTTCTGTTTCTCTGGGGGTTCTACCTGGAATTTGATAGTATTATTTTTTTTTTGCACTCTGAAGGCAGACTGAGCGCGTGCCTGCTCTTTCTCTGCTCTTAGAGAACTTCCACAGCTGACACTGCAGAGCTCTTCAGATGCACATTGCTGTGGAGATCCCAGAGCCAACTTTGTTTGTGTATATACTCAGCTCCTGTTAACTTGTTTGTGAATCTCCCCATGACTCTGTGACATGGTCAGCTTCCATACTGAGCATGGGTTCAACTCTTTTAAAACTGGGCTTATGAACTGCTCACGATCTTCAGAGCACAGTTTCCTTTCAGGCCTTATGAGAAGTGGCTGAAAGAGCTGTTCAGTCTGGAGAAGAGGAGGCTCAGTATATATATACATATATATATATAAAACTACCTGAAGGGAGGTTGTAGTGAGCTGGGGGTCAGCCTCTTCTCTTGTGTAACCAGTGATAGGACTGGAGGGAATGGCTTCAAGCTGTGCCAGGAGAGGTTCAGGCTGGACATTAGGAAATACTGCTTCTCTGAAAGAGTGGTCAGGCACTGGAATAGGCTGCCCAGGGAGGTGGTGAAGTCACCGACCCTAGAGGTATTCAAGGAACGTTTGGATGATGTGTTGAGGGATGTGGTTTAGTGAGAGCTATTGGTGATGGGTGGATGGTTGGACTGGGTGATCCTGTAGGTCTTTTCCAACCTTGATGATTCTATGATGATTCTATGATTCCTCTCTTTTAAAGAAAAAAGTCCTCTGTGGCCGAGGTAGGAGACAGTTTTGGCAATGCTTTGCTTAAAACGGTTGTGAGAAACTTGCCAGCTACAGTTCAATCAGTCTGCCAGGTCTGTGCTTAACAACTGTTGCAAATGAGATTGTCATTTGGACTAAGGCAAAATGTAAACAGCAGTGTGGCATGAACAGCCTCCAGAGCACTTGTGCTGGGACAAAGATGTCCCATTTCTGCAACAGTTAATTGAAGACAAGGATTGTATTTTTAAATTTTTTTTTTATATATATATGTACATATATTTTTAATAAGGAACATCACAGAATCACAGAGCATCCACTAATAAGAAATGTAGAAATAATTTAAAAATGCAATCCTGATCTGTTTCAAAGCCCTATTCAATATAGCAACCCAGTGCAGTAGTCAACCAGGAGAGGTAAAGAGAAGGAAAGTCAGGAAACAAAATAATCTGTCAGGAAGATGATGTAAAAGGGCTACCCAACTCTCTTGGCTACCTTATCAGACCAAGGCTATCACCACAGTGTTATTCTGAGGGTCAGTCCTATTCATCTGGGGCTCCATTCCATTATCAGGTGTTGTAAGGCACATCAAAGCAATCAGTGAGAGTTCTATCTATTTTATTTTACCATCTCCAAGGGAGAAAATCAGTGCATAACCAACTGAAGGACTTTTGAAACACCTCTAATTCTCTTGTGTTTCTAATGGCTTCAAGGAAAGATTCAGACTGGATGGTAAAAATGCTTCTTCTCCAAAACAGTGGTCAGGCACTGGAATGGGCTGCTCATGGAGGTGGTGGAGTCACCAACCCTGGAGGTATTCAAAGAACATTTAGATGTTGCATTGAGGAACATGGTTCAGAGAGAACTATTGGTGACAGGTAGATGGTTGGACTGGATGATCTTGTAGGTCTTTTCAACCTTTGTGATTTAATGATTCTAAGATGTGGTCTATTTTGCCTTTGGGAATATAGAATCATAGAACAGTCTAGGATGAAATGGTGATCATAAGATCCAACCTTTTTTGAGAAGAGGAAATTTAGATGATGCTATCTAGCACCCTGTTCAGTCACATCTTGAAAACCTCCATGATGGGGATTCTACCATGTTCCTTGGGAGATGGCTCTAGTGATTCATTGTTCTCACTGCAAAAAATTCCTCTTTCTTACTTCAAGATGAAACCTTTTTTTGTGTAGCTAGTATACCATTTCCCCTTGTCATCTTCTCCATATGTCTCCTTGTGAAAAGAAGGCCTCGATGCTCTTTGTAGCTATTCTTTAAATACTGGAATAGTGTGATGAGGTGCCTCTGAGCCTTCTCTGCTCCATGGTTGAAAGATACAACTGCTTCAGTCTTTCCTCATGGGCCAGGTTCTCCAGACCTTTGATCACCTCTGTGGTCCTCCTCCTCTGGACTACTTCCGCATCTTTTATGAATTATCGGGACCAGATCTGGACACTGTACTGCAGGTTTTGTCAAAGAGGTACTGAGTAGAGGGGCGTGATCACATCTCTGTCTACTAGCAATGACCCTGTGGATACAGCCCGGGATATGATTTGCCTTCACTGTTGCACCTGACTCATGTTTGGTATGTTGTCCACCAGGACATTATGGTCCCTTTCAGTAACAAAGATCCTAGTCTGTACAGGACTCTTTAGTTATTGCAGGTGCAGGAATTTGCCCTTGTCCTGTTAAACTTCATGTAGTTGTTGCTTGTCCACTCTTTCAGCCTGCTCAGCTCTCTACATAAGGTGACTTTCCCTTCTGGTGGGTCCACCTCACCACCCAGTTTAGTAAGCATTTCACCTCTGAGACTACCTCTAGAGGAATGTTCATGTGGTAGTTTGCCTTTGTAGGGAAGGATTGAAAGCATAAAACTTGCTATTGCCCGAGCAATAGGGACAGTAGAAAACACTGGAGTGCCACTGGGGTGCCAGTTTGGGTAAGTATAAGAAAAGACAAATGCTACTCTGTATATCAGTGCTGAGATAGTCAGGAAGTCTGAGCCAAGAAGTATGTTACGTTTCTGAATAAATGATATTTTCCTTAGTCTTTTATTTATTTGACTGTATCTCAATTCTTTGCCAGGGATCTGAGGGAAAACAGGGTCCTCCAGGTATTAAAGGCTATGTAGGAGCACCGGTAAGTTATAACTCTTATTAAATTTTTGATACTCTAGAAACTTTATCCAGTTTTTCAGCATGTTCTGCCCACTTTTTTTTTTTTTAATTAACCTGTATATCTGACCTCTTACCTGTACTATGTCCAAGTTGAGACATTTTCTTGACTTCATTGAGTTTCTTCCGACTTCTTTAAATGAAAACAGAACTGTACCTAGAGAATTGTCAGCAATAATGACTTGATTACCAAGATAACAGCTGGGAATTTCGTGGTACTCCCACTGTAATGCAATTGCTTTGGTCTGTGTTGATGCACCGTTTATATGGTGCTTGAAAACTTTATCATAACGCCAAACAAAAACACCAGCTGTCAGCAAATTTCCAATCATATTTTCAAAATTGTCAGCAGGCAGCACTTTGGGCTCATGGGACAAACTTGCCTTGAATGAGGAGACAGTACTACCAAAATAAATCACGTCTCTGTCTTGTGGTCTCCCCTTTATAATTACAGAGGCAGCCTTAAAGCAGGTGTTGCAAAGGCTGATTGGATTTTTGGGTTTTAATAACCTGATTGTATGTCAGTGTGCTTTAATGGCATACCAGAACATGTTCATACACTGAAAGACTTCCCTGTGCCAGTCAAGTTCCTTCTTTATGACTCACTCCAAAGAGACCCAACATGCTCAGAGTAGTGTGGGCACTTTTGTCTCTGCACAGGTACAAGCTGTTTCCCTTTGTAGTCCAAGACTGAATTGTATTTGGCCTGAAGAAGGTGGCATGAATATGGTGGTGGCATTCCCTGCATACTGCAGATCCTTGAAACTTTAATGAGATAAATGGATAAAAATATGCAAACATTCACTCCTTCTCCTTGACTTTACGTATGAGAAGCAAAGCATCTGCATGTACTGCACTACCATCAAATGTTCTGTTCATGTCCATCATCAGCCTAACATTTGGCTTGAGTTGCAGGGGAGCAGCAAGGCTGCAATCATCCAAACAGTGTATATGAGGGCCCTGTGGTTATTACTGCATTAAAGGAGTCATGTTTAAAACATCTTCTTATCTGTTTTTTGGAAATAGTAGGGTTATTGTTTTGCAGTGTGAAAGCTGTGCGTGCCCATTTTAGGTCATTAGAGATAGACAGGACTGTGCAGTTTGCTCACAGTCAAACATAGCATGAAATCTGAATATCGTAATAGTTAAGTCATCCTATGGAACAAATAAGTCCAGACAGATAGTTCTCATTAGCTTGGAGTTAAGTCTTCAGTATAGTATAAAGTTTAAATATAAATGTATTATATATATAAGTGATTTAAGCTTCAGCAGTTTTAGAAAGGTCACTATTGACTGAGCATATTTGCCTGCCTGTAACCATTAGCTGATTGCACAGTTGCTGCAAAATAGATGGTGCTTCCTGTGCCAGGGGAGAGTGAAATCCATTCCTGCCCATTGAGTTGAGCTCCAGTGCTAGCTTTGCTGTCATTCATCAAACCAATCTCCAGCAAATGATTCTCATGTACCAGGGAGAAGATGAATTACACCATCCAGTTGAACTCCAGCATTGGTTTCATAGCGCAAAAATACACTTCGGTCTCCAGGCCAGGGATTATTTAGCATTCTCAGAGGTACCTGCTGTCTGTCTAGCTACTGCATCCAAAACCACCAGGAATGGGCATTCTTCCTTGTTTATGCAATAGGTTTTTCCATCAGTACTGTCTTTTACCTAAATTCTCACTGTGAGCAACATGAAAAATGCTTAGTGCTGGATGGTTTCCAGATCATCTGCAGCTGTGATGTGTTCCCTGTCCCTCCACACTGCTGCTGGCAGGAGGGTTGTGTGTCTGGGAACAACTGAAGAATTGAAACAATATATTATTACACATGGCCTTGGGTCCACAGGTCATCCTTGCTCTGTGTGTCTGCTTAGATGATGCTTGTGGCCAACTCTGAGGACTGGCAACACAGCAAATGTCCTTGAGGTTCACTTGAATAGATTGTGCAGACATCCATTGATTTGGTGACTAATTAGAGGAACGATGCATCTTCCTGCACTGAGTTGCATGATCTCTTTTTTCCTCTTATTTTTAGGGTCTACAAGGAGAAAGAGGAGAAAAAGGAACACGAGGAGACAAGGTATTCCTTCTGCATGCTTCGAAAAGCTGTGCTACTCTTTGTCCTTCAGGCCAGCAGCTCTGAAGGGCAATGATGGAGTTACTTAACTGCTCTGCACCTTCTGGTACTGTCCACAAATGACCTCCCATGTGAGTGCAGGAGGAGTTCATGGATCTTTGCTGTCTACTAAGCATACACTTAGGTCTGTGTGTAACTGGGGAGAGGGGAAAAGAGAGGAAGGTTTGGGTAGTGAAATGTGGTTGAATAAGGTTAGTGAGGTGCCCAGACTGTGTAGTGTGATCTCTAAAAGAAGTCTTTGTCCAGTGTTTCTGTGTCTCTCTGTAGGTTCTGAAATATAACTTCTACATTTCTGTATTCTCTCATCACTATAAGTTTTTTTATGAGTACCAGGTAGTTTTTCTATTAAAGGCTTCATTTCAACAAGTGCTGCTTCCAATTTTCCGCTCTCTTCTATCTGGGAATATTGGTTTTACACAGCACAGGACTCTCTGGGATTTGAACTACCTTGGCTAAAGAAAGAAACCAACTGCCCATTATAGCTCCAGTATACATTTAGAAGTAGAGCCAGGAAGACACAAAGCCTTTCATTATTTCAGTTTGCTCACCATGTTTGGAGAAATCTCAGATATGCCCACACTTCTGCTGCAGACCTGCCAGCTAATGCTCAAAATTTCTTAGATATGGCACTGCCAGGGGAAATTGGTGCTGGGCAGATTCTGCCCTGAAAAGCAATGGAATACATGGCACAACCATGATCTCAGCCAAACAAGGAGCCTTTCTTGCCAGCTCTAGTGGTTGGCAGCCCTGAACAATGGCTTTTCTTGCTTAAGTTGATAGTGAAACGAGCATACCTCAGTGGCAGTTTTAATTACATTCAAGTCGTCTCTAGTGATGTTTGGCTATGTGTTTGTGCAAAGAGGGGAGTTATTAATTTGCTTACACAGCTTTGGTCCCATTTCTCACCCTTCTTCTGCACAGAGATTTACACCCAGCTTGGGCCTGGCAGGACAACTGATCAATAAGCCCTTAGTGTGAGATACTGCATTTTTCTTCACCACGTGTCAGGGTGCCTGTCCCCACCATTGTTTTTATTGTTTAGGAGTGGCCATGGCCAGCTTTTGTATTATCTATTCTCACCAGTGCAACCAGAGCAAGAAGCTGGATTTTACTTTATCTTCATCGTGCTTTTGCCTCATCCCTTTGCATGACTGGCTTGATGTGCTGTGTCTAGCTTCCTCTGCTGCTTTTCTGGAGGTGAGGTTGTCTAATCTGCTGGAATATTTGTCTCCTGGAAGAAAATCCATCTTTCTGACATCACCATGATAGGAGAGGAAGCTGGAGCTCTGTGTGGGCTGATGACTGCCTCAACTAGAGAGAGATTAAAGTGCAAAAGAAATGAATGAGGCTTTGTTTCATTACAAAGATACGAACAAATAGAGATCTCTTTTTTTTTTCTCTTCTTTTCCAGTATTTTTTTCTCCTCTTTTTCCTGAAGCAGACAGATCTCTGCTACAGCAATCATGCTTTGATTTTTTCTGACTTTAATGCTCTTCTCAGAGCATCCACTGCCATTGCTTTAACTTCCACCAGCTGCGAGTGCTGCAAAAACAGTGGGTGTTGATGTGGTGGGCCAAATATTTCCCTGTCTGTTCTTCAGTCTGTAATTTGAATACTGACACCTACGCAACCTGTGTTTCTTCTGTCTGAGAAGAAGAGTGTTTATTGTATCACACAAGAGTGCTGACCCATGCATTGACTATTGTCTATTCATAGAATCATACAGAATCATTAAGGTTGGAAAAGAGCACTAAGATCATCTAGTCCAACCATCAACCCATCCCCACCATGCCCTCTAAGCCACATGTCCCTTAGTGCCACATCTACCCTAGTAAGACAAAGCATAGTATTCAGGACCTAATAAGATAAAAGTCCTAATATCCCATAATAGTATCACAGCTTGTCATTGTGTTCTTATATCCTTTAACCCCTGATGAAAATACTGAGGTTTCCAAACCCCGTGTTGGTTACATCTGCACTTCAGGAGAGCTGTTGCATAAGGGGAGAGACATATCACCTCTTTTTATGTCCAGTGGGCTCACTGTAGACTTCTGTAGAATTCTATTTTTGGCAAATCAGTGCATGCTAGTGCATCAACTTCATTCAGCAAGGGAAGGGAGTCTTGAATTGAAAAACTGAGAATTAATCTTTTATCTTTTTTTTTTTTTCCTTTCTTTTCAGGAAAAATGTACTTTATCTAAATGTCTTTTTTCAAAGGAAAAAAAACCCTAACAAACAATAACAAATTTTTCTGAAGAAACATTGGAATGCACAGTTCTTTGGAACATTTTCAAACACCTCTAGTGTATGCATTTGTATAAATAATTCATTTGCCTTTCCCAGTTACTAGCATTAGGAATATTGACTCTTTTCTGTTTTGGCAGCTGAATGAGCATGTGTGAAGTACTCACTGCTGCAGTGTATTGATGCTAAAACATCCTCCTGAGAATATAGTGCTCATTTTGTCAGCAACCCACCAGATTGTCACTGCAAATCTCAGATTCAGGATGCTCACAGTTCAGTTAGACATGTTTTTATGATCTTGGAAACTATTGTTTCAGTATCAAGTAGGTCTGGATATCTTACACTGTTTTTTCGGCTGCTTTTTGTCGGATTGAGATCTCTCTAATTTCTCTCCTCGAGTGCGTATTTTGAAATAACTTCTTTGTTACAAGGCTGGTGGATTATCTGAAGGGGGAACATAAATGAATCGATTTTCAAATCCATTTCGGAATGCTGGATTAATCCAGTTTTCAAAAGTGGTTTGTTAAATCCAATGTGAATAATAACAGGGGTCTGATAGAGTTAATGTGGGATATTGATCAGAATTAAAAATTCCCCCCGAAAAGGAGTAAAGCTAATACTCTGCTGTCACTCCTCGTGCTTTACAATTTGTATTTTACATGTGTTTTTATGTTAACACTAGCAGCGTGTACGTGTATTTGATTATTTGAATTCAGCAGTATATTCAGGCATCAGGCAAAATAAGCATTGTGTTTTACAGAGATTTAAGCAATTATACAGTAAGAGAAAGACCCTATTCAAAGATTTCTAAAACAAAGTGGCTCCATGGGAAAGGGCCACAATCTGTAAGGAAAAAAGTAAGTTTAATGGGAACATGGCATTGATCGGACCATCATTTCTTTTGAGGAACTGGTTTATAGAATATGAAGTATGTGTGTTAAGTTTGACTGTGGGGGTACAGTGGAGGTCAGGATCAGAATTCAAAATGGTCCTGAAAATGTAATACATCAAAGATGAAGGTGACACTGAGAAGGAGCAAGTACAGGATGCCACGTGTGTGTAGGACAGCTAATTGCACACTACTGCAGATTGGGAACAACTGATTAAGTACCCCTCCTGCCAAAGGTTGACAGGGTAAAACAAATATCATTCTGGGATTTAAACTGAAGAGTAGTCTAGAAATTGTGAAATAATCTTTCTTCTCAGAGATAGTCTCAGCTGAGCTCAGCTTCAGGCATCCAGTTACAGTGAAGGCATGGGAAAATTGAATAGTGCCCATATAAGAGAAGCAAAAATGATAAGAGGTCTGAAAATATGCCTTTTAAGAAAAGTTGAAAGTATTGAGGTGGTTTAGTCTGAGGTTTGAAGTTCCAAGGGGAAGTTCTGTCAATCTTCTTCTTCATGAAAGGCCATTGTAAAGATGAAGTGAACAGCCTGTCCTTTGTATCCAGGGAGTTTAGGAAAGAAGTACTTGTTTGAAACAGCAAGAAAAAGTTGGGTTTAGATATAGGGTAAAAAACGTATCTACAGTTACTGAAAGCAAAGCAGTGGAATAATTTGCCTGTGGACTTTGGGGACTGTCCATCTCAGAAAACATGTAAGAATAGATTAATTGATCCCTCAGGTTAAGGAAAGCAAAGGTGAAAAATCAAGCATTTATCTGGGTAAAAACGAGCTGTTGCTGTATTGTGGCTTCATTATTTTTGTTAGAGCTGTTCCAGAGTGATGTTCTCCTGATAGCTTTTATCTGGTTTACATGAACCTAGCTCAGCAGTCAGAGGAGGGTTGCCCAGGTGGAAATCTGACACACAACCATTTCTCAAAGTTTGCATCCCAGATACCTATTGCTGAGTTTTCTAGATAGATAAGTGCTAATGCTTAGCAAAGTTAGAGGGGATAAAAGTTTATTACTCGCTACACTTGATTCACCTCCTTGTTTCTGGATGCTCCTAGCATCTTTGTGGAGTACAACCCTTCAGGCATTTTCTCTATTGGGATTATATGAATTGCTCTTCTTGTATCTTTATGCTTGAAAGGAATAACATGGGCATCTCTTGTAGAACACTGATCTAAACATCATAGATTTGTTATAATGGTTCTTTCTCATCCTTCTCCAGGGAGAACGAGGTTTAGATGGGTTCCCAGGAAAGCCAGGTGTGGAGGGCAAACAGGTACGTGGCAAACACTCAGCAGCTGGAGGCTTTTCTTTGGAGTGAGTTGAAGTTACCTTAAATTTGTCACTTATCTTGCACAACTGATGAGACATGGCAGGACTCTCTTGCATCTGAAGTTTTTGGAATCCTTATCTATCTATCCCTGTCTCTATGTTGGTACACTCTGTTGTTCCTTCTTTTTTTTTCCTTCCCTTTTATCTTTTTTCCCTTATTATCTTTTATCATTTTTACACCTTTTATTCTTTATTCTGTTTTATTCTTTTTTATTATTATTATTATTTATTTTCCCTTGTCCTCTTCCCTTTTCATTTTTATCTTTTTTTTCTCTTTAAGAATCAAATTGTGATACAACATAAATTTAAAAGTGCCAGTGCTTTTAACATGATAGGTTAGAAGTCTGTCTGAATTTTCATTAAAGACATAAGGAAGCACACATAAAAATGTGGCTGTTTGAGCCTGACTTTTATAAAGATGTGGGTTTTTTTCCACCCACAACTTGAAAGAAGAAGAATAGGATTGAATGTGTTTGATTTCTTTTCAATAGAACATCTTGGAACTATTTACATTTTTTTAAAACAAGATAAAACCAGAAAGATATTCTATAAGATCAGTACACGTCTGATGATTAGAGAGATTGTGCTCTGTTTGTCTGTATCTAAAACTGCTATCTGTAGATCCCACAAGATGCTTTCATTACTCAGAGTACTATACCTAATGAGAGACATTCTTTCTCTTAAGGATCTTCAGGTCAAGTAGCAGAGGATGGAGTAGGAAGAAGAGACTAAAACGGGATGTGATTTGGCAAAGGTCATGCAGCTACTGTTGCCACCCTTGAGCCTACTGCATCTGCATTCTAATCACTGTCCCTTGCTGTTTCCTTCTGTAGAAAGAATCATTTTGAAGGCATGTTTTCTCATTTGCAGAAGTTGAGAAGCTGCCTGACTACCTTGCTTTTGCTCCTTTGGAAATCAGAGTTTTGATTTGATTTGGTTAGGAAGTCATTTTGTTTCCCTATCAGACACATGTATTAAGATGGCAAGGTATAGTGTCATAAGAAATCCTTGTCTTTGTTAAACTACACCTTCCTTTCTGTAAGGTAATAGAGATTATCACACTGTTTTTTTGGTTGTTGTTTTTTTTTTTTTTCTTTTTCTTTGTGGGAGGTTTGATTATTAATCACAGCTTTCTCTCTGCTCTGTTCCTCGGCCATGTTCTACCCTATTCCATGAAGTATTTCTCTGGTTAGTGTTTATCACTATCCTTATAAGATGGAAATGTTTCCTGATGCTAGATATGGCACTGCAATCTCAATGAACTATGTCCACTGAGCCCATTGTGTTGTTTACAGGTCTGGTTTGCACTTGCAACAAATGTGGATGAAGCGAAAAATTGCAGAGAGATGTAGAGGTGGATGCTGATTGTTAACTACTTCTCAGGAGCAATTTTTCCAGCTGACAGCCTATTACAGAAGTTGCATTATTCCGAGGCTTTTCTTCCTTTTTCATGTCTAGACACCTAGCAGCGGGCAAATCTTCATGCCTGAATTTTACCCTAAATTTTCTGTTTGACACTGGTGCACTCCTTGAAGTGCAATCCTTTTGAACCAGCTGGAACTGGTTTGCTGTTATCATGCTTGCTGGGGCATCTCCATCCTTACTCCCCTTCCTGTCTACGTAGTAGAGCCAAAGCAGTCTTGTGTGTATTAGCTTATACTAAAGTGCAATGGGACATAGCTGACCGTAGTGTTAATACCCAAACCTGCAACCTTCTGTTTCTCCAGCACTTCAAGGATAATTGCAATTCATGGCCTACTGTATGTAAAACAAAGATTTTTTCCACTATTTTTCCTATCTACAGGGTCCTGCTGGCAGCCCAGGCCCTCCGGGTGGCAGTGGGCCCAAAGGAGAAAAGGTGAGTTGGGTTGGGATGCATGGGAGAAATTTTAAGACAAGTTTATTACTTCTTCCTTGAGCCCCAGTGCTGAAAATATCAGGGCTGTTAGCTTAATACTTCTCTCATTTGTGTATAAGTGAAACTTGAATACATATTAGTGTGTAACTTTTCTAATGGTGCTTCAGTCAGATGTGGGCATAAGTGAGAGGTAAAACAGGTCTGTTTATAGCTCTGCTTCTCTTGGCTTAACTTCTTTGTGGAAGTAAAAGGACTTTATTTTGCAGGGTTACTAAGGTTTCCAGTACAATCTTACCTTTTCCTTCCTGCTCAGGCTGACATGTTTTTGATATTCCCTACCTATTTCTTTAGCAATGTGCCTAGTTTAGGTTTTTCTTTCTCCTTTTCTCATCCAAGTAGTGAGCCTTACCCAAGAATACAGAGATCAGAAGTGAATCTAATTACTCTCTGATTCATATTCAAAAGGTCTTAGTGAGGTTTCAGAAGCAGGGCACATCCATGGAGTTAACAAGAGATAGGAAGATCATTGTGCTTCAGAAGTAAAGAACAATCTTGACTTCATAACTCTCCATCCTTATCTCTGTTGTGGCTGCATCTAGCTCTTCATGAAAATGTTTATCTCCTTCTTCTGTAACTTTCAGTGTAGATGTTCTATGTCTCTTCAGTCCTTCTGACATACTGCGGACTCCTTTTAGAATAAATAACCAGTAGTAATTAAACTTGTCTTAAGAGAAAAGAAAATGAAAGGTATTTTGACTCAAGCAGAGACTTGCATAAATAATGAAGAAACAGACTGTGAAAAGAAGCTGAATGGTCATTTTTGTGTTGGACTGTACCTGAAGGAAAGGAGATAGTTTCTGTAGGCTTAGTATTGAAGTAGTGCCCTGCTGGAGACATACTGCTGGAACAAATTGATAGCCTAGGTGGCAGTAAATCATGCAGAGTGTACGTAGCACCTCAGTGCGCTGCAAATACTTCTAACGTTCTGCACTGTAAAAATGACATGAGGGAAACAGCGCCATTTTAAGACAGTAAGTACCACTGAAGTTGGTGTGTAACATCACAGCAACAGAAGACAATCAGTTAAATGGGGTTGTGTATTCATCTGTCAGCTCTGGGATGGAACAGAAATTAGAAATATACAACAGCTGAGAGGTTTGCTTTACTTCTCTGTTATGCTTTGTGTTACATTACCTTTTTTTCGTTTTTGTTTTTCATTTTTGTTGAATTTTCCCACAGGGTGAAACAGGGCTCCCAGGATTGCCAGGCTCTTCAGTAAGATTTTGTTGTTGCTGCTGTGTTAATCACATATTATAAGCTTTATTGTGTGAAAATAGAAGATGGAAGATGGGAATTGGGAGGCTTTATTCAATGTTCTTAAATGGATTTTCCAAAAAAGTGAAATTTAAGCCAGTAAAGATTTCTGAAGGACCATGACGAGGAGATATGCTGTCAATAATTTTGGGAGATTTTGAAGTTTGAAGATCAGGACTTGAGAAAGCACTACCACAGGTACATCTTATAAAGCAGTGCTGTGACATGACTGTGAGTTTTCCAGGACAGTCACTGAGCCAATGCAGACAAAAGTGGTAAACGAGCAAAACAGGAACATAGGAGAGAGGGACTGATCTTTACTGTGGCACAAGCTCTATATGTTTTTAAGCATGCCTCTCTCTTCAGCGATCCCTTCAGTGAAACCAAAAGTATCACTAGCAGGGGCACAGCATACCTAGAGTTCATTTCTGAGTGAATGGAGAAAAAATTTACAAAAGTGTGCAGAGGACAGGTTTAAGACTGATTTCTGCAGGGGCTGGTAACAAAGCTTTTGGGGTATATCCATTTTGCATTCCAAAAAATGGATTAAAATTAGGTCTTGGACTATTGGTGAAAGGCATTAAAGCAGCCACTGAAACTGGTAACACTGAATATTAAATGGTGCCAGTGAAGAGCTGAGAAGACAGCTATCAGTCACAGCCACTTTGGTTGCATTGAAGAGAACTTACTAACGAGTTTATATTGATGGGACAGTGAACTATCTTACTGCTTATACAGCCATGCAAATCCTATCACAGGCAGCTGAGTGAGCAAACCCTGACAATCTGATCTGCTTGAATAGAAAATATCCCTCCAGCATGTACGCTGGGGGAATGGTGAGAGAAGAAAAATGTGCTGTGTGGGGTACTCACACTCCAGCACCTCTTTGTTTTCTTTTTTGGTTTTCCCTTTGGTGACTCTGCGTTTTTATTGCAGGTACATACCGAGGGCCTGAAAGGAGAGCAAGTAAGAGAGATTCAGTATCTGTGCTTCCATTGCAAAGTTGTTTTATGTGGTTCAATGGCCTGTTGGATTACGTTTTGCTTTAAAATGGCATTTCAAAATGAGGGTGGATAGAAGCATAGTCAGGGAATCAAGAAACAAGTCAACAAGTGGTGGGAAAAATAAATGAGAGTGAAAAGGGTTATGCCCTTCTAAAGTGCAGTGAATCTAACATGAGTGACAAGTGCAAACTGGGAAGATTCAGCTATGCAATTCTTTAAATTTTGGACGGCGTTAATATAAAGTTAAGACTGGATCTACATTTTATTCTGTTACATCTTACTTTTTTTTGAAATATAATGAAATGCATCATATGCACAATACTCTCAAGACCTTCACAGTTGTGCTGGCCCTAGAGAAAATGCCTGCAGAAGCTGCTTATCTCCACCTCTGGACACCATTCTGCAGCATTTGCTGGAATATCCAGGGTAGCCCAGTGTCTTTGTTAACCTAGTACCTTTGAGGAGGAGAGAGTCAGTTATGGTTAAACGATGATCAGGCGCGGGTAGATCATTCTGCATGCATATGCAGTCAGTGCTGATAATTCAAGTAGCCCCAGGGCTAAGAAGAAAACCATCTGGTCTCTGCACTGCTGCTCTGGGAACTGTGAGAAAAGAGGTGGTGTAGGTCCTGTACAGCTGACTCATATGAGTACTGTGCCCATATGATTTTTCCTGTAGATTTTTTAACGCTTCTTTTTTTTAATTTCTTTATGCAGGGAGAGCCTGGCCCACGAGGACCACAAGGCCAACCTGGACCTCCTGGACTCCCAGTAAGCAGTTCCTCTTACTGCTTTCAGTCCTCAGAAGCTGAAACTCAGACTGATGTGAGGCATACATTCAAAACATTATACATTTCCAAATCGCAGTGCTCCCAATTTTCTTCACAGGAAGAACCTGTAAACCATCATAGAATGGCAATCGAAGAAAGGTTGCTTGCAAAGGGGTTGGCTTTATGCCACAATGTCCCAGCTATAAGGGATGGGTATGCGTATTGGTGTCCCAGCAAGGAATACAACACAGTATTTGCAATACGTTGTTTTTTAAAGACTGATAATTTGCATTCTTTTTACTTATTTGTGTTTTCTTCCAGGTACGTTTTATAACCCAACTCTGTAGTAAATTTCACATTAGACTCCTGCCTAATTTGCACATGCTCTTTATTTCCTCACTTATTTATTTTTCTGGTGTTTCACTGTTCATTGGTTTTGTAAAATTGATGGCATTGTGATGATTGCTTAAGTAAATACGATTTTGATTATGTGATTTAAATATAGCTGTGTGCTTTGTATTTAATCAAGGAATTGTCATTTTTCTCTATCCCATTTTCTTATTCTCTTCTGCTCACAGGACAGCATGATTATCAGCTGCGTGTTGTCTAAGTAGCCATGCAGTAACTGTAGCCCAGTATAGTTAGGAAATAGTATAAGAGTTTATTAGTTTTTCTCACTTGGTTAACTTTATGAAAATATGTTTACTTTCAAAGGGAGAGGCTGGTCCAGAGGGCAAGCCTGGAGTCCCAGGTTTACCAGGTCAGAGGGTGAGTTGTTCTTTCTATTTAATGTTAAGTCTCAATAGGCCAGGGACTGTAGTGTTCAATAAGCATTGCTACTTTGACTCATTTTATGTATACTTTTTCATTTATTTAAGGATCCTTGAAGTCTGGATCCATTCTCCTATTCCCTCTGTGTGGTCCAGAAACATTCAGTACTTCTTGGATTCCACAAACTATTGCACTGCCCTATAGGACCCTGGGAAATTTTCTTTCTTGTCCTTTTCTCCGCTCTCTTTGTCTTTGCTCCTTGCTGTCAAGACAATTCTTATTCCTCCCCACTGGATTCTATGTTATATATATTGATGGTTATCAGAGGTAAAATTAATGGAAACTTTATTTTCTAAAAGAATATTCCTGAGTCATACTCGGTCACACAGTTAGTCTTCAGAAAACAAAGCAAAATACTTTCTGTAGAAAAAGCAGTGTCTAATAAGACAAAATAAAACTTTGCTGGAAATATATTTTCAGCACTGACAAATATCACTTTACATCAGGCTTACTGGCAAATGCTACAAGCATGTACAATCTGGTAGAATTTTTTATAAAAGTCTCATTGGAAGCTATTTATGAACTTGCCAAGCCTTGGAAACTGACCTACAGTATAACCTTGCTTGAGGTAGAAAATGGATTGGAAGAGTCTTCAAAATGCTTTAATTCCTAAAAATGTAAAAACAAAGTGGAGTCTCATTGCAAGTGAGACTTGAAACAGCATCATCCCTATTAAGATAGGAGTCTGAATGTGGAGCCACTAATAAGATGGACAGGTTGAAATTTCAGAGAAATGCCATTGTCTTGCAAGTCAAATCCAAAGACCCTTAGAGTACGTATTACAAAGTGGAGCCATTATGTTTTGTATGGTCTTGAGAGTGCTAATATGAGTATGGGAAGGCAGAGGACGATACAAATTTGACATGCATTTTTTTGGTAGATGGTTTTCTACAGACTTCCAATTGAGTTGCATGACATTGAATTGAACTGTAAACTCGGCTTTTAAGAATCTTCTGGTGGATAAGATGATGCTTGTAGTCTTTTATTTTATTTTAGTCGTTAATGCTACAGAGAAAGAGGTCATTTACATGCTTTTTTTGTCGTTTTCCGGTGTTTAAAAAATATCAGCTTATGGCTTTTGCAAATAACTTTGCTGTGCTTTACTTAGAAGTTGACAAGTTCTGTTTTGGCCTGGTTTTAAAGCCTGCTGCGAAACACTGTTTCTTGAATAAGATTAATTGAGCATATTAGCTAAGTAAAGGACAGTGATCTGTCAGGGTCTGCCACACAATGCAGAATGCTCCTGCTAATGATCGTTTGATTAGAGATGTCATTTGATACACACTGTGTTTGAATGTTTCCCTGAGTCTGTTGTGTCTAGCTGGTTAGACGTTTCCTGAGGGTATTTATTAGTCACCAAGCATCTTAGGTGGATAATTTTTTTTTAATTAAAGACCATTCAGTGATTAAATAACTGAGATGAATCAAGATCTTGAGGTTGGTAGTGCTACATGAATAATCTACAGATGTGGGAGAGAGACCTGATTAGCAGATGCTGCTCATTCACCATTAGTACCGTTCTTGCTTAAGTACAAATACAAGCACTGATTACTATCTCACATAAATTTGGCCACAAAAGCAAGCATTTCTCTGAGTAGTCTTTGAATTTAAAATGCCATGAACAGCAATCTTTGCAAGCATGTATTCAAGTCTGGTTTTAGATGACTGGATGGGAGGTAAAGTCTATCTCCGAAGCCACAGCCCAGTGAGAATGTGGCCATGGTCATGATGCTGCAGTTTCGTTCTGAGTTCAGCCCTGTCTTGTTGCAAGACACTAGTTACATCTTTTCACCTCTGTGTCTGATGTAGTGGCAAGGAGTGCATGGTTATGTAAATATGTGAGCACATAGAACAGAGACAAATCAGTAGTGAGAGCATGAGTTTAAAACTATCCATGTTTTCCTGCACAACTTTGGGTCATACCAGCAAGTTGTCTCCCACAAATGTCCCTACCTGATAAAGGGACATCCTTCTTTCTGAAAAGGTGAGTTTGGCTTTACAAATGTAGATTACTTTGATATTTCCCCTTGTGGCAGGGACAGAAAGTCAGAAATAGCCAGAGGCAGATTTGGGTCTCCTTTCCAGTGTTGTTAGTAGATCTTGTGTTGAACAGATGAAATTCATTGTCTACTTAATTGTCTTTTTTTCTGCCTTACACGGGTGGAGTTTCAGGATGTGATGTTACACCAGTTTTTACCTCCTGAAAATTTCATTCTCGAGGTACTTTATAACTCTTGTGCACTAATATCTTGTAATATAAGAGACAGATTACAGTTCAGGAGTAAATTCCAACTTCTGATCTGCTTGAATTCAGGACCCTCTCAAGTAGCAAGCTGCAAAAAGGGGCTGACATAGAACAGTTACGGTTTTGCAGTATGATTCAACCTCAGCTTGGCCATGTGGTCCTCAGCTGAGATTTAGGTGAAGATGATGCACAGACACACAGATCTTCTGTCCTGATGCACATATGTAGCTACAGCATTTTAGTTAGTTGTAGTGCAACTACAATAGGCTACTGATAGATTAAAGATGTTTGGAACAATATCATACAGGACTGCGTGCCTCATAACACAGTCCACTGCAAGTAAAAGATTTTGAGATCTGTGAAGCCAAAGCCATTGTTGGTTTATGTCAGAAATATGATGCTGGGGCCACCTACACAGTGTAAATGAAATTTCACAGAAGTTGACATATTGTGCCAAATATCCTAATGATAGTCTGGCCAACAGGAGTGGAGTCATAATTTTTAGGAGATTTCTAAGAAAAAAGGATGTATGATATTCCTTTGGCAAGAATATTGGTTCCTGTTACTGATGAAGAAATAAAAGATACTATGGGTTAGCACAGTTGGCAGTGAATAAGGCACATTGCTTACAGAGTCACCATTTGTGTTATAGGAAGGGAAGTGGGGGATTAATTTCTTAACATGGTTATTGCAAACTTAATCTTTCATATAAAGGCATTTATTGTGCATTTTGACCAAAATAAAGTTTTCCAATCACCCCTGCTTAGACTGTACAGTTCTTGGAGCAGTTGCAGAATGTTCTGCATATGCTTGACCCAAACATGGCTGAATAACCAGGTGGGGTGATCATTGATTATCAGGGCTTCTGATGGCATGGGGCTTCTGGCCAAGGTAATCCATATCTGTTGCATTTGGTACCTCACCACTGAACAAGAATTGCTATATGTGGACACCAGGAACTTTACACAGACTCCAGACATACCCAGTTGATCTCCTCCATGCAGTGTAGAGCAGCACTGTACTCTTTCAGCCAAACATTTCAGAAAGCTGTGATCAAGAGATCAGTCTGCACATAGCTGCTCATAAAGGCACAGAGGTAACTAGTGAGTCCCAAGAAGTGACTGGAATCACTGCCCTTCAGAAGAATGCAGTCTGAGACAGCAGGGAACAGGCTGAAAAAGATACTACTGGATTTAAGATGGCTTTAGAGAGGAGGGCTCCCAAGCTGACCCATGTGTATGATTGATTATCTTCCTATTGCTATATTTAGAAAAGTTAAGCAGAGAGTGGAGGGAGTCTTGTGGTCTAAAACCAGGCTGATAGTATTGCAGCAATGCGATTGCCAAGTTTATCGGAAGCTCCCCTTGCTGTATATGAACCTCTTCCTCCTGCATCTCGTTCCTAGGAACTCCACTGTGCACAGTGTACTTTCAATGCAGTTATAATAATGCACGCTCGCAGACATAGACCTTAACCACAGAAAGCTAACAGGAGGGCTACTTACACATCTTGTTTAGTGGCACAACAGTGGCAACATGCTACAAAGAGCATAGTCTGGGAAGACAAATCATCATTCGTACATTTAAAAGTACTTCTTTATTAGTCTGGTTTAGTTGCAGGTCTTGAAGCATTTTATGAACACAGAAAAATTTGGTATAATTGCCTCAATACCTCTGCTAAACTGCTGATCTGGTAATTCACCTCTATCTTCTGATTTTGTATAGGGAGGAGGAGATAATAATTCCAGCCTGAACCAGACAACTGAATTATGTTCCTTTTATTAGCCAGCTACTTCCAAGTGCCCGACATCAAAGGTCTAAATTTTGACAATACCCTTATATCGACTGCACATAATGTGAAGAGCAAAGCTCTTCTCATCCATCCCTAAGACCATTCAGTGGTAGAGAGTACTGTTTCTCTTATTTTACTAAAATTGACTGAAAAAAAAGAGGCAGAAAACTGTGAGTCTGGATTCATTTTAGGTTTTCTCCCCTTTCTTTCCTCCTTCTCCTGTGAAATGGAAGAGAATTTGAAGTACTCTGATTTTACTTTAAAGTCTTTTGGCACCTGACTTACTGCTAGAAATAATGGAAATAATCCTAACTTTTCTTGAGTGACACAAAAGGTGCTTCTCTGATAATGCTCCTGGAAAGGATCCAGACGTTTGTGTAATCTAGTCTAAACACAGGGTTCTTCTGAAGTGTGCTCCAAATAAATGTAGAGAAAAAAGTCCATCCAACTGAAATGGTGCGTATTCATTCAAGGGATTGAAATTTTGATGAACAAACAAAGAGGAAATGCTTACTTATCCTAGAAGAGTACTCTCCATTTAGCTGTGAGGTAGCAGCTACCTAGGCATGTTTTGAATGTGATGTGTTGCAGCCTGGTTTTCTAAATTTGTATTGTCAGAATTTCCCTTGCTCAAAGAAGAGTGAAAAACAATAAAAAATACAAGTCTCACAGAATCGTAAGAACAGTGTTGTGAAGGAAAACCATTCTTGATGGAAAATATGTTTTTAAGATTGTACTTTTTAATGAATGTCTTTATCTATGATTAAGGCTCCAGTGTGCCTGAATCAAACTGATAAGTAATAACAATTCCATCTTTTTCAACTTGGTGCACAAGATAATTTGTGCAGAGTCAAGCATAGAATGAGAGTTGGTTGGATGTCAAAACAGAGATAACATAAAAAATTTACTGTAAGATCCTTCTCTTGGGAGTGACTTGTGAAGTTCAGGATCATATTCTGTCAGGACTGGAGGCAAGAGGAACTTGTGTGACTCCAAGAGTGAACTACCTAAGGATGTCTTTTGTGTCTTCAATTCAACTGTCACATTTCAGCAAGTTTTCATGTTCTGGGGTCCACATCCCCTGAATGTTTATCCCTGAAGTCAGAGCAGCACAAACAGCTTAACAGACCTTTCTTGTCTCTTTACAACTAGTTTAACAAGGCTGTGAGTGTCAGTAAGTGCTTCTCGTTTGTTTTACAATTTACTCTGGAGGGTCCTGTTAAAACTGGGGATTGCTGTGCTCTGGGCACACCATCCACCCTGAAGGGAAGTGTTAAAAAGCACTTTCCAATACTTGAAAGGTTTATCTGTTAACTGTAATGTAGAAGATCCCTGGTGGCTACTGAACTCTTCTTTCTGATTTTGTGGCAGGACAGAAATACTGATATCAGACTTTCCCGTTACTTGATGTCCCCTGTCCTGTTTAGATAGGTTGCTGCCTATGATATTCCTATTCTGGTTTATCATAACCTGCATAGGGAAAGAAAGAGCTCGTTTGTATCTCCAGGGGGAGATGTGCTTTGTTAGGAAGATAATCCAGAAGAGGAAAAAGAGTTTGCCCATCAATCAAGGCAGACTTTTTGGAAAGAGAGAGTCCAAAGGTGCGACTTATCTTAATGTCCAGAAGTCCTACTAGCCCTTATTTCTCTTTATTATACCAGTTCCCTGTAATCATCCACATGTTGGGCAGCCCCAATGGTATTTGCATCCTCAAGCCTAGAAGGTGCTCTTGCTTCTTAATTTACTGCCTTTGTTCAGTGCATATGGAGGCTGTAAAAGCATGGTGCCTAAAGAGATGTCAGCTATTGGTTACCACTGCTGTTTGTATAGAGGTAAAGGAACATGGCTGAAAGGCGTAATCCTATCACCCAACCTAGTTTAAATAGTAAAGAGCTGACATTTCTGCTAGCAGTTGTATTGATTCACAGTTAAGGTGCTTTTTCTGTATTTGGTACCAAAAGCTCTATTCTTGGGGCCAAATCTCAGTGATAACCTTGCTATGAGAATATACAGATGTTCAGGGTATTGGATAGCAAGAGAAGAAACAGGCTAGAGCTACGATGCCTTTCCAAATTTCCCCTTTAGCAGAGTGAATCTAACAATTCCCCCTGTTTTTATGTCTTCTACATGGTGGTTTCCAAAGGTTAGTTGTGTTTAGGGACTCTATTTAGGGATGCTTGAACTGTTCAGGTGATTTTGCCTGCCCTTGCAAAGTTCAGCAGCACAGAAGTAGAAATTAAGCAAATGAACAAAAAGAAGGAAGAAAGGATTGATGGTGCAGATTAAATCCAGAAATAAACTATAACTGTCATTGAGGTAAATTTCCAATAAAACACATTTTTAACTGTGCTATTATTCAAATTGCTGATGAAGACAAATAACATATATTTCATACAGTCAAAGGGTAGACATTCTTACACACTTAGCTGATTCTTTCCCTAAGTAAAACTAGCATAATTGCTAGTTTTCTCTGTCGTATTATTAGGTGATGTGACATTTCACTGAGCATTGCTCCCATAGGTATAATTTCTCCCAGCAAGTATTTCAGTACTTTCCAGACAGGCTGTAATATCATGGAGTAACTCTGTTGTAGTTTGATTTTGACTAACCTCAGAGCGGCCAAAATGTTCCCTTCACAATGGGAAATTACACTCTCAGTCTCTGTGTCAATATAATTATATGCTGCTGTAAGGGATTTCTTGGTGTTTTGAAAACCAGCAAAGTTTTTCAGTGTTATACTCAAGAAAAGGATAGGCTCCTTTCACATCTGTTATTGTTGCTGCAGATTAGTGTGCCTGGCCAATGTGTGGAAACAGAACAGCTAGTATATACTTATCCCAGGAGGTAAAATTTGTCCTTCCTCCCCTTTCTCAGTTTTTGAGATCACTTTGGGAAGAAGCTGTAGCTTCTACCTCCTTCCTCAGCTTCCCCAAGTAATTTTATCATATGGTACCAAGTTTCCAAAAATCAGCATATTCAGAAAACTACAACTAGACAATACCCTTAAGTTATAAAGTCATTACAATCACACCATAGTGGACCACAAAAATAAGATCCTTGTGTACTACTTGTTTCTTTTCAGTTGCAAGGCTAAGAATCTCATTGGGATTTTGCTGTCCTGAACACCAGTGCATTCATCAGTGTTGTGGTTTAATCTTGTGGGTAGCTCTGCACCTCAAAGCTGCTTGCTCACTCTCCCTAAGTTGGAAGGGAAAGAGTATCAGAAAGGTAATAGCGTGAGAACTCATGGGTACTGATTAAGAGAGTATTCTAAGTAAAGCAGATGATGTGTGCTCAAGTGAAGCAAAACCAGGAATTAACTCAGTCCTTCCCTTTGGCAGACAGATGTGCAGCCACGTAGAGGAAAGTAGGGCTCATCACATGAAACCACTTCTAGGGAAGACAAATGCTATCAACTCCAAATGTTCCCTGCTTTCTCTTTCTTTTCTTCAGCTTTTATTGCTGGTATAGGATATTCCTTTGGTCAGTTTGGGCCATCTGCCCTGCTTCTGTCCTCTCCCACCACATTGTGCTCCCAGTTCCTTGCTGTCAGAGCAGTGTGAGGAGCTGAAAAGTCCATGGCTACGCTCTGTAACAGCTAAAACATCAGTGTGTTATCTCATCAAAATATGGCATCATTCAGGCCTCTATTCCATGCAACATACTGACAATCAATCATTATGGTATCATATACAACATGTATATTTGTGCTCTCCAACTTTAAAATATCTGATTTGAGGTTGGACTGGATGTCCTTTGAGATGACTCTATGATTCTATGATTTCAGGTGACTAATTAGGGAGCTAATACCGTTATGCTCCTTCAAAATGTTACCAAAAGTTGTATCAGTGATAAAATTCCTGCTCTGCATTCATTTGTGCTCTCTTAATTAATGTTTCTAAAGGGAACCAAAGATGCACACACATTGTAAGGGGAGGTACAAATATTTTAATTTTAAAATTTTATACAAATATTTTCATAGGGCGTCTTCTGTGGTCAATTTGGCAGTTGACAAAATCCAGCTAAGGTCCCTACCTAGAAAACGTGTTGATTCATGTGATGACATGAGAGCCACAGGTTAAAAAGGACTTTGGCATGGAAAGAAGTGATAATACACTCTTGTGTAGTGCATGTATTTGAGCAGGCAGATTCCTGTTGATATCAGGAGCATGGTAATGAATGCAAACTCTTCCTGCTACCCAAGCACCTCATAATAATTCATTTAATTTTCTTCCTAAACTCTTCTGTATATGAGAGCTGATACTTCTATTATGAAAAAAATTATGGAAGAGATCTGATTCTGGCATCTCAGCTAACTAAACTCAGTCAAAATCAGATAAAAAATGATGAAAACTTGATTTGCTTGTGATGTTTTAGTTGTTTCACTCATTTAAGTCAACTAGAGTTATGTAAATTGTTTCTGGACATATTTCAGTAAAGGAAAATAAAGGGAAATTATATATCAGACTTGCACATCTGTATGACAAATCACATCATCAGTCACATAAAACTTGCTTAGTTATAATATCTTTCTGAAAAGAAAACCAGTTTGGATGAGAAGTGGAAATAAGGAGAAAAATCACTTCTCTGACTTTCAGATATTTACATGATTTATCTTGTAACGTCCTAGCGTATTACTAACAACCTCAGAAGTATTAATGATTCAGTATCTATTACATGTCAGGATAGGATAGATTATTTTTACAAGGAGGCTGAGTCACAAAATATGTGACTTACCCAAAGGAACACAGCAAGTAAACTTTTGATTTGAGAAACAAACCAAACTTCTGCCTTAACTCTAATACTTCAAGCATCCTTTCTCCATCCTTTCTTCTTTTTTTTTCTCTTATTGGACATTTTCCCTGTGAACTTCTTGAGGTCAGGCCCACAGGTAGACATAGCTGCTGCAGTCTCCATGTAACTGAGGGGCATGATTTAGTGGGCATGGTGATGATGGGTTGATGGTTGGACTAGATGATCTTAGTAATCTTTTCCAGCCTTAATGATTCTACGATTCTATTCACATGGGTATGCTCCAGGACTTGGCTTATCCTTCCTTTGCACCAGTGAAACTCTTCTATTCTTCTGGAGGAAGTTTTTTTTATTGCAGAGAAGTAGGTGAGCTCTGTCCCTTGGTGATAATGCTAACCCCAGTAGAAATGCCTCATGCTCTTGTTTTCTGACTCAGAGGCTGAATCTTTTATATTTATCCATGTACCAGAGTTCTTAATTATTTTTTTTCGTTATGCATAAAACAGTGCAGGAAGCACAAAGGACAGAGCTTGGTTTGGTTGGGGAGGTGTGAAGCTTTGTACTGTAGAAAAGAAAGCATGTCGTGGCATGTCTCTACACATGGTACCTCCCTTGGCTGAATCAAAGTACTGTCAATTCTCTGATCCTCTTTGGGCAGCACCCAGAAGTAAGTGCAGTGTGGAACAGAGTCCAAAGATGCATGAAAGTAACCCTCCTCTATGAGGGTGAAGGCTACACTCAGACTATGAAGCTTGGTAGATCTGAATATGCAAGGAAATCATTGAGAGAATTTGAATTTTCTGCAGTATTTGTCAGCATGGCCAATGCTAAGTAATGCATTCTGCTCATTGTTGCACATACTTAGGTGACTGGGATCCATTCTGCTTATATTCAGCTCATTATATTTATCAAGTATTTATTTTATAAACCATATCTTAATAGAAAATTTACCATTAATTCTCAGATATTGAAGTTGATTTGGTGCGATTTCAAACCAATGAAATCTTCTGAGCTTGAAAATAACAAATTCATGTAAGAAATGGGAGGGGTGGTGAGCATGAAACATGACTTCCTACTCACTGCATTAAGGCTAGGAGTTCAGGATCATTCATATGCCTCCAGAGATGAGTCTGCTTGGATAACCAATCATAGTTATTATTATGGTCATAGCAAATTATTTATGTTTTTTTTTTTTTTTTCAAAAGCAAAATCTGGACTGGAGAGTGTAGTGTCCACAAACTGGACAGATGTTACACTTGGCACATACCGATAGAGTTGCACATCCAGTGTCTGATGCCTTAATTTCTAGCCCTCATGTTTTCTATTCTGTTGATATGCCAGTCTCAGGGTAAAAGATATTAGAAAGTCTTAGCAAGCAGTTTTTGCCCTGGTGTCTAACATTTGCTTTTCTGTTGAACACACAGGGTAAGAAGGGGGAACCTGGATTCCCAGGAATTAATGGCCTGATTGGACCTCAGGTGAGTGGCAATTTCTTCATTCTCATGTAGTATGTAGGAAAGATGTATTTTATGGCAACAGGTGACTTGGAGCTGCAATGCAGCATGCCATAACCTTGTTATCTTCTCATCTGCACTGTCTTCGAGATTGACTTTTCTCCTTTAAGATCCACGCTGATTTATCCTGATGTGAGAGAGAAGTCTGACATCAATTATATTTCCCTTCCAGTTTTTCAGCATTTTTGTATAGAGACATAAGGAACTGTTCTGTGTATGATTTTCTGATTGCTTTTGCATAGAGCAGTATCATTCCTGGGGGAAAGCAAGACTTGCGTTTTGTAATATTTAGAACAGTGTCTGAGCTATAGGTAGTGTGAATTGGTAAGTACAGATTTGTCTCCTGTTCAGTCTTGAGGGAAGAAACGGTTTTAGAGGTGTTTGCTATTCAGAAAGCACACTTATTTGTGCACAAGTTTTTTTCACCGCTTTGATAGTCGTATTTCTGCTTGTTATAGGAGGTCAGGCAGTGGCTTACTAGGAAAGGTAGATGCAGCAGCCTAAAACTGTTGTTTATTCTCCTGATGAAGAAGGCTGTGAGCAATGTCTGAAGTTCATGACCCATTAGCTCCCTTTTGGCAAGATAATGCTCCAGCTTGCACCATTTGTGGTTTCATAAGGACAAAATAGTGCTGTGCACCGTGTACATTACATACAGTCAAAGCGGATTTGACTCCACCTTGGAAAGGCTTGTGCTGCTCTGCATTGTAATACACTGACACTTGCCTCTGGCTTGGCTTCTTGCTAACTTTGTAGCCAAATTCAGCTGACCCAACTCAGTGTAGGGTCATTCCCTTGTAATTGGAGAAATATCTTGGGGAATGTCCTCAAGCAGGGAAGATCCACCAACCACTCAGGTGAAAACTGAGTATCTCATTCATTTCTTTTTCAATAAGTTGAAAAACTAGGTCTTTGGCTTTGGGATTTTGTTACAATAGTTAGTTAAGTTTGGAGCAAAAATAAAGAACCTCCTCCATTGCTACAGCTGTTGGTGAGATATTGCAATAAATGGTACTGCAGGTACTGATTTTTCAGTGATTTCCTCTTCCAGGCTATGCCCTTGTAACCATGAAACATGATCTAGACATGAATTCTATAGCAGACCTTTTGTAATGAGCCACTTGCATGTCTGCAGAGGCCACCAGCAATACAACCTGAGGCATTCTGATTCTCTGAGGGCAAGGACCCTTGTATACAGCTGGGAACCTTGCCCTTCCACACCACTTGATAATGGTCTCCATATTTTTAAGACTTCTTCCTTTGGTACAGTGTCTGGTTTGCAAGCATTTCAGCAGTAGCCTTCAAGAAGAATGAAGATCGTATTTTCAACGGATTCAGTTTTTACTTTTTTTTTCCCTGCAGGATAACATTAAATATCCCCTCAAGCCATTTGAACTATCTGTGTAGCAAGTGGGAGAGAATTTTCCTTACTTTTGGGGAGGATTTGTCTCCCTTCATTAATTCTGATATACCTGACTATCCACTTAACATCTTGCTCAACTCAAGTTCTCCGTAACTTCACAAAATGTGTTAGCTATTTCATAAACCTATCTGAAAGAACTACTGACACAGCATTAAGTAGTTTTCCTTTCAGCACAGTCTAAATAAAGTTTTCAAATTTTATGTTAATTAAAACTGCATAGAGTTCTAGCCCTATTGAGGAATACTTAAATTGACTCTTCCTCCAAGCTAACTGTAAGGATGGAAAGATATTGTTCCTTTTCCCGAAGTGCCACATTGTCCTGGATATATTACTGCAGTCTTCCATATTTCTGTTTAGAGAAAGTGCTTACCTTGAACTTGTGACAAAACTACTTTTCAGCTTAGCAGCATTTTTTGTGACACGAGGTTTGTAAGCACTTCATCAGCATTTCTCTCTCTCTTTTATTTTATCTTAATTGTGCTGTGCTCCAAGAATAACTAAGAGGTTTCCTTAGGCTGTAGTTGCACATGTATTCTTAAAAATGATTAATGGAAGTCTTGTGTCACCTCCTCCTGTGCCATCTCCATCGTGTTGAGGGCTACAAAACTTGATTTGCCCATACATAAACTTGGTTAGGACACTGTGATAACCTCATTTTCATCTGCTATTTTAAATTTAAATGTAATTTTGCTTTTTTGACCTTTCTGCTCCCTTTGAGAGCTGAATTGGCAGAAGGATGGGATGGAGATAAGAGCTTTAGAAGCCATGTTTCTGAAAAGCACAAAAAAGCCACAAAAGGCTGCCAATTAATTCTGACCCCTATTCTGTGTATCTATTGAAATCTCAGGGAAAGGTGGGCCAGCCTCTTCATTACTGTGAGACAGATGCTGGTTTCACAACACCTTCAGAGACATCCTGCATTTTTTAGTGATGTGTAATTGGAAACCTTTCCTCCTATGGAGATGCAGAACTGCGTTTTGAAGTGTACTCAGGCATAGGTATAGAATCATAAAATCACCAAGGAGAAAAGACCCCTAAGATCATCCAGTCCAACCATCCACCTATCACCAAAATTTCTCACTAAACCATGTTCCTCAGTACAACATCTAAATGTTTCTCGAACACCTTCAGGGATGGTGACTCCATCACCTGCCTGGGCAGCCTCTTCTGGTGCCCAACCACTCTTTTGGAGAAGTTTTTCTTAACATCTGCATTCATTGCTGGGCTCTGTCAGAATAAATGATTCATCATTCCAGTCCCAGCAAGAAGCCTCAGAAGGCACAGGCAGCACAGCAAGGCAACCAGCCTTAGGGATGCTCTGGAGCAGGGCCAGTAGATATAGTGACAACCCACTACAGAGGTAATGCTAGTCTGACTCTTAAGGACTGGGTGCCTACTCTACTCAAACTAAATGTTAAGATTTTTAAGATTTTTTTTTCCTTCTAGATCTGCTGTTGTGGTGAGCCTGTCCATACATTTGTTTGCCCCATGTTGCCCAGTTAGTACCCTCAGAAATGAACATTTATTTTCTGTTGACCTTTAGCAATAGTGCATCTTACAGCATCATTAAACCTTGGAGTAGACACTTTGGGTCTTATTTCCCCTCTAGATTTGAGTGATTTTGCTGCAGCAAGGGTAAAAACATCTGAACTCATAACATATTTGTGTTGTTATCATTTCTTTGCACTATTTTACTTTGCAGGAAACTTACTCGTGGGTCAAACTTCAATTACAGTAGGCTGTTCAAATGTGGACTGAAAAATGAACATTTCTGTAAAGTAATTTCAATTGAAATAGATAGATGAGTACTAAGCATAGCCAACAGTGAGGTTATGCTTTTCTACATGGGCACCTGAGATCTTGATGTACCTCATTTATCCTGTTGTCTGTTGAGAGGAAGATTTCAGAGAAGAGGCTGAAGGCAGATGCTTTTCTAGGCATGATGGGTGTCCTAAGGAGACAAAAGATTAGCTGTTAGGCACAATGTGCTATGTATAGGTGTGCCATGAGGGCTGCATTTGCTGGCTCAGTTAAGAAGGGGGTTGATAGCTCAGTACCCACCGAGGGCTCAGACACTGAATTACTGTGTCAGGACTTCATAGAATCATAGAATCATGATGGTTGGAAAAGACCTTTAAGATCGTGTAGCCTAACTGCCCATCTACTCCCAGTACTGCTCACTAAACCGTGTCCCTAAGCAACACATCTACACATTTCTTGAAAGGTAGGAGCTGAAAGTGGAGGTGCATACATCCAAGCGCCCATTACAATTGACTAAGATTCAATAGTATAAATAGACTGTGGTTGGAGCCATTGAACTTTGCTAAGTCAGGTACCACTAAGCCACTCTCCAGGCTCCATGAGCTGAGCAGGTGCATGCTGTCCACCAGTGCGAAGACAAAATGACTTAAAACTATTGGAAATTTAAGTAAAAATTCTATACCTCCCAATTGAAACATATCTGGGCCATTACTGAGGTTTGCCTTATGGTAGATAACCTGGCGGTAGAACTAAGACCTGTGAGAGAAACCAGCACAAGTTCTACATTTTATGGTTGTGGCTGGCAGTGATTTCATTAGTATAGACTGATCTATAGGGTGCGAGCACAACCTAGCTTTTCTTAAGTAAACCAGAGGAAATAAATTATATCCTTTGAAATGCACACTGTTCTGAACGCCTCTTTTTATAATGCAGTAATGCAAAATGTAAGAAAAAGATACCAGCCCCAGCTGCAAAGCTGAGATTGAATTCAGACTTTGTCAGCGCTGCTTGAAATTGTAGAAGGTAGTGCTCAGAACTGTCTTTAATAAGATACATGCCTTTTACAAAACAAAGAGAGAAAAAAGACTGTGTCAGTGTAGACCACTAATAGCTGGGAAACAAAAGAGCATAAGGGAAATTTTTTTTGCTGTTTTTTTTTTTTTCTCATTTGCCACCCTGACACAGTGAAAGAACTGAAAGTAAACAAATAGGGCAATAAATCTTAATCTGTAGACAGAAGACACCGTGTCCATATCTTGCACCAAATGGTGCAATTAAGCACCATTCATCTTGCACTGAAAGCAAGAAATTCTCCTACAGAGACTGCTGTGTACATAGTCAACTTTATTCAGTGCTCTTACAGCACTGGAAAGACAGTTCATGGCATTTCTGTTCAGTACACTTTATTTTTAAAAATACTGCTAGCCTTCCAACTATCATGCAACCTGCTGAAACAACTGAAGACCTAATTCATTTATAAATTATGACACTATCTCTAAAGTTTTCTATATGACATGCATCATAAGCAGATCTGTTGGCTCCTTGGGTTTATTGGTTTCCAGCATTATCAGCATCACCAATTTCCTGTGTCCTCTCATCTTTGTCTTGGTCTGTAAGGAAGGAGAGCAATATGGTGCTCTACTGCAGTACTTCTGAAGATAACTTACAGGAGCTGGGCTGGTAGATATCGGTAGCACCAGGAGTGATAAATGAAGAGTAGATCTGAGGACCTGATCCCACAGGTCTAGTATAGGAGAAATGGAGAGCTGAGGTAGCAAGGGACACTGAGAAATACAGTCTGCTCCTCAAAACTAGCAGCAACAGCTGGTTTTCTGATGGGAAGGAAATGAAAATAAAGGGGAGCTGACATGAAGCCAACAGTCAGAACTGTGAAGACTTCCTGAGTGGTGGTTTTCAGGATGTAGTTGGCTCTGAAGTGGAGACGAGCGCAGACACTGAAGGGGGAATAGGGTCTCAGCACTATCCCATGCATTTCACTATAGCTGTGGCAGGAGACAAGGTGCTTCTAGAGGTCCTGAAGGTTTTTCTCATTCATAAAACTGGCATACTGCCTATAAAGCCCAAACCACAGTCTGTTTTTTTTTTCATGGATTTAGGGCTTACCTAAGCCTTTTTCATAATGCAAGAGGATCCAGGCATTGGCATGAGATAGTATACAGAAAATATGTCCATACAAGCTTTTCCTCCAGAGACAGATATCCGGAGAAGCCATCAGGCTCCTGTTTCCATCCCGTAATTACATTTGTTCACCTTCTTTGAAAACATAGCCGTCCCTTTTCTTATGGAAAACAGATTTGAGCCACGCAACCTACTGATGTATTCACATGAAAGGTTTTTGTTCCTTTGCAGAACTTCCTTTGGGAGTACAGAACCCCTGTCCTAGTAGTTTTGCCTTTCCCAGCCTGTCTTTCAGCAGGGAACATGCTGGAAGAAGAGAGCAACTTTTAGTGGTTCCTGGAGGATTGATGCAGCTGTTCCTTCAGTTCTGAGCGTCACATTTCTTTCCTGAGAACTGTGTTGCTTTCTCTTAGGAATGGAGCTGGATGAAATATAATCCTGAATGTCTTTATAAGTGTTCCTCTCCAAACACACACCTCAACACACTTTCCCATGGATATCTGGATTTTAAAGAACCTTGAAATATTTGTTTTACAATAGCTACATTTAAACATTTCGACAAAAGATCCATGTTTTGCCATTTGTTTTCCAAACTGAGTTTGTGTAGTCCTGTTTTAGAGATAAAAGGTTTTACGTACTAGGTTTGGTTCCAGCATGTAAGAAGCACACATCAGAGCTCTTACAAGGCACTAACAACGTTCTCTGTGACTTTTTTTTTTCTTCTGAGTCATTGTTTTAGAGGGACAACACTGGGGACTGGATCTGGGACAAGGACTCATCAAATGATCAGTGAAAAATGTGATTAACAGAATCAGGTGCTTTCATCTGGATTCAGTATCAAAAAGGAAGAATACAGATGCTGTGAGATTTGGAGGTCAAACAGTACAGACTGTCCTACTGCTGTTTTGTTGTGTTGTGGTTTTTTCTTCATTGTTTTATTTTTGTTTTTTGTTTTTTTTTTCCTTTTAACAAATAAATACTGTCAGTTTGTTTGAACCTCTCAAATACTTGGGAGAATATTTGAAGTATACTCAGAAGTCAGAAGGCGCACAAGAGCGTTTTGTATACAAGTCTTGCTCTGGACAAGTGTGGCAAAAAGGAAGGCTTTGTAAAGGACATCTATGTGATAGAATGTATTCCTGCAGCTTTTACATGATGGTGATTTTTTTATTTCCTTGTGTCCCTAAGTGTAGAAGATTGTGCTGCTTGCTGATAAATGCTTGAATGATACTTCCCTTTTGGAATAGATTTTTCCTGTCTTGGGTGGGTGTTCTACCTAGGGGATGCTCAGGATGAGGTCTTGTGAAGTTTGCTATGGGACAACAGTGGCTATGTTCTTTACTGGTTAATTGCTTACTAAATCCTATTGTTGCAGGAATCAGAGAGCTAGTCAGTCATAAAGCTCACAAAGAAGTCAAAAGAATTATTATTAAATTTTCAGAAGCATGTTTTCACCCATAGAAGACATCTTTTAAAATAACTTACACTCTTACATGTGTGTCTTAGAAAAGCATGACTATTTCTTTCTGGAAATGGCTGGATATCAGCTTTTCACCTCTTGGTAGGAGCTGTCTGCTGTAGAGAGATGGGGAATTTGTGTTTGACGTTGAGAGGTGGTAGGGTCACGACACAGGCTAGGAAAGTCCACAAAGGTAAATTTTGCACTTTATCTTTCTTGTACTTACATATAATCCAGTTTGATGCTGATCAGTTTCTGGTTGTTTATCTAAAGCTGTCTTTGAATTCTTTCCCAGCACTGCACCCACTCTTCATAGCTACCCTTTCTTGGCTCCTATACCAATTGTATGCCTACCACCCTTGTAGGATTAGACTAGGGCCAAACACGACTTCCAGGTCCCTGACATTTGAGGCCACTCCATCCAGCTGCTCTCTGACTGTATGTGCAGTGGGATACTTTTTCTTGTACTAGACTGTTGATTCTTGTTTTGAATGTCCTTTAAATGATGGATGGGCTCATCCAGTTGCCTCTGACAGGACTAGAGCTGCTTAACTGCAGGACCCTCCTGCAATGGCATCTGAAACCTCATCCTCTAAACCAGAAATTAGGCTCCCCAGGAGTTATGTCAGCAACGTCAGTAGATCCCAAGGCATATCTTCCTGCAGATGTTTGAGCTGTGTTTGCACTTGAGACACTCAACAAATACTAATGTTATTTGTGGAATGATTCTATGTCTGCACTGGACTGAGTTGCAGTGGAAGCATATTACGGGCGATATATAAGCCAAGTGCATCTGTTAGTTCATTTTTCAGTTGCTTTGCACCATCTATTGGTGAGATGATACTGTTTGTTCTGGCTGATTTTTACAAGCATTTTCTAAAGTGACTGCTTATCCCTTCCTCCTCCATCAAACCACAACACAAAATTTTTCTTGTCCATTCTTGTTTATGCCACTTTATTCTCTTCTTCATCTGCATTTTTCATTAAACGTTGAGATTAGCCCATGACTCATAATCACAGAAAGATGCGATTTTTGTTCTGTTTGTAAAACAGGTCTAGCAGAGAAGAAGCTGACTGACCATTTTCTATCTTGTGCTGGTTCCTCACTTTTAATTTTTTGCATAAGTTGGTGTATATCATAGAATCATAGAATAACTTAGGTTGAAATCATCTAGTTCCCATTCACCTGCCATGGGCAGGGTTGCCTACCAGCAGATCAGACTGCCTAGGGCTCTATTCAACCTAGGCTTGAACACCTCCAGGTATGGGACATCCACAACTTCTCTGGCCAGTCTTGCCAGTGCCTCACCACCTGCTGAGTGAAAAATATCCTCCTGATACATTTTTCTCTTTTTGGTTTTGGATTTTTTTTTCCCGTGTTTTTGGTGTGCAAACATCAGAACTCACTCTATTCTGGAAACTGAAAACGACTTAAATCATAGTATTAGAAAGTCTGAAAGAGACAGACAAGGTTAGAGTTTCAACTCAGTCATGTATCTGTTTCTCTCATCCATTCTTATGCTGTATGCTTATATCCTGATTCAAAAAACACATGAACAATTGATTCATTTTACGTAAAGGAGAAAATCTTTCTTGTCTTCAGCAAAGCTTAAGGTAACTAACATCTTTATATCTCAGGCAGTGATGTGTCAAATATGGAAAAAAATCTCTTCAGCTAGGAACTCACTTTTGACTATTTATCCAGTACACAGAAATAAATCCCTCTGAAAATTGTATTTCTATTCTGATGATATTTTCCCAAGAGAAACAGTTGCTGCAAAGAGATGAGTAAGACTTCTAGAGCATGTGAAGCTGAATGTATGCGTTGAGGTATGAGCTTGTGAGGACTGTCAACAGGGTAAACACAGAGCACTAAAATGCTGGGGTACTTCTTTTAAAATACCTGATCCACTATATCCTCTGTACCATTAAGCAAGATTAAAGTAGGCTGGATGTGTTGTCTTGCATGGACTCCATCTCTTGTACTGAAGCCCAGGATGGAGCTCACCTTGTATCAACAGTAACTAGTGGTTTAAGCGGGAGATCTTCTTATGCTCTTGAGTACAATTCCCTGAGAGATCAGTTTAGCATCTTGCAGGTTTAGGAGAGAAGTTAATAAAATGAAGCTCAGTGCTGATGCTGTTTGGAGCAGAGCCCCAGTTGTATGCAGGAAGGGCCTGAGGCTTTCTACTACTATCATGGTTATTAATGAACTGGTTTTTGCTTCTCTTACAGGGACCTCCAGGACCCCCCGGCATAGCTGGACCCCCTGGACCACCTGGAGCACCAGTAAGGAAATAGGCTTGGTTTCACTGTTGTTTAGTTTACATCAAGGAGAGAAAATACAAAAAAAACCAAACCAAACCAAACCAAAACAAACAAACAAAGAAAAAAAAAAAACAGTTCAGGAGAATTTTAGATTTAGACTTTGAATTTCAATGGGAACTGAGTCAGTGCCTCTGGCAACGTATGCTTTATCTTGTATTTTCAAGAAAAGCTCCATTCGGCCCCGCAGGACAACTGCACTGAGTACTGGAGCCACGTTAGCACTACCTGCAAATAAGTCAATATCTGCAGGATGCCCCGTGGCAGAGACCTGACTATTCCGTAAGGGAAAATTGTGGTTGAATTGAAAGCAGCCTGTGAAGGGCAGAAATACTGATGCTTATTGTGTGCTGGATTCTTTTTTTCAGGGACTGCCAGGGGAAATCGGTGTTGCTGGTAAAAGTGGACCACCAGGACCAGCTGTAAGTTTTCAGGGATAGCTTGCATTGTCTCCCTGCTCTCCGTGACCTTACATGTTTTATTTCTAAACTCTTTCCTTCTTTTCCTGCAGCTTGTCTGCACATATAGTTGTAGTACTGCTCCAACAATATTTTCTTTTTTTTTGGCTTACCAGTGGTAGCTGTAATATCCCTGCACACTGGGAATATGGTGCTTTATATAACACCTTTCAAAACATAGTTTACATTTGGCAAAATGTGACTCTTCCAAACTGGAGTTTCTTGAATCAGGCCAAAGACGTTAATTATAGCAGAGCATTGCAATTCCTATTGGCTCTTTAGTCAAGAAAGATGAATTATGAAATACTTAGTATTGAAAAGTGCCACTTAATGCCTGCGGTGTTTAGAGATGCATGAAAAGAGGACCAAACTTATTCTCACTATTTTTAATGCATTATAAAAAGTCATTTTAATTCTTATTTTGCTGAATACTTCCATCTCTCTATGCTGTGTAATGCCAGTCTGTGTATTATATAAGGAATTACTGATACTTAAAAGGTGAAAGATGTTTTTAAAAAGTTACAGCTACAGATAATAGAGATTTACAGAGAACACTATTTCGAAAGTTATTTAAGAGCCCATTCTTCATAGAACATCAACTTTGTTGTTTGTCTGTTACAACACTGACATCCTGTGGTCATTAACTAAAATTGCTGAATGAAGCCAAGCAGATATGTGCACTGCAAGAAATTTGGGGTAATTTGAGTCATGGTAGTGAAAAAGTCAGAAGATGCATGAGGTGTTTTAACTAATCTTAAATTTAGGTTAGTGGCAAGAAGGATGAACTCGGCATTGCCATTATCAATTTAAGGAAAAGGCTCTTAATGCTCATTATTTTCTCTTGTTTAGGGTTCACCTGGCAAAGATGGATTAAGTGGTCTTCCAGGGCTCCCAGGTCAAAAGGTAAGTGTCACCACATGCACCAACATAACCAGCTTGCCTGGGCAGCTTATCTGGGTGAGCTGGGAAGTGTAAACTGAAAGGGGAGCAATCTGGCAATCTGGTCTAGGGAGCCTGCTTTGGCAGGGGGGTTGGACTAGATGTTCTCTAGAGGTCCCTTCCAGTCCTTGCAATTCTGTGATTCTGTGGGACAAGATCTACAAGGCCAAACATACCTCACCTGCTTCTAGCCCTGGAGTTCCAGGGTCAAGTCAGCTGATGTGACTGCACTGTACTGAGTCCCTGTGAAGACTAAGCTGAATTTAAATACAGGAGAGACCTCCCAGTCTTCAGCTACTGCCTTTTATTCAGCAAACACAGCTGAGTATTCCAGACAGAGAAGCTTCCACTGTCATTCTGGAAAGCCAAGAAGGCTGGCAAGTCAGTGTACCTGTCCAAGGCACAAAGAACAACAAAGTGTTTCAGGCCCAAAGACATTTCTTTTTCATCCTCAAAGATCTGGAGCAATCCCCCTAGGTCTTCTGTGGGGCCATGTGGAAGAAGAGTGGCTCTTCATTTCTTCCTTCCTCTTGTGCCCTTTTTTTAAGTTCATATGAATGACAGATTCAAGTAGATTTGCTTCCTCTGCTGTTCTGTTGTCTCTGCAGTTGGAAATCAATATTTTGAGCAGGAGAAACTCTTGTTGAGTTCTTACAGTCGTAAGTGACAAAGGAAAGAACCATATTTTGGCTGTCAGAGCCAACCTAGGAGAACATAGAATCACAGAATGGCTTGGGATGGAAGGGATCTTCAAGCTCATCCAGTTCCAACCCCCAGCTGTGGGTAGGTTTTGTCACTCACCAGATGACGTTATCCAGGGCCCCATCCAACCTTGCCCTGAACACATCAAGGGGTGAGGCATGTGCAGCTTTGTTGGGCAGTCTGTGTCAGTGTGTCATCAGTGTCTGAGTTAATTTTCCCCCTAACAACTAATCTAACCTGATTATAATCTCCTTTTAACTACAAGAAGGCTGTGGTGTAATCTCTCCTGAACCTTACCTTCTCCAGGCTGAACAAGCTCACCTGCCTTTGTTTGTAGGAAAGGTGCTCCAGCCCTCTGACCATCTTTGTGGCCCTCCTCTGGACCTGCTCCAACAGCTCCAAATGATTACACTAGATTAGAAGAAGTACTTAACTATAACCCACATTGAGTCCAAGGCAGCAGCACTGCATCAGTCTTCTCAACTCCGGTGCTTGGCCATTATTACTTCTAATTTTTCCAGGAACCTGTCATATCTATACTTGAAGCCCAAGTCCAGCATTCCTCTGTCTGAGTGTACTGATGAATAAAAGTGATGAATTTGGAGCATATCAGAAATTACTGAGCTCTGTGAAGTATCGACTGCATTTCTGAGATACACAGCATATTTCAGTTCTTAATCCACCACAGTTTCTGCTCTCTGTCTTGACACTGCCCACAAGGAGAGATCAAAGGATTTATTTAAGAGTCCCAATGACCAAGATTCCAGTTCCACAGTTATATATTTTGCTTAATGGAAAATGAAGTCTTTTTCACCACATAGAGTTTGAAGAAACTGAATGGATATTTTGTTTTTCAGGTGATTTGCCATGGATGTTTTTAAAGTAACACTGGTTAACTTTGTGTTATTCTAGAGATAGTTCAGTTGGGTGATTGTTGCTGGAGATATGTTTGTAAATAGCAGGAAAGATACTCTCATGTGTCTCCATTTACATCCTCAGGTTGAGGCTGGGGATATGAGCCAAAATATTCCTCAAGATTGCTGCACTGCAAGAGGAGTTTGTATATTAATTTCTCATGTTCCCCACAGGGAGAACAAGGAGAAAAGGGTGAGGAAGGCTTTCCTGGAAAAGCTGGCCCTAAGGTAAGGAATTTTATTTCTAAGTCTGCTGCAGCCACTGAGTCACTCAGAGTGTGATTTTAGAAGGCTTTGTACTGAAGTCAGGAGAGTAAGATTCCTCTAAAACTGTAAAGATAAGACGGAGAGCAGATGTAGTTCAGTGCCTTTCATTGTTCGTTGCATTCTAAGGCATGAAACCCTGTTTGATGCTCCTTTTTCTAGTCTGTGTATATAGGAAAATGTGACCTGAACCTTACTTTGGATCCCTGTGGCTAGGGATCCCAAACTATCAAAGAAGACAGTTTCAGTGCCTTACAGAAAGTGGGCAGAATAACATGAGCTAGGGTTGAATAACATGTGTTAGGACAGCAGGGGACACAATTTACTGAAGAGAAAGCATTCTTGCAGAAGGATTGGGTCCTTGTAATGCTAACTTAAAGGTTTTGCTTTTCCAGGGTGAACCAGGAAGTCGTGGCCAACCTGGTGAACAGGTGAGCAGAAAAAAATGGTGCCAGCAACAGCACCTACCTGTCTGAGCAACGCAGAGTGATCACATGCAGTAACAAAGCCATTTGCCAATAACTTCCTTTGCCAAGGAGAGTGCAAATCAGCAGATAAGACTCACGGTTGGACAAAGCAACGTTCCAGAGCAAATATTCTAAATCCAATTTGTCTATATTTCATAAAATTCAGTCATCTTGTTTCTGGTAGATGAGAAAGAAAAGGAGGGAAGAGTGGCATAAAAGTGATTATTTTTCCTGCACATTAAACCAGTATGCTGGTGATGGTTCTGGATGATGATGAACTGTTTGTAAATGTGATGCACAGTGTGATCAAGTCATTTCTAGATCATAAATGCATGCTAGGAAATAACCCTAGGTGACTGTCAGAATTTACACAGTTATCTTAATTGTTATGAATTAAGATTTAAGTTTCAGCAGATAACAGCAAGGAAGTAGGGAAACATTGTGGGATTTCCTAAAGCATGCATCTGTCTGGAGTCCAGTCTGGATCACTAACCAGATATTTAATGCTGTCTCATCTGCATACTATCTTTTTAACTCTGTAGAAAGTTATCTATATAAGATAGTCTCACATCTTTGTCATATGTCTTTGGATACTGATTTACAGAGCATAAGCCAGCAAGAGGGGTCTCTGAGCCTCATTCATCTCTCACTTCTATCAGTCTCAATCCAATCTTCTGCTGTAAAGATGAAAGAGAATGGTCCCATGCTCCCACATTGTTTTTTGTAAGGAAACCGAACATACACTATTTATGCCACCAACTAGATCAGGAGTAGAGGAATAAAGAGATGTTTCACACAGCAGCTTTTTATAAGCTGTGCTAGTTTCTCCTTGCCCAATCAATTTTAGGAACTGCTTGTAATTTTTCCATATTCAACAGGGCTTTTTTTGAATTTTAATCCCACTTTCCAAAATACCTCTCTCTATATAGTGTAATATTCTCCACACATTATATCAGTGATCTCTTTTCTGTCATCTCGGTTATAAATTAAAATATTGAATAGTAAGTACAGACCCTTAGAGGACTTCACTTCATCTCTCCCTGAATCTGGAAGTAAACAGCTAGTAACAGGTGTGTGAATGTAGGTGTTTGGTTTTTTTTTAATCTGTTCTACGAAGACTCTTCTTGTACATTCTATTTCTGCACTTTGCTAATGAGCACATCGTGTTGGCTTGTGTCAGACATCTTACTAATGTTGAGATAGATCACACAAATGCTTCCTTATTGTCTGATTAGTTTCAAGGGAGGAAAGTGAATGGATTTGAAATTATGAGTTTTTAACAGATCCATATTGGTTTTTATTACCTTTTTATTACCTTCTTGTCTTTGATCTCATAGAATCCTTAGAGTTGGAAGGGACGCTTAAAGGTAATCTAGTCCAACTGCCATGCAATGATCAGGGACATGAACAGCTAGATCAGGTTGCCCAGGGCCTGATTCAGGATTACCTTGAAAGTCTCCAGGGATGGGGCATCCACCATATCTCTCAGCAACCTGTGCCAGTACTCTGCCACCCACACTGTAAAAGGCTTTTTCCTTATACCCAGCCTAAATCTACCCTCTTTAAGCTTGAAGCCATTTCCCCTTGTTCTATCACCACAGACTTTGCTAAAGAGTCTGTCCTCTTCTTTCCTGTAGCTCCCGTGTAGATACTGAAGGCTGCTATCAGATCACTTCTTCTCCAGGTTGAACAGACCATCTCTCTCAGCCTGTCCTCCTAGGAGAGGTGTTCCATCCTTTGGATAATTTTTGTGGCCCTCCTCTGGACACAATCCAACAGATCCACATCTCTCCTGCACTGAGGACTCCACATCTGGAAGCAGTACTCCAGGTTAGACCTCATCAGTGCAGAGTAGAGGGGCAGGATCATTTCCCTCATCCTGCTGTCCATGCTTCTTTTGATGCAGCCCAGGATACAGTTGGCCTTCAGGGCAGGAAGGGCACATTGCTAGCTTGCTATCCATCAGTACCGCTAGGAACTTTTGGCAGGGCTGCACTCAATCCTTTCATCCCCTAGCTTCTATTGGTAGTGAGGGTACAAAATCTTTCACTCGGATTTCTTGAACCTCATGAATTTCTCCTGGGCCCGCTGCTCAAGCCTTTCTAGGTCCCTCTGGATGACATCCTGTCCCTCTGGTGTGTCAACTGCATCCCACAGCTTGGTGTCATATCAAACTTGCTGAGGGAGCACTCAGTCCCACTGTCAGTGTCATTAAAGAGTGTCAGTCCCAGCACTGAGCCCTGAGGGACTCCGTTTATCACCAATCTCTATTCAGACGTGGAGCCATTGACCACCAACCTCTCAGCTCAATCCTGCAGGCAGTTATTTGTCCATTGAACAGTCTACCCATCAAATTCAGATCTTTCCAATTTGGAGGGAAGGATGTTGTGGGGTACCATGTCAAAGGCCTCCCTGAAGTCCAGATAGATGGCATCAGGGGCTCTTCTCTTGTCCATTGATGCAGTGACACCATCATAAAAGGCCACTAGGCTGGTCAAGTAGGATTTGCCCTTGGTGAAGCCAATCTGGTTCTCTGTTATCACCTCCTTATCTTCCAAGTTCCTTAGCATAGCTTTCAGGAGGATCTGCTCCACGATCTTTCCTGGCACAGAGTTGAGACTCACAGGATGGTAGTTCCCAGGGTCATCCTTCTTACCCTTCTTAAAAATGGATGTGATGTTGCCTTTTTCGCAGTCACCAGGGACAGGGACTTCACCTAATTTCCACCACTTTTCAAATAGTATTGAGAGAGGCTAATTCCCTCAGGACTCTGGGATACATCTCGTTGGGACCCATAAAATATCATTAATATTTTTCTTCAGTGTCTTTCAAGAGACCAAATGTACATTGTGTATTTTTGTTTTTCCTCCAAATCCTCTTTTTTCCCCTCTATAGCTTTATGCCCTCTGTTCATCTTTTTCACAGTCTCTGGGATCTCATCATCATCCAGGATCCTACAGTGGCTCTCAAAAAGCATCACTGTCTTGTCACCAAATGTCACTGTCTTTTAAAATTCATTAAATATCATTCCCAGCTATTCTCTGTTAGGAAAACATCTTTTTCCTAACCTAATTTCTCTGCATTCATTGCATCTACATCATGATAATGTTTAGACTCTTGCTATAAAGAGTTCATCTCTTTAAGGATTACCAATTCTTAGATCCTATTCATACAGTACATAGTACAGTTGGGTTCTCTCCATTACTGAGATCCTTTGAGATACTGCATTAGAAATATGCATAAATGTATAATTATATATGGTGCACCATGTTACTATTTTCAGGTGACAATCTGGTTCAACCTGAAGCTAAATTTGAGACTATTTTTTATAATTAGAACAAACCACATGACACAGACTACAATTACTCCAACAGCTTGCATTCATAATAAAGCAGAAACTAAAAAGTGAGTTTTTGACAGAAACAAATCCAAACATGATACGCATTGAGAAAATTCTGAACTTGCTCATAAGTTAGCATCTGTACATTTAAGATTAATAGTATTGTGTTTGCATTGCTAGACTACATCCGATTCGTAATAAATGAAAATAAAAGTTAGGTTTTTTCTTTTTGCTGCTCTTGTTTGCTTGCTTGCTTGTTACTGTTATGTAACAGTGTGAAGAAAATGCACCTTACATTTTATGATATCACTTAACAATACAAAGAGAAAAAAAGAAGAAAAAAAAAGAGGTCTTTGCTGCTGTTTTAGGTAATTATTCCCCTGGAAGAAGAAATAATGTGATAATTAAAGAAGATCCTGTTCTCAGCAATCTGCACATAGAATCAATCACACACAAAAAATAGGGCAGGTTCTGGCCTGAAGTATAGCGGACATATATCATGGTGTAATTAGGTATCAAGAAGAAACCATCTACAGACATTATGAGTGCTGAACAATTCACCATCTAGCATCAGCCATTAGACAGCTAAATCAAGGATTCATCCTTCCTAGCCTAACGACACTCTGGCTAGATTAATCAACCCTGAGAGTTAGATTTGATGTAATTTTAATCTGACATGAATGAGTGAGGAGTTGGCCTACCAGTCTTTTCTTTCATTCTCAAATAAAGTTTTTTAATGGAAGTCATGCATCTTGAATGTACCTGGATTTCACACATGGTTTTCTCTCACTTTTAGGGTGAAGCAGGTCTTCCTGGTCTTCAGGGATTACCTGGGCTGAGAGGAGAAAAAGGAGACCAGGTGAGTGACTTTAAACTGTAGCTTGATTTTATTTGGTCATTAGGTGTCAGGAGCATTTATATCTCAATTGTCCCTAGATAATATTTTCTCTTTGTGATCTTGTGGGGAGATTGACCTCTAGGGAGACCACAAAATAGCCCTTCCAACAGGGTGCTTCACTGCCTTATGATCATTGCTAATTGCAGTGGAGATATTAATAATGTCTGTCTTGAACACAGAAGATTTTGTCTGATGCCATACCCTTAGTTAGGCAGTAGAAGAGGCACAGGGCCCTTTAGGCCTCACTTTCAAAAGTATCTGCGTGACTTAAGAACATTAAAAAAAATAATAATAATTAAAATCCCAAATTTCTCTTGTCACTAAGCACTGGAGAACATTCCAGTTGGTTCAATTATTGTCTGATGGCCTAACTTCCACCCAAGCCCTGGCCAGCTGCAGACTGTCAGAGGCACCTAGGCACTAGAAAGCAGTTGAACCTGGTAATAAATCTATCTGTGTCAGTGAGGCCATTAGTTATGATAGCTGACTATATGCTTGAATGTGAGCAAGAAAGATGTACAATCAACTGAAGTTTTGGTGTTTGATTTGCTATATTATATATATATTAAAGCATAGGATATTGAATACATTCCCTCTATATATGAAATCATATAAACGTAGGTCAGATATTCCCTAATTTAATGCTGAATATATGCGTTTGTATATGCACTTTGAGGAATATTTACATCATCCTTGTTAGGCATCTCCCATTCAGGCCACCAAGTTTCCTGGGTGAAGTAGAAAAGTAGACTCATATCTCATATCTCAGAAATCTTTCAGCATAAACAAACTGGTAGAATGAGTGTCCTCTCTAAGTCTTAAGTGTGTTCTGCTTCTCTTGTTCAGCTGGAAAATTCTGACCTTTTTTACTACATCAATCAACAGGACCTATATGCGAGTTGATTCAGAATTGATGCTTTCCTTTCCATTAACTTAGTCAATATTTTTTGGCTTTTGAAAATAGTGTGAATTTTTTGAAGCCATTTCAGATGTATTAATTACCCTTTTAATTGTCTCCATTTCATCTTGAAGGACACATAAGATCAACTGAAAGTGTAAAATGAAACTGATTAAATCAAATCAAAGTGTGCGTACTTCCTACCTTCCTTTTCTTGCTTTTAGGGAGGAAAGGGAAATGCTGGTCTCCCAGGACTGAAAGGGGAAAGAGGAGAAAAGGTGAGTCATGAAATAAGCGTGCTCCTCTTTATAGAATCATAGAATCCTAGAATGGTTTGGACTGGAAGAAACCTTTAAGACTGTCTAGTTCCAACCCCCCTGATATAGGCAGGGACACCTCCCTCTAGACCAGGTAGCTCACAGCCCCATCCAGCCTGGCCTTGAGTGCTTCCAGGGAGTGTGTCTTCACAGCCTCACTGCACAGCCTGTTTCAGAGTCTCACCACCCTCACAGTAAAGAATTTCTTCCTGATATCAAGTCTAATTCCTCCCTCTTCCATTCTATTTCCCTTTGCCCTGTCACTACCTGTCCTTATATAAGAAGAGAGAGGGCTTAGAGACAAGAGATAGAGAAGATAGTCTTACATGGATTAGCAGTTTTGAAGTCTGTGAAGTGGCAGAAGAAACTCTGTGTGACAGATACAATCATTTATTGAATAACACAAGAAATAGTAAGTTGTTGATGGAAACTAAAGTCAGTTTCTTTAATTTGGAGTCTTTGTTCTAGCTTTGGCTGATAGAAATAAGTATGAAATTAAAGAACATTTCTGTGGCTGCCTACAGAACAAAAATAAATGATCTGTGCTTCTGTCATCATAGCACTGATAATGGTTAAAAGAAGTGGCCTAGAAAGAGATGATGTTTACCAAAATGTTGATAAAGAGAAACTTGCATTGATCTTGTAGATGCCCATGATGTATCATAGCTATCTCAGCCATATGAAAATAGGTGCCTCCTTATTTTTCTTCCTAGGATATATCAGCCCTCAGTTTAATAGCAAATTTGACCATCTCTGGCAGTGGCCCTTCTCTTATGGGTGGTCAAATGACATTTCCAGCGAAGCACATGAAAACTCCTCTTTCTGGGAGGTTAAGTAGTGTTTTTCATAGACGCTGGCTTTCAATTGTCAGTGGGGCTAAAGTTGTGTATGGAGCACAGCCAGGAAGAAGGCCAGTGACAACTAAGATACTTGGACTGTGATTCCCATGAGATATTTGAGCAACCTGACAGGTTTTGGCTCAAAAATCAGTGGGAAAATTGGATTGAAAAAGTTATATTTTTGATGGAAAGCAAGGGATTTTTTTTCAGTATGCAAAAGAAGTTTTTGTGAGTGTCTGCTCCTTTAAGGGTACCTCATCAAGGAACTTTTTCAATGCAAACAGGGAAAATAAGAAAGGGAGGCAGGGTTGGGAACCAAGACCCTTCAGTCACACTAATGGATGAAATAAATATCCCATTCTCACTAAGTGGTGGGCTATCACACTACAGATGCCACTTACAGAAAAATTAACCTGAACTTTCCAGACTGTAAGACTGATGGGGCTGTGGGGAGGGAGCTGCAGAGCTCAAACCCATGTGGTCCCAAACCCATACAAGGGAAATGGGGAGCAGAAGAGGAACCAGAAGGAGGGGATAGGTAGAAGTGGACCACTTCTCCACTGTGGGTGGAGTGGGTGCCAGCTACAGGAGTCAGGCTGAGGAAGTGGACATCTCTGGTCTGTGGTGCCAGCCACTGAGGTGATAAAGTCTCCTCCTACTTTCAGGTTGGATAGAAGGAAAAAGTCTATTCAGAGAGTGGTAATGAATTGGACCAGTCTGCCCAGGAAGGTGGTTGAGTCACATACTTGAAGGTTTTCAGTAAACTTGTAGATGCAGCACTTAGGAGTGTGGTTTAGTGGACATGGTGGTGGTGGGTTGATGGTTTTGATAAATTTTCACAGTGGTCTTTTCCAAGCTTTTCTATGATTCTGTGATACTCCCCGCCACTGGTGTGGGAAATGTTGTATTCCCCAGCCCGCTACTGGGATGAGACGGGTGTGAGTGAGGTGAGTATGGTGCTCTGCACCACTACCTATTGCTAGTAAACCAAGCTGGACTGATTGGCAAGGGATGGAGGTCTTGGGTCTGGGCCAATGTATCAGACAAATGGTGAGTCCATATTGGTTCACTAGGGGGCTCGCAAATGGGAAGGGGAAGGTGGAGGCCATGTCCCCCAGCCTGGGTCCCCAGAGACCAGGCTGGGCCCCCGCAGCCACATTCAAAAGACCCAGAGGAGATGGCTGTGCTTTTACCCCATATAACAGTTTTAGCTAAAACATGCTTTCCAATCAAGAACTCTGATACGCTTCAACCAAAATTGCAAATTAAGCTCTACCCCAATTCTACAGTACATTTCATCTGATGAAGTTGTATCTTCTAGTGATAATGTTGATGTTTATTTGCTCACCTTTTATATCCACAGTTATATTCTTCTCTCCCTAGGGTGATAGAGGTTCCCCTGGCCCGCCAGGCTTACCTGGAACAGTAAGTAAGACGTTGCGCTGCAAAAAGCATTCCAGGCATCCTCACACTTCTACCACACAAGTGCTTCAAAAACAAAATTGTTCAGGATCTGTGCCTCTCTGCTGAAACATTAGTACCCATTTACTCTCAGACCATCTCCTTTGGTTTGAAAGGAGCTCTATGAAGTCATGTTTTGTATATTTGGAGGTTAAGCACTCTTCTGTTTCTTCACAAACAGCCTTTTTCTGTGCACTTGTTGCGTGGTTGCACTTAAATTGAACTTCTGACGTGTTTAGCAGCTGTAGAAGCTGATGATGAAGGTAATGGGTGAAGATGAAGAGTATGTTTGTACTGATTTTCTAAGTGAGCTAGATTTTCCCATCTGAGACCTCATGGTAGAACTGATTCACTAAGAGCAGACATGAATGAAGAACAGCTTTTCTCTTGTGGTGATCAATTCCTCTTTTTCCAAGAAGAGCAGAGGGCTCCACTTCTCAGTGACAGTAAGTTCTGGTTGAAAGAGCAGTGCTGTAGACTTTGCTGCACACAGTGCCATACTGTGCTGGAAGCCCAGAAAGATCTCCTTCCAGAACTTGATAGATATTTAGGTTCAGCACTAGATCTTGCACACAAACAAACAAACCACAAGAAAACATCAATTTCTTGTTTTTAAATGAGCCTGAACAATTCCTTTTGGATGCATGAGCATGATTGCTATGGAGTTAACTCCAGGCATTCACTCAATATAAATACATAAACCTCACAGTTCCGTCCAGCAATGTCTGAATAAGCAGCTTGGAGCAAGTACCAGGAACAGGCTTCTTGTTGCAACAGAAAGGCTGGTCCCTGTTACAGATCCTCTGGAAAGTGTCAAATACCCACTTTTCAGCTTAGCTCACCTAAGCTGGTTGCAGCTGCCGCATTCACAGATCATGAAGAGAATTTTAATCAAGATCTCTTGGAGTGAATCCAGTGTCTGCAAACCTTCATACAGCAGTGGAGGCGGTATTGCAATTTCTTCCTTGCAATCAGTTGGGCCTCGTTAGTCTGTGACCAGGGGTACTTAATAGGATCCTGTGAGAAGATCGTGATTAATAATAAACCTGTCTTGGTCAAAAGCTTGGAAAATAAAGCTTATAAATACAATATCACAAGGATAGATGTAAAAAAGATAAGCCTGACAGATCAAGCTTCCAGCGTTTGTAGGGAGAAGTAATTTCCATTTCATCTGTAGAGATAGCTAGTGATTTCAGTGTATTCCCATTTCATCAAGAATTTATTTATTTTTCCTGATTTTGTCAGTTTTGATAATAAATGCTGCTTCTCTCTGCTAATTGCAATCCTTTTATATCTGGCCATTCCTTTAGGATGACCAATGTCGTAAGACAACCAGTTATGTTGAGATGTCATGTAAGTGGTACAAAACAAAAAGCTCAGCCATGGAGTTAGAAAGTTTAATAGTACTGAAGACACATAGGACATTTTTGAGTTTATATTCATATTTCAAATTTTCTAAGAAATACCTGAGGCCTGTGGGCTTTTTTCCAAACAGCCAGATGTTACAATGAGTTGTTCATTTATAAACATACTAAAGGTTACACAGAATGCCTAATCTATAATGAGAAGGAGAGTACATAAGCTTTTGCATTTCCAGGAAAGTTGACAGTGCTTCTTTTAATACTTTGGTTTCTTTTCCAGACAGCCTTCTTCACCCCACACCCTAGGATTCCTGTAAGTAACGTCTCTAACAAAGATGTCCTCTAGTTTATTGCCTTTACTGTCTGTTACAGTACCTCAGTAATTCCAGTGTTATTTAAATGCTTTCATTAGGGAGCGCAGTTTGAGTCTGGTTCTGTGCAACATCACCATGTTAACCAGCAGTGATGAGAAGCCCACAGCTGTCCTGGTTACACCAGCATCCAAACCAGATTCTGCCAAGACACAGATGTATGCCATCCACCATTCAAATGATGAATGTTTTGCAGAACTCAGTGGGAATTAACTGGCATTACTTAAGATCATAGATTTGGTGTGTGGATAAGCTTGTTAAGGATCAGGAGGCTTTAGTACATGTAAGTGGTACAAGTAGACTGCAAATGTGGCATTAAAAGAAGAAAGTGCGTGACAAGTTCTTCAGAGATGAAGGAAATGGGAATGTGTGGTAGTGCTGGAATTGGTGACAACTTCTTTGTTTCTCTCTTCACTTTAGCTCATAGTTTGCTGCTGTATATACAAACAAAACAAAGTTTTAGGGGAGAGCTTTCCACTCTCTACAACTCTCTAGAAGGAGAATGTAGCGAGGTGGGGGTCAGCCTCTTCTCCCAGGTAACAGTGGTAGGATGAGAGGAAATGGTCTGAAGTTGAGCCAGGGAAAATTCAGGTTGGATATCAGTAAAAAATTATTCTCAGAAAGAGTGCTGAGGCATTGAAATAAGCTGCCTACGGAAGTGGTAGAGTCACTGTCCCTGGAGATACTCAAGAAACATGACACTGAGGAACATGGTTAGTGAGCACAGTGGTGATGGGTTGATGGTTGGACTAGATGATCTTAGTGATTCTTTCCAACCTTAATGATTCTATGAAATATGCAGAATAATGACAACTTACGTGGTCTTTGCACTACTGCAGTCACAAGAGCTTTCTCTTTAGGTTTGAGTGCATTGCTCTTGTAAATGAACTGCAAGACTGTGAAGACTAAAAGGACTGAAGTATGTCAGCAGGTCGGACCACTGGGATTTCTCCATGTGCAAGTTAACAGTAACAGTATTTACCATTGCACAGAACTGCATATAGAACTGCAGAGTTTGGGAGGAGAAGGGGAGGTTACTTTTGATTTATAGCTTTAGAAGTTAAGGTGTCAGAAGGTAGTAATATGCCTTAGCAGGTTGTCATTGATTATGTCATAGAGACTACAGCACCAGCAAGGTGCTGAAAATTGTCATGCAATCTCCAAAACACAATACTTGGCACAGCATTCCATTGATTCTGTGGTATATAGCAGCAGAGAGTGGTTTACACAGGCAGAGACAGGAAACAACGTGAATAAAAGACAGCACCTCCATTACTCTCTTTCCTTATTATTAGTTTAAATCAATTTCATTTAAAACATGCCACAGTAATTGTCAGAAATCGAAAATCTCTTAACCAAGTTACTCTGAGCTTCTCTTTGCCAATCACCACAGCTCAGTTATGTGTTTTGGGTGCAGCTTGTGCTGTGGGCTCCACAGAAACTTCCTGACCCATCAGGGCCTAGAGGGGTTTCTGCCATATCTATTTAGACCAGCGAATTCAGAGCATTGAGTTTCTTGGTGATGAAGTGTGTGAGAATCACAGTGGCAGTCAGGTATTAGCATTAGAAATGAGCAAAACAGTAAAACAGGAGGTGGTTCCTCACTTTGCCTTCCACCTCTAACTGCAGCTGGTTATAGCTGGGCCCCCACTGTGTTTCCTCTCCTTTATATGGCACAAAAATGACAAATGCATTAACTGAGACTACAGGAGAACACTGACAAGAGAGGAGGTCAGCAACGCTGTGAACACCAATCTTGCCCAGCTTGGTAGCAGCTGTTAGATGTCACCACATCATTTCTGTTCATTGAACTTTAGGAAAAAAGCAGGTGGCAGCTGATTGAGTCCATGTGCCAGGGACAGAGGTGTCTGCAGTGTGCAGCACTGGTGGGAAGAGTTAATGGTCTCTTGTGGGCAGTCATGGATTTGGCAAATTTGGGAAGGACTTGAAGGGAGTTAGGGTAGGAAATGCCTTTGGTTGTGGCTGTGCAAAGGCATCAGTCTGGAATTCTGCTGGTTTTGCACTGACATGCAAGTCAAATATTGAGGAAAATGTGGGAAAAATGAGAATATTAAAACAAATCCTCTTTTTATCTCTTGAGTTGCTTCTTCCCTCTGCGGTCTTGTTCCCCCTAATAACACACGTCCTTATTTTCATTTAGTAATACCACAGTTATCTACAGATTTATTACCCTATGCCTGTGCCTTGTTGCTCTTCTTTCTTACACAAAACAAATTCCAGATACAACTGAGCAGGTTTGTCAGATTTAAGCACTTCATGTGGTCGCACTACTTCTCTGGAGGCCAGTAGATGGCATCAGGGACTGCTTGATTGAAAGTTGGTCTGCCCAGGTGCTGACTGTAAAATTCTTCGAATTATTTCTTACAAAGCATAATATTTATTCATAATGCATAATAAATTCAGACATAAGCAGTATTTATGCTATTACTTTTATTTTGTCTGATAGAGAACCATTTGCAAACAGACTTTGGATTCCCAGGTGATGTAGAAATGGTCGGCAAATAGCAGATGTGAATAAAATGCAAACTGTTCATGGGTTCTGCATTTCAGCTGATCATTATTCCTCCCATGTGTGCTGGGGGGAGCTTAATTCACTGATGTTCTTACTGTTCTTTGATTGCATAATTGAAACACCTCATATGATAAATAATAAATAAGTTGTGATTGCTATTGCGTGAATACATATGGTCTTATAAGTAAGCAAACGTGGGTACTCAAGTAGCGTCAGGTTTTCCCTGTCTAGTTGCACGATTGTGTGCTGTTCATTCCATTTATAAAAAATAGAAATACACACTTACTGATAATTAGTATAGAACTCAACACAGAGCTGATGAACACCTGTCTGAAAGCATCTCTAATGAGGAAGAATAAGGATAAATTATTCCTATTAGTCAGTAATGGTAGTGCATTATACAGTGAACTGGCATTGCAGGAGGGAGGGTAAGCTGCACCAATGTGTGGAATTGTTGGCAAAACTAGAGACCTGGAAAAGCTGTGTAATACACAGCTCAGGAAGTGCTCAAGATTCCCTCAATCTTAAAGGTAGGATAGCAAACAGTTTGCACGTGGGACACTTTCCATGCTGTAGGACAGCTTTAGGCTTTTGGTCTTACAGATAGACAGTGCAGTGCAGTGGCCCTGGTGCTTTTGCTGTTGGATGTGTCACCTGGCTTATGAATACACTGGAGCAGAACTGATTAAATTTTAGGATTGCAGACTGTTTAACTACTCTTCACCATGCAGGAAAACTTTTAAAACTGAATATTTTTACTATCAGTATAATAGTAGTCCTAGAAGTCTAGACAAAAATCTCTGCAGTCCTTTGAGGAAGGTACTTTGTGCCAGAAATGGATATCTGATCAAAGGAGTCCTCTTACAGAACAAGACTAGGGTGACTTCTAGGTTTTATTTCTCTTTGTCTTGTTTTGTATCAGGGTGAACCAGGACCAAAAGGGGAAAAAGGAGATCAAGGAGCAAGTGGAAAACCTGTAAGTAAAGCCAAGCGTTTCTTAAGTCAGTTGTGAATTTTAGCAAGGAGAAGTCATAAGAGCTGCCTCTTTTGGAGAGACAGTGTGGGACATGCTCTTTCTATAATCAGGATGCTTCTATCATTAGATATAGCCACAGGGGTGTTTGGCTTTGGCTCCACAGGAAGACAAATTACATGAAATTAAGCACTTAATTTTTTAGCTCTGGACCCTAGTGGCTGAGAAGAAGACTACAATAAGATTTTGAAATGTGGCCTATCTAAATAGTGCAGTTGGCTATTCCATTTATATTCTGCTCTGCTCCTGTTCTGGAAGGAGCCCTCAGGAGACAGTCCTGTGCAGTCACAGCCTCTATAAAAAAATGCTCTTTCTTCTCTCAGTGGGATGGAGAAATAACATCTACTTTTGGTGAAGAGAACTGTTTCCTTCAGCTCTTCCACCTTTGCCTCTGTTTTTGCAGGGATTACTAGGGATCCCAGGTGAACAGGGTGTCCCAGGACCTGTAGGACTACAGGTAAGAGGGGCATAACTTAAAGAAAATCTTCGGTGTGACCAGAAAGGGTTGACTTCATGGTGCATTTCACTGTGAATAATTCCAAACACCAACATCCCATTTCTCCTTCATCATTCTATGTTTATGGTCTACACAGGTATTTGCTCACGTTGGACAATATGAGGAGAATCAAAGCAGAAATACGTTCTATCTGGAGAAAGACTTCTTCCAACTTTAGACTCTTTCACAAGTGTACCTTGTATTGGTGCCACCAAATCACAGGTCTCACAGATAGGTTACTGCAATACATTAACAAAATGTTGCAGAGCATTCAGATTCAACCCCAGCTCACTTAACCCTGATGGCACTATTGCTCATGTGACATGGATTTATAATCTTAATTATCTGAAAAATTCTTGGCTCATGCACATTATTTCCATGTATCACTGAGGTATGTCTCCATGTAAACATGGAAGGGTACTTACTCTGCCTTCACTTGTGTTGTGTTCATGTCATCCTCTGTTACTTGAGGATCAGTAACGTGAACCGGTTAACAGCAGTCTTAGCATCATGAAAACAAACAAAAACCCAAACCAAACAATAATGCCATGCAGTTTTCAAGTACCATTTGCTAAAAGGGGTACCAGATCAATGGATAGACTCCACTCTGTCATGCCAAAATCCTAATGAAAGAACTAAGTAGCACGTAGGACCGTCGCAAACTCTCTGCGCTGTAATCTATTTTGACCATTTCTAAACAATTGTTGGTATTTGAGAACTGTTGGCAAATCCTCCTCTTTGCAAAGAGACCATCAGAATTCAGCTAAGGATGGAAGCATCAGGTAGGCCTGAGGATAGGAAGCAGTTTCCCCCAGATGAATGTCTGCAAGTTCCAACATGCAGTGCAGGGAAATAGCCTCTGAGCTGATCGGTCATTAGTAATTCTTCTTATGTCTCAGGGTTTTATTTTTGTATTTCATTTTCTTGCCGCATTGAGAACTGCACAGAGCCATTTCCTCAGCCGTTAAACTCCTCTGCGAATTGATTAGCTGAGTGCATGTTCAGGCATCCTGAAGTCTATTTGTCTGGCAGGCAGTCCCATCCCATCTCTAATCAGCTGGTACTTCTTTTCTTCCTGTACAGGGGACAAAAGGGCAGAAAGGAGCCCGAGGAGAAGCTGGAGCTCCCGGAGAGGCTGTGAGTAGCTGTTTCCCTTGAAGCATTTTTCCTTGGCAGTAATACACCTAAAGGGACATGGAAGTCCCTCCCTGCTTTGCTGATTCATGGTCCCAGGCTGCCTGGGTGCAGGGCACATCCCAATCTGCAGCTGAAAGAAGAGTCGCTGCTGGTGGGCAAAAAGAAGCATCTGCACCAAGCCAATCAATGGCCCAATCAGCCCGGCTCTAAATTGTTCGTCTTTTTTTGGATAAGTCTCCCTCTCTGACAAAAAGCTCACTTTTCTGGGTGAAGTGAGGCAGAGCTTGCTGCTGCACTGTGCTATCAGCCAAACCCAGGCAGTCAGCTGGTGCATGGAGTGAGCTTCCCAGCAGCAGCCAGTTAGTTTTTGATAACAGTTGGTTTTAGGCTTTTTTGCTTTCTATAATAAAGCCTCATCACCAGAGGAATCATTACATACCACTTTTCAAGGCCTATATGGAAGGGAGTGCTACTATTGTCTGACTGTATGCTAAAGAACAGCTAAAGATTCAAGTCCTGTTTTATTAAAATAACAGTTGTGTAAGCCCTTTGTATTTGAAAAAAAGATTGCATACTTCTTTTGTAAGCAGAGAAGAAAAAGAGAACTGTTTCAAGTACAGACTGGAAGAGGTGATGAAGACATTCAAGGTCAGACTGAACAGGGCTCTGAGCAACCTGATCGAGCTGTAGGTGTCCCTGTTCATTGCAGGGGAGTTGGACTGGATGGCCTCTAAGGGTCGCCTTCCAGCCCAAAAGATTCTATGATTGTATGTTTGTATACAGGGGAAGAAAGCCATAGGAAATCCAAGCAAAGCATCCTAGAGCACTGACTGTCTCCTTGCGTCTTTGTTTTTATGGTTTCCCTGCTTGGATTTGTGCTCAGACATTGTATTTAGCAGTGCGTTGACCCTAAATTCTCAACTGTCTTCAAGTCTCCATTGTCTTCAGTTGAAGGACTCCTTAGACTGTGTGGGGAAAAGCAGCTAAGAGTGTCCCACTCCCCATAAACCTATTCATTGATTTTATTTCTTAGGATAACCTGGTGGTGTGGAGAATATTAATGATATGGAAATGTACACATATGCAAACATCCTTTTGTTTGCTATCCCATTATAGATTGCTACTGCTCCACATGTTTCTTTTGACTCATAGACCAGTAACTGTAGATAACAAAAAAATGAGGAAACCTTTAATTCTCTTACATGAGCTTCATAGACACATTCATTTTCTGTGAATACCTGTCACAGTTGTGCTGTGGAAAATTCTCACCATCTCTCAGCTGTTCACATTATCCATCTGCAAGAAAATGATACCCAGATCTTCCAGTAGAAGAGGTTTCTATATCCAAGTCAGGTTGATTATTTCACTTTGCCAGTGCAGATCTTTTTAGATTGTCTGTTTTCATCCTGAATGGCTTGGGAATGCTGATAGAAATCCTCTTCCTTGTGAAGCTGTAACAGCAAGTGAACCCTGGCCTGTGCAGACTGATGAGTAACTCCAGAGATAATGACTTAGACCTGATACTGTCAGGTCTAGAGGAAAATGTCTAGCTATGGCCCGGTAACCCCAAGCATGTATCTCTCTGGGGACATAATCTGAAAATATTTCCTTCAGTGTCCCCCATGCATGTTTGGAGGCATACATCCTGAATGGGATTGCAGACAAAAATATCTGTAATTCAGAACAAAACCACTCTGAATGGTTCATGATGCTGGTCTGTCTAACACAAGTGAGCATTTTACAGGTTTTTGTTTTCAACAGAGCGTATTTTGTTGACCTCGATTTTTATTTTCATCATAAATCAACACACTTTGTTCTTTTGATGTTTTGGGCTCAGACCTTTCTTGCTGTATCTGAGCTAGACTTATGATTTATTTTGATGCGGGTAATTTAAGCTCCCGAAAGAGTCTTCATCTTTGTCGTATTATTTCATGCTACAAAGTGTTTCACAGAGATGCTGTGCTTTTGCTTTGTATTTGTACAACACCTTGTAAGACACGAACTTCAGTTCCACTTGGAACGTGTTGTTCCTATGGTGGTACGATTGTGAATTATGTATGTACATAAATTTAACTTTCTTTAAACAGGGTTCTGTTGGACCAGTGGGGCCTCCAGGACCAAGAGGATTGCCAGGAAATGTGGTATGTATGCACCAGTGTATTTGTTGTCCCATCTGTGACCTCTCTCTTTATTTGATGTTGTGTATCTCCTCCCATGGGGGCATGCTATCAGATTCAAAAGACTGTGTTTCATTACAAATTTTTACAGTTGAATCAAAAGATGTGAAGGCACCTGGGAATGGTGTTTCCATGGAACGTATTTTCATATTCATTTGTAGCATGGGGAAGTTTCACTCCTCTTCAGATTGTCAGAAGCATTTTTTTTTCTGCCAGTTCCTCAAGAGAAAAATTACAGTGTTTATTGTCTCTCTTGTTTTGTTTCCTTCACCTCATTTCCATTTGTCCTTTCCCTTTGAAAACACTACTTCTTGATATATCAAGATTGCATAGAAAGCTCCTACATATGTTATGAAATTATGCAAATATTAGATCCTACAATCAGTGCCTTGAAGTTAGTACAGCATCCTCTTACCTCAGTACACATTCATCACCATCATTACTCTGTGCATGACAGAGCTTTTCATGTCTGCACAGAAACCTTTAGACTTACTCCACTCCCTGCTCCACCACTGTAATTTTCTAATTAGCGCTCAGGATTTCTTAATATTTACAGCAGAGTAAGTGAAAAACAAAACTTAGACTTCAGGTTAAAGTATATTCAGGCTTTTGAAGCCAGTCTTTGTCAACTAGGCAGCCCAAATAATACTGACTTGCCTTTCTACTAATTGCTAAGATACATTTCATTTGATTGTATTAGCACAATGATTTCATTTCAAACTGGAAGATGATATTCAAAATGAGGACTTTGTTCAATTTTACAATCATTCAAGCAAGTTTCTCTACCAGTAATACCGACATATTACTTATAAAAGCTAATATAATTGTAAATATTTTTAACACTAGGTAAAAGAAAATAATTATCACGTCCACTCAGAGAGGAAGTAAATCCAATCTTATGGTGCCAAAACATCATTTAATATCTTAAAATGGAACACAACTCTGTAACATTTTCACATGTTTTGCTGAGTTAGGAAGCTACAGCATTTGATTTCATCGATATTTTTGACAAGGAATCTTTTGGAATCTGCTAAGACATGAAGAGGAACAACAATTGAAATAAATGGTAAAACAAGCACAGTTAAGCATTCCAGTGTGGCTTTGGAGACTGTTACCTATAAAAAATGGAATATTCTGAGACTTCTGGTTTCTCTGATAGAGAGGTGATGACTTGAAGTTTGTTGGTAACAGATTAGGAACTGCTGAGGATTTCACAGAATGAAAAAAATTACTGCTAGAGGAATGCACAAATCTGGAATTAGCTCAATTCCAGCTTTTGCTGTTCAGCTCTTTTTTATACTGAAAAAAAATCAACTCACGTAAGCACTTGGTGCACAGCTCCTCTGTGATGCTCTCTGGACTGTGATCCTCTGAACTCTCTAGTTGTCTGTAGTGAAAAGTGTAAAACTCACACTAAACCTTGAGATATACCACACTGAACATACTGGTCTATCTGCTTTCTTTAGGAACAAATGCTGCCTAGAAAGATTTTAGTCCTTAAAGTTCTTTTCTCTTCAGGGAGTACCTGGAAGCCCTGGACTACCAGGGAAGGAGGGTGAAAGAGGGGAAAAGGTGAGTTTGTACTTTCATGGATTTGTTTCTTTTCTTTGGGGCATTTTAAGTAACTTAGGACAGAAACAGCCTGAACTGGTGAGTGATTTCATAGGTTCATAGACTGCTAGGACACATGGGCTCATTAGATTATCTCATCTGACCTATTCTATTACACATGCTACAAGGATTTCACCCTGTTGCAGCCTTATAATTTACCTAATAAAGCTACTGAGATACAACTGAAAATGATGAAGTCCCTGCTACGTGTTCCTGTGATGATGATATTCTTATGTCCTCACCATTCAGCGCTTTGAGAGATGCTTGTTTACCACTGTAAACCCAAAGCTGGAAGAAAAGTTTAGTTTTCTTGTTTAGGAAACAGACATTTCTGCTTTTCTGATAAACTGCCATAATTTGACCATAAGCACAGCTATCCACTGCACCCTTTCTTACCTATATCTACTTAGCCCAACTGTTGTTTCATTTCGTAGCTAGGCAATGTACTCTCTGATGCCAGGGATTTATAGTTTACCAGTACTTCACTCAGCAGCCAGCATGCCACATCTTTTTTTTCCCTTTTCTTTGCTAGAGTAGGCATAGTTAATGACAAACAGGGACCTGTATATCTAGGATATAGGTTTTAAAATAGAAACAAATCCCAGCCTCCTCAGTCACAAAGTGTTCTAGGTTACTGAGATGCATCTCAGCACCACGAATGGATCGATGACTCTCTCACCTAGTCAGCTTGAAATGTTTTACTTTTTTAAGGAAAATAAAATGTCTTGAGATTTCTGAAGGAAAAGGCTTCCCACGATAACAAGTTCAGATGAGAAAGATAGAAGAAAATGTAGATCTTTTAGTCCCAGTGAAAGACCTCAGAGAGGATTAGTCTTTAGTGTATAACTGACAGATTTATTGGACTGTCTTCTACAGGGTGACCCTGGAAAAGAAGGAAAAGTGGGTTTACCTGGCCCAGCTGGTGTGCCAGGGCCTCCTGGACAGCCAGGTTTGCCTGGCAAAGGTAAAGATGGAGAACAGGTGAGTACTGCTGGCAAACACGGTGCTCAAGTATCTCAATGTGGGCTAGACAAACACAGCTCCTGAGGGGAATGGTTGACTTCAGGTGGAGAGTTAGGTTGTGATCTCATGGGTGCTTGAGGCACAAGAGGCTTTGTTCTGCAGGATGCTGCAGGTCACAGCGCTGTATCCAAACAGGCAGAGAAGACTGAAGCTGTATTTTTGAACTGTGCCATCCTGGCCATCCAAAATGGCCTCTGCAACAAGTAACCACTGAATTATTGTTGTGACAATCATTAGCTTGATGAAAGTCCCCTAAAAAACACTTACTTCTAGCTAAGTTAACAGAATGTAATTTGCTTACACACAGTCAGTAAAATATTATTACCAGGACGGTGTAGAGCAAGGAAGGGGGTGGGTGCAGGCTCCCATCTGGCTGTGCAGTAATCCCCTGATTTTGGTTATATCTCTCTAGGGGGAAAGAGGCCCACCAGGTTTGCCAGGACCATTTGGACATAAGGTGAGCATGGGCTTTAAGTGTTCATTACAGACTGCTTCCTTCCAGTGCTAGAACTGAAGAAAAGGTAATGGTGAAAATATGGTTAGTTTTTCACTGGAAAAGAAATTATGTGAAGCTTTCCTTTTAGGACGTTTCTTTCTTTACTATTCCAGCGCCTCTGTAGATGCAAATACTAAGATATGAATTAACTGTGTGAACGTTCCATGTTTTAAATTTCTTTCAGCATTATGCAAATTTAACACAGACAAAATGCTAAATGCTGCATACTTTTCTTAGGGAAATTGTGACAGGGCACCTGTAATCTATTCAACAAGAGAGACATTTCATAGTTAAAGGATGAATGACTCTTGCGACCACCTGTGAGCCCCTCAAAGAGCACTCCTCCATAGCATTTATTTATTTCACTTCTCTCAAGGAGAAATTAAAGTTTTCCAGTGGGAGTGGGTATTCCTGGTTTGCCCTCTTATACTGCAGACAAGGCAAAGACTAGTTTGTTGATTAAGTTAACAACATTAATGTCTTCAACTGAAAATGAAGTTTATTCCTTTGCAAATACACAGCTGGTAGAGAAAGAAATAAAACAGTAAAAGCTTTTGCTCCTGGAAGCATCTAGATTGTGCTTGAGTCTTCAGTCAGACATATCACAAATTCTCCTCTTTGAAATGACTATGTGCTGGTTTGGGTTGGAAGAAAAATAGGGTATTGAAACAGGTTTTGTATGTGATAGGTAGGAATATAGCAATATGAGACTGGATCCACCTGGGTCCCATATTTTTGAAATAACCAAACTGCTACGAAACATTTTATTTTGTTTTTGCTGCATTCTGTATAAATACATTATATTCTGTTGTATATATCTTCGACAGCTCAGAACATAGACACAATACTAGAGTGAAAGTAATATAAATATCAGAAGAAAAAAAACACTGAAGGAAATCTAATGAAATACGTTGTTCAATATCAACACAAGATTGCAGGAATCTTAACTGTGCATGGAAAACTACTATTGAAATTTTTGCACTGAAATTATGTTCTTGAACAAAGTAACAGATAAGCAATCTGCAGGAGTGCCTGAACTAATGAGAATACATTTTCTCTCACTGTCCTTACAGTATTGTTTCTTTGAAATAGATTAGTTAAAGAAAAAGAAAGGAAATAATGCAGGAGATATTGCAGAATGAACTTGGGCCAGGCAGAATCCATGGGTAGCCATTTTTCTATCAAGCTTCTGTACAGCTGGAAATAGTGTTATAATAAATAACATAAATAAGGCTCATTGTTATATGTCTGCTGCCAACGTGAGACTGACTCTCACAACTGCAATATAGTCCATAAAAATCTTATTTAATATTTCTCCCTATAACAAGAAAAGAGAAAAGATATTAAATTTAAGTACTCTCACCGATTTTTTTTTTCTTCACCCTCTGTCTACAGTGCCCACCCAATAGCACCAAGTAGCTGTCTGTGCTCTGCAGATTATAATGTTGAAAATTTGGTTTTCTGGAAGGGAGATCTCTCCATTTGTAGTTCACTCCCCTAGGGAAAGTGGTAGAATTGATTTAAAAAAACTGTTAATGCAATGCTGTGAACAAGCTTGTGTTGGTAAAGGAGAATATTAAGATGCATCCCGACTTCCTAATTCTGTCTTTCCTGTATAAATGATATGCATTTATCAATGTTTGCAGGTATTGTGCTTAGTGTTAGCCCAGGCCAAGGGAAGTGCCTCATTATACTCTGCTGGCAATTGCAAATGCAAGTGAAACTCCGTGAAAGCAGATGCCCTCTGCTGCAAAAATCTGATGTTCTCAATTTAGTGAAGTGTATCAGCCGTTGTAGCATATGGAACTACTGTTGGAAATTGGATGCTGTGTGCTAAAATGCATTAAAATACTTGTGGAAGCTGTGTTCCTTTTCAGTTATGTGATGTGGCACATGCTGACATGGTGTCAGTGCTCACAGATGTGAACCCTTCTGAAGGAGGGAGGCAATTCTCTTGGCACGACATGACAGAAACTGTGTTGCCACAGCCTGATCCCATTTCTTAGTCGGCAGGATCAGGTCAGGTTGTATCAGTGTTATGTTCTGTTGTAAAACCATATTGTATTTCAGAACATTTTCTCAACAGTGGACAAAGGCTTTAACTCTTCCCTTTATTTCAGGGTGAGAGGGGAGCTCCTGGCCTCCCTGGACAACCAGGAGACAGAGGTGTGCCAGGAGTTGGACTGGCTGGACCACCTGTAAGTAGCAGGGGCTGTTGCAACCTGTGGCAAGACAAAAAATTAACCCTTTAACTCATCACCATCTGGAGAATGGGCTCCCTGTGCACACTTTTGCCAGGAGCTTATGTCATTTCACTCTCTGGAGATGCACAATGCTAGCCCAGGAGCTGCCACTCATGGCTCTGATGTCCACATTTGATGTGAGGGCCCTTGATTAGTTGAAAGAGAAAGGCAGAAAAGTGCTATCAGAGTGATTGATGCAGCTGTCTGTTACTTGTGACTTCTCTGCAGCATCTTGACACACTGGCTCTGGATGGGAGACAAGGACTGTGCTGAGCTACCAGAGTTGGTTTAATGGGGAGATGTAGCCCTGCTGTCACCTCATTAGGAGGAATGACTGAGACACACATGCCCACATCAGTGACACAGTACTCTGATAGGGAAATATAAAATCAGATTAGTTAAATTGCTGCCTTCCAAGAGAGCCATTGTCTTCATAATTTCCCTCAGAGATTAAGTTACATCTGATCCAGCTCTGCCATCATCTCCTGCTGTTGCTGAAGTTCTACCATTATCAGTGGGCATGAGATGTCTGTGGGGTTTGCTCCACAAAGTATGATGTTGTTGGGGTTTGACTCTTCCAGTACTTAACACATATGACTACTCTTGAGATCAAGGGGATTTGAGAGTGCTCTGACTTTGCAGCCCTCCTGCTCCACTAAATACACATGTGAAATAAGTCTAGAAGGAATCAAACTTCATACATAGTTAAAATTGCTAGAGAACATCAGAATCCTTGCATCCTTTCATATCCCCTTGCACATGCCATGATACTGTACCCAACACAGCCAACATTTTCACGCTCTGATTATCTAGTTCAAAGTTTCTCAGTTAGAACATGCAATTACCTTGAAATGATGTCATGTTGTATGATAAACGTAGCTTTCTGGGGTGCACCTCCATTTAATATTTGGTTTTACCCTGCTACCATACTATGTATGGTAAAGCAGATTGGATCAGTTTTATAACACACCATGACAATATCATGGCCATCATGGTGCTTAACAATGGTATCAGTGATTGAAGACTTGCTGGGTATAACTTGTTATGATTTAGATAAGGAACAGTGATATTATTCCATTTCTTAAGGTTCAGTCATTAATATTAAAGTTAAATTAGAAATGAATGACTTCTTTGAAAGCTGCTAGGTTGTGGCTAGTACTTAATTAATGAGTTTTACATCCAGTACAGGGTTAGCTGAGTAAACTTCTGCACCCTGATGCACAGTGGAAGCCAAAGTTATTCTTCACATACATGCATGCACTAAGAACCTGACTCCATCACTTGTAGCCACCACTTGATGCTGACCAGAGGGTTACTTTGTACTATACCATCACTGTTTGACCACTGTCAGGATAGTAGATGGTGCTGTTACATATCATAGTAATCCTGATTGATTTCTTTTTACCGATTCATTAAATGCTTCTTTATTTTTATTTTTTCCTTAACCACCATTATAATGATTTGCTTCACTGCAGGTTTATCATAACCTCAACTCCAGTTCAAAGAGTCAGAATTTGAAATGTGTTGTATAACATTTAATCCATCAGGCTTTCACACAGATTGAGTCCCAATAAAAAAGAGAATAGCCTCAATGGAGATGCTTCAGTGCATATTATATACTGAATGAAGGTGTCAGCTTATACCCTTTCTAGCAGTGTGACAAAATTGGGTATATAATGTTTTCAGTTTCAGAGGTGAGAGTCAACAATTTGTTTTAATTGTAGTCCTCACCTTGTTTCCTTCAGTGTCCTTAATCTCCCTTGCATTTTGCTCCCTGTGTGAAAGGTAGAGATAGATTAGGGTGGGTTTTGTTGTTGTTGTTTGCTTTTACTTCGTCTGCTGAGTACTGTATTACTATTTACATTACACTCACCCATAAAATGAGTATTAGCAATGTGTAATTTTCCCAACTGAACTAAAAGCAGAAGAGGTGACTGCATGGAGAAATGGGATGAATTCACACGCTCAGGTTCAAGTTCCCTAATAGAAATACGTGATGCACCAAGTTAGAGTGAGTTACTCATGATCTGCCTTTCCTTCTTCATACTGCTATGAATTTAACATGATGCATTTTGCCCTTGCTTTAGCAGAGCATTAAGGCATCTTGCGTGGAGAACTCTATGAGGATTAGTGAATTAATATGCCTGAAATAGGAAGCAAAAGGAGAGGAGCCATAGCGTGAACCAATTTATTCAAACACAGTCCCAGAGATGTGAGGTCAAACCACGTCTGGGATGTGTTTGGAATGTCAGATTGATCCATCCCTTCTGGATATAGATACCACAGCACTTCTGTAGTGTGCCTTTAGGAGTGGATATCATCTAGTGTGTTCACTCCACTATGTACCTGTGTAAGCTGCATTCCCAAACAGATGCGTGTGCAAGTCCACTGGAATCCCTACTTTAACCTTATTTAAAGAGCACACAGATCCCATGAGATGCTTTTCCTTGTTTTAGAGGAAGCTGAACGAAGTGGTTTTCAGGACCATGGAAAGGTTGTCCTTCCCTAGTCCAAAAGATGAAAAGCTGCTGCAGTTCTGTGTCCCTGGGTCCAGCCAGTAGCAAGGCTGAGCCCATATTGACAATGGGTATCTACAGTACACTGTACACAAATACACACACACGTGCTGCCACACAAGTCAAAGCAGAGAGACTAATGCCTTGGTCAACACCCACATACACCTGACCAACACTCCCGAAACATGAAAAAGTGCATCTCAATCCTGAATGATTGGAATGATTTTTTCAAGCCCACTGTTGGAATATACACACAAAATGTGGATCACTCCAGCAGCTGGTTTTGAGCATTCAGTCTACACAGTACCCAGACCCCTGTCAGGTCTGGGCAGCCTGTAAGGTTTGCTCCTTTTCCTTGTCTTCCTTTTTCTCTTTTTTCTTATCTCTGTGCTTCAGGGACCCAACTGTTTAACCAAATGAGATGCAAATTTGAATCTCCGCTAGTATTTTGATTGCTCTGTTTTTATTTGCAGGGCCCTGCTGGACCCCCAGGAGACAAAGGATCATTGGTATAGTATGTCTTTCTAACTACACACAGATTTTATGGGGACTGGGCAAACCAATGGATTTTGTTACTATCACTGATTTCATAAACGCATGACTATTTTTTTGTTTCTCTGTTTTTTCCTAAAGATCATAGGGTCATATGTTGGCTGGTTAGACTAACGAGACTTAAGATGTGCACTAGCATTATGAGTTTGCTGCAGCAGATTATGAGAAAAAGAGTTATCCAGACTCTTGTTCTAGTGACAACTTTTCCTCGCCCCTCATAGTCCCACAGGTGAAAAGAAAAAGTATGTCAAGACACACAATTCAAGGCATGTTGTCATGCCTTATAACCAAAGCCTCAAATCTATAAGCATTTTTTAAGCATTTTTCCTGCATAAGGCTTACAAAAAACCCTGCATTTAAGTGTGTTTAACCAAACACACTTATTTCCTTAATGGTTTACAAGGATGCAGTCTATAGGTGTGAAGAAAATAGCTGTTTATTGTGGTTTCCCTGTATGCTGTCATGCATTTCCAGTGATATAACTAAATCATGGTGACTACTAGTTTGACATTGAGGAGTTAAATATTCTTTTCTCCTCCACAGTCCCATAATCAGTTATATTTTATCCCTGTTCATAATCTTGCCTTCTTATGAAGCGTCATTATTACCTTTCCAGTTGAGTTGACTGTAGAGTTGCAGTTACAGTTCCTGGAGGCACAGAATCAACTGTGGTTGTTCATTGTGGATTTTTTTTTTTGTTGTTTTTTCAATCTTTTTTGAAGTTGTTTAACTATTAGCATTGTGGGCTGTTTGTTTGTTTTTTCAAGTAATCATCGAGTTGAGTATTTTTTTTTCCTCTTCAGCTAAGGATAATCTAGCAAGTACCACTCATGTTACTGGTTTTGTCTGTTCTTTTTCTCTCCCTGCCAGGGTCCTCGTGGTGTACCTGGTATCCCTGGACCACAGGGGCCTCCTGGTCAGGATGTAAGTAAAACAAAAGTGTAAGTGCTCACAAAATTTGCTGATGCTTAAGTCTAATTTCCCTTAAAATGGTGTGCATACACAGCTGTAGTTGTTGAGTGTTACTAGGATGGTCCAATGGAAATGATCCGTAAAAGTTGGGTGCTTATACTTTAGAATATCAGGGAAAATGATATTTAGACCATGGAGTAACCTTTCAAGGGAAATGGTGGACAAGTTACGTGGCAGCATACCCTAGGGAATGATCCTAGAGTAGAAAAGGATGATAGTTAAGCTCTCTGGGAAATTCTTAGAAGCCTCTAAGAGAAATAGCCTGTAATATTTCTATAAAAGTAGGGCCACCACCATTAAAAAGCTTTTTACGCATTCATTTTGCTGCTGCTGCTGCCCTTGAGAGATGTCACTTTAACCTCCTCTCTGCATTTTCCTCACTCAACTCTCTGCAAAGAAGTCACAGAGCTAAGGGATAGAGGGAAGCGTAACAGACTCCCAGCTTGATAGCTGAACCTTCTCACTGCCCAGTTTTGTTGTAGTATTGAATCAGAAAGGGAAGGTTTTTTTTCTTTCTCTGCTGGTAAGCCAGCTCTGTGGCATGGAAACCTGCCTCAGAGGAAAGTCAGCAAGGGGTCTACGAAGATTTTGAGAGATGTAATCTTTGCATTTGTGCCTGTTGGGGAAGCGCTGTAGGAAAGGGGCAGTGACCTCCTGTAACTCTCCTCCTTAGCACGCTTTCATATGCTGTCTTACCTGAAACAGGTCCCAGTTTTCCTGAAGGACATACAAGCAATTGTTAGTCCTCATGCATCTTTATTGCTGTAGGGTGAATACCCCAAAAGAATAATAGCCACACAAAATAATGAAGGTGAACAGTATATTTTTGTATAGCTTATCTAGATGGTATAAAGACAACCAGTAAATAAGGAAAAGCTCACCTGTCACTGACAGCCAAGGCTCACCTGGAACTCCACAGGAGAGAGATCTCCAACAAGAGACCCTTCTCCACTGATGGTCAGTCCTTAAATGGGATCTGGGAGAGATGGAGCCAGACTCCACCCTTTCTGGTCACACAGGTGACCTGCCTTCACCTGTGCTCTTGTGGCTGACTCAGTGCTCACCTCAGGTGACCCATCAGTGGTTCAGGCCATGATTCAACAGTTCCCAAATACTGACATACACCAATTAGCATAATGGGTTTACTTTTCTGTCAACTACATTTCCTTTCCTCCTGAAACACTTAGAAAGGAAGGTCTTGTTTTTTTTTCTTCACCCACTCCGTCATAAATTATTATGACACTGGTATTCCTCAAAAGCTTATTGTGGCAGAAGTGGTCTATCAATTTGTGTCCCTGAGCAACCATAGCAAACTTTTGAGTTCTTTAATCAAGAGGCTTTAAACTAGAAATACAGAGCTTTTAAACAGGAGATGAAATAGATGAGTTTATTGGAACTGCATAGCTTTTCTAAGTCTCTTTCTGGCTCTGCTCAGATCAGTGTTGACTGGTCAGCTCTTGGAGAGGCAGCACTGCAGTCTTTCTTGTTTTCCTAGCAGGAAATCACCAAAGCAAAACCATCCCTTATGGTGCTTAGAAAGCACATCTTCTATTATACAAACTGATTTAATTGCAGTCAGCATGCCTTTCAAGAACTAAGTATTCTGGTTGATCACCTATTAAGCAATTCTACCTGTGTTTCAGGATGCGTAAATGTAACTACAGAGCACGTTCCAACATTTCTTGGTATAACAGAAGGGATATTTTGACAAGATTGTGCGCTTCCAGTTTCTTGATCTCCACTTTTATTTATGAGTAGTACAGAGGATTTCTGGTTCTGCGTTTTGTGCATTACTGTGCCAGTGTAGCATTCCTGTGTTCTTTGAAGCATGCCCATTTTTGTATTCTCTGGTGTTTACACAGTATGTCATCAGTTAGAAAAGCTCTGATTTGAATTGCTGATAGGAGCTTGCCACATAATTCCCAAGTTATTCAGTGGTAACAGCTTTAATGACTTGCCTCAATGTCTTATCTTTTGCTGTGGCCCCTGCAAATGAATTTTTTTTTTTTCCTGAAACTGAATAATTCTTCTAAATCACATTTACATGTAATAGTCTATTCTCTGTCTTGTTTTTCCAGCTGCAGACTCATCAGATGCCCTTGGAAATGTGTATGTTATAGGTTGTAACATTCCTTGATACTGTAATATCATATTTAGAGTCGTATTTTTAAGGTGAAAGAATAAATACTTCCTTTGCAATAGCTTTGACCACAGTTATCTCCCAGAGGAACACACTGGTTTTTTGGCATGACTGCATCCTGGAGGGAGTGGCTGACACTCCAGAAGGTTGTGCCGCCGTTAGGGATCACACAGACTGGAGAACTTCTAGAGAGAGTCCAGCAGAGGGCCACAAAGATGACGAGTGGTGTGGAGCATCGCCCTCATGGGGAAAGGCTGAGAGATCTGGAACTGCTCAGCCTGGAGGAGAGAAGACTGAGAGAGGATGTTATCAGTGCTTATAAACATATGCTGGGTGGTAGACAAGATCACAAATTGGAGCTCAGGAAGTTCCATCTGAACACGAGGGGAAACTTCGTTACTTTGAGGGTGACGGAGTACTGTAACAGGCTGCCCATACAGGTTGTGGAGTCTCCTTCTGTGGAGATATTCAAAATCCACCTGGACGCTTTCCTATGCAGCAAACTGAAGGGAACCTGTTTTAATGGGGGGTTGAACTGGATGATTTCCAGAGGTCCCTTCCAACTTCTACAATTCTGTGATTCTGTGATCATAAAATCTTTCCAGTGCCCTAAAGCATGTGCCATATGTTCAGCAGTAGTACTGCCCTAGGTTACCTTATGAAATCTTGGCAGCTTGACCAAATGCCATGAGCTCTCAGGACAGTATCTTGCTTTATTAAAACTTAGGCTTTGATAATCCTTGCTTTATTTTTCCATATCATCTTTTACCTATGTTATTTTTTTCTCTCTAAATTTTGCCTTTTTATTTATTTATTTATTTATTTTATTAACTAAAGCCCCAATTCATAAAGCCCAAAAAATCCAAACTTTTTTGTATTCTTTTGTTTGTTAGGTTTTTCTTTCTTTCTTTCTTTCTTTTTTTTTTATTCTTTTGTTTTGGGATGGGAACTGGGAAGCCAAGGAGCAGATGGAACTGAACTTGGCAAAGAATGCAAAGAATAACAGGAGATTCTGTGTGTTAATTGGTTAGAGAAGAACATACCCCCGGGAAGAGTGTATCCCTTCTGATAAATGAGAAGGAAGAAGTGGTTATAGCAAACACAGAGAAAGCTGAGATACTCAACAAGTTCTTTGCCTTGGTCTTCACTGTTAATTGGGCTTTCCACATCTCTTGTCCCCCTGAACCTCCAGTTAGAGGCTGGGAGAGCAAAATCCCTCCCACTGTATGCAGAGAGAAAGTTTGAGACCGCCTGATGAGACTGAAGTCTTAAGTCTCAGGGCCATAGAACATGCATCTCAGGGTCCTATAGGAACTGGCTGAGGTGGTTGCCAAGTCACTCTCTGTCACATTTGAAAAGTCGTGTCTGTTGGGCAAAGTCCCTGGTGTCTGGAAAAAGGGAAACATCACTCCCAGATGCTCCTCAAAACTATTTTAAGGCAGAAGCAAAGTGAAGGGGTGATCTGAGATAGCCAGCATGGCTTCACCAGGGGCAAATTACTCCCGGCCACTCTGGTGACCTGCTAGAGTGGAGCAATGGGATCAGACGACAAAGAAAGTCCATCTACCTGGACTTCTACAAGGCCTTTGACATGGTCCCACATGACATCCTTATCTGTAAATTGCAGAGATATGGATGTGTTGGGTGTTCTGTTTGATGGATAAGGAATTGGCTGCATAACCAGAGCCAGAAAGTTGCATTCAATGGCTCCGTGTCCAAGTGGAGACTGGTGATGAGTGCTGTCCCTCAGAAGTCTGCACTGGGACTGGTGCTCTTTGATATCTGTATCAACAACCTGGACAGAGGGATTGAGTGCCCCCTCAGGAATTGAGCTGATGATGCTAAGCTGAGTGTTGCAGCTGATAGGACAGAAGGAAGGGACATCATCTGCAGGGACCTGGGCACGCTTGAAAATTGGGCACTTGTGAGGCTAATGAGGTTCAGTAAATGGGAATGATTTTAAACTAAAAGAAGGGAGATTTAGATTAGATTTTAGGAGATTTTTTTTTTTTTTTTACTCAGAGGGTGGTGAGGCACTGGAACAAGCTGCCCAGAGAAGCTGTCACTGCCCCATCCCTGGAGGTTGGATGAGGCCCTGGGCAGCCTGATCTGGGGGGTGGCAACTATGTCCATGGCAGGGCACTGGATCTTGGTGAGATTTAAGGTCCCCTCTAACTCAAGTCATTCTATGATATTATTCAATAATTTGTATTTCCCTCTAGTTGGATTACTTTTCTCCATAATAGGACTGTTACATGCCTAATTTCATTCCTTCAATGAAATTACTTCAAATATTAATTGTACTTACTTTTGGGAAAAAAAGAAAAATCCAAGCACATTTTAAGCTGGCTGTGTTCCTGTATCGACTATTAAAAAAGCATTGCCTTAAGTAACTTATCCAGAGAAATTGGCCAAATCTTTGTCATGCTCTGAAAGCTGCAGAAAATGATTCTACGCTTTTCTCTGGAAGCTTCAATTCTGCTCTGCCTGTCTGCTGGGAGGAAAAAGTTTCCTTTCAGTACAACTACTTAACTTCCTTAAATTAAAATGCAATCTGAATAACAAAGTCTCTTGGCTTACGGGTAGCACTGAAGGCATCCATTTGATTTGGTGTTTCTGTATTTTGATTATTGATAATTGTAATTAACATAAACATTAAAATAATCATTTTAAAATGTGCTAGTCATTACTGATAACTACATTCCAGTTTTACTGGGAAGTTAATCTTCTCATCTATTTATTTTTGAAGTTACAAGAACTTTGTGTATGCATACATTACTACCACTGGGTCTGAAAAACAGACTTTTCTTTCCTAGGGTTGATTTTCCCATGCAATTTGGTCATTTCCAATGAGTTTTTGTGTTTGCTTTAGAATTCGTGCGCCCCAAGCCAAAGAATACTCATTAACTTTCCTTGTTTTTTGTTACTCCTGGGAATTAGAACACGTCTATGTTAGTGATTTCACATCTAGTTTTCTAGTTTGTAATAGTACTTCCCCACTATAAGTTTTTGATTTTACTCTTGCATGTGACTGGCTTCCGTATAAATTTTCTTTCTTTCATTTTGCAACATGTCATTTATACAACTTCCATCCATTCCCTCTTTGGGACCATTTGTGTGTGTCAGATTTTGCAGGCCAGTTAAGTGCTCTGGATCCTGTGCATCATGCCTCCCTGTTGCTGCCTACTTTGTCCTCCCTGATATGCAGTGGCACTATTAATTGATATTCTAATTTGAGTCAGCTAGTGTTGGATATAAACTCCTGAAAACACTAGAACTTTGTCAGCTTTGTTTTTTCTTTTTTTGTAGTTTGTGCATCTTCCCACATCATATTAATAGTTTTTTATTTTGTTTGTGTTCATTTGTTTTTTAAATGCCATGCAGATTTTTGTGCAGGCTCCTTGCACTTGTCTTTCTCTTTTCCAGCTTTCTCTTCTCCAATTTGTCCCCTCTTAGCTTGTCAGGAGCAGTTATGCTCTTACATTCTGTCATTTTCAGTCAGCTCAGAGTAGTTCACAGCTCGTAGCTTGTTACCTTTTCTAACTCCAGGTCTCTATAGCTCAGCAGTGTTTTCTTTGTTTTGGACTCAGCCCATTGCCTATTCTGCAATAATGCAACATGGTGAAGTGTGGTTGTCCTATATTTCAACTCAAAGGAGACTCTCTTTTTGCAGTCTTGTATTTCAACTTCTTGGCTTTTCCTGGAGATGCTGTGCTTTTCATGTTCACCAACGATGGCATTTCTAATCCTGATTTATTTTACATCCTGTTAAAAGACATTACCAACTCCTCATCATACAGCTTTCAAGAAAATAGGTCTATCTCTCTGTCTCAAAGCAATCTGATGCAATGTAAATATCATAGTCATGTTTAACAGAATTTCAGTTCTAGTTACTTTCTGATCAAGGATAATTCTCATGGCTCAAGTCTTGGCTTTCTGTTACAAATGCTGTGTGAGTCTTCCTGAATGTGGACAGTATTTGAATGTAAGATCAGTGGAGTAGGTACGTAGGGAATCCTCTTCCCACTGTGAGAAGTGGTTGAAGAGAATGCCAAATACATGAGCTGAAGACTAGCAACAGAAGGAACAACCACATAGTTGCTCTGTAGAAACATCTGTCTAAAAATGGTTTAAATTTTGTCTCCTGTTTCTTCGTTTCCCCATAAAGACATATGTTGATAATTATGAACTGAAAATCTCCTTCACATTTTATCTTCTCTTGAATCTCACCTGTGGAAGGTTTCGCTTCCTCTAAAAACAAGCTTTTCATCCATGAAATTCAATGCCACTTCAGTTCCACTTATGTCATTTCAGTTCATATTTAATATTCATTGCTTACAAAGCCAACGTAACTGAAGGGTTGTCAGTCATTCAGAAGTGTCAAGTATGGACACAGAAAAAGAGCAACCAAATGTTTTTTGTTTTGTCTTTCTTCTGACATGGAATGCAGAATTTGAATTACGAAAGGGTGATACAGGAATTACAATTATTTTGCCCTATAGCTGGAACTGTAGCATAGTAGGTTATCACAACTGTGCCTCCATGCACACCCTGTGCACGTAGATCGTGAATTCCCCAGGCAGCCCAGAGACTCAGTTCTCCATGTAAGATTACTTAATGCAAAGATTCAAAACAATGTCATTTGTTTTTTAACAAATTAATGACTTGCTAATAACAGGCAAGAGATACCCACTAGAGTTCCATTTTCCCAACCATGGCTTCCTGCATCTTAAATTCTAAGACACTTCTAATTCTTCATTTCCTTATTTTCATCTCATGAAATACTTTCCCCTCAAAAAAATGAAAAAAAAAAAAGAAAATATTTACTTACTATTTCAGATGCAAGAACTTGTTTGCAATACTACTGCAAAGAAAGGCAGTGAATTTTCATTTTACAGGTGTCTTCAGGAATTTAAAGCTTCATCCTTCACACTTCTGCAGTCAAAGTGTTTCCTGGGACCAGGAGATATGCCAGAGCAATTTCAGTTGTGTGACTCAGATGAATTTCACTGGGTCATAATGTAGATAAGGAAAATTTAGGAAGGATTGAGAAGAAGTGATTAAGAAAGAGCAAAAAAACAGAGGCACAAATTCTAAAGTTGTGCATAGAGCAGTTGACCGTGTGCAACATGCAAAGAGTGGTGCTCAGCAGACATGTGCATTAGTCCAAAACAGTCAGCAGAGTGTCGGAGCAATCAGAGGGTTAGCATATCATTAATCTCATCAAATTTTCCTTTTCTTAATTTGTAGGGTTTACCTGGAAATCCAGGGGAAAGAGGACCTCCTGGAAAGCCAGTACGTAACTTTGCTCCCATGCTGCATCCCCTAGAAGATTTTGTCCTGCTGTTCTGTTCCCTTCTGTCTCATTTTCCTGCAGTACAAGTTGCTTCAAGTATGGTTCAATGTTTTTCTCTGCTGCTCTTCCCAGGGAAAAAAAATAGTAATAATTAAAAAACAACTAGGAACCATTAAAGGTTTATGATAAAAATACCTGTGATGAATCCAGAACAGTATGAAAATAACTGAATGTTCTGTGTGCAAAATAAATAGATAGATAGATAGATAGATAGATAGATAGATAGATAGATAGATAGATAGCAAGCCAAAATGTAAAGGCAGTTTCTTAAAAACACTATACAGTGCTGTGAGCAAGTACATGATCAAGAATACAAAGAGGTCTCAGATACGATGTTCACTGATAATGTAAGGGAAGAGTTATGTTTTCAGCCCAAAATGAAATTTAAACAATGCCAGACATGTTCAGGAAGATTTCTTACATTTATACCTTTTAAAACGGCCCGAATTTTTCACTCCACAGGGTACCTCTCCCCTGCTCTCTCCAGAGGACATAAATCTCTTAGTGAAGGTAAGCAACTTTTGAGGATGGCAGGAGTTTATCTGTATGTTTCTTTCAACCTAACTAACACCATGTGATGGGAAAGCATCAGAGCTAGATGTGCAAATGATGCCTTAAACTACTCCACCAGATCTTTAAAATTGTTGGTCCCTTTCTGTCACAGCTGTTGGGACAAACAAGGATGTGCTGGGGATCAAAACCCAGTGCTCTCCAACAGCCTGCCCTAGCGACATAGCTTACAAAGATTTTTGTAATGTGGTTTAAGTTGTAAAAGCTCCAAGACTTTTTTCATCTTGTTGAGAGGCTTTCATTTCCAGGCAGAAATAACTATTGTCAAGTTGCATTACCTAAAGCAGAAAATGGAAACCACTTTAATCCAATGGCTGATCTTTCACGCGCACCTGCAACAGTGACTACACTTGGCACTGTGGGTGGACATTCAGTTTGCATAGTGCCTCTAAAAGGATGCAGGTCATTAGCTCCACGTGCACCCATGTTTCAAACATTGTGATCTGTCTGCCTACTTTTACTCTCCACGTAGACAGTTGTCTGGAAAATGAGTTCATACTTGAGAGGTGCTGACTGCTAAATATTTAAAGATTTACATGGGCTGAGTTGGGAGATTTTTTAGAAGGTTTGAGACATGGCAAGAAATCCTTCCTTATTGATTAAGAGAAACTAAAAAATTACTTTTTTTTACTAACCTCATTAACAAAACAAAATTAAGATTGCTGCTTTGAAATTACTTCACTGAAGAGCTGTTTTTTCTCAAGCAACAAAGTATTTTTTTTTCATAGTGTTCACTGTATTGACTTGTTTGGTATTTCTGATCAAGAGAATAGCAACAGACTGTTTCTTAGGTATGGGGTGTCATTCTGATATTTCTTTTTTCTTCTTTTTTTTTTTTTTCTTCAATTATGTTACAGTTGCACACACACAGCATATTCTTTATGTTTTGTACTTTTTCACTCCCTATCAGGCCCAGCTTTACATACAGCAGCACCTTGAGATCCCAGATGCAATTAAGGTTCTGTTTTTCTGGATTTCTCTCAAGCTCTTACATTTTAAGTAGAAAAATATTAATGAAGGAACTGAGGTTTAGAAAGACAGTTTACCCCATGGTTTCACAATGGATCACTGACAGAACTGGGAGTAGTACTAGACTGACCTGATGTCCCATTTTTTGGGCTATGCTGTCTCTCAGAGCCAGGATTCACTCCCATTTTAATAATGAAAGTCTGTTTCTGAAGTGAAAATGTCATACCTTGAGGACAACAGAATTAGAAAGAGTGCTGAGATGATGCTTCAAAGAATTTTTGAGGGAAGGAGGCTGTAATTCTCATGGCTGAATTTGACCAAGACACTTTGATGTTCGCCTGGTCTTCATGAACTCCAACAGAAGAGTTCACATTAGCCAAGGCATCTGTAGCATAGTTTCTTTGCACCCTTTCTGGGGCTGTGCTGAAACAAGGGAGTTTTCCATAGTAGTATGCCCCCTCAGCAGTAACAGATACATACTAGTTTTCTTGAAGTGCAGAGTTTTCTTCAAGTAATCCTGTAGATTCCAAACAAGCTTTTCTTGTTAATGTTGTTTTGTGACTATCTGATCTCTTTATTTCCTCAATTTCTTGATCATTAAGATCATGTAAGAGTTGTCCAATTATGTTAAGAAGCTCCCCAAGGGATCCTGTGCAAGCTCAGCAGCTAACTCTCTCTCCTTAACACTAACCTCACTTCACTGTGTATCAAAGTAACTCAGGTTGTCCCTGGTGTGGGCAAAGTGCAATGGCCTACAGGTTATGCTAGTTCCCCACTGCTGCATTCATGCTCAGTGTCTGCAGGCTCTACTAGATGCCTTCAGTCTGTTGCTAATTTATTTCTCAATGTTCTCTCCTAGGATGTGTGCACTGAATGCCCTCCTGGCCCACCAGGACTGCCAGGCATCCCAGGTTTCAAAGGTGACAAAGGTCTCCGAGGACCACCAGGTAGAGATGGCCAGGATGGGAAAATGGTAAGAGAATTAGGGAAGTGGTCATCCCTTGGATGTGGATTAACCATATCCCTTGGATTTGGTCTAACCAATTTTTTTCTTCAAATATTTTTACATGGTTCATTAATTTTATTTTTTCAGTTACAGTATACTCAATTGTTTATAGCTGTCTTTGGAGTCAATTGACTAGATTTGAGCTGCTTCAGAGAGCCATAAAGTCTCTCCTGAGCCTCCTTTTCTCCAGACTAAATAATCCCAGTTCCCTCAGCTGCTGCTCATAAGACTTGTGCTCTAGACCCCTCACAAGCTTCACTGCCCTTCACTGGACATGCTCCAGAGCCTTGATGTCTTTCTTGTAGTGAACAGCCAAAAACTGAACACTGAAAGTGTGGTCTCACCAGAGCTGAGTACAGGGACCAGATTTCCTGGAGCCCTTTCCCTTTCAGGACAGACTCCCAAGGGACCCTTCTTACCAGTGTCCTGAATAGTTCAAAGTCTGCCCTCCAGAAGTCCAAGGTAGCTCCCCTCCTGACTTCACCAAGAATAGAGAACTCTTAACATTTCATGGTCACTCTGCCCAAGAAAACTCCTGACATCTGCATCTCCCAGCAGTTCTTCTCTGTGAACAGTAGGTCTAGTAGGGCACCTCCCCTGGTAGGCTCTTTTACCAGTTGCATCAGGAATTTATCTCCCACACACTCAAGAAACCTCCTAGAATGCTTCTTCTGCTCCATATTATATTTCCAGTGTATATCAGGGAAGTTGAAGTCCCCCATGGGAACAAGGGCTGGTGATGACACAACTTCTGCCAGCTGCTTGTCTGTCTGTAGGCAGTCTGTAACAGACTCTCCACCAGGATGTCAGCCCTGTTGACCTTCCCCGTAATCCTTCCCACAGAAACTCAACCTTATCATTACAAGCCACAAGCTCAATAAATCAAAACAGCCTCTGACATAAAGAGCCATGCCACTGCCCTTGCTTTCTTGCCTTTTCCTTCTGAATAGCTTGCAGCCATTCATTGCAGCATTCTGGTTGTGGGACTGATCCTACCATGTTTGGATAATGACAATTAAGTCATAGTTTGCCTGCCGCACAATGGCCTCCAGCTCCTCCTGTTTGTTGTGCATGCTGTGTGCATTGGTAGTAGATGCACTTCAGGTGAACCATCTGCCTCACTCTCAATCCCATCATCATTCCCCTAGACTCATCTTTAGTGAACCTTATTTTATTCCACTTCCCTTTCACACCTAGTTTAAAACCGTCTCAACATTGCTGATTGAGCCGTGATCCTTATGTGGATTTTCTGCTGGCTACAAGGATGCCTAAGGGAAGTGTAGCTGTTGTTTAAGAGACACAAATTTTGCAGAGGACTTGAAATAAAGGAAGAAGATTAAGGGGTGTTAAGAAATGACATGTGCTGAAATTAATCCCTTAACCTTTTCAGTTATCTGTCAGAACCGAGTGAGAGGAAAAGTGATGTCTCTCTACTAGCCAGAGATCCTGTACTATTTCACAGCCCTAGAAAGGCTCATCTAATGTTCCCTGTTTCAGTTTTCCTCCATCAATCATGCTAGTAGATCTCTACAGTTCTACTACGTGGAAATAAATGAGTGAAAAAACGCATGGTGTAACTGGGAATTTGACTGCCCATAGTGAGCTTTGATGCATTCCACTTGAACTGCAAGGAGGAATTTGGAAGAAGAAAATAAAAACTTTACTGTTCCAGGAAACCAGACACTCCCATAAAAAGCCACACAGAGAATGCTGTTATTCTAATTAATCAAGATCTTGACCATACTGTACCATAGACATTTTGGCATGATGGATTCCAAACTTCTTAAGATGAGAAATTCTCTTTTAAATTAACTCTTGCCTGGCACTCTGGTTGTGGCTTCCCTTTGAGATGATGTGTTTCCAGCAGTGGCCAAGGCTGATGTACATATGTAACTACAAAGATTTCCTAAGGGTTAGCTTGTTTGGAAAAGAGCTAACTACAGGGTTACGTGTTGTTGTAGGTTAACCAAGAGGCATACATAATGCGCTGATGAACCTTTCAATGTCATATGCAAAAAGATCTGTATAGTACAGTAGGTGCTGGAGAACAGATCAATCAGAAATACTGAGCATATAGGTGTCCTGGCCACCTTGGTGAGTCCAGCACTGAGGAGCCAAGGATGACAGATTCTGCCTTCTTGATCTGTGAGAAACTAGAAATCTCTACCTCTTCTGCGTTGCAGGGAAATGTTGGTCCCAGAGGTCCTGCAGGCCCCCCTGGGCTGGACGGCCAAAAGGTTGGTTGATCTTCAACGTTCTAAGCAAAAATTATCTGTGAATAGTTAGAACACTGGTGACAAAGGATCTTGGTAGGACCCATCCCTACATGAAGGGGTAGAACTGACCTATTGGCTGGGCCATGCACAGTTGATTCTGTGGAGTGCCAAAGGTGCACAAAACTGCACAGCTCTCTACATGAACACTGTTCCATTTACATACAGTCTTCTACCATCCCTCTGTTCACAAAAACAAACAAAACCGAAATAAAACAAGACAAAATGTAACAGGTTTGATTCTTCATAAAGAATTTCATCTCACTGATATTTTGATGAGAAAGATGGAACTCAGAGTTAACTGTCAGTACAAATCAGGTGAGGAAGAAACTAAAGCTTCAACAGTAACACTCTTCCTGCATTGATCCTCTCCTGTCTATATCCCACATACTGGAATCCCTTTAAATTAAGGGGTAGCTTCCAAATACACCATCTGCAGTAATTGCTTTATCTACAGATTCTGAGTGCTCCCTGAAATACACTGTAAGAAGAACAATTTGGTTGAGATGTATCTTTCTGCCTCATGATTCAAGGACGTAGGTCAATATCAAACACAGTGTCTGAAGGATTCCAATAATATCACATTTTGAGCATTTCCCATGAATAGCTCTGTCAGCGTTCTGCTCACAATGCCAGTGTCTGGTCAGTCAAAACCTTTAAAACTTTCCAATGTGAAATAAATCAGAACAAAACAATGAGAGAGAAGACTTGAAGGCCACAGTTCCCTCCATACTTCCCTGCACCCGGACCTACTGTCTGAAACAACTTGTGCTATTTTAACATCTTTGTATTTGCACTTATTAGTGTAGGACAAACTAATACTGATTCATAAATTAATTTTAAATCTTGCAAATTAAAGTGTGCTGACTGGTGAGCAGTAGAGTCTCAAAAGCAAACATTAAGGCTGATCAAAATGAGAGTACATTCCAAGATTAAATTTTCAAAGGAATTAGCATCCCTTAAAGACAATAACCAGTGGAAAATCCAGGCAGACTGAGACTCTCATATGCTGCTTTCTTTGATGCTATGTAAAAGCGGAGGCCCAGATAGCAACACTGAATGGTCTTGAATGATTTAGGTTGGAAGGGACCTCAAAGATCATCTAATTCCAACACACTACTGTGGGCACTGTGACTCCTTTCCAAATATTTGAGGAGGGTCCTCATGGTGAAAAATCTAGAGAGCTCTGCACTTTTGAAAGTGCAATATGTTGTCTCTACCAACACCGAGCTGGTACAGCTCTCCCTTCCCTTCTTGTCTCCTTGCTCTCATGTAATGAACCAGAGAATCATTTCAATGACCTCCAATTCATTAGTGTCCTCTGTGTCATTCAGGTCATAATTTATATTCCTGTCCTCTTGGTATTTTTGCTGTGTGAGATTCATCTTGCCTGTAAACAACTGTAAGCACAAAAAATACAGACATCTACTCTTGAGTTAGCTGCTTCTGCTCTGTTGACAGAGACACAAAGAGAGAGGAGGGCACATTCTGGGCATTAATTTTCTGGCTGAACCTTAGAAATGCTTGTTTTGATGTTCTTGGCCCTGAAGGGAAAAGAGATTAGTACCTGATGCTGTAGATGCCTTCAGTGGGTTGAAAGATTCCTTACCAAAAGCCCATTTAGTACATTGCCTAACAACCTTTTTATTTTTAAGGCTGTTTATGTTCTCTTTATGTCCCTAAGCCAAATATGTATATATATATATATAAGTAAAAGGCCATCTTGGGTCTGTTCAAAGACCATTTTCCCATATATTTCTATCCTTAGTATTCATAGGAAAAATCTAGGGCAGAATTTAAGAGAAGTGCAAGCAGGTTCAGTTCTTATTTCTGTATTTTATGCTCAGGTGACCAAGTGCCTTACGAAATAAGCTCAAAAAGCTGATAAAATACTGAATCTAAGTGACTTTCAGTGACTTTTTTTTTCCATTATCAAGGGTGCTAAAGGAGACCGTGGTGTAACTGGGGATGCAGGAGAAAAAGGCGAACAGGTAAAAATTAACTATGCTTTTTCTCAGTGATTCTTTTTTCATCAACCATTGTTCTAATGCTGAAGAATCAAACTACCTGAAAACAGACAAAAAAGATGGGAGCTGTCCATCACTGCTAAACCTCAAATGGACTTTATGAAGATTGGGACTGTAGCAGTCCTATTTGGGATTTCCTTCCAATCTCCAACACAAATCTTCCCTGTCTCGTGTTGCCGGATTCCAAGCATTTCATAATTTTTTCCTCATGTCTGCAGTGAATACATTCAGTTCTCCGCAGTACCCAACATCTGTTCATTTCCCCAGCTAACATCTACATGAAGTCCAGGAAATTAAACCTCTCTGGACTGAAAAGGCCACTGTTGCTATTTATCCTAGAAGGTGATGGACTCCTATAGGATGTGCCACAGGAAAGAGAATAGTCAAAACTGGAGAAAACGCTTACACTTATTTTTGTCAAGGGCTGAGTCAGTAGTGCAACTCCAATCTTCAATGAAAATTGTAGGATATTTTAAACAACATTGATTTCCAGCCTGGTCTTCTCCCACCGTATTTGCTCTCAGCTGATATTAACATACCATGAAATACACATTACAGAAAGAACACCCTAAATCTAACTGTGTGCTTACTTTGAAAACCATCACTTTGATTTAAAAAGCTGCAGTCCATTATTTCTTTATAACCAGCACTCTGTGTATTGTCTCATTCTGAAGTTACCCTGCAAGGCCCAATGATAAATTAACCTACACACAAATAGAAATATGAATGATGTATAAGGTCCCCTTCTGTTTTGCAGGGACACCCTGGAATGCCCGGCTTTGCGGGGGCTCCTGGAAACCCTGGCCCACCTGTAAGTTCCTCTGTTACAAAGCAGATAGTCTTCTATTTTTCTTACTAATAAGAGTAGTCGCAGAAAGGGCCATTCTCACCTGTCTGCACATTGCATTTTCCTTTTCCAGTGGGTTCCTAATGGTCCCTTGAGTGTCATAGATTTGTCTGCTCATGATAATTGCTATTTAATACATCAGCCTCTTTTCATTGATTGCTTCATCTCACTCTGGAAATTGATGCTAAGCTTCAGTCACTCTCTTTATACAAGGCAATGATCATGAAAACTCTTCCACAGAGACTACTTAGGAGTACATATATAGGTGTTTACTTATAGGCAGAATAAGTTGTCAGCCTGAAACCAGCAGACCTAACAGTGTTTTTGGTTCTCAGTTTTATGCAGTAATACGAGAGTGAATTTTCTCCATTTTCTTCTGTCTTCTGGGTTACTTTTGAATAAAGAGGCTTTTTACATGTGTCTGCTGCATCACAATCCTTATTTCTTGTTCTCCTCACTCCACAAATAGCTATACTTCTTTGCGTATGTAAAGTTGCAATACTGGGGTGTTGTTGCAGAAGCAAGGCTGAAATAACTTGGCTCTCCTGCTTATGATATCACCACTTACAGTCTCCAAGACTTTTCCTGAATAAAGGGCTTTTCATTCCAAACCTTCTGTCTTTATCTGCAGTCATTACTACTTACTTCACTGCCTGCAGAGCAGTTTGACTCTGCTATGATAAGGGTTTTCAGTATTTGCCTTTTCCAGGGATCAGGATAGTCTTGTTGAGTTTACCTTGTAACACTGGAGGACAGGAGGTACTGGAAAAAAGAGATGGGTTAAAATTCTTCTCTCAGATAGTAGCAGTGCCTGGAGTCTGCTGAATGCTTAGCCACCAGGACAACACGTGTGCCCTCTTTGTGGTTCATTTGCACTTCTGCAAGTTCATTTTAAGAAGCATATTTTTAAGAGAAAGTGATAACATGGGAACATTTACTGCCACAGCCAGAAGTCTATTCTGCTAGGAATGAAATTCTTAAAGCTATCCCATGACATCCTCATGGGAGTAATGAAGAGAGTGTGAATGGAGTCAAATGAAATGTGAAAAATAAAACTGATCTTGTCTATGGAGAGCAAGCTGCAATGTTTATATTGTTGCAGTGTTGTATGCAAGTTCCAGTAGATTCTTTTTCCTGATGTGCCTTTTTCCCCTGTCTGCACAGGCCTGTGATTCTAGGGTAGTAGGGAGTACACTGACAAATGTACAGAATGTGTTAATTATTTATGTTGTTTCTGCTTTATTTTATTTAGGGACCAGATGGGTCACCAGGACCAATAGGACCAGCGGGAAACCCAGGAGATATAGTAAGCTCTAGGCTGTGTGTTTCAACACTAGCTTTACCTAGGTTTATCTCTGTAAATTAAGCTGTCCTGGAACTGAAGTAATGTCTTTTGAAAGCTCCCCATGTCACCCAATCTGAAGCAACTCTATACCTGCGAGTAGGACCCACACAGATAACAACAGATTACTCCATTCCTTTTCCTCCAAATTAGCCAGAATGAAATAGCACCTGGACACCTGCCTGTGCAACCTGGTCTGGGAAGTCTACTTTGGCAGGGGGGTTGGACTAGATATCTCTAGAGGTCCCTTCCAGCCCCTACAATTCTGTGATTCTGTGGTTCCTTACATGGAACTTCTCCAGTGTACTCTTGGCCTTCCATTGATGGAGGTAGTTGTCTTGTATGTCTATCTTTGCTATTAACACCTTAACAAAAGATTGTCAAAACAAAACCTACAACATTTTGAAGAGTGCCACAGCACAGACTGCTCCTGTCCCACACTTTTAGACCATTCCTTGGCACCACTGCAAGTACTAGTATAGGTGTAAACTTCAAGAAGTACATGAAGAATTTTGCTACTGCTGTTTCATTTGAAGGGCATTCAGATTCTATTTTATGGTAATTCATCAGCAAGCCGTAGGAGAGAAGGATAATCTGATTGGAATCTGATTGATGCTTACCTAAGTGTGAAAAAGAAAAAAAATCACGATTTAAGACTGTGTAATTCTGTGATTAATTTCTAGAGCAGGGTTTCCTAATGAGCAAGACACCTATTGCACATCTGTTTCTATCATAAGGGACCCAGTAACTGTCCTTCTGGTGGCTGTTGTGAAATCAGTCAGCACTGCCATCGGAGAGGGCACAGACAGTATGGACAAGCTGGCTGAACTTCCCTTTCAAGTGGATGATTAAGGTTAAAATAATTTGAAGGCCCTTGTATGCTTTTGTGAGACATGTCTCCTATCCCTGGAGACGTTCAAGGTCAGGCTGGATAGGGCACTGTGCAACCTGATGTAGCTGTGAGTATCCCTGTTCACTGCAGGGGAGTTGGACAAGATGACCTTTAAGAGTCCCTTCCTACTCAAACAATTACATGATTCTATGAATAAGGAGAGATTTCTCTCTTGGGACAGTCAATGAGGCACTTCTTATAACTGCTGATTCAAGAGATATAAAATATTGCTTTCTGGCTGGACACTTCATGAAAGAAGCTAAGCACTCAGTACTAAATATAACTGAACTGAAGAAGAAAATACCCGTGATTTTAGTGGTTTCTCTGACTGTAACTAATAGATTTATAATTCTGCATGTTTTGTGTAAAAACTTCCAAGTTTAAGCAGAAATGCACTCAAGAAAACACAAGCACAGCGTGAAATGAGCTGGAAGAACAGATTCTTACAGTGGTGCCATGTTAAACACTGCATTTAATCTTCATATGAGGAGCATCTGAGAAATTCATCTGAACCTTGATGCGTCTACTTCCTTTCCAGGGTAAAGATGGCCCTCCAGGTCCACAGGGCCCACCAGGTGTTCCTGGACTTCCCGTGAGTGCAGTTCAGCTCCTTCTCTTTCAATACATAAAACTGTTTTATAAGCACATGTAGACGTAAACAGAACAGACTCCCGAAAGCTGTCCATGATCATTAAGGGATACCTGTAATGTTGGTGCTATGTCCTTGGTCCAGGACAGCAGTGAGTGCCGTATTTGATCATTTCATATCTAAGCGTTAAGTACCTGAAACAGGCTAGCTCCTCATCTGCCTCTTCATTTTCTTTCTTTATTTGTTTGTTTGTTTATTTATGCATGCATGCATGCATAAATACTCTTATAGAGAGCACAAAACTAACGTAATAGCACCAGTCTAAGGGAATAAGAATTCATAGTCTGGAATAGCATCTTCCTCTCAATCCAAAGCTGAAATGATTCCTTTGCACTGACTCAAGTGCATCTTGGGCATAAACACTTTTCTTCTTTAAAAGGCATTAGTACAACATTTAGTTTAGGTTTTTAGATTTTTTTTTTCCTTATTGGTGTAGGGCTAGAGCTATTTCTGGTGTAAAGTAGTTTAGTTTTAATGGCATTATAATGATTTACAACAGCTGGTTTTAGAACCCTCTTTGAAGGCTGTTGGCATGCTTGCCTTGCTGAGAAGGAGGAAGGCCCTTAGAACTGTCATACTGGATAGGGAAAAAGCAAAAAATGTTTCCCTACAGAGATGTGGCAGAAAATGTTTATGTCTGAACTATGGAAATAACAGAATTTCTGGTGCATTGTGCAAAATTAAATGCAGTCACAATGAAGCGGAGGTGCTACTTTGAGTTTTCGTATTGACACAACTATACTGATCTCTCCTACAGACTCCTTGTTACACCTTGTTATGCATTTCATTAATAGGGAATTGCTGGGAATGATGGCAAAGATGGCAAGCCAGGATCTCTTGGAGAACCGGTAATGTAATTAAAAAGTGTTTCATGCAAGCAATCACGGACCACATCCTGTTATTACTTTTGTAGCTGCCTATCCATGGGCTCAGTGGGGGCAGAAAATCCGTTGGCACATCTTCTTTTAACACCAGAGGGTCTATATTGTCTTGAGCAGTTTATAAGGTTCACTCTCTAGGACTCTTGAAAAGAAACTGGGTTCTTTTACAACTACCATAAATACTCTACAACGTAGTGATTCCACCTTTACAAGTACTGCAAATATTGCAAAGAAAGATTGTCTTGTAACATTAAATCTAAGGATTCCAATTTTAGGTAGAAGATTATGGAGCATAAAAACTTTAGAGGAGGTGTCTTAAAAGAAAACCTTTTCTGAGTTGTTCTGTAATGGTTCTGTTGTCCAGGATTAGAGAGGTTTATATTTGATGTTCTCTCCTTAGTCTATGCTTGCATTTATTGGAGGGAAAAACAAAAACAAAAACAAAAAAACACAAAACACCTGAGCCATGAAGTTGTCAGCCAAAAGGAAATTTTAATAAATTGGCAGTGAATGTTATTCCTCACCACTGTGTTTCTTAGAAGAAGAATGTGCTTTCAGTGTCTGGCATTGATAGCCTCTTTCTGTCTCTTGTCAAATGGGACTTAGTGCTTCTGTGAAAAGGCAAGCCCCCAGTCATTTAGGGGAATGGAGAAATGTTTGTCACTGCAGGTTGTATGCTCCCAACAAAACAGCTGGTTTCTGTGTGTAGATACTGGTTTTGTATGTGCTGACCAGGTATTGCTGTAGTTGTGTGTCCGTTATCCCTATGAAAGGAAAACATTGTAAAGGTGCATCAATCCAAACGGATAAGAACGTTTGAAGTTCAAACTGTGGGGATGAGCTGCTGGAGAAGAGCTCTGAGGAGAGGGACGTGAGTGTCCTGGTGGATGACAGGTTGGCCATGAGCTGGCAGTGTGCCCTGGTGGACAAGAAGGCCAATGGGATCCTGGGGTGCATTAAAGAGTGTGGCCAGCAGATCGAGGAAGGTGATCCTTCTCCTCTACTCTGTCCTGGTGAGGCCTCACCTAGAGTATTGTGTCCAGTTCTGGGCTCCCTGGTACAAAAAAGACAGGGATCTCCTTGAAAGAGTCCAGCAGAGGGACGCAAAGATGATAAAGGGCCTGGAGCACTTCACTTATGAGTAAAGGCTGAGAGACCTGGGTCTGCTCAGCCTTGAGAAAAGAAGATTCAGAGGGGAGTGGGAGTCAAAGGGATGAGGCTGGTCTCTTTGCAGTGTGTGGAAATAGGACAAGGGGAAATGGCCACAAACTGAAGCATAGGAAATTCCGCACAAATGTGTGTAGGAACTTCTTCACAGTGCGGGTGACGGAGCACTGGCACAGGCTGCACAGAGAGGTGTTGGAGTCTCCTTCTCTGTAGATGTACAAGACCCACCTAGATGCCTACCTGTGCAACCTGGTCTAGGGAGTGCTTTGGCAGTGGGGTTGGACTCGATGATCTCTAGAGGTCCCTTCCATCCCCTATAATTCCGTGATTCTGTGTATGTTCATGACAGTGCAGGTATGGATACGTCTTTGTCACTACTGTCCTTGCATGCTTAGACACAGAAGTTGCTGGAGAAACACCAGATAATCACAGTTCTCAGTGCTGTTACACATAAAGAGGAAGAATGGGAAGAGGTTTCAGCAGCAGAGGGATGGACCTGAGGATCTCAGTAACATGAATATGATTGTTTCCCATAGGGAAAACCTGGAGAACCGGGCCTCCCAGGCCAGGAGGGTGCCAGGGGCTTACCGGTAGGTTTGATCTTGTAACTCTTCTGTTCTGTTAACTAGGAAGCTTTTGTCAGAGAGATGATAACCCTTACCGATGTGAGCATCCGTTGTTGGTGACATGGTGGTAAGACTGAGTGCTTTGTGGATGACACCAGGCTCTGTGGTGCCGCTGAAGGGCCATCCAGAGGCACCTTGATAGTTTGAGAGGTGCCCGTGAGAATCTCAAGAGGTTCAGCAATGACAGGGGAAAGGTCCTGCAGCTGGGTTGGGGCAATTCCAAGCACAAATATAGGCTGGGCAACGAGCGGATAGAGAGCAGCCCTGAGGAGGAGGACTTCTGGAATAGGTTACTAAGTTCATGTCCAAGAACATTCTCACTGCTTCTTGTGTTAGGGAAATGGACAATTATTTATTTATTTCTCTTTTTCAGGGTTTCAAAGGACAGAGAGGAGATACAGGTCCCCCAGGTCCACGGGTAAGCAACATGCAATGCATGCATGATGGTACTCCTTAGAAAGGTGGTGTGAATTTCTGCTCCCAGGTAAGGCGAGGCAACTGGTAGGTCTGAGTCCTCTGATACTCCCCTTGAGACGGATCTGTGTGGGATATGTTCACAGGAGGCCTCCACACAGCATCCTACTTGTAAAACTGCTGACATAGAAGGTGAGGAACCTCACTGCACCCATTGAATGAGTATCAGCTCTCCTCCAGAAATGCCTAATACATGCAGAATATGTTCAGAGACAACATAAGGAAGTGAGAGCAGAAATGACTTTAGCCATTTGGCTTAGCTGCCTATGCATAATGAAACCCAAAACTCAAGTCCTGCATGTAAAGTTGTTCTCATTTCTGAGCAATGCGGTACAAAATGTTCCTGAATGTAGACAGTGGAATACAAAACTGAATTTCTCTCTACCTAATTAATGCTGATTCTCCATAGGGAAGATTTGCTTGGAGTAGCTTAGCTGAGCTGCAGTGCTGGAGCTCCTCATCTCTTCCTCATGACAATAGTTTCTATACCATGAATATGTTGGTGGATTACAGTTACTGCAATAGCAGCAATAAATATGCTGCTGGAAAACAGGGTACTGCCCCATGCATCACTTTCAGAATATGCTTCTGAGTTGTTTTTATAAACTGCATGTCACCTATGTAACAAGGCTCTTACTGTCTTTAGAAATTTCCCACTGAGCTCAGTCCAGTATTGCTGAAACCCCACAACACTAGTGGTGGTGTTGCTGGTCTGCCACTGACCTTGAGCTGATACCTTCCTTTTTTTGCTGACTTGCAGGGGGAACCAGGTGCGACAGGTCCTGCTGGGCGTGAGGGGCCACCAGGGAAGGATGTAAGTGTACTATTTTGAGCAGACATTCATCTTCACCCTGACAAATGAAAAAAAAAAAAAATCTTTCACAGTGACCCCTCCCTAAAAACAGCTGCAGAAACTAAAATAAAGGTTAAACTCCTGCAGCAGTTCACAGGGAATGATTTGTGTAAAGCTCGTTTTACCAGTAAATTTGAGGGCTTTTCTCACCACTCAGCTGCTGACACGTAAACATCAGGAATATCTTTGGAAAAGGAGGGGGAGCTGTATTGTCTGAATCACAGGCTGCGCTGTGTAGCCATGGACATGCTTTTTGCCACTCCTTTTCCAAACTGTGTTTCATTCTGCAGATCCCACTGGGCCAGGGTCTGTTCCACTAGCTCTGCAAAAGCTGTACTTCACTGCATGCAAAGCTGAAGCAAAATCTATGAAATAACTCGTGGAATGAGATGCTACTGCACAGAGCAAAGAGAGATGGTGCAAACAGATCCTTTGACATTATTAGTGTCAAATGCAGTCACATAGCGAAGTCTCTGGGGAGCATAACTGAAGCAGCACTCTGCAGCAGCTGCTCAGAATGTACCGAGTGGCTGATACACCACTGTCATGGGTCTGGGAAGTGCTTTCTCCCTTGCACCCCCTAATATTACTGAAAAGCTGTTGTGCTGTCAGTAGTACCCTACAAAGTAAATGGAAGATAGGCTTAGGGGAACCCCTCAGGAAAGAAGGACTTTCAGTCCCTGAGGAATCTAGCTTTAGCATTAGATGATGCTAATGGGTTTTGCTTGTGATCAGACTGCACTGGGTGATAAACGTTTAAAATTCAAGGGGCTGGTCATACATAACTGGAAGCGGGCAGGGAAACTTTTCTTGTTTTTTCCTTAATACATGAACAGTTAAATTTAATAGGAGCAGTTTAAAATGATGGCTTGTTTGCCTCCCTATCAGATCTTTCCTACTCACCAAAATACTTTTCTTCATTTTAGGGTGATCCTGGCCCTATAGGACCACAGGGTCCTCGAGGACTCAGAGGGCAGCCAGTGAGTTTTTCTCCTGATGAGCAGTTTCTGGGGGTACACTGTATATAGTGGAGATGTTCTGCAGTCCAGACCTCTGGTTTGGAAGGAGAATGCTATGCAAGATCCAGGGGATATCTGATGAAATACTGTCTAATCTGGGAAAAACAGATTAGAACTAGATTGGTGTGAGGACTTATGCGGAGCACAATGGAATGTTAGCTCATGAGTTGTGTTGTAAAGCTAGTTTAATAGTTTCTACCAAGATTGCAGTGTGAGAAGCGCTCGTATTCCAGACTTGCACTGACATATCATGCACTTCTTATCACAGGACCTCTGCATGTGGTTTCCAAAGGCAGACATCAGTTGCAGGTGCCCAGTTTGAGATATCTGGGATCCTGTTGTGGTACTATTAATTTTTGTCATATTTTCTGTAATTTCTCCTTTTTTAAAAACAAAGCAAAACATAGTTTTGAGAAAAAAAAATAACATTTGTTTAATTGAACATGAGTAAAGTTTGGTTACATCTTCGGTGGAGAAACAGCAATTTAGTTAACATTTCTGAAAGTATCATTTGGAACGGCTGAGAAATTACTTGTATTAATTTAATAGGCTTTCCAATTCTCTTTTAGAATTCAGTCCTTTCCAAATTTGAGTGCATATCTCGGTTGCTGAACATGGGCACATCTTTAATGCGCTACAATAAGAGTGATTTCTTTTCCTTCTGGGAAGATCTGCTAGTGAAACAAATTCTAAATCACGTTCCATGATCAGGGCAAAGTGCTGATTCAGCCAGCAATACCAGGAGCTGGAATGGCAGGTCCCTTGGAGCTGGGAGAGTAGGGGGTAAGGTTACACTGCAGGAACATATGGAAAGCTCCTCTGTCTACCTTATAATTTATCTCATTATTTCTGCACTGCTAGCATCATTCTCTAATAGGTCATGCCCCTGCACAACATCAGAAATACGTAAAAATGTTTGAGGAAATGGAAGTTAATTGCTATTCCAAGACAGGTTCTTCTTTAGAGGAGAGCTACGTGGATTTTTATGTGGTGAAGGGCAAAGTATCAGCTTCTTTTGTTCTTCTTCATTTATTCTCTATTAAAGAGCATAGGTATGATTTTGAATATTGACAGTAAAAAAGGCTGGTCCATGACATCAGTCCAGTTCAATCAAACGATGGTGGACACATCTGAAAAGTGATTTGTAGAACCTATTTTAGTCTTTGGAAGCAGGAATTCTTTGAACATAGGAAGGTTTGGGGTGATCTGGAGGTATCTGTTGGCCAATCCAGATTGTTTTCACATTGATCGTGGAGTTACCAAGAGTTTGTCAAACAGAAACAACTAATGGAGCTGCCATGGTAGGTATAGCTCCATCTATACAGGACGCATGTGAAAGGACTAAGGGCGAAGATACAGAGGAGTGCTGGTTTGGCCCTGTTCAGAATGGGGCCTCGTCTCTGACTTTTTATCCAGAGATGTCATCAGCCATGCAATCGTAGGTGCAGAAGTTGTGGGGTTAATAAAAAAAACAGGAGACTCTGTAATCTGCCAAGAGGGTTGGTTGGAAAATGTTACAGAAATCCTTGATGGTTTAGCAGAAGGTGGATACTTTATTGATCATAGTATTTTTTTATTTCACTAACCTTTTTCCTTTTCACCTAGGGCAAGAATGGATTGCCTGGATCTGCAGGAGAACCTGGCCCAGCAGGTAGCCCAGTAAGTATCACGTAAGGAAATTCATCCTTCAAGCAGCTGTGTCAGGCAGAAGTGACTGATGGAGTATAGAGGGGGTGGTTTATGTGAAGCTGCTTACAGTCCGTCAAGCTGCAGTGTCTGAAGGTGGAGGTCAGTGACCTGAAAATCATTGAGTGGCCATAATATCAGAGGGGTTTTGGCTACATTCCTGGAACTGAGCTGCTAGCTGCGACATCTTTTTAAAAAAAGTGGGAAAAAAAAAGAAAAAAAAAGAAATGATTGATTACCTGACAGGGAAAAAAGATTGGCGTGCCTCATCTTTACCTGTTGATTTAATTTTGCCAAGCAGAGACTCTGCAGCCAGCAGAGAGCTGTCACGAGGAAGGAGAGGGCTTCACGGAGTTGGCAGGCGGCCATGGAGGAATAGCAGCAGTAGAGAAATTCTCCCCAGGCACACGGGGAAAGGGAGGTAGTGGGCAGTAAACCAAGATCATGGAGCAGAAGGAGCCCCAGGTCCCCTGGGGCCATCCTTGTGTGGAAGAACAGAACGGTAATGAAGTGCTGTGAGGAGAACAGAAATAAGTTTTTTTTCTCTGCTCTACTGCTGAAAATTGTTCAGGATTCAGCACATCCATGCAAACAAACCTTTCTGTCCAGCAGCACCTCTTGCTTTGTTTCCCTTTGCCTACCTAGACATCACTTCTTGCTGGGCTGGTAAATTCTAACAGAAACAAAGGCCTAGCAGAAGGAATCTAAAAAGGGTTGCAGTGGGACTTCACTCATCTTTGTGGTACTCTGCTCTTGCAGAACTAGAAAGCAACCTCAGCACTGTTGCTGACACGTGCCCTGAGGATGTTTTCCTTGTGAAGATCATCAGAGGGCTGGAACACCTCCCCTGTAAGAGCAGGCTGAGAGAAATGGGGCTCTTCAGCCTGGAGAAGAGAAGGCTCCAAGGAGACCTTACAGCAGCCTTCCGGTGTCTTGAAGGAGGCCTACAGGAAAGCTGGGGAGGGACGTTTTATATGGGCAGGTAGAGACAGGATGAGGGGAAATGATTTAATATCCTCTGCTGCCCTTTCAACTTCCATTTCTTCTCATCATGCCCACCTTGGCTCCCTATGTTTTTTGTCTCTTTGGGTTACTCCTCATGTTTTTTCCAAGGTTGCTGTGGTTCTGGAGTGCTCTGTGAGCGCCAAACAGGTTAATTTTTGGTCATCATCACGTTATGACATTACCTACCTAGATAGTCAGGTGGTGACCCACAGTTTTGCCAGGCAGCTTCCTGCACAAACACAGTAATAAAGCACTCTCTGCTTCGGAGGATTTGCACTCCAAAAATAACATAGGAGATTGAAAAAGGATAAAGTCAGATGGATGAAAGAGGGGAAACAATGACAGTATTGGTCATCAGAACAGACAGGCTTCTCATCAGTATCCTTTTCTGTCATTAAAATGAATCCTCTCTCCTTCATAAAGGTTATTATGAGAAGTGCTTCTTTGTACTGCACACTAGACTAATTATTCCCAGCCTTGTGTGGAAATGCAGTGACTTCCCTTGCGAAGTAGGGTGACAAGCCAACATATTACATTTCTGTTTGAAGAAAAAGTGAGAAAGATGATTGTGACAATGAGGGGTTTTTTTTCTACCACATGACTTGCTTTACCGTTGCTGACTTATAATCACAGCCCTTGCCAGGAACCTTCTCCTTCTGTTTGACAGTGCCTGTACTGCTAATGCTTAATCTTCTATATAGCAATACAGCAAAACCCTTGAAATCTCCATATTTTTCTCATAACTGCATCACAGAGTCATTGCATACTTGAAAGCCACGTGCTTGGTTCCCTGTTGGCACTAGACAAGCTTAAAACAAAGGCAAGTTTTATTCTAAGAAGAAAAGTTGCATTCTGAATTAGAAGGTGTCAAAGAAAGTTGTGAAAGAAAAGGTTAAAGAAAAAAAAAATTAAAAAAAAAAAATCAGAAGTATATGTGAAATGGATCTGTTTCCTGAAGTGACATTTTAAGCTGCCCTGATCTGTAAGAAAAAGGGACAGTTTGGCAGAATATCACAAGAGATAAGTAGAAGGCAGACATTCCTTAAATTGATGCTGAAAAGAAGAGCAAAGGAGCAGCTCCGTCGCTGTTGTCCTTTAAATGTATTCTTGGATTTGAACTATATGACCATCTGCACTGCTTCCCTGCTGCTGTGCATCACAGCATTTCCACGGCTGCACCAACACGTTGTAAGCCATACTGCTGCTGAACACACCTCCTGTCACTTCCATAACTGTCACTTCCTTATCAGCCTTTCACAGGGCCCCCACACAGTTGATAATAATGTAGACCTGATATCTGTGTTCTGCTTTTCTTTGTTCTTTCCTTTTTGGTTTTGGGAGTATTGCTGCTGCAGTCAGATTTCTCTATCCCAGTGTGTCTGCAAATGCATGCACTGGAAAAGCAGTGTTGGAGAAAGGACTGCTAGTGTCTCCCTCTTTTCTGTCCAAAGGGTCCCAAGGGAAATAAAGGAGAAAATGGCAGCCCAGGACTCCCTGGTTTCATAGGACCCCGAGGACCACCTGTAAGTATGGCTGGGGATGGATTAGAGCCACTAATTGCCTCTTATTAGGTGTTGACAATGAAGACAGGACAGTTATCTTCAATTAGGTAGAAAACATAGTCCAAGAGATCACAAATCCAGGAGCCATCTGCCTTTCTTCAGAAGAAAAATGGACTAGAGAGACTAGCACTGTTCTTATGGGCAAATACCTGTGATTCCATTTGAGGGACTGGTACTTGTCATTCAGCCCCGATAATATGTGCATTAGTTGGGCTGGTGCATCACTGCTCTTTACATGGACACGGGGTTACTGAGACTCTGTTACTGCATGAATCTCAGGATGGCTAAATAGGGAAATTTTAAGTGCTCTTATTCTTGGTATTTGCTGTTCCCAGGAAAATTCTTTTGTTACCTGCAACAGAGGTACACTGCAATTAAAATATTCAGATGGCTCCCAAAGTGATCTAAAATAATACCTATTCACATGAAGACATCACAGCTTTGAAATTCAATGTCTTTAGCCCTACCAAGGCAAGAAAAATATGTCACATTCTACTTGAAGGATGAAAAAGATTGAATGTTAGGTAAATGTTTTCATTTTCATTTCTAACTCTGGCGCAACAAAATGTGATGTTAATTGTTTTCATGTGAATCTAGCAGAAATGAGTCTTCCACAGGATGAATCATTTTTTTTTCTTTTTTTTTTTTAATTTAATGATTGAAAAGGGAGCCTTGTGATGAGGAGAAAGACATATTTCTCTGGAAAATTAATTTAAGGCGGCAAATGCAGAGGCCATTTAAAGCTGAAGTGGCCCTAAGGAACAGTCAAGTGGGTCTGATGCTGCCTAATTTGGAGCTGATGTGATCACACATCTGTGATTAGATGCACTGCTCGTGCATACACAGATGTGTGCTGGCACAGTGGAAGTTATTCTGTGTATTTTCAGGTTACATAAATGTATGCATACACGCAGTAAAGATATGATCACATCTGTGAATTGTAAATGGATCCTTCCATTCATGGCATGGGAAAGTGGATAGAATTTTAGCAACGTGCTTCAGGACTGCAGTGCCTTTTTTTTTTTTTTTTTGCTGAAATGCTAAAATGCAGAGATCCTTCTGCCTTATTGGCACATTATAAATGCAGAGTATAGAAAGAAAATCCTGATGGAGTGCTTATTTAAGTTGTGGTTGTTTTATGTAGTTCTAAAATATGGGCAAGTTTTCAGGCTCAGTATCCAGTATCTCAGCTGCTGTCACACAGGATGATACCTCTCCTTAACAAGTACGCTTCCTTTACATCTTTAGACTGTTACAGCTATAACATTGGCACTTCTTAAGCTAAATGGGCTGGAATAGATGGTCTTAGTATTTTTTCCAGCTGTAATGATTCTGTAATTTTATGACTCCATTATCAAGCCAGTTGAAGCAAAGCATATGAAGCTTTGTGAAATATTTGTAAGAAAAAAGAATATAGTTTTTTTGAAAACAGGAACATTCTTTCAATAAAACCTCTGTCCTGATCTCAGCTCATTCTGTAGATAGGTTTCCCTTTTATTTACAAACATTTACACTGTATACAGACTTTTAAAAGATTACACATTGGAGGATGTGCCTTTCCAGGGATGACCTTTAGCAGTAGACTAACATGAAATATTCCAAACTCACTTCTGTGTGGCAGAAAACTTGTGCTCTAGATGCTAAGTGAAACTCATGGTTAAAAGATAGGGTCTTTCTTCCAAGTCTTTGCAATACAGTGCTAAATTCACTCTCTGTATCTCTCAGGGTGATCCAGGAGACAAAGGCCCTCCAGGAAAAGAGGTAAGTTGGATTCCCACTTGTTTCAAAACAGTGCTTGTGTCTCAGGAAAAAAAAAAATCAAGAATGATACCTGGGTTGCATTAAAATGTTTTGGTTTCTTTTTGCTTGATTTGTTGATATCTGAAAGCAAACAGTGATCTCAGAGATCTATGAGACAAACAGGGAAATATATTTTCTCCAGGTCTCAGGAATCATTGTGAATGCATGCTTACTACTTACCTTTCATTCTCACACTTATTTTGTTGCAGGGTGCTCCAGGGAAACCAGGTGAAATTGGCTCCAAAGGAGAGAGGGTAGGTTGGAGAGCATTACTAGTTATTCTTTATGGATGCCCCATTCCTGAATGTGTTGTTCAAGGCCAGATTGTATGATTCAGTGGTTGGCAGCCCTGCCTGTGGCAGGAGGGTTGGTACTAGATCTCTGAGGTCCCTTCAAACCCAAGCCATTCTATGATTCTATGGCTCATTACTCTGGAATAGAAAGAGCTGTTCTGAGGTAGAGGCTGGGGGAAGGGATCATTTAAGAGTGAGGTGTGCCCTGTACAGATCTTCTACTCTTCCCCTTTTCTCCCAGCCCTCTCTTTGATCATTCAGCATCAGTAATAATTTGTAGGATCATTTGTAATTCACCAGATGCTGTATTCAGTAACTGCCAACTCAGCTGCTTGTGTTTTGCAGTGCTTGGAAATCACAAGTTTGCCTTTTATTTGTGGTGGTAATGTCAGTTTTTTGTTTTTGTTTTTTCCTTAGGGAGAGCCTGGTATCAAAGGTGAAAAAGGTCCTCAGGGAGAAAAGGGCCCTCCAGGTGAACCTGGAATACCTGGTCATAAAGGCCATCCAGGGCTGATGGGACCCCATGGACCTCCAGGAGACACTGGACAAGTTGGTCCTCCTGGTCCACCAGGACAGCCAGGATTTCCAGGACCCCGGGTAAGGCTGCCAGATAAGGGCTTTGTGCAGTCATTTTACTGCAATAGTGGATGATCAGAAAAACTTCTAAGGTTGTGGTAAGGCTGGGCAAAACCACAGCGAGTAACGCTCCAATGAGGAGCCAGCATTTTTATCTCCTATCTCTTGATACATAAAAAGCAGAGCTGTGTTTTCTGGGGGTGTTGGTATAAACTTCAACTGGACAATGCAGACTGATAGCCAACAAGGCCAGTCTTCTGACTCTTTATACCTTTAACAGCCTAAATCAGGTCATGCAACTATGTCCACGCATACCCAGAGTCCAGAAAAGCTTCTTGCTCTTCTTAACGTGTAGCATTTCATATGGAGGTCTTACGTCTCCCTGTGCTGCTGGTTGCTATGAGAAACAAAGTGCTGAGCCATGGAAAGGTCACTGCTCTATTCCTGGAAATTCTGGAGTCAGCTCATCTGAATTCATGAAATCCTATTCTTGTTTAATATTCTTTTCTCTTTTTATTTTATTTTTTCTAATCGGAAACAATCTAGCTATTGAAAGCACCTGAGGGTAATGTATGTAGAAGAATGAGAACAACGACTGACCTGACATTAGTGAAGCTGATATGTCCATCCTGAGAATTAATCTGAGATTGCCTCGGGGGGGAAAATAAATAGTAAAATAATCTCTAATAATGTAAACGCTGAGTAAACTCTAAACAAAACATTTTTTTGCGTGTCTCAGCAACAGAGATTTGATACTACCCAGTGATGATTATGGAGACTTAATGCAACTAATAGAGTTAAACTGTCGAAAGATAATATATAAGCCTTCAAATTATGTTCCACAATGATGTTTGCTTATTGGGATATTCACTAAGAGACATCACAAGTGGTTAGTCGTAATGAAATAATTGCTTCTTTTGTCACCATCAAACACATATTTTCCTTACACAAAATCTGCTTTGGGAAGAAGGCAGCAAATGGACCAACTCCATCCTTATTAGCAATTTTATTGGTTAAAAAGGAAACATCTCTTGGCTATTTAATAAAATCTAAATTTGTTACTGAAGAATAATTTCGGATTCAGAAGACTTCATTAAGGTTCTATAAACAAAGGAGACAGCATGCATTATTGTATGTTAGAAGTATTAAGTCTGAGGGAAAAATAAAACTTTCATGTAAATTCAAAGAAGAATGCAAGCTGATAAGAAATATTTTCAAAACTGTCACAGATGGAAGGAACAATTTTAATTTAAAAAAAAAGTATTTTTCAAGTGAAACGTGTCACTGTACAAAGGAAAATATTTGATCGTGTTGGTTCAAAATCATTGTCACAAACAAGCTGAGAGAAGCAATAAAGGGCACTAATCCTTGGAGGATGGACCAGGACCAGGCAGCCCTACCTCCCTGCCTCCTTTCAACAGTTTGCAACCAGGCAGAACCTTGCGTTTGCTTGGAAGAATGGGTAAATGTGTAGACTGACTGCTGTTCTGCTGAGATAAGGCCTCTCAGCACACCACGCATCCAGTATCAGTGCCTATGCCTACTCTGGGTACTTGCCTTAATTATCCTGGAGGAAACCTGCAGTGCTGAGGAAAGAGGAAGGCTTTGCACAATGGTCAAGTGGAGCAGAAGAAGTCACCTGACTGTTTCTATTACTTCTCCTATTAGTGTACAGAGAGATTTTATCAAGACCAGGTTAGGTGGGGCCCTGTGCAGTCTGGCAACCCTGCCCATGGCGAGGAGTTCAATTTTCTTAAGCTCCCTTCCAATCTAAGCCATTCTATGATTCTATGACTTTATGACTTGTCCTCTGACCAGACTTCCTTCTTACACTGTTGAGTCCACGGCTTGCCAGCAGTATGGGCATTATGGATGATTTGAATCCCTTTATGTTCTACTCATTCCAAGCAGTCTCTGTAGCCTTGTGTATGCACTGAGTGAATAAATTCATTCCTCTCCTCTAGTCCCTTCACCTAAAGTTTCATTTCCACATCCCCAGGCTGTGATTATTATATTGTGTTGCTACTGTAATTCTTACTCCCTAGGGGGAACCTCCATCTCTAGAGACTCTGAGAAGACTCATCCAAGAGGAGTTAGCCAAGCAGCTAGATGGTAAGTAATCAGCTCCAAGAAGCCAAGAGATAGATCTGAGAGTATGAAGAATAACTGTCCATAGTTGTCATGTTGTAGCTGACACCTGAAAGTGGGTGTAGGAGAGTGGGTGTAGGTTGCTTTTTTACTCATAGTATTTGAATTGCAGGCCAGTATTGACTTACATCTACAGTGAACTGAAGAGCAGTAGTGCTTCTCTGCACACAGTTCTTGGAGCAGCTGGAACATATCCATGACATGTTCCTCCATTCTAGAGATCATGGTGAAATTAGGCCATTTGTTCTAAGGAGTTTATTTACATGCACTCAGAATTCGATTTCCACCCCAGTCTAATATCAGTCAAGAATTTGGACGCTGAAAAGAACATAGAAAACCCTTCTCCCTTCATTCTGTAGGACGTTTTTGTGCTGCTAAGTGTGTCTAAAGAGCCCTCAAGGCTACTCGTAGTTTGAATCTGAGAGCTATGAGCAATGTGGCCGCATGGAATTCAGACGATATGCTGACATGGAGCTGCCTTGGTTGTGATTTGTGATTTCAGAGGCAGAGGTGGGTACGTTGGCTGATGAGTACATTGGCCTTCAGTCCATTTGTGTAACATCTTAGAAAAAGAAAAGAAAACTTTCTCCCTAAAGAGCAGCCACGTGGCATCCCACTGTGTAGCAGAAGCAGAGGAAACATTCTGCTTTTCAGATCAGCAATGATTTCAGTTCTACACAAATTCACCAACTGTACTATTATAAAGACATTCAGGTCCTCCTTGAACAAGGTGTAGAGAGAAGTGTTTAGGATTATGCATGATGTTCAAGAGAAGTATGAAAGTATTGAGAAATTAGGCTAAAATCATTTAAGAAGGGTAAGGGAGGTACTATCATGGTTTTTGGGGAAAGGCTGTATGGCAACGACAAATGAGTAGCCCAAAAAATTTCATCGATTCCGTACTTGGACTCTTACTGGATCACTGTTTCCAGATCTCTGTCAGTTAGAAAAATTATCCTCGTCTATCAAACCCATTTCTCTCTTTTCACAGAAAAGTTAGCCTATCTCTTGGCTCAGATACAGCCTGCACACGTGAAAGCATCCCATGGCAGACCAGGACCTCCTGGTCCCCCAGGGAAAGAAGGACTACCAGGAAGAACTGGGCCTCCAGGAGTGCCTGGCCGGCCAGGACAGACTGGGTCTGAAGGACCACCCGGACCCACTGGTCCCAAGGGTGAGCAAACCTTAATGTGTTTGGGAGATCCAAGAGGCATCCACCACATGTTCTTCAGAGCAGGCACCGAGTACCAGAAAGAATATCCTGAGGGGTGCTGTGAGAAGCAATTCTGGTGAAGAACTAGGAAAGGAAGCAAAGTGATAAGGATTTTGTTCTATTAATTTTAAAAGGAAAACATAATGCTTCAAATTGTTTAAGCATCTCCTGGAATTGTAATTCCTGAAAGCCTTCATTATTTCAACACAACCATCCCATAGCTTGCCAGATGTCTGAGCGTCCTAGGATCTGAGTTTCCGTCATGGTCTTACTTGCCTTGGGCAGATTTTATTGAGATGTTGTAGTGTTATAAACAGTAAGCTGGAATTGCTTCACCACCTTGGTATTCACCTTTTCTCTGAGTAGCACTGAAGTAGTACTCGAAACTCTTGATTGAAGCAGCCTCAGTCTTTTAAAGCAGATTTTTTGAATGTGACCAGCAACTGCAGAGTGTGTGTTTTACCTTTGGACAGAACTGAAGTGGGTTAGGTCTTCATTCCCACTTCCTCCCTTTCTTAGAGGAGAGATAACAATTAGGAACTATCTTTTAGCAAATATGTTGATTTAAGTGTGGATAAAAGGCCTGTGGTAGTTTGTTCCACAGATAATGCTCATCAATTAATTGCTGTTTTTCCCCTCTCTACAGGAGAAAGAGGAGCAAAGGGTGAGAAAGGAGATACAGGCATTGGCCAGCGAGGTGAAACAGGTCCTCCAGGAATTCCAGGTATGCTTTTTCAGAAAGCTACACACAAAAAAATAATAGATATATATCACTCAGAACAGTCACAAAGACAAAGGTGCCTTCTATATTAAATGAATAATCATGGTGACTTAAATAAAGGCATATGCTATTTCTATAGCCTGTGGCCACATCTAACATCACACCTTTGTTTCTTCAGCATGATTGGCAAATCCAACGATCAGTGTCAGTAACAGTTAGGTTAACTGACCTTTGGGACAAGACCAAAGGGAGGCTTTACTGGGTACACAGTGAAGTGCCTTATCTGCACTTGCCAGAGTCTTCTTGTGACCAATCTGAATTCAGAGATCCAGGCAGCTTCAGCCTGTTATAAAAGATTGTATCTAAAACACCTGTGTCTCAGGCATACATCTCAAGCTTTATCTTTGAACAAGAAGAATATGTATTATATTGTTTCTAATTTGTAATGAGGAGCCATCTATCAGCTTTACCTCCACCCTGCTTTGGCGGGAGAGGAAATCATGGGAAGAATGCATTACTCCATCGGCTGCGTTGGGCGTGGTGGTCCTGCATTGCCTTAAAATAACACTGAACACACTATGCTTCATGCAATTAATTATGTCCCACAAATGACTCTTGCCTCAAGGTTTCCCATTCTCACCACCTCTCTATGAGGACTGTGTATCTTTAATTTCAGCAACATGATGAGAGCATAGCACAGTTTTGTGATCCAGTTACGCATACAGGGTGGACATCTCACATTCAGAGGAGCCATGTTTGCCACATTCTTATAGAAATACATCAGCCAGACCCAAATCTGCATGTCAATCTGTGTTTGCAACAAAACAAAAAAAAAACAACAAATGCAATTGCAACAATTGCATGTGCAATCTGATGTCTGTATATGTAGTAAAACCATCTCCTGTGATGCCGTACTACTAAGTACTGCACTCTGAAGTCGCCACTCACCAAGGGCATTATGTTTTTATTTTAGGCCTCCCAGGGGAGCCTGGCTATGCCAAAGATGGGATACCAGGACCACCTGGCCCTCAAGGTGAAGCTGGGGTACCTGGCCTCATGGGCCCACAGGGGCCTCCTGGAGCCAATGGACAGTGTGACCCCTCTCAGTGCGCTTACTATGCAAGCCTGGCTGCCAGGCCTGCCAATGTCAAAGGGCCCTAGGATACAGGAAGTATCCCCAGACTTGATTTTAAAACTTGAATTCAACCAGCCTGCCAGGAGCTCTCAGATGTCTTCAACTGTGTTTCTTTCACGGAAGGCTTTCTAAAGCCAACAAATGCTGCCGGTCGGTCAGATTATTTTTATGAATTATAATTATTATTACCTTTGATGTGATATGTGAATTTGTTTTTGTTCTCTCTAACACCAGGACATATTAAAACATTAAAAATGTTTTGTTTTTTTTTTTCTTTTGAAGAGCATACAACATTGATGCATTGTGTAGCCGTTTATGTAAAACCATTCTCATCCCATTTTTTTCTCCTCGTGGTGGTTACTTCTTTCCGAAAGGATAGTAGAGGAATAAGAGGACAGCAAGGTAAGGTCATGCCAAAGCTCGGGAGGAGGTCTCCAATACACTCAGCTCACAATAGACAGACAGTTACAGACAGGCAATGTGTTCCCTGGAAGATCTCTTTTAAATTTAGTGTTTTTCTGTCCATAAACGAATCTGAACTCTGCAGAAGCCAGTTTTTATGGGACTGTGTGAAATCTCACAGTGAGGCCTGTCTCACTGCTTCTTGTGCAATAACTTCAGTAGACGAAGGGTACGTTCATATCAAATGGAGCTTATCTTCTTTATTTCAGAGAGATGCCTCTGAAAAAGCCACATTACTATCCTCCATCAGCTCAGGGCTGCCAAATCCACTTTTCCTTGTCAGGGCACACATAGCTCCCTACCACTGCTTCACCCAAGAAGTCTGCCAGTGCAGCACAGAATGACTTCTACTGTTAAAAATCTCAGGAAGCAAAGTGTCACCCAGCGTCACTGTTTTGAATGATCCACCATGACAATAACTTGGAAAAGTTGTGTTTTAGAGGACAGGTGAGAGATCACAGGTTGGTTTTCATCTCTGATGAAAAGGTCAGAACAAAGAAGTGTTCAGAAATTGTGTTTTGAGGGTGAAAGCTGAAACTCAGACATAGGCCATTCTACCTATCGGTTAATTGCCAAAATCAAGTTGGGAATTCACTGAGAAAATAGAGGACAGAGTCTGAGAAGACATTCACAAGTGGTCACTCTTCAGTCTGACTTTCTGATGGAGACACATGGACATGTGTCAGCAAAGGAGTTACATTTCCAAAACTCTTCTGAATAAGCAGTTTATATTGAGGGATCAGAGTAAAGAACATAATACAGGCACTAAGTGCTGAATCTGTTTGGAAATCTCAGCTGGTCTTTTGGAGAGATAAATATGGCCCCCTGCCCTCCTGTCATGTTCACAGTGTAGCATGGTGCTTCCAAACTGGCTAAGCCAAGCAGAAGCCAGAGCTGTCTATAACCATCTCAAAATCAGACACTGTAGCTATAAGCTCAGAGCTGACTATTTGCAAGCCCTGGAGCCTTTTTCTTACCCAACAGATTAAACAAAGTCTTTCCTATGTAGATCTCAGTGGTGATATTTTTGCTATTTCCTACGAAAATAAATTCTTTTGTTTGATTTCACTGTGTTTCTGTGGAGAGTCCAAGCAAAGTGAAAACACCATAAAGTGAAGAGTGTACTGCTTTGTAGTAACTCTGAGTAGTGTATGTTACTGTACTGCATCTTAGACCAACTTTCAAAATTTCAGTTTTAGGCAAGCATGTTGATCACATAGAATTTAATGTCATCCTAGTCCTGGATGAATGAGATTTCATTCCTCCAGTGGTGATGTAGAAAAAGCTTCCTACTCAAGAGATACCTCTCAACATAGCATGAGCCATCATTTTGAATAAATATGGCAACGAGCAGGTTTTATGATGGTCAAGCATGTTAAAACCGTCCCATATTAATGTGACACGGCGTGATGGGTGATCAGCTGACATTTGGACTAGATGATCTTCGTGGTCTTTTCCAACGTTAATGTAATTCTACGATTCTATGACATGAAATTCCCCCAAAATCTGCATTGTGCAGATTTATGTAAACCATGCATGACGTAGGCTTTAATGCACACAAGTATACATACCACATGATGGGTAAATACATAATGGTTCTCTGTTAATCAAATTCCAGGGTCTTGCATCTCTCCAAAATGGTGCATTGGAATCTAGATAAAGGAGATTCTGGTGATAACTCATTTCATCAGCAGTTCTCTTAAAGCCATTGCCAGCAGCAGTCTGTGTTGAAACAATGACACACAGTGACATCTTCAGTAGGAATTAAAAGATCTGCAGTGGGCAACTGTACCTGGAAAAGGGGAGACATTCTAACTCCCTTTGCTCTATCATATTGTCTATTTTGTTATTACCTGTTCGGTCTATTCTTGACTTTGTGTTCTGAGTTCAGAGGATGCCAGCTCTGTGCTTTTAACCTCTTTTCCTCTACAGCCAGTTACATGACATTTACCAAGCACAATCTGTCACTAGTGAGGAGTACAAGACACTTCCTACAGACTCAGATCAAAACTGGCACTTATAGCCACTCAGTACTGTCTGACAAACAACTTGCAAGGCAGCAATGGATGCAGAAGGTGAAAGGTAGGGCAGAGGTAATGAGCATGGCTGCTCTCCTAACCACTCTTGAACAAGACATGGATGTGGCTTTTGCATCTCAATGTTCCTCGCTCAGAAGCAAAGCATTTGGTACGTCACAATAAAGTTTACTCAGTAAGTCTCAGACTTAATCCCAGAATCCACTGCTATTTTTGTAGGAATTTTTTTGGCCCACCACGTGGTAAGAGGGAACATATCTGATAAGATGACTTTAGAGAGCCAGATGATGTATTGTCTACATGTTACCAAGGTGCTAATGATACATGCATTTTATATAATATTGCTGCAGATGGTTTTTGTGGTTTTTTTCTTTTTAAATCAGTTGTGTAAATTATTACAGTTACAGCAAACAAACAATTACTCCATTATATATTTTGCCTGTCAAATAAATAATTTAAAAAAATTAATTTGGGGAAAAAATAGTTTTTTGTGTTACATTATTTAACACTTTGCACTTGTATTCTGAACTGCTCTAAATTAGCTTTTCTTGGAGCCGTAGCGAGGAATAAATTATTTTCTTTCTTTGCTGCTTTTGAGAGGCTCATCTCATTACAATCTTGTGATGTTGTTTTCCTGAGCTGTCCTTTTCACACCTCTTGTTAATACGGCATAATTAAACTGTCTGAGGTTGAACTCAGTTCCACATGTTTATCCAGAAATATGTAATCAAAGCAAAATGGTGCTGCTCAGGACTGAAATAAACGTGTGTTTTTTTCCAGAGATACACTAAAATGCAGCAGCAGCTAAACCTCAGGTCTTTGCTCAGAGCACGAAACTGTCAGGGAGATGAGCACATCTTTTACTTTCTGGGCAATTAAGAAAAATTACAATTAACATGAAAAGAAAATGAACAGAAAAAAAATATGGAGAAAATTTGATCTTTTAATGTGAATCTATTCAAGTCTCAACCTGCTACAGACTGTTTTTTGGCAGCTTCTGAAACAGGATGTGGTGCTGGGTATCATCATCTGAAAGTGTGTTGGCTACCAGAGATACCAAGAGAGTACTTCATGGAATCGTTTGAGTTTGAAGGGACCCTGAAATGACATCTGCTCCAACTACCCCACAATGAACAGAGATATCTACATTTAGATCAGGGTGCTCAGAGCACCATCCAGCCTGACCTTGAATGTCTCCAAGGACAGGGCATTCACCGCATCTCTGGGCAAGCAGTGCCTGTGCCTCACCCCCCTTATAGTAAAAAACTTCTTCCTTCTTCTTCTTCCTCAGTCTAAAAGACTTCCAGGTACAACATAAGATCTGGGAGTATCCTAGATCTGCAGTGAGCATCCCTGAGGGAGATTGTATACCTCAAATGATGTGAGATGCTTATGTCTAGGTTCCTGAATCTCATGCTTGGAGCCAGGCTGTGACACCTGCATTTAGGTGATTCCAGTGTGAGGACTGGAGCCTGGATGAGCATCCTAACGTAGTCAGCTGAAGCATTCTAGCTGCATTACCTGAATGAACCTAGTGTTGATGGAAGAAAAGTTTCTGATCAGTGTCTGTCTTCCACCTTTACTGACTTATGTTGTTTCAGGTTGATATGCAGATGGATGTGTTACAGACCCTGAGGTGTTGGGTACTATGGGAATGGCACAGGAAGATGGACAATGTTGTGGCACAAACATATACCGTCTTTTTGCCAGGAAGCACCAGAAAATAAAACATTAAATTCCTGAAAAAATCCACTACCAACTCTTTCAGTCTCTTTAAGATGAATTTCAGTGCCGCTGAGGGTAAAGGATACTGCTTTGTGGCAACCCAGTACAGGGTGAGCATACTACCATGAGGAATCCTCCTTGATGCCCCTGTAAAGCCAGCTCTGCTGCTGGGGAGAATCTTTTCATCACCCATCTAGTTGCCTCCTGCTTGCTAAGTTTGGCACTTCTGGTCAGTTAATACGAGTCAGAGCCTACACTTTCATTTCATCACCTTGCACCGATGAAGCTAAGAAATGGAAGAATGCTTGCCTTAAATCACAAATGGATTTTTGTGTTGTGACTTGTGAAATGTGAACAAATGATTAGAAAAGCCTAAGGACGTGATAACTTTTCATTGGCCAAGCTGGTTTCCAAACAGATTTTTAGGCTGAATTATGAATTCATCACGCATCTTGATTTAAGGCTGTTGACTCTAGCAATATTCTCACTGGAGTTTGTGTGAACTGAGAATGAGGATATCCTTCTGGGTTTCTAGATGGATCACGTGTTGAAAATATGGGCTTCTTCCTGTAATTTTAATTATTGGACCATGAACCGCATGTAGAAAGCTCAAGGGAACAAGATGACAGAAAGGCATTAATCACACACTGACTTTCCTGATGAGACAGTGATCAACATTAGGAAGAAGAATGTCTTGCAAGATGGAGCAGAAAAGAACTTGCTGCCTTGGCAAAGAAAAGCCCAGGGTCATATTCCTGGAGGGAAACATTTCAATAGGGACAGCAGTGCCCAGCATCAGAAAAGCCTTTCTCTCTAAGCACGGGTTTGGTCAGCGTGATGCGCTTTTTGAAAGGCTCAGACTGTGATGTGGAGAGAGAAGAGGGTTTAAGCAGAAAACAGCACACAGCAATTCAGTGTATTTCACAGGACAGACACAGCTGACAATGTATTTTTAGAAACACGCTGGGATGGCTTTTGTTCAAGTCTGAAATGCGTCTCATTGTGGTGACTTCTTCAGCAGTCTCTTGGTAGAAATTGTGTTTGAGTGTTATTTTTATGGTTAATTGTGAGGTCAAAAGCTTTCCCTTGCAAGAGAAAAAATCTCACCTGCCCTTGGTCGTTAATATGCATATATTTCCAAGCTATTGTACTCATTAATTAATTGCTTATGAAAAACTACCAGATTTCCTCTGTTGAACCTTTTTTTATGTAAAATGTACACCACTTTTTGATGAAGGTAGCACAGCCTGCAGATCTCATTGACATTAATGGTGACCCTAAAGAACAGGAGTAACCAGTTTGTGTACTGAGGATCTGTTCTCATTGTTGTCCATTCAGCTGCGATAATAGCTCAATAGCTTGCAGTCTCCATCGGAAACTGCCAGCATCCCAGGTTCTTATAATTCTAAAACAGCCTCTTAGCACTGACAGATACAAGGCTACTGATATGGTTTTATCTTACAGATGCTGAAGATGAATCTGAAAGAAATCCAGAGCTTGATTTCAGTAAGATTAAGGCATTTGCATGCTGAATCCAAGCCAAAGGTTGGAATGCAACAACACCAAAAATCTGTATCTCCAGAGGACTTATGATTGTGAAATGCTCTGGCCAGCACCTTCTGGCTAGAGGGCTTCCATCACTCCCCACACATCTGTGCTGCCATGCCCTTCCCAGGTGCTGGGACACAAGCCCCCTGCACATGGGGCTGAGGAGATCTGATGGATGGGGAATTGGAGTTGGGTGGGGAACTGGAGCATCACTCTTTGCCAGACCTGACCTGGTAGATCTTTTCAGGCCATGATTATAAAGCATTGTGTTCTGCCTTTAATAGCCTGTAGGAGAATGTGAAGAAATTTCTTCATGAAAAGCATTTTAAATTGTCATTCTGAGCATTTTTTAGCAGAGAGCCGTATGGATTAGAGGATGAAATAAAAGAGGTGGCTTTCTCAGCCTGAGGCTTCGAACCCACTATTGTCTCCTTCTGGGAAAATGCCCTTCTCTGTACACAGCATGCTGTGCTGACTGGCTTAGGATAAACGTGGTATTTCTCATCTCCTACAAAAGCTATGCTGTGAAGAATAAAAAATGTCTTTTAAAGATACCGGAGCAAGTTCAGCGCAAGATCCTGAGGCACAGAGGGTCATACGCTCAGCAGGAGGGAGAAGGACTTTCAGATTTCAAAACCAATGCTTTATTGTGTTTGGTTAATGTTCAAGGCACAAGTGCCCTGAGGGCAGGCCCTCTCCCTGGCTGCCAGCTCCCAGGCACCAGCTATGAGTCTGTGTTCTCGCCTCATTTACCATGTGCTTTATCTTCTTGGCTGCTTCAATTGCAGTCCCCTGGGACTGACCAACACGAATTCCACAAACAAAGCCGATTTATGTTTGCCCACCTGCTGCTTCACTTTCTAAACACCTTCACTTTCTGAATCCAGGCAGCAGCATCACACTGCCTGAAAGGAGAGGAAACATCCTTAAGCTGGGTTTTTTGTGTGCATTGCAGTGCTGGAAGGGAAGCACCTGGCCGTGTGAGAAGGGCAAATGTTTACTCAATGGAACGTATCTGAGCAACCCAAACACTCTGCATGTGTATTGTTAACGTGCCCGGCAGAGAGGAAAGCTGACAGAGAGCCTCAGTCAACCAAGAACCTCAGCAGCAGTTGCCTGTGGTGCAAGGAACAAATGATCGGTCACCACCGTGCTCTTGGTTCAAGCAGTTTCTGGCAGGAGAATGAACGCAGCCACCTCCTTCAGATACACCTCCACAGGTCCTGGCCTACACTGGAGGTACCTCACAGAACACGATCCCAAGTATGAAGGAAAAAAGAAACTGAAGATTTCGGGCAGAGAGCTGGCGTCGATCCCTGCAGAAGTCTTTGGGCTGGACCAGCTGCAGGCCCTGGAGATGAGCCCAGAACGAGAGAGCTGCCTGAGGTACCGCCTGGAGCTGCTGCCCCGTGAGATCAGCCGCTTGAAGAACCTAACCCTCCTCTACATGGACTCCAACAACCTCAAGAAAATCCCTTCCGAAATTGGCACCCTAAGGCACTTGGAGAGGCTGACGTTGAGCAACAACCACCTGAGCTCCCTTCCCCCAGAGATGGGTGCCCTCCAGCAGCTGCACAGCCTCCACCTGGCCAACAACAGCCTCACCCACTTGCCCGCAGTCCTCTGCCAGCTGAGGAGCCTCACCTTCCTGGACCTGAGCGACAACAAGATAGTCACCATCCCCTCCAGCATCCGGCACCTGGAGAAACTGGAAACGTTGCTGCTGCTCTTCAACTTGCTGGAAAGTCTGCCTGAGGATGTCTGTCTTTTAAGGAATCTACGCACGCTTTGGCTGGGAAACAACCGTCTGCGATCCCTTCCAACACAATTTGGGGAGCTGGTCAACCTGGACTGGGGATACAACCACTGTTCCTGCAATTTTGAAGGGAATCCACTAGAAAGTCCTCCCCCTGAAGTCTGCAGCAGAGGTTCTGGGGAGATTAGAGACTATTTCTTGTCGTTTCCTAGAGCACTGGCAGAACAGCCAACTGAGGTCAGCCCTTTGAGCTGAGTGATGCGGGTTTGTGCTGTGCAAATCATGTGCACAAGCAAAATGTGTTTCCAATGCGAAAATCTGGTGAAATCACTCTACAGAGCTCAAAAGCTTCCTCTCTACTCTAAGGTGATTTTTCTGACCCTCTTTTTTTTTGACATTAGTATTGAGTGATGGTGTATATCTTTCAGCAATTGTTTTACGGACAGCTATAATCTTTTCGTTATTTATGGCTGTATAAATCCATCTCAGGAAATGTTGCAGCCAAACATTCAGTCAGAGAAAATAAGCAATATCGAGTCGGATTGGATAGAGTCAGGTAAACACCTGGTGGTCTGTAAATAGAAATAATGTCTGTACACTGAGTCAGTGCTTGAGTCTGGGCTAGAACTAGTGCAGGCTGAGATTTATGAGATTTAAGGCCATTCAGACTTGTGGATTTAGATTTGATTCAAGTGGCTCAGAGGTTCTTTACTTTTCATGGTACTTTGCTGTTTGGCACTCATAGAATCACCTCAGGCTTCTGGATAAAGGCAGCCTATGTCCAGGTTCCAGAAGGTACTCTGCAAGTGATGTCTGCACTGCTTTGGCAGGGCATAAAGTTTATCTTATCACGAAGGAACTGCAGCTGACCTGGGAAGCAGCACTGACGTGTCAGTTCTTCTGGAGTTACACAGAGCAATAAGCCTCAGTGATACTGGTCCATGGAACATGGGTAGCCCAGCTTTAGAGCAGAAGGTTTACACCTCTACCACACCTGGGAAAGTGTTCACAGACATTAAAATACAAGTATGCAAACGTCCTGCAAGGGAATATTTCTGAGCATTCTTGTTTGCAATCATAAAAGACTTCATCAGTGTTGAATTATGGAAAATTGCTGAGACCCCTTTCTCTTTCATTCTGCTTTCTCTTCCCTTAGTCCCTCATCAGCATTTTCTCCCCACCTATCCTTTGCTCTTGTTGGGTGTTTTCTCAATGGCTGTTGCCTCTGACTTTATCTTCCTTTTTCATTATTGCCTCCTCAAAAGCATCTAATTCCCTTATAAATTCCTTTACTTGCTCTTCTCCTCTTTTGTCTTTTATTTGTCATCTGGCCGGTGTGCAGAAAGCTGCAGCTTTGCGTCCTTTCTGGAAAGAAGGGCAGAGTTAGGCCTGCTGGGATCTGAGCACAGGAATACTGCTTCCAAGGTTTGTGGAGAAAGGGAGTGTTGTTGTTTGAGACGATATATGGACCATTAAGTCTATTGTTCAAGCATTTTCTTCTCCTTATAGCAAAGATCAGTGGGAGAGCAGGAGACCTGAACAGATGCTGAAATTGTGCCAAGTAACAAAACACAACTGCACGTATTCTTGGCATGGACTGATTTGTACAGCGCTCTGACACTGGATATGCCCCTGACCTCTGTGCTGTGAAGCTTTCAATTCAGGATCACATTTTGGTGATTTAGTAACCAGATTTGGGATAGGTGTAGTATATCACATAGCATTAAATCAATGCATGCCAACAATGGGCATGCAATAATCCCACAGCGGCTTCTTTCTTCATTTTCTTGCAGGCAATTATTTCTAAAAGACTTGGAGTCCAGATATGTGGCACAGGAAAGAAAGGATTAAAGGGACTATACTGCCTTGTTTGTTTGGGTCTTTTGTAGCAGCAGGAAAAATCAGAAACCTGTTTACTTTTCAAAGGAGATTGGCAGCATGATAGGAGACTGTACGTGAAGCAGATCCAAAAGCTGGTGTAAGGTGAGATGGAGGGTGTATCAAGGTGGCAACACTGAAGGCACTGAAGGATTTGGGTTTTGTTTCTGTTTTCATTACACGGACTTGAGCAGGTATGGTCAACGTCTGCTGCTGGATTTGCCTGTTTTGGGGCATGTATGGGACTGAAATTCCAGAAGCGTGATCTTTTCTAGAGACTTACATCTTACACACTGTATCCTGCCAGGACAACATGTGGTGAGAGAGACAGTTTCGCATGTCCTGCTTCAAACCATTTAATCCTATTATGCAATTTCTCTTTGCACTGCACAAGGTTTGATTCTGAGGATCTGTTTCCTTTCCCTTCATTTTCCTGGGCAGCGATTTGCAAATGGAAGTGGACTTCAGCTTGCTTGGGGAGTTTGTAGCATCTCACGACTTTTCTCTTTGTTTTTGGCCAACAAAATTTCAAACTGAATCACACAATCACAAAGGTTGGCAAAGATCTCCAAGATCATTCAGTCCAATCAATGTTAGAGGATCCTACACACCTCACACTGAGGAGATGAGCTCATTCCAAAGCCTTTCAGAGTTTAGTTTAACTAGCCCTTTTCCTCAAAAAATGCTGTGAATTCTAAAGCATGTTTACATCCATTAACCATATAACTGCCCTTCCTGATAATAAATTGAGCTAAAAAGGGGTTTAATGCCTGAAAGAAAATGGAATCTTTTAATGAATAGTGTCAATATCTTTCCTATATATCTTCAGTCTGTAAGGATTAAGAGAAACTTTGTGAAATCAATGCAAGCGAGAGCACTTTGCCCGTATCATCAAGCTGCTTGGATAGATAGATTATATAATGCAGCAAGAAGAAAATTCTCCCTCTGTATCATACTGTTCAATGCCTCTTCATCTCCCTTTGTTCTGGTGGCTTTCAAAAATCTAATTTCCCCAAATGGAAACCCCAGTAGTGTGTAAATGTTGTAGTATTCCAGCATCTGTGTCATTTAGTGGCACAGTTACACAGAGCAATAACTAGATCTTTGTGCTGTCGTTAAGATGGTATTAAAATCTAATCTCAAGCTGCTTATCCTGTATTTGTTGTACTATCTGTATTGTTGCTAAGCATCCTCATTTTCATCTGCTCGTTAAAATCTCAAGTGTTAATATCAGAGAAGAGCAAACTGCTTGGATATAAGGCCCCAGTGAAAAGACTTCAACGTCAGTATGGACCCCCCCATACTTTGTGGAGGACATTTGTTGAAGATGGCATTCAGCATTGATGGGGATTGTGCTTTTACTTCCCTTCATTCCATGCCACACTGCAAACAGTCTGGTACTGGAGAGCACTGTACCCTGGAACTGCTCAGACTTTTCTTTGAAGACTCTGAATTCTTGCAACAGAGCAGTAATGAAATATGAAAGCAGCGAGCGAAATGCTCTAAATAGAATTTTATAATAATAATAGGGGCAGAAGACTCTTTAATTTAACATGCAAATGCATGGCACTTCACAGACTGGTACTTCAGAGTACTGGTAAACTGCATATCTCTAATGCTGGAGAGTTCACCTGAGTATATGGCAGATTCTTCACTAACTGAAGTCTGTGAAACCCCCAGTATAGTTCACCCAAAGGTGTGATAGTAACACTCCACTTGTTTTATCCAAAATGAAGGTTACAAAGACTTTTTCTGCCTCTGAAAGTACATAGCTACAATCTATGGCTGATGTGACCTGATCAGTTTCAAAAAGAACAATTATAGAGTTCTGCACCTTGGGTGGAATAACTGCACGTATCAGTGCAGGTTAGGGAATGACCTGCTGGAAAGGAGCTCTGCAGAGAAGGATCTGGGTGCTCTGGTGGACAACAGGTCGGCCATGAGCCAGAGGTATGCCCTTGTACCCAAGAAGGCCAGTGCTATCCTGGGATGCACTGACAGTGGTCAGCAGGTCGAGGGAGGTGATCTTTCCCCTCAATTCTGTCCTGGTGAGGCCACATCTGGAGCACTGTACCCAGCTTTGGGCTTCCCAGTTCAAGGAAGACAGGGAACTGCTGGAAAGAGTCCAATGGGCCCCAATCCAGGGCGGATGAAGGGGCACAATCGGCGCACGCGATCTTTATCTCTCTCCAATCCGTGAGAGGGGTTTCCTCTCCTCACTGTTCCCCTCTGCTGTGGGTGGTGATGTTTCCGCCTTTGACTCTGCCTGTTTCTCTTGTCTCCTCTTGAGTCGGAGTCACGTACGAGCCCCGGGATGTTATCTGACTCAGAGTCGGACCTCGACTGCCCACTCATCTCCGGGCTCCGGCACTTTTTCGTCTGACTCCAGCCCCGCCTACTTTTCTTTTTCGGGCTACGGCCCCGCCTGCGTCGTCCGTCCTCACCGCGCTCCTCCTTCTCTCACTCCTCCCCTTTCCTGAGCGTGGGCGCCTGATGTTTCCCGCGCTTCCTCCTCGTTCCCGCCGTTGGCTCCCTCGCCCCGCCCTCCGCTGTGTGGCTCGGCGCCATGTTGGGGCGCGCAAGGTGATGGTCTCACTACGGTCCCGGAATAAATCAGCATTGCGCTGCTCGTCCGCGAGCCCCCGCAGCTCGGGGGCTGAGGGGGTGCGGTGATCCCTCGCTGGTCCTCAAGTTCGTTATGATCACCGCTATGATAAGGCCACGTGGCTGCAGCAAACTGCACTCTCGGAGCACCCCGCTCCTGAATAACCCCCTGCAGGGCCTGTCCTTATTCTTCCCCACAGCTGAAGGTTTTCCATGCTACCCGAGGAAATTGTTTCCTCGGCGAGCGCGCTAGTACACCTATCCCACACCTTGGGGTGCAGTATATCCACCGGCGGAGCAATGACCCCGATACCCAAAAGCCTCGCAATTGCGAGAGTAAAATCCTCAGGATTACATTCAGATTCAGGGTTCTCTGCACTTGGGTAATGGTACCACAGGAGAAGCAAAGCAATCTGTCATGAGCAAGTGCCGTATCTTTAAGCACACCATGTTTTCTAAAGAGCATATTCAATGAAGTTTACTCCGAAAGAGAAAAGATAGTTACTAAGACTCCTCAGAAATGAGAGACAGGTAGTTAATGCGCTTAAATTAGTACTACACGTGATCCATGGGGTTCTCGTGTGTCTGTTTGTTGAAGATCTCAGCAGCTGTTAAGAAGCTTTTTATTTTTCTGCCACCCTAAGGAAACTGTAAAATGTGTTGTCATTCTCATTGCATGCAAACAAACTTCTCTTGAGCAGTTTAGGAAGGAAGAAAATAGCAGGTGTGGAAAAGAGTTGATGCAACAAGCCAAGTCCAGATGGAGCAGCCCACACTGAATCCTTGTCTTCAAACTCGCTGCTTTTTGTCTGACTGATTAAGCCAACATGGAGCTCACTGCAGCTGACTCCCAAACTGATCGTACACCCTGTCATCTGGTGCATGAACTTCAGGAGGGCTTGTCCTCATAACACTGTGATGACTCTCACATCAAAGGTACTGGTTCAGTTGCAGTTAGGTTTCTTGCACCGAGTTATGTCTTGAAGATAAATTGTTTTATTATTTGCAAGTGTCACTTGAAAAGTTCAAATTGAAACTTATTCCTGCAGTTGAAGCTTCCTTTTGTTCCATTCCCCGGAGACAGGTTGTTTTACTCCTGTTTGCATTAACTCTTCTATGCACCTGAAGCTTGTTGAGGAGCTTCTTATGAAGCTTGTTAAAATTAAGCAGCCACCAAATCTGTTTTCAGGGCACATTTTCTACATCTCCGATACCTCTCTTCTCTGCATTATTGCTGCCTATCTCAATGAAGCTGTCGCTTTCAAAACTGAATTGAATGAGGTTCTGAAGTTGTTCGAGTGCCAAGCTGAAGGACTACTGCATGTCTTGAAAGCTATACTCTTGTCTGTTCATGCAGCTTTGATGGTGATTTGTATTTTTTTCATGAGATTGCGACACAATTTGGCTTGCAGTCCAGTGTGGTAACATGATGCAATATGGTTCTGGTATTGGCAAATTTTGATATTGGTGTACATGTAAAAGTTTAACTTCATACCCTTGCACTTGTCCCTGCTGAAGTGCAGCATTCTACTTGCCTGTCAGGTTATACAAATTTTGGAAATCATTCTGAATTCAAATCCTGTCCTCTCATACTTACAGGACCTCTGAGCTCTGTGCCATCTGAAAATCTAATAACCATGCTCTCATCATCTGATTCGATAATGAAAACACATGCCAGAACTGGATCCAAAACAGATCTGGCTGACTTCCACTTTCTGCATCTTTCCACTCTGACAAAACACTGCATATAACCTCTCTGATATGTTATCAAACCAGCTTTCCACCCCATCTATCATTGTTTCATCTTGACCATTAACTGCTGCAGCCTGTTTAAGCAAATGGCACGTAGAGACATTTTAGAAACCTTCGTAATGGTGAGATCTGTGTTTGCTACATTTTCTTTACTCTAAAGCCTGTTACCTTGCTTAAAGCGGAGATTAGATCAGTTCAACACAATTTACAGTTGTCAAATATGCATGGGCTATTTGTCCTTTCTGCTATGTGAAGCAGCTGCTGCTGTGACTTGTAGGTACTTATGAAATGTGCATTGGAAACCTGAAGACAGTTTAGAATCATTTCCTGTACACCTCCTCATGCACTCTGCTTCCTCCATCCCACCTCCAAAAGAAGCCTACAACAAAAAGAAAAAGAAGAAGGAATTGCCATTTAGCTTAGACTTTTTTTGTGACATGCTATCATGACTCTATGGCCCTTCACAGGCTTGGTACTTTGTGAAACAGCTGTCTTCCATGCAGCAAGCTCTACAGGCTCCAGTTGAGCTCATCAGAGCACAAGCACATCCATACTGGAAGAGTTTGGTTTGGTCTATGCTGCATTGTGCCACATGTGCTTTAGGTGTCCCCATGGTGGTTGTGGAGGGCTGCAGTTCTCCTTGCAGTTTGGGAAATACCCATTCAGTTCCCTATTCAATGCGTTTTCTTCGGAGACTTCGGTGCAGGGTGTACTGTCCAGCTCATGGTTCTCAGGGAAAAATGCATTCACCGAGAGAGGTAAAATGACCGAAATCTTGATATATCCAACATGTTCTGATTCTGTCTTCTCAGCTGGGATCTCTCCTGTGGCACATCTCCTGGCACAGAAGAACCAAATAATCCTGTTTTCAAACTGATGGCCTTAATCTCATTGCTTAGACTCAAAACAGGAACAGTAGCATGCTGTTGCAGAGAGGGCAGCAGTAAACTGGTAGTTTTGGTCCTAAATAACAAGCTTCTGCATAGCTCACAGTGTGCCCCTGTGTGTGTTCCCAGGCAGCTATATCACCTGGAAAATCTCTGCACGGTACCTACCATTGTAAAAAAGACTCTTTCAGATCAGTCAGACACCTTCTTTTCATCCAGATGAAAAGAAGATTCCTTTTTGTTCTCAACACTACCACTGGCTGTTAGGAAGATCACCTTTTGCATTGGGCCTCCATGCTCTTGGAAAGAATAGAAGAGAAATGTTAGCTCACACGGGCATACTATCTGTCAGTGGAAGACCTGTTATTTCTGTTCAGATTTCCCGCATCAAATGCTGTTGGAATTCAGCAATTCCTAAACAACCACCCAGCAACAACAGCATGGTTCTGGATTCTACCTGCAAAGTTTCATTTTCAGATATAAGACCGAATAACTGTGGTTTGTTTCTAAAATATTCCTACCATGTGTAGGAATAATCCACATTTCTAATCATTTTCAACTCTGAAGATCAAAGTCATGCCCTTGATTTCCCTTTCTGCCATCTAGTGGTGTCAAGGTTTGCACAGCTGGGAAGTTTCATGGCTGTGTAGATCCCTTTGTAGCTAACATCTGTCCGAAGGATATTTACCTCCCTGCCAAGGAGTTAGACTTGATGACCCTGCTTATTCCTTCCAGTTCTGTGCTCTTGGTTATCTCTTTGCATATTTGATTGTGTTGCTTTCTGGGAACAAGCTTAATTGATGCTCTCTGCATATATAGATTTTTTGTTGTAGTTGTTTGGAATGTGAAGGTTATTTTTCCTTTTATTCTTTATTTTATTTTATTTTATTTTATTTTATTTTATTTTATTTTATTTTATTTTATTTTATTTTATTTTATTGTTACAGTATGTAAGAAGCTACACTGCAGTTTGACACCAGTTTTGCAGAGTTCTCCTGCGTTCAAAAAAATCTCACTTGCTTGAGTCTTCTTTTATTTCCTGGAAAACTTTTGTTGGTCTGACTGAAACTGGAAAAGAAAATGAAAGAAATGAAACGATGCTGTGAGTGTGTGTACTTGCGGATTCTGAGTGCTCATGCAGAGGAGCCAGAATGCAGATGTCCTGTATAGATTCCAGTTCCTTCCCCTGTTATAATATGCTAGGCACATTACAGACTCTTCTGGGTGTCCCTGTGTTCACACCAGACTTTCAGATATTTCTTTAGAAAGAAAGGCTGAAAGTGATCTGATAAACAGCTGTGCTATCTGAGCTAGTAAGATTCTCACTGGAAAGAGCTCACGTGTCTGATGATTAGAAAGATCCTACGCCAAAATCATCTTTCTTTCATGAGAACAGTATACAGAATATTCTCCAAGTGTTTTTCAAAATGAAATGTGTTTTTTAGTTACAAGTACTACCCTGCCCACTCAATAAAGAAATAAAAATTAAAAGAAGGAACAATGTTTGATTTGAAAAGCATCCTAAGTTTGCCTTTAATTTTTCTCACTGCAGACAATAGCAACAAGTCTACAAACGCTGTATGTATTCTATGCTGAGAAAATATAGACATTGCTGCTGGGGACAAACCTAAGGACATTTTGATATTATCCCCTGGATAAAATGAGAATCAAAGTTAAGCTCATTTTCAGAGCCAGAGCTGCTGAACTGGAGGATCCTACAGGAGCTGGGCAGCCTGATTCCTTCACCACCAGAACTGATTGTAGTCATTATTTTCTAGTGCTAACTGAGCAAATGGTCTCAAAGCAATTCCCACTAGGGACCGCTTCATACGGCACCAGTATTGTGTATGGGCAGCCTTGCTGGTTCTTCTTGGAGGAGAAATGGGGACATTGGGTTCCCCAGAGCAAAGATGCTCATTGTCTCCAGAGAGGTTTCCTTGGACGGGATGCTCTGTGGTACAAACTGCTCCTGAGGAAGAGTTTCTCTTCTGCAGTCATCTACTGATGAACAGGTCCTGGCTTAACCTCTCAGCCAGTGGAACCAGGCTCCTCACTTGAATCTACAGCCAGAGTCGTTCAAAATGAGTTTTCAAAAACTGGGGCTGAAAAAGTTTTGGAGGTTATGGAAAGGTGCTATTTACTGAGAGCTGTGCAGGATAATCTATTCCTCTGCTCCTCTGGTGAGTGAATATGGCTGAAATTTTTGGCTTCTCCTGTGTACACATCTGGAAAACAATCTGGTGAGTTCAACCTGCTGGAAGCCGAGCCTGTAAGCAAGTGCACGCTGAGCACGAAGGGCAGAGCTCACAGATGGATTTGCTTCTAAGTTTCCCTGAAGATACAACACTCCCCCACACAAAATTTCCAACAGTGATCAGAGTCTCAAAAGCAGGATTGTATTAAAACAACAGAATGAGGCACTAAAAATTTTAAACTTGAGAAAAATCAGAGCGAGAGAGAGAGAGAATGAAAATCGTTCTTTGAACAGAGCTTCTGTATTGGCAGTGGAGTTCTTTATTTAAGATTTGTTGTCTTTCCAGTAATCTTTCGGTAGCTTCTGGGATCACAACACACCACACATGGTGCCCTCTGAAGTAGTTTCTTTTCATCCCTTATTAGCCCTGCCTCCCTGGCCCCTGCACAGCCATAATAGATGAGATTGAGGGTTATCTTGCACCATCTGTGCAGTACTGTCTCTCCAATTATAGTCATAAAAAAAAAAGAAGCCCTAGGAAAGAAAGAAAGAAAGAAAGAAAGAAAGAAAGAAAGAAAGAAAGAAAGAAAGAAAGAAAGAAAGAAAGAAAGAAAGAAAGAAAGAAAGAAAGAAAGAAAGAAAGAAAGAAAGAAAAGAAAGAAAGAGAGAAAGAGAGAAAGAAAGAGAGAGAGAGAGAGAGAGAGAGAGAGAGAGAAAGAGAAAGAGAGAAAGAGAGAAAGAGAGAAAGAAAGAAAGAAAGAAAGAAAGAAAGAGAGAAAGAAAGAAAGAGAGAAAGAAAGAAAGAAAGAAAGAAAGAAAGAAAGAAAGAAAGAAAGAAAGAAAGAAGAAAGAAAGAAAGAAAGAAAGAAAGAAAGAAGAAAGAAAGAAAGAAAGAAAGAAAGAAAGAAAGAAAGAAAGAAAGAAAGAAAGAAAGAAAGAAAGAAAGAAAGAAAGGAAAGAAAGAAAGAAAAAGTGGTATTACCCATTAAAGTTTTCTCACTTTCTGAGTATTTTTCATTTGGGAAGACCTTGGTCTGTTTTACTGTGTCTGCTTAGCAGATAATTTTCACCAATCTCAACAATTTTTCTAGAGCCCATGCAAACTTCTTGCATCCACAACATTTTTGGCAAGATGTCTAGCAGGACTGCAGCCCGTTTCTGGCTGCCATTCCTTGGGACCTTAAAATGGCTCAAAAGTCAGCCCCTATACAGTGTCTTGGGTACCACAGTACAAAAAAAGACAAAATTATTAGTGTTCAAAGGAAGACTACAGAGATGGTGACGGGTCTAGAGGGGAAGACATCTGAGGAGCAGCTGAGGTGTCTGAGTGAGTTCAGCCCAGAGCAGAGGAGCTGAGGGGAGGCCTCATGGCTGCAGCTCCTCACAGGGAGCACAGGGGCAGCACTGAGCTTTCCTCTCTGACAGCAACAGGGCCCGAGGGAACGGCACGGATGTGTGTCAGGGGAGGGTCAGTTGGGGGTTAGGGACAGGGTCTGCACCACAAGGCGGTGGGCATGGAACGCACTGCCCAGGGCAGTGGGCGCGGCCTCATGGCTGCCAGAGTTCAAGGAGCATTTGGACAATGCTCACAGATACAGGGTTCGGATTTTGAGTGGTCCTTTATGGAGCCAGGAGTTGGACTCTTTGATCCTTCTGGGTCCCTTCCGACTCTGGATGTTTTTTTAATAGTCAGTGAGTCTATGATTCCTTATTGCTTTTATTTTGATGTAAACAATCCTTTATTATTATTTTTTTTCCCAGTCCACTCTTCCCTGGCAACCTTTCTCATTCAAAAAAAAAAAAAAAAAAAAAAAAAAGACACTTCTTTTGCAATTAAAAGAACAAGGACCCTTTTTGAGCAAACATGTAAATTCAAACTAATCATATTTGGTCTGAACTGCAAGGCGTCTGTGGGATAAAGAACATCTCAGTAATACTAAATGGCAACAATTCACTCATCTAGTACATAAGTGCAAGTTAGAACTGTAGTTAAAACTGCTTTAGTTCCACTCACTTCTGAGCAACTGCAGCAATTTACAGCACTTGACCTTTAGCATGAGATTTAGAAAGGAAGTGTTTGACATTCTGCTCTGTTTGCAAGAAGCCTGTGAGGCAAATAAGTAATACTGCCTTCTTTTCCAGATTGTTCCCTGAATAGCTTTGATACACTGTTAGAATTCAGAAACCTTGCTTCTTTGCTCAGAGGTCTCTTAGGAGAGAGATGGCCATTGAATATACTTAACATCATGAACCCATACTCTCCTGTTTTCAGATTTTTCCTTAAAGTCCTTCAAGAATTATTCTGAGAAGGAGCACAAATCTTTTCTTTAGAGAAAAACCTATACAGCATGTTAAAACAGGTGGAAACCTTTCTGTCCTGGAGGTTACTGTTCAGGCTTTGTTTGCTCCAGCAATTGGTTTGATTTGGGAATTAGTTCTAAATTTCACATGAAATTGCCTCTGCAGGAATCCCATCATACATTCATTGTGTAATCTGCAGCAAAGAACTGTTTTTTTTCTACTCTGTTCACTGGCAAGTGGTCCTGGTTATGTGTGAAGTCATTATGGAGCACCGATTATTCTGGAACTCAGAATTCTTTAAATAACGGATGAGCAGAACACTTATTCAATCTTTTTGTCATCTTCATTTTACTCTAAAACTTTAGTGTACATATCCAGACACCTGCATATAGCCTCCTGTTTTCTTCTGCCTTTGTTTAGAGTGAGTATTTAATTTCTGAAAGCTTTCAGAACTCTAAGAGCAATGCAGGGCAGTCACTGTACTATGAATTACCTATACAAGACAATCTCTCCAGTTTACAATATGTTATCAGCTAGGGGTCTGAGAAGTTGAGTTGCATTCATGGATTTAAAATATCTAATTCCAGAAGCCGATCTGTTATGCTAGCCATGTTGTATGACCAATACTGATCTTTCCTACAGAATCTCATCTCTCATTATTAATGAATGCTATTAATGCTTTCTTTTTAATCTCCCCAGTGATTTCCAGACTGATATTTAATGGAAACATTACAAATTAATAAAATCATAGAATCATAGAAACATTAAGATTGGAAAAGACCACTAAAATCATCTAGTCCAACCACCAACCCATCACCACTGTGCCCACTAACCATGTCACTCAAATTAAATATGATTTAGTAATACAATCAGAATATATTTTTTTCATTATTACTTCTTGAACTGTGATTCTTTGCCAAGTTAGTTCATGACGGAAGGCAAAACCAGTATGAAACCTTGTCAGTGGTATTTCAGATTGGATTTTATGGCACCCACTTGTGCACATGAATTGCTTTTCCAAGCTAATGTCCAAAATGAAAATGAGACTTAGGAAAAGATGATGTGCTTGTACCATGGTACTGCTGTTTCTTGTGTGCTCATGTTATTTTGCTTTTTTATGATGCAAGTAAATTTTGTGCTACGTTCAGTAGATTGTACTGGTGATGAATAAATTTGCTGCAGAGAACACAGTGCTGGAGATAGCTTCAGGGATCTGAAGCTGTGACATTTCTGTGTGGAGAAACCTCACAAATGAGAAGTACCATGACAGTGCACTTTTTGGACACAGTGCAGCATTCTCAGATTTCTGAACTGTCTAAGGGACCAGTAAATGTATTTAATTTAGTCACATTCTTCTCCATGCCATACTAACAGAATAGAAGACATAAAAACAGCAAACCTTGATAAACACGTTTTGGCCAGACTTCATTCATTCACGTGTGGAAAACAAATTGCCAACCAAAATGACATTTTGCTGTTAGTATGGTGAAGTTATTAAGAACCAGGCTGGAGTTACTACGGTAAACATTCTGTACATACATTATGTATCTGGTTCAATGGCTGAAGAGAGGTGCAGTTCCTTGCTTCTAGAAATTAATATCACTTTAGTACAAGACTGTAGTCAGTGAGTATTCATGTTTGCATTTGTCTTTTGGGGATAGTTCTAAGAGATTTGAGAAAATTGTTATGTGGAGAAGAGATGCCATATTGTACAGATGGGATTGCTGTTCTCTCTCTGCTTACCAGACTTGAGAATTTATCTGTTAATATGGTGAAGAATAAGTTCAAGAGAGCAACCATCACCACCTTGTCTTTCATAAGGGAGGGCATGCTGAGTTAGAGATGTGCTGAATTAGAGACAGAGGAAGGCAAGGCCTTCTTCGTGATGTGACATAGACTTTTTTATTTGGCTGCTGCTCATCCATCTATCAAAGGTATCTCAGACTAGACCAGATTCAGTGTGCTGGCCCACTCAGCTCGCTGTGTATAGATTTTTCTGGGCGCTGTTTTAATCAACAACTCTGGAACAAAACTGAGTGATAAGAGCAAAGTCAATAAGATTGTGTGTGAGTTACTAGAGAACCCTCAGTCCTGAGGGTTAGCTGCAAAAGTTTCTGTCCACTTTTTTTTTAATGTAACAGCTGTACAAGTTGTGTAAGAACACCACAAAACGTTTTGAGAAAAGATTGCTTTTATCTGTTTGACAGTCTTCTATTTATAGCTGGCAAATATTTTCATGGATCAAGTTTTCTCTGTATGTTTTGGTACTGTGGCTCAAGCTTAAGCTGGTTATAACCGTGGGCAGGTTGTATGTAAGGATTTTCTACTGGGAGCAGCAGCAGTAGATGATCCCCCAGTAGCATTCATCTCAAGACCAGAGCTGCTGGAAACAAGGTCCAATAACTGAAGAAAAAATGGTGTAGGCCCCTAAAATTCAAGACTAAAAACTTCATTATTTTTTTTTATTCACGAATGAATAACAAAATAAATAAATAAAAATACAGGGGTGAGGTACACAAAAGGTGTGAGTCTCTTTTCTTCAATATACTGAGTGATTATTATGAGGAAACAGGTTCCTAGCAGAAGGTCTGCAGACTGCACCTCAGATTCTGAGAACATATGACAAACAATTACAGTATTGCTTACTTCCCTGGATGCAGAGCAATGCTATACTCAGCTGCCAGTCATTTATTCAACCAAGGAGGCAGCAGTTTGTAGCTTCCTGATTATCTCACAGACTCATTCATGCTCACCAGAATATAATTCCATTTTCCTGCAGGAAGGCTGCTGCTAGTCTGCGATACTTGGAAGAGAGTTGTGTTGGTTCTTGCTTTAATGCTACTCTTGATTGCAAGTCTTTGGGCTACTGGTTGAGATCCCTTGTGTATCCCCAGAATTTATCACTGTGCATCTTCTCCATCTCCCAGACTCCCCCACTCCCAGGGTGTTTCCTCCAGCCAGAATCTTTACTTTTTCCTTTCCATTTCTCCTTTTACTTCCCAAGATCACTTCTTTTCAAGTATATGTCTTCTTTTCTTCCCAGACTGTAAACCCACAGTTTTCCCATCTGAACATGCTATGTGTAGCAGCGCAGTGTGTGATCAGCCTCCTGTGTGATGGTCCTGTTTCATGTCTCTTCATTAACAGCAGGATTCAGGATGTGTCGTTTCTGTTTAGACCAGAAGTCTTCAAAATTTACAGCAAGCCTTTGCTGGTTGCAGCTAGCAAATAGCAGGCTGCTACTTGAGAGTTCAAAAGTTCAATTTCAGACATTTCCCACAAACTTGCATACACCCAATTATCTGCTGTCTGTAAGTTTTCAGAATTTAAGCTATTTTTTGCCTATGACAGGGTTATAATTTGAAAAAAAATGGATGGATCACTAGATGAGAAGTGTTGTCATTCAGGATATTTAAGCAATCTTAAAGGATTGTCTCCAGAAGGTATCACTATAGTCAGACAATATGATTTTTGAAATTTCTGCCTACGCTCTAATAATTACCATGAATTCTGTTTTTTTTTTTTTTTTTTCAACTAAAAAGCTGCTTAAATTAGATACTTTCATAAGACTACCAGAGGTCCTTGAAAAGTAAATGGCTGCTACTCTTCTTACCTATAGAACTTATTTCCCCCCCCCCACCCCCCCCTGTTTTTTTTCTGGTTTTAGTAATAACTAAAAAAAAAAATCACATTATGTAGTTTGCTGTTTTGCCCAGAATTGCTGAAATTGCAAGCTATAGGGTTATGGTCTTTGACCACAGAGAACTGCTTGCTGAGAGATTGGGTCCAGAGGAGGTCCTGCTGTGCATACTCTTGGGGAGCAGAGAATCATAGAATCGTTAAGGATGGAAAAGACCACTAAGATGATCTAGACCAACCATCAACTGGTCACCACCATGCCCGCTAAACCATGTTCCTCAGTACCACATCTACCCTTTTCTTGAACCTCCAGGGACAGAGACTCCACCACTTCCTTGGGCAGCCTGTACCAATACCTCACCACTCTTCCTGAGAAGAAATTTTTCCTAATTACACCCCCATAATTTAAGGCAAACCTCTTGTCCTATGAAACTAGAACCAAAGCAGAAATCTCTGCCAATTTATCATTTGACTGTAGGCCTCAATGGGCAGGGCAGTGTGGCATACCTTGCATTTGTTATCTCATCTATGGCTGTCTTGAAAACAATTAATTCACAGTGGTATTCAGTGTATCTTGTAAAACTTTAGAATTTCCTAACAGATTGTTGTGATGATTGAGGGTAAGACATATCTGTCATGGAGCAGTTATTCTCCTGGACTTCTCTTCATTCTTCATTAGCAGTGGGGGCTGAACTGTGCAGTGTGAAAGTAAACATTTCAAAGTTCATAGCTCAGCAGCTGGTGAGTCACTCCAGAGCCAAGGTGAATGTCAATAAAAAGAGATGCACTGTGAAAGGTGATTAGTTTCTGTGGAGAGACTCAGTGATTCATTATCGGGCCTTGCTGCATTTTAATTGGAAAGGTTAGAAAACTATGTTTTGACCTAGCAGATAACAAAGAAAATAACAGATTTTTGTTGATTGGAAGGCCTTAGCTGAAACATTTACTTAGATCTGCTTGTAGCCATTAGTTGTGCAAGTCTTTCACGTATTTTACTTGGATCTGCACTTCGGAATTAAGAAGGTGAGTCTTGTGCCACAATTGCATCAGAAAGCTGTGGAAATAACAGAAGAAAACAGTAGACACTGACCTAAAAATATTATTTTGGAGCACGAAGAAAGTTAGGTGTGTGCAGGTGGTGGGGGAAGCTCAAGGGGAAGAGAAGACAATTCAGATCACAAGAAAGAGGCAAGGATTTGGAAAACGGTTCTTTAAGTCACACAAGAATATAATGGCAGGAGGTCAGAAGGAAAGAATGGAAGCACACTGGCGTAATTGAGGAAAGACTATGACTTCATTCATTTGGGCAAGAAAAACAAATTTGTGCTATTGTCAGTAGACTACAAGAGAACAGAATAGGACTCTCTTCTGGAGAAGCTGCTGAAAACAGGGAGGAGGAGACTACGTAGTGCTGGTTGAGGCACAGGTATTGCTATCATGAGCTAGGAAAGCCAGATACAGTTAAGATTATGCAAGACTTGAACTAATTTCTGTTGCTTGTAAATTTTCCAAACTTTAATCATCCTGGCAGAAATTTTTCTTGCTGGGTGTGGGCCTAAGATGGAAGTTTGCATGTATACTTCTGCGTGTGTTATTCTACTTCAGTCATTCTTAAAACTAAGAACTGCAGAAACAATGTTTTTTTTTTTTTTTTTTTTTTTTTTTTTTTTTCCCAGGTGAAGGAAAATACGGTAGCCTTTTTCTTCAGGCAGTTCTGATGTGCAGAGTGGCTGAAAGTCCAGCTGTTCATAATCTTAATTACAGAACTGTTTCTTTTGCTCTTGGCTTGCCAATGTCAAAGTGCATATATCTTCTGGAAAATATAGAAGAAAAAGCTCTAAGGATGCTCCATTGAGGACAACCCATCAACTCCTAACTTCCCAGAATGCAGTGGTGGCACATGCACCTTGCACAAGGCAGACAGAATTTTCTCTGTGTTGAATCTGTGCTTTCTGAGGACCTAAAGTGGTGCAAAGTCAATATGTATATGAAGTGTATGAATGTTCACATGCACTTTAGGCTGCAAACAAACCCTGAGGAGAGCAGAGCTCCCCAGTGGTAAGGAGAGCCAAAGTGTTCTCCACGTTCTCTGCTGATTTAATGTGAGCTTGAACACCTACATCTAGATTTAAGAAGTTGAATTTGGAGCTGATCCCATCCCTCTCATCTCTAGCAACCTGGAGATAGAGTGTTGACAACAGAGGGAGTTGACAGAAAATGAATGTTGACAGCAGAGTACCTATCATTTGTACTCATGGTTATTTCTTCTGCAGGCACCATGATGGAGAGGAGATTCTTGCTAAAACTGATTTTGGTTTTTCAAGGCCAACAAGCCTGTGAGGAAAGCCAAAGAGCCCAGACACAAGGAGTCATGAGTTTGAATTATGCAGAAAGACCTGGGGAAAGACAGCTGGAGGGGAAAGTCAGACAGAATGGGAGTGGACAGAGAAAATTTAAATAGAGACAGTAGAAGGGGATTTTTTTCTTGTCTGCATGAAATTTTTTCTTAGACAGGAGTATGTGAATGATTTTTTTTTTCTATTAGAAATGTAACATAAGGCTCAAAGCCTGGCTTTGTATAACACGCCTCAGAACCAAATTCCCAGGCTTGGAAATATCTATGTCATAACCTCATTTTTTTTTCAGTAAACAAGAGACAGATGGGGGAGAAAATAACGCTTAGAATTGTTGTGGATTTCAATATATATCTAAAAATGTAATCAGAAACAATAAGAAAACTTTAACAGGTCTCCATAAAGTCTGTTACACACTCTCCATAGCCCCATTTCACTTGTGCCTCCTGGAGCTCTCAGCTGGCAATGACCTTGCACAGGGATCATACTACTGATTCAGTCTGTGTTTGCTCAAGTATAAGGCTGACATTTAAGACAAAGGATAGGAAAAAACATAACGCCGGGCAACACATCCACCAGTCACTCCATTATGTCTATACCCAGACTAAATCCTTAATTCACCTACATTTATTTCTAAATCTTTTTGAAGAGAAACAAACTAACTTTATTATCTAGTAATCAGACCACTAGCTAACTGTTCCAACACTGCAATGTATATGTGTTTAAGAATGCTGCCGAATTACAGCTAATTCTCAGATCTTGCATTTCTGGAAGATCTGTAACATGAACTTTATCAGTGCAGGATGCTTACATTTCAGTGTTTCTCTGTATCTCATCCTAAATATAAGAAAGTCACTGCAAAATGTTTCAGCTTTTGATTTTAGACTTGTCTTGTCAAATAGATGGATTTTATAATTAGTATTTAATCACCATCATAACCCTAGTAGGAACAATGGTCACAGATCAAGAAACTTCTTACATTAGCGGAAATGACACAATGAGCTCTCCATCCTTGTGGATAGCATCCCTTTCTGCTGAAGTCAGGTCAAATTCTGTTGTCAGTTACCCTGGTGTATATTGAAAACCACTTTGTTGTTATTTCAGTGAAAACAGAGATCAGGGTACAGAGAAAGGTTCTTTTCTTGTGGACTGAATGCCCTTCACCAGTGTAGAACTGCCTCATACAGCAGAAACCTATCACTGACCTGTGCTGCTTAATCCGTCAGACGCTGACAGTTAATACACTTAATGCTACAAGTGCCAGCTGGCAGCCTGTTGCTTGGGTGGATTAAACCAATTATTACAGTTCTCGCTCTTTCTGCCATCCCCTGACATCCTAGCTGTACAATTCCCAGCAAAGCTCCTGTTATTTTATAGGATTGATAGAGTGGTGTCATCTTTGTGTAGAAGAAAGGCACAGTGTGGGTGTTCTGCATACAGCTGCTGGTGCTGAGCAGTCTGACCAGACAGAGGGAACAGGAGGATGGTGACACTACTGAATGGGTGTGTGAACATCAAGTCTGTGAAGGCTGTAAGTCTTCTTTCCACCTGTGTTCCAGAAAAGGACCGTTTCCCTTGGAGAGGTGAAGTCTATCACGATATGTGCACAGTATGTAGATATACTAGATGTTAACTGTCACTGCAAGAAAGATTCTGAGGCCCTGGAATTTTTCCAAAGGAAAACAATGAAGCTATGAAGGGTCTGGAGTACAAGTCTTATAAAAAGACCACGGATCTTCAGTGGGCAGAAAATTTGTTTGCATAACACTAGTCTGGGTATTGCACTCTTTTCACATCTGAGCAAAGATCTGACGTAGCTTGATGGCACAAGGGCTTCTTGCACAGCAGAACCATTTGGGCTGAATCACCATGGGGCTGTTCTTCCCAGTTCCTGGCTGGTGAACATACATCTTCACAAACATTGTCCAAATGGCTGTGTTGGGCACACTATATTTTGCACATCCGTGACTGTGTGTCTTATAAAAAGCAGATCAGCCTGCTAGGAAGTAGTAAATCCTGGATAAATCTTACCAGCTATACTGGATAAACTCAGATCCAGATGGCTCTTGATCTTTTCTTCTTTTCTCCCCGTGTACCTTGGCAGTATGTTGTGTTACTACTGTGAATAGCACCTTTCTGTTTCCCTTGACATACCATGCTGTGCTGAAGGACCTCCAGAGGGATCACAGAAAGCTATACTAAGTGTTGTGTCACACAAGGATACCTGCTCTTTGCCAGAACGCTGACTCATGTTTCTGTTTGTTGTTGTTGTTGTTGTTGATTTCTTTGTATGTTTTGATTTATTACTTTTTTATTTTTAATGGAGTCACTATCCTATTTTGGAGAATTATGTACACAAGTCAGGCAGCAAAACAATGGAAATAATTAATTTTCAGCTTTGTTGGCCTTGTAAGATTCTTCTGACTCCTGTTATATTATCTATTACATTCTTTTCCTGGTGTGTCATAAGTGATCTCCATTACAGAGTTGCTGACGTTGTTGTTGCTTTTTGTTTTTAATATACACAGAATATCAGATCCAACCAAACCCATTAACTTTATTCAAAAGGTTAGTTTTATTTTTTAATATAGTCAGATTATTGTATTTCCTAAATAATTCAGCCAAAAAGGAATTGTGATGATAAAAACTTGCCTTAAGATTATGATCAGATGTTACTGGCATAATTTCCCTCTGTCCTAAGAAAGAAATGCAAAAAGTCATGTTGTGGTTGCATTATTTAATGTGTGTCACCTTTTATAGCTGCTTTAATATTAATATTGGAACAAAACCTAAGTCTGCATAGGTACTGTGAACCCTGAAAAAACATCTGCCTTATATGTCAGCTTGTACTGAATGGCACTGGGATCCTGTTTCTTTTACAAATTAAAGAACAATAAAGGCCCCAGGATTGTGCTTTACTTCTACTGGATGGATTAACATTTTTGTACAGGATTGTACATATCCAGTTCGTATAAAAATGTGAATTTCACTGAATCTCAGTTGCATATCTTCAATGTATCTGTTCAATAAACATCCAATTATACAGTCTATTGCTGATGTACATAAGGCCTTCAGCAAACACATCCAGTTGTGTTTGTGGGTGCATTTGGCTGGGAAGAGCAGCAGTGTCACTCCTCCAGCTCTCCAGTATATCAGTTTTCTAGCTTTTCCGTGGCAAGGCTGAATGCACTGGTAATGAAACGCTAGAACAGGTTGTACAGAGATCTGGTAGATGTCCTGTCCTTGAATACATTCAAGTTCAGACTGGACGAGGCTCTGAACAATCTGACCTGACTGTGCATTTCCCTGTTCATTGTGGGGGAGTTGAACTAGATGGCCTTTAAATGTCTCTTCCAATTCAAATGGTTCTGTGATTCTATTCTACAATTCTATGAATGGAATGTTTTAGCACTCGTGAATATATGTAAAATAACTTGAACCACATTAGGCCTTACAGAAATAGAAGCCAAATATTTTCCCCCCACAAAATCCACCAGTACATGGATGAATATTCCACCTACGTCTCTTTTCCATGCAAATAGCAACCTGAAGATATGTCTTCATTCTAGCTTCTCCTCTTACTGAACGGAAGTAGAAGAGTAACATATACTGCGCTGATTCAGTAACCCTTAGTTTGACTGAAAAGGGTAGATGTGGTACCAAGGGGCATAGTTTAGTGGGCCTGGTGGTGGTGGGTTGTCTTGATGACCTTGGTGGATTTTTCCAACCTTAATGATTTTTTGATTCTATGACTGTGGCTTTGATATTGATGGCAGCTGAATGGGTAATTTGGACCTTGTCAACAATCATTAAGGCTTCCCAAAAGAATGGCTTGGCTAGAACTGGAACATGCTTCTTATGTGCAACGTGTGACATAGTCGGCTTAATGTAAGAAAGAATAAAATGGCAACTCTCATACTGCAGAGCTCCAGAGGAGTCAGGATGCATGTTGGGCAGTTTTTCTTCACAGTTTACACTCGTCTATTCTGCATCTTAATCCAAATGACCGCCTCTGTGGAGAAGGTGACAGAGGAGGCGATGTCCTAGCCAAGCCCATTAAATTAAACTGTCATCCATTTAACTTTATTCTCCAGTGTATGAACTATTACAGGAAAGAGCTTCACTTCACCGTCTTCAAAGATTTGCAGCACATTAAGCTGCTGTAGTACTGTGACTTGGGGCTTTGAGTCTGATTTGAAGAGGGTGTTGGTCTGTAAAAATAACCTCTCTGAATGAAATTGGAATTCAGTGTTATACTGTATGTTTTATGTAAGCTTTGGAACAAAAAGAATGGAATGAAGGAAACGGGGGATATTACAGTACCAAGCTAGCTGATGACCTTTTCAGCAGGAGCTTAATAGCAGCAATTTTCAGCTGTTTGTCAAAATTTAAAGGTGAGCAGAGTATCTGAAGGCTTCTTTCCAGGTACAGTAATTAAGGCATAATTTCAGCAATTTACAGAGAAAGCATGTACTCTTCCTCACCTGGGAACACAGAGATCTTTACTTTCCATTCAATAGCTTGGTTGCATCCATCAGTCCAGGAGCCAGGCATCACATTGTTTTTCCTTCTCCATTTCTAACTGTTTAGGAGAATTTGTAAGGGTTATCCTGATTGGTATTGTTAATAACTAGGACTGGAGGATCTCTTCCATCTCCCCAGTATAGTCTCTTCTTGGTGATGGGTTGATAGTTAGGCTAGACAACCTTAGCAGCCTTTTACAATCCTGATGATTCTGTGATTCTAAAACTACTTAATTTTTTTTTCTCTGAAGGTAGGTAGATGTTTGCTCTCCTTCCCTGAGTCATCATGTCTGAAGATGTCTCCTTGTATGTTATGTACATTGCGTTGGTTTTGATTGTAAAGGACACGAGTTTATTAGTAATCTCAAACTTTCATTTTGAGGTGATAAATTTCCTATACTTTCAGCTGTGGAAAACCAGAATTAAATCATTCATAGTAGACAAAAGAAAGAATCACCCTGTGTTTTCCTCCACGCTATAAGTTTTGACTTCCTTGAGGATATTTTTAATCCTACACTATTCTGTTTTGAATACTCAGTACTAAATAGCTTAAGAGCTACTTTGGATATTTTATTGAGGGTTAAATGGCTTTCAGGGGAAAATCATCCTTTCTATCTAATTTTTTTTCTCATTGTAAATGCAAGGTTCTAACCTTTTTGAATACACTTCAGGGAAGCCTGTAATAGATTGTTCTTGTCTTTATCTCAATTCCACTGGAAAAATAGTCACAGGTTTTCACCTCTCCTCTTCTTCGTTCAGGCTGGATAAGCTAAGTCTCATTAAGCTCCTTTCCCATTTCATCCTTTGCAAGTCTTTCACCACCTGTGCTATGCTGCTATGTTTCAGGTTATTTTAAAGCCTTACTACCCCAATTTCTATGAGACAAGGTATTGGCATGGCAAGTATCATTAGGAAGATTAGATCAAAACTGTCCATGATGGGATATTGTAGTCAGAAATTCCAGCTCCGTACATTCTTCAAAATAGGTACCACTTGAACACCATGAGAGGAAACTGTGTTAAAAAACTTTACTATATTGGTGTCCTGCCAGGCATGCTAAACAATGAGGCTGCACAGAACAGAATCGATTAGCTTATCATTAGTTTCATGAGATCCTATGACTATGGGTTTTCTATGAGTAATCTTGGGGCTGCTAATGACAGCTGTGGGCAGAATTAGGGAGAAAATGGACTATGCTTAAACATCAGCACTCAGCGGCAGAGCAAATGTTTAGGTGTCCCTCATTGACTATAGGTGAACTGTGCTGAACAGGACATCTGAAATAGCTCCACTGAATTCAGTGGAGATCTCAAAGCTGAAACTGGAATAGCTGAGATGTGTGCACATTCATGGTGTAGACACTTGCATTCAGATGATTTACTGAAGTGAGTGTGGTGTTGCCACTATGGCTGTAACAAAATTTAAAAGCACACAGAAGTGAAAGTATTGAATTAAAATGCAATTAATTTTGCATTCTCCACATGCTGCTCATGTGCTGTTGTCCCGACGGTTCTGCTAGATTGTGATGTTTCCCTATAGCACAAAGCGACTTACTTAAGGGCTTACGCTTGGGCATTAGAAGATGAGATCAGATGAGATGATTGTAATGAGGCAGGGGGTTGGCCTCTTCTCCAAGGTAACAGTGACAGAATAAAAGCGTGTGGCCTGAAGTTCAACCAGAGGAGGTTCAGGTTGGATACTAGAAAAAAAATTGTTTTAGAAAGAGTGATGAGGTATTGGAACAGGCTGTCCAGTAAGGTGTTGGAGTGACCATCCCTGGAGGTGTTCAATAAACATGGAGATATAGCACTGAAGGACGTGGCTTAGTGGGCATGGGGGTGATGGTTGGGTTAGATGATCTTAGTGGTATTTTCCAACCTTAAGAATTCTAAGATTCTATGGGAGGAAGAATTAGCTATTGCAGAAGGTATTAAAAACTGATCTGTATGCCATGTTCAGGTTCTGCTCCTTTATCTGTAGCCGTCTGAACTTTTGAAATCTAGTTTGAGTTCGTTGCCTAGTAGTCCATGGAGAAAGAGGTAGCTCTAGAGGACAACATATCTGGTGATAAGATAGAAGTCTAAGATACTCTGGGAGAATAATTCTCTGGCCCACTTCTTTCTTCTGGCTGTGTTTTACCTACCCTTAAATCCAGTTTGCATTTTAGACTCAGCTTTCTATTTTATCTTTCTAAAGCCGATTTAATAAGGAATTAACTAATTAATAAGCTAATTAATGAGAAATAAGAAGCAGAAAGGAGAGAATAACACTCCAAAGAAATAATGGTTTTTTTTTTCCTTCTTTTTTTTTTTTTTTGCTTTTGACAGAAAAAACAGCTTTGATGGAAATCTTTCTAGAACATCTATGATAAAGACAACAATGTTGCTTTTATTTCAGTTAAAGCTTACAGCTACATATTGTGGCCTATTGTATTATTATTTTTTAATGAGTTCATGTTCCTGACAAGTGATGACAAGACTAAATGCAGTGCCACTCTGCTATAGGGCAGTTACAGCATATCAGTTGTCACTACACATCATGACACACATACAGAGACTTTGAGGGACTTTGTGCAAGCAAGAGCTTCTTCTCCTACCTATTATTTCTGAGAAAATAAGAAAAGTAATAATTAGGCCTATTTAGGAGGTCTGGATGAGCAGTATGTATCTTTTGCCCAGGCTACTGGGAAGTATTTATTAGGAGTGAATTTAGCTCATGACTAATCTGAGCCATATTTAAACTGTGATCTCACTCATTCATTAATTTTGATCACAGTGGGATGCACTGGAGTGAGAAAATTTATCTGCTTGCGTTTCCTTCACATAACTTGTTTACATCTGTAATATTTTCCAGTCAAAAGTATCAACCTCCACACAAAAATCACTAGACCTAGAAAGAAACCTCAACTGTAAATCCAAGTCTTAAGGGTCCAGAGCACATAATTTCCTCTAGGAGCATTTATTTCCGTTATATGTGTGATCATATAGGAAGCTTAGTATGAAAAACAAAACCAGAAAATACTTATTGATTTATATAACGTCATAAATGCTTAGTAAAAATGCCAAGCTACCCCTGAATTGTATTTTAAAGCACTGCATGGTAAATGATTTTTAAATTAAAAATATGGAGAAGCATATTAATTCAAAATTCACTCATGAAATCCAAAACAGAAATGCATAAATGGCAAAAAGAGAGGAAGGAAATGGTCATGCAGAGATTACAGTGTGAGAATGTATTGCTATAGAGCAAGGGAAACAACCAAAATAGTTATACCCACAAAAAAAACCCAACCCTAACTATATATATATATATTTGAACCCAAAAACTACAACAAAATGCATCTATCCTGGATTTGTAGGAACTATGCCTACATCTCTTTGCAATCCATAAACATTAATGGCTTTTGAAATGATTCATAATGGTAGAATGTGGATGCTAGACTGTCTGTATCTGTTCAGCAAATGTTTCTTGTAGAGAAAGAGAGAAGCTTCTTCAGAATATTTTATCCCATCCTGGGATCTGAGTGCCTTTCTGGAGAACTCTTGCTCTACATGGATTCCTTAGAGAGAGGATGGATGAACTGTTGTATTGAGTCTGTCCCTGTGTTACTGTGGATACTGGCTTTTCAGTGTTCATGAAGTGATTCGAGATACAAGGATATTTGCTATGAACAGAAAATATGCCTTTGATAAGGCAAGTTTCTTCATTTCGAGTTTTGAGATACAGACAGCTCATATAAAATGCACATATATATCATTAGAATCTAAACAAACTGTCTTTCCTAGGGCAAGTCAAACAACTTACAAAGGAAAAATAAGTATTTTGATAATAAGACTGCCTATCTTTTAAATAGTACATTTTAGTTTATCTGTTGGTCTTGATGGGTGCTAATAAAAGGTGAGAAGCAGTTATGAACTTCTGTGATATTACAACTCTGAAGGGGACTGCAGAGGTCAGGAATCTGCAGCGTAAGGGGAGATTTTGAATGGAATGAGTTCATTCATGCATGACCCAAGGTGAGGGCAACTGGGCGCTGCACCAGTGTGGAACAAAAGGGTACCAGTGTGTTCGCAGTGTGCATTTTGTGAAGTGGGGTCCCTGCTCTGGCAGCATTTGTTTTGAAGCAAGAGGTGACAATCACCACTGGGATGAACCTCGGAGCAAATCTATATGTCACTGAATTCCTTAGTGAGAAGACTGGTGGAAGGACAGCAGAAATTGGTATTGTTTTCAGGTACTAAATGCAATGGGGACTGGCTTATCAAGATACTTACATCTTCTTTCTAATGCATAAAGGAAGATGAAAGGATTAAAAAAGGAGTTAACTGAGAGCAGTATGACCAGGTTAGCTGCAGCCTGGTGAGCAGGAGAGCTGTAGTAACCAAAGAGTAGAAAGGAGGTGAGCTGAGGAGAGTGAGACTGAGCCACGACTATTTTTGTACCTCAAAGTATAGGAAGTGTCAGGGCAAATTTTGGCTAGGATTAACTAGTAAGCATGAATCACCCAAGTGAATTTTCCCAGGATTTGCAGACAAACATTATTGCAGGGAAAAAAAAAAAAAAGAAAGAAAAATCAGAGCCAGAACCTTCTCTCAAGGAGATAGCAGTATTTCTTTTACCACTTGCTTTCAGTGCCTGAAATCTTCCAAAATAGTGGAAATACCACTTTGGAGAGAGTTTTATGTTGCTTGTTTCTTTATTGTTTTCAGGAAGAACGTATGCAGAAAGAAGAAATTTCTAACCTGGTTAAAATCAGAATGCTACAACTGTAAGTAAAGTATCAACCAGCTGATAAATCAGTGCAGATCTGGGGCACAGGTAGGATGGAAATAATCATTTGGGAAGCATAAGATCATGAGTCCAGCTGGAATAACTCTGTCAAATGCATATTGCAAGGCTTGCAAGACAAATCTTGATGAAGCATTACCCCTATCACCACATCCAGCTTTCCTGGTGCACAGCTGAGAAGTTGCCTTCATTCTCATTTTCACAGGACAGTCACATGGAATAATTAGCAAGCCAGTAAAGACCACATCAAATGGAAAGCAGCACAAGCTGCTCTTAATTAGAGCATCTAGGAATGACAGAATGATCTCATTCTCCTCAGGTGCAAGTCAACTAGTATGGAGACCAATTTTTGTTAAAAAAACATGGCTTGAAATTAATTGCATAGGCACCGAAACCATCTCTAGAAGCCCGGTGACAATTGGGGGGACAAAGAAACACAAGGACTTTGGTACATAAGCATTGCTAAGTGCTTACTTTTGTGAGGGTGCTCATTAAGTACCTACTTGTCTGTATTATTCTGGAGGCACTACATTTTCAGGGGCAGTTTTCTTGGACCTTTATTCCTCTAGTTTTAAATTATTTGAGAAATGCCTCAGTCTTGAAAGTCCTGATTAGATCATGTCTTTATCCAAATGAAACAATCTCTAGTGGTGGCCACTTATTTGTACTTCTGTTAGAGACTGAAGGGTTTCAAGCATCTCTTTCAAGGGCTGCCCTTGAGAAGGACAGAGATGGAGTGATTTTGAAAACTTTTCATCCACTGAATCAGTAGTTTAGGGCAATTGTGGATATCTGGGAGGTATAACTACTTCATTTGCTGAAGGAAATATAGAATCATGCTCCTAATTAAAGGCAAAGAGCTAAAAATCTGGATTTGAGGATGTTCACAAAAGCTTCCTTTTACTAGGTTACTGAAGTGATTCCACTTTGCTTTAAATAGTAGTATGAGAGAGTGTAACTGTTTGGGTTACTGGAAAATCTCACCTCTTAAGGAAGAAAGGAAAGACTTTGTTTCAATCTTTGTTTCTCTGAATACCTAAAAAAGGAAACAAAAAATAATGAAATGCTGAATGGGGAAGAAAGGAATTTGATATCTAGGTTCACAGAATGCCTAGTGGTTATGAATCCATAACTAGTCAGATCTTAAAGTGAAGTGCATTACTTTGTCACAGAATCATTAACACCACTAAGATCATCTAGTCCAACCATCAAATCATCATCACCGTGCCCAATGAACCATGTCCCTCAGTGACACATCTGTCTTTTTCAAGAAAACCTCCAGGAATAGTGACTTCACCAAATCCCTGGGCAGTCTGTTCCAATAACTCTAAGGGAATAGCTATTAGTATTTGAAGGAACAAATCAAATAAAATGAGCATGTCCAAAACCAAAGGCCTTACTCTAACACTGAAGGCAAGACAGCTAGGGAGCTCACACACTGCTGAGATGATCCAAAAGGGAGAAGAGAGAGATGTTGTGACTTGCCAACAGTTGTATCTTTCCCTCTGAGTGGAAAATGGAAAAATGCAAAGTAATGCAAAGTCCTCTGGGGTAGGTAGATCTTCTCTTCTGAGACAGGTACACCCGGAACTATTGCTGATCTGAACTGCAGCATTAACTCTTTAACTCCCAGTACACTACATGATGTCATGATCTGGAATACCAATAACAGAAAAAATCATAAAACCAAAGGGACCATGTTGATGTACTTTTGATCTGAAGTCTTTATTTCCTCTAAAAACGAAGTGTCAAAAAGATCTGAGCTATCTCGGCATATTAGATGCTAAGTTGGAGACCGATTTAAATGGGTTAATCAACTGGACATGTTAAAATAAATTGATCAGTAAAATAAAGCCACATATTGTCTGAAAGTTATTCTTAGGTGGGTGTGAGGAGCCACCCATTTCAACTGCTGCACTCACTGGCGTTCATCAGTGCTTGCTGAATGTTATGGACACGAAAGATTGGATGTGGTCATAGAGTGGAGGTGAAAGGTGCGTTTCAGCAGTGACTGGAGCACCTCCACTGGTGCAAGCAGAGCGTGCGGGCTTTTATTCATCACTGACAGAAATGTATAGCTAATGGTGGTGACTATGTTGAAAAATACTGAGAATTTTCTCTATCAAATACTGATATTGTGCTCTTAGTACTGGTTGTACATAGTTTCCATGGAAATAAATAGGAGGCATTATTTTTGGAGAGACTGACATATGCTTTTCTCTCTCTATTGTTTGTTTCTGTCATAAATGCAAAACCCCCAACACGCAAGAGGCTAGGCCAAAACGTGGCAATACTAACCAACCAGACCTACCAGCAAAGCATGCAACTTGAAAATAGCTTGGCCTTTTATTAGCAATTAGAATACCAGTTCATTTCAAATGTGAAAACTGTAGTTTGCTCTGTTTGTGTTTGTGCATGTTGCATGATTTTCTAATTGTTGCAATGACCTAGCTATATGAATTTGTTCTCCTAAAAACAAAAGTCTTTTTGCTCTATCTTTGGGTGTGCAATTGATTTGTCATCGTACTGGGGTTACCATCAACCTGTGCTAATTATCACCCTAGATAGTCAAATTAAAAGGGAGGAGGCTCATTTTGTCATACCTAGAAGCATTTTCTTCTTGGCTGGATCGTGCTGGCAAAACAACACAATCAAGGTAAATTTTGCAATACCTATGCTGTAATTGTTTGGAAGAGATACTGAAGCCCTGGGGGAAGCACCTTGTGTATTACTTTTTCCTCTGCCCTAAATTCACTTCAATTTGTTTCAAAGGATTATTGATCTGAATGCTAAAGTCATTAGCCTCAGCACTTAACTGAGGATAGGAGTAACTTCATTTGGGTTAGCATCTCCAGGTCAAAAGCACATGTGAGATGGAAATAATTTCTGGAGTTCCTGTGAACTGATCCAATAAGAGACAATATCTCTGCCTGATCTCTCTGGTTCCAATATAACACGTTTTATTTCCATATGGAGCTATGTCCACATTGTAAGCTACTCTGATTTTTTTCTTTTTTTTTTAACATTAAGTCAGTATCAGCATCAGAGAGAAAGATGTGAGATAATTGCATATGATTTATTTTCCGCTCTGCTCCTTGGCCTATAAACTGTTGTATAGAATTGCTCAGGAAGATGTTTTTAGGTAATAAGTGTTAACATATCCTCCAGAACTAACACACTTCTCCCCTGTTGTGGTGGGCAAGACTATTTCTGGGCAGAATGTCACCATGGTTTAGGTCTGAGAAATTTCAATTAGCCCAAGAGCAGCAGAGGTCTAACCCCACTCATTTGAATCCATAGGGTAAGATCGATGGGTTGCAGTTAACAACTGAAAGATGTGAATAATCCGCTCTGCAAGCTGGAACTCATCCAGAGCCCTTCATATCTGGAGATTCTCTGAAGTCCTAGAGAGAATGAGATTTAACATCCTTTCTCAATATTTTGTGAGGTGAATTATTTTAATTAAAAATTTTAGTCATTAATGAAAATAACTGCAGCTATTCCTGGTATCTATGTAGATGCTTCATCACATTTAGAATCCTCCTTTTTTTATTTTTTTGGTCTCAGCCCCATCCTTTGACAATTAATTACAGTTTAATCACATGGTGAGTTAGAAATGACATTCCTTTGATCTGCCTTTCATTCCTCACCTCTTAATTTTCTTGAACATCTATTTGGACTCATGAGACAGAATCTTCTCCGGAGCATTCATTATCTTATATTCTTTTACCACATCCCCTCCTAGCCATCTGCTTTCTAAAATATGTAATTGCAGCCTTTACGAGGTTAGAATTTGGAATAATTTACCTAGTGTTTCATAAAAAGGATCGTTCATGCTTAGATTTTCCAGTCCCTACTCCATGAACAGTAGTTCCTGATTTGCTATGTTCAATAGTGAGATACTACTGATATTTTAATGCCACTTCAACCTATTTTTCTGGATCCTCTGCATCATCGTCTATATAATCTCTGATAGAGTAACATCAGTGCTGAGATTCTTCATCAGTTCAGATGTCAGCTTTTGTTGTCCCACTCATTTTGCCTAATCTGCCCCTTATTTGTTCTGGTTCAGACTTCTCAAGTGTGGCAATCTCTGATGCAGACCTCCATTTCATATCAGTGTACCTAGCTTCCAGAAAACAAAACAAAATCTCAAGCAGACAAAAGCCATGAACATGAGCCAGCGGTGTGCTCAGTTGGCCAAGAAGGCTGAGAGCATAGTGTCCTCCATAAGATATACTGTGGCAGCAAATCTAAGGAGGTATTGCCCCCTTGCATATGGCACTTGTGAGACCACATCTTGAATACTGTCTTAAGTTTTGGGCCTTGCTAAAAGAAGGATGTGGAATTTCTACCTATGGAGGTATAAATAACTGCCTATGTGAGCATACTTGGAATAAAAGAGTGGAAAAGCAGTAGCACCTGAGAGGGGAAGTAAGATGTATAACCTAAATGATAATGTACTAAGGCAAAGAAATGCTGAAGGTTAGGAGGATTTGTTGCTGCTGGCTTTTAACCTGTGAAAGGCCTCACTGATAACGCCATGTAACTGACATGAGCCAGAAAGAGGACAAGGAAGAAATGAAAACCTGCAAGAAGGTATAAAAGAATGGGTTCATCTTGGAAGTCTGTCCTTCTACATCTGGAAAGAAAAAAAAGACATAATCCCAAACCAATCTGCTTGTATGTGATTACAGCTGAAAAGCTAGGGCAGGCATAAAGGGGAGGGGAAATTGTTCCAGGAGTGAAGACTGAAAGAAGAGCTAAAGGTTACCAAAAAAAAAAAAAAAAAAAAAAAAAAAAAAAAAAAAAAGGTTGAAATGTGATCCTTTAGAAATATGATCTGTTCTCACTGCCTGGAGCTGAGAGGAAAAGCTCAGCACCTGAGATCAAATGGGCAGGAGAAACACAGCAAATGGCAAGTCCTTACCTGTGGTTGCCATAGAACTATATGCATAGATGGCAAGAGGGTGCATCATGAGAAGTCACACTGCACAGAACCAAGTAGCTGATGCAACTGGTGTTTGCACATCACCTCATTAGCACCGGCAGGTCTGTGGTAAGTGCCATCTTGTTTCAGGGCTGAAGATGCAGCCCTGTCACCACAGTGCTATTTTTGTCCATGAATAGAAGATTTCTGAGTTAGAAAGGACTTCACCTGGCAAAAAGCAGCACTTTGCTTTTAGAAAAGATAGCAGCTTGCTCTCTACTCTATTCAGCTGCAAAAAGCAAGCCTCATGCTTGTTTTATTCCCAGTATGGTTGCATGGTGAACAAGTACAAAATATTATTGCAAGGAACACAAAGCCTGATTATTATTATTTATTATATTCCAGAGTACTTAATTACCTCTAACTCCAGCTGCCTTCGGATTTTCGGCTCAGTTTCTCAGACATGAAGCTTGAAATACAAACAGAAAACAAAATAGCTCTGTTCCAGAAAAAGAAAAAAAAAGACAACGTGGAATGAACATAGCACTTGACTGCTATTTTTCCTGCTTTAACTCAGACTGACAGCCACTATGGTCTGATATCTGTTGTAGCAAAACCCCATTACTGCAATACGTAGTTCTCTGCAGTACTCAAATACAAGTTTATTTAGCTATTATCCCAATCACTCTGCTGTTGCAAACACCACCACATTAAATGTCTATATCTCTAAGGGATTTCTGCTCTTTATGACAACACGTTTGCATTCAGAAGAAGAAACAAAACTAACCTTTAATACTATACATACAAACTCTATGCTTTCGCATCAGCCGTTGCTTGCAGCGAGCTCACATAATGCTGTCAGTGATGCTGTGGGTGTAGATGAATATGTATTCACATGTTTGGGATCTCGGTCCTTCCCACCACTTAACATAATCTAAACTGTGGCAGAGCTTCTCCTATAAACACTCTGCCTATTAAGGCATATGTCTTTGTTTTAAGAAGATACTACTCAGAGGAGGAAGCTAGCTGAAACAGGTAAGTTATTTGCACTAAGAAAGTATAAAGATGGAGAAAAGCAGACTTCAGTAAGGAAGAAAAAGTTATTTTGCATTGAAATAGGATAATAATGAGCAGTAAGTGATGGAAAGGAATGTTACAGATCAACATTATTCTCTTTACAAAGAGGGACTTGAAACCTCCTGGCTGTCAGTCATTCTTGACATTAGTTCATTATTGTGCAAGACTTTGGCTGTTTTCTTCCTGTGATTGAAATGCACTGAATACTCCTTTTTGAAGGAGGTGTCAAGATCAGCTGCCAAAGCCCAACTGTAAAGAAAGTGAGATACCATAACTTCATTAGTAGTTTTGTCTTCCCTATGGTGATTACATTCTGTTCTCACTATCATATGGCTTTAGTTATCTGGTTGAGGCAATAGTAGTAGTTGTTATTTAGTGATAAAATAAAGGAAATCCAAGTTGCATAGAGTTTCCAAATATTGTTTCTGTTGTGATGCCGGCGGAAATTTGGATGCTAGCCTCTGAGCTTTCATTGAGAATCATGGTATATTAGTACACGTAATGATTGGTGTTATAGTAAAAGCTGTATTGAAATAAATTATCCAAACAAAATTAAAAGAGTAATCTGTTTGTTTACTTGCTGATCCCCAGCTTGGCTTTCCAGCTCAGTGGCTTGTGGAGAGTTTTCCTGTAAGTTATGGGCTTGTACACAGATGTATTAAACTAGTCATAGGAATGATGTTAAACTTTCTAACAGGAGACTATTCTATTTTGTTGCTGTTTTCTTCCTCGGTTAAAACAAAACAGAAACCCTACCACTCTGTAGTGGCAGCTTCAAGTGCAGCAGCAATTTTTGTAGTGGTATTGATCTTAAGAGATGATGCAGTCTTTTGTACTCAGGACTTGCTGGTTTGGGTCAGTTAACAGATTCAGCTGTTCAGATGAGTTTGACTGTTAGGCATATAAAAAGGAGGAAAAAATAGAAAAAAAATAAAAAGGTTGAGAGCAAGCTGGAAATAGATCTAAGATAGTCAGAACTGAAGGAGGAGAGATCTATTTAGAAAGCTGTACGCAACAGGGGAGTTTGTGCCTTCAAGGTGTAGCTACAATGTATGGTTAGGTCATACTACAGAAAGTTTTGTGGAACAGCTTGCAGACCAGGTAAAATGGAACAAAGTCAGTAATTCACAGGATCTTAGTGTTTATTGAGTACCACTAAGGGGCACTGAAATAAGTCCTTCAGGCAGAGGACTGGGTGTCAACATGCTGAAGAGGTAAGTACTGATGGCAGAGGGGAGCACTACGCATCGAGCTGTGAGTGTACTGTTTTCCTGAAGTGTGGCTTATTTGAATTTCCTGGAGTGCCCACCATGCCCACTAAACCGTGTCCCTCCAGTGCCACATCTACCCTTCTCTTGTGAAAAAAAAATCCAGAAGGGAAAAGCACTGTGGATAGGTACTTTGTTTATTGTAAAGGATAGTTGTCGTGGCAGAGCATACAAAGTAAAAGGATGTGGGCAGAGGGATGGGATAACAGGCCATTAAAATACTGTGTTTTATTGTTGAGGGGTGTTCCACAAGCAAGAGACTGGCTCTGCTCCCAGGGAGAGCAGATGCCTACCTTCCCTGGAGCAGAATGACTAAACTTCACATCCTCTTTGACTCACTCTGAAGTCCTAGCCTCCACCAGAGATTTTGCATGCTATTTATCTGGCTTGACTGGAGTGGTACAGTCATTCTGAATGACCTCCTTTCTAACATGAACTCAGGTAACTTTTGCCATAGTGTCTTAAATATGCATCATCGTAGTTGCCCTGACTTGGCAGGATATTGCACACGCCCTCAAATCAGAGGCAGTGCCAGACAGAACTCGCTGTGGTTTAAATGCAGGAAAATGTAGTGTGTGTGAAAGGAGAAACTTCAAAGTATATTTGCACTGCATGCTTTGAAAGTTTACTAATGTTAAGTTCCCCTGAAATTAACAAAGAGATGAAAGTGCTATTGAGGGAAGGTAGAAGGCTGTAAGTGTTTTCCTTTGGGATGTCCATTACTGAGGTGGGAGGGGGGCTGCAGTAATTCTGATCTTTGCTTTTCTCTTCTTAACTCTCCTCTCGAGTTCAGACCTTCTCTGGCAGGTGTTTTATAGCTCTGCTGTCTCTCCTGCTGATATTTATTTACAGGCTCATTAAGTAGTATTTTCCATAGTTTAATTAGGGACTTCTCAGCTCTGATAAAAGATTAGATTAAGTCTTATATAATCCCTGCTTGGCTTATTTATTTGCAGTCTAATTCTCCAGACATGTTAATGTAATGAGACATCTTTTAATTCTTTGCTCCACCTGTGTTTCTGTGGTGCCAGTGGAAACCAAAACTTTGCTGTGAAGCTCCACCAGCCCTCGAGCAAGGGAGCTACATCAAGGCTCTGCTTTTTTTGACTGGTGGGCTTAATTCAGATCTTGTGCAACTTTATGGTAATGCTGAAATCAGTGGAATGGACCTTGAAGTTAGAAAACTTATCTCCAAACACTTGGAAGAAAGTCAGCAGGAATAGCAGTAGATTCACTGAGGGGGCAATCATGCTTGACCAACCTGATAGCCTTTTATGATGTCATCACAGACAGGGTAGATGAAAGGAGAGCAGTGGGTGGTATGTACTTTGACTTCAGCAAGGTGTTTGACACCAACGCCCATAACATCCTTGCTTTGAAATGTAGAATGTGTGTGATATACGAGTGGATGGTGAGATGGATGGAGAACTGGCTGACAGGCAGAGCTCAGAGGGTTGTTATCAAAAGTGCAGAGTCTGGTTGGAAGCCTGTAACTAGTGGTGCTCCCCAGGGATACGTGTTGAGTCTGGTCTTGTTCTACATCTTCATCAGTGATCTGGATGAAGGCTTAGAGTCCACCCTCAGCAAGTTTACTGATGATACAAAGCTTGGAGGAGTGGCTGACACCAGAAAGCTGTGCTACCATTCAGCAAGACCTGGACAGAATGGGGAGTTGAACAGGGAAGAACGTGATGAGATTTAATAGGAGCAAGTGTTGTACCTGGGAAGGAATGACTACATTCATCAGTACAGTTTAGGGGATGACCTGCTGGAGATGAGCTTTGTGGAGAAGGATCTGGGAGTCTTGGTAGACAGCAGTTTCGCCATGAGCCAGCAGTGTGCCCTGTTGGCCAAGAATGCCAGTGGGATCCTGAGGTGCATTAAAAAGAGTGTGGCCAGCAGGTCAAGGGAGGTGATCCTTCTGCCCTACTCTGCCCTGGTCAGGCCTCATCTAGAGTACTGTATCCATTTCTGGGCTCTCAGGTACAAAAACAATAGGGATCTCCTGGAAGGAGTCCAGTGGAGGGCCACGGAGTGATTACAGGCCTGGAGTATCTCGTATGTGAGGAATGAGTGAGTAACCTTCTATTCAGTCTTCAGAAGAGGCGAACTGAAAGGAGAGGAGGGATGCGTGTGCATGAGGCCAGGCTCTTCTGGTGATGTGTAGAGGTAGGATACGGAGCAATGGCCTAAAAATTGAACACAGGAAGTGCTTCACTAACATGCAGAATTACTTCTTTATGATAAAATTGGTGGAACACTGGAACTAGTTGCTTCGAGGTTGTGGAGTCTTTTCCTAAGGAGATATTCAAAACCCATCTGGACACTTACATGTATGTACTACTGCAGGGTACCTGCTTTAGCAGAGGGGTTGGAGTCCATGGTCTCTTGAGGTCCCTTCCAATCCCTGCAATCCTGTGATGCTGTGGTTCTGTGAAAAGCCTTGTATCTTTGTAGAGACCTGGTCTAAGCTAAGAACCTGAACAGCCTTATCTGGCTGTAGATGTCCATGTTCATTGCAGGGGAGCTGTACTAGATGACCTTTGAAGGGCCCTTCCAACACAAATGATTCTGTGATAACTTGGTTAACTGATCTTGGTTTTGTATTATTATAATAAACTTTATTCAATTTTAAATAAAGTTGTTTCTACTCTGGATTGTACCAGGTAAGTTCTCTGGGGTGATATCCCAGCCTTTGTAAAGGCTGTTGACTCTGGTAATGATAGATAACAGTTGATTTTAGACTCCTAACATGGGTATTATGCTCTGGTGCCTGAGTTGTTCAGATGGAGCTGACGGATGTGACACATGGCTTGCAGGAGCCCTGGTCTCTGCTGGAGTTGGAAAGGCTGGGGCATCTCAGGTGGCAACTGGCATCTTCATTTAGGCAGCTGAATGCCAACAAGGGTGACAGTCTTTATGATGTAAAAATATGTCTTCCTTTTTCCACAGGAAAATTTTCTAATAAAGCATGTTGTATTTGAATTTGACAGCTTATGTTTTGGATAGCACTGTGAGTAAAATGGTTTTGAAGTTTACTGCAGCTGTGCATTGTTTCAGTAACTAGCAACAGGAACAGCTCTGCTAGAAACACAAGAGCTTATTAAATAAACTATTAGGTTTTAGCACTTCCACCAAAGACAAATGTGTCAAATTTTTGTTATTTAACATTTCTGTGCATGTTTTTCTAATCAAAATAACAAGCAATAATATAAATAGGAAAGAAAATGTAAAAGATCCTCTTATCTTGAATAGATATTCAAGAATATAATTGCAGAAAAGAGAAAATACATATATGACTAAGGTGAGGGTAGCAGCTGAAATGCTGTTTTTGTTGGAAGGCCTTCCCCAGGCACTGCACTTGTAGATGCTTTCTTTCATAAGCATCTTGTAGCACAGGGCCAGGCTGTGTTGTCATGGAGACTTTCAGGGTACCTCATCGTCTTGCTAGAAAGGACAAGTTTCAGAGTGGCTGTCATATTAATTTAGTCACAGAACCAGGCTTCCCACTGGTCCCATCCCCTCAGACCTCATTTCTGTTTACACTTAATCTTTTTTATGCCATTTCAGAGCATAAGGGCTGTTGCACGTTCTTTTGTGAAGCTGTCTTCACGTGTATTGACAGGGCACACTGGAATAAATTAGTGTGAAGAGGGATTTATGGCATGAATGAGAAAAGTGTGCTGAAAGTCTTCAGTTTTATGAGGGAAGAAATTTGTGTTGCTCTTTGCTAGGTCATGTAGCAGTGAGCACAAAGTGCCTCAAGAAAATAAATCCAGTTTCTGTGTATGGGGCATCTGAGAGAATAACTTGAATAACTCTCTGGGATGACTCCAGTTTTGGTGTGGGGGAATTGTTCACTGAGACAGTGATGAGGTGGCTGCCCTATGAGGTTATGGATGCTTCATCCTTGGAGGTGTTCAAGGCCAGGTTGGTTAGGGCCCTGGGCAGCTTGATATAGAGCCTGATTTAGTGGCTGGCAACAGTGTCCATGGCAGGGGAATTGGAACTGAATGATCTTTGAGATCCCTTCCAACCCAAGCCATTCTATGATTATTACCATGTACTAAAAGAACTGGAACAGACATGAGACATGCTAAATCTAAACGAATGAATTTGTATAATGGCTGTTATGTTTAGTGGTAGGAAAATTTAGGACCCCCTAGGGCCGTAGGTTTTAAATGCACACAGGACTCCACCTCCTGTACCGGCGGGTTTTGCCCTGTAGTTCTACAGCACTGTTACATGGGCCCTGGAAAAGGCTCTCCAGGCCAGTTGTCATAGCACCCAGCTTGACAGTTTAAAGAATGTATGGGCAAATCTCTGAGACATATGGCCTGTTTTCTGGGGGGTCCTGTGTGGGGTCAGGAGTTGGACTCTTCCAAATTCAGTTTTTCTATGATTCGATAAAAATGGGTCTGGTTTGTGATGTTTCTGCAGCATTGGCCTCAAGCTGTCAGCTTGTTTAAAGGGGAGTACGAGAGAATTGACATGAAATTTTTATGAGCAGCTTGCAACTATGTCTTTCACCCTGACCTCTCTCAGCCTTCCAATGACTCTGATCACATTTGCCCTGACACTCACACCAACATTTTTAATGCTCCAAGGGATGAAACACCTCTCCTCTGAGGACAGGCTGAGAGAGATGGGGCTGTTCAGCCTGGAGACGAGAAAGCTGTGAGGTGACCTGGTAGTGGCATTTCAGTATCTAAAGGGGAGTTTAGAGAGGGAAATCGCTTCAAGCTTAGTAGGGTAGATTTAGGTTGGATATAAAGAAAAAGTATTTTACAGTGAGGGTAGTGAAGCACTGGAACAGGTTGCCCAGAGATGTGGTTGATACCCTGTCTATGGAGACTTTCAAGGTGAGTGTGGGTCAGGCCCTGGGCTGTGAATCTCCCTGTTTCTTGCAGAGGAGTTGGACTAGATGAACTTTCAAGGTCCCTTCCAACCCTAAGAATTCTGTGATTCTATGAGTTTTCTTTATGAGTTTTTGAATCCTCACTCGCTTCATCCTTTCCCAGACTCAAACATACTTAAACCTTCATGATCATAGAATTCTTTGAGTTTGAAGAGACCCTTAAAGGTTGTCAAGTCCAACTCCCCTGCAATGAACATGGTCGTGCACAGATGTACGAGGTTGCTCAGAGCCCCACCCAGCCTGACCTTGAAGGTCTCCAAGGGTAGGGACACATCTCTGGACAAACTGTGCCAGTACCTCACCACCCTTTACTGTAAGAAACATTTTCCTTATATCCAGTCTAAAACTTTCCTCCTTTAGTTTGAATCCATTTCCCCTTGTCCTATCACAACAGATCCTGCGAGATGTCTGTGCCTTCTTTCTTATAGCCCCACTTAAGATACTGAAAGGACGATGCTCCTGCTTCCCTCAGTATTTCCTGTCTTTCTCCCTTTTGCTTGAAAACAAGATGACTATTTATTTGACTCTGCTGGCATCAGACAAGTTCGATAAAATTTGCAGGGATGCAAATTTTCGTTCGGGCACTTTTCCAGGAAGTGTGTGTAGGAGGAGCTGATAGGTGACATCAAGCTCTCACAATGTCGTTTCAGACAGATGATGCAGAAAGAAAATGAACCTATGGTAGGCTAGGTTGATGTGTCCTGTCTGCTGTTCCTCTGATTTATTTCACTTCTGCAGGACACAGAGATTATAAGAAACTTATTTCAGGCTGATGTCCAGAACAGACTGTTTGTCCCTGTGTCTGACTTACTTCTTTCTTACCCTTGCCAGATATAGGCAAATTAAAATGTCTTGGAGTGATTGTAATTTGTCAATGCAAATTCTCTTATCTCTCCAAGTCAATTAATGTTTCCAGGAAAATGGGGTTAAACTTTGGGTTTAACTGCTTGATGAAAAATCTTTCTGCTTTCTCCTTTTCATGATATTTTCATCCACATTAGGTGGTGTGGGATGCCAGGAAAACTCTAACTGATTGTACAGAGAAAAGGTTCACAGTGCTCCAGGAATTCCTTTCCATTTCTGCCTCCTGGACTTCCTATCCAAAAATCTCACCGGACGCTTCAGTCCTCCTTTTGATGACCCAGACTCAGTGTCTAATCCAGTAGGTAGACATGGAAAGGGCATGGCTGGCACAGTAGCAGGATGGGACTCTCCCTGTTGTTCCAGGGCAAATTATGTGGTAACGCTTAGTACTGTCATGACACCACCTAATTTCCATGCTTGAAGATACTGCATGGAGTATGATGAGGAATGATGAGATATAGCATTTCTGCAACATACTTAGACCATGCTCAGATCTGTGAAGTGTGACAGGTAAATGAGAGGCTGGACACTGGGTTAATTTGAGTAGCTTGTGATTGCTGCTTTTACAGTAACAGTCAAGCTCTGCTAGATGGAGCTTCTGTTGGAAATAAGGGCAGTTTTTCCTGCTGAAGGGCTGATGCATTTGGCAACTGTCCCTGTGGTTCCTTCTCCCAGTTTCATCAGGGTGCTGGATCCCTTGCAGACACTGAGAGAAACATCATCCATAACATATGGACCTTGGAAGCCCCTTGAATCTTTGAATCTTTCAGATCTGCAAAAGTTAGATGATAATCTCACAAGAGTTTGACAGGTTGCTTCTAGGACCTGATATAGATACTCCCACACACAATTCCCCACATGTCTGAAATGGCCTCCAGTATTTGTGCGCACAGCAAGAGTGATATAAACTGTTGTAATTGCTTCTGTAGAGCATCTTGACATTTCTTCTGGTCCCAACTTAAGTTAGTGGATACCTGACAATATGCATTTTCTGAAAATTACTCCCTGAGAATGCTGTGTCCTGCTGGACAGCTCATCCTACTCATCTTTACACCAACGATTAGCTTCAAGAAGTGCAGTGAGGTAGGGATGGAACAAGCTGGTGCTCATCCTCACAAGCAAGTGGCTTGTACTCTGCAGCACAGAGTTCTCCAGGAGTAGAGGTCCCTGCATTGCTTCTCAAGAGTAAGCAAAGAGAAAGAAACAGTTTTCTCTCAGTGTGCAATGTGAAATATTTTCAGAAGTGGACATTTATTCTTTTTACCTTTATTTTTTGTGCACAGGTGTACATGCAAGTGTCTCCAGTAGAAGGCATTTCAGTTGCTGCAGTGCTGGAATGGTGGCAATGGTGACATGTTTCCATATTTTTCCCAAAGCCATTGAAATAATTAGAATCAGGTACACAGTGACACAAGGACTGGTTATAGTTGCAACCTCAGTGCAGAATCCTAGGCAATATATTTGAGGCCTTTGGACATGATGCTGTTGAAAAAGGTATTTTAGTTTGAATACTTTGAATGTCAAAGGTGTTTTAGGTGCTTAGTCTCAAAAAGAAGCTCTCTTGGTCTCTGAAAAGTTAGGCAATGGTAAGTACTTGATGGTTATTTTAAGCAATCTTCTCTTGAATTCAGCATGCCACCATAAATCTTATTTAGAAATGCCAGCATAGACATTTGCAAAATACAGACTTGATGAAGCAGACTTCTGAGGAAGAACAGACAATCCAATTCTTGGGGCTCTTTACCTGGCTCTTCTCCAAACGCAGTACATTAGCCAAATTGCTTGGATGGCATCCTACTAACGCAAGTGTTTTGGTAGAGGAGGTAGAGATATTTTATCGCTTCCCCCCCCCAAATTCTCTATAAATGCAGACAAAACAGTCCTATATCTGCATCAAATTCTGCAGTAATTCTTTCTTTAAGAAATCTTCTAAATAGTGGTTAACCAGAATATCCCAATTATGTATGCAAATAAAACACTTGGAAGAGATGGATTAAGTGATTTAGTGACTTCCTTACAATGATTCCCTCAAATGGATGGATATATGCCAGCTATATTTTCATGTCAGGTGTTTCTTTCCTATCTGTCTTTTGGTTTTATTTTTCCCTCTGCCCTTAATCCAGGCAAGACTTAAAGGAGGAATAAAGGATAAATTAGAGAAGCAAGTAAGATGCTTAAGCAATCTGTGTCAGCATAGCAGCGTGGAAGGCACCCAAGAATTCCTGAACACCTGACCTTCAGACACTGCTGCATAACTGGTTAGATGGGAAAGCTGAGACAGAGGAATCGAGATCATAGTGATTAAGGGATTGCATCACAGCAGGAATATTTTGTTTATCTAAAGCATTCAAATAATATTCAACATACCAGTATCTATACAAAATCTTACTAATTTTATTTATGCCCTACATTGCAAAAACTTGTCTACATAGCAGGGAAAATAATGCCAAATGTTGAAAGGCTGGGTAACATAGTATGTGAAAGTGTGTCCTGAGCTCAGATTTGGAGCAAAGTCTGTTGAGTATTAGATAAGAGATGCTTTGTCATTTATCAAAATGCCAGGTCTGACATCATGTCAGTGGAATGCAGCAAATAAACATAAAGATATCTGCTAAAGATGGTTAGAAACTCTCTTTGTCCACAAAACCACCTCAATGAGGTACAAATTACCAGAAATGTTCTTAATCAGAAGAAAAACAATAGATTCAGGTAGGATTTTTGCAGCTATCTTTAGGCACAAATACTATGATGAATGCAACCTGTGGCTAAATCCTCAGATGAGTTTTGATTTCATTAGCCAGTTGACTGAGACCTCCCTACGGAACGTACATAAAATCTTAGTGTAAACTTCCTCGCTTTTATATCCTCCATCCACCTGTCCATGGTTGCATGTATCTCTGTAATATTGTGAGACAGATGCTGGACCAGGAGATTATGGCAGCCCAGGGGAAGCCAGAGAATAGCAAGTAATATGATGGATGCCAGCTACATAGCCAGCTTTCCTGGCTTCTTTGGGTAGAAGTTTGACCTTGCTGCTCTGTTTCAGGACACCATTCTGAATACAAAGACAGAACAAACTTTCATTGTCCATAGCCTCTTTGGAGAGATTGAGAATAATCTTACATCCTTCTGTCCCCCTGTGAATGAAGCCAATGGCTACACTCTCCAACTTCTGTCACCTGAAGTCCTGGGAAGATTGCCATAGCACGATTTCACCTTCCTTTCTAGCTGTCAGCTCTGTTGCTGCCCAGCACAGTGCTGTCTGCTCATGGCTCTTCAAAGTCAGAGAGTCCCCTGATAGAAGTGGCAATGACACTTCCAAACTGTGGTCGCCCTTCTTCCCCTAACCTAATGATCAATTTTTGTGTGTCTGTGCCTGTAAGTCGCTTTAAATATCTGATGTCATTAGAAGCACTTACCTGCCAACCTTGGAGAGAATTCATAAAGCTTAATTAAATGTTTGCAAAGTGTTCTGCCCTGCTGAGATGCAAGGTGGTGCAGACATCAAAATAATATTACAAATATCAAGTCTATCAAAATCTAGGAAAGTAGTCTATAAAAAAAAAACAAACAGTGTAGTCACTCTCTGTTGTAGTCTGCAACAGTGTAAATCCATGAGTTCCTACCTAAAGGCATGCTCTTGATTGACAGAAGAAGCTATCTCCTGCAAAGCTGGTAAACCATGACTGTAAGACACATATTCAGACAGAAGATATAATGAATTCATGTTGATTTGCTTTCTCCCCTCTCTTCTTTCTCTGGAGTGCTTGCCTTGAGATCAACATCTCAGTAGGCCACTTAACCCCACTATCTAGCTGAGGAGAGAAATGAGCTCTTCAGTCACGATCCCTAAATCTGGTTTTGGCTCTTTGGAGTGATATAAGTTCTGCCCTGGGCTGTAAACAGAAGAGAAGTTTAGGCTTTTTGTTCCATTTCTTCACTCTATGCAACTGTGGAGTGTCTAGAAATGTGGGTCTTGTCTTTCTGGGGGGAATACAAAGATTTGGGGAATGCATATGCCCCTGTTTATCATGAGGAAATCCTGTATATAGTCATGATGGGTCTATCACTCTGTAACGTTAAACTCTGTGATTCTCCTAAGCTAAGGATATTCTGTGATTCGAATGCATCTGAAGTGCTACAATAAATCTAAAATATCACAGAATTGTAGGGGTTGGAAGAGACCTTGAGGGATCATCAAGTCCAAACTCTCTGCTAAAGCAAGTTCCCTACAGAACGTTGCAAAATATCTCAAAGTTTAAATCCAGCACAGGCTGAGAGCCTGAAGCTCACCTGATCTTACCTATGAGTCTGAAAATGGCTTTCACAGAACTTATCCCTCAGGTCATGGGATGGGAGGTCAGTATGATATTCAGGCCGTGCTTTTACTAGAGCTGGGAGATCTCCAATTGGTGTATATCTCATCAGCAAAATTGTTCAGTTTGATAATGGTGAGGCCTACTGTTCTCATTCATTCACCTTTCACGCTGTTACTTGCTTTGCATTTGATATCTTTCAATGGATAAAGAAAATAATACTTACATGTCACTAAATGGTAGCCATAAAGAAAATCAGTTAAGCTTGTCCCTAATGTCACTGGAGGGGAGCAATACTAAAGGCAAAAGAAGATAATATGAATCACAAAAGAAGAAAATTAAATTCCTATCTCCTTCTGCAACATCTCCAAGCATTCTTTTTACTACAGCAAAATTACAGCCAGTGGAAAAACTTTAGATATTACTGTGACTCTTGTTTTTATTAGCACCAGTCTGAAATCAGTGCTGTACGCAGTGTTTGCCTCGTTGCTATCTGAGGACAGATTAGAAAAACATAATGCAACATCAAGGCAGATAAACAGAAGGTCACTCAAGAATATGTCTTTTTTGTTGTTGTTGGTGGTGGTACATAAAATTAGTTTTAGTCTTCAAAATTTGTATTTTATAGAAGCCAAGAGACATACATTACTTGGAATGAATTAACTGAAACATCAGTTCATAAAATACTTCCATTTTCCTGTTCAGGGGACAAATGCCAGCAGTGGAGAAGGTGAGAGTTGTGCAGCAAGAGTAGAGAGGTTGAAGCAGTGGTGGGAAGAGGGAAACATAATGCCCAAAGGTATTATGTCTGAAGTGCAGTGATGTTGCAGCTCCTGTCGTCCAGCACTACCACCTTGAGGGAGACTTTGTTCTAATGGGGAGACTTCCTGATGCTTTGAAAACTGAGTCAGTTAGGTTAATTTTGATTCTATTTAATTAAAACTTCAATATTATCTGCTGTCCTTGGCTCCATCAGTGTTAAACACTTTCATAGGACAGTAAAGCTACAAGAACAATTAATGTTTGCACTAATGTATGAGCTGTAAATATTTTCAGCGCAGTTTAAGTATCTTAAATAGCACTTAAAGCACTGCTTTTTGTCATTCAAAGAAAAATATTGTGATTCTTCAGAGCGTGTGTTAAAATCATTTATGCTTTTTGAAGCATTTACAGTCAGGGTGATTTGTCCTTCCAACCTGGCCTCCATTTTGTTCTTTCTTCACTAATGTGTGTTGTATAATTTAGGTTACCAGTCACGAAAGCAAGAAACTTTGTAGGTAGCTTCCTCCTTGCTGGCTTTCTCTTCCATCTTACTATATCTGTTGCATTTATTTGTCCAAAGTGGTAAGGCTGGAAATGATGATGAAATGACTGTATGTGCTCACAGAGCTTCTCAACCCCTCTGTTCCGCCAGACACTCCACAATTAGGATTGGCCCAAACCATTTTAAGTTGTGCATGGTCAAATTACTTACGTGAATTCTTGGTGCTCATAGGTAAGTCCTTCCTGTGCCTCTCCCTTGATCCCAGCTGATTTTTGGTATCACAGACCTGTTTCAGGGGAAAGAGGAGGTTAAATTGTGGTGTTAAGAGTAGAGAGTGTAGACAGAGAAGGTCTGGGGAGGAACCTGCTGCACAAAAGATGGGAATTGGGATGGACAGATGTGTTTATTTGTGAAAGTAATTTTTTACAAAAGCTACTCTAAAAGAAATGCCTCCTATTTGATTATGTTAGCCCACAACATCAAATGTGGATGTCGGTGATATGGCAGTAGAGATTGCACCTTCCCACCAATATCCCACTACATTTTGTGGCCGTGTGACAGATGACAGCAGAGAATGATGCAGAAGTGTGTATGAAGCAAAGGTATGGAACTGAATTCTTCCATGAGGAAAAAGATGAAACCTGCTGACATTCATCAATGCTTGCTGAACGTTTATGGACCAAAGAGTATATGTGAGGACATAGAGGTGGTGGATGGTGTGTTTCAGCAGTAACAACAGTGACAGCGGGTCACCTATGCTGGTGCTGACTTTATGAGTGTGTTATGCAGGCTCTTGTTCATTTCTGGAAAAAATGATTGCTAATGGTGGCAACTGTGTTGAAAAATTGGTAGCTGTGAATTTTCTCTGTCAAACAGTGTTGTTGTGCTCTTTGTATCTGCTGTAGTTTCCATGCAAATAAACAGAAGGCATTACTTTTGGAACAACAGACATAGAAGAAGCTACAAGGAAATGGTTTATTTTTAGAGTTATTCATCTGAAATATTAAAAATACACACAGATAAATTATTCTGGAATCTTTTCCTATCCCTACTCATTTTTATTTTTATTTTTTTAATGGATTATATTTAAGACTTTTCTACAGTGAAAAGGATAAAGTATGCTACATCAAAAATAAATTTTGTCTTCAGACCTCTGCCTCTGCAGTCTTGTAACTTAAGAAAAATAACAAATATTGTGTAATCCAAAAAAAAAAAAAAAAAAGAAAATGGCAAGGGGATAATGGCATTACTGCAAAATATATTTGAATTTGAATAGAACAATTGTTAAATGAAGCTGAACTACGCATTTCACTGATCCCAACTTTCAGTGATTTAAAAAGTTCTGAGCATAAAAACAACAACCCATGAGACCATGTCTAAAACTATGAAGATTTAGGATGAAATGCATTTTCTGTGTATCAGATGTCCATCAGTTTAAATTCTAGTCTGTCTTCTTTTAGTAGCTTGGCAATTCTAATCTGTGGGACTGGGAGAGAACAGTAAGCTCAATCATTACCCACCAATGCGTTATAGATCTGCATAATCACAGCACTGTGACAGTTGAGTACAGTCAGGATTTACCATGTACTAGAAATATTCTGTAAGCGTAAAGCAGGGGAAGAGCTCTCAAAGTGAGGACATGCACATATAGCCACTTGACCCGGAGGTAAGCAAGGATGGAAGTTCTCAACAACTTTGTAATAATGATCACCACACTTATTGAGGCTCTACTGTGCAGAAGGCAGGTCAACCTTCATTTAAAAAGCAAGAAATTACTGTAGATTTATAGTGGAAGAAAAGCAAGTAAAAAGCTAAAACCTTTTACCTTCATATGGTTACACGAACAAATTACCATAAGGTAATTGGTCTACGTGGAACTCATCATTGTGGTAAAGGCACCAGTGCAGGCTTTGTTTTTATTTAAAGGGAGGAGGGGTGGGAAGAATTTTGTTTCATTTTTCTTACAGAAAAGATGATTTAATAGTACTTTTAAGTAGCTTGACCTTCATACTACTTTGACGCAGCTATCTAATCTGTTCCAGACTGTGTTTTATAGTAAATACCTCAGTAATGGAAAACGGTATCCACATTTCCATTAGTGCTCTGAAGATCTAATGCACAATCAATATGATGTACAGTAAAAGAAAAACCAATAATTAACTAATACGTTAATGAAACAAATTAGCTAAAAAGATGGAGATTGCACTTGGTCATTTATTATGTCTGATTAAATTCCAGTGAATCACATGGGGCATCCTTCAGAGTGGCTCTAGAGAAAAATTAATATGGAAAAAAAGCAGAAAAGCTAGGAAGACTTGGTAGCTCTTTGCCAGCCATTCAAGACTCAGATCTAGGCTTATGTAGGAAGAGATAAGTTGCTTTTTTTTGCTCTGGAGAAAAAAAAAACACCTTTATTGGCCGCTGTCTCAGGAGGAGGAGGTTCTGTTTCATGGTTTAAGTCCAGACCACAACAGAAGGAAAATATCTGAGAGATGCTTGTGCCACAGCAACCACAATCAGGGTACAACTTAGCAGGACACAGTTTGCTGTAGTTGCTCATTGTATTGTATCTGTGAAAAGTGAAAAAAAAAAACAACAATACTTATTTGTCTCTCCCTGCAAGAAAACTTAACAATGGTTTGTCATTTGTGGGACCTCTTTGATGTAATTCAGCTGTAGTTGTCTCAGGAGAAATAACAGGGAATTTTACTTTATCCTCACACCAAAAGTTTAAATGCAATATAGTCCATCTTCCCAAAGAAGTATCTTTGCAGAGGAAAATCTTGTAAATACATAATAATAATAATAATATGAGTTGTTCTCTCCTCCCTCTTCTGTTGCAGCGTGCTCTCAGGGCTTCCTTCTCTAATCCTGAGAAATGTTGTCTTGGCTGTGTTGTGTACAGTCCTGTTCTATAGTTAATAATAAATGAGAGCCTCAAATTCAGAAATGGATTATGCACCAACCTAGCATATCCCAATATCATGGAACCTTCCAGTCTGTGTGAGGGATAAAGAGCATCTCCAACATAGGGTTGTGTCATTACGTGTTTGTGCTGCAAGAATACTAATCTACATGGCTCATCACAAAGAAATAGCAGTTTTTTTAACAGCTTTAGTTAAGAAAAAAAAAAATGCTGCTAGCAAAGTTGCTGAACAGATTAGTCACCTTGATGTAAAGTCTATTCATCTTTTCTGCTGTAATTATAAAATCTGTTCATTTCTTGAACCAAAGCAAAAATCCTTCTCACAGGTAAAAAAGCACAGGCTTTAACAATATGAGAAAATTCATTTAATATTGCCATCTGCCTCTGGGATGCGAATAGGAAAGGGGTTGACACTGTATATGCTCTGCCTTTGTAATTTAGCTAATCCTGCTGTGATACAGTCCCACATCTGAAGCAGTGACTGTCAGCAGTTCCTCTGCAATAATGCACATAAAAAGAGTGAACAAAAGAAATACAAAGCCAAGAGGAAAAAGACAACACAGGAATTGAAGTTGTAAGACTGCACATCAGCTTAACAATCACATTAAATCTCTTCTGTTTTTATATTCACTCTGGTCTTCTACTTTCTACTTTCAGAGGTAGAGGGATGGAACGATGGTCCAGTGCTGTATGGAAAACCCAGTGCACTTAGAAAATGGGTGTTTGACTCTTCTCTGTGGTGGGCTTCCTTCATGCCCTCTGGCATATCCCTCACTGCCTCTGGATGCAATTTCACACAATAAAAATGGAAAACCTTGCCACAGAGGAACAGTGATTCTGTAACACTGAAGATGGTGGGGTCTCATATACTTGAGCCTTTTAACTTTAGCTGCCATGAGAAAATACCAACGTAGTACCATTGTTGCTGCTTTCTAGATCTAATCTTCCCTCTATCCATTTCTGGACCTGTAAGGACCCTGAGATTGACTTGACCATTCTATGTGGATTGTTCCCAAATTAATACCTTCTATTTATTTCCATGGAAATTACAGTGGATACTAAGAGCTCAAGTACTTTAGGGATTTGTTAAAGCATTTGTTTGAGCAAATTCTCAGCTACAAAGCACTTTTTCAATAGAGGCAACATTAGCAATGCACTTTGCTAGTGATGAACCAGAGCCTGCATTCTGCATTCATAAAAGTCTGCACCAGCAAAGGTGGACCCACTGTCACCACTACTGAAATAAACAGCCACCACCTCTCTGTGCTCACATCCACTGTTTGGTCTCCATAAATGTTCAGAAGATGTTGTTGAATGTCAATCAGTACAATTTTTTCCTCTTCGAGGAATTCAGCTCCATGCCTTTGCTTCATATGCGCTTTTCATGTCAGATGCTAATCTGTCAGACTGCCTGTCTGCTGCCATCCATCACACAACAACAAAATTCAATGGAATATTGGTTGGAAGGTACAACCTCTACTGCCAAACCACCATCATCCATCTTTGATGTTGTGGGCTAACACAATCAATTAGGAGGCATTGATTTTGGAGCAGCCTTCATAGTGCCATCTGCCAATGTCTTGGCCTGTATCCGTACTGGCTCCCTTGCTCTTCTCTCTGACATTATCTCTGACCATAGCCTGTTTCATAGACTCCTCTATGCTGCAAATAGAAAGACCAGGCACCCGCGGTTAACCACAACACTGAGGTGCAGCTACCCAGCAGCTGGCGTCTGAGGGATGTAGTACAGGCCCTCACTATGTGCATTCAACCATGCCCCTGTATGTTACCTACTGTGATATATGTGGCAGTTGTTCCTGCTGTTTGCTGGTCACTTGGACTCCAGGCAGATAGCTCAGCACTGTGCTTTCATACTGCTCTTCAAAGTACCTCTCCTGCTTCATCCTTCTTTTCATGGCCAAGCTGGGGAGGCCAAATCTCTTCATTTTATTTATTGCCTATATGCATTATCCTTGATTCAAATATTTGAAAGCACATTCTGGATACTTAAGTGAAATACTAATTAAGCCTGACAGTGCTGATCCAACAGCTGGGAGTAGTGTTACATATGAACTCTTGAACAGAGAATTTTATTTTTTTTTTCTCACATAGGAGTTACCTGAAAGCCATGAAACCCCTTCTGATGTAGAATTAAGATTAAAAAGTGCTATTAAAATGTACTTTTTTTTTTTCTCTTTAAGAATAAACGTTTACAAAAAGAGTTCATTATTAATTTTTGCTTTTTTTTTTGGAAGGTGCTCTTATAATAATCGCATAAGGCCTACCTCAAAATTATATAGGAAAGTAGCGATAGCAGAAATATACATTCCTCTTCCATGAGATCTGATTTCTGATTTCTTTGTTTCAGACTCTGTACAGCAGGAAGAGAGGTATCAGAAGCAGTAAGGATTGTTCTGGCAGTTTTGTGAGATTTTGGGTGCTGAGAGTAGAAAAATCAGAAGTGTCATTCTGCTCTATCAAGCAGATGGTGTTTTCATTGTCTTGTGAAAATGAAGCTGAACTCTTGTACCATTGCTTGAAGATACTGTTTTACCGTTATTGTTCCTGAAAACCATCACATAAGCTGAGAGGAAAGGATCATGGTCATTTATTTTATAAAGCCCTTTGTACAAAACAGCAGACACATAATAGTCTCAGCTGGCCCAGATGCAATCTTAAATAGGGTGACCACCATACATCTTACTAACATATTTCACCACATTCAATGACAGTTTAAATAACTTAAATGTAGGAACATACTAAAGAAGAAGAATTTTCCCTGCTGCACAGAGTGAAAGGGTCTAAAGTTGTCATGGAGTAACTCAGAGTAGAAGATTGTGTTGTGTTGTTCCCTCTTGCCTAACCTTAAACCATAATTGTATGCTGTGGGAGATCTATGACCTTGGCTAAACTTTGTAATCCTTTCCTAGCTTTAGCCTGAGAGAAGATCCATGGCCATATCTATTACTCTTGCAGTTAGTTTCCCTCAAAAAAATGAAGTTTGTGTCACTTGAAATTACATTTTTAGCAAAACAGATTGCAGAATGCTGTTAATTAATGATGTAAAGGTTAAAAACACAGCCTTTGCTAATCCAAATACACTAAACTTTAAAATCATGTGAATGTTTGGGTGATATTTGGCTCTGCTGAGCACTGAGAACATGTGCTTGGCAAAGGGCGTAAGTAGGAGATGATAGTACCTGCAGTAGAATCTATCTCTATCCAAGTCAGAATATAATGAAATCATGTCCCCTGGTTAAGAAGATGAGCTAGGAGTTACCCCAAAGTGCTACTTAGCCTCATGTGTCTGAACCTCAGATCAGAAGAACCTTGTTGTGCATGGAAATATTATCAATACCTTATGCTTTACTGTGCTGGTAGCAGCTGGGGGTTCATGTCTAACATGGCTCCAACTGCAGCCCCAAAACTGCTGAACACTCTGAACCTGAGAATGAATGCTTCCAAAAGGAACTGGCTCTTAAAAATGATAAAGTGTGTTTCCTGAATAGTATAAAATATGGAATGCAATAAAAATGAAAAGCTATATATACATATTTATTTTAATTGACACTAGTGTTGACTGAGGGTAGAATTCACAGCTGAACACTGTGATTTAAACACATCTCCATTTTGTTGCTCCCTCTGCTCAAGAGACTGTTTCTACCTTAACCAGCAAGAAAATATTGAACACTGTTATTTGTTTCTGTTGCTGGAAGTACCTTTCTTAATTTATTTCTAACCAATTGGTGCCAGTTGTTGTCCCTCTATAAGGATTGTGTGAGGCAATAAATATCTGCCATGCAGCCAGTCAACTTGGCCACAGCTTTTGATTTATTTTGAACAACCTCTTTGATATTTTTCTTTCTTCAAGATTTATTCTGTAGTAGGAGATGACACTGTTGTCTTGTGTCATTAATGTTCCTTTCTTCCAGTGATACAGCCTGTTAATTAAAGAAAGAAGCTAAATTAAAAGCCAGGTGGTAATCTATAAATCTTGACTGAAAAAAGATGATTTTTCTTTGTATCAGGTTTCAGCACGTTTATTCTAGTGTGAAATAAAAAGAAATATGATTTCATTTTTGTATTGTTTTTGCTACACATTTCAATACTGATGTTTCAGTACAGTTTCAACTATTTAAATCTCAGTGTTTTAAATTTAGTTATTTTATTTGGTTATGCAGCTTTTAGATTTCAGTGCTTACCCCGAGATTCCCAGGTGGTGCCATGTTTTTCTCTCACACGTCATCATAACAGTTGCTATTCTGAAACATCATGATCTGTGTTTTCTCGAACTTTTGAGCTGTAACTACAAATGATTAGATCTGACCCCAACAGAAAATTAAAATTATTATGCAAACTGTTGAAGGATGTCTGTGCTGGAACCAAGGAATATTATTCTCAGTGATCTTCTGAGTGAATGGAACATGGAATTTTTAAACTATACTTGAGCAGCAGCATCATGAGAGATGTTGTGTCAGGAAGAAAATAGCAGCAGTGATACAGAACTTTGATGCCTTCATTTCTTTTCACTTTACTTCATAGCTAGGACTTAAGTCAGCCTACTTCTTGGCCAGAACCTAGAAATGAGTGGTAGTAATCGGCAGAAGGCTCAGAGGAGAAGGGTACTCCTGCTGCAAAGACTTACCATGGAATATTAGAATATATGGGGTTGAGAGGGACCAGAAGGGATCATAGTCCAACTCTGAGCCGCACAAGACCACACGAAAATGAGACCATATGATTGAGATCATTCTCCAAACACCTCTTGAACTTTGGCAGACTGTGCTGGACAAACCAACTGACTTCAGCTGTTCCTCATACACTTTGACTTGTCTGAACAGTTTTCTGTGTGGACAAAAACTCTCTTGTTTCAGCTTGCTTGATCCAGACATCTTTAGTGTTGAAATGCTCCAAGCAGCATGCATGCATCTTAAGAGCACACAGCAATTCTTTGCTGGCTGATGCACACAGTAAATAGCCAGGTTTAATGGCCTAGCACATCAGGCATTAATATGCTCATCACAGTGTCTGCTGGCAAGGCAGTCATCAATCAGACAGGGAAGGGCTCATCTCCATTGCTCCCTGGAACAGTCTGATCCGTGGTGCTACTGGGCTGCTGTCTTCTGATTTTCTGCTTTTTTAATTAGGGTCTCATACCCTTTTTGTGTATCAGTATTTTTCCAACCTGAAGCTGTTAGCTAAAGCATCTCTGCCACTCCTCTTTGTTTTCACTTTTCTGGTCTTGTGTGGCTTTAACTCGTGAGTGTCCTTGCCACGAGGATAGATGTGCTCATCAACACCTACCAACAATGATTTTTTAGGGAAAAACAACCAGGGCCACACTGCTGTTCTGCACCAGGCTTGGTCTTGGCTCAGAAGCTGCCAATTCCTTCAGACAAGGATTTTAGGACCACCAGAAAGCAGAAAAACTGGGCTCTTACAAGTTACAATGTAATGCATCTACTTGATCCGTACCCGGGCTGTAGCAGGTTACATAGAGAATATAGAGAATATTTTAGAATAGATTTGGGACTGATGTACTATTGCATGTGGGGTAAACAATATCTGGTCAGTGAAGGCAAGTTTGTCTTCTCCTTTTGTGGATGTAGACTGCTTTATGGTCCATTCTTTCTGTTATCAATTTGCTGATTCACCAGTAGATTGATTCAGAGGTGGATCTGACATGCTGAGTTTCTTCTTTTCATTTCAGTTCCTCCTAGAATCAAGGAGGCCTTCAAGGGCTCAGGATTAGTTTCCAGTGGAAAAGGTTGCATTCAACTTCCTTTTTTACTGTGCAGTCGGTTTCGTTAACTGCGATCCAAAATGTTCTTTCTGTTACACTTGGAGTAAATACTGATAGCTGTGTGCATAAATCGTTATTGCTCTACTGACCTGGATTTACGGTAGGAGTTACTGTATTGATTGTCTGAGAAGACATCTGATTTGTTCTCTGAAATTATACTGTACAAACCCCAAACACAATTTGTCACCAACTGAGGGCAGGTCTCTGAATGTGTCCCTCCCTCCTCTTGCTCTCAGTGTTCTTGGTTTAACAGGCATTAAGTAGGAAGCAGCTCACACTGCATCATGTTAAGCAACAACTCACACATGCTGCCTGCCTGGTACAACAGCAATCCAATTTCACACTGATTTTTCTTTTTTCTTTTTTCCTTTGCTTTGTTTCCTTTTTTTTCACAACCTTAATTGTAGAATCATTACAGTTGGAAAAGATCACTAAGATCGTCTAGTCCAATCATCACCACCGTGCCCACTAAACCATGTTTCTCATACATGTTTCTTGAAAACCTCCACGATTTCCTTGGGCAGCCTGTTTCAATCCCTCACCACTCTTTCTGGGAATAACTTGTTCTTAATATCCAACCTGAACCTTCCCTGACTCAACTTAAGGCCATACATCCCCTGTTCTTTCTCTGGGATCTCTGAACCCTGAGGTGTACAGCAACTTTCTATCAGATTTTTCTTTGTTCCTGCAGCTATTTCAATCTAGAAAAAGCCACAAAGAAAGCAAAACAAGGAATTAGTTCACTCCTTTCCAGCAGGAGGCAGATGCCATTTGCAGGACAGCAGGCTTATCCACACACAATGGTTTCTCGGGAAGACAAATGCCTCAACTACAAGTTTCCCCCCTTTCCTTTTTTTTTCCCCCAGCTTTTATTGCTGAGCATGACACAATAAGTATAGGACATCCCCTTGGTCAGTTTAGGTAGCTTGTCCTGGTTGTGTTCCTTCTCAGCTCCTTGTGCACCTTTATTTCCTCATTGATAGGGTGGTGTGAAAAGCTAAAATGATACTGACTAGTTGTAAGCACTGATCTGCAATGACTAAAACCTCAGTGTGTTATTAGCACTATCTTCATCAAAATGATGTTACCAAACACTTCTTCATGCAGACCTCCACGATGAAAACCAACTCTATTCCAGACGAAACCATGACAATATACACCTCTTATTCCCTACTTTTTACAGATCCCATGCTTTCCTGTATGTTCTTATGCATCATCGCCATTTAATTAATACACAGTTTGCGTCAACTCCAAGGCAGCCGATGGTAAGCAAAGTAACACCATTTGCTCAGAGGAAAGCAGATGCTTCATTATTTACAGTTCGATTTCTGCATTCCAGATTCAGACACCAAGTTTCATGGATTTGCACCAGCCTAGTTAGTTGTCAAGATGCTTCGCACTGAGGTAAAATGCAGATCTCTCTCATTGCTGTCCTGAATCAACAAGGGATCAACAGGACTAAAGATCACTGATCCATGGAATGGGAAATAGAACTGCTGTGGAAGAGCAGAGAGCTGATGCTTTTTTTGTTTTTCTTAAAAGGGAACCCAGAGAAAGCTCTTCCTCAATGAAAGTCATATTGACTTTCCTGCTTCTGCCCTCGTCTGATGTCACACATACCTGGTGACATGTCAGGAGCTCTATGAGGGAAGCAGGAGTTTTTGAATTGCTAGAGAATAGTTATTTTGACAAAGATGGAATAATTCAGTCTTTGGGTGAGTTAGGGGCTACCCTGCAGGTTCTCCCGGGATACACAGCGGTGGCTGGGCTGGTACCTTTGGACATGTCAAGGCAATTCGACCTCCCAGTAATGAGATCCCTAAACTGAGGGCAAAATGAAAGAATAAGCTATGTCGTGGTGGTGCTGCCCCAAGACTGATGAACAGAGTCTGTTTGCTCTGTTGGAGCTGGGAAAAATGAAAATCTTTGATTTCTGTTAATGAGAAGCTCACGAACCAAGAAAAAAAAGTAGATTAAGCTAGACTTTTGTAACACTATAGAAACATTTGGAAAGGGTCAAAGGAGGTTTTTACTGTGTTGTACACCCTGCAGAAGCATCCACAGATGGGATATTTTGATGAAGCAGCTGCCCCATCCAAATGTAGCTCAAGCAGTTGGTTGTTTCCTGCTGAGACGAGAGATACACTTGGCAGGATCCTAGCAAAATGTTAATGTAATGTGAATGTATCTGCCAGCCAGCCATTTGAACTGTCACCATTCTGTGCTACACGCGGCAGCATGGCAAGGGCAGGACCACGGGCACTGAATTTCAAGGCATTTGTCAGAGCTGTCCTCTTGGTACTCTCTCAAAACAGATTGCATGCCAGCAGCCAAGTTTTATTCAAAGGGTTCGTCCAACTGCATTACTGTCTGCCTCTTTGCAGCGCTAGCTGTGCTTGTCCACAGGTGATTCCTAAGCCATTTCATGAGGAGCAAGGTTACTCGTTGGAGAGCAGGGAAAGCTATTGATATTTATTTATTTCTTGTTCAGTTTTGAGCATTCTTTAAATTAGAATGATATATTTGTTGAGCAGTACTGATCTGGGAGAGAGAAGCAGCACAGAATCAAGCAGCCTTCACTGGGTTGTGCTATATAGCTATTAAAAGCCAGGATCAGAGCAGGAGCTTTGGCACGGTGAACAGATGAGTCTAAGACGGGTAGAGTGGTGGAGGGGGACCCTAAAATAGACACAGCATTTGATGTAGCTCCTCATGACACCCGAATTAGAATGGCTGTGGGTGTGTGCCTGACAGGTTGTCCCTGCCAAGGATGTTACTGCACTACTGTCATCCACAAAGACTGAAAATAGGTAGAAAACCTGCAGAATAACTGCATTTTTAAGGGATGAACAGGATTTCTTAAGGGCTGAGAGGACTGCTCTGATCATACAGTTTCAAGTGCTACAGGTGTGTGGACTTGGAACTTTGAAAAGGCTGCAGTTGCGCAGAGGTTCATGCAGATGCGTCTCCAGATGCAGCCCACTGTATGAACCCATCCATGTTGTGTCCTTCAGTGTTCCATTGGGTATTGCAACCAAATTAATTCTGAAGACATACATTTTCTACTGTTCTAAGAAACAAGACAAACCCTTTGTTCATCTGAACTGAACCAGCTGTCTAAAGCAATATTGCTATGTGTGACCATTTCTTTCCCTCAAATGATATATCAAGTACAAATAATGTAGTGATTCTGACTACTGCTTAAATGGGTAAGGGTAGTGTTATTGCCATTACTGTGGATGCTGCTTCAAAGGTAGAAATAATGAGACAATGTAAATATGGACAGAATGAATGATTTTTGATGAAATAACTTTTTGTCTTTTCTGAAAAGGCAAGACTGACTTATATACATAACAGAATTCACTGCAGCAGAAAAAAAAATTTCCTACGTGTTACTTTATTGCCCTTTGTTTCCTTTGGAAACTCAAATGACTGAAATATCTCCATATCTCTAGTAGTTACTAGTGCCAATCTCTAATTTTAATTTAATTAATTTAATTAATTTAAAATTACTAGTGCTAATCTCTATTGTAATTAATATTTGAGTATAATTAAGCAGTAGCTGAATGCAAACTTAATGCTGAATTCATTGTGGAAGAACCTGTCACTTTCACAGAGAGCAAGAACAGCGTTAAGAAGAGTGAATACTGTGAATCTTCTGAGATCACATGATCATAGGATCATTTCAGTTGCAAGGGACAGTTAAAGTCACCTAGTCCAACTCCCCTGCAATGTACAGGGACACATACAACTAGGTCAGGTTGTTCAGAGCCCCGTCCAGCTTGACCTTGGTTGTCTCCAAGGACGGAGCATCCACCATCTCTTTGGACAAACTGTTCACCACCCTTATCATAAAATGTGAGTGTATCAGATGATAAGAGTCATAGAATCATAGAATCATAGGGGTTGGAAGGGACCTCAAGAGATCATCGAGTCCAACCCCTCTGCCAAAGCAGGTTCAGCATGTATCAGACTACATGTTTCCTACTATCCCTCCATTTCTGAAAAAAAAAAACCCATCAACTGAGAGTGTTTTACCTTTCAGTTGCTGAACATTTTTAGCGTCATTAAATACTGCGGTGTAATTTATTATGAAAGTAGCTTTATCTTCATCGCTCCATTTCTTTGTAAACAATCCTTACAGCGTCATATAAATTTCCAGTCAACTGTGAAATGAAAACAAACAAGCAAATAACATGAAAGTTTGGAATGCTGCTTTCTGTGTTATAAAGGAAAAATATATAAAGCTCATTATAAAAAAGCCTAGAAAGTGCTTTTATGTGAATTTGTTCCTAAAGTAGCTAAGACACCTTTCTGAAGGTCAAAATACTTCAGGATGTTTACTTAGAAGCATAAGCATATATTTATTTTAAAATAAAACATGGGCCTCCTTGGACACAAAGTCATCAAGTCCGCTGTATGTCTGAATTTGACTTTCAAATTTCAGTGTCAGGCTACAGGATAGCATGTGTGTTTTTGTGAGATGTCCTATATTTTTTAATGAAGAGGATAAATAGGCACATGCTGCCAGAAATTCACTGTGAAAAAGGAAAGAAGAAAATTTAATGAGAATGACTTGGGAAAGAGCAGTGAAGAAAGACTGGCTCAGGTCTGTGGGCACAGAATTGTGCAGGTCCAGGAAGGAGAAGATGAAAGTGTGATGCAGGCAGAAGAAAGACAATAAGAAGTCTTAAAAAGCTTAGAGTACAAACATTAAGATCTGGATATGAGAGATGTTTCTTTCCTAAATGGTTATTCCAAATGTAAAGACACAAAAACTAAGACCTCTGACAGAAGCAAGGGATGCAGTGACTGAACAGATGGATAAAAGTTGCCAAATGCTTGAGGTGGGCCCTTGCTGGATGTTGCAAGAAGAGGAAATCAAAGAATTTGGATATGCCCAAGACTTTGAAGGTAAGGAAGGAAAACATTCCACTGCGGCTGGGAAAGAAGAAGCACAATTAAATAATAATGATTATTGTGGTACCAGTGTTAATTTCATGCATAACATCCTAAACAAGCATCTGCTGGTGCTGATGTCAACTAATGAAAGAAGGATGGAGAAAAAAATTGAGGTCTGATATCTTGATTTCTTTTTTGCATTATTATTTATGATACTGAATAATATTGTAGAAAAATGCTACCCAAAATAGTATGGCAGGTATCTTATCTTGCTTCACATATTTGGAAATGAATCTGCCAGACGTGACAGACTGGTGAACTTAGCCTGCATGGAAATGTGAAAGCAGAACTGGGCAGAGACCAGCCCAACTTTTGGGAGTTGATTGGTTTGGGATGCAGAAAAATGTCAAGTGTTACTCATCGAAAGAAGCCCCACAAATATTAAATGGGTGAAGACAGTTATTGGAGAGGTAGAACCAGTGAAGCTTTCACAGTGAAGGAAATACATTACAAGATGACTTAGTGAAGGAATAGTGAAATAGCAGAAGGAAAAGAGAGCCTGTTGCAACAGAAGACTAAAACCGTACTCAGAAGCAAATGAGTCCACTGTAAACTTACCACGGTGTTTTTCAATGGGAATGGAGGAAACTAGACTACAAAGGTACTGCTGCATGGATGAATAAAACAGTCCAGGCATTGCTCTCTGGTTCCATCATAAAATCATATAATCATAGGGGTTGGAAGGGACCTCAAGAGATCATCGAGTCCAACCCCCTTGCCAAAGCAGGTTCCCTACACCAGGTGTAGAGAATAATAATGAGGTGTTGCTTGTATCCATACAACTAAACTCCCTGTCCTCCCCTTCCTTTAGCCCAAATTGCCTCCAGAAAATGGTTCCTGCTCTTCCTAAACTGGTTTGAAAGGCTGCTAATTGATATTCTTGTTATGCCAGAGCATAACAATTAAAAGGTATGAAAAACTGCAGATAACTTTTGAGTTTGTGCTATGGTCCCATTCTTAAGAACTAACACAGCTCTTACCCAAGGAAGTGGGATGGCAAGACAATTAAAACAACAAACTGTGCCAACCAAGACTGAACGCATGGAGAGGGGCTCACGGGTTCAAAATGTGTGGATGAAAAGTGTTTTCTATCTGTACTTGGGAGAATGCATAAATACAGCAGGCATTGGATAAGAAGGAGAGAACTGGACAGACAGTGAACCAGTTGGAAATCCTGGAGCAATGGGGTCATGAGAGCAAGCCTAAGAGATAGAGATCAAGAATAGAGGAGACAGCTCTGACTCAGCAGCACTGGAAGGAAACCAAGTGAATTCCTCTCTAATGGTTTGGGGTCTTTTTATATCATTTCTCTGCAGTGCTGGCTGCAGCAACATTTGCTGTAGCAGATGTGGATTTAATTAATGTGCAGATTATTTCTTTATCCAGGTCACTCTGAAACCTCAAATGGAGGGCAAAAGTGCATGCGGGGAACTGCTTGCAAGTTCAGGTGGGGTTAGAGGTAACAGTAGGGTTGCTTCTGGAAGTCACGGTGTGAGGGAAGGAGTGATCACTGTCCCTCACTCTCATCTCTGGGCTGAATTTGAGGTCAAGGGCATGAGTGAGACATGATTGTTATTTCTGAAATTGGAGTTCTGGGCACTGTGACCAGTACAGTCTTCAGGGAACTTTTACAGCAGCTCATTAAGCTCCAAACTTTGGCATGGCTGTGTAGGTCACTGTGAAATTTTTTTTCTGCTCAGTTGCCCTTTCCTAAGAACCCAATGAAGTACATTTTTTTTTAGGAAGTGTTTCCTTGAAGAGTGGTTTGTAGTAGCAAAAATATCATAAAGGAGTAGATTGAAGGGATGGTGTTGATAGAAAAGTTCCATTTTTTTTTTTCTGCACCTCTCTGTTTCCTCTTGCAGCTGTTCTGACAAAAATGCAACACTTTGCTTCTATAAATACTATTAGAAAAGAAAACAGAAATGTTCCAAGGGAAAATATGAGGTCTGGGTTTTCTAGTGCTTTATTTTTGAGAGTGATGGGTATATTTTCAGAAAGATGTGAAGATACTTATTCTGATATGTGACTACTAAATGAAGACAAAACATCTTTGTGGAAGATTTCACTTCTTAACAAAGAGTTGTAGTTTACAATAAGACTGAAAAAACGTTTCTACTTAGAAGCCATTCATATAGTATCAATGTCTGATGTTCATGGCAGGGAAACTGCAGGCAACTCCACATCAAAAAGGCTGCAGCAGAGCTAGCTGGGCTTTCTTGGAAGGGGGTAAACCTGGCAAATGTGATTTTGGCTGTTGCAAGATTGCTGGAGGGTGATTTCACTTGGCATGTACCTCTGAGTGGAAAAATGATAGCAGCACTGCAGAACCACTGAAGAGATGGCTGAGATTAAAATGGTTAGATAGTACCAATAGTTGGAAATGTTGGTAGAGTGGACAATTCAGGATGAAAGCTTAAGTGACAGTAAGCAAAGATTCAGCAAAGATTTCTCTGACTGTTACTGTCTGTATTGCTAACATTATTCTGCAGCTCACACCTCATGTTCAACCTATTTCTGCTTTCCAGCTCTTCCATAATGGTGCCATGCTTTGCCCAGGACCTGCCTGCTAGCCTAAATCTATAAGCTTATAATAAGCCATAGCTGAAAGAAAGCTTTACAAGGTCTATCATTGTGAGGCTCAAAAGAGAGACTGATTACCTTCTACGGCCAGTAATTTCATAAGGCACTCACTGTTGTAGGTTGTAAGCATAATAATCAGTGGGACTGATTTTGGCTGGGCTGATTTATTGTAGGAGAGAACAATAAAGTCTTTTGGCGCCAGCTATGGGGTCATTAGTTTTTTAATCACTAAGGCAATGCAGAGCTGTCTCTGATAACAGATTTCTTATTCCCTCTCTCTTTCCATTTGGAAATATCTCATTTGCTAAGTGGCTGCCCCACTCCTCTTGAAGTTCAGCCAGGTAAAAAGAACAGAAGGAGATTATATTAAAGTGCTCATGTTGAAATAAAATATGTAGAGCTAAAACCACTGCCAAGGGCTTGGTCAGACTTTGGAGGTTTCATTTCTAAAGGTGGATGTGTTTCCCATCAAGAAAGTGAATACGCAGCAATACAAATCAAACCCAAACTTGCTATTGCCACTGTCAGAATCTTGACAGTCCTGCTAACCCTTATTTCTGTATAGCTAGGAATGAATAGAGTCCATATGTGAGGACCAATTTTTATGAGATTATTTGGTTGTATTATGGTTACTGCTAAGGAAACTCCTCTCAAGGACTGAAAAATATTTAGTGCAAAGACAAATGTATGGATAAGTATTATTGCTGTAAACTGACATCTTAAACAAGGTCATATAGAGCAGGGTCTGTAAGGAGAGGCGGAGTGCCTTAGTAGACTAAGATAGACAACCTTACTGACTCAGAACTCTTGGCTCACTTTTGATTTTCATCCACCAGGACCCCCAGGTCCTTCTCAGCAGGTCTACTCTCAAGGAGTTCTTCTCCCAGTCTGTATTTGTATCTGGAATTACCCCAACGCAAGTGCAAAACCTTGCACTTTGCTATGCTGAACCTCATTAGGTTCCTTTCCTTCTGTCTTCCAGCACTTCTTTATCATGCTCCCACTTCAGGTTGGGTACCAGGATACTGCAATGAGAAAATTAAATAATGTTAAAGAGGACTTTGCATCAATTGGAAAGATGCTGAAGGGATCAGGGGTGCAGGTAGTGCTCTCCTCTGTACTTCAGATGGGTAGCTGGGACCCAGGAAGAAGGAGAACGTGTCTGGTCAATGAATGGCTGAGGGGATTGTGGCTTGATCGAGGCTTTGGGTACTTTGACATTGGACAGGCCTTAGAAAAACCAGGCATGTGGGCTTCTGATGGGCTCTGAATGAGAAAGTGGTGCACGAGTGTTCTGGGAAGCAAGCTCTCTGGATTGATTACCAGGGTTTTAAACTAGGTTTGAAGGGGGAAGGGAGTTAGATGTGGCAGAGAAAGGCTGAGAGATGTTGTCACTGTTAGGGATTGCAGGAAAAAACCTGAGTTCTCCCAAAGGATCATGCGAGCACTCTTCAGGGAAGCTTATGTTAACAATATCCTGTTCAAAATCTTCTTGCATCCCTCTAGGGGTAACTGCATCTACTGCTTCCCTAAAGTTTCTGTATATTTCTGCATGTAACATGGGAAATAGACAGGATGAGCTGGGGATCTGTGTATGGTTGCAGGGCCATGATCTCAGTACAATCTTGGAGATGTGGTGGGATGGCTCACATGACTACAATGCTATCATGGAAGGATGTATCCTTTTTTGGAAAGACAAGCTAGGGAAGCAAGGTGGAGAAGTTGCTCTTTATGTGAGAGCAACTAGAATGTAATGAGCTCCACCTGGGGGAGGGTGAAGACCATGTGGAGAGCTCATGGGAATAAAGGGGCTGGCTGGTATGGCTGATGTAATTGTGGGGTGTATGAAAAGGAGTATGGCCAGGGATGTGATCTTCCCCCTCTACTCTGCCCTAGTCAGAAGTCATCTGGAGTACTGGACTCCCCAGTATGAAAAAAAGACAGGGATTTCCTGGAGTCCAGTGGAGGGCCACAAAGATGATAAAGGGCCTAGAGCATCTCCCATATGAAGAAAGTCTGAACAAACTGGGTTCAACCCTGAGAAAAGAAGATTGAGAGGTGATCTTAATAATATTTACGAATATCTTAAGTGTGGGAGTTAAAGGGACATGTCCAACATGTCTGTGGGGACGGCACAAGGGGAAATAGCCATAAACTTGAGCATAGGAAGTTCTGCACCAAAAAAGGAGTTTCTTTACAGTGACAAAGCACTGGAACAGGCTTCTCCGGGAGATTGTGGATTCTCCTTCTTGTGCAGCCTGCTGCAAGGTGCCTCCTTTGCACTGGGGTTGGACTAGATGATCTCAAGAGGTTCCTTCCAACCCCTACAGTTCTGTGATTCCACCAGTATGTGTTAAGAGAAGAATGAGACATGCAGGAAAGTGGGAACTGTACTCATTTTGGGCAACTCAGCTGCTGCTCCTGTATAAGCAAGTAAGGCACTGTTAGTAACACTGAAGGAGCTCACTCTCCTAACATCCCTACTCACTTTCAGACTGGATTTTTAGGATCAGGAAGTTACAGTGTCCTATGTTTTTCATACTCATTGTATTCCATGACAAAGAAGTCCTTATTCCTATAATTCAGTTTTGCTTGAGGATGACAGAGCACTGGAACAGGCTGCCCAGAAAGGCTGTACAGTCACCTCCACTGGAGATATTCAAAACCCACCTGGGTGCTTTCCTACTGCAGGGAAGTTGCTTTAGCAGGGCGTTGGACTAGGTTATCTCCAAAGGGTCCTTCCAACCCCTATGATTCTGTGAATTTCTTTGTATTAGTATCTGACCTGTCTCTGAAAATCATTTCTCTTTTCTTAAGTTCTGTTCTTCATTTGGAACAGAGAGTCCCTTCTGCAAGATGTGAATGTGAGCTGTTCACTGTTAATGACCATGAAAAAAGACTTAGGCTTTATTTTGAGTTTGTCTTGGTCAGTTTGACACCAGTCATCCTTCTAGAATATTTGTCCAAATAGTTATACTTTTTTTTCTGTTCTTTCTCTCCCTCTCCTTTCTCTCCCTCCCCGTTTCTCTCCCTCCCTCCCCCTTTCTCTTTCTTTTTTCCTCATTGTCCCATTTTTATTTCACTGCTGCCTATGCTCTTGTAGGTTTTTTTTTGCCTTTCTCCAGCTGACTTTGTTGCTCTGGCTTCCACACACATGATAATTAGTGTGTGGGGCTGACAGTCATATAGTTAAACTTATGTGGAATTTTATGGTCTTCATGGGCTTTCAGTCCCTCTTAGTCTTTTGTTTTCCAAAGTTTTAACATCTTGTTTTTCCATCCAAGCACTTGTTAAGCCTCAAGATTTAATTCTTTCAAGTATAAGCTAGCAGTTTGATGTTAAATTACATTTACATAAGATTTCCTGCTTGGCAGAAGGCAGCAGAAATCAAAACTATGTCAAATTATTTTAATGGATTATTCTCACTGGCTTTTCATACACCTCTGCTGAAGATGTACTCTAGGTTCCTCTTCCCTACACACATTTGTTTAAGGAAGTATGAGGAACTTTTTTTTTTCTTTTTTTTCTAGTTACTTTTCTAGAAAAAGACACTCTGGTAGAAACTACTGCAGTACAATTCTGACTGAGTGAAGGCAAAATCCTTGCCACCCCTTTGCTAACCATCATGTCTCATGTGGATTATGTATTGGCCTAACGCTTTTCAGTAAGGAAGTGATTCGCATATGATACACGTCATACTCATCATAATGCTCTGAGCCTGTTGCTCAGAGATGGCCCTTTCTGTGTAAATGGATCCATTTCAGTCAAGTGCCCTTGTTTACAATAGTCTTGGCTATGGATCCGTGTTTCAGTACATGTTGGGACTTCAGAATCTTTGAAAGTCATTTAAAAGCAAAGCAGAAAAAAACCTGACCTTTTCACAGGCTTGCAGTAGATAACCAAGAGTCTTTTTGTGTAAGTTGGAAATAAACCAAGACTTTCCTGCACTGTTTTACACAATGAACTCTTCTTGATGATAATAGTGTTTTTGTTAAATAATTTATCATCTATTTACAATGAAGAGATTGATATTTAACCAAATAATTTCCCCAAACACACATGTACTGAGATCAGATGGAACTGATATATTCTTGCCTAATCACCAGTATGAAGGAAGCCAAAGGACTTTTAAGCCATGGCCAATAATTTCTGCTAGTTTAGGGAAAGAGATGTGATGACTGATACAATTTGTGCACTCGGTGATGAATATATCCATACAAATTGCTTCAATACTTAACCTTTTCCTAATACAGAAAATATAGTTTATGTTCAGCTTGAGTTTCTTTAATTTATCCTCTGCTCATGCAAGAAGTTCACCGTGTAACAGAAAGCTTTGCTTAATTGTTTGTGAAATGCAGAGAATTGTTAACAGCAGCTGGTGGAAGATGCTAGGACTTTTGTTTTCCCTTGGCACAGGTTTTATTTTGGAACTCCTATAAAGAATGTTTCCTAGGAGGCATCTTTGCCTTGCTTAAGTGCGTGCTCTGGCACTGACCCAACACTGCATAACTGCTTACCTTTGATAATGAGGGGAAATTCCCCCTGATGCAAAGGTGGTTTTGCACCTTACTTGTAAAAGTAATCTAGCTCCTAAAGTATCAAATATTTTCATGCTCATAGTGAATTACTGCCACAGAGGGAAATGGCAGAAGTCCCTTTATACCACAAGGGATTCTTATACCATCAACTTGTTCAAGAAGAATTTCATAGGAGATTATAGATACACCTTCAGTGTTCAACTCTCTTTCACAAATGACTCATTCAGAACCGTTTTTATTCAGTGGGTGCCAGATGGCGTTTGTCAGCCCTGTTTTTTCATGCCACATGTTTGAAGTACCAGTCAATCATTTGGCTCTCACAGTCATACTTTGTAAGACCACAGGTCTTGCTGGCTGAGGATTTGAAGTGGATGTTACAGAGGGAGTGAAAAGAAAGAGGTGAGGATCCTCATGATGTTTTCCCCTCATGCGTCTCTTGCAGCCTTCTACTTTTTTTTTTTGCCTTCAGTCACTTTTTGAGCCTCCACTAGTTACTGTGCTTTAGGAAACCCTCATTGGATTTCTCTTCATTAAATTTCTCTGATCTTGCTTTGACATCATGCAAACTCATGCTCAAAATTATTCTGCCCAGACTGGCTCTGTGGTGTCTAATGCCTCTGACCAATCCTGGTTCCAAACAAACAAATTATACACAACAACAACCAACCAAACAGGAAAACAAACAAACAAACAAACAAAAAACCTATAAGCAGATAAGTTCTTTGTGAAAGAAAAGCAGTATGTTTCCTAACTGAATTCTTGATATCTTTCATTTGGTTATAACCGATATAAAACAAACAAACAAAAAACCTCGTGTTTTTACCACCCAAGAGGGTTGTTTCATGGAAGTAGAAATAATTCAAGCTGTAGATGTTATGAATCAGCACCTTAGCACCTTTCAGGTGCTGTATACTTAAGGAACTGATATATTATAAATCAGAAAATGTTTACTGATGATGTTCTGTTCTCCCCTTCCATACTCCATTAATTTCTTTGTACCAAAGGCTAGATGATGGCCAAGCTAATGGGGACAAAGGGGAGCAGCTTGTTTAGCTCATCCCATTATGCTGTTTCTGAAACTAGTAGGAAGCAGGAAGTGAGTCAAAAGCTTGGAGAATGAGTTCATTGGAATTTGTGAGATGAGAACAGCACATAACTAAAGACTGGGGTTTTGGAGACATGGTTCTTGATGATTTTTTAAAGACTGATATATTTTCAGTCAGCCTAGCAGTTCAGAATCTGCCTCAGCTCTGTGAAAACACAATGAAAATCCTCTGTATAACAAGTTGTAACCTTTCAAAATATGAATATGGCTTCTTGCCTTCTTTGGATGAGACAGTAAAAGCAAGTTGCAATTGCTTGCATCTGTATTTACTAACGAGTAGTGTGAAGCTGTAATTCCTGAACTGAGAGATTTCTTTATTTTTCTTGTCTTTGGTTTCCTGTGAGATAACATATAGTCTTTTACTTTGCCAATCCTTTCTAGGATGGCTTAGCTTGGGAACTAATTTCCCTATCAGCTACTCAGCCAGCTCTATATTTGTGTTTTCAATGGAGAGTTGATTACATAGACTCAGCGTGGGGTAGATGCTGTCTGGCTTTCAGTGATATACTTGGAAGGATTCTGTTTATGAAAGTATCTTTAGTGGGTGAAGAAGTGAAAATGCATGATTTAATTCCACCCTTGTTTGATTCAGTGTTTGCATAAAATAGTAGGAAGTGTTGACTATGGAACTTTGTTGGGCAAAGAATATGGGGAGCACATTACATTTCATTTGCACTGCTTTGTTCCCTTGGATATAAGAGCTATATTATAATAGGGTATTTATGGTTCTGGTTTTTTTTTTTTTTTTCTTTCTTCTTTTTTTACAAGAGTGCTTATTGACATTCTTCTGTAGTCAGAGCTCTAAATTAGTATAGCAGAGAAAGTGAGGTACTGGGATTCTGTATCCAGGATTTACTGCTTCATCAGAAACAACAGATCTGTTTAGCTTTTCCCAGCGAGAAAGAAATCTTAGTCTTCTAAGCCACAAATGTTTAGACTGAATGACCATGTTTGAAAATGTTTGGTTGTCACAGAATGGTTTGGGTTGGAAGGGAACTTCTGCAGTGTCAACTGCACCACTCAGCTTAGTGTCATCTGTGGACTTGCTGAGGTTGCACTCAATTCCACTGTCCATGTCACCTACAAAGATGTTAAATAACACTGATCCTAGCACTGATCTCTGAGGAATACCACTTATCACCAGTCTCCACTGGGATATTGAGCCATTGACTGCAACTCTCTGAGTGCAACCATCCAGCCAATTCCGTATCCATCAAGCAGTCTATCCATCAAAACCATTTTTCTCTGTTTGCTGACCAGGATATCATGAGGGACAGTGTCAAACACTTTGCACAAGTCCAGGCAGATGTCATCAGTTGCTCCTCCTTTCTCCACTGATACTATAATTCCATCCTAAAAGGCCACCAAGTTTGCTGGGCATGACTTGCCCCTGATGAAGACATGCTGGTTACCACCAATTGCCTCATCTTTATTTTCCATGTGTCTTTGTAGGGCCTTCAGGAGGATCTGCTCCACGATCTTGCCAGGCACAGAGGTGAGACTGACTACTCCGTGGTTTCATGGATCTTCATTTTTCCCACCCTGAAAATGGGCTTTATGCTTCCCCTCTTCCAATCAGTGGGAACTTCACCAGACTGCCATCACTTTTCCATTACGATGGATAGCAGCTTAGCAAAATTGTCCGTCAGTTCTCTCAGAACTCGTGAATGGATCTCATCAGGTACCATGGACTTGTTAACCTTCAGGTTTTTTAGACAGTCTTGAACATGATCTTCACTTACAGTGAGCAGGTGTTTTCCCAGTTCTTATCTTGGCTTTCTGCAACATACTTGGTAGTAAAGATGTGTTATACTACTGCTCATCTCTTTGCCTTGACCACTACTCATTGTGTCTGTGAATACAGTTGACCTGTCCAGTTCCTGTCTTTTGTTTTCTTCATGGGCGAAAGAAAATCTCTAGATTCATAGATTCATAGATTCATTAGGTTGGAAAGGACCTACAAGATCATCTAGTCCAACCATCCTCACACCACCATCCCTACCCTTCAAGCTACTAAATCAAATCCCTCAGCACCTCATCTAAACGCTTCTTGAACAGCGCTAGGGACGGTGCCTCAACCACCTCCCTAGGCAGGCCATTCAGTGCCGGACCACTCTCTCAGAGAAAAAATTTTTCCTCAAATCTAATCTAAATCTTCCCCGGCGCAACTTGTGGCCATTCCCTCTTGTCCTGTCATTAGTTATCTGGGAGAAGAGGCCGACCCCCTCCTCACCACAGCCTCCCTTCAGGAAGTGGTAGAGTGCAATGAGGTCTCCTCTGAGCCTCCTTTTCTCCAGACTAAACAATCCCAGCTCCCTCAGCCGCTCCTCGTAAGACTTGTGCTCCAAATCCTCACCAGTTTTGTTGCCCTTCTCTGAACACGCTTCAGGGCCTCAATGTCTTTCTTGTAGTGAGGGGCCCAAAACTGAACACAGTACTCGAGGTGCGGCCGCACCAGAGCTGAGTACAGGGGGATGATCACCTCCCTGCTCCTGCTGGCCACACTATTCCTGATACAGGCCAGGATGCCATTGGCCTTCTTGGCCACCTGGGCACACTGCCGGCTCATGTTGAGTCAAGCATCAACCAACACCCCCAGGTCCTTTTCCTCTATACACTCCTCAAGCCATTCTGCCCCAAGCCTATAGCATCGCATGGGGTTATTGTGGCCAAAGTGCAGGACCCGGCACTTGGCCTTATTGAACCTCATCCCGTTGACCTCAGCCCAACTGTCCAGCCTATCCAGATCCCGCTGAAGGGCCTCCCCACCCTCAGGCAGATTGACACATCCTCCCAACTTGGTGTCATCCGCAAACTTACTGAGGGTACACTCAATCCCCTCATCCAGGTCATCAATAAAGATATTAAACAGTATGGGCCTCAATACCGACCCCTGGGGGACACCACTCGTGACAGGACGCCAGCTGGACTTGACTCCATTAACCACTACCCGCTGGGCACGGCCCTCTAGCCAATTCTCAACCCAGAGAAGAGTGAACCTGTCCACACCACGGGCTGCCAGTTTCCCCAGGAGAATACTGTGGGAGACCGTGTCAAAGGCTTTGCTGAAGTCCAGGTAGATTACATCAACAGCCTTTCCCTCATCTACCAGTCTGGTCACCCAGTCGTAGAAGGAGATGAGGTTGGACAAGCACGACCTGCCCTTTGTGAACCCGTGCTGGCTGGGTCTGATCTGATTGCCATGCACGTGCCGTGTGATCTCCCTCAAGATCAATTGCTCCATAACTTTCCCTGATACCGAGGTCAGGCTGACAGGCCTGTAGTTCCCCGGATCTTCCTTAAAGAGAGATACAACCTCTTTTAATTCACATGACTCCTATTTATCAAGAAGTTCAGATTGTTTTGAAATGTCCTGCTAAAGAGGAATTTCTTTGGAGGGAAAGACTTCACATTTAATTGGCAAAACATGAAATTTGACTACAACCAATGTAAGTTAGATCTGCAAGGGCAAAGACTGTCTAGAAGGCAAAGCCCATGTGTTTTCTGTTGCCAAGGACATGGGTAGAAGTGTGGACTCTGAATTACGAACAACAAGGATGAAAAGTCTTCCTATATATTTACCCCAAGTCTTTGCAATGAGCAGAAAGATGAATTTTGACAGTATTTGTATTAAAAGCACATCTTTCTGTAATATAATAAATTTTATGTGTGGAATCTACATGTCAGTATGTAAAATCCTTTCTCTTACAAGCCGTGCAATGTAGTGAAATGTATCATGGCAAAGAAAATATTTGAAGGACAGTAAAGCAGTAGTTCACTGTACATGTCTGGATTTTTGCTTGTAAGAAGGAAGACCAAAGTAGGAGAGGAAAACAAGATTTGACTGCTTTGACTGCTGTGAATCTCACTAGCACTGAATAAGGGATGAAGTGAGGAAAGTGAATGTTTCATATTCAAACCACTTTTGGCAGTGGAGGGGAGCTGAAGGGTTACTAAAGCAGAAAATAACCACATGGCATAAAAGGAAAATGTCCTTTGAAACACCATTCCAAGCAGACAATGAGTAAAGCAAAACTGCATTAATTAAGGAAGGGAAAAAGGTTGTTTCTAGTAAGAGAGAGAGATAAGAGGAGCCATGGGATGAAGTTTAGTTATGTGCAGAGATAACAAAGTTTTTGTCAAACAAAACTGCCAAGTACTGCCTAAATGTAAGGACCTAGATGCTTTCATTTAGGTTTAAGATCTTTCTAGATAAAGCCTCCTTTTGCAGACAGAATAACAATTAAATTCAGAGTGATCAAAAAAGAAGTAACTGGAGGTAAACTTCTTAGAGGGAGCTTGGTTGGAATTTAGCTGAAGCTCTAGAGCTGACCATGCTATGTGTATTCATTGTTAATAACATAATTTAATATAGAGTAGTGCATACAAAAACAAACAAACAAACAAAAAGCACAGTCTGAGAAAAAAGAACATTGTTTCTTAATGCACTTTCATTATTTTCATTTTTCCCAAAAATATGCTTGAAAGGGAGGTTGAAGACAAGATTTCAATAAATGCTATGAAACAATGTTTCACACTAAAACAAACAAACAAAAATTCCCTACACAAATCCCAGTATAATCAACACAGTTTTCCAATATATATTTCCTGCCAAATCAAGTCAAAACATTGTCTAGAGGTTATGGAGAATAGTAGGTGCTGAGTGAGGACTTTCTAATCAGTCTTGGAAGGTAAGTGTCCTTTATCTTCGGAAAACAGAGACCTTGATATCTCTACTTCTTTCAGAACAACTGAAACCAGACTGCATATAGCAGAAGAAAAACTAAAGTTTAAAGTGATGATGATGGGGATGTAAAGGATTTCAGATAATGTGCTCATCTACAGACAGATCCAAGATGATCTCCCCAAATGAAATTCCTCTGTTAGCTGAGATGCCTGCGTTAAAGACCATGCTGATTCTTTGAATGCATCTGCAAACAAAATATTACTGCTGTATTAAAGTCCCTAAAGACTTAGCCAAGTGTTGAGAATGCAATTTAAGAACAGCTTAATAACTGTATTTTTACAGCCCATGTACGTTGGCTAGCACATACCATCTCACATGGATCATAATCAAAGATGCCACAGGCTTGGTCATCTGAGAACAAAGCTCATTTTGCAGTTTAACTATGGACAGAGACTGGTCTATACTGAGTGGTTTCCTCTGCAGTTGGCAGTGTTACGTGTCATTACTCTGAAAAAGCAAGCTTTTGTCTCAGAGATGATCAGGACAATCATGTTTTAGTAATGGGAGTGTGTTTACAATCTCTGTTCTTCTTATCTCTTGTTAATGCTGCATTGATAGTGGTGTGAGGAAAGCCTCTACTGACTTGTGAAGAATGCAGAAAGATTGTTGTAAGTCAGCTCAGCAAAGATAAGTCCAAGCAAAGATACTACTGGTGACTCTAAAGATATCACAAATCATGGTTGGATTTGACTGCTCATTTAAATGAGTTAAACATGTATCTTGAAGGTGAAAATCAACTTATCTGTGCTGTTTCAACCCATAACAGTGTTCAAAATGAAACTTAAATTACGGCAACTCTAGTTATGGCAAAAAAATTTTATGCATTTTGATACATAGACTGATCACAGTCCTGTGAGCTGCAAAAAATATGTAGCCATGCTTTCAGTTTTGATAAAGGAATTTGAAAATAGGCCTTATGATTTCTGAAACAAATAATCAATTTTTTGCTATGTTTGTGACTTTGTTTTCAGTTGAGATAAATACACTATGTGTGAATTTTCCAATGGAATGTACGGATCAGACATTCAACTCAAAGAAGACTTTGATCATGTCTCTTTTCTGGATGTTTGTAAGATCAATCATACCAGAGAAATATATCCCTTGCCTCACCATCACACCTTATTCATGTTGTTACCTTTTGGCAGTACATACATTTATTAACAACTATTTTCAAGGATGAAGCGCTGGAAGAGTAAAACTTCATCAGAAATCTCTGACTAATGGCTTGAGAATTCTCTAGGAATTGAAGCTACTTCTGTTGAACCAGACATTGATGCATTAGTTTCACAAAAAAACAAGTCAAATATCATACTAGTTTTATTCCTTGTTGCCCTCTTTTTTAATGTATTATTAAAAATTTTGAAATAATGAAATAAGTTGCACTTGTTCACACTGAGATCTTCATAGGACGTATCTTTATGAAAAAGTTTGGGAAGCAGAAATATTGATGAATATTTTTGAAGTCAGAAGGGGAGGATATTGATTGTGATGCTGTTTTAAAAAGAGTAAATTGTAATTTTTTTGTTATTGTGAAAACTAGAATTCCTGAGGGGAATGTAAAAATTCAGCTTACATTGATACTCCACTGAAGTTATGAGTTTAGAAACTTTTATATAAAATGTCTTTAACTTTTGCTTTTGACTCATCTCTGGCAGCCTTTTCTGCCACAGATCTCTGATATCACTGCTACAAGTTTGCTCTGCCTCAAAAATATTTACGCATTTTCTCTCTGAGAAATTTCTAAAACATGTATAGAGAGTGAATGTAATTACTGAATTAAAGGTGCAAATTAATAACAAAAGAAACCTAAGAAGCTAATAACATTTATTCAGCCTAGCCAACAAAAGAGGAATGGGGATCTTTATGTTAGCATGAAGAATTATGCTTTTTGCTTTGCATTCTATTGAGACAAAACAGAGAACCTACTGCTTGAGATGTAGGCAAAAAGGAGACAAATTGTGTGTCTAGAAAGCAACTTGAGCTCATTTTCACTAAGTTCAAGATATATTGGCTCCTTTTCTTCACGTTCTCATAAATGCATTTCCTTTACGTTCTTACATATGGAAGTTCAATAATTTGATTATTTTAATTGTAATGTTTGTGGTTGTTGTGGTTTGACTGTGACAACATTCTGTGGCTTTTGCTAGTTTGCACTTGGCAAACCTCCTTGTCTTCATATCTGCTGATGAAATATGTTGTCTTTGAAGGGATTTTTCTGTGCCCCCCCACAACTTAATTTCAGTTTTTACTGATGTTTTATATTCTCAGTGAGATTTGAGACCCAACGGTTTACAGTTGTCTATGTTAATTTATTGTCTCTCAGCCCTGAGCATCTCAGTAGTACCATACAGAACAGTAACAACTTACTGAGATCTTGTCTTTCAATGTGAATTTGTAAATCTTCACTGTTTGATTATGTTGGATTAATGCTGAGGCATGTGGATCAAGTGTAGTGTGTAGGATGTGAGGACAGGAGATGATACGGGTGAACCACCAAGGGCAAATCCTGTTTGACAAACAAGTGGCTTTTTATGATGGTGTAACTGCATCAATGAACAAGGGACGAGCCACTGAAGTAATTTATCTTGACTTCAGTAAGGCCTTTGACATGGTACCCCATAGCACCTTTCTCTCCAAAGTGGAAAGATGTGGGTGGACTGTTCGATGGATGAAGAGTTGGCTGCAGGATTGAGTCTGGAGAGTGATGGTCAGTGGATCAGTGTCTGGATGGAGATCAGTGGTGAATGGAGTCCCACAGGGATCAGTGCTGGGACTGATACTCTTAATATCTTCATCACTGACACTGACAGTGGGGTTAAGTGTGCCCTTAGCAAGTTTGCTGCTGACACCAAGCTGTGGGGTGCAGGTGACACACAGAGGAATGGGATGCCATCCAGAGGGATCTAGACAGGCTTGAGCAGCGGGCCCAGGTGAACCTCATGAGGTTCAACAAATCCAAGTGCAAGACCTTGCACCAAGGTTAACACAACATCCACTACCAAAACAACCTAGGGGATGAAAGGAGTGCACCCCTGCTGAACAAGACCTGGGGGGGTACAAGGGGATGGGAAGTTGGACATGAGCCAGCAATGTACCCTTTCACCCCAGAAAGCCAACTGTATCCTGGGTTGCATCAAAAGAAGCGTGGCCAGCAGAGCGAGGGAGGTGATCTTGCCCCTCTGCTCTGTGCTGGAGGGGCCTCACCTGGAGTACTTCATCCTGATGTGGTGTTCTCAACACAGGAGATATGTTGACTTGTTGGAGAATGTCCAGATGATGGCCACAAAAATGCAGTAAGGGATGGAACACCTTTCCTCTGAATAGAGGCTGGGACTGGGGCTGTTCAGCCTGGAGAAGAGAATGCTGTGAGGTGACCTGATACTGGCTTTTCAATATCTAAAGAGAGGCTATAGGAAAGAAGAGGAGAGATTCTTTAGCAAAGTCTGAGGTGATAGTACAAGGGGAAGTGATTTTAAGCTTAAAAAGGATAGATTTAGTTTGGATATAAGGAAAGTCTTTTACAGTGAGAGTGGTGGGGCACTGGTACAGGTTACCCACAGATGTGGTGGATTCTCCATCCCTGGAGATTTTCAAGGCAAGGCTGGATCGAGCCCTGGGCAACCTGTTGTAGCTGTATGTTCCTGTTCATTGCAGAGCAGTTGGACTAGATGGCCTGCTAATGTCTCTTCCAACTCTTAAGGATTCCATGAATCTACGTACTTTTTTTTTCTAACAAGGAATTGAGAAATAGTTTTTTAAGCTGATTATCAATTATCAATACTGATTATCAGTTTTGTTCTTTTATGATGCTTAAAGTCTTAGAAAAATAGTGGTACTTTGTAGCTTTCCAGGGACAGTCTGGTGCAGAGATTTTAACTTGCAATAGAGATGTATTCGATATTTGATTGTGCTGATGAACAAAAAAATAGAGTTAGGAAAAGGGATTACTTTGTTTTTTCTTTTTTTTTTTTTAAGTAAAATTTATTTATCTTACTTCTGTATATGTCTGTCAAGCTGTACAGCAGGAATTCACTAATCACAGTTTAGCTCTGCTGGCTTAGATCAAGAATCAGCATTACCTCTCCTGTCTGTTAATATTCCCTTCTAGTGGTCTTGCATCTCTACTGGAGGGTTTATCTTTTCTCAGGTGGGTAAATTCTGCTGAGCATGCAGTGAGACTTATTACTGCAAATGCCCTGCTGGAGAGAGTTTTGGCATACCCCAAGGCCTAGCTTGTCTAAGACTCCTCCATTAGGATGCAATGCAGTGAACAGCTTAGCAAAAAAAGAAATTGCAGACTCTTTTTTTGTTGTTAACAATCTTTTTCCTTACCCTGGAGCAGACCATGCTTAGGCTCCGAACTTCAGTCACCGTTGTAATTACTGTGGAGTGTTAGGTATCTCTTGAAAATTTTGGGGGAATTATACTTGAGGCACACAGGAAACTCTATATCCCAATACTGGTACAGCCTAACAGAAGGTACCAGCACATTACTGCAGCGCTGCAATATAAATGCACTGAATAATCAATATATATTACATTTTGAGGTTCATGTTTGACTAGTCCTTCATTTCTTTCTTTCCTCTCCACAAATGAATCCCTTCACCTCTCCAGAAGGATCTCTAACCCATTCATGCTATTCACACTACCAATAGCTGTCCCTTTATAATTGAATTTTATATTTGAACAAATCAAAACCAATTTAAAATTATGCCTACTGGAAGTAAGAACAGAAGTCAATATAAACTACATGTTTTGCCACTGGCAGTTAGCCTTTGCTTCCCACCTTCCTCTCTTTCTCTAGGCATTTGTCTAGAGCATTCCTCTCATGGGGCCTATCAAGCTTGTTAAGTGTGGTTAACTCTCCAAATTTGTTGCTTGATCCCCGGGAGCAATGCCACTAAGCAGCTAGCAAAATGGAACTTTTCATTTTGTTCACTCCTTGAGGGATGCTTATTAATGGCCAGATTTTGGAGGGTTCACAAATCCCATCTTAAGCTGGTGAGAGAAGTGTAGCTGTCCTACTAAGAAAACCAGTTTTCCTTAATTTCTAAAATCTGTTGTCATATTCAACTTCATAGAGCCCTGAAGGCATTGTTCGAAATACAATCCTAAGCAAAAGAGATTAGAAGAGGGGGGGAAAAAAACCCACTCATTTTCTTCCACTGACTTCCATTATTCATATTAAGGAGTATTAAGGTACATTGATAACTGACAGATTTATTGATTCTTTCTTTTGCCAAGTTCAGGCTTTCATACAGAAGAGGGAAGATTTCAGAAGACACAGTGTGGTTCTGAAAGCATGAAAAGTGACAGTGTTTAGCAGTATACCTCAGTGTGCTAAATTAGAAAAGAACAACAAAACAGAATTGAATTTTAAACAGAAAGTTGCCTTTTAAATGCACCTCAGATACTTGATCTACTGTTTAAAACCATACTACGGGCTACTGTCTTGAGAGATTATTGCTTTCATCCTTAAAGGAGAAAAACATGAGATGAAATCACAGGTAACTACTATAGCACAAAGAATTGAGAATACTGGGAAGAAAAATCAAAACCCTTTTAAATATATACAACTGAATAAACAATCAGTTTTATGTTCTTCCAAGACATCTCAAACAATCATTTGGTCCAGAGTTGGACTGTTATGACTATTTGCACGTGACTGGTTTTACACCTTTACCTGCTTTGAAATTATTTCATTGAATCAAACCAAAACAAAAAAGCAAACTCAAGCCCCAACCAGTCTGGTTTTGTTATCTGAAATTATAAAGAGTCTATGGGAACTGCTGAATCACAGCCTGAACCGCTGAATGAGCACCTGAAGGAAAGATCTGGTCAGCCCTGGGAACACAGGTGAAGGTGGAGCCAGGCTCCGCCCCTCTTAGACCTCATTTAAGGGCTGACTGCCCTTGGAGATGCCTTCTTTATGGAGTTCCTTCCCTGCATACCTAGATTTTTCAGCAATGGGCGAGCACTCATTTTCCTTCTTTTGTAACACCTCCTTGTTCACACTGGTCTCTTTGCTTTTACAACCTTTACAAAGAGAGAAGCAGAAAACATATTATGATAAATAAAGACTCTGCTGGAGGCTACTGAGGAAAATGGTGCATCTTGGGGTATTATGTACAGAATTGATGCCTTATCTTAGAAAAGGCTTTTCAGGCATCATATGAATGCAATGATGACTCTGTTAAAGTGCTAGAAGGTGCCTACTCTTAAGAAAGGCTATAAAGTTTAATACTGTAAAACAACAACAAAAGCATTTAATTGTCTAGAGGAACTAGAAGATGACCTTCTGTGTTTCTCCTACACTTGAACATTTGGACCAGTGTGCAATCAATGGAACTAGCAAGAAGTTCAAATTCAACCAAGAGAGCTGTTATTTTCTGCACAATTCGTGATTGAGCTGTAAAACTCTAGAGAGTAACAGTGAAAGAGAATTAGAAATGGATTAGATGTTTGTACATGGATAACAAGGGACTCAGTGGTACTGGTGGTAAATGTTTTGGAGTGAATCATAAATCCAGTGCTTTGGCACCTGAAAGGGTGATTAGAAATCAAGTGAGAATGATCAAACTTTTCTCCTATCAGTTTTACATGTGTCATCCTTTGGAACATCTAATACTAGGGAGGAAAACATTCTGTAATAAATGTACCTCTTCTCTGATCCAGGATGTTAATTTGGGATACCAGGGAAAAGTGTTTTAGGCTGTCAGCTAAGAGTTCAAATACGGTTCTGCAAACAATGTGAATTAAGTATGCTGCCAAAATTAGGCACATATCTAAATGTGTTCTATAAGAATGCTTTTGCTGTCAAGAAAATGTTCCTGTTCATAAAACGTTATGGGAAGAAACTGTACAAAATGAAGTCAGCATGAATTAGAAGGTAATTTTTTTCCAGTGAGCATTCTAAAGCTATTTCCCAGTGCATATTCAGCCCTGATAAATTTAGAGAACAATGCAAGCTTCTGTCAAGTTTCTTCTGCTTAGAAAAATGTTGTCACTGCTGTAGTGGTCTTTCCATCACAGCTTCATGGCTGTGTCCCTAAGTGTCTTTGTTGTTACAATGGCTTGCAAACTCAGGAGCTATGTTCTGAACAGATCTGCGTAACATAAGCATTTGTCTTCATCAATGAAAAGAATTCAAATGACCTGCAAATATCTATGTCTCTTTCAGTCAGGAAAAACCAAACCAAAAAAAAAAAAAAAAAAAGCCCCAACAAAATTCATATCCTGACAACCTAATGCAATTTTTTTTGTGTGTGTGTATCTAATTTACTGTCATTAATCTTGCTGACCCACCTCTACTTCTATGTGTGTTGTCATTATGAAAATATCAATGATCACTCCGAGAGCTCAGATTTCCAATTAACCTAGCTGGCCCCTTCTGTTTGGTATTGTCTGGATTCTGTGGGACATTAAAAGAACAGCTCTAAGCTCTATACTTCGTTGATGCCTAATGTATCTTCAGAGAGATTGGGTTTGGGCTTATTTTTGTTTTGATTTCATTTTTGGTTTCTTTTTTTCCCCTGTTCACACAACACTTAATACTAACAGTTATAGGCTGAGCGATGTCCAAGTACACAAACTTTATTTCTAAGCAAGTGTAAAGAAGAAGCAAAACATGAGATGCGTTGTGTTGTAGTTCTGGATAGACAATATATTTCTTAGTGTATTTTTCAATTTCAGCTTCATTAAAATATAATAGAAGAAAATTTCCTCAGTGTTTCTTCTGAACAGCAGGGTGTGTGCTCCCTTTTTAACGGACTCATAAAGAGAATGGTAACAGTGCTATTTCAGCCTTTACCAACATCTGAATCTTTCTAAATAATTCAATAAAATCATAGCTGTGATGAATCACGGTAGTTGATTAAAGAAAAAACAGATATTTTGTGTAGAAGAATGAAGGCCCCAATTTTTCATCTTTTCCTGATGCATTCAGCGTTCACTACGAACAGCTGCAGGTCACTCGTACTGGGCAAATAATGCAATTTTAGCTCAAGAAACTTAAGACTCCAAGATATTTAGAACAAAAGAGATTTTGAAAAGTTTTGAAATGTATAATTGGAGGAGCGTACTACAAGTTTGATGTTCAAACATCTACATTTTTTCTGTGAGCATTTCAGTAAGATTTCTTTCTTTTATTGTACCACATATGCCATCCAGTTTCTTTGACTTTTTTGTATAATTAACAAACTCTCAGAAAATCATAGGGTCTTTTAAGTTGGAAGGAACCCTTAAAGGTCATCTAGTCCAACTCCTCTGCAATGAACAGAGACACCTACAGCTACATCAGGTTGCCCAGAACCCCATCCAGGCCAGACTAACCTTGAGTGTCTCCAGGGACAGGGCATCCACCACCTCTCTTGGCAACCTGTTCCACTGTCTCACCGCCCTTATTGTTAAAAGCTTTTTCCTTATATCCAATCTAACTCCATTCAGTAGTTTGAAACTATTTTTCCTTATCACCTTTCCTCTTCTCCTGTTGAACTTTGGTAGTTTGCTGTGTCCTTGAATACCTCCTGAATGCCTGCATGCTTTTGGGGTCAGAGAAGGTGAACATTAGTCAAATGAAAATACTGTAACAAAATAATGTATTTTATCTTATCATAATCCTTTCAACTTGCTGTGTTGAGGACAATAGTCTGTAAAAAGACCATTTTTTTTCCATTGAAAAGGTTAAATAAATAATCAAAGGAATGAGCAATGCTGCAATACAACCTAACATTATGCAATCAGTGTGACTGATGTGATTTATCAGTCTTTTACAATTCCTTTTGCTGCCAAAGGGACTGTTGGACTGTTCCATGACGAATATTCTGCAGAGTGAGAAAGATGATTTTTAGGTGTCTTATTTTTATGATATGCATCAATATAGATTCATTACATTTGTAGAAAAAGCCCACCGTTCACAATTGTCTGCCTTCTTGTTTCACCCTCATTTTCCACTGTGGTTCCCTCCCTGGGGACCATGCTCCCCTTTTTCCCTCTGAACCACTAGGCTAGAAACTGAGATCTGTATGCCTGCAAGGAACACCACTGTTTTCCTTGCTATATGCTTGATATTTAACATGTAACATTCATAGCTGTGTTAAATGTTCAACAGACTATATATTATTCAATAAGGGAAGCTTAGTACATTAAATAAGCAGGAATTTAAGAGCCATTTATATAAATGGACCTGATTACATAACATTTCTTACTTCATTGTAGGTTCATTATTACTTTTAATTCTTTCATTATTTGATTAAGTTGAAAGTCAAGCAGTTTCCCATCCAGGACACTTCTAGCACTGACCTCCTTTCTCTTGGACAAGTACAAATGTGCAGTTAGTACCTAGCCTGAGTGTGTAATGAATGCAAAATTAATAGATGGGCAAAATCTGCTTGAGTGTTACAAAACAAGGACAAATTAATGTGCTGTTTCTTTTTTATTTTTTTCCTACTTATTATTTCTTGCTGAGATTTAGAGACATTTTTTCAGAGTTGACTTTAATAAATGAGGGTGAAGGATTCATATTTGCTAGGACATATTAATTACTTACGTATTCTCAGATCCTAAAGTTATTTATCTCACAAGAGCAGAAATCCATACAAGGCTTATTTGTTGTACAAGTACATACTAAGAGTAATGGATCCTCAATGAACCATGCAGTTCACAACTGCCTAAATCTACAGAAATGCCAGAGAACAGCAGCACAATTTTCCTGTTATACACTGACTAGAGATTGAAGTATGACAAAACAAAAAAAAAAGAAAAAAAACCTAGGGCCCGTTCATTCAAGATGTCTTGTTTCACTCCCATTTAAATTAATGTGAGTTAGGTGCCAAAATTTTCTACTCGTGACATTTAAATACTTATTTCTTGGGTAGAGTCAAAAATTGCACTCGAGTTTGCTAATGTCAATTTCAACATGACACTGGGATGCACAATCATGGGATTCCTTTGGTGTCTATAAGCATTAATACTAACCATCCCTCCACCTGTGCAAAACCTGGAGCTGCCATGATATGATTCCTCAAGAAGAGAGATGGCTATTAGTAGTTTCAGTCTAACAACCATCTCTGAGATCAGAGGAAGATGACAACATCTAGTGGAATGAAGAGAAGAAATTTTTTTCCTCTCTTCAATCCATGTAAATTCTTATAAATCTTGCCTGGGAAAAACTACTGTTCTTGGATTGCTGAAAATCTTCTTGTAATTTCCAACCTAAATGCATTTCTGAATGTTTTACATCCAACAGATCGTGCTTTACATTAGCTTGACATTCATCCTTTACAAGCTAAGAAACCATATTCTTCCTTGTCCTTTGTACTTCTTTGACAAAATGACAAAATTTTATGAATTCTTGTCCCTTATTATCTCAGCCTGCCTGAAGGTTTATCATGCTGATGTTGTGTTTCTTCTCAATTGCCAGAGGGTCAAAGTGAAGAGTTTTGGCTTTCCTAGTAGGCCTAGAACAGAAGGGGAGCACTAAGATTGTTGACTGTTTTTGCAGGCTGACGAGAGCCAGCTCTGAGCTGGAGGCCCTATAACATGGATACATGTGGCTTTACCCAAGTTGCTAAGTCCAGAGAGCCCTTGAGATTTATTAGTTCAGGCTTTGAGCCACACTAATGCAGCTGTATGTCTGTGCCTATACCATCACCCAGCAGAGACTGGCTATTTTTGTTTTCTCTGCCTGCATAAATCCACAAGATGTTTTCTGGGAGATCCTGAACTGAGCTTTACCAGAAACAAAAATCATAGTTTGAAGAATACCAGATATATTTTTCTTTTCAGCCCTTGGAAGAAAACAGTTTCCCTAAACACTGAGGTACATTCTGCGTAGCACTAAATGTTGTGTGTATGTGAGACACTGCAGTGTCTGTATTTGCATTTATGCTGAGAGAGCAGTGCTGCACAAGGAGGTGTGTACTGAGACATCCTGAATTACAGCAGCCTGCTAGACTTGTGGTGGTGAGAAGAGACATGTTAAAGATGTGCAAAAGAGCATGATTGCTTTATCCCACGTGTGACTCTGAGCTTTCTGTGAGGTTGAGGCTGACCTTTTAGAAAGAGTATTTGTCCAGGCTGTCCTGCAATGAGGTTGAATTGTCTCAGTTTCTTATGGGATGTCTGCTTCTGGTAACGCTAGGGTGATAAACCTTCCAATGTGCATAAATGTGATTACAGCTTCTGATGTGCACTTCTGCATCCGTATCAGAAACTGCTAACAGGTAGGGGCAGTAGAAATCTCATCTTCTCTCTCAAATATGGGAAACTCAATGTTGGAGGTTGCAGGATGAGGGACACATCTGTGTTTGCAGGGGGTGGAGGACTGTGGCTTCTGGCTGAAGCAAGGAAGCATAATGTGAAATGGTTGCAAAGCAAGTGAGAGTCTCCCTGGTGAGGAGCCGGAGGTTGGACTAGATGATTTTAATGGTCCTTTTCAACCTTAAAAATTCTATGACTCATGTTTAATATGCAAACATTTAGTCCTGGATGTTTTGGTGGAGGTAACTCAGATGTTCTTGCCATATCAGTATGCATACAAAGGTGTGAAAGATCCTTCTAGGCTGCTCTACAATAGAGCTCCTGATGTCTGTAGAAACTGTTTCCCATTAGCTGCAGGAAGCATAAAAACAGCTGTCCTTCAGCCTGGAGTTCTGGATTCTTTTCATTAACTTTTCTGCTTTGGTTCTCAAAGAATACTTAAGAGAGAACAAAATTGCATGTAATTATGACCATTGGTGTAGATATTTAAAATTAGAATAATCTCAATTAACTACAATGTAAAAGGGAGTACAAATTATTATGTGTTGGTGACCGAATGAGCAGTAAACTTGATGGTTTGTTTCTAATCTGCCCTCTAGTGTTCAGGACACTGCATCCTCTGGTGTTTGTACCTGTTCAAGGACTTTTATAAGCTCAGGATAGGGAAAGAAAAAAAAAAAAGAGGGGTGGGGGGGAAACGAAATAAAGGTTGAAATAGAGGAAAATGAGAAAAAAACCTATGTGGGAAAATTGATCAACAGCTCCAATCACATCTTAAATTTCTGCGTCTTTTAAAAAATGAAGCACACAAAATCTTTTTATGTGTGCAAAATAACAGTGGGGAAAAAAGGGCATTTTTTAGATATCTATTTCATTGTGACAGAAATAGGAACTTAAAGTACTTATTACATTTAGAACATCAAAAATAGAAATTTGAAAATGGTTTAGAAAATCATTCTGTCCTAGGTACAACAGAGCTCATCATTTACAAACAACATTGTGTTGTTTGTAAACTTTTTTTAGATCTTCAAACACAATAGGAAGAGGGGTATCAAATGCAGAAGTATTAACTAGTGCTAGAAGCATGAAATGGAACTGTTTGTACTAAGTGTGTACTAAAACTGTACAGAACTAGTGCAGTTATGTAAGATGCAAATTTGTGTTTGTGTGCCCCTATAGAAGAGCACACACACATACACGTGTATATCAATACATGATTATGGACTGAACTGTATTTTCTGTGTGTGTGGAAATATGTGTAAAATATACAGATTTTTTAATATATTATGTGTATATGACTCCAGGTTCTGAAGACATAAGGAACTAGAAAACTACAGCTTCTACACTGTTTCTGCAGTCACTGGAGGAATCTGTCTTACCTTAGCAGGCTGGTTGTCTTCATGCAGACAGACTAAATGACCCCATCAGGGTTTTCCTGCCCTAGCACTACAAGGAAAATTTCTGCAGCAGGTCTAATGCACGTAGTTCTAGATCTGTCAGTCTCTCATTTCACTGTTTGCTCAAGGTGTAAATCATTTCCAAGTGCTTTTTTGGGTGACACGTCATTATTCTGCATCCACCCTGACCCTGCTTGTTCCTCGTGTTACAGCTGTAGCTCAGCAACAATTTTATTGATGTTCATCCTGAAGTGCGTAATAACACTATTTGGTTATAAAACACAGCACACCAAGAATGATCCCAATTTTGTTTCAAGCAAAAATTTGTGGGAGATCTCGTCACATTGTGTCTGTTTCTGCCTGTAAAGAAAGGTAGGAGCCTGTGCAGCATAATCAGACTTTGAATAAGTCCTCACAAGTTTTTTGCCCCTTTATGGCCATTGATGTGCTACATGGAATATGTTGCAATCCCTGTTAGAAACTGGGGCTTGTCCTGGATTTGTGTTGTGATCACTCAAGCATAAGGTCTCTGTTTTGCTGTGCTAAAACTCAGACAGTATGTGCTGGTTTTGTCTGTTTATGTAGGCAGCAGGAGACAATGCTGACTCCTCACTGAAGCATGGATGGGATATTACTATTCTTTGTCCCATGCAGCAGGGCAAACAGAGGCATGTTCTATGATGGGGACTGGACAAAGCAACAGATCACTTCTCAAGAGGCAAGCTACCAAAAACTCTTTCCTGCTTTCCACCTTAATTTCTCCCTCCTTTATCTTCTAACTTGGGTGTTGGCAGTGAAGTGGGTCATGTAGGCTTTCAAGGTAGAAGAAAATGTTTACTTTACTTTTCCCTTCATATTGAAGTCTCTTGTCCCATTTAATTTCAGAGCTGGGTAATGAAGCCATTGCTATTGCTGTGTTTGTGACTGGAAAAAAAAAAAAGGAAAAAAAGAAGACTGTGATGTAATGCTCTGATAAATTCAGTGATTAGAGTTCTGTAGTTCTCCTTTATATTCGTTTGACATATACCTGCTGTGCCAATCTGTTAGCCAGAATGACTGTCGTCTTTGCATGCATGTTATCTCTGCATTTCTCCCTCTCACAGTGAATGTAATACAGGTCACTAAGAGAAGATTTGGAAAACAGGGAAAGATAACTCTGCAGTGAGACCAATAATAAGTATCCTACCATAATGCAGGAGGTCATCTCCTTCCTGAATGTGGTAAGTGGTGGAGTCAGCTAAGATTGCTTAACGTTTGTCCAATCCAGTTTATAAAAGCTCCAGGGATGGAATCTGCACAATCTCTCTGGACAACAAGTTCCACTGCCTGCCTGTCCTTGTGGAGAAAAGGCTTGGATCTCTCTTATCTAAGCTTATAGCTGTTATTTCTTGTTACATGGTTCCATCCTTGCTACGTGGTTTTACCTTCCATTGTAGATAGTAGGGGCATGACAAGCCCCTTGACAGTGCCACTGAAGCAACCTCTTCTCTAGGTTAAACAAGTTCTTATTCTGTCCTTACTGGGCAAGTGCTTCAGATCCCACTGCTTTTGGTGGCCCCATGTTGCATTTCCTCCAGTTTGTGCATGCTCTCATTGTGCTGTGGGGACCAAAACTAGGGTGGTGAAGTCTGAAGAATGCTGAGAAGAGACAGATAATCCTGCCCCTAGGTCCGCAAGCTGAGCTCTTCTTGTTTCAATCCAGGAGGCTGACTGTATTTGCTGTCAAGTCTTCCATTCAGTTTATTTTCCACCAGAGCCCCCAGGGCCTCTTCTGCAAAGCTGCTCCTCCGTCCATAAGCTGTGGTCTCTGTGGTTTCCAGGCTTTCCTCCTTCCCAGTCTCCTGTAACAAATGAGTAACACCAAAGATACAGCACTGTTTGCATCAGCCATATTTTGCAGTTCTCCTCATTGATTGCTTGCTGGATCTATATGTAAACAAGATGCTTTCTCCTCAAGCTATGATATGGTTTCCTGGACTGAACTACATCTCTGTTGCTGGGGACAGAGATGGGTGTTTCATGCTCTCAGCTGTGGTGTGTACACATAAAGTATCCTACTTGAACTTCTGTGATGGGAAACAGCATAATGTATATTCTGAAGATGGACCTGTGCTTTGTTTCTGATTAAAGCTCTGTTATTGTTAGTGCACAATGCTTTTTTCCTCCAGCCAGGGTGGGATATTGCAGGGGGAACAAAAACATGTTTCTCTTTCTCCCCCCACTACTGATCTGGGAATTGGAGAAAGCAAAGCTCCTCTCCTTCTGTTGCATTTATGTTCAGCCTCTACAGTCATCCTCTAGATTTTGACCATGCCATTGCATTGCAGCAGTTCAGCAAGAATAACATACTGGTATCAATATCCAGGGTGTATGGTCTCACTGTTAAAGATATGCAGTGAGAGAGTGCTACACTGCTATCACACTGGATTGGCTCAGTCTCCTCAGCTGCTCAGCCTTTGTCCTCCCCACTGAGGCAAACCTGCTGGAGATGTGTATTATCTCTGACTCATGTTGCGATATGGTCTGCAGAGGCATCCTGACAACTTGAGAGTACTGAATGTATTTGAATTTTATACCCATGGACTTCAATATAAATCCTGTGCTACAGCAAATCCATGAAGCCCTATAGTTGCTCTCTGATCCTGTACTTAAAGTAGTTCTCATTCTTCCTTCAATAATGAATAAGCTATATCAGCAGATGTCTACACAGATATTAAGATGTGGTTCTGTGATTTCCTACATGAGGTAGTGTCTTTCATCTTTCTTTGAACTGTCATGGACTAAAGAGGCTCATATAGCTTGTGTAGCCTCTCCTGTAAACACTTAACGTTCAGATTATTTTTAAGGTGAAGCATACATCTTTTATCACCACTATAAGGTCTTGCATACAAAGATTGGAAGCTAAATCTATAAGCTATAGGTCATTTGGGTTGATCTTGTGGTAGGGTGGATATCCAAATGAATAAATACCCTATAGGGTAACAATCCCAAATGAATAGCACCCAAGCAGTATAATCAAGATGGATAGTATATTTTTTGACAGATTATCCAGATGGTATAAGAGCTCCAGATAGTATGGGAAGGGCTCACCCAAAACTCCACGCAAGAGAGATCTCCAACAAGATATCCTTCCTTACTCGTGGTCAGCCGTTAAATGGGGTCTGGGAGAGGTGGAGCCAGACTCTACCCCTTCCTGTCATGCAGGTGAATTGCCTTCACCTGTGCTCCTGTGGCTGACTTAGTGCTCATCTCAGGCGATCAATCAGTGGTTCAGGCTGTGATTCAACATTTCCCATATTCTTGTCCAATTTTTTCCAGCCACACAGGGTACAGGTGAGAATTAGCCCATTAGCACTATGTACTATCAACTATGGGATTTCAGATGTTGGTAAGACTGAGACTCTGGGTCAGACATTTGACTGAGTTCATTCAGGGACAAGGAAGAGTAGAAATAAAATTCAATTTAACACCAGAAATATTCTATTATTATTTTTTTGAAGTAAGATCTTATGAAGTCTAAGTCATTTATTCAGTGAAAGAAGTCTCTTCACTCTTAACAGTTGTGAAAAGGTTTAGTCTGATCAGTTTGATCTGAACTCAGCTTTATGGTACACATCATCTTAATGCTTTTTTGGTTATGAGTTCATTGTTCCTCTCTATTGTTCCCTAGAGTACAAGTTAAAAAACTTGCTTTGCAGGGTAGAATCTGAGGCTTCATTCCTCCTAACATCTCAAGAGATGAGAAATGAATACAAGGGAAAGAGAGAATCGGTAGTTAGCTATTTCTTTCTTCTTGTAGAAGTAGATTCACTTAAGCAATGTACTGCTGCATCTGATGCAGACCTGAACAATCTGCTGATTGTTCCAAATCAGTCTGTTAAGTTAGATACAACTCAAAAGTTGCTACACTGAGATCCTTCCACCATGTGATGCTATGAATGCTGAATGAAAGCCATCTTGAATACGAGATAAGGAAGTTTTTACTAGCAGCTTCTGGTATTAACAGAGTTGGCTGGGATACTGAAAAATAGCCTCCTCTATTTTTGCTATAGTGGTCGCTATAAGAATGTGGTTGGAAGTTGAAACTCATCACTTTGGATGACAATATCTTAAGTTGCTTTTCCCACACCTGTTAAAGCTACTTAGAGTTTGGTCTTTATTCTTCCTAATATTGCTGTTATACCTTGATCTAGGAAGGACAATAGGAGTTTCCATCTCACTGCTGTTTAAATGGAATTTGGAGTGGTGTTAACCTAGAAAGCAATACATTTGTTATAAGTTAGTGATCAATGCTTAAAGCAACTTAAACTAGCTTCTCAGATCTCAAGTATGGAACTTCACCACTGTTGAAAGTGCTTGTTTGCCACTTGCTTGAGTTTTGTACAGCACCTTGCCATCCTGTGACTGAATAACACTCCATTTCTTGGATTCAGCTGTTTGCTACCTGGTCCTTTTTCTACCTGTAACAGAATTTTCCTCTAGCACAATTAGTTTATCCCCTTTGTGGTTTATCTAGAGATGAACGAGGATAATGTTTTTCTTCTACTTGGAGGGCTGCAATGTGAAGCTTATTGAATTAATATTGATATCAAGGTACTAAAATGCTGCCTGCCAACTGGTATTTTGCATTTAAAAGATATATATATAAACAAGCTGAAAACCACCAGGGAAGAGCATTAAACAAACAAGCTCATCTGGCTGTTTAGTACATTAATAGGAATTTTAGGTAGGAGTGATACCAATGAGTGTTAGGGTTGTCCAGGCTGTGTCTTAATTGCTTGGGCTGAAACTCTCTATGCAGGTCTTAAGGTGAAGCACACATCTTTTATAACCACTATGAGGTCTTGCATACAAAGAGAGGAAGTTAAATCTGTAAGTCGTAGGTTATTTATGTATTTTGAAAAACTATAGCTAAAGTACTGTAGCTGTTTTCATAAATGAATCTAAGAAAGCTAATCAGTTTTTCCCGCATTAGAAATGTCTCACCTGCTTTTCTTTGGAAGACTTGCACTTATGCCTCAGCTGTAAGTCTCTGATTGTGTGGGTACCTCTGAGAAAGTCCATGTTGTGTTTTCCCATGCATCACCTAAGTGGTAATGGCAGTCATCTTTCCCATAGAGGTGTTCAGGAACATAATGACTGATTTTGTGAGGTACTATTGCAACTCATGAGGATGTTTGTAGCTTGATTTTCAACCCTGGATTATTCACATTTCCTCATGGGTATGAAGCTGAATGGTAATTATCTACCCTGTTTGGGCCCATTTTTTGCTGAAGTCCTGTCAGTCGTTTGAAATATCTAGTATGCAGTCCTCAAGAGTTGTGCATGAGATACCTGTATTCCAAACCTTCCAATTGCCTGTCAGGTAAGGGAAGCACCATTGGATAAATGGAAATTTTTCTTATTTGAAGCAAGGCTGTTGACTTAGCAAGCTATCTGCAGCAAATAAGATGATGGGCTCTAATTGAATGGCAAAATGAAACAAAGTATTGAATGGGTGGCAGCTGAATGAGGACTCGGTGGATTGACAATGGGATAAGTGTAGGATAAGTGTAAAGACGAGTAATGATAAGAGTATGTCCTTGAAGATTTTCTGAGATGCAGCTATTATGAGCAAGCCAAGTGTTCATGATGACTGTATATATTGTATGCTACAGATTTTGTGTAAGCTGTGCGCTGAGTAAAATGATGAAGTATACTTTACTGAGCAAGGGATTATTCTTCGTCTAGTGCTACAGTCATTGCCTTTAATTCTCCTGTATGATACGTTAAACTGCTGCATGATTTTAAAAACACATTCATACATTGATAGTCTACTAGAATTAGTTATATTTATTAGCTCTGACTTTCACCAGCTATAGCAAAATAAATTTCACTAAATCTTAGCCAATCTGGGAACATTTTATCAAATGGGAGCATGAAAGATTTCCTCTGATCTCCTGTCCTGTTTTTCTCCTCCATTTGCATAGCTGCTCCTTTATTGCATAGCATGAAACTGGATTGTGTGAGGTTGTGTTGTCTGTTGTGTCAGACGGTATTTCAAAAAATGCTACAGCAAGGCTTCCTAAAAGGGTCTTGGTCATCTGAAACCTCCAAGAGTGTCTAGAGGACTCAGCAGAAATCAAAAGCCTGAGATTTGAAAATGCTGTCTGTTCTTGGACCAGATACCTTCTTCTTGGGCTTTACCTTTTCTTGAAATGGTAAAAACTGAGGAGCAGAAAGCTTTATCACCATAGAAACTCTGCATCAAAACCAAGAGGTAAATTGAGCATCTCAATTAATTACATGAACAGCTTTTTCTGTGCATTAACTACTGAGCTGTTGAGTATCCTGCTGCTTGCCTGAAGCATGCATTTGGGTCTATCATCTGCTTGCCAGCCATGGTATTGATGTTGCACTTTTACAGTGCAGTGTTAAAGGCTTTCTTGTGCTGTTGGCTGTATCTCAAAACTAGAGGAAAGATGTTTCAACCAGTATGAAATTGGAGCCTGCAACCAGTTGGATGTTCCACGTTGAAGCTTAATATAGTGGTCCTTTCCTTCCACGTTGATTGAGTTGCAGTTACCTCCTCGTACTATATATGAGTTTAACTTGCAGATGTGTGCCTTATCGTGTAAGGTTTTATATATTAACATTTAGCTGCTTGGGGAAGTTTATGTTATCAATCTATTTAAATTAATTCTAATTTTTTTTTATCCTGTTCATACCAGAATGGATAGAGTAACTATAATGTTACAGTTCAGGTAGTAAAAGGTAGTGGAGCAAAAAGGAGTCCACAGTATAAAGAAACTATTTACAGCTCACCTTGGGACCTGCAGCATGGACAACTCCATTGGGCATCTGTTAAGTATATTTCTACCTAATGGGAATATCTGCTCCAGGTTATTCTAGAGTGATCTAAGGTCATCTACACAAGGAATCTAGAATATAACCTTTGCTGCTTGTGCAGGCCATGTGACTTCAAGTATTGGTGTCAACATTTTTGTTTTGTCTTTGTCATTGGCAGACATCAGACCTCAGATGGTGGGTTTGGGTGAAGAAACTCTTCCAGATAAGAGTTAGGGATGGGACTTCCTTTATTTCAGAGTGACTGAGATAAGTACAGCTTAGTTAGTCAGCCTTGGGGATCTGTCATAATGTCAGAGGTGAGGAAAAAGTAACATAAGAGAAAATCCAGGTTGGATATCTGGAGGTTATTCTTCTCAGAAGGAGTGGTAATGCATTGGAACAGGCTGCCCGAGGTGACGGTGGAGTCACAGTCCCTGGAGGTGTTCAAGAAAAGGGTAGATGTGGCACTGATGGACATGGTAAGTGGTCATGATGGCAAAGGGTTGGCTGTTGGACTAGCTGGTCTTAGTGGTATTTTCCAACCTTAATGATTTTATGATTTAACTGATTTGTTCCAGAATTTTACACTCGGCTACAATGACTTGCCTCTTTTGGCTGGAGATGTGAGTGTGATGCCCAATCATGGTGTTTATTACCATTTATGGTGTTCTTAGATGTCTGTAATTCCTGGCTTGAAACTGTGACACAGTCTCTAGCCGTAAAACTGAAGTTATGACTGAAAATGCAGGTGTTTCTCTGGGCTGTATCACTGATGTCTGTGGCATGTCCTTCTTTAGAGTATTGTAGCCATTTCTGAAATCAACACTTTACAAATTGTACATGACTTAGCTCTCTCTATTAAAGTGGTGCAAATCACTGCTCCCACCATGCCAGGCTTCACATCCATACTGTACTCCCTTGACGCAGCTGAAGGTGCACAGTCTGCAGTTACCAGGTAGCAAGGTAAAAGAGTCATGTGTTTTGGTGAGCTCTGCATGTCCTTAGTGCTGGATTTTTTCCTCCTCATTGCAGACCAGTGCCAACAAGAGATTTAAGGTGGGTAGATCGTCAGCGGTGTAACACAGCCATGCTGATCTAAAGCAGCTGAAGATAAAGGGACTGACTAGTTTTTCTCATATGTGCTTTTGTAACTCAGATGTGGCATTCAAGAAATAGCTCTCATAAGCAGAGGTGGAAAATATTTGCTTTCAAGCTGATTATGTGAATCTCAGCAGTTACATTTTGCAATACACACACTGACTTAGCAGAAATAAAGTCTGTCTGAGCTTTTAGTGATCGTTTCAAAAGAACCACACATTTTGCTGTCAGATAGGGGGATGATGATTTGGATTTGCTAACAATTAGTTACACAGTGAGGTCATCTCCCCTTGCACCCCAAATCACAGCAGGGAATCCCCTTGGCCATACATACCCCAATTACTGTTAGTCAGCTTTTGAGAAATGGTTCACAATGCTCTCTGCTTTTACATGGATGCCTCTTTTAAGGTTTAAAACAGATAACATTTCTTCTTCCTTTTTTTTTTTTTTTTTTGGGTGGTATAAGTACCCTTTGAGACAACTACTACTTATAGTCTATGGGTGGGAATTGGAATTGTTGCTTAAAAGGGTGTTAATCAAAACCTTATATGGACGATGGTTTATATAGTAACTTGTTTTATAAGATATATGAAGATTGAAGAATGGGAAGCTATTCCAAGGAAGCTGGATTTAATGCTTACTGGCTGCTGCATTTTGCTCCTCAGATGGATGATTCCTGTAGCAATTAAGTATATAAAAATGCCTTTATTTGAACCATATTATGACTCTTCAAATGAACATGATGTGGACACACTGCGTTCTAGAATACTTCAGGGAGAGGTGCTGCCTGCATACATACTGCAACCACTCCTCTGAGTCCAGTAATTTAATACATTCCAGTGCATCCCTTTGCTGCCTCAAGCTCAAAGGTTAATACCGTCTGTGGCATCCAGGCTGCAAAGAGAGCTTTGGCAGTAGATATCAAATCCCTTTAGAAAGTTTCCACCAGTGTTTTTTATTTTTCAGTAGCTTTTACAAAGGGTGTTACAACGTCCTGCAAACAGTACCAGCTCTGGGAAGAATTGTCATGGCTTATGAGCTGTATGCAGCTTTGTACTCATGTTTCTGGGCAGAAGTGACATTTGTAACCTTGGTGCATTTTCTGATGTTCCAGTGCAAAAGCAAAGCCTCATGACATGCGTTTTTGATAGATAAATGGTAGCTGAATGCCTCAGTTTCACATGTCTCTCTCAGTCAGAACTCTGCATTTTGATCATGTGGTAGACTGTCTACCTTGGATTTTTTCATTTCTTATTTTCAGATCCCTAGAGAAAGGCAAAGTTCAGCTTGTTTGCTCCATGTAATTAGGCATGAATTATAAATGTCCTGGGCTGTGTGAGAGGGCTCCTTTTGGAGAGACTTTTTTCTGTGTTTTGTGGTAGGAAGCAGCCCTCTCTCACCCAAGGAGTTGGCCCATAAGGAGATTTCCCTACGCAAAAGAGCATAATCACAGAATCATTGGGTTTGGAAGGGTCCTCTGGAAATCATTCAGTCCAACCTCCTGCTAAAGTGGTTCCCTATAGCAGGTTGCACAGCAAAACATCCAGGTGGATTTAAATATCTGCAGAGAAGGAGACTCCACAACCTCTCTGGGCAGCCTGTTCCAGTGCTCTGCAAAGGAAGGAAGTTTTCCCTCATGTTCGTATGGAACAGAAGTGTTGCGGCTTGTGCCAGGATAAAATCTTTTTTTTTTTTTTAAGTCCTATTTCAAAGAAAGAGGATTGACTTTCATTTAAAATGATAAAAAAAGTTCCAACTTGCATCAGAACAGGAACTTTGAAAATTATTCCCTCTTTGCTGCTTGTTCCCTTCCATACAAAAATGCAGAGCACCCCTAAAATAACCTCCTGGCCTCCCGCAAGCCTCTGTTCGACCTTCACAGGGAGAGATCTCATTTCCGTGCACTCATTTTGGACACAGCGTGGCATCCCTGAGCCCCGAGACTTCTCTGTAGAGCAGGAGCCCTGCATGCTCCCCTCCCTCCCTGTGGGGTAAAATCCCACAGCCGTGCCCTTCCATCCCTTTGGGTGCTGAGGAGTTCAGGGTGCTGGGGCAGCTGTTGCGCCGAGCGGTGCTGCCGCCGTGGAGTTGGGTAACCATAGCAACAGCATCATCGCCAGCATCCTCCTCCTCCTCAACCGCTCTCCTCCTCCTCAGCATCATCAGGAGCAGTAGCAGCAGCCCTGGCAGGAGCCAGAGCCCGGCAGCCGAGGCTGCAGCCAGCCGCCTGCCCACCCTTACCTGCACCGTCACCCCACTACAGCACCGACACCGGCCCCGCTGCTCCCCACAGGAGGGGGGGGGGGGAAGGGTGCAGAAATAGGGGAGAGGGAGCGGAGGGATCCCGCGCAACCCAGGTAAGAGCCTGCTGGCAAACTCCCCGCGATCGATGCACTGTGTGCCTGGCGTGTGTTTGCGTGCGAATGTTTGTTGCTAGTTTACCGGCTTCCAGAGGCAGTGTGATGACAATTCATGGCAAGCATGTTTTCCGGCTCCTGTTTCCCATCTCTGCCATACTGTACCCGCTCCCTCTCCTCCATCGCAATAGATGAGGGATAAGGAATAATATTTTAAGAGGTTGTTTGGAAACGAAGTGATCGGGGAACCCAGTGTGATTCAGAGTGCTGAACGGTTGCGCTTCCAAAATAAAAGTGGGTAGCAGCCGTGCAGCAAAGGTTGACGTGGTAATTAATAACCCTTTAAAAAAAAAATTTCACGCGACAACACACTTCTGTCTCTGCCCACTCCACAAATAAATCTCTCTCATCGTATTCAGCAGAGCTGAAAGCCACAGACGTGTGTGACAGCCAAGACCAGCAACCTCGCTGTAGTCCAGCACCTTAAGTGCTTTAAAGCCAGACTGAATCATTGCTATAATAATACAGTCAAATCCGTATATATATATATATACACACACACACACACACACACATATGTACCGTAAAAAATGCTGCTCTTATATCTTTATACCTTCCAAGAAGAAAAATATATCTTCTTAAAGGTGTGGGTGTGATGGCCAAGCAGTGAGATGCTCACTTCATCTCTGTATGAGAAAGCGTGGACGCACACAAAAAAGCAGGAAAACAGTGAAAATAGCTCTATTCCAGAGGTGTGTGGGGCCAGCCCTTTGCTGTTTTAAAAACTGAAGGGATCCAAAACTGTGGAGTGTCCTTGTGAAGGAAAATGTCTGTGGATGAATGCATACATGCCTGGGGAGTGCGAAAGAAGAGAGAATAAGAAGTAAGTTTAAGCCCATCAGTAAGTGTTTGCTATGTAATGACTGCAGAGAGAGAGCTCTTTCCACCTCCATGTAAACAGTATTTACACTGTTATTCTCCCTTTCATTTTTTTTGGACAGCAGTAAGGAGAGCTACTGTTGCTGTCTCTGTCTCCTTCTCTAACCCCCCACTCTCCCTGTCTGATGTCCTTACATTCCCCTGTCCTCCCCAGATCATCCCTGTCTGCGTGGCTGGAAATGTTCCTGGTTTAAATGATGATAAACATTTTTTACGGAAGGCTTTTGAGCTTGTCCCACAGGATAATACAGTCATTACTCCCTGTTTATACTATGGGGACAGACTGGATATGCCCCGTGGTGGGTATTATAGTAAAAGGGTATCTGTCTTTTATGTGAAACCTGCTTCGAAAATCACAGGGCTTTTTGTCACGGCTATGTGTTTTGCTACTTGCTTGCAGATCCCCCTACAATTGCCTGAAGCTGTAAGATAATCTTTGACTTCCAAAAGAGGTATAGGCAGAATTGGACCCACCTTTTCTCTCTGATGATAAACAACTTCCTCCTGCAAGGTTCAGCAAAGCAAAGAATTTGGATAGGCAGGACCTTGTGTTCTTATGCAGAAGTGTTGTAAAAATCATCTGGGAACAACATCCCATTGCAAGGAGGTTTGGTAGGGGTAGGATGATGGATAGGAAAAAAAAAACAGAGGCAAAGCTTTGGAACAGATGCTTCAATTTTCAAAATAATTTCCTTGAGAAGAGAGATACTACAGATCTACGAGGGGCTGTTTGACCCTTGTTAAGAACATAGACCATGGACATGAGGTTTAACAGAAGGGGATGATTTTGGATCCTTGTGTTAATCAAACAGAGGAACTGTAAGACCACAGTTGACAAGACATGGAATCAGCTGAGCCACATTACAGTGTATTTCTGCATAAGGCTTGGTGTCTGCCTCAAATCTAGAGAATATTTTGATTTTGCAACTTCCACTTGGCAATAGCTGGGAACAAAAATACCTATGAAAATATCCCTGAAAAGATTGTATTTCTGGCACAGGGACATCAGAGGTAGGGCTAAAATTGTATTTATATGTGTTGCAGAGATCTAAAGTGCATAATCAAGGGGCACCTCAGTACTGCATGGAGCAGTGATCCTCTCATCAGCACAGTAAATGACTGAAGGTCAAAGGGCTTTGGGGATTACATATTAACACCCTGCAAATATTCGGATGTAGTCTTACTTTGCTGGTTGGTGGCTTTGGGGAGATGATTACAGGGAAGGCAGTACTCATCCATTGACTTTCAATTACTACAGGGAGGCACAACTCCTAGAAATAGCTCTGGGAAAGAAAGGAGATGTGCACTGTTTTGTCAGAAAGCTCCTCTGGAAGAGGCATTGTGAACTGTTTTTTGCTTATGGAAAGTCAGGGCATCATATCTGATATCAGTGTAAACAGTAAAGATTCTTTTCTATACCAAATAACCAGTTTTTAATGCTTGGTGTCCCCCATCCCAACACCTTCTCCCTTTGCTTAAACTGGAAAGCTTTTTCTATTATACCTTTTGTCTTATTCAATTATATTGATTTGTATAGTAATAGAAGAGAACACTTTCCTTCTATTGTTTTTTGCACAGCTGTTAACAGCTGATCTCTTGATGACCACGTAGTGTTGCTCACTAGCACATTTCTAAGGGAAAAAGCTATTTTTGTATCTAATGGTACTATTAAGCACCTTTTAAAATCCAGGTCCTTATTCTCATTAGTCACCCGCTGTGTCTCTTAGAGCTTGGAACAAAAGAAGACTTGTACTACAGTTGTTCAGAAGTCAGCATTTGCCAACAGGTTGAAACATGCATTTCTGAAATGCGGCAGCCAGTGCTTTTTTTTTTTTTTTTTTTAATAAGGAAGCTGCTGCTTTCCAGATCCTACCATACAGTAATCCGAGGCAAGAGAAGATCTGAGGGTCAGTGTTGTACCTGGTGTTTAGTTTAACAATGCTATTTGTTTTATTTTGAGGCCATGCGTAAACTGCCTTTTATTACTCCACTCAGTAATAATACACTGTGATTTTCCCCGTTGCAATACTGTAATTGTCTGCCTTTACACTAGATGGAGATCGGCTAGATCTGCTGCTTAATGAGGCACACACGTAACCATGGAAAAGAAAAGTTTTCCCTAAGAGGAAGGGGAGGGTGAGATCAAAGATTGGACACTTTATCAGTTTGGTCCCCTTGAAATTATCAGGAGCAGTGGGGCTGATAAAGAAATAAACTTTTTTTTCATTTTCTCCAGTACCCATCTTCTCAGGTGTTCAGTCTGGAATTGGCAGGTTCTCCTCAAGTCCAAAGTGTGTTGCTCATGCAATATGGACATTTGTGCTCTCTTAGCAGATATTTAACTTCTGGTTCACTTAGGGCACGCTCTTTGTAGATCCCTTCCAACTGAACTATGCTGTTCTGTTTTGTTGTATTCTACACCTTCTTAAGCCCTTGGAAAGACTAACTCCTTTCTCATCTGTCAACTCAGTACAATAAGCTCTTAGCTTCTTTGTTCAGCATTTCCTGGGGACAGTCAACTTCCTTGCTTACTGGTTAAAACCTTCCCCAGGTTGGTGAGATGGGCTGTGAGTCCATGCTTCCCTCAGCACAGCCACAAAGCTTTGAGAGAAGTTTGTCTAAGAGCACGAATAGTGCAGATATCACCCTGCGTGTTTCCTCTCATTTCCCTCATGTTGGTAATAGGTGGATGGTTGGATTAGATGATCTTAGAGATCTTTTCCAACTTTAATGATTCTATGAGTCCAACCTTGCACACTGGCAGTGCCTGACATTCTGCAAGGAAATCAGGGACTGTGATAGCACGACCTTTGATAACGCTGCTGCAGGAGGTAATGGGATGAAGCTGCCCACAGCAGCTGTGGCTTCAAGGCTATCCTTCTTTAGAAGGTCAGCACCATGACATGCCTGATCTCAACATGTCAGGTGGGTGAGTCACAAGGTTGCTCCTTCCATATCTAAATCCAAATATATATATATATATTTCTAATCCTATTACTAGTGTTAAGGATGCAGCTATCCAGCAGTTTTATGTTTTCTCTGTCTGGCTGCAGCAGATGGAGCATCCCAACAAAGTGTAAAAAAGAGAAATCTTTTTCTGTCCTAAGATGCTGCTGACATTCGCGTGTTAATGCAAATCATCAGAGAACCCCTTACAGAGGGGAGTGCTATCTCCAGTCCTTCCACAGAGCTCCCAGAAATCTGATGGCGTTTCCATATCTATCCCAAGATCAGACGTGCCATGGTGTGGTTTTGGTGTGATTGGAGCACCTGTGCCTTGGATATGGCTATACACTGGTCCTGAAAAAAGAAGTTGTGTCAGAAAAAGAGTGATTCTAGTTCTGCAGGAGTCCACAGAAAAATCCTAAGCTCATCTTTAGGGGACAAAGAGAGTCACACCGTTTCCTTGTGTTACTGCAGTTGAGGCAGTATAAGGTAGATGTGATATCCTGACATGTCCTTGTGATGTGTGTGGTGTTTACTCATCCTTAGGATTGGAGATATAAGACAGCCTAAGCAGTTGTTTGACTTTCTGCTGGTATATAAATGTTTATAAAATTGCTGCTTTAGTACCTTCTGATTTGTGTTCAGTAGACATATTTATCTACATTTGTTCTAGTTTTAAGTTAGTCAGTGTTCTCATGGATAGGCTAGACTCTACACGTTACTGGTCTTTAAAAAGAATTGTCATTGTCAGTCTTTATACTACATAGCTGTATTGATAATGCATAGCAGTGGTGCTACAAGAAGTCAGCATCTGTCTCTTTGGCATGGAAATTTCAAATTCTGTCTTCCTGGTAGCAGTGTGGCTCTTAAGGATTCATAGCATGCAGCACAACAACAAGTGGGGCTTTGTTAATGTGATTTGGCTTTGGAGAGACAACTCATCTGCTGCCATCACTTAGTGGCATGGGGAGCAGCAGGCTTTTTCTTTGTCCAGTTTGATGGGCAAATGAATCTCTCGTGTTGTATTTCTATCCAGACCTGACTAGGAAAGAATCTGGCTCTGCCAGAATCTTATAACATGCAGTTTTGTCTGCTAACATGTTTATGGCATTGTATTTATTTCTGAGGCTAAGAAGCAGTGTACCATGAGTTTCTTACGGTGAACATGAGCATTACTCAGACGATGTGGCTTGAGGGAAATGTTGTTTGCATCTAAGTCAATTTATCAGCCCCTACTGCCAAAAGCACTGTTTCAAAGACTGAACAGTAGGAAAAGGAAGCCTTTTTTTCTGAAAATTATTTCAAAAATACAGCAGGAGGACCAGTATTTCCCTCTCTGAGTCTCCTACAACCGTGGTGTTTCAGTATGAAAATATACATTGCTATTATATTATCCTCCACTCCTGCTCACTCCTATCCTCTTGTTGCTTCCCCATGGATGTGATGTGGCTTCACTGCAGACAGATGATTCTTGTGCATTTAACCTTATGGTCTCACTAAAAATGCCCTTGTCTTCTGAGCACCAGCTTTGAGGGTGTCTACATGAAATCATAGTGAAATGATCTTGTCTGCGTAAGGAAATCTCCCTTTGGTTCTGTTCTAGAGATGATGGAAAAGAATGGGGCAACGCAACATTTTGGAAGAGCAGGTCTCTTTGAGTAACCCTCTTCTGGATTTGTATTATCCAAGAAAATTTGTGTTATGGCTGACTTTTTGTCTTCTGCGGAGCATTAACCTCTGAGCTACAAGTTTTGAGCCCAAGACACAGGTTTGCTAGCTGCTGGCTCATACCTGTGGCAGCTGCCCACCTTCTGTGTGATTGAGCACCTGAGTTCAGCAGGTACTGGCATACATCTGCATGGTTCCCAGCTCTCTCATACCTTAAGACATAAGGGTCTCTGTGAGACAAAGCAGATGGATTTCATTAAAGCTGAGCAGTGTCTGCTGCTGCAGGGGACTTCTTACAGGTGCTTACAGGCTACACCACACTGCATAAATCTATTCTACACCATGCAGCAATGCAGCCTTATTTATTTTCTTTGTCTTCTTTTATTGGTTTAAAATTTCAGCTGAAAACATCTCTATTCTGTCCGTGTATTCTCACTGTTTTCTCTCTTTTCCCTTCTCCCTTTGCAGCTGCGTTTAAGCTGAGCTGTGTGAGGGTACAGTTTTCCAGGGTAGATGTTACAGAATATAAAGTTGCATTGTGTTAGGTTCTAGAGCACTTTGCTCAACAGTCAGACAGTCCTTTCACTGATGCAGTCAGGGGGATGCTTGCCACTGACCTCAGAAACAGCAGGATTCATCCCCATGCACAAAAGGCTTTTCAGAAGAAAAGATAATGCACAAGGGTGTACAGAGATTGTTGATCGAGAAAGGCATGGAAACTTTTGTTGACTGTCCTGGATGGATCAAAGGCACACTCCTGTTTCTAATTAGGATGCCATGTCCACCAGAATGTTCCTCACTTTTGCGTGTGGAAATGAGCAGCAAAGTCCAGGGCACTAGGAGGCAGAAGAGAAGGTGTAGGAGGCAGGAGAGAGACAAGGTGTAGAGAAGTTATGCCAGGAATGCTACTCTGCTACTCTTTTTTTGCAAGAATAAACATCTGCAAGTTGACCCAAAAGCAAAAGGAACAACAGGTCCACAGTGTTATGTTAAATGTGCTTAGATGGTAGGGAAGGGAGGAAGACATTCTTTTGTCTGTGGAGGGAAGAAACATTGTTGGAGGAAAAAACAGTGAGAAATGATCAGGAGACTCCTCCTAATTTTGAGTAGCGCTGTAAATTAAGCCTTGTTTTCTTTAGGTGACTTGCGTTGGTAGCAGGTGACATTAGTGCTTTATTAAACTTGCCATGCTGAACAGCTCATTGGTTTTGTGTAGCTATAATAATACCCTAATTGTGAAACAGAAGGTGGGATAACTCGGCCTCAGAAATTGACATGCCAAAATAGCTGCTGCCAGATGAACTAAAAATACACAACGGCATAACTTTGCCGACAGCAGTACAGGCTGAACACACATCAGGTTCTGGCAGCAGGGACAAATGGCTTTCCTTTGTTTTCAGCAGCTGCTGATCAGCAGTACTGCCTGGTGACCCACACGAGTCACCGCCAAGCTCCACCTCAGGTGTGTGCTAGGCCTCCTGTAGCAAGTTAATCAGTATCCTCAGCAAGTTAACCATTATCTAGAGCTGTAAACAAGCTATTCAGGGTGACTTCTGAAGCCAGTTTGTCCTAGTGTGGGCATACCCGATCAAGGCAGTGACCAATGAGGTGGGAATGACCTGCAGCAGGGACCAGGGCTCCTCTCTTCTTCTACCATGGGGATTAACAGATGCTTCGATCCCTGCTGAACTGTGTGCCTTGGAGTATTCTCTACACAAGGGTTGTTTGTGCTCAAAGTGATTTATCCACTTTTCTCTGCAGCCTCTCAGAGCATACCCAGCCTGTCAACTTGGGCATTACAGGGGTGAAATTTGATTTACCGCATACTTGTTTTTCTGCTATGAACTTTGGAGTCTATGTGCCGATAAGCGTAGAGTGGCACGCATGCAGTGGTGTTGGGGACCGTGAAATAGGTTAGTTAGATTTAATTAGGAACATCTAATGCCAGCATCAGCTGTGCAACACAGAACATTGTCAGATGTTAGATAAAATACAGGGCACGCGCTGTAGAATAAGAAAGGTGCTCAGTGTAAAGAGATTATTAACTGCACTGGACAAAAGTGATGAGGCATCCTCCCTGGAGAACAGACACAGAAGCAACACAGGGCTGAAAAAGTGAAGGAAAGAATTTTAAATTCTTGCAATATGAGTGATAAATCCCCAGTTTTGGTGGGAATCCTTCACTATTTGGAAGACAGAGACATCTGTGCCTGGGACAGGAGGGCAGAAGACAATGAGTAGTTTGATCACCACACCTGCACGTGGGAGGAGTGGCTGGTGTCTGTATTAGCACTCATGCCTTGCTTTCTTCAGGTGTAGGCTTACTGAACAAATAAAGGTGCTTTGCTCAGAGCAGGAAATGGCAGTATAGTGGAGAACTGTAGCTAACAGAATTGTTTGAAAGATTCAACCTACAGGTAAGCCCTTTCCTTGATGCATCCAAGCTTTTCTTCTGCCTGTTTTCCTTCCATGATGTATTACAACCTGTAAATCTAAGGACATGATTCTTCCTTGTGTATCATCTAAGGCTTCTTGTTCTCAGGAAGATCTGCTGTGGACGAGCCATGACATTGTTTATCCTGCTGTAGTTGGTCTTGGGCTTCTCTGGGCTGAAGTTATTCTGAATAAATGGAGCATCAGGAATGAGAAGCTTCTTTCTGGGAGTGCTATTCTATTTATTCTTTGATGAAGTGGATGGCAAAAGCCACTTATAGAATAAGTTCATAGGATAATTCAGGCTGGAAGGAACATCATGAAGTCTATTCCAAGCTCCTCCTCAAATGGTCAACCGTGGGTTCAGACCCATTTATGTATGGGTTCATGCATACTGGCTTTTTCCAGTCCAGCTTTTTACACATCTATAATGAAAAGTAGATGGCCTGTAAAAGCTTTGGAATGGTCAGGATGAAGGACAGCAGGAGCTTTCATGGAAATATCTTATTCAGAGATGGTAGGGATCTGAGTGCATATACAAAGAGCGTTTCCATGAGGATTTTAGACGACGGAGGTGCTCAGAGGAAGCTGGCAGACACTGAGAGGAGATTGCCATGCAAAGTGTGATAGAGGTGAAGATGAACTTCTCAGATGCATCCTTGGGCTGTCATGGGTGGGTTTATTCCTAGGCATAAGTGACTTCCTCTGGGGAGATTTGGAATATGCTTTGCCAGGAGGATAGTGCTGACGTTTACAGTGAAATGAGCTTGGCTTGCTCTGCTTCTGTACATGGCAGATGACTCTTTTGGGAGATAATGCCTTGTGTCAGTGATTCAGTTATAGCTGGTTTTGAGACCTTCTACCACACCTGAGATAAGGCTTGAAGGATAACTTTTGGAAGAACAATCCATTCAGAGGCAATAATCACCAATTACTTAGAAAAGATTATTTTAGAAAATAATCACTTATTCTTTTCCCTCTTATCTCTTTTTCCCACCAAAAGCTCAGTTTAAAAAAAATTTTTGCTTTCAGGAGCAATGTCACTGATAATCAGAAACCTCTCACTGTAATAACATTTTAGAAAGAGTTTGAGGACCAATTATATAAATGTTTCCCTTTTGTAAAACAGCTTGGGACTTGTAAACATACTCGGTCCACATCTCTCTAAATAATTCATTATGATGAATTATTTAGTTGTCTAAGCTGTGTTTCATATAAAGAAATGCTTTTCTTAATGCAGATTTTCAAATAATTTTCAAAGGGGTAGCTGTCATTTTGTTCTTTTCCTTCTGTCTGCAGTGTGATTGATTTTTTTTTTTTTTTTTTGTCATGAGTGTGTTCTTCAGGAGTGGCTGATGCTTGTCAAGGTGACTTCCTCAGCAGTGGCAATGACAAGACCTTTCAGCAGAATGAGGCTTAGCAGAAGTCAAGGAGTCCACTTCCTATTGTAGATGTGAAGGGGGCAGATTTTAGAATCATTGTTCATTTTCCAGAAGAAATCTAGGATGACGACTTCAACCTGTGGGAGAGGAGTAAAGGAAATGCTGTTATTGCCCAAGTTTTTTTATCAGTGCTCTTTCATTTTTGAGACTTATCTGTGAAATTAACTCCAATTTTCTTCTATTTTTATATTTTGCTAACTCTCTTGCACCTTCTTCTCTCTCCTCTTCCTTTTTCCTCCCTCACAAACAGATGAGTTTGAAGACAGCATGAATGAAACAAAATGTTGGCATGGTCTAGCTGGATTTGCTGACAAGAAAAACATTGTTAAATGTGAGACATATGCCTTAATGTGTGACTGTAATTTTATAGAAACTTTTATATGTTATGGTTGGCAACAGAATCCCTGTAGCCTATTCTGGCTAGAAGGAACAGTGTTTCTTCGTCTTCAGGCAGACATACAGAATAAAGTCAGCTGAAATATGAGTGGTGGAGTGAACCTTGATTATGAGCAGTTTCCATTGCGTTGTTTTATAAACGGAGGTGGTTATACAGCCATGGTGCATTTGTGATAAAGGTGATGATGATCTCACTATCAGTAGTTCTCTTTTCTGTCTTCATCCCACATTTGACATTAAAGTACCTGAAGGCACTGCAGCTCTATTTAGTCCCACTGTAGAGCTCTGACTTAAATTGGACAATAATATCTTCTTCAGGTTTTAAAGGCTGGAAAACCAGAGGGTTATTGACTCCAGGTTGTTTTGTGAGGCATCATTTGTGCAGCCAAGACCACTAGGGTGGAGATGAATGCCCCCTTGCATTTGGGGTCTGGTCATGCAGTTTGGGAACTTGTTGAGCTGCAATCAAGTCAGCTCTTCCCACTTGCTAAGAAACTTGTACAGAGCCCCATTCTCTCCTTGCCTTCTTATGCAAGGGTCTCCATGCAGAAAGTTTGTTGCTAGTTCATGTATGGGAAGATGGTGGCATGTGAGCATTCACTTTTTAAATGAGATCCTGGCCATGAGTAGAATTTAATTTGCTTTGCTTCAGTTTTCAGCGCTGGGTTCAATGTCACCTAAAGTAGTTGCCAACCTACTCTTGGACAGGGAGAGAGTAGTAGTGGAGAACTCCATGACTCTTCTCTTGGACAGGGGAGAGTAGTAGCTATTTCTAAGCTGTTACACAGGTAGACTTTTAAATGCCTACTTTAGGATAGAAAGTTCACATTCAAACTCTGTATCCACTGTCTAAAGGAGAGCCTGGACAAACAGTCGAGGAAGAGCTACTTCCACTTAGATGTCTGTCTTTCCACCAGGTGTATCCTGTGTTATTTACTCTCAAAAGATGGAACAGACTGTGGACATCCTGGGCCTTAGATCTATCCTCTAGGAGCCTTGGCTGCTTGTTTTCAGGTTTCCTGCAATATGTGGTGTGGTGATCTTCTTGTTGCAGAAGAGGTCTCATGCAGGTCTCTGGCCTTTGTCATTCAGGTTTCCAAACAGTTCTGCTTGTTGTCTTGGCAAGACCCCCATCTCTCATGACTAGTTAGTTGCTCTGCAACGAGAGCAAAACAAATGCTGAAACAGCCCCAAGCACTGCTTCACGTTATTTTAGTGATAAGATGTAGTTAGGGAGTGAATGGTGTGCTTGGAAAAAAAAATATAGCCCATTTGGAGAAATGGATTTGAACTTTGTGATTGAAAAGGCCCTTGAGTCATCTTGGGTAGTAGTAGAACTGTAACTACCATAGCATGGTGCCCAGCTACACCAGAACATCACTGCAATCTACCCCGTATGGTAGGGTCCTCTGGCACTGACCTGTCTCAGCCATCCTTCTCTTGCTTCCTGTAGAGACTGTTTAGAGGCAGCTTATGCACACCTCGGCAGTGGCTCAGGTACACAGTACCCTTTGTTTGGAGGAGTAATTTAGTTCTTTGTGTGGGCGTGTTTATGGGAACACACAGCTCCTCTTAAAGAGATACTTATGTTTCTGGCAGTTACAGAGGTAATGGTAGTACGTAAAGGAAAAATATAAAGAAATGTTCTGACATTATTCACCAGTTCTATGCAGGCAGTACTATTAATTGTGAATGTTATTTATATCTTAATAGCTTTTCCTGCACAGGGAGAGAAGGATGGTTCAGATTTGATTGGCAAAGAGGTGAAGTATATGATAGAACAGTTTGAGTTGGAAGGAACTTTAAAATAATCGTCTTATTCCAACCCCGCTGCCACGGGTAGGGACACTTTACACTAGACCAGATTGCTCAAAGCCCCATCCAATAAATCAGCAACAGCCTTGAGAAAAGAATTGCATGTTAAGGTCTTGTACTTGCAAATGCTGTTAGAGGGACAAAGAGTAACTCCTTTCCAGATGGTGGGTGGACCACAGCTGTGGCACCTGACTGTTGCATGTGGTGCAGGCTGAGCTGATGGCATGAATGGCAATAGGAGGGACTGTAGCTGCTGGAAGAAGCTGTGACCCTTCTCCAGTGTGTGAGTAGACAGTCTCATTGCAGGACTACACGGAATGATGCTAATAGGGGATCTGATGGGACAAAGAGCACTGATCTTCCAGTTTTTGTTGTTGTTGTTTTGTTTTGTAGAGCATACTGCATTTTGGAAGGTAGTTCCAGAAATTTTCACTCCAATGTAGTGTCCTCTTTGGACAGTTTAAACATCGCTGACTATATGTTGAGAAGAAAACTTGATTGGTTGTTCTTTCTACACTGTTGTGCAACATAATACGCAATTATTGAATTCTGTGGTTTCTCTCGTATGGTCTGCAGGTTAGATGAATGGGTTATCATAAGGAACCTAAATTATTCATATTATTTTTTTCTTTCTTTTAGTCTGGAGCAGTGGAACTGCTGAGGGAGAATGTAAAAGTCTTTCTTTTAATTTTAGGAATGTTATTTATCTCATTTTGTTTATGATCCTTGACAAATCCCAACAAATCTACTGTGAGCTCCAAATCAAACTTGTATTAAATCAATGATCTAGAAAAAAAGGAATGATCAACAAAGCAATAAAGCTGTAGGAAATGTAAAACAATCAAGCTCAGCATGGAAAAAGTTAACAAATAGAAATCCTCTGTTGATGAATACAAGGTAATGTACAATGGAAATAAATCATTTGGATGTCTCAGTACCCCTTGCTACATTCTAATTCTCAATATCTGAGGGGAGAACCTTCAGAAAACTTTTCTTCATATAAAATCATTTGTAAACAAGTAGAAAAATTGGTGCATAAGAGCTGGAATGGGAATTACTTCTGAAACTAAGAATTAATCATTATTATTTTCTGTCAATGAAATGGTTGACAATAAAAAAAGTTTTAATTTAAATTGACTTAATTCTGTGGAAAGTATTGATCTTCTACAACTCAGTTTGTGAACAAACTGGAAACTAAGTGTACTCTAACCCTTTTGGAAAGATCAGGCAGTTTGATTTTGAAAAAAATGTAGGCATTTCAATTTTCATTTATCTTGGAAAATCATTCATATAGAATTGAAACGAAAAAAAAAAGTTTCCCCAAACAAACCAACCAACCAACCAACAAACAAACAAACAAAAAAGACATGACAAATGAAACATGCTGATTCACTGAAACGCAAGTTTTCAGATCTATCAAGATATTTTCATTTCTCTCAAAAATGCAGTTCTGTTGGAAATACAGGGTTTTCATTTTGAGTCTGAACACATATAAACGCACACCTACTCAAACAGTCAGACAGTTTCTTGCTATTGGTCCCACAGCATGCTCTCCAAAACATTGTAGTGTCTTACCAGAAGTACGGAATCCCCTATAATAGTGCATTTTAATCTGTTTGTTGTCTCTTGTGGATTTTAAGTAGGAAGCTTTGAAGCAGGTGACCAGAACTATTAGTGACAGAAAGAATTCCATGCTTTGCATTTGAGAAGAATTAAAATAATATTTCAGATGTGAATATGAAAAACTCCGTAACTGAGGAATAGCTTACTGAATTTTAAGCTCCTATCATAGAAATTAATGAAGTTAATTGAATGTAGAAGGGTTTTTACACCTGATTTAAGGTCATTGATTTAGCTGACGTACCAGGCTAGGTGTAGGTGTGCACTGAACAACTAACTGTTGAGTATCTAAGATAATAATTTGAAAAATTATTTACACTTTTTTTTCCATAAGTTATAATAGTGTAGGAGGAAGAAAAAGTTCTGTGGAAGTGAAGCACAATACAATGAATGTAGATTAAAAACATTTTTAAGCCATGAAGCTTACCAAATAGAAAGGAGGGGAAAAGGAAGTGGGGAAGGGAAGGGGAAAGGGAGAGGAGAGGAGAGGAGGAAGGCTTAGTAAAATTTAAAGAAGGAAGTGGAAAAAAAAACGTACTATTCAATTTTACAGACAGTGAAAGCTTCCACAGTTACAGCATGAATTTAAAATCTCACATGTCTGCGTAGAGGATGAAAAAGAGGTTATATTCCCATCAGATTCATTTTTTCATCAAGTAGTATCTGGAGGCAGTTATGACAAAACTTGCTCATTGGTAAATGCAGTCTGTAACTTTTCACTGCAGGATTATTTTTACTTATTGAATCTTCTTTCATTGGTCTTCCTGTATACAAGCTTTCAATACTCGTCTCCAATGCTCTGAAGTCAAAGGGCAAACTCTGATGCGTATTTCTTGGTTCATAAGTCCCTATCCATACATAGAAGCCATTGTAAGTTTTTTTTGGTTTTTGGTGTTGAAATCTTTAGGCCAGAGTACATGTAACATTAGACTTTATTGCATAGACAGCTATATCTGTATTTTGCTTCGCTTCTTAAATGTCACAGTGCATTCCTTGCTAAAAGGCATTTGTATATCCTGATTTTGGTGCTGTGTGCTGTCTTCTGCAGTAATATATGTATTTTAAAATATGTTAATTAACTTTCTTCAGTTGTTAAAACTGCAGTGTTCATGATGGAACATTCAAAACATGAAGGCTATGGGCAGCAAAGCCTCAGTGGGCAAGTTTCTTTCTTTTTTAATTCCCAGCTTGGAAATACCCCTCCACAGCTTGTCCCCACTTTTTATCTCTGCCAGCATCTTAGGATGAGAGACAATGGTCTAAAGTGGCCAGGGAAGGTTCAGATCAGATATTAAGAAAAAAATTCTTCTCAGAAAGAGCGGTGAGATATTGGAACAGGCTGCTCAGGGAGGTGGTGGAGTCACTGTCCCTGGTGGTGTTCAAGAAAAGGGTAGATGTGGCATTGAGGGACATGGTTTAGTGGGCATGGTGGGAATGGGCTAATGGTTGGCCTAGATGATCTTAGTGTTCTTTTCCAATCTTAATGATTCTGTGATCTACCCTAGGTCGTGGGTAGGATGGAGGCAGAGCTATGTAAAGGAGCTTTCAATTTAATGGACTTCCAGTAGTGTTGGTACCTGTTATTATGTACCTGTCCACATACTGCAGATTACCAAATAAACAAGGGAAATAATCCCACAACTGCACTGCATCATTGCTGCTTCATGAAGACCTGTCCAATTACAATGCCTCAGGAGAAATAGGGCCCAAAATCAGTGTTATTTCAGCACATAGCACAATTAGTGCTCACCTCTAGCCTCATGGTCATGTTTTGCTTTTGTCTTCTTACCCTCAGCTCCAGACTTCTCGTTTTTGTTGCCTCTGAGTGGAAACATGCCACATTTCACTTACATTTCAACAGTAAGCCCAGCATCATTGAGTTCATTCTTCCTTTTATCCCTCTAACCATTAGACAAGACAGAGAACTGTGTTGGCTTGTCTCCTCTGCTTTTGAAGGGTATCTTCTTTCTTTCCATTCTCCCTTATGTTCAATTTAATTTTGAACTTCTTTCTCATAGAATCATAAAATAGCTTAGGCAGAAGAGATGTTAAAAGATCATCATATCCAAACTGTGAGAAAGGGAGCCTAGATGAGGTTATCCAGCACCTTGTCCAGTTGTATCTTGAAAACATCCAGTGATGGTGATTCAACCACGTCCCCTGGGAAGTTGTTCCAGTGATCTATTGTTTACACTGTAAAAAAAATTTCTCTCTGGGGCATTGTATGAAGACAAAACATTTTCTGGTGCAGCTTGCTCACAGTTGCCCCTTGTCTTCTCCATGTGGCTCCTTGTGAAGAGAGCCTCTGTTATCTTCATAGCCACCCTTTCAATACTGGAATACTGTTCTGAATTCTCCCCCTATGAATTCTATGCACCAGGGTCAGAAGACCTAAATCGTTTGTCTTTTTTTTTTTTTTTCTTGTGGGGCAAGTGCTACAAACCTGTGATCAGATGCAGCACTTAAGGATGAGGTGTAGTGGACACAATGGCAAAGGAGTGATGGCTGGCCTAAATGATTTCAGTGGTCTTTTCCAACCTTAATGATTCTACAGTATCTGTGGCCCTCCTTTTGACCCTTTCCAGTCTGTCCCTGTCTTTTTAGGATTGTGGGAACCAGATTAGACAATGATCCAGGTGCAGCCTAGCAAGCATTTCCCAGACTTCCAGATTCCCTGCCCAGTTTGGAAAAATGTTATTAAAGGGGACTTATGCTTCCTAATCACATAAGTTTAAGTTTATGTTTAAGTCCTTACTTTGACTTAGGTGTTTGTCTCACTGGGAAGCAGAATGTAGGTAGTCCATCCTCAGCATCATGTTCAGCTTTAAAAATTGAACAGGTTCCTGTAATCAGCTCAAGTCACAAAAAAATAGATATCTGATTTTTAATTGATTTTTAATTGTCTCTTCATCTTAGGTTGGCTTTATTTTCTAGAACAAGAAGATGGATCTTGTGGGATTTTAATGGGCATGGTGGTCATGGTTGGACTAGATGAGCTTAGTGGTCTTTTCCAACCTTTATAATTTTATGATTCTATGATCATCTGTATTCTTCCTTTAATTTGCTGGCTTCCTTTTCTCCCTCTGCATTCCTTTTTCTTCTAACCTATGAGCAATCTTTTCTTCACCAAAATCTCAGTATCTTTTCCATCACTCCCTCTTCTTCTACAGCTCTCTTACCATCTAAACTCTCTATATTAGGTAGAGGACAAGTTCTGAGAGGACTTAGCTTCTCTTCTGTCTGTCTTCTGGAAGTACCCATCCTTATCTAATCCAGAGAAATTATAGAAAGAAAATGACAATCTTTAACATTGTCTTCTGAAAGCGTTTGCAACTAATTATGAAAGCCACAGCTACTGTGAGAGCAGATGATAAACTCTGTGAACGGGTCTCTGAAGACTGTATTAGAAGTGGATGACTCATGGTTGCACCAGCTGATTGCAAAGAAGTGGGTGGGAGGGGAAGAGGCCATGTACTTTGTTCTGCAAGGTACGAATAAAAGAGCTGTCAGCAGGCCCTGGAAATGAGCAGGGGTGAGTTTAGACTGACAGTTCTGCAGCATGGAGATGGAGGCAGCTGAGTCAAAAAAAGTGAAGCCTGAGCTTTTGAGTCAGCCCATTCCAACAACAAAAGTGGGAGATCAGAAGAGGAACTGCTGGGCTGTGGAGCTATGCAATTTATCACATGGAGTGGAAGAATTCTTGGCTTTGCTGTTTGTAGCTTCTTCAATATAAATGTTTGGAATTAGAATATACTTTGATTTGAGTCAAATTAGTAAATGCATTTAAGTTCCAGCATTTAAGATAGGGATGAAACTATCTACATATGTAGCCTAATACCCCTCGCTTGCCCCATGACCTCACTGAATACTGAGTGTGTTGTATTTGTTTTGCAAGTTTGAAGGGACCCTTAAAGGCCATCTAGTCCAGCTCCCCTGCAATGAACAGGGACACCTACAGCTAGTTCAGGCTGCTCAGAACCTGGTCCATCCAGTTTATGTGTTAGAGCTGTAGATCAGAAGAGCTTTGTCTGCTGTGTGAAACTGAGCCTTGGCCTGTAGTTAGTTCCTGAGGCTCAAGGGAAAATGTTGTTATGTGAACAAGAGCTGCTGCAAGCGCTGCTCCACTGATGGATTATATTTCTTGTGGGTCCTATTTGTTTGCAGTGTTCCACTGTGAACAGCACTTTGTATGATTTGTGCTTTTGAACGATAAGTGCAACCAAAAACATTGATATGCTGTCTAGAGTTTATAGTATTGGCAGTAACATGGAGGCTGGTCCATAGTGTTCAGGAGATAAAGACATGCTTTATTGTTGAATGTGGTCTTAAGCAAGTTAGTTTTCCATGTCTTGTAAAAGTCACCCTGTCTAGACTATATGGTGTTTTCTGTTCCATCTGAGGACACAATGCACTTACCATCTTTGACACACCTTGCTAGGGTTTTTGAGACATCACTTGGCCTTCTGAGATGTGCATCTTAGCTTCCTACTTTTAGCATGCCATATGATACATAAAGCCAATCGCAGTCTTGCAGATGGATAGACAATAGAGGATGGAGAGCCATGAGTTAAGTTTAGCATGGAGCCAGCAATACATTGAATATTGTGAAAGTAAGAAGCTATGGAGGACTCATGACTAGGGGATGAAGTCAGCATGAGAATGTAGTCTTCTTGCAGCACAGTAAAGCAGTCCACACTGGTTGATCTGGAAAAACATCACAGCATTCTAGGGCAGGTCAAAACAATTCAGGCAGACACATCATCAATAACTGATTATTTGCAGCTAAAATTAGACTTGGAATTGGCATTTTGTATCTTAATTAAAACAAAGCTATCTTTATCAATAATCTATGACAACTTTGAGGAGACATTTCCTAGTGAATGTTAATTCTTCAGTCGCTTTTGATTAGTAGGTAGAATTACATTAAAATCGATCCTTCTCCTGAGGTCCATTTGTGTGCTCTTCCTCAGTATTGAATTACATAGCTGGCCTCATTCCAGGCACAGGTCCTCCTTTGAGACAATGAAATCACAGCCACAGTGATGCTCATTTGTGTTTTACAGTGTGCCATTTATTTATTGCAATGGGCTCAGGAGACTTAGCGCCTTGGTATGATGTTATCTTAGGCTTCAGATCTCTGTCAAACTTTATTACTTTCTCTTCAGTTCAGTTTGCACATAGCTAGCTTTTGAGGATGGGAGGGGAAAAGGTAAGGCAGGAAAACAATGTCATATTTAAAATTTAGGTTTAGTAAGATTTCCCTGGATGCACAAAATGAATTTCTGAATTTCAGTCTGGGATGAAATGTTACTGGAGGAAACCAGAGAAATGCATTACCTTGGAAGGAGGTGGGTCTTTGAAAAAGGTGTGCCCATCTAGCTCATGTGTGGGTTTTGGACAGCCAGCCCTTAAAGAAGATGTCCCTAAATCGTGCCAAGTTACTGAAATTGTTCTTTTAGGGTCCCAGTGAAGCTGGTGGGAATCAGTGAACGTGGTGCTCACTGAGAAGAGAGGAACTCTCGTATCTTTGTTTTCTGTTTCTAAGTTGTTTCTTAGAAATTGAGAGTAATTAAAGCTATGAATAATCCTTCCTAGGGAAATTGGAAAAGCTTCATAAAAAACAACAGAGAAGAGCTGTTGACAGTCTGGAAAATGTAAGTGCTGGACAGCTTTCCATTTAACTCCCTCCCACCTTTTCCATCTGTAGCTCCTGTCATCAGTCAACAAGCCAGCCAGGAGATGGTGAGAGCTAAGTGGTGTTCATTCCTGTAAGGTTCAAGACTACATCTTTCCTTTCCTCTCTGATATCCTTTAATAGTCAGCTGCTTTTATAAAGCATACTATGTTCCCTGACCTGTGCAGTTGCAATCTGGAAGCTGTCTTGCAACACCTGACTGGTTTGGTGGCACTTGGAGTTATATGAGTATCTCCTGAGAGTGGGAACTGATCTCTTAACTGAGCCTATAAGCTTAGTTCTGAGCCTGCCAAGGCTGAAATCTGAAGTGGAAACATATATATAATTTAGACAGGAAAAATAAAACATTATGGGATCCCTTATATTGTTGTAAACAATATTCTGTATCACTTTGTTTACGTTATTTGGCATCTCTAGTAGAATTAATACACTGTGACATTGCTAAGAAGGATGCCGTACCAGAGTGGAATAGAAGTAACGTAGGATGGGTGTGACTGATGTTCCTTGAAATGAGGAATATCAGAGATACACAGCAGCAGACTAACTACATAGCTTGTCTTCCTTGATGCTTTTTTAGGAAGGTCACATTCCTAAGATTCCTGTCAGTTATTCAGTCTTGGATCTGATTATTAGTAGATAACAGGTTTATCTTTATACAACTGTGAGGTGTGGTAGGAGTTTCTGAACAAGAAAGATAGACATAATACTTTGTATTTTGCAGAATGAATCTTTGGCAAAGATTCACCTTAAATACATGTTCAATTTTATTTATTTGACTGTTGTTTGTTTTTGTAGCAGCACCCAGGGTTCAGGGTAGATAATTTATCATCTTTGACTGTCATTCTGCCAATATCTCACCTGCAATACAGGTCATGCAAACACATTAAGTATGATACAACATACCATGTTTCATGGAACTACACAAAATTCTGAGAGGTGATGTAACTGCAATTTTCTTTGTTTACTTTTAAACAATGATCCTTTAACTCAAGAGAAAGTAGTACACAGATACATTAACCAGCTTTGCCAACTGAAGTTGTTGATGATAATTCTCTCTTGGAAATATAGCGTGAACATAAATATATGTAGTTTTATAACAGCTCATGTCTTCTGTAGAATTATAGAATCATAAAATGGTTTGGCTTGGCTAGGACCTCTAAAGTTATCTAGTTCCAACCTCCTGCTATAGGCAAGGACATCTCCCTATAGATGAGGTTGCTCACAGCCCCATCCATACTGGTCTTGAATGCTTCCAGTGAGGGAACATCCACTACCTCTCTTTGGCAACCTGTTCTAGTGTCTCTCCAGTAAATACTTTCTTCCTGATATCTAGTCTAAACCTAACCTCTTCCAGTTTAAAGCCATTTCCCCTCATTCTGTCTCCACACGCCCTGATAAAAAAGTCCCTACCCAGCTTTCTTGTAGGCCTCCTTCAGGTACTGGAAAGCTGCTATAAGGTCTACCCCGGCCTTCTTTTTAAAAGTGTTGCACCTGTAGAATTTCTTCTTGTTTCCCTTTATATTGCTGGCTAGATTAAATTCTGCCTGAGTTTTAGCTTTCCTAACCTTATCCCTAGCTGTTCAGACAGCTTCTTTGTAGTCCTCCTGGGTAACCCATTCCCACTTCCGCTCCCTATAGACTTAGTTTTTGAGCTTAAGTACAGAAGCACTTAATCCACAGAGACCTCTTGGCATTCTTGCCTTCATTCTCTTTTCGTGGCATACATTGCTTCAGGACTTTGAGGAGATGGTTCTTGAGTACTGGCCAGCTTTCTCAGGCTTCTCTTCCCTCCAGGCCTTTATCCCACGTTACCCTGTCAAGCAGCTCCCTGAAGAGTTTGAAGTCTGCTCTTCTGAAGTCCAGAGTAGCAAGCTTACTGCACACCCTTCTCCACCTTCATGGTCACTGCAGCCAAGGCTGCCCTTGAGCTTCACATTACTCACCAGTCCACCCTTGTTGGTGAGGGCAAGGTCCAAAATAGCCCCTCTTCTTTTGGGTTTCTGTACCACTTGGAAGAGGACGTTATCATCAAGACATTCCAGGAACCTCTTTGATTTCTGATGCCCTGCTGTGTTGTCCCTCCAAGAGATACTGGGGTGGTTGAAGTCCCCACGAGTACCGTGTTTTATGAACACAAAGCTGCTCCCATCAGTTTACTGAGATCCTGCTCCAGCAGTCTGCAGCCCTACCTTCCTTTTAACACTAACCTGTAAGCTCTCTGTCAGCTCTTCATCTGTTCCCAGTTTGAGCTCTATAAACTCCAGCTGGTGATTGTAGAGAGAAACACATCATCCCCTTCTTCCCTGGCTGTCTTTCCTGAAAAGTTTAAACCTGTTTATTCCCACATTCCAGTCATGAAAGCCATCCCATCGTGTCTCAGTGATGTCAGGGACATCATAGCTTTGTTGGCACATGCACACCTGCAACTCTTCTTGCTTGTTTCCCTTACTCCATGCATTACATGTGCAAGCATTTGAGTTGGGCTCCCATTGAGGCTGATTTACCAGTCGGAGTTCTTGCACTGTAGGTGCTGTCTTACTGGCCTGTGATCTAGCTCCAGGCTCAGTGCATCCATTACCATCATCAGCCTCAAAGTGAGATGGTTTGAGGATCCACTTCCCTGACAGCTCTAGTTTAAAGCCCTCCTGATTACATTAGAAAGCTTGTTGCCAAAAATGCTTGTTGTTGTAGTGTGCTGAGGCAAGAAACCTCCAAGCAAAACTGAAAAAAAATAAAATAGGATACATTCAACAGCACAGGATTAATTGAGAGAGTCCTTCTGATTTGTTTATGTATTTCAGGTATTTTGAAAAGCTTTGTGAAACTTGCATAATCTTGTTTTTTCTGTTTGTTTTGAGCTCCTGCGGTGTTGTTTCTTGCAAATCAGGGCCTTCGCACTCTGTGTCTCCAAAGACTCTGTGCTGTACATCTGAGCTGTGCTTTCTTGGGACATTGCCTCACTTGACTAGTTCATTTTGTCATACGATAGCTGACATGGAAGATGAGAAATGTTGAATTTTCCTTTTTCATTTCAGTTTCTTCATTCTCCTGTGGCCAAATCTCCTCATGCAAAGAATTTTTTTTTTGTTGTTGTTCCATTTCAGTTTCCTAGACTTTAGTGGCTTTCTCCCAACTCAAAGGAAGCTTGCAGTAAGCAAGCTGGTTCTATTTCTGTACCTACCTTACTGTGTGCAAGTTGGAAGTTGTTCTTTACTGCAGCGAGCTCCCTACTGTTGTGATGAGTCTTACAGCCTTGGGGCTTCCACTCACCTGAGCACTGTGGCTGTGTTCCACATGCTTGTCTCACCAGAAGAGACTCACTGTTACAGTGAGAAAAGGTGTTTTTCAGCCCACTGGTTTATGTGAGAGACTGAGGAGAGGCTGCAGATCTTTCATTGCTGCAAATTGACTAGTAGATCTGTACACGCTTTTAAAGCCAATGGAACTATCGCTTAAATTTGTTTTCTTTTACTAGAAATGTGAGGAAAAACATTTTGGGAGCAATCAATCCAGTAGTGCCAACTCAGTATTTGACAGACAACATGAAGTAATATCGCAAAGTGAAGCACAGTGATTTAAAGCACGTTGTAGATAGCCAAATCTCATTCCCCATGGTTTTGCTTGCTCAAATTTAGGCACTATTTTTGCACTTTTAACTGGAAGCCCCTTTTCTTTGGGAGTTGTGCCTCCAAAGTCAGGTTAGACTGCATTGCCATGCATGCAGGTTGACCTCAGTTTTGTCTGGAAAAAAGGAAAAAACATCAGAAATCTTAGATGTTGAGAAAAAGATCCGTGTATAAAATTACTCACACTCAAAGAGCCCAGCTTTTGCACATTGCCCTGGAAGAGCAACTATAAGGCAAGTCATACAGCCTTTCATTTGGTGTTCTCTCACTTGTAGAAGGATAATTTTACTTAATTCTTGTCTAGTGAGACAGCATTTTAGTTGAGCTCTCTTCTCTGACATACAGAAAAGAAGCATTTTTTAGGACTTTGTCTATCCAGTAGACCACATTAGATAATTCCCTTGTAATTTCTGCACAGTTTCTGAGCTACAATAACACAGTTCTTCTTCCACTGGTGATTGGAGTTGTTAATGGGTCTGGGGTGAGGCAGACCTGTTGATGTCCAAGTGACTGCGATGGTCAATGCAGACAGAGGTGGCAGCACTCTGTGGTCAATTAATTGTCAGTGATTTTGAAAATATTGTCGAATGTGAGACAAAGTAAAGAGTTCAGGGCATGCTGTGAAGCAAGAATTAAATCCGATATACATTATAAGCACATTCACTGATAATTGTCAGCATAGTGAAAATATAAGGAGTTTCAACTAGTTATTGATATTTTAAGTTATGGAAACCAGGTGTAAAAAGCAGAGGAGCTTTTTCTTCATACCTTCTTTCACCTGCAGTATCACTGAAGCACCTGAGATGAACACAGTCAATAATTACAGTCAGTCACTGAGGCAGATAAGATGCTACTTGGGAGGTCTGCTTACCTAAAACAATCTGCTGGTGACTAAACAAAACAAATGGTGCCACAAAAGTTCTTTTGTCAAGACAGGGACTCTCTGAAGTAAGGTCAAGTTATTTATTGGCTTGAATTAGACCAGGATATCACCTGCCTTCTGGGGCTTTCTGCTGGACAGTCAGTAGCCTCTGCAAGAGTCAGAGATAGGGGGTGAATACCCATAACCATTTCAGACATGAAATTCTTTTCCAGTTTGTGTGCATTTTTTAATTATAGTACCCAGCACTTACATCTATTTACCTCTTCAAAGCAGTGCACAATTATTAGCAAATTAATTACTGCTTTATTACCCTGTGAAATACCCTGACAGTTATCTGATTATTGGACAGTCCTCCAGTGAATAAGAATAACCATATTGGTTATAAAACTAGGTCACATATGGTAGAAAACTCAAATACATGTTTGCTGAGACCACCTGTCCTGTCTGTTCTGGACAAGACTGAACAACCTGATTTAGATGTAGATGTCCCTTTTCATTGCAGGGGAGTTGGACTTTATGATCTTTAAGGGCCCCTTCCAGCTCGTACAATTATGATGACCTGTACTGCAAAGTTTATTTATTTATACAAATCCTGTAATGTGGCAGATGACTTGAGAACAGGAAGAGTGAAAGGATGTTTCTGCAGACAGAGCAGCAGACACGGGAGCTTATTTTGCTCACTGGAATGCATTTTGCTGGGAGTGGCTTAACAGACAGAGGACTGTCATCTCTGCAATCTTGTCCAGAGAAATGGAAATGGAAATGCTGTGGTTAAAAGGAATAATATCTGAAGTGCTGCAATAAAGGGGAAGGTATGAGTGGACAGAAAAACTGCACTATCTTTTTGGAAAAGGGAAGCTTCCATTTAATTAGTATTCTTTCTTTGCCTGATACAAATTTAAATATTTCCTCCTAAGAAAATATGATCTAACGTGAGGATTAATTAGACTGTTAACCACATTTATCTCCTTTACACAAGAGATCATTCCCTGATGAGGGGGAAAAAGGGATGTTTTATAACGAGTAATGAAAATATGGCAATTTAGAAAATTAACATAGTGTAGTGGCTGACGCAAATTTTTTTCTATTTATAAGACCAAATATGTTAAACTGTCAGAGCCTCGAGAGCTAAATGCTGGGAATGATGGACCCCTAGTGCCAAGGCTGTACAAACAAGCAGGAGGAAAAGTTGCTTGCTGAGGGCTAAGAAGAGGTCTAAACGACATGGGAATTGTTCCATACCTAATAAAGCTCCAGTTTCTGTGCCCCTTCTTAGAAAGTGTACAAGTTTTAAAATGCAAATGTGGCTGTTTAAATGTATTTATCATACTTAGGAATCTTTAGGGTTTCCACATTATAGTTTTGCATAGATGTTTTTATGTTGGAGGTGTGCATTTAACATTTGTGAGTGATGACAGGATATTTAGGATAATGGCATGAAAAGGCAGCTTCTCCATATAATTGCTTTCTCATACTTCCTGCCTGGGTTGTCTAATGGACTCCATGCTGATTTGGCTTAATAAAATATTGGGATTAGAAATCACCACCTGCCTTGTGAAGGTTGCAACCACACATCTCTTTTAAGAATTAGACTTCCTTTTACCCTACAATAAAGTACCTGGAAGTTACAGACAGGGAAAGCTAGCAAACACCTGCTTAGTTTTAATTACCGTTGAGATTATGGGTTCTCTGAGATTGTGGGTTCAGAACTCATTCTCCCCTTGGTACTTCTTTTGTTTGCTTTCCATACTTCTTGATGGATTTGTTCTCATCCTCTGGAACCTTTTTACAGTAGCTTATGCATCTCTGATCTCTGACTTTCAGCTGGAGTTAGTTCTAGAGGCACTGAGTCAATGATTTGACCACTAGATGCTCTTGCCAGATTTTTTCCTTGCCACTAGAATAAGACAGGCAACACATCTCTGTGCTTTTCATTTAAAGTAATGGATCTTCCTAGTTGATGGTACCGACCAGTAAAAAATACAGTTGTATCTTGAACAATGTTTATGCATATGAAATTATCTCTTTCTGAAGTTGTACTTAAGATTCTGCTTTATGGGATTAGGAATAAAATCCTCACATTTTTAGTTTATTCTAGCACTTAAAAACTTAGCATTTTGAGGTGGTTTTTTTTTTTTTTTTTTCCCAAAAGATTAATGCAGACATGTTGAATAAATAGTTCTGTACGTCGTTTTTATGTAAACCTTTTTTCTGGGCCAGAATCCAGATTTTCTTGATTTCATATCTCCTCAAGAGAGACTAATTCTATGTTAATTACCATATTAGGGTTGACTCAGTTAACAAATATGATTTGTGATTTATATAACTTTAACACCACTTTACCAGCTAACTTTTTAATGGGATGTTTAGTTTCATTAATTTTAGAAAAAATAAATAAAAAAGAATTGTTTACTAAGCTCACTGACTACATTTCTCTTTTCCCCATCATTGAATACACTAGAAACTCTGCATGCTCCATTCACTTTTAGAAGCAGTGGGTTACCTGGGTGCACATGCTGTCACATATACTCAGATATGGAGCCAAATTCCCATACAGAAAAATTCTTTAAATATTTTATCATTGCCTGTTAATATGTTCCCTAGTCAGCTCTTTCTCTTCATTTCGTTATTGTTGTTGTGTCTTTCACATTGATTCTGAACACAATTTCATTAGTCTGTAATCTTCGTATAATGGTGTTCCCAATAGGTATACTGTGACTATTTTGTCCCACGTTTCCCTGAGTCCCATTCCATTGTTGCTTTTCAGCATTGGTGACCGTCTGCATTACCTATGAGTTTCATAATTTGTTCCAAATTCCAGTAATCCCATGACTCTTTATCTACCAAAACCTTGTATATAGCCTACAGAGGAACCACACATTCCACTGTTTTATCTGTAGCCTTTTTTTTTTTTTTTTTTGGTAAATTTTCTTGGTGTTTGATTGTGTCATCTGACAGGAAACATTTAAAAGCTACAACTACAGCAGAGAATAGCATAAATATCCCAGTGTTGAACTGTTTCTGAACTGATAAACTCCGACCAGGTCATAGTTGCTTTTGTAAACAATCATGCTGTCTATAATGTTTAGTATTTCTTTCTTTTTTTTTTTTTTTTTCTTTTCTCTGAAGAGCTGGGGCTCTTCAGCCTGGAAACCAGTCCAAGGAGACCTTGTAGTGGCCTTCCAGTACTGGAAGGCAGCCTACGGAAAAACTGGAGAGGGACATCTTATAAAAGCATGTGTGGAAATTAAGGCCTGGACTCTGATAACAACCAAAGACCCTTTATTTAGTTACAGTGCATCTTATATAGGTCAGTAAGTGCGGCTCGGAATTTTTCACTCCCCAAACCTTACCCCTTGCAGTTCCCCCACACATGATTAACAACTTGCACAATCATCAACACACAAGGTCAGCATGTACTTCTTGTTGTTAAGGTGCTGTTTCCATGTTCCTTGATCTCTCTGCATTCTCACTGCTCCCTTGGCTTTCTGCAAACCAAGGCCAAGAGATCACTGCCTCTGCCTACTGATACACTCCCAACAGCCTCCACAAGCATGTAGCAACAGGATGAAGGGAAATGGCTTTAAACTGAAAGAGGGTAGACTTAGACTGGATATTAGGAAGAAATTATTTACTGCGAGGATGGTGAGATACTGGAACAGATGGCTCAGTGAGGGTGTGGATGCCCCCTCCCTGGAAGCATTCAAGGCCAGGATGGATGGGGCTTTGAGCAACCTGGTCTACAGGGAGGTGCCCAAGACTATAGCAGAGGGGATTGGAACAAGGCGATCTTAAAGGTCCCTTCCAACCCAAACGATTCTATAATTCTACATTTGTCTTAGTATATATTGTATACTATACCTTATGAAGCATTATATATTTTGAAAGACACCCTTGTCTGCCTGTTATCAGCTATATTACCAAATGTTTAAAGAGAGAGTTCAGATCTAGGAAAAAAAAAAATCACAAGACTGAAGAGAGGAAAGATGTGTGTTGGTATTTATTGTCCAAGGTTGGCACTTGTGGAAAGCTGTTCAATACTATGAGCAAGCTGATGGAATACAGATTGTCTGGTTTAATGGAAGAAGAAAAATTATTTTGTCCAGTATTGTTTAACTTATTCATCAGTGGCTTGGGATAGAGTATGTCCATATCGAGTCTTAGCAAGAACTGAAAGGCAGCAAGTTTTTTCTGAATGTATGGAAACAATTCTGTATTTGGTGGTGACTGAACCCTGCCACAGGCTGCTCAGAGACATTGTGGAATCTCTTCCTCTAAGATCTAAAAAAGATGCCTGGTACACTTCTTTGGTTGTCCCTCCTTGAGCCGGGGTTAGACTAGATGGACCCAGAGATCCCTTTCAAACTCATCCACTCTGGAATTATCTGATTCTATTTGAAATAGCCCTAGAAAAATACTATATGTAGCATTTTACAGGGATTCGTAACTCTCATGCCCTAGCATTTCATTTTAGCCTTTGAGCTAAGTGCGTGAAGGGAGTGCTATTCATACCCTTCTGTTTTATTTTTATTTTTTCATAAAGGCAGTAGAACCATAAAAACACTAAATGACACATCCAAGTCAGCTAGAAAATATGTCACAACAGAAAAAAATAGGATTTCTTGTATCACAAGACTGCATAATGTTCTTTCAATCACGCTTCCACATTGAGATGTCAGTATAGTGCAAGGCCTCATTGTCTTTGTTGATCATGTTTGCTGTGATCTAGCGTAGAAACAAATGGTGGAGTAATCCAAGTGATAGTGAGCTGAAGTATAAGTTTAAGACAGTGTTCTGAGTGAACAGTAATGATGGTTAGAGTCACTTTCTGGCTCTTAACCAATTACACCAGCTGAAGTGACTATGAGGAAAACAGAGCCAAAATTCATAGGCAGAGAAAAATGTTTTGGGAATTCATAAGTATTTGCTTCCTTTATGTTTTTTCCTTTGCATGGGAATTGTCTATTGAATTCCTTCTGCATTCTTACTGTCATCCAAGAGTGACTGTGGCTATCTGTGAAAATCCACAGGAGACTGGAATGTGATGGACACATCTTAATTTCATTTCTTCTCAGCTGAGTTATAAAAATTTGATATTTCTTTGTATAAATCTTAGAACCTCCAATTCATACAGAATACCAAAACATGTCTTTTCAGAGATCAGACTGCCAACCCTAGGCAGATGTATTTTATCTTCTGTCCAAGAAGAGCTGAAACATTATAGTCTTCAGTAGCATTAAACACCTCAGAGATCATCTAATGATGATGAAGAATGTCATTTGTTAGGCAGCTCTTCTGATTCATTTGAACTCTATGAGATAAAAGCTCTTATGCATATAAGAGTGGAATTCGTCAGTGAAAACCGGAAAGTGACCTTTCAGAAGCTGAAAAGGGCTGCTGTAAGTCTCACTACTCTATGAGAAATATTTTCTTTGAGTGTTTTTTCTTTCATGTTGACAGTGAAATGATTGGCTAGTAACAGAGGTGGAAAGGATAAAAAATGAAATTACCAAATCCATAACACTCTCTGTGATTCTGTAGCAGGAATCTAAATTGCACTGAGATTTCTCCTGGTTTTGAGCCATTCTTGGAAGAGAAAGGCAGCAAATCCAGTTCTCATGGGGAAGAAGCAGAAGACCAAGCTATAACAGAAATGTATTTGGATGTCTGACAGTTTTCACTTCTGTAACTTTTTTCAACATTGTTCATCTTTGTCAGCACCATTAAAGTTGAGGGTGCCATTTTTGATTTTGAGTTTGAGCCAGGGTGCTTCCTCAGCAGCAAATTCTAAAGCTCGGAAGTAAGAGATGAGACAACAGCATACTGACTAGCTACAGTTTGGAGCATTTCCAGTACAAACGACAAAACCACACTCTTAAAACTTCAGAGTCTGCTCTTTGGTGTCAATATGCCCTTGGCATGTTTATAGAAGTCTTCATTCACCACCACTCTGTGCTTCGAATGAGTGCTCAGGATATTTTCAGACTTTCTGTGGTGGAGGATGTACTCAGATATGAAATAAAGCCCTGCTGTTATTAGGGCTGTTGCAGGGATTGCTAGCCATGCTCCTGAACAAGAGGAACATTCTTCTAGAGGTTTAGATTTATTTATTAGATATAATAATCCAAACAACAAGATGGGAAGATAAATATAGAACTGTCCTGTATTTGCGGTATATAATTCAGCATGTGTGCGTAATTCTGTGCATGTGTCTGTGTGTGCTTGCACACATGTTGGTAGGCATATGTCTTCTTTCAGTCTAGAATAAACATATTTTAAAAAGCATCAGCCTCAGCCACAGGGTTTCTTTCCTTCTAGTGGCTGTGGTCTGCTGACTAAGGAAATCTTTCCATAGTGATACATCTTCATAGGAACCTAACTATACTCCTTCCACCAACTTAAGCCTGAGAACGTACTGTTTCTTATTGAAACATTTAGCCACCTTATTGCAATGACAAAACACTTCGAGCTGTTGACAGGCAGAGAGGAATGAAGACAGACTTCACAAAATACAGCATAAAGATACCTCCCATGTGTACTTTTTGCTGTAGTAAATTGTAGTAATCCACTCACTCTGCTCAGCTGGAATTTTATATGCTTCAAAATATAAGAACTTCATATGCTTTAGTGCAAAAATCTCTGGGAACGAGCTGTTTCTTTCAGTTGTTGACTGGGTAGAGCGGGTTTAAGAATTTAATTATGAATTTACCTCAAACTCAGTTACATTGGGCACTTCAAATTCAAGGCATCTTCCAGGTATTTCAACTCTCATCTTTGCTAGTTAAATGCCTAGACGTGTGACCATGTTTGTACACCAGGTCGATACCTTTATCTGATGTATAGGCTAAACTGAGCTCTCTTTACAGAAATCCTGATTGAAGCGGATTATTGGTTTAGAGGCTGTTAGATCAGATGCAGTCTGTGGCTGAATATTTGTTTGTTGTGTACAAAATAAGTCGCAAAAAGGAAGAACTTACCTTAAAGTTTTCTGATCTTGTTTAACAAGAAGCAGCATTTCTTCAGGGTTGAGAGAGGATTTTGTCATGGGTAAAGAGAGAACAACATCTTTCTCATTTTGTAAAGAATCCCATTGTCCCAGGTTGTCCTATATGTACGCAGGCCAGGAAGTATGGCTCCTAAGATGAAGTTTCATGTGAACCAAAGTTTGAAGGAAGATACCTGTGCAACCTGGGCTAGGGAGCTGCTTTGGCAGGGGGGTTGGACTAGAGGATCTCTAGAGGTCTCTTCCAACCCCTACAGTTCTGTGATTCTGTGATAATATCTTCTGTATTTTCCTGCTGCAGCTCAGCCTGGGCCAACATTTTCATTTCATGAAGTCTGCTGTTACGGGTTGCTGATCTTGGTAGCTTGAAGGGTTTGAATAGCAAATATTGTCATTTAACAAATCATGTTTAGCTGTCAGAGAAAGGTGTAAATGACTTGAGTCAGTTTCTTCACAATGTTCAGTTGTGGTGTGGTACCTTCAGTGTATGATATCAGTTTCTATAATCTGGACAGGCAGCCTTCCATCTCTTTGGTACAGGAGCTGTCCCTGTCCTCTGAAGAAGTCATGTATTTTCCTGAGAATATTTCTACCTTGGTGAAAGCAAAATCATAAAAGCTCTCAGATTTGGAAAAGAAGAAGGGAGGAAAAATTAATTTCTTAGTTAGATCACCTCATATTTTTTCCTGTGTAACTTCACAGTATTTTGACTTCACATTCAGTGAGGTGGTTACTTATTTCAGTCCTTTGTACAGCAATAAGAAAAAATGAAGTAGGACAACACTGGAAGGTTTTTATTGCAAATCCTCCAAAATTAACATCTTTTTTCCTAGATAGGTGTTGACCATGGAATTCTTTTTTTTTTTTTTTCCATTGATCCAGATTCCTGATTGTTTAATCTTCAGGTGACCACTGTAAAATAAAGAAGCAATGACAAAAGCAAACTTAAACTTACTTGAGAAGAAGGAAACAAAAACATTCTCCTGAATTCCTTCATGCATTTATTTCGCATCAGTAGAAGATTTTGAGACTGTGTACATATCCTGCTCTTGTCTGACCTGTGGTAATATTATCCAACAACTGACTGAAGATTATAAATCCAAATTTATGGGGGGAGAAATCATCCATATGTCAGACATGTTCTGCAATTTTCCTTTATCCTTCTCCTTTTAAAAATCTTTGTCCTTTCTCTTCTCTGAAAAGATATTTTTAAATAAATGCTCTCCAACTGGGATGCAATATAAGTAATTTACTGAGCAGAAAGGTTTTATATCATAGATCATGAGTATATTGAGAAGCTTTCGTGTATCAGTAAGCCGTATTATGTTTGCTCTGTGTGAGAAAAGACAAATTCAACACTTTGTTCTACAGTCTACAGCTCTTATCAATTTAATGTCTAGTAATAACTGTTGAGAGGAAAGCACCAGTACACTAAAAAACTGAGGGGAAGGTTATTGCCTCTTGACCACACTGCGGATGCTTTCGCTCAGAAAAATGAATAAATGCTTTACTGCATACCTGAAGTTGCAGATCTTTCTCCTTAAAGCGATATCAGAACTTGTCACACACATTCCGGTATGCATTATTTGAAGTGGAAATTTATACAATGGAATGGTTCTCTGCATATATAATAGTCGTGTGTATGTTCAAATTGACATGACAACACATTTGTTGGGTGGATCTGTACCTGCTATAATGAACAAGTTGGTTGTGCTCTGTTGCAAAAATCATCTTTTAATTTTTTAAATGAGACAAATGTTGATAGACTGCACTGAAATAGCTCGTTGGTGTGTGTGTTTAGAACACATGCCAGTTCAACAAACTAAATGAGAGTGAATTACTAATGGGAGATTTTTGCAAGAGAAAATAGCTTAGTGCTGTTCCCATAATTTAGACTGTGAAGAATTCATTGAAATGTTAATCTTCTACAATAACCACTGCTGGCTAACAGTCATGGTGATGTCTACTTAACAACAGTGCTTGGCTTCTGAAGCAGCTACAGTGGGATTTCCATCTTTTCCTGGTACAAAAGTTATGCAGTGGAAAGGGAGCAAGTTCTGAATTGGTGGGTTGTTCCAAATAAAGGATATACCACAGATATAATTTATGTAATAGCTATTTGAAAAAGCAGATACACAGATAGTGTAATGAGCTAAATGAGGTGTTGAAAGGCTTAGGTTGGCACGTGCATACTTTGCTAACAACTTCCAGGCAGGCAGCGTACAGGTGGTTTTCAGTAATTACTAGTTACTGAGATTATTAGTGACTTGCTGATATTAAAGTACCAGTGTACTTTATTTTAATGCACTTTGTGGTGTGACTATGAGGGCTGATTTCCAGATGAGCTGGGCTTCCACAAATTGCAGTTAATGGGAGCTGCAGGTGTTCAGAAGCTCTTTAAAGAAGTGGTGAGCAAAGAGATTTCATAAAATCTCTGATTTGCCCGCATTGCTTTCGCAGCTGCAACACCTACCTCTTCCCACATTGGAGTCAAGTAACACCAAGGCTAAGATGTCATCCATAAGATTTTAGGAATTTAAAGTCCCCTCTTCAGGTGAAGACTTCCCAAAGCAGAACTGTATCTCCTATTTCCCAGGAGAGAGCTCTGCCAGTGATGCAGAGGGTTGTCTGTTTCACAATGCGTCTTTCTTGATTCGTTTTAATTATCCTATTTTGTACTTTAAAAATTAAACACTAATGAGAGTGGGGTTGGAGCCGGTGTCTCTTGCATGCCCTCCAAATTCTTTAACCACCACTTGAAGAAAAATTTTCTCTGACTAATAATTTTTTTATTATTTATACACATTGGAATGTTTCCATTGGGGGAAAGGCAGTATGAAGCATTCTGGAACTTCCCTCACATTACAGAATTGTGAGTACTGGGCTCCCTGCTGTAGTTAGGAAAGAAAGAGGGTGTAACACTCAGTACTTTGCCTACATTGAGTGACCCAGACATCAGGATGAGAAGTGACATTGATCTCTTTTTATTCTCTCTTTTGTATAAATCTCTTGCTTTTAATGAAACTGCTTGTGAAATTAGAAAAATGTTTCACCTAGCATTTACTTTTAATAATCACGTATGTTTCATATTTATTTATATTTCTGTAGGGGATGTTAAGGTGATGAGAGGAACAACTTTTCCATTTAGGTTGATCTTTTATTCCACTGGTGAACTTGCATTCTCTGCTAAGTCTTCCCATTCATCCTCGTGTAGGATATTTCTCAATGTTCAGCTGTTTCACAACACAGGTATTAGGGAGTTCTCAGGAAAAAGTTGTTCCCTGCTTTCGCACTCCTGCTCTTGTACCAAAACTGTCAACCACAACCGAATTATCATCGACCTGGGCAACTTGAGACAAGGAATGACAGATATACCACAAACGCCCAGTGCTGTAGCTCATCCCTGTTCTGGGCTCCTTTCCTCCCCTCCCTTTGTTCTGTGCAAGCACTGCTTCAATTACCCTTCTGCACCCAAGCATGGAATGATTTGGGTGGGTCGATACAAGCTGTGAGTCTCGCAGTCATGAGCAACTCTGCGTAGGTGTTTGCCAGGAGCTTGCTATGAAAGCTCAGATTGCTTCAGATTTTCCACCTACCTCCCTCTTGAGATCCTACCTACAGCCCATTTTGCTAGTCTGATTGTTCTTAGGCTGTGATTTCAGCACTGCAGAGTCCTGGACTATGAGGAAATGACATCAAGGAGGTGGATCTGATAGCCCTTGTGTAGCACTTGAAGGGTTTTTTTCTTACAGTTGGGACTGCTGAGTTATGTGTTGATTACTTGCTTTGAAATATTCTTGCTCCTGAAGACAGGACCGCAGAACCTATGTTGGTGGTTTTCTCTACATTTGATGTCTTTCTCTACATATGCCCAGCAAATATGGCCCTTCATGATGTCCTTCTCCCATTTATCCTCCTGTAGTCACAACACAGATGTCCAGTTTAAAAAGCCTTAATTTAGCTTTGCTTCTTGGGAGGATCATCTTTATGCTGTGTGTTTACAGCCAGCTTTAGCAAAGCATCATGGTTAGATTAAGCTCCTCATCAGTACGACATGACTGCACAGGACTGCAAAACATGGTCGTACTTTTACAGACTCATTTTTATTGGAAGAGACCTCTGGGAATGATCAGATCCCACTCCTGCCCAAAGCCTTTGAAGGTCTGTCAGGTTGATCAAGGCTACTTCCTGCTGAATTTTAAATATGGTGTATGGGATCCCACCACCTCTCCGGGCAACTTTCCAGTTTGCAGCCACTTGTGTAGTAAAAATATTTTCCCTACTTCTGATCATAATCTTTGCTGTAACTCATGTCCATTGGCTTACGAGTAAAATATTCTCATGTAAATATATACATATCATGTGAATATAACATGTGAAAATATACTCATGTGAAAGGTGATTCCTTGGTTATTTATGTGTTGTACTGAAGGTCTTTTATTTTTTTGTTTTGTTTCTCAGAAAAGAAGGGCAGCATTTTGATTGCAAGGATTTAACCTTACTTCTTTGTAAACCTTTGGTGCACTGGATAATGTCTTTTAGATCACAAGAACAATAGCTTCTAGCAGGAGGAGTAGGTTGTTGGTATACCTGTATCAAGTAGGATAACAGAGAGTTTATTACTTTACAACGGAGAGGTTATTACTTTTCAAATTACTTTTCAACTGAATACGTAGTCCTGTCAGACTCAGCTAATTCCTCATCTGTGAACCAAGCAAGCCTAATAAATTAGATTGAGGATGTTCGTGTTAAAATAGCATATGTTCAGAGGTACTTAAGCAAGCAGGGAGGTAGCGAGTGAAATATTTGACTTAGCAGAGCTTGTAAGAAGGTGAGAAGTCATTTCTGCAAAGGATCAAGACAAGAGAGCTTTAATAGATAAAAACAACTGCTTCTGAAATGTCACCACAAATCTTGTACATTATAGTTCAAGTTTGCCCATTTGTAAGTTTAACTGAGCACAACATTGAATTATCTGCATCTCCACTGCTTCAGGCTAGATGTCCTGAGTTTATTTTCATGTTCATTTAGTGCCTGTGGCACAATGATATCACAGTTACTGAGCGGGGAATAGACTATGCTGAACAAATATTACAGCTCAGGCTGGAGGAAGAAATTGTGATTCCATCTCCAGACCTTTCGCAGCTTTGTTGTTGTTCTTTGGAGACCCTCTGGAGCTTCAATGTCTTTCTTGTAGCGAGGGGCTTAAAACTGAGCATAGTACTCGAGGTACAACTTCACCAGAGTACAGAGCTACCTCCATTTTCTCTATGACTTCACTATTTCTGATATAAGTCAGGATGCCACTGGCCTACTTGGCCACCTTGGCACACTACTGGCTCATGTTCAGCCTGCTGTCAGCTAACACCTCCAGATCCTTTTCATTTGCACGGCATTCGTGCCACTCTGCCCCATGTCTGTAGTGTTGCATGGGAGCTGTTGTGACCAAAATGCGCAACCTAACGCTTTATCTTGTTGAACTTCATCTCATTGGCCTCAGTGCAGCATTACAGCCTGTCCAGATTCCTCTGCAGGGCCTTCTTACCCTCAGGCAGATCAACACTTCTTCCCAGCTTGTTGTCATCTGCAAATTTACTGAGGATGCATTCAATGCCTTCATCCAAACCATCAATAAAGATATTAGTGAGCGGCCACTGGCTGGATTTAACTCCATTCACCACCACTCTCTGACATGTTTTTTACCTTGCCAGTTTTTTTACACAGTGAAGGCTGTACCTGCCCAAGCCATGGGCTACTTGCTTATCTGGGACAGAGAGCAAGAGGTAAAAATGAAAAACAAAAACAAAAGCCACAACTCTCTCAAGGTTATTGTACTGTAAGTCTGCCATGGGAAATGGCAAGATTTATAAACGATTCTGATTTAAAATCCAATCTTGAATTCTGAAAAATGACTTAATATTGCTTTTATTTGAGATACAATCCATGGCCAGGGCCAGGGGCGCTTGTCAGGGTCCCAGTCATAAATAACTCTTGCATCTGTTACTTTTTCTGCTTGCATCTCTAAAGAGAGAGAACAACATGAACCTCCAAGGGCTGACCATGCGTGACTCTTTCCTGGAGCCGTAGTCCATGCTTCATAATTCTATTGTATGTCCTCCTGGAATCACAGACTACTTTAGGATGACTTCTAGAAGTCCTAGTTCAAGTCCCTGCTTAAAGCAGAGCCATTTTTGAAGATAGTGAGAATGCTCAGGACCTTATCCAGATAAACCTTTGTAATAGAAGATAAACATTTCTACACTGATTTGCATCTGAGATCTGGAAGTTTAAGAAAAGAACCAAATATTTGGAAATAAATCTTTTTTTTCCATGTCCCTTAACCGTTACCCCTCCTCTTAATCAATCTAGGATGTAGAATTTATGACTGAACCAATTACGTCTTTTGCAGAAAATGTCTCTAGGTTAAATTTGTAAATCAATAAATTGCAAAGAAAACACATGGCAAATAGTTCAAGGCTGAAGAGTTTTTACAAAGTAAAACAGGTTAATACTTTTATTTAAATTTTGAATTTTGGCTGAGTGATAAAAACAAGCAGGACTTTGCCTAAGACAGCTGAATCCTCTCTATTGATAAGAAGGGTCTTGGCATCTTGTTGCAGGTTCTTAACAACTTTGGTAAATATTTAAAGCATACTGATTAAAAATTAATACGGCAATGATCCCTGGTGAAACGAAATAATTGAGCCTCTAGGCACTACCATCATAATACAGCTAATTAGAATCATATCAGAGAAATGCAGACCAAAGAACAAACTTCTAATACTGGCTCCATAGGACACTATAATCCATTGGTCTATTTGGAGTCCTTTCATCTTTCTTCAGCTGCTGGAGATATCTGAGCACCAAAGGAGACAGCAAAAACACCAGGACTGATACTGTTTTCCACTGACATCCTCTTCTGTGCATTTTTTCCTCCACTTTCATGTTCATCACCTGCTATCTGTTAGAAATTCCAGGTTCTTTTCTATTGGTTTGGGAATTCGTTCTGTTTTCCTTCTTTACTTGAAAACCCAAACCTCTCTGGATGCAGAGGATGCAGGAGCTGCTGCAACACCTGGAAAGCAGGAGCAGAGCCACATCCTTTACCACAAGCTCCCACAGTTGTGTGGCTCTGAGCAACTCATTGTAGCAGAGAAAGTGCAAACTGGCAGCTGTGTCAGACTGTGTTAACCCACAGAAGGACAGGTAGTGAGTGCGTTTCTACAGGAATTATTTATCCTTTTGGCCATAAAACTCCCACTGCTGTGGAAGTTTGCAATCCACTCACAGTCTGGATTATATTTTTCCCTATTTCTTTTGATTGCAAAACCATGCTGTCTAGGACGACCTTGCCTAAGCAAGAACTGACTTGCAGTAAATAAAGCAATAAATACTTCATTTCAACAATCCAAACAACTTGTCCCAATCATGTTTTCCAGGGGTTGCTCTATGTATTCTTTGAAGGTGTGGGTCCTTGTTTTCAACCAGCTGGGAAAGGCTAGGAAATAGAGAGGAGAGACTTCCCAAAAAGGGGGAATGGTTTAAACTAAAAGAGGGAAAACTCAGGTTAGATTTTAGGAAGAAATTCTTTACTTCAAGAGTAGTGAGGCACTGGAAAAAGTTGCACAGAGAAGTTGTGGATGCCCCATCCCTGGAAGTGTTCAGTGTCATGTTGGATGGATGGGGCAACCTGATTTAGGGGTCGGCAATGCTGTTAATGGCAGGGGGGATTTGAAATGGATGATCTTTAAGGTCTCTTCCAACCCAAACGATTGTTTGAATCTTTGCTTCTCTGAGGCTGCTGAACTGGGATTTCTGCTTAAGTTAATGTGCTTTTCTTGCATAAAATGGATGCAGTGCTCTGCAAAGCTGTTGTCTCTCCCATCCCCTGAACTTCCAGCCTCATCCCTTGGCTTTTTTCTACCATGGCAACATTCCTGCTGAACAGTCTGTTTAATATAGTCTGGGTAGTTGGAAAATAACAGAACGTTTGTTATAGTAAATGGGGCAATAAATGTCTGAGGTTATGACGAGCAGAAAAGTCAAGGTATTTATCAAATTGCCATGGGAAATAGCTTTGCCAAGCATTAAGTAATAAACTTTCAATTATCACTTTTATACTCCTACTGCTGAACACTTTTCAGATCAGATTTGCTTGTGTTGGTTCAAATAGGGTGAGTGGTAAAGTTTTGCTCTATGATTAGAGAGGAGAATGATGTCCTTGTGTGTACATATGTACTCAAATTCATGGCTTTGCATTATGTTTCTGGGTGTGGGTTGTTGTTTTTTTTTTTTTTTCATTTGTATTTGTTTGATCATTTGTTTGGTTTAGTGCTTCTTTCCCTTTTTTATTTTATTTCATTTTTATTTTTTTATTGGGAACTTCTCCCCTTCTCCCGACTCTGGATTAATGGACCTACATGCTGATTTTGAGGATTTTGGGATAATCCAATAAACAGCTCTTAGGAAGGTACTTTACTTTAGATGTGAAAAGATGATTGTGCTTGGTTGTTGTTGCTGTTATCACTGTAGTATCATCCTCGGCCTGATCTGAAATTCCCAGCTTTAGATCAGCTTCTCTGTCGTCTTTGTGACAAAAGATAGGAGGATTACCTTCTCCTTGACGCTTGGTTTGACAGGCTAACCACCAAAACATACTGTATTTAACATCTACCCTTACCTTGATTTCAGTGAAAATCAAGTGAAGTCTAGGTGAATTTTTCTGTAGGAGCAGCATTTCTGTGTCAGTTGGTAAGGAAAAGTACAAAAAAACAAAATAGCTAGATGAAAGGAAAGGTCAAAGGTAGTTGCTTAGATAATGAAGAGGTATTGATAAGATAGTGAAAATTCTTGATAATTCACTACTAAGGCAAAATAAGTAAATAAAATAAAATAAAATGGAAATCAGAGATAGGAAGTAGTAGGAAATTAATAGTGAAAAAAAGAACAAAATTGCTATGCCATTGTGCTGTGTGCTATCAACAGTGCACATGCACCTTAGATATGGATTGTGTTTATGTCTCCTCTGTCTCCAAAAGAGCACAGAGTAGGGAAAAAGTCATCACAAACATGTAGTAGTTTTAGAAAGAGAGGCTGATAGACTGTATTGAGCTTGGAGGGGAAAAACTGCATTACTGTGAGAATGACAGAGCGCTGAAACAAACTGCCTGGGGTGGTTGTGGAGTCTCCTCTGGAGAAATTCTCAACTCTCCTGGATGCTTTCCTGCTCAACATACTTTAGGGAACCTGCTTTAGAAGGGGAGTTAGACAGACGATTTTCAGATGTCCCTTCCAACCCCTGTGATTCTGTGGGAGCTGGGGCATGACAACAGTGGGCTGAAGGATATGTGAGATGACTCTACGCTTGTACTTTTTCTCTTGGTCTCTTGAAACCGTACTGTAGGCTTAGAGGGACCTTCATTTTGGTTGTTTATAAATATGCTTGTGGCACTGGTGCTCTGTTCACTGTTTTTCTCCTGAGCTGCTCCTAGCAAGCATTTTACTGCCTACACATAGTTATAAAATAAAGATGATAATGTGAGTTAACTTCCCAGGAGCATATGGAGTAAAAGTACTACTAAAGTTTCCATATGATCAAGTTTTGCACAACTACTAAGTTTTGCCACTGATATTTTTTCATTTCTACTAAGAATATGAATGGAGTACACTGTTTCATACCAGAGTCTTTGCATGTAAGCATTCATAGGTTTAATCAGAAAAAGTCCCACATGGTCATTTGCTACTGACATATCCCAGAGTCATTTTAGCCATGCTTCATAATCCTCTGAGGTGCAGAATCAAACTTTTCTCCTCTTCAGAATGAATACTTTCCCCTCTTACATAGCACTGTTGCAATGTTTAACACCTGCTCTATCTGGAGTCTGCTCCAGCACCTGGATGCTTAGCCAGCAGCTCACAGGCAGCCTTTGTAAAAGCAGACTCTTTCAAAACTAGTTTGTTAAAAGCATGTTCTTCACAAGCTTTCTGGTGTGCTGAATTCCCACTGAAATCCAGCATGTTCTTTTATTTCTCTGAAATAGCTGGTGATTTCAGAGAGAGTCCGTGATGTGCTGGTTTTGTAGAATTACAACCTTACCAGCTGTAACATCACTAAAAACTTATTTTGAAGAAAGACTGTGTTATAAATGAGGTGTTCAAAGACTGAAAGTTCTATCTGCAGCTTGCTAACTGTGCCTGCTACCAAAAGTCATACTTCCCAGGAAACTGCTACTACCCATACAAATGGTCCTTCTTTTAAAATACCCCAACTGTAGAGAACTTGAAATCCTTAGTGAGGATTTTTGTTGCTTTCTAATACAGTGCTTGTAATTTCCAATGATGAGGTTCCTGGGAGATGAATTACTGTAGCTAGATCAATGAAGACTGAGAATTCTGTCATACTTATGTCCCTTTGTCCTGCTTTGGAAGCTTTACCCCCTTGCCAAGAAGAGGAAAGATAGGAGATACCTGGAGTTGATAGTTCAGCTTATTGGCTGAAATATTAATGAAAGGGACTTTTTGCTAAAGAAGGATTTTGAAAACTCCCAGCACAAGTATTTTTTGGAGGTGTACAAAGCCAGGTTGGATGAGGCCCAGGGCAGACTGATCTGGTACCTGATTTAGTGGGTGGTAACCTTTCCCATGGCAGGGTGGTTGGAAATAAATCTTTGAGGTCCCTCTCAACCCAAGCCATTCTCTGATTCTATCATTCTGCAGCTTGTACTCCAACAGAGAAACTTGTGGTGGAAAGCTGAGAGTGACTGACTCTCTTAGTGCATCAGGATTAAAATTGTCAAAGACAAAGGCAGGAATGTAAATGTAGGAGCTGCGGTGTTTAACCAGATGAGGCATAAGGTGGGGAGATACAGCAATAATGGTGCTGACTATGCTTAAGCTTTGCCTCTCCCCTCTGATCTTTAGGGTCCTCCTTTGACTCCCCAAACAGCCTTTTCAACCCACATTTTAGGTTGGGGTGATAATATTCCTAGCCACCATGTTTGCTCTTGTCTGAGTGTTTTAAGCATGCCCAGACGATGCCTGGTCAAGGGATTCATTAAAATGATGCATGTTTTGAAGCTGCCTTGTCCCATTTAGCAGTGAACAGGTAAACAGATCTGCTCAGTCCTGAAAACTGATGTTGCTTGGGTCTTGTACAAAACTGCAGGTGTCAGGGGAGCTTTGTCAGAGAAAACATTGGGTGAGGTGCAAGAAGTGTAGACCGTATCCTGATCTTAGCTTTAGCAATGTAGGGCTTTAAATTTCAAATGAGTCATTATGTGCTTCTGGATTTTTAATATTGGAAAATGTTGAGCTTTTTATTATGCCAAAAAAAAAAAAAAAAAGCAATGAAAAACAATTTGGAGTTCATTTTCTTTGCAGATGATTTTACAGGAGCAGCAATTGGGATAAAGCAGAAGCAGATTTTACTTCAAAAAAGGTTGATTTTACTTCAAAAGGAGTTGTTTCAGATTTAAATCAGTGTATTATTATGTTCCAAGGGTTAATTACATATTGTTACTCTGTGCCTGTGGGGCTTATTAAAATGGGTCTTCTGCCTCAGCTGAATATTCTCAGAACACTAATTGCAATCATATAGGAGAAATATGAACCAAATGAACAAAAGTACAAATTTTACAATTTTTTATCCAAAACAGATTCCTTTACCTCTTCTCCTCTTTATGTCTAATAATGGATCCAAAATAAATTTTGAAATCAAGTGGTTAATTTTAGAAATGCTTTGATCTTTTCTTAATGCTGCTGTATGGATTTGGCCGAGGAAAGAGTATTATTTGTTTCAGAGCACAATTTCAAATTTGCATTGAGCTGAAAGGATCAATAATAAATTCCACCACAAACTGTGAATCTTCTGATGCTTTTCTAAATGAAATATAGTTTTGTGTCAGGGATATTTTTATCCCTCTGGCATAGAAATCATGTTTTTCAGGAGCCTCGGCTGCAGAAATAATGGCTTATTATAGGAGAACAGAGAAGGCCAAATTATTTTAAAGATGTAGTGGGAAATGTCTTCCCATGGCATAAGTAGGCAAAAAACTCTTCGTCCCCAGCTGTACTGATATGCACTGGCTATGAGAAATATTCCAGGTATCTTGTTGTTCAAATTACCTGCTGTTTGATAATTAGGGCTTTTTATACAGCAGCAACCTACAAACCCATTCAGCTTGACAGATTCGTGAGAGCACTTTTTGTAATTGTCAGAACTTTTTGTACCTTCTGATCTCAACAGTGACATGAAGCCATATGCAAAATTTTTTAAATAGTCATTTTATTGCTTTGGGTGGAAGTGAGACCTCTTCTGTTTTATTCACGGCCAAATTAAAAATGTTTCACAAGGGAGTCACAGAATTCAAGCAGTGTTTTAATAACACTGACAAAGACAGTCTTTTTCTGGCTTAGCATGTGCATGGAATAAGATTATATGCAATAAGTAGTGCTCAGTATAACTCATTTTACAGCTGAGTATATGGCTTTGTGCGTGCAAGTAGGAACAAAACAAAGCAAACAAATGCACCAGTTCCAACATATGGTATTGCAAGTTGTTCTATGTAAAATAAAGAAATCTGGAAAGGTCAAAGTCTACACTGTGGCAGAAGGAAGTATATGCCATTAAATGTATTATTCAGCTTGCAAAGTACTGACACTGCTTTTGAATTGAATGGAGATGGTGTCAGAGTTCACTTGATATTTTAGATGCTCAGCATCAAATTTATGTGAGGAGCTAGATTGTTAAATTAAGAGTCTTTTGTGCTCTCTAGTGCACACAGTGTTGCTATTGATAACATCTTAACCATGACCTCCTATGCAGTTCTGGAGTAGGAAGAGGGATATAGTGCTTTCAGTCTTCTCATTTTTCTGATCTCCCTGAATAGGTATTTAACACTCATCGACAGAGTAAGAACCTATTCCGTTGATGCCAGTGTGACCAGAATTATATCCAGCATAGTTACTTTTACTGCAATCAATACATTCCAGGAATCACTAGGCTATTACTCAGTGTGTGATGTTGTCTTTGCAGCCAAGATTTTATCTCAGAAGACACACAGATGGCATGTTTCTGCACATAAACACAAAGTAAAAAGTGCTGGAGCAGCATGAAACATGCTCATCCTGCAAGAAATCCTGCAAGCAGAACTCAGCCAACATGATCTCTCTTTTGAAGGATAGAATCATGGAGTCATAGAATCATAGAATTGTCCAAGTTGGAAGGGACCTTTAAATAGGTGACTCTATTCTGACTCCCCTGCAGTGATGAGGGACATCTACAGGTAGATCAGGTTGCTCTCAGCTCATTCCAGCCTGACCTTGAATGTCTCCAGGGACAGGGCATGCACTGCCTGCCTGGGAAAACCCAGCCCCAGCTCTCTCTGTCCTCATAGAGAAGGTGTTCTGTCCCTTGGATCAAGGCATAATTCTAGACCAGTGAAATGTATATCCTGGCCGCCAATATATTTTCTTCCTTTGGGACCCGTGTGTTGCTTGGCTGTTCTGAAGCACAAAACACTCAATCAGGAAACACTCTACCCTCTCTATGTCTTCAGCTGAGATGTTGTGGAAACACGACTGCATTCTCCTGAGGACAGAAGATACGAATAGCTTGGATTGCCTGTCTTCATGTGTTTCATTATGATATTTACTCAAATACAGGAGAACAGAACGTTTCCCAGCTTGCTTTTTATGGCTGGATGAAATCACAGGCCTGCCATAGTTGTGTGTTCTGTCTGTTCTCCTGATCTTCAGTGCTGTGCGAGAATTACATTCCGTGGATGTCTGGTTGCTAATACAAGGATTAAATCTGAAATCTGTAATGATGATTTACTCAATACATGTTCAAGATTATGATTAAAACTCTGAAGGCCTTGCCTCCTGAGGCTCTGCCTCCTAATATCACACTGTTTTCAGTTTTAGATCTCTTTCTCAGGGAGGTAAGCCGCTGAAAACTGATGATGATTACTCAAGTTCAAGAAAATAAGTCTTTCTGTTATCCTGCCCAGAATGATAGGCCATCACTCCTGGGGAAGAATTGGCTTGCTGCTTTTTTACTTTGTTCTAACAGTAATTCACATTTCCTTACCACAGAAGAGCACCAAAATGTTCTCCAGAATACGTAGAATTCATTTCTGTCTGTGAGCTGAAGAAGGTGACTATTTTGTATCAACAAAATTAGTAATAGTTTTGCAAGAGAGAATATGGCAGTGGAAAATTCATATTACTGTAAATCAATTCCCTAAATTGGGAGTTAGCTGAAGGGTACTGGCATTTCTTCCTGTGAATTAACAAGGTTCACTTTCATAATACAATCCCTGTTGCATGTAGGGTATTTTTGCTGTTGTTTAATCTAAACTTTCCTTTCTACAGAGTCACTGGATATTAGTGAAATACAAAGAAAATGAACAAATGGGATTCCATTTAAAATTACTAATACTGATGGATCTGAAGTTCATATATAAAGCCCCTAGTTCACAGTTTTGATCCATTTTTAAATCCCATTATTTCTTCTCCTGTTTTTGACATCCTGTCTATAGTCAAAGTTCTATTTAAATGCCCAGCATTAGGGTTTTTTTTTTGTCTGTTGCATGAATCACTGAAAATTCTATTTCCATTTAAGGGATTGTTTTGACTTCTGTTTTGGAAACCAGTAAGATGAAGCTATTTAAAATTTAGTTTCAAGTGCACCTTAGGTACCCAGAGATAGGTGTAGATGTCTGGTGATATTTCTGAGAGGCAAGTGTCTAGTTCTTAATCTCTACACACTATTGCAGAAGTGGGATTTCTTACCTATCTTTAAAAAGCCTACATCAGATATGAGCACTGAGATTCCCCTGCTAGATGAAGGGTGTGACTCATTTCAGTGTAAAATGGATGTAGAAAAATGGAACAGAGGAATGTCTTTTAAAAAGTGTCTGTTTTTGTTTTATTTTTCTGTTTGTCAGACAAGCAACCTATATTAGACACAGACAATATAAATACCTAAAATAGGTGAGATGAATTTCAGTTTGAGAATGGGATGCATTCATAGATTGAGACACCTGCATTTGGATGTCAGTGTACAGATCATATATGTATAGGTATAAGTGTTTAAGCTTCCACTTCAACCATGAAATGCAATCACAAGAAGTGAAATGACTTTAGCTTGGTTTCTGTTTCAGGATAAGCTCAGTTGTTGTCTAGGCTTTTTTTTTTTTTTTTTGCTTGTAGGCTGTAGAGAAGCATTCAGCTGCCATTTGAGATGCTTTAAGATGTCTCATCTGTCTTCAGCTGCTGCTTCAAAAGGCTGCTTCAACAGAACTCATCTACATCATAGGTCAGCTGCCAGTTGTGTCTGATTTTATACCTTCACGTGATATCTCTATGTTTAGATATTGCAATTTCTCCCAAGGCATCTAATTGGTCTTAAAAATAGAGCTCTAGAACTTTCATATCTAGCGTAATGGAAGAAAATAGTACCAGTTTGTCATTCTGGCTATGCATTTGGGTGTGAAATATATCCCAAATTACCCTTTTCCCAAAGGAGCTCACTTGGATTTAAATTTGCTGGGGTCAAAATGAGAGATGAAAACAGAATTGCTTCTAAAAAGGTAATGAAAAGATCTTGGAGGCTCATTGCATCTTGTTGATTTTCAGATCAGACTTGAACTATTTCCTCGCACAGCAAGCTAGTGTCTAAAATTCAAACTGAGATGAAAACATGAAGTCAGTTTCCATCCTGCAGGCACTTCAACCCTATGGTTGTGTGTTCTGCGAGCCAAGTAATGCTTCTGAAAAAATTTGCAAAATCTTTGACTTCTTCATCTAGATTCTATACAACAAAGGTAAAATGAGGTCATGGGAAATCCAATAAATCTATTGGGTTTTGTTTACATTTTATTAAGACGTACATAGCACTGTGTGCACCATAAGTTCTCCTCATGTTCTATGTGCTGATAGTATTTCTAATATAAAACTAATGGGGATTCATCTGTTACCAAGAATCAGGCTATGAAAAACCTGCAGCAGTAGTGCCAACATTTGTGCTAAATATGCCTGAACAGGAATATTAACATGATAGGGACTTTTATTTAGGTGTTGCTGTACCTATTTTTGCATATAGATTTCTGGCTAACTGCGTAATCTTGACTTCAATTTCATGCACACCTCACCTTCTTATTTGGAGACTGAATAAAGGCCCTTTGCTTATTATAGCATAGATTCCTGATCTGTGCCTTGTATTCATGTCTCATGTTACTCCAGAAGCTTCTATGATGCTCTCCTAAAATGCACTTTCATTCTTAAAAGACCTTGAATGTGCTCCATTGTGGTATGTACAAACAGGATGCACAAAAATGCACAGGATTTGGAGTCTAGCCCTCTGTAGCAAATTTGGCTACTTAGGAAGTAATGTAAATAATTTTAATATGACACTATAAGCAAATGACCTCATGAGTTTGTGTGCCAGAGGAATGGAGTTGTCTTTCAGTCTGACATAAAACTAAAAAAGTTAACTGCTTCTCCTGGTTTGCTAAAGTCATTTTATTGTGTTTTTTTTTTTTCTTTTCCTTTTTTTTCAGTAGCTTGGATTGTGATTGCGTATCCACAACATTGTGTGATATGTGTGTTGTTATATATTTTCATCAAGAAAAAACGCTTGTCCCTGGAATTGCATTTTAGCAGTGAAGTGGGAACAAAGAAATATTTCTGGTTGCAGTTTGGTCACAGTGTGTACACGGTGTTGGCTGGGTGATTCACTTAATTTTGCTATTACCCCACACAGTGAAAAGGGCTAGGAGGGCACCTTTTCATTCCTTTTTCTTCTTTTTCCTCCAAGATGAGAAATGTAATTTATTTGTTTATTTATTTTGTACTTGATGAATATATCTAGACATACACCAGTGTCTTTGTGTGTTTTTATTAAATGGATATCTAGTGTTACAAAGACATCAGAATGAGGTGATCAGCAGCCAATCAAATGCAGAAGGCACCCTTTGACCTCTTACCATCTGAAAACAGTTCTGTGTTATGCAGGTGGCTGAGCACTGGCACAGGTTGTCCAGAGAGGCTGTGAAGCTTCCTCCTTGGAGATCTTCACAAGATGGACATGGGCCTGGGAACCCTGCACTAGGTGGGTGTCCCTTCTTGAGTAGAGGTTGGATCATATGGATCTACAGCTCCCATACAACCTCAGACATTCTCGAATTCTGTCCAAGAGTGGCAGAACTAAAACGACAAAGCAGGTCTGTAGGGTCCTCATCTGTTCTCACAATGGCAGAACAAGAGCACTCATTTCCCGAGGAGCAAGACTCGACTCCAATCAAACCACTTTAGAAAGCAGCATGACCTCAGAAGCCTCATTTGAAAGGGGAAAGTTTCTCCCCACCCCATGGCTCAGCATGGTACTCTTGTCTGGGTATACAGCTGTTAGCAGTGCAGTTCTGTCTGATTTTGGTAAGAAATATCTCCTGCTGCCATCTGCCTAGACTCTTGCAAACTGAGGGCTACGTCTAAATGGTGGTCCTTTTGATCTCAGTGTATAGGTACCTTGTTTTAAACCAGCTCATTTGGACGCTGGTGGCAGTGCAAGCTGTGGCAGCATGTGGTTCATTACAGGCTGAAAAACTACTGCAGAAAGGGAGTGCATTTTCCTGTTCTGTGTACCATGCTGCTACCACCAGACTGCTATCTGCATCAGGTATGTGCACTTTATTGCTGTGTTACACACAATTGCGGTATGCTGTGGCATAGAGTCTGCTCACATATCCTGAGCTGCTTCAACAGAGGAATAACCAGCCAACAGCAAGAGGGAGGGGGTTGTACCCCCCTACTCTGCCCTTCTAAGGCTTTAGCTGGATTACTGTGTCCAGGTCTGGGACCACCAGCATAGAAGGATGTAGAGCTGTCAGAGCAGGTCCAGAAGAGGGGCCGTGAAGATGATTAGAAGACTGGAGCACCTCTCCTATAAAGAAAGGTTGAGGAAGTTGGGTATATTTAGCTTGTAGAAAAGATCTCATTGCAGCCTTTTAGTACTCCTGCTTACAGGAAAGAGAGGGACTGACTTTTTACATGGTATGACAGTAATAGGACAAGGCTTTAAACTAAAAGAGTGAGAATTTATGTTAGATATTCAGAAGAAATTCTTTACTCAGATTGTGGCGAGGCACTGGCACAGGTTGCCCACAGAAGCTGGGTTTGCCCCATCCATGGAGGTGTTCAAGGCCAGATTGTATGGGGCCCCGGGCAGCCTGATTTTGTGGGTGTCATTTCCTCCCACAGCAGGTGGCTGGAACTAGATGATCTTTAAGGTCCCTTCCAATCTAAGCTATTATTTGATTCTGTGTGATTCTGCAATTCCTGCTTACATCCAGTTTAACATGCTCTGTAGTTAGACATTCTTGCTCTCCACACTGTTGTAATTATTCCTTGGTCACAAATGACCATTGCTGAGCAGTTAGAATTTTAAATTCCCCTTCATAGTGCTAGCAAGGCAGATCTTCTAGGGACATAGCAGGATGATTGTACTGATGGTTCAGCAGCTGCCTTTCTAGAAAGCTCCCTGTCTGTGCTGCCCAACTTTCCTTGGCTGAATGTACTTGGCCACAGGCAAAAAAGACTTCAGGGGAAAAACAGCCTGGGGTTGGTAAGTTTTTTCTTGTTAGTATATCTCCTTCCTCTTCAGGTGCCGTTCACTGTTCAGCTACTCAAGTGAGTTTGTTAAGGACAGCATCAGAGACAACATGTTGGTGCTTTGGAGAATTAATGAGTCACAGAACGTGATAGGTTGCTGGTGCCACCAGTGCTCTGAAGGGAAATCCAGCTCCTTCTCCATCAGAACTGCAAGAGCTCTGCATTCATCTTACAAACTCTTACACAATTGTGTAAGAGTCATTAGCTGTATGAGATGACAGAGCAATGTGATTGTGCTGTGAATGAAGGTTTGTCAGGGAAGGCTTGAGGGTTAGCTGTACTAAGGTAATGGATATAAGAGCCAAGGTCTCCAGGAAGAATTACAGCCTGGCTGTGCAGGACCATCATTCAGGTGAAGTTTACTAACATGCTGGCCTGAATTTGAGAAATAAGTGTTTTTCTGTTGTTCTGATAGACTGCTAGCCTAATTTTATTTAGCAGCTGTATTTCAGGCCCTGTTGTGTTGGTCCCATGTCTAGCAATGCCTCACTTGGCCCCTTCTTCCTTTTTCAGAGATCAAGCAGTGCCATGACAAATAAATCAGCCTTTTCCTCTGTTTGTAAACCACTTAATTTAGCTCTTGCTCTACAGCAAAACCTGTTGCAGTTATTTATATCAACATGGCCCCAAGCAGTTAAAATAAGTCAACATTCTGATTATGGCTCTGCATATTTTCTTGCTGATATTTATATAACTCTGTTCTAAACAAGCACCTGTTCTTCCTTTACCATGTTCCAGTTTAAAGTTAGTGTCTGTTCAAAGAACGAAAGAACTGTCATGATGGAAATTAGCCTACAGATTGTTATTTCTATAGCATCAAAGATCCCTTGAAATGATTGTTTCAAACATGACTGTTTGACATGATTGTCTCAAAGTTCTCGTGAAACTTGTTAAATATTTTAAATCTGAGGATGGCTATATATATACATATATATATTTAATAAGACTGAAAGCAAAATACCACATTGTATTAATTTCTGTAATAAAAGTACATCATTTTCCAGAGATACCATAACCTGACATTCCTCAGAATGTCTCTTTCTGTCAGGTTCTTTCACTACCGTCCTTATCTTCTCCCTTAATTCTCCCAGCCTGTAAGCAGTTTTGGTGACAACAATCCAATCCATAACTACTTGTCAAGCTTTCACTGATTTTTTCTTACTTAGCTTGTGAAAGCATGATGCTGCCTGCAATACTGTTACAGTCTTTTGGTTCAGCACTAGAAATAAACAGTTCAACAGCTCCTTAAGTGAATCACTAATTCCACTGATTCCTTGAGAAATGTCCAGGCAGGTGTTGTCAGTGTTGAACTTGTTATTAATTTCAGAGAGGTTAATTAAATAAACTGGTGTTGATGGTCATATGAATCTTGCTGACTGTATTTGCTAGATCTCTATTATCTGTAGTGGGACTCTAAACACCTTGTACATAAGAAGGAAAGTCTGCTTAGTGAGATGACCCTCGTGGGCAAGTGTCCTTGCTTTACATCTGTCACAAAGAAAGACAATCAGTGTGTAAACTGCTTGCTCTTATATGCTTAGTTGGGTGTCCTCAGAACATATAAAGGGTGCAGTAACTTGCCAAGTGAAAATTTGAAGTGAATTTGATGAGACAAAATGCTAGATAAGCTCTTAAAATTTGACAGGGATGGCTGAGTGTACTGCTGAGTTAGACAGTAGAATGAAATTTTTCATGACCAGAAATGGAAGTGCATTCAGAACAGTGCCAAAGAACATATTATTTATCTGCCTTTCTGTATGAGACTGTCTCTAGTCACTAACATTCAAGGCATTCAATTTGGATTCTTTGGTAACAGCTCTGTTGACATAACAATTTGTTCTCAAGGTCAGATAGCAATTTGAGTCATTGAATCATAGAATATCCAGAGTTGGAAGGGCCCCAAAAGGGTCATCAAGCCCAACTCCTGGCTCCACACAGAACCACCAAAAATCTGTTCCTATATTTGAGAGCATTCTTCAGGAGCTTCTTTCTTGAGCTCCAGCAGCTTCGTACCATGATGACTGCCCTGGGGAGCCTGTTCCAGTGCCTGACAACTCTCAGGTGAAGAACCTGTCCTGACATCCAACCTAAAATAAATCAAATAGTCAGTCACATAGCTCAACAAGAGCTCTAAACATCACCTTTCCGCCCATATAGCATCTAATTATGGAATTTTCCCAAGGAGGATCTCTGTCTACTTGTTTGTCCTGTACAGATGTAGCCTCTTTAGAAGACAGACAGAACTGTTGTTTAGGTGTTGCTAAAGAATTGAATGGGGTCACATATCCTGATATACTCCCAAGTACTTAATATAGACCTATATCCATGCAGTCTAGAAATCAGTCATGTATGACCTTGAGTAGAATTTAAAAAAAAAATCTTTTTTGGCAGTTTTAAAATTGCAAGAGAATAATATGTGATCTGTTTTAGAACTCTAATTTCCTGTTTAAACTAATAAAAGAACCCAGAACAAGGAGAATATAGCTCCTTTAATTAATGAGAGCACCATACTCAAGTGTGAGAATGATGAGTAATTCTGACTAAATGTCCTAAATAGGCATCAAATAACTTGCTGCTTTTTCTAGTGTTCTATAGTTTTAAGACTGATAAAGAGAATACCAGAAAAAAAAAAAAAGATTCAGGTGAACAGTGGGAATGAGACAAATAACTGTTGAAGACAGAAGATGATGATGTTCTTTGAAGTCTGAATTTTTGGTTCTTAGTCACACTTAAAGCTTTAAAACCTCTTCTTTTGGAATTTGTAAGGAAGAGATGCAGTGTTGGGAAGGAAGAGGTAAGGTAGTGAGTAGTATGGTGAGGATTATGAAGCAGTGGGAAACTAGTTCAGGTGAAAGTTCTTCGTTTTGTTTTGCTCTCCCTCTGTAGTCTGAGTTTTTCCTGCTGTTTCATTTTGTGCATGGTGTCAAAAGCAAATTATTAACTTTGTAAACAGGTAGTAACTTGTGCTGAGCGGAACTCAGATCTGGTGTCCTGACAGGCACGTGCTCACAGAGGACAAATTGAGGTTGATCTTATTCATTTTGTCGAGTGATCTGACCTAAATTTGCACAGCTGTGTTCACATTTAATCCTGTCTAATAGCTCTAAGGCTTTATATCTCATAAGAGCAGCCTACTGGCACCTAACATTTATTCTGGCCCTGGTTCAGTTTTACCCTACAAATCCTCTGGCACAGCCCGGTATTTTTGTTTTTCCCTGGTAGATTTATTCCTCCATCTAAATACCCTTGAAATGAACAGTCTCTGAACAGTATAATCTAGACTGTTGGTTTTCAGCCTTCCTGGTTTTGCTGACCTGAGCAAATTCTCCAGAATGGATTTGTCACACAGGCAAAATGAGAGAGGAATTGAAGTAAGTTTCTGGCTTGTTTTACTAAGTCACTTTGTTCGGATTCCTGAGCTACACTGTTTTCACCCATGTCTCTGCGAACTGTATGTTTGAGGCTGTTGATACAGAGTGAAGGTTCTCTGTTGTGAGATGCAACTCTGTTTTGTCCTAGCAATCTCATTTTGTTGCTGCTGGTTGAATGAGTATTTACACCACTCTTTGCTGTGAACCAATAAGCTTGATGTCACTGCTACTTTGTTCATTTCAGCTGGCAGAAGAGAAAGTATAGTGGATCTTGTAAGTGAAATAAACCCCACAAACATAAATAAAGCAGCTCCTTTCTTATTTGCTCCACTTTGAATACTCTTTGGGTTATGAGTCATTTTTTAAGGCTCATTCATTATCTGTCTTCTGTGTCTCTAATTCATAAGGTTTCGGTGGTAGAAATTAAAGAACCTTGGGAAAAGTGATTCACAGTATTTCACTGTTTATGAACATATGTCTACAGAGGCTGACAAAATTGTGGATATTGATTTTCCCAGGAATATTAAGCAGCAAACTTTATATATGTGTGTTGGGTGTTTTTTTTTTTAACATTGAAAGATTATTTTCAGGGCTTGTGTCCAATCTGAGTTACATGTCTGGAATATAAAACAAATCAGTCTTTAACATTTTAGACTAGATGCTTATGTAGTAGGAAAAAAACAATACAAACAAACAAACAAGCAAAAAACAAACCGTAACACATTTAATGGATGTGTTTGAATAAGACTGCGTGCCTTGTATTTGTTTTTACCCGTGTCTCAAGTCTTTATTTTGGCTTACAGATGGAGGAATATTTTCAAAGGTTTACAATAGGCTGGAAAACTGAAAACCTTTGCAAAATAGCTGCAAGGGATTGTTGCTGTCTTTTGCTGTGATGATATCTCATTCTGTAAGCTATTCTGTTTAATGGTAGATGACTGTAAAGGCCAGAGATTTTGCAAACTAATCCCTGATAGCTCCTTAACAGAGTGTTTGGAGGTTTTTCATGGCTATTAATAACAAGTTTTATTGAAGGAGACTTGAAAACGAAGTCCTCGATGATAATGCATTATAAAATAAACAGAAAAGTCACAACCAGGCTCTGACCCAAAAGTTGTGGTTTTTCTAAGTGCATTTGGAGAATAAACTAAGGAGCATTCTGGTTGAGTTCTGAATTGCTTAATCTGCACAGATTTTATTGCATATATTCTTCACTTTCAACTCAATATCATATTACTGAGTGAGTCCATACATTGCATAAGATGTCTGCATTTCAGTGCATGTAGATATTTTATCAATCTATTGCAGTGCTTGTGTCCGAATATGGGAGCCTGGGTACCAGGTAGTGCTTCTTTGATGCAATTAACACCGTGGCAAAGGGCAACTCTGCAAGGTTGTTATGTTTCATTGGCCTTCCGTGACTCAGGGTAAATGCTTTCCCTTCTTGACTGTGCTATGGTAAGATGACTCATTGAATTCAACAAGTCAGACTTATCCTTGAATCACTTTTCTTAAGTAACAGCCAGGAAAGAAGGAAGAAGTTTTATGATAATTTCAGTAAAAATTGTACATTCCACTAATTCTTCAGCCTTGCAACTCAAAATTTTAAGGAACGTAAGAGGTTTTCTACATAAAAATGAAGGTCAATTTCATACTAAGTAGTCTAAAAATATATATCGTTTATCTGGGACTTTGAGGTTCTAGTCACTGTTAATAACAATCAACATTGTAGACTCATCTGATCAACTGATCACTTCACACTGATGGACCACTGCATTGCCAGCAGACTCTCATTCTTTAAAAGAACAAGGGTAAAATACAAAACACTGTAATTTTTATCATCTAGTTCCCTCCCTCTAGACCAGGTTGCTCAAAGCCCCATCCAACCTGTTCTTGAATGCCTCCATGGAGGGGGCATTCACAACCTTACTGGTCAACCTGTTCCAGAGTCTCACCACCCTCACGGTATTAATTATAACAAAATGAGGTGTTACCTTTAGAAGTCATTGTTTTGCTGAAGGTCTCATGTCTGCCATTTCACTGATGCTCTGTCAGGAAAAAAAAAAGTGGTATCCTATACACTGCAGAACAGCTAATGACAGTGCTGCAGTGACAGGAAGTGCACATAGAACTGATTCCATCAAGCGATTAATGTATGCTTAGAAGAGGCCACTGGGATGCAATTGTTGCCCTAACAACTAGGATCTTCTTCAGCTGCATGAAGGTGAACACTGGAGCAATTTCATTAATAAAACACACTTAGCTCTCACACGCTAAAACAAAAAACTTGGTCTAGTGAGTGAACTTTTCCTAACAGTTCATTTTCAAAGTTTGCTAGTAGTCTGCGTGTCTGCGTTATGAACCTTTTTTTACTGTGTTTCTTTGTACCTTAGAGTTTTACTGTAGAAGACATTTGTGGAGTGGATAATAATTATATTTTACTCTGAGTTTATGACCTTATTCTACACACTTAATCAAGGATTCTTAAAAAAAAATCACTATAAAGGATACTTTAAAAGCAGTAAGAAAAGTGATGCTAGATAGTATGTGCTGTGTTTCCTGAGTGGCAATTTTGTTCTCCTAAATGAATGTTTTGGGGTTTATGAGTCATTGCCCTTTATCTCATGGTGCTGAGTGTTCTTTTGTCCCTTTTTTTTTTTTCTATTTTTTCCTTTCGTTTTTTTCTGGCTTTTGTGACAGAGATGGACAAGGATGGTGAAAGCACTGAAGAGATGTCTGGTTTATTTTACACTCAGATGTAATTGCACAAATGCTAGAAAGTTCATAGCCTGACAGAATGTGCAGTGCCCTGTCCTTATTTCCACCCTGTGCTGTCCCCATCTTCCCTTTCTCTCCTCCCTTGTGTTGGGCTGATGCTGACTGCCATCTCAGCAGAGCATTGTCGGACTTTTTTTTAGCTTCAAGATGTTTAACAGTTAATTAAGTATGTGTGGTATGCAACCAAGACCCAGCTGCTGTCAGGGGGCTTGATCAGTTTACTTCTAAAATGTCATTGCACGAACACTATGAGTTACAAAGATTTCTGAGGGCAATGGATGATAAATAAAGCCAATGCTGTTTAGCCAGTATCATAAATCCAAAAGATACCCTTGTTGAAAACAATGGAGTTAAGAGTATAAAATCACGTCTTCCTTTAAAGGAACAAGTGAGATGCTATCTAATCTTTAAATATATAGATTTTCGTAGGTCTTTATAAGAGATTCTGATTTTCGGTTAGTGTCTCCTTGCTACAAGTAAAATGACAAATGAAATTGATTATTTCTCGTACAGCAGCTCTTGTTGGAAGGACAAACTGTCAAAGTGGTGACCTGGCTGTTACCTTCAGTGCCTGTGGTGATGGCAGCATCTTATGAAGCAATCCATTGCTTTGAAGCTAGTGATACAGATAGCTGGCATTGCTTTTACACAAGCATATGGCCAAAATACTTCCCATATACTTTTTTCTAGCTGTCTATGGAGATTTTTTTGTGTCTTCTTCAGTGCCTTTTTGGAAAATTTAGAGTGTAACTTAACTGTGGACATTTTGGAAGCACTGATGTACTATAGCCTTAGCAAGAATCATCTTTGTATTTTTCTTTAAACTGCTTTTTAGATGAATTCGTGATACTTCTGTAGTAATGGCAACAGTCTCTATTGCTTTTCAGTGCTGATGTAACAACAACCTTCACTTCAGAGTTGTTTTTACCAACTGTTCCTCTATTTATAGACCAAGGTTGACCCCTTAGCAATCAGAGTAAGGGATAGTCTGAGGTCCTTTACAAGCCCTACATTTTGAAAAGCTGTGATCAGCTGCTTTTAAGGAGCAGTGTGGAACAGCAGTGAAAACTTGGTACATCATTTGAAGTACTTGTGTTTTCCCCATCTTGGGTGCCTGCAGCTGTTTTGCCTAATTTTGTAGCATTTATTTCAGTGAAATATAATGGTTATGTCTCTGAGCGATTTTTTCTTTGAACTTTGCTAAGTGCTGTGATGAGCAAATGTGCTAGAGGCTCCTTTTAGTTTTTTATCAGATGCACCTAAGGTACTAGGCCCTATTGGTGGAGGTTCAGTCCCCCTAGCATTCACATGTAGATTTATGTGCTCTGAGCCTCTGTTTTTCCCATGGAATTGATGGATGTCCAACATGGTAAGGCAGCCATTTCCCTTTTCATTCTGACGATCCGTGAGGAAATAAAGCTACAGAAACTTTTTTTTTTAAATAATTATTATTTTTTTCCAAAGACAGTTCTTCTGTATGTGCTTTGAAAAGGTAGAAAGCAAGTGAAATAAAAAGTAATTAGACTGAAGACCTGCCTGTATATTTCCATGTATTTGATCTTTATTTTTCCTTTCATCCTGGCTAACCTTTGCCAACTGCCATTTTTTTCTGACTTTGAAAAACATTGGTGCTTGTCTGAACCAACTGGCCACCTATTCACACCTTTCCTCTTTATAATATTGCCTTCAAAAGCACAATTATGTCCTTTGATCCTGAGATTTTGGTCTGGAGAAATGTGCCTGAGCACAAGATGCAAATTTATCTAGAGGTTATTCTTCCATTTAGGAGGAACACTCCGCAAGGCTGAATATGTTGCAAAAGTATTTCTTGGTATTGTGTGATTTTTCTCTTGGCTTCCCCCACTCAGTCTGCTTTGCTTCGATGCCATATGCTTAGATAAGACTATCACACACATTACCAGGCAGATGTGGGATTTACATGCCCTATAAGCAGTACACAACTCCCTCAGGCTGTGCAGAAAGGCAAAGTCAGAAAGGATTAATCTTGTTTCTGTTTGAACTGTAAAAATAAATAGATAAATAAAATAAGAAGAGCGGTCAGATAGGTAGTTTAGCAATTGTACTTCTTTCTCACAGTTATAGACGTATACTGCAAATATTGCATGCATCCTATGTCCCATCATTGTCTTTCCATAGTCAACATGTCCAGCATTTTTTTTTGTTTGTGTGTTTGTATGCTTTTTGAGGAATGTGGATTAAAAATCAACAACATTTTCATTCTGAAATACCTGGTTTTGAAAATAGCTATGCTTGAGAGGACACCCAGAAAGAAAACATAATTTAAAATAATTAGTGTAACAAGTCAGTCTTATCTCAAACCTTCATACCTTCACGAATCTTCATTCCTGGTTCATTGGAGGCAATGGTCAAATCTTTGAGTGCCATGGAAGTTACAAGTTAGCATGTATGGGGAAAATCTTCCCTCTGAAATCTGAGTTTGATGTATTCTTAGAGCCCCATGTGTCTCAGATGAGAGTTATTAATAGCCCTCACATGGGACACCCTCATAGATGGCTGATGTGAAAAATTTACCCGTAGTTGTTTCTGAACTGTGCTAATTAAATAAATCTGATGGCTATTTTGTCCCTGATGCCAAGACAATTTCCAGACAGCAACAACTTGCATCTTGACAAAAGAAGGAAAAGAGGAAAGAGTAAATGGAAATTTCAAAATCAGTCTAAAAGCTCTAAAAGCTCTTGGCTTGTTTCTGATGCAAGTAGGGGAATGCAAAGGGTTTACAATGGTATGTTAAGTAGTGATAGATTGGTAATTTATGTTGGCAAGGATTACTTGAGTAAGGTTTGAACTCCAGATGTTTCTTCCAGCCTGAATAATTCTATGGTTAAATGGATGTATATTATCTGTAAATCATTGTAATGCTTCAAAATCTTGATCTGTCTGTCATGGCATGTCAGGTGCCTTGATTGTTAGCATTTTCCTCAGAAGAATCTCTTCCATTTATTATTCTTTAAATTATTCATATTCCCTTAGAAACTTCTCACGTACGTCTTTAGTTAAGTCATAGGAGGGGTCAAAAGCATAAGCATTCTGAATTCTATTCTCATCTGTCTCAGAGTTCTGTCTTTTTGGCCTGTGCTTTTATGGAAATGGGCTGTGCTTCCCCTGCATGTCTGCCATTTGATAAAACAGGACAAAAAAATCAATTTCCCATATACGTGGAGCAAGACAGTTAATTAAAATTTGCTTTGAAATTCTTGCACATAATATGTCATTTACTTTTTGCCTCTCCTTCTTGTACTTTCCATAATATTATCATTCCATCCTCAGGACTAATTGGACATTTTAGCTCTCTTAATTGCTGTTTTGATCTTGCTTTTAGCAAGTTTTCCTGGAGATGGAGCTCGGTGAAGTAATTGGAAAGATTCCAGTTGATATTAGTTGATATATTTGCATGAACCCCAAGATGCCAAACAAAATGTGATTACACAGCTGAGGATTTTTTTAAGCAAAGTACTCCAAATGTTTATTATGCCTCTATATATGTTTTGTTTAGGTGATGACCTGAAAAAATCATGTCTGAGGTCCAGGGTACGGTCGAGTTTTCTGTGGAGCTACACAAATTCCATAATGTGGACCTCTTCCAGAGAGGGTGAGTTGATGTCTCCGTTAATTTGTAGCTGATTACAGAAGAGTTATTTTCAGAAAACAGTTAAAAACCAAAACAGATAATTTTCTGCCAAATGGATATGTATTTCATGCAATCTCCAGGGCAGAGAAGGATGTCATTGGGCTTTCACTGCTGTCAAGAAAGATCAGTGTACGTTTCTTTCACTGTAAAGTCAGACTGACTGACTTGTTTTTGTAATACAGTGTTGTAATGCTTCAAATTATTTTAAGCATCTGTTCAGACATAAGCATGATAGCTGCTTCAAATGCTCCTGGATTGGTGTTGAGCCCCTGTGCTAAATGATAACTGCTTTGAACTTTAATGAAAACAGATTCACAGTAGAGTTGTAAATCCTATAACTATTATTTTAATTATATTAATGGACATTCATTTAATACCACAGTTTCAGAGGAGAACATGAATATTCATGTTTGCCCAAAGAACTGATTCTGATAGCCATATTCTATTCTCATGTCTCTTTAAGTTAGAAGAACACATACAACTTCTGATGTACTCAAAATTTTGCCCCCATTCTCTTGCACCACTCTTCCTGATAGCCTTTATAATAACCCATTGGCTGTTGAATGGGGAAGCCTAACCAAATGTGAATAATTTTTCTACTTGTATATTGAACCCCACATTTCTTCAGTGAAGAAAAAGATATTATACTAAAATACTTTTTTAGGAGATCAGAAGACCAAGATGGTCTAAAGAATGTACTTCATGAACAACTGTAGGTCTTGTGGAAACATTATTTTCTTTCATCTAGGATGACTGATGTATACAGCACATTACATATTCTCTTTAATGCCTTAGCTTTGCATAGGAATGGTTAATAGCTGATTTGTCCATCTTGAGCTTCATTTCTAGTGACAAAAATATAGAATTGTTTCAGGTGCTGGGATGGATTAAAACTGTTTCAATCTACTTATAGGATTTTTGTTTTTTGTTTTTAACTGTGATGATTTATGTGTTAAAGATGCCATGAACTTGGATGAAGAAAGCACAGATGTACTTTGTTTTAACAGCTGGCATCCGTCATTCTTCTAATGCCTCCAAGTGAATATCTGTCACTGTTCTGTTAGAAAGCGCTCTGACTATAAGAAATACATTAAATAGAAAAAAAGTCCTCTGTGCTTGAAGTATTTGGTTTATTTGCATTATAAATGAAGATTCCTATGTACCTTGGTGTTCATGACCTTAGAAGACAATCCTGGTGTATAGATTCTTAATTTGTTGGTCAGTGTAATAATATATTTTATCCTCCTCATATTTGAAAATCTGCACCCTTCTGTGGCTTCAGGGATTTGTTTGGACTTTGATGGTAGAATGCTCAAAGTTTAGCTAGGCATCTTCCTACATCTCACATTGCTGAGCTTTTTTTGTTTGTTTGTTTTCCATCTTCATATAGACCTGCTTTTACAGTCAGTAATTTCTTTGAAATGCTCTCTTTGGCTTTGACAGTTCAAATCTCTGGTGTGGGGGTAAACCTAGCACTAACACAGATAATATATTCTGCTGTCACGCTAATGAGTTCCTAATTACCCTTCCTTTTCTTCCCACTGGTGCTTATCCTGCTTTACTGATTAATATTCCAGACATGTAGGGCTATAGGTTATACTGTAATAATTTGTTTACTGATTTTTAGTTTTTATTATTTCTGTGTAACCTGCACAGTATTATATGTACTTTCTTTCCTTTCATAATTTTACTAATTATATTTCCAATAATATCCTTTACTGCATCTCTCTTTTGCTGATCAGCATCCTCTGACTGGCTTCATCTACTCAGTAGCTTTTATCACTGTAGCATGAGAATGTATAGGAAAGGAGTAAATGATTTTCCCAAATTTCATTTTAACTTGGGCACGATTTTTGTTTCTTCCCTGCTACCCTTGTTGATATTCACAGTGGACATCTGGAATATCTTGGATTGACATACATTCTCTCCGGATGAGGGGAGGGTAGAAGTAATAATAACAGGAATTTTCTATTTAACTAGTGTTTTCCTTCTCTGAGTGCCTTGTAAATTGAGTCAATATTGTTCTGTCTCACTGAAGGACAGAATGATGATTTGTGAAAGGTTGTCCATCAGGATAGCAGTGGACCTGAAATGAATCTTAATTTCTCTTGAGGCACAGTGCTGTGTTTTGCTTTGTTTTGTTTTGTTTTGTTTTGTTTTGTTTTAGCAGCAAAAGCAAGGACAGTAATGAAAAGCATTATTGATTATGAAGCTAATAATTATTATTATTAAGCTAAGAAATAAAAAATGAAAAATCATAACCAAGGACATGACTATATATCCTCAGAAATATGTAGCAGCCTTGCTACTGAAATCAATGGAAGTAGACTGGAGCATCAGTCACCAAATTCTTTGGAACACCACTAGATTTGTGTGCCAAATTGACATTGGGCCATATGGTTGAAATTCCTCAGTTGGTACAACATAATTGCACAGAAATAAGGATGATATTATCCAAAGCACTTAGTCTTGGCTATCTCTCCTTCTTGAGAATCTGGATTGGTCGCCTGAAAGTTGTCAAATGGTTGTCTCAGATTTCAAGTAGGGAAAGAAAATTTTCCTAGTAATTACAGGCCTGTCAGTCTCACTTCAGTAAAATCACAGAATCACAGAATTGTAGGGGTTGGAAGGGACCTCTAGAGATCATGTAGTCCAACCCCCCTGCCAAAGCAGGATACACAGCCCAGGTTGCACAAGTAGGCAAGGGAAAAGTTCGTCCCCCTCTGCTCTGCACTGTGTGTCCTCCAGCACTGGGGGCAGTTCTGGATTCCACAAAAGGACATAACTATTAGATTATGTTCAGAGGAGGTCTGTGAAGTTAGTGAAGGGTTCAGAGTGCAAGGCATGTGAAGAACAGCTGAGGTCCCTGGGTTTGTGCATCCCGGAGCAGAGCAGGTTGAGGGGAAGCCTCATGGAAGCTACTGCTCCTCACAGGGAGCAGAGGGGCAGCACTGAGCTCTTTCTGGGGAGAGCATGGTTGGGTCACCAGCAAGCCCTTTAGAGAAGAGTCCTCAGTGCAAATAATGGCATGAATAAATCATCAAAGGTTTAGCTGGAGAACCCTGGGAGAATCAGCCCTTTTTGAGCCATTAGGTGTTGGTTAGTAATCAGACTGATTAATAACATGGTCTGCTGGCCGAAAGCCATGGAGCCGAAGTGCTTTAAAATGTTAGTCTGTCAGTATTGATTCTGGTTCTGTTTTTGTTGCACTGGAAGCTATTTTGAACTGTATAAGTACACGGAGGCAGTTTCCATCTCTCCTTTCCCATGAGAAGTGGAAACTCCTTAATCTACAGGAATTCCACATCGTGATATTTTAATCATTGTCTTACAAGCTCCATCTAACGTTTCTTAGCCTGTATAGATGGTTAATAGGGACATAAAAAAAAAAAAAACAGTCAGGGGCTTTTGTAAATAATTCTTGTGGTTTTATGTTTCTGGCATGTGTAACAAAAACAGTTATCGGTAAAATACATGTTGCAGGTAGCCTGGTCAAATATGACTGTTAAATTTATCTTTAGTTCAGAGCACAAACAGAATTTATGAATGTCAAAGTTTAGATGCTGTAGGTACTGATGTAGGGGAAGAAATAATTTTTTCTTTGGTCAAACCAAAGGATTTGCAGTGCTGTTTGATGTCACAGTTTGAAAGATTGAGTAATAAGAAGTAATGCAACTTCTGGAAGAAAAAAGATTTTTAAATTTTCTGTCCTAATTCTCTCCATCATTTTCCACTTAATAACTGGTGACAGATATTTTCTCAAGTGAAATTAGCTGCTTGATTCTGATTTTTCTTAATAGAGTAGGAAATAAAATTATCCTTGACTTCCAGAACCCGTTAATTGATTTGTCTGGTTTTGTCAGAAGCAATTCTTCTGCACCTTTTTTTCTTAAAGCATTTCAAAACCTATTTGATGGTTTTCCCCACTTAAAAGCAAAATCAAACTAAAAGCATCAGAAAACATGCTAGTAAGTCCACAAGATAAATAACTTTTGGAGTCTGGGTGGGAATAGAGAGCAAAAAGAAGATGATACTCTGGCTTCATAATATTGGGATTCTGGCAATTATCTGTTAGGAAATAAAGATCAAGGTAAGTCCTTACCAGTCACAGGGCAGAATCAAATGCTTATCAGTCCTTTCACCCCTCAAATTCAGGCTGTAATTTGTAAATGCCTAACATTTACACTGGTGTTTGTGTTTAGAGAGTGGTGGTGATAAAAATCAGTGGAAAAAAAATATTCCAACTTCTTCTAAAATGAATGCAGCACTGCTCTAGTGACCAGATAAGTGGTCTCAGTGTTTTCAGTACTTTGCAAGAATCAAAGAACTCTTATGATCCAGACCTGTCGAAAAGATGATGGTAAATCTTAGTAGACAAAGCCTTTACATAGCAAAACATCCCTGTTGCCTACTGGATGGACAACAGTGTTTCAACGTAGTCAGTTGTGACATAATCCACTTCAGTGACACAGAGCTGGGATACTGTAATTAACCATGGACTTTCTGCCAGAATGGACACCTTGGAAATACAAATCATGATCAGAGATTTACACCTTATTTCTTGAATTCATATAGATACAGTGTCAGGATCACCTGGGAAAAGACCTGCAACATCATCCAGTCCAACCATATACCAATCACCAATAGTTCTCACTAAACCATGTTCCTTAAAACAACATCTAAACATTCCTTGAATACCTCCAGGGTTGGTGACTCCACCACCTCTCTAGGGCAGTCCATTCCAGTGCCTGCCCACCCTTTCAGAGAAGTAGTATTTCCTAATGTCCTGCCTGAATCTCCCTTGGTGCAGTTTGAAGCCATTCCCTCTAGTCCTATCATTAATTACATTAGAGAAGAGGCCGACCCCCAGCTCACTACAACCTCCCTTCAGGAAGTTATAGAGAGCCTCCTGTTCTCCAGGCTGAACATTCCCAGCTCCTTCAGCCTCTCCCCATAAGGCCTGTGCTCCAGACCCTTCTCCAGCCTTGTTGCCCTTCTTTGAACACGTTCCAGGGCCTCTGTCTTTCCTGCAGTGAGGGGCTCTTGAATCTTGTTACTCTGTTCCAAATGATACCCATTTCTTCAAACTTTGAACCTGAAAAGAAATATAAATCACTTTTGGATTGTAAATCTATTGCATTTTGAATGTACTTACCCAATTCATTTAAGATGTATGGATTCTTTCTAATGTAAATGAAGAAAAAAGAAAATGAAAAGAACTAACAGGCATGCCAAAGTGATGCATTTCTGGAATAATGATTGCTGTCCCTTGGAACAGATATATTGACAGAAATGGCTTTCTTCTTGTCACGAAGATGTATTTCTGTGACTTTTTATCAGACCTTCACTGTAAAGCAGCAGATTCTGAAATAAAGGGATCAAGAATAAGAAGGCAATGACATAGCCATAGTGATAGCTGTGTGCCTGATTGAAAACTGTGCACCACCAAGCTGTGTTCGTGAAAGCAGCTGGGGTGCAGGAGCTCAGTCAGCTAAACATCAGCATCCTAAGGGTTGCAAACGCCCAGCTTCTGGAGAATGATATATAGAGAATTAATTTCATGATTGCTTGTCAAGACAGTTCTCTTCTCTGTCTGCCAGTGTTGCAGCCTTTAACTTGAAGGAACCCTCTGCTTACAGATGAAAGGTGGATTCACCACTAAATGTGGAAGAGGGAAGAGAATGAGCCCAAGCAGGAAATATAACTTAAAAGAAATATAACTTAAAAGATGTATCTGCAGGTGTGGAACATCTCAGCAAACTCCATTGTATCATGACCATTATCATCAGCATTGGACATTGGAAATGATCTTTCAAATAAGATAATAATAATATAATAATAATAACATTCTGATTTACTTACTTAACCTTACATGTGTTAGGTAACTGTTCCATGTCACTTCTTTGTTTACAGAGAACTAAGCTAAAGGCCAAATAAATATATAATGGTTTTGAGTTTGTCAGCTACCTAAGGCAATATCACAGAATGTATATAGTCTGAATTCAGAAATAAAGGACTGGATAGAATCATAGAATCATTAAGGTTGAAAAAGATAACAGACATTATCTAAACCATTCCCACCTTGCTCACTAAACCAAGTCCTTCAGTGCCATACCTACCCTTTTCTTGAAAACCACTAGGTGATGTCTCCATCATCTCCATGGGCAGCTTGTTTCAATGCTTGATCAGTCTTGTGGAGAAGAAATTTTTCCTAAAATCCAACCTGAACCTTTCCTGGTATAAGTTAAAGCCATTACCTCTTGTTATGTCTGATAGGAAAAGATGGTACTCAGGACTCTGAGATTTTTCACCAGTTAGATATGGAGGAAAACCTCCATCTGTCCTTTTATGAAATACAGAGATAAAAACTGTGCCCTGTCTGCTGGACCTCCTTCTTCAGTACTCTGCTTTGGTCATTTCCCTTTTTTTTTTTTTCACCATTTTTGTTAAATGTTTGCAGATTGTACAATTAGCCAGGTGATTTTATACAAATCAGGTGACAACATTTTGCAGAGAATATGAAAATCCACCTGTTGCATATCTGCGACACTTTACAGTGGTCCAGTGAATAGCAGAAAAAGGAGAAAATGAACCTAAACGAGACACAAGCTGGCAGTTAGAGGGCAATTTCTTGTGGGGTGAAGCTTGCTATCCTTTGGTGAAAGATGCATGTATCTGTAGCTGGTCTGTCTGACCAACAGCTAAGGACTGTCCCTAGGCAGCTTGCTGATAATAGCCTGGGTCAATAACATGAGTTACTGCTATCTCTGTTTGCTTAGGAGATAGCCTCTCACAGACATTCTAGTGTCAATTATTCAGGGCAGCAGAACGTCTCTAGGGAGTTACCGTTGCTACAGAGCACTCCACAAAGTTTACTGTGATCATGTTGGGTTCTGCATCATACAAGAAGCCAGTGTAAGAAGCAGAGGGTAACTTACTTTCTGTTTTCCCAGTGCTTTGCAGTCAATGATCAGAATCTAGGCTAAACATGATCAGCTTTTTATTTTATAGTTTTGTTTTTCATTTAAGCAGAGTAGAACTTCATGTCAGAAATGGAAAATACATAAATGCACCAGCATGAAAGTTGACCTTTTCTCTGGAACATGACTGGAGCATTGCAGTGAACTCTTAAAGGATAAGGGATTATCTCTAAGAGTGAGGCTGATCTGCCATTTCTGACAAGAGCATGCAATACACAGTGTGTGTGTGTGTGTGTGTGTATGTGCAGAGTATAGAGTTAAAACCAGAAAACCTCTACTGCTTGAATTTCTCCCCAGTAGGAGAGAATAACAGAAAACATGTATGGTGGACCTCAGTCTTGTTGGAAGCACTGCTGAGGGTTGCTCAGATATTAGTGATGATTATCATGTATAATACAAAAATGTCCTTATCAATGGAATAAAAAAAGAAAGAAAGCTTGTCAGCTGTTCTGTTGATGTACCTACAGAATAATACCTACAGAAGGATTTAAAATTTTGGATGTTTAGACAAAGGCAGTACAAAGCAGAAAGGGCCCTTTGTAATGATCTTGTCATCAATTGGTTGTGAACAACAGATGAATAAAATGATATAAAAATCTACATCTCCTAAAATACATGGTTTTTACTGTGCTTCCAGTCTCAGATTTCAAGACTGATAAGCACTTAGGAAATCAATTTAAACTATGTGGCACTTTAAGTTATTCAGACTTCTATGGCCTTGTTCAAAACCACTGACATTAATAGATGTCTCTCCATCAGCTTTCTGGAATATGTCTTCTCTGATTTAGAGGCTGGAAAGCAATGCATCTCTAAAACTCATGCCTCTGAAGAAGCTTTTTGTGATATTAAGCAAGGACTGAGTAAAATTTCTGTGCCAATTTGTAACTGAGCCTTTGGCAATGTCTGTGCTTTCGATGCAGATCTTACGCTTTTTTCAAAGCTGTGTTTCCTGGAGTCAGGCAATTAGAGAAGAAACTCGTACTATTTAATATTAACCTGTTAATGTTTATATATGTTCTGGAAACTATGGAAGGTGGTATCTTCACCAAATAGTTTCATATTCATTCATATTTAAGAATCTATATTTTTAAAACTAAGTCTGGGATCTCATGTGTTAACCAACCTTCGTTGGTAACCAGTGCCAGAAGAGTAGAAAGCAGGTGGAATTCTTGCAAGTTTTTAATCTGAATGAAAGAAAGAAAGAGCGAACTAGCTGTTGTAATTCGTTAACCAAAGAAAAAACCTTTGCTCCCTTAACAACTGGATAGTATCTTCTCTAAGGGAAGCAAATGTCACCCCAGACCAAGTGACATTTACATTGCTTCTTTGATGACTTTCTGAGTGAATCATGTCAGAGAGCAGCTTCAGCTTCACCCAACGTGATTTACATTTATAAAGATATAAACTTCAAGTGTTGACTTCAGTTCCTAATTCATAAAGCTACAGATGGATTAGTATCTACCAGTGGGAATCACTCAAATCTGTGTCTCTGTATTTGCCTAACAGAAAGAAAAGAACTAAACTGAACAACAAGACAGAAACATGACAGCAGTATAGGCAGTGTCAATATGACTATTCTAAACAAGAAGAGTGCCATAAAATAACTATGAGATGCTAAGAAATGGGAAGTTTATTTTTCATGTGAGAGTGTATTGTCATCTTTTTGGCAAATTGAGGCAGATGAAGTTGTCTGTATTCAGAATGTGTTATCACATTGTTATACTCTGTGCATATCTCTGGAGAAAGTGTGGTGTAATCATCAGTACCACGTACAGTCTTTAAATATAGGGCAAGCTGTTGAGAGAATAGCTAGACTTAGTTCCTTCCTACAGTTACAAGTTAGAATGGAGAATAAAATTCTGTGAGGATAGTTAAGCACTGGAATTTCTCATCCAGAGAGGCTATAGAATCTCTGTCCTTGGAGATGTTCAAGACCTGAGGCAATCTGGTCTGTACTCAGTGTTGATCCTGCTTTGGACAGATGTTGAGCTGATGGTGTCCCAAGTCTTCTCTAGACTGAATGAATCCTTGAGTCTAGGATGATGGTGTTCTTGACTTTCCTCAGAATCAAAAAACAGACACCAACCTTGAGCAACATTCCTCTGCATAACTCAGTTTCCGGCCTTGTAGTAGGTACTGGTTTCTTGAGATTCATTGTCAGAACCGCGGTTCCCAGTAATTCTAGCTGTCTAGATTATAGCTCAAAGTAGGTTGATTTGACTAACATAAAAAAGTGATTTTAGCTGAGAAATGCATCTTACAAATAAGACTATATTCTGCTTCCCATCGATATACAATGATATGCCCCTGAAACCTTGATATTTCTGCGTCCAGTTCCTCCCCATCTTGCAATTCTAGTTCCTTCATTGTCCCAGAGAAGACCAGTTTTCAATGATACACTTAATGCCTTCTGATTCTAAGAATTTTTTTTTTGTCATAAATTCTTCATTATATCTTTTAGCACTAATACTTAATGGTTAAAATAATTAGACCCAAGTGTGTGAATGAAGAGCACAGCTCCCTCTAGAAGACCCAAGAATGAAAAGCAACCATATACTGTATAGCATTCTTTGCTGAGCTAAAATCTTAATGAACTTTCTTAAGGATAATTAAAGCAACTCTGTGATACTCCAGACAATACTCCAGAATACTCCTAATTTAAGATCTCTGCTTGCAAACTAATTTTATTTTATGAGTATATTTTTTGAAATAGGCAAAGCACTGCCCAATTAAGCTTTGAAGAAAATTTAATGATAGTCAGTTGTTAAAGTTATAGGCAATGGAATGAGCTGTCTTTCAAATCGATGACTGATTAGGTTTAAATGTTGTCTAAATCTCAAAAATTTCACTTTATTTTCTTCTTTATCTTCTTAACTATATTGTTCCGCAAAGACTTTCATCTAACATCCCACCTTGTATTTTATTTCCTGAGAGAACGGATTTCCTCTGTTTGCACGACATTCCTCCTGGCTGTCACTGCCTGCATGATTTATTTTAATGTTTGCTTTTCAAGAGAATGCAGAACAACTTTCCTGTCTGTATCCTTACCTCTTGACTCTTGAATTTTCCCGGTGTATACAAAATTTTCCACCTGGGTAGACAGAATATTTATACCACACTGTGCTCTGCGTAAGTATCATCATCTTTTATCCTTGGATCACAAGTCACTTTACAACCTTCACTTATCCTTCAAAATGTCTTTCCTAATTTTTAGTTGTTTATATTTTACAGATGGAAAAATGCTGAGACAGCTCCAACAGAATACTTTTGGAAAGAAAGCTAGGAAGTGAATAGTTTGATTCACTATACTTTTTTTTTTTTTCTTCAGTCTGTGACTCCACAAAGGCCAATTTGCTGAACATTGTGCAATGTGTACTTTTAAATAATTTATTTTAAAGACTAATCATGACTCTAGCGTTCCTGACCAGGAAAAATCAGCTGCTGTCCCATGTGGGAACAGTGATTGAAGTGAAGTGAGCACACTCTTCCTCACCAAATGACTCAGCTAGTTCTGATTGTGTTACATGGACAATAAATGGGAGAAAGACAAGTGTTAAATGTGTCTCATATGGGTTGAAGTGAACTTGGGTTTGCAAAAGGAAGGAATGCTATCTGAAGGGATCCTGATAAACTCAAAAGGTGGTTCCATGTGAATTTAACGAGGTTAAACAAAGCAAAGTGCAAGGTTTTGCACTTGAGCTGGGTTAATCCCAGATATATATACAGACTGGGAGAAGAACTTGAGAGTAACCCTGCTGAGAGGGACTTACTAGTCCTGGTAGATGAAAAACTTAATGCAAGCCAGGAGTGTGTGCTTTCAGTCCAGAAGGCCAATGGTATCCTGGGCTTCATGAGAAGCAAGGTGGCCAGCAGGACAAGGGATGTGATTGTCCCCCTCTACTCTACCCTTGTTAGTCCTCATCTGTAGTATTGCATGCAGGTCTGGGGCCCCCAACACAAAAATATGTTGAGCTTCTGGAGAGGGTCCAGAGGAAGGCCACAAAGATGATTAGAGGACTGGAGCACTTCTCCCATGAAGACAGGCTGAAGGAGCTAGGCTTGTTCAGTCTGGAGAAGAGAAGGCTGGAAGGAGACCTCATTATGGCCCTCCAATATTTAAACAGAGATTATAAACATCTTTTAAATACAGTGGTAGGACATGGGAGAATGGTTTTAAATGGAAGAAGGGAAGATTAAGATTAGATGGCAAGGTTAAGTTTTTCAAAGAGAGTGGTGAGATCGTAGAATCATAGAATGGCCTGGTTTGAAAAGGATATTCCCTTCCCTCCAAAATAACAGTGTCAACAGCACCACTCAGCTTGGTGTCATCTGCAAACCTGCTGGGGGTGCACTTTATTCCGTTGTCTATGTCATTGATAAATATGTTGAAGAGCACTGCTTCCAAGACAGGCTCTTGGGGTACACCACTTGTGACTGGCCACCACCCAGACATAGAACCATTGATCACACAACACTTTGTCTGCAAACAGCTAACCATTTCTTAATCCATCAAACAGTCAATCTTTCAAATCCGCACCTCTCCAATTTAGAGAGAAGGATGCGATGAGGGACCTTGTCAAAAGGTGGCAGAAGTCTACACAGATGACACCCATTGCCCTTCCCTGTCCACTGATGCCATTAGTCCATCAGATTGGTCAGGCAAGATCTGCCCTTGGTGAAGCCATGCTGGCTGTCTCAGAACACCTCTGTCTCGTATGCGCCTTAGCATAGTAACCAGGAGGATCTGCTCCATGATCTTCCCGGGCATAGAGGTGTTGAAACAGGCTGCCCAGAGAGGTTGTGGTTACCTCATCCCTGGAGATGGTCAAAGCCACCTGTGCAACCTGACCTGTACTGGTCTAGTGATTGGCAACCCTGCCTGTGGCAGGGAGGTTGGAACCTGATGATCCTTGAAGTCCTTTCCAATCCAAGTGATTCTATGAAGAGTGACAAGATGACATTTGTAAGTCTCATAATCTCTCAAATCAATATTTCTGGACTCTCCAACATGTATTTGTTTTAAACAACTATGCTGTCCGGATTTTTTCCTCTGATATTGTGTATGCCTGCCTTCAATACTTTCTTAATGACTGCTAGAAACTGAATATGTAAAAATTCATATCATCATGCAATCTAGGATTGAGCAAAAAGTTGGTAATTTCTCTCACTACTGCCACTGACTTAGTGCCCCATGACCATCTTTTTCGGAGAGAAATCTAGTGGCTAGCAGATGAGAGTTCAGAACTATTTCTTTGACCTATGTTCGACATAATCCTTTCTGTTGGCAGCTCTGTTCACACTTTTCCTCAGTCGTGAAATTTTAATGCAACTATTCCAAACTGAAATGATCTATGACTTCTATTATGTGCTGGAGTGAGTGATGAGTTTGGGAAATTCCTTGAGATGGGTCTTAATAGCCAGTTCTTCAGCTTTTATCTGCAAACATGGCAGTAGTAATAATTTTTCAGATTATTCCCAAAAGTAGGAGGATACAATCACACGGAATCAGATGATGAGGTAATAGAAAACATTATTGGCCATGGGAGAAATTTGTCCCATACTGTCTCTGGCTTCTGTTTTCCAGATATTTTTTTATTCTGCTTAAAGCATTCCGATGTCTAATTTTCAGAAAGGAAAAATTTACAGTATCTCTGTATCAGATATCTTTTAGACAGCTTTGGTGAAGAACCCAAAATCGTTACTCTTTTTGATGTTTCATCCTTTAGAATTACCTTGTGGTAATAACTGCTTGTGTAACTGGATAGTTTAATTCTATAGATGCAATCAAAGTATATACTGCAGACAAGGTGCGTCTGAGATGCAGTGAAAAAAACAATTGGCCTTTGTCCTTGCTTTAATGGAGTTGACTATACAAAGTGTCTGAATGGGAAAATCTGTTTTAGTACTTTAATTACTTAATGTGCTTGCTGCAGCAAAAGTACATGAACAAATGCAGATCAATTTCTCCCATCAATCTATGTCCACTCTGTTACTTCAGAGAAGTCATTCATTTGTGGGATAACATCTGCCAATGAAAGATATTACAAACAAAATGCAGCTGAAAAAATGAACTGTTTTTTGGTAATCTCTTGTTCTCACTTGGTTATGCATGATAAATCTTTATAACAGTGTCCTGCAACAAATGAGAAGTTTATAATGTGACTGTTTGGTGTGATGTCTGCAGTCAGTCAGCAGCAAAAATGCTGTGGTTGCTGTGGATTTTTAATTCATTTTCTGAAATCTTTGCTGACCGATTTAACACCATTTAACCAAGCTGTGTGGTGTGGTCGACACGCCTTAGGGATGGGATGCCATTCAGAGATCTAGACAGGCTTGTGCAATGGGCCTAGGCAAACCTCATGAGGTTCAACAAATCCAAATGAAAGGGCTTGCACCTGGATCATGGCTACATCAGCTATCAGTTCAAGCAGGGGGATGAAACGATAGAGCACACCCCTGCTGAAAAAGACCTGGGGATATTGGTGGATGGCAAAATGAACATGAGCCAGCAATGTGCCCTCACAGTACAGAAAGCCAACCATATCCTGGGCTGTGTTCAGCAGTTCAAGGGAGGTGATCCTGCCTCTCTACTCTGCAGTGGTGAGGTCTCACCTGGAGTACTGCATGCAGATTTGAAGTCCTCAGTACAGGAGAAACGTGGCTCTATTGGAGCGCATCCAAAGGAGGGCCACAAAAATGAACCAAGGGATGGGACATCTCCCTTACAAGGACAGGCTGAGAGAGCTGGGGATGTTCAGCCTGGAAAAGAGAAGGCTCTGGGGAGATCTCAGAGTGGCCTTTCACTATCTAAAGAGGAGCTATAGGAAAGAAGGGGACAGACTCTTTAGCAGGGTCTGTTATGATTGAACAAGTAGAAATGATTTCAAACTAAAGGAGGGGAGATCTAGATTGGATATAAGGAAAAAATTATTTTGTCATAAAGGTGATAAGGCACTAGAACAGGTTGCCCAAAGATGTGGGAGATGTCCCATCCTTGAAGACATTCAGGGTCAACCTGGACCATGCTCTGAACAACCTGGTCTAATTGTAGGTGTTCATTGGAAAGGAGCTGGACAAGATGACCTTTAAGGGTCCCTTCCAACTCAAATGATTCTATGATTCTCAGACAAGAACAACCCTGGTTTCTCAACCACGGGGTGAGGAAAGAAGGCTTATTTGTGGCAAGGGGAACAGTATTTAAGCATCCAGATTTAATACAGATCTTTCATTTAAGCAATTGAAAATTCAGACCTACAATGGGTCTTATGCCTGATGGTGTTTTTATTGTTATCAGATATTTAGGTACCTTGCTTTCCAGGCTAGAATCTTCAAATTCAATTTAGGCTTATTTATCAGATACATAGTAAATGGAGGAAACTAGTTAGGTAAATAATTATATTCTCAAACTGGATGAAAGTTTGGAGGTATAACGATGTGTCTATTTTACAATGCAAATCTGAGATCCAATTAATATTTTTATTCAATGAAAACAGGAAGAGCCTCAGCAGGAATGAAAACAGTACCATATGGAAAAGCACAGAAAAGATAAAAGACACAGATGATCTCAGACATAGGAGGTAACAGACCCAGCTATATAGAGACTTAGGTTGTAAAATAACTGTAGAAAAGTGTGTCAGGACTCTCTTCTCTAAAAAGACTCTTTACAGACTTCATCTGAACAGGCATGATTATTGAGGAGTATTTGGTTTGTGCATTTTCATGGAAGATAAGTGTAGGTTTTATTCCTAGTTATTTAGAAAATATGTCCTGCTCACACAAAGAGCATATTTGCAACTATTTTGGAGACATTACTTGTGTAAACTGAAGGAGCTATGAACTCCAGGCACCTCTGGGATTTTGTGGCATCTCAGGTAGACACATAATTTGCCTTGGATGTTATATAATTCATTTATGCTCTGCTTCTATTTCATCTTCTGTAAAAACAAAAATAACTTATACTGCAAAAAAATTCTGGAACAACTCTTTCCAGATTTTTTGCATAATTAACATTTTGGGGATTACCTCAAAAAGAAAGTCAGAGCTTTAGCAGGGGTGGCAGGGTCATGAAGAGGTTGTGAATGAAGAGTCTATTCACTATTCTTACAGACTTTCTTTAAGGGAGGGAGAACTTGTATTTGCAAAAACATTCCAAAGAGAGGTTTTGATGCAGTTGTTAATGATGTATCCATTCCACAGAAAGCAAAAATTAGATTTCCAGAGCTGTGAGTTTTGTTCCTGCACTGAGCGTACTTTTAGAAGAAAGTATTCAACTTTCTTGGAAGAAGGGGAATAGTTCCTTCAGTACTGCCAATGGTTCAGTGAGAAAAATAGGTACATTTGGGTAAGTTCCCACATTTATTAATTTTACTTGTATGGATTGAGTGGGAGGAAATAGGGCCATTTTCTGAAACAAAAGAAAAGAAAATTTAATGCAAAATAAGTAAAAATGAGAAACATAAGGACAAAAGCATAAAGAGAAGAAGGAGGAGAAGGAATATTTCTTCAGACAGCAATGATTTGGTCATCTTCAATCTTGATGTGGGAAAAACCTGTTGTACAAAACTTATTTTCTTTTCACTCAAGAAATCCCATGAGGTCTCTGCATTTCATAGTTATGTGAGTGTTCATTTTTGATTCTGCACTGCTATCTTTAATCTTTTAGAATAGGGAATGCTGCCTTTTTGTGCTGTATTTCAGCTGTACCATGTTAGATACAGACATGTTTATATGTCACAGGAGTTACCCTCACAAACAAGACTGTCATTCTGAACGTAGAACCACATTTTCTAAAGAGCTGAACCAGTGTGACTCCATTCGCTTTAACAGGATGAAATCAAGTTGTGAATTCTAGGAACTAAACCTCGTAAAAGAACAGGAGGAAATTTCTAAGACCACCTTAAACATCTTAGGCAGTTTTGTAAAGGAATATGTTGCTTCTTCAGAACTTTCTGTTTTGTTTGTGTTGTTTTGTGTTGTTTTGTTTGGTTTTTGAGGAAAACCTTTGTTTTCCACTTTCTAGCCCCTTAGTGAACTCAGTCCCACTATCTATACTGTTAATGAAGATTTTAAGCAGTACAGGTCCCAGTACAAACCCCTGGGGAACTGACCTCCCCATGGATATAGAAGCACGGACCATGCCTCTCTAAATGTGGCCATTAGACCAATTTCTCATCTGCTGAATAGTCCATCCTTCAAATGCATATATTTCCTATTTAGTGACAAGGATGTTTTGTGAGACTGTGTCAGTGGCCTTACAGAAGTCCAAGTGGAGGACACCAGTTGCTCCTCCCTTGCCCACTGATGTATTCATTCCGTCATGAGTCATCGCATGTCAGATCACTCTGCATCTCCATCTTGGTCACATTCCCAGGCTTCCTTCTTTTGGAAACAAGCTGAGGGGCAATCGCTGGAAGATGCTCAGGTTTTGTTTTCATTTGGGATTGGAAAATTGCCAGGATATGCATGAACTGAAAAATCTCTCCCTGGTCTGCTAGATTAGATATATTTATTATGTCTCTAGTGAGTTTGCCACTGTTTCAAGATCACTTTGCGTTTCCATCTTCTGGGAAGATGTGAGAATCATACCATGAAAACTTTTGTATACTTTTTAAAGAAGCAACTTCTGAGAAGCCATTTTCTGGTTATAATTTTCTGTTGTCTCTTTCAAACCTAAACACCTGTATATCACCATAGAATCATAGAATGGTTGAAAAGAACCTCAAAAATCATCTAGTGTACATACTGCATGCATATGCATCTCAGTTTACAAACATTCATTCATCTCATTTACAAACATCTCAGTTTACAAACATTACAGGAAAAGTTTAGAAGTCACATGAGTCACCATGTTTGTCTGGCTGCACATCTTACACTTGTAAAAAAGCTGCAATGCAACCATTTGTATTAAGAAAGAAAAGAATGACCTTCAGGAATATTCAACTCCTTTTATATCTATTACATAATTTCTAAAGAGTGCCTCATCTTGGCACCCAGAACAGCTAAGGGTTACTTATTTCTCTAAGATTATTTCCGTGTAAGATATTTCAAATGCTTCAGTTAGAAGAGCAGAAAATCTCTTCATCTCTAGCTGCTCATATAATTTAAAAACAGGTTGAAAAATATTACTACTTGACTCTGAGACTAAATTAAACCATGTTTCCAAGGTTTCTCATTGCCTTTGAGAAAAGAATGTAAGTGCTCATATCCTTATTAGAGTCCTAATTTTTCTGCCCTTTCCTTTGCCTACCTCTCTTTGACAATAGTCGAGCATGTCTACTTTCATTTTACTTTGCTGTTCATCATTACACTACCTGCTCTTCTTCACCGCTAATTTGTCTGAAATGGAAGAAAAGGGCTGATTGCTTTAAGAGTATGGATATAGAACCAAATAAAAGTCAGCACTGCTACCTTGATGAGCGTGAAAGGGCAAGAATCCCTGAGGTGAGGGTAAAAGGAGATGTAAAGAGTGCTGGTTGGTGTAATTGTCAGCGAGCTGCAGGGATGCAAGGTCTGGAACTTTTATGGCCTACAGAGTTGCAAGCTTCTGCAGAGAAGAGATGATCTGATGAAAAGGTACAAGTAGCTAGAAGAGTAGAAATGATCAAGGTTGTGGCTTAACCTACATTCAAATGAAAACCTTGCATCTGATGTATCAGGTGCCAAATGTATGCTCTGATTCAGTAACACGTTGTAGTATTAGAAGCTCTTCTGTTAAACTTAGTGCTTAAACACCAAAATATGTTATATCTTTTCCATGTTTTATTCAGGCCCACTTAGTTTGGGAGCTTCCAGCCCTAAATCTTGGGCTCAAAATTTCTATTTGGGCTCAATATATCTATTTGTGTTTGATCTTGGGACATACTAAGCATCTTCAGCAAAATCCTGAGATCCCTTGCATGCTGTTTGCTTGGAAGATAATGAATCACACAAATACTCTATAGGTTTATAAATTTTAACAAAATTTATTGTTATAACAGGATTTTCTGTTAAAAAAGAAAAAAGAGGGCTGCCAAACATTTACAATTGGAAAATTTACTTTTTCACTTGCCTACTTGTGCCTACAACTACAGGCTCATTGTAGGTGGGCAATTTGCAGTATACCAACTATGCCCTCAAGCTAGAGATGAGGGCCACATTATTATATTTCAAGGAGGATATGGATTGCTCCTAACTTTTTCTATTAATTTTAGATCTACCTTCATCAAAAGTTAAAGAGCCTGAGGATAATTCTGTGCTGAGAATTGTGGAAACCTGATGTGATAAAGGAAGTCTGGAGTTCACTGTGATAATTGTGCCTGACTAAACTGCTGTCGTGCCCTGGCACAACAGCTGTGGACATTATGGCAGCAGCTTCTTACTAGACCTGTCACCTCACTCAGTGTTTGTGTAAGACAAAGCACTGAGAGCTGAGGAAAGCTTTTGCCTTGCCACTTCCACTCGTAGGGTTCCAAAATGAGAAGTTTTTTAGGCAGGAGCCTTGCCCTGTACAAGTTATTCCTTCTGCTGCCAAAAGAGTGGGAAGGAAGTGCTGCTAGTGGGAATGGTGATGAAGGTTGGGAAGAAGCACCTACAGCCTACGGGTAGCTCCTCTGTGACATGTTCTCACTCTTGTTTCCTGGGGTTCTTTGGCACCCTGCTGGGATCCTGCAGTAGAGCTGGTCACAAAGGTTTATTTTAAATGTCACTCCATTGAAAAAGTATTGTGATTGATGTTGGTGTAGATTTTAAAGAAAAATGCAACAAATGAGATGCTTTGAAATAAGCTATCAGTTTAGCTTCAAAATTTATATCTAAATGTTTTACGTTTTTTTCAATAACTTTTTTTTTTCCTAATATTGCATCTAATGTAATCAAGAAAAGCTATAAGTTAATCATACTCCTTGCTCATCACACACTGCCTCTATCCATTGGGCCTTGCACTGCACTGCAGCCCTTCAGGATCACCCTGCTTCTGTGGAGCTCCCCATGGTGGCCAAGAAGGCCAATGACATCCTGGTTGATAACGCAAATGGTGAAGTCAACAAGAGCAGGGAGGTGATCTTCTACCTGTACTTGGCACTTGTTTTTGATGCTTTTTCTCCTGTGTAACTAGTGGTACAATGAAAGGTAATGGCCTCAAGCTGCACCAGGGGATGTTCATATTGGACATTAGGAAAAAATTTCTTCTCAGAAAAAGTGGTTGAGTTTTTGGAATGAGCTGTCCAGGGAGGTGGTGAAATTGCTGTCCTTGGAGGTTTTCAAGAAAAGGGTAGATGTAGCATTTAGGAACATTGTTTAGTGGGCACAATGGGGTTGAGTTGATGATTGGACTAGATGATCTCATTGGTCTTTTCCAACCCTAATGATTCTGTATTTCTTTCCTGTATTCTAGGTGGAAAATTATTGCCTTCTCTTATTCTGTCTTCTTTGAATACCATACAGAACCCACCATATCCATACGGTAGCTAAATCCTATGCAAATTAGACAGTAAGGGACCGGGGACAATGAACTGCAATTTGTCTTTTGCACTTTATAGATCTGTGAAATACCACTGACTTGTAAGATATGTAGCCTTTTTTCCTTTTTTTACCATGAGTGAGGAATATCCTTTTTTGTTTGATGCAACGTTACAAAATTTTTCATGGCAGGAATTCCAGTTTGTCATACTAGTCTGTGGGAAAACAGAAAGACACCTGAAAGACAGAAAAGTATTGCTTTTTAACGTTCATGTTTTCAGCATGAAGCTAATTTGCAGGTAGGTCCTTTTTTCAGCCCGCAGTGTCTGTATAGGAAATAATAGCTTGTAGGTTTTTTTCTGGTTGATTGCTCAGTAAAGTCCTAGGTGCTGTATTTTTCTAGGAATGAGCCTAAATAATTACAGTCGTTTCATCTGACCCGGAAAATCTTTTGGAGTATATAGCTACCTGCTACATATTTAGAAGTCCTCATCTGGGAATCATTATCACAAGACAAAAAGGCTTACTAACGTTACCAGAGACAGAATGTATGTTCATTCATAAAGAAAAACAAGTTTAAACTCCCCTTATAACCACTGACGTTACTTCTTGGATAGAGATTTGAGGTCTCATGCTATTCTTGTGAAGAAGTCTCTCTTCCTCATTGTTTTCCAAAACAGTGTGCTGCTGCAACTCCCTAGCAACAGTAATTCAACAGAGAAATTTTGTTGACAGGGACTGCTGGAGGGCAACTGGTCTGAAAAGCAACATGAACTCCAGGCTGAATGACAGGACTCAGCATGTAGTCGCTTTGTTTGCAGTATTCACTGTCTTAGGGGTTATTTATTAAAATGTAGCCTAAGTCTGGATGAAATTTTAAGTCTTAGAGTTGGTCAGGTATAATTCAAGGAAGGTAGAGGCTATGTAGTTTATCTGGTTCTTTTTTTTTTCCATGCTGAAGGAATGACTAGGGCTGAGAAGTATAGTTTCTCGGTCTCTCAGGGCTCCTGATGGGAGTGATCCAGTTTGCTAGAAAGATGCATCAATATTATCCACCAAATTGCTTTTCTCAGATTCAACATCCCTTCTTAGGCTAATCTCTATAATGCCACTACTGATGTCAGCGGCGATGGAAGTCAAGTACATAGCACCTTTGGAGATGAGATGCTCTGTCATTACGCAGAGAAGAGTAAGCAATGGCAGGATGGAGTTCAAGTGTCAGAAACAGGGCCAGTACCAGCCTTCTCCCTGGTTGTATTTTCCTTCTGTTTCTGTCGTGAGTCCTTTGGGATTAGGCGCTGACCTTTGTAAATCACTGGAAATGACGTGATGAGCTCTCTGAAGCAAAAACATTTGTTTCACTTAAAATTAAATAGTTCCTCTGTGCATTTCAATATGGCAGTAACAATTAACAGATGATGAAACAAATCTCTGCACCTTGCCTGAGCATTAAGTGAGTAGTTAACATCTGAGAGGGACATTGGTTATCCTGAGAAGAAATCTGACCACCAGTCTGCTGAGAAGCTGAAAGGTGCCAGTGGCTATGGCTTTTGAAAGGGAGAAGCAAGAAGTGGCTTTATAACCCAGCACATCCATTAGTGGAGTCAGGCTCCCAAGGGAGGTTCTAACCTCCCTTGGTGAGTCAGTACAGGTCGTCAGGGATTAATGAGTGTCCTGGCATAGAAAAAAACAAAGTTAACATTCAGATTATCAGTGATCTTAAAGACGAGCTATTCACAAATGGCCACTGAAAGTGATGATGTCAAATTCGTTGCAACTGGGGTGACCTATGCAGACAGTCTCATAGGAGAGATGAGATTTAGAGTAGTACAGACTGCCTACATAAATACCATTGGTCCTGCAAATGGGAAGGATCCAAGTCCTATAAATTATTCAGAAATCTACTGAGCTTTCCCTAAAAACCAATTGGCTTTTTCATCCCTGCTTCTATTAGTTTCATAGCCTTCCTCCTTTGCCAACTTCAACTTCTTGTTTCTAAATTGCATTTATTCATGGACAGTTATATGTAGTTTGTTCTTGTGCCAGTGTTGTACTTTCTTGTACCTCACTCTCCTTCTTCCTTCCTGATGTTTTTCCTCTCAGTGTATTTATAGATAGAAAGAGAATCTGATTACTGTGTTTTGCTGAGTTGTGTGCCAAGTTCCTTTAGATCTTTTCTTGAAATCAGCTTGCTGTTTCCTCATCTTTCCTTCACAGCACCTGTTCCTTATTATCCAGCAATTTTCCATGGTCTTCCTACTTTCCTAAAGTCTAAATAAGCTTTTCTGCCCTGTTCTTGTTTAAAACTGACATCCAATAACAGCAGCAAAAACAACAACAAAAAACACACAATAAACACCCCCCCCCCCCCAAGTCTCCACAACACTATTATCTGTTCACTAGAAGAGAGATATTACCTAGTCTAATTCTCATGTGCCAGACATAGTCTATGGATTGTGTATTAGGTTAGACTGGATAATAGGAAAAGGCTCCACACTAGAAGGTGGAGCAGGCTCCCAGGACAGTGATCACGGCTGCTGCTAGAGTTCAAGGACAACGCTCTCAAACATAGGGTTTGATTTTTGAGTGGTTCTTTGTGGAGCCAGAGGTTGGACTCAGTGAGCCTTATCAGTCCCTTCCAATCTGGGATACTCTACAATTGTTTCCCCTGTTCTTCTCAAAGGGATGGAGTAGAATCAGGAGTGATGGAGTGGAGCTGAAAACTGGGAAAAATGGCTTCGAATGGAGGAAAGTGTTGTTTTAATGTTTGATTTTGGATCTTACTACCCAAATTGACATATTAATATTGGCATAATAATTTTTCCCAATGTGAGTCTATTTTGCCAGTGATTGTAATTGGTCATTGACCCCCAGTCTTTATCTTGACCCACAAGACTTAGCAATATTTTTTCCTGTTGTTTTGCTGAGGAGACGGTTGAGAGAATGTCTGTGAGTTTGACCCTTAGCCAAGGACAACCCATCACAGTTCCATGAAGCAAAATTCTAAAAGAATTACCAGAAAGTTACAGGAAGTTATTCTGAGATAGGTATACTGAAAGTGGCATGAAGTAACGTGTTAATAATACCTCCATGCTGAGTGGTATCCCATTTCATTGCTGTGGAAATCCACTAACACCACACTGCTGTGATTTTGAAATGCTTGGACTGCGTAAAGTCAACATGTATTTTATTTTATTTTTTTAGTTAAACAATGGAAACATGAAAGGTTTTACAACATAGTTCTTGCACTTGTTTTGGAAGAAATCAGCACCAATAGAATTAAGTCAAAACTCCTACCACTGTGCAGGAACAGTGTAGAGAATAGAAAGATCACACAGTTATGCTTTGGACAACGTTTTTGAGTATAAATTGTGTGTTTAGAACTCTGAAAACTGAAGGATAAATGCCAGAGTTTGTGCTGGGGTTATATCAAGGTGGACAAGTACCTGCAAGTTGAATTAGGTAGGGTAATGTGAGCTTTTTGCTGTAGGGGGGACCACAAGAGAGTTTCCAAAAAAGATTTTTTTTCTCTCCTCATCGAACTTCTTCCTTCAGATAGATGTGGCCTGTTCATATTACATCCCTAGTACACATTTTATTTGTTAGTGTAACCTCCATGATCTTTTGTTTATTCAGCAATCCACAGAACACGGGGCTTTCTAACAGTTCATTTCCATGTACTGTTGTATGTACTTTTCTGAAGAAGTAATTCAGTTGTCCTAAAGTCTCCAAGATAGACCTTTACAATTCTTATTTTTGCATTTAGAAGCTAAACACAAATCAGGATGAAAATATCTCCAACCACTTGCAAGATGACCCTGTTGTGTAGAATTTGTAAATGAATAGAACAAACACCAAGCATTCTGTAGGAAGGAAAATGCAAAGAAAGTGGAACTGACACTGGCAAGGTTTTTCAGCAGCTCAGTGGGAGAACTGCAAATAAACAGAGGTGACCTGTGCTACACAGGAGCTTGTATGCACTGCTTGTTATTCCTTGCTTATGAAAGTGCTGACGAGGGAAAATTACTATAAGTTTGTTTCTCTGTTTGGACTGAGCTCATGTCTTCAAACTTTCTAAAGTGTCCTGCACCTTCTGTATAATAAGCTGGGGAAACTGCTGATGTTTTCTTCTCTTTTGTCATCCTTCCCTTAACATAGGAATCACCTACAGAATGGCAAATAACTAGAATACAACTGCTTTAGATAGGATTAAAGCTAATGACAATATTTTCAAGAGACACTATCTACCGTATGAAACAGATTCCATACAGTAGATAGTGTCTCTTGAAAATACTGTCATGTAATGACAATCCCTACATATAAAATGAGTTTTTCCATGTATGAGATTAGAACATTTGTGTTCTTCCTGCAGAAGTTTCCTCTTTCCTTATTTTTTATTAAATATTTGTCACTCTTTGTCTGATCTCGCTGCATTTTGCCACAGATCATCCTCTACTCCTCTTTTCTGTACAGGAAGTCAAAATCTTTTCACAACCTGTCCTTATCAGACACATATTTGGTCTCCATATCCACTCAGACTGCTGTAAAATAGGATAAGCCTGATTAACATCAATATGAATTATAACTGTAGTTAAAATTATACAGCGGAATAAAAGCTTTAAAATTTCTGAGCATTCCAGTTCTTGTAGGAACTTCTGTTTGTCTGTGGATGCCCAGGATGTCTTCTCAGAACTTTTTAAGATGGATCAAGCCAACTGTGTAACAGCATGCCATTTCTAATTCTTTCTTCCCAGATATTACCAGATAAGAGCTGGACTGAAGATCCCATCCAGGATTCCTCACAGGCTGTTTGCTACAATTGCAGGAAAGACAGGTAAACTGGTCCTTGATGGCTGGGACATGGCTGGAGATGGTGTGGCATGGAGAAGGAGGGTGTGTGTGGGGAATGGGTGAAGGATGCAGAGGAAATTCACACATTCTAATTTCATAAGCAATTTCCTTGCTGACAGTCCTTTACTATTCTATGAAATTCCTGGATGAAAATTGTTTCAGTGTTAATAACAGTTTGTACAGAAAAAACAATACACTCCTCTTCACACAATATTGCTCAAAGAGGAAGAAAAACTGTGAATACAAGATTAGTGAGTTCTTGACTTTGAATGTTACATAAAATATAACAAAAGAATAGAAAAATTCATTTTTACTTTTTGCATTTGAACTGATCCAATGTAACATTCCTTCATGGATTAAATGTTCACTTTTTTTTTAATAATTTCTATTTCAATATGAAAGTCTGGTCCAATAACTAATATTTAATTATACATTAAAATATAAAACAGTTATTTAAATTATATTTTTATAAAATACCAATATTATTAAAAAAATCCAAAGATGTCTGAAAAAAAATCACGAAGTCGAACTCTGAGAATGATTTTTCATTCTGTTCCAGTATAAATCACTCTTGATAGATCCAGAATCCCATGGAGTTCCTTTATTCACTGCAAATTTCCTGCAGTTTCTGGCATCAATGATCTAGAACTAATGAAATATATCTATATATTTTTTCCTATAAAAAAAAAAAACACACGAAGAAACAAACAAACAAAAAAACCCACTGCTGTTCTACAATTCACAAAGGATGGCAATTTTATTTAAAGAACAAACTGAACTATTTTCTCTCTTTATGTTATAGTCAGATCACTATTTTCTTCTGCTTGATAGTCTTCAGTGTCCTGTTTCCTTTCACCTCTTCTCGAAACAATTAATATTAAACGTGAATAGGAGATAGGCAAGGCAGGCAGTATGGTTACAGAATTGGCTGCTGACTTGCACAGTGCTAATGAAATACAGAGTTTAATAACTTTACAGGGCTAACATCAAGACAGGGGTTAAAGCTTTAAATAGTTTTTTCTTAACTATCTATGCAAGTGCTACTTAATTGATTTCATAGGTCTGTGAGAGAGCATTATTTAATGGGGCTGAACTTAATGGCAACCAGGCTGTAGTATTCTTTTCATTCTCGTGCCAGTGAACACTCTCTGAGTTTGGGCATAACTGGGATAGGAACTAATGAAATTTCTTTGAGTGTTTCCATAAGATATTCCTATCAAAGTAGTACTATACTACTACAGGGTGGCATTATATAGAATCACAGAATCATTGAATGACTTGGGTGAATGACAGTTCCACCCCTCCGGCCATGGGCAGGGCTGCCAACCACTAAATCAGGCTCTAGACAGGCTGCCCAGAGATCTGTCCAAGCTAGCCTTGAGCATTTCCAGGGATGGAGAATCCATATAGTGAATAAACTCCTAACTAACCAAAAAGAATGAAGACAAAATAGTTGAGATTTATTGAGTTTGGTGTAAACAAAATCTTTTTATTCTTTTCCTTATTAGGTTCTTAGCATCTATGAGAACTAAGTAAAACTTTCTAGAAATCATTATTAGTAGTATTTCTCTTCCAGTGCATGCAACATTTAATTTTGGTTAAATTCTATGTGATTTACAATAAAACTCTAGTAACGGACAGCATTAGCAATGTTTAGTTTGCTTCCTGCAAGGTATTTTCAGCTGCATAATCAGAAAATACAATGACAAATTCAGCAGAAGTGAATCCACCCTGTAGAATTGCCAGCATGCACAGGGCAGAACTAGCAAGATGTACAGGAGCACTAATGAGGAATATCGCCACAGAAGGAGCCTCCACAATCCCTGTGGGCAACCGTTCCAGTGCTTGCAGTAAAGAAGTTCTTCTTCATGTTAGCATGGTACATCCTATGTTCAAGTTTTAGGCCATTACTTCTTGTCCTATTGCTATGCACCACCGAGAAAAGTGTGGTGCATTTCCTTGAAGACAAGAGTAGACTGGTGACTAATGACTTCCTCAGTGGTGAAAAGGAGAAAGGGAACAAGGCTGGCTGAGCACAGACTTTGGTTTCTCTCATGTTGATTTTTAAAACCTATGAGATTTAGCTTCCTGTCTCTGAACAGGCATCATGACTGATGCAGCCTGCTTTTGGCTTATGAAAAACAAGCTATGGTTACTACTTTTTTTTGCTAATAACATGTACTTTATCAGTTTCAGCATCAGTTCTGAAGGGCTGAGCTGATGTAGATGTATCTTAAAGCCAAACTCTAAGTGCCTGTTTGAGTGGATTTTTTTTTCCTCTACTGCTTTTCATCAGAGTGGATTATTAAAATTGTGGCACAATGGCTGTTCACCTGCAGCATACATTAGGCCGAACGTGCAAAAAGAGATGAAGGATCTGGGAAAGTGAAAGTGACATCTCATAGCAACATGTTGGTATAATTAACTAATTGGCTGAGTTATTTCATGATAGGCTAAGTGTCTTCTGTAGGTGTTTCCATAAGTGTTTGGGCAATTACGTAAATTTTAGCACAAAGATTTGGAGAAGTACGAGCATGCTGTCATTAAGTGTTTTCTAGGCTATAGATAGAAGATACAAGGAACTTATCTTTAACTTATTTTTAAAAAAATATTTTAAAATTTTCCAATAAGCACACAAGATCATTGTGAAGTTACTGGGAGAAATAACAGTAGTCTGAAGCAGTTAAGATTAGCTGTTTTTATCTTAATTTCCTGTACCACCTGAGAGTGTAGATAGGTGGAGATTTCTTAAAGAAGGTTGTATGCTGGGGTAAACAAAGCAAGTTGAATTATATTGTTGAAGAAGCCAGTGAAGACGGATTTCAATAAAGGTTTGAATTTTCTCTGCAGTGTTTTGCAGTAGTGTACAGACCACCTCAATGCATTACTTTCTGGAAAGAGATTTAATCCTTGTTAGTGAAAGTTCCAGTAAGATTTTGCCATATGAACAATTTTAGATCCACTGTATCTTATTCTCATACAACACAACAATGAATAGCTGCTAACCTGATCATGTTACAAATAAGGATAAAATTACTTAGTAATTTTATAGCTAAAGAAGTTACTTAGGACTTTGATTTGTGTCCAGATTTTGTTTCTCCCCTGCAGTATCACCACATGGCCAATTTTCAAACAGATTTTCTAAGCAGACAAATATTTTTGGCAAGTTGTTCTGAAAATATGACAAATAATGCAAAGTGTTTAAGAGAAATTGTTAACTATCAGTCTAATCTTAGTAGACTGTAGCAGAGTTGCACCTAATTTCACTCACTTAAACTGGGTTATTTGCTAAGAGCAGAAAGCCAGAGAGACAAGAAGTGTGTGTTTCTTTTTTAGTTATCTCCAACAAGGCAGTGGAGGAAAGATGTGATATTTACTATTACTCATTAGCTCCTTTGGCTGATGCTGTAGAGATGTTTAATGCACATGTGGTTTGATGATTTCTTATAAAATGACATAACTGCCATTAAGCGTCAAGGAAAAATTCACATTATTTAAATGAGATGTAAGGAAGGGAAGCTAGAAGAGAATGTGAGGAATATAAGAAAATGAAGGACATTACTGAAACCTGTGTCTGACTTTTGCTAGACTGGTTCCTGATCACTCACACTGAACGCTTGCAAGACGGTTTTGCCTTTCTCTGTAAATTAAATGTTAATTCTGTGACTATCTCAGACCTATGTCAAGGGCTATTTATATTTATAATATGTTCCTTGACCAACTATTTATGTCTGTTCTTAATAGGCAGTTACTGATCCTAATTTCTTGGTTAATGTTTGGATATCTCAAAGAAACTTCCACTGAAGTAATTTTGCCTTAAAGAAAAAAAAAAAAAAACTTTTCATACAAACTGTTTCTTAATACAGTCAAAACAGGCATTTGTAGTCAGTTGCTCATTAGAGCAAGAAGAAACAGCACCATGACTTGTGGAATATTATGAAATTGCAGTCATTAGTTTAAATAATTCTTTGAAAGGTAATTTCTGCTTCTTGCAGAAGATAAGTTTACTGCTTTTACCTCCATTAAGTGAAGATAAGTTTGCTGCTTTTGAAGCATGAGAAAGGGGGCTAGAGATTCAAATTTTAGCAAATACATGCTTTTATTGTCAAGACTTGTTAAATTACTCTGAATTAAATATGTATTTTATATGTAAGCATACCTGAAAAATATGAATTTTATCTAAAGAGCACCTTGTTGTTAGAGGAGTTACTCTGGGGATGGGTTGTTTTAGAAACCCTTACTACCTTTGAGACCTTAAAAGACACGCAGAAATTTTAAGAATTGGTATCAAAGAATTACAGAAAGATTTGGATTGGAAGGGTCAGTAAAGATAATATAGTTCCGCATCCCCCTCCAATGATCAGGGTTGCTGCCCACCAGTTCAGGGTGCCCACCAGTTCAGGGTTGCCTGCCCAGGGTCCCATCCAACCTGGGTTTGAGCACTTTCAGGGATGGGACACCCACAGCTTCTCTGGGCAGCTCATTCCAGCATCTCACCAGCCACTGAGTAAATGATTTCCTCCCAATGTCTAACTTAATCTCTCCTCTTTTAATTTAAACCCTTCCTCTTTCCATTATTCCGCTATTACTATCAGGCCATGTAAAAAGTTGATCTCAACCTTGTTTGTATGCAATACTGTGAGGTTGAAATGAGGAATCCCCATAGCCTTCTCTTCTGCAGGCTTAACAAATCCTAAGTCTTCCTTAGAGGGAGACATGTTCCAGCTCTTTGATCATCTTTGTGGCTCTCTGCTGGGCATACTCCAGCAGCTTCACGTCTTCCTTTTACTGCAGCAGTCACAAGGGTAAGGTGGAGGTGGATAATTATTTCCCTTGACCTTGTGACAAGCTTTTCATCTGCCAGGACCCCTAAGTCCTTCTCTATAGGGAGATACTTCAATGAGCAAACATAATTCAATGAGTAAATGAGAAGAATGTTTATCAGTGCACAGGACACAAAGAGGAAGATGAAGAAACAAAAGAGATGTGCTAGTTCTGTGTATATGTCTCGTTGCTTTTCCAGACAAAGCTTTACATTATGTCTTAAAGTATTAAAATTGAAAATGGATATTTGTGGCTGGGAGATTTACCCTTGCAAACTGAAACATTCAGGTATATTTCTTGCCTTCCTTCTCGCCAGAAGCTGGGGCATGTAAAGTAGATGGCAGAGAGACAATGGAATAGACCACTGTCTTTGAATTGCTGAACATCATCTGAAATTTAGACAAACTGGGCACAAACTGACCATGATCAGTAAAGAATGCCATAACTAGAAAGGGTTTGTAAGCACCAATACATGCCACAGGGTTCTTTTCCCTGGAAAAATGTGTCTGAAAAAAAAGAAGGCATCATCAGAACCCATTTGAAGATCTGGTAGAAACAGAAATCTCTTCTTCAGATGCAGAGTGCCCACATAATATTTCTGGTACTTGAGGCCAACAGTGGCCTTTATCTTTATGATGAAGTGGTCCAAACAGATTTTTCAGACTTTCTGCTATGGTGTGAATTGGACATTCAGAGAGTTATTTTCCATTGCAGGTCTACTTACGTGTGTCTAATTTCTCCATACAGTGATCCCTGATGCTTTCTGTCTAATGTAGAGTCTGACTGTGCAAGTCCTTCAATATCCACCACTGTACTAAACTTTGAATAGATCTTTTCACTAATTCAGTGAGTAATTTCATCCAGAAAACTGTTTCTTCTCTGTAATGAAGAAGAAAAAAAAAGTGGTGTCCTATTGTGATGTCCTTTGCTTTATTTGGAGAATTTTCTCATCTGAATTAATATTTCAAATAAATATGCAGAGTATCTGCTACACAGTTAGGTGACAAAACAAACAAATTTTTACTAAACTAAGTTTCTGAAATTATTTTTAGAAGTGAAACCTGTAACTGATCAGTACTCTTAGGGAACTGGCAATGAGTTTGAAAACAGCAATGAAAATTTTTTAGCACAGCATTTTAACAAACAATTTTTAACAAAATGTGTTAAGAAATCACTGACAAAACTTTATGCTGTTGATAAATACTAAGCTATTCTATCATCCCACATGTCAGCATGTCTGAGAAACGAGCCTTGGTTATAGAACAGTACAGTGATAAGAGACTGCATATATACTGGGATCATTCATAGAAGGAAATGAATAGGTTATCTTAATTTTTATCCTCACTGAATCAGTGTATTGGCAGAGAGGCCGTTTTATTTCATTCTTTCCATAAGGCTAATTGGAAGCGTCAAAAGGCAAGGTTAAGATAAAAGATTCATCTTAGAAATGTGCGGCTCTAATTAGAAGTCTTACTAAGGGAGAAAACATTCTGAACTTTTTGATCAAGCAATTTAAAAATGATAGTGTCTCCTTTAGAAGTTATTTAATCCAAATATAGCTTCTGCATTTATTCTAAATATAAGTATGCTAAATTTAATATTTCAAAAACTATATTGAGTCTCTTCAAGCATTTAAATAGGAAAATGATGATGCATTGAAAAGGTCTGTGCCTGAAAAATGTTGCCTTGGCACTTTCAAATTCAGCTTATTTTAGCTTAATAGGTGATATGCATGAGCATTCCTCTTCTGAAGAACATGTACTCTCAAGCTTCAGCAAGAGTTTTCAAACTTTCAGAAAATCATAATAGTACTGTGATGGAATCATTAATGTTGGAAAAGATCTCTGAGGTCATCTAATCCAACTGTTCACCTACCAACAATATTGTCCACTAAACCTTGTCCCTAAGCACTACATCTGTACCTCCAGGAATAGTAACTTGAACACCTCCCTGGGCCGCCTGTTCCAGTACCTCACCACTCTTTCTAAAAAGGAATTTTTCGTGATATTCAACCTGAACTTTCCCTGGCACAACTTAAAGCCATTGCTTTAGACTGGACTATCACGATCTTATTCTGTCACCTCAGTCTTGTCATATGCTTTACCTTCAGGTTTAGCAGGTAATTCTGGTTGAAAATTTTGGTACTCAGTGAGGTGATTATTTGGAGACTTCACCAAACATCTGAGCAGAAAGATTTTAGTCTAAAGTAATAAGAACTAAATAACAGCTATTCAGGAAGATGCAATTTTACTTTTATATGATGACCACAAGCACTTCTAAGACTTTTTCTAAAAATATTTATGGATGGTGAACTTTTAGGACAAGAGGTAATGGCCTCAAGTTGCACCAGTGGAGGTTAAGGTTGGATATTAGGAAAAGTTTATTCTGAGAGAGTGTTCTGGCACTGGAACACACTGCCCGGGTAGGATGTGGAGTCATCATCCCTGGAAGTGTTTAAAAAAGTGCAGATGTAGATGCAGATGGGACATGGTTTAGTGGGCAATATTGGTGGTAGGTGGACAATTGGACTACATGACCTCTATGATTCTACTATTGTGCCTCAGTGTTGTTGTCAGTGAGCTGTTATAGGAATGCTGTAGGGAGTGATGGCTTCTTAGGAGTATTGGGATGTCCTAGTGATCGTAGGAGACAGAGGATTCTCAACATTAGGATTTGAGGGATAAAGCAGTAGACTTGGGTTCTGGAGTAGTTGTTCCCTGTTTGTGGAACTACAGTTGGCATACCTTGTCTCAGTTCTGAGCCTCATCAATTGAACAGTGGTGGTAGTATTGATCTCTGTGAAATATTTTAGATAACAGATGACATTTTTACACAGGAATCTTATATTCATTATCTGAAATCTATATACACAGTCTTAATAGTTGCAGATAATACTGGTTGTTCTTCAGTGAGGGTTTTTTGTTATATCCAAGTTTCTGAACAAACCTTATTCTATCACATTTTTTATACTTTCAGGAAATATTTGTCTTACATGTTAGTTTGTATTCTAAGGGGAATAAATAATCTGCAACCTGAGTTATGCCAGTGAGATGAAAGCAGCCATGGGAACTTGTGACTAAGCATAGGAATCATCTTATCCAACTGCTGATATCTCTGCTGTGAGCATCTCCACCTAAGCTAATCAGCTGGGCCTACTTTATAGTCAGAATAGAGAAATAGGTAATTTGAGGGAATAATTTAACGTGTCTATTTTGAGTTGAATCATACCTATGTCTTTCCATTTACTATAAAAGAAGTTACAGGAAGTTTTGCAGGGAGAGACATTTCCATTGTGTTTGTAGAAGCACTGGCACAAAAAGACTATGATTGCACTGTGTGCTTCCTGTCTGTATGCAAATTAGGAAGTAATAATAAGAAGCAGCAAAGTTGAATCAGGCAACAGAGAGAGCAAGTGGTGCTTATGAGTACCCTAGCAAACAATAAGAAATGATCATAGAATTAAAGAATTGGAATTAGAAGGGACCATTAAAGGTCATCTAGTCCAACCTCTGCAATGAACAGGGACATCTACAGCCAGATTGGGATTTTACATAATGTTTCAGTATAGCTTCTCAGTCTAAAAAGAAGAAATAGAAGAATCCAGTGTGAGGTCAACGTCAACTTTCGTTTTCTTTTCTGAACGTTTCTACATACCTGGTTCTAGTTTGTTCAACAAGAATTATGTCTGGATGATACTCAAATGGCTGCCCTGTGAGGACAGTTAAGCACAAGGGCAGTGATCTAAATAATAAATTCATGTTTTCCTTCTGGAATGTCACAGTGATTTTTTAGTTGGAAAATAATGGAAATTGTGTCAATAGTGTTTTATATACATTATATAAGACTAAAAATACGATTATATTTTCACCATATATTTGATAGATGGACAGAAAATATACTGGGAAGTTGTTGTCAGGACTGAATTTTGATGAATCAGGAATTGAATTCAAGGTTCAGCAAAGCATTTTGTGCTCTTAGCAGTTGTTTAAGATATTGCTCTATGATTAATAGTCCTGAAGATTAGTATTATATATTAGATGTGATCGTAAGTTGGAAAAATGAGAGAATTTTTCGTCTATTCAAGTGTACACCTGGGCTTTTCAGAAATATTTGCTTAACTTAATATTCTAGCCAAGGAGTGCTGTTTGGTTTAATTTCCCATTAATAGCACTGACAGGGACTGCTCTGAAAAATTTTGTGGCTTACAGATCGAAACAGAGGACGTAGAAGGACAAGCGGTGTGTCCTTGTTTCTGTCTTAACTGTAAAATGATGGTACTTCTTCAAAGTTGCCATTACATGTATGATAATAACTTTACAAATGTGTAAGATAAACAACAGGATACAAATAGCTAAAAAGTTATACCTCCTAGTAGGAGATTCAATATCTTCCATCAGCAGAAAATTTATGTACCAGGTAAGTTAATGATGTCAAGATGAGGGGGAGATCGTAGAACCATAGAATCACAAAATTGTTTGAGTTCGAAGAGACTCTTAAAGTTCACCTAGTTTAACTTCCCTGCAATTAAGAGGAACATCTACAGCTAGTTCAGGGTTTTCAGAGCCCCATCCAGACTGTCCTTGGATGTGTCCAAGGGTGGGACATCCAGCACATCTCTGGGCAACCTGTTTCAGAGCTTCACTACCCTTATTGTAAAACACTTCTTCCTTAAATCCATTCTAAATATTCCCTTTTATTTTGAAACAGTTTGACCTTTGTCCCATGGCAGCAGACCCTGCTAAAGAATCTGTCCCCTTCTTTCTTATAGACCACCTTAAAATACAGAAAGGTCTCTCTCAGGTCTTACCAGAGGCTTTTCTACAAGCTGAACAGCCCCAGCTCATTCGTTACTTCTTTTATGTCCAGAAAGAACCATTGTAACAGTTAGTCTGATGCCCTCTGAACCTCAGCTCCAAAACCTCAGCCAGTGTTTCATGCACAAGGCATAGCTCTAGAGTTTCAACCATGATATATCTTTATAGATAGATATTCATTACTAATTTTAAGAGACTTTTTTTCCACTTGAAAGAAATGGTTGGCCTGCTTTCTATGAATAAGATTTTATAATAAACAGAAATGGAACACCCACTGCCTTTTTAGCGTCTGTAATCAAAGAGAGATTTGATGCCTGCTTCTCTTGTGATTTTGGATAGTCTTCACCTTCTTGATGTTCTTCTTATTGCTGAAAGTAATAAGAGGAATTGTTATGACCACCATAAACAAAAGTATGAATTTTAATGCAGCTATTTCATTTTTCTTTGTACTGCTGCTTTATTTATCCATTATATATGAGAAGAAATAATCAGTAAATTAATTGATACACTTAAGCAGAAGCACTTTTCCTGGGCTGGGATTACACTTTAAGTCCCTAGATTTCATTTTGATTCTTAAGTTGCCCAGGAGGTCTGCGTGCAATGGTATAAAAGTTTGTTTGTGGTCAAATAACTTTCTCACTGATGATCTCCGCATTGCCCTTATGGCACAAACAGCTGCAATATATTTGGGAGATTTAAAAAACAACAACAACAAAAAACTTATCTTTATTTTCTTCTTTTCTACATTGAGAGTCATGTAAATTTGGGTCCTCATTCATGTTTTTTGGCAGTATTGCTGTTTAACTTCCTTCACATTATATGAAGCCTCCAAATACGACATGAGCTGTTAAGAGCAGACACCTTCTCTGTTGGCTTCTGTAAAATTCTGCATAGCAAAATGCTGGTTTGTGACTTGAATCTAGAAAACACTCTTGGACATTTTTTTTTTTTTTACTTAGAAAAGCACTTGTTCAGATTTTGCTAGATTAAAGGTCAGTGATACAAAAACTTATGATTCCACCTTGATTCTAAATTATATACTTAGTGGCATAAAAATATGTGGTGCGTTAGCTTACATTCTATAGAAAACAAAAAAGCTTGAAGTTGCATGCTTGGCTTTTACAAACAGTTAGTAAAAGGTCACCTTCTACTGCAGCTACGATGTAACTTGATCTTCCCGTTGCATCTGTGTGGGTGAAGTTATAGTGCACATTAAAAATGTGCTACCATCACACTCTTCACTTGTAAGATCATAAACTCCCCGAAATTGCTCTGCATCCATCTAAATGTGTCTCCAAGTGATGCCCCAGAATAGATCAAGAGTATATCAGTAGAGTAGTTGACTTGCTGCATATTTCTGTGTAAAGGAGAAAGTGATGATATTACCTTGCAGCCACTATGGACCACACTTCTTTACTGAAGTATTGCAGACTATGACCTTGAAAGAACCCTTTCGTGGAAGTATTTTATAACTGCTCTGAATGACATTTTAGTAGCAAAGGAATGTATATGAAAACCAGCATGTAACTGAAAGATGGTGTTGTGACTTCTTATTTCTTCTTAAAGAAAGAAAATATATTGCACATTATTGCACATTACCTCATAGACATTGGATGTTGGAGTGAAAAGCTGACACAGAAAAAGTAGAATCTAGGCAACAAACATGAATAAAAATAAAAACAAAACTTTCTCATTATGCTAGTATAAACACTTATGAAATTGCATAGTGGAGATTGTGGTTTACTTCAGAGAAATTTGTTTTAAAATTTTTTGCTTTTATAAATAAACTCAACTGAAAGCATAGTATAGAGAATCCTTGTGTTACTGATGCTTTATTTGGTTAAAAAAATAGAGAAAATATAAAGGAAACCATGGCACAAGTGGATGGCAGCTAAGGTACCTGAATTTAAGACAGTGAGTGCCAGAACTAAAATCCTCAAGACAGAGCTTAACAGAAGCAAAAGCCCCTGAGTGTTTTTAGCAGTGGATTAACATGAATTTATAATGTACTTTATGTGTGACATATGATGACTGGAGAATTTGAAGACCGGGGGAATTTACTGTTCCTTAGTTCCTGAGCCCTTTTTCCTAGTGCTGATCTTGAGCAATTAGCCTGTTTTAGTTTCCACCACATATGTAATGGAGTTAATTGTATCTTATTGTAAGGGCACTGTGAAACTTAATTACTTGTTATAAAGTGTTTTGAAACAAGTGACATTGAAGCAGAACAGAAAAGTATTTATGGTCTTGACAATTTTTATGGTTGGGTCACTCTTCAGCAAGTAATACAATGGATCTGAAAAGGGAAATGTCTGACAACGATTTCTAACAACACTGCATAAAAAGTCTCCATAATAACAATAATATGGGAGTCTGCTAGTGTAGTTAAAACTACTGGCATTTTTCTAGGTGGGAGTTTTTTGAATATGGCTCATGTCCTCAATGGAAACATGCTTCAACACTGTCATAGCTGCTGCACCATGTGAAAAATAAGAAGAATAATTCTACTCATGAAAATGCTGCTTCGACACATTAACCTAGCAGAAATAACTAACATGTGTTTGGTAAATCTCCAGCAGTGGTACACAATTTTAAGTTTTCACATTCTGAATTCAGCCGCTTGCTCATGGCCAGAAAAAAGTTAGTTCAATGGAAGGTGTTGGTCTTAAGCATTCCAGGGTTGTTGGTATAGTAGAGGGACCAGAAATGTCTAGGACCTGTTCTTTTATTATGTGAGAAGGAAACTATGAAGTTATACCCTTTAAACACAGGTCAAAATTACTGTGAATTCACAGCAACATGAAAGACTCCTCATTGTGCCTGGTGCCTTGTTGGTGTGTGATAGATACCTCTACAATGAAGTTCAGGTACTGAATCATGGACTGGCCTTAGATCAGTCCAAGCACACTGCTCCATGACCCTCTGTGCCCATCAAAACTTGGGGCTTAGGGGACTCTGAAGATTCTTTGGAAATATGAAACAGAGATCAGATGAGAGTAGTGTCCTGTCAAGGGCTATTCAAAGAGGAGATTTAAGCTGCAGCCAGCTGAAAGTGTTGTTCTCCCCAGCTTAGCTACGTCCGTTTTGCCCACTGAGTGGGTATGATAATATACACAGTCAGATGCTTCCTTGCTGGAAAATTTATCTTTAAAACATTCTTTGACTCAAGGCTACTTTTAGGCAGATGAAATCTTTGTATTTGCTGGACAATATTATTTCTGGAAAACATAAGTTAAATGCCTGTCATGTACATAGAGATCCATGCAGATGCATTTTTATGTGTTCTGTAGATACAGAGGAAGGCAATTACTATGTGAGGAAAAGCACAAATTCATTTTAAACAGCTCAAATACACTGATTAATAATTTTTAGTATTTGCTTATTAATAACAACAAGATCTTGACACTTCTATATAGTACTTCCTATGTGCACTGATCATCATGCCTTGTTGTTGTTAGGTAACTCAGACTTAAGGCCAAATTCTTAGGAAGTAAGAACTTATGTCTATACCATGTAACCCAAAACACCTTTGAAAATCTCTATGATAGTTTTGACCTGATACACTTCTGCAGACTAGTACAACAACTCCTTTTAAACAGCTTACCTGCAATGTTTCTTTGTCCTAGTGAAAGTTTACTGGGTGTTATTTTAGGGACATTTATGTCATGCTTTGTGGTGCAGATACTGGTCTCATACATCTCAAAGTTTCTTTCACAATTTCTACCAAGACCCAAAACCCACAGTGATTAAAATATTAAGTTTTGTTGGGAGAAGCTTGAAAACGGAACAAATATTATCCATGGAAGTAACAAAACGTACAAACTGAGTTTTGTATAACTCCTCCTGAATGCCCTCTCTTCTTACTGAATATTATAAGATTTTCCATCAGTGATGGTGCTTTGGTCAAGATTAAGGCCTCATGCAAGGCTACTGTTGTGTTGAGTGTTCTCCAGTCAGAGTGACTAATACGGTTATTTCCTGGATTTACCAGTTATGTCTATCCATCTTTTGTCACTCATCTTACAATTCAACTAGAACACATTCATTTATAGAGTGAATATCACTTCACTCTGGACTTATGTTTTGTATGTGTCTACAGTTTCTCTCATACACTTGGCAGGGTTCAGCTCTTGCATCACTGTTGGTAGGTCTTGACACCAAGCTTGTGATCTCAGGAAGAGGGAATGGATTTTCTCACATTATCTTAGCAATAATTACATTCTGGAAAAGTCTTAAACATCCACTGCATAGCCTAGGATGATATTGTAGGCTTTCTACATAGATGAAAATGGGAGGACTTCATTTCACATACCTGAACAATGAATTTTAGTTTACAGTGCCTTTCTCCTGTTAGGTATTTCTTTCTGTCTAAGGGTTATCTAAAAAAAAAAAAATAAACTTAAATTTGTTGCCTGCCTTTTTTGTGGCTAAAATTGGAACACTAGGCATTTTAAGGTTAACGTGTGACTGTGTGGTATGTGGTATCATACTTAGTATGATGTGGATTCGACAAGTTGTACCAGTAGACTTTATTTTACAAAGTGTGCGGAAGTTAGGAGTTGTTACCATGTGACCTACTCAGAAATATCAAGGTTTAATTTCCTCTCCTGTGTGCTTTGGGAAGTACCATAATAACTCAAAATAACCTCTAATAAAGTAGGTATTACATTTGTGGGGGATGAAAAATCTCTTCTTGTACAAATAACACAATAAGGATCTTTGTAGTACTAGCCATAATAATATTTGATTAAAAATACACTCACCAGAGCTCTGAGTCTCAAAATTTAGATTAGAAGAAATAACACAGATCCTCTGATGGGATTCAAGGAATTAATATGTGTTGTTACGATGGTGTGGCAAGCAGGAAACAAAAGCAACATTTTAGACTTTTACCATGAATTTCTTGGGTCTGTGGATTGCAATAGTCTGTTTTTTGGGAATTGCATTTCAGATTTTAATGAAACCAAATTAAACTACAAATTACTATGTGTTATGATTTCCAGTAATTGAAGTTTTTACAATATTAGGAAGAAGACAAGGAGTCTAGACTGTTGCTGGACGTTGAGATCTGGCTTCAATTTCCTACTCTGCAACAGGCTTTCTCTCTGATGCTAGTCAAAGTACTTTGCTTCAGAACTTCAAAGTCCCTTAAAGACCTGATGTTCATTTGCTTGTACTGAATATTAAGAAAACAAGTCCAAGTCACTCTCATTTTTAGGTTCCTACCTGTAAATTGGGTATGAGCAACAACCACAATCAGCATCATGAGTGATAATGAAGAAAGTGAAGAACTCACATTGTGAAGATGTGGTGACAGGCATAAAAATGTTCATATGATTGATTGTTGCCAATTTAATTCATAGTGTTGCTCACTTTTACATTGCATAGTGCTTGGTTTTGGTATCAGTTAGTTATAAACAGAAATATAGTGACTGCACAGTGAATGATATAATCTACAAGTGGGTTTTCATCAACTTATTATAGCCTTTTGGACATTAAAAAAAAAACAAAAAAACACCTAAAATGTTTTTTTGTATTTTTTTTTTTTAAGTTTAGGTCGCCAAGTCTTTTCCCATCCTGACATGAATGTTATTAAATGTTGTTCATCTGTTTACTTGTTAGATGTGAAAAGCCAATGGGAGTGATTGGGAACTTCACCTTCATTTATATAATTGCTATGTGGAACAGGAAATTGGCTTATGCAAGGAAGAAATCTGAGGTTAGTTTGTGATAAGCATCTCTAGAAGTTGAAGTACCCACTGAGACGTTGTTTGCTTGTAAGAGGAGGGTGTTCTTAGGGGATACATTTCACATTAGCTAGCTGACAAACAAAAAGCTCAAGTGAATTGAATATAGTTTTTGCCTGTGTCTGTGAGGGTGCTTGTTTGGTGCTTGCAAACAGAAAACTGATAACTATACTTATAAAACAAAGATGAGCATAGGAAGAGTTACTGCTGTTTTATACAGTGTACTCATTATAGGCTAAATACATGCTTCATAGGCTGACTGGTGATGTAGAATATAACCATATATAAAATTTGTACCAAATCCTCCCTGTTCTTTAAGACTCTAAGTCTAAATGCAAAGACTGAGGTAGCCAGCCTGCTTTCTGGACAGGATTTTAATACATTCATTTACACTTGTGGTGGTTTCACCCTGATGAGCAGCTAAACTGTACCACATTGCTCTCTGACAGCCTTTCTTCAAAAGAACAGAGTGAGAAAATAAAAATGTCAAGATAAAATCAGAGAGATAACTCATCTTCATGGGCTAAACAGCCTCAGTTTAGGGAGGCCAATGGTATCCTGGGGTGCATTAAAAAGAGCACGGCCAGCAGGTTAAGAGAGGTGATCCTCCCCCTCTACTCTACCTCTGGGGCCTCACCTGGAGTATTGTCCAGTTCTGGGCTCCCTAGTACAAAAAAGGCAAGGATATCCTTGGAAGAGTCCAGCAAAGAGCTACAAAGATGATAAAGGGTCTGAAACACCTCTCTTACAAGGAAAGGCTGAGAGCCCTGGGTCTGTTCAGCCTTGAAAAAAGAAGACTTAGAGGGGATCTGATCCATGTCTATAAATATCTCAGGTGCAGGAGGCAAAAGGACAAGGCCAGACTCTTCTTAGCAGTGTGTGGTAACAGGATGAGGTCAGAAACTGAAGCATAGAAAGTTCCACACAAATGTGTATGGAAACTTCTTCACAGTGAAGGCGACAGAGCACTGGCACAGGCTGCACAGAAAGGCTGTTGAGTCTCCTTCTCTAGAGACATTCAAGACCTGCCTGAACACTTACCTGTGCAACCTGGTCTAGGGAGACTTCTTTAACAGGTGAGTTGGGCTAGATGATCTCTAGAGGTCCCTTCCAACTCCTACAATTCTGTGAAATTAATGTAACTGTTGCCATCTACTAACAAACTAAAGCAGGGAGAAGCTAAAGACAAACTAAAAACACCTTCTTTCCATCCACCCTCTTCTGCTTTCTCTCCCAAAGCAGTGCAGGGGAGCAGAAAATGGATTATGATCATCCCGTAATACTTTCTTTCTGCTCCTTCATGATCACTCTCTGCCTCTGATCCATGGGTTCCTCTTGTGGGATGCCATCCTTCCCCAGACAATACTGCATGAGTATGACAAGACAGCTTTGTACCACAGGGCCCATCCTTCAGGCATATACAGTCCCTGTGAACAGCATCCCCCCCAGACCTCCTGTCTCACTTTGGGCTCGTTTTCATGGTTGCAGCTCCAACCCTAGAATACTCCTGCAGGGGCACTCCATGGTCTGTGGCTCCTCCAGGCCTCATCCTCTGCTCCACTGTGGGCTCCTCCATGGCTGCATGTTCAGATCCGCTTTGTGTAGTGCCTGTGAACCTCTCCTGGGCTGCAGGGAACTTCTGCTCTGCATCTGAAGAACCTCCTTCCGTTTTTGAATCCCTTTTCTGACCCATTGCTAGAAGTGGGTTAGCACTGTTTTATTGGTGAAGTTATAAGAACAATAAATTGTTAAACCCCATTTCATATCTCGAAAAGAATTCAAGAAGGACTAGTGTCTCTATCAGTCATAGAGTCCACACATTTCACCTTTTCATGATCCACTGAAAACCTTATCTTCCTTTGTCCAAAATGTCTTTGTTTTTGATATCACTTCCATCTCTCCAGATATAGTCCAACATTGACCAAGGGGGTCACAGGAATTATACTTAATTTAAAATATTAAAAAAACGAGGAAGTGGAAAAAAAGAAGGAAAAGTTAAAGGATGAGCAGCAGATGTAACTGGATAAGCAAAGTGTCTTCTCTTTTTCCCTGGTTTAGCAGAGATTTCTTGTTGTTACAAGTTTAGTGACAATCTGAGTACAAGTTAGACTTGAGTACATGTCCACTGCCAAAAGGAAACAACATGAAAAAAATAGTCTTTAGCAGCACAGGGAGCTGTATGAAACATTTCAGTGGATTTTAGCAAAGAAGAAATGTGCTCCGTTTGGGATTACTCTTTAAAGCCTGCAGGTTTGAGTTGAAAGTGATCCTTTTTTTTCATGTGCTTCCAGAAATGACCCTCTAGTAAATGATGCGACAATGTTCTTGAAACAGGAATAGCACAGCTGTGCTGAAGGAAGAGATGCTGTCCTAACATGAGCCCTCTTCAGAGGTGCTGACCCAGCTTTAGAGATTTTGCTTGAAACTTGTACATGTATATTCCTTTTCCTGACAAGAAGTATTTAAAAAAAGAGAAAAAAAAAAGAAAAAAAAAAGAAAAAAAACATCCAATGCCATATCAGAGCTGTTTGAGTTATGTCATCAAGGAAAATGTAGAAATTAAGAAAATGGCAAAATGTTACTAAATGATACTTCTCACCTCTTTACTTTTTGTAATAAATAAATGAGGAACACGATCTTTCCAAATAATACTAGTTAAATACCAAACACATGTCTTCTACTTAAAGCTTATTTTGATAAGAGCTTTCATAGTACCTCCTGCTTCTATCTTCTTCCAAAGACTTTTCCAGTCATGACCATTATGACAAGATTGATTCCTGAACGGATAGATTGGCAATGGGTTGGAAATCATGAAAGAGCTCTCTGCAGAAAGTTACATCCACAGTTTCTGGCTGAAATAGGCCTCTTCACTGTTGTCTACTTACTCCATATAGAAGTGTGATTGATATACAGTATAGACGTGGTAGGCAGTGTAGAAAAAAAGAATGCTTTCCATATAGAAGTGTGACTGATATAACGTATAGACGTGGTAGGCAGTGTAGAAAAAAAGAGTGTGTCTTTGGTGCACGGAAGAAGGTAACAGAGGTAATAGTGTAATAAAAAAAATACACTGAATATCAATTGTAGTTCAGGAAGTTTTGGCAAGACAATCTATAACAGCAAAATAACAACTAATGCATTGAAATGGTTGTGCTCTATGGATAAACTGCAGTTCTGAGCACCTGAAGCTGCTGATCTCCTCCAGCTCATGACTCTGGAACCTCTCTTGTAAACTACAGAAAAAAACATTATCAAAGGAATTTTTTTTTTTTTTTGAGACAGTAAGACTGAAATTTTCTGTCCTCAAATATCATTGAAGTCTCAGTTAGCCAATGAAGGTGTGTATGAATACCATACAATCTCCATAGGGGTGTAAAAAGTAAAGAGACTTAGACTGTATGAATCTCTCAAAATATGCTATAGAAGCAAATAGACATCCAGTAAAATACTCCATATATTTTCCAAGAACACTTATGCACTAAGGTGTTTCTTACACAATGATGATTTAGTCAAGAGAAAACCCATATATCTCCTTGTCTTCCTTCCTTCCATTACATTTCTTCGCTCCATTTTTTTTTTCTCTTAATTATAATTTATGAAGGCTTTTTAACATTTCTGCCAAAGGTTCTTGCCAAGCCTATATTGGATGTTTTCCAGTTTCCCCTCAGTTTTTCATTCTTATTGCCTGTGTGAAAAGTTCCCATCAAGTCTTTAAATTCCCTCTATTAATTATAAATAAGGACAAGTTAAGTCTTAGATTTTTTTTTTTTTTTTGCTGTGATTCATATCCACAGGCTCCCTTATGATTTCCCATACCGTTCTTTTTCAATGGGCAGCCATCCTTAAGAGGACATGGACATATGCAAAAGACTTAATGCAAAATGAATGGTATTCTTTTTTCTCCTTCACTTTTGTAGAACAATCTAAACTTAAATTACTATTCCTGGGGTGACGGAAACCAGCATCCTGTTGATTTCCAGCAATTACAAAAGTACTGAAAAGAGAACCGAGTTTTTTTCTATGACTTTTGCTTCTTTTTACCCTACTTTATTGATTAGGTACTTTCTGATTAATCTAACATATTTGTTAGTTGGGCTCTCCAATATTTGTTCTTCTCTCAGGCTTTCCTGCTACTGAAATCCAGAGAAACAATATTATTATTTGTTCATTCTCTTCATTCAGTGTAACATAAAAAATTATAGGTTGTTTCCAAAGTTACACCAGTTGAATATTTACTTCTTATGGTCTTATTCTTTAGGAAAGAATTTACAAGCTAGGAAAGGAACTGTGAGCTGCAGCGACACAGTTCTGATCTGTTGTCTTTGAACTTTGTAAGGAATAACAGTTTTTCCAGCAGAAGTTGAGAAGATTGAGGATTAGACTTGCGACCCTCTAGTCTTACAGTGCTAAGTTGTCTTAAGAGCTTACTGCAGAACCATGATACGTGGGCAAAGTTTATTCTGAACATAAAATACAGACTGTCAAATATGTGGTAAGGGTTCCTTTTCTTGAATGACCCTTAATTTAGACTGAAGGCAATGAATAGCCTTACCAGACATCAGTCCAAGGAAGAACAACTAATGATACTCTTGGCACATCACGGAGAAAGAGAACATTAATGCAGTTTAATGAAATCCTAGACAGAAAGCCAAATTGCTTGTGCCTGATGTGCATTGACAAAGTATGATTGGTCTCCTGATTTATGTGCATGTGTGATCCAGACGAAGCTGCAGGACTTCAACTGAGATAATGTGCACAATTAAAAAGCAAAAAAAATTACTGATGGAGTGTCAGAGGTTGATGGAATCTAATTGGAGAAGTAAATGAATAAGAAAAAATAATTTTATTGCGTATTTGTGGTGAGCTGTATAGACAGTTCAGCAATTAAATCACTAATCAGACAAGATCTGGCTGACCTAGGAGAGAAGCATTCTCATGCCTCAGCTGATTAGGAATTAAAATATCTGCTCAAATCAATGCTTAAAAGATATAAAACATACAAAAGAAATTGTGGGATTTCTGATTGCTCCTTCCAATGACAGTCTGAAGTTCTTCATGCTGGATCCTCAGGCTTTTTGTTTTATGGTCAAATCTCAGGGACTACGTTTTACTTCTTATAATTAATCTTGCTATAATATTTTTGACTTTCAGGAAAAGTTTTGCTTTTTTAATTCACAGTAATTTATCCTGAGTCTAGTGCAGCTAACCATAGTGCAGGAGACAAATGTTTGGCCAGTATATGGGATCCATCCATCACCTTCCTGAACATGTATGCGTAAACGGTACTGTTGCAATAGTACATTAAGAGGATATTTAGTTCCAAATTCACACCGTTAATGAGAGGATATGAAACTGGTACATCCCCAGCTGGAAAATCTTCAATCTCCAGTTTAACATAAAGGCTGCAATTTTAGTTCAGGACTTTTCTGATTCAGTTACTGGTGTTGATGAGATGATGCCAGCTATGCTATGCGAGCACTGGGGGAGTAATTAGTAGGTCCTATACTTGCTATGTCTGTAGAGTACAGACAGTCAGGGATATTTTTTTTTTATTTCAGCTCTGACATATCTGAATCTAAACACATGTGGTGGGAAAAGTGGAGATGTTTCCCTCCCCCCCTACCCCCTCCCCTTTTTTTTTCTTGCTTCCCCCTCAAACAAAGTGCTTTAACCTTCTTGTCAGAGCATTCTTCTTTGTACACCACTGATTCACACAAAGAGTTTGTGAAATCTTCAATGGGAAACAGCTACCTGACAGATGATTGGAATTAATTAACTAAAAATGTACTAATACTTCCATTTGCCTTTCTTTTCAGAAAATCTTATTTTCTGCCAAAATAGTACTAAATTGCCTGGAAGGTCAGCATGACATTCTGAAATTGCTGTATTCCTGTGAAGCTGAAATACATACATAGTGTTTGGGTTTTTTTTGAAGGCACTTCAACAATTTGTTTTCCATATTTAGGGCTAAATTCATTTTTATCCTTCAGTTTTTTCACATTGCACAGCAATACAGAGTGACACTGGCACTAGAGGCAGTTATAAAACATTTGCCTGAATAGTGTTAATAGACATTTATACAAGTAGACATTTATGCAAATGCCCATTGGACATGAAAATGAAGTCTTGTCTTTTTTAAGCTTATTAGGAGACTTATTGTTCTTTAAATAGTCTGGAATCTCTCTTCCAAAATATAACTTTAGTATTGGATCCTTTTTTTCCCAGGTTACTCAGTTCTAAAAATCATATATGTTTGCGACAAGGGTTTTTCTTTTCTCACTTTGATTATGTGGAACAGCACAAGGACAGTGAAGGAAAACTCAGAACATTGAGAGCTCTGATACAGTACATATAAATGAATATTCATTGGACAGTCACTTTCAGTCCCAAGGTCTCTGTTGCTAATATACTTGATGGGAACTGTTCTTTGATGCTTATTGTTATGAATTTATCCCATATGTTAACACAAATTTGTGTCTCAAATACAACTGCAGTATACCAAGACCAGAGAAACAGTGTAAGCCCATTACCTCAGTGTCTGTTTTAAGAGGAATTTTCATAAAGAAATGAAATTTCCAGCTGAAGTTTACCACAGTTAGCACTATTTGATTAGTTGCAGTGGAGACCTATAATTATCTCTTATTTAGGAAGGCATATGGCTCCAACAGATGGTAATGGAAAAAAAGCAAGTTAGATAAACACTGCTATTTGTACAAGATTTTCTGGTCTTTGGTTATATTGTACAGTAGAGAGCATAGGTTCGAGCAAGATGGCATAATGTTCATTCAAGGAGTGTCCACATGTCTTAAATTTCACTAAAAATGGAAAAATCAGCATGGCCTATAAGTGTTTAAGAAGTTTGGCAACAGTAGAAGAAGTAAGATGACACAAGAACTTAGTAAATACATACGTACTTTGTAGGAAATGTAAATAAGAAACATCTCTCTTCTGATATGAAAACAATTAGTGGGAATTTCATATCCAAAAGACCAGAAGAACAGCTCAATGCATGTGTTTGGACAGGAAAGGGTAGTCAGCCACTAGACAGATTTGGGTTCTGTTTATGACAGTACTAACTGGGAAGACTAATGCCTCAAAATAATTCAGGTTACATGCAGATGGGCTTCAGGTAGTCCAGGCTGAGATTTCAGTGACTTTGCTATGTGTACGCAGCAATGACCCATCCTTGCCATTGAGCTATGAGAGAAGACTGTGACTGTTTCTAATTTGCTTCAGAGCAAGGGCATTGAGCTCATTTTACACTGCCTTCTTCCGTGATGTACCAGCAGATGACTTTCCACTCAAGAAGATTGGGAAAGATCACAGGAACCGGTGACACAGCTTGGCTGCGTAGGTAGTAACATAAGGACTGTGGGTAGGAAGGTATCAAAATGCTCAGAACTCTTTCTCGGGTGTGTTGCAATGCCCTCCATCTATCTGTGCGCGAGTGACCCAGGAGAATGAAACTATGTTTGAAGGGATGTGACATTTACTTGTATGGGAACTCAAACATACAAACTATGATATGTTTCTTCAGTCTCTGAATTAATCTGAGACACAAATGCTACAGTGCGTGCTGTTATTCATAATGAAATGTTTGTGGTAAAGCTCTGTTTACAACTATGGCAGCTTGGTTTGCCCATGTTATTGAAGAGTATATCTTTCATTAAATCAAAGCTTAGCAGGACTCTAAATTTCCATTTATTAGAGCAGCAGTGTAATAATACTTTACTCAGATGGCAGGGAAGATTAAGGATGTTTTTAGCAAGTATCTTGTTTCCAGTGCTATGGATGTAAAAGCACTAAAGAGGATATATTTAAAGTTAACTTATTTTTCCATAAGGATTTTTTCTTGATGCTGTATTCACTTCCTGTTCTTTTTTAGATCCCACACACAAAACTCAATAAAGAGCAGAGAAATCTGGAGAAGGCAAGATGTAAACCTGAATCGTCTTTCAAAAAGACTGTCATGTTGATATTCCCTCGAGCTGTAATTTTGTTCTTAGAATAATATGACTTAGTTCTTTGCCCTGCATAGGGGATAGGAAGTGATGTAATTTCTCCAGCCGCAGAGTGCTGGGACCGAGTCATCACATTTCCTATTTCCTTTTTTTGAAAAATTAGTAATTTGTCTTGCTTCTCTGGGTTAGTGAATAGAGGACAAAGTCAGGGTGAGTTCTCTTTCTGAACTTTCTTTATCAAATCCCGAGATTAAGTGTACTAAAAGTAGAGGTATTAGAAAGTTATAAGTATGATGTTTTCCCTCTGTAATTCTCAGTAAAGGTACAGCAGACATGTTCTAAAAGATCAATAGAAAAACTGTATGTGGGAAAATGAGCTTTGAAGGAGATTTTAATATATTTTCTCTTGTTCAAGCTGCTTTTTCTTTACTCGGAGGGTGGTGAGGCACTGGCACAATCTGCCCAGAGAGCTGTGGATGCCCCATCCCTGGAGGTGTTCAATGCCAGGTTGAGTAGGACCCTGGGAATCCTGATCTGCTGAGTGACAGCCCTGTCCGTGGCAGGGATGGTAGAACTGGATGGTCTTTAATATTCCTTTCAACCTAAGACATTCTATGATATTATGATTCTACGATTTTCATGTTTCATTTGTGTCTTGTGCTCCTTGCAGTGTAATCTGACATTATTTAAGGTTAGTCTTAATAACAAAGTGAAGAAAAAAAGAGCCTAAGATGTAATTCCAAAGTTTTCTCCATTCTTCTGGTACCCAATGGGAGCAGAAAGGAAAGCAAAGTGATGTAGTGATGACCATTCTAGTGGTGCATGGTCTCAGTAGCACTACAGCTGAGTACCTCTTCCTTTCTAATGATTGATTTTTCTTTATAAATTGTCTAAAATATATTTCCTTTCATCCATGGCTTTGTTATCATTTAGTATGAAAATTTGGGTTAGGGACTGTGTTAGACAGTTGTGTGTTTTTAAGCCCCGATGAAATAAAAAAGAAACGCAGCTCCATCATTTCTCAAAGGTCACATTATACTAAAGTTCCCAGGCAAGTCTGGGTCTCAGGAAGGGATGCCTACTGTCCTTGAAAAGGACTGTTGCTTAACATTTGCTCCAGTTTCCTTCAGCAGTTATAGATATCAAGAGGAAGCAAAATTGAAAATGCAATTATGGAAAGAATTTAGCTGATGATATTGGAGCATGCTAATGACTTATATGCCAAGCAGACTGCAGAGGGCTTAAGAACTGTCCAATCCTATTGCTAGCAAACAACAAGCATCCACATGACTTCAGTGGCTCTGAGGGATCATTCATCATCAAGTCTCCACAACAGCGAGATACTGCCAGTTCATAGTCTCTCCTTGACAGAAATCGGAGGTTGAGATATGCAAGTGTCATTGTCAATTGAATTTGCCAAGTTGAAATGTTATTGGTGTAGAACAGCTCAGCTCTGAACCTTCTCACACCATTTTTTTATAGAACCTTCTCACACCATTTTTTATAGACATTCATATATATGTATATATATCTGAACACATGATGATTAGAATAAAGATTTGAAGGTAAGAAAGGAGATGCGATGTCTTGAGGGTGATGGAGCACTGGAACAGACTGCCCAGGGGAGTTGTGGAATCTCCTTCTCTGGAGATATTCATGACCCACCTGGACACCTACCTGTGTGACCTGGTGTAGGGAACCTGCTTTGGCAGGGGGGTTGGACTCGATGATCTCTAGAGGTCCCTTCCAACCCCTGTGTTTCTGTGATTCTTTGATTCTGTGATAACTGAGGCATAATGAGAGCAGAAATAGGAGAAATAGGGGGTTAAAGAGGCTCCGAGTTGGAAAAGAAGAAACTGATGTATCTGGAGAGGACAGTAGGGATAACTGGACAGTGAAGTCTGAGAGAAGTTTTAGTCTATCTGATCTCTGTACTAAGGTCTTAGAAAGGTCAAAGGAGCTGTTCAGATTTGAACAACACTATCTTCAGTTGTTCTTCAATTCCTGGTGTTCTTTCTTGAGGATGTTAAATAGATTTTCTTATCCATTGCTAACTTACTTCTACTTTCCCATCTAACTCATCTCTATGTACTCTGAGATATTATGGAAAACTTATTTTGTAGGGGCTTTTTCACATCTACCACATTCAAGTTCCTTTCTCCTGGTGATGGTCCTCAGAACAATGTAGTTTCTATTCTCAATAAATTAGACTGAATATAAAACCTACATTTTTTATTTATGTATTTCACGTTCCAGGTATTTTGAAGGCTTATTCCATTTAAAGAAGATGAGCAGCAAAGGAAAAAGCCATTTAGGTCACAGGAAAATAGGATTCCTGATGGCTTAAGGAATATAACAAGTGTCACAATTACATCTACTAACAAGAAAATTTACTGAGCAAAAGCTAATTATTGCAGAATTAGTCTTTCCTTGTTGAATTTACCAAAACTCAGACATTTGAAATTGTGGAATAAAAAGCTAATTGCAGGTCAGTATGTTCTTAACTCAAGCTCTTACCAGGGATTGAAATCTTCCAGCAGTTTCCACATACCACATCTGTCTTCCTCAGTATGTACATGGACAGTGAGCAATGCAGACGTAGCTCAGAGCTGTCTGGGTAGGTGAGGTTTTGCTAGAAAGGGATCTGGGAGAGTTTCAAGCTTCTCTCTCACCACCTTATACTTTGTGTGAGGGGTGTATATGTGTGCATCTGTATTATCTGCTGTCTTCTAGCAACCATCATCATAGAATCATCATAGAATGAATAGTTAGAGTTGGAAGGGTAATCTAGTCCAACTCGTCTGCAGTGAGAAGGGACACCTACAGCTAGATCAGATTGCTCAGAGCCCTGTCCCTGTCCTGACTTCGGATGTCTTCAGGTACAGGACATCCACCGCCTCTCTGGGCAATCTGTTCTAATGCTTCACAAACCTTATTGTAAAAATTATTATGTCCAATCTGAATCTCCCCAGTTTTAGTTTGAAACCATTTCCCCTTGCCCTGTCACAACAGACCCTGCTGAATTTTGTCCTTTTTTTTCTTACATCCCCCCTTTAGATACGGAAAGGTCGCTATCGGGTCTCTGGAGGATGTCAACCATGGCAAATGCCAGCCTTCTTGCTACTGTGTCTATTAACTGACAAGTCTGTGCATTTAGGACAACACAACTGTCAGAAAACTTTGCAAGAGCAAGGAGGAATCTGTAAAAGTTACTGAGATGATGGTGATATTTTTATGGAGTAGACTAATGTAGTGTTTGTCTGGCTTAAGTACCACTTCTTATGGGCGAAAGAAGCTTGAGCATGGTCATACAGCCAGATGTACACTGCCATTCATCAGTGACTGCTGAATGTTTATGGAGACCAGAGAACGTATGTGAGCACAGTGAGGTGATGTTTCAGCAGTGGCAACAATGGGTCATCTCCACTAGTGTAGATTTTTGAAGTGTAACATGCAAGCTCTTGTTCGTTGTTGGTGAAAATAGGTAGTTAATGGTGGTGACTGTGTTGAAAAATAATATTTTGTAGCAGAGAATTTGCTCTATCAAATAGTATTATTGTTCTCTTTATATCTGTAGAAGTTTCCATGGAAAAAAAATGGAGGCATTACTTTGAGAGTGAGCTACATATATCTGTTCTTAAACTAAGCAGTTTTTGGCACTGTATTTTACCTGCATGTCTTTGATTTTGACCTTCCCAGCAAGAGAAATGACTCTTTATGCCACCTTGCAACTCTGGTTCCTAAAGCAATTACACACTAGCAGTGGTCTTTGCAGGAGTGCATTTGAAAAGTAAATGATATTAAACTTTCCATCTTAGAAGAGTAGCGGTATATCAATATCCAAATCAAATAACATAAACCTCCCTTTGTCTGCCAGATAGGAATAAAAATGCATTATAACCCTAATATGATTTTTACAGTGTCTCTAATAGGATGAGGTTTAAATTAAAATAAATATGACTGCATGCTTTGAAGAGCTAATCAGGCTGAAATGTTCTAGCCTAATGGGTGTAACACAAGAAAATAAATGTGTATTTCTCTAGGCTGCTTGGAATTATGCAGAAGTATTTGGAAGGATATGTGATAGGAAGGCAATAGCAGGGTGAAACACTTTGGCTGTTCAAGGGTGCTCTTGGTGAAAGCTGTTAATAGGAAAATGATTTTAATGTAGTTTGGGTTGACAGCCCTGTGGTCCCGCTAATTGATTAGCACACGTCTTATTGCTTTTTAATGAACTCTTTCCCACTGACCCTTTTCATTTACTCACTTATTTATTTATTTTGATAAGATACTTCTTTGTCTGCCCTGCTCCAACTCCAGCAGACAGGCATCACAAAAGCTAATGATTACAATTGATTATAACGTCAAGGCTCCACTTCCTTACCCGTTGTGACTTTTAGTACTCTTTTTCTTTCTTTCTTTTTTTTTTTTTTTTTTTTTTTGTTTGTTGTTTTTCTAAGCTCTTTCTCTTCTTCTATATTTTTTTCACCTTAAACAAACTTTACCCCTGGAAATTTTTAGTCCTTTGTTTGTACCAACTCACCAACTTCTGATTGCAAATTATGAATGAGAAACAAAGCAGTAGCTTTAGCAAAGCAGAATCGACCCATTCTGATTTGAAACTCCTGACAAACCAGCAGTCCCTAAGGCTTTCCGACCTGTGCTTTTATCCTACCCCAAATCGTGGGCTCAAAACAATTTTGCAGACTTAAATGCCCAGAAGTACCCTTCTGAGGTACTGTTATTATTTTCAAAAAGCATGTACTTGCTGGCTTCCCAGTGAGATCTATTTCTCTTTGAGGACTGATTCTGGTACACCTTTTTTAAAGGCAACTCATCAGGAGAGTTACAAAATACTGCTAAAGAATTAAATTTCAAAAGCTCAGGTTCATATAGCACTGAAAGCAGTAAGAAGATAAAAGTGCTGAAGGTAAACTTTGCAATTTGTTGCTCAGTGTCAATGGAAGTAGAACTAACAAGTGATTCAGATTAACAGCCAAGACTGAATTGGAAAGAACCTCACTCAGGTGCTCAGCTGTTCATTAGGTAGACACACAAGTATCACAAACTTTTGTGGATGGAACTCATCATCGTAAATTTTGTTGCCTTAATGTAGTTTTGTAAAGATAGGCAGGTCATATTCTGTTCCTGTCACTGAAAGAAGAATTAAGAGACAGTGGACTTCAGGTGAAACTTTGTCTCATTCTAAAGCTTGCAGTCTCTTTTGTCAGTTGACAAATCTTAAAACCCAGGGGTTCCCTTGTAGACAAAACAAACTGCATACAGGGCAGACATTTAAAGTTAGGAAAGGGCAAATTCTACCTGTATGTATGTGAAACTCATTTGTGCTTCTGTGATATAACTACACACAGATGAAAACATTGACTGAAAATAATGGACTAAGGTTTTTGGTTCTCGAGTTCCTTCTTTCAATCTATTTTGTATGGGCCAATTAGGCATCTCTCACATGGGCCAACAGCCTGTAGGACTATACAGGGCTTTTGTCAGTTTGAATAAAATGTACTTTTATTCCTTTTCTTTATTTTCAACCAAGATGCCTCTGCACTTTGGGGTTCCTCATTTGAAATGTTCTGTTAGCTATTGTCCTCCCAGCCAGGTAGTGACATCTAGAAGCACTGGAGGTGATAAGAAAGGTCCTTTTTCTGAGAGATGCTCATTGTAGACAAAAGTATTTCAAGTGAGCACACATAGCTTATGCTTCTGAAGACTCCCTAGGGAACATGTGATGCTTTAGGTTGCATTAGAAGTAAAGTTAGTAGGTTAAATGCTGACGCAGGGTTAGCTTTGAAATCCAGCCTAGTTCTGTTTAACTTTTTTTTCTTTGAATACTGTGTTTGGAAACCTGCGACAGCCTGTTCTGTTAACATTAATTATTGAGAATGCAAGTGTTTAATTACAAGTTATAATAACACTGGCCTAAATAATCATGAAATGAAAGTGGAAGAGAAAAAACTGTCTCCCTGCAGAAATCACACTAGCAGTCTGTCTGTGTCTTGTGCAGGTGATTCCAGCCTTTGCTCAGCCTGTGTGCATGAAAACAACGTTTACAGCAGAATATTTCAGATTTTGTACAGGAATGAAGAGATCATTCTTAATGAATCGATGAACTTCAGAGTGCACCTGCTTCTGGATGGCGAAAGGGTGAGTTGTCTTGTGATGTACATAAACCAGAGCAAGGTTGGGATTTCCCATACCTGACTTTAAGTGTTCATAGCGTAAGTACCTCCACTAGAGATGTTACCATGGGATCTATGGGCTGTCACAGGTCTCACCAGTTATCTAACTTACTGTCAGCATCTGCATTAGAAAATTCTGTACCATCATACATATATGCTGGAGAAGGTGCTTGGGATAATTTGTTTAGATGTAAGTGCCAACACTGTTAACACCTCTATTAGATCAGACAGAAACTAGGCTCTGTGCCTATTATCAAATATAGTCTACTCCGTGTCTTTCTAGTGAAATAGGATGTTGATATACTCTAGCGTGTCAGTGAATCAGAAACTCAAGTGTGTCAAGCATAATTTGTCATTTGTGCACTAGATCATCCATTCTGTGTCTACATAGACCAATCTCATCTGACAAAATCAACAGTCTTCTGCGTCTTGCTTCTCCCCTTATTGTATATTACTCTTTCCTTGTGACTTTTTTTTGCCCAGCACTGACAGTACTGTGACCAAGTTACCCAATCCCTTCCCATCAAAGTTCTCCTCACTCTTCTTCTCACTGCTCCAGATTGCAGGAATGTATGTTGCTGGAGCTTACTGTCCCTGTTGTCTTCCTATTGTATGTCAACTCCATCAAGCCAAGGACCCACACAAACGAAGTACGTGATCTGAAGCACACATCCTGTGAGGGACATCTGACTTTCTATTATTGATAAGAAGCCAATGTCTCACAATGGTTTTTTCCTGTAACTTGGAGACAGGAGCAATGTTAGAGTACAGCAAGTACTCAAAAGAGGAGACAGAATTCCCACATGATGATCACTGTCCAGTGTGCCATCACTGTGTTTTGCCTGCACAAGGTCTGGCACAGAATATATGACATTAGGACCTGCTGTCAGGGGTAATGAGAGACGTACGATAGCTTTTTTATTTTGTCAAATCAGCTTGCTGTCAAAAATAGACCCTATTAGTTGTACAGCCAGCATGAATTGTGTGCTGTGCATTGGGCCAGAGATGCTCGATGGACCTTTATTGTATAACTGTGAGCCTAAGTATATTTAAAATTTCTGTTTGGACTGATTTCAACCCATATATTGTTGGGTTAAATAGAGATCTAAATTAAAACAGGTAGAGAAACTAATTTAAACTTATTTCTCATGCTTCCCTTTTCACTTTTTTATTTTGACACAAGTTGTGATTGATTTATCCCCCCCTTGAATTGTTGTTTGAATGCTTACAAGAAAAAATATTAAATGTATTAATATTCATTAGAAAAATGTTCCAACATGTTTAATTGCATATTAATTTTATCCTTCCACAGTGGAACATCTCTGATTAAGCATCCCACCCCTCACATTACAGCAGTTTCCACTCTGTTAAGCAGGGATGATTTCTAATGATTTTTGCATTAATATTCAGAAAACCTGTGCACCTCACAAAATTGAAGGAATAATCCCACAAGATTCCTCACAGTTAAAACTCATCCTGACTCTTCTGTCCTGTGCCATCACACTCACCTTTACATAGGAGGTCCCCTGGGAAAAGGTAACTGCCCAGTTCTGTATTTGCAGAGATTTGATAAAGAGAAAACTCCCTTATCTCTGTATGTTGAAGCTGTTCTGACTTTTCAAGTGAGTAGAATAAGATGGTTAACAGGTTTATTGAGCCCAGATGAACTGTTAAAGGTATTCTAAAGAATCAAATGCAAAACGTATGCATTTGTAAAACTTTCTGTTTAGGTGGTTAGCAAAATTCACTTCTTAATGCTTCTAGGCCCCTGATTTATGCTGTCTTCCAGGACTGTAAAAATTCAGTATAAATATGGGAGGAAGCAAAGATCGCCACTTATAACAGCCCACCATGATCTAAGATTCCTGTTATATTTGCAACTGCTGTTGAGAGACAGTATTGCTTATTATTGCATGTCTTTCACGTAATGTCTGTTGCAATTCTTGCACTGCAGCTTTGGGAACCACATATAGGTCGGTACATTCTGTTCATCACTTAATTTATTTAATACACAACAGATGCCAGATGTATTTGAATCTGTTTAGTGCTGTGATGCTCATTTTCTGATTAAGAGTGAAGTGTTTGTTTGCTGCTTTTTTGTCTAAATCAAGGATATTTTAAATGGACAAGGTAGTTAGGCTACCTAGTGGAGGTATTGAGGTTAACATGCTCCAAGTTTCTGCTGCCAGAGCTGATGTTATCAAATATTACATCATGGAAGCAGTATTCTTTCTCCTCATGGTTCTTGAGTAGTTTTGTTGATAAGATAGGTTCAATATAAAATAAAATAAAATAAAATAAAATAAAATAAAATAAAATAAAATAAAATAAAATAAAATAAAATAAAGTAAAATAAAATAAAATAAAATAAAATACAGGAAAAGAAAAAAAGAATAGTAATGTGCATGTTTAGATTAGATAGTTTGCTACTGTTTTATTTCTGCATAGGCCAGATGGATACTCATTTTTATGTCTCATGTTGTATGGAAGAAACCTCAATTATCCATCCAGAAGTGACAGTGAACATATCTTTCACCATATAAATAGGACTCTATAACTTTATTAAATGCCTTTTTCTGTATTATCCCAGGATGCAGTATTCTTTGAATTCATAGGAAACGGAATTACAGACTTTAATGTCACAAAGAAGTCTGCTTTTATTTCAATCTTACTGAAGAAGGGGCATTGCTTTTTTTATCAAGCAGTAAAACAAGTAACAGCTTCCTTGCTGGCTCAGTTTGAGAACAGTTTTTAGCTGACAGAGGATAGAATGAGGCATGCTGGAATACAACAGTACATTCAAATTTGTACCTTGCAGAGAAATTAAAGGGAGATGAGACAGGCAGATCATTCAGGCTGACATCCTAGATAAACTATTAAATATTATGGAAGTACATCACAAGAGTTCTGTAAACTGCATTTACAGAGTTGCAGCTCTTAGAAAATAAGTCAAATCAATAAGTATAAACCTGAAAAATCAGAATTCAAACTGAAATGTTGCATTCGATTCAAGATTGCTTCAAGAGAAATAAGAATATTTTAGTTTTCATATACATTATACCGCATAAAATGCTTCTGTTTTTCATATACAAAACTTTCTATTGAATAGATTCCAAAGAGTATTTAATAAAATATATTTCCCTACCAGTGTATTCTTTTGGTGATAGAGTCAGAGGGTAGAACACAGCCTGAATTCTGGACAGTGTTTTCTGGAGTATTTTGTGCTCTCGGCCAAATATGTTTTGTTTTTGCATAAGCTGAGGGCCAAGGTTGGTGCACCAGGGGAAATGTTGATTCTGTCAGTCCAGCAATGAAGAAGTAACTTTCCACGAGAAACAAGTCGGTGTTACAAGAAACTGCATGGCAATATTGGACTGATGTAAACAGATTAAATGTTTGTATTTCTACATACGAAGATATTTATCTTCTCTTTCATAATCTGTAATTTTAATCATTAATTCAACTTTGCAATAAGCACCAGAAGACTCTTCACAGTGTATCTAGTAGTGCCACTCCCTGGCTTCGACAGTCAAACATGAATTGTATTTCAGAGAACCTTTTCAGGATAATTTTCTCAGTAGGCTGCTTTAAAATCTTACAGTTTTACTTCAGCAAGAAAAGAAAGACAACAAAACATCATATCTGATCATATATCAACTTTTGTACAAATATACATTCTGTAGATGATAAATCTGGAAATAACCACAACAGTCCCAGTACTGCTAAAAAAAGCAATCAATATTTCATCTAAGGACAATAGTAGAACATACCGAAGACTGATAAATGATAGAAGTTTTAGTGTCTCTTCTGTATCAACTATGGGAAGGACATTTCAATTTTTCCCCTGTAAAAGATCTAATGCTTTTATGGTTCTAATACATGAAAATAAGTAAAACGTGAGAAAATCCAGCAAGAATGAAAGCAGTACATCATATAGCTTCTGTATGTAACTGTCATGTCTGGGAGATGGATTGGCTTCTAATGTGTATTCATGTTGAAAAGAGAGATAGACATTCAACCTATACATAAACATTTTAATGTTATTTTCTCATGAAGATTTCAGTGATTTTAATTCCATAGTCCAATTTTCACTGGCTTTATAATTTATACCTCTAGTATACAAAGGAATATGTGTAATCTCTTAGTGAGCAATATGATTCTGTGTGTGTTCTTGCACAGTGCTGAGCAATCTGATATCTATGTAGCTGTGGGATTAAAAATATAGTATTGCTCAGTTGCACCTTAATGCATGATCCTGTGCAGAAATGAATATCTCTAAGTCTCTCAGATGCCTCTCAGATATCTCTGATACTTATTACCTGAAGGTGTTTTGCGCAAGTGTTGCTAGCTTTCTATATCTGAAGCTGCTGAACTTAAACTCAAACTGATTCAGAGACAGCTGCAGGAGCTCAGTAGTTCTTAGGCACAAACCCAAAATTTCAATCCCTCTGTGGGCCAGTGAGGTTTTTCTTTGTCTGATGCTCTATAATTTATTTTAATTCCTAGTTTAAATTCAGAGTGTAACTTCAGTAATGATTATTTCTTTTGCAACAGCCAGCAACTGTGATTTTTGGTGACAACAACCCATTAAAAAGGAAAAAAGTCTTTTTTTTGCTGAAAGACTTACTTCCAGATGTTTTGAGACAAAGACAAAAGAGAAGGCACAGTTTCAGAGAACAGAGGCTGGAATTTTCTTCTCGCATCTCAGTGCTTGTGATTATGCTAGGAGAAATACCATATTGGAAGGCTTTATATTTTACATCTTTGATTATTTTCATGAACTTCAATCAATCCTTGACTACAACTGCTCTTGCTTTCACAGGAAAAAGCATGCTGCAGATGGAGTCTGAGCTTTGGGAAATGTATCTAAACATATTTTATCTCCTTTACTGATCCTACTTATCACGTTGGGGTAGTTTCCTCTGACACTGTCTTTGGCACATTTTTTGTATATTCTGCTAAGAAGGTGCTAACCTGCTGGAAAAAGTAGAATTCATCTTGCCTAATATAGGCCATCTTAAACTGATGTGTACTTTCCTTTGCATTTTGCAAAGAACATGATCCAGGTGCAGATCAGTGTGTCTTTTCAGTCTGTCAAACATCAAAAAGAGTGACTGCAAGTCAGGAAGGCATCAGCTGCAATTGGTTAATACTTTTGCCTTTGGTTTTGTCAGGAAAACCTTTGCTTTCAATGTTGTAGGTGCCAATTTATGAAGGTAGCCTTTGCTTTCTCTTTTGTAGGTGGAAGATGCATTGAGTGAGGCAGATTTTCAGCTCAAGTTGGACCTGCATTTTACTGACAGTGAACAACAGTAAGTGCTGTTTTAAAGCTCAGTTGGTAATGCAAGGGCTTCCTCATTTGGAAAAAGACTTTGATGAAGTAAAAGATCTTTTGTAAAGGAGTTTGAAAGGAAGGACTTATGTCTTTCACTTGCCTTAATGTTGAAGCTTTTCCATTTTTCCTCTGTGTTTGAAGAGTGTATCTCATAGTTCTCCTCTAAAGAACAACATTTTCTTCATTTTAAAGTGTGTCTTAAACGTTGCTCTATTTCTGTTTGCTATTAAAATCAAAGGTAAATGTCATCATTGACCTCCATGTGAGAGGGGCTGGAGTTAAGGAATGCATTTATCTCAGGAGTCAATCAAGTGGCTGAAGAGGGATGTATGAACATGCTAAGTGTTTTTATTGTGTAGAAGCCAAAGAGGTCTCAATATTTTAGATGGAAAGAGTCTTGACTTTGATTTCATCCCAAAATCTTAGTGAAGTGGAAATAGCATCCATTTCTGAGATGTAGCACTAGATGTGATCCCAGATCTTATTAAAACTTGCTGAATGACAGAAAAGGCACCTGATTACTACAGCAACTCTTTCTTGTGTTTGCATTCATATCCAAAAAACACCTTAACAAATTTCAAGGAACATGTTTCCTTTATCTTGAAGATACAAGAAATGAAACCTTATTCTCTCAGGCAGGTGGGACCATCAATTATCAGCTGTGATAATGATGGGTCTAGGAAAGAGAAAAAATCAAACATAAATGAAAACCAGGAATAAAAAGAAATGAAACTTTCAGGTTCTTATGAATCTGTGATTTAATACATATGTTTAATATCTGCTATTATCTGAATGAATTATCTGGTATACTTTAAACAGAAGTTGTGATATTTATAGAAAGATATTCTGTAAATGTCACTGAAAGTTCCTGAGACTAGCCATGCACCATACTTAACCAACTCATAAGTTTATGTAACACTAGGAAGCAATTTTCTTATATCAGTAGTGCATTTAATGCTGCCAAATAAACTTTTTGGGAATTAATTGCAGATTAAATGCAATTACAAAATGTAATTGAAAATTGAAAACTGAAAATAGAAGAACCCAGTCCTAACTATATTGTTTTTCTGTGTTTACTTCACTTACCCCTTTGTTTGACCTCCTGCAAGAAGTTCTTCGCATCAGCTACCTAGAAAGATACTCCAAGTAGTGGTGTTCCCCGGAGGTCAGAACTGACTCTGATCTTGTTCAACATCTTCGTTGATCACCTGGATGAGGGGATAGAATGAACTCTCAGCAAATTTGCTGATGGTACAAAGCTGGGATGAGTAGCTGACACACCAGAAGGCTGTGCTGCCATTCAGTGAAATCTAGACAGACTGGAGAGTTGAGCAGAGAGGAACCTGATGAGCTTTAATGAGGGCAAGTATAATGCATCCCTTGGGAGGAAAAATCAGATCGATCAGTAGAAGTTAGGGACTGACCTGCTGAAAAAGAGCTTTAAGGAGAAGAACCAGGGTTTCCTGGTTGACAACAGGTTGGCCATGAGCCAGTATTGTGCCCTTGTGGCCAAGAAGGCCTACAGTATGCTGGGATGCATTAAAATGAGTGAGAGAGTTCAAAAAAATGTAGGGAACTTCTAGAAAGAGTTCAGTAGAGCGTCACAGAGATGATTAGGGGCCTAGAACATCTCCCTTATGGGGAAAGGCTGGGAGAATGGGAGTGTTCAGCCTGGAGAAGAGAAGGTTCAAGGGGGATCTTATCAATGCTTCTAAGTATCTACAGGGCAGCAGCCATGTGGATAGGGACTGGCTCATTTCAGTGGTGCTTGACTGCAGGACAAAGAACCATAGGCACAAACTGGAATACTGAAAGTTTCATATGAACATGAGGAAAAACCTTTCTTACTTTGAGGATGGCAGAAGACTGAAACATCTGCCCAGAAAGGCTGTGGAGTCTCCTTCTCTGGAGATATTCGAAACCTGTCTGGATACTTTCTTGTGTAACCTGCAATAGGGAACTTGCTTTAGCAGATGGGATGGATTATGGTGTTCAGAGGTCCCTTCTAAACCCTATGATTCTGTGATTCTCTGACTATATTCTGTTCTCTCTGACTTAGGACTTCTACCTCTCACAGGTTGCCTGAGGAAAAATAGATTGTTGTTACGTTAAAAATGACAATTAGTGATCTGTTCTGACTTTAAACATTCAAATAAGTTGAGCACCTTTCTACCTGCCTGTTACTTTTTTATTAACACTTGATAAGTTCAGAACTAGTTTATATGTGGACAGCAAGGAAAATCACCAAGGGAAATTGGATCTGCATCATATATATTTCCCTTACATACATCATATTTATATTTGTTATATTTGTGGTTAAACTAGGCAGAAGTATAATATAAAATACTCATCAGTTACATAAATCCTTTTGAAGCTGTGAATTTTACCAGGAAGTGATAAAAATTTAGCTCAAGCCATCTCCCAGTCTGTTACCTGTAGCGTGTTTTAGGCTGTGACAACTAAAGCTTTCACTAATCCTTGTAAACCACCTTCTTTTCCAGGCTGAGAGATGTTCCAGCCATCCCTATGATCAGCAGCCGTACACTGTGTCTTCACTTCCACCCCCAGAGAGGTCTACACCACCATGTTCCTGTCATGTTTGACTATTTCCACCTGTCAGTGATATCCGTCACGGTGCATGCGTCACTGGTAGCATTACACCAGCCTCTGATCAGGTAAAGGACTCAAAAATGTCTCTTGAAAGAAAGATCTCTCTTCTGAATACATTTGCTTATTGTATGGGAGAAGCAGAGATTAGATTTTATTTTCAAGGTTTTTTTTTTCATAGTCTTGGACTATGATTCTAGAGATTAGGGGTTAGATTCAGCCTCTGATGTAAGCTCAGAATCTGATAAAAAATCTAGCAAATTCTTCAGAAATTTTGGAGACTTGACCTCTTTATTCTCCACCTGTAACACTAGTGAAATTTATTCTTATCTCTCTTTTCTCTTTAGTCCAAAAGCACCTAAGAACATTAACATTTTTTTCACTTTGTAAAGCATTTAGGGCAGTAGGTCTTTAATCTCATGGCTGGCCTCTGGGCATTAGCATAATTCATAAAAAGGCTGGAAGGAGGTATGCAGGAATCAGTACTTGGTGAGCCTCCTGTTGAAGTTTTACCTTGCAGCATCATCTGATTCAATCGTGCAGCAGTGTAACGCTAGATTCATAGATTCATAGATACATTAGATTGGAAAGGACCTACGAGATCATCTAGTCCAACCATCCTCCTACCACCATCCCTACCTACTAAGCTACTAGATCAAATCCATTAGCACCTCATCAGATTCCATGGTGTGATTTGTGTTGTCTGGTTCATAATGACAAGAAAGTAGTTCCGAACTCCTTAGAATAAAACAGGACTGCAGGTCAATATCCTCTAATATTTATAGAGCAGCTGAGGAGAAGCAAATGTCTTTAAGGCAGTTTACTTTCGGTCCAGTCTGGTCATGACAGGATATAAGATTGCTGAGAGGAAGGGAGCTCCTTGGGTTCTGGAACTAAATGCAGTGTTTGGCGCCATTCAACCTTTTTATTTTAGCAGAGCCTTGCTGTATGCCAAATGTCTATTGAGTTTGTGAAATATTATGCAAAGACTACTGTGTTAGAAGGAAAAAGATGTTCCTCTAGTGTCTGTTTTTTTCTTAGGTTCCCTGTTCTGACTTTATATGTCTTTTCTTGTGTTCTCCATTTGTGTAAGTGCATGGGATGTTCCTGGTGCCATACAATGAATTACAATTATGAGGGTGAGTTGTGACGGTAATGTGTGTTGCATTAGTACATCAGACCAACAGATCTGTCTTATCTTCCTCCACTGAGGTGTAGGTAACTGCTGTTATCTCCTCGCTGTTACATATAGATATTTAAAATAGTGAATCATGTTGTATCAGACTACTCCTAACTAGATAATTTTGCTCAGATAATTTAACCATTGTTCTACTACACAAAAGGATGGAAGAGCCATAGTTATCAGGCTTTAATTACTATTTTCAGTGCTTTGTTATCCTCTAATGAATGGGACTGAAGAGAGCTGTTACTGCTATTAGGCATAAATCTCATAATAAGCAACTGTTCTATACTCAGATTATTGTAGCTCTTAGAATATAATTTTGTGGACATTAATATTTTGTGGACACAATATTTTTACTTAATGTAATGGAATGAAGGCTTTGACAACACAATATAGAGTTTAATTTACTTAAGCCAATGAAATTGCTTTAAAGTGTGGTACTGAGGATTTGTCTTATTCGTGATAAATACTCAAAGTGTAAAGAGTTCTTGTATCATGCATTCTCTAAATATAAATCAGGATGAACTCAATAGTATAAAGGAAATGTAAGTGTGAAACATTTTGAATCTAAACCTGTCCAATAAAACTTGTTTTCTCCCAGCTCAGAGATTATTTGCTTAGCCCTTGTCACTGGAGCTCAGTGAGACCATGGAACAAAAGGTTTTATTTTAAAAGCACATTTTTATTTGCAACAGAAAGGACCTGTATGATTGGAAAGTCTTTTTTGTCACATTATAGTAAAAATAGAATTGTTATATTGCCTGGGAAAAATATACACGCTGCACTTTACTGTGTTTTATTTTGCTGCCTTAAACTGTTCTATTGTAATATTTTGCACATATATACACTTTATTTTTAAGCATATCTATATTCCATGACAACAAGGATTCTAGTTAGATGTGCCCTGAAATAAAACTCACATATTGTGTCATACTGAAATTTAGTTGTGTTTTGAAGTTATCCTGGAAAACAACTTTCCCTGAAGTAGCTACCCACTCACATACTCCCTATGGGCTCAAGCTTTTCATATTTTGTTAGATCTGTTGTCTAATTAGGTACTCTTCTCCAAATCCATTCAAGATGCCTGTATTAAAATAGTAGAAAAAGCAGTAGGATTGATTCTGTTTTTCCTGGTTAATAATTTCTTATACAGTAAATATTATTATTAGGTTTGATATTTTTAAAGTCTTCATCACTTATAGACCACAGAATCACAGAATTGTAGGGTTTGGAAAGGACCTCTAGAGATCATCCAGTCCAACCCCCTGCCAAAACAGCTCCCTAGCCCAGGCTGCACAGGTAGGCATCCAGGCAGGTACTGAATGTCTCCAGAGAAGGAGACTCCGCCACCTCTCTGTGCAGCCTGTGCCAGCGATCCATGACTGCACTGTGAAGAAGTTCCCATGCACATTTGTGTGGAACTTCCTATGCATAAAAAAGACATGTTGTTGCATGTTGGGATGCTATTCTTCTTGAATCAGTTCCTCTTGTGGCTCATTGGATAACCTAATTCCCCCGAAACGCTGCTGCAGAGAGGGCTCTGAACAGCAGGGAAGAAGCAAGGTAACTTTACAGAGCATGGAGCTCTGTAAACTTTATTAAAAATTCCTACTTCAGGCTCCTCTGACTTTTCTAGAATGCTTCCCAGAAGTGGTTGGGGAAGCTGAACCACTTTGAACTGTGTCCAAAATTTTGGATTTCCAGGCAGGAATGCAATAATAAGGAAGAAAAGGGATGTGAGATGCAGTACCCTATACTGCCTTGACCTGAAACACTGTTTCTCTCATCTTTACCATCCCTATACCTAAAATCTTCTGCCAGGCACCGTAGGGCTGGAGCTCTACTGCTGCAGAACCCAAGCTACTTGCCTTCCCTCCAGGAAGGCAGTTGAAGAAGAAAGGTGAGCAACTCCAGTTTTGGACTCCAGTTTCCTACCTACTCTTCATTTATACCAGATTCATTTCTGTCTTTAATCATTGACTTTTATCTCTCTCTCACTAGCTTTACAACTGGTTCAGTTGATAAGCAGAACAGGCAGCTAGCAGTCCAGCATCAGTAGTTAGAAAAGGTGTTCTGATCAAGTTTATTCCAGACCTCAATAAATATTTCTTCTTTTCCTAGTGAGGCACATCTGTCTCTATGTTGTGCAGTTTAATAAGTCTTAGGCATGCTTCATGCTCAGTTTCTTTCATATATTGGACCTTTTCAGGATGCACAAAGCAAGAAGCATGATTATGTGCTTTGTTAATTCCAAAGACCTTTGGACCACTCCTTCCCAGGAGGAGTTGGCACACTCTGCTGTTTGTTAGAAAAAATGAAGCTTGTGAATAGTCTCTGGAACTGGTACCAGCATTCTGTAAGTGCTGAGACCAAGATCTGTATACTGATTTTTTTAGTGCCCTGAGCTTGCTGCTGTGGGAAGAAGATGAAGAATCAAAGGAACATGGGGTATTTAAAGGTTTCAGTTGTGACCTAATTCAACTCAGCTCCACTGCACTGAGGAATCAAGGACAGCCCTGGCTATCCTTGTGTAATTTTATCTTAACTAATTCCTTTTATGCCCAGACATTCCCCTGTTCCTCAAAACCACCACCAGTGACATTCCAATGTGATATACACACTGTGCCTTCCTGTGCACCTCGAATCTGGGTGCTGGGTCAGTTTTCCTACAACCCTGAGTGTAGCTGGCACCTACTTATGGGCAGCTTATGTCTGAAACTGCCACAGAATTAATCCTGGGTAGCAAAGGTTATGACTTACTTTTCCTCTCTATCTCATTTACAAGTAATGTAATCTGTAGAAAGAAAATTGAGTATTTATGTGGAAAATAAATGCTGCTACCATAAAATGTTTATTAAAAAAATACTGTTCCTTTTTTTTTTTTCCCCCTCTAAGAATTCTTGAGTAATTTCTGGATTAATCTGTATATTTTCTTTTATTTGTTTTGTATCTGCAATGGTGAACCTCTGGTTTGACATGCTATTCTCCTGACCCACAAGACAAAAAATCACATAGGAAAAAGCCTGATTATTTCTGAATCAAACTCTAATCAAAAACAAGCAAACAAACAGTAATAATTTTTACCATCTGACTTTGTCTGATTTCAAGTTTTACAGCAAGAGAAGCTTAGTTCAGGGCAACTTAACCGGTATTTTCTAGCAATCAGAATCACTAGAGATTGAAATCTAGATTCCCTCCTGACTCTGTTTCAGATCTAAGGAGAATTTTTTTTCCATTACAAATGCTGCTTTAATAATTGTTAAGAGCCTTACCCAAGGATCTCAAAGCATTTTACAACCACTCATTATAACCTTAGTGAAAATCCTTGTGTAAGGGGGAGTCTAAGGAAATGCAACTTGTCAATATCCACCTATTATTCCAAAAAACAGACACAGTAGTAATTTCTCAAGAGCTAAATTAATGTTTTGTACAAAAATCATGAGGGAAAACAGTGTTGTGCAATGTATGTTTTCCTATCTGTGGGAGTGTGAAGGAAGTTTGTGGTGAAGTGACAAGAGGTGCTACCAGTAGAGTATTAGATTTTGATTCTGAGGTCTGTTACAGTTGAGCATGTCTTTACCTTTATGGATCTAACATTTTTTAGTTTTGAATTCAGTAATAGTTTGTGAAAAAGCAAATGAGGGAAAAAGGTGGAGCAGTTTCTCCATATAATCTGCCTGAATAGGAAGCAAGTTCTCATCCTGAACTTCCATTCTGGTACAGTCATAAGACTGTGACTTCTTATAATTGGAAATGTGAGGGTTTTGTTGTTGTCTGATTTGTTTGCTTTACTTTGTATTTTTGTAGTTTTAACTTTACATGTAATTCATGATCATTTCTTTGTAAATAAGAATCAGAATCCAATCCATTATCATTTTTCCCCTGTTCTAATGAAAGCTACAACTTGTAAAGAACTTATGTTTTGCTTACCAAAGAAAAAATTTTTCATCTTGAAATATGTGAATGAAAAATTCAAAAATATCACTTAATTTTGCATCAATGTAATGGAGGAGGGAATATTTTCTTTTATTAAAGTATCATAAAGCATTTATTCTGTATTACTTCAATAACACATCTGAATTAATATTTATCAGTGACAGTTATGTCTTGTGCTAGGAACTGTTATCTCATTTATATGCTAAATAATAGTCCACCAAAGATAAAAACCGACTACTTAATATGTTGTGCAGTGCAAGAACTAGAAGGTGCCACATTCAATTCCACAACAGGAGGTTAAAAATGAACAGAAAGTCTAGTACATGTTGCAATATGCAGTTAATTCCACAAGATTCTGTACAAGCTGAAAGTATAAATCAAAAAGGCATGGACTCAAAGTCAGGTGAAATAATAACTCCTGGCCATAATTGCATAAATATAACCTCTAAGTCAGAAAGTTATTAAATTTTTTACTGCTAGTAGCCCTCAGGTCATATCATAGGAAAATCTCAACTTTTCAAGGACAGATTACTGTTGCACATGTCCATAGAATTATGAGACTCCTTGGATGCATGAAGACATCTCATGATCAAAATCATGAAAAAACAATTAAGCAAAAGCTAATAACTTGGCCTCAAATTTTTAAAACACAGAACCACGTTTTCGGACCGAGCTCCCATTTTGAGGTTCAAAGCAGGATGTAGAGATCCTAAAGCTTCTTTATAAGACTTGTGACCTTTGTTTTCAGGGATCAAATACATCTTTTTCATAGAATCATAAAATCATAGGGGTTGGAGGGGACCTCAAGAGATCATCGAGTCCAACCCCCCTGCCAAAGCAGGTTCCCTACACCAGGTCGCACAGGTAGGCATCCAGATGGGTCTTGAATATCTCCAGAGAAGATTCCACAAACCCCCTGGGCAGCCTGTTCCAGTGTTATTTTCATTCCAAAGCATACATTTTGAGGATGCAACCCAGCTTTTAGAGTATTTAGAGCCTCATTTCTGGGTCCACATCCTCATTTCACGCCGCAAAATGTCATTCTAGGATGGTGCAAAACCTTCTTTTTTCAAGTCAATTCAATTCAAACCCCCATTTGGGGTGCCAGAAACGTTAGTCAGGAGGGGAACACAGGGACAGCACTGAGCTCTGCTCTCTGGTGGCAACAACAGGACTCGAGGGGATGACATGGAGCTCCTGGATCCTCATGGGAGGAAATGGTGGGGGTTAGGAAAAGGTTTTTCATCAGAGGATGGTGGGCATGGAACAGGCAGTGGGGCTGCTGGAATTCAAGAATTGTTTGGATAGTGCTCTCAGATACAGGGTTTGATTTTTGAGTGGTCCTGTGCTGAGCCAGAAGTTTGACTGGATAATCCTTGTGGATCTCTTCCAACTCAGAATATTCTGTCATTCTCTGATTCTGTGATTCTGTGCTTCAGAAAGCATTAGGGGAACCTCAGCAATCTGTAAGACTTCCAGTTAAACTTTGCCTCAACAGACAGATTACAATTTGGCAGGTTTCCCAAAAAAAGGTTTCTGTTTGACAGTGCTATGTGAAGTCAATTTCCATAAAACCAGCAGATTAAAATCCCTTCTCAGCTGTAAAAGCAAAAGATAAATAAATAAATAGATAAAGCATTAAAAATGCTTTTCCCTCCCTTAAAACCTTTGAAAGCTTTGCTAATATTCAAATGAGTTTTTCATGAGTAGGCGACTTTTATACTTTTATTTAAGCTTCTCTATGTTACCACAGCAATCATTTTTTATTTCTGCTTCTTGAGCCTTTCCAACAGACCAGAGCAGACATCACCATCCAACAACAGCTGAAATTATTCAGAGCACCGTTTATCTTTAGGCTCTTTGTAATTGCTTTATTTTATTTATTTATTTGTATCTTAAATGTAAGGAAAGACTTCCTGCTGCTTGGAAGCAGACAGCTAGCAATTTGTTGGATTGCATCAATTAATATACATGAACAAGTTGAGAAATAGGCGAAGACCATCCTCCCCCTCATGGAATGTCCTTTTTGCTAGTATATGAATATTGTGGGATATGCAAAAATTAATGGTTTAGACTTAGGAAGTGGGAATCTGTGATTAACCTAAAATTTCTCAGTTCCTGATTTTGCTTGAAATTTGTTTTATATTGTTGTACATTACTGAGTTTTCCTGCACATCAGAACATCATCTATTATTTGGGTGATAACAATTATTCCTACTCCTCTCTTTTGTCTTATATTCTTAGCATAAACACCCTCTCCTCCCCAGTAACAGTGATAGGATGAGAGGCTTTAAGTTGTGCCAGGGGAGATTGATGTTGCGTACTAGGAAATTTTTCTTCCCAGAAAAGTGGTGAGGCATTGGAACAGGCTGCCCAGAGAGGTGATGGAATAACTGTCTCTGGAGATGTTCAAGAAAAGTGCAGATGTGACACTGAGAGATGTAGTGGGCATGATGGGGATTAGTTGATGGTTGAACTAGATGATCTCAGAGATCCTTTCCAACCTTAATGATTCTATGATTCTTTTATTTGTCCTGTGATTCTGTACTGCAGTCAACACTCAAACCTATCCTTTAAAGCTGAATAAAGTGTAGAGATGCGTGAAATATGGCTGATCTAAAACAACATAGTCTCATGACAAACACTGAGTTAGGGGAGTATGCTCAGATTGGAGCACCTTTACCTGTGTGCTTTTTCAGATCATTTGTGGTTTTTTGCATTAGTATTTATACTCAGATTTTTTTTTTTCCTCAATGTATTCTCCATGAGTTACCTGCTTTCTCTCCAAATCTTGATATAGTTTATGTACAGCACACACTAACAGTGTTTATCTCACCTAACTTTAGTTGTTTATGAGGCAGTCATCCTCACCGCTCTTTTATGGTCTACGATAACATCTAAGTGCTTTGAGAGTGAAGTTCATCTGACCTCTCTGATAGAAAAACTTCAGAAAGAGTTGACACACCCTGGATATGTCCATTCTTCTTCAGCCTACATGATTAGTGGAGATGTAAACATTTGGTCAGATTAATCCAGAGCAAGTTCCCTAGTTATACACGGGGACTTTGTCGGCACTGAACCAACTCCAGACAAAGTTCATCCTATAAGGCAGGAAACATACACAATTCAAACAAGAAGAGTGATATGATTAACACCAGAAAGATGCTTCATGCATCAAGATTCAAGCTGCTTAATAGTTGAATGAGTAATTTCCTGTAATTGTCCTGTTGAGATTTTAGGCTGGAAAAAGACTGAAGGAAAAATAACACTCAACCCATTGGACTGAATGCCAAGAAAGAAAACCCCATTCACATAGTTTTAGCTAGTACATTCTGAGCGATGTTCATCTGATAAGGGAAACATGGTGTCTGGATGTATGGCATCAGCTTGAAGTAAATAACCAAATAAAAAAAAATAAATTGCAGTGAGAGCAGGGTTGGTTTCTTCTCACTGGTGACAGGTGACAGAACAAGGGGATATGGCCTCAAGTTGCATCAGGGGAGGTTTATGTTGGATGTCAGGAAAAACTTCTTTACAGAAAGGGTTGTTAAGCACTGGAATAGGCTCCCAAGGAAGGTGGTTGAGTCACCAAGGAAGAAGGGGAAGGTGATCATCCCCCTGTACTCAGCGCTGGTGCATCCGCACCTCGAATACCAGTTTTGGGCCCCTCACTACAAGAAAGACATTGAGGCCCTGAAGCGTGTTCAGAGAAGGGCAACTAAACTGGTGAGGGGTCTGGAGCACAAGTCTTATGAGGAGTGGCTGAGGGAGCTGGGATTGTCTGGAGAAAAGGAGGCTCAGAGGAGACCTTATTGCACTCTACCACTTCCTGAAGGGAGGCTGTGGTGAGGAGGGAGTCGGCCTCTTCTTCCAGATAACTAATGACAGGATGAGAGGGAATGGCCACAAGTTGCGCCGGGGAAGATATAGATTAGATTTGAGGAAAATTTTTTTCTCTGAAAGAGTGGTCTGGTACTGGAATGGCCTGCCTAGGGAGGTGGTTGAGACACCATCCCTAGTGCTGTTCAAGAAGCGTTTAGATGCGGTGCTAAGGGATTTGATTTAGTAGCTTAGTGGGTAGGGATGGTGGTAGGAGGATGGTTGGACTAGATGATCTTGTAGGTCCTTTCCAACCTAATGTATCTATGAATCTACGAATCTACAAATCTATGAACCATACCTAAATGTGTTTAAAAACTGCTTGGGTATGGTGTTCAAGGATATGATTTAGTGGTGAGTTGTTAGAGATAGGGTAATATGGTTTGGTGGTGGTTGGACTTGATGATCTTGAAGTTCTTTTCCAACCTGAGCAATTCTGTGATTCTGTGAAATGTATCTTCTTTAACAAGACTGCTCTGATTATTTTTCTTATTTTTTCTTCAAACAGTTTTGCTCGTCCAGGGAAAGGTTCATGGCTTGGTAAAGGCAACTTGGATACAGGACCAGACCAATCCAGTATGTCATTAGAAAATCTGGTGTTTGGAGCTGGCTACTGCAAACCCACTTCATCAGAGGTAAGAAGGGTGGACAATAATACCTCACTCCTATTTAGTCACACTAAGTGTTTATGTTTTATTGAAAGAGTATGCTCTGGTTTATGTCACTAATACAAAACGTTCTTTTGAGGAGTCCTCCATTTCTCTATGAATTACCCAACACTTGCATTCGCAGCTACTGGGTATTCAGACCCCACCTATAACAACCATCTCAGAAAAGTTCAGGAAGCATGGATATTCCCCTGATTAACAATTAACTTTCAGATGTGCATTCACTTGACCAGATGTCTGCTTTAGGGTGAAATTAATTATTCAGTAAAAGATCCCTGTTTTCATATCTTGTGTTTACCTACCAGAGGCCTTGAGTAATTACTAACGATGTTGTGATTAGCAGTAGGCCAAAGCTGGTGGCAAGAAGAAACTTGGAAGGAATTATTTCTGAAATGTTGAGGAATGAGCACTGTGTGTGTTGCTGAAGGGGTGTTTTGTACTTTGCCTTACTTGAGGAAGGTCTCATAGTTAGTATATGCCTTTTATTTTCCTATTTACTGTGGGTAATGAACAGAGATTTTTGTATAGTTTTTAGAATAAGGTGGTTTGCCTGGAATAATGAATAACTGGATTTTGTTTATTTGTTTAGCAGGAAACTGCTAGCTTTGGAGTGTTTTGCTTGTTTTTTTTGTTTTTGTTTTTGTTTTTTTTTGGTCAAAAATATTTTTTCTGCGCTAGTGTCTCAGCCTAGAACACTGGAATCATTGCATTGTTGGGAAACCTAGATTCAAGGGTTCTCATTAAAATGCTACCCTCAACTTCTCTCAAACTTTCTGTCAAAACTATTCTTTTCTACTTAAATATTAAAAGTATGCTAACCTCGGGCAGTTGGTGCAGGAGAACTGTCCGGGCATTAGCACAAACTGAGAGAATGTTTGGCCTGAGGCTGCTGTTGGAGCAGCTGGGTCACTGTATGCCACTGACAAACAAATTGACCTCTGCTTCTCTAGTAAACAGTACCATCATATAAATTTAAATAACTGTTTATCCTTCAAAGCAATCCCTGTATGTCTCTGTACATCAGAAGAGAGAGACTTATTTGGAGAATGATTCCTACTTTTCATTATCCTCAGGACAAATCTCTATTTTAAGAAGATTGATGGAAAGACTAACTCCCAACTCCTATTTTTCATTTCATCTTATGCAGAAAAATCTCTGTTGTTGATTAAGATACTTTATTTCCTTACCAAATATTTGCTTCAAATGCAAACCCTATTTTCTAGCAAGTTCAGTTGATTAATATTCTTTGATTATAGATCTTTTTTCTCTCTCTTTTTTTTTTTTTTTTTTCAAGTGACAAAATAATTACTGTCTTTGCAGGTGACCTGTCAAGTACTCTGTCATGAATACACCTTACCTTTCTGCTACGCTGCAGGTCATCTGAACATCAAACTGGTCAATTAGAAGTATAATGTTGCACACTCCACCACCTCTACAGGGCCATGTGTGCATTTGCTTATCTTGAGAAGTCTATATATTTCATGGCATCTGTTCTTGAGATGAACATTCTAACTTAATAGACTGTGATGACCATTTTGCATATGCTGTATATGATTTATGATAATAAATGAAGATTATTTATCTTAGTGTAACGAATAAAAGTACAAATTAAGAGCTAGGAAAGAAACTACCTTGAGGAGGCAAATCTGACACCAGGAGAGGGCCTTATGACTAGCCGCTGTTTTATGTTGATGCATATATCAAGCCATAAGTAATTAAATAATGAGGAGTAACACTATTTCTTGCAGTGCTGCAATGCTTCATACTGAATAGAATTTATATCCCTTTAAAAGTGCATAGATTCCCTTCAAGGCTGTTTGAATGTGTTTGTTAAAAATAACTTCATCTGGACTATTGATGTGTCCAGCATTCAGGAATTATGCTTTCACCTTCAGTGGTCATGAGAATAAATCCTTGTTAGACAAAAACCACAGACATTTCTATTCCTCTTTATATATTCTTGGTTGGACACCATCTGTTTCATGTCCAAGTCAGTAATTCTTAGATACCTTAGCTCAAGAAATACCACTACATTTTTTCTTTAGTTGTAAGGTACTATGGTTTGATACAGCCCATTAAAGTCAAGGCTAGAACAATTAGGAGTATCTAGTCTTCTAAGACAAACATGCACTTTACCTAGCAGCAGGGCATGGAAAAATCTCTGCTGGTAAGGATAATTAAGATAATTATTTTTTATGGCATATAATGCAGTAAAAGTTATTTTGATACATACTGTTTTTCATGTTTTGTTTCATTTTGTTTTCATCTCTGTAATCGGTTCTGCTGATTATGTGCATTTCTGTGTTGTCCTTGATCTGAGAAGTCTCTGGTTCTAAGACCTTAAGAGGAATCTCCTGGCCAAGTGTCTTCTCTCTGATGCTTACTGTAGAGAACTGAATCTGTTGGTTCTGTTCTCTGACATGCTGTGAACAGTGGGAATTTTCCAGTATTTGAGGTCTACCTCCTGTCAGTAACAAAAAAGAGCTTTCCCCTCCATCATTTGCAGCACAATTAATATTCAAGTATAATTCAATTTGAAGGGAAGTTTGTAATGGATAGGAGTTGTAAATCATTCTTATTGCACCCTCTTCCTCAATACTAGGAGCTTCATAGTTTAAAACCTCAGCAAGTGGGTACTTCAGTATATCTGAAGCACTTAATAACTCAATAATGTATCTGATTTCATAGGCTTCATAAATTCTGCACTATCCAAAAGCAGACTTGCTCACAAAAGTCTGCTTTCTCCTCATTAGTCATCAAACTCAGTAGATGATTAGAGATATGGTTCAGACAAGATATGAACATTTTGCTTTAGTAGAGTAGCAACTGGATTTACATTACACTGAGCTCTAAGAAAAGCTAGAATTATTCTAAAAATCTGCCGTAATGCCTTCCAAGTACCTCCCAAATATGAAGTAGAGGATTCTTATCTTGATGCATCATCTCTAGGTTGTACAACCAGTTTTACCTTTTTGTTCCTCATAAAACTCAATTTTACTCAGTTTGATTTTCTTTAAGAAAAGTACACATTACCACCTTCATTTCCAAAGAAGGCTCATATCTATCATCAGCTTCTCTCACTATTTACTATGTAAATCTTCTGCATTCACACTGCTGAAGTGCTACTGCTTTGTGATAGACCCTAAAGGCTTCTCGTTCTGCACTTCTGACTTCTCTGTGTGGAGGCTAATTAAATGCCAGCAGCTCTGGACTGTACGCGTATGATTTCCCTAGCTCTCCACAAGTGACTTCTGAACAGAACTGACAGTATCCTCCTCTCTTATCTCAGCAGAAAGGTTATAATAATTGAATCTATCTAACCCTTGGTATTTTTTTTTAAGCCTTCCACACTTGTCATCTACCTGGGAAACAGGGATCTTCCCTTCCTCTATTCCTTTGTCCCTATCTCTCTAATATTTTTTCTCTACTTGTATACAAGGAGTTTCTTAAACATGACAGAGTGTAGAACGAAGTGATTTTGTTCTCATTCTGTCCCATGTTATGACACCAAGGCTATTTCTTTATCATTACTGCCTTTTGCTGTTAGATAAATATGAAGGAAGATGTTTTTCTGGACAAAAAACAGTGGAAAATAATCTGCAAAATAAGAAAATGTGCCACCATGTCCTCAAGTATCTCTTCAACATATAAACTATGCTGAGATGGTATATACATATCAGATGAGATTAACAATATTCAAAATGACTTGAGAGATCTAGGGGCATAAAACAGACTTATGAACTGTGTTTGGCTGGTTTCTCTCAGGGCATCTCAGTTCCCAGTGATGACTGGTAAATTGTTTCTTCCCACGTTTAGGGTGTTGTTTTGGATGTTTGGATGTTGTTTGGATGTCTCAGAATATCACACAGACTCTTGCTTACATGTGATCTGAGCAGCCATAAAAACTAGACAGGGAAAAATACCTGTAGATCCTACACCAAAAACAGAATAAAAATAAAATGTTCTTTGCAGAACTGAAAATCAGCTGGAAACTAAAAACTGAAAATTAAATTGGCACTCACATCTCTGCAGTTTTATACCTTACTCACTACCACACGACTCTTCCATATTCACTGCTTTCAGGATGTTTTATGACTTTTTAATATTGTGCATCACATGCCTTCTGTGTTATACTCAAGATATTATGCAGGATATTAATAAGGTGTACTCACAGTAAACTTATTTTCATTTGACTAGCAGTTGCATTGCAGATAAATTGACTTGTAGGCAATCAGATCAATTAATCATGTGATTTCCCATTAATAAGACATCAGTTTCTGATGAGAAGTGTTCTTCACCCATCTAGCATTGATGTGGCTATCCCAAAAGACTTTAAGTTTATGCCTGGATTAATACAAGAACTAGGAGTGTCATTTATATAAAATTACAGAGTTCTTTCCCTCAGTTTGCTAATACTTTCTTCTTCCTATCAATGTATGAAAAAATGAAGTTACTTCTGTACAACACCAGAAACCAGACACCAAACTCCACAGCTTTTTGTCACAGAGTAGTAATTCATACTTTTTTCTTATGTTCTTCTACTTGATGCTATTAAACGACTATATGTCACTTTTTCAAATCAAAGCCAGTTATCACAGGAGAATAGCCCATGTAAGTTTCAACATGGGAAGTGCAGTGTGTTCTGAAATCCCAATTTATTTGCAAGAAGATGAGTGCATATCTTATAATTTCCATTCCTTTCCTGCATAGGAACTATATTGTAAATTTTCCTTTTACATCTTTCTATATTCTTCTTCTTTCCCTCATTTCTTTTCTCAGGGCATCATAATATGAGAAAGGCAGAGAGAGGAAAAGGTTAAGGAAGAAAATGAAAGAAAAGTGGAGGGAATCTCTAACAATTTAGCATGCATTTGTAAAGGGTAGTTTTAAAAGAATAGGACTCTTTCAGTGTCTTGCTTATGCAAATGGGGATTAGTTGTCACTGGGACTCCAGCAGATGTCTAGTACATATTTTTTTATAAAATAGCAAGAAAATGGGTAAACTGTTCCTTGTAAGGTGCAATGACAAGTATCTTTAATCAGTGTGCTTAGGGCACCATTTGTGATAATCACTGATTATGTCTTTAATCTTCGGTTGCCTGAAGATAAATTGCAGATCTTTAGAAAGAACTGTAAATTATCTAGCAGAAAGCATGCTAGCTGTTAATGTGATGCTAACTGGTTTCTTTAATTATTGATATATTTCTTTTTTATGGCTCTTAGTTTTTGACCTGACATAAGCAGAGCGCAGCAAAGCGATGAACTGCATTTTGAGCTCAAAACTGGGAATAAATTGGTGTTAGGCATAAAATGTGATGCTGAAAAATTTCCTATCATGAAATCATGTGAGGATTCCTGGAAAACTTTAGGCAGAACAGTGATGGAGTCTTCTGGAGAAAATACTTAGGAGTTGCTCATGTTGCTTCCTTTCTGAAAATCAATGGAGTTTTCATAGAGGTTCCAGTTTCCATATCTGTGTTTTACTGTTTGTTTGCAATATGTATGTACCGGAAAAAAAACAAAATGGTACAATCTGTTTGCAAATATCCCTGTTTCTTTACATAAGACTGGAGAAGTCAATCACACCTTGACTTGTGCAACTGAAATAATTATTTATACGACTAATGTAGGGTGATTGTGAGAAAAGTTATAAAAGTCATACTTGTCACATAGAATTTACTTCTCTTTTGTACCTATCATTAAAATTATATCCTGGATAAGTTAATTATCTACCATCACCATAATTTCTCACTTTGGGGCTGAAATCCTCTGACATGGTTTGTACTGTTATTTATTTGACTGATATTTTTTAGTTAAAACTTTCCCCTCCTGGAAAGTGCAGCATCGATTTTTGAGGAAGCTTATAGAAGAGGGATTGGGACAGATATTTCTTTTTGCCTATAAGTGGAGTGCAGAAGCAGCAGAAAAGGCCTTTCTACTCTTCCCTTTGGGATGTGGACTTGGTTGCTCCCTTTCTTTGGTCGAGCACTCTGTGATTCAATTTTCCTTTCTTCTCAGTATTTTTCCCAGTGGTACTTTGTTGAAAAGTTATCTTCATATGCCCTAAAGAACACTGTAATAATTCCCACTGACTGATGGTGAGAGAGTTCTTGAAAGGAGACCAAATCAAGTCTCATAGCTTCTGAGCTGATGGCCTTTCCAACAGAAGCACAGATGCCAGCAGCAGCACAGCTGAGATCCATCATCTGGAGGCAAACTCTTTGCTGTTGGCAAGTGTTCCAGACAGCAGCGGAGGGACTGGGAAATGAAAAGAGAGATTCTTTTTCCAACAACTTTGTTATATTTTGTGGAAACAAATCTTCAAGCGACAGCAAAAGCTTGTACCTCTGTTCAAAGCAAGCATGCCAGTCATAATGATCCACAAATAGTTTCACAGCTAATATGAATTATAATTTCTGGTGCAGTGCTTGAGAGATCTTAGAAATGCAGTCCCCATGGCATCAGCTTATGTACAGAAACTCTTTCTGCTTCAATGTCTTACAAGTTATCTGAGTATCTGATAAGATTCAACAGTCTGACAGAATGAAATGGGCTGAGTGAAAAGAGATGGGTCAGTGTATGTTTCTCAAATTCATTTCAGTGATAGCAGTTGTCATAGTTTTAGTCAATATGCAAATAGAACTTCATAGACAAAATAAGAAAAAAGTCTTGCTTTAATGAAAGAATAAAATCCCCTGAAGTTGTCTGTACTTAATCCTATGTTTACTGTATGTACTCAAGTGTTTTTATAGATGGCAAAAAACTAAACAGTTGCTGGGCAGAATTGGGTAATACTTGATGGAAGGAAGGACAAAAAATTGGAGAAAAAGTCCTGAAATAAGAACTACTCTATTTGCTATTGGAATCAAACTGGCTTTAGAGAGAGCCTTTGTCACTGATTTATACTAAATGATCTGATGACAAAAGCTAGGAGAGTTGAATACAGCCAATACTACATTTGGAAATGTGACTTGGACTTCCTACTTAATGCTCCTGATAACTTGAAAGAAATTCTTCAGCCAGTAGGTCTGTTACTAGGTAAGTTATAATTACCACCTTGACTGCAATGATTGTGTTTCAGGCGTTTGCTCTCCACAGTGACACCTGGGTATGCCAGGCTCAATACCACTTATCTATTTTATGAATGCTAATACCCTAATTCAGCAGGAGGCTTTTCAAGAGGCAGCAGAATGAACATCAGGCAAAGAATTCTTAACTTCCTGTAGGAGACATGCAATAAAAAGCTTTTCCACTTCTGACTAAGAATTATCCTGAAACAAACTGAAAATAAAAAGTTGCTTTGTCAAAGTGGACTCTGTGGATCTGGGACACTGGGTTGAATTGTGATGAGCAGAACACAGACAATGGAGGAAAATGAAAGATGCAAAAGCTTAATATATCTTATCAGGGTACATTTTAAACAAACAAACAAATCCATAGCTTCAGGTCTTTGCGTAACTGAAATACGTGTGTGAGTATTCAGGCAGTGAGACATATGAGTATCTGAATGAGAATCTTGGTCTAGAGATTTGCCTAGGGTAAGCTCACTATGCACACAAGCTTACAATACTTCCATGACTGGCATAAATCTTCTTTCCAAACTCTCCCAGTGAGAAAGAGAAGGCCATAGGTAAGTGGAGACTTTATGTGTCTGGTCTCTGATGCCTCAAATGAAAAATCAAGACCATCTGACAGACTGCGTTACATCCTGAAGCAATCTATGCATCCTGTTGAAGTCAGATCTACTTGACATTGCCAGACAGAGTTGCCTGAGGCAAGAATGAAGGCCTAAATGGGACAGAGAGGTTCCTTCAAAGCAGTGTTGAATCTTGTTCCTGCTCTACATATCATGCCTTCCTTGTAAACAAATATGATTTGAGTCTCCAGAGCTGTCAATCAATCTCCCCTTTCTTTTCTACTAAACTGACTAGAAATATGTCATTCAAAACATAAAATGATGCCTGCAGAATAAACGGTAAGTGACTCAAGGCTCATAAAATTTGATTGCCTTTGAGTGTAAATGACTTCAGGGCTGGAATATGTACTATGAATAATATAGGAGTTATCTACTGGCCTAGGAAAATGAACCTGTGAAAATATAATACTTATGCAAATTTATACAGCTCCAATTATTCAAAATTTCCCTGTTTTGTTGCAGTAAATTACGGCAAATTGATATAATTGTAAGTAACATACCCAGGAAAGATTCTGTTTAGCCATTACTTCTGTTGCAGTTAAGACAGAAATCGTGGAGTTCTGAAGTGATAGAAAGGCTTGTATATTGCTTTTTAACTGTATTTGCAATCTGATGTATGTTTACATGCATGGGAAAGAGTTATAAATGATTCATTGCCTGAATATGTCAGAAGTGAAGACTTCAGGAAAGCAGCATGACACCATTAAGCACTGAGTTGTTTCTTGGTGTAGAAACCACATCCCCCAAGAGTCAAAGAAAAGAGATCAGCCCTACAGTACATAGTCTGGAGTATAGCATTTCTTATGTAGACTGTTTGCAAGAACTAAGGGGCCTGTAACCAGGGACAGTAAAGATTCTTTCACCACATGTCTGGTTGAAATAAAGTGTTACTTCAGAAAGCACAGCTTCTGAAACATTGCTGTAGGAAAAATCCAATAGATCTCATTTGGTTGCCTAGAAAACTTGAATTATGTGAGTGATGGAACTCTCTGATCCACATAATTATCTTCAGCAATGTAGCTGAGAAAGGAATGGAAACTGATTTACAGCAAACTTTGGAGTAGGCTTTTGCAATACAGCTTCTGTTCGTTGTTTTTGCTGTACAAGGATGGACAAAATTCATTAAAAAAATAATAAAAGGATTTTTTTCTCCTCCAACTGTACACACCATGAGAAATTCAGAATAACATACTGCTGGAAAGTGCTTCTGTGAGCTTAGTAGAATTTTCTACAATTGGGAGAAATGACAGTGCTGTCAGTTCCTACAGGAATTCTTTGGAAAGCATGGGTACTGTGAAGTATTTCATTATTTCAGCATTTTAAGGCTGTGCCCAAAGGCATGCAATTTCAGAAACTATCAGGGCTTAGATTTGGGTTTTATTTTTTTTGTTTATTACTCTTTTGTCTTTATTTAATACTTAACTACAATTGGTTCCAAAACACAGACTTGTTGATCTTCAGTTCTGTTCTAGTTTGACAAAGCATATAAAAAACAGCAGATTTTGCATGCATCTTTGAGGGAAGTTGATTGTGAACCAAATAGGAGGAAGTGGATATGCAAGAACAGTTGCAAATAATAATAAAAAATATTAAAGCTATCAATAGAGTCTTGACTGCTTCCCACCTGCTTATGACTCACAGGAACTTACTTGGTAACTGTGGCTGTGTAGCAGATTTGAAAGAAAAAATAAAACAAAAAATCTGCCTTAGTAACAAAATGTTAAAATGATTAAAAAAATGAACACATAAGGGTTGAGGTAATTTGTCACTGACAAATGACAAGTAGATATTCCTCTTTAGCCATATTTTGACAGTGCTTTTAGTGTTAAAACTTCACAAGTTTAAGAAGAGCTCAGTATTGTTATGATTATTTTCATTTTTATCTCTGTGGATCAGCTTATTTTTGCATGCAGAAACTTTTTAGGTTATGGAGAACTCCACACTGAATTCTGGGTAAGGCTGTCAAGTAAATAGATTTGTGTGGGTGTGGTTGGCTCCATCTACCTTCTCTCCTATGAGACTGAAAGTTTGATTTGGGGTCAGATACTAAATGGACCCACTGAGAAGCTATTTTCAGATAATAACCATTGTAAAATTATTTCACAGGCCACATAGGTGGGAGCAGGAGGAGAGACCCCAAAGGGGTATTCTTCAGCTGCAGAAGTGTATTGAAAAGCACGTGGCACAATTAATAAAAATCTCAATCATAGACAGAAATCAAAATGTGTCACTAATCAGGCTGATGTCCCCGGAATCTTTCTGTTAAAATAATTCACAAGCTTCCTTGGCATTTAGTATTGTTATCATTGTTTCAAGACAGTAGATACAAGTTTCCCCAAGAACCTCCAGGCTGACATATTTTCATCAACCTCCAGATTTGGAGGTTTAAAATAAACCTACAGACACACTTTAAAACCATACTTTATCTTATCATAAAATCCTTAGATGGAATGGACCTTTAAAGATCATCTAGTCCAACTCCCCTGCAACGAACAGGGACATGTGCAGCTTCATCAGGGCATGTTCCAGCCTCGTGCTGAAAGTCTTCAGGGATGGGCAACTTGTTCTGGTGCCTCACCACCCTCACTGTAAGACTTCTTCCTTATACCCAGCCTAAATTCCCCTCTTTATGCTTTCAGCCACTTCTTGTTCTATCACCACACACTCTGCTGAAGAGTCTGTCCCCCTCTTTCCTGTAGCTCCCCTTTAAATATTGAAGGGCCACTATCAGCCTTCTCTTCTCCAAGCTGAAGAGCAACATCTCTCTCAGCCCCTCCTCAGAGGAGAGGTGTTCCATCCCTTGAATCAGTTTTGTGGCCCTTCTCTGGACACACTTCAACAGGTCTATGTCTCTCCTATACCAAGAACTCCACATCAGGATGCAGTAGTCCAGGTGAGGCCTCACCAACACAGAGTAGAGGGGCAGGATCACTTCCCTTGCCCTGCTGGCCACGCTTCTTTTGATGTAGCCCGGGATATAGTTGGCTTTATGAACTGCAAGGGCACATTGCTGGCTCATGTCCAGCCTTGAATGAGGTGAAAGATCTTACGTTTGGCTTTGTTGAACGTTATGAGGTTCACCTTGGCCCACTGCTCATGCCTGTCTGGATCTCACTGGATGGCATCCCATCCCCCTGGTGTGTTGACTGAACTACACATCTTGGTGCCATCAACAAGCTTGCTGAGGGTGCACTTGACCCATGGCAAGTTACTTCCAGCACTGGAGGAAATTAACACTTCTTCCATATAAGAACATAATTTAGCTAAGTAGAATTTTTCTTTAGGAGAGTAGTAGGGTACAAACTGGATGTCCATTTTATGGTTTAAAATATCAGCCTTGTGTGCTCCTGCCCCAAGCCCTCGATGCAATTCCAGCAGTTTCTTGTGAGATTTCCCTAGGTCAGGGCTAGGTTTTTGTATTTATAATCTGCTAAGTAGACAAAGTCAAATTGACTGCTCTAGGTGGACTTAGTTAATGAGACCTATGAGTTGATCTTATGCCTAAGGGTAGGTTAATGTTGTTAATTATGATACAGCACCTTGAAGATAGAAATCATAAAATGTTTTGCTGCCATCACACTCAGTATTGAGGCAGTGTTAAGTAACAACTCCAAGATTACAAAAAAAGAACTAATTTTCAGAAATCCTAAATGGAGTAGCAGTAGGGCAAGTGCACTAGTTTTTTTCCTCAGAACTAGATGACATGAAAAAAAAATCATGTTACCATAATAGTTTCTTTGTATGTTATATCCCATTATTATATCATTTTCTTAACAAGTGAGAGAGCACAAATTCTGTGCTGAGAGATAGGAAAGGGTGATAGAATCGCTGAGTTCAGTCCATCATGTTTGTGGGAAACAGGGAAATAAACACTTATTTCAGTATGTTGGAATATATTTTTCATCAGAACACAGTCTCTGAATCCTACTTTTTACTGGTTCCTAGCTTAAAAATTGCTATGGCAATCAGGTAATTGTGTTGACTGACTGAACACATGGTAATTTGTCTAGCTTCATGATACAGGGGAGTTTAAGGTATGTTTTAATTAATTTCTTTAGTATGTTAAGAGGGTTTACAAGGTCTGTTATGGTGCTTAGTTGATAAGCCTTGAGTTGTTATGTGACAATAGTATGATAAATTGCAACCATTATTAAAAGTGCCATTGGAAAGAAAGAAAGAAAAGTTCATTTAATTTCACTATGAACAGAGAAATAATTTCTTTCTGGGTTGATTTAACATTATTTTTTCCCAGATTGAGCCCCAAACTGTAAAATCAATTATTCCCATGAGTCCCATGAACAGATTCAGGCCTGAAGTCACTCTTTCTTTGGCGGTGACTGACGGTATTTAATAGAGCCTGGCATTTCTAAATATGAATCTGTGGAACTCACTATTGCTTTTATTAAATGAAGAGCATTTCAGAGTGATCATTTGCTCCAGCTCTGTGCATCAGAAAGCAACACTGAGACTATTTCGTCGATGCATGAAGTACGATGCAAGTTCTATAAGTTTAATAGCATACTGTGCCAAACACTACGAAAGAAACTGCATGTGCAAAAACTCATTTTAACTGACTTGTTTGGCAGATCTAAGCTTGCCTTCATGCCTGTATACAATCAGACAGGAGAATCTCACATAATCCCGCTTCTTTGATCTTGGAGGAAAATCATGAGGAAAGCTAACCTAGGAATGGACAGAAGGCCAAGAAATCTGTCCACTTTCACCCCTGCCCTTCTCAGGCATCAGGGCTGCTTCAAACATTTGTTCAACCAAAACGTCAGGCGCTGGAATGGGCTGCTTAGGGAGGTGGTTGAGTCACTGACCCTGCAGATATTGAAGGAACTTTAGACAATGTGTTGACGAACATGGTTTAGTGAGAATGATTGGTGATATGTGGATGATTGGACTGGATGATTTTGTAGGTCTTTTCCAACCTTGGTGATTCTATGATTCTGTGATTATTTCCCTTGAGAAAACTGGCACCAAGTTAAAGCAGAATTATGCCAACTTTTGGGATTTGCCCAGGAAGTATTTTCCTCATAGCAGATTTCTTTTGATAAGATTTTACTCTTCAGGCGCAGTTTCCTTCCTTCACATTCCTTACCTTATCATCTTCTTATTTCCTTTTCTTTTTCTCTGTGTAACTGAGCTGCAGTGAAATTCACTTAGTCAGACTCTGGTTGCTGTGAACCTTGGCAGTGCTGAGCTATATGGACCCAAAAAAGAGATACTCTGGAGAAGTGTTGTCAGTTGACTGTTGTACAACCGTGCCATACCCACCTACAGTGGGCACTGGGAGGACAACATAAGATGGGACATCCATTTCCATGCATACATCTTCACTTCCATCCCGAGTCCTTTCAGTTTCAGCTTTTTCTCCGAAGGGATTCCCATGGACACACTAGGCCCAGGCAAATGCACCCTCCTTGGAGCCAACAGTTAGCTCTGAGTGAAGAATGCAATACATGTCTTAAGCATTCATACTCCTTGAGATGAAAAAAACAACTGTGGAAACTCAGGACACCCTACAGTTCTCCCCCTTTGCATGCACCTGGAAAGAGATGGTCTTTCTGAGGATTAGTTTCCTCAAGTGTAAAATGGAAAAAATGCTACTGATTTATTTATGGTGCACTTTGTATTTAGCAAATGAAAATATAAAAGATTTGAGGCTATAAAATATTTGGGTACAATCATTCATTCATCCATTTAGGATCAGGCAGTGCAGTGGAGCAAAGGGCAAAATTCCTACGAGAGATGCTAGTGGGCATGAGTACATGACATAAGGCCATTTCCACTGCACCCAGAGCAGCAGCTGGCTATGTCCTTCCCTGTTGCTATGTGTCAAGGTTGAATCAAAACATTTTTTGTACTTTCTGTTATCTTTAATGCGATTTCCAGTGGCACAATTTCACTGCATCACTGAACATTATCGCTTGTATGTGTGAGTGTGTACATAATGTGTGGGAGAGACAAAAAAAAAAAAATTGCTAACAAGTTTAGTTTTAGAACCTGACTGGTTTTATGCCTACTGCCTGCAGTGATGTGTTGTAACAAGGCAATTCTTCAGCTCAGGGGTCCTTGTTTGATCATAGCAACAGGAGTGGATTTCTTTCCTTATCTGTGGATAAGCAGCATGGACTCTATTTAATCAGAAAGGGCAATGCACTGAAGTCTTTTTTGATATCTCCTCTCTGTTATTTTATTCAGGAGCTCTGAATTTACATTATGTGAGTGTGCTTTTGTGTAAATTTAAAAATATTTATTTTGTAGTTGCATATAAAAGGCAGCTTTTTTATATGATAGATGCCTGTCTATCTGAGAGTTAGTTTTGTTGTTGTTTTTTTTTTTTATGGATAATCTATTATATTCAGATAGTTTGAAAAATCTACCACTGCTTTTTGTCATAAAGTAATTTGTCATTATTACTGTACTATCTCTTGGCTGATGGATACTTCAGAGTGCTTTGTGAGCATTCTCTAAAATAGACTCTTAACTATTATGAGATGAAGATATGGATGAATATGTTTCATTTTCATCTACATATTTAATAGAGAGAAAGGAAAGCATATGACTATTCTTGTCCCAGATGATTCAGTGCTCATCTTGGAAGAAGTATGCCTCCTGTCAGACACCTGCTCTAGCTTTTGTGAGACATCTTCTCCAGTGTTTAATTTACTGCTAAAGAAATATTTTTATGGCTTTAATTTTCTCTATAGTGATGTAGAACCTCAGAGCTCAGGTGAAGAATACGATTTTCTTCCTTATCCATCATCAGCAGAGTTTTGTTAGAACTTCTAGGCCTTTTTTATATGCATTCACATGAAAAGCCACTGTGGTAGTAGGCACTGTTGCTGATATGTTAAGGTGTATCGCCTGTTCGGGCGATAAAACTTTTATGGTTGGACTGGATGATCTTGTAGGTCCTTTCCAACCTAATGAATCTATGAATCTATGAACTTGACCTTTGAAGCCTGGATAGGTTCACTTTTAAATGTGATATGTGAAATAGATTGGAGACAAGCTAAGGAGACTTCAGATTTTTGCTTCATTTATACTGAAATGTAGTTCAAAAACTGTGAAATGTCCTCAAAAAGATAAATCTGGAAAACAAACAAACAAACAAACAAATAAACCAAGACACCTGAGAATGGAAGAAAATATTATTTTACTTTGGTCTACTAAAATGTATGATATTCTGATGTCTGATTCTAAGAAAAAAATAAAAATAAAAATAAAGAGACTTTATTTGAAATGAAAAAAATCAAAATCTTTTGTTCTGAGGGTGTCCAAATGAGACAGTTGGAATTATGTCAGGTTTTTACCAAATTTTCTCTTAGAAAAACTTCAATGGAAATCCATGAGGCCTTTGACACACTGTCTTTGTACTAGACAGATATTTTTAGATGGAAATTGTCCTATCATCAAATGCTACCTTTGTCACTTTGTCTTTCTCAGCCATTCTTAATTAAGAAACTACAACTTGTGTTTTTTTAACAATAACTTGTACCATTGAAACCCTGAGCCTACCAGGATAATTCTCTTATGTCTGTTCAGATAACGCCTCATTTTCAAGACTGATGTTTTGTATTTTTTAAGAGTTTGAAGTCAGACATTATCCTCAAGCTAACTTTTGTACAAAATGTTAATTATCATTAAATATAACTTTAATCTTAAATATTTTTTCTACTGTACGGTCAACCTAGTGTTTTTGACAAAATAACCCTAACTGTTAGGTGTTAAAATAAATGCCAAATTGTATCTTCTATTATGAAATACCAACTAACATTTTCTTTCATATCAGATTCAATGAGGGACAAAGGCAAAATCTATATCGTCAATACTGTATTCCCAGCTACTTCCCCTTTATCAACACATTTTGATTAGTGTTGCTAGTGTCATGTAAGTCAAAAGTAACTACAGTATAGAGATTTTATTTTTCTTTTCTTATAAGAGTTTTTAATGGTGGAACATTAGAGTCATAGAATGGCTTTGTTTGGAAGGGACATCTAAGATTATCAAGATCCAACTCCCTGCCAGGGGCAGGGTTGCCATCCACTTCCTCATTTTAACAAGGGCCCCATCCAACCTACTGTTTTTCCAGCAAGAATTGGAAGTGTTGACAGAGAGAGAGAGAGAGGGGGCAAGGTCAGAAGAAATTATTTCTTTTTCATTTCATTAAAAAAAAAAAGACAAGATATTTCTTTGTCATGTGTTTTCCTGCACACATAAAAGAGTGTTCTTCTGCTCCTATGCTTGTCATATCTCTGGTGACCAGAAATAATCCTTTCTCAAGGATTAAAACTCACTAGCTATCATTTTGTTTCCTACTGTAAGCTGACAGAAGAACTCCAATTGTAAAAACGTTCTCCAAAGTAAATATGCAAAATCTCCATGCCCAAGGGTTTTGAAGCTATTTCAAAATTAATATATTATGTGACAAATGCAGGCATGCAGATGAATGGGTAGACATCTTGCTCTCATTCATCTTGAGATGCTGACCTTTGTTACCCTGTTCCAAGCAGATATCTAGATCTTCACTAGAAGATAAAACTGCCTGCTAGTGAAAAGCTACTGGAAATGCCAAAGTCATCTATTTAGTCTGCAGTAGTTTCTTAGTATCATAAAATTCTTGACAAGCATTTGAATTTGAATCTGAGTTATGAAATGCTATTTTGAATAAGATTGAATGTAAAGTGTCTAATTTACCAATTGTTAGTGCTATTGTTGAATGTTTCACACAGTTTACATAGCTTGTGAAATTACTTTACTACAAAACAAATATCAATAACTGTGTATAACAGAGCATAAAATCCAATTGGTGCCTTTTGATATTAGATGGATTTGGTACACTGCAAGTGGTTACTCACAAATTGTTCTTTGCATTAGAATAATGAATTGGCATGAACCTTATTTAATTTGTGTTTGTTTTTCTCAAGTAATTTTCTTTTCTCTTGTCGTAAAGTACATTTATAAAGTAATACACTGTAATTATAGGAGAAATCTGCTGGCTAAAAAGAACATTACACAGGACACATTCATTTTAATGGGTAATTTATATAAATATATTTAGGAGGGATATCGTTGGGAATGTTTTCTTTGTTTTGAGGTTGTTGATTTTTTAGGCTATTTTCTTTGGCTGAGTAACCCTAGAAGAAAATTTACAGGACAGATGTACAAAATACAGTGTGCAGTGTCAGGATCCAGTTTTGCAAAACATGGCCAAATTCAATTGAAAGCTGAACAAACCAATCAATCTCAGTTGTTCCTCACATACTTTGCCCTCTAGACTCTTCACCATCTTCATAGCTCTCCTTTTGACTCTCTCTCTTAGTTTTATATCCTTCTTATATCATGGTGCCCAAAACTGTACAGTTCTCAAGGTAAGGGTTTATCAGGTCGATGCTGGCAGCTAATGAGACAGCTTCATTCTTACTTCAATTTGGGATCAATGCCACTGATGTTTTCAAACACCATAGAAAAACTAACTCTCAAAGCAGTCATTTCACTCTGCAGTTATTGGCATTGTTTTCAATCCTGATTGCCTGTTTCTGCCTGTTTTTACATCGTCTTATAGACCAAAGGAATTAACTCAAAACATCCTTACCTAGGAAGCTAACATAATTTCACAATGGATTTTACAAGCCCAGACAGTCAGTATGCTTTGGGCAAGCTCAGACTGTCAGCTTTACTATGTAAACTTGTTTTAACACTAATTGTACCTTAACCAGAAGTTAATCCTTTGGAATAAAAATATCTGTCCTCATATAAGGAGCATGGATTTCTGAGCACTTTGTAGTTGTTTCATGGGTCACAGACAGTGTTTTTCCTGGCTTCTAAATTTTCAGTACTCTTTCTCATTAGAATACCATGTTCCATGTTTGCTACCAGACTCGATTTGTTAGTACTGTAGTGTGAAGCTAGGCTATAACCTAGAAAACAGCAATCACTTAAACAGCATAGTAAAAAAAGCAACTAAAAGTAAGAATGTGGAAGGTATGCAGTCTTCAAAACATCCCAAACAAGGGCATTTCTTGACATTTCTCAGATTACTGAACAGTGATGGATAGGCTGATTAAGGTACAGTAGTTCATAATGGACTTGCCTGACAGATGCCTACTGTGCTTGGATCCCCAGCAGACAAGGATGTACAGACCTTAGCTTGCATTAGCTGAACTGTCCCTGAGGTGGGTTTAATAATTTCCCTTATGTCCTGGTCTGCCTCTATGTCTGCAACAACTTTCCAAAGAAGCAGTCTTCTGAAAGCAGTAATTTCTTACTGTCACTGAAGGACAACAGGTTTGGAACTTGATGCCTTTATTCCATCACTCTCACTTCTGAACTTGACAAGATGATATTTCAAATGAAGACCGTAGAATGGCTTAGGTTGGAAGGGACTTTAAAGGCTATGTAGTTCCAAGCCCCTGCCACAGACAGCATTGCCACCCACCAGATCAGCCCCCATCCAACCTGGCCTTGAACACCTCCAGGCATAAGGCATCCACAGCTCCTGTGGGCAATCTGAACTACTGTCTATCCAATCTCAGAGTAAAACATTTCCTTCTAATATCTAATCTAAATTTCCCTTCTTGTAATTTAAAACCATCTTGCCTTGTCCCGTCACTATCTGTCCGTGTAAAGTCAATCTCCTGTTTATAAGCTCCTTTTAACTACTTCCCATAGCCTTCTCTTCACAAGGATGAACAAGCCCAACTCCCTCAGCCTTTCTTCACAGGAGAACTGCTTTAGCCCTCTGAGCATCTTTGTGGCCCTCCTCTGGACCCACTCCAACCAATTCCATTTCTTATGATGGGGGTCCCAGGCCTGGACGCAGTACTCCGGATGGATCTTCACAAGGACAGTAGAGGGGGACAATCCCCTCCCTCTCTCTGCTGGCCACCCCTCTTGGTGGATTTCTTTCTTTGTCTTAATAATCCTTGCTTCTTGTAAAAAGGGTATTAATTACTCATTTGCTGTGGAACAAGAACCAACTATTATCATTGATTGCAAGCTGTTAACAGATCTTTCTGCTACAACATTAGGAGGAACTGAAAGAGGATGAGAGGTCCTAGCTAGAAACTAACATGCATCACTTGCAGTGACCTAGGAAATATGAACTGCTACTGACAATTTTAACAATTCTTACAACTCTCCATTAAATCCTCACCACAAAAACAGTTTAAGAACCAGTTTTATTTTACACCTGAGCCTTGCAAATTTCAAATATACATTATTTCTGTGTTTTTGACAGAACTGAAAACTTTCATATATGGCGTCTCTATGTCAACTCAGCTTATGTTCAAAGTGTAAAGAAGTTTGGGAAAAGATTTTTGTATAACTGCGCTGCGGTCTGTCCATTGACAGAGAGGTCATAATCTTGGTGTTGATCCTGGAGGACAGAATGACTCATATTAGTAGACAAAATAGCATTACCATCAGCCTTTTTTTTCACTAATGCTCATAACAAAGCATGGTTGTTGGACTAGATAACCTTCAAGGTTCCCTTCCATCTCACGCAGTTCTACAATCCTATGCCACAATGCCATCATGCTCCAAACTTCACAGAAGGGCTTAAGTCAATATGAAGAAAAAAGAATTTTAATGCAGTCTTCCTTTTAGTCCTTTCTATCTATTATCCTGTAGCAGAGGATGAGCCATTGCTTATAATGTCCACTCTGTAGGAAAATGTTGGTTCCACAATGGGACATGGGTGAAAAACAGAGCCAGACTGATTTGTTGGAGTATTTGAACTAGGGTCTTAGTACATGGGACTATGTCCATTTAGTACATGGGCATTCCTGGGGCCTATTAGATTTGATATAGCTTGGGAAGAGCATGCACAAAGAATGAGATACTGTTATAAATATATGGCTAGATAGGAGGTAGGTCTGAGTGCCAAATGCTTGATTATAAATGTAAAGCTGCTCACAAAAAACTTTTTGTGGAAACCTCTAGAACAAATGGAGAGCAAGAAATTAATCTCTGTATTTTTCTATTCTTTTCCTGATATTTTTGTTATATAGGGAAGTTTTTATGTCCCATCTGAAAACTGCATGCAACATGCATATAAATGGCATAAGGACCTCTGTCTTCTGCTCCTGAATGCTCAAAGGGGACTTCACATGTACTACACTCTCATAATGAAGGAGATTCCTGATTTACCACAGCTCAAGTTGGGTAAGAGAACAAACGTTTTAAATCACTGAATATAATACATTGCTGTGTTTTCGATACAAATCTCAGTACCAAAATTCTCGATCTGTTTAGAGATTTTAGAAAATTTTTCCACCTATTTTCTGATTAGTGTTTATTTTGGCACAGTACTGCCAGACTACTGCTTTCTCAGTATATGAAAATGCTTTCACCCCCATCTGAACGTGGCCTGGAAAGTAGAGAGGTTCTGATATATTTCTCAAAATACATGCCTCTGAACCGTATTTTGACTCACTTGCTTTAACTTCCAGTTCTGAATCATCATGAGATCTGGGGAAGACTAGAAATTTTGCTCAACCATATTTTAAACTGAAAACATAAATAGGAAAGTTAATATGAATGCTTTTGAAACACACTCTGTCCTACATGCTTTGTAATACATTTATTTTCTGCAGATAGCATATTTACATCTTGCTCTTTAAAATGATCCTGCTCTTCTTTCTAATTCATTTAATAGATTGTCTAGCTTTTTGACAAAACTGTTTTTGGTTGATGAGGCTGTTGGATCCAGTCTGGAAGTGCTGGTTGGATCGGTGGGACAGTGCTCTGTATTTTGCATTTAGTCATGTCTGTAATGATAGTGTGAGCTCCTGTAAAAATAGGGAGCATCCCTGACTAATTCCTGCTCTCCCAACTGTTCTTTGAATTCAAGGAATGTGTCTCATCTGTTTTTGTGACTTTATGTGTCTGTTTACATAGCTGTCAGATTGTTATATTGCAGGGATGATTATATGAAGAGTATTGATTGCATTTGCTAACAGATTTTAGGGGGGGGGGGGGGGAATTTCATTTTTCACTGCATAGATAGTACAGACAGCTTCAAATATAACACAATATGCTGTACAGACTAATGAACTTGATAAATTCTATTTTCCACTTCATGTCTTATACCCTGATGTATATTTCCACTCAAAATAGCCTGCAACTCATGGAGTGGGAAGAATATATACTGTGTTATTCCATTCAGATATAAGAAAAAAAAAAGTTACAGCATTTTTATTTGCAAATTATGAGCTGTCAAACAGAATCCAACATGCAGCAAAACCTGTACTTCAGGCATGTTGATAATCAGGCACATTTTTAGATGATTTATGTTTTAACTAAACAGGCTTATAGATGGGGAATTGGCACAGCTATGTTCAGTTGACCACAACTGAAGAACAAACTCAGATATGCACACATTGGCTTTCTGAATACAATTGACTTGGTTTTCCAATAACTACTGGTACTGAAGCAAGCACTTAATTTGCAAATGTACTTGTTATAATACATGCACATTTGCCAAGCACAAATACCCTTTCTAGATGCTTGAGCAGAGCACTATTTGCATCATTTTATTCTCAGCCTGAAAATCTACTGAAGATTTCATTTTAATGACAGGCTTCTGAGGCCAGTTGCAAAGCATAGCAAAATCATGGTGTATAAGACTTATTCAGTATGATGAATATTAAGCTTGTTTTCATGTGAGGCAGTTGCCCAGAATATTTTTACAGCCACTAGGGGGAAACAGGCCCATTTAGGACTATAAAATATTCTGACAAAAAGTGCTTTCTTGCTTATGATGACATGAACCGCACGTTGTACTTGCTCATTTTTCTCCACTGACCACAAGAATGTAAATGACTCATCCAGTTTTAGACATCTATATTTGGTGAGATTAATCTCATCATAGGTTTCTAAAGATAGTTAAGATAAATACAAGACTATAAATCTGCTCTGTGGACTTAATTCTTTTTTTTTTTTTCCCTCTGAATAGTATACTAAAAATTTAATAGTCTAGTTAAGACATGAAAAGTGGAAGTAATTGTTTCTCATGTTTTACCAGCTAAGGAGAGATCTTTTTGAGGTACTGCACTTCTCAGTCTGTGGTATTATTTAAGAAGAATCACTTGGGATTGGGAAGGGAATTGGTTGGCTTCTCTGTTTCATTTCTTTACGTATACTCTTAGAAAGTACCACATCAAGAAGTCTAGATGCAAAAGCTGAAGAATTGACGTATATCCTCCCCTGCTTTGCAGTTTGTTGTGCATTTAATGTGGAGCATCTCTATGGTGGATTCTCTCAGGATTACATCAGAGCAATGCTCTAGGCAAAGTTCTTCACACTGCACAGGGCAACACATAGATGCTATTACCAGTCAGATATGCAGGACTTATGTTACATGGCCTCATGTAGCATGATATGGAGAACCATTTATAGTACATCATTCACTCAGATGTCCCAATGATGAGACAACATTGCATTTAGTTGAGGAGTTGGCCATAAATCACAGAAAGACTGAACGGTTTATGTTGGAAGTGACCTTTGTGTCCATTTGCCCAACCCCTGCTTGAGCAGGGTCACTCAGATCAGGGTGCCCAGGACCATGTCAAGGTGGTTTTGGAAAAGCTCCATCATATGCACAGTACAGAAGTTCTTCCTTGCGACTGGGGGAACATCCTGAGTTCTGTTTAGTGCCTGTTGCCACTGGGCACCACTGAAAAGATTCTGGCTCTTTGTAGCCTCCCTTCAGATGTTTATATATACTGATAGATTTCAAAAGCTAATAAGGAAATTTCTATGAAGGAATAGAGTAGACAATAAAAAGCCAAATGCTATCCTGTGTCCTGAGAACAATCATCTAGAACATCTACAGATCTAGTTTTTTAGATCACACAAGCAGTTCTAATTTTCCCCCTAAAAGTACAAGGTGTATTGTGGATGAACTTGTCCAACTTGAAACTTGTCCACTGATGAATAATATCAAATGCCTTATTTATTGTGTGAGCAAAGAGTACAGCATTAACATTTCATATTAACTTTTCTTAAATCTGATCTCTTTCTGTTTTTGTTGATTATTTGTTTGTTTGTTTTCCCTAGAGGAACTGCCAGTGGAAGATACGTTATCTCAGTTTTGTGCAGAGCTGCAGGTATTGTCTATAACAGAATCAGTCAGTGCTTTTTTTCACGTCTGGTTTTCAAATACACTGAGATGGCACAATCATATATCAAAATAGGGAGAAAGGTAATTTGTTGCCAGAAGAAAGTTGCTGGATGTTTCCTTTCCACCAATAATTTCACATAATTTTGATTATTCACTTACATTATGCTTCTGTTACTTTTAAGAAGTCACCGGCTGGATGCTTCAGTATCCTTCAGTGAGCCTAGCTTGAGTGTCAATAGTATTCACAAAAGTTGATTTTGAGTAGGTTGCAATTACAACTTTTGTGCTGACAGGAGACAATAGCCTTTGGCAGATTGTGCAGTCACATTTTTTTCAAATAAAAACACCTAAATGTCTAAGGAAGCTCGTGGGAAGAAAAAAAGTGATTTTGACATAGCAGTAACTGAATTACTGTCTTGAACTTCTGCTGTTTTGATTTCAAGTGAGACACAGGCAGTCATCAAGGGAGCCAGGAAAATGCAAACGTCAGTTGATTACTGGGGGAAGTGTTTTATAATCTGAGATTTAATACTTTCGATTTGCTCAGTTTATTAGCAGGAAGAAAGCATAGAAAAGAATGACAAAATAACAGTGAATCGCATCAAAACCAAATCAAACTGGAAGTGTATTTACACTGCGATTAAAAATGCTGAGATAATGATTTTTAGTTATATGTTAAAAAAAAGGATTGAAATAGCAAATTACTTAATTTCAAGTCATAAATTGGATTATTAGAAAGAAATTTTATTTCATCTGAAGTTAGAGAAATGTAAGTTATGGGACTCAGCTCAACTGTATTGCAGAAATTTAGAAGCCTTAAGGGTGCCTGGGGGTCAGGCAGCATAATCTAGAGTCTCCTTGAGACCAATAAGTCTAACAGAATTTATATTGTCTTGGCATACACTAGAAAATGTCAAGTCTAATTTATCTACATTTTCAAATTCCTGTCCAATTCTTGTTCTCACAAAAAACATATTGTCTTACTTTGCATGTCCGTATATATAGAAAGCCAGACAGTTTTTTGAAATTTCAGTAGTAACAGATAGGAGAACACAGTAACCGGAATGGCTGTTTTTCTGGAGGGGTTTAAATAATTTACTATGATTTTCCTGTATACCATTAAAAACACTGGAATTAGCATCACAGAATCATGGCTTTCTAGCAATCTTTGGGTAACTGGTTGATTTAGGGGTGAATTTTCAGAGGCTAATGGAACATTAGTGCTGAAGCATTGTACAGTATTGTTGAGACATAGGAGTGAGTAGCATCGACCATCTCTGCAATGTAAGTGCAGAAGTTATGTGAAACTGTATAGATTTCAGAAGAATATTGGCAAAGCTTTCCCAGTATTTTGCCTCTAGGAATAGGTGAACTGAAGTCATTTCTCTTTAGTAGAAAGTACAAAGGACAGTCATTTATAAAGAAAGAAAATGCTATTAAAACTACACAGAAGGAAGCCCGTAGGGTTAGTTTCCCATTACCACCATGTTACTACAGTCAGATCCATTTTTAAAATTAAATAAAAACAAAAGAAGAGAAGAAGGTGAATTTTGCCCTGTTCTGTATTTAAGCCAAGGACGCAGTAGCTATTTGAAACAGGAAAAAATGGAAGGCTCATGGTTTTTATTTTTATTTTTAATTGTGTAAATGATTTTTAAACAGTCAAGAAAAAATAATTTCTTCAAAATGATCACTAAATTCATTTTGATTAACTGTATCTTTAAAAACAGACTTCACAGCACAGAATAGATAGAACTGTATTTATTGACCATTTTAACTCATGGACTTTACTCAAAGGAACTTCACTTTGAGGAACTGAGTCCCTGGGAATTGACCTGCCTTGTTAAGATTGCTAGGCTACTGTTCAGTTCGTGGCTGGAAAAAATTCTCATAATTAAAAGTACATAATGCCTTCCTCCTCTCTCCTCTCTTCCTCTTTTCTCCTTTTTCTCTTTCCAATTTCTCTCTTCACTCCCAATTTCTTAACTCTCTCATGTCTTCCTCCCTTCCTTCCTCCCTTCCTTCCTCCCTTCCTTCCTCCCTTCCTTCCTCCCTTCCTTCCTCCCTTCCTTCCTCCCTTCCTTCCTCCCTTCCTTCCTCCCTTCCTTCCTCCCTTCCTTCCTCCCTTCCTTCCTCCCTTCCTTCCTCCCTTCCTTCCTCCCTTCCTTCCTCCCTTCCTTCCTCCCTTCCTTCCTCCCTTCCTTCCTCCCTTCCTTCCTCCCTTCCTTCCTCCCTTCCTTCCTTCCTTCCTTCCTTCCTTCCTTCCTTCCTTCCTTCCTTCCTTCCTTCCTTCCTTCCTTCCTTCCTTCCTTCCTTCCTTCCTTCCTTCCTTCCTTCCTTCCTTCCTTCCTTCCTTCCTTCCTTCCTTCCTTCCTTCCTTCCTTCCTTCCTTCCTTCCTTCCTTCCTTCCTTCCTTCCTTCCTTCCTTCCTTCCTTCCTTCCTTCCTCCCTCCCTCCCTCCCTCCCTCCCTCCCTCCCTTCCTTCCTTCCTTCCTTCCTTCCTTTTCTTTCTCTCTCTCTCTCTCTTTCTCCTTATCTCCTTATCTCCTTATCTCCTTATCTATCTCCTTATCTCCTCTCCTTCTCTCTTCCTTTCCCCCTTGCCTTGCCTTGCCTTGCCTTGCCTTGCCTTGCCTTGCCTTTCACCCTTCCATCCTTCCTTTACAAAAGGCTAAGAATCAACAAAATAGAAAATAAACCATGATATATCTAGTGCTAGCATGTATCACATTAATATACAACTTCTTTGAAGATTGTGCTTTCAGTCTTTCAGGTAAGAGGTAGCTTACTGGTTAAATTTCAAACAAACAAAAAAGAAAAGGGTGGGGGGAAAGAAGGAAAAAAGATGAAGAAAAAAGAGTGTCATACAGTGTATAAAATTGAGTACAGAAATAAAGAATTGCCATGACTTTGAAAAGAGTGATGAATGAGGAATGTCATCTGTGTGGCAGCATCCCCTGATGTTTCTCGTACCTGAATAGATACAGGAGCTTGCCCCATTTTTGACAAATTATTAAGACTGAATGGCACCCAAACAGTGCAAACGTTGATAATATCTGTGTTTATTACCCACACATTCATTTTCTTTATTTCTCTCTCACACACTTTGCTTTTAATCATGACATAGTTTGCAGTGTCACCAATCTGGAAATTAACTGAATAATAAACTCTGCAAAAAATAGGCTTGCAGTTAGACTACAATTCTAACAAAAACAAAAACAAAAACAAAAACAAAAACAAAAAAACAAAACAAACAATAAAAAAAGGCTTTGCCAAGGAAGAACAATTCAATTTCTAGCATGTATCTGGAAGCATTTCCAGTTTCCATGTTTCATGGAAGCAGGTAGAATCCCTTGGAGCAGATGAAGGCTCTGTTGTGTGTCCTTTGTGCCAACTCAGTCTGTCTGTAGTTAAAAAATCTGGCAAACAAGGGCGGTCAGTATACAGAGACTCTGCTGCTGACCTGCACTCCCTCACAGCAAACTCTGGGATGTCTGTGTATATTGAGGACACAGTACTTTTTTCTTTATTTTTTTATTTTTTATTTTTTTTGCTTATAATCAGCCATCTGGTATTTAAAGTGATGTGGATGGGAAAGCTTTTTTTAGCCAGAAAGCAGTCCAGGGCCTGTGGTTTATTATTTCATAGCATTTAGCACCATCTGGTGGGTAGTTTGGAATTTTCTTTTTTTTTTTTTTTTTTTTTTTTCCTCTTCACCGCATCTACAGGAAAGTTTCTGTAAAGATTGATGCAATTCCCACTTCACATAATCAAGGAATTAATGTATTTCGATGGTCTCTCTGGATCCATCTGTTCCAACTTCTACTCAAGCATGACACCCAGAGCAAGTTGCCCAGGACCATGTCCAGGCTGCTTTTGAAGATCTTCATGGAGAAGACTCCACAGCTTCCATGGACAATCTGTACTAGTGTTGCTCCATCACACACACAGTACAGATGAGCTTCCTGATGGTCAGAGTCCAGATGGTCGTGCCTCTCGTGTACAAGTTTGTGCCCAGTACCTCTTGTTCTGGCACGAGGCACCACTGACAAAAACCTGGCTCTGTCCTCTCTATACTCTCCATTCTGATATTTAAGGACACTGATGAGGTTTCCAGAGACTCCTCTTCCCCTGGCTAAACTGTCCCAGCTCTCTCAGCCCTTCCCCAGAGGAGAGATTCTCCAATCCTATGATCATCTTAATCTTTTTACTCTCCAGTTATATAACTGGGGTTGTTTTGCAATAAAATGTATGACTTTTAAAGAATAAAAGTTTCACTTGCACGATTATGGGTTAAAATAGCTCTTTAATAATAATTCTAATCAGGAGGACTTTGTTGCTCCTAAAAGGACTTCAGGAAAAATGCTAACTGATTTTTGATCCTGCCACTGTCTTATTCTCAAAAAGCCCTTTCTTCCCTCTAGCTGTTGAGCAATCCAGAGAAGATAGCAGAACAGATAAGCAAGGACCTCGCTTGGCTTTGCTCCCACCTCCTGGCCCTGTGGACCCAGTTCCTGGAGGTGGCAACACTCCATCCAGAAGTCACAGCTTATCTGACTCAAGAGCATCATATGCTAAGGGTAATGCTCGAAAGCTTAAAGCAAATTCTGTAATGGTAACCTCCTGAATGACATTGTTGATGTATATGGACAGATATTTCTCTTACTCTTACGCATTTATGAATATTTGAGGGAGATGAATTGAGTAGAATAAAGACTAGAGAAGAGGATTTAAAAACAAATTTCAGTTTTTGGAATACTGGAAAAATATTGCTATAATGGTACCCATAATCCTGTGTTAAATGAGTGTACTCTCAATACCAGAATTCAGCATGAGGTGAGTGGAAAGAGGTAGAGATGCCCCATATTGGTTACTTATCCAGTAATCATAAGCATCTATTTTAAAAGGCACAAACACCACAATGACAAATAACCAAAAGATGAGTTTCCTCCAGCTTCTTTCTCAAAGCACAAAATTATGGCATGAGTAATGCTCTCTTCACTATGTCACATCTATGCAGCTAGTTATTGCCTTTCTCCTAGTGAGTTTCACAAAATGAAATATTAATACTCTTCACATGGAAATTGGTTTTTGGTAATAAAGAAGGCATAAAAATAATTGCCTTTTGAATTGACTTTGTCAGATTTTCATACCTGATTCGTTAAGCAAGTGCTCTGCCTTCCATGAGGACTTTTTTTGATTACTGACTTCTCACTACTTTCATCACTTCAGCTGAGCTGAGCTTGTAGCCTGATCTAATCCTTAGATTAGTATCATACAGAAAATGATAGGATTCATCTTGCTTTGCTTTAGATATCTACAGTGTAGATGTTAGCCTTCCAGCTTACATACTGGTAATGATGAATTTTTAACTTGTGAAAGTTATTGGAGGTCTGGCCACTGTAGATGAGAGAATGTGAATGCTTTCAAAAGGTAGACATAAGATTCAAGAAGATGAGAACAATGTTGAGACTCCCCTTCATTATTTTGGCTGGGTCACCCTTGATTTTGAGGGGTCCAGGATGCCTCCATCGGCCAAAGAACACAGCTTGACAGGCCCCCAGCTCCAGCAAGGTGAATCTCAGCATCAACGGATGCCAACTCCTGTCATGACCTGTGGCAAATTATGTATCCTCACATGTTTCAGTTTCTCGCCAGATAAGCTGCATGCAATAATAATACTTTCCCAGTTACAAAAAAAAAAAAACCAACTGTTTGAGAGCCCCAGATACGAAGACTCAGTACTTTTAAAGGGTGTTAATCCTTCTTTTATTAGAAAAGCCATTTGTTGATGTCTGGCTGGCATTTAGGGAGATGCTGAGCTGCTATGATGTGTGCTTTTCACTGCTATTCTCTGATAATAGAATTTGCTCTTACAGATATTCATAGTAATGTATGGGCTGCAGTTCAACAGTTCATTACTCTGCACATTATGATGGATTGATTGAAACTCAAAACTTATTCCAGATCAGACAGAAACACTGAATTTTTTTATACCTTATTTTGCACTCTGTCTTCTGCTAGATCTTCAAATCTGTGGCTACTTTTTAAATTGATTGTCAAAGCAGATCAAATGCCCTTGAAGAGATATAAAGAGCTCTCTTTGGATGTATTGTGACATAGGCTGATGTGTTTCTACCATGGTAGGGCTCATTCTCCTCTGGGTTGATGTGTAAAACTTCCTTTAATATCTTGGGAATTGTGATTGTTCCCATAGAAAAGATGAGGAATTCTGCACTATTCTAATCTATTTATTCACTTTAATGAAAGTGGTGGGAGAATACACAAAAGAAAATCTTGGTTTACTGTCAAGGGACAGTTCTTCCAGCAAAGTATGCAATAGCACTAACTGCTAACTGCTTGCTAGACTGGGAAAGCAAAGCAGAGTTGAACACTATTTTTTTTCTGTCACCAAAGTGGTGCAAAGCAAACAGAATGTGTTAAGGAATCCAGTTCTGACAGTCACTGCTCTGCTTTCAGCTTAATTGCACTTGGCACCTTTCAGTAGATCTTAGGGTTTAACTTCCGTATTTCTTCTCCAGGTAAGGAGATTCTCAGAAGCCTTCTTCTATACTGAACACGATAAACTTGCTGTGCTGACATTCCAGGAAGGACTGTAAGTAACAGATTGAATCTCTCCTGCTACTGGTATAGCTGAAAATATAGTTATGTAATACATTTTTCTACTAAGAATGAGATATTTTCTGCTGTTTATGGTGAAGTGTTGTGAGAGAAGTCACTACCTCTATTCTAGCTCTGTATAGTAAACCCATTGAAAAGAATGTGAAAAGTAAGATGAGGCCCCAGATTATTAGATTTAAAATTCTTACAATTCCTATAAGATAGTTCTTATTCTTATTCCCTCTCTCACATTACTTTAAGCATCAGGAAATGACTAAAACACTGTAACAAGAGCATTCTAGTGATAAAACATAAGAGATCCTCTTTCCCTAGTTATTTCCCAGTTGGATGCATGTATCTTCAGAGTTTATCTCCAACAACAACACCAACGTCAGGGCAGACAGAAACATCTTTGATGTCTTTGTTCAATTAAATTCATAACCTTCCTCTACAAGATCTAGTAATGAAAATTTTAATAGGAGGCAACTGTTGAAAAGCAACAAAATATAACATTTATGAGTTTGTTTTCTACTCTTTCTTGTAACATTTTGGGGTATAGTCATTCATGGATTTATTTAGGAATTTAGTCCATACCTACTTTCCATAGCAGTGAAGATCAATATCTGCAGAACCTTGGTTTGTGATATGGTGTCTGCAGAGGTGTGAACATTCACAGGAAGCAGCATCAAAAGAGGACAACCTCCACATTAGATGGAGGAAGTGTAGTAGTGATGTGAGCTTAGGGTTGATAATTAATTGATTAAGAATCATAGAATCATTAAGGTTGGAAAAGAACTCATCTAGTCCAATCGAGAATCAACAGTACAAAACAGCCTGGGAAAATAAATGTTGCACTGGGTTGAATTTGCAAGAATATGCTATGAAACATGAACAAAATAATTATTTCCTTCTGCTTGACACCACTTACTGCCAATGAACCCAAGTGGATAGCATTGGTAATACTAATGACTCAACCCCTGAAGGCATAGTTCAAGGAGAGCTCTGCAGATTTGCATTTTAAAATAACGAGGGATGTCCAGATGATATCTGTGTGAACATAGGAGGACCACAGCATTACCAGAACAGAAACCTGTCTTTCAGAAGTGCCTAAGAGGCCATGATAGCCAATCCTGTCATGATCACAGGGCTTAAGTGAGACATCTGTTTCCAACCAAGAGCAAAGAAGAACATGACTTTTTTAGAGCTATCACAGAGAACATTAAGGCCTATTTAGTTCTGGGGGAAAGGTCCGTGACTTCATTAGTGGATGAGTTGTACAAGGTTACCTTGTTCTACCAAATTAGAGCACAGTCATGTCTGCAAGGACCCAGCTGTGCTCACTTAGTCCTCTTTATGTCACATTTTAAGTGAGGTGTGTACAAGGAAAGCCCCATGTCAGTACCCTGTCGCTAGGGCAAATATCACCCATGACCCCATCTAATCAAACACAACCCTGCACAGAGGGAAGCCTAATAGCATGAAGCTAATCTATTTCCAATGGATAAGTATATTTTTTTCTCAGTGATCATTGAGGTGAGAGAGTACAAAAAGTAAAATATCTAACAAATGCTGAATATTGGCCAATTGCAGTAAATTTCATTAATTTGATCTATACAGGCTTCATGGCAGAATCTTATTTTCCTTTTGGTTGGGCTATATAGTGCATTTAGAAAAGCAGAGTATTGGCTGCCAGAGTATTATTACTGGTGGGGGTGCGAGTAGGGAGTTTTAAATGGGTTCAGAAAGGCTCCAGATGAGGTCAGCTGTCAGTGTGCCAGACACTGTACAAACACTTAAAATGTGAACATACTTTTTCCCCAGTTCTGTCTTTCTTGTTACCACATAAGAACCTTGTTTTTGCCTCCCATCCTGTGGGATGACCCTAGAATCACAGAATCATACAATTATTTGAGTTGGAAGAGATCTTCAAAGGCCATCTAGTCCAGCTCTCCTGCAATGGACAGGGATGCCTACACCAACATCAGGTTCCTCAGAGCCCCATCCAGCCTGACTTGTGTTAGGCCACACACCTACATGTATGGCAGTATTTTACTACTCAAATACAATATGAAATACCATTTCAGATAGATTTCATATCACAGAGGGTGGCATGTGACATAGTTTTCCAGTACTTTATAGAGAAAAATATTAGTATTAATGATTCATTTTTCTTGTACCAGAGACTGGTCTCAGAGAAAGCTTACTTGTTGTAATTGTTACATGTTGTCTAAAGTATAAATGTTAATGCTGTTTATTAGTGTCACTAAGAACTTCATTGTGGTGATAAGTCTGAATTCCAAATATCCAGGTATTGATGCAAACAAGAATGAGCAGTTAGATGTTTGTGACTTTTGCCTGAGTCATGTTTTAGCAACCAGTGACACACTTATCTCTGAGGAAAAAATAGCTGGTAAGAGCAATGATGGTAAACAACAATTATGTTCTCAAGATGAAGCCAATGATAGTTTGCACTATTTTTTTGAATTACAAATCTGTTGTCTGAGTAATCCTTCATAATATATAGAATGTTTCTTCTAGTTAACTAGCACATGGTGATTACCTGCCTCCTACCATTGATAATCTGAAAAATTGCCAAAATATGGTCCTGACTCCACTCTTTGCCAGGCCCACGTTCCTCAAGATCACAGACTCAACCAGGGCATGGCTGCTCAAGCTCAGCTGCCTCCAGTCTTAATGCTTTTAACTACCTCCTCTGCACTGGTGAGCACCAGGTCCAGCAACACTTCACCTCTGGTTGATTGGTCTGTCCAATACCTGAACCAGAAAGTTATCATCAATGGACTCCAGGAACCTCCTGGATTGCTTGTAGCACACTGTGTTGTTTTCCCATTAGATATCTGAGTGGTTGCAATTCCCCAACAGGATGAGAGCCTGTGAGCACACTTGTTGCAGCTGAAGCAAGAAGACTTTGCCAACAGGCTCCCCTTGATCAGGTTGTCTACAGTAGATCAACAGCTGTCCTTTATTGGTCCCACCCCTAATCTTAACCCACAGGCTCTCAATCTATTCCTGACTTGTTTCTCAGAGGGAGCTCCTTGCAATCTATCCAGTTCTTAATGCAGAAGGCAACTCTTCCATCCCTCCTGCCTTGCCTGTTAATTCTAAAAAGCCTAATGCCCCTCAACAGTATCAATATAAGGTCACTACTATTAACTGCCTACACGTTTGCCTTTGCTGCTTGGCTTGCAGGAGAGACTGAGAAACAGCGCAGTAACTCAAACACACAATTTCTTCTTTGCTGTCAGGATCCAAAGTCATGCACAGATTTCTACAGAAATTCGTAATTCGGAGTATTTCACCAGCATGCCCCCTCTGCCAGCAGAATGCCTCGACATCGATGGGGACTGGAACACGCTTCCTGTTATTTTTGAAGATAGGTATATGGATTTGCCATGCAAAGGTGAGTGAAACACCCCGATTACAGCTTCATGAGACAGCTTGAACTGAGGAGATTGACTTCCTTGCCCAAAGTATTTGATCTCACCTATCATGGACTGGCTCTGTGGGTGAGAGCATAATCCCCTACAAAATAGAGCTGAAATCATCTATTTTTTCTGATATTGAACTTTAGATTATTTACTGTTACTTCATGGTGTTTTGTTGTGGTTTTTTTTGTTTGTTTGTTTGTTTGTTTTAATTTAACACAGTGTTAAGTTGAAAGAAAGGGCTGGAGGCAAAATCCAGAAAGAAAAACTAACATTTGGACTTTGTGACGGTAACAAGTAGCGCAACAAATTTCATACCCAGAGTGACATCTAGTGTTAGGAAAAGTCAGAACAACAATCCTCACAATTTCTGTGAAGACCAACACTGTCCACAAAAGGCAATATTGCTTTTTTAAAAATAATTTCCCCTTTAGTATCTAAATCAGATTTTTCATTAAGAAAATATGAAGTTCTGCAACACTGAAGTACAACCTTGCAGTCTTTGTTTCCTTTCTCTTTTTAATCAACTATTAAGATTAGCAGAGAGGTAGTACATATTATTACCATGTGATCATGTTCCAGTAAATATGACTTATTTTTCAAAATTTCCATTCTTCCAGAGCTATCAAACTGCCTAAATTTGACAGTGATAATTACTGATATTCAAACGATTTAACTATGTAATAAGCTGATTCAAAAGCAATATCTACATTACATATAATGTGGTACAACAGTTGGAATGTAAAGTGCCAATTCTTAATGATTTATCAGTGCTAGAAACTAGCAGTTTAGATAGCATCAATAAAATACACTTCCCTCAGTATAATTCTATCTTTTTTTGGGCCTAATTTTAATTTGTTTACTGATTATAATCCAAGGTTAATGAATTCTGGCATTTGCATTTGCATTTCTAATATATTTCTGAGATAGAAATAATTTAAATAGCATAAATATACATACTTTTCCAGACCTTACAGTCACTTTTCCAAGTCCTGCATCACATTGAGGTGGTATGTTGTGTTCTTACAGGAGCAACTTTTTCTTTTCTTTTTCTTTCAGATCAGAATTTGGATACTTTCCCACATTTCGAGGTTCCTGCGAATACTCAAATTGATATAACAGATGAGAAGGAAAATCTGGCATCAAATGATGCCACTGTAGGAATGAAAGGAGACTTTGGGAAAGGTACTTTGCTAATACACACAGACAGGATAAATGGGAATCCCTGCTTATATAGTGATACCGAAGGTGCTGCTTTTGCAGCCAGGGATTTAAACCAGCACTCCACATCTCAGGTATGTACAGCAAACAAAGAAGGCCAAAGGAAACCTGAAAATATTTGTGTTCCAAGTAAGGAAACTATTTCTGTCTCAGTGCTAAGCAATACAGAATGTGCATCAGAGGAGCCTAAAACTTCCGAGGAAGTTTTATTAAAAGACAATAGGCATTCAGTGGGTATTACCTCTGAAGAGAAGAAATCTAGCAATAAGGGTGCCCACAAAAGTGAGCCCGTGTTGATTGTCAGTGCTCAGATTGAATGTGGGGCATGTGGAACTGATGGCTTGGAAGGCAGGACTGAAATACATAAAATGACTGAATGTGGTCATCCTGAAAATAATTTCAGTTCTGAGCTTGCAATGAGTGAATTCACCAGGCTTGAAAGAACAGCAGAACCAGATAGCAAGCCTCTGCCACCTGTTTTGAAAGGTTTGCCCTCCCACAGCTTGGAGGTGAAGTTGTTCGCAAAGGAGCAACGAACTGAGGAGTGTGAAGAATTTACCCTGATGTCAGGGGTCATAAAGAGATCCTCCTCTATAATATCGGATTCGGGCATTGAAAGTGAGCCAAGTTCAGTGGCATGGTCTGACGCACGGAGCCGGGCTCTGGAATTGCCCAGTGATCGAGAGATCTTGCACCACTTGGTACGGAGACATGCCATCCATCGGAATTCCCTGGAGGGCGGGCACACAGAAAGCAATACCAGCCTGCCCAGCGGGATACAAGCATCTCTCACATCCATTAGCTCGTTGCCCTTTGAGGAAGAAGAGAGAGAAGTGGAGCTTACCAAACTGACCAAATCTGTCTCAGCTCCTCAGATCAGTAGCCCAGAGGAGCCTGCGGAGGAGGTGGACATATCTAAACACAGTGAAGCAACCTCAGGAGATTCAGGAGGATATTTAAAAAGCTACAGGGAATCAGAGAATGGGGATGGGCAGTTAATGACAGATTTTTCTGTGTGTCAGATCTCCACTGAAAGTGGGCAACTAGAACCAAGAGGACTTCCCAAACACTCTGCCAATGACAGTAATGGAAAGAGAGAATTACAAAGGGAGGAGGCAGAGGAAGATTTCCCAGAGACTTACTGTAGTTTGGAATGTGCAAAACCACCTGGATGTAGTACTCCCAGAGATAACGACTGTGAGTGCCCATCACTGGAGAGTAATGATGAGTGCAGCTTAAAAATACCAAGGGCTATTAACTACTTGGACAAAAGTATAGGTGAGCTTCATACATGCATTAAAGATCCAAAGGATATATCTAAGCCGGACAGCTTAAAAATAGAAGAAGACTTGTGCATCAACATGAGAAAAACAGAAGACAGTTTCTCACAAAGCATAAAGCTGGTACCAGATATTTGTAATCCTGTTTCAGGTCCTTCAGAGACTTCAACAGAATTTGCCTCAGTGCAAGGAGACTCCAGTTGCTTTCTTGCTGATGAGAGCCTACTGGTATATAAAGAAATGCAGGGGTTACAGGAAATCGAGCTCAACGATTCACCTGCCTCAGCAGATCCTGCTGCAGAATCCTGCCAGGACAAATATCCTCAGGAACTTGATAAAGAAGAGCATAAACTTGTAGCTAATGGCACCGGGTTTCACTCAGTTACAATGGAGGGGGTAACATTGGAAAGCAGAAAGGCTGTTGATGTTGTTAACCTCTCTGTCTCTTGCACGGCCACATGTCTTCCCTTTTCTTCTGTGCTCAAAGAGACCCCTGCGATGGTTGGCTTCTCTGCAAAGCAGGTTGCATTTCCCATCACACGCCAACCTCTGGGCTCTTTTGGAGTTGTCTCTTCTCATTCAAATGAGGTGGATGAAGAGGCCAATGAAAGGATGCTGAAGTAAGAATGTCTAATTTTTTAATCAATGTTGCTGTCATCTCATGACACCTTGAAGAAGTTCAGGGCCCTAATATGAAAAGGGGTTGTGTCGAGTTGGGGATCAGCCTTTTCTCCCAGGAAACAGTGTTAGAACAAGAGGTAATGTCCTCAAATTGTGCCAAGGGAGGTTCAGGTCAGATGTTAGGAAGAATTTATTCTCAGAAAGAGTGGTAAGGTATCCAAATAGGTTGCCCAGGGAGTTGGTGAACTCACTGTACCTGGATTTATTTAAGGAAAGGGTTAATGAAATACTTACGGAAATTGTGGGTAATGTTGGTGGTAGGTGGCCAGTTGGACTAGATGATCTTAAAAGTCTTTTCCAACCTTTATGATTCTGTATTCAGAAACAGTTGCTACCTGAGGAATTACAATCTAAGTAATCAAATAGACATATGATTTATATTTAATAAAAATGTAAGTAGACAGGAGGCAGAGAGACCCAAGATCTTCAGAGAAGTTAGGTCCTTAACCTCATGGAAATGAGTAGGAGTTAGGTGTGTATATAGTCTTTATTATTTTGCCCTCCATTATGGAATCATATTTACCCAGATGTGAGTATTGATCCTAAATAATTGCAGAGCCATAGCTTGTTTTTTCTCTTCTGCTTAATTTAATCCATTAACTAAACTACGAAAGGGGATCACAGCTGGATTGTGGGTCATGTGCTTCAATTTCTGAAACTGGAAAATGGGAGAACGGACATGGTACCTAGAGAAAAGTTTCTTTTTTCCCTTCCTGTATCTTAGCCTATTATCTTCCCAACATCCTGATTTCTCTCAATCAGAATAGAACCTTCTCATTTGTAGTTTGAGGTTTGAATGTTGAATACCCAGTTCTACTGTGATTAATTAATGTATTCTCCAGTTTTTATCAGGCCAAAGAAAAATTTAAAAAAGAAATGAAGATTGAAGGATTTCTGTACAGTGACTTATCTGTACTAGCTTCTGATATCCCATATTTTCCACCAGAGGAAGAGGATGAAAATTTGGAAGATGGAATTCACCTGGTTGTCTGTGTCCATGGATTGGATGGTAAGACCAGGAGGAAGAGCTGTGTGTAAGAGTCATTCTGGTGTAATCAACTATGAAAAGGGCAGATCTACAGGAAGTGTTAAAGAACAGAGAGTCTAAGGAAAACCTTTATCATAGAGTTTAGTTTTTATGTTATTATGATAAAGAGTCTGGAGAATATTGAGTATTTAAGAAGTGAGTGCTGCAGCATATTTTTGTTTGTTTTATTTAAACAGAATTCTACACCAAATCACATCAGTCCTTCAGTGTGCAATAAGTACATTACAGTAATTCCCTGTGGCTTTTTGGAGACATCTGGTTTTTCAGCTATATGCCACCAGGATGAAAGCATTATTTAACAAAGTACACCAGTGTTGCAGGAAAGATTGTTGCTGGCTTTAGAATGCTGAAGAATAATCAGTATTCACTGCAGTGGAAGGCTGGCCTGGAATATTTTCAGTAGATGCTTTCTAAGCAGAAAATGGATATGTTGAAGTTGAAACTTTACTTGAAGTTATTGGTTTCAGAGGACTAGGTGAAGGTGTTAATCTTGAGACTACAGAGAAGGAGGGACTGAGCCTCAGAGAAGTGTGAAGCTCTTCCTGGGTTATGCAAGTATCATATACCATTCAATATCCCAGCAGCAGTAATGTGCTCCTCATAAGAAGTACATCCTTTTCCAGCAAGACAGTTCAGAAGTCCTCAGAATTTCTCAAGTATCAAGTTGGGGCATTGTGGTCATCTCCCAAAATGTTATGAGGCTGCATTTCAGTACCATGTCTACTTGCAAGTACAGAAAGGCATGAATGTGACTACCTATCCTTATGCCCCAAGAACAGGTGATAAAGGACCCCAGAAGGTCTGTGGTGACCCTGGTGTTAATCACTTGGTGCAAATTGGAAGGGACAGATGTGTGCCTTTTCATAACTCCTTGTGTTACCTATGTGGTTCAGAAAATAGGGGACTGACTTATTCTGAGCTCAATCTTTGCCCTGTCCTCCACACTATTTGTGCAGCTCATGCTGTGCCCAAAAGCAGAAGGTGAGATTCAGCACTCCTTGCACAAATTTCAATGGTTTTGCTCTCCAACTGTTTCAATGCATGATTTTATGGTGTGGTAATGGTAGCACAGAGCAAGAACTTCCTGTTGCAAAGATGTATTAAAATATAAATGTATTAAATTAAGTCTCAATTATTTTCTTCTGTTTAATTACAACTTATAAACTGTCATTTGTTTCTAGGTAACAGTGCAGATCTACGGCTGGTAAAGACCTTTATAGAACTGGGACTCCCTAGTGGAAAACTGGACTTCCTAATGTCTGAAAGAAATCAGGTAGTTCACAGTTAAATTTTGTCTTCCTTCAGATCTCCTGCAAGCTGTTGGTCTTGCTGAAACAGAGCCTTCAGCAAGGTTCTTTCACAAGTCAGATTAAGGAATAATACTAGGGAATTCAATGAGTTTTAGTAGGATTGAGCTGAAACACCTGTTCTGTATAAGATTGTAGGGAAATCAAACCCATTTAGAAATATTTATAGCATTGAAGTCAAAACCAATTAGATTACCTAAAAGACTAGAACTTACACAAAGCAAATTGATTTGGCTTGTCAGTTTGAAACCTTAGCAACCTCTGCCTTTGAGTGACACAGCGCCAACAGAAGGTTGCATGTTTAATGATGTTAAATTCTCTGGAGAATGTAATATATCCAGAAGGTGTCGTCAACTTCTTTTGCTGCATCAACCATTGTTTCACCTGTGACAAGTTTTGTGAGATTTATATTATTCAGTGATAAAGAAACATCTTTCAGGAAAATTCCGTGCCAATTCAAGTAGAGCAACAGAAATGAATTCTACACTCTGGTTTGCAATGAACTCATATTTATGCCACAGAGGCCTGCCTTTATGCATAAGATAAGAATTTCTAGTGCTGGGTCAGAAACATTATTGTGATTTCAGATCAGCTGAGAAACTTGAGTCAAAACTTTCCACCCTGCTTTACTTGATAGGTTTTGTACTTAGAAGTGACTAGTTGGTGTTGGTCTTTGAATTTGCCACCTTCAGTGAACATGTACTTAGCTCTTACAGCACCTCTACTTACATCCAGAGTTAGAAAAGATGGAAAAGTTACTATAGCAATGGAAATAGAATGGTTTCTTTTTTGTTTCTAATATAACTTTTTGGATTCTTTAAAGCATCCAGTCACCATTTGTTCCCTACTCTGGGAACTACTCTGAAAATGATCCACAAAATCAAATGTTTATTTGAATTTTCCTTAAGAGAAGAAGCCACCTTTTTTAGGCAATCTTCTACTTGACACGCTCAGTCAGGTTGAAAAACTGGGAGTACTGAAGGACAGATGTATAACCTGGTGAAACATGACTTTTGAGGGATAGATGTATAAACTGGTGAAATATGACTTCTTGATGTGTTTTGGTTGTGATTAATGTCCAAGCTGGCATTTTTCCATTTTTAAACAACCTGAAAGATTTGGGACGATGAGTCTAAGAAGAAATCATTAATTAGTGTAGACTAAACAAACAGGAAAGAGGCTACTGGACTGTCTGTAATTTATGTGAACATTTATTTTAATGCAGTATCCCAAAGTGAATATGCTCCTGTTTTCTTTTACTACAGCTGCAATTAGCAAGATGGGTTGTGTCACAAAAGCATTAATTACTAGATATATTTGCTCTGAATAGCTGTTCCAACATTTGATGATTGTTTCTGTGGCAACTTGTTAGTTATTTGATCTAGAGTCCTGTTGATTTGCCAGATGACACAATTCTGAATAAGATCTGCCTGCAAATGTGTAGATCAAACAATGTATTATTTCTTTTGTATCGCAATTGCCATTATTTTTGGAAGCAACAAATTGTTTAAGTCTCTCTCTGGCACTCATTTTCTTATTGATATTGTTGAATAACAAACATAAAATATTCATACAACATTTCATTAAATGGCTTAATAGTTTTGTGATCCCATCCTCAGTGTCTGAATCACATAAGTATGTACAATGCGTGTAGCTTGCTCTGAAAGTAATGCTTCCAGTTTATTTTCATGGAAACTACAACAGAAACAAAAAACACAATAACACTGTTTGATAGAGCAAATTCTCAGGTACAAAATACTATTTTTCAACACAGTCACCACCATTTGCTGCGCATTTTCACCACCAATGAACAGGAGTCTGCATGCTGTGCTTATAAATGTATGCACCAGCAGAAGTGACCTGTTGTCACTAGTTCTGAAGCATACTGCCCACCGCCTCACTGTGTTCACATCCACTGTTTGTTCTCCATAAGCAATCAGTAAGCATCTATTAATGTCAATGGGTGCCATTTTTTCCACATGGGGAAAATCAGTGACATACCTTTGCTTCATACAAACTTCCATCTTAGGTGCCATTCTCTCAGACTGCCTCTCTGCTGCCATCTGTCACACAGCAACAACATGTAACGGAATACTGGTGGGAAGGATGCATTACTTTCAGAGCAGCTCTCGTATAATGATGTAAACTATTTTATCATAGTAATCTGTTCAATTCTAAATGTCAGAAGCTTTTTTTCCCTGTGCAGAATATGTCTCAGAGGCTGAGCATTAGCAATTCTCTCCACTATTAAGTCAGGCTACTTCAAGTCTTACTTATGAATCAGAAATCACAGTATCACAGAATTGAAGGGGCTGGAAGGGACCACTAGAGATCACTGAGTCTAACCTCCCTGCAAAGCAGGCTCTCTACAGCAGGCTCAATAGGTATCTGTACAGAAAGGACTTGGGTAACTCCAGAGAAGGAGAAATCACTCAACCTGATACTGTTAGACTTATTAACAAATTATAGGCCCAGGTTTATATTATCGTGCCTAAGTTAGAGACACAGTCAATGAAGAAAACAGAAGCAACCACAGGTGACTTAATTCCCTTAAAATACTGTCTTCTACACTGTGCTATTTCCACTTCCTACAAAGGAGTGTAGGATATGTCTTGTCCTAAATTTAACACTCAGGTTATGTGTCTGAAGCTATAAACAGAATATTAGGTCAAATAAACTCTTACAAAAGATTTTACTAGAGCTCAGTGAAGATGGGCTGTACTTACACCCGTGTGATCGTTAGTAACCAGTTGTTACTGATGATGCAAGAAATAATTGTTTTGTGTAAGTTTGTAATGTTAGCTGGAATAGTTTTCTAATAAATTGAAAGTGAAAATTCACGACGGTTTTCAAAGAGCTTAAATTTTTAGAAGATGAGGAAACAGAAAATTTCTGCTCCCAGTGAGCATATAGAAAATTTGGACTAGTTATTGCTTATGTGCTTTTGATTTATTTTGAAGATAAAAATAGCCTGGAATATATGTGTACTGCAATAATTTTTCATTGACTTACTGAAACCTTTTTTCACCAGACTGATACTTTTGCTGATTTTGATACAATGACTGACCGATTGTTGGATGAAATTATTCAGCATATTCAGTTGTATAACCTCTCTATATCCCGAATAAGGTAAGCATTCTGTCAGTTAATTGTCTGTAACTATCTGTGGCCATGAGCATCGTTCAGTGAAATTAGCTTTTCCAAAAGTGCCCTATGTCAAAAGCCATTGAGGTCAGCGAGCTGAATTTCTACACTGTAATGAGTGGAAGAGAGTATTAATGAGAGTGAACAAAATATAAAATGACAGCTAAATGGTGCTACTAAAAGCCAATTCAGAGCAATTTATGTTGCCCTTATATTTAATTAAAATATTGTATGCACGGTTTTTGTATTTATATTATTCTGTCTTTCCCAACAGTTTTATTGGACATTCCCTTGGGAATGTCATCATCCGATCTGTGCTAACTCGCCCCAGGTTTCGCTATTACCTCAACAAGTTACATACCTTCCTGTCCCTCTCTGGGCCTCACCTTGGAACCCTTTACAACAACAGTACTTTGGTTAGTACAGGTAAGAGTTAACAGGGAGCACCAACTCTGAATGCAGAGCAATGAAAGACAAACTTGCTTCTGCAGTACTTGTCTTTATACTGCCAATAAATAGAGGCAACTGCAAAACTGAAGAAAACACCATAGTGTGGGAATTGAATGTCCCAATGTTCAGACTTCCTGTATGTTTATGTTACCACAACACTGGACAATCCAGGTGAGACAGACACCTAGACTTTCTCCTTGTTTATTAGCAATACAATAGGAAGCAAAGACATAAAATAGGGGAGTGTTAAAGTGTTAACATTACTGTATTCACTTTGAGTTTATTATTAAAGCACATATATTTAATCCCTTTGGTTGATATTTAGCAAAAAGGTAAAAATATACACAAATTTTCATTGTAGGTCTGTGGCTCATGCAGAAATTGAAAAAATCAGGGTCACTTTTGCAATTGACCTTCAGGGACAATGCAGATCTGCGCAAGTGTTTCCTCTACCAGCTCAGCCAAAAAACAGGTGAGTGGGGTTTAATATAATTGTACAAATTCAGGGATTCCAAAGAATTCTGCTAGATTCTGCTATGATTGCCATGTCCTCCAAGGAGTAAAAAATATACACATTATTATTGATTTTTTTTTAAATGTTCTGGCTTTCAAGAAGGGCTACTCCTTCTAAAATTAATATCTGTTTTAATTGTGCCTTTTTTTCTGCACCAGTTATAAATGAATATAGTTGCCAAACAGTTAGTACACAATTAAAGCCTTCATGATGAAGCAAACCTGCACCTAAATTCATATTCTTCAAGCAAGAAATAACAGGTCACCATCACTGAATTTATGTTAATAGATGCAAATCATTTTTTCTTCTTTTTATTATTATTATTATTTAATTTATTATCTCTTATCTCTTGGAAATAGATTATGTGAGATGAAGAGCAAATTTTATTCATGCCTATTGTGACAACTCTGTACTGCAGAGTGAGATATATAGCCTCACAATGCAAAAATGTCTGCATAGAGATAATTTTACCTCTCTGCCATGAATAAATGAAATAAATTATGTTTTCCCTAAGAAAATAAATTTAGCACAATCCTTCTGTTCAGACAAATATATTCTTCTAAGTGTTATCTTTAATGTTGCATATGAGCAAACGTGTGCTATGTATACATTTCCTGGTTTTGTTTCTGCAGTTTTTGTTTCACTGTTAATCATTTGTTTTGAGCATTATTCCATTTTTAAAATAAGAAAGCTGTTTCACAAAATATATTACAACAATTACTAATTTCTTAACAGGATTTAGTCTGTGAGTTGCCAAGACACCTATGGGAATTCTAAGTTTTATTTAAAAATAAACAAGTCACCTACCTTTTTCTTAGTTCCTAGTTCCTGACCAGATACCCAAAGCTGCAAAGATAGAATCAATATTCATGCTCTCAGAATCTGCTTTCTACATGGAGAGTCACTAATTGATACTTAATTTTTTTCTTGCACTCCATTACGTTGCTCTTAGAAAATGAAAACCATTTGAGTACAATTTCTTAATGATTTTTTTCTGACAGACATAGAGCTGTTTAATAATTTTCTGAACACAGTACAGGATCTTCTTAATGTTCCTTATGCTTGTCTTAACAGAAAAAAAAAAAAACACATTATTCTCTATTGAGCCACTTCACATAAGATTTCAGTTACTGTAAAACTCACTGATGCTTCATTTACATTTTGCTCCAAAGCAGAAGCCACAGACAAAATTGGCTTGATTACACAGGAAGAAAATGGTGGTCTCAGTCATATTTAGCTAAGGTATTTAGCAGAGCTCTCTTGTGGTGGTGATGATCAACTTTTCTATGAAATCTAGAAAGCTGAGGAATCAGTTCAGGACCTGATTTATATAAGGGGAAGGGGAAGGATGAAGGTCAATCACACTACCACTTTTCTGCTGAATGAGGGTGATGGAGGGCTCAGGAGACCACATACTGAATGAGCAGAAGGAACTTCTCTGTAGCCAATGGCAGCCCCATTGCCTCCAAATAAGTGTGAGAATTCTTGGTTTTGAATCCATGTACCATTACCATGTATTTATCTCTGCACTATGCAGTGACTGGATTCCAAGGCTACTTCTGTACTGATGTAAATAGTATAATGTCATGGCAATGAAATTGATTTCTTTCCTCCCTCTCGGACTTTTTTTTCTATTTTACTATTTTTTTTAATGTTATTTATTGAATGCTATCACTAATTATGTGAATTGAAAGTATACATTTTTCCAGTGTTTACAGGCATAAATATTTAAAATATGAAGATTCTATTCAATCACTATTTGAAAACAAGACAATTCTTACTTTTTTTGTTGTTATGATATATATAGGTTGTTATGATATATAATTAGGATATATAATTTAACTTTATGCACATTGATAAGTGATAAACAGTTCACAAAAGAAGAATAAATTGTTTTAAAGCTATTCTTACGAATTTTATTTTGTGTTTTATGTTTTAATTATTCTTTAAATGTTTTGCACTACTAAAGTGTTATTTAACATGAGTGTGTTTGTACTATCCATCATTGTGCTGGACCAGAGAAGCTGGGTATGCCCCATCTCTGGAGACATTCAAGGTCAGATTGAGTGGTGCTCTTGGAAGTCTGATCTGGTTTCTTATTTAGTGGTTGGCAACCTTGCCTGCAGCAAGGGGGGTTGGAATGGCTTTTATGTTTCTATAATGGATTCTATTATTCTATTATTCTGTTATAAATGTACTTAATTCTATTGTTTATTACAGGTCTTCAGTACTTTAAAAATGTTGTATTAGTGGCCTCACCCCAAGACAGATATGTACCCTTTCATTCAGCAAGAATAGAAATGTGCAAAAATGCACTCAAAGACAGGCACACAGGTATGTTTAAGATCTTTTCTGTGTTTGGAAAGCTGTTGAGAAGTAGTGTTTTTGTGCAACTGAGGTAGTTCTATCACAAGAGCCTTTCATCAGGATGATCAAAACTCAGATGCTTATTTGATAAGGAAGAAAGCGTTGTTTTCCCACAGGAAATGACTAAAATCAAGAAAAGCTTTTAAAGACAATATTTGTTTGATGAATATAAATTTCAATTAGGTTTTGATCAGATTTCACATTGATTGTTCCCCTTTCCCTCCTATTTTTTTTTTCAAGTGATGAAAATAGAACTAGATCTTAACGTTTCTCCTAAGTTTACTAAATTACTAGTATTGTCTGATATAATGAAATCTCTCTCAGCATATCCAAAGTTAATGAGTTTTCTCTTTGTTTTCAATAATGTTTGGATGATTGACAGGTAATTTGAAAGATCAAAGATCATATTGGTTTGTAATAAAATCATGAAAGACACATCCATCAAATGCCTAGCTCTTCTATGAGCTAAGTCTGTGGATTGTTTCAAGCATTACCTTTGTGATTTGCATTCTCCTTCATTTATATAATATTCCTTGGCTTCAATCTGACACTACTTCCAGAAATAATATGTCTTTATACCTGTTTCACATGTATGATTACCTAGAAATTGAAGTAATCCTTGGAAGAAGGGACACCCAAACCCAAGAATAAACATGGTTATCTTTACGCAGTTCTTTCTTTTTTACCCTAGATATGTCTCAGTGACATCTTTGGTTTAGTAGATGCCAGGTCTACATTCAGTGTGCAATCATGAGCAGAAGTTTCCTGAGCTGGTGTTGTTCCCCTAAAAACTCCTGAGCAATCTGCTGAAAGACATGATGGTCTTCCTGCATCTGATTCCTCAGAGAAATCCCAGTAGACCTCTATGTCTTGCCACTCTGTTGCATTCAGCTTCACAGACTGCATGAGTCTAACCCTTTTTCCCGGAGGAAACAGGAGAATTTCCTTCCATTTCAGGAGAAATAGGACTAAATACTGAGGTGTGTCTCACTCTTTGTGCTAGCAGCTTCACTAGACTTCCTTGGGTAGAGAATGAATTATGATATTTGTAACATGCTATTACTTGGAAAATCTTTGTAATAAATTGTTTTCTATTCTGTTTCCTTGTTTCCATTTCCCATTGAGATTGTCCTTATATGACATGGAGGGAAAGAGGAGATCTAGCATCTTTGGCATGTAGGTCTAACATCTAAAATCTTTTGCAGGTCCTGTTTATGCAGAAATGATTAACAATCTACTTCAGCCTTTAATTGGGGCAAAAGACTGCACTTTGATCCGACACAACGTGTTCCATGCTCTGCCAAACACCGCGAACACATTGATAGGTCGAGCTGCCCACATTGCTGTGCTGGACTCTGAACTTTTTCTGGAGAAATTTTTCCTTGTGGCAGGACTCAACTACTTCAAATAGTGCCTGAAGCGTGGAGTAACAGAAGCAAACCATTTCATTGAATGGAGAAGAATCCCTTAGCCAAAAGCTTCTAGTATTAGAAATGAGATCAGGTGGGACTTTCAGACTGCCTCCATTTCCATTTCTGTTTCCAGAAAATAAAGTGCTATGGCTTTAAGGCATTCAGGCTTCCAAATATTGGTGCTTTTGGAAGAAGCAAATATTCCTTTTCAGTTTTTATGTTGTTTGTCCACATAAAGACATGAGTGAATTCTGAAGGAGAGAATCAGAATATGGTTAAATGTCTAAATGAGGTGTGACCAACATGTTTGTGATTTCTCTCAAATACTAGCCCAGGAACTTAGCAGTTCTTGATTTAATGCTTATTTATGAATTAACAAACACATCTGTAGCACTTTGAGATGATTTACACAAGAGGAAAGAAACGTATACGAACTCAGGTTAAAACCTCCTTTATGATGAACTGAAAAGTCAACATTTTATGAAAGTTTCAATGTTTCCATTTGTCAAACGAAAATGATTTCATTATTCATACTAATTTGTAACATGCACATATTCCTATCGTAGAAAGGGGGGGAATATTTGACATAGAATTGAAAAAAAAATGTTGATATTTGTCTTCTTTTAAGAAACCCTCAAGTTAGTTAAACTTTTGTTCAAATTAGAAGCTGCCAAACTGATAGGAGAATATTGGATTATTGGATTACCTGTGAAATAATAGTGGCATCTGTTAAATCTTCTGTTTACATTTATAAAATACCATTATTGTGCTTGTCATTACAACTTCAGAGTTAAAACTTTTACATTTGCATCCAGATACATTTCCCCCAAGCTAATTGTTTCTGTATATCATTCTCAGCCTGAAATTCAAAATTTGATCAGTAATATCCCTTTCAAAAACAGTTCAGTGAAAATGGGTTGGTGACCAAGAGCAGTAAGGATCGTGGAAAGCTTAAAAACAGAAGGCTTACTCTGCAATGCTCTATTAAGGTTGGACTAATGTCCATCTGCAGTGCCATGTGCAGTCCTAATTATTTTATAGTTACAGCTCATTATAACATTTACAAGTTTATCCATGAGATGATATTAGAGTTCTTTTTAAGAGTATGGAAAATAACCCATTTTTTGCTTTCTGTTTTGCTTTTTTTTTTTTTTAATTAAAACTTACCAGCATTTTAAATGACAACTTTCAATAAATTTCTGCAAGAATTCATACCATTTTTATAAATTTCCAATGTCACAGCAGTTTTTGCAAAAAAAAAAAAAAAAAAAAAAAACTAAACAACAACAACAAAAAAAAGTGAATAGTTCTTCAAAAAAATTTTTGTTTGGAAGGAAAACCATTTTTTTAATTGCAAGAGTAATTTGTCTAGAAACATATGTGACCAACCTTGTATAATGAAGGGAATGAACATAAAAAGTGACAAAGTTGGTTCCAGATGTCAAGACTGTCAACGCAGATCTAAGATAAACTAGTATAGATTTCTGAAATAGGAGAATTGAAAAATGAAAACAAAATAATTCACAGGGAAAACCCCAGGGAAATATTTGTTCACTTGCAAGAAAAAAAACCTTGCTGTGTTCTAAAGAAGAAAAGTGGAAAAATTACATGGAATTAGTTCAAGAAAAGAGTTGCTAGCAAATTGGAATAAAGGTGATCTAATAGTGTAAGCATATTTTGAAATAGAATGGAATAAGAAGGAATATACAAACACCTGAGATTAAGATCATGTGAAAAAGGGAAGTTATATTTCAGTTAAGAATAATCTTCTGCCCTTCTAAAGCATCCTGAAATTAAATAGAAAGAGTTAAATTGTGCATTTCAATAGTGACAAGTTTTGTAAACATTAAATATTGCTGTAATACTTGAATAGATAGATATTACTGTCAGTTGCTTTTTCTTTTCTTTTTTTTAATTATTATTATTATTATTATTATTTTCCTTTCGAAAAAAGCTAAAAGCTGAATTTACTCAGCTAAAAATAAATTCTGTGTCAGGAATCAATAATTTCTGGTACCCATATCTTGTTTTTGGAAGTCTTTATTGCTTTTCGGCCTCAAAATTTTAGTGCCAACTAAACTTACTTGTCAGCATCCCTCTTCATTGGTAAACTATTTACACAGTATTAAACATATTGAGACTTTTAGGTAAAGCTTTTATACAATGCAGTGGTTTTGATATGAAGACATTGACTTCTAAGGAGTATGTGAAGAAGGAAGAAAAGCAGTCCCCAATCATCAGCAGTCTTCAGTGAATTCTATAGTATATATAGAATATACACATTTATCTGTTTGTCTTTCAGAAAATTTTCATGAGTCTTCACGTGGAAAATGTTTAAAGTTTACTAGTTTACATACATATCCATACCTAATACACACATATACAAAGAAGTATGCAGTGTAAACAAAAAAGTACAATGGAGGAATTATACTTATTTCAAGGACTCACAGTCCATGTTTTTAATCCCGAGTATACTGAATATGACAACATACCAGTGTTGTGCTTCTTAAACTTAGATTGATGATTTGTTGCCTTGCACATTAGACAGCATTCTTAACATTGTGTTCACAGGACTGTGAGGTCTCTTTTGTATTACTGCAGAAATTGGTGGCCCTTTCAATGCTCTACATTGCTGTCAATACTGTGATTGATGGACGAACATGCCTAAATTTTCCTGTTTCTGTGTTCCTATACATACAAAGTTTTTCCAAGGCCTGGAGTCTGATTTCAGTGGAGTTTGATTAGGTCCATGGAACTTGCTTCTTGGAAGATGTGACAGAAAGCTTCCATAGAGCATCTGAAAAATCTAGGAGACATCATTCCAGTGAAATGATGTAACACAGATTTTATCTTTCCTATGCTGCCAGAATATTATGGGAAATATTAGCAATAACTGTCTAGCTTATCTTTCATTCTGAGGTTCTCAGAATAGTCTCCCTCTTTTTTTATTCTTTTCTTCTTTTTAATAGGATACTGCCCTGATAACAGCACAGGATATTTTAAGTTTGCTCTAACAGTATACAACATCTAACAGTATACAACATCTGGACTGGTTGGACTTTGTCACAATATAACACTGACTCATTTTTAGAAGGTTTTTATATATTGATTTATATAGAGAGAAATATATATTAAGAATCAAATTTGTAGCAGATCAACTGTACAGTCAGCATCTTTTGTGTTAACCTTTGGAATCTGAATGTATTGTCCTTTCATATAAAGCTTATTTATATAAATTTAATTCCATTAGCAGTATTGATAGGGGTTTCCCTTTAAACTGCAAACATTTGCTTTGATATATATGTGGAGGCTGTGCTTATTTCTTAAGTAAAGCTCTTACATTCACACTGAAGAAGACAGTTTTTCAAGAAGTTGGACAAATTGGGGGAAATGACTGTATTTGAAATGACTATCTTTATGAGATTCTTCTCTAGAAAAGGAAAGAAAGAAACAAACAGGAGCATAATTTTTCTTCTTGAGCACCTAGATGGGTTGTCTTAGAACCAGCATTTCAAACCTCCAGGCTCCAATGAATAAAATGAATTTGTCTAGTGAGGTTTGACAGCTAGCCCAGATGAATAAATTCCCTTGAGGAAAGATGATAGATCACAAGAAGAAAAAGGGCAAAAAATACTTAGGATCCCAGGACCTTGAAGGGCAGTATTAAAGATTAAGGGAGGGAAGGAAGATAGCAAAGTTCACGTTATGTAAGACTTCTTTTGGGTGCTTAGAATATATATTAAAACTGGACTGGATCACACTTGTAATTATTAGCTGTCTTCCCCTGGGAAGACAGTAACAGAATTGTTATTGTCTGATAATAGCTTGATTTTCATTAATTCTTTTCTGTATTTATCAAAGGCCATAGGATCAGGTGCACAGCTTTCTATGGAATCCAGTCACGTTAAATACAACATCACTTCTTCTAAAAACTGTGATGGTAATGTCAACGAAAGGATCCACCTTTTATATCCTCCCAACATAAAATCTTTATCACTTTCAGAGGTATTTCATCTTTTTCATATCGGCTTACAGAGCGCAGCAAGCCCCTCAGGTAGACACTAGTCCTCTGGAAAACTTCCCACGCATCGGTTCAGTTCTCAACAGAAATAAATGGGAGGAAAAACTCTTAAAGAAATTCTTTTTTTTACTTAGTTCTTACCCTGCTGCACGATACTGGTATTCCATGATTGAAAACTAGGAATTCAGGCTGAAGCTTTAATTAGGTCTCGTAGGTTCCTCTGGTGGTTTCTGCATTTTAAGAGATCTCTTCATTTCTACTGCTGCATTTGACGTAGCTAATTGATGATACAGGAGGAAAGAGAACTTCTAACAATAGAGTTAGACCTTTCTGGAGGCTTATGTAAGTTTCTCATTATATAATGATTAGTCATAGTGCACTTCTGCCAATAGTCATAGCATGTTGATATGTATCAACCCAGCTGAATGATTGCTTTCTTTACGGACTTAAATTTCCATTTGAAAATCATCATAAAGACAGATCATCATACTTCATTCCAGCCCAGCTGGTCATTTGGATGCTAAAGGTCATGCCCATGGAGAATTCTCTAGGAGTGTTTTAATTCAATACATATTCACAACAATTTTTAGTTTAGATGTTATTAATTGCCAATTCCTATGTCATTCTTTAATATTTATTTATGCCTTTTTTTGAAACTACTGTTGTGACTACATCAAGATCTCATGGTTCTCCTAATACCTATTCCTTGAGTAACTTAAATTGCCTTAAGCAATTTTGCTTTGCCCAGTCATTCCAAAGTTTGCACAGTTGCTTTTCCATTAACTGATTTCATTTTCTGCTTTTCTTTTTGCCTAAAGCTTCCATGAATATCTTTTCCCTTCATCCTTTAATCCTTACCTTCAAACAAAGCTACAAAATTATCACATTACCTGAACAGCTTTGATAGCCTCAAGAATAACTCTGGTGATTGTACCAGCAAGTGTATCATATCACCACCTTCTGTAGGCCTCTTTTTCAGCATCTAATACATCTAATTCATATAATCACATGCCCACTATGATGCTAATTGCTGCACATTTATTTAATGTGATCCTAGTCATAGTTAATCTTAAGGTAAAGATTGTGACACATAGAAGTATAACGTGGGTAATCTCCACCCTGGCATTTGAGACAGCTATGTTTTCTCACCTTGTGACCATCAGACCTATGGCATGCTGCTTCCCAGCAGGTTGTGTGGTCTGAAAAAGCTGCTGTTTCCTCTCTGTTTTAGTAAGACTATATAATGCATGCGTGCTTTCCTAAGAGAAGTCCATGCACTGGATGGAAGTGGTTATGAAAACAATTTCAGCACTATAAGGATGTTTTAAATGCAGATGAGCTAGGCCTTCTCTGAATAGGATAAGAACATAAAGAATAAATATGTATAAGCTCTGCTTATGCAGAAGTTCAGGCTGAATTAACTTCTATTACAACCTTGAAACTTGATTTATCTACTTTTGTAAATTCAACTGTCTACTTCCACACAAAGTGCTGGAAGATCCTATTATCTGTGCAGTATACTAATCACATCTGTGCAAAACTGATTCTCACATGTACCTAGCATGCCAGAAGTCCGTTAGGATTATGCATGAAGTTAAACATCTTCAAGCAACTTCTTCATTGGAAGAATACAAAACTGCACCATAGTAAATAGGACTGCTCTTATTGAGTCTGGCAAGTGTTTCAGACTTGGAGAGCTATCAACTGCAAACAAACGGCTCATCCAAAGGAACAAAAAAATCCTCCATGAAGAATATCTGAAATTCCAATCTCAAATAACTTTTTTGTTGTTTGTTTTTTGTTTTTCTTTCAGAGTTGGTAGTTCAAATACTGTGAGGGCCTCAATTATTCTACATTTTCCATACAAAGATTTTTCCAGTAAACAGAACTGCCAAAAGCCCCAGTATTTCAGTTTTCATGATGGATTTTAGCAATTAAATTAAGAACCTTTTAATTCCTTCCTGAACACTGAAGTATTAGTAAAAATCTACTTTTCCCAGTTCTGGAGAAATGCTCACTTACATATGTGGATGTCTACATGCATTACTATTCATAGTGGAAAGACATCAAGGTATTTCTCATACAGTATTATAGATGCAGCAATATGTGCTGCAGATCTTTTTGTTCTGAGATGTCATCACTTTCAGTGAAAATAATAACACAAAATTTAGTTCTTGTATTTCCTACATACCATTTGAGTGATATGCCTAGCATACCTATGTACACAGAATCTGCCTTTTCCCTGATATATTATATTCTTATATGTAATTAATGTATATTCCTACATGTAGTTTATAGATATCAAACTGTACTTTGAAGCTGATGGTAACTACAGAGTCTAATAGGTTTCTGTTCCTTTTGGGGGAACATTTTTGTTATCTTCCAGAGCTCCTGTGAAGGAGAAGTTTGCTGGTTTCCTCACCTCACTGGAGGAGAGTTTGGTTTGCACAGAGGTTGCCTCTTGACAAACCATTCATCGACTTATTTTATCTAAACAGCTTTAAATTCGCTAAGTGTTATTTACCAACTCTGTGGCTTCCAAGGTCAGTGTAAAAAGTCAAACCCAGTTGAACTGTATCCTGAGACAGGAAGCTGGCCACCGCTTTAAAATTTTTCTTGATGTTCATCCTTTTCTACTGAGCATTTATTTTTAATCTGATAGGTCAATGATTAGTATGCTCTTTTTACTTGTGTACATTTGGCTATACATCCAGTTTGGGGAACTCCTTCTTCTGTTAAATCTCCTCATGAAACATGTGGGAGATCAGTCTAGACAAATTACGGTACTCCATTTTGAATGTGTCTAAAAGTAAAATCACATAATCAGTAGTTTTTTTTCTAGGTTTATTTACACTGTTCTACCATGAAAGAAGAAAAGTTGGTGCTTAGTCCCATGAATTTTCAGATTATCTTGAGTGAGAATCTGGATCAGTACATTCCTAAACACAAGGTTCAGAAATAAACTGAAATTCATATATATGTCTTGTTATTTGTACTTCAATAGCAAGATTCCTTAAATCATGAGCAGTTTAACGGTTCAGTTTATTAGAGGATTGGACTTCAGTGACTTTAATAATGAATCCTAGTAATGAAGAATTTTTCTAACATCTTGAACTAAAGCCTCTATCATCTGTTTAAATCTATTAATGTATACTCATACTCAAAATCTGAGATTAAATTTCCATCTTTGATATTTCCCACTTATGTTCAGACAGTCTCATCTAGGATGTCAGAACAATGTTTCTCTATAATTGGAATTATCTTTAACAAATAGTACAAACTTTATTTGGGAGGACTGGCTTTCTGGGGAACTTCTGGTCTTGCTAAGAGGGAACTTGTGGCAACAGGTTTGTTTAATTTAGGTAATACACAGGAACAGGCAAATCCCCACCTCTGTCCTATCCCTCTGTTCCATGCAGCAAATTTCACACTCAGGTGTATAAAATCAGAAAATTACAGTTCATAATCCAAACAAAACACATCTGTTAGGCAGGACTTACTTGTTTTCATATCTTTCCTGCTATGAAATGTGCATAGGCAAGTACCGTTTTTGACACTGGAACCATTGTTTTGTATTGAGTCTTGGAAAACTTTATGAAACTCCCTTTAAAAAACCATTAAGATTATAACTCTTAAAATCCAGTTGTAGCTTTTTTGATATTTAAGGTTAGCAGCATCACCAGAAGTAACTTCTGAGCTGCACAGTATCTATTCAAGTGGAACATCTTACCATGCTGGATTAATTCTCAACTCAATGGTAACACCTTTACCGTTCCTAAGATAACAAGTAGAATAGAATTTGGTCAACAGAAGCACACTTGTATGAAGATACTGTTTATTTATTTATTTATTTTGTTTTGTTTTTCAAAATAAAAAACTGACTAATACTATGGGGCTGAGTTTCAAGTGATTAATTGCAATTTTAATCAATTCAATTAAAATAAAAGTAATGATTAAAAAATAAAATCAGGAGTCTGACCCCAGGACCCATAACCTTTTGTACCCATCACAATGGTTGTAAAGTACTAGTTCTGGTAAACATGTTCGTATTTGTACACACAGGCTGCAAAGCATCAGAGCATCAGAGATACGTTATTCTCCAAATACTTTGCTCCAAGGCTGATTGTTCAGGGCAAGAAATATGCATGATATAACAGGTACATGTACCATCTTCTGCAAATTTGGGTTTAAAGCCAGTAATTTCATATGGAGGTTGAACTTTGCAGATGACTAATCTGTGGTATTTTTAAGTCTAACTATTTCTATGGTCTGAATACGAGAACAACTGATTCTGTCATGTAGCACTATAGGTTGCATTTTTAAATTATATATTATTACATTTGATTGAGGCAGTTATGTTTCTTTGAAATTATATTTCAAATCAGACAGAAGAGGCAATAATTAGAGTCTGTGAGCTTTGAAATTTTGTACTGTGTATTTATTTTTAAGAATATTCAAAGATTTACAACACATGTTCTGTTCTGCTTCTCTCTAATTTACTTTCTTTTCCCTAATGAGCATTTGTCAATTGCCATATACTTTAATTTTCTTCAACTATGTCTGTCAAGATATGAGAGATATATCAAAAAACAGAACAAAACTCACAAAATGGAAACAAGCAAAGTTGAATCCATTACATGACATTTTGAGGAAAATGCAGGCACTAATCAATTTTCTTGAAATGTATGTTCTAACTCAGCATTCACAAGGTCTTGACTGAAGGTCTGATCCTGGGAAATGCTGCTCAAATGCACTTTTCTATAATGGACCAGGTCCTGAAGTGGATTAATGTGGTAAAGAAGTTTATACCATGCAAGGATCTTACTGAAAGGCAGCCAGTAGCATTCACGGCATCTCATAGATGGACCATCAGAAGATAATAAATGTCCTGGGTTCTTTCTAAGGCCAATTTTCCAATTGGTTAATTTTGTTTTAGAAGTAATGTCTTTTGAGACAAATGCAGACCTCTTCAAGGGATCAAGTCAATGGATTAATGTGGACAGATCCTCATAGGTTAAGGGAAAGGGCTTTTAATTTTTAACTCTACTACTTAGAATCATAATCATACAAAAAAAAAAAAAAAAAAAGAAGGAATATCTGACATGGTCCCTTGTATAAACAAGATCATGAATGTAAAGCTTATAATGCCACTGTGAAATTTTAATGCTTATTTATTATGGTTATGATGAAACCTGTACAATAAGATGATGATACTAATAATGAATAGTCATCAGTGCCAATATGATTCTACTATTTTTCTACATATGCTTTATTGTGGCATTTTGTGTAGCTTGTGTTCTGTGTAAAGAAATGTCAATAAAATCTTTGCTTCCTTTTGCCTGTATTTTGCGTGGTTGTTACACAAGAAGTCCCAATATTTTTTATTTTTGTCTACGGACTGTGAGAAAATATGATGCCAGAGACAAAGAGAAGTAGAATAAAAAAAATTCTGAAAGCATGAAGTAAGAAAGTGCATGAGCTGTATGAGGAATCTTGGCCTATTTGTATTAGGAATTTCTGCTTGAAGAGACACCAAAGCACTGAGTCGGTAATGCATGAAAATTATTAAATAAGCTAATCATGACTTAAAAGGCTTTTAATGTGGAATTGATGTTGTCTGATTAAATGAATCTGGTAAACACTGAAGGCAGCAATTATTTAGTGCTTGAACACTTCTTTTGTAGGCCTTTGTGTGTCTCATGTTTAAGAACTAATTTCAGGAATGTGATTCATAACCAGACTTCTCTGGTACCCAAAAGGTGAATCTATATGCAGCTGTATCATCGAGAATTTACAGAAACTGATAGTGGAGTGGGGATGTTTCTTCTTCTTCATGCCTCTTTGGCAATGTCTGTACCAATTAACTATACAAGAAAAGGGCATTTCTTCTTTTTGTCAAGTTCTGATTAATCCCAGAGATTTCCAGAAAAATATATCTACACTTAAAATTGGTCAAGAGTTCATGGGAACAATACAAGTATCACAGAATCACAGAATTATAGGGGTTAGAAGGGACCTCTAGAGGTCATCTAGTCCAACCACCCTGCCAAAGCAGCTCCCTAGACCAGGTTGCACAGGTAGGCATCCAGGCGGGTCTTGAATCTATCCAGAGACATTCTTCTGTTGTTTCCCTAAAGGCTAAATTCATCCTATCATTCTTGTAAGTGAAAATGTGGTTCTGTGTGGTAAACTGTATCCTCATCAGACTCTGTGTTCTGCTTGGGATTCTTAGTGAAGAAACACCATCACTTGTTACTATGACAGTCCAAGATGAAGTAGATGCTTTCCAAAAAGAGCTGTGGTACAGTCTTACCTTGTCTAAATTATGACTGGAAAGATAAAAGTAAGTAGGCAGGCTAATGAAATGTTGTTGAATATAGCCCTAGGTGAATTTAGGCTAAAATCTGTTAAACATCTGATACCAGCATTCATTCTGCATGGCACCAGCCTTTCTATGGTTAAGTTTTCATGCTGTTTACCCAAGTGCAAGATATCTGTAGCTGTAACCTGTGTCCCTTCTCATAATGTTTACAGGCCAATTTATCTCACCTTTAAGCTATTCCCCAACACATACACATCCTTTTCACACTACCCAAAGACAAAACACAATTTGGCACATGATGAAAGACTGGCTGAAAAATGTCAGGAGATAAATTCAAAATTAAAAAGACTGGGTTGATGACAACCAAATACCTACTGACATAACATGGACTTGTATTCAGCAAACCAAGAAGCTAAAACTGGTTTGCTGGACTTTGAATTCATTACTGTGCTGGAACTGAGGCCTAATTACTCAACAAAAGAGAAAATAAGTGTGTTCATCCTTTCAGATGTCATTCATCAGAAGCTAATGTGTAAAGGGTGGTCATATTAGCAACCTGTTCTTTAGCTTGAATGGTTCCTGAGAGCTATCACTGGCCTGATCAGGTTTTAGTTATCATGCCCCAAAGATTTTCCCTCTCTAATTTGAGTTAGAAAAGGAGAGACACAAACATTTATATGTGCACTCCTCTCTCATAATATCAGCACCTGTTTTCCTTACAGTTAATATTTCTGTAGGCCTACGTCCAAATAGGCCAGCTAATAGCTTCATATTCATACAAAATTGCACACATTTGGAAAGCTTGGGATGTTCTTTTCTTCCTTGAGCCATGAAATTGCAATTAAGAATCAACATCCAAACTTCAAAGTCTTCTAGCATTGCTTACTGTTCTCCTCATTACGTGCACTGCATTTTGTAGTCAAACTCAACTTCTACTTGGTCAGTAATAACCGTGGCAGCCTTTACCTGCATATAGAACAAGTTTATCCCATAAGCAGCATGAGGTGAGAGTTCAAAAATATTCATTGCTGGGACTTCAGAGTGATGCTGTTCTTCAGAAATTCAGAAGAGTCTGGCTTGCACCATACAGTAAGAGATTATTTCAGGTAACATGGACCATTCTCCATTTACTTGTGATTTTACTGGATCTTGGGCATCAGTGTCATAGAATTTAGAATTGGAACAAAGGTGTTCCACATGCACACCTGTTTGTATAATCCAAAGCTGCCAGAAGCTTTTTAGCTGCAGCTATTTATGACTACCCTGTCTGATCTTTTATATGGAGCACATACAGCCAAATTTCTGTACAGCTGCACTCCACTTTGCTAACTGCAAGGAAGCAGCAGGCAGCTCAGAAAAAGCACCCGTAAGAAGCTTTGATAAATCACAAAAACAATCCCTATGTGGCAGGGAGACATAGCTAGTCAAAATGAAATTATTTTAAATCATCGCTGAAAGTAACTTTCTGTGTCTAGGACAGTCTAGGTTAAATGGGAACTTTCCTAAGAGTGTATTGTGCTTCACATAGATATGATGGTGCACACTGCCTTGGCTCCTTATGAATGTCTTTGGCTAGCAAGGTCTTGAGAAAGGCTAAGCAGGCAGCAAATCTCTTTTACTACTCATGGCAATAAGCTTTCCAGACAGCAATTGTCTGTACATCCATGTCATCTCCTACATAGCTGAAATGCTATTGACTACATAAATGAACCAGCAAGTTGCTCTTACCAACCCTAAATTACTTGCAAAATAATTTTGTGCAGAACATGAAAGATGGCCCTTGTCTCTGGAATTTTTTAGAAGAAAAACAAGACAATATATTGTTTCTTTTTTCTTTATGCTGGCTTCCAAGCCCCAAATCACTAACATTCTTTTAGAAAGCAGTGTCTGATAGTCATACACAATAGGATAGTCAAAAGAGAAGCCTGAAGAAGAGTTTGCCCTTTGCCAGGCAGCCACACGATGTCAGTGTTGGAACATACAGATACAACGAGTTGAGCATTTCCTTGGCTGCCAGTATTCACCTGTGGAGGATAGTGACAGGACAAGGTTATGACATCAGGATCAATGCCAGGTAGGTAACATACTGCTTCCAAAACCAGAAGCAGACTGAGTTATGTGTTCTGATGTGTAATTTTGCCTCTAATAAATCACTTATTTTTTCTAGATTCTCATCCTGTATCCTAGGGACATATGAATTTCCCTGTTTTTCCAGTCTTAAACAGTTTGAAAATGGAGTTTTAGAGCCAGCACATCACAAATTTAAGCTTAGTGCTCATAGGTGTTCTCTACTTCATTAATTTCTTAGAAGTTGTCCACAGAGTTCTTAGAAATCCTATTTCTTTTATGTTCTGTTAAGTACTCGCTGCTTCTTATTAACAGTGCTATGAGCTCAGATCAGGCTATTGCACTGTATTGTATTGTATTAAAAAGCACCTGGGCACAGAGCCTGCTGGAATTTAACAGGAAGCTTTCAATGCATCAGACTCTGAGCACGGGAATTGCCATGAGGCATTAATCAAATACCACCCTTGTGCAACTACACTTCCTCATTAAATGAATGGTAACTCTTTGATACAGACATGGCCTCCAGCAGAAGGGAAGGCTTGTCTGACACAAACCTTAAATGAAAGCTTGGTTGTATTTTTCCATTAGAGAATATGCTAATATTGAACTGGAAATTGAATGAATTTGCTCCTTTCACTTGGCTGCTGAACTGAGTTTCTTCTTCAGGGCTGAACACCCTTAACTTTTTAATGAACATCACTGAAAGCCTGTAGTGAAAGCTTAATACATTCAACTGGTAACACGTCAAATCTCAGCTGAAAGCATATGCTGGATAGCTTCTTATGTAAGCCTGCTTATGTTCATAAGGTTTCTAGTGTTTTGCATTTTTTTACAAGATGATTAATACACAGAGAAAGATTAGCACTGCATTAGAACAACCCTTTCGTTAATACTTATATAACTTAATGTTCTCTCTGTTGCTATATTTTTTCACAGTATAAACACAAACAACAAAAAAGTGAAATCACCATTAAATACAGAAATCCTCTTAAAACCCTCTAGTGGGCAGCCAGCTGTTGGAGTTGCTACAGTTAAGCAACAAATTTGTATTTTTTAGCATGATTTTTTTTAACAGTCTTCCATTGTTGTCCTCTCTGGAAAAAAGAGATATGGCAGTTGGGCCAGCTTCTCACCATTTTATCAACATCAGGCATTGCTGATACCTTTGGCTGTTCTCCAGGGGTACCACAACAGTTTTTGATGTGCCTTATGCCTCTTTGCTTCTTTTTGCTGTGAGGTTTGCAAATGGATGGCTATTAGAAACTAAGATCTTTTTAGGCTAGAGGTGCCTTGGAGAATTCTGTAAATATCTTGATATTACGGATTTTTCTGCCTGGGATGGAACATGCCTATTTGCCTAACCCCCGGGCTGGTACCCTTTGCTCCAGGTCAGATTCAAGCATCACAGTAAACATCTTTGCTCCAGAAATGAAAGCCAAGGTGAAATCATGTATGAACTAAACTGGGAAGCATTTCAGTCCTTTTGGCTTCCTCGTCAAATAACAGGATCAAACTGCACCCCTGCTCTTACTCTACTATTCTCTCTTACTCTAGTGTGGAGGAAAAAGACATATGGTGTATAATATCGATGTGCCAAACATAATTTTCTAGACAGTACTTGAATAACTAGAAATGTACTCAAGACTGGGAGAAATAAAGCAAAACAAAAATAAAGTTTTAGTCATTAATTTTGGCTCCTTAGTTTAGTGCAATGTAAAATAAAATAAGATAGGGCAACGCATTCAGACATATGGTTTGATTTTTTGAATGGTTCAGGAGTTGGACTTGATTCACCCATCCTTCTTACCTGGAGTATTCTGTGATTCTCATCTTAGAATAAACTCTCCACCATTTAGTAGAGGTCCCATTATACAAACTCAAAGCTGAAAACATACATCTAAGTTTCTCTCCCTCTTCAAGATTACCCTCGTCAGCATCATGTGTTCAATGTCCCCGAGGCAGAACTGAGTGTGTTGGGAATAGTATTAATTTACTGTCAGAGATTTTGTCAGTTCTATTCCTGTATTCTACAATTTCTGTCAGAGGCAGGCTCTACAAGTGGAATTCCTACATGATTACATTGTGATACTGCTTCAGAGAGGTGCTGAGAAAGCTATGTTTCCCTCAACTTTTATTTGATATGCTGGTCTTGTAGAATATTCCAACTCAGTGCAGTGTCCTTGAAAGTCAGGTGCACCAATCTCCTTTTCCCAACCCAGGTGGCAAATGGCTGTATAAGACATCTGGAAGACCCTCACTCCCACCTTGAAGTCCTAATGTAGAAACTCATGTAGAAGGGAGAATTATTATGGAATACTGTACTAGAAGGTAAAGCTTTTGTAAAAAACATTAATCTTTCTATAGACAGTCAGTCAGAGGTTTTAAAAGCTTCAGAGACATTAACCAAGGTCTTTCAGATACCTCTGCAGTGTTCACCGTACAGAGAGGAATAAAACACGCTGTCGGGCTGAAGTGCTAAAAGAAACAAGGGCAGTACAAAAGAATAAAGAAGAAAACCACTCATATCATTCTCAGTCCTTTCATCACCTGGTTTATCTCCACTGGGACAATTTGGAAGAAATATTTCCATTAAACAAGTATAGTTCAAAGGTTTCTTAACAGAAATTCCTGGATGGTTCTGCAATCAGTGCAGATATTGACCTGAACCCCTCCTTTGAACAAGACAAGAAGGAAAAGTGAAATCAATTAAGCACATCTTCTGATGCCAGTGTACAATGTACAGTGAAAGAGGTTTGCAATCAGTTCCAAAGGAGTATCACTGCTTCACATCTTCTCTCAGGATAAAAGTGTTTTCAAAATTCACTCAGCAATTTTATAGATTATTTCCTTGAGGAAATGATGCTCATACTGTCCTGCTAAGTAATTCAGCTGGAGTCCAATTTCATCTAAATTTGATGGAAGAAGAGTTCACTAAGACGTTACATTCTCAGTCTTTCTGTAAATAGTAAGTTCTGCCAGAAAAAAATAAACAAACTAGCACAAAAAAAAAATCAAACAACTGAAGTCTGTCTCATTTTGCGATTTCCTCACTTTTTTCTGTAGCACCACAGTTTCTCAATATTAGAACAAAATTAATTTATACCTTTCTGAACTCACATGATTATTCATTGTTTTTGAAATTACTATCTGTCATTATGATGGCTAAAAAGAGATCTTGATCCCTCCTCTTTCTCTCATTTTTCCTCTTAAAATTTATAAACACATCTAACCTGCTTTGCTACTATCCAGGCTTTTGCGCTCCTTTTACTTTTCTCTGTAAGACGATAATTGAGTTATTGTACTCATCTGAATGCTAAAACAACTTTCACCTACGCTATATATTTTGAGGGGATTTAAATCTTGTGATTCTATGAAGTTATAATTTATATGCCATGAGAAAAAATGGAAGAGGTAGAAGCTATAGATAAAAGCTGAACTCCAGGATCTGCCTGAGATTTATGTCCTGCATTATCCTGCATTCGTAGAATCATAGAATCATTCAGGCTGGAAAAAACTAACAAGATCTTCTAACTTAATAACACTTAACCATGTCACTCAGTGCCACATCTACCTGCTGCATTTTGTTACTGCATTGAGTCTGCCTTCAAGGATGGATGGCTTTCTTCACAAGTAAAGAAGAAAGCTACAAAATTAAAAGAACTTGTTTGTTTTCACCAGTGACAGAGGTGGAGAATGCCCTCCCTGAGAAGTGTGTTACGTGCAGTTTGTGGGTTATAAACAACTACACCAAATGCAATTCAGAGAAAAATTATTCTAAAAGTATCTGTGACTTCTGGGTTCCCAATCTCCTGACCACAGTGGCTATGTGCTTTCTAATAAAAAATACTTGCTGTCTGTTGGAAAAGCTGATGGGAATAAAAACCTAATCTTTGCACTACTGTCATCACTACAGGAAGGTCAGCACTGCCAATTAATATTTCACAGTCTGCTCCACAGTCCCTTCCAAGCAGGTTGAGATAGTTTTGTCCTGGAGCCAAACCAGAGCTAGGTGACAAACTGCTCCTGCTTTGCTTGGTTGCCATCAAGCCGGAACTGATGGCTTTTGACAAAGTGCCTGTGTCTGTTAAAGCTCTCGGATGCAGAAGACTTCTGATAATCTCACAGCACAGGCTCTGTGGTTTTTGTATAATGGACAGTTAGTTCAGCTTTCTTGGCTGTTATTCTCCACAGTGCTGTGGCATGATGAATAGCAAACTGTCCATGTTATCTTTTCTCTTCTGAGGTTTTTTATTTTTAGCTGTAACTGGGCTTCTGGCAGAGCTGGCTGGGACACCTCACAAATGAAATGTTATTTGGGGGAGGATTATAAGTCTTTCAGTGCTGGATCTAAATTACATAGCTCTGCTTCAGCAGAGCAGAATATGACTCTTTGTAGTCTGTGGCTGCTCCTTTGGCCAGGAAGTATTTATTTTGTTCCATCCCTGCTGTTATAAAGGCTACGTAATTATTATAAAATCCAGACTGCTCAATAGTCCTGGCTGGTGTTGGTACCCATAGTGCTGAGCTGTCTGCAGATTTCCCTTTGGATGCAATGGGGAGTTTACAAGCTGGTGGCTGAGGTCTATATTTACTCAGAGAGAGGAGAGGCACTGGAACAAGTCGCCCAGATAATTTGTGGATGCCCCATTTCTGGAGGTGTTTAGTCAGGTTGAAAGGAATCCTGGGCAACCTGACATAGTGGTTGGCAACCCTGCCCATGGCAGGGGGTTGAAACTCAATGATCTTTAAAGTTCCTTTTGGCTGTTCTATGATTCTATAACACATAAGATGTGATTGGGAAGACAATCAGACCCCAAACATCTGTCTCCTTCTACAGTTCCTCACATTGAAAGGATTCATTTATTATAGACGATCAAAACCTAATCATTTTTTCATCCAAACCTATGGTTCAATTGTGCTTGTAAAGAACTATCAAGATAACTCTGGCAGTAGGACAAAGGAACACAGAAAGAAGGAAGGAAGGAAGGAAGGGAGGAAGGAAGAGAGGAAGGAAGAGAGAAAGGCAGAGAGAAAAGTGAAAAGATAAAGACGGATAACAGATAGCCAAGGAAGCTGGCTTCTAATATATGGAGAATGCAACATAAAAAGTGCAAAGTTGACAAGAGATGCTGCTTTCCCTACCACAGAAGTCAACAAAATCCAAGGGAAAAAAAAAAAAGATTAATATAAAATAAAAGAAAAAAAGTTATGGATCTTATCTGCTATACTAGGTACTAGTGAACCTCATCTCAAACTGAATGTACAGCTCTGGACACTTTTGCTTAATCCATGTTCCAAAGAGACTAAATGAAACAAGACAAAAGACTGTAAAAATGGATTAATGGATTAATGTCACCAAATTAAAGAATTGTAGGGGTTGGGAGATACCACTGAGAATCATCTAGTCCAATCCTCCTGCTAAAGCAGGTTCCATACAGTAAGTTGCAAAAATAATTAATTAATTAATTAATTAAAAATTAAAAATTAAATTTAAAAATTAAAAATTAAAAAACAAAAAATAAAAAAAAAGGAGGGAAAAGGGGAACTCTTTCAAGATCTACAAAGCGTGGCTTTAGTCTAAAAAATATTAAAATTAATGTATGAAGTTAGCAAGGTTGCCCAAAATCTTAAAGGTGAGGAACTGAGGTTCCAGGACACTGTTTTCTGCAGTAAGAGTGAGATGAGTTCTGAGAGCTAAGAAAGAAAGTGAAGTTTTTGCCATTCAGTGAATCCAAAATCATGGGAAAGGATTGAGAGTGCAAATTAATACTGACTTTCTAAAAAAATGTTCATAGTCAGTTTTTAATGATGAAGATAGGTGAGAAATATTCATATTTGGTAAACATAATAATATTCCCAAGTAAGTTGAAATGTGAGAATTGCTTCAAGAGAAAAGTAAGGTTATTTTTAAATGACATGCACAGCTGAAATTTTTGAAGTGGCTGAATGATTTAATTTAAGTCCTGCCTTCAAGAAATTACTTGAAAATTGAAGTACCATTCACCCTGAAAAAGATGCAGAAGCTTGAGACATTCAAATACCTTAAAAATAAATATCCTCTGGTTTATTCTGCTGTCTTTCAGGGCGCCCTGTATCAGCCAGAGAAGCTGTGAATATGAGAAGCTGACTTAAAATATTCCTAATCTATTGTCACAGTGAAGCAGAGTTATTTACAGTCATTTCAATTCATACTAGTGCTGTACATTGTGTAAAAATATAATATTATGGCTGTTAAAAACAAGCATATGATTGCATCGGACCCTGGTTATCAAGCTATCACTTAATCTGGATATCCTGGACTTTTATATTTCAATCTTTATCTGTGATCTTAACGTTTAACTTCAATTTTTAATCAACCATCAGTGAAGATATGAATAGACTGCCCAGAGAAATTATGGATGCCCCGATCCTGGAGGTGTTCAAGGCCAGGCTGAATGGGGCTCTGGGCAGCCTGATCTGGTGGGTAGTGGTAGGCAAACCTGCCCACTGCAGGGGGTTTGAAACTAGACAGTCTTTGAGATTCCTTCTGTCCCAAGCCATTCTGTGATGTACAATTAACCACCCCATCATGTACGTGAAACCAATAAGACAGGTCCAAATTTTGGACCTATTAACAAATACTGAGCCCAGACTGAGTCACAGAGAGTTTAGTGAATATTCTACCAACGGTGGAATTTCACCTGTTGTTGAAACCCATTATATCATGATTTCATTCCCATTGTGTTAAGCACTACAACTTAACAAAATTACAAAGAACATCTGACAGTTTCTGCCTTCATGTCCCCACAATTTTTAAGTGTGACCAAGAGGTGACTGGGAACTTTCAGAAATGAAACAATGTGGGATAAAACTGTCAGCTTTCATGTGCTAGTCACGCAATTGAATTACCTTCTTGAGTTTGATTTCTCTTTACTGGGACCAAAACAGGATGCAATCTGTAGTCTTTGAGAGAAAAGCCTCATCAGCAAAATGAAAAGGGAAAATAACCCCAAAAATAGTGCTGAGGTAAAAGCCCTTCCACTCTTGCTTATCCTTCCAAATGGCTGGGGGTGAGAAAGAACATGTTGCTAACAGTGTAATGAGGCACAGATTGAAAATTGCTTAAAAGCCTGTGCACAGTAATGGGGAGGATTTTACCCAGTGGCACTCTGAGAAAATTATTGTAATTGCACTTTTTAGTTATTATCAACTTGGTCTCCAGGACCTTGGTAAGTGCCATTAGACATCTGCTGTGGGACTATTCTCAGCAAGCAAAGACAGCACCAAGTCCTTTAAAAAATATAAATAAGTGGGAAGCACACACTGTATTTTTTCCTGTAGTGCACACTGTATATTTTTCCTGTAGATATGCCTTGAAAGTGATGTTATAGAGAGTTTTCTTTTTAGAACTTTAAATATTGCCATTGAGGGAGGTTGTCATTTGTTATTTGCTTTAATGAGTGCTTTCCAGGTGAGATGGATAGGACTTATTCCACTCATTTTAATAATTATCATAGCTGAACATGTGATTACGGTGAATTTTCTAAACAATTAAAGAAGGGTATTCTATAAATTGATAGAAGTTGAGTGTTTAGAGCACTCACTTCTAAAATTGCTTAACAGGTGTTTGCTTTAATTCTTCCACTGTTCTGGATAAAGAAGGGAACAGTGATTGAAAAGGAACTGAATTCAGAAAAGAACGGATAGATTTATTGGAAAAGTAATTATCTCTTCCAAGAGATCCCAAGCCAGAGCTGTAGCCAAGGAGAGGCCTATGATGGAACAGGCTATCCCCCTGCTTTGTGGTGGATAGGATTGTGATGGGAGCATCAAATTTTCATCCTCTCTCTTGGATTATTTCAGAATTATTTGTAACAAAAAGTGTTTCTGGAAGAAATACATAAAAGGAATATATGCACATAAAATGAAATGTACTGGCATTGAGTAGTCAGTATCTACATTAAAACCTCATACTTTCAGATCAGGATAGCTGCAGCCAATCTTGACCACCAGCTGTTTGCTGCCCAGGCCAAAGTTACTGAATTACTGGGGCATAACTGCAAAAAAAAAAAAAACCAACTAATTTTCATAACCAGGATGACTGAAAATATGTTTATAAAGAGGTTTGACACTAAGCATATTTTCTTATGACATATGTATGATTGAAATGTGAAATAGATATATAGATTACCCTGAGTTGGAAGGGACCCATAAGGATCATCAAGTGCAACACCTGGCTCCACACAAAATTCAGGCTCTGTGTCTGAGAACATTACCAAAACAGTCCTTGAAATTCAACAGTGTCCATGGGACACTGACTTGGGACCATGAACACTGCCTTATGGAGCTTGTTCCATTGCCCAGCTGCTTTCTGAGGGAAGTTTTTTTTCCTAATGTCCAATCTGAACTCCCTTGATGCATTTTCATGCCATTCCTATCCACTTCGTAACAATTTTTTTTTTCATTTACTTCCTACTTCATCCTATTTCCTAATTCTTCCTATTTAAGTCCACTCTCAGTTTTTCTTCACAACAAAGTCAAGCAGTGTCTTTCATCCTCTCAGCAAAAGCCACCTCTGAAACTTCCAGGGTTTTAATCCATTCTACAGATTTAATTCTGTTAGAGTATTAGATGACTGGCATAGGTGATCTTACATGTAGACTGGTAATTAATTAAGAATCAGTAAAATCATTAACAATTCATTTTTGTAAGAGCGGTTTTCCTTAAGCAGTATATAAAGCAGTAGTTAAGACAAATATACAGAATACAAACTGTGCATTTTCCAGGAAATTTTAGCAAAACTAAAATTTTTAGCTGTTGTTTAATCAAACTTTAATAATTATGGCATTAGATCACCATCAGGTGTCGCTGTGAGCAGTAAAACTCACTGGCGCACGTGAAACTCCTCTGTGGTCAGCGAGAAAACACAGAAGTAGAGAATGATTGCAAAGTGTATTTTAAACGGACCCACCTTGGCTGGTATTTAGACTATATGTTGTTTTTTTTTTTTTTAAGGCAGTGTTGATTAAGAGACAGGAGTCTTCCACTTGCAATAGGCACATAGCAGGAAATTCTTAGCTGGTACGGCGGGGGGGGGGGGGGGGGGTGGAAGAATTCACCTTCAAAAGGATTTGTTCACCTAGGAAGGGATCTCACTTCTCTCACTGTCTATCCAGGAAAGGCAGCGTGGCAGGGCAACAAGAAATAACTGCTTTGTGATACTGTCAGGAAACCTTGCTTTCTTCCTTTCTGCTCTATATTGTGCTGGTCTTCACACACCATTTAGGCAGTGTGTAATAGTTAGGCTACTAAGTATAAGCAAAACTAGGTTCTCTCACAGAAATAAGACCTCAGCCTTCTGCTTATTCCTAACTTTTTATTATTACTTTTTTTTTTTTTTTTCCCTCCAGGTGGACTTACCTGGGAATCAAACACAAAGCTGTTCTCCATCCTTTGGAAGTTGGTAAGACAAAATGGAGTGCCTTGAAGGGAAAGGTAACTGCAGAAGAGCAGGCAGCTATTCAGGTGCAAATCAAGCCTCGTGGGCTGTTTCCTGTACCTTTTCTTCTCGGTTTCCCCCTGTTCAAAGCGCAGGCTTCACAGTCTGCATAGTATATGAAACTGAGATAGCTATCAGCATGCTCTGGCACAGAGAGCTTGCATGTGTGCAGGGAGACTTTGATGTCTGCATGCTCCGATTGCCTCTAATAGCTGCTCTTCTCCTGTTTGCCACCGCATCCCACAAACTCCTGCTCAGGAGCAGAACGACGGATTTACAAAATTTCCCTACTTTGTTGACTAGGATGGCCTTTTTCTCTGTAAAGGAAGCTAACCCTACTGGAGCTATCTAATGCCTAATGAAGCAGGTGAAGGACAAGAATCCTATCAAAACGGTGAGGGATGAGAGGAGGAACAAAGCTTGTTTAGAGACACCGGCGGTGATGGGTAAATACAGGGCAGTGTCTCAGAGCGGAGCAAAAAATCATTCCCAACTACTGCACGAAAGAAAGGGATTAGCTCTCAGAGTTGAAGCTATGCTTTATGGCAAGCCTCTACCCTGCTTTGAAGCACAAGCCTGAGAAACTGAAAAGGAAACAATCCTTAATCCTACTTTTTTATGATTTAGTGATAAAGTCAAATCCACTTTGCTGTAAGTAGCTCAGCTGATTTTTAGAAGCCAGGCTATTTCCTGAGATACAAGCATTTGCTTATATAAAGAGATTGACATTGTTTATTGGGAGTGAGGGGAGGGGAAGAGTAGGCAGTGGTGTGTGGGAGGTTTGGATCATCTTTTCAGAGGGCTGCCTCTTGGTTTCATTATTGGTATTACGACAGTTTATTTGCTGCATGATTCAGGGGGTGGGGGATAGAGAAGTAAGAAGGAATATGAGAAAAGAAGGAACACAAGTGACTCGAGCAATGTAAGATATCATGTATTCATTTTTATTATTCCTATGGCAAAGAATTGATGTTTTGATTATTTTTAACAAGAAAGTTGTAGTTTATGTATAAAACCGCCCCTGAAAAACAAACAACCTAGTGGCCTTTTCTGATGGTGTCACTACATCGAAGGAGAAGAGAAGAGCCACTGATGTCATCTGTCTTGACTTGAATAAGGCCTTTGGCACAGTACTCCATATCATGTTGGTATGCATCCAGAAGAGGGTCACAGGAATGCTCTAAGGGATGGAACACCTCTCCTATGAGGACAGGCTGAGAGAGCTGGGGTTGTTCAGCCTGGAGAAGAGATGACTGCATGGTGACCTGTTAGCAGCCTTTCAGTATCTAAAGGGGCGCTGTAGGAAAGAAGGGAACACTCTTTAGCAGGATCTGTGGTGACAGAACAGGAAGAAGTGATTGCAAGCTTAAAGAGAATAGATTTAGGTTGAACATAAGGAAAAATCTTTTACAGTGACTGTGATGAGGCACTGGAGCAGGTTGTCCAGAGATACGTTGGATTCCCTGTCGTTGGAGACGTTCATGGCAAGGCTGAATAAGGTCCTGGGCAACTTGATCTAGCTGTAAATGTCCTAGATGACTTTTAAAGGTCCCTTTCAACTCTAATAGTTCTATGATTCTATGAAATTAAAGCACAGATACTCATGCACGTGTACATGCACACACACACACACATAAAACACAGGTTAAAAATCAAAATAACATCCACTCATCTTCATTCTCAATACAGCTGCTGTGCACACAGAGGATCTTAAAGATTCTTACCAGTGCATTTCAAGGGCTAGCCTAATGACAAAAGCTAGCTATAAAGAGATAAACAGCCATTAAACCATTAAAACAGTGTATAAATGCCATTAACCTCAATTGATATTTTAAATCAGGAAGCTTTTGTGAATCCACCTTGATGCTGAGAGTGTGGATACAGGAAAGAATATCTTGGAACAAATGAGAAAGGAAAATATACTAGTTTGGATGCATCCTATGGTTAGTTTAGTTATAAATTCACAATCCCACTATTGGCAAAAGGCTTCACATTGTTTATTCGAGAAAGAAGGATGTATAAGATGACTTAGTAAAAAATAAGTTTGTAATGGTTAAATAATACCACAGTTGGTAGCAAAATCTATCAAAAGCTTTAAGTGCATGCTGAAAAGGAAGATGTTGAATACATTAAATTATTTTAGCATCCTGAGAGCAGGATTTTAAAATAAATGAAAGGTTGAGACATAAAACAAAAATATGAATATCTTGCATTTTCCCATTTTTGGTAAATGATTTCTATTTCAAAATGAGAGTGCAATTAAATTTTTGTTTTAAAATTTGTGAGGATCTCGGATCAGGATTCCATAAGTAGAAAATGAAAAAGTTTTCAAAGTGCTTTCTTTAATATCTAATTTCAACAAACTTTGCAATTCCTGGAATCACCAGATAGCCTCAAATTATGTGAAGCAATACCTTTACACCCCTCTCCAAAGATCTTATCAGTGCTGACTTTGAAGCAGTCCTATGAATACATACACATTGATAACTTTTCCTTTTTTTTTTTTGTTTTTTTCTCTTCTACCTGTACATCCTCTCTAGCTGCCTGTAAAGCTTAAATAACCTGAAAGTTCAAGTGTAGTGTTGCACAATTCAGAGAGTTATAGCTCAGAGTAAACTTTCATTGCCTCTTGCATCCTTTGCATCTAAGACAGTCAGTTTCCTTTAATGCATTATAGAGGTGACAACAGATCTGTCTGAAAAATCATCTTATCTCTGTCTCCTATGACAGACAGGTGGACAATACACTTTTTTTTCTCCTCCATTACTTCTTCCTCTGTTTTATATGCCTTTTTCCAAACTTTTTTTTTTTTTTTTTTTTTACTATGGAATTTTCACTAAGTAAAATAATGAATCTTGTAAAGATAAACTTGCTAGTGAAAATCTTGAAGGAGTTCTGGAAATCAGCTTTCATGAAGGAGAAAGGTTGCTCTTAACTTTCACCTTCTTCTAAGATCTGACAGGAGAAATCTTGATAGGTGAGAAGGACAAAATGAAATATAAATGGTAAATTAACTTGGGAAACTCATGTTGAACTGTCACAGATAAGTCAGAGCAATCCTGCTGAAATGCAGGCATTCATAGTAGGAGATATCTTCTTTCACTTCTTTTTTCTCCAGTTTCATTCTGTGTCTCTCATTCACCTTCACTCATATGTGCCCTTTTGGTTCATAGTGTGTTGCCAGTTGATGCCTTCATTTGAAAGAGGATATAAGACTTAACTGAAGACTGGACCATGGCAAATATCTGCCACCACCACCGGTAGTTTGCCCCGGGGCTGTCCTAGGCCTTATCTTAAAACACTAGTGATATTATTTTCTTACTATTGCTGCCTTCATCATATGCAAATTCCTGTATGATACCCTTCTAACTTAATCAGGGCTACATTGAAGGACAGAGCCGTATATTTTGCCTCCCTATGAGTAAAATAGTTAGTGCCTATTCCAAAACAGCAGTGATCTTAGATACCTTCTCCTACTTTAATTCAGAGTTAATTACACATTTATTTCTTCACTCCTTAATCCTGATTTTCCTTGTTCCACTTTTTGCAGGGACAAAAAGAAAACCTTGTTATCTGCTTCAGGATGGTCTGAATTTCAACCTATGTAACACTGCACAAAATTAAGAAGAAAGGAAACAACTGCAGAATGATTCTTCTGAAATATTGCTACAGCCAGATAAGTATAGAAGATACAAATGCATAAGTGTTTTATAATGGGAATATATTAGTTAGTAAATGAAAGTCAAATTCAGTGAAGAAATTCAATCTGTGCCTACAGAAACAACAGAAATAATTTATCTTTTATGTTTATCATGAGACGACATGGCTAAGTCTGTTTCTTCTCTATTTCATACATGGAAAATATGTTGAAAAGCCAGTAAGAGAATTTGCTTGTCTCTATACAAGAAAACAGAACAATGTATTTGACAAAAATATGGTCTAGAGCCATGGTATAATCCGTGGTATAACCAATTGTATCCTGGCAACTTCTATTTGAAAAGAGACCTCAAATCTGTAATTCAAGTGGAAAATCTTTTGCTACTTCAAAAATGCATTTTTACTGCAAAATATTTTACTTTCAGGTAGACATCAATACTATGAAATGTCATTTAAAAATATTTTTTTGCTTTTATAAACCTTTTAAACATTATCACAGTAAAAGTAGTGTTTAATTGATATTTCTTGTACTGTCACTCAGGCAAATAGAAAGGTTAAAATATCAGTGAAGTGGTGACAGTGATACTGTGCTACTCTGCAGAATATGAAATTAAGTGGCTAAGAATAATTTTTATAAAATAACCTCTTGAGGAAATATTTGAGAGAACTAGTTCTGAGTTCATTGAAAATCTTAATCTTTAAATAAGAATTTTAAAATATTTTAAGAAGAAAATGAGTTTCCTTGCTTCTGTTTTTGAGAGCACATGTAATAAAATATGATGTATTAATAGAACCAAGACCAGACATAGGGAAGCACAGGATTTCCTCTAAACCACCTGTTTAAATTCAGGCTCTAGTTAATCAACTTCTTCATCCAAAACAGGGATGAAAACAGATGCTCATCTTTGCAGTTTAGGTGATTCCTTGAGAGCCTGATGTAGGAACTCAGGCAGTGAAGATGTTCAATGTGTATTACATTTTATAGAGTGATTGTTTTGCTCAGTACACAAGAATACTTTCATATACACTGTCATTTCAAAATTCATGTATTCACTTCAGTACTGAGATAGAGTCCCATGTGTTATAAAATGAACTTCTTAGTCTCTTCCTGAGCTGTGCGTGAGTAGTTTTGTGATTATATAGACTGAGCTACAAAAAGACTTTTCTGGGAGGTAGCTAATCCAAAAAGTGCTTCAAAAAAAAAAAATGTTTTCAGTTTCCTGGGATTAAGAGGGTTGGTTGGTGCAAGGCAGGCTCTTTGGAAAATCAGAAAACCCAGAGTCACTGACCACTTCCAAAATTTACTTCTGATACTCTTACAGGAGAGAAAAAGGGAAGATGGATTTAATCTTTAAGTGAACCACAAGCCACGAATCAAAAATCCTGAGCTTGGTTTGAGGAAAAATATTACCATCAGCTGCTAACATTTGATGAAGCAAATTAGAAATTTGGGGAATAACAGTTTAAAGCATCTTTTCTTCAGGAAACTTAGAATAAAGCAACATTGCCTCAAGGTGTTTACCCCTTTCAGCAGTAATCTCTCTGTTCTAGGTGGCTTTCTGGGGATGGAGTGTCTTTTATTGTCTCTTGCTTATGGGTTCCCCAGCAGAGCAATTGCCTAATCATTCTTCTCTGGTTAGGTTTTCATTCATTATGTTGGTAGTATTACAACATCTATCGTTATTCCTTTGATCCTTGCCAGGTCTCTATGTTTAAGGACATTTAGTCATATAAAAACATCAGTGTGCAGTCTCTGACTGCAATATGACTTACGTCTCCACATAGCTGTTAGCCCAGGCTTGGAACTCCATTAGCATAGTATTTTACCAAATTGCACCTCTGGCAAAGCCAACGACTTGCTGCATATCCTTAAACAACTTCTTATGTAAGTTATTTGAGTGTCTGCCACTCAACTGATAAAGCATGAAAACAAGTGCATGCAATGTCATAACAAAGGAGTTCGGTTTCTATTCTATTGCCAGTGTGTAAACTTTAGCATTAAAGTAAATTCCTTAGGTTTTGAAGGCATTAGGACAGTCCTTTCATTGCTATTTCCCCCGCATTCTCATCTCAGCAGCTTTCTGGGGTCCAGGCTCGCTCTGTCTTGTCCATACTATTTATGTACTAAAACAAATTTCTTGCTGTTTCTCCAGAATTTTACATCAACTTCTGTTCATATTTGATAAGCTCTCACCCATAACGCATACGCTGTTTACCACATGGGTAACTGGAGGTATGGAGAATTTTTCTCTCCCTGAATCAAAAGAGGAGTGTGCTTTGAGATGCAGATACGTTAATGAAGGGGTGATGCCTGCAAATCCTGCTTTTTCACCCTTTTTCCACTGTGTCTGTTAACTGTGAGAAAAAAAATAAATTAATTAAGCATCTGATACAGTTTTCTCAAAAAACAACAGCAACAACAAAAAAAAAAGATTCACTGTCACAGTGATAATTAAGTTCTGTGGGTTTTGTTGTTGTTTTGTTTTTGTTTTAGGAAATTTGCCTAAGGGTAGAGTAGCAGCAGTCAGCGGCTTTCATGTCCTAAAAATCTTGCAAGAAGAACCAATTCTCATCACAAAGTGTGAGACTAAAATGATGAAAGGACAAAAGATGCAGAGAGAAGGAAGGTGTCAAAAGGAGAGCATCCAGACCTGAGATTCCTGTAGAGATTCCAATGACATAAATAAAGAATTCAGAGTTGTTACAGCAGAAGCTTCCTAAGGGAGTGATCATCCCTGAGGATCTTTAAAGGGATGCATATATTTTTTAACTTGACAACACAATTCATCTGCTATTTATTGCATTTCCATAGCAACACAAGTGTACTTAATGAAACTACTCCTTTTTGCACAAAAGAAGGTTAAGGTCTCCAGCTGCCTGCGTACATTGATTTGAGATCTGCATGAGCCCTCCCATACTTATTGCATGAAGGTCAACATGTATGGTGAGCATGCATGGAAGAGATGCAATTCTTTCTCATAAAGCTTTCTCAGGAACCTATGCTGTCTTTTCCCAAAGTAATTAAACATTTGGATTATACTAAAGCCCTAAGATGTCAACATTGCTGGCATAAGGTTATGTACATAGTAATGACTGAGAAACTCTCTTGAGAGTTATGAGAAGTGTAAGTACTATCATCAGTCTCATACTGGAGCCATAGTTTAGACAAACCATTCATGTAGGCATTCTTGTCTACCTGCACACACACACTTGTGCATACAAGAAGGACAAGGAAAGAGAAAGCAAGCAGAAAGTTGAGAGGGAAACGGTCTGCTTCTAGGTGAAATCTGCCATGCTGCATGAAATCTCTGGTCATTTTTTGGAGTGTGCATTACCGTAGTGACAGAAAAACAGGCTCCCAAATAACTTGAGGATATTTTCACTTTCTTGAATATTTTCAGATGACAGCAGTTGGTCTCCAGCAAAACAGGATCCCACAGCACACAAAAGGTTGAAAATAAAGACGTCAGTTACTGTCTGAAAATACACTGGCTGGAGAATTTAAGGAAAGTAATTTTCACCCAAATAAACACTTGTAGGAAAACAAAGAAACAAACCCACCTTATTATAAATTCTTGAAACCTGTTAAATCCTATTTATTTCTGATGTTTACATCACAAGCAATATCTCACAATACCGTGCAGGGAATTTTTGGTGACAAGACCTCTACCTGCTTTCTACTCATGGTGGTCAAGCCTTCTGGTCAAGGTAGAACAGAGGTGTCTGCGTCTGAAACCACTCCTGGCTTCTGAAAACTGGTTCCTCTATTTTTCATATTTTTTTTCCTCTTTATTTCTAATAGAAAAGAACCCATTTATTTTTCATATTTTCAAAAGCTATGAGTGACTGAAGATGGAAAGACTCACAGACACTATCGAGAAGTTTATAGTTCACTTTCCCTGGGACAGAAAAGGGAATCTAGCTGTATCAAGCCCTGAAATAAAATGATGCGTAACAGAGTGGTATTTGTTGTCTTTGCTTCCATTGAAACTTGTATGAAAAGTTATTAAATACAGAGAACTTTGTTTTCTAATTTCAGCGCTGTAGCATGAATGAGTAGGAAATATGTGGATGATGCAAACAAAAGAAAGTCACATATTGGACAAATAAAAGCACAGGTCAGCAAGTTCTTTTTTTCCTAATGTAAATGTCCAGTCGAACCTTTCAGTATTCTCTTTTCATTCTTTCAATTTATTTTTAACCAAGCACGGACAAAAATACAGTAGTATGCATTTGTTACTTCATATGTTAAGCTGTGCATGACCAGTTTCATCCAGTTCCCATTGAATGGGTGTCCTTGACTTTAAAACCATCATTATGTCTGCAATCAAGAGAACTGTCTGAGTATATCCTTGCATGACTGTGGTCAAACAGACAGAGGTGGTAGTTTTAATACTAATGCAAATTATTTGGTTAGCATGGATATCTTCGGGTTTCTCTTTTCTCCTTTGAACTGACAGTGATTGTGCCTGCTTGCTCTTTTCTCGCACAGTGGCAATCCATTTTTTTACCTAAGGGTACAAGATGGGAACATGGTACTAATCAGAGCAGGTGTCCCTGAAGATCTAGGTTTGATGATACATGGAAGGAAAAAATAGAGAGGCATGCAACCCTCTCTGGGGTTTGATTACTTCTCCTTTCATATTTTTTTTTTTTCTTTCCACTGGCTCACTGAGTTTTCAGCAGCTTGATTTTCCTTTCTAAATGAATTGTAATGAATGCTGGGTCTTCTGGTAACAACTGGCCCAATTCTGTCTACAGCATGACTCTAAAGCTGTAATTGCATTAATGGTGTCCTTTCCTTTGTTCACAATATGCTCTTTCCTTAGCTTTAAATAAAAAATGCTCTCTGCAATTCCTTTCTCCTTGAATTTTGTGTTCCTCCCTCTCTGTCTTTCTCTCTCTTTTTCACACTTGGCCAAATGATTATAATTCCTCCCTTCTCAGTAATTGGCTTGCTAATTCTGAGAAGCTTCCAGTCCACCTACAGAATTGTAGCTCAGTTAAGGGATGTGCTGAATTTTACCATCACCTCATTACTGCTCACATCTTGTAGATGCAGGTTTCTACCCTGCTGTCTGTTTTCTGTGCTCTGCTTCTTCCTTCCAAAAGAAGCTTGCAGGTTTGTTTTTCCAGAGTCCTCTCACTTGGTCCTAGTTAACTGGTGATACTTTACTTAGTTTAATTATATTCCATTAGCTGTGAAATTTCTTTGGAGATTGCAACGTCAACAGAGTATTGTATGGAATGCTTGTTCCATTGAAATAAATGTTCTTAAATGAAAGATTCTGTTCTTAAATGAAAGACTGCAAAAAAATCTGAAGATAGGAAAATGATGAAAATGAATGGTTTATTTGTTCTTACACAGCTGTTTTGAAGGTATTTTGATCTAAAAAACATTACCACTCTGGAAAAAAAAAAAAAACATCTCTTCACTGAGACTAAAGTTGAAGGTCCTTTCTTGCACTCCTGATCTGTATCAGTTCACTCTGCTGCCTTCCATTGTGTTTTGCATAGCTGCTTCTAAGCTGCTGGGAACAGGTGGAATAGACATAACTGTACCCTAGTACAGCTGTAATTCAGTTTGGCTAAAGACAAGAATAAGAGCCTTATGAGGAAAAGACAAGTCTTATGTTATTGAGAGCATGAGATCTCAAAGTGTAAATAAACTGTAGTATTTGCAGTATTTTTAAGTTCTGGTCTGAAGGTATTCCCTATAAACAGTAGCAGTAGAACAAATGAGACAAGTTACTGATGCTGTGATTATATAAAGTAATGTATTTATGTAAGTGAATGCAGTCTGAATCAGAGATTCTTTCAAGTTGATCTCTAATTTTTCTTTCCAAAGAATAAGAAAAAATGTAAGTTCTGTAGTTCTAATAGCACGTACAATCTTAATGAACTCAAATGAAAGCGGCAACCTTTTAAAATGCATTCTCCTGTGAATAAGCTGGGAATGTGACAAACCCAATGCTAATTAGACTAACAACATTCATCTGAAATGGCTCCAAAGAGGTTTTCCTTTCAAAATGTGGATGTGATAATCCAAAGATATTGCATTATTAAAAGGACCGTTATTATTCCTGTTGTAGGAACAGATTCTGTGTTTACTCAGATTTTTACTTATTTACATTTTAAGTTTCTTTTCCTTTTTTATTTCTTCCCTTTGGGTAATTTTTTGCTCCCACTGAAGTTTATGGGAATGGATATGAATCATAACACCTAAATGCTTCTACATGCATCATATATATCTCACTCTCCCACTATGAAACCAGTGGATATGTGAACTAAGGGTCTTTGTCCTCTCTGGAATCTCCTGCTTTAATTTTTTGGTTTCTGGATAAATTTTGGTTGCTAAGTTTCTCAGTTAACATGTTCCTTTTAAGACCACTGGGTTTAGCAGAAATTAGAGCTGGATTCATCTCATCTAACCTTGCTTGTTTAGAGTGCAGAAGTCTCCATCTGCATGAGGAATTTGTATTGTGATTATAGATTACAAAGGTAATTTAATACAATTAGTGAAGTTTAGGAGTTCCCTAGACCCTATTGTGTGCTCTGATCATAGAGGGAGCATGTTGAGACTTGATGGCGTGGATGTACCAGTATGAGAGACAGAAGTGGTCAAACAATCATTCAGTTGCGCTGTTAAATTAATAGTTTTGATAGATGTCTGACTCTTAAAGTGGTGTTACCAGATACAGTAGGTAACATTTCACCCTTCCCAGCACAAGATATTTTCTGAGAACAAGGTCAGGATTTTCTTTAATTGGGCATGAAATGGAGTGGGAATGCTTGGGTTTGTGTCATGGCCTTTTGGCTGCTGCTCTGGCACCTTCTTTCTCTGACTGCATGGTTTTAGTTTCCCTCACCTGGAGCCTATGGGGGATTGTTGTATGTACAGGGCGGTGCAGATATATCATATGCAGCTCCACTTCATTTCACAGACATCACAGCAAGTGTAATCATGTTGCTTGAGTACAGGTGGAGAAGAAATGAGAAAGTGCTGAATTCTTGATGGGAATATATGAAGGCTATAAAGCCAAAACTATAGGGAACTAAAGCTCCTAGATTAAGACAAAAATCAACAGACAGAGCATAGTCACACAGGAATGAAGTGTTCTCTATTTTAAAGAAATGACTTCATCCTTATAGTTATGTTTCATGCCCACTGCTCCAAACAGAAGTGTTATCTTGTTCAACCCCATGACAGCACATTCTTCTTTTGAAATCTGACACAGACACTTCGAGAAAGGCAGAGCATAACCATCTCCAAGCACACATTATACACAGGACTAAGAACAGTGTGTTGTGGTCACAGAGCTGACATGCTTATAGTCCTTTGCCTACCCTACCTATTAGCCTGCCAGAAAGTGACATCCCATAAAAAAAAATCCTAGATAATTCCAAATCCCCAGACCTTATAATCCTACATAAACTCCCCAAGAACCTCTGAAAATGGATCTAACTCTGATGTTGACAACATAAATGAGAACGGTAGCTAGGAATGGGGTGGATTCTGGTTCTCATTTTAGACTTCAGTTTCTAAATAATCTGCCAAACCTGCAGGAAATACTGACTGTGTAATGGGGACAGATGCAATGTTGATTCAAACTGGGAGGGGGAAAAAAGAAATCTGTAAAATGAAATCACAGGTTCATTAAGGTTGAAAAAGACCACTGAGTTTATCTGGACCAACCATCAGCTCATCACCACCATATCCAGTATATCATGTTAGGAGAATGGCTGGGCTAGATGATCCTGTAGGTCCTTTCCAACCTAGATTTTCTATGTTTCTGTGTTTCTTTGTCCCTCAGTGACACATCTGAACATTTTTTTGAAAACCTCCTGGGCAGACTGATCCCATGTATTACCACTCCTTCTGAGAATAAATGTTTTCTGATATCCAATATCAGAAACCTATGTTTGCTGTATGGGCTTGTCTACAACGCAGAGTGCTCCACAACCTCATGCAGACACAATCCTCTCTACACTTGTGAGTTTTCACTTGGCTTCATTAAGGGCCTTGTAACAACAAAGTCAAGCAATGTATATCCAAAAGCCCCTTCTAACCCTGACAGTTCTGTGATATCCTTTGTGTGTCACAAACACACATATCTTCAATGCCCAAATCATGCAAAGAACATTCTGCCCCTGCAGCTTCTCGTAGTAGCCATGTGTTATTTCTTAGACAAGTCCTTCAGACAGTCTCCCACGTGTGCTTTTACTTTCTGCAGTCTTAGCCAACAAACAGTGAGGGGAGAGACAGAAAGCAAGTCCCTAGATTTATTTCTCTGGGCTTTCTTTGATGATATCCTAGTTTTTCAACTTGATTTCAAACTAGGTGCTGTAGCTATTTTAAGTTTTAAAGAAAGAAACACTGGAAAAAAAAAATAGGAAAGGAAAAGGATATTAGGAGCACAGGGTGATTTTTAGGGTCATAAAGTCCAGTCTTCAAGCTTACAGCCAACAAGGGAATTAATGTTTGGTCCACAGAACATATACTTGAAACTCTTGGGCAGAAAATATTTTCAACTAGCCCACATGAAACTTAAATTTCATAGTGAAAGAACAAAATCTCCAATCTGATGTGTGAGAGGGAAAAAATGCGAGAGGTTCAGTGTTGCCGGTGTATTCATCCCCTGCAAAAGCCAATGATGACTTAGGAAAAAATCATATGTAACTCTAGAAGAATACCATACTTTTCAAGACTGCAGAACTTTGTCTCACAAGTTCCCTTCTGCTTGCAGAATGAAAATATGTTGTTCGCTTAACTGAGTGATTTCTGCATGGCTCCAACCCTCAACTAATCCCACTCTGTACCCCTCAGCAAACCCTGAAGTGTCAGAGGAAAAATAGAAACAAAAAAAAGAGAACCAGTAATTGAAAACAGAAAGAACTGATGAGCAGGGAAAGGAAAAGAGGCAGATTTCTTCTCCTAGTGTTGGAAGTCATTATCTTTGCAGATATTCAAAACCTATCTGGATGCCTTTCTGTGCAACCTGCTGTAGGGAAGCTGCTTTAGTGTGTGTGTGGGGGGGGGGGGGGGGGAAGAGGGCCTGGATTAGATGACTTCCAGAGGTCCCTTCCAATCTCCACAATTCTGTGATTCTGTGCAATTTCAATACACAAGATACAGAATAAATGCAAAGCAAGAAATACAACCCAAGCAACCAGCAGCTGGGTCCCTTAAGATCTTTCACACCAGCATAATGGTATGAATCCCTGAAGATCTTTCCAGTCCCACTTTTCCTATCTTTTATACAAGGAAATGAGAACACCTTTGTACTCTCTCTTGTTTCATCATCTATAAGAAGGTACAGAAATGTGTGATCCAGCACACTCCTACAGCAGATGGAAGGAATAATTTACTTGGAGTCTGCCTCTGTAATAGTCCTTTGCCTTCTCATTAAAATAAATCACAACAAGTGTTGTCATTGCATGCTATGGGCCTAAAGAAGAAATCCTCAGGTGGTCATTTGTATCCTAAAGGACCGACATAAAGGAAAATTCTGAATGCCATATGGAGAAAAAGCTTCACAGTGGGAATAAAAGTAAACTTTCATTGTGCCTACCCTTGATAAATCAGATTTTTCAGCGTATAAAAAAGTCCCTGAGATTACATACCTTTGGTTATGTCATTGTAGTGAAGATTTTCAAATAGTCGTGAATGTACATATGTGGCTATCATTGAGGAGTGGTGTCTGTCTGCTTGTGTGTGTTTTCCTCTTACTGAGAAATAAATAAGACAACTTCATCCTCTAAGAACTAGGCTGCAAAATCATGAAGATTCAACATGTGTCTCTGGGGAGCTAGATGCATATATTCCCAAATACCCACAAGTGACTGTGAAATACAGGTGTATATATGTACCAGTGATATTCAAGAGCAGGACCAGGTCCAGATTTGATCATGGATCTCCTTGGGTTGTTTTTGTTTTTTTTTCCTTCTGTTTTTTCCCAAGCTCTGGATACCATCTCCTCACCTCCATGGATGCTTGAGGAGCATGTGTGGACTCTGCGACAGATAACCACTAGCACCACAGGGACATTATTAAATACTATGCTAGGTGGTTACTTCTCTGTGTAGCCCCTGGTAGCTCTGTCAGGTGGCTCAGAGGACCGTGTGTCCCTTGAATCACTAGATGGCAGTGTTAGCTTAAAATCATCGCACACTTTTCTCGACTGCCTCCCTCCAAGCTTCAGACGCAGGAAAAATAAATAAATAAATAGCAAAGAGTCTCTTTGGGGAAAAAAAAAAAAAAAAAAAAAGGGAGCAGTGTGGGAAAGACTGGCAAAATAATCGACGCTGTTAATATTGCCAGGTTCTTGGTACGGGTCCAGAAAAGGCTCAGAACTGCTGCAACCTCAACGTAAAAAGCCTCAGGCTGATTTGACTCCTGTTGGGATGCTGCTCGCAGAAAGCTCTGAGTTGCACCTCCAGCCATAGGTGGGCTGGCTCTGTTCTCTGCTCCTGCCATGGAGTGATTGTGCCTGCGGCAGAAGGATAAACACAACATAAGTTGTCTTGTTAAACCATTACTGTCCCTACAGCCTGGGAGCCTGTGGAATCAGCCCTAGCACTGAAGTAACAGGAAGAAGAAATGCCAGTGACTGTTAGGAAGATCACAGGTAATTAAATTCTTCTCTGAAAACAAAACAAAACAAAGCTAAAGTTTCCTGTCTTGAGCGAGCTGATATTTTCTGCCTCTTACGATTGATTAGTGGGAGAAATTATATGCTGGTCATTGCAGGACCTAGACCATTTGAGTCAAATGCAGGAGTCTGTGTCAATTTGTACATGTAATTGCCTGCGCTGCTGCTCTCCCTCTGCCAAGATTCTACACTTGCTGCACATTCTGTTGGACTGCTGCTGGGGCCAATGTAGCTGCAAAATGAATGTCAGAGCCCTCTCCTACACCTGGGGTAGCATTTCCTGGCAGCAGAGAGTGCAAAGCTAGGAGGACTAAAGAATCCCAGGAAAAGGAAGTTCAGGGGAAACGTTATTGCTCTCTACAGCTTCCTGAAAGGAGGTTGTAGTGGGGGGAGGTTGGTCTCTTCTCTCAGGTAACAATAATAGGAAGACATTATGTCCCTAAGTTGTGCAACATAGTTCAGTTCAGGGCTAGAGGGTGGTAACTCCTTATAATGGTAGTGGTGGCTGTAGTAGTGGGAATTTAGATTTTACCTGTATTTCTGAGAAGCTTTGGGTCAAGTCCAGTGCCCTCTTCAAGACAGACAACACTATCACATCTTCTCTTTTCCTGTCATTGTCACAAACCAGTAAAATCGAGTCAGAAATTATGTCTGTCCTAATATATTGCACTGCGCTAAATACTTCTGTCATCCTTTAAGGATTTAGAGAAAATTAACACTGTGTGATTTCCCAGTGAGAACAGAGCAAAGGTGAAATCACTCCTCCAGGAATCAGCATGAGGAAATGAATATCGGGCACTTAAGAGATTCAGGTGCTACAACTCCTAAATTAATTTGTAAGCTTGAATTAGGTGCTTGGACTCCAAACATGGTGAAGATGAAGAGGGAGGAATGTAAAAAATGAGACCTGAATATACAGTAGCAAAAGACAAATGCTAAGAAGTCAGCTGAAAATATAATTCCTTCGAAGACTAGGGAGTTGAAGCTTCACAGGTACATCCATCTCTTCTTAGGGGCCACTTAACTTGACAATTCCATGCCCAAACCCCTGTAACATACTGCAAGGAGAACTCAATTCTTGCAGTCACAGCTACAGGTTCCACTAGTGCCAGTGTCTCAGTGCCTTCTCATGGAGAATGTCCTTCACAATGGATCACCTTTGAAACTAGGGAATGGAGATTCAATTAATATGTAAATATTTTAATAGAAAATGCAACAGCTTTAATGAAACAACTAAGTTGACCCTGTTCTCCTACTCCCACCTCCCTTCCCTCCAGGATAGTTCGTTGCCTGATGGTTAAAGCTTAATCTTAAGAAATTCAAGACAAGCTATTAACACTTTGTCTTTCTCCATCTATAGTGCTCTAATGCCCTAATGAAGAACACTGCAACAGTAAAATTTCTTATGTGGGAAATAGAATAGGTATTATATGAAGGACTTATATTTTTTCTTGATTTGTGCCATTTCTGCTGAATGCTGAGGACCACAACCAGTGCAAGCTGTGGGGAAATGTATGTGTGATGGAATAAATCATAAAAAAACATCAAGAAGCTTTAATGAAATGTGAAAACATTGGCATGGCAAAGGCAGTAGCTCTATAAAGAATTGACAGTGGCTGATTGCTTGTGAGTGCTGTATTGAGGGTTAATTCTGAGATCTCATCATATGGGAAAAAATCTCATCTTACAAGTCACCAGATGTGTGTGGGGAGTGTTTTTTCAAGACGTATCCTTTGAAGATTCTTTAAGCAGCAGAAGAAGGTATCCATTTTTCTTTTCCTGTTTGTCTCCCTTATCCATACACACAAATACATACACAAAGTTGTGGTGAAAGCACAAAATATCAGTTATCCCTGCATTTCTAATTCCTTGACTTATTTTCCCAACTTCTCTTTCTACTACTGTTGCAGTCAAGGTCATCTGGCACTTTTGTATTCCTGTGACCACTGCCAGGAGAGGAAAGATGGGGCACAACCCCTGCTTTTTCCTTCAACACTTCCCAGTTATTGTTTTAGAAGCTGCACATGTGGCAGTACAAATCAGTCTGTTTTACCTTTCTCACCAAGAAGTCATCACCGTCATGAGAGCCACAATGAGTGCTTTTAAGATGAGGCTGACTTTTGGGTCTGTTTTTCATTAAGTTGGGTCAGGTCAGAAGTGAGGACTTTCAGGAAGAACTAGCACACTGCAGAAGGTAGAATGCATTAACGCTCCATGTTAGTTGTCAGCTGTGAACATTTTCTTGAATTGTCACTTCTAGCTTATAAGGCTGAATTATATTTCACTTCTGTGGTTGATTGAAGATTGATTTAATAAAGCATCTACATCTGTGAAGGGACCAGTTTATTTTCTCACTGTTTTCACAGAAAGATTTTCTTGGGAAAAAAAAGGAAAAAGAGCATAAAACAACTGCATGTCCATATTCTTCCTCTACCCCCAGTCTGTCGACATCTTTCAACACATCTCTAAGCAGGCATCTGTCTGTATAGAGCTGTATGTAATTACCTTGCCACTAAACACAGAATAAGCAATGTGCTTTTTTTTTTTTTTTTTTTTTTTTAATATATATACTGTAGAAGCTCAGTTGATAGCTTACAGCAGGTTTTGCAGGTAGAATAGATGATAAAATCCATACCTGTACAATTGGGATAATGGGAGTGGAGAGGGGAGAAAAGGGAAGAAAGGAAAAGAGGGAAAAGAAGGAAAAGAAGAATGGAAGGAAGGGTGGAAGGGAAGGAGGGAGGGAGGGAGGAGGGAAGGAAGGAAGGAAGGAAGGAAGGAAGGAAGGAAGGAAGGAAGGAAGGAAGGAAGGAAGGAAGGAAGGAAGGAAGGAAGGAAGGAAGGAAGGAAGGAAGGAAGGAAGGAAGGAAGGAAGGAAGGAAGGAAGGAAGGAAGGAAGGGAGGGAGGGAGGGAGGGAGGGAGGGAGGGAGGGAGGGAGGGAGGGAGGGAGGGAGGGAGGGAGAAGGGAGGGAGGGAGGGAGGGAGGGAGGGAGGAGGGAAGGAAGGGAAGGAGGGAAGGAGGGAAGGAAGGAAAAGAAGGAAGGAGGGAAGGAGGGAAGGAAGGAAAAGAAGGAAGGAGGGAAGGAGGGAAGGAAGGAAAAGAAGGAAGAAAGGAAGGAAGGAAGGAGGTGAAAAAGAAGAGAAGAAAGAAAGGAAGTAAGGGAGAGAGACTTCATGAAAACAATTTCATGAAGTACATTTTTCTGTACACTCATTTAAATACTGGAACAATGGTCTTGCTTTTGGAAAACAGTGTTTATGGATACCCCATCTTTGGAGCTATTCAAAGTTGGATGGGGCCCAGTGCAACCTGATCTAGTGTGTGATTTAGTGGTTGGCAACCATGTCCATAGCAGGGAGGTTGGAACTAGGTGATCTTTGGGGTTCCTTCCAACCCAAGCCATTATACACTTTTATGTGTTATGTCAGCTCTGGTATTTGTGCAAAGGTGACAGTCTAGTTTTTCTCAGCATGAGAATAAGATAGAAGGCAATTTGCTATTAGAAGGTATCCAGAAGCTATGGTGAGATAGATAGCTCTCTCGCTGTAGGATCTGTAGAGAAGGGAATAGCCCCAGAAGTGAGGTCAGTTGATATGGTGAAGAAACAGTGCACATTTCTCACTATGCTTCCACTGATAGCAAAGGTTTTATTTCCACCCACAACACCAAAATCTGCTGGAGCAATGAGTAAGAGTTTAATATTCATTGTTTTGTTGGTGGGTTTTTTTTTTTTTTCAATTATTATTTTCTTTTAACTTTTTTAAAATGTTAAAAGACATCAGAATCACCTTTTCAGAGTCAGTAAACCTAATATTCTAGGAGTGAAGTTCACTGAGCCATGTAAATGCTTAACTTTTATGTTATTGCCACATAGGGGGATGCATGAGCTAGGCATCAGTGCCCTGAAATTGCTGTACAATTAAGGAAGAACTAAGTCAGGTAATAGGAAGCACTGAGGAGAGCATGCATGAAAACCATCCTTTGTGTATATAAGATAACACTGACTTTAAATTGACTGGAAATTCCTTTCAGGATAAACTGATTCTGGACGCCAAATTTACAAATTCAAATGAGTCACAGAGGTAAGAACAGACAAGAGATGCCCAGCTCAGCCACAGTGGTGCAGGTCTGCGTAAATATAAGACAGTGGGATGAGATACAAAGTGATTGGAATTGGATCAGTCTTGGCCCTAGACTTGCACTCTGTAAAGACATCTGGTGTCTAACACTGTAAACAGGCATACCACAAGGAGATGTGTTCTGAGGATGTTATGGCTGCCTGTTAGGACAGTGTGAAGTAATGAAGTGTGATTTACAAGTCATAGCAACATAAAACTTTGACACCACATAAAACTGACACCAAAAGGAAACATCACTCCTGCATTGCCTCTGCGGGAATCATGAACCTCAGTCAAGGTTTTGGAAACTTGGTTAAACCGAGAAAGAGTGAAGACCCGAAGTTAAGCTTTGTCTTTAGATATATTTTCAGATTCTCATTATCTCTTTTCATTATCAGCTAATGGGTGCAGAAGGTCCAGCATTGTGCTCCCATTCTAGTCATTCTTCTTATGAGATATAACAGAGTCCACTTCATTTGGTGAAAAGAGGATGAGAAGGGGATAAGGGGAGGGTGGAGTGATAAGAAGAAAGTGAAATGAGGCTCCACTATGAAGTGTAGTTTCTACCTTCAGGATGGGCAATATTCAGAATTACCATAAAAACTTTTATATGTAAATGAATTGAATTGTATCAGATGAGTTTTGATAGTTTGGTTGGGAGAATTTAGCAATCCAAATGGCTGAATAGATTTCATTTCTAAATGAAACGACTACTTATAATTTGGGAATTTTGCATATTTTTTATTTGATTGTGCTTTTTGAGTTTATTTGTTTTTTGTTTTTTGTTTTTTTCTTTTAAGCATAAAACATCTAATGTGAGATTAGGGAATTATTATTTCAGGGAACAGATGTACGGGTTTTATTCACAAGCCAGGAGTGTCCCAGATTGTCTTATCAATGACCTCAATCCTGGATTGCTGTGACTCATCTAAGGAAGAAGTACAATTCCACCTCTGGGCTTAACAGAAATATCCTGAATTCCACCAGTCCACTGGGACCAATCCAAAATCCTTCTTGTAGCATTTGTTTGGTCTATGAGACAACTCATACATAACAGATTTTTCTAAACCCTAAGATGCAGTTTTCGAATGTCATCACTACTTCCCAATTTCTCTGACAGTACTTGTAAATCCTGTCCATCTTGATTCTCTCCTACTCTTTCCTTATGTCCTGCTTCATGATGTTGGAGATTAAACTGGTAGCTAACAGTACAAACAGTCATATCCTTCTGAGTTTAAGAACTTCATTTTGAATAGCTTCAGACAAGCTGAGAGAGTTACAAAGCCATGTAGTTGTTACTCAAATATCTTCTATTGCCTCTCAGATAATACTCTTTAAGTGAAGCCATCAAAACCAGTCACGGGATTATTTTTCACCTATCCACCAGAATGATGTATACAGGAGTTTGGGAAAGCACCTGTAGCACTTCAAAGAATGCAAGATATTCTTCTTCCAGAGATAATTTTTAGCCACTATCTAGATAGATCAATAGGAATGATAGAAGCTAATATATTTTATAGGCTAACTCCACATCATGGGAAATCTAAAATTTGAACATAGCACAATGGAAATGATGACATCTTTAATACATGTGGTGGGATCACTGAGTTCAGGTGTCCGCAACCCTTCAAATAAAATTCAGATAAGCAGTGCCAGTATCAGTGCAAAAGGCAAAGAGACCTCAAAAGACAGAAGAGGTAAGTGATCAATCTAATTTACTTAAATATTGAGTTAAAAACTGGATAATAGTTCTAATCCCCTCCTTTAAAGGATAGTACTGACCTTGTGTGCATGGAAGATACTCACATTGCCAGTGTAAGGCTTGAAATTCAGTGTGTGTTTAAGCATCCAGATGAACTGAGGAAAGGGCATTAACAAAGAATTTTGCTTGCAGGATCATGTAACCGTTAGAAGAGTCTGTAAGGTGTTCAGTAGAACACTGAACTAAATAAGAGTGATCACAGTGGATTTTAAGGTCAGGCTTGAACCCTTGGGACTGTAATTAAGTCACCTACCATTCTTGTGCAGCATGGTTGAGAGGCTTGCCTTCAGTCCTCCTCTTTGTTCTTCTCTTCATTTCTTTGTTCCAGGATCAGCCCTGCATAATGATTGATGTAGCTGAGAATGGGAAGAAACACAAGAATAATCCTTTCCTTCTTGTTTTGCATTCCGGTCTTGTTCCACTGTGCTGCTAGCAGATGTGCTTAGAGACAGTTTTCTGACTACACTTACATCTCCTTCTACTGCTGTGAGGGAAGGTAAGTCATCCAAGTCTCAGCTTTAAGGTCTCTGTGACTGTGAGGTCTTGCTCATGGTTAACTTTAGGTCTTGCACAGAGAACCAATTCAGCCCTTAAAATCCAAGAGAGGCAATTTTACATCAATAATATCCCTATGGAAGAGTTTGTTGAGTTCTTCATTCTGTATGTCATTTGGTGGTTATCAGAGCTGTTTCATCCTTTCCAGTGACCAGGAATAGTTTTAAGTGAGATCAAGGCCATCACTTAAGATCTCAAGTATCCCTCTTTCTTCACAATTTTACTCTGCATTGCTCACTGGTTTCAAGAACAGACTGATACCTGACAGGTACTTGGCAAACACTGAAATTAATAAGAATGGTGGAAAGGCCTGGGAGAAGTGCAGCATATGTATACATATCCCTCATGCTGTCCTTCCAGATTCCCCTGGGTGGGAAGATCTTCACTTAAATCTTTGTGACTGAGAACATTTCGCAAGGAGACTTTTAAGGATTTTCCAAAGTAGAAACTTGATTATATGTTGTCACTGATTTTCTAGTAGTTTCACATGAAAGCTTTTTGGCTTGAGTGAGTGTGATGACAGATTTTGTTATAGACACCTACTCCAACAGATATTAAAGCATCTGAATTCCTTCTAATATTTGTTAGCCATGTCAGGGCAACATTCCATGCAGACATGGATAGTGAAGATATCAAACAAAATGCATGTTCCTCTCACATTAAAAAGCTCTCTCACTATACCAGAAGTGTTAATGGAAGGAGTTATGTTCACCATGGCCACCTGGGAAATCATTTTAACCAGGGATCCGTTCATATAAATTCCTGAAGTAAGCAATTGCTTACATGGAATAGATCTGTTCTGTAAAGAATGAATTGGTACTTGTGATTTTATTCTATCTTTTTTTCTCAACAGAACCCTTCTGGTACTATTTAAAGCACCAAAATATCACTTCAAGATTAATTTTCCCTGTGAAGGAAGCTGAATTTTGGAGAAAGACGAAGGATTATATAGTGAAAAATCACATCACCCTCTCGAAGTGGTGTTAATACAATTTCCTGCCTTGAAATCTAAGAAAGGGTAAAGTTAGATTGGTTACAGAAAATGATAGTTTCTGCAGAAACAGAAAACAACAACAACAAAAGCAGGAAAAACAGGCATGATGCTGCAGGAATCTCTTCTCTGTGACTCTGATACTCCTCTCTACTCTTAATTTTGGAAGTTGATATACAATCCACAGAGCCAAAGCTCTGCGCCCCAGATCAAGAGTCCCACAGATGGTATTCAGTGTCCTCAGTGACCCTTCAGAAGGGTCATTTGATGGCCTTGAAAGGAAGGCCAGTTTATGATGCTGAAATACCTACATTGTGGAGGGCTGCATCTCCCAAGTAAACATGCAGTGGTATAACTATGAGCTCCTGCTAAATTGTATTTCTGAAATTAATATATAATTATAAGAGATCTCTCAGGGAGTTCCAGAGATGCTCTGAACATCAGTTCTGGGGAACTTCAGAATCTGGAAGTTCTTCAACAGCCTAAAGGATGAGAGAATGTCATGAGTACAGGTGTGCCTGGTACGATGGACTTTTTGAGAAGGTGGACAGGTTGTGAGTGGAAATCACCAGACTCAGTGATGAGAGAAAGAGATTGATGCATAGTATTGTGCAGTGGCACTAGCAGACTGACAGCTCTGTCTTAAGTCCCTGTAAGAGGAAGAGGATAGTTATCTGCCCAGAGATGATAGAAGACCTATCCTTGGAGACATTCAAGAACAGGCTGAACCAGACTCTGAGCCACCTAATCTAGCTGTAGATGTCCCTGTTCATTACAGGGGAGTTGGAGTCGATGACCTTATGAGGTCCCTTTCAATCAAAAAATAGGAACGCTTCCAACCCTGTTAGTAAACACATTCAGGATAAGGGAGACTGGACTCTTGTCTCTGTTTGAGGAAATAGGAGATGCCTTCCCCTTGCTTCTGAAGTCCCCCTAACCAACAGATACGAAGCCCTGGTGTGGAAGGAGAAGAGGATATGGATAATGGTTCATAACTGAAAAGGGGTAATCACATTGAGATGGTCTAAACAAGGACCTGAGTCAGAACCAGTGTCAAAAAAAAAAAGGCAAAGAGACTTAGCAATTGGGAACTCCATGCTGAGGGGCACTGAGTCATCCATTTTGCCACTCCAACAATCTCTCTAGAAAGGTTTGCTGCTCAGATCCTGCATTCAGGACATCAGAATGGGCTATCAGGTATGATAAAGCCTGAGGATTTAAAAAAATATATATATATTTTTTTTCAAGCTGGATCACATGAGGCTGTGACTAGGAAATTATTAAAAGTCTGTACACCACTTTGGAAGATGTTGAAGGGATCAGAAGCATGGGTAGTGTTCTTGGTCCTCCTGGTTGAAGACTGGAAATCAGGCAGAAGGAGGAGAATGGATGAGTTGAATGAATGTCTGCATGGATGGTGTCACACTCAGGGTTTCAGTTACAGTGATCTTGAACACACCTTTGGGACTCTGGGAATGTTGACATTAGATGGGACACAATTGAGCAGGAGGAGCAAGAGCACACTGGGCAGCTAGCTGTCGGGGTTCTTAATCAGAGTTTTAAACTATATATGATGGGGGAAGGAGATGTACTGCTGAGTTGAAGACAAGAGAATATTGTTACTATAAAAAGTAGAGGGGAAAAACCTCAGATTTGTTCCAGAGGAATTTGGGAGGGCTCTTACAAGAAGATAACATAGCCAGTAATAGCCCAGCTGAAGTGCCTCCACACCAATGCACACAGTATGGGAAAAAAGTAGGAGAAGATGGAAACTGTGACACAATTAGAAAACTATGACGTAGTTAGTGGGATGACTCATACAGCTGGAATACTGTGATGGAGGGCTACAAGCTCTTTAGAAGGGATAGGCAAGGTAGGAGGGGTAGGGGAGTTGCCCTCCATGTAAAGAAGTTAGGGTTAGAGTTAGGGACCAGAAAAATAAAGACCTGATGGCTAGGGTCTACTACAGGCTGCCTGATCAAAATCAGCTTGTTGACAGGTAGATATATATATCATCTAGAGGAGCTAGATGATCTTTAAGGTCCCTTCCATCCTAAGCCATCCTTTGATGATGATTCTATCATGTTACAGTTTATTGTAATTGAAACAACAGTCTATTTTTGAATTAGAAAAGAGGAAGGCAAAATAAGTTATTTTAGGGAGAAACAAGGGGGCTTGGGTGTTTATAGAGAACTTATTTGGAGGGAGCCAGGTCGAGGGATGTTTTGGTACTAACAAAAAGTGCTAGCAGCTGATTGTTTCCATTTTAGAGGTAAAAACTGCTAAATGAGCCAGCATAAAATATGCTTCCAGAAGCCTGAACAAAAACAAACTAATCTGCATTCTCATTCACTTTGTCAGAAAACTGGTGCTTTTCTATGTGTTCACTAGCTGCCTCATCTCCTCCAGAGGAAACTCTTCTCTGCTGGTAGAGCATCATCACATCCTCAGATTTCATTTTTCTGCTCTGGTGTTTTGCCTGCAGCCAAAGGCAGATGTGAGTTTAATTTGGGTTATGCAATTTCATGTTATGTACACTATGTTGTTAGGTTTTGTTTTGGCTTGGTTTTTTTGCTGTTTTCTACACTACACTACTATATCTCATGTATTGTAATACTGTTAATGTATCATAATAATGTATCATGTATTGTAATACTTAGGAATGGCTTATGCGATAGATTTGGTTTCATCTCATGTTGGTAGGGATTCAATCATAGCTAATCGCTGGTGTGATGATTTTGGTGGGGTTGATGAGGAGGATGGTGCCTTTCACTGAAATTGTTTGAGATGGCACAAGTCAGTCTGTATCTCAGATGATAGCTCTAATAGGGAACAAAATGCTCAGTGGTTTATTTTCATGATAACAAAGTTTTACTGCACAAATTGTCTGCTGCTGCTGCTGAAAAAAAAACAAGAACAAAAACAAAAAACTGGTGGAGTGACGATTTTTACATACATGAAACAGCCCTGAGAAGAATATTCTGATCTCCTCTCCCTGTATGCCACAAAATGGCATTTTTGAGACATTCAGCTCACTAGTAATTAGTGTATAAAAACCACCAGTAATCCTTCTCCCTTGCTTCAAATTATACCTACCCATGTACTTTCAGCTAAATGATAAATATCATTTAGACTAAAATATTCAGAAGACAAGCCTTTCTTGAAAATAGATGTCCATGCTTACTCTTCAAGAGTTCTCCAAAGTTCATATTGGACAATCACATATAAGGAACATGGAGCATAGTCCTATCAGAAGTGTTCCTGTCATAAGTAGTTTTTAATTTTTCTCAGATCATTTACCTTTCTAATGGAATTAGATCAAAACCATAAGACAAAAACAACTTCTGATCAGTTTTGCTTTTTTATTAATGCTTGTTGGCTTGCTTTTTTTTTTTTTTTTTTTTTTTTAAGCATCCTGGATTTGAAAGCAGAGCTTTGGATGAACCTGACTCAGCTGTTCATTCCCCATTTCCAAAACCCATTTTGATCAGTATTACCAGCATAAAAAGGAAAACTGTCCAAAATGTAACAATAATGAGAAGTCCTGGCTGTGCTCACAGGAATAACAGAGATAAATCAGTTTTCTTTTGTATTTCAAATTCCCTTAAAAAAGGATCCCAACTTATGGGAAAAAGAGACTTTGAAGATCTTATATCCCTAAGGATCTGTTGCTTTTGTTTGTTTTCTCTATTCATTAATAAGCAAAATTAGCCTTATTAGACAATAATGTTCTATATCCAGTAGATGGTGCTGTTAGTTTCAGGTTTTCACTCCATCACACCTGCTGAGCTTTCAGAAAGAAGTGGGTCAAAAAAAGGCAGGGTCGAATTGCAGATTTGGATTGTGTGCAAGTTGTTTGGAGTCAGGGACAAAGGGACCAGTCTGTGCACAGCTGACTTGCTTGGATGCTTCAGATTCCCCTGGCTGCAGCTGGCAGCACTCAATGCATCCATCCAATAATAACCCCCTGAGATCATCACTTCTGCCTCTGAGCTCTTTAGCTGGACAAACATATAATTCCAAGGGCAATTTCTGCACTCCTAAATGTATAGGTATCTGACATTTCTCAGGTACAAAACCTACTATACAGTTGGCTTTTGGCTGGACTCCAGTGGGATTAATTCTGCACTTTCTATTACTTCCCTCTACATGTGGCTGTCTTACATGAAAAGGACAGTCATTACAGAGAGTGTGCTTCAGAAGAAATGACCAGTTCCCAGCTCCATCCCTGGGAAAAAAAAAGAAAAGCATAAGTGAACAACAAAAATGCATTCTCAAATGACCTTTTATTCTTCTTTCACAAGGACTTTTTGCGCTGTACTGACAGTGCACGGTTCTGCAAAGGTAATTTGGTGAGTTAGAGCAAACATCCATAATATGCAAAAGGAGATCATACAATAATATATTTGGCAGCTGCGTGGAGGTAGAGTGGGCTCCATGACAGCTGATGTAAAAAGCACTATATTTAAGAACAAATGAACAACAAAGATGGCCTGGAATAAATGGCCATCCACTCTCCACTTTTCTCACAGAAGAAGATAAATATATTTTTGGCTTCTTTTTCTTCTTTGCTTTTTCTTTTTTTTCTTTTTTTTCTTACTGCATTCACCAGAGAAAAAGACAAAGGCAAAATGAAGAAGCATCATGCTCTAGTAAAAAAGCTTTAAAAAAAAAAAGCAAACTCAACTCCAGCAGTCTGTGAGATGGAGAGCTAATGAAGCCTAGTTTCTAAGGATCTATGTTTCTCATCTGATAAAATTTTAACTATAAAGAGTTTTTTCTCATATGTTTGTACCTCTCAGTGTAAAGTGTGACCATAAAATGTAAGCTGCCATGTTTGATTACAGGAGCTAGCACAGAAAAGGTTTTAGAAACAAGGCTATGAACACTCAGGGCGTGAGTTACTCAAAGGACTGAGCCCTGCTAGTGTTTCCTAACCAAAAAATAAAATATAATCAGGGCTATTCTTGGGGTAGAATTGCTTTTTTTGACATTTCTAGATCTCTCACAGGCCATACAAAGTCCCTTCCTTGGAAGCTTTGTAAATAAGAATGAGTTACATAATAGGGCAGGTCACGTCCCTTCCTTGCTTTCTTCATCCTTTTCACTTAACAGCCTTGCCTGGGCAGAAGCAATGCTGCCTCATGCAAACACAACCTAAATAAATGCTACTCCAACATGTTTTACTTGGATTTTCTAGTGACCATGAACTTATAAATTCTGATCAAACCTTTGCACTGGAATATTCAGGAATTCTGTAAGTTTTTTTGTTGTTGTTGTTGTTGTTTTGTTTGTTTGTTTTCTGTTTAATCCAGCTGCTTATAATATCTGTAGGAACTCAGACATGAATTCTCTATTAATTTATGACATCAGCCATTACTTTCAAATCACTCAGGAGATTATGATGAAGCCACACGTACCCTTTATATTCATAGAATAATGAGAATCACAGGGGTTGGAAGAGACTTCTGGGGTTCATTGTGTCCAACCCCCTGGTTAAGCAGACTCCCCACAGTAGGTTGAACATGGAAGTGTCATTGGGGCCATATGAGTCTAGGTGCTTAGGTAGAACACATAAAAAAAACCTCAGCTTGAAGCATGCGTTGATTTAAAGTGAAATGTTCAGGCAGGTTGTGGAAATTTTTGGTACCTTCATGCTCACTTAGTGCTTGATAGTTAATTTTTTACTTTCTTAATGCCACGTTTTGCAGTCTGGCTCTCCTGATGAGAGTCAGAAATTAAGTACTTCTGCATAATTCTCCCACTCCATTCAGTTTCAGTTAAGATGCTCTTGGTAAATCCTTAGAGGATTTTTAAATCTAACTCAATCCTCTCCTACTCTGTCAAACCTCTTCCTTCAGCTGCTGCTGCTGCAGTGAACCCTCTTCACGGATGCCTTGGGACAACAACATCCCCAGAACCACGAGGACAGTTTAAATGATATGTTTTGATCTCCTGAGTAGCCTTGTGATGGTCAGGATGGAAATGTCAGTATTCCCAGTCTAGACAGCAGGCACTCCAGACTCAGAGATGAGACTGGATGTCTGTGCAGCTGTTTTTCCAGTTGCTGTCAGCCACAATCATAGTCCAGTCTGATCCTGTCTGGGGAATTTTCAGGCTCACACACGTGTACACATTCATACACAAGCATATATGCAAAAATATATGTGACAAAAAAAAACAACAAAACACATACTAAGTAATATAATTTCATGAAATTAATATAGGCACATTTAGAGGCACTGTGAATAGGGAAATATTCACTATAATTGCTCCTCACTACAGATTCATTTTAGGATGATGACAAGACTGAAAAAAACTACTCTTGTAAAGAGGCTATTCAGTGGGAGCAGAAGAGCTAATTTTGTCATTCGAGTAGCTGTCTCATCACTAGATTTTCTATTTTTCACATATGGAATTTTTTTTCCTTTTTTTTTTTTTTTTTTTTTTACAGATGTGGCAGAGAAAACACACAGAACAATGCTATGTTTTCCTTTTGTAGAATAAGCATGTAGGCTCTATATTTAACAGATATGTGGCTCCAGGAGGTATTAAAAACTATTCTGCATTTAAAGACAGAGCAAATAGACATGGTCTGTGCTGTCAAGGATGCTCCATTATCCCTTTCACCAATGATGAAAATCCATGTCTGCAGTACTTTGTGAGGCTGCTGATTTGTAATTTATTTCTTGTATACAAATATGTATATGGCATACAAAAACAAAAAAAGCTATACAAAATATGTGACCATCTCACACGTCTTCAGTTACACTGAGTAATCAAATTGAACTGGGGCTAAGTATTTCAAATACCAGTGTTCCCTTTTACTGTCTTCATAACAGAGAGTGAGCCTCTCAGGAAATTCTGGAATTCTCATATTTATAGCTAAACATTTACTGTTGTATCACACATGGTGGACTCATGAACAATTAGCCAGGCTGGATCGGGCCTTGGGCATCCTTATCTAGTGATCTTGTGGTTGGCAACTCTGCCCGTGGCAAGGGTGTTGGAACTGGATTATCTTTTAGTTCCCTTCTGACACAAACCATTCTATGATTCTATGGTCTTACAGGGAGTAGATGCATTCAGCTCTTCATTGTTTTGCAGATTTATTTATCTATGACATTTACTGAAGAACAGACATTTATGAACTAGTATAGATAACTGAGAGGAAACAGAAAGCTAGCTAATACTATGAAGCTGTACAAAGGAATAGGAAGTGATCAGCATTAGGGTTGTAGGTGCCATAGCAATCACGGAATGTTAGAATCATAGAGTCATTTGAGTTTAAAGGGACCATCACAGGTCATCTAGTTCAACTCCCCTGCAACAAACAGGGCCATCTACAGCTAGATTAGATTGCTCGGAGTCCCATCCAGCCTCAACTTAAATGCCATGTCCCATGTCCTGTGCACTTCCTGAGAGGTCAGACAGTTGCAGCTTTATGACTGGGAAGCTTCCTGGTTAGATATGTTCTGTGCCTTGTTCCCACTGTGAGTAACAGATTAACAAGAGAATTTCAGCCATTTCTAGCCCAGGTGTACAGCTCCATCAGGTGTCTGTATGATCTTTACATGCTTTTCTCACACTTCCACGAAGACAGAACTAGATTTTCAAAGTTTCACCCTAGTCATTAACAGGATTTGATCTTTCCGTTATGTGAAGTTCTCCTTTCCTAAATGTGTAAATGTGGATTCCTGAAGGAACAAATCCAAGGGTTACGTTGCCCTTCACTGATCTTGAGCTGTTGTGCAGAAGGTCACTTATTCCAGAATCCATCTAAGCCTAGTTTGCACTAGTGGCATGAACCACTATAAAAGGTTAATGTAGAAAATCATTTAATTGTTAAATTTTAAAGTGTGCTGGCCTCCCACCTGAGTTCAGCAGTTAAAATGTGTTTTAACTGGAGACCTTTCTCACTTTCTCACAGAATCTTACTGACATTAAATAAGTGTTTTACTTTTTTCAAGGTTGAGGCAGATACAAGTGTGAATTCATCACCATCCTTTGTATTCTTATAAGTGTTTTAAGAATGTCAAGATACATTTGCATATATTATCAGTCAGGTGTAAAATAGTTACATGAGGATCTCTCAGTGTCTACCTGGCTGAATTAAGGTTTGAAACTAGTGAGGAAGATGGGAGTTGGAATAATCACTCTAATCAGATTCCAGGTCTTAGCAGCATTGTTTTAGACCCAAAGTTCTTTGAGATTCAGGAGTATTATGCATGTATATATGTGTATTCTTCTACAAGCCTTGCTGGAGGTGTCCAGCTCATTCTGTCACTTATATAAGGAATCTTATCTCCTATCTTTCTACAGATTGAATTTAATCTGCAAAGTAAATTTATTTCTTTGAAAAAATTATGCAACCACTGCAGACAAGATGACATGACTCTTGTGCTTTCAAAGTAACAGCTAACGTACAATCCTTCTAACTGAACAGAAACATGATGCCTTTAAAGCTCTACCTTCATTTTTCCTCTTTAAAACATGAAAGGTAGATTCTTAACTAGTAGATTATTTCTGTAGTATGTGCGTATGCAACACTCATTGAAGAAAAATAGAGACCTAAGGCATCTAGAGAAAGAATATGACCCTGGAAGACTGGGGACAACTTGGTACCAAAGTTCATTTACTGTCAAGACTGAGGAGCTGATAATACTATGGAAAATTGTGTTCTCAGCTCTCACAGTGAGACGACAATTTGCTGAAGCTTTCTGGAGAGATTTCATACTGTTTGGAGATATTTAAACAATTATTTGGTGTGAGGCACTGTACAGCTCTTTTACCACACTGCATCAGTAATTATTTGTTCTCATTATGCTTGAGTGGAGATGGAAGGACTGATACACTACACTCTAATAGGCAATATTTACTCCCCTATTGGTGCTGAAAAATTATATGAAAGGAAGCCGAGAAAGCTAATTAACAGTTTTTGTGTTTGCCATTTGAAGACATGGTTATAGTTATAAACAGATCAACTGTTAGGCTCCTTAAAGAAAATTCCTTATCTCAATTTAGATTATGAAAGGTCATTTGGTTCTAGTTTCATCTTTGGGCAAATCTAAAAGAAAGAAAAGCAAAAGTCAACAATAGCTAGCCCATGTGTCTTTGACAACGATTTGCTGGGCTGGATTGGCCCGGTTCCGTGACGAGTGGTGCGGGGGACCCATGGACCCACACCCCAGGAGAGGGGAAGGGGGAAAGGAAAAAGGGAAAAGGGTGATGGGCCTAGAAACAAAACAGCAGCAACGATCTGAGGAGGAAAGCTAATTTACTAAATAAGATATCAGAAAGCAAAATAACGCAATATAATACAATATAATTGGAATTGAAGCTAATAAATCAAATAAAATGATCAAGAGAGAGTGTCTGATAAACCGAAGGCCTTACGCTAACACTGAAGGCGATACGGCAGCGAGCACCCACTGCTGAGTCAATCCCGAAGGAAAGAGAGTGCCCCGTGACCGCAGAGAGTTTTTATCTTTTCCCTGTAAGCAAAAAACACGTAAAAATGCAAAGCGTCGCAAAGTCCTCTGGGGAATGTAGTTCTTCTTCTCTTCTGAGACAGGTATACCTGTAATTATCAATGATCCATGGAGTTGGAGTACTAACTCTTTAACTCTTAATGCACTACATGATGTTATAATGTGTAATATCAATGCCAAAAATCATAAAACCATGACAGTCTTCTTATTGTTTTTTAATTGTTTCTATTGTCAGGTTTCTAAAAATAACACAGCACTGGGGCGGATCTTAAGGGTTATATTTGATCATGGAAATATAGGAGTAATCCAGGTGTTGTAGGAGCTGGATGATGGTATGTTATGATAATACAAGGTTATCTCATTCAAGAAATCAGTAGATCTTTAGATTGTTTTATACTGGAATTTGGTGATGTCTTAAGGACCTTACAGCATCATATCTTTTGGAAGATTACTTACAAATTATAAGTGCTTAAGGGACAATGAAAATATCATAGAGACTGATGATGTGCCCCATCCCTTATTAATGGTCCTTGTGTGACTAAACAGAATTAAATGGGGTTTAAGAAGGAAGAGGACTGACTCTTTAGCAGGTTATGTTGTGATAGAGAAAAGGAAAATGGTTCCAAACTAGAAAAGGTAAGACTTAGATTCAATATAACAGTAAGAATAGTGAAGCACTGGAATAGGTTGCCCAGGTGGACACCTGGTCCCTGGAGTCATTCAAGGACAGGCTGGAAAAGACTCTGAGCAGCTTGATCTAGCTGTAGATGTCTCTGTTCATTGTAGAGCGGTTGGGCTAGATAATCTTAGAGGATTTTTTCCAACTCAAATAGTTCTATGATTCTATAGCATACTTGTGGTCACAAAGATCAAGCAGTGTGTACATATTCCTTTCCTTAGTAATAATGCCCAATGTGGAAGGGGTTTTTTTTTTGTTTCTTTTTTTTTTTTGTTTTGTTTTTAATGTGCAGGAACCTCTTTCATGCAAGCCCTTTGTGCAAAGGCGTTACTTTTGGAGGGCATTTCGATACCTGTAGATATGAGTTGATAGCCTCTGTTTTCATTGTCTCCTAGCTGTTTTCTCATGTATGAAGTATTTGTCATGCAGCTGCAACAAAATCAATTTGTAAAATGCATTTTCTTTTAAGATTAATAAATCCGTAGGACTTATTGGAAAAGCCAATGGCTTGGCATATTTCTAAGCTCTCAGGCCCAATAGCAGAATTCTGTTCTTAATTATACCTCCACAGTCCAGTGTAACCAAATCAGAATTCAGGCTGCTGTCACCTATACCCTATCATCCAGACAGTGCAATTATAGGCTATCGTTATGTGCTCAGTTAGAATGATTATGTATGGGACTGATTCCAGGTTAACAGCAAAGGCTAGATTTTGTTTATCTGTTTGTAAGGCTTCTAGCACATTTCAGCACACAATAAATAAGAACCACTACTAAGCCTTACAGTAAAAGAGCCCTGTGCAAATGGAAAATGATATGATTGCTACAGTATTTGCTTGTTCCAGAGCCCACCAGTATGTCTGCAGAAAAAAAAAAAAAAAGAAAAGCCAGTAGTGAAATGGACTTCGAACACTTACAGTACTTGTTTATAAATCCATTGTATCCACAGGACTATTAATTCAAAGGAGGATGCCAACAGCACAGAATGATGATGTGTCAGTTTATCTTCCTGGCAAACAGCTGTGTGCTGTGTTCAGTTTTCTTTACACAGAGACTTCTGTGCTTGAACCAACAGCAAACAAAGAAACAAAGACCATCAGGAGCACAAGTATGTGAGTCTATTAAGAAGAGAAAGGAGGTTTTTGGATTAAACAAGAAGAGAATATTTGTGTATTCCAACTGGTGAACACTAGTTACTGACAAATGAAGAGGAAGGAAGAAAATAAAGTGATCTGAAATGCTGGGAGATAGATAGATTAAAGGAAATAAATATGCAAGCAATCTCATGCTAATTTTAACAGATTTAGCTTGAAATTTAAGATCTATTTATAGCCTCTCAGGAGAGTGGCTTGAATTTCAAATGTGTTTCAGTGGTATCTCTGGCCAAGCCACAGTCTGGAATATTAAACCTCTGAATTTAATTTGCGTAACTGTACATATTCAAAATGCCTTGACGTGGAAAAACAAGAAACAAAAGAAAAAAACTCCACCCATCAAAAAAAAATTTAAAAGAGAATAAACAGAAAACAACAAAACAGACCAAAATTGACTTAATTCTCCAGTTCTCCCTTCTTTCAAAAAAACCCGACCACACAAATGTTTTAGTTCATCTGACTCTAGGATTACTTATCAGTCCTTGAAACCAGTCTGAATTGTTTCCTCCTTTTTCAGAAGCTGCTATGCATTTTCATTTGATTCTTCTTCTCAATCCATATCCACCTACTTCTTCACCTACAATAAATGCTTCTCTATCTGAACTGTCTTTCTGGGTTGATTTCCTTACTGTGGAATCCTCTGTATTTCTTGAATTCTGTGATTCTTCTCCCTGTATCTTACAAGTAATGGCTGGTCTTATACTATTCGTAAGTGTTTGACTTTGAATGGAATGTTGCTAATAATTATTATGCTCTATTCATCTGTTCATCCATTTTCTTTAAATCCATCTGGGAAGTAGTTTTAATTAGTTAAAATAGCACAGTCTGTCTGTAGGTGAAATCAGACAGCAGGTCCTACATTCTCACCAAGATTTTTCAAACACAAATTCCAGCATGAAATTTGTGCAATTTCTTTTTTTTTTTGTGTGTGTGTAAAGTGTTAATATCGCCTATCTGATCTTGCACACACCATTTTCTAACCTTCTTCTTAACATTCTTTGAAAAAAATCTATCTGAGGTGATTCGACCTGACTTCACTGCAAACTAAGCTTATATTTATACAAGAAAGTCAAGCAACAGCCAGACAACAGTGTGAAACTCCATCTAAATGAAGAAGCCTTTTGAGGATCCACTGACTGAAACCTGAGCACTGTTTTGCTGCACACAATCAGGATGGCAATCTAATTCACAGTACAGAAAGACAATTGCCAGCTATAACATTTGTTTTTTTTTTTCCAAAAGCTTTCTGGTTTTTCCCTAGAGTCAGTTTTTCTGAGCACATCCTCAGAAATCACCTATCATTCAGTACATCTCAATTCCAAATTCAAATTCCTTTTCATACTTGCGTTGCTGTAATTCTGTTGCACTTTCAGATGATGTCTATGAGATCACACTGGTATAGTGCCATCAGAGGCAAACACAAAGCATGCTACATTGTGCCACAAAAAATGTACTCAGTACACAAGTTGCCCTCCAGTTGCTTCAGATGACAGATCTACTGCTGATATGTCAAAGAAAACTACAGAAAATAGGAATGGCAACTTGAGAGTATCTCAAATATCACTAACACGTACAATTGAGCAATTGAATAAAAACTGATAGCTCTGTTCCTGTAGGAAAGATAATATAAAATTCTGTTATCCAATAGTAGATGTTGTATAATAGTAATTTAAAATCATGGTAAGTGTCTCAGACATCTGAATGGGAGTAGCAGATTTGGCATAACAGCATCCCGAGAGCTATTCTCTTCTGAAATAGCAACAGGAAGGCAGTTGAGATTTATAAGTGGTACTGCACGTGTTTTGCTAAAGCAATATTTTAAATATTTGTCCAGTTCCCTTGTAGACACTGGCAGATAGTAACCTAAGTGCAAATTTCTTTTCCTTGATCAGATTTCTCCACAATTTCAACTGAAATCTGCGCATCTATGAAGCCAACCTCAAGGACCTCAAGTAAATGGAAAATAGTATTCTTCAGGTTCTTCCCAGCTCATGTTCTGCCCCAATCCAGTCTGGCTTCATTGATGTGCTCCAAGATTTAAATCAGTTAATTAACATAAGTTAATTTTATTAAAGCAAGCAGTCATCTGCTGTACCTCAAGCTTCAGATTCCATGGGTTCTTAGTTTAGTTACACTAAAATGTAGACAACTTGGCAGTAAAAGCATTTATCCCTCTCTGTGTATCTGTAGCAAACATGTTTACATATGTAGGGACATGTATGTATGTACATGTAACTTTTTTGTAGATTAGTCATTAGCAGTTTTGGAGCTATTGCAGATTTTAAGACCGTATAATGTATACAAGATTTTGCAAAAAAAAAAAAAAAGAAAAAAGAAAAAGTCCTTAACTGGGAAATCCAGGTAGGTAGTGCAAGAACAGACAAATGCTGCTACACATAGATATCACTTTCTGTATGAATTTAAGTGTCATTCAACAGGAACTCTAAGAAAACCGTCACGTTTTCAGGCAGACTGTGCTTTTCACATGCTCTTTCAGTGGTCCCCCCTGCAGTCATTATTCTACCTATCAATCACATTCATGGCCAAGATGGATGGTCTTCTCAATGGCCTGGGAATATTCTTATCTTTGTCACTGAGAAATTACAAGAGGCTTCTTCTTTTTTTTTTTTTTTTTTTTTTTTTGTGCAAGAATAGTATGAAGAACAGTTCTATTCAACAGCTGTGAGAAAGTATTAATTTTACTCTCTCATTTTTTCCTTCCTCAAATACAAAACACTTATTGTTGTCTTGGTCAGGTGAGTTTGTGATTGATAAGCCACAAAGCTGAACTTGAGAATATACACCAAGGGAAAAAAAGCAAACCAAACCAGCCAGCCAGCCAACCAACCAAACAAGAAAACAGCAAACTTTTTTTCATTTGATAATCCGATATGAAAGATGACACACATACCCCAGTACCTCTTTTCTTTGCTTTCCTGAGCTGCTTGGAAGAAGTTATTCAGGGTGGCACTGCATGTCAATGAGAGAGAAAAAAGTTTCCAAGGAAAAAGGAATGCAAAGATTTTTTATTTATTTTTACTTTTTTCCCAGGAAGAAGAGGACAATTTTGTCAGTAAGAGAAAAGGAAAGACAGGCATCCTAGGGACTGATATTACTGGACAAAAGTGGGCCCATGGCTAGTCTGGACAGAGCCATATGATAAAAATAGAAAAGCAAGACTCCATCTGCAATAAGAAATATGGTATCTGAAAAGTGAGTTCTGGAGATATGTTACAGATATATGTGACTGCTGAAGTCCTTTGTTTCTGTGATCTGATCTTTTCTTTTTTTTTACTTTAGTTTTTTTGTTAAGCTACTTTATCCTCATACTAATGTGTAAGCAGCAGACTTGTTTGAGGAAGTGGTTTACGAGCAGAAACACGTATAATACGCCTAGAGTGATGAAAGGGGAAAAGAAGTGGCTCTTTGGTGACTTGCAGAGACTTTGAGCTCCTTGAGTTACTCTTTCCTTTGGATTTAGAGTCAAAGAATCATTCAGGGTAGAGAGGATTTCAGAAGGTCTCCATTCCAAACACCTACTTACAACAGAACAAATTCTGAACTCTTATCATGTTGTTCAGGGCCATCTGCATTTGGGTCTTGAAAACCTTCAAGAGTGGAGATCCCATCCTCTCTGGACAGCAAGTTATAGTACTTGATTAGGTCCCCACAAAGGCATCCCTCCAGCAAGATTAATGAGTCTGGCACCTCACTGTGCTCCACTCCCTAAGTATTTGAATTACACCCTCAGAACTAGCTCCACTTTGTTATATCTAATTTCTAAGCCAATTGTACGACCGTCTTTGTTAACAAAGACTCCATTACAGTTAGTACTGTCATAGGAAGAAACAGAAGAATGTAACTTGCATTCTTACAGCTGTGTCTAGGCCTATCTAGAGCAACTCAGACATACAGAGCTGACTGAGGTGCTTTCTTAGACAATACACCCTTTCTGATGGTTCTAGTAGAGCAAACACATGAGGACCCACCTATCCATAGCTGAGGTGGAATTCAGTTGGATAGACAGGCTACATTAAAGGTGTCTACTCTGAAAAGATTTGTGACATTTCTGTTAGTCATTGAGAATACAAATCCGTCTATAAATCCTGTAGATTTGGTAAGGAGATGAGGTTGGAGCATTTATGAAGTATCTGACTACCATGCTAGCAAAAATTCTTCAACCAAAGTATGTTGCAATACAACCGGGCTGAAAAGTCTGTGTTAACAAACAAGAAAATGAGTGGAGTTTTTAAAAAATGGAAGAATAGAGACACTGAAAAGGAGCAGAGGCAACAGAAGTGTGGATAGTATAGTGAGCTCCCAGTACAGCATTACGGCAGGAAAATGATACAACTCTTGGATGTATGCTTCAGAGGAGAGTGAGTAGCAGTAGATGAGTAAAGTAGGTGAGTAGCAGAACTGCAGTCCTGAAAGTAGTGCTAGCATTTCTTCTTCCTCTCTAGTGGGAAGCATGAGTTAGAAGCACTGACTGCCTCCTGCACAGACAGAAGAACCATCCCCTACATTTGAGTGAGCGCACATAAAAATCATTAGAACAAGGAAATGCTTTAATGTGAGAAAACAGAACTGCTGCATGAGACAGACTAAATAGAAGAGTGTGAAAATTATCTTCCTTTATCAAACAAGTCTGCAAAATTGTTTTCTCCAGCTGTTCCATGGAAAACAATTCCTTCTTTCCAGTGAGCTCTGCGACAGCAGAACAAAGACTCAAGCAGCTTTCTGTCCCCCTTCCAAGCACCCCTTTAAAATAACACAGACTGCATGCCGTATTTATCCTACAAAATCATTTGGGAGCAAAGTAAATGAACCACTTACAACCAGTGTCCATTGTGTTCTGAGTACTTCTTAGAAAACAAGTTGTTAGACTTCAAATGGGTTGGAGGGTGAAATTGCTTGTCATTAGACAAGTGGTTACTGTTGGTCTTAGGCTCACTGCACACTTGTTGAAGAGTATAAGTTCAAAATGAATCAAACCAATATGCAGAAAAGGTTTCAGTAGCATCAGTTTACAGGCACAGATTTTAAGTTCCTTTTCATTTCTCTATGCATCATTCTGCTCTGTTTACTGAAAGATGAACATTAACATTTTTGTTCTTGCTTTTCTGTCACCTGTACTGCAAGAATCAATGCTTTACCTACAGAGATTATTCAGCAGTTATTACTGCTTCTTCCTAAAACTCAATATCTATTTTCTTCTTTTTTTCCCTGTTATGAATTGAAATCCACTATGAAAGTGTTACTGCTGCAATCACAGTTAACTGAGTTCGTAAAAGGAGACAGAGGAAGAAAAAAAAAAAAAAAGAATTGAATTATAATAATATGAATGCATGAGATGCTAAATGCAAAATTGGGTAAGGTTTTGTGTGTCTGAGTGGGGAAATCAAGCCAGCAGCTTGCCTCTGTCATGTAAATGCACAGTGTGTTAGAAAGAGAAGCAGCAGAAACATATAAATAGTTCTTCCAATATAAGAAACTTCTTTCAGAGCTCACTGAAGTCACAATTCTTCCTCAAGTCACTTCGGCATAAAATAGGCAGTAAGCAATATAAAGTGCTGATTAAAACAAAGAGCATCCATTTCCACTTAGAGTAGGAGTCCAAAACACTTTCACTGGCAGTAGACAGTGTCACATATCAAATGAAGTAAAGAAAATGATTTCATCAAGGGAGCTTTCCTTACTATAGAGATGCCAAATATGAATGCTAATACTTGAATTTCTTTTTTTTTTTCTCTTTCTTTCTTTCTTTCTTTCTTTCTTTCTTTCTTTCTTTCTTTCTTTCTTTCTTTCTTTTTTTCTTTCTTTCTTTCTTTCTTTCTTTCTTTCTTTCTTTCTTTCTTTCTTTCTTTCTTTCTTTCTTTCTTTCTTTCTTTCTTTCTATCAGTTGTAAGCATTCTGTTAGATATAATAATACTGCTGACTACTTGCTTTTTGTTTAGGCTCAATATGGAGGACACAGAAGTAAATGGAAAGAACCCAAATCATAAAAAATAAAACTAGAGACACAAAAACCAACCAACCACCATCAGCACCAACAAAACACATAAAAAAGAAGAAATAAACATAGAATGGAATTTTTCAGTTTAGATAATTAATAAGTATAAAATATAGTACCAGCTTGCAGTCCTAGAATTATTGATTATCTTCACATATAGCAAATATTATCAACAAAGGACCCATAAATATAATCTTGGGATACTTTGATATTTGGAGAGAGTTGACACAAAGAATTAATGAAATAGTTATAAAAAGATGTAATGTTTTATTGCCAAATCTAATAGTGACAAACATATTGAAGATGTGAATGAGTCCTGATTACCACAGAATATGTATGTTTCCAACATGGGTTTCTCAGCTCAGGAAACTTATTCTGTACCTATATCTCTACAATTACAAAAGTAATGGGAATGTAAACTTAATGCTCTTAGGTCCTCATGTGGAGTCGACCCGATAGATGATTAATAGCACACTGAACATCTGTGTAAAATATTTACTTTTCTAAATCAGCCTTATTTCAATCCAGTAATATCATCCTCTAAACATGTAAAACATATAGATCATGCAGGCTTTTACAGAACTAGCATTTTTTTTCCCAAACCAGAACTTCTGTTAGAGATCTAAACACAGCTTCATGATGCTCATTAACCTATTTAATTTCCTCAGTGAAAGTCAGACTGAATAAAAAAGAAAATAAAAAGTATTCGTCAAGGTGGAAATTTTTGGTCATTCATACAAATGTTTCTAGTTTTAAAACCTAGCTTGACCATTTAAATGCTAGCAGACTGGAGTCAAATTGTTTGTATGAAAGGTACGTTTGGCTTTTGTGACTGAAAATGAATGATGAAACAATTACTCTTCTGGACTAAAAAACTCTTATTTATAAATAAAACCCAAAGTATGGTACATTAGCACTAACAACTAAATAAGTAATTTCTACCAGTATGAAGTGTTGGAGAGAGGTCTACATGGAGATAAATTATTCTCACATATTTCAGATGTTATGGAATTATTGTATCATTTGCTCATAATACTAACAGCTCTAAACCATCCCTGTACAACTCTGTATTAGACAGTTAGAAGACTGTGGGCAGATGTAACTTTGTCCCAATCAAGAGGCTGTTTATACGTAGAGCTTGAGATACTATTGCTGTTATCTGTTAGCTGGATCGTTAAGACAGGTGGCAGACATCTGCGTATTAGAGATAAACCCTCTGAGATCAGCTGTCTGTTGCAAACTGTGGCAAAAGCTGTATCAGAAATTTTCTGAATATCAAAGGCAGGAGAAAAACGTCTGAAGGAGGAGTATGCTTTTTATCATAAAAGTGCGGATGGTACTGTTTTTGTGTTTCACAAAAGTTAAGATGGATTAGCTACATCTTAATGGAATGAGCTGCTTGGTGATGGTGACGGAGAGCTTATTTACAGCTGTGCTCCATATGTACACCTAGTGAAGAGTAATTACATAGTAAGTTAGAATAACATTGGATTTTCTCTACTGTGCCCATGAGACAACTTTCTAAAAATTCCCTCTCCCTCTTTTCCCTTCTTCTTGATCGTCTCAGGCCATCAACCTCAGGAGCATCTAGTTTTTTGTGTCATTTTGAAACTGTAGCATTTCCAGTCTAAGATGGTGCTTGGTGGCTACTACTCATTTCAGCTACCTTATGCTACTGTCTACAATATTCTTTACAAAGACGAACAGAATAGGTTCATACTCCTTGAATGTGCAGTCTACTGAAAGTAAGCAGATGTTGCTGACCAATACAGTTTCTAGTCAAGAAGAAAAAATATAGACACTGTTTCCTGTAACATTCTTCTAGGTAGACTTATGAAGTATGAGCTAGATGAGAGGATGGTGGGGTAGACTGAGAACTGGCTGACTGGCAGAACTCAGAGGGCAGTGATCAGTGGTACAGAGCCCACTTGAAGGCCTTTAACTATCTGTGCTCCCCAGGGGTCTGTGCTGGGTTTGGTCTTGTTCAGCATCTTCATCAGTGACCTGGATGAGGGGATAGAATAAACCCTCAGCAAGTTTACTGATGATAGAAAGCTGGGAGCAGTGGCTGACACACCAGAAAGCTGTCCTACCATTTAGTGAGACCTTATCAGGCTGGAGGGTTAGGTAGAATGGAAACTGATGAGGTTCAACTAGGGCTAGTATAGAGTCCTACAATGCAGAGAAATAGTGGTGTACATCGGTACAGGTTAGGAGCTGACCTGCGACCTAGTGGAGGTGAACTTGGAGGAGTAGGACCTGGGGGTCTTAGTGGACAACAGGTTGGCCATGAGCCATCAGTGTGCCCTTGTAGCCAGTGGTGTCCTGGGGTGTATTAAAAAGAGCCTGGACAGCAGAATGAGGGATGTTCTCCTACCCCTTTATTCTGCCCTGATGAAGTAATATCTGGATACTGTGACCAGTTCTGGGTTCCTCAGTTCAAGAAAGACAGGGAACTTCTAGGGAAAATCCAACAGAGAGTCACAAAGATGGTGAGGAGCCTGAAGCATCTCCCTTATGAGGAAAGGCTGAGGGACCTGGGACTGTTCAGTCTGGTAAAAAGATACTGAGAAGGGATCTCATCAGTGCTTACAAATATCTAATGGGTGGGAGTCAGGTGGATGGGGCGAGGCTCTTTTCATCAGTGCCCAGTGATAAAACAAGGAGAAAGGGGCAGAAACTGGAACACAGGATGTTCCATACTCACATGAAAAAAAGGTTCTTTGAGAATGACGGAGAACTTGAACAGGCTGCCAACAGAACCTTACAATCCTTGTGATTCTGTGAAATTTCATAACTGTTACTCTTATTTGAATATTAACATCCTAATTGACAAATAATGTGTTACAGAAAGAAGAAAGAAGCCAGTTTTGGAATGCCTGGGTGCTAGGATACATCATATCTGAGATGATAAAGACAGAACTGTAGGTATAAATATATGGATAAATATCTGGTAAAAAACTGTTTCTGTTCTTCTAAGTACAACGGACATGTTTTCAGTTTACCCATTACATAATATAAAAGCTAATTCTGGGGTATGTTAAGGAAAGCAAATTAAAGTCTTCATTGTTACTGTTTGCTTGTCTCAGGAAGTGATCAGTTATGGTCAATAATGGTATTTGGGGAACTTCAAAGGAACATTTTGCTCAACAGAGCCTTGTTATTCTTGATTAATAAAATCAAAAAGTGACTTTACCAAACCCTGTGGTGCTTTTTATTAATTACTATTATTTACTGTTTGGCACAATATATAATAGGGAAAAAGCACTTACTTTGCTTAAATGAATTCAGAATTGTATTATCCTCTGTGGTAAGAAAGCAGCACTTTGAAACTATGTAATTAACTTGTACCATGACTGATGTGGTAGAATACAAAGGCTAGTGCAGAGCTGATGCTGTAGATACAAAATAATGTATTCTCATGTCCAGCATTCTGGAGGTGTACATTATTCCCACCATTTATTATGTTTCCTGAATCATGTTGTTTGGAAAAGAATTTGAATCAAACCAAAACAACAACAACAACAACAACAACAACAAAACCAAAGCCTAAATTATATGCCTTTGTGCAGAAAGGAAATCGAAGTATAAATGAAAGTAGTTTTCTTCCCTTCTTCTTTGTATAGCAATGCAAAGAACATTGTATGTCAAGGAGCACAGCATAGCAAATAACCCTTTTGCGGCTTAACTGCCTGACAGTCCCAGGAGCAACTTTGGAGCCATCAACACAACTGTTCTGGCTGAGGTCCATTGGTTTGCTTTAGCCTAGTCACTTTGTATTAGCAGTGTCACTTATTGTATTATAGCAGGACAGACAAAGCATGTGTTTTGTGTCATGGGAAGGAGCTGAAGGAAAATGTTCCCTGAAAATTGAGTTGATTTTATTCTTTCTTGAAAAATCTAAAACCAAAATATTTTCCCTTGTACAATATATATATTTTTATTCTGAGGATCCCCACAGCAATTGTCAGCTCTGCTGGAGAAGTAATCACTTCACTCACCCATTTAGTGCAACCACCTCTGGCATGGGGGATGATAGACAAGAGGCAGAAAGAGCATTGGTGTGGGAGAGGGAATTCTGGCACAAGAACATCAGGGATGGTCTCTGAAAAGCACTTTCTACAGAACACTTAAAAGATTTGGTTTTTTTCCAACCCCTGTTTGAAAAGACCAGCTCACTTTCTAGTTGGAACAGATTTCATCTTGAAATGAAAAGAGCATATCAGATATAGAAAATGCCAAAATATTTTAAAACTTGTGCCCCTCCAAATACCAGAATATCTTTCAAAATAAAAATAAATAAAATATGGAGAATGGAGTATTTGTGGGGAATATTTTTAAAACCTGTGCATTAAAATGTTGACAGTATGAAAATAAGCTTAGTTTCCCAAAAATATTATTACCATCTGGGATACTCTGGATATCTATGACATCTGCATGTGACCGATGAATATATGGCACACAACCTGAAGATGGTGTGCATCTTGTGAGAGGACAGCTGATAACACTGTAAGGTATCTGAAATAACACTGAAAATCTTTTAAATTATTTAACTGAGCCACTACATTTGCCACCAGAAGTCCAGAAGAATTATTACTATAATTACTCAGAAGATCTCTTTCTTTTCTCTCTGGCTAGTATCTTTTCCACGACCATTCAAACACAGGGTGGAGTCATTGAAACTAACTTTAAAGGAGGACTCTCAATTCAGTCAACTCTTTCATTCTCAAATCCTCTATCTCTAGTTTACCACTTCTTATTAGAAGTGTCTGCTGAAATGTCTGCTTTGAATGTGAGCAGTGACTAAGAATAAAGTTGCAAATTTTATAATATTGTTTATTGAAGACAGAGCTGCTCAAGAGAATTCAAAAATAGAAAATATTCTTCAGACATTGACATAAATATCTAAAGTGTATGTGAACTAAAACACCCACCCCAAAAAGAAAGGTTCTCACACTGTTGACATAACACCTGAAGCTATCAACCTGTGAAGTATAAAAAAATATTGAGAGCTGTAACAATTGAAAACAAGTAGCAGCTCATTTACTAGGATGCAAGATCTACAGAAAGGGAAAATGAAGAAATAGTTTTGTTTTCTCCTTTCTTTCCTCTTATAGAAAATTAGAGTACGGTTGTTGTGGCCTCATTTAAATCATGTTGATGTGTAACAGAAACTACCCTGCAATGCTGTCAATGGTTCATGGGCTGGTTTTGCCCAGTTCCATGACTAATAGGCTGGGGAATCCACAGACATGTGGAAAAACAGAAACACAAAGTCTTCTGGGGTATGTACTTCTCTTCTGAGAACCAGGTACCCAGAAATTTGGCAGTCCATGGACTTAAAGCATTAACTCTTTAACTCCCAGTGCCTCGCATGATGCTATGATGTGAAATACTGATAACAAAAAATCATAAAACCATTACAGTTGGTTTCTTCTTCCCAGATCTTCCCAATCTCTTTTCCTTTTTTGTTTCTCAGAACAGAAGCTGTTGGCGTAACATTTCTGTTACCTTGCTAGTATAAATAAAATACAAGCCCACAAGGGAATGTGTCTATCGTGTCATATTAGGTTTGCACCACAGAAGACATTACCATGATAGATACAGGCAGTTCTGCTCTTAACTTCAACAAACATTAAGACTTTCACACTGAACCTTTATCAAAATACCACCACAGAAGAAAAAGGAAAAGAAAAAAATCTGGATTTGCTTTCATTTTCAATTTGCTGCAGAAAGTACAGGAGAAGAAAATGAGAAAAATTCTGACAGGATCCGTGATAGTCATCCTTATTTAACAGTATGTCCCTATTTGCTGGATGCAGAAGCTAGGTGCTTTGGAATCATGCCTTTCCAGTTTTTCCCTCTGAAATCATCAAGATCAGACAATCCTTGTAGTCAATATCTAAAAGGTTGAGTCTGATGACTTGAAAGAGGTCTCCCATTTGTTTTAGAAGTCACAGAATCAGTCCCAGGTCCTTCCAACATAACAGCAAGGCCACAAAAAGGGCTCATTAGAGACTTCCTAGTGAAGTTAACACAAAGCTGCCTCTGAAACTGTCATTTGAAACAGGTAGCATTGGAAGGTCTCTTTTAGTGTCATTCTTTTTTGCTAGTAAGTAACACTTTTTTGCTAGTATTCTAATGATCATGTCTTGTTTAGTCTAATGCTTTAGTGATCAAATCTGTGAATCCTGTCAGACTTCTGTGGTATCAAAGATGTAAGACAAACTGATGGCAAGACTGTTCTTGGTATTTATGCAAGTAGAGGAGCAGGAAAACCTGCTGAGAGAGAAATTAAATTAAAATTCCAGCAACCACAATCTTCATAGTTGGCTTTCACACATGAGGATGTTATTTTTCTAGACTTTACCTAGTGATACTGTTGGAAATTCTCACCACTATTCCAGTTCTCACTGTTAGAGAAAAATAAAGGTGGCTTTTCAGCTGAAGACTAATAAGCACTATGTGTGAAGAAAACAAACAACAAAAGAACTCCCTTCCACCCTTCCAGATATCAGAAAAAAATCTTCTGAAACAAAGTTGTTAGGGAAGGGAGGTAGAGATGTGTGGAGTCTTTCATAATTGTGATGAATAGGATAACAAAATATGTCCTCAGTCCATGTCCCATTGGGACTGAGTCGTTGGCCATGGTTCTCTCCCATCCTTATGATATGTATTTGTTCAGATCAGAAGACTGACATCATATTTGGAGAGTTTTGAGTATCTAATGATGGAACCACAGTTAAAAGATCAGCTGGCCTTACCTCCTACTGTAATGAAGATTCCTCCAGAAGGATCTTCTTTCACTTGACTGTAGAAGAAGCCTGGAAAGACTAGACTGCACTGATCTTTTTCAGTTAAGTAAAATTATTATAAATTCTAGTTTGGAGGGAGACTCTGGAGGTCTCTAGCAGGACTATCTCCAAATTTAAGCCAAGTTGCAGAGGATTCGTTACAGTTCAGAAGATTTCTAGAGATGGAGATATCACAGCCTTTCAGGTCTACCATTTTCCAGAGTTCATCACTGCCCTATGGACAAATATTTTTTTTAGTTTCTATTTAGAATTATTTGTATTAAAGTTTGGACTACTGCTCCTAGTTCTCTCATTCAGTATCTCAAAGACGAGTTTGGACTTCTCTTTTGAAGACTCTTTTATATAATGGTGACAGCCCTTTGATCCGCCCTTACTCTCCTCTCTGGTGGATAAACCCATTTACCTCAGCCTGTCTTCATGTGCTATGTAAAGACCCCAGAACAAATGTAGTGGCACTTCACTGTACTTGTACAAATCACATTAGGTGTGTCTTGCCAAGACATTCTAGTTAATTCACTAGCAAACTGATGCATTAAAAGTTCCAAAAAGATTCTTTCTAAAAACAAACAAAAAAAATTCCCAAACTGGAGAATCTATTTTAAGATCCCTTTCAAAATACATCTGAGCTGGACAACTGCAAACACTGACTTTTACATAAGTTCCTTATGTATATCTAATCTGATTGTTCATCACGAGAGTATCAATGCAGAGAAATAATTAGTATTTAGAATGCAAAGGAAAATCTATGCAAAAGCACGATCATTTTTTAATTTCTTCTAAAGAACTGCAGAGGAAGAGCTGTCAAAAAAGATGATTCAGTATGGATCACTTATGACCTAGCTAGCTCATTTCCATCCAGGATCTATTCTTGTAAGTCATGATTATCCAAATAAACACAAATATCCATACTGTTCCACTGTAACTGAGATACATGAGAATGAGTCAACATGTGAACATGGGCTGTAATACCCAAAGTTTAGTTGAGTGGGATTAATTCCTCTCTTAATAACATAAAATAATGTTATTTTATCTTAGAAATAGAATAATTCATGACTAAAAATGCACTGGTAGAAAAGGAAGGCCAACAGAATATTATACATATTTTCAACATATTTTGATTTCCTGTATTACTGAAGGAGATTGTCTCCTACATCTATAAATGTATACACATATATAAAATGTACATTTATAAAAAAAATATATTGGCAAATTTATGAAATACTTTGAAAGTAAAGTAATATGTAATGATTTTAAAGTTTCATAAAACTTGTGAATAATGATTCTCAGCATTTATGCATTATTTACATATGGGAATGCAGCTTTACCAATGATTTTGAGCTATATCCATGCAGACATGCACAGACACTGGCATGCACAGACAGAAAGACAGACTCCACCAAAGCACCAAATAAATAACTTAATCTCTCTCACTTTATGAATTTCAGTGTCAGCAAATAGAAAGTCAATTATTACTATGCAGACAGATTTCCCTAAATTACACCTTCAGCCATTTTTATGACAAAGCTGACAGTGTTATTACTGAGTAGAAAAGAACACCCTGTTGAAAAGTATTTTCCTGCTTTCACTGTGTAACAAAGACAAAGATGGAAGAAAAAAATCGAGCCTTTTTTGAATATCTCTTTTGGTGATGTGCTTTTTATGCAAATATCTTAGTTTTCTACAGTAATGGTACCATTAAATGCCTTGAGATTATTTGTAAAAGAAAAGTGTTACTTTGAGATTAAGACATAAAGTACTAAGTGCATTTTTAGGAACAGAGAAGATTTCTCTGTAAAGAAGTTAATGTTCCAAAGAAAGCTTTGTTTATTTGAAAGGCTTTATGGCTATGCTGTTTTCTTCGCTTAGCACCTTAATTCTCTCAAACCATACGGTTGTCCAGATGTTTAAAATAAAAAGCCCATTTGGGTATTATCAGAGATTACTGAGAAAAGATATACAGACATGATGTTTAGCTATGCAACATAAATTCTCAGAGCGTATAGTACCCAATAAATGTCACATCCTAGATCTGATGAAACTGAACCCATAAATCATAAAAACTAGACAAAGGTCTCATTATACTATTTACCTCTAGCCAGATGTCACAAAAAAAAAATCTACTTTCTGGGTGAACTTCCTTCTTTTTCTTTTTGTCTCACCGAAGTATTATTAGGGAACATCTTTTACCAGAGTGTGTTTATGCCCATCTCATGTGCCCTTTTTGTATGTCCTTGTTGCATGTAATGATTTGAAAATAGGATTGCCTAACATCAAAAATACATATATTCTTCTTATTGCCTGAATCTTCAGTCTCCTCTCTTCCAGAGTTGCCTAATATGCTCACCAAGCTATTATTGTTTTGCTTTAGATAGCTTGGCCCACTTGCCGAGTTTCATTTGCTGTCACACAGTCACAAATTACAGCATTTACTGCAGACTGCATTCAAAAGTATCACTTTCTGGTTGCTGAACTGGAGAACATGATGATGAATCAAGGAGCATTTGCGCTAATCCATTGCAAGTTGATTCTCCAAAGACTGCAGCACAGTAGTTGTCTGTAGCATTTCCTTTCCATTTTAATCTGCTGGTGCTGTTTTCTAGTATTCGTTTGCTATCCCAGGCTTTGATTCAGTCACAGCAGTTCATGCTCACTTTTATTCCTTGACTTGTGACAGATTATAAAAAAATAAGGGGGGGAAAGAAAAAGGAAAATGAAGGGGAAAATGATTTCTGCTTGTTAGTTTCTTTTTACTTTCATGAACAAAGCTTAAAAGCTGGCTGGATTTTCTGCAGGTGTAAATCATTCTAGCTCCACTGTGCATACCATTTTATTCAGGCTGTAATATAATACTTCTAAAATACCACTGATGTAGCTGTTGTCTACAATTTACTTTGAGCTATAGACTCACTTCACCTAGAGGAACCAATTGCACCATATTATCTATGTTCACTGGAAAATTCCATCTTCTGTTTCAAATAATTTGTGAAATATTTACTTCTAAGTGTGTGAGATTTCTACATTTGAGTAGGCAATGAAAATTCTATGTGGGAATTGATTAACGTGTCTGATGAAAGGTTTGGTTGACAAATACTGATTGAACAGCTTGGCATTTATCTTTTACTTTCAATGATTCAGAGTTAGGATTACAGATCAAGTCCCTACTACTGTAGCTGTTGTGTCTGGACAGAACCAGATGAGAGGCCTCCCTTTTGAAAGAGTTAATATCTAATGCTACTCTTTGAATTCATCCTTAAAAAAAAAAAAAAGATAATTGGAAAGCTCAAATATCATATCTGCTATCTTGTATTCTATTCTGCTCATCTCACTAAAAATTTCAATGACATTATTGACAAAATATGTGCAAAGTGATTTTAGTTTATCAAAACTACTGACTGTCCAGTTTTGGGTTATCACTCTGGGTAATATTGCATATCTACTATTGCTGTGAGTATTTCAACTAAGATTTCCTCAGCATTGTCTGTTTAAATTGATAAAACCATGATACTATTTTTTTTCTTCTCAGTTTGATTTGCATTGAAGTCCAATTTCTAAAAGCAGTGACCAGCATTACTTGCATGTTTCTCTCTGATTCCCCAAAATAAATGCACTCCCATTTTGTAGAAAGTACCTACTTTTTTTCTTTCAATAATTCTCAGAAAATCTAAACAATATTCTCATTAGAGGATATAAATGGAGTGGAACTAACATGTCACAATGAAAACTTGCTTGATAAAGTCTTGTAGGTTTAGGCCTTGAAGTAACAAGGTCACCAGTCCATTGTGTTAGCATGGAAAATTAACTAGTTTACTGTACTGTCATATATAGCCTAGGACTTAATGTTTGGTTTACAGTCCCTGAGGTGTGCCTTAGAAATATGAAGGATGTCAGAAAGGACAATATTTCTACTGACAGGTTAGTTTGTTGGTCTTTTTGTATGGGGCTATGGTATCCTATTTACTGAAGCATTTATAAGGGCTTCTAAAGAAATATCTTGCCAAGTTGAGGTTGCCAAGAATTGTAATTATTATTATTAATTCATAACAATCATAAAAATATGTAGCCATTGGTAGTTTGCTTAAGGAGAATAGGAAGTAGATAGCCAGCTCATTCTGCTTCATGAGAGTCTTCCTTGGAGAAATGGGACACGTTAACTATTCCCACAGAAAACCTCACAAAAATTTTGGGGCATCACCTATTTCTTCATTTTGCTCTGACTCGTTATTCTGTAATGATGAAGTTAGAACACTCTCCTGTGATTTGAGAAATGCAGGCTGATACCCACTTCTACTTGTAGATATTGAGTCCTATGTCTCTCATTTTCTGAGTAAGTTGTTTCAACTGTCTCGATGTAGAACAGAATGGGGGAAGGAATGAATTTGTGCATATTGTTATTCTTTACTCCCTCCTGAGGAAAGTATTCTATTAGATAGCTAAATAATTTGAGATTCATGAAACCAAGCAGAGCATAAGTGAGAGTGTAAGTCTGTAGCCTAGTGATTAGGACCCCCTGGAGACTTAATTTCCTCCTACAACATAACCACTGCATGTGAAAACTGTTAAGGGATAAGATACAAAATATTTACTGATTTTTCACTCACTTCCAAAGTGTCCAAGTATGATCTCCTTTCACACCAATGATCTTTTGAACCAAAGGTGGCCATGTAAACAAATGACTTAGCAGAAGTGGGGCATAACCTAATAGTTTGTAGTGATACACTCTTCTAGTTGTTTAAGTTACTTATGTTTGCACAACAATTTTGTTTCTTCGGTGCTGAAGAAACTGGTTCTGGTATTTTTATTAAGCCAAAAATCTATTGTTGATCTCACCAAATACCTAAGAGTGACCAAGTAGATTCCTCAACCTGCTGAAGGTACTGGATTGCCATACCTTTCAAATTAAAAACAGGAGCAGTTACAAAACCTAAAAAATGTAACATAAATGTCATTTTCAAATTCTGTAGAATCCTCCCTTAAAATTGTTTCTCAAAATTGGCATTTACTATGAAATTTGGTATTTCCATTTTCAGGTAGCTAGCAGAGACAGCTGACAGACAAAAAAGCTTACACAGCAGTTTTTGCACTTCACCAGGGGAGATTCAGGCTGGAAGTTAGGAAATACTACTTCTGTGAAAGAGTGGTCAGACACTGGAATGGGCTGCCTGGGGAGGTGGTGGAATCACCAACCCTGGAGCTGTTCAAGAAAAGTTTAGATGTTGTACTGCAGGACATAGTTTAATGAGAGAACTATTGGTGACTGGATTGTTTTTTTGTTGTTGTTTTTCTTGTCCAGTCTTGGTGATTTTATGATTCTATGATATTCCACCTGTCACTCTGTGAGCTCAGAAGCACTGGTGTTGTACAAAGGGCATGGTCCCTGGTATCCACAGGAATGGCTATTCTAGCATGTCAGAGCACTTAACTGAAATCTGTGGGAAAAGTTGAATACAGGCACAAGTTGTTCAGAGGGATTGTGGAGTCTCCATCCTTGGAATTCTTCAAAACCTGATTGGACACAGCCCTGAACAACGTGTCGAGACAAATCCCAGGTTCAACTTGTTTTAGTCAGGAAGCATAGAGAATACTTCTAATTTATAACTGGGATTAATTAGGTGATTTCCTTTGCCTCTTTTCATGGAGCTTGATAATGATTTTGAATTAAAGTGTCTTTTCTATCTATATTAAAAATAAAATATTTATAAATCTCTCCCGAATTACATTTTCTATTCCAGTCATATCCGTGGCCTTTCTTAGGACCTTTGAACTAGTGCTTATCATGTATACTTATTTTTACTTCAGTGTGTAGAGTTAATCAATTGTCTTTCATTGGTCTTGGTGTCCATGAAGACCTTTGCATGGGAGATTCACTCTTCAAATCTTCCTGTTCAAAGCAGAATTGTCTAGTGAACTGTATCACTGTTAGTCTTCCAGTTTGTTTGGTTTTTTTAAATTATTATTATTGTTTTAACAAAAAATACTGGGATATCTATTTTTTGTTAAATGTAATACTTTATAGTTTCTTTGTCCTCTAAGACACCTTATGTTATAAAGACTCCCCACCTCCTCCAGAAAAGTTAGTGGTGAAAGCAGTCCAATACTGAGCTGGATGTTAAACAGAATGACCTCCAAAGATCCTTTCAAATAAGTATTTCTTTCACTCTGTGAAAACTGTTCTACTACTTCAATTCCTGAAGGTATAACATCAGTCTTGAGGTATAACATCAATTTTTTCATTCTAAAATTTAGATTATTTAGATTGGTATTTCTCATGCTGCCCTCCATGAATATTTATTTTCTTTTTTTCAGTAACTGAATTCTGTTGCCAGGTGTGCTCCCAGTCTTTTCCTCTTTTAGCTGAGTACTTGCACTTTTGCAGTCTTTCCTAAATATAATGGTTTCAGGCATGTAATCACTCTCATTGCTGTCTTCTGGCTTTTGTCCAAATCTTACTTGGATATGTTCTAGAAGAGACCTCCTAGTGCTGAATAAATTGGAAGGACAATAGCATACGGTTTTGAAGGTTATACTACTGTTTTTACATTCAAAACAGAGGAAGGAGTTGAAAAACGATGACAGTGTTGACAACATTCACTTGTGACCCATTATAACGTCCAAATCCTTTTCTGTATAATGATTGCCGAAGCAGCTGGTCCCCATTCTGAAGTTTTACAACTGATTATGCTTACGAAGTGTTAAACTTTGCATAAGTCCCCAGTGAATTTCATCTTATTTTTTTTTTTCAACAAACTCACTTGTGTGTCTGCATCATTTCAAATTCCAGTCTTGTACTTGAGATTCTTGAAGCTTGTTGTCACCTGCAGATTTAATAAGTGCATTTTCCATCCCATCATTTGGGTCATTAACAAAAGTATTGAGCAGTTGCAAAATGAAGACAGTCCCCTGGTGGATCCTGCTCAATGATCCTCCTGTTTTGACTATGAATGACTGGTATCTAATTCCCAAAAACAACATCGTAATTGTTTTTGCAGCTAATGGTTTTTTCCTCTAGTCAAGATTTCTCAGGTTTACTCAGGAAAATAACCTCTAAGACAGAGTCAAAAGTCTTTCCAAAGTCAGAATGTGATGTTTACAACTTCTACTCAGCCTACAAAGTATTTTACAGGAAAAAAAAAAAAAAAGTTGGTTTGACATGCTTTGTTCACGACAAATTTCAACTACCTGTTATTCCTTGTTATTTGTAGATACTCAAAAAAAATCAATAGATTTTTAAATGCACAAATCACAGTCACAAACTAATGCTCATAATTTCAGATATCATTTTTAAAAAGACAGTTAAGAAAAAATTATCTTAAAATTATGTTACAATAAATGTTATCACCACGCTAACAAAACTTTAATGCTTTGTAGTGAGAGAGTGCTTTTCAACATAACTAGATTTATGCGCAGAGATGCAAAGTATCTTCATTATCTATGCATAGTACCTTAAAATAATCTGCTCTGCAAAAATGCAAAAATCTATAAGTCTGCAAGTTTTAAAAAAGAAAAAAGAAAGGGGAATTAGACCTCAGACATATATATGATAGAAGAAAAAAATTTTATGGTTATTTCAATTGCTAGTTATTCTGATTGTGAGGATGGAATCGTATGAAGGAAATGGGTATTCTTATTTTATGCAGATAGCTTCTGTATCTAAGTTTGTATGCTAAGCTTTTAATATTGCCTGTAGAGAAAAGTAAGCTCTGAATCACCCCCGAGAGGATTTTCATTTAGGATTCAAAGTAGAAGTCTACAGTCAGGCTGTGTAATTAACCTCTATTGTTCCTTTCTCTTTTCCTCCATTGCCCACCAGTCTCACTCCTTCCTATCCTCAGATGAGTGTCCATCAACTTTATTTTTTCATACCTCTCAAGTTAAAAGCCTTAGGTCTTGCCCTTAATTTTTCTAATGTGTACAAAATTAAATAGATTACAGTCTAAATCCCTAACTGCAATTCCCTTTGCTTTATTGTTACTATCACAAGTAGGATGAAGCATAATAGTGTGTTCAAGTTGGCGTTCTTTAAACAGATATGTGCTGGGCTTTGCTTCTGCAGGGAAATCAGAATCTGGCAGTGCTTACTGCACTGTGCTTGTAGGTTCAACTGAAGGCAAGACATGATCAAGTTCATAAAGGTTTGCCAGCCTTACTTCCCACTGTTTTGTACTGCTGTACATATGACACTCTGTAGTGAAGCTTTTTAGGGGATCTTCGTCGGATGATCATTAGTGTTTTCTAATTGCTCCATGCAGTGGGAAATGACTGTACATGGCAGGACTCCACCATTACTTTAGCCTGTTAACTCATGAGGCTTGAAGTAAGTGTCAAACCACAGAGAACAATCTAATGAGAGAAAGATTAGTGTAACAACCCTCTATTGTGTTATCAGGAGGGCCTATGCTGTTGCACTAGGCTGCTTTTTTTCCAGACTAATTTCTGTTTGTCTGTACTAAACATCTGTTGTTTCCTGTCTTGATCTTGTTCTCTCATGCTAGGTTCTGACACAGCCCAGCCTACTCAGGATGGACATGTATTTTTTGCCTCCTATATCCCACTGGGAATTTGTCTCTGAATTTACCACTAGTATGCTTTAGGAATGGAAATTAGAGAATCATAGAATCATAGAATATCCCAAGTGGAACAGACTCACACAGATTACTGAGTACAGCTCCAGTTTCCACACAGGACCACCTAAAACCCAAACCCTGTGTTAGAGAGCCCTTCTTGAGCTCCTGCAGCTTGGGACCATGAAAACTGCCCTGGGGAACCTGTTCCATGCCCAGGGTCTTTTGGTGTAGAACATTTTCCTGACACCTACCTCACTGTCCAATTGCCTTTCAAATATTCAATGCAGCAAACCAAAATAAATCTTGGAGAAGGAGAGATATGGGATGGGAATTAAAAGGAAAAACAGCCTCACACTCAGAACAACAGAAAGCTGAAGTAGTACCAGAAGAAACAGAAGAAGAAAAAAATTAGAATTCTATTTAGAATACTATTTTTTTTAATCTCAGAATAAGAACTATTCTTACTGAACAATGTGTACTTAAATACTTAAGAACAATTACATCTTTATGCCAAACTCTAGGAGTTACTAAAGGGAAAAAAGAAAAAGTAGGTAAGATTGTTTAAGAGCCTCATATGATGAATAATGATTAAAATAATTATGATGAAAATCATAGTTGTGAACAAATTTTTGTATCAAGGTAGGAGTCTGAACAGATGCAAACTATGTTATCTTCACAAACAACACCAAAAGGTTTGAACAACTATCAAAAGCTGAAATTTGAAACTACAGTTCTACATAAAAAGCTGACATTTTCTCCGCTGGTGCAGCAGTGTACCTGGTCAAAAGTGTTTGTATGTTGGGTCCAAGACCCACAGTGATTATCTGACAGAGCAGGGTATTGGGATAGAGCATGGTACAGTCAATGCCAAGAGGTGTGACAAGGTGACCTCTGCACCTATCAGATGTCTTAAGTAATCTGACAGCACAAGGCTTCTTCAGGGAAATGTGTGTCACAGGGCTCCTCTTTACTGCTGCAGAAGCTCACATTACTTTGAGCATCCCAGGTGCGCAAACTGAAGTAATAGCTGGGGAAGAAAATATGATGGGGATTAAAAATGCACGTATATTTTAAAACTGTTGTTTAGAATAAGATGATACTGGGCATTCTGAAACAGGATAAAGCTATGTAACTGGCTTCCTAATTCCAATACATGTTCAGAAGTAGGATTTGTCCCTTCCACCACAAGCTGATTGCATGACAATTCTGAAACTTATTCAGCTGAAGCAGAGAAGAGCTGATTCCTGATCCTATCATATTAAAAACAAGGAAGATCAATAAAAAGCTATTCAAAAGTTTAAATGCTAATTAGTTCTTTCAATGTATAAAACGTATTTCCATAATTCTGTAGCAGGATTGTATGACAATGAAATCTAACAGCAGCTAATGTAGCTGAACAGCAGAGAATTGATTCAATTTGCCAGAATGATCATTCTATATATTTTCTAAGTAGGTAAATTTGTTTGTTGGTTTTTGTTTTGTGTTCTTTTCTTTTTTAATGGGATAGAAGTTTCGCTGTTGTTGTTGTTGTTAGGAATAAGGAGAAAAGGAGGAATGAAGTGAAGAAAGGGAAGGCAGACAAAGGAAATAAAAGGAAATAAAATGAAATAAAATTAAATATCCTGTACTTTATTGTCCTTCTCATTAAAATATAGTGAAAACACAACTCAGAACTTTCTTCTTCCCAATTTGCAATTTTCATCCCTCCAAATGGTTTCTGTTAATCTACTGTTCTGAAGTAACATTTGCAATCGTTTGGCAGGTCCTCAGAATGTTACCTCTTCAGTGGCCATAGACCACTGACATTGATAATAAATCAGAGATTTTATTTCATTTCAATTAATTTTTCTTCAGTTTTAAAATACGGGTATCCAAAATAATTAATGCCTTCAAAATTCTTATGAAAAAAAAATTATAATTTGAAGAAAAATAGATAAAATTTTTGTTTCATTATTTGGATGGGGGTGATGGTCTTAAATTTAAATTCATTGTTTTTGACCTCAGACTCTTAATGAAAAATCACCCTTTTTGGTAAAGTTTGTAAATAAATTATCCTCCATCTTCTAGTACTAAGAACTAAACTCATAAACTTAACTTAGTCAAAAAATGGAGTCTTCCATGAAAAATGATAGTTATAATTAACAGACACATTTTAAAGGTGCCTGGTACTTCACCAAAATGTAGAACTCTTCAAATTATAACAGACCTTCCTGATGATGAATGTGTCAGATTTTAAATTGTTCAACATTTCATAGTTACTTTCAGAGGAAATTATTATTGTGTCCACTGGCATCTATTTTTATAAAAGGGAGATATGAATATTTTCTGCTTCTTTATGATTTATGAAAGGACTGTCGAAATTTGTGTCCTATGAAGAATGTTTGGTTAAATGACAAATAAAATATCCTATATATGATGAGGCAAAAATATTTTACAGTCTAAAATCTGAAAAACAGAAGTTTCGGAATGAGGCATCTTATGATTGCATACTTATCATTTTGCAGAGTTTCATTTAAAGTTTAACTTTATTTTACTAATAAAACTTATTTAAAGTTAAAAAATCAGTATGGAATGCAGAACATTTCATATATGAAGTACAATTCATGCATTCTAAAATTGTTGTTAAATTGAAATAGAAGAAATTAATTTAAATGACCTTTCATATGAAGTATTTTACAAATCACACTAGCTGTTCATAATTAAAAATGTCTTGTGAAAGATAAATGAGTGCTTCTACCTATGTCCAAAATTCAACTAGATATGTTAAACACTTAAGATATCTTAAACATTTAAGCTTCTGAATAGCTTGGTTCACACCATTTTTAAACATTCGAAAACTTTTGGACTTATGCCTTTTACTAATACTTGTAAAATGGTAAAGTCTCTCATATTAAGGTCTGGCAAATACACTGACAGAATATGGCTTTGAGAGTCCTTCTATTAGGAAATCCAATGAAAAATCAGTTCTGTGCTGTGATTGTACCCATGAAAGAGAGTAAATTTCAAGCTATTGAAGTGCATCCTATACCAGTGATGATACTCTGCTCTGAGTACCTCTTTCTAATAGTCATAGCAATTACAAAGAAGTCTCTCCACTTATGTGCAGAGGTTTCATCTAGAATACAATTTCGTCAGTGGACCATGAAGTAAATGTGTGGATGTAACATAGAGTTTTCTACTCTACAGCTTGTCTTGTATCAGAATTAAGCCTTCAGCCGTTTCCTTTAATGTTTTCATCAATGACATAAATGCAGGACCTGCAGGCATACTAAATAAGTTTGCAGACCCCACTAAATTGGGAAGAACTGTTAAATCCCTCAAGGATAGAGTCTTTGCAGAGAGATATTGGCAAATTAGAAGGCTGGATAATCAACAACTGCATGAAATTTAACAAGAGGAAATTCTGGATTCTGCACCTGGACTAGAGCAACACTGAATATGTGTACTGACTGGGGGATGAGAGGCTGGAGAGCAGCCCCATGGAAAGAGATCTGGGGGGCCTGGTTGACAGCAAATTAAATGTGAGTCAGCTGTGTGCAGCCAAAGGGCTGATCCAGCACTGACACTGGGTGAGGGGAGAGACTGTCCCCTCTGAACTGCACTGTGCAGCCTCACCTCCATCAGTGGAGGCAGGTTTGGGTGCCATTATATAAGGACATGAAACTATTAGGGAGCATCCAAAGGAGGGCTACAAAGATAGTGAAGTGTCAGGAATGGAAAAGAAATAAAGAGCAGATGAGGTTCCTGGGTTTGCTTAGCAGAGTAGGCTGAAGGATGCCTCATGGTGGCTGAAGGTCCCACAAGGAACAGAGGAGCAATGGTGAGCTCGGCTCTCTGTGTCAGTGACAGGACCCAAGGGAATGGCATGGAGCTGTGTCATCAGCACCAGAGGACAGTGGGCATGGAAGAGACTCTCTAGGGCAGTTGTCACAGTCCCAAGCTGCTGGAGTTTGAGGAGCAACTAGACGCTGCTCTCAGACATGGGGTTCGATTTTTAGGTGGTCCTGTGTGGAACCAGGAATTAGGCTCAATGATTATTGTGCGCCCCTTTCAACTCAGGATGTTCTATCAGTCTGTACTTCTATGATCCAGAAACATACTTTTATTGCCTGCTGAGCAGTCTTCATCATACCCCATATCGACACCCCTGATCATCAGCTGTAGATAAGAAGAAAAAAGAAACTAAGGTCTTGTAGAGAAGCTGCTAAAATAGGAGAGAGTGGGACTGTATCCTTGTCTGTTGGCAATAGTGATAAGGCCTCCATTATGGAGTTCACTGATTACAGGACAGATATAATTAAAAAAAATACCTGTTGGTGTAGCATAAAGAGCAGTGAATAAGCCTTCATCATAATGTCAGATATCGCAGTGTCAACCTCTAGCATGTTAAGAAGTTTATGTGACTTGAATATCATAATTGTCCTAATAAAGTTTATACCTATTCACTTCAGTAGCCAGAGTCGTTTAACAAAACTATAATTTTTGTTCTTGGGGTTGCATAAGTGTCAAACCACAGCTGATCTTTAACAGGGGCTGAGCACTGCTTCAGTGGAATTTAACAGAAAGAAACAATGGTCCACTCCTTCTCAAACATTAGAAATAGAGAAGATAGAGCTAAGGATCCTGCAGGTCAGTTTATATGTTCACCAAAAGTTTCCACTTCAGGGAAAGGAAGAGATTTCAGGGTATCCAGGATGCATCCCTTGTTCTTGGTCATCCTGTAACTACTGGAGGTCAGTTCAAAGACCATCCCTGTATGCAACAGCCAAGCCAACTATTGATGAAAATATCACATTGCTTTGTTCTGTATTCTTGTTGGCTGAATAGCCTGGTGTAAAATGTTTCTACTGAAGGATAATTTTTATCCCCAGCCAACTCTAATCAATATAGTCACCTTAATCTGCAAGATCGCTGAGGTGAATCCTGTCAAATAGAAAAACTTTTGTGTGGCCACTTACTTGGTACTGTAAGAAAAGAGAACAATGTTCTCCAGAAAGGACTCAAGGGTGATACCTCTAAATATCCTTAAAACTTATTTTGATGGTCATTTAGAAAAGAAGTCAATAACATTAAACTTCCCTTTGAGTGATGTCATACTCCCCTTGTCCAATGCATAAATGTTTATCCTTCAGCAAAGTTAACAAATCAAAGGTGGATCAGTCCCACATCACTGCACAAGGAAAGTGACAGCAATCCCTGGTTTTCAGAAAGGGCTATACTGAATGAGAAAACGCTGGGGGGACAGGAGGCCTTTGAAAGGCAAAAGAGTTCCATTTATTTGAACTTTAGTTTATCTGATAAAAATAGCTGTCAGATATATTCAGCTTCTCTTTCTTCTTTTCAGTGACTTTGAGACAGGTCTTATTGAGATAAGCCTAAGAAAGAGGAAAAAAGGCAGATAGTCAGCAGTATTGTATAAAGTGACAGAAAAGAAGGGCTGAAGAGCTCAGCTGGAAGTCCATAGTTAATGTTTTATATATTGTCCTATTCAGTTTAAGTGCTGGTCAAAGCAATTTCATGTTAATGACAATTCTGCTTCCAAGTCATTGTACCTAAAAGGAAAGCAATGCTGCTAATGAGTTCAGCGCTTTTCCAGAGCAAGCTGTGCTTCACCACAGAGGACCGTGGTAGACAGTGGGGATTGGGCCCCGAATTTGAAGGAAAGAGAAGTCTTTCTCTGTAACTCATGAGAAATTCTAAGTTCTCCCAGTATGTGCTGAATGACTGAAAAAAATTGTTGAGAATAGATTACTCTGTTCTTACACAATGATGAGTGAGAATAAAACAATATCTCCATGTCTTGAAGAATAACATAAATTAAGATCTTTCAGTTCCCGTTCAAGTCACTCTGCAGAAAACAGAAATAGAAAACAAAAAAAAAAAAAAAAACAACAACATATAAGAGAATATCCATTTGCATTTGAAGCTTAAATAAACAAAAAGAAAAAACTAGGAAAAGACACTTGGATCTGTCCTACCACTTCTCTGGCAGCTTTTTTCCTGTTTATGTAGTATAGTTGCTGTGAGTCAAAGCTGTTGGCATAACAAGCATATAAAAATCACATTATACAGATTCTCAGATTGAAATCTAAATGTTAAATTATAAGAACGGTCAATCATTTTCTTTTCTCAGTCTTGGTTTCAAAACTTCCTACTCCCCTGTGGTCTGGATCTGGCTGGGATGGTGTTGACTTTCTGGCTGTTCTTTGTACTTGTAGGTAGAGCAGCATTGATATCGCACCAGTGTTTCATCCACAGCCAAACATTTCTGGCACAGCAGCAAGATTGTCTCCAACAATGCCACTAGAGCAGGTTAGTGAAGGGCGAGCAAGAGGTAGGGAGGAGGAGACATCACCAGGGCAGTAAATCTAGAACAACCAGACAATTATTCCATACCATCTGATGTTACACTTAACAAAATAAGCAGGGAAAAGAGACCATAAATAGGATGTTGTCATAGAAACTGACCTGCCCAACAACCAATATGCGCATGGAGGTCCTGCCTCCCAAACAGGTCTGCACTTGCTAAGGTGAAGTAAATAATAATGATTTTCTTTTCTTTGCTTCTGCACATCCTTTGCTTGTTTTCTTTTCTTTTCTTTTTTTTTTTTCCTTTTTTAACCTTTAATTTAATTATATTTATCTCAACCCATGAGTGTTCTTTCTTCAATCATACTTTTCCCATCCCATTTCCTTTGAGGAAGGGGAGTGAAGGAGTAGTTGTGGTTGAGGTGAACTTCCAGTCAGGGTGAAACCACCACACCCTGCCAGAGGTACAACAGTCAATCTGATTGGAAAAAAAGTAAAATACAACCTCAATACTTTAGTCATAAACTGTCTTATATCCAGTACTCTAATTCTCAGTTATAAGAAGCATTTTGAGATTTTCTGCCACTTCCCGTGCACTTATTTTTGGGCAATATTTTAATCTTGTGAATACTCACTGATTTATGGACTGCTATACAACTGCTCATTCACTAAAAACCCACTTAACCAAAATCCTTACATATTCTTAATTTAAATATTGGACAATAGAAAAGTAGCAATGACAGACAGTCACAGGTTAGGCCAGAAGCATATTTGGGAAGCACATTGGCTTTGCTTGAGCAGAATATCAGGTCAGCACATTTGTAGTAAAGGTAGTAAAGAGAAACATGTTGGATTGTGCATAGAATCATAGAATCACCATGACTGGAAAAGGCCTTACAAGATTATCCGGTACAACCATCCACCTATCACCAGTATTTCTCGCTAAGTCACATCCCTCAGTACAATGTCTTAGCATTTCTTGAGTACCTCCAGGGTTGGTGACTCCACCAGGTTTCTGGGCAGCCCATTCCACTAACCACCTATTCTTTCAGAAAAGAAGTATTTCCTAATGTCCAACCTGAATCTCCCCTGGTGCAACTTGAGGCCATTCCCTCTAGTCCTATATGTAGTTACACGGGAGAAGCGGCTGACTCCCACCTCATCTCAATTTCCTTTCAGGTAGTTGTAGAGATAAGGTCTCTCCAAGCCCCCTCCTCTCTGTTTCTTCTCCACTGTATTTCAGCCACTCTGCCTCAAGCTTGTATCATTGCCTGGGGTTTTTGTGGCCAAAGCACAGGACCCAGCTCTTGGTCTTGTTGAACTTCATCCCATTTGCCTCAGACCAGCAATCCAGCCCATCTATAAATTAACCATGTTTCCAGACCCGACCCCATAGATGCCCCCATAAGAATTGTCTAACAAAATAAACTATGACACTAAGAATATGATCCCTGTTGATACAAGTATGGGGTTTTTTTTCTGAAAATGCAGGACCATGATAGCTATCCAGTTCCTGACAACATCCTTGCCTTATCCTTTAATCCTTAATCCATCAGCAATTTACAGGGAGGGAGAATCTGAACATTTATTTTTCTTAATGTTTATTTTCTGTCTTTCAAAATAGTTGCAAGTATTTTGAGGCAAAGACTATTCCTTTCATTTTTCATTCACTACCTTGCTTAAGTAGCTGCTTGAACTACTGCAGTTGGACTTTAATCTTGCTTGTGGAATAAAGTTTAACACTACTGCATATTTAAAGATTAAAGAAAAAGAAAAAAAATGATAAAAGATCTATTTTTCTTCACTTAATCAAAGAAAATAATATAAGAAACAAAGTCTCTGATGTGCTTTGGTTGGTGCACATATAAGTTTGTGGTGAAATGGATAGATTTAATGTAGAAGTATTTAAATTGCTTTACTCCTGAACTGATCTGTGAAATCTAATGATTGCTCAAGAAACAGATCTTTGGTAAAGCTGGAGAATAATAAAACACACTGTACAAAATATGACTTTTTCCTCCTGTGCTTCTATTTCCAAGGAAACAAATGTAAGATAACTTGGAAACCTGGAAAAAGTCTGCATGTTTTGTTTTAAGGGAGTGTATTGTTCATAAAATGTTATGAATATGGTTTCTCCACAGATGTGTGGAACTAAATTTCATGAGACATAAGTTTAATCATAACACATGAAAGTTTCAGAAGACTTTTGGTTACAAGATTTCATTGTATGTGCATGCAAAACCTCTAGCAAGACACACAACATGTGTGAATTGTCCATTGACATTTTCTGCTAATTAAAACTACAGTTCTTGCAAATTCTAATAGAACCAAAACAAATCCTAAGTTGCCTAACATTCTCCCCATTCATGAGATTTTTTGATGCTTCCATCATTATTGTTTTGCTTTCTATATGTTTCCAGATTTTTGCAATAAATTTTAAAACAATAATTCATGGGAGTATAAATCTGTTGTGAATGAAGCCATTTTTCTCTGGGGTCCCAAATGTGATCGATAATGTTAGGGACAAACATTTCTACTGAAGTCATATGTTAAATGAGTTGAGTTACTTGACTACATCAGAAATTCATTATCCCAGCTGGTTGCTGGAAATCACTAGCTGAAATGTCAAATATTCATATGTCTATAGGAAATCTGTCAATTGCTTCCGCATCCTTTTTATATGCCTTTTTGACCTACAGCTTTTGAACTGGTAGCATTACTGTGAGTAATTCAGAACTACCTTGTATTTAGTGGCTATACATGGCTAAGTGGCAGCTCTTTCATCATTCTGACATACTAAGAATCAATAGGGGATAAATTATCAGTCTATTTCTCTCAGTGGGGACAGTAATAAGGTCTATACCCTACGAAGCCACCATTTTTTATATATATATTTTTAAATATATATTGGTTTTATTGTAGTTTTTACTCTTCAGTGTTCTTAAAAGTTACAAATGAATCCCAAACTAATTGGTCAAACAGTATTAACGAACATAGAGGTGACAAACTCATGTCGTAAACTTTGTATTTTCAGGAAATTGGGACCAGAATACTAAAAATCATTTGGGAATCAGAAAGCAACAAAAAGAATGCAAAGCAAGGAAAACAAACAAACAAAATACCCATCTCACAAACAGATACAACAACAACAACAAAAAAAACAAATAGAAAAAAAAAATTAAGGTACAATAAACTGCAAAATCAAACCTCCTGTAAATCTATATAGAAGGTCTAAGGTCAACACTTCTATGTATACCAGGAATATGTTTGAATCAGTTAGAAAGTAATTAGTAAACGATATCTCACATAGGGGGTTTTCACTGGTGACTGTCGATTTCAGTTGGACACAAAATGAACTTGCACAGAATGTTATGACTTTAGTTCTAACAGTAAGAATGAAAGCAATTATGCAGGTGGCTGTTACATAGTTATAATACACAGGTTAATTCATGGCTTCAAATTTACAGGGAATGAATAATTCAAAATACATACGTATTTATTTATTTTGCATGCTTAAATATTAAACTTACTGGTCTTTCATGCAATCTGAAGCTTGGTGTGTCTTGCTGGTGAATGTGTTTAAAATCCATTTAGATGTGATGTTCAGGGATGTGGTTTAGCAGTGGGTTGTTAGAGTTAGGGCAGCATGGTTAGGTCATGGTTAGACTTGATGAGCTTGAAGATCTTTTCAAGCCTGAGTTCTATAATTCTATGAATCTATGACCAAAGTTGAACTTCACAGATCTCATACTGCATTGTGCTTCATTAGGCACACTATTGTTTGCCCCATTATTTCTTGTACGTATCTCAGAAATTAGTACTTGAGGGTACCAAGTCAGTCCAAGATTTCAAGATGTCATCAGATAATCCAACCTCTGCTTCCTTGTAGGGAGAGTCTCTTTAAGAATTTAGCTTTGGTTAACAATAACTAAATAGATAAATCATTTTCCACTTAGCTGTGAATCACTTGTAACTTATCTATCTGTTATGCAGATATCTTAAGCTGGCATACCAAAAATTGTATGACTCTTAGTTTTACTCTTGCTTGAGATTTTTTCCAGCAAACCAACCCATACTCATTTAATAGCTAATCTTTCTTTTCATTGTAATCTTTTGAATTTTCCTTATTTCCTTGGAAGAATAATAACTATTGCTCGTTCTTCCAAGTATCTCCAGCTGCACAGGATATGATTTTGTGGTACTAGGTCAATGCTTCCACAATTTGCCTGGAAAGACTCTTTTTAATGAATGCAGTATTTCCCTCCCTTCCTCTGCCAGCCCAGGCTCTCTGTGATCAAGGCTTGTGACAACAGATTATCTCCTTACTAAAAAATCAGCTGAAATGCTAGGTTGAAGTAGTAGTTCCTTGGAGTTTTTCTTAATCCCAGTGATGGAATAAATTGGCAATTATTCACTTAGAATATCCGTTGCAACAACCCTAGACAGTGCTAAGCCACGGTGGTTAAGTTTACCTCAAATATGAAGAAATTAGAAATGCAAAATACTGTAATGCTGATCCATATTTCACTTTCATCTGGGAATCAAAACACAACAAAGAAAATATTTTTTTTCTCTCATACTTCATCACATGTGATTTATTTAATTGTTCTAAAAAGCATCTGAGGTGTTTAACAGGGATTAGCATGATATATTTGCAGCTGACATTTTTTCCAAAAAGTTTAGGCTAAATGAAGGGTGAAAACTCACAAGATTATTATTATTATTATTATTATTATTATTGTTACTGTTCTATTCCACAAGTATTCTAATTTTAATGACTTCTGTAAATTGGCAATTCTGTGCTAAGATGTACCTGTCCCTTCCAGTTGGATGTGATTTTCAGAACAATGTGATTCTCTAAATGACCTCACCTCCCTGAGTGTGAATTCAACCTTGTGGAAAGTACCATGAAGATGACTGTCTTGGCAGTCAGCTATGCGCAGCTATAACAGAAAGTGGAAGTCCTCAAATTGCCTCTGTGACATATCTGTGGTCTTCATTCCTGAACCTGATGAAAGGAAAAACACATCACATTATGTTGTTGCCATGCCAGGGGCCTGTGGAGTCCAAGTAACAAATCATGAAGTCAGTAGTCTTTGCTCATAAGAGGTCTGTGTAATACTTGATGAAAAATAGAACTGTTTTTAAATAAAAAACCCTTGCTAAACAGCTGGGTCTGCACTTTGCATGTGTGTGTGCAGCCATGGTTCGTTACTCATCACATTACTTTGTGTAGCTTCAGACAATTTTGTGTCGTTATCCACCCTGGAACTGACTGTTGCTTCTTAACATGGGCCTAGCTCCATAGTTAGCATTTTTTGTCTTCTATTTCCCACCTTTCAGAGCAGTTCTTGTAAGTTATGTCACACTGACGTATTTCCTTTTTACAAAACTACATTTATTTTTTCCACAAGCAGACAATAAACCATGTGCTAATGTGAACTTAATTTATCTGTTGCTTCTGTTGAAGTGAAAAGCTTTATTTATCTAAGGATTTTATCTATAAAATCTTAATCTTCCTTTAGCATGTTATTACATAATTTCCTCCATTAACCAGTTTGCTTGTAAAATCCTTCAGATTTATTTTCCAACCTCTTTTTAGTACTTAGAGCCATACTGTTTAATTTCTAACTTTTTTAAAATGTGAAATAAAAAAAAGCATAAGCAATTGTTTCATATGTACAGAAATGAAAACAATGAAGCTTAGACTAATTCAGTACTTAATAAATAATGTCATTTCAGAGGATCTTGAATTTAAACTAACTGAATATCTCTGGTTAAATTAAAAAAAAAAAAAAAGCAATGCATTTGTAATAACTGAAAATAATTTCGTAAAATTTTTGAAGGATATTCACATTCATTAAATTGACATTTCCAAAAAAATAAAAATAATTAAAAAAAATCCGCTATATTTGTGCCTCGTGGTTACTCTTCTTGAGTACCAGATAGATAGAGTACCAGATAGATAGGCAGAAAGTCAATACAAGCAGGAATGACTATGTATCCTGGCCAATAGTATGCCCCAAGGGCTTACTTTTGTTGTAGCACTTGTTCTAGTGAATATATAGTAGGCTTGAACATGGAATAAATTCAGGAGAAGATTCTGAGAATACCTCGTAAGATTATAGTCCACTGTGGGGAGCTGATCAATTTGTGTTCAAGGTTTTCCAGAAATAAGCAAGATTTGAATTCTTCTGTCAGTACTATGTATTGTCTTTCATTTTTTGTTTGACATCAAATGTTTTGGAATTATCAGAAGAGTTTCAGAAAAGTATTTGCAAAATACCTTTTTCTCTTGGACTGAGAATGTGCTACTTACATTTTTTCAAGTATGAGAGGTGATACATAAGAGATACTTGGAGATACTGTTGACATTTGGAGCCATAGTATTTTGGTATATATTAAAAAGAATGGAAAGGACTGCAGTGCTTGTCGCTTGAGAAACTTCTTCCAGTTTAAATGAATATATAGTTCCTGTCCAGCTTAATTGTACTACAAACACTCTGCTTTCTAATGAAAATAATTTTGAATTGTAAGGCTATCAGAACCACTGTTTGTTTTGAAAAATAGAGAAGCTTTAAAAAAAAAAAATGTTACACAAACTTACATATGGAAGGTAATGAAGGAATTCAGAATATGAATTCTATTCCATTTAGTTTCAAACAGGCCTGGAATATAGGGGTAGAAATTAATAGTGTAAGAAGGATTTTTTTTTTTTTTTTTTGCCTGTTTTAAATTTTCATATACAAATTTCATCTTTCTGTCTTGTAATTTGAAAATCCATTTCCCATTCCATAGTAAGAAAGAATCATAGTGTCTCAAGTTAAATGGATGTTGGTGTTCTCTTCTCTATGACTGACAATTTTTTCTTCTATTTCTTCAGTGCTGTACCTGTAACTCTTGAAATTGTGGACTGCACAAATCAATTTTTTCAAATCTACTAGCTTTGAAATGAAGCATAAATAAAATGAGATAAATTAAAACATATAAAATAAAATGATAAGCTAATAGGATCATTTGAGTTGCAAGGGACCCTTAAAAGTCATCCAGTCCAACTCCCTGCAAGGAACAGGGACACCTACTGCACAAACAGATTGCTCAAAAGCCCTGTCCAACTTGACCTTGAATGTCTCCAGGGACATGGCTTCCACCGCCTTTCTGGGCAACCTGTTTCAGTGATTTGCTAGCCTTATTGTAAAAAATAAAAAATAAAATAAAATAAAATACCTTCTTCCTTATATTTAATGTCAGTCTCCCCTCTTTTAATTTGAAATCATTGTCCTCCCAGAAGTCAGACAAATTCAAAATGCTGTCTGTGTCTTTTTGTGTCGAAACATTTCTAGAACTTTTTCCACTGAGACAAATCAGCTGGTGGCAGAGAGCACTCAGTAGTGCCAGTTCTGTGCCAGAATTCTGGCAAATTCTGCAAAGGCAAATTCTATGCCTTTGCACTTATTCTCCACTGGTTAATGTTGCTAGTTATCTGTTCATTTATTTAAAATATCTAGAGTCTTGAAAAGTTACAAATGTGTTACAGAATAGAGTATACTTTCATTTACAGCATCTTAAAAATGTTGCAGATGATAGGTAAATGACAGATATCTGCTGCAACCAGAATAAATAAACCCAAAACTTTCTGCCTCAAATATTATTCAGGTAAACCTTTGAAAAAGTTGTATGCATTCAAGGAAACGGCACAGACCTTGCCTCTCAGAAAAGCATTGGTTGCTGTTTGATATCACATTGCTATTCCTACTTCCACATGGGACTCCTGAAGAAACCAGCCAGAATGAATGGTGACTCCGGTAGTGTTTTGAAGTCAGTAATTTTTGTGGATATTTTTGGAGTTAGTTCACTGATGAGCTGATTACCAGAGACTTGAACTGATTTATTTGACTACTTCTTCGGCAGAAGTTAAGTTGTGAGGATAGACTCATTGGACATCTTGCCCTTCTGTTAGTTGTAGCTCAGATATTGAAAAGATTCTTTAAAGTAAAAATGCAAAAACTTATATATAAAAGTAACTATTTTTAAATTTTGGAGGTTGTTCTGTCCTAGGGATACCAGGCCTGCTGAAACAATGTCTCAAGTCCTAGTGTTATATCAAGAATATGCTTGAGTATCCAACATATTAAGGAATAAAATTCAACAAAACTCCAGCTTTTTCTCATTTGGTATAATCCTTCCCTGGAGTTCTGCAATGAGCTCACAATTATAATTGTAAATTTTGAAATGGAAGGTTTTACATGCTAAGATATACATTGTGTTTGGGGACAGAGATCCTGAAGTCAAGCTTTAATTGTTTTATACCCAAAGAGGCATGGGATGAAATACCAAGCAGCAGTCACAACAACAAAATATTCTATATCAGGAAAACTTAAGCCAGAGACAGCAGTAAACAGACCTACAGAAATGAAACGCACTCATTTCTAAAAATGTACTTTGTTTTAAAATGTAAATGAAATGTGCTTCGTTTCACTGTTCAATGCTGCCATGCAAATTTGCATATTATCTCTTTCTCCCTTTTCAGAATCCTCGACCAACAGCTGTGACTTGTCAAAACTTGCCAGCACAAGGGAAAAGGAAAATGAAGGGGCATATTGGAAACTATGTCAGCTTATCTTTTGCTTTCAGTAAAATGTAATTGCTGAAGATGCCATTAAGAGGTGTCTGAAAAAATGTGTTAAGGCTTATTTTTTTCTTCTCTGACTTCAATAGCGGTATATGATAGCAATAGTATACCTGGGAAGGACAGAGGAGACAGAACAGAATGCCTTGTGCACCATTCTCACAAGTTGCCTCCCTGTGATGAAGGGCTGCTGAAGCTGCTATCTTTGCAATGGTTTTGACAGAGTCCTTCATCACAGGTATTTCACAGTGGCCTTTGTATTCCTTCTTGTGAATCCTTTTCATCAGCCCCTCTCCTTTCTGATGCTTGTTCTTGCTCTTGATATGTCATATCGTACAGCAGAGAGCTCAAGGCTTCTTTCTTACCAGGCAGTGGGGTGAAGGACATTTCTAACTGCAAGAAAACCCCCTGTAACACAAACTTCCAAACATTTTCCTTGGTGCCAGTGAGAAAGATCAGGCCTGTGTCATTGCTACTGAAATTATGCTATGAAAAAAGGTCATGCCTTGTCAGACAAATGACAAGTCTGAGAAGATGCACTTGCAGCCCAAGAGGCCAAAGGAATCCTGGGCAGCCCAACAGAGATGTGGGTAGCATGGAGAGGAAGGTGACTATTTCCCTCTACTCTAACCTCATGAGTCCCCATCTGGAGAACTGAGTCCACACCCACAGTCCCCCACAAAAGAAATACATGGTGCTGTTGGATTGGGTCAAGAAAAGGGTCACAATGATAATCAGATGGCTGGAGTGTTTCTCCTATAAAGACAGGCTAAGGTAGTCAAGCTTGACTGGCCTGGAGAAGAGAAGGCTACAGGAAGAACTCATTGCAGGCTTCCAATACTCAAAAGAAGCTAAATAAGAAGAAAAACTGACTTTACGTGACTGGATAGTAATAGGATAAGGGGGTGTGGTTTTAAACTAAAAAGGATGAGATTTATATTAGATGTTAGTGGGAAATTTTTCACTGAGAGATGCTGGAGCAGGCTAACCAAAGAGGTTGTATGTGCCCCATCCCTGGAGCTGTTCAAAGCCACATTGGGTGGTGCCTGGCAGCTTGATCTAGTGCCTCCTTCTGTGGTTGGAAACACTGTCTGCAGCTGCAGAGCTGGAAATAGATGATCGCTGATGTCTCTTCCAACCCAAGCCATTCTGTGATTCTATGGGTTAAAATCTGAACCTCAGTTTGTTCACAAAGCTTCAGCACTTTGTTGATCTTGTTGTTAGGTAGGAAATAAAGATGCTCATAAATTAATGTAACAGCAGGTGCCTCTCTTTCTCACATGATTCGTGGGGTTCATACTAAGAATCAGAGACTGCAGTATTCCCGTGAGCTGCACAAGACCTCAATTTCTCAATGATTCCTTGATTCCTTGTGTGTTCCCAGAGGTGAGTCCCTACTCATCATCGTATCTGGTAATACTGGTGCATTTGGGTGCATTTCTATCATGCATTGGCAGTGATAAATTAGTGAGAGCTCAGATTTTTTATTGAGTAGACCCTACAGAGACAGATAAGACTACATGCACCCTGCTGTAGGGAGCCTGCTTGATCAGAGAGGTTGAACTTGATGATCTCTACAGGTCCCTTCAACCTCTGTGTTTCTGTGACTCTGTGTTTCTGATACACAGTATCTTCTATTATCACTACCGTCTTGCATTTCAAACAGAAAAGGTCCATATTATTTCATAGGATTCACATACAAGTGGGAATGCTTTGACAGGAGGGCTGTAAAATCAAACTCCTTGTATGAATTTTCTACAGTATAAGAAGAAATTTAGCTTGTTTTCTTACTGTTAAGGAAAAAGGAAAACTGAAAAATACATTAAAAAAATAATGGCTAAAGGAAAGATGTAAGCAGTGATGGAAATCTCCCATACCCTGCAGATGATAGCTCTATGTGGAAGTTAGGATGTCAACCGAGCATTTAGAAATGGAGTCTCCAGCCTGCCATGGTGTGATTTATGGAACATAGGGTTATCAGATTGCAGATCAGAAATGGGCTGAGCTACACTGGTGCTTTTCTGACAAGTGGATGAGGATTCTTTGTGTTTCCTGGCTGGCCTCATTAAGTTTCTATAATTATCATTTTATTGATAAAGTGCTGCCCTTGGTGAGACTCAGGGGATGCTGCATAATTATAATAACAGACTATGTGAATGTAGGATAATATACTAACAGAACAAAACTTGTCTTACAGAAAGAAAAGGCTTAATAGCCAGATTCTTCCCTAACACTAGAACTGAAGAGGGATTACCTTCCTGGCAGTGAAAAATTCACACCTTCAAAAGGGATATTTTTTATAAACTATCCTATCTCTCATTGGAATTGCTGAGGATCTGTTGTCAACCCACCAAAGTACTAATGTTCACCTCTTGTCACTCTCAATCCTTTGTGACAAATCCACACTCTCATTTTTGTAACTGTAACACTTCAGTTAGTTTTCCAATATTATGAAAAATAACTCTAGATCGCCAAACTATGGTGTTGAACTCTTCAATGAAAACAAACACCTCACCCAAAATCAAACATAGGAATACAGAACAGATATCTAGATCAACAGAGTAATTTAGGCATACAACTATTTATCTGTCAAAAACAATCAGATTGAAGAGGATAGATGAAATGTCTTCACTGAAGATAGAAGTACCAAGGTTGACAGGCATTCATAGTGATGGATGAAATGTATATGCACCCCATGCAGAGGGAAGGGTTAGGTTCATACTAGCCCAAGGACATATTAATTCACAATCAGGAATAATTCCAAAGACATCTGTCCTCAGTGTGAGATCATCTTTCTCTAGAAAATCACATTCATGTACACCTTTCAAAGAGCAGATATTTCTCATACTTAGGAATCTGCTGGTAATAAAATTAGCATTCTCCAAATTAATTCTGTAAAATTTACCCAATTTTTATCTAATTAAACATAACATATTTCATTTATTTCAGAATCAGGGATAATCCCTGTTTGCCTGTTACTAAGTAGTGAGATGTGAATGACAAGTGCTAAACTAGCACCTTGGCAAGATACAGATACTCTATCACATCATTTATGTGCCTGAACTTGTTAGGCAAAGTTTCCTTTGAAGATGATACAGGCTCCTTAATTCTGTGTAATTAGAATCCCAGTCACTCTCCACAAAGTGAGTATTGGGTCATTAATGAAAAGGTTGTGGTATACTGAAAAAGGTCTTTAAATAGCCTAGTCATGAAGGCAAGAGGGATATTCTCATTCATTTTAACGTTGATTGAGTCCATGTACTTATGCAAAATCTTTTTGCTTCTGTGAGATTACTTGCACTGCATAAAATAAATATTTATTTGCCACTTTCACCTTCTAAGTAATACTGGCATTCTTCTTTAAGTTACTTCATAGTTTTAAATAATGATGTGTAGCACTTGTTAGGCTGCTTCCACATTCATAATGCTTTGCAAATGTAAAATGCCCATCACTGATTTTGTACTATAAAATATTTTTAGAAAAAATACTAGGAACCATTTGAAAATTATAAAGACAAAAGTCCTGCAAGAACTTCACCTGACCAACACTGATAAAGATTGAGAAAAGAAATGTTTTTACAAATATATTAACAGGAAGATGACAGCAAAGGAGTATCTTTTACGTTTAGTGACAGCGACAGGGAACATTACCAATGAATGTGAGGAAAATTCTAAGGTTCTCAATCCCTTCTTTATTTCTATCTTAAGCAGTCAGGCCAGTTATCCTCAGGCTACTCAGTCTCCCAGAGCTGGAAGACAGGGATGGAGAGATGAATAAATCCACCACAATTCAGGACAGAACAGTTAGTAACCCATTACTCCACCTGGACTGTCATAAGTCCATGAGGCAAGTTCAATATCTTTATTGATGATCTAGAGAGGAGACTGAGTTTACTTACTGTTCTCAGTAAGTCTGAGGAGACACCAAGCTGGGAGGAGGTATTAATCTGCCTAAGGGTAGGCAGAACCTTCAGAGGGATTTGGAGTGGCTGCAGTTATGGGCTGAGATCATCCAACAAAACCAGGTGCAAAGACCTGCATATTGATTGCAAAAACCCATACACTGCTACTGTCTTGGGACCAAGTGACTGGAAAACTGCACAGAGGAATAGGATCTGGGAGTGTTAGTTGACAAACAGCTAAAAATGAGCCAACATTGTGCCCAGGTAGCCAAGAAGGCCAATGGCATCCTGACTTGTATCAGAAATAGTGTTGTCAGCAGGAGCACAGAGGTGATTTTACCCTTGCACTCAGCTCTGATTAGGCAGCTCCTCAAGCTGCATTTAGTTTTGGGCCTCTCTCTCAAGAAAGAAATTGAGGTCCTGGAGCATGTCCAGATGTCCACAACCTCCCTGAAAGGAAGTTGTAGTGAGGTGAGGTTCAGCTTTTTCTTCTGGGTAGCAGTGATGGGACAAGAAGTAGTGGCCTCAAGGGTTTGGGTTGGATATTTTGAAAAATTTCTTCTCAGAATGATTGGTGAGGTATTGGAACAGGTTGCACAGAGGGGTGGTGGAGACACCATCTGTGCTGGTTTTTGAGAAGTTAGAACTCAGGAACATGGTTTTGAGTGGTCACAGGCATGGCTTGATGGTTAGACTAGGTGACCTTATTGATCTCTCCAACCTTAATGATTCAGTGAATCTATGACCCTGTGAAAATATTTGTCTGCAATTTCTTGGGACAAAATAAGGTTATACGCAAATTAAATTACATCTTCCTTGATATATACCTGAAGGCAGCCTTACTTTATCCTGGAAATCATATTCATGATTCATGATATTCATGATTCATGGAAATCATTGTTCCATATGGAAAAAACAAACAAACAAATGAATACCAAAAATCCTTTGTTTCAGAGTGTAAATGAAGACATTCAAAGGTGTGATATGTGTAGAAATCACCTATCTAGATCTAGTCGACTCTAACAGTAGAATCTGGGGAGAAGGATCCAGACCATTGCGTTGCTTGTTTAGGACGATGCTGCATTCCTATTCAGCTCTTCAGCCCCGGGTTTCCAGCATTACTACTCACCCAACCAGCAACAAAGGTGACGAGGGATCAGATGCTCAGGAAAGAATGGGCTGTTAACTACAACTGTTGTGAACGTTTCAGAAAAGAATTCTGACCACTCCACTTAACCTTTGTGAAACTCTTCTTTGTGTAGGCTCCGAAGGTTTGATGTCTGAAAAAGGTCACAATGTCACATGAAACACAGTAACTGCTGTTAATCTTAGCAAACAACTTGTTTCTACAGCAGAAGGTCTTGTATTTATTTACCTTACTTGTACAAATATCTCTGGACGACAGAAGTGGTTTGCTGCTCTGACTGTACAATGTTTTTACGTTAAGTGGGATGGACATCAAATTTTCATTCACATGCTTACTGACTTCAGTCTATTTCAAACAGCTTTCTGTCTACTCAAATTTATCTATGTACATAAAAAAATCCATATATCCACGAGCATATATCTCCACATATGAACGTGTGTGCATGTTTAAAATTATCAAATCTCAAACTCTGAATAGTGGCTCAGGAATTTAGAAATGAATCTACTGCTGCTTTTCAGAATGCTATCTGTGTGGTAGTGGAAATTGAATGACACAAGCTACAAGCATAAGCAAAATCCCAAATGTAATCTCATCTCATTAAAAGGTAATAAGAGAAAAGGAAGGTGCTCTGAATGACTCATGAACAATGGCTTGTTTAGCACTAGGCTTGTCCACCTGAAGAAACATTTCACAAAACTAGTAGTATAAAAAGACAAGGTTAATATCTACTGGAGTCTATGTCTTTCCGTTCCTCATATTAAAGTAGTAGAAAATCTGATATAGCTTGAGGCTTTACTATTTTAAAGTTCACTTGTTTCTTTTCTATACATATTCTTCAGCCCTATGAAATCAGTGATTATCAGTGTTAAAAGTCCTCAGTATATACAAAAGTGTACAAACACAAATATATGTACACATTCACAGATGTGGTTTCTTTACATGTATGTATGTGTACATATGGTATATGTATGTATAGATGCATCTATTTTATTCAGAAATACAGCAGCCTATATATTAAGAACATATTTATTTCCCAAATGAAACAGTACTTTTAAGATCAGTGTACAGAACTGTTATTTTTGTCCTTACATTGGAGTTGCCTAATAACAACATATTTGGAAGGACTCTTAGGCTAGCATCATTCCACTTGCTGCTCAATACCTGTGTCCAGAAATGAAAGATGATACGCAATGAACATGCCAGATGGAAAAGACATTTACAGGGGGAAGAGGCTTGGTGTTTTGCCACTGTGTGGACTACATTAGACAGTACAGCAAGCCAGTAAAGTAATGATGTGGAAAAAAATTAAAGGTTACAGAAATAAAATTCAGAAGAATGGTGATCTTTCTATGGAACAGAAGGCAAGGAAATATTCCAGATAAAGGGGATAGCCAAAAATGAAAAATAGAATTGTTTTAAAGATACCAACTGCATGTGGAAAATAGGAAAAATGTGTGAAAGCTCTCTGTGGCTAAGTAGAGTGGGCTGCTAAGTGGAATGGACACCCAGAAAAAAAAAAATTATTTCCAAAAATAAAAAATAAAAAAAGGAGGGGAAGAGGGATACCTAGTGGAAGAGGAAGAGAATGAATGAAGGGCTACCCATGACAAACCAAAACTCAAGATTAAATGATTGGACATAAGTAGAAAGTTTTTTACAGTAAGGGTAAAGAAGCGCCCAGAGATGTGGTGGATGCCCTGTCCCTGGAGACTTCCAAGGTCAGACTGAACTCTCAGCAATGTGAACTAGATGTAGGTGTCTTTTTCATTGCAGTGGAGTGGGATTAGATGACCTTTAGAGATTTCTTTCAACTCAAACAATTCAATGATTCCATGAAATTAAAACCTAAGCTGACTGTGGGTTCCCTATATTTCAAATCACAAAATCTTGCTGTACATGGTTTCAGGTGCTTTGCAAGTATTCTATTTATTGAAAGAAAGCACACTTCATCCATTTAGATAAAATTTATAAGTTTTATTTCTCTTTGAGAACTGTGGAGGCCATAGGAATGATGAATAAGCATGATCTTTCTTTGGGAGGTAAAAACAGATCCCAGTTCTCAACAGCAATTGAGAGAAAAGCTGGAGGAAATGAAAGCAGTGCATTATTTTTTCAGTTGTTCACATTATAAGATATACAATGCAAATTTATGAAACATGGCCAAGACAGCACAGAGTAATAGATGCAAAAGTGAGATAGTGAAACAAATAATACAAAAACGTGCAGATAAAGTCAGCATGATTGCTTTTACTTTCTTAAAGGAGCAAGTCAAGTGCTGTCATTTTTTTTAAATGAAGCACGCATAATTAAGGAAAATCTATAGCAGCAAAAATAGAATTGCTGTCTGAATGACCTAGGAGAACTTGATAGATATTAATGGACAAAAAATAATCTTCATTTTACATCTATTATATATATCTATGCAGATAAATGTGATATATACATATTAAAAATCATAAAATCATGGAATCATAGAATCATTTGAGTTGGAAGGAACATTTAAAAGTCATCTAATCCAATCCCTCCGCAAAGAACAGGGATATCTTCAGCTAGATCTGATTGCTCAGTGCCCCAGTCAGATCCATCCAGAAGACAGTTGTGATCTGCAGAAGCTGAAGACCTTATCTATAATCCCTAATGTGTTTCTGAAAGCTACACTGGATTCCTTTGAGACTTTCCTACCTTCAGAAGGGCTGACCATCAGCCTGTGGTCCTATGAATTAGTCTCCAAACACTCACTGAACTTCATGCACAGTAGTCCTTTTCTGAGATTTTCAATTGTGTTGGAGTTGAATTTGCAACTCCTAGCATTGTTTACGTGGTGATGCTGTTACTTTGTCTTGGAATTGCAAATTTCCTAGTTATGGGAATCAGCAAGTAAGAACAATCTCTCTTGTGACCAAACCTTAGGGCACTAACAGAATGGAAGAAAATATCACTACTGGCATCTTGGAGAAACACCAAGGTAAACTACTGGCTGATAAGTGGAAAATTTCACTCCATAAGCATTTGGCCTGAGACTTCATCAGCCAAAATCAGTGAATATTAGAATCAATAAATGCCCAACTATCCATCAGAGTCATGAAGCATGGTTTATTTATCATAATATGCAATTCTTTTTTAATGAAGAATACCATCATAATTTTTCGTTACAAAATAAGTGGATGCTTCCTTCTTCCACCCTCCTTCAGCATATTGTTTCAAGTCAGAAATACCTGACCTAAATCTTCCACTCCTCTTCTCTGGGGAGGAGTCTTGGCTGATGCCGCTAGGCTGATAGTGGTAAAAAATAGGTCAGGTTCAAATGCAATTGCTCTGTCTGACACTTTTACTGATACAGAACAGTTTCATGAAGCTTTCCCATTCCTGAGTCTCCTGTTGCTATTGGTATCCACCTGTGTCTAGCAGATATGTTCTTTTCTAAAGCCTCTCTTTTAAATGACTGGACAGTGGACAGTATTCTTTTTTTTTTTCTTTGCCAAATACCTATCACAGATTGCCTAAGCATTGTTCAGTGAAACTAATCAGCAGAATAAGATATTGCTTGGTTAAATTTATAATTATTTCTCTTTACAATTGTTCTATGAAAAAAAAAAGGCTCAATTAAAAGTTGTCTCATTACAAAATAGATCTGTTGCCTGGTAAGCATTCATGAGAGATGGGAAAATACGGATTAAGATAACTTTTAGAAGCAGGTTTCTAAAATGAGAAGGTGAATTCCCTAATCCACTTGCAGCCTGTGGTACTGTGGTATTGCAGCATGGGGAGGATTTCAGAGTCTCCAAAGCATTTTCTTTCAGAAGGAGCTCTGCAGTTGAGCCATGCATCAAAAGAAGACCTTCTGCCATGTATTTCTTGTAAATATGAGATGCATATGAGGTGGTGGTTGACAGGTCATAGCTTCCACAGATTGAGCTCTGGGTAGCAGGAATGTTAATAAAGTACCTTGACCTGGTATGGGAACAGGCAAACAGCCAGATCACAATCCATCATAGTAGGACACAAGTTTTGCCACTGCTGGGTCAAAGACTCAGATGTTTGTCGAATAGCATTATAAACCAAAGGGCTCTTTTAAACATAGGAGCTGGATGAAAATAGAGACTGAGAAATGAGACAACACAACTATTTCACAACAGGATTTAGGTGACCAGCTGTTACAGGCTTTTTTGACAGCCTCAGATTAAAATGGACATGCGACCATAAAATATTAATTTAACTCAGCGCGGTTCGGGGCAGGAGCAGCTTTGTAGGTGTTGATACATGTGAAAGAGTCTCTGAGACACATTCAGAGCCAAGCCAGAGAGCAATACTTCTATGAACAAAGTAACTACAGAATGTTCTTTCCCAACCATGTGGATAGATCCACAAACAAAATTCAGAACCTTGAAATTGTATCAAGTAGATGCAAAAAAAAAAAAAAAAAAAAAAAAAAAAAAAGTCAAGTGCTAGTTGTTTCTTACTGCTTCTTCTACTTTATTTTGTGTTTGGGATGATTCAAAGAACCACTTCTCTTTAACATCTGCTGCCTGCCTGTAAATGATGAACTAGATTTCAGACAATTTCTGTAGGTAGCCAGCTGTGATACCCTGCAGTGATTCATAATACCAAAGTGTTTATGGAGATTTTTGAATTTACATGTTTATGAAGTTTACAGTGTGACATAACAAGAAATAATTTAATTGATATTGTTTATTTTGCTGCTACCATGGCCCTACAGTGCTTGGTACAGTAGATTAAGTTCATGTGTACATTTCACTGTATGGTTGCAAAGCTATGGTCAAGAGGACAAATCTTGGGGAGAGAGAATTGTGTGAGACCAAGAAGAGAAGTGATTATTTTTCTAAATTACATTACACTGTAATGAAAGACATCCGTAACGTAATGTAATTTAGTCAAAGAATTTTAATTGTTAAAAAATGACTAGTAATCAGGAAGGGAATGGTTTTCACATGTTTTTATAGAATTAAGTATCCTTCTGAAAGAAGGATAGAAGATGAGAAAAACATTGACTGCAGAAGTATCTTGCTGCATGTAACAGGACAGAAACAGGTTTACATGAGATGTTTCCAAAGCAAATCGTCGTTCTAGGATTTTTGTGTAATTCAACAGCTTCTCATCCTGATTGAGAAAGATGCAGAGGGGATGCATCTGTTGGTATGTTTTCAACACTCATTGATATAAAGGACTGTGTTTTGACACAGAGTATATGGAACAGGTTCACTACAGTTGTTACTGAAGTTGGGGCTGGAGCTGGGCATTTCGTCAGTTTGTACAGCAACACTCAACATGTGACAATATCTGAGCAGTCTTCAAAGTATCATTCTGCTTTTGATCTTTTCTTGGAAACTGTGTGCTTAGAGGAATTTGGGAATTCTGAAGAGAACTGAATCATTGTCTCCAAATTTTGCTTTGGTCCTCTGATAGTAGGTTGTGAAACACAAGCAAGCAACCTTCTTGGAAACTGAAGAAGGAGAGAACAATTTGAAATGACCTAGTTTGCTTTTTTTTTTTATTGTTTTCATACTTTCATTACTTTTGGCCAGTGGTGTTGCCTTTTCCCTGGGAGCACACAGACTTTGTGCTTGCAGGGAGAGCAGATTTGTAGATACAACTTTAGGCAGCCACCTGTTTTATTCCTGAATAGTGTTTATCATACAAATAACCATCTTTATAATCAGATTAGATTAAAAAAAAAAATGAGAGTGAGAGGAAAAAAGGAAAAGAAATTGTGTCAGGTCCTGTTATCTGATTGCGCAGGCACTACATCATGGCTTACATCCATATGCTAATCTCTCGTCTTCCAGAAGAGTATGGCTGCTTCCAAATTGCTTTCATGAACCCTCTTTGTCCTGCACTTGATCCAGTGCCTGGGAACATATATGAAGGATTTGGGAGAATGCTGTCTAATGCTGTACAAAATTGGGCTGGGAACTTGCTAACTATTAATTTATTGATATGGTTTATGGTGAAATAGTGCCTTGTCACCCATCCAAATAGACATCTTGATGCAACTCTGAACAACAAATACGTAGTAAGGCAGACAGAAATCACAGCTCCAAACATTTTTGCTTGTAGGATAGAATCCAGTTTTCTCTTAGCAGCCAACCATTTCAGGGGAAGATTTGTGCTAAGCAATTACATCCACATGCTGTTCTTATGCTTGGGCTGGTTACCATTCCTCTGGCTAGCCAATTTGCAAATAAAGATGGAAATGAAGCAGTAGAAAGAAGTAAAATGAAAGGAAGAGAAAATAAATATGAAATTAACATTTCAAAAAGTAGTTATAGATTGGGATTATAGAACAAGGGAAAACTCATGATGTTGACAGTGTTTTAAAAATTAATAAAAAAATAAACAAACAGAAATCAAACTCAAATACTCCCAAAAGCACATTAAAGAAAAAAATTAAGCATACAAAAATAGCCATTTAGCTCTTTATTATTATTTTTTAAATAAGGAATATAAATAGGAACTATATCCATATCATAGAATCAGAGGTGGATATAATCTTAATTTTCACCAATTTTCATTTTTCAAAACATCACTATTTCTTCCACACTCTAGTCCTAAAATATGTTAGCTAAAGTATATTGTTAACACCTCTTAAAATCATTCTGGTTTGTACTTCATGCTTACAGAGAAATTGTATAGAATTTATTGGGACGTTTTAAGCATTCAATATGTTGCTTTTTCCTTAAACCAATCATCTAGCATTTAATTGACAATTAGATTCTAGCTATTGAAGTCCACAGGATTACCTAGACATTCTACAAATAATAAACTTTTTCTCCATTAAGTATATTAGATTTTTAGAGTAATTGATTAAGTCACAATTAAATTCTGAAGTACTTTCCCACCAGGATACTAACAATTAACACAAACCAAATTCTTCACTGCCTGACATTTTGTGCTGAGAGAAAGAAAAATGCTTATGATGTTTTATCATTGTACACATATTTGCTATGTATTGTGCATTAGTGCAGAGACCACAAAGTGCTCTCCGCACATTTTTCTCTCTCTTCTTAAAACACTTAATTTTCAGAGTCTGTAATAGCTCCTCACATGTCATGTTCTGTAATTTATCATTTTGATTGTGACTCAGTGTTGTTATTTCTCTAAATAGTTTATTGATGTCCTTCTTTATGTTGTGAGAACTAAACCATGCTCTCTACTTCTCTGCTAGCTAAGGTATTGAAGGAAATTCACACAATCCTTCAGATCACATTCAAGTATCTCCTATTAAGCCTTTTTGGTGGTAGGCTCAAAGAAAATTTTTTTTGGTGCTTTCTCTACATTAGTCCGAATATGAAACCTGAGAACATCAGTAATAAGGTAGAGTCCTGCTGAAGGTGAATTACAGCTTTGACTTGTAATTCCAGACAAAGAACACATTTTTATTAGATCATGTACTGGGAAAAAAAAAAAGGCTGGCTTTTCAGACACTCAAACTTTTCAATCCTTTCAAATGTCTCTCTGTACATTTGTTTTATTAGTGATATAGAATCACAAAATCAATGTATTTGGCAGGCACCTCTGTAGACTGTCTTGTCCAACTCCCTGCTCAAAGCAAAGTTGGCTGGAGCAGTTTGTTCAGGGCCATGTCCTGTTGAGTTTTGAATATTTCTGAGAAGGGAGACACTGCCACCTCTCTGGGCAATCTATTTGACCATTTGTACTGTGAGAATCCTTTTCTTTATGTTTTCGAGGCGATTTGGGCAATCTATCTGTATTTCTCTTGGATCACCTGGCTTGGATTCCAGCTTGAGTGAACTAAGTTTACTTTGGGTTGAAACAGGGCAACAATACTTCATGCTGTTCCTGCCTCAGCTGTGTCACTTTCCTCGTGAATCATGAAGCAAAACATTAGTTAATCTCAGGTTATTCTTTCTGTGAGCTAATTACACACTTGGTACAAACACCTATAGTAAGGGTCTTTGTTTAGAAAGTAATGGATAAAGTTAATATATGGATATTCCTTATAGAAGAATATTATTACTTAGGATAGAATTTCTTAGTATAAGAAATCTCTTAATACATTGGAAAAATGTTCTGACTTTTGCATGGTGACAGGCAAAAAAATACAAATTAAGATTTTCAGTGAAAATGATTATAGAATCCTAAAACATCTCGTAGTAATGTGATTGTGATAGCAAAGAAAAATAGAAACAAACTAAGGAACAAATAAAGTAAAACCAGAACTTTCTTACAAATTTCAGAAGATTGCTATAACAGTTTGTTAGATCATTTAATCATTTATATCATGAATCATTTTTTATATCATTGCAAGCAAACATGATTCTCCAAGAATTTTGGCTTCTCTAAATAGTTCTAGCAACAATATTCTCAGATCCTATTTATAATCTTCAACTGGAAAAAAGATTTGTATCTGCAGAGTAGTAGATATACCCTCTAAAGTAAAATATATAGTTGCCCTTTGACTTTAGTTCTGATAAGCATGTCAGTAAGTTGTATGATGATACTGGTATAGAGTTATTTTACTGAATGCTCTCTTGTGTGAGCCACAATTTCTTATAGCTTCCAGAATACTGTAGATGCTACATATATAAGACCATGCAAGTGTTACCCAGCTCTGTTTTCCTTTCCATACTTAGATTGTAGATTTTCTCCTGAGGGACTTAGAAAATTTTGCAAGTTTGATTCCTAGATGACAAGAGGATCCTAGCCTCTGGTCTAGAGTTTTTGAGTTGGTGATGAATGATCTCTTTAATGTCTGGAATTTCTAACATGGAATGGAGCATCACCTTTCAGTTTAAAGGACAGGAAAAAACAGGACCTGATGAGTCAGGGGGCCTTCATTTCTCCTGCTATGTGAGTGCACTGTGACAGCCATTTCTCATAGCAAAAATTGGTATGTAACAAAAAAAGTCAAACACCTGCACAAAAAATGAACAACAACAAAAAAAATAACACAGCAAAAAAAAGGTCTTCTGGGACTAAAGAAATAGATTAGTTTTCTGCATTGCATAGCACTATGATAAAAAATGTAAATTCAAGGTTGAAGAAGCATGGATGAGAAAAGAGATGATCTAAGTAGATTTATTCACAATGAGACAGAAAAAATGTGCTACATAAAGGCTGCAGTTTGGTGCCATAGGGGACTAAAAACACATTTCAGAAAGAGGATCTTCCTAATTTTTTTTTTCCTTTCATGTTATAAAAGCAGCTCACACTGAATTACTACATTTACTTGCAAGATGTATCATGTCAATCTTTAAATTATTTCATTTTACTTTTAATGGAAAAGAACAAATGCTATTTTGGTATGAGTGAGGATTGTATACTGCAAAAAATAATCCTCCCCAAGGAAAATATCCTTTAGCCACAGTCTGCATGTGAATCCAGAAGACCTAGTGAACTGTCATATATATATCTTATAGTGAAAATATGGTTTTATTCAGAACTATGATTACATATTTACATATACAGATGTACACACATCTAAAAAACAGTTACAAGTGAGGAAAGAAGCAGAGGGAAAAAATGAAAGAACAGAAATACATTTTTAGGAATAGAATTTGCATCAAATAGAAAGAAACAGAAATCTTATTGTTATTGCATCAGGGAAAAAAATCATAACTATTATTTAATGTTTCTATTCAAGCCCAGCATAAGAACAGACTAATTAATTCAAGCAGAGAAAGCTATTTCTCGTATCTTCCCTTCTTCCTCCAACTTCCTTACCCATACTTGCATCAAAATTTCATAAAGAACTTTCTGTGCATGTGAGATAACTTTTTGATTCATTATCGTGGGCTTTTCAACCTGAAAAGAGAAAAACAAAATTTTTTACCTGTGGTATTTCTGGTTCAGTCTAGATTAGTTGCATTCATTTTTTTAAAAAGGATCAATTTATGATATTTAGTAACCTCCAAAAGCTGAGTCAGATAAGCTGCAGATAAACATCTGACCTTTGCAGAGTTTATCCAAAGTGATGAGAAGCTATTGAAGTGCACCTTGCACTAATTCTCCACTTGTTCCAAGTGGGAAACTTTCACTGATGTTAATAGGGTCTCTGTGCAGTAAAGAGGAGATTATCCAACAGATATCCACACAAAAGAGAAGCTAACATCAGAATATAAATCAAATGAAGGCAGTGCTAGAAAATTTACTCTTGCAGTGTGTCAGGCAGTTTGCTTTTTTAAAAGGCAATATTACTCACAAAAAAAAAAAAAAAAAAACACACCTAAATCGAATAAATTAACAACTGAAAGTAAACTTTTGCTTTCAGCATATAGTTTTGCTTCAATACTGCTTCCTTGTATGCGTACTTGCAAGATATAGAAGACTTTCTGAATTTTTAATCACCGAAACCAATTTGAATGATTAATACAAATTGATTTGGTGAATGTAACTTCTTTGAAGTGTGGAGGTGAAAACTGTTTCTTGATTTCATTTCATTCTTAGCAGTACCCAATAACAGAATATCAGCAAAATATTTTTGCCTTCCTAACGTTTAATTTGTCCTTTTCTTGTTTATGCAAAACCATAATAGATTAATCACCAGCACATGGCATAAAAATAATTCAATAAGCCCTCATGAAAACTGATGTTTGAGATGTATCTGCCAGGAAAACTGGCTGGCTGCTCTGCTGCTCCCTAAGGTTGCAGCCTTGAGATACACCTAGCAAGAAAAACTCCCATTACTTCCTGCTCTGTCTCCTCTCACTTCTTGACGTAGAGCAAAGCTGGTCATTGTGATTAATCCAAAGTAGAAAGCTTTGACTTAGAAGTTTGTGTAATGTAGAAATGAGAATGTTAATAAACCAAACAAAACAACAAAAACAGTTTATAGGCATTAGTCACATACTGGTCATGATCTGCTGTCATTATTTATTCCCTCTGGTCTTATCCTTAGAATTCCACTGGGAATATATAGCATGGACGGGAGCAGTTCACTGGAAGTTAACAAAAAGGCTTTACTCACCCAAAGACAGGCCACAGAAGCTTAACAATGGCTTTCTCAAAAACTAATAGAGGGAGGTAAGCTATGAAAAGAACGATTTTTGCAGAATTAATATTGCAGCAGCACCTATTTATAGCAGCTGCAGATCCAGACTTCTGCCTATCTTCTTCCCTGATAAAGTTGTATGTCTTTAGCAGAACAGAGACTTTTATTATTTTTATCATTTTTATTTTTCCCTCAATGTGTTACTTGTTCATTGGAATGTAGAGCTAACCTAAGCTACAAATTCATTGAATGTGCATCCTGCGTGGCAATGCTTATCTTCAAAATTCCTGCTAAAAAACCCTGACCTGTGTATTTCCACTGTCCTACCCACCCATTATATTTATGATATTTTTAACGTTAGACAGAGAAAGAACAATCCTATAGATGTGAATATATTTCCTTTCTCCTTCAAGCAGAACAAAGCCTAGTCTATCTCAGGTCTCCCTTTATGGAAAGAAAAAGTAATATAATGAACATAGAACATACCCCAGAATTTTAACAGGAACTCTAATCCACTGAGTTGGGACATGTAATTGTAAACATTTTGTTCATCATTATGGAATGTTTTGTTCTTTGGGTACTCCAAGAAATGAAGAACATCTGGTATTAATAACTTCTCAGAATAAAAAGCTAAACAAAATTGCTACCTATTGTAGTTGGCAGATGGGTTGCAAAAAAGAAGAAGAAAAATTGCACAAGACACCAGCTAGATTAATCCACTGCAATATAGATACTGATTTAATTCAAACAATGCATAATGCATTGACTTCTAACAATAGGTGGCTATTGTGAGCAGTCTTTTTGTACTGAGGCATATTCACTAATGATTATTCATGTAAACAGGCTTTTTGTTTAAAATTAAGCTCTGAATTGTTTTGACTGGTGTGTTGGTTCCAGCTTTGATGAGAGATAGTACATGCAGACTGTAGAAATGAGAGTCATAAAAGTAGAAGCAAACTTCCCATTCCAGAAAGCTCTTGGCATTAAGTGCTACACACCGTTCTGGTAGCAGTAAGAGGCTGAATGATAAGTATTTTCCACCCTCCACCCCTTCACCTGACACTAGCTGTGAAGAATTAGGGAGGGTTTTGTGTGAGATGACATATGGCACCATTTAGAAATGCATTTGCTACAATACTGGCTTGAGTTGAAAACATTTGAATGAAGGAAAAATTGCCATCGACTGTACTGCCACATCTTTCATTTGAAAAAGAGATCAGGTTGAATAGACACGTAAGTTGTCAGCTCTGCTTGATCATTACTGTTTGGCTTCCTATATTTTGCAGACTTGAGGGCTGTAGTTTCTAGCAATTTCTTTCTTTTTCTTTTCCTTTTTTTCCTTTCTCTTTTCTCTCTCATTGTTTCATTGTTGTTTTTTTTTTTTTTTCTGCCTTTCCTTCTTCTTACAAAGAAGTTTAAGAGAATCTGTCCAATTTATTTTTCTTGTTTACAAACCCAGAATGACTGGGTTGCAACAAACCCAGTGAAAGAAGTGAAATCGCTCTTGATACTGATTCGTATTATAGTAAGCAACACAATTCTAACAGAAATGTTTTCACCCTGAACTAAACGTAAGACTGTTCTGACTTTATGTAATGGCCATGGATGTAATGGAGCAGGTACCTGTCCCAGAACGACTGAATTATTTATGAAAGAGTACTGTTTTCATTCCTAAGGGGAGAAAATATGTGGCATTGCCTTGCATGCTCCTTTGTCATCATCCAAACAAAGGGAGAGAATGTCCTTTCCCAAATCAAAAGAAATCCAGTGTAATAGACATAGACTACCATAAAAACTGAAGGGGAAGAAAACTTAATAGAAAGCAAGGTTTATAGGTGTAAGTTTATTGGAAAGTTTTTTCCCACTACAGAATTTCTCTTAACATGGTTGCTTACATAAAAGGTTTTGGTAGCCTGGAATCCTGTTGTCACTTGATCAGATTGTCACGCAGCTGTAGGTGTTGGAAGGGACCTGTGTAGATCATTTAGTCCAACTCTCAGCATTAGTGAGCACATGTGGAATAATGCATAAAAGAAAGAGCAAATATGATGTGACACTCTGTACACCTTCCCAGTTATAATCAGATCAGAGATCACTGAAAAGATGTTTATGTCTAGATAATTTTGGTTAGTACATTTAAATTATACTAGTTGACCATCCTCCTTGATTTGACTGATTCTTTTATAACTTGTTTCTGTGTTTGACTGTGGTAACTTTTCACAGCAGTGTGCTGTCCAATGAAATCATATCCTATGTGAAATATTATCTTCTCTGTTTTAATCCTGTTATCTTATTATTTCCCTCAGTGGCTCTTTATTTGTGAAACTGAGTAATTTTTGCTTTTTTTTTTTTTTTAATCTTATGTATGCTACTTGTCACTTTGTACACATCTAGAGTATTCTACACTGTATTACTTACTATTCAAATTAATAATTCCTAGTCAGAATATGGATGTCAAAGAACTGTGGGTTAATTCACACCGGAAGGGTCCTCAGGAAGTCTCTAACCCAATTTCACACTCAAAAGAGGGCTGGCCATGGGCTGAAACTAGGACACTCAAGATTTTGTCCATCTGGTTCTTAAAAACTGATGAGCACTGTTTGCCTCCATGCTCTTTATACGTTATTTCCTTCCAAAAGAACGTGGCTGCATTCAAATCACCCACTAAGAAAGGTCTACTACCAGAATTGTTTCCTGAACCCTACTTAGTACTGTTAGGTAAAGTGCTGCAGACCCAATAGCCCATTTCAGCTGTATAAATAATTGTTCCAGTTCCTGGAACCATTCCCTGATGCTATTGAATGAATACACTAATGTTAGCATTGCCTGAGTGTATACAGTGTCTCCTGGTACAGAAATCCATAATTCTGTCTGTTCAAATTGCTTTTCTGTAAATCTTTCATTCCAGATGCATTGACTTGGATGGAAAGGACAGCTTGAATTTACACACACACACAAAAATAAATAAATAAATAAATAAATAAATAAATAAATAAATAAATAAATAAATAAATAAATAAATCCAAGACTTCAAGTGAAATGACTGGGATTAAACTGGGGAAATGGGAACAATGCTTTCAGAAAACCTGGGACTATGATCCGATGTGTTTAATGTAGCTGGTGAATCGCTGCAGCATGTTTAAATGCAGTGCACTCCACAAGGACAGCGTTCTGCTGTTGCATTGGCTGAAAGGTTACTGTCTGAGTCAGTGATACAAAAGATAATTGAAAAACAGTGCAGTTACAATTAAAAGATGTGAGAGTCATTTTAGTAAGAAAATTCTTAGGCAAAAGGAAAAACAACAAACGCAACACAGAGGCACTGTTTTGGCACTTCTGAATCCTGCTGAAGTGTTTGCTGTCCTCTTTCAGTGTCTTTGTACTAAGTGGATCCATAAAGTTAAAGAGTAAAAAGCCAGGGATTAAACTAGAGCTTTAAGTTATAATCTCCTGAATTTATTATTATCATTGTACTCCCTGGCACGGCTGTCACTTGCACTTCCAAGCAGCCTACCACATGGTACCTGGGCATGGTTTAAAGGTTAGGGCAGTACCCATCAGGTAATATGGAGAAGATAAGGTCATGTTCATCTCCCTCAATCCAAACTAGCCCAGCAGGCTTTAACCTCAGTTGGTCATAATATCACATCATATTCTGGAGTGTGAAAAGTATTATTTTGTTACAAAAGCATCACTGTGTTGGGCTTCAATGTAAAGATGGCATTATTTCACACATCTTTATCTGGGGGCAAAAAAGGGCATAGATGCAACTAACAATAATACTTTCTCAAGGCTGGTAGATGTCTCAAACAAAGGAGAGGTAGTGCAAGGCCCACTGTTAAATGGTACGGATGGAGTTTGTTCACGAAAATTGGGTACTAAGCCTTGTTTTATTTAGTGATAGAGATCATAGAATCATAGAATCAGCAAGGTTGGAAAAGACCTCCAAGATCATTTAGTCCAACCATCCCCCTACCATCAATATTTCCCCACTAAACTACATTCCCTAGTACAACATCTAAGCTAAGCCAGTTCCCTGATCCAAGCCATCATTAAAAATATTAATCAGATTCCAGTACTGGCCCCTGGGGAACACCACTCATAAAGGGTTGTCAGCTGGATCTAACTCCATTCGCCACCACTCTCTGGATCCAGGCTTTCTGCCAGTTCTTTACCATGCAAAGAATGTACCTGTTGAAGACTCAGACTGCCAGCTTCTCCAAGAGAATACTGAAGGAAACAATATCAAAGGCTTTGCTAAAGTCCAGGTAGACTACGCCAACAGACTGCCTCATTTACCAGACAGAGCACTTAATCATGGAAAGGGATCAGATTGGTCAAGCAGGTTCTGCCTTTTGTGAACCAGTGATGACTAGGCATGATCCCCTGGTAGTCCAGCACATGCCATGTTATCTCACTCAAGATGATCTCTTCCATTACCTCTCTCTCTTCATGGCACTGAGGTCAGGGTGACAGGCCTGTTGTTCCCCAGATCCTCCTTACGACCCTTCTTGTAGATGGGAGTGACATTGGCAATTCTCTGGTCTTCTGGTACCTCTCCAGTTTACCAGGAACACTGATAGATTGTGGAAAGCAGCTTGGAAGTCACCTCTGCCAGCTCCCTCAGCATCCTTGGGATTGCATCTGGTCCCATAGACTTGTGACAGTCCAAAAGGAGTAGTAGTTCTCTGTTTTCTCCTGAATCATGGGGGGTTTATTCTGCTCCCTATTCCAGACTTCCAGATCTGGTAGGATCAGTGTACCCTGATGGTAACTGGTTTGACTTGTAAAGACAGAAGTAAAGATGGCATTGAGAACCTCAGCCTTTTCGTTATCCTCAGTAGTTCCCACTGCATCCAGTAAAGAAAGAAGATTTTCCTTAGCCCTCCCCTGCTTATATATTTGTAAAAAAATTTCTTGTTCTCTTTTACTCCAATGGCCAGGTTGAGATCAAGCTGGGCTTTTGCCTTTATAATTTTCTCCCTGTATATTCTAACAAGTTGTTTTTACTCTCCCCAAGTTGCCTATCCCTTCTTCCACAGGAGGTACAGTCTGTTCTTCTCCTGGAGCCTCAGAAAAAGCTCCCTGTTATTCCATGCCTGTCTTCTTCACCACTGGCTCATCTTGTGGCACAAGGGGATAGTCTGCTCCTGTGCCTTTAAGACTTCCTTCTTGAGGCACATCCAGTCTTCCTGGACCCCCTTACCCTTCAGGACTAAATCCCAAGGAACTCTCCCTACCAGCATCCTGAATAGTTAAAATACACCCTCTAGAAGTCCAAGGTAGCAGTTTTGCTGACCCCACTCCTGACATCACCAAGAGTGGAGAACTCTACCATTTTGTGGTCCCTCTGCCCAAGACAGCTCCCAACCTCCACATCTCCCACCAGTCCTTCCCTGTTTGTGAACAGCAGATCTAGTGGGGCACTGCCCCTGGTAGACTCTTACCAGCTGCATCAGGAAGTTATAGTCCACACACTCTAGAAACCTCCAAGATTGTTTCTTCTGTACTGTATTCCATTTCTAGCATACATCAGGAAAGTTGAAGTCGTCCATTGGAACAAAGGTTGGAGACTGCGCAACTTCTGCCAACTGCTCATAGAATGGCTCACACAATCTATTCATAATGAATAGCAGGCATTAAGTCAGACCAATTCTTTCATGATATCCAATCAGTGAAGCAGCAAAATCTATTCCCTTGCACTCTGTTTGCTCAGTTTTGTACCTAGTTACTTGGGATTACATTAACAAAGATACTCTGATCTTTGGGTTTCTTGCAAAGCAAAGTAAGAAAAGCAGGATAGTTTAGTAATCAAGATCCCCACTTGGGTTTTCAGATTGTCCTGATTAATCCACATATCTTGTAACCAAGCTACTATGATCCTTTCCCCTGCCTCCCATATTATTTTTTAATATCTCAGCTGCTTATATTGTAAAATCCTCCAGGAATTATACTGTTTCTTACAAATTAGCCCTAATGCATCTAGCTCTCAATCCTTGTTAGTGCCCAGGTATTGTTATATTGAAAATAAAAATAGAATTGGATGAGAGCCTCCTGAAGGAAATCTTCACAACAAAGCACTTATTCCAGGGCAGCAGCTTTAGCTGAAAGATACAGATTTATAGCATGGAAGATCTTGAAATATAGCTCTTACAGGTCCTGAAGCATCTCAGACTGAAAAAATAGGAAGATCAAGAAAATAAAAAAATAAAAAAATAAAATTCAGGTTGCAATTTATCTAAACAAAAAGGACAGTGTTTGTAAGAAATGTGAACGTTTCTGTTTGCTTGTTCTGCTTTGTTTCTTTTTTCATTCTTTCTTATTTTCTTTTGAATGAACAAAAATATTTTGTTCAAAAATGAAAAATCTGTCCCCTGCCTGAACTTAATGAAAAGCATGCTGTTCATCATTTTCTTTTATTATTATCTGCAGACACCTTGTCGTCACCCAATAAATCTGAAATATTTCTGGGAAATCTTTTTTAAGATATATTAAATATTTAAATCAAGGTGCACCATTTTTTTAATTCCAGAAAGGTAGCATTCCATTTAGCTGTCATACTTGAAAAAATAGCACTTTAAACCTATAATCACCAAACAGCACATATACCATATGCAAATATGTAATTCACATGAGATTGGCTCCTGAGGGAATTCCTATTAGAAGCATGAACTGTATTGAGGGTGACAGTCTTTTTAGTGCCATTAAGGCAAATGAGGTGGTAATGGGAAGTGCAGATTACACAAACTTCAATAATTTATTTCATGCCTCCCATCAGGGTAGCTTTTATAAACAGCCAGTGTTGTTAATTGAAATGTAAATGAATGATAAATTATGAAAAATGTGTTATGAAAAGGAAAACATAGTAAAATAAAGGGAGTAAAAACAAAATTCTTAAAGCAGATGAAAAAGATGAGTTTGCATGTTAATTAGACAGCACAAAATGATAGAACAAGAAAGAATGCAGATGAATGCCTGTGTGAACACAATGAAGCACACATATCCCCAGTATTAATATAGTGCTGTCTGACTGTGCTGAACATACATGAACAGCAGTGTATGTACTCCTCAGTCCATTTGTCTCTCTTTGAACATGTTCTGTTTGAAGTGTGTATTACTGAAGAGAAGGTTTGTATTTCAAGACTTTGCTCTACAGCAGGGAAGTGTGCATTATATCCTGGCTCTTCTGAAAGAACCTGGTAAGGATTTTCAAAGGCAGGGAGTGATTTTCATAGAATCATTAAGATTAGAAAAGACCGCTAAGATCATCTAGTCCAAATAACCAAAATACTGCCCATTGGCCATGACCCTCCATCTAAATGTTTCTTGAACAGCTCCAAGGACAGTGACTCCACCACCTCTCTGAGTAGCCTTTCCAGTGCCTCACCATTCATTCTGGGAAGAATTTTTTCCTAATATCCGACCTGAACCTCCCCTGGTGTGACTTAAGGACATCACTTCTTGTTCTATCACTACTTACCTCGGTGGAGAGGCCCCTGAATTTTTCAGATATGCTTTTTCATCATGTTCATGTTGACGGTCCTAGGAGAAATGATTCAGGGAATTATGTCATATTAGGCACACATATGAGGTTTCTAATTAGCAATTACAAAAAAACTTAATATTTTCTAGTTAAGATGGCTCTAAATAGCCCCATACATAGTCTCATAGACATGCTTTCTTTCCTTAGACGCCCAAAAACAAAAACATTTGAAAGGATGGAAAAAAAAACGGAAATATGAATCATATTCACTTGTACAGTCACAGATAAGTTACAGTATGTTATCACTTTTTGAACTATTTCCATATTGCAGCAAGAGAGTCCACAGAATATAATTAAAGGATTGGAAGATTACAGGTCTTGGCAAGTAGTACTGCATGCTAGAAATAAAATACATACAATTCTGCAATTTATGGAAACGCTTGCACAGGTCTTTGCAAACTATCTTACATATTTGAAGCAGCAAAGTTCTCATTAAAGATTAAGAAAGTGTCGGGAATTTCAGAAAACGTTTGAGTATGTCTTTGTAAGAAATTGGTGTATGGTGCTTTCTACACTTTCAATAAGAGATAAGTTTACTGAAATCAGTTTTGAAAATTAAAGAAGTTGAAAGTCAGTAAGTCTTAAAATAAATTAGAAGTACATTTGTTCAGAAGTATACAATGGGTAGAAAATCCTTACTCAAAGTAAGCTCTGAGTCATTAAACATGAATATATTTTTCCTTATCAATTCCATAAGACATATCTATGATAAAAATTTGGAAGTACTCTAAAATTTCACTTGCTGAAAAGATGTCACACCATCTTCACTACAAGGATAACTGGACAGTATTCAGCAAATCCACTGCAGAGAAGCTGGTTTGAACAAAACCTTGTGTGATGTCAAGAGCAATGTGTACAGATGAGATTGTTCTATCTCACAGCAGATGGCACAAACACTGCAAAGAAAATGTGTCCCTTTATTAACTAAAGACTTTATGTTTCCTTTAGAGACAAACAGCTTACTGACCTACTGCCGGAGGAAATCACCAAGATGGTACTCAAGGGAATATTCTTTACTGAAAATATTCAGTAGAATGTTTTGTTAGAACCATAGAAAATAAAATGTTACTGCAAAAGATGAAACAATATATATATTTTTTTTTTTATAAAAAAACTTAGCAAGTAGTTCAGAAGCTCAGTTTCAGTTTCAGTAGTGACCAGAAGACAACAGAAACATGGTATACATACTGAAACTAATGGATGACCTGCTTAGAATTGTGAATGTTGTCAAATATTTTTACTTATTATACTGGGATAATTAACCTCTAAATCTGTCAGTGCATGACATTTCTATCATAATTCCAAAATGTAGGGAGGATAGACATGTGCACTCAAACAACACTCATTTTCCTATCCCATGAGCCACAAGTCATAACGATAGCTGTGCTTATTTTCATTATATGTCCAGATGTAAGGTCTACGAAGCACTTTTCCTCTGCTTTAGGGAAGACAGATAATCTCTCAAAGAGGCTATAAGATGCCTTGGGAATCCCTGTCACCAGGCTGCTTGTGACATCTGGAGTCATGGTCCTTGTAAACATCTTCCTTGAGTGGTCTTCAAGGTTTTGACAGATGTCATTGTGCCTACAGAACAGAAGCAAATGGATGAAGAACAGCTGTTTAGAGGAAAATCTGGGAACCTAGAGGCAAAAGCAGACTGTCAGACAAAATCACTTAGGAAAGACAGTTGGGTACTTAACCTACCAGCCAGTCAACCAGTAACCTTCTCCTGTGTAACAGTAACATTAATATGAAGCAGGATCTATTCTCTTTTGGCTCAGCACATAAAAATGGTTTTGTGGTACTCTCAAATCTTGCACCAGATAGAAAGCCTTTCCTCTTGGTCCTGCAAACTGGCATGCTTAACTGAGTTTTAAGAAATAACATAGCTATTATTGGACTGAAAAATTTACGATGACACATGTTTCATGAAAGTCACTTGTTTTTTAAACATAATCATGGAATTCCAGAATGGTTAAAGTTGGAAGAGAAGTCTGGAGGTCAACTGGTCCAATCCTCTGCTCAAGCAGGGACACCTAAAGCAAGTAGACAGTGATCATACCCAGATGGATTTCAAGTATCAGTGCCAATGCTCATCTACCTGCACAACTCACAATTTCTTCTTTATGCTTAGAGGGAGGTTCTTCTTTGGGCCCAGTGCTTCCTGTCCTGATACTGGGCCCCAGTATCAGAGAGAGCCTGTCCTCTCTGCACCTTTGCTTTCAGATATTTATAGACAATGGTAAGATTCCTTCCTGTTCTCCAGGCTAAACAATCTCAATTCTTTCTCAGACTTTTCCTGAAGAACTCTTGTGCTCCAGTCCATTCCTCCTCTTTGGTGACCCATCAGTGAACTCCTTCCAGCAAGCTCATTTCTCTCTTGTAGTTGTTGAAGTGGCAAGACCAAGACGGAATCCCCAAATCTTCTGGAAAACACTGCTGAAGCCCAGGATTCAACCAGAGGGCCTTTAGATTTTTAGTCTAACACTCTCCCACTTGAACTACTTCAGCCACATTTGGGCACATGTAATTCTTAGTGCTCAGTCATCTGCAGAGTTCACATGTGCTTCCTTATGTTCATACAAAATCCTCTGTGTTTCATTTTGTGACCAATGCCACTTGCCCTGTTACTGGACACCACTGAAAGACGCTGGCTCTATCTTTTTCACACCACTCCTTTTGGGATATACTTATATTCTTATATACTTTATTTGTCTCCCTTAAGCATTTCTTTTTTTACACAAGAATTCCCTGATTGAATACGGAGATCTCTACCTCCTGAGAGCTCTCCCAGAAACAGTTATTCTGTGATTTTGTGAGCCATCTAACACTGGAAGTCCACTGCTAAGCTACATCCTTTAGTGCCATATCCATGCCTTTTAAATCCCTCCATGTTTGGAGACCTCACCATTTCCCAGAGCAGTCTATTCAAATGCCTAATCACTCTGTATGTGAAGAAATTCTTCCTTATATCCAACCTAAATCTCCTCTTGAAGATGTTGCTTCATGCCATATTACCTGTCACCTGAGAAAAGAGGCTGACCCCCTCTTTGCTAAAACCTCCTTTCAGGTAGCTGTAGAGAACAGTGAGGTCTCTTCACAGCCTTCTTTGCTCTAGCTCCTCTTGCCAAAATCACTCTTCTTAAGTCTTATTTTCTAATCTCTTCACCAACTTTGTTGCTATTCTCTGCACATACTCGAGCAACTCCACATCCTTTTTGTACTGAGGGGCTCAAAACTGAGCAGAGTACAGTCTCACTGTATGCAAGGTTCAGTCCCTTCTCTTAACCTACTGCCACACTATTTCTGATGCAGGTTAAGATAACCTTCGTCTTTGTGTTCATATGTGCACACAGCTGGCTTCGGTTCAACCAGCAAACCCAGATCCTTTTCTGCCATGAAACTTTCCAGCCACTCTTCACTAAGGCTATGCCACTGCATTATGCTGGTATGATACAAGTGCAATATTAAATATAAACCCACTTAATTTAGGAAGATCACCCTGAAACATAAGTTTTGAAAAGCCATAATTAATTTCTAAGTTGCTAAATTGCTTTCTCTTGTCTCCTGCTTTAATAATGGTCTTCCTAATCTTCCACTATGTGTTTCACTTATTATTTACCAGTGAAAAGAGGAAAAAAATAAAGATCATTTTGTAATGAAGTCTCACTGAGAATATACAGGAGCTTAACTTTCAGCAAATTACATTATTAGGATGTATTCCTACTCCCAAGACAAATAGAAGAATTCCCCAAATTCTCAATTTTCCAAAAATGGTTTATAGTTTTCATTGCTTCTGCCTTAGGGTCTTAATTTTAGATCTCTATAAAAGCAATTACAAGTGAAGGAATGACATCTGAAACCAGGTACTTTAAAGATGACCAACTGGTCATTTGCGTAATTGCAGTATTCAGTAATTGACTTGATTGGAGGATAAAACAGAAAATTTCAGGATCTCAGGGAATTATGTCATCAAGTTTTGATGTTATGGTTATTTGTGTTCAGCTACAAACACGTAATTCTAGTTATTCTGTTTATTTTTTTATCCTTTTTTAACATTTTTTTTATGTCTAGTTTGGAGATCTGTTTATAAAAATGCATTTTTTTTCCATTTTCCTTACTTTAACTAGTTAAATTTTCAGATTTGGCAGTGATACTCTGCTGCTGCTGAATGGAATGATTGTTTGAGTTAAGATGTCAGGAGAGAGACAAGATGTTTCTGTGGATGGATGGATTATTCCATTTAGTTCAGTGTTCTCTAAGTCTTCAATTGCTCCCTTTCCTTATTCGTAGGTATATTTCAAGATGATATATTTCTATGTATTTCATGCTGATCATCCAGAATAAATTTCCCAAATGGTAATTTACATGTTGGGTGTTGGGAATGCCTTCGATTTATTTCCATGACAACTACAAAAGATACAATAGTACTATTTGATAGTGTAAATTCTCAGTTACAAAACCCTATTTTTCAACATGGTCACCACCATTAACCACGTATTTTTGCCAATGATTAACAAGAGCCTTCATAACGTGCTTGTGAATGCCTGCATAGGCATCCAGATTGTAGGCTGTCTTTCATATCGTTGTCACCACTGCTGAAATGCACCACCCACTGTTTCACTATGCTCACATCCACTGTTTGGCCTCCAAAAACATTCTACAGGCATCGATGAATGCCAGCGGCTACCATTTTTTTCCTGTGTGAAGGAATTCAACGTCAGACCTTTGTTTCATATTCACTTCCATGTCAGTTGCCATTTGGTTAGACCGTCCCTCTGCTGTCATATGGCAAGAAAATGTAATAGAATATTGTCAGGAAGGTTCATCCTTTAGTACCATAATACCAACGTCTGCCTCTGATGTCATGATCCAACAAAATAAAATAGGAGGCATTACTTTCAGAGCATGGCTTAGGCATACAATCAGGTTGTTATCTTTAAGTCTGTACAGAGCTACCTACTTTCTGAAACTTTTAAGTTTACAGATAAATTGAAGCCTGATGTAAGTATCAGTGAATTAAATACACTGAGTTTGACTTTTAAAGTTTAATTAATTAGTGTCCATAAAACATCTTGCAATTCTCAGAATTAAGGTCAATAAGCACACGGAACAAAATACAATTATTATTAATCCTGTATCTCCCTGTGTGTAGGAGTATCAGCAGAACCTCTTAGCACAAGCACTATAAATTACAGAGCCCTAAACTTCCAGAGCTACCTCTCACTGCTGTAGCTCCATTATTTTTGCTGCTGTTTTCCTGGAATGGATTTTTTCTTTTTTCTTTTTTTGCTTGTTTGACGAAGAATTAAAATGAAGGACCACACAACCTTTTCTTTAAAGCTGTGTGCTTTGTCTCACAGGGGATTCATCAGCTCTTGCAATGACAGAGTGCCATTCTGATGAAATAATGCTGCAGACACTTAATAACATGGAAGGAATAGATACAACCTAAACATGCAAATATGGTAATTACCAACCTCAAACACAATTATCTCATGTGCTAGTACTCGTAATGGGAACAATATTTCAGAATTGTTTTTTTTTTTTCTAAGAGTCATTTGCAAAGCACATGCTCTGTTTCTTTCCTTGTGGATATTTGTCTCTCCCACAAAATTTCATTTTCCGTAGTGACACAAGAAGCACTGGTTCAGTGACCTTGTCAGCTCCTTCATAGGGTATATAACTTACGCTGTCTTTCCACCTTTACATGAACTGTGTATTTCGGCTTCACAAGTTGATCAGGGAAATGTGCTTTAGCCCAACATGTGCATGGCTGAGGATGCAATTACTGGAACTGGCTTTCCTAGCTGCCTGCTGCAGGAGCAAGAGGTCAGGTTCTCTGCGGCTGTAAAAACCGCTCCAAATTCATACTGGCACCAGGATGATTTATACTGGTAGAGAGTTTGTATCAGTTTTTATGTTCCCATCAAATTTGTTTGTATAATAACACTCCTCTGAGACGTTATTCTTTAAAATAAGTACAGCTGTTTGCTATCTTTTTATTTTTTCAGCAATGGTAATGCGCTGGTTTACTAGCCAGAGTTACAGAGGTAAGGGGCTACTGCTATGTGCATAGAGTCATCTGTTCAGCAAAAATAAAAGACTGATTAGATTTGATTTTATCTGAGAGCAGTAACATTAATCTTTCCTTCAATTTAGATGAAAAAGTTAACTTCTAATTTTACAGAAGGCTTTATAGGGTGGTTCTTGTTATCCAGATCATCCTTGGTGCTGAAATATCATCAGGAACGTTGCAGTAAAAACATTCAGGAGGAGTTACAGGAGAGAACCGTAAATCTTCATGAAAGGTTTTTTTGAGAGGGTTTATTTTTGTGAGATTTTCAGACCTTTTTTTTTTGGATGATATGTTAGTCTGGGTATTTCAGGCAGTTGGAGTCCTGCATCTTCACATGCATCCACCTTATACAGCCAGCAGCTGTTTAAATACAGATAACTAATTTATTTCTGTATCTGTGAGGCCACAACTCCAGCTCCTATTTTTTTTTTCCTGTGATAGATGGAGCATCTAGATTGAGCCTAAGAAAGGGATTTTGAAAGCACTCTTTTCCAAGTATATCAGAAAGTACTATATCTAAGTCAATAATTACTCATTCCATTCTATATTTTACATTACAGGCAAGAAGATTAGAAGATTAATTTGAGTGTTTAGAATGTTTTGTTATTTTTTTGTTCCAAGTGTCAAGGTAGAGCTTGGACACTGGAAGAAGAATTCATTGTATAGTGCAATGAACCAATGGGGACAGCAAGATTTTGTCCCTTGAAAGGCAGAGATCAACTACAAGAACAATGTATATTTTTTAGTCATTTGCCATCTCATCCCTTCCGTATATGTGCAGTGGTTCTGCTAAATTGTTGATGCTATCTTACTTCCTCATCAAGATCATAAAACTTGTATTCATTGATGATTTTGTAATTTGATCAAATATTAATATACTTTGAAATTACACTCCAAAAATTACATATAATTTTATGGATCAGCATTATGGATCACATATGCACGATGTTATGGAACATTATATACTATTAGACACAACCAGAATCTGAACTCCATTTGTATTCCGTAATCCATTTGTTTGTGGCACCAAGAATTTATGCAGTGCATTTGTAAATAATGAAAACAGAAACAATTACAGATCATTAATAAGTATATTGACAGCAAAACTCATTGAAACAATTCTCAGACAAGATTATCCCCTTCCCAGGAACCTGCGGAAGCTTGGATATTTCAAGTCCATTCATGCATCTGTACTGTAAGAAACCCCACAATTTCCACAGTGTTTACACTGTTAAATGTCTGTGGCTCCATTCAGTAAACAGGATGATTGAAGGACTTGCACGCATGAAAAGAGATCTTTTCTATCATGAGAGCACAATTTGACTCAATCTGTTGAATAATAACTTCAGAGTAATCAGAATCACAGCAAGGTTGATTAATGGCAAAGCTTTCCCCTGAGCTGGTGCAAGTGGCAGGAGAGACAACTGAGATGTGAAAATGATGCCAGCAAATACACCAGGCTGTTTCAAAAATGGAGGAGTATGAGTGACCAAAAGTCTGGAGTCTCTGAGCACAAAGGAAAGGTCATCGTCTGGAGAAGGAGGAAGTCTGCAGATTTGAGCCAGGATCATATATTATTCTACATTAGTGTAAGGAACTGTATGCAAAACACACAGTAGAGAATCAGTATCATTTTTAGCTCTGGTTTTGTTATAAGTTCTGACTCAAGCTCTGAAGATGACATGAATGGTTATGGTTAAAAGATACTTCTGGAGAAGAACCTGTCCCACTCTCCAGCTCTGGTACAGACACCTACAGCAAGCTGACTGGGACTATATCCACATGGATTTTACATAACTCCAAGGAGGACTTCACGGGCTCACTGTGCCAGTACTCAATCACACAGTGCTTCCTGATGCCCAGAGGGAGCTTTGTGCTTTCCACACTTTGAGCTTGTTGCATGAAGCACTGGGAAACACAGACAAGACCATGGTTCATCCCCTCTGCATCCACCCATCAGGTATTTATAGACATTGACAAGGACTCCTTCTCTCAGATCTCTCAACCCTTCCACAGAGGCTTCAGCTCCTCTTATTTGACAGAATATGTCCATTTCTCTCTTTTAGTGACAAGGCCAGAGCTGATACTCCAAAATCTTCCATAAAACACTGCTGAAGCCCGGGATTGAACCAGGGACCTTTAGATCTTCAGTCTAATGCTCTCCCATCTGAGCTACTTCAGCCCACCCTGGGTAGGTATCTTCCCACAAGCTGATGGAACATGTGTTTTTTTCAGTCCTTTATCATTCGGACTCATTTTGTGGACATTTGGCCCTTTTCCTACTATTAAACAGAACACTACAGTGGGAAAAACACTGTACCCCACTGAAATAGCTGATATGAAGTGAGTGGATCTGTTGAAGTCTGCAGACACTAACTTGCAGATAATTCATTAAAAGTTACAATCTACATAGACATAATTCCAAGAGACATCAATCAAAAACTTAAAATTATTAGGTTTTAATTTCCTATGGAAAAGAAAAAAATAGGAAAATTGATATTTTAGCATGGGTCCCTGCTAAAAGTAGAAAAAAAACATTTTAAATTTGGAAGAGATTAATTTTGGAATAAGGTAAATTCTAAATTTACACATTTTTTCTATGCAGAATTTTCATGAAATTAAACTAGTAAATTGCAGGACTCAGTAGTTAAGATTAATGTAGCCCTTCATCCTTTCAAGGCAATTGAATTCTAATCTCTATATTGTGGGTGTGTTTTTGTTTTGTTTTGTTTTTCTCTTTTCTTTCCCTGTGTTTTAAACTCCTCCTTTTACTTTCTTTTAAAAATGTCTTTCTCCTACCTTGCTTTGACATCTTTTCTTTGGACCTGAATTTTAATAGGTTTAGTTTAAATTTATTTTCATTGTAGGACCTTACAAATGGTACCACAATGCCTCTCACAATGCCAGTTTTCATGTTTCCAGTATATCACTTCAGTTTGCCTATGGTGCAGTTCATATGAATAAATTTTGACATTTCCATCTGGGACATCCTTCTGATCTATGAAAAGATAAAAGATGCTTGTGGGGTCTAAATTTAAACTTCTGAAATGGGTCATGGGAACTGTACTTATTCATTCATGCCTGTTCTCTCAGCTGACTAGAAAGAACCCTACAGTGACTAGCACAGCTGGAGATACCTACACTGAAGATATCTGAAGCTGAAGGAGATGAATCCCATCCTTGTTTCCCAATAAAAGGAAATTTTCAGCAACAATGGAAATTCTTACTTGTTTGGACCCTTGTTCAGCCACTTGAGTCTTTGCAATATGATCGTAAATAAATCATCACTGACTTTTATAGTATTTGGGACAGACCTACTTATAGCACAGCCTACAATGAGAAAGATTTTTTTCTGACTAGCTCAAGTAAAAGACTGCATTTCTCTCCCTTCATCATAAAAGCCCTATGACTGTTTATCTCGACGTGAGAACTTAGATATTCTATGATCCTTTCATTGTAGATGAGCAACAGACTGGGGACTGGGAGGCCTTCATTTGGAATTCAGAAGAAACCCAAGAGCTATTTACAAGTTTGCTTTTTATTCCACTTTCTTCTTAAAAAAAAAAAAAAATAAATAATATGATGAATTATTTTGGAGAACTTGGAATCCAAGCAGGACTTGGCCTACTTTATTATTATTTAATGGTCAAAAGAATTTCCTCCCTTATCTCTTTTTTCTTTATTATTATTTTTTAATGAAATGCAAAAATCAAAAAGCAACATATTTCATGCAGGAAATATTTCCTGCATGGAGAATGAGCCTGTTAGTTTAACCGAAAATTTTAAAACCTCATGTATTATTGTACTTTTAATCCATGTAACTCATGAATAGTCTTTGACACTTACAGAGAAGGCTGGGCAAACTGACTGGATGAAAGATCCTGTTCAGCTGTTCACAGGGTATTATTATTTTTCATTACATGAGCTATACCATTCTTGAATTTTCAGACTGTGTAGAGTATTTCTTCTAAGACCTAACAGATAATATGTTAAAAATAAAAATAGAAATACTCAAGTCTTTCTATGTTTTAGTTTTCATCCTTAACTTTTCTAGTAGATTATCTTGATGCCTTCTGTGATGCAGATATTTCTGTACATAAAAGGGAATGTGGTCTTTGAAACAATTTAGCTTACAATTTTCTGAACAATGATCATATCACCAACAGGAGTTAGCTTCCAACTGGAGTCATCCTCCAAAAGGGAAGTTCTAGACTGTGCTGCTATTTTCTTAAGCCATCTAAGTCTTCTTTGTACAATTTGTACCTTATATTACAATTCCTTTCTGTCATTTGCTTTTCATGGTCTTTCATATTCTTTTCCCTTTCTCTCCATTAATAGAAGTATTGGTCATTTTGGGAAGCGGGAGAAGAAAATAAAGGATTATTGAAGATATGTCACCACTAAGTATACTTCCCAAATAACAAAAACTGCTGTTCCCAAATTTAGTACCATGCACTAGATTGCTAGATAGCAACAGACCATAAATTACTATATTTATGACATGTAATATAAGATGTGGACCGTTTTGCCAAATTTCTGTGACAAGTGCACAAGAATTATTGAAAAAATATAACCCTATTAGGGGGCTGGATTCAATGGCAATTTATAGCCACCTTCTTTTCCACACCTGCAGGAATTAGTGACAGAAGCATATTTCCTTTTTTCCTAGTCTTGAACCTTTTATGCCTGTACATAGAGCAGGAAGTTAACATTCATCTACTGAGAAAAGAAGGGTTTCTATTTGTGTGTGTATGAACACACACATCCTCAAAGCAAATTTATTCATTTTTCTGGCATTTTATGTGCACAGGTTTTCCAGACAGATAATTTGTGAAAAGGTGTGAGCTGAGAAACAGAAAAGGGGAGCTTGCTGCAATTAATGTTAGGAAGCTTCCTATATAATACATTCATTGGAACTCGGCATCCTTGTAAACATCTGAAAGATTGTTGGCATTTATAACAAAGAAGGCTGATTTCTCCTATCAGTTTCTACTAACATCTGAAATAACTTCCAATTAATGAAGCTAGTACAGTAACAGTGTGTCACCTTTGTAAATCAGTCCCTAGATTAGCTAGCAACCAGGAAGAAGAAAAAGACAGTAGCTAATTGGGCAGCTAATTATGCTGGACCAAATTCCTAGCCAACATAAGCTGCTCCTTCTTAGGTGGCTGGTCTGGAATCTGCAAGACTTTTCCTTTGATGATTAATGTCCTGTTTCTCAAAGATAACTAACATTACATTTTAAAAAGATTACTTTAGGCTGATGTGTCCACCTGGATGATCCTAAATGCAGCATTAGATCCTCAGAAAACCCTATTTGTCTACTTCTGAAAGACTTCTGCCATTTGATAATCCTCTGATATGGCCAGAAGTCTGTTGCTGCCAGCCATGTTTGGAATTTTTCACAGTCCTGGCATTGCAGAGGGACAACTAATGTCTAAATGCTTTGAGGACCATGACATTACATAAAGGATCTTATCAGCAAAGTCCATAGTCAATCCTTATGGGATGAATCTGCTAGTTTAGGCATTGTGTCTCATGTAACTAAGGAAATATATAGTAAAACGTCACCATTTTTACTACATCCTTACCTTTTTGTTCCAATCTTTCTATATACTATAAAGCATACTTCCTACGTGGATGCTCTAATCACTAAGCTAGGATATTCTGTATAAGGCACTGTCAATCTCTATTGCTGCAGCAGTTCTGTTTTGCAACAGACAATTAAATATTCTTTGGACTAAAGAAAGTTTAAATAAAATACAGGGCTGAAGGAGGTAGGGTTGACTGAGGAAAAAGTGGCTATTGAAACCTATGTGGGGAACTCCATTACAGTGCTGAAACATTTTGGAGTTATATCCTGTTTTCATTTGAAATCTACTTAGTTTCTCTGTGTTTCATATAAATGAGGTAATAGTAATTCTTCTTTTGATAAAATTACCAGTGTAAACTCATCTAGGTCTGTGAGAAGCTCAGGAACCATTCTGGTTGGCCACTTTTGAGAAAAATAAAAGGAAACAAAAACCCAACAACCCATCTAGAAAATATACAGATAGATAGCTCTGTTGTTTGATCAAGCTAACGCTGATTATTATGTATGTGCCTTTATATGGTTCTACATTGAAAAATGGGTCTGATTATGTCTCATTTTCATTTAAGTAAGCTCTGATTTGCAAGCAGGGGTGTGGGGAAGAGGAGATTAATCTCTGTCTTCTCTCAAGGTTATCCAGTGACTTTGGACAGGTATTTCTATACCTGTTTACCAGGTGTAAGTCTTTCCTCACATCACAATTTTTTTTTTAATTTCTATATTTGTAGATCTGGTTTATGCAAACAAAAATATTATAAAATAAACACCTTTTCTGCTGAATTTGAAATCAAGTTGTAATATAAAAACATTAATTGATTCCTTATTATGATAGATCAGTTGAGTTACTGTTGTGTGGTGGGTAGTCTGATCTGGATCTTTACAGATGAGCAGACCCAGAAAATGCAAAGAACACAGTCTGAGGGCAGATTTTGTTTTAATAACTTGTCTCACACAAGATTTCCCAGTATGCCTTTCAATTAAACTTCAAACATATACAGCGTCTGAATATAAATTATAATTTACCTAAATGTAACTTGGAGATTCAACTCAGACTCAAGACTACTGATCAGTGTTCTCATTTGCAAAAGAGGATGGTTCTGTGCCTGATAAATTTTGAGACATAATACTTATCTGCCTCTTGTGTCCTAGACTCAGGTTTATTTGTGTTTCTTCCTCTACTAACTGAATCAAATTGTAAACCTCACAAGGCCTAAATGAATCGTCAGAGCTAGGTTTTGTAACAAAAATAAATAAAGGGAAGACAACCTTCTCTGGTAATGAGACATTACTGACAAAAGGTCACAAATAGCATCAGACCATCTTCTGAATTCATGTGATAAAGAAAGTTCCCGTAAATACAGAGATTACTTCTCGTCTGTTTGGAGATTACCCCAAATCCAGTATGGATTTGCCTATCCTCTACCTCCATCTATGCTTCTATACTTATAAAATAGAGTTGAGATAATTTAATAGCAAGAAGATATCCCTCTGCTAGCAACACATCACACATCATGTATTATTTGAAACCCAGCTCAGCTCTAAGCCACATGAATTAAAAAGTCAGCATTTGCCACACTAAGTAACCCAGGAGCCTCTCTGAAGAAACCCAACAAACAGCCCTTTTTCTGTGGTTATCATACCTTTTTAAGATTGCATCTATCTCATTCTAGAGGAGTAGCTTTTTTCAATTATCTAACTTTATTTTTTTATACTTTTCAATTAGTATAAGCCACTTCTGATGTTTTGACCCTGTTCTTTATGTAATATCTTCCATAGGACGTAATCATTAAAGAATTATCTGGATCTCTGACAGAGAAAGAATTTGTAAAAGAAAGCGTAAAACAAACATCTGTTGCTTTTTTTCTGGATCATTTTTTACCATGTTAAAATCATCCTATTAGAGGAGAGACAAAAAAGAAGGAGCAATGGAAGGGAAAACAAAAGCACTTTATAGATAAGTATGAAAGTCCCAGTGTGAATGAAAACAGGCAAAAAAACCCCAAAACTTAATGGACAAATCCACAAAGCCAGTAACTTCAATGAAAAGGTGATTTTGACCTAGTTATGTTTCATTAACCAAAAGATGTTCAGTCAATATTCTTATCTATAAAGATTAATATTAAGAATTCATTAAGTATCCACTGAGACATTTATAGACGAATTCGTGGAAAACAAAGCTGACTGTATGGCTGCGCTTAATCCTATCTGCTCCAATTATTATCTCTACATTAGTGGGGCTCAAAAGAGTGTTGCATTAAAGAAAGAAAGCTTTACAGAGTAATAAATCAAAGTAAATTGATTTTGACTACGGAATATTGCACCGCGATATTTCCATGCATAGAATTTTCTCTAAAATGTTATGGTGTTTCCAGGAGAAATATTGTGATATGGTTGCAGTATGTGAACATTAGGAGCTCCTGACAAATAAGTAGGAAGAAGCTAAATAATCTTCCTAGTTCTTTGTGTTATTAAAAATGTTTTATAAATGTTTAATATATGCTGTAGATCTTGGCAGTGCCTTTCCTCCAGTTGCAGTAAAAGCAAAGAAAAGTCCAAGACCAGCTATGATCAGTCACAGTTCCATCAAACTGACTGTTAAAGCTGGCATTACCACACGTGTTTACAAGGGTTTTCCATCAATTACAATTAGTTCACTTAGCTTCATTACTCAAAGAGGAACTTTGGTATTTTGGGTAGTTATGTTCTTCTAACAGGACATCCTGACAGAGAAGGACTTATGGGCAGGGAAAAAGTATTGTTTCTATTAGAATAAATTCATCATTACGATATGAAAAGTGGTTCTAAGCTCATCCACATTATTTGCACCAGTTGAATAGGTAGATGATAAATTTATCAGTCTCTGTGAGAAAATAATTGTTGCCCTTCCTACATTAAAGAAGGAATTTGCGTCATATTTCCTCAGGTTTGTTTTTCTAGCCGTAATTTACTTTACAAAAATTCAAGCTTGTATATCAATAACACTTCAACCAGATAGAACTGAGATGAAGGATGATTTCAGTACTGCTGAGATCTCTGCATGGGACTGGACATAATTCCTTAGTAATTCTGCAACCCTTTAGATCACTTTTCTTTTCAGCCTCCTTTGAGTTTTCACCTTCAGACATGATGGATCATGGAAGAGGTGATGAGGAGCATAGGCTGCAACTACTTAGTACCTCCTTTATTTGGAATACTAGTTTTATAAATCTATCAATTTGTTTTCTTTGAACTTTAAGATCTCAGTTGTTATCTCTCTGTTATGAAGCAAGCACTTAAAATGGTAGAATCATAGCTTAAAAAACAAAACAAAACAAAACAAAACAAAACAACCAAACACCTAACTGAATAATCCAGCAATAAATCCCACTCTCTTGCTCTGTCAGTCTTGTTAATTGCCACTTTATTTAATACCTTCCTCTTCTGCTAAAGGTTATTAAGAAGGATGTTGAAACCAGACGCACTTTCAAGCTGTTATTTTATTAGTCAGAGTGAGACACCGTGAGATTTCTATCTAAGTTCTCACAATAGGGACTCCCTCTGCTCACTGCTCCATAATGACTGACCTACATATCTTTACCAACCAGGATTTTGTTGGTTGACTGCATTACCCAGCAGAATATGACTCCCCTCACTGTATTCATTTTTCACAGCAATTAAATTCATGTGTCAACTTACTGAATGCAGGCCTGGTGTGAGTTGTAGAAATGTTCACGACTCATTTCTTTCTTTCTGACCATAGCACTACTTCTGCCCAAATTGCATTTGATTGTCTTTGTGATACTTTTAGCTTGCTTAGAATTACCTTTGGCATTTAGGGACAGTTAATGATCATACCAAAAGGCCCTCCATTTTGTAATATCTCTTTATTTCCCTATTTCTCCTTGCTTGTTACTACCTTTATGTTCGATGCTATGTCCTCTCTTGACAGTCTGATATGGAAATTACTGCACTTTCTCACAATCACTCTCTTACACAAATCTGTAGATGCATTGTGTTCCTGACTGGAGACCTGAACAGGAAATGAGTATACAAATGAGGAAATAAGTATATATATTTTGAGGGCTAAATTTCATAAGATAATGGTGCAGAAGTTTGGTGCAAATCATAAACTCTATGTACACACTGAAAAATATAGCTAGAAAGATGTTGGAGAGCAGAACTGTGCTGAAACGTTCGCCAAAATATTCAGTCCTCCACACAGTACTTAAGACAAGACAGGGGAATGGTCTGGTGTCAAACACTAGTTCATATCTACATCCCTCAAGGAAATTCAAACCTCCCTTTCTCAGAATTTGAATGTGGAAAAAAAAAATCACTAAAATATCTGAATTTGCTGTTGATTTTCACTTTATTTCAGCCTCCGTCATGGTGTCCAAACTGTTCAGACAATAGATTATTTGGTGCTATCATGTACCAAGTAGAATAATTTTTGCTTCATATAGGTCTTGGCAGGGTAGTGCTGATCTCATATACTTCACTGGGAGAGACTAACAATGTTTTCTATCCAGAGGCCACTTTTTCTTAAAACTCAGCTCAGGAGGAGTTGGAAAGAATTCCTTCTCCTTGCTCCTACCTTTTCTCTTTGGTATCCAATGATAAACATATGGGAACAGCACAAAGTTGTGTCATGAGTTGTTCAGCCTGAATATTAGAAAAAAAAGTTTTATCTTGAGGGTGGTCAAACAGAGATAAGCTTCCTAGAGGGGCAGTTGATGCACCATGCCTGAGTGGTCAATAGACATTTATAAAGCCTTCAACAATGCACTTTAACTTTTATTTAGCCTTGAAATGGTCAGGTAGTTGGACTGTGTGATTTCTGTAGGTCCCTTCCAACTGAATACTCAATTTCATTCCATTCCATTCCATTCCATTCCATTCCATTCCATTCCATTCTTCTTCTAAGATAAAACCTGAATGTTTACAGTGGTCCCTAAGGATATAGATACCAACTACTAAATTCCTTCATAAAACTGAAAAGTTTAAATCTTATGCTTTCCCCTCCAGGAGAAAAAACGGAGTAAGAGTATAGTATGTGTGTGGGTAGGAGAATGCAAGGAGGAATAAAAATGTATGATATTCTGAATTTTCCCTATTACTCCAGGTACAGCAGAAGACAAAGCCAATATTCTGTCCCAACATAGTGATTTTCACACTCCTAGTGAATGTTCTTAATATTTTTGTTGTGAATTAAATGCAGGAGATAGATTGGGAAAAAGATTTGGGGATTTGATGTGTCTATTTTCAAGCCCTTACTTTTGCACAGCTTTGTAAATATAGGGAATAGATAAGATCCCTTTAGAAACAGGCTTGGGGCAATGAGTGGAATGGTAGATATGATTTTAAGGTACTGGCAGAAAGAGGGATCTGAATAAACTTTATTTTCTTTTTCATCATAATGATACTCAGCAGATCCTATGGTCTTTGAGCCCTCTAAGGAGACTGAGTTATCCCATTCAATGTACAGTGACTCCAGACAGGTTTCACTGCAGGCACTACACACCTACAAGCTGGAATATGCATCCCCTAGTCCTGTGAAGGAAGACTGAAATAATTTCTCTTACACCTGCAAATGAATTTTTGATCTTTCACCTCTTCTTATCATTTATCTGAACTTTAAAATGAAGAAATAACACAGTTTTACCTCATGGTGCTCTTTATTTACTGATCTTTGCTATATGGTTACTGATGTGTGGGAAGGAGTTTCTATATTTAATACACAGACTAGGGTCAATTAATATGGTTTTCTTGTTATTCCTCATATTACACATCTTGTACTAAGGGATGGTCACAACACCACAGGATTTGCAAAACATTTAATAGAATAAGAACCTCTCTTTGTTTCAGATACCCTCTCCTTCGCCATCAAGGTGAGACATGTCAACAGTTACATCATTTTTTTTCTTTAAACTCTCTCCTTCCAATGTCCATAAACCTTACCATGGCCTAAAAATAAAGTGACATTTAGAATTGAATATTTATTGAATATACATATATATAACTGGTTCAAAATCATGTCCTGTATAAGAGCAGATTCCCAGCGTCACTTATTCCTGGAGACTGATGCAGACAAGCAGGATGAAAGGGATAGCAAGGAGAGGTTTCCTTGGCAACCTGTGCTTGAAAGGTTTCATATTTTTACCAAGACATGTAGTTTTTTCCTTTGTTTGAATGCTGTTTTTTTTTTTCTCTCAGTTTTTTCTCCTACTCTCATGTGAAGGGGAGGTAGAAATGTGAATCAAGTCGCTGAACCTGATCACTCCCAGCTGCCAGAATCACATGCGAACATTAGACACGTGTTTTGCACTAAGTCTTCTGTCAGGGCTCTGAGTCCACTTCTTGTGATGGACTCCAGCACCTCTAGGAAGAGAATCAGACTCTCCTGGATGTGTGCAGAATGAAAACTGCTGCTTAGTCCTGTTGGGATTCACTCACCCACAGGCATTTTCACTTTTTCCTTTTATTCCCTTGAGTGTAAGCCAAAGAATGAGGTAGAAAAATTCGATCAAAGAAACAACTTCCTGGATAAAAAGATTTTAAAATTATGTTCATATCACCTAATTTCAGACTCCTAATTGGAAGCAGAATTGAATCATTTTATATTCCCATTCAGCAGACAAACAAGCAAAATAATTCATCTCTTTGGAAGATATTTTTTACCTTCTGCAGACACAGTTAAGTGGAGTTAATTCAGAGTGTTAGAATGACTCTATTCCTGTATTGTGCTACTTACTATATTTCCAAAGTTAGACAAGAAAAGACCAGGCCTTTGAGACTATTTCCATGCAAAGAGGTAAAATAAAATAAAAAAGAATGCAAGTTATAACAGTTTACTATCAGCCTTGCAGCTACAGGACTGATTTTCTCTATTACTTTCTCTGAATTTCAAAATAATATTTGACGTTTTCAGGGTTATTCAACTCTGTTAATCTCCACAATACTATGTTAGCTTTATACCAGGGAGTTATGGCAAGAGGGCCAGTTAGGCCTACAAATGTATAGAATGATATGTTGGCCCTAGTAAAGCCAAAAGTCGGTGGTGACTGAAGTCATCATTTCATTCAGTAGAACAGTTATCAATAGTTTTAGTAGGTTTCTCTTTAATAATGAATCTACTCAACATTTCAGCACTGGAGTTCATCTGATATAAATGAGGAATGCCATACCAGTGTTCTTGTATCATTGATAGTAATCCATTTTCTCTGTTTTCTCAACTGTACCCTGTTTAGTCATCTGGAAGAAATCATGAGAAGGCAAATGAGGACTGATGACTTTTTCCTATACTGATTCAATCAGATAACTGTGATAGGAGCAGATAAATTGTTTTACCCAGGTTTTTGTTTCTTATGAGCTAATCCAACAAATTTAATAGCATGACTGTGCTTGTGTGAAGGAACGTTGTGTGTGGTTGCAAATAGACAACTGAAACAGTTATAGGCAATGGCCAAGTAATAACTTGAATGACTTCTATAGTCTGTCACTAGATTAAAAAAAAAAAAAAAAAGAAAGAAAAAGAAAGACCCAGAAAAGGGCAGATATAATTTTGGAAGTTTGGGATAATTTAAGAAAAAGGTTCAGAGAAAGGTGACAGGCAGAATTAAGTTCAGCATCAGAGTCATGGAGTAAAATTCCATGACCTTTACTACAAAAGAAGTCAGGATGATAGATCAGCAAACCCGTGAAATGAGGAGAAATATGTACTTTCCATGAGGAACAGATTGGAACATAGAGCAAGAGGCTCTATTTACTTTCTTCAGGCTTTGATTTCTTTGACTTCAGTATATGGGGTGTCATAATGCAATGTGAAGCTTACACCCTTCTTCAGCTTGTTTGCAAAAAGCCTACTTAGTCTTTGGAAGTAATTAGAGTATTTTGGTTTTGCTTTTTCTTAGCAGCTATTCCACAAATTCATTTGTTTTCATAATTATTCATTTGAACAAGATCCAAAAATACGTTTTAATAAATTTGCAATTCTCAATAGAATAAGGCAAATTGTGTTTTAACATCAGAGGACAAATCAGTGACTCTTCTGGAAACACTGGAATCATGCAAATAACAACCCACTGGGAACCTTGCAAAAGCTCAACTTCTTATTTGTTTAACCATAATTGCATATTTATAAATTACAGAAGACTTTTCTAATTAATTTTGTATCACGCGAATAACATTGCTTTGTAACAACCTGCTATATTACTAAAATTGTTGCCAAGAAAACATAGCAGTCTGGAGTCACATTTAGTTTAAAGGGAAATGAAAGGCAGCCAGAGCACAGACTAGCTTTTTGTTTCACTCATGAGAGGTAATTATCAGCTCCAAAATACAAGGATAAAAGCCTTTCAATAAGCTGACACCTTCTGCGCATTAAATCCCCAGAATGTTTTTAATTCTGTCAAACACAAAGGAAATGTACAAATAAAACTATGATTTCAAGTCAAGCCAACCAAAGTGATAGTATTCGGCAAAAAATGTGGTTATGATGGATTTATTTCTGTACCTAACCATTCAGAATATGGAAAAATGCGAGGTCCCATCCTAGATGTGCAATTCAATCACACCGGATGCTTAGACCTTTCTGCAGTCAAACCTGTGATCTGTATATACTCAAGGTATTGTTTGGATACCAACTGGCAGACACAACACAGAATTTACGAGAAATTCAGAAACCACAACAGCTGGAAGCTGAGAAGTATATCTCAAAGGGCATTAAACACTTGTGTTTAGGTAAATGAATCCTTCCCTTGCTCTCTACAAGCCTATAGTATGTGGTCTTCATTCTACCTGAGCTCAGACAGCTTACAAATCCCATCTGTTGTTACATACTTAATCTTGTTAAAGACAAAGGAAAGCGCATCTGATTGGCAGAACTGAGAATTTCTTGTTAGGATAATTAAAATATTATCTTTCCATGCAAAACCACTACAGTCATTTTTATTAGGCCAGGTATGCCATTATATCTTTCTACCACTATGACTGTTTTGGACAAACTCATCAAACTCCACAGTTTGATGAATTTCCTGGGTATATTTTACATGTTTTCTTAACACAGTGTGTTTTTAATTGGAAACCAGCTACAGTTTGAAGCTACCTCGACACTTTCTGCAGTTTCACTTAACAATACGAGATTATTTTTACACAATGACTGTTCAGGTTTTTTAGAGTTTTCCATAGAGGACATTCACAGAGATGAGCAGTTTAGCTAAAATGTTTTAAGCTATGGTCACCCGACAGCTAGGCAACTATTACTGCAGGTGAAACAGACTAAAATCAGCTCAGGCAGAGACTAGCCTGGACGATTCCAGATGCCTGCCTTGATGAGTTGTGTTGATGGTTTGTCAAAGGGATACTCTTTTGGAAATGCCAACCTTTCTAGAACATTTTTTTAAAAGATCTCTAAGAATCAAGGAATGTAATGAATGAACAGTTTGTCCTTGGAAATACAGTGAACAGGTAGCCAGGGCGACTCCTTTTGAATTTGCAATGATTCTAAAGGTTCGCCTTGAGCATGCTACACCCCTCTTTTGATTTGCAATCTTGAAATCACGGAATCAAAGAATGTTCTGGGTTCAAGGCACACACATGGATCATCAAGCACAACTGTGGGCCCCACACGAGATCACCCAAAATTCAAACCCTGTGTCTGAGATTGGAGTCCAAATACTCCTTGAACTCCATCTGCTCCGAGCCATGCCCACTGCCCTGGGCAGCCCGTTCCATGCCCACCACCCTCTGGTGCAGACCCTGTCCCTAACCCCCAGCTGCCTCCCCCTTGACACATCTCCATGCTGTTCCTTCGGGCCCTGTTGCTGTCACAGAGAACAGAGCTCAGCGATGCCCCTCCAACTCCCTGTGAGAAGCTGCAGTCACGATGAGTCCTTTCCTCAGCTTCTCTGCTCTGGGCTGATGCTTGGAATGATTACTAGGAAAACTACTAACATTGACCTGATTACCTCAAATTTTTTCTTCAAAGAAATATAAAATCAATGAGGGCAAGACAAAAAAAAAAAAAGAAAAAAAGAAAGACCAAATAATTGTTTAGTAACCTTAAACGTTTTCATCTCCACCAGACCTATAAAATAGTTCAGGATAGGGCAAAAAGTCACGGCAAACCTTTCTGCTTCATTCCCCACCTTCAGTGTGGACTTTATTTTTAAAAGTCCTGTGCCTGCAGCACAAGGTTGTGTGAAATACAGGCAAACAAACACAGTGTTCTCTCTTGAGAAAAGATGAGAAAGAATGTATTGCACATGACCAATAGAAGTCACATTATTTGAGTCACTGCTGACAGGAATTCAAACGTTATAGTAGAATAAAAAAGATTATTACTAATATCTTCCTTATACATCTCACATGATTGATTGGTAGCAGATCATTTTCAAGTCTATTTGCACTGCAAATCTTAATTGCAAAGAGGGCTTTCAAGCCAGTGTAGATAATTTTCCTAAAAAATCTAGAATTAAGATACTACTACTGATGATTTTTTGAATCTGATCCCTTGCATTCTCATTCTGTAACCTCTCATCCAAACTTAGTGTTAATCAGCATAGCTTCATTGATGTGCACTGATTATCCCTCAGGAGACACATGTTGGTGTAAACTGAGTAATCACCAAAGTTGTGATGATTTAAACTAGTTGAGAATATGGCTCATCTTTTTCTATTCATATCCTGTTACTAAAGAGCATCATGAGGAGTGTCTGCAGATGAAATATGCACATACCTTCTATTGCTTGGATTTTTTTATATTTTTTTTCTTGTACATTATGACAATTTTTGCAGTCAGAATTAGCGTTCTCAGTTTTAATATGTTTACTTATGTGAAATGCAGATTGTAATTAAATGTCAGGCTGCTTAATTGTGCCTTCATTTGTATAAATTGGAATGTTGCTATAGAAAAAGAAAAGAAATAAAATACCTTTCATTTCCATTGCAACATAATATTTGAATTAATAGTTAAATAACGGTAGAAAAGATTTTTTCAGGAAATCTGTGTTAATTGGTATTTCACAGTCTGAAAGGATATGTTGCCCCAGAACATGTATCTCTTGCTTCACGATGACAGAATGCTTCAATAAAATGTTTTTCTGCCCAGGGACCAATGAATGAGCACTGTGGTTCAGCAAACTAGAATTCAAAGGCTTTACTTCATCCTGCTTTGAATTGGAGCCAGCTCTGAGAAGGAAAATGGCCTTTTGATATGGGACTTGAGTAGCATTAATGCACCTGAATCCAAAGTGGCTAATTCAGAACATTCTTCTACTTGAACTTAAGGCACCTGAATTATTAGAATAAGTTCATGTTTTTGTTCCAGTGAGCACACTGACAGTGTTCAGAGCCCTGACAATGTACTGTAGATTGAATTGCCATTTTGTATAACTGCCTGACAATCAAATTGTCTTTCCAGAAGCAAGCAGCCTGCCTAAGGTCATTGCTTTCCTCAAAGAAGTGCAAAACTGTGTCAAATTCTTTGCAAAGGCACAACATTGCAGGAAGGGTATGGCTGTTCCATATTTCCTCCCATGAAATATTGCCAGTAGGAAATGTTGGCTTATGGTTCCTGGACAAGGAACAAGGAAAGAGAAATCAGGATAATCTGTTCTATAGACAGATGACTCAGTAGGTCCTGCTGATGCTTTTATTAATTCTCTGCATTTTTTTTATGTGGCAAAATAGTTGTCTAATGTAAATGAGCTGCCTTGGTTGCAGGGATCAGATTCTGACCTCCAAGGCATTAAACATGAATAATTTCATGTACAGGGGTAAATTTTCTGAGGAATGGGTGGGAATGATGCCTTCAATCTGCAAGGTCTTTCTCCCCAAACTAAGTTACATGGTTACAAGCTTTTTTGATGCAGAAAGAACAAAATAATTATTTTACTTGCTTGGTAGGATGTAAATATTCACTCATTATTCACTCAGCCCTAGCTGAGTTAACTTTTAATTATTTGTTTGTTATTGTCTCTGTGAGAATTCTAGATATTGCAACTATCCTCATAAATCACAAGTCACTTATTAAGCCAACAAGCATGTTTTCTGAGGATCAAATGCCAGCAAATGAGAATTTTTGAGGTCTTCAGTGGATTATTCCTTTCTTGCACTGGTGTCTGAAATGAAAGCAGCACTCATGTTAGCCATGACAGAAGGCGCTATGGGCAGGTGAGGTTGTTTGCAAAGGAAGCATCGAACTAGCAGGACAGAAGAGCCACACAGCTGTAAAGAATGACTGGATTCTTGTCCCTATAAAAACAACTAGTATATGCCTCTCTGTGCAGCTGAACTTCTCCTCTAAGTAAAATATTGCAACAACAGGGATTTTGCTGCTAACAAAGGAGCACATGCAGAGGAGTGTAGGCACTCCCAGGATCAGTATCTGTAGGGTTTTGCAGACTTAGCTCTCTGTAGTGAAATCTAATGGACACAATTCATGGCAAACAAGAACTATACAAAGAGATAGTTAATTATTTTAAGTGTGAAGTAAATAAAGACTGCATCTTTCAATGTTTCTCTTATTAACATTGACTTGCTTTTGCTGTAACAGGGTAAGTCTCATTCTGCATTGCACAAGACTAGTATTTCTTCAGAATGACATACACAACAGTTTCAGTAAAGCATATATGCCTATGATGGTTTCACAACAGTAAGTAGTACTGGCAGAGGGTCACCTACGTCTTATTATGGTCTTGTTTCCCTCTGGAAAGGTGACTACATACAAAACACATTGGAAAGGGTTCCTAAGATGTACTACATACTGTACCATGCCTTAGTTTTGTATGGAAAGATGTCAGCTGGCTCAGACACAAGCTAAGCCAGGGATGAATAAAGCACATCCATAAGGGATGTCTTTTATCTCTATTTAAACAGGTATGATCTGATTTGAGAAATGAGTTGTATTCCTGTGCTCAGTGGCAGAAAGCAGAGAAAGTTAGTATTCAGAGAATCATAGAGTCATAGAATAATAAAATCATAGAATGACTTGAGTTGGAAGGGACCTTAAAGGTCATCAGGTTCCAACTGCCTGTCATGGGCAGGGTTCTCAACAACCAGATCAAGCTGCCCAAGGACCCCTCCAAGGAGGGAGACTCCACAACATTTCCAGGCAACCTCTGCCAGTGTTCAGTCACCTGCACAGTAAATAATTACTTTCTGATTTTCACATGGAACATACTGTATTCCAGTTTGTGTGCCCGCAATTGCATTCTGGGGTAAGCCATAGTTTCATCCTAAATTTTTAAGTGTTATTTGATTTCTCCTAGTCTCTATTTTTCCACATAAAGAATTTTTTTGACAGTTTTATTATTTTTATTCATACTGTCTTGTCTAAAATCATTTGTGCTTTACTGATACAATCTGCTCTTTTACTTTGGCAATTCTTATTATCAAACAATATAGAGTTATGATTAATTTTATTATATATTTAATAACCTATTATGTTTATTCATATGGTTGTACTCCAGAACTTCAGTAAAAGGAATGATTGCACTGTGCAAAATGCTGTGCAAGACATTGATAGATATTCCTTGTGTAATCTTTCGGGAGATTAGCAAATTAAAGTTTTAGGAATAATAACAGGCTTATTGAAATGAATTATTTCTTTATTTATTTTTGAATTTGGAAGTAAAAAAAGCACTGTTATCACAGCAAGAATTACAATTGAACAACAGTTTCCAGGATCAAGTGAGCTTTCAGTTACTGGTAAAATTTATCTTTAATCCATCAATTGAAACATTCCTAATCAAACCATTCAGAATCTTTTTAAGGCTGCTTGACTCATCATTATTCATGAAGGTGAAAGCACTTCTTACAAAAACTAGAATGACCTAGTTGATAAGTCTCTGATAAAAATGTAGCTGACTACAGCAGAGAGGCAGCATTTGCACGTGAGAGATGGAATGAGGCACTTCCTTTCCACTTGCTTGGAAGGTCAAGGAAGATAGGCAGAATCTGAGTTTAACACATGTTTCCATATGGTTTCAGTATGGTTTTTGTCTTGTTGAACACTAATATAGACTTTCAAACAAAAACAGAAAAAATAGTCACTCACAGATTAACAAATTTATATACACTGTGTTTTGGATCAGACAAAACACTACAGCTAGTCAGAATAACCTATTTAATATCTTGACTGGTTGGTGGGTGGGTTTGTTTGTTGTCGAAATTAAAAGTATTTCAAAGACTATATAATTTCCATTCATTCTTGTGAGTTTAGGTCTTTCTTTGTTTTCTTTTTCTTGAAGAGGTGTAATGCACTTTCAAGGAAAAAGCTGTTAAAAATTAGAAGTAATTTTTCTCTATGAAAAATTGTTCCTCCTGGAAACAAATATTTTTCCTTCTTCTAATAACATATATTATATTAGGCATATACTAATGCTCATATTACTAAGCGTATTTCATCTCACTCCAGAAAACTTTGAACCAACTGAAGGCCATGCAGCCACATAATCATGGCAAAGGAAAAGAAGTTACTTCTGAGTGAGGTAATGTCCTTCCCTGTCTCCCAAAGATTCTTTGAAGTGGTTTCTGTACTAAGATTTATTGACTGAGGGATAGCATGTTAATTTGATGCTAATGTGTTCAAACAATTCCTGGATCCAAATTAGCTTATTTAGTTATGTTTTGAATCTGTCAGGGATTTAAAATATTGTTGCTGATCTGCTAGTTCCTACTTAAAGCCTTAACTGAGAGACGTTATACAAGTTGACCTTTACATCAAAAATTAAAAACGAAGATAGTTTTACCAGTGCATTCTATTTGAGTTTTTAAAATTTTTAAACTCTTGGATTATATGTATTTCCCATAGCCAGATATCTTCAATGCATAACCTTACCAAGAGCCTTTTGAAATTCAAAGTTGATGGCAACCCCTGTGGTTTGCACATTTCACCATAGCAGGAATAATTTCAGCAATCTGTTTCTTTGTTTTGCAGATTCCATCCTGAAAATATGGTCACTATCACTGAGAGCTTTTCATCTTTCTCTGCTATAAAAGAAAGAGAACCATCTAGGCTTAAAAACAATTGCTGATATCCTAACCTCTGTTTCTGCCTCCCCCAAGCTTCTTTGTTGATCTGAACTTCTGGTCTTTTGTTTTGTCTTCTGTCCACAACAATTATGCTGGGAAAAGCTCCTGCAGCTATTTATCTAAATAATAATCAAAGACTGCAGTTCAGTGATCAGAAAGAAGCAGGTGCAAAAAGGAAAAGTGATGCACTGGACAAAAATTGAAAAAAGAGGAATAAGAGCAAGAATAAAAGCGGAAATTGTAAGTATTAGAAAAATAACCCAGTGTATAATTTATTTTCTACATAGATTTCAGTTTATTTTTTAATTAGATAGTCTGTCAGCTACAGAGATAATATTTTAGTCTGAATAATATTTCTATGCTGCACTGTTAATTTAGCAAGTAACAGTTTTTTTCCTTATTTCAGTCACTAACTCCATAATCAGGTGTCCTCTTATCTACTTGCATATTTTTGTACCTTATTCTCTTTTCTACTATTCTACTACTATATAAATTCATGATGATCTTGATCATCTCTACTATATTTTATTAGAATAGTTTAAATTTTCAGTTGTATCTTAACCTGCAGCTTTTTCTACTTTTGAGTATTTGACTTATTACCATCTTCAATAAAAAAATTAATTGAATATTCAGTCATTATATCTGAGGTACTGAATTGATATATTACTTATCTTAAACTTCTGACAATGGAAGCACTTGTCTTCCAACCATTTTTTGTTTGTTTGTTAATCTAGCTGAGGCATTTGGGGAGCATTAAAACTTCAGTATATTTATTCTAAAATGTAAGGTAGTAGCCAGTTACAAATATAGATTTGAGTTGAACAAATGGTAGCTCCTAGTCATCCTTCTTGGGCAAGTAATTTGCATGTCTTTTTTAACACATATATGACTTACGTAGTTTTCACAGAATCACTGAATGGTTGAGGTTGAAAGGCAACCCTGGAAGTTCAAAGTGCTTGAGTATGAGCACCTGAAGCTGTCTGACCAGGACCACATTCAGATGGATTTCAAACATGTCCAAGGAATGAGGACTCCACAACATCTCTGGACAAACTGTACCAGCACTCAGTCACTACTGCAAAGTACTGAGATACTACTACTTGGTATTTGGAATCTCTTGTGTTTGTTTCACTGCTTCTTGTCCTGGCTCTAGGTGGTACTGACAAGTGATTGATTCTGTCCTCTCTCCACCCTCTCTTCAGACTCTCATAGATATTGATAAGATCTATGAGAAACTTAAGTTTTAGAGATAGGTATCAATATCTATGAGATATCTATCTCTAAAACTTAAGTTTCTCCAGACTGAAAAGACCCATCTCTCATCCTCCTCTCATTGTAGCCCTTCCTTTTGTGCCTTTCCTGGATATCACTGCCTCTCTTAGTAGCAAATTCAGAACTAAAGCTCCAAAATCTTCCATAAATCATTGCTGAAGCCCGGGGTTGAACCAGGGACCTTTAGATCTTCAGTCTAACGCTCTCCCAGCTGAGCTACTTCAGCTCTCTCTAAACAAGCATTTTCTCACAAACTGATGGAATATATGTCTCTTTCAATTCTTGATCTCATTTTGTGGACACTGGACTCTTTTCTTTTTACTACACAGAACACTACTGGGGGAAGGATGCTTTGTCCTGCTGAAATTAGTGATATGAACTCTACAGCACGTGGATCTGGTAAAAGTCTGCAGACACTAACTTGCATATAATTCTATAAACATCACCATCGACATAGACATGATTACCAGAGACATCAGTCAAAGACTTAAAATTAATAGGAATTAATTTCACACAATCACAGAATTGTAGGAGTTGGAAGGGACCTCTAGAGATCACTGAGTCCAACCCCCCTGCCAAAGCAGCTCCCTAGACCACATTGCACAAATAAGTGTACAGGTAGGTCTTGAATGTCTCCAGAGAAGGAGACTCTATCACCTCTCTGTGCAGCCTGTGCCAGTGCTCCATCACCCTCACTGTGAAGAAGTTCCCACACACATTTGTGCGGAAATTCCTATGCCTCAATTTGTGACCATTTCCCCTTGTCCTATCACCACACACTGCTGAGAAGCGTCCAGCATTGTCCTTTTGTCTCCCACACCTTAGATATTTATAGACATGGATAAGAACCTCTCTGAGTGTTCTTTTTTCAAGGCTGAGCAGACACATGTCTCTCAGCCTTTCCTCGTAAGAGAGGCGTTCCACACTCTTTATCATCTTTGTAGCCCTCTGTTGGACTCTTTCCAGGAGATCCCTGTCTTTTTTGTAGCGGGGAGCCCAGAACTGGACACAGTACCCCAGTAAGGCCTCGCCAGGGTGGAGTAGAGGGAGAGAATCACCACCCTAAACCTCAACCTCAACTGATCATGCTCATTTTAATGCACCCCAGGATACCATTGGCCTTCTTCATTTCATCTACCTACACAATCACTGTGTTACGAGTTGCATGAAAATCTTAGCTATAACCTCCTCATTACTTCCTCAGTTTAAATGTTTTGAAAGATCCAGTTCATCAACTCAAAAGGCAATCAGCTCAGGAAGCAAGGTGAACACAACAAAGAAATCTGTGTCGTTACCACGCAAGGAAGAAACACTGAGATTGATTCAATAGAGTCTGCCCTTCTTTTGCTAGCCTGCTCATTCAGAAACCACATCCTGTTGAAAGTTTAAAGGAATTCCTGATAACTTGATAAAAATATGGCACTAGTTGCTTTCTGTCAGCAGATTTAACACTGCAGTTTCACTTTTGCTTCACAATCCCTGGGTAAAAAATCACCTCTTTAAATTCTTCTTATGTTGGAAGCAGAGGTTCTTAAGACATGAAATCACTTACAGCTAGCCTGAAATTATGTGTTATGTTGCTTTCTTTCAGGGAAACAAACAAGTAAATAAACTAACCAAACGGGGAGAAAAAAAAAAGCAAACCAGAGAAATTAATTCTACTGCAGTCTATTTAGCATTAATGGGCATCAAAGGTGCAGCCTAGGGACACCATGCATCATAATCTATCATGACCAAGATAATTTATATCCAGATTTCCTGCACTGCAGGAGATCAAGCTGCAGAGAGAAATTTCAAGTTATCAAAGGACATTTACTAAGGGTACTAGAAACAGCAACAGACCAAGTGCTTATTTACAAACCTCAGAATTCTTTTAGGAGCTAGGCATATACCTAAGTGTATAAACTCGAAAGAGTCTGTGGAGTTAATGAACTGTGAATAAGTTTTGCTGATGAGCATGCAGCTTTTAAGATTCAAATTCACTGTGAATGAAACACTCTCCTCCTGATAAATGGACATTCTAAATTAAAGATGCAGCTACTGTGTTGGATCATCAAGCCCATATCCTTCCAGCTCAGAAAAAAAGAAAATATTTCCAGAAGGAAATATTTTTAAAGGATCTTTTAAGGATTAAAACTGTCTATTTTAATGCATGAACTGGTTCTTGACAATCACACTGACTCAGTGAAGTGCCTCACAGTGCATCAGTTTAGTGTTTGTCTTTGGCTCTGAGAGTAGCAGTGCAGTTACTGTGAGTTACTTACACTCTTAACACTAAATACAAACCCTCTTCATTTCACTCAACCCTCCTGGTCTCGGCAAATAATACAATTCTCTTAAAAGTAGTACTGAAACTTAAAATGTCTGAGTCATGTCTTACGTCTCTATTAATAATGTAATACTGACAGTAGCTGATAATTTTATTTCTTTCAGGTTTCCGAAAAGCAGTGTATTGAATTTTCTTGCTGATGTGTAATAGATTCTTTTTAAAATTATTTTAATATAATAACGTCCTTCTGAGGCTTCATCCTACAGGCATTAACCATTAAGCACAGTGTTTAACTCAAATTTGAAATGCATCTATACAGGGTTCCATATGTAAAAACGTACTTACGAATAAGATATCCAAATTCTTATTATAGTGTGCAATGCACAGCACAGCTGATTAAACATGATGGACTTTTTTTTTCTCTAAAGCACAAACAGTGCTTTATAATTTCCTTTTTGCTAATTTTCTAGTGCTATTTGAGATATCTAAGTCATCCACTTAACTATCTGATATGAACACGTGTACTATGACACCGGAAGTACATGGAAGCCAGGAGTTATATTGAATCCTTAGGGATCTCAAGCATTTCTGTTTAATGGATAATGTGGTAAATTTCCGTCAGAACATACAGGTAGATACTTACATTTAAACATCGTTAACCATAGTTGAATTCCATCTTTCCTCTACAGTAAAAACAATTCTGTCTGAGGATATGTTGTTACATATGCATCTCAGCATGTGTAATTAAAGTAGAATCAGGTTATGTTTTCTTGCAAGTAGGATGAGAATTCTGAACTCTCTCTGTAATGACAATGTGAAAGTGCTTTAAAATTATACACACACTTCCTTACGAAGTCAGGAAAGATTTGTCCATGTCTGTTATGATTAAAGAGTTGAAAGGAAATTCATTGCTAGATTCTCTGAAAATAGTCATATGTTGAAGTCAGTGTCATTCACTTCTTCAGATTTCAGGAATTTTTTATATAGGGTTTCTACAGCCTATGTCCTCCAGATTCTCTTTATGAACCTGTTTGGGAAACATTTTCTCCTTCCCCGAAGTTCTTGAATTCACTTTGATGTTAAAGGTAAGCTTTGTCTTGGAGCTACAAAAATAAAACCATTGCTTTAAATATCATAAAGCATCTGGTTAGGCACAGACCACTCATCATTAAGATTTAGGAACACTCTGCTTGTGTGTATCATCTGAAAAACAAACAGATTGAAACTGAGCAAACAAACTGATCAAACAACAACAAGAAAAAAGAACAGATGAAAAAGCAAGATGTAGATTTTAGTAATTTAAGTCTTGCTCATCTTCAAGCAGACTTAATATGTTATATTACGATCTAGTGATTTATAACCAGATCAAAACAATATCAGGTGCACAATGGTCTAAATTGTGCTTTCATAAGTATGAGCATTACCAGTAGCAGAAGGGGGCACTAGTAGCTATCTGGTATATCTTCTGAGTCTGATATATACATTTATTATATGTATTGAAAATAAACACACACACAAATAGTCTCACTTACAAGCTAGTTGTCTTTCTACCTTTCTCAAGATCTAGTGGATGTTCTGTGATATGAATTCTGTCTTCAACCTTTACTTTTCATGACCAGTACTCTTTACCTGCTCTCCTATTGCATAAAAGATAGCCTCTTCAATAGGCCCAGTAGGGCTAATTGTACCCTACAGCAGTCTCCTTTTAGGAAAACCTGATAGCATGTTTTCTGTGATGTAGAAATAAATTACCTTTAAAAAAATAAAACAAATAAATAATAATAATAAAATTATTTAAAGTATCATCTATTCTTTTTTTAAAAGAACAGCAGCAGATTTTACTTTGCAATGGGAGTGATGAGGCACTGGAACAGGTACAGGTTTCCCAGAGAAGTTGTGGATGCTGCACCCCTGAAAGTGTTTGAAGCCAGGTTGGATGCGACCTCGATTTAGTCGGCTTGGAACTAGATACTTAACGTTCCTTACAACCTAAACCATTTCAGCCTTTTGTTATTCAAAGCAAAGGGATGACTAACAAAAGATCTGACAGTAAAGGCATAGTTTACACCTTGTTGGAAGAACACCCAAAAAGGTCTTGGGAGGAAAGAAGGATTATATATTCATCTTGGCATCTCTTTTACTTTCCCATCATATCTACAAACACCTTTGACTGCTGTACCGATTATATTCAACAATTTTTAATGAAGATCTCTCTCTCTTTTTTTCTATTTTTTTCCCCATAAACTTGAAGATTTTAGGTTTCCTTTCACTACAGGCATGATATTAGTAAAAGAAAGCCATTCAAAACAAGGGTGATCAGGACAGCAGTAGTTATCCTGTTACATTAACTGATTTAAATATAAAGATGTGCAGTAATTATTTCAGTCATTATTTCATTTTCTTTGACTTCACTCATTTTTGTCTTCTGTGATTCATCACCTTTCAAACACAAGAACAGACAACTGTTCTTAGAATTACAGTAAGCTGTGTAACCCAAAGAACTTATCTGTGCAGTGTATCTTCTAGATTTTTTCTTTTCTAATTGTGTCTCAGAATTATGTCTCTTCCTTTGAGAAGCCAAGGACTTTTCCTTGGCTCAGTAGATTTTACACTGGATGCTTTTTTTCTTAATTTCTTTAAAATCTTTGGCAAGGTTTTTGTTGCAGGGATTGAAGGCTGAAAAGGTAGCCATTCCAGACACTTCCAGATGGGTACAAAGCACACTAATTGCAGGCCAGAGGTAGAGCCATGAGTGATGCTGGTGTCACCTCTGCATTAGCATATTTAAGAAAGCGCAAAAAATGCTTTTCAGCAACTGAGAGAGAGAGAAGTGAGAAAAAAAAAAGTGAGAGAAATGGCCCTGCAGACATCAATGTCATTGCAGAAGGAAGACAGGAGGTGCTCTGGGCGTGGAGCAGAGATTGCCTGCAGACGAAGTTTGGCCCATGGTGAAGCAAGCTGTCGGGCACCACATGGAGCAGATCTCCATGGGCAGTTACAAAGGAACTCACAGTGCAGCTGTGGATGTGGTGAGCCCCCTCAAAATCAGGCCTTCAGACAAAGCTACAGCCATGGAGAGGAGTCCACGATGGGGAAGGAGAGCTGGGGGAGCTGCTGTCCATAGGGATCTGTTCATGAAGAATTCCATCCCATGGGAGAGACCCAACACTGAAGCAGAGGAAAAGCCTGAGGTAGAAGAGTGACAGAAAGAAAGTAATGAGGCAGGGGAGTCAAGACTAAAGGAGTGAAGCTGAGCCTGGGAAGAGCTCTCACCATCTTACATTATCTTTACTTGAGAGTAAATTCAATTCCTCAACTTACTTCTCTTTTGGTCATTGGTGAGCAATATCCTTGCCCCTATCTTGACCCACAGATTTGTCCATTGTATTTTCTCTTCCTGAGGAGAAGTGTAAGATAAGTTTTTCAGGCACCTGGCATCCAGTCAAGGCTAACTCACTACAGAAGGCAACAGATAAGCTGAATTTCTTCTTTTCAAATTTTATCCAGCTCAAATTTTACGTTATGCAATCTCAAGCTATTATGCACTTCTACTGAGAAGGCCTACAGAAATCTTTCATCTCCCAAGTGTCCTGAAATGTAATAAGAAAGGAGAGGAAATGTGCTTTAAAAATTTATATTGAGGGGTTATAGTGGATGACATTGCAATTAGAGGTTAAGGAAATGCTAAAGGCATGTTGTCCTTTTAATGGAAGTTCCAATTCAGATCTTTTTTCTCCCTGGGTAGAAGCAGGTATACAGGGACTCCGAAATGGATGCATGCAGAACCTGCTAAATGTGTTTCTAATTGTCTGAGTTTAATAATTGATAATATAGACATAGCTTGCAAATTTTTCTTTCACATAAAAGATAATTGTGCCTGAGTATAGCATAGTCTGAAATTAAATGTGTTAAGTGCTCCAGGGACTAGTATGTACGTGCTATGAAAGATCATTTCTCTTGATCAGAGTAAGCTAGAATCTGAAACAACTTTTATTTATTTGCCTTGTAGTGGCACTCAAAGAGCTAAGGCAGGATTGTTGATGCTCGATAACAGGTGCTTTCTATTCTCTTCCTTTCCCATAAGGAGTCAGTATAAGCTTTTCTTAACTTTCAATCATCTTCTTTTTTTTTTTTAATATTAGGCTTGAACAAAAGCCTATTTATAAAACTATTAAGATCTAAAAGAATTTCAGTTTCTAAGAGCTTTGGATTAGAGCTCAGTGGATTGGATCTGTTGAGCTGCAGTGATAAACATGTAGGCCTACACTGCCATTGCTACACGGCAAAGGCTGATCATTTTGTATAAAGGTTTGTTGGACATTTACTTTATGCGGTATGTTTGACAAACAAAATATATCCCACTCTCAGGAAGTGACAGGTCACCAGCTGGATGTAACTCAATTCACCAACATTCTCTGGACCTGGCCCTTCAGCCAGCTCTTTACCCAGCAAAGAGCATGCCTGTCCACACCGTGGGCTGCCAGCTTCTCCAGGAGAACACTGTGGGAAACAGTGTTATTGCAAAGACATTGTCAGACCATGTTCTTGAACCATCACATAAGCAGACGAGAAGGACACAGGGCTGGATTTTCCTGGCTTTTCTTTGTTTTGTAAAGATGCTCTTATGTACCAACCTAAACACCAGAAATAACACTCTGCTGACAAAACTTCTGTGACTTTCTTTGGTGTGCTCATATCAAATGCTTGTATGTGTTTGAAATCATGAGCCTCCATCTCCCATTTTAAGGCACAGAATTCTCTAACTTATGTGGTCAGATGTTTACAATTGCTTTCTTTCAATTCAGGGAGTTGATCCTCCATAAAATCGGACATGAATTCTATGTACAAGTAAAATTCTGTATAAATATGACTCTTCTATTATATTTCAGAACTAAAACTGTCTTAATGCAGAGAGCTTTCTCACCACTCGTGCTTTCTTTATACAAATCAAAGAAATTATGTGAGGTAGTATACTGAAAAATAGTAATAAATAATACAAATAAAAATAATCTGTAATTTTAAATCATAGGTAAAATATAATCATGACAATAAAAAATTAAAATGTAACACAGTAATTAACTTAAAAACAAAAAATTACTCAAGAAAAGCACTTTTCCAGTGATGGGAAAATCCAAGTGCAATTATAGTAATGTAATAAAGGACACTGCTGACTGCATAGATTTTGATAGTGAAGATAAATGACAGTTATGCACATGATGATCCAAGAAGCTGGCTAAAGATGACTACTTATTACAGCAGAAATAGATGATTTTTGAAATGATTCATTGGTGACAAAGGAAAGCAGTTATTAAAGCAAATCTAGAAAAATGCTAGAAATACATTTGCCTTATATTAAAGATATGCTCAAAGTTTGTGAAAGCTTAGTAATTGGATAATCAATTCCTGTCTCTGAAGTCTGTAAGTTTCTGATAAAGCTTATTTACACTTATCTATACATTCTTTAATTAATGGATCAGAATCAGTACATGCATTGTTAACATATATTAAAGCATTGAAAGTTATTTATCTTTTTTTATATTAGCTTATTCTGTTTGCTTCATAGAGTAAGGAACATTGGTGTGAAGCAGCAGCAAAAATAAATTTAGAAATGTTCTCAGTGATAAATGTAAACAGAATTAACAAGACACTTGAGAATGTGGAAAAAATACCAAAACACTTTGCAGTTTCCTAAATACTGACTCTGATGAACATTAATGTTAATAGTGGCTAGTCTGCTCACATCTGTTATCTTTCCTGTGTAACTAAGGATGAACACATCTTAGTTTGGAAAACGGGAAAAGGCAAATGCTTTTAAGCTCCCTATTTTTCCATGGGTGTTATGGCCACAACAGACTGTTATGATCTTTAGATCAAAAGAACATTTATATCGCTGTCTGTCCGGTAAATTATTCTGCTTCTTTTTTGATATAGACAATTTTATTTCCATTCTTGAATTAGTCTTTAAGGCTGACACTCTTTCAAAGTTCAGTACAAATAATTATCACATTGATTCAATGTCACCAACTCTTTAAATTCTTATCCTATATTTTCAATAAAATAAGTGGATCTGTAATAAAGCAGTGAATAGTCAATATAAACTCTTCCTACAGGAATAGTCATGCAGAATAGTCTCTTCAATGTAGTTAAGATGTTCAAGAGAGTTTTTTGTATACAACTGGAGTGGCTAAACCACACTGTGGTTTTACGTGCTAGAGTGGTTGTGTAGAAGCCTGGCCATCTATATCCTCCACCCCTCCTCAGACAGGGTGAGAGAGCTTAGGCTTGTTCATCCTGGAGGAGAAAAGGCTTCAGGGGGGACCTTAAAGCAGCCTTCCAGAATCTGAAGGGGGACCAGAGGAAAGATGGGGAGTGACTTTTATAAGGGCAGGTAGTAACAGGGTGAGGGAAAAATGATTCTAAACTGGAATAAGGTAGATTTAGACTAGATATGAGGAAGAAATTCTTCACTGTGAGGGTTGTGAGACCATGAAACAGGTTCATCAAGAGGTTGTGAATACCTCTTCCCTGGAAGAATTTGAGACCTGGCTTGATGGAGGTTTGAGCAACCTGGTCTAGTGAGAGACATAGCAGGGAAGCTGAAACTGGATGATCTTAAAGATCCATTCCACCTAAACCATTCTCTGATTCTATTTAACCCTTCATGCAGAATTATCCTCTTCCAGAATCTTCATTTATAACTTTAAAAAGCCTAGGTGTGTGTGTACCACACAGTACTGTTCATTGATGTGCAAGTGAAAAAAAAAACACCAGACTAGAATAGGTGTTGAGACAAGTGACTAGTGAAAAATAGTTCTCATGGGACTATATTGGAAGAACGTGGTTTATTTAACACAGTAAAAAAAAAAGCTGTCAAGGAGAATAATTGTGATCTATAAATATGCCAGGGGAGTAAATGTTAGTCAGAAACAAGAACTGGTTAAGCTTTACATAGCTCCTATGAAGTGGCTTTTCACAGACAGATATTGAATGATCGATGTCACTTCCCATTAAAGAACTGAGATTTAAAATCAGATTAAGGGTAATATGGGTAAAAAAGCTATAGCATTTTATGCTGAAGCTATTAGATTCATGAAAGAGGATTCATAAGATGCATGTCTAGAACTGCAAAACAGTGGACTTAGTGGCTCAGGAAGTCCGTTCCTTTCCAAATATTTCATGATTCCCTTTCAAATTATTAGAGAATACAATGTTTTCAATGGTTTTATAGTCTATTTTACCAACCAGATTGAGAACCCTAACGATGGCTACCACTACTACTGTAGCTAGTGATTTTCATCTTAGAACATAAGTCTTTGGGGCTTTTGTAATTTGAATAAACATATTTTGTGACACTTTCCTGCTCTAGCCATGTTTCTGTCTGTGGCTGAGATTCCTGAGTTCAAACACTGAGCAAAAGGAGATGTTTTCAGAGTTATTTAAAAGTTGAAGAATGCTGGTTTTGGTTCAATCCAGTTGGTGAACCAAAGCCTGCATAGCCTTGACTAGCAACGTTACATACTCTGAAGTGTCAATGAGCAAAGATATCACTGATCTCTAGTAGAAGGTGCTATACTCTCATGTGCTGGAGATTAGGATTAATGATTTCTTCAATTAATTTTTAACCCACATGGTATTGCTTATAAAATTCTCTATGCTTCAGATGCACCTGATAACCTGTCTTCTGGACAGAGCCACCAAAGCACAATTAAGCTACCTTGCTGTCTGGAACACTGAAGGCAGATTTCTATGATGTAAGAAAACAATCTGACTGGACAGACAAATCTAGGGGTCTACAGGTTTTCTCTTTTTTTAATAACACCCTTATTTGGTTAAACACAATCCTAATGCCACCTAACACCAGCAAGATGGATTTATAGGAGGCTGCGTAACTTAATGTTCTCTGTCTCTTTTACAAGACTCTTCAAAGTGACAAAGTTTAATTTCCTCTTCTCGGCACTAGAGCAAGATGCTCAGGCATGAGGGAAAAAAAATATTAACAAATGAAAATGAAATAAACCAACAGCTGAAAATAATCACAGGTCATGTTCAATCAGCTCTCTTCCTTTTTGGATATGATATTTAATGATCATATTTTTCTGAATTCACTCATTTCAGTAGGCACTCATGAGCAGCATTGGAGTCATTAAAAGTGATAGCTAGCTTTTTGCTCAATTCTCTGAACTCTTTTCAATGTATTTCAGTTCAGTCCAAATAATCAGTGCAATTTAGTTTGTTCAGTGCAAATCACTGGATTTTAATTGAGTCCAATTAAGCCCAAATCAATAACACTCAATTCAAACTAATTATCTTCAATACAAATCAATACAATTCAATTAAAATCAATGAAAGCCCTATCTTTCCTAATGACTGACCTGTTTCCCTTTCTATTGTTATTAAAGGACTCTGCACTTTGTTCAGTCTGGTGGCTTTTGGAATATCTTTCTCCATTTGTAAGGGAATAATCATTAGAGGAAGCATGGAGAAAAAGATATGTAACTGGGTTATCTTTTTCCCTGTTTCTTACTCTTCTACAGTGATTATTTTTGCAGTGAAATCTCTTATTTCGAATTATGCAGGTGGTTGAATATGTATCCAATTTTAGCAATACTTGCAAACTGAGATTTGCAGTCATAGAAATAATAATAAAAAAAGACTGTATTTATTCTCTTCTGCACTGTTTATTTTTACCCTAGAAATCCTATTTTTTCAAATGTGATTGAGGTTAGAAAAATTGACCTGAAGTCTATTGTTAGCTATGCTTAGCTTAATTGACAACAGCGTCTTGTTGGTGTTAATCCATAGAATGAGAAGGGCTTTCAGGATAGAGTTTAAAAGATGCTTTTATTGTATGTATTACAAAGAATGTAACACATATTAGTAGAGAAGAAAGATTACGCACTATTGTAATTGATGAGTCACAAAATAGCTGGTATTGGAAGGGACCTCTTGAGATCATCATGTTGCTTGAGGCTACATCAGATTGGGTTTTGAAAGTCTCTGCTGGGCTATATACACAGTGCTAGAGGCTTGGGTAGGGTGTGCCTCAGGAAAAGTATATGAGAGCTGCTCTGTAAGTAATGCATACTATTTGATTATGTTGTCCCATGACATCAGAGGCAGATACTGATGCTATGGCAGTAGAGGCTGAATCTTCCTACCAATATTTCATTACATTTTGTTTCTGTAAGACAGATGTCAGCAGAAATGCAGCTTGACAAAATAGTGTCTGACATGGATGTACAGATGAAGCAAATGGGTAACATTGATTTCCTCCATGTTGAATAAAACTGCATCCATTGACATTCATGCATACTGGCTGAATGCTCATAGAGACCAAAAACTGGATATGAATACAGTGAGGCAGTGGATGGTGTGTTTTGTCAGTGGCAACGTTGATATGAAAGATGAGCCATGCTCTGGGTGGCCATGCACAGCTGTTACACAAAGGAATAAAGAGTGCTTTAATCAGCTAATTTTCATAAATTGATTAATGGTGGTGACTATGTTGAAGAATAGTATTTTGTAGCTGAGGATTTTCTCTGTTGAATAGTGTTATGCCCTTTTTATCTGTTATAGTTTCCACATTAATAAATAGGTGGCATTACTTTCAGAGCAACCCATGTATGTACTGAAACCCTCAGGCAAGTATAAATGTCTCTTCCTATCCTCATGATTCTCTCCCATCTCTGCTCACTGACTGACATGTAAGGACTGACTCTGAATTTATCAAATATTCAATGACCTTTTTATGAAAGGTGGACTTCATGGGGAGGCAGAGAGTGGATCATATGAGAATGAAACCACTTACCAGAGTAGAGAACTACCCACATCTCTCACAAGAAAGGAAAAGACTCAATAATGAGAAATGAAGTAAAAATAAAACAGTAGCCCAATACTGAGAATTTAGAAAACTGAACATCTAGCAGTACTCTAAATCCCATGTTGAAAATAAGTTCCTTCTAGCAAAGCAATATCAATATTCTTTTGAAATGAGGGAAATAAAATAGTCCCCTTTGCAACCAAAAGCATGATAAGATCAGTGGGAAGTTTGAAAGATACAATGCAACATTATCTTTCCAATCATTTTCCAAGTTCACTAGCGTTTGCAGCTCCTATCATCCCTGTAGCAGCTTTTCAAAAGCTGCCAATTACTTCCAGTGAAAGATCTTTCATGAAGGGAATTACATTTCTAGTCTATTATTAAAATCTGTGTAGAAACAGAAATTCTATGATGAACAGTAATTTAGAAAAGATTCCTTTCACACTTATATAGTAGCAAGGAAATAGTTCAGCTCTTATAAAACCACTTATATGCTTTTGATAGCTATTCAGAAACATAACAGGATAAATAACTTCTGTATTATAAAACAGCTAATTATTAAGAAATTATACCTTGTTTCTACTAAGAAATCAAATTTAATACACTCAGTAGCATAAAATATAATGTGTTGGTCCCGTGTGTCAGAGTATATCTGCTCTGGACAATTTTTAATGTAAAGACTATTGTGCAATGTATAATTTTTCTAAAATCCTGAGAGGCTCAGTTATTTATAACTGGATGTTATTATGCTCTTCTCCAACAACTAGTTTAAAAATGAAATTTCAGGTAGAGTGCATCAAACTCAGAACATGGAATAAAGAAACAGAAGTCCTATCTTGGTTTCAGATGCATTTATTATTAACACATCGTTTAATATTCATTTTTAATGAACACAATATTTTCAGTTTTGAAGAAAAAAAATCATATTTCTTTAGTTTTATGAGTGGTAAAGCTACATGACCTTTATAGTGTCCTAAGCTTGGAAATGGAGTCTGTACATAGACTAGTATTTACTGATTAGATGGCAGACTGATTCAGTTTGGTAAACTAAAACAAAGTTGTACTTTCTTTCTTCTTTCTCTACCTTGGGCAACCAACATTAAAAATATCACAGATTAGATGTTTGACATATATTAATTCTATCAGTCTTATCAGAGTAAAGTTGTACAGACATGGCATAGAATTGGATGGTCTGAGAATGGAGCTCATGAGGCTTCATACCATCATTTATTTATTTCTAATTAAAAAAAAAAAAATCCATCAATTTTTTTTAGGGCAAATGGTTGCAGGAGTAGGAAGGTATAGTTGGCTGGCTCATTACAAAGCAGCAGGAAAAAGACAAGAATTTGAAACCTTCCAGATAAGCTTTCATCTTCAGGTAGGCTGTCCTAATACGATTTGAAAAATGGAATTTTTGACTCAGAACAAGATGTATGAAGTGACTGTTGTATGGAGTCAGTGTGTAGCATGGGATCAAATTCCTTAATATTACACCTTAGACAAGAGTTTGTTAAAATTTGAATGATTAATTCAATGGCTCCCAAGCTTGAAATAAATTACAATTCTTTGTTTACTGTGAGTGGAGTCACAAACAGAAGTTATGCCTCTTCAAGTAAGGTGGTGGAAATTTCTGCCCTAAAGCCTCATTAAGAACAATAACACTCATTTTCTCCAATTCAGATTCATCCATAGATGGCCAATTTCACATACAGTACTTTATTTTCTCTTTTATGAATCACTATTTTTGTGCCAGATATTTCTTGCTCATGCTGAGTGCTAACTATTTAAATGCCTCTGCTGATGTCAATAGCTGTATTTGAGATAGCATTTGACTTCCTACAGGTATTGTGCTATGCCCCATGTATGCACATTTAAAAATAGCATTAAAATTATTACAACTCCAAAACCTTTTTGGAAATATATGAAATAAAATGAGTTCTTTTTCCACTTATTGCCTTTTTTTCCCCCCTTCCATGGAGACATCAATGAAAACATGCAAAAACATTGCAATAGGTATTACTAACATAAAATGTCATCAATGTTCCACCATCTCAGGTGTAGTGCTGGATTATAAGAGCCTACTATCAATTTCTAACACTTCTTTTAAAGTGAATGGCCAGCCACTAAACTCATGTAAAGGCAATGTTTAAATGTTAAATAATGTTGCTTGAACTGATACATGGGCTGGGATTGGAGTCAGGGATAGAAAAAAAGTGAATTATACATGACTACATAATTCCATGAATACACATATATTTGCAAATAAGTGCTGAAGGAAAGGCATAACAAAATTAGATTAAAGCTTTATTAAAATACCATGAAAATTTACCAACTATACAAGTTGTGTGCTATATACAAAATATTCTAAAAAGAAGAAAGTGCCATTGATTATAAAAAAAGAACAATTAGTTTATCATTGATGTGACATTTTTTATTAGTGCCAAAGTACATAATAACATAAAGGATCAGAAAAACTTGACCATAGACTCATACATGTTAGTATGTTGTACACTGGGTCTCAAGTAACTGATACTAAGTCTAAATCATTTCTACAAAAGGTTAGCTGAAATGTGGATGTAGAAGTTGGAACTTATTCTTACAAAGTGTTTTCCCTTTGTTGTTTTTTTTTTTTTTAATGATGAAAAAGAAAGGTTTAGGGCACAAGGTCATGAAGTGAGGAATGAAAGCAGCTTACTGAAAACCTTGGAATATTACAGTACTTGAAATACGTAGAGAAACTGGAAAGAAGGCTTAGGCTTTGAGATAAAGGAGAAAATCAAATTTCACCAATACCTAAACCCAGGAACTATGGAAAATTTGGTTGATATGTGCAGAACTGTTTTTTTAAACCTCAGATATGAGATTCACTTCAGATATAACATTGAAAACATAGCACCCTGATCTCATGTTACGGCTAGGTCCTTGTCTGCCATAGATCTCATGCAAACAGTCCCATTTTTCATCTCATTCTGTTTCTGTGCTCAGTGGTACGAGAGATGAAGAGAAAGCATAAAACCTGAATCTCTTTAGTTAGATCATTTGGCCTTTTCCCCAACATTTTTTGAATTTTCAGTGGAACAAATGGGATGTTCTGGATTGTTCAGCCCCTAGAAGATTTCCAGGCATTTGTCTGAATTCTCATTTTGGCAAGCATTGCTATGAATGTGGCTTGGGGATATAAACATTGTCTGGTAATACCAGCTGTATTTTCCTAGGGTCACCTCCAATGGTGGCAACGGAGCCAGGTCCATTTAATAGCTGCTAATTCTCTTGCCCTTCAATGTCACGCTGAATCAAAAGTTCTCATTTTTATTTTCTTTATGGTTTATTTCAAAGCTAAATGGACTGTACATATTAGTGGTCTTAATCCTTCATGGAACCAGCACAAATTGACATCGTATATATCTCGGGGTAGGACAAAGATTAATTAAAAGTCTCATGCTGCCTTATTATCCTCCCTCTTCGTTTCATTTTTAATTCCAGTGAGTTTCAGACTGGTTTTAAAATGATTCCTTTTCCAAATATGAATAAATTCAAGCATCAGTCTCTCAAGCAAAAATCTCAGGAGATATCCATACATACAAGCCCAAGTGACAATAGGAAATTTCCTGAATTGGCCAGCTCTCTAGCAAATCCTAATCTACTTTTGCAGAATTTAGATAAATAAAGATGAATGAACAATCTTTTAATTGCTCTTCCAATTAAGGATCATGAATCATAAGCTTATGACTGTCACTAAAGGGTTGCCAGAAAGAAGGCAGCAGTGAAGTAGTGGAGGAAGTTGAATGGGAAGTTGCTCTTTAAGCTCACAAAACTCAGTACACTACATTCACATCTTATGCAGAGGGATGCAGTATCTTTTTATTCTGCATATGTGTGCTTTTGGGTAACTCTTCTATCATTAACTTAGCTATAATAAACAGATCCACTACAAGTAGTTAAATTGGCATGAGGATTTGCATAATAAGAACCTTCTTTTGGTGAATTGAAAAGGTAGGAAAGAATAACAAATTCAGCTTGTACTGCTTTGGATTTGATCTCTCTAAGTATTTGCCATAATTCTGAGAATGTATGCATTGATAGTTGTTATTAATATCTCAGAAAAATAGATAAACATCTCATATAGAACAGGACCAAAAAAAAAGAAGATATTTACACAGTATACTATAGAATGAAAGAACGGAAAGAACATCAGAAATCATAAAGTTCCAAATCCCCTACTGTGGAGAGGGCTGTCACCCACTAGATCTGCTTGCCCAGGGCTCTGTTCAACCTGGCCTTGATCATCTTCAGGGTTGGTCACCCGCAGTCTCTCTGGTCAACCTGTGCCAGTGCCTCATCCCAATCTGAGGAAAAATCCTCCATATCCCATCAGATAGGGCCCCTACTAGAGATATGGCAGTGTCTCCATTCTCAACTAGTGCTCAGTCCAACAAGTCTGAAGGAGGGCTCAGTTTATCGTCTTCATTTTTCTTCTAGTTGTTGAATGGCTGTAGAAAATATATGAATTAATGGAGAAAATACATGAAATCACAGTGCTGGTGGTGTTAGCAGACGGCTCTGCAAGGGCATGGCTTCACTGCCACATGATATGTGGTGCTCATGACAACCCACATCTGAGAAACTGGAAAGGCTTTAAGTTTCTTCAGCAATTATTTCTTTTTCTATTTTTTTTTCCTTTTTTTCCTACTCCTGCTCCCATTACTCTTGGTATTTCTTTCACCGCTGTACATATTCACAGGACTTTGTTTTCTCTCTGGATTCGCATTGCAAAGGAGCAACTGAGAAAAGCATCTTTCTAACTATCAAGAAGGATATAGTGCAGGAGAATATTCACCCCTTCAATCTGACACAGAACTGGAGGTCAGACCCCTCTGCACTCATGTCTAGATGCAGGAAGTAATTACAGTCTTATTAATCTACATGTAAAATTCAGCATGCAAATATAAAAACAAAGAAGCAGCTACCATTTATTCTATTTTTTTTTTTTGCAAGAAGTTTTATTTATTCATGGAATTGTTTCTTCCCATAATTTGTATTTTTCTACCACATTAGTCTTTTGCTTGTATGAATTGTCATTTAGTGGCATTAACGCATTATGGTGTTATTAAAAGCTAAAAAAAATGTTACAATTAGTTTAGAAGAGAGAATAGAAGATGTAATTCTGATCGTGTTCACATTCTGTCTGTTGTAAAATTATGTGCTGAACTGGATTGAATAATGTAATTATACAAGATTTGCTGCCATGTAATTATGCTTTCTTGACAAAAGTCAATTTATACATCAATTTGTAGTGTTTGAATAACAGTTTCAAAATAAATTATTCCATTAAAAAAACCTCTATATTCAGAAAGTTGGGAGTACAAAAAAATTACTAAATATTTTTATACTTTTAAATATATTTCCTGTTCCTTTATGTTGTGTATAATATTTGTTTATTTTGTATATTGTCAGTAGCTAGAGAACTCTATTTACTCCAGCTCACAGAGCCAGCAAAACCCTACAGATAATTTCTCATTCTTGTTCTGATTCTATTCTACTTTTTACACCATATAATTACTACAGCAATGTGGTTTTCTTTTGCAGTTCATGAAGCAGATTCATTGGTGTTCCCAATGCAGAAGTATCCTCCACTGTTTTCCTAATTTTTCACTTCTCCCTAAGAAAACATTAAATGAAAACATTAAATAAAAACTTTTAAATAAATAAAAAAGTACACTGTATTAATACTGTCTGCTTTTATTATGTAAAATATATTCCAATCATCTCTTTTCAGTCCAAAATGGAAAACAGAATTTTTTCATGTATTCTCAGAGCTTGTGGACCTTGGGAAACTGGTGTGAAGCCCTTGTTTTCAAAAAGCTTAGAACTGCATTCCACCCATGTAGACTGCAGGACATGAAGCTGTAGATGCCCATGCTGATTTCAGACTTTTTTTTTTTTTTTCAGTTAATGGACACATTATTCCATTAAGAATTTAATTGGAAAGTAGATACTGCTAGGAATCCTTCTGTCTTGGAGTACATGTGCCTCAATGAAAAATGATGGAATTGTATGAATGAAAATACTGCAAACGTCAAACAAGTAGCTGGAGAGACAGGAGAGGAGAGGTTGTTCTCCTTTTGTACAAAAATTCCAGCTCCTCAATTTAGAAGTCTTTAATTTTTGGGAAGAGAAACTGTCTATTTAATGGTAATTTGTTTCCTTTATAATATTTACTGGTCTGTATTAAATTTTAGAACAGACAATGAAAAATAGAGGAGCAATGTCACTTGGTTAATGCTGCTTCAAATAAAAATAGGTTGGCAAAGAGCAACATTGGTAAAATTAAAAGCTCTGCTATTAATCAGCTGACCTGCGAGTTATTAACTCCAAGTCACTTGTGAACTGGATAATCTATGCAATTATTAAAGCATGAATGTGAATTTAGCTAATGCCCTCATCCTCCACATCATTATCTTAGGCATAATCACCCCTTGGTCCTTGAATGTCTGTTTCATCTGAGTGCTGAAAATCTTAGCATGCCGTTTTCCTTAATGACTGTGAGACAAGGAAAAATTCCAAGCTAACATGGACCTCATATTTTCCAATATTTCTCTTGTGTATTTGGAGATTTGCTACACAACATAGTTGTGATAGTGTAACATAGTTGTTGATAGTGTAACTGACCAATTTAGGCTAACCACTGAAGTATATATTTCAACCTGTTGCGTGTCAAAGAAGCATGTAATTTATGCTTAACTTACATGCAGAAACATTTGACAGAATACTTGTACTAAGGGGAACGTATGTATTGTTCTCCTTGGTGAAGAAACAGTTATTGTGGTTCCAGGTCTCATTAGTGCTAATCATTATTATGACTGAAGAATCTAAGCATTTAGAATTGCTTCAGATGTTTCTAATATCCAGCTAATGAAATTTGGTTACAAAAACTTATTCTCTTCATACATACTTACCAGCAGTGTAGAAAATTAGGGCAGAAAGTCTGACACCAGTTTATCATGCTCTATGGCTATATTATCAGTAGAAATGATATGATTTCTGATTTCTATTTTTGATTGATTGATTAACATTGTTTTATTATTTCTATGGCATAATTTAATTTCACCTAAAACTTTACTCCAATGCAATTGTAATCAATATTGTCACTGAAACACCTGTGTCAAAAAGAGAAGTCAAATATTAAAATAAGGTCAGAACACAGATACATTTTGAGTTGTATATTTTCTTTGGCTTCAATGACTCCTGTTCAACTATTTGAAATTTCACATGAGAAGAAAAATAGCATTTTCCGGATACTTAACAATGGCTTGTAAGTTATCATAGTGCAAACATTTAAAAAACTGCTGGAATAAAAAAAACAGTGGCCCAAAAAAGCCCCTAACAAACTATGTTTAACTATAAATTTCTTATTTTACCCCATCTGCTCCATATGCTGGCACACAGTGTGTAGCTATAACTGAGCTAATACAGATTTACTGCCTGTGGTGCAGGTCCAGGTGAGTCAGGAAGGTTAGACAAGTATGCCTGGGTCAGCTGTTTGGGGAAAGATAGTACGCTATATATACTGTGCTCTCTGAGCAGAATTGCTGTAAGTTTTACAAGCTTCATTGAGCAATACACTAAATAATGGTAAATCAGAAGGCTTTCACTGGTTTCTCGTCACCCACAAAAAAAGGGTGCGTGGTTAAAATTCTTGTATGTGGTGCTGTGCCTTTGTTCTGTATGTGATTCACAACTGACTTTTCTGTCTACTGTTACTTCAGAGAGTGAAATCACATTTAATTCCTGATGGATGACCATATAATCTTCAAATGATCAGCACTGATGCATTTGTGTAGTGTCCTCATCAATTTCAATGCAGGAAGATGTACAGAGTGAAGATATGTACCTAAAAGCTATTGAAGAATTAATTACTCAGGATAACAACAAAATTAAAAGCAGATTTACAGAAGTGGACTTTTATTTGAGTCACTCTGTGACAGAAATATAAAGAATTAACATAAATTTTTGGGATCTAGATAATTCAGTGTTTAGTCAGCTTGACTAAACAATCAAGTCAGCAATAAATATACATCAATTTTTCAGAATGAAATGGTCCTAATTACCTTTTTGTACTATGCCTTGTAAGATACTCAATCTTTTCTCCATTTTGACAGTCATTTGGTGGTATGCATATGGTCATGTGTGTAGAAATGCTTGTAGGGTAAACTGTTATTAAACTACTATAAAAGATCTCTATTAGTGAAGTCCTCTCCTTCAGAAATGTGACAGCATTTCCTGTTTTCAGACAACAATACTATTTGTGCCTTAATGCCAATGACAACTTATACGTTACAGTTGTCTGAGCTTCATAGGGTGGAGATTTTAAAAGATCTGAGTCCAATCACTTGTCAAGGATATACATTTTGGTAGTATTTTCTTGTGCCGTGAATCTTTCTAACAGTATTCTCTGTGGTGAATCACTGTTCATGCTTACTATCATCCAACTGTGTTTTGGGACTGGGATTTAAAGAGCTACATGAGCCCTAACTTTGCCTTGTTTGATACTAGTGCAATCAGGTCATGGTGAAGGAGTTGCATTTTAACTGATGAGCATTATTAATAATAATAATGGTATTATGCAATTGTAAAGATACAGTTTGACTTTAAATGAGTCACAAATCAAGCAGCTGGTCTGTGAAATATAGCCTCTGATCCCTGGATAGCTGCATTTCACTTTGTAGTTATGGAGAAATTATTAGGTGCTTTTCTAATAAGCTTCTGCTTTTTATTCCCAAATTATTTTGTTCATTTTCAAGGAGAAAAACACATTTTAGATTTCACCACTTCTTTCATTATGATAAAAGCCCAATATTTTTGTCATATTGATTGAAAACAAAAATGTCTATTTACTTCAAATCAATATTATATTCCTGAACTGTTTACTCTTTTCAGTGTAGGTTAATAGTAGCAAAAATAGCTAAGTAGGGAAGAAACAGAAATTCATCAGCTGACTGGATGTCCATAGAGGAAGTAAAAAAAAATCTTAAGCAACTTTTTTTTTTTTTCAAAACTGTATGATATCTGACATTTAATTTCACTAAGAAATGGTTAAAATCATCTATATTTAAAAGAAAATGTGATCTGCAATTAAAAAATATTATCATGGAAAATAAGTCTGGAAGAGATACTGAGAATTTATGTAGTCAGTTGCAAGGGAATAAAGTATTCCCCTGCACTCAGAAGTATCAGTGCTGCTTAAACCATTCAATTAGAAGTTTAATTTAACTTTTCTTTTAATTCATGCTTTATTTTGCACATAGACACATACTTAAACGAAGAGAAGATTTGAGATAATCCCACTCCAATTTAAAAAAATCTTCCCAGTAATATTATATTCTTTCAGACAAGAAAATGTCATTCATCCTTTTATTCTTCTTAATATAAAAACCTGAAATCTTACCATGTTTTGTACATGTCTTTGAGATGATTGCATGTTACTGTAACTACATTATTTGATGGGGAAAGTAAGTTCCAAGACATTATCTCTGGAATTTTATTGATTGGCTCTAATTATATGCATGCTTATAGCAGGGATGTTTTCATCTTTCTCTAATAGTCATTAAAGCAAAAAAAAGGTTAAGAGGAAGTGAATTTTGCATGGCCATCGCCACTGCCACTGCCTTCTGCTGGCCATCTCTTAGCATTGCAGCGCTGTTGATTGAGAAGCCTGGGAAGATGGAGGGTTGGCTTGGTGTTATCTCAGATACATTAGTTGGACTTTTCTATGAGGTGCTACAGACTGTTGAGGTCTGTGAAAATGTCTTTGGAACCCAGAGTGTTCTTTTGCCACATATCACTTGAGAAAGTACTTTTTCAAAAAGAAGTGCATTGTAATGAAACCTGGCATTGATTGGTCAGTTTTGGAGATCTCGACAAATAAAATTCTTAAAGAGGAATGTTTTTTTGTTTGTTTGTTTGCATGTTTGTTTTTTAATAAATATTGAAAGGTATTAAAGCAACCATTTTCTTCTGTTATTGTATAGCACCAAAAGTAATCACCTTAGCTGTGTTTCTTGTCTGTCATGTATTATGTCAAATTAGAAGAGAGAACTTGGAAATTAGTAGGTGAACATAAATTTTACATTTCCATGTGCATGTGTGCAGCACAATCCTTATGTGACTCTTCAGCTAGGCTTTTAACTCAAAGCCGTATTAAGAATTAAGCAATGTCAAATCTTTCTCAAACAAGCCATTGGAAACACAAACTGCTTGAAATAAACTAAGTGTAGGAAATAAGTCTGAAAGTTGTTCTTTTTTGCAAGGGCTGTTGATGTTCTGAATTAAGACAATCAAATCACTTTATGTAAATTTCTGTTAATTGTCAAGATGGTCAATCCAGAAGTACCTGCTTCTTACAAGCAAGGTGTTCTGTCAACATGGATTTACAGTAGTATCACTATGTACTTTCCATCCTATTCTCTGTCCTCTCTTCTTACACTTTAAATTCTTCAGACAAGAGACAACATCTGATGATGTGTGCACAAAACACTGCATATTAATCCTGGCCTTTGGTATCGTTTGAATAAAAAAATAAAAATAAAAGGATTGCATGTAGGAGCACAACAACATTAGAACCAGAAGTATACTTTTTGAGTTCACATTTCAATATTAATAAAGTTTATCTGACAGAATGATCTGTGGGAGACACAGGTTCAGTGTAGTCTTCATCATAAAATCATAGAATCACAGAACTGAGTTGGAAGGGACCTTTAAAGGTCATCTAATCCAACTCCCCTTCAATGAACAGGGACACAGCTAAAACAGGTTGCTCAGAACCTTGCCGTTTCTTCAGGGACAAGACATCCACCATATATCTAAGCAACTTGTTCCAGTGCTTTGCTACCCTTATTGTAAGCAAACAAACAACTTAGCCTTTATCTCCATTCTAATCTTCATCTTTTATTTTGAAACCATTTCCCCTTGTCCTATCACAACAGACTCTGCTAAAGAGTCAGTCTCCTTTAGATACTGGACATTGAAAGGGTGCTCTTAGGTCTCCCTGAAGCCTCCCCTTCCCCACGCTGAACAGCCCCAGGTTTTTCATGCTGCCCTTATAGAGGAGATGTTCCATCCCTTGGATAATTTTTGTGGGCCTCCTCTGGACACATTGTGCAAATCTGTCTCCCTTCATACATGCATGACATGACAGGAATATAATTTAAGAAGGAAAAATATTTCTGATTTACAATAAATGTGAAGCAATTCATTAATATTTTAACTTGTGTTGATTTCTTGTATCTTAAGTGTTTAAACATACAGTCCCAAACCTGTTCCTTTTTTTTTTTTTCAAAAAAATTGCTCAATTTCGTGCTTTGTGATTTGCTGAAAGATTATGCCATTTGCTGTTGCTAATAAAATAGGTTTGTTTAGTTTTTTGCATGTGCATAATTTATTGATCTAGGACAGCTCAGCGGAGATGCAGCATCTGGTTGCTCAATGAAGTCTTGCATTTCGCCAATTTTCCACCTGGGTTGACTAGAAAATATAAATCTAAACTTGATAAATACCAACCACTGTTTCTCTGTCTGAAAAATTAATTTCCAAGCTTCATCATAAAATTGTACAGCAATCAAGAGCACACACAAGAAACAAAAATAAACTGGTTCAGTGTATTATCCTGGCAGCAACAACGCTCATCCTTCTGCCTCAGGTTTCATTTGAGAAATATTCAAATGCACAGTTGTTAAAGGAACTGATTACAGAAATACAGAATCAGTAGGGGTGTTAGCCCTGCTGTCCTGGCTAAGTTCCAGTTCAGGTAATTACATTCCACCTCTCTAAATTCACGTGTTGTTTTATTTCTTCACTTTCACTCAGACTACAGAGTAAGATTCTTCACAGATATTTATTTGTCTTTTAAACAATGCATTTTTGTGAGTATTTCAGCTTGTTATTTCCTTTCTGTAAATAATAGCATGCATTGACTTTTACCCACACCAATGCCTAAACTTATAAAATAAAAAAATCCTATTGTTTTCACTTGTAGTAAGTCAGAAGCAAGAAAAGACTGCAGCATGAGCATTCCAGGAAAACTCCTAATTTCTTCTCACCTATGTCTAAGTTAGGGGAACTTTTCTTTTTTGTGTGACTTCACAGGTACAAGGAAGTCATAAAATCCCATTTTTAAGAAAGAGAGAAAGGATGACCTGGGGAACTACAGGCCAGTGAGCCTCACCTCAGTGCCTGGGAAGATCATGGAGCAGATCCTCCTGCTTACTATATTCAGGCACATATGAGACAAAGAGGTGATTCGAGACAGTCAGCATGGCTTCACCGAGGGCAGATATTGCCTGACCAATCTGGTGGCCTTCTGTGATGGAGTGACGGCACAGGAAGGGGGATGGATATCATCTACCTGGACTTCTGCAAAGCCTTTGGCATGGTCCCTCACCACATCCTTCTCTCTAAATTGGAGAGGTATGGATTTGAAAGACGGACTGTTTGGTGGATTAAGAACTGGTTGGCTGGTCGCCAGCAAAGGGTTGTGATCAATGGTTCTATGTCTGGGTGAAGACCTGGCATGAGGGGTGTACCCCAAGGATTAGTCTTGGAATTGGTGCTCTTCGACATCTTCATCAATGACACAGACGATGGAATCAAGTGCGCCCTCAGCAAATGATACCAAGCTGAGCAGTTCAGCTGATAAAGCAGGACTGACAACCTGGACAGAATGGAGAAGTGGGCCTGTGTGAAGCTAATGAGGTTCAACAAGGCCAAGTGCAAGGTGCTGCACTAGGGCTGGGGCAATCCCAGGTATTTATACAGACTGAGCTTGTTTAGCTTGGATAAGAGAAGGCTCCAGGGAGACCTCATTGTGGCTTTCCAATACTTGAAGAGATCATTTACAGGAGGGGGAATAATTGTTTACACCGGTTGATTGTGATGGGACAAGGGGGAATGGTTTTAATCTAAGATGGGAGATTTAGGTTAGATGTTAGGAGGAAGGTTTACTACACTCAGAGGGTGGTGATGCACTGGAGTAGGTTGCCCAGAGTAGTTGTGGATCCTCCATCCCTGGAGACTTTCAAGGAAAGGGTGCATGTGGCTCTGGAGAGCCTGGTCTATTGGTCAGTTACCCAGCCCATGGCATGGGGTTTGAAACTAGGTGATCTTTTAGGTCCTTCTGAACCCAGGTCATTCCACGACTCTATGATTCTATAGTTCATAATACCTACACTAACTACCTGGGTGTTATTTTGGTGTAAATACAGAAAAGTTTTTTGATGTTGCCCCTAAACCTGTTTTCTTTGAACTGAGGGCAGTTTTGTATTTGAAGCTAAGACAGAAAAATTTTACTATCATTTCCACAAATACATTGATAAGAGGACAATTTATCTTGTAATTACATTTGGTTGCAGATAGAAATCTATTTTAAAATCCTGCCTCCCAGCCTCATTCTTAACAAATTCTGATAACAGATAAAATCAACTAATTACTTATTTTTATTAAAATGTTATGTTAGTTAGGAGAATCATTTTGATGAAGAGTAATCTGAAAGTGTTATGCTAAATGAAAATAATATGTATATTTTAATGTATTGATTTGAAACCCAGTTCCTTCCGCTCCTGGTAGGAGCATGACAATGATATTGGCCCTGTCTTGTTGAATGGTTGAAATTCAGTCTCTAAACAGTATGCAGTCATAATCAAATATTTAATTTTCATTTTATACACCAAGGACAAATTCATCACAGTTTGTTGTAAGCATTGATCAGAATTCTCAGTTGGGATTATAATGTGTTTTATCAACTGAGAAGGCAGAAATTGCGGAGGTAAAATCACACTGTAGTGGAAGAACAATCTCTAGACATGTCTGTTCTTCTGTATTCATTGTAAACAGGGACTAACATAGCAGCATTCCCTACACGAGCAAAAATCCAGTGCTTGGTAGGAGGTATCTGTATTTAATCTACAAACAGTTGTTGTATATAGTTACGATTCTCAGTTTACAAAATGGTGTCAGTGCCAATGAATCCTTCTAAACCAAGGTGGAATTACACAGTGGCAACAAAGTGTCTTTTGATTCACTGGATGCCATGGAGAAGCTTTCAAAAGTGCAAAAGAAATTGGAATTGAAAAAGTAATTTCAGACTCTACAACTGATTTAGGAAATTTTGGGTCTTAGAACACAATAGTATTCTTCTCTGGACCTTGTTCACTGATCAACATGTTAATTTTGACATTTACATTTCTACCTGCAGCAACGCTCAGAGCTACTCGTGCCAATTTCAAACATGTTTTGTGTTGCCAAAGGCATGACAAAGATCCTTGAGTGTACTAGGCTGTCTAGCTTGTAAAATAAACCATGTGCTGCGTTCCTTGCAGATTTAGAGTCTGTTGTGAAATAATATGTAATATGTAATTGTAATAATAGCAGCTTTATTTTGTCCTTCTGAATGTTTGGGTAATTGTATGAAATTTCTTTCCATTTCAATAATCTTCATGTTGCATTTCATGCTCCTTTATTGATGTCATAGAGACATGTCTAAATACAGTAAAATGAGGTTTGTGGCTTTGAGGTTGAGCAAGGTTGCAATAAAACCTATTTCCCGTGGCTTCATTTTTATTTACAAAGGTAATCATCTTTTTTTATTGCTAATAGATATTTTACAATTGACATACTTAATCTCTAGACCTCCTAATTTCAACAAAATCAACTTTTCATATTAAAATATAGATTTGCGATAAATATGAGAGCTAATTGGCTAGAAAGAATGCATTAAGAATATACTATTGGACCATTAATTGGTGTCTGAGTTTCTAGAAATTAAAAAAAAAATAAGACTGCTGACTTGTAAACCACATATGAATAATAAATAGAATTGAGACTAGACTGTTTAAATAAAACTATCATGTACTTGCCAACCTGACATTTAAAGGATATGTCAACAGTATAAAAGCTACCCATATACCAATGAGATATTTATTCCATCAGGGTTATATTAAAATCTCAGATTGATGACACTTTTCTGACTGCTAGTCTTTTGCAGAATACAGCTTCCTGTTTGTTATTATAATTACCGTAGAAAAACATCAGCCTTTTCCTTCCATTGAATAACGATCTTGCATTTTATTAGTGGATATGTTTTTGTTTTCCAGATTTATACTAGGTGTTTGCTGGATTTTTGTTAATCTTTATTTTGTGTCCCAGAAGAAATTAACATATTAAATAGGATTAAGAATTTATTTATTTATTTATTTGTTTGTTTGTTTGTTTGTTTGTTTATTTATTTTAATTCTTCTGCTTGAATTACTAGACAAACATAAATGGATTGATAAACTCAGCTAATATGGAGATAGTTTTTTTTTTTTTTCCTGCATAATATAAATAAATATAAATAAAACTTAAAACACAATTAAACATAATAAGCAATCAAAGTAATTTATTTCTAGTCTTATTCTCTCCCCCAACTATATGCAGACAAAAATTAATAATGTACTACATTTTTAGGATAAGTTAGTTTGCATGATAAGAAAATGCAGAGTAGCAGTGTTCAAGCTGCTTTAATATTTTTTTCTTCTTAATGTTCTTGACATCATTCTTCCACATTTTTCCTTCTCAAATAACTCCATCACAATATTTTTTCCTAATGATTCTGAACCCTTTTTTGTGTCTAATGAATGTAAACTGGAATTTATGTGTCTTTTGTTAGCTTCTAGTGTGTTCTAGAGTTCTCACAGGATTTTGCAATTTGAAAGACAATTCTACTGGTCTCTACTAAAACTAAGGTTGCATTGTGCTTTGTGTTAGTTTCAATCCTTGAGCTTGAAAGTTCCAATGTAAATGGTGGAGGCAACCAGAAAAAGACAGAAATCGGTTGAAATGAGATTAATAAGGCTAAAAAACAGCTCTATTGTTCTACAAGGATTGCCACAAAATAGTTTTCAGGTGAGGACACTATTACCTTCTGACAAGTACTAGGACACTTTAGTGAGAGAAAGTGATACTGTACAGAACGCTGAGTTAAAGCCAAGAAAGTAACTTGTGAAAGGGATGGAAGACATATCCTGTGAGGAGAGGCAAATGACACTTGAGTTGTCTATGTTGGAGAAAAGGAGGTTGAGAGGTGACCTTATTGTTCTCTGAACAATAGAGAAATGAGAAATAGAGAATGAGAAAAGCCTTGCTGCCTCATAAATGGTGACAAGATACATTAGAATGGCATATAACCACACCAGGACAGGTTTAAACTGTACATTAGAAAATATTTATTTATCATGAGTTTAATCAAACATTGGAATTTGTTTCTTAAGAGAAGTAGTTGATGGCCTGTGCCTGTCAGTGTTCAAGAGGCATTTGGATAATACCATTAATAATATGCTTCAACTTTTGGATAGTTGTGAAGAGGCAGTTGGGCTTAGTAGGTCCCTTTCAACTGAACTATTCTGTGTTGATGATTTCAGGGTCCTGTACTGGAGCAGTAGACACAAATACTGGCTGTATACCACCCTTCTCTCCTTTTTCTTTTCTAAAGAAACGTATCCACTTGTTGGTAAGAATTATGAGATTTTAAAAAATTCTGGCAGATGGGGAAAAACACTGGTAGGATCATGAGAATTGCACTAACTTAACGGCACAAATGTGACGTAGGAAAGATAAACCACAGCTCATTCCCAGAAGTCCAGTTCCTCAGAGAAATATCTGATCCTTATTTCAGCCTCTGAACAAGCTGATAAAATAGCTGTGATGCATCACTAATAATTACTTTATAGATAATAATTCATATTTTTGTATGCATCAGCATAAAAAATGTTTATTTAAACCTTTTTTGGCTGTGTTAAAAACCAACATATTTCCTTGGCATAACCACAACTCAAACAATTGTTGTTATGTTCTAGTATGAGACCCCGACAATACAATAGTAACAGACACATAATAAGACACAGTTTGAGAACTCAGTCAAAGGTCTGGAAAGTGTCAAGGTTATAAGAGAATGCGTACTCCTAGTTCTTTTGTAAAATACATATTTGTTGTTGTTACTGAATTTTTATCCACCACTACTAGTTGGTAGTGGGGCTTTGTCCACTAATGTGAATTAGATGGATTTTCTGTTGCAACATTTGACTCATTCTTGGCAACAAGACTAAGTTTTATAAGTTAAAGAACTCTAAAGATTTGCAAAAGATCTGACAAATGAAAACAAAATATTGTATTGTCTCAAAATTATCTGGATTTATTAAAAAGAAAAGAAGAGTATAGAACTTCAGTGTGAATACCAAAGTGATATTTATTAATTCACAAACCACGTTCCTTTTAGAAGATAATGAAGGTATTTATAGCAATTTGGCACTAATCAACCTCTTCTGCAGTTGAGCTGCCAACATGACATAGCCTACAGGTAATCAAACCTGCAGATTAAAATACAAATAATATAAACAAGAAAATGTTCTAAATCGTTTGAAAATCATGTAGCTTGTTATAAAACTACAAGGACTGACTTTCGTTAACAGCCACTGGTAGCTTTTTGTTGAAATAGTATTATTCCATCATTTTTTATTGGAATACCCAAGTAACTCACTTTTTATTTTGAGTGAGACAAATTAAGTAAAAACATGAAATACTTTTTTTCATTTTTAATCCCAGAAATTTGTGACTCTGAACGTTGTTCAGCTGGGACAGCTGGTTTTAGAGGAGAAAGGCACAGATTCAAAGGCTTGAATCTGTATGTCTTTCACGTGCCTGAGCAAAATCCCTCCCAGTGTAGGAGTGGAGCAAGTCTAAGGCCACCTCATGAGTCTGAAAGTGTACAATTCTATGCAGACTGCACTGTCATCTACCAGGACACCAAGGTCCCTCTCCTCAGAGCTCCTCTCTAACAGGTCATTCACCAACCTGTACCATTGCATATGGTTATTCCTCCCTAGGTGCAAGACACAACACTTACTCTCGTTCAACCTCATGTGGCTCCTTTCCGCCCAACTCTCCAGACTGTCCAGGTCTTGCTGAATGGAAGCACAGTCTTCCATTGCGCCATCCATTCTTTCCAGCTTTGTATCATCTGCAAACTTGCTGAGGGTGAAAACACGAACATGAACCAGTAGTTTGTACTTGCAGCCCAGAAGGACAGGTATCCTGGGCTTCATCAATAGAGGAGAGGCCAGCAGGGAAAGAGGGGAGATTGTCTTCCTCTACTCTGCCTTCTTGAGGCCCCATTTGGAGTACTATGTCCAGGTCTGGGTACCCCATCACAGGAAGGACGTGGAGTGGTTGGATTGGGTCTGTAAGAAGGCCACAAAGATGATCAGAGGTCTGGAGAACTGCTTCTATGAAGAAAGGTTGAGAGAGATGGACTTGTTTACCCTGGGGAGACCTCATTGCAGCCTTCCAAGGACTTGAGGGGAACGTATAAACAGTTGGGAGACCAATTTTTTATGTAGTTTGATAGCGGTAGGACAAGGAGAAATGGCTTTAAAGTACAAGAGAGATTTAGGATAGATGTTAGGAAGAAATTTTTAGCTCAGAGGATGATGAGGCACAGGCTGCCCAGAATTGGGCATGCTCCATCTATGGAGGTGTTCAGGGTCAGGTTTCTGGGCAGCATGATCTTATCTAGTTGTTGGTAATCCTGCCCATGACAGAGGCTTGAAGCTATGTGATTTTTAAGGTCCCCTCCAACCTAAGAAATTCTATGACACTATGATTCTTTCCTAGCATCAAGTAGATTAGTAATCTTCACTTTTATTTATTTATTTATTTATTTATTTAGGTAAAGCACCTTATCTCCAGGAAGAGCTGAAGAATTACACTTCTGCTACACTAAATAAGAGAAGAGTTCATCACCGTGTCTGGCTTTGTAAAGTGTGTAAGAAATAGACAAGAACAGAAGTATAAAGCAAAAATATTAGTAGTGTAATGGATGGTCTACATTAAGCTCTGGAGTTCTTTTTCTTAAACCTCAATCTATTTTTCAGTCTCAGAATTCTGTAGAGTGAGGCAGGTCATCCATCACTGAAGCACTCATCAGACTTAAAGCAATTAGATAGTGACTGTTGTCCTGAAATAATGAAGGTCTGGTTGTATGCATCTGTAGCTGAACAATGAAATATATAGAAAAAAAAAAAAAAAAAAGAAGAGGAAAAAAAAAGTGGATAAGGAAAGAAAAAATGTTTCAAAGATAGATTTTTGTTTACGAACAGCTACTGTTTGAAATCAAAAACAGGACTGGAGGTTGGTGTAATATGTAATTTTATTTCTTGACCTCCATATTATAGAGGAGTAATTTTGCTTCTTGCAAAGCAATTTTTATTGTTGTCACTGTATATTCATTCTGAAATATGAATCTATGGTGACAACTGCCTGTGCAATTTGGACTTAAGCATATGAATACACAGATCCATGCAGATTCACAAATACAGCCAGAGTTCTGGAAACACAGTTTAGCCAAGTCCTCTTCAAACTCTTATTTCGAACGGTGTTTTGCTCTGACTCTTAAAAAAACCTAACATTGTAGTGGTGGTATACCTGAGGAACTCAAAACACTATTTGTGATAGTGACCAGAACTGCTTTGTTGTTTCTTAAATCTCCTTCACTGCCTGTCTTCTACTTATATTTACTAGCAGAAATGAGTGCAGAAAAAAACTATTACAAAGATGTGGTAAGGATGACTGCTAAGCTATCATTCAAAATGACTGATTAGAGGAAAAAAAAAACAGAATTGTTAAGTTCAGTGGATGAGTGATGCAATTTCCACTGATTTCAGTTTAAGATATTCTGCCATAAGAATAAGTCTATATCCATATTGCTTGTAGCTTTCAGTATATTATGTTGAGGCTTAATTTGTAAATAAGGATATATATATAAAAAATCCAATTTTCATCATGATTAAAAAAAAAAAAAAAACAGATTGAAAGTGGATATTCCTACCTTTCTATGATGCGTAGCACCATGAAGAGTCATTGAATGATTATTCTTGGATGGGAATATGTTCTGGAAACTGTGATTTTGGTATAGAAAGGGTATCATTCTCTTACTTGGGAATAACCATATTAAATTAAACCTTCAGCATCATAAGCAGATGTTACAGTATTTGACTTTTCATTAGGTCTTCCCAACCTCCAGCAGAACTGGATTTGAGTTCCTTCAGTTTCCAACACATTTTGGGAGCACCCATTATCTCCATAAAACAAACAAAAAAAAGTGATTAAGGCCATTTAGGTGTCATCAACACTTTTGATCATAACATTCCCACATAGCTTTATGCTACATTGTATTCATTGGTAGTGTTCTGGACATATTTTTCATAAGAAGATTCATTTATTTTTCTGATCATCAGCCACAAATTTGGCTAAAGGTGTGGATCACTGCCCTTGTCATTCATCGTGGGAAGTCCAAGAATTCTGAATATAGCTGGCTTTCCTGCTGACCAGTTATATCAGGTATTTGTAATTCATTTCCTCTGCTGTAGAAATGAGGTTGTTAACACTGTCATATCTCAAAGAAGCAGTGATATGACATGTCATTCATTCATATAAAGGAGGGATGATATAAATACTGCCTTGATTATTCCTATCTTAATATTCTGTGGAAAGGGAGGAATTTTCTGTTCACTAGAACTGCTCATAAGGCCTCTAAGAGATGAAATAAATGTCTTGTAACTATAGTGATCTGAAACTTGTCAAAAAGTGAAGAAAGTGGGGTTTATTAAAGCATTATCTTGTTCTTTGCATATTTCATTTGGGGAAAAGGTGCAAATGGAAAAATTGGACAGGCACTACTGTCTATTACTGCCAGGAGCCTGGAAGTACCACACAACACATCTAACCTTCATTTGCAAAATAGTGGTTTAAAAGCAATCCTAACCTCTGTGCAAAACCATTAACCATCCTCTGAATGCACTAAATTGGAACCATAAACCAGGGCTCAAATTTCCCTGCAGTAATTGTGCCTATCAGTTAGGACCTTCTGTCACTCTTCACTGGGAAGCAATCAGAAACATCACCAAGTGGAAAAGCTAATTTGTCTTTTCTTCTTGTCCTAAGACATTGTTTGCTTGTTTGTTTTTAATCATGCAGGTCTGGAAAGAAAATAGTTCAGGGCAAAGAAATCTTAAATGGAAAGCTGATCAATATCTTAGAACAAGCATTCATATTTCCAAACAGAATGTATCTTAAAAGCAATTTATGTAGATGAAATTTATGTTTCCTGTTTTGGAGGGTTTCTGGTTGTATCCAATATGCCATTTTCATTGCTAAAATGATTAAGAAGGAAACTTTTCCAGGAAACCTCAAGGACCATATCCATGCATCTTTTCTGAAATAAATAAAACTTGCAGTTTTGGATTTACGAGGTGTACTCTCAAAGATGCAAGATGCTCTGTTTCTCTTTTGGATGTGTATCACTTCTACTTCCTCTGTTTCAAATTTGTTTCCTCTCCAAAAATATCTCTGCTCAAAATCTCCTATTGAACTCACACTCAAATACTTTCAAGAGAGAACTTCCATATATTTTTGATGAAATTACAAGACATTCACATCTGACTTCAATAGGACTGTATTAAGTGGCTTTTGGAATAGAAACAAAACAAAACAAAACAAAAAAACTTTAGGGTGAATTTCTGATTCAAGGCATCTCCAAGCTAGTAATAGGTGAAACTGAAGATATGTCTAGTGAAATCTTGAACTGCCTGAGACTTTGCCTTCTACATTCTGGAAGAATCTGCTACTGCTAACTGATGAAGAAATATCAAATTAAATTGACCACTAGTTCAAATTGCTGATTCATTTCTCAGTATTGTACCATCTCAAATTATGAATAAAGGATATGGAATTTTATTCATGCAGAATGAATTCAAATGACAGTAACTCTCTCTGGCCCTTTGACATATATTTTTGAGCACTATTGTCTCAATGTCTATGTTTTAACTATAGTATTTAAAATAATTTATCATTGACATTTTTTAGTCCAATTTTGTGTTGAAATGGTTACAAATAAATAAAAAGGCAAAGCAAACCAACATACTATTTTTGAATGGTATTATTATTCCATGTGCTTTTCAACTATTTTGAGAGAGTATTCTACTCCAGAAAAGAGACATTTTCAAGTAAAATACTTTATGTCTTTTACTCGTTCTGAATCTATGTACTGATGACTAGAACACTAATACCATTTACAATTTCATTATCTTTATAGATTTATACTGTAATAACTTAATGGAAATGCATTGGAGATGAACACTGTTGATGAAAATTATAGAGAGAAATGGAATACTTTTGAGTAGAGAACGTATCACACAGAAAGAGAGTTTGGTTGGGAATATCAATCAGTCTTATTTTTATAAACACATTTATGTCCGTATTCCATATTTTAGCCATTATTTTGCAAAAAAAAACAAAAAACAAACAAAAAAAAAAACAAAAAAAAAACAACAAAAAAAAGGTAGGTAAAGGTAGTATGGCAGTTGTTAAAATAAAATGAATAAGTCACTCAGTAGATCACAAAGATATAGTTTTTAGCTCTAATGATTCTTACATTCAGAAACACATCAGAATAATCTTTTTTTTCAAAATGTATCAATGAATTAATAGCTTCTGCTAACACAGGTACAAGGAAAGATCATACAAAGTGGCTTTAACATCATCAGTGCTAGTTTGACTATGTTAAGACTGACTGGGAACTGTTGCCAGTTCTTGGAAATGACATGCCATGGAGAAAAGGAAGGAAAGAAGGAAGGAAAAGAAAGCAAATGCCATATATGCTTTGAATAATCTAAATTATTGTAGAAAATCAACTGGAGAAAAAAAAGTCCTCTTAGCTTACTCAAAGTCAGAACTACAAATCTCAGATGTGATTAGACAGTACAATTTTTTGTTTCAGTATATAAGGACATATCTGAAGACAACCTTTAGACAGGGTTATAGACACCCCAAAGTCAAGCAAGTGGCATAAAATCACCACGTTTAATAGGAAAGGTTTGTGATATGAAAGGTAGAAAATGTTTAATGTGTGATATTATACAAACGAAACAGATAAGAAAAGGTAGGTCACATGAATTCCTCTCCAGTATCCCACTATGTCCCTATGCATTAATTTTTATGTATAAAATTCATTCAGAATTTATTGCCATCCAGTCACAGTTTGCTGTGAATGCAAGACGTTTTCAAAACTCCAAGCATATTTCTTTATATTCATACGAGGCAAAATCAAACACCTGTGTAATATGTTCACCCTAGAATTTCTTTGGAACTTATGTTCCATGGGACTTACTAGACACTCCCTCTGAGAAGATGAAACTTTTTGCTGATACAATTAATTAGCACTGAAATTTAGCCCTTTATAGACCACTCACTGACTTTAAAATCTCTTAGACTATTAGTCCTTAAAGAAGAATAGGAATAGCCAGAGAGTATGTGGATGATTTGATTGACCAAATTGTTATGGGTACTTTAGAAAGGAATAAGTAACACAAAGCAAAATTATATGAGGGTATTCTCAGCTAAGTGTAGCTTGAGTACCTTGTAATACTTCCTCTCACATGCTGAGATGTGTGTTCTCACAGACACTTTTAATCTGTATTGCTGAGGATAAAATGTTATTTTTGGTTCTGTATACATGTTGTGTGGTACATACTCCAGTGCTTTGTTATGTGTTAAGATAATCCTGGAAAACATAAGAAGAAGGTTTTAATCACATCTTCTGCTAGACAAACCTGCTCTCTCCAGGAATCTTGTTTATACATTTTATACATTTGAGGAATCAGAAGTCAGGAGCAGAACAACTGCCAAATGATTTTAATCTCAGATGTTTAAACTTGTAGAAAAATGAAAACTTAGGAAAAAAAAAATAGTTGTCTTCCTGTTCATGAGTTTCAGCAATTACTAAGATGCCAAAAGAAAATTCACACATGAATAGGAAGTCTAAGGAACACACTGTTCTGTAAGAAGCATTAAGAGATTATCTTCAGGGATTTTGGATGAAATACTCTGTGAACTACCTTATAACAAGTGAATGTGTCAAAGCTGTGTTCTATCCCACAGTGGGAAAAGTTAAGATTTACTCTATTGCAAAGCATTAAGGCACAGAGGAAAAATCAGCTCTCAGGCTTTATTCCTGGAGCTTACTGCTCAAGTCAGAGTGAAAAAGCTTTCAGCAAGAAGGATAACAAATGCCTAATCAGGTTCCTGAGGTTCCAAAAGCTCAGGAGAGTCAAAGAATAAATAGGTGTTGTGTGAGATTATGAAATGAAGCAGAAAAAGAGAAACATCAACTTCAGGGGCTTGAACATCTAGATTAGAACTTCTGTACAGAGCCTGTGCCCTGCTCTTGATACCGGGATAAATCACATTTATTAAAAACAGAACAAACAAAAGTGCAACTTTTCTAATCTAGGGAGAAACATATCATAACAGAAAAAGTTTCACATTTTTTCCAAAGTGAGGTGAGATACAATTATACTTATAGGAAGAGGAGCTTCACATGTGTATAAGTAAGTTTGTGTATCTTAGAATTTGTCTTGTGGTGTTGTTAGCAGTATCTATATTCAGATGCTCTAATTTACTAGCAGAATCCACATTATTTAAATACGAAAAAAAGCAAAACCTATTTCTGTCACTGGAAGCCGATAATATTCTCTGTCTTAGCTTTGGCTCAAGCAAAAGAAGAGAAAATGAATCAAATTTCTTAACAGATAATTATAAAATACTAGCATAAGTAAGCAGTTTCTTCCACAGATCATTATTATAATTATAAAAATATTCAGAGAGTTTGCTCTGGTATATACAGACAATCTTTACATCTACTGATAGACTTTCTGAGGAACTAGAGTTAAAAAACATTAATATTTTTAGGAGCTTTGAATGATGCTGCACACACACCTGGTTACATAAACTTTCCTAAGAAATGTAGAATCATTAATCTTAGAACCATAGAATTATTTGACTCGAAAGGGTCCTTTGAAGGTCACCTAGTCCAACTCCTCTGCAGCAAACAGGGAGTTATACAGCCAGATCAGAATCCTGTTCAGCCTGACCTTAAATGTCTCCAGGGAGACAAATGACATCAGAAAAGACATTCCATGGAAAATAGTAAAAGAGGTATAACAGGACAGGTAACCTGTGAGAGGTATAGGGATACTGTTAGGCTGTGTGGGGATGGAGTCAGGAAGGCCAAAGTCCAACTGTACTTGGCAAAGGGCAAAAAGAAGGACAAGAAAGGCTTCTATGGCTACATCAACCAGAAAAGAAAGTTCAGGAGGGCTGCTTACCCTTCATAGTAAGCAACACAGGCAGGGTGGTAACAACAGACAAGTAGAAGGCTAAGGTATTCAACATTTTTGCCACAGCTTTCATTAGTGACTGCTCTACATGCAGCACTTGAGTGAACAGTTCAGAATGTGGGAACTGGGGGAGCGATGCCCCCTCCTGCTGTAAATGAAGATAGGGTTTGTGGGCACCTGAAGAACATGGATGTTCAAGAGCCTGTAGATCCCAATGAGATTCATCCCAGAGTCCCGAGGGAATTGACAGATGCTGTTGCCAAGCCAATCTTGATGATGTTTGAAAAGCCTTGATGGTATGGTGAAGGCCTTGGTGACTAGAAAATGTCAATATAACATCCATTTTCAAAATGATCCCTTTTGGAGGATAGAAAAGATGACCCTAGGAACTACCAACCTGTCAGCTTTATATCAGGGCCAGGAAAGATCATGGAGCAGATCCTTTTAGATGTTGTGCTAAGGCACATGGAAGAGAGAGAGATGATAAGAAATAACAGGCATGGCTTCATGAAGGGCAAATCCTGCACGACCAATCTTGTCACTTTTTCTGACGGTGTAACTGTATCAGTGGAAAAGGGAAGAGCAACGAAGGTATCCACCTGAACTTCAGTAAAGTTTTTGACATTATCCGCCATTGTATCCTTCTATTCAAATTGGAAAGTATATATTTGTCAGGTGGAATGTTCAATGGATAAGGAACCCGTTGCAAGATTGCACCCAGAGAGTGGTGGCCAATGGCTCAATGTCCAAATGAAGATCATTGAAACATGGTGTACATCAGGGGTCAGTATGGGGACCAGTACTCTTTAACATCCTCATCAGTGACATCAACAGTAGGATCAAGTGTACCCTCAGCAAATTAGCAGATGACATTAAGCTGTGGGGTGTGGTTGACACATCTGAGTGATGGGATGTTATTCTGAGAGACCTAGCCAGGCCTGAGTGTGAAGTTCACTAATCCAAGCGTAAGGTCTTGCACCTACGTCAAGCTGGGGGACATAAGGATGAAGAGGACCTGGGGGTACTGGTGAATGGGAAACTGGACATGAGCCAGCAGTGCACACTTGCAACTCAGAAAGCCAACTATATCCTGGGCTGCATCAAAACAAACGTGGTCAGCAAACTGAGGGAGGTGATCCTGCCCCTCAACTCTATGCTGTTGGGACCTAAACTAGAGTACCACATCCAGATGTGGAATCCTTATTACAGAAAAGATAAGGACCTTTTGAAGTGCATCCAGAGAAGGGCCACAAAAATGATCCAAGGGATGGAACACCTCTCCTATAATGGCAGACTGAGAAAGCTGGGGCTGTTAAGCCTGGAGAAGAGAAGGCTCCAGGGTGACTTGATAGTGGACTTTAAACATCTGCAGGGGAACTATAGGAAAGGAAAAGACAGACTCTTTAGCAGGGTCTCTTGTGAAGGGACTAGGGGAAATGATTTCAAACTATAAATGGGGAGATTTACACTAAAGATATGGAAGAGGTTTTTTTCAGTAAGGTTAGTGAAGCATTGGAACAGGTTGCCCAGAAATATGATGGAAGCCCTGACCTTGACAAGGTCAGACTGAATGGGGCACTGAAACTGATCTAGTTGTAGTTGTCTCTAGTCATTGCAGGAAAGCTGATCTTAAGGGTTCCTTCCAACTCAAAAGTTTCTATGATTCTAGGATTCCACAAAAATGTATCAATGTATTAAAACAGTCATAGCTAATGAATAGAAACAATAGTTTACTGGGGCAATAGCTCACTGCATGGTGCCACTAGCAACTGAATTATGAACTGACTCTTTTCCTACCTCTAGTGCGGAGAGGAAGAAATAGTCATACAATAGAATGGAATAGAATATCATGGAATCATTAAGATTGGAAAGTACTTCCAAGATCATCTAGTCCAGTCATCTACCTTCTAGGAATACTGCCACTAAAGTATGTCCCTAATTACCACATCTACCCTTTACTTAAACACTGCCAAGAACAGTGACTCAATCACTTTCCTGAACAGTCTCTTCATCCTAACATTCAACCCAAACCTCCCCTGGTGCAACCTGCTTTTCCCTCACGTTAGCTGAACATTGAGGGACACCCCCAATCCCTTTTCTTTGCAAAGATTTTCAGTCACACTGTCCCAAACCTGTAGAATTGCCTGATGTTATGGCCAAAGTGCAGAATCTGACACTTGCTGTTGTTGAAATTCATCCCATTGGCCTCAGCCAAGTGAACTAGGCTGTTCAGGTCCTTCTGAAAGTCCTTCCTAACCTCAAGCAGATCAATATTTCCCACCAATAATATAATCTGCAAATTTACTGAGGGTGCACTCAATCCCCTTGTCCACACCATCAATAAAAATATTAAAGAAGATAGACTCTTAAACTGACTCCCGAGGACCACCTCTCTTGACATGTTGCCAGATGGATTTAACTCCATTCACTGTTTTTCCTAGCAAAGAGCGCACTTGTTCAACCCACAGGCTGCCAGCTTCTCCAGGAGATTACTATAGGAGACAGTATCAAAGGTTTTGCTGAAGTTTATGTCAACATCCTTACTCTCATCCACCTGGCAGGTCACTTGTTTATAGATGATCAAGTTTGTCAAGCAGGACCTGCCTTTTGTGAGCCCCTAGTTGCCCCACGCATGCTGTGTAAGCTCATTCAAGATGATCTGTTCCATAAACTTCCCTGGCACTGAAGTCACGCTAACAGGCGTGGAACTCCCCAGAAACTCCTTACAACCCTTCTTTCAGATGGGAGCCTCATTGGTATGCCTCCAATCCTCTAGGACCTCTCCACTTGATTAGGACCACTGGCAGATGGTAGAAATTGGCTTGGAAATCATTTCCACCAGCTCTCTAAGCATCCTCAGGTGGATCCTATCTGGTCCCATGAACCTGTAACAACCCAGGTGGAGTAGTAGTTCAACTGTTTCCTCCTGAATCATGGGGCATTTATTCTGCTCCCCACCCTAGACTTCCAGGTCAGGAGGCTGAGTAGCCTAAGGATGACTGGACTGTTTATTAAAGACATATGCAAAGAAGGCACTAAGAACCTAGGTGTTTTCTTTGTCCTCACTGGCTGTGATCTCCTTAAGAGCAAATAAAGTCAGTGGAAAGAACAATTAGGATCCTAAGCAAGAGAGGATTTACTTCTGAAGTTTCTTGTTGATCCTAGAAAACTGCTGTTCAGCTCATTCATGTTTACAAAGGAAATCAGTTATTCGTTAAAGTGTTTTGACAAGTCAATTCTATACATAGTCCTAAGGTTTGTTTATGTATTAGTTTGTTTTCACTGGTCATTTTAAGTATAATCATTAAATCATATCATGTTTTCTATTTCAATAGACCACAAAAGAGAGAGTATGAAAGTGTGCACCAAGGAATGAGAATTAGTTTAAAACAAGAATTGTTTTTTTCCTGTGTAGTATTTGCTAATCTCATTTGTGTGTAGTCAGGAAAGAGAAACAATGCTGGTTTTTGGAGTTAGCTATGCAAAGAATTTGAAGTCTTTGTCAATAAACAATCAATTTCTGCTGCTAAACAAAACTTCTAGAACTCTCACTCTGTAGTGAATGACTGGAACAGGGAGTTTGGGGATAAGATTTGTTTAATCTCTCTGTTGGTATAGAAATATTTATATACCTACAGTTGAGCTGACTGTTTAGGCTTCCATTATGGTAAATGTAGTCTAATCAATACAGTCAATAGGGTTTAATGTGATTAATTTGGACAAATGTGTACTTTAGGGTGAGATAAAACTCCTCAGACCTCAATTCTGCTGAGTTTATTGACTAACTCTCTACTGACTCTAAAACTCGGAGTAATTTTGCCAGATGTTTTTACATTGCAGACATCCAGAGGTAGTTAAATAAACTCCAGGGTTTGTGATGCTCATAATCATGGAGTTAATAATCCTGAGCAGTCAGATATTCTGAATTCTAGAGTTAAGATTTCTCTTATTGAATTGTGCCATTTGGTAATTGTTAGCAGTCAAAAACAAGCAAAACAAACAAACAAAAAAAGAAAAGCAAGCAAACAAATAAATAAATAAACCTTCAGACATTCCATCTTAACAAAACTGAAGTTTTCCTCAGAAGTATTTAACCTTGGCTTATGGTCAAATTGAACATTTCTTGGAATACAAAACCACAGGGTACTTGATGAAATCCTAACTTGCACTGGTCTTTCTTATCAAGGAAACGGCAATAGCTGTGAGCAGCCTATGCTTAGCAGAAAGAAAAGAATGCAATTTCCCAGGGTTCTATTCCTAAGATAAAAGCAGCCCCGGTCCCTATAATTTCTTGGGATAAAAAATGTCACAAAAAGATTGTTCCCATGCTTATTTCCTAGTTTTATTTATTTATTTATTTTTATTATTCCATTTTATGTCTTCTGTCTGTTACAAGAAAAACACTCTTATTTTTTTCATGTTTTTCATGTTCAGCTTTCAGATGAAGAGTCTCAGCCTCCTTAACCTCTCCTGACATAAAAATCACCCTACAATTTTTATTACGCATTATCTTTCTCTGTACCTTTTTCTTCCTTGTTTTCCTTTTTTTTTTTTTAACAATTTACTTATTGTATTCTTTACTATAAATTAACCACATAGATCTCTGCCACTTCTATCCTACAAGTGCATTTCCGAATACACAGTTCACTTACTAGCAATAAATCAAAAACAGGTATTTCTTGAGAAACTGAGGACTGTCACAGCTGAGCCTAGATTGTATTAATGAAAGTCGACTTGGCAGTTCACTGATTTCCCAGGCAGGTGGCTCTGAGCAGGATCTGACCTCCTCCTTGTGTGTTTCTGGCTCTGACGGGCACTCCTAAACACAGATTCCTTTCCCAATTCCTCTCCTGTGGAATTCTGATATCTCAGGGCTAGAAAGTAATGCAATAATCTTCCACCAAGTGCTACATTCAGAACTGTTTTCTGATTAGATTTCACCTCTCAGGGTACCTGAAACAACAAAGAAAACCGTTGCAATTTACTGTAGCACAAGAATCGGAACTCCTGCCTCTTCTGAGGTTATCAAACACAAGCAAAAATTTTTTGCCTCGCTCTCCCCTTTCATAGCACCCTTGGATTTATTCAGTGTCTCTAGAGGAGAACCTGTCCTTTGAAATCCCTCTACACATGTCTTTTGGTTTTGATAGCTAGCTACTTTGGCTTACAGCTTCTGAAAATATTTCATCCATATTTCATCATTTCTCAGCTCTTTTTCTGTATTTCCATGTTTCCAATCTTTCTTTTTCAGCAACTCATTGAACCGGTGTCACTTCTGGTAGAAGTTTTGTTGTCCCACCAGTGCATCATTCAGCGGAGATGTGCCCTGCAGGATTTGTTGTTGGTTAGAAAAAGATGGATTCAATTCATGCTTATGATTTCAATCATAACAGTTAGCTTATAGCATAAGTTGACAGATGTATTCCTAAATTGATAAGAAAGAAGCAAAAAAGGTACAGAAGACATAAAAGTCTGACTTTTAAAATGCAAGTCTCTTGTTGGGTGCTTCAAGCAATTTAGTCTGAGCTTCTTTAAATATCATATCACTTCAAACAGAAAGAATTTTAAAGACAATCTTTCACATGAAATAGAAGAGGAAAAAATGAATAATTATGATATTTGCTAGCAAAATGACTGTTTTTCTTCCAATACAGTTATCACAATTTATTGCAGTGTGAAGATTTCTCCTAAAAAGTATTTAAATCTGTGTTATTTTCACTAACCCCATTCCAAAGGTGCATCTTCTCTATCTTCTTTGTATATAGATGCACCATATGTTGTAATCCTTTGTGAAAAACTCCCCTCAACATGGACCAGCCTGCCTCTTGTCTCCATCATTCATCCATTTTTTCTGCCTCCTTGTATGATCCCTCTGGTCTGATCTTCATAACCTTGTGTTTAATGGCCACCTCTGTACTACGCAAGACTAACCTTGATGGAAATGGCAGCGATATGTTCCCATACAGATTGTAACCACACCATTTAACTATTTAGAAGCTGTTTCTCCACTGTTCCTGTTCATTTGCCTCTGTTTTAATGCTCCTTTATTATGATAGCTGTAGGTAACTTGAAGCAATGGGCAAACAAAACCCTTCTTTTGACATTGAAAATCAGAAACAAGGAGACAGCAACAGAAATCAGTAATGACATGCTCTCCCTCCTTTCGTCTGGGTTTTGTTTATATTTTTACCTCTAAGAATCTTAATTGTCCATCTGCCAATGTCGTAACAACTGATAGCTTCTAAGTGAGACGTGCTCTTGATCTTTGCTAGGAAGAGTGGTTAGAAAGCACACAAAAAATAACAAAAAGATCAGAGGATGGATTGTCACATTAACATACGTTTTCAAGCTCTCATTTGTGTGCCTTCTTTTCTTCAGTTTCAGTCTGGGGGAGGGAAATGAGAGCAGTGCTGCTTTAAAAGCCATAACCTTTGGAATTAAAACGAGTTCCCAGCACAAACTGAGCAATAAAAAAGCAATCATATCACCAGGCTGCTGGCCCTTATTATTTCAGCATCAGTGTGATGGGCTTTAAAAAGCTTTAGACATGCTGGGAAAGTTAAATACACGTGTTCTGTTTAAAACTGACCAGCATTTAAATACGCGGACACCTGCCATGACAAGCAGTCCGGGGATTGCTCTTTCATTTTCTAAATGGAATAAAACTGCTCAGTAGAATGGCATGACATCTGTGCGGATATTTGTTTAGTTGCTAGCGGTGTACTTAATGTAAGGGATTTAGAGTATTAGGCTCAGACAGCATTTCTGCAGACTCCACTTCCCTACAGTGACTTGTCTATTGAATGTAAGATTTAAGTAGTTGAACAAAGTGATCCTTTTGTCTAGCATGAAATAAAGAAGAGGAGGTGTGTAGGGGTGAGATGGTTTGTGTTCCAGTTTTCCCTTCGTGCAAGAAAACTATTAGCTTTGTTAGCAGCATGAGCATTACAATGCATGCACTCTTGAGATGCCGGCACTAGGGTAGCAGGGGGAGAGAAGGAACCGTTTCTGTACCCTGGGAAACTGGAATAAAAATTCCGTTTATCAGAGAAATGATTAGAAATCCTTTCTCTTATTTCACTTCAGGGGTGGTTTGATCCTTTTTAATGTTTACATTCAAGTTAGTTTTGAACTGAAAAATTCATTGTGCAGAAATTACATAATGCTTTGAAGTACCAGAACTAAACATTCTGATTTTCCATATATTTCTACCACTGAATTCACCCAAATTTACCATTCTCTCATTGTGTCTTGAATATGAGCAGTTTCAGCTTTCCCAAATATGCCCGAGAATGGATAAAAATGTTTTCGTCATGGCTGGCTTTTTTAACTCCCATGAAGGAATGAATACACACAGAGAATAATATAGATTATTGCCAGTTCTGATAAATATCAGTAAATCAACTTTTATCTTTTCCTTTGTGTTGATTTTCCTCTATTTCTTTTCTCCATTCCACCAATCCAAACAATTGCTGTGCCATATATTTTTTTTTAAGATGTCCTCCTTCCATTGGCCCTTTTAATTTGTTGTGAACATTCTTCAACTGAATATCTTGACAGTAGTCTGTCTTTCTTTCTCTACTATTGACTGCTATGTGTGTTGGAAATGAATTGCAATTGGTAACAATGAGGGAAGAAGGTCATTTATACCAGAGGAATGAGATGTGACTTTTAATTATCCCACATGAATAATTTGTCAGTGTCCCATTTCTGACCCTCTGTAAAAAGTGTATGGCCTTTGTTGTTTTACAAAGTCATAAAATCATTAAAACTAATTTAGTCTACTGTTTTCTTTGCTGCCACAATTTCAGTGTATGAAATTTACAGTCCTCTTTATATCATATGGTACTGTTAATGTAACATAAAGGGCAACAAATCACAGAAAGTTAACCATAATTTTGTATCCCTGGATTATTATGTAGGAGAAATGTGAAGATGGATGACTGTGTTTGATTTCAACACTGTTATATTTTTCATGCAATAAAAGCAAAATTGTATTTCCTTATGTCATCCAAAATCTGGAAACAAACTCTCTAACTCCAATGTGTTGTTAGTGAGCAGGCATTCTTTATGTGATGTCAGATACTCAAGGGGATTTCTCCTCCCTAATCATTCATGCCTTGCACAAAAGGACTTCAGCTTATATACATTATTTGAGTAACTTATTAAAAAATTTCCCTGGGAAGTACATTCATCTTGAATACTCCCTCTAAAATCACTAACACGGGGTCCTGACTCCTTGCACATGCTCAGTAATTTTGGTTGGTTGTCTCAAAACCCTCAAGATGACGTAAGCAGTCTTTCTCTTCACAATTGCATATTACTCTCCTCTTGTTTTTTTTTTTTTTAAGTTGGCAGTTTCAGAGGGATATACTGGAAGGGGCACCCACACTGACCTAAAATAACAGTGATATACTGTGTTCCTTAAATACGTAGAGTGTTATGTACTACTTAATAACAAGAGCGTTTTGCTTAGCATCAGACCAAGTGAGTTTTGCTTTGCAACTGCTAGTTTTGTGAAAGTAAGTACTGTTCAATAAGAATGTCACTTATATCCCACTGAATGTCTTGAAGATTCCCACTCTGTATATTGACTCTTATCTTCTATATAGGGCATTAAAAATAAATTCTAGAACAGCTGGACAGAGAAAAAAAATATATATATAAAATGGGAGACAGGAAAGACAAGTAAGAAGCAAGTACTATTACATGTGTACTTGCCTATCACCTCTGTACCTTACATCCAGTTTAAAATTTAATCCTGCTTGAAGGAACAAAATATTGCTAATCCTATTTTAGAATTAGGAGACTGAGAAAAAAATCGAAGACTTTGCCTCAGAGTTAACCAGGGAGATCTGTATCTCTGCCAGAACAACTGTACTGCTGAGATTTTCTGACAGTTCTCTATTCTGCACTGAGTGACCTGGGGAGTCCATCATGCAGACATACAATACCTCTGCAGTTAACCCACAATCCCCTTTTGGATGTTTTAATCTGCTTTTTCATTAAAACAAACAAGCAAAGAAAAGTACTACCAACCTTGAATGGGAGCAAAACCCATGCTATACATATCAGTTAATCCAAGCAATAAGGATCACTGGATCCAAGGAGGCTTTAGTCTATGGGATAGTTAAGAGCTTCCAACAAGTATATATGTGAGCTCTGAAAGGATGTAGGCACTAGAGGATTCATAAAATCAGTGGAAAAACAGAAACATTAACTGGCTAGAGCAGGAAATGATTTCACACTCTGCTTGCTTTTAATATATTCTCCCTAGCCATTCCCAATTCTGATCCCTGTCTTTTTTTTCAATTTTCATACTTGTTTTAGCAAATTCAATAAATCATGAGCAAATTTATCACGGCATTGTTTTATTTGTCTTCCTGTACAGTAGGCTTTATTGAATATAGAGCAACTCTCTCCTAATTAATTTATTTTTTGGGGTAGGAATTAAAATATCCTAAGATTACAGCAAAAATAAATCTTTTTCTCCTTAAATTTTCTGTTTAGGATTTATTAATAGCAGAAATGTAAATAAAAGCTTCAAAATACTCTGGTGTCTTTTTTAGGTATGAGCTAACAAATACTTTGAAAGTCATCCTTTCCTTTCTCAGGAACCAAGGAGAAATTGCGTCGCTGTGATCAAGTCAGACACACAACAAAATGTCACTGGAACATTCACTTGTGGTGTAAATGAGCATATAGGTACTGACTGTATGGATACATCCATTCATATTTTAGCTCCAAAAATGCGATAGTAATTACTTATTGATTAGTCACAAATGAAGTAGGAACATAAAATTGCTATTCTACATCAGCTCAGTCCTTAGCCATTTAAGAAGCTGAAATGAGACAAGTGGGCTAATGCTTCATCTACAAAAGCTTTTTGAATTCTAGATTGCCAGCAGAGAATAGAATGTATAATCTTGACTGTTCACAGAATCCTGTGACCCACTATCATTAACTCTTCAGACAGACTGATTGAGCTATATTGTAAGAGCAGCCAGTTCATTATGTATTTAGTAATCTTATCTGGTTTGTATTACCAAATGATCATAAGTCATCTTATGACCTACAGGTACATAGGCTAATGCCTGTTCTCACCAGTTAAAATTCTGAGAATTGGATAAGGATCACATTTGTGAAAAGATGACCAAGATATTCATCAAATTGGTTCTTATTATGGCCAAGTTAACAAAGTCTCACTTCTTTTTTTGAGTCTGTGGTGAGAACTTACTAAAGTGCATCAGCAAAATTTAGAGGATCAAGTCAATGGGTGTCATAGGATTACAATGTAGACAGATCATGACTTCCCATATCATTTGTTCAGTCTTCAGCTTGATCACATGGCAGCTGCAGCTATGAACTAAGCAGACAAAGGACCATTCCCACTAGGCACATTGGTGCTTACTGAAAGGCAATTAAGTTCATCACTATGAATGTTAGTGCAGTATCAGATAAGAATAAGAATCAGGTTCAGGTTCATTAATAAAATGGTATATCCAGGGTTCAAAGACTGGGCAAAATTTTCTCCTTAAATATTCCTTCAATTCCTTTCAATTCTAATATTGCTTTTCAGTTCTATTTCTAGAAAACTTATTTGAACAAGATCTTGCATTCTTTAGCTTTGACCCTTCAAGAGAAAGGCCCAATACATTAGTAAGTAAAGGTGTCCGGTGTTCTCATACTTCTATGTGAAGGTATACCCTATGCTAAAGGTTAATAAAATTAACAAAGTGTTATCTGAGAACTGAAGGGATAGAAATCTATGAAAGGGAAAGCTAGTGTCCTGATGTCTGATTGAAAACCACAGAATGTAATGAAAAGGCTTCCGTGTATATTGGATCAGGCTGCAGCCTAGTGAATGTGAGGTATCTTTAATGCTGCCAGCACAGCTGCAAGAGGAACACGCAAAAATAAATGATGAAGGGAGAGTATTTTCATCCTGGCATCTGGGTCTTTTGACTGTCATTTCAACAAGGAGATGGGAGGAGCCTTGCAAAATGCTGTGATAATTGGCCTCTTCATGCCCTATTGAAGGCTATCTCATGGTTTGAAAAGTCAATTCTCACTTATCTTTTATTATTTTATTTCCAGCCAAATGAATGCAAGTGGCAGAACTCAGGATCTCCGGCTCTAGAAAGAGAGTTCCTCAAGCAGAAGTCAAAGCAGCAGCTCTGGTAGCTCAGCCAGAACAAGGAAGTGATGCTCACAAACTCAGCTTTTATATTTCACTCTGCATTATATGTCAAACAAAAATAAATTTCAGGCTGAATTCAGTTCACCTCAACGCTCAAATGTTTTAGCCTGGTTTCCCTTACTCATAGCTTACAAAACACAAAGATACTTAATCCCTAGTAAAAATGGAGCAGAAACTCATTCAAAAAGTTACTGTGCTAGTGCTTGCCCACCACCTGTCAGCTTCTTCCAATAGCCATCATTTAAAACAGTATGATGTAGGTGGCCATAAAACGTTTTACAGTACAGCTCAAACTTCACTTCTTTTCAATTATAAATGTCACAAGAAGGAACAATGTAAATCCATCAGCTTTCAAAAGTCTGAAATTTGACTCAGTTAGAGATTTAAATTTAAACCAAACTAGGGAACATTTTTGACTGAATTTCAGAATTTTAAAAGGGAACATCTTTTAGTCTGAAACACTCAAAATAATGGCATATTTTTATATTATATATATGTATTTAATTGGCTTAGCACTGCTTAAAACTTATTTATTTATTTTAAGTGAAAGTGTACCTTGGAATCTACATGGCATACAGTGGTTTCTTCTTTCAAACATTTTTCTAGAGTGGAAGTGCCAACATTATATTGATCACATTTATGTACTTTTTTTAGTTGTCAGTTTCCAGAAGATTTGACAGAAATCAGTTCTTCAGTGCAGAGTTTAACTCTATTTGTATATTTAAACATTAATTATGTTAATTATGTTATATGTATATATATAATATATTATTTTAACATTTTTGTATATTTATATTAACTCTATTTGTATCTACAAGAGTCCCTTGATGTTACTGTTATGAAACACAATACAAAAGTTTTAAAATGCCATAGAAGCAGCATCCCAGAGTTAGACTACATTAATTCCATGCTCACCGGTGGATGACCCATTCTTGGAGATATTCACACTCAGGCTCCACCAGGTTCTGAGCACCCTGATGTAGCTGTAGGTGTCCCTGTTCATTGCAGGTGAGTTGGACTAGATGACCTTTAAGGGTCCCTTCTAACTCAAATGAGTCTATGATTCTATGAATTTCTATCAGCTTGCAGTGAATGTGGTCTCTCAATGACAAGAACTCTCAATGACTTAAACTCTGTTCCAGATTTTCTGCATTGACTACAAATCATGCTGTCATCTATGTTAATTCAAACACATATGAAAACTGATACAAAAATAAAATTAACGTGAAATCTAGAAGGGGAGTTTATAGACATATATAATACTCTACAATTTCAGTCTAATTCCATTAATAATTTTAACACATATTTTATAGAGGAAGAAACACCTACCAAGCTGTTCAGTGGCTTCTTGTCTTTGATCAAACAGAAGAAATAAATCAAGATGGGACTGCTGTGTTTCTAGATATTATTATTAATTTCTGTTTATTTTGGAAGGCTGAATTAATTAACTGATTGTGAACATAAATCATCTACGTGAAACAGCAACATGTGCAAACTGGAACACAGAAAATTGCATCTAAGCATGAGAAAGAACTTGTTTACTGTGTGAGTGACAGAGTATTCCAACAAGCTGCGCAGAGAGGCTGTGGAGTCTGCTTCTCTATAGATACTCAAAACATGCCTAGACACTTCCCTGTGTAACTTTCTATAGGGAAAGTGCTTTACAAGGGGATGGACTTAATCTCCAGAGGTCTCTTCCAATACCTTTAATTCTGTGATTCTGTGAAATAGGTATGATTTTGCATTGAATTTTTTTCTCTGATTTTTTCTGCCTCGCTAAATAAACAACAGTTATATAATTTAAATCACTGTGCCCCCTCACACAGTACTTGCTTCTTGTTTATCACTTGCATAAGGTCTTTGGAGACTGAATAGTAAGAATGTTCGTTCCCACTCAAAACATCAAGCAGAAGTTATCAGCGTCCATAAATTTATTCTAATTTCATCTACAAAACCTCTTTTTTTCTGTGGTTGTCTTAGTCTTTACACACTTCCTTTCTTTCCTTTGAATTCTATTTACAGAGTCTTTTTTATCATCCCATTTCAATCCTCTACATGTACGTATAATTTCACGATGATGCATAGGACTATAGTCAGTATAGCAGGTCAACCTTTTACTAAGTACATCAATATTACACACTTACTGTATATCAAGGTGACCTTTTTCTTTTATTTTTTTTCATTATGACTTTCCAGAACTACTTCTTTCTGGCTGACTGTAACACAGACCTATCTGGGGTCAATGTCTGGATATCTCTGGAGTAGCCATTTTTACAGCTGCTGCTGTTCATTATTATTATTATTATTATTATTATTTTCAATACCTTAATGCCATGTTCCTCTGATCTGAGGGTGAGGTAATTGTACACTTTATTCTGATGGAAAAGATCTCCATACTTTACTGATGAGTGCCTAAAACTGTGTTTGAGGCCCTGTCATTATGCATATAGTTCTGCTTTTTCTTCTTACTCTGATTTTTCATCATTTATTACTCATGAGAAGTTTATTCACAACACAACATTCCACAATGAAAATTCACCCCTTTTCTATCAATTAAAATCTTACCTTAAATTTTACCATGTATGCTAGAATTAAGATCAAGGAAGATGACCAGAGCTGTAAAGCATGAAAATGCAGTCTGTTGCCTGGAAATGATACTTGGAGTACTGAATATAGGAACTTGGACAGCATGATAAAAAAGAAAAATAGGTGCCTCCAAAGTCTGATACAAAAATTCTCCAGCTGAAAATTCAACAAGCAAATATTCAGGATTAGTTTTATTCCTGTCCTGCACTGATACAAGTCAATTTGGATATAGGAAAAAATTTCTTCTAAGAAATAGTAGTGATGCACTGGAACAGCTGCCCAGAGTGATGGTGGAGTTGCTGTCCCTGGAGGTGCTCAAAAACCATGTGGATGTGACATTGAGGGACCTGGCTTAATAGGCATGATAGTGATGGGTTGATGGTTGAATTAGATTTTAACAGTCTTTCCAACCTTAAGATTTTATAATCCTATGATTCTAAGTTGTGATGTAGAACTGTGTCCCCAGAACAATCACCAACATGAAGAAGGATCACTCAGACAGTTAACATTGCAGCTACTTGTCTTTTGCAATGTATTCCTAGACTTATAACACTTAGGAAGCACGAATGGTTTTTCTGTGCTCCACCTGAAGGCATCTGAATATCAACTTTGCACTTTCCTAGATCACTGCTTCTAGAATTAATGAAGTCAAAGCACCTGTCATGTGACAAAGTGCTGTGCAAGTTCAGAATGTGACAGAGCTCATTCAAAAAGTAGTGCTGACCTGTTGTCTGTCATACACAAGCAGTTTAAATGCTCAGCTGAGAGGTGAAATAATTCTGACTCAGTTTCCGTATTTTTATTTTGTTTTTAAATCTTTATGAACTACCGAGTTCCAGGAATTATTAATGTAAAAAGTGAGCAAAGACACTAAAGATGCAGATGTAACTCCAATCTTTTTTCTGTGAATCTGAAACTTAGAGCAACATTGTTAGTTCCTGCCTCAACCTGACTTTCTCCTTTTTCAAGCAATTTACACCTACAGTTCCCTTGCACTCAGTAGGAGTTGAAAATAGAACAGCCACTGTCATCTTTTATCTCTAAGGCCTTGCCAGGGAATAGGAAAAAGAGCAGAAAAACAATGAAGTTCAGATCCTGAAAATTATCAGGAACGCAGTTGTAGGTTTCAATGAGAAGCTCCTTTTTTTCAGTTGGCAGGATAATGGGATACAAACAGAAATGAGACTTAGTTCTAATTGTTCTGCTTATTCTCAGATTTTCTAACGCTTAATGTATTCATGTATAAAACAGATACAGGGGGTAACACAACAGTGTTGGCAAAGCTAACCATGTAAGCTAATGTTTCTATGCAGACATTGGCATAGCTAGGTGCAGGTTACAGGGAAATCTTCCCTTTAGAGTCCTAACAAAGTCTCTACAAACAATCCTATTTTCTTGTAAAAAGTTGATTTTAGATTTTAGAAGAAAGAGAAGAGGAATGAGATTATCATGGAATTTTCTTCCAAAAGTGAAGCTCTTTCACTAATTTCCTTTCATTATAACAGATGGTTATAGCAAACCCTAGACATAAATATTTTGGACATAGTTCTTTATACTAATCATTAAAGAGCTTTTCTTTCTTGGATTGGGGCTTACCTTCAGCCTCTTTTATACTAAAATATTTATCTAGGATAAATGGAAGTCAACAAAGACATTTCTAGATTTCATCTGTCTTGGATATCTATCTTAATGTAAGAAGAATTACTTCTGGAAAATGAATTTTTTCTTCAGGAAGAGCTGTAGATTGTTGTTATACTTCAGATCTTTTGTTTTATGCTTGGCCCTTCAACATCCATCTGGCAATGAAGAGCCTAATGCTGGTGTTATGCCATTCAGGGTCAGTAAAATTGTCCTGCACTGCCTGCATCTTGACGTCTTCCATTGTTCAGCAGAGTAGTCTGCATTCTGTTCTTATTAAAGTATTCTGCCACGATCTTCTAGAAAAACAGATCAATATTTCAGTTGTTATATGGGTAAGTCAGTGTCATTTAACATGATTTCATCATGTATAAATTGAATATTTCTGTAAGTACTTTGGATTAAGAAAACTGGCTGTGCAGAAAATGAATGTTCGGAAATTTTCTTCTTTGTATGGTTGTCAGACAGAAAAAATAAATCTAATCATTAGAGTTATTTGTGGAACAGAATCAGTCATTTACAATAAAGCAAGAGGAAGATCTCACCCAATAGTCTCTCACAGGAAGGACTGAACTACTTGTTCCGTGTAGGATCTGATTTGTGGCTTGCCTTCCATTTTCAATTAGGCCCTAATTCTGTAGCCTTTATTCATGAGAGTATTCTCATTACAGGAAGAGACTAGAAGAGCATAGGTTGTTTAGTCTAGCCAAACAAAGACTGAGAAGAGATATGATTATGGAGTCTATGAATATATCATTGGGGTAAACAGGAGAAGGAGCAGCATTGTTTAAGTTTAAGGACCACGTTGGCATAACAACATATGGGTATTAACTGGCTATGAATAAATTTAGACTGGAAAAATTAGAAGAAGACTTCTGCTCATCTGATCAATGAAAATGTGGAACAGACTGAGTAAGGAGAGGATGACAGAAGAAATAACCTACTCTAAAATAAAAGTACTTCAGGCTGTAGAAAAGTTTATGCAGAAAGTGTTGCAATTGCCTGCACTTTGTCTGGTAAATTCTTTCCGATCTTATTCTATTAATATGCTACAAATTTGGTCTTCTAAATGTAATGCTTAATAACAATCTGAAGATTAAACTGTATTAGAAAACTCTGCTGAGTGACACATGTAGCTGGAGCTGGATTTAACATATTCATCAATATCTTCTGCAAGCAGACCTCACAAAACTTTCAGCAAAACAAGAATATTCTGCATTAACTGAAGAAAAAATGAGATTACATCTCGCAAGAGTTTAAAATGCATTTGGCTGAATTTACTAAATTTTTGCAAACTTTGAAGCAAAACAAGAAAATGTGTTAGGAGAAAAAAATGATCTAGCTTTCAAGACAAAATTGAAACAAAAACAAAAAACAAGAACACTGAAACTTGCAGAGAAAGAACAATTCACACAGCCTGTAGGCAAAGTAGTTTACTTTCCTGAAGTGCAGCTCAGTGTGTACCTCAACATGTCATACAAATATTTACAGACTGGAGATAAATCAGAGACTAAAGTCTCTGTCCATTAAAGTCTGTATGTATCTATGTTTGTGTGATTTGAAATTATGGATGGAGCCTCGAAGCAGAACTGCACTGTATGAACTTTTTTTTTTCCTACACCTTTACTGGTTGATATAAAATACATTCAGCTTTGTAGATACAGACAATCTGTTCCTTCCTATCATCACTGACTTTCCTGTCTGTAGCTGTTTGAAGAATTGCTTGGTTGAGTATCTGGTTATAAAACACCCCAGGTTAAGCTTTCTGGTTTTGTCCTACACTTAGAATAAGAAAGTTCGGAAAGAATATTAGAATCATCTAGTCCAACAATCAATTTCCATAGTGTCCAGAAGTTTGAGAGCCTGGATCACAGTGGGATCTCCAGTGCATCAATGCAATAAGAGTATATTTAATGATAGCCAGGGAGAACAGTCACAGAGAATCCATAGGAAATTCCAGCCATTTTCCCAGGCTACCCTATTTCTGTTTATGAATAAATAACTGTCTGAGTACAGGTCTGGCTTTTGGGAGGAGACATTACATTAACATGAATCAATAATATCTCCTCAATTAGGAAAAAAGTGTGTACTCTAGCTAAGATCTGTTAGCTTAGATGAATAACTTAAATTTAATTTTTTATAGGATTGAAGATGTTAGGCAAAATACTTAAACCTTAAACCAAATCTTCTTTGTGATCAGACTGTAGGAAGATTACTTCAGCTAAGTGTTTTAGTTCTTAAAGAAATGATTAATAATATAGATTTTTCCTCAATGTAAATTATTTATTCACCAAAGCTGCATATGTTGACAGTCCAAAATCTGATATCACTTACGTAACAGACACATTTAAAGATAATATTTTTATTTTTATTTGCAAGTTATACAGTGCATATTATGTATTCTTACTTTTATTGCACTTCAAGAGACAAATAGTAGGTCAGAAAACAACTTTGAAAGTAACACTGCAAAAGGACTTTTCTGAAATATATTCTTTTCATTCAAGAAAACAAATTAAAATCCATACTGGTGCCTGTAATAACATGCAAAAAAAAAAAGACATGTAGAAAGAATACAGATGAAAGCCATACTATGAAGTTAAAAATATTAAGTGAAGCCTATACACACATATGAGGAGAAGAGGACATTCAAACCAAAAAGCTTGCTGGAATTCCTCTTGAATTTTTCAAAGCTCAGTCTTACATGCTATCATAGTGAATATATTCACATCATAATCCTTCAACAGTAGAGATGATTAACTAATCAATAAACTATAAAGTTAGATGCTCCTACCGTAAAAATCAAGTCTGAGTGCTTTTCTGGAAAGTATTCAAGTTGTTTGGGATGAATAAAGAGAGAAATTTGGGGAAATGAAATTGTTTAGAGTAAGCATAAGATCACACGGTATGATCAGCAGTTTCAAAGAAATACCCTAGCTTTGTAAATCTGCAAATCTCCATGGAAAAAACAAAGTTATGTAAGAAGAAAGGAGATAAGAGCAAATAAAATTGCTCAGTCAATATGTAGCTGCAGTAACAAATTCATATTCTCTTAGATTGTAAAGCACATAATTTTTAAAAAGTGGAGTCATTGCACTAGGTAGTTTCTTAAAACTGCAAAGATTGTGGCTAGTTATTTATCTCTTAAAACTAAAATCTGCTAATTGTACAGATAAGTAGTTGGTATTGCTTAAAATTGTATGACATTAATATTGTAATCTATATACAAACTCTAATAATAGAGTCAAGACTGCAATATACATCTTACACTTCCAAAGCCACAGAATTATTCAGTAGGCAGCAACTCAATCCAGAGCTCACTGTTTGATGTTGACTATTGTTGTTTTTCATTATTGTTGGGTTTTTTTGGGGGGGTTGGACTCAATTTTTGAAGGTCCCTTCCAACCCCTACAATTCTGTGATTCTGTTATTCATTGTGGTTAAGCCCAGACTGATATTGCAAGCCACAGTGATTTAATGCACCACCTTTAAATTTGACTCTATTAAGTGATTGCAACCTAATTTATACAAAGTTTTGACATAAATGGACATTGATGAGTATTCAATTCAATATTAACAGGCTCATATATGGAGCATAATTCTCAATCTTCTTTTATCTGCATCTCTTTTCCCTTCTCACTACTGTATCTCAGTACAGCTCTTTTCCTAAATATTTCTGAATAACTCCAATAACAAGCTTGTATCTTAGAGTTGAAATATGAAGACCTATGCTTTATTAACAGACTGATGTTAAAAAATCTAGTATTACCTCCACACTAATCTGGACAGCATTGTAAATGAGTACTTTGCCAGAGCCAGTTTCCATCACAGTCTTATTAGACAGTAGGCATTACATCATGGAAAGCTCAACATTGCTTTAGATGTCCTGATTTGTAAATGTTTCCCAAACTTAATTTCTCTCTTTAACAAGGTGATATCTCATTTGAATGGTTAGTTTTCATTAACTTCCTTAAATTATTTGTATTTATCATTCCTACAAATGCATCCCTTGAAATTTTTTTCAGCTAGAAATCCCATTAGTATGGGATTCATTCAAGATGGTCTCTGGCCTCTAGATTCTCATTCAGACATTCATGAATAGAAGTAGTTTCATAAGCTTTATGATGAAATAATTCAAACAAGTCAGAAACCCTTAAATGTATGACTGTTTAAATATCACTGAAATCAATGATAGTTAAATCTCTTGATACATTTGACAGCCAGGATTGAGAAATTAAGTGACTTTTGCAGGCTGTACAAGCATCCATTGCCAAAACCAGGAATTAATTTCATGTAGATAAAATATTAACCCAGTATCTTTAACACAAGATCATCCTGTATTTTACATCTTCCACAAAGAAAGAAAGAAACAGTGAGCATTTGAATGAATACTAGAACTCAACGTATGTATATTATAATGTGGAAAATAATTGTCAATGATAGCAGGAACATGGGTGTATGCTGAGTTGAGATACATAATTTGTGAGAGTTTTTTATTTCTTTTCCCTGGATAAATGATATATGAGTGCTTCTCTGGCTAAATGGATGGATCATTATTAGATGGAAGGCATAAAATAGACACATATTTGGTAGAGGTAATATGACAAGTGGTATCTCAAATTGTTTCTGGTCATAGATGTTTTATTACTCTCTCTGCAACATGTACTCATAAAAGAGAGATGCAGAATAAGATAAAACTTTAATTTTTTATCAAGAATTTAAATATTAATAATATTTTTGGAAAGTAGGACCTAGAAATAGATATTGTGGAGTGCTGTTTTCATCTAGACAGCTGTGATTTTGCACCATGGAATCCCTGCAGAAGAGATGATCCCTCTGCAATCCTCAGGGCTCTTTCCAGATTCAGGAACAGTGGAATAAGTTTGGGATGGTGGTGTTGGTTTGTACAGAAGTTCTGTCTTGGTGAAACCCATCAGCAGAAAAGTGTGTCATTAATCCTGTCTACCTGATCTATCTGATAACTCATATAACTGAATAACTAATGACCTGAACTTATATTTTTTAAAAGGTGTGAGTAATTCCATTAAGTTATTGAACTGATGACCTACAAAAATAGGAAGCTATGAGTAATTGCTGAAAGAATGTATCTTTTTATTTCTCAAATTTCCTGTCATTTTTTTAGTCCATGTGCTTGGTGGGGTTGGCATATACTTAACTTTTATTTTTATCTTAAATTTATTGCTGTACTCACATTGTGAGCTACCATTTCTTGTTTTATGGGCATCAGTCATTCACAGATCACTGTTTGAAATAACGTGCAGAAGAAAATGAATACAATTAACACAGCATCTGAGTTTGCATCTCCTGTTCCTAAACTGCTATTCCAAGGTCAAACAGGACTCCTACTGCTGCTTTGTGGAGACCTTACATACTGGTCATGGTTTGATTCAAATGGTTCTTATCCATATGCCTGATAATTCATTTGCTAATGCAGTTCTTTTCCTATAATGTTCTTTGCTTAGATGAAGGGAGAAGTAATTAAAATGTTCCCAAGTCTATTGAAAAAGGGAGAAAATTTCCTGCTTTTTCCATACAAAGTATTGAGAATATCAATGCATTTAAATTGTAAATCTTTCTATCACGTACAGCACCCAAATCCTCTCTGATGATAATGTAATACATTGTTATATATAAAGTTGTGTAACAGTGTCTGGAAAATACTCAGATACCTGATAACAGCAGTTACCCCAGCTGTTAACCTAAATGATGAGGACTCCCTGCTGCCAAACCAGCCTCTAGAAAGGTGCAGAAAGCAATCTTGCACATACTGGAAGGAGGAAGCTTCAACCTTCTCATTCTTGTTAAGAAAAATATACTGTTTCTTATTCCACCCCTGCTGAATCCAGAAAGCATCCAGCCTGTTATTCATGAATTAGGTGCTGTGGGACTCAATTGCTTTTCAATAGAAACAGCTACAGCAATTAGCACATGTCCAGGCAGCAGCTCTACCCAAAAAGGCTGCTCTGTATGTAGTCAATCTCTCTTAGTGTATTTCTGCAAAGGCACCTATGGGAACACCACCCCAGTTTTCACTGAGATCAGCTGAGGTGAGTGTTAGAATTCTATATACCACAAAGACAGAGAAATGACTGCCTCTAAACCAGGTTTCAGTGCAGTTATCCAAACAGTCTAAAAATATTTGGAGTAATCTAATTTTCTTACGAATCCCATGTTCACAACTGTCTTTCTCCAATTTTATTCCTACAAAGAACTTTGTGTGCCACCAGCAATGCAAATCAGCTCTACTTTGATATTTTAAAACTTGTGCATTTTTGAGCTTCAATTCTGTTTTCTAATTTCTTTCAAAAGAACATCAGCTCATTTCACGTTTGTCCGATTTTTCTCAGTTTAATAAATGAATATTTGATTACATTGAGACATAGGACAGTTTGTCTTTGTTGATATTCTTAGTGGCATACCTAAATATTATTTAGATGAAGCCACTTTCCAATGAAATTAGTCTCTGCAGGGGCCTGAAAGTGGCATTTTTTTTTTTTTTAAATTGGAATTTGTGCAGTGTTTCATGCATGTGAATAGCTGGAAGCAGTTGCTTATGGAATTTTAATAGCTAGATTATAACCTCTATTTCTACAAAGAGGCACAGTTATTACAGTTTGAACTATGTTGTAATTTTTTAAAAGTAATTGTACATGGATTCTCTTAAACCAATAATACACCTCAGACTGATTTCTTACATTTAATATACACTCTGACACAGAGTGGAAATGTGAGTCTTCAGCGTGAGCCTTCAGAACTAAGGAAGAAAATTGCAGTTAAATAATGTTTATTCAGAAGACCTCTTTTTCTTCTGTAAATCTTAAGTGTAGATTTAAATCTTCCTCCCTTGGTATGATTAAGAGCCAAGAGGGAAAGAAAAATGTGTGTGGGGGAGAGAATAGTATACTCAGCAAGAAAGAGAGGAACTGCAGATATAGATTCTGTTCTCAGTTTAGCCCATTACTAGACCCTATGGAACTTGTACTTCCTTGTGATTTTGTTTGCTCACAGCATAAACATATATACACATCCTTTTCCCTGTGAAATCTCATCAAAATGGGAATCAAACTTCTGTATCATCTATCTGTCTCAATTATCTACATATCTAAGTACATTATTTTTAACCTTCGTGCTATTTTTAGTCAGCTACACCAAAATGGCGGTAATTACTCCAACTGCTGGGACAGAGCTTCAAGTGGTGCAGTGAGCAAACTTAGAGGAAGATTCCACCTCACACTGCACATTAGTGGAACCAGTCTAAATGGAGACTCTCGTGGGCATGGATGATGAGCTGGTGGTTTGACTACATGTGGTCTTTTCCAACTTCAATGACTCTATGATTCTTTGATTTCAGAAATGGGACTGAGAAATACTGTCACATGGAGAACTGACAAGCAGTTGAGATGGAATTTTCTTCCCTCACCCAGCAAATACAGATCCTATCTTGTCTCAGCAGCCACAAGGGGAAACATCTAAACATTTAAATGAAAAGTGGCTCATCAGACTGATTCGCTTCTCCTTTGCCCAAGGGAAACCTGATTTTGACTGAAAGAGCCTCTTGAGAAGTACTCTGTTTCATGTTCAAAGATCTCTAGAAATTTTGAAAGATCTGCATGCCCTGCTCCTCTTTCTGATAAAAAAGCTCAGTGCTTGTAAATACAATAAGAAGTCACAGAATCACAGAATCAGTCTGCTACCAGTGATTTATTCTGTGTCTAAAGCAGCAATTCAGTTCAGAAAATGCTATTTTTTTGTTTTGTTTATGTTTTGGTTTTGATCTCTATTGTTTCCAGATAGGCAATGACAAGTTAACATCATCTATGTGTAGATGGATGTGGAAACTGAAATGCTTCACAGAGTGACCAGAAGTAAAGAAGATGTCTCTGAGACTGTTTCTTACTACAAGCTTTAATGTCATATGTGCAGTGGACATGTTTGATCCAGCTTATCAGAATATATTAAGGTAAATTAATCTCTAATCTTCTCATGTGAGAGATGTGGGCAAATAATATCAGCCACTGCAATCCAGCATTATCCATTGCACCACGTCCATTGTATGTGCTTATGTCTGCACTGAATTCTTGATTTGAGTGAAGAAATAAGCACCTTGGCTTCATATGATCAAACTGCCTTAGGAAGACAGGACTTCTGAAGATCTCTTAGACTGATTTTGTTTTACAGAAACAATTCATATGTCCTTTCCAGGTATGGATACAACTTAAATATATGAGAGTGTTTAACAGTCACCTTAATACGTTTGAGGGAGCTTAATGCATCTGCAGTACTTCTTTGCCCTTTCAATCCTATAGTAAACTTGTTTAAGAACCACAGTACTCAAACAACCATAAATTCCCATTACTTTTATTCTGAGCTAAGAACACGGTCTGCAATCTCTATCAGCCTTTAATACAGTATATTTTTGCTTCCTTGACAGTTGTTCTCATCCATTCCACTCCCAGTGTGCATACAAACAGACCTTGTATCCAATCAGAACTTTGGTTTAGATGAAAATCTATTCTGATCTTTATTTATTTATTTTTAAATTAGAAGTTTTTAACTAACTTAATTATTCAAAAAAAGTTTCACATTATTAATTTCATTTTGAAATAATCTTTTCTGAAATGTATTCACTACTCCTGACAAGGTTTTAGCAGGCTTAATAAATGTAATGATTTTCCACCTCTACCAGCACTACTTTTCTAAGCCATCATTGGACCACATTTGAACTTTTTAATAGTTGCATTGTGGTCACCCTGCAGTTAACGAGTACATCCAGGTCCTTGTTACCTTATCTGTGTGTTAAGCCCCCATCTACTAACAGAAGTCCTTATTAGTCCTTAATAGCACAACCTTATACAACCTTATATTTTGTACTATTCAATTTTTTCATTTCAGTTCATATATTGCAGTCTTCGAGGTCATCTCTTCCTTTTTGTATCTTTCTCTTTACTGATAATACCTCCTAACTTTGTGCCTGTGTGATGATGCTATTTATACTGTCCTTGTTAATATAAGTTTTAAACAGAAGTGGCCATGAGATTTTTTTTTATGATAATTTTTGGACTTTGTGCCATTTATAGCTCTGTGAATTTCATCTTTGTTATGGGAAAAAAAAATCTTGGGATATGTGTTTTTCCTCAGCTGTGAATATGCAGGCATTAATTTTGTACAATGTGTATGAAATGCCAGGAGAAAAAAAAAGAGTTATTATTTTGTATCTACCATATGAAATCTAAAAGCTAATAGGATAAAATTTGAAACAAATGAGCAAATCAATAAATATGGAACATATTTAAGAGTTTAAGCACAGCAGGCAAATTGTTGAGGTACCAAAAGCACCACTTTTTCTTCCAAGCTTTAATCTGCAGCTTCCAAACCTCATACTTTTCTGAAAACTGACAGTAATCAATGTCTTGCTGCATCCAGACCGTTGATGAGAGGCTTCTGCCTCTGTTCCCTCAGTGCTGCTTTCCAGAGCTGATTCTATCTCCTCTTCTACCATCTCTCAGGACTTACACTCGCTCTGAGCTAATAAACTTACTGGGTACTGGCTAATTCAATCCATTAAATACTTCAGTGGTAGTCCTAAGGATTTCTAATTCCAGGAGTGTAATTCAAATCACTGGCTGTTTATTCCATGTGTGTGCACTTCAGAAGAAAAACACATATCACTGTTGGATAGCACCTGACTTGAGTGATGTCTCAGGTATTCCTCTTCATCTATGCAGTTACAAAATCTTCTTGGTTCCCCTGGTTGCTACAGTAAAAAATGGAGAAGGGAACAATGGTTTTGGGCAGAGTATTGCAGATAAAAGAATGTATTACATGGAACTATGTCTATGTAGTTGGCTTAGAGTGGTACAAACAGCTCAGCAGTAAAGCCCTTCTTTGTAGGAATGATGAGGATCAACACCCTCTGCCAAAAATCTCTTGAGCAGTTGAGCTGGGGATGGAATTGAAAAGGGGACATTTTGGGCACACGAACAGGTGACTGATTATAGTCTGACACAGATTTAAGAAAACATCACTGTATCTTCCATTGCCTTCCCAGAGTAATAGATTAGATTAGATGTATTGATACACGAGGTAGAACAAATTGTGCATCCTGGGTACTCAATTTCCAGACCAGGTTCCTCCTTAACTGTGGGAATATGAGTGCAGATAGGTGTGACGAATGCACATTCAAGTAGTGAGATCAAATCAAGTCTTAATCCATGAATTTCAGCTCAGTAAAGTTAAACTGCATGACTGCTTTCTTTTACACCAAGGCATTTAAGCACAGGAATTTCAAGGTGTCCAGTATGCCCAAAAACTCCTATTGAGTTTGATAACTGCTTCTGCAAGAGCTATAAACTCTGAAAAGTGGATCCCATCTGTACTCTGTTCTGAAGCTATCACCTACCAGGTAACTTCAGAAATTTACATCACTTTACTCTGCCTCAGTTTCCCTACCAATCAAATAGAAATATACACTGAATGAACTGTACAAAATTGTAATTTTTTAAATAGATAAGTAATAATAACATTATGTTTATTCAATAGTAGTTTTGTTTAATTAAAACTTTTTGACCTTTTCCTTTAAATGTGTTAGGTGAGAAAACACAGAGCAGCACCAAGGCACAATGCTGAAGACCTGAAGTCAAATTACTCTTAACAGAGAAATAAGGAAATAATACAAATGTCAATGTGGGATACAGAAATATACAAATTGAGATAAGCTTTTGAAATGAGAGCTGCAGGAAAAGTGTAGAATATTAATTATGGTAATTATTTACATTTCAGAATTCTATAGCAGAATTCATTTGAAACAAGCATTCCAAACTATATATAGATCCTGTAGAGAGGCTTCACAGCAAGAATCTTTTCTATAGCTTCTCCTCCTGGAGGATGGTATTGAGTTGATACAGGATACTCACCTCAGAAGTTGTGCAAAACACTTTTATCTAAGGACTCCAGTCAATCCCAGCTTCCAGGGAAACAGAATTTAGTTATTCAAAACACACATGAAAGGCAGTCCATCCGGAGTTTAAAAACAAATGACAGTCTTGTTTTCTCAGTGCTGTTGCTGAGTTGCTGGTATCTTGAGAGATACTTCTTTGCCCGCACATTAAATCTGCAGCCTTTTATTGGAGAAAGCTTAAAATGAACATGTTGCACTGAAATTTTGGGGTATATATATTTAGTTCTTTTTGTAAAATAATAGGCTAATATGTAGTAGGCTAGAAATTCAGTTAAGGGGAAATCAGTCTCCAACTATGCAGAGTACACTCTCCTCACTAGGAAGATACTCTTCAAGTAAGATTACTTTTAGCAGTATAGTGTGAAAACCTGTCTTAATGGAAATCAGTGTTAAAAATTCTTACGTGCAGTGAAATCACAGCTTACCTGCAATACTGTTTTGTAGTGACTCTATAATTTCTCTCAGATTCACATTTAGGCTGAATTCTGTAAGCTATGTTGTATATTTACTTAGGGCTGAGGGATTGGATGTTGATGGAGGTCTGTAAAAATATAATACTCTGAAGTCTTTCCTGTAGGATAGAGTAATTCCAATAAACAGGACAGAGGCTGGCAGAGCTCTATGGTCTCCTGCCATCCAAGGCCTCTGAAATAATGAAGAAATACCAAGGCTTCCAAAAGTAAAAACAGGTAGCTTCAGATTTAGGGACCTGAATGTCCCTCTGCCCTTGTAGAGGGACATGTTGGCTTTCCAATGGAACTTGAGCAGGAATGTCTTGTTTTGGAACATATCTGCGCAAATGTCCCTTCTTATTGACAGAGGTGGATGGGAATGAACTGTTGACCACTGGTTAGATCATTCTTAATTAGAAAGTAAACAGGAAAAAGCAGAACACTGGGCAACTATTTCTCTGCATTTCTGTAACAATGAATGGTTCTGTGTGTATCTATGACAACGGTACAAGGATGGAGATCATTTCAGCGTTGACAGAATGTGCCTAAGTATAAACCTACAAGCTGCACAAGAGCAACGGAAGAAGCAAAATTAATTAGTTGCAACTGAGCAGGGGATACCAGAGATCTTCACAGAGAGAAATAAGAATGCAAGCAGTATCATCACTAAGATTTCAGCAAAGAAGGTAAAGGAACTTCATCAGCCTGGAGAACAATGAATAAGACAGAATTCTCTTTAAAAAAGATGACAAGATAATTAAAAATTGCTGGTATTAAATTAGATTTACATTGAGCTGGTTACAAAACCAGACACAGGGATTTTTGTTTCTAAAATATTACTTCTGTTATTTAACTGAAGTGTACATTTTTTTATACACTGAAAACGTGCTGTGGATGCAGCAAAAAATGGGCAGAAGGCAAAGGGACAATGAAAGGACCTACAGTGCATCAACAGCAACATCAGGAAGCTTGAGATGACCTACTCTTAAAATAATGCCTGGTTTCCTACAAATTTCTGTCTTGTGACTGATTGTTTTGCTTCTTTGCATTTTAAGACTCTTGTTCCTGGTTAGAGCACTCAAAATAAAATTTCTACTGTGTAACTTTCCCTTGTCAAATGAATACAAGATCTCAGTGACATGGCAGCACATGGGTGGACAAGCATGTACATATGCTCGACGGTAGCATATACATCAGGTGGGATTCAGCTCCTGATAGTAAATTCCTGGATTTCAGTCTCTGTAGATAAATGCATACATGCAAGTGAGGTAGTTAAACTCTTAGATTAACAGCGTATATCTAGAGTTTGGCATAATTACCTACACATAAGCCATTAGTGCTATTTGAATTATCTTGTGGTGCAGGGGACAGACATGACCAAGGACCTACACAACAACTATGGGATACTGAATTGATACCTAAAGTCCAGATGGAATATTCCAGATGTCTGAAAAGACATGAGGGTGCCTACTTCTTGGTAGCTCTATCAACTCCCTAAAAAAAATAAATAAATAAAAATAAAAAGCTGATCAATTCTGGAGTAAATTGCTCTAAAGTGAACGAAGTGTTGCAACTACTCAGGCAAGTACTTCTCCAGACTCTCCTGACCATGTTAATTAGATTTCTGTTGACTATAGCTTAGAATTTCTCATCACATTTAAACCTCAAAATACAGTCTGTTACAGACTGGAGTGGAGTCCCATGCCACATTTCCATTGGAAACACAACTAGACTTGATCAAAAACATGAATGAAAAGCATAAAAATGGATCAAAGATTCACTATAAAGTAGATTAGGAAAAAAACAAACAAATCAAAACACAATATCTTCAATAAGATAATCAATCTAGCAGGTTAACTATTAGGCCACAGGCTTAATTGTGTTACAAAAATAGGGTAATACTATGAAAAAAAAATATCAAAAATGATTTATGCAAAGTGAAAATTTCAAGCTCAGTAACATGGAACACTTCTTTTGAACCATTGAACATCTATATTCTTACCATATAATTTTTTTTCTCCACTTTTTTATTTTTATTTTCTCTGTATCAATGTGCTCATTATCATCCCACTTTCAGAAATGAAAAATTTCCTAATTGATTAGCACTTCAGTTAGAGGTATTTAAATGTAATTACATTTTTGAAGCTTTAGGTTTTAAAGTAAGTCTGATTAAAGTTAACACTGAAGATGTCTGTGTAGAATCCATACTTGAAAAAAAATGTGTAGGTACATTGCAAGATGACAATCAACTTAAAACAACTCACAGCCAAACAATGGTAATTGTATTGCAAAACTCTTCCTTCATATGCAGCATTTTATCAAATAGGTTAGGGAAAGATTCTTCCACTACATGAGGGTGGTGGGCATGGAATCAGGACCCTGGGGCAGTGGGCATAGCCCCAAGTTGACAGAGTTCAAGGAGCATTGGGACAACACTCTCAAACATGGAGGATGGATTTTGGGTGGTCCTGTGTGGAGCCAGGAGTTGGACTCAATGTTCCTTTTGGGTCCTTTTCAACTCAGAATATTCTTTTATATTTTATATCTCAGGAACATTGACTTGTCTCATTGTGTTATTCTCCTTATGATTTAATCACTACTTCAAAAGCAGCTGAGGCCCTGCTTAACACAGAAAGCTTTATTTACAAATTTATGACTTTTTGAACTCAATTATATTTGATCTCAATTCATTTCCATTATAACAGATCTGGGTAGAGAACAGTATTTTTTATAACTCTGCCACTCTGAAGAAAGGTTACAGTGTGGGCTGGAGCTTATTTTCTGCCTTCCTTCTGCATGTAAACTTCACAGGAACTCTGTAAAAACTACTTACTGGAAATCTAATGGCCATGTAGCCTCTGTTGCTGCTGGTCCTCATCATTTCCTAGGAAGACAATTTATTTTTTATCAAGAAATAACTCTGGAGTTAGAAGCAGCTTTTACTTTACTTATTTGTAGTTATAAACTCCTGTTTCATCTGTCAACGCCCAATTTTTTTCAAATAACTGCCTTTGTCTTTATGCATGGCAAAATAAATCCAGAAAAACAACATATTTTCATGACGATTTTTTCAAGATGCCACAATACCTTCATGTAGCCCATCAAGGGCCATTGCAACATTTCATGCCCCATCTGTGATAAATTATTAGGGTGCACTCTGCAGTTACAAAGCTATCATTTGAATCAATGTGTGTGCTAAAGTGCTATTTTCACCCCCTGCTAACAGCTCTGTTGCTTACTGGTCACAGCTCCTTTTTCAATTTATTATTTTGGCAGCTCAAAACAGGTGATTTTTTCCCTGAAAGCTGTGGGACACTATACTGAAACAATTCTCCAATATTGATTTAGAAAGAGTACCTATTAGCTTTTGTTTTCAGTCACTGTGTTGTCTCAGCACCTGCAAAATTACTTCTAATAGCAGTGTATTTGATTCTTAGAAAACCAGGGGTATGGAGATAGATTGCTCTTTCATTTTAAAATGTCCTTTTCTTGCAAACACTATAATTATGAAAATGTGCATTTTTAAATAGGCAATATTGTTTGTTTGTATTCAGATCTTTCAATAAAAATCTAGGCTTTGTTGTGCAGGGCACAGACTTCACACAAAAGAGAAGATCATAAATGCTGTGAGATAGTTTTAATGTCATATTAGCCCTCATTTTAGCCTATTTTTATCAATTTTTCAAATTAGTTATAATTTATTTTTATTATTATTAATAATAGGAATACAAATTCTCAAACAGCCTTTGAGGAATAAAATACATTTGAGGGGCAGTTAGGAATTAATGTTGACAGAGTTTAAAACTCAGACATTAACAGTAGCTTTCAGGAAAACTATCAGATGTGAATAGACAATTGATTATAATTTGGCTTCCTCCTCCCTGAATATAGTAAAAACGCAATATGCAAAATTGCATAAAAGGTCTTCATATCTGTAAGCATGTAAGAGTGAGTTGTTTTTCTTCTAAGCAGAAAGGAGATTTACTGGTCTGTGACGAGTGTTTAAAAAGAGGTGCCATTTTTCATATAGATTCTTTCATAATGTAAGCTTGTCTCTGTGTTGTCACTTGAATGCTAACCAATAAATGTAGTAGTTTATATAGGCATTATTAACATTTATTTCTAAAGCTGGATGCTAAATGTACTTTGCTTTTGCTCCTACCTGTCTGTAATTCTAGCTGAAATGATGGCAGAATAATTGGAATCAAAGGTGATAAGAAGATGAAAAGTAAAGTGAAATCAAGTACTTATGCCAATCAATCAGTACCTGGATATATTAGGGATAAATATAAATCTTCTCTTCACATACCTAATAGTTCAGTGCATCTCATAAGGTATATTTCTCATTTCAAAGACTCTATGATATAAATTAGCTTTTGTATTCGGAATACAAATTGTCTGTTGCTCACTGTCTTTCTTGTTCTTACTTGAAGTTGAATGAGGAATCTCATTAAGTAGTGTGTTTTAAAAACATAAATCTGGAGAGACACAGATATCAAAATGGCTTAGGGGTTTGAGTTGTGTATTCATAGGGATGATTTTTTTTCTATATAGGGCTTCCTGGAGAATGGGATTCTGGGACAGAAAACAGTAGAATAAGCAGTCAAGATAAACACCATTGCTGTAGACTAAAGTCTAAAAATTTTCCAGATGTTAAGGGAGTCAGAGGAAAGAGTAGCTGCTTTTAGTGGGCCTTGGCTAAATTCCTTCCAGTCTGCACTAGCTAGAGTGTGCATTGGCCTCTCTCTGCTCCACCAGAAAATTTGGGAACTCTGACCCATCTGATGGTGAACACTGATAAGTGAAAATGCCATTCATATTGCACAACTTCAGAAGGCCTAGAAATATAGTTTACCTTCTTGGCAAATGAATTCTGGCCATTTTAAGAAAGGACTTTAATGTAGTCTACTGTGTCAAATTTAATTACTGTGAAAACAGATAGGATAGCTGAAGTCTACTCAGGCTATGAGGACTACCTACATCTATCCACTTTGCAGATAAAATCTTCCAAGAAGGCTGCTGTAGTAGATACTGTTCTAGTCAGTCCCACAGTATTCCTCAATACAGTGTGCGAGCTTTGGTAGCTAGATTTATCTTATTTCTACTTGTGGCCATTTCTGAAAGAACACTGTGTTCAGAGTCATTGCTAGTGCTTATGCTGTTCTAGAATGAAGGTAACTACATTAGCCACTGATTTGGCATGTGTCCCTTCCACAGCTCTCACATGAAATGTTGTCTGCTCTTAGTAGAGGACAGCTTCCCTGGATTCTACCCAAGGAGCTCATGTACTCCACAAAGCAGACTGTGGTGAAGTCTCCAGAATCAGTATATGTCCCTTGTTGTATCATCACATAATCCCCTGATGGGAATTTGGTGGGATGATTGTGTACAGCAAGAATAATCATGCTTTGATTCTGCCTTCTTCTCTTTAAATCTGTTTAAAGTCAGAAGGACTATGTCCATCTCTGTGTAAACTGAGATCGGGGATCTTGAGTTCTGTGTTTTGCTTTGCTCTCTGTCTGGCAATACTTTAGATGGTAATAGCATTAAAATATGACTTTCTATATGACAGTTCACAGACCAAACTGTTTTGTGATTTGTTAACTTAACAGGTGGAAAGACTGGAAACAAAGCATGTGTGTCCTGTGTTAAAAATATGGTTGCTTTCATAGCCACTAGAGCTCTCTTTTTGTAAATATGTTGTTATGAAAGTAACATTTTCCATAGTGTAATTCAAATAGACAGATCGTCTGATGGGATTTTTGTGGATTAGAGAATCTTTGGTGACTCTTGAGGAAAAGAATCTCCTATTTGTTTTTATGGAAGTGATGGCTATTGGTTCATGCTTTAATGCCTGATCTATATAATGTGAATTAAGAACAAAACTTTGTGTCTCTCACATGCAACTTGAGTAATTCAAGTGCTAAATATCTCTTTCACTTATTTCCCTAAAAAAATTCAAAATATTTCAGATGTAAGCAAAATAAAACATACTTTTAGCATTCCTATTTTTTTTTTCATATGAGATAACCAATCTATTTTATTTATCCTATTCAAAAGGCTCCCATAAATACATTATGTGTTTTAAATGTAAGGTAGTTCATACCCACTTTGTAGATGATCCAGAAAATGCATTTATTTCACAAAAATGATTTGATAGGAATTTAAGAGAGAGATAGAAAATCAGTTCACAGAAGACTCGCACTATGAAACTGATTAATATGAATGAATTGCCTGTATTATGTTTTTCATCAATTTCTGCTTGCATTATATGCACAGAAATATTTTATTTGTGTCAGACTTGACTGTCAGTATTACTGCAGTAATTTTATTTCTATTTTTTTTCTACAACTTGTGCTTATTAATGTACACCTAAAAATAAAAATGAGCTTAACTGTGTTGCCAAACTGGAGACATTACAGGTATAGGGTCTTGGACATAGTTTGCATCTTATCAGTGTAAAGCAGCAATTAAAAATGGAAGTAAATGATATTTGATAAACAGTAGTTATACTACATCTCTCCCTGTATATGCCTTTCAGTAAATATCTTTGATATAAAATCTCATCAAACTTGCATAAATAATTCTCATATTAGGTCAAATTTTAATCTCATATAGCACAAAATTCTTTTTGTTTGTCATTTCCTGAATTCTAGGGAGTGTAATTTTCAATTTGACCAGTGGTTTTGAGCTGCCAAGTTTTTTGAGTGTTTTACACAGGGGAATCTAAGAAACTCCTCCCATGTTTAAAGAATATTTAGAGGATACACCCGCTCAAAATTCATACTCTTTATGTGGAGATTAATGGCCCCAGATCACTGAACATATTCCCAAATGAAGAATTTGGCATGTGCATCGCAGGTTTTTGTTAATTTAGTATAACCAGTATAAGGAGCCAAGGTGCAAAGTCTGCCCTAAGGCAAAATGTCACCACATGCTCCTTCGTACCATGTTTAAAGGGCATTTTATTGGCAGCAGGAAGTGCTGAAAGCCCCACAAGGCAATTCAGCTGTTCACTTCTGCTATCAGAGGAGACTGTGAAAACATGACTCTTGATGGCAGTAGATCTGCAAATACTTTTCTAAAAGGGGAAATCATCTCACTTGCATCACCCATGCTCTTCTGAAAGGACTTACTGCCCTGACCAGTATGAAAAGGGCACAGGAAGTCAATGGACCATTTCCTACAGAAATTTTGTTTAAATACTTTAATGTCAGAACATCTAACAGGTTGCTCTTGGGGTAACCTTGTGTTGTGACAACAGTGTATTCTGCTACTAAGCTGTATCAAGTGTCTACAATCTCTGCCAAACCAATCTGCTTGAGATAAAACTGTCAGAAACATTGTCTGTGAAAGCTTTGTTTATAGTAGCACTGTGTCGACTGAATTTTGCTAAAAGTCAAAGTAAGTGACAAACTGATCAAACATCAGCTATCTGTTCTTGGTACTACTGACAGAAAGTCTTCCAATTGCCATGTTTTTCTGAGGCTCTGGGGAATATCTGTCCAACTTCTTAGGGTATATGCAGATTTATCTTCTCGATCCAGAGGAGCATCCCATTATCAGATCCAGCTTAGTGAAAAAGATATTGACTATTTTAGTTTCATCATTATCGTGATTCACAGTAGCTGTTCATAATCAGTTCTTCAGCATGTTAAATAACCGATCTCAAAACTATTTTATAGTTAACAGTCCTGTAGATGGAACAAACAAATTTTGACAGTATGTTCCTCATGCAAGGTAGATGCTATTTATCTTCAAGAATATTCATTGGCTCTGCTACAGAATGTCAAACAAAAGCAACAACAACAAATTAAAAGGGCCCTTCTGCAGCAGACAGTGTGCTGGTATGCTTGAGAAAGGAACATCAATTCTAGAGGCCAGTGACATTCAAGGGAACAATGTGACTTCTATCTGAGTGCCCAATCTGAAAGATAACTACTAATAGCTACGTCAGCTGGGATTGCTTTTGATAGAAATCAAACTTCAACATGCTCAGTGTTTCATTTCTGAATTTCAATACTAAGACCTTCAGCTAGATCTCCATTCTGTTGTACTGAGTGTTTTTCATGACATCACTTTAATATATTTCACTTATACTCTACTGCTGGGGAAAAAAATGTGCATTAGAAACTAAGACAGAATATCTGAATAGTCATACTTGCAAAGAAAGAGATTACCAAGATGTAGGCAATGCACTGGATTCTGTTGTTGTTTTGTTTGTTTGGATGTTTTGTTTGCTTCTAAGAAAAATAGGTCAGATTACTGTTAAAAAATGAAATAATAAAAATGATCTCTAAGAGCAGCAAACTACTTTGTACTTTCTATCAAAAATCTCCAAAGCAAATGCAGGAACAAAATCCTCAAGCAAATGTGCTAGGATGGCATTGTGTCACCAGGAAATTAAAACTTTATATCCTTGTGAAAATTCATTTTGTTTGTCAGAACAATGATAACAGGTGAAATTGTGCATGCCTTTTTTGCTAATGAATACTTGAAAATTTTAAGAATATATCTTAGTTAACTGCTAATAAATTCAGAAATTCTTAATCATAGAGTGATTAAGGATGGAAAAGACCACTAAGCTCATCTAGCCCAACCATCAACCCATCCCACCATGCCCACTGCCCCTCAGTGCCACATCTCCATGACTCTTGAACACCTTCAGGTGTTCCCCCACATCTCTGGGCAGATTGTGATGCTGCATCACTACTCTTTCTGAGATGAAATTTTTCATAGCATCCAACGTGGATTTTCCCTGGTGCAACTTAAGGCCAATGCTGGCCATTAAGTGAGTTACTTCAGTGAATTTTTATACTGTGCGTGACATTGCAAATATGGTTATTTCCCCACTTCTTAAGATTTCCAGGTAGATGGTTCCTGGCACACGCTTTTTCAAAATTAGAATTTAATCTCTTTCCAACTGTGATGATATAAATAATTATTCTTCATTTTTATGAGCACTTCTATTTGAAAAGAAACAAAGAAGATTTGTAGCAATAATGATGACTAAACGTTATCAATCATGGAGAAGTATGTTTATTCTGTGAAAAAACAGAAACAAAAACAAGCAAGCAACTAAGCCCAACAATGTAAGCTGTACAACAATAAAACATGTTCAGAAGAGAAATAATGATGTCTTCACTGATTCCTGTGCAATACAGGATAAATGTTTATGTGCCAGATGAAACCATCATGCTGTTCTGTGTTTGCTGTTCTAAATTAATAAAAGCTATCAAACAAAACAAGGTGAATACTTTAATGAGAAGAAACTACGTTTGATTTGGAGACAAAAAACATCAGTAAAGAGGTGCTTTGCTGAAATGAATGAGATAAGACTTGCTAACCTAAACATGATTCCTCAGAACATGACTGTGTTGCTTTCAGAGCTTCTCTCTCCACCTGGCTTTTGTATATGGACAGCTGAGCCAGGTACACCTGGATATATCAGAGATGCCCTGGTACAAATCTATAGTCTGTGAAGTTCCTGTTGATAGAATAAAAGGTGTTCACACTATAATTCACAGGATGGCTTACAGACCTGACAGTCAAACAGAATAAATTACTCACTAGTTTGCCTTGTCTCTCCATTAACTATAAATGTTAGTTAAGATTATTTCTGATATTTTCATTGAAGGTTCCTCCATTAAATGTTACAGTTTCTACTCTTTGTATATCTTCCAGCCTCTCTTCACTAACTGTTTGGAATGAGATCTTTCTGACTGGGATTACAAATTGTGTCCATTCTTTAGGATTTTCTCTGCCTTTTCCAAACCGTGACACTGAATGTAAATGTTGTGCAGTACACTCAGTGCGTACAGTAGACTGTATCTACACTGAGGCCAGTCTTCCCAATTACAATTAAGATGGGGAGCGGGGCAGAGATCATTTCATGGTAGGGTGACATACTTGTGGTGGTTCCATAGTGTAGTGGTTATCACATCTGCTTTACACGCAGAAGGTCCTGAGTTCGATCCTCAGTGGAACCATCAGAGCTAAACATTTAGTACAAATGTTCTATCTCTTCTATGAAGGAGAGGCTGACAGTGCCTGGGGGGCTATTCAGCCTAGAGACGAAAAAGCCACCTCAGGTGGGATTTTATCAATGTCTGTAAACACCTGAAGGAAGAGTGTAAGAAAGATGCAAACTTTTTTCAGCAATGAGCACTAACTCTGCAAGAGGCAATGGTCACAGGCTGGAACAGAGGACACCCTGTCTGAGCAGCCCTTCTACAAATTGACTTCATTCCTGTGTGGGTACCATTAAAGATGCCTCTGTTATTCCAGTCACTGGTTGTTAACACTGAGGCAATTCAGTTACATCATAGAATTTTATAACAGGTTGGGTAGAAAGAGACCTTAAAGGATTATCTAGTTCCAACAACTCTGCTGTGGCTAGAATTATGTTCATGAATAAATAATGAATAAAATCAATTCAAGATTGTTGTAGTAGTGTTACTTTTAAACTCCAAAGAGCAAAAAGTCTCTCCATTTTCCATTTGCATTCTTAAGATGCTCTTTTATGAGATGCAAGGAAAATATGCATCATGGTCTTCTTTCTTGTAAAACCTGGCTTTTTAAACCATTTTGCTGCTACTAGAAAATTTGCTTGAAGGGACAGTTAGGAAATAACATTTGCTGAAGTTTATCCATTGGGTCAATTTTATGTGCAAGAAAAAAATCCAGCTAAGAGTTTTAGCATTTGCAAAGCATTTTTGTTTAATTTATTTATATTTTGAGCTACAAATTCAACTTATTTCTTTTCAGAATACATTCAATTACCCAAACATTCTTTCACAACAAAGAGAAGTGCCTTAATATAATTTTTATTAGAGATTCAAAAGAGAAGTACCTATATAATCAGAAGTTGGCATTTTGTCTGTTGGGTTTTTAAATACAATGATGACAATGGGAAATGATTAGTCAATTATGATAGGAAAATTACATATAATCTGTACTGATTTGTGAGAATCTGAGGCTGTTTCATTCTTGAACTCTGTCATAAAGAATCTGCATGAAGATTGGAAGATGAAGTGGAACTGATTTTCTTGTAATACCATGGATCTTACCCTGGCAGTTTCTGTTAATTCATATTTTGTTGAATTAAAAGTTATTTCTAGTACAATAAACAAGAATTGTCACGAAGAGATCACCTAGACATGGATTCTTCCCAGTATAGTGCCCTGTATATCTTTATGAAAGAGCTTCTGTTCCCAAGTCTTGCTATCTCCACAGACTTGGAACCAAAGCTCAGATAAATTGTGTATAATACTAGCCAAAGTGCATGCAAACAACTTCCAAATTAACTCAAGGCCTATTAATATAGAGTCAACATCCAAAAGTCATCTTGCTAGTTGCACTTTAGAGCAGATAGAAATTGCTTGAAGTATTTAGTCTCTTAATTTTAAAGTGCATTTCCTTTTTTGTTCAAACTGGATAGCTAGATGCTTAGAGTTCACTTTCTCAAAATATATGTCCATCATAGAAACTGTCTCTACAGGGAAGATCCAGCAATGTTTCCATGCAGCCCAAAAAGCCAACCGTATCCTGGCCTACATCAAAAGAAACATGGCCAACAGGTATAGGGGAGTGAAACTCCCCTCTGGAGACACTCAAAGTCAGGCTGGACCGGGCTCTGAGCAACCTGATCTAGTTGTAGGTGTCCCTGTTCCTTGCTGGACCAAATGACCATTGGAGCTCCCTTCCAACTCAAAAGATTCTATTATTCTATGCATCTATTTCTCGTCTTTTTACTATTATTAATTTTACCATTTCAGATTGCATAGATCAGACAATTCCTATCCGTGTAAAATCTGCTGATATGCAGTCCAATCAGAGGAGGTTTATGACTATTCTGATATTTATATTACTTGGCAAGTGTACTTAGCAGCCAGCTTCAAACTTTCCCAATTGAAAAATAGGAAAAAAAGAAAAGAAAAAAAAAAGATCCAGTATTATTTGTGACATATCTGTATTTCAAGAATTGCAACGCACTAACCTAAATAAATCAAATAAAATTTCTGACTTCCTGTACAAATCAATTAGGGGAACTTTTTTTAATGATTGAAGACTTACACAAGCAGGAACACTAATGGAAAAAACTTCAGTATTATTAATACTACAGAGGACCGCAGTACACCAGTGAAGGACTGAGATATCATTGTGCCACGTACTAGATGGCTCATCAGCACAGCATTCAGCAAAGTGGGAGAAGAGTGTGCTAAAGATTTTCACTGGAAATTGACAGTTTGTCTAAACAGAACAATTATGCTATTTTCACTAATCATAACTTTTCTAGAGATGTTTTAAATATCAGCCTTCCATTTTAAAATGAAATTTTGAATGTAAACTAAAATCTAATTACATCAAAAAGACATGAAAGCTATTACTTCGGTTACTGCTTCAGTTACTGCTGAAGTTACTCCAAATCATAGAATACTTAGAGCTGAAAGGGACCATTAAAGGCCATCTAGTCCAACTGCCCTGCAGTCAACAGGCACAATTAAAGGTAGATCAGGTTGCTCAGAGCCCTATCCAGCCTGTTAAAATGTTTATAGTATGTCCATATTTCTGAAAGTGTAGCGTTATATACTGAATTTGGAATACATTCTTTTGAAATTGCAACTATTTCCTAAGGTAAGAAAGCTAATTAGCATTCACCTTTGTAAACCAGTTCCTGTCAAGGACATTTCCCATTGCTTCCTTATAGGCTGTAGTCAAGGACTCAGCCTAGCATTTGTGGAAAATACTGGAAAATTTTGTGCATCTGTCCATTTCTTTATACAATGTTTTCTGCATGTACTTCCGAAAATTGTATATATAAAAATACGTTAATTCTACTATTCTTGTATGAATCAGCTTCTCTGGCAATATACAAATATGAGGAAAAAAGCTTAAGCAAAATTTACTGAAGAAAAATCAGAGTTACATAGGAGAGTTAGACAAATACAATAAAACACCGGAAACCCTTGCTACTGCTAAACATAATACAAGATTAATATAAAAAAAAAAAAAGAAAAAGCCTAGACTAAATAAATTGCTAGTTCACTCTGGAGCTCTTTGTCATAATGGTAATAATTCATTTACTATTTCTAAAAATTTAATATTTGAAACTCTAATTTCTGTCTTCATATTTTCTATTGCAATTAACCTTTCCCTACTGAAAGGATTCATTTCTGACACTGATTACTGTTCTCTTCATTGAGTAAAGCTCATGATCAAATTAATTGTGTCCACTTATTTAGGCAGCCTGATCTGGTGGCTGGCAACCCTGCCTATGTCAGGGATTTGGAACTGAATGGTCTTCAAGGTCCCTTCCAACCCAAGACATTCTATGATTCTATGATTCTATGAATCACTCTCTGTAAAAACAATAATCTAGCAAGCATTTGCATTTGCCAAATTGAATAACTCTCCAGTTAGTAAGATTACTAAATCAATGCCATTAGCACTTGCCATGAGTCACAGTATTTTACATCTTCTGAAATGTTAGACAGAAGGGATAAAAATGCAATCATCCAAGAGAAGACTGCATTTAATACACGAAATACTTCAGGACACATACTAGCCATTGTCTTTAACAAAAGACAGAAATGAAACCTTGCGTATTAGGTTCTGAAGTTGAAATAATAATAAAGAGTCTTGCTAAGTAGTGAAATTTTCTTTTGGCTCATACGTATCACATGATCCACATTAATTTCCCACAGTAATTAACCACTTTAGGAAATGTCTTCATTCCTGACTAATGGCTCCCCAACCTCTAGTGATGGAGACTCCAGTATGTAGGCAAATAAATTTCCATGTTTTAATACCCTGACCCCTCTCTATTCCTTATTATAGGAAATACAGAAAAGATGAAAAACTGCTTTCTTCTCTGTTCAGCAGACTTTATTTTCATACACTTAATAAACTGCCATATTCATATACTTTACAAATACATTCATTTCATAAATTCTATTTCCTCGTTTCTCATCAGAGGTTGTACTTTCTAATCATCCAGTCATACGCTGAGATTTCTCTGTCTTCAAGAGATTCACATATTCTGTAAATTGTGATGACCAAATCTAAACATAACATTCAATTTGAGATTTTCTTTACTCTGGAAAAAGAACACTAACTTGTGAGTGAGATTTAGTTTCAGACTTACAGCACGTTTCTTTTAGCTCATGTGAAATCATTCATATTGGCAGTACCAGCTAAGTATTTGTTCTTAATGGGAGTATAAAAATCCAATCAATGTGAAGACAGAGCTAGGCAACTAAATTAGATGGTTTAATCCTTAATCATATAGACTCAAGGCATTTTAAGCTTTCTGCCTACAGCAAGTTGTGCAGAGTGTGATCGTATTTAAATGCAGCTCCACAGTATTTATCTTCTTTTTTTATTTTTTATTTTTTTTTGCAAGAGGATGACATTGTCCCTTGTCTTCACCTTTGATTCACTGCAAACCCTAGACCGTTTCCGATGGAGCTGCTGCATGTTCCACAACTATTTATTTTCTATGTTAGAGCTGTGCAGCTAGCAATATGTGCATAAGTCTGGTATGCTACATTTACTCCTATAAATAACATTCTTTTTTTCAAGTTACTGCTCTAGGTTATCAAGAATCTTTTAAGTTATATCCTATCATCCAAAGCACTTACAGTACCTTTCAGCTTTGTGTCAGCTGCAAATTTAACATTCATATCCTGTGTTTTTTTTAATCAAATTAATAATGAAATAATCCAATACTAGCAGACCCAGGAGAAAAAAAAAAAAAAAACAAGAAAAACACACACAAAAACTTAATGGAACATCAAACAGCATATTCCCACAATTAATCATTAATGATAAATTTTGAATATGGATATCCAAATTCTACCTTTGTACCAAAGACCATCGTATTCAGACAACACGTAACTCTCAAGCAACATCCTTCACTAGTCTGAGTGCTCTGTATTAACCTATGTAGAAGTACTTGAGTTAGAAAGAAACAATCTCCAGTTTACAACCTCTGATCATGATGGGGTGGCAGACTCATCTCTTCTGTACAACACTTCACATAATCTTGATTTTCTGACTGCAAACTAAGCTGGCATCTCAGTATGAGAATGAGTAATATTTGTCATTGCCTTATCATAAGGAGAGGTCTCTGGGATCCTTCAACACAGTGAGTGTTGGGAATTCTGAAGCACCCTCTGAGTTATCTATCTATCTATCTGTCTGTCTGTCTGTCTGTCTATCTATATATCTATGATAAATACTCACCATAGTGCTTTAAGACCCAACCTCCTATGCAGGAGGGGTGATGTTACTGCCAATGTCACCTGTTTTCTTCAAAAGCGAGTGATTTCTCATTATGCCTATCCCAAGAGAAAACTGCTGAGCCAATTGCTTACTAGAATTACTTTATGTTTCTAATATGACAGGTTTAAGTGGCTCCTGGAGTAATAAATGAGACGTAATGGAGAAATAAGTGACAAGTCTAGTTGGTCTGCTTAGTCATCTTTATGTTCAATCACTGACTCTATTGAGTGAACAGTGGATATAGATCTGGCTGTCACCACATAAACACACACACAAAAATAATGAAATAAAACTAATAAGAAGCTATCCTTTTTGAGTTACTCTCAGAGTTCTGCTATCTAAGAAGACGAGGTTTTCTTTTATCTCTGGAGGTAACAGTGATAAATATACAAAATCCTTTAGAAAATACTTTTCTAAGTTGGATATCTGTACACATGGGTTAGATGCAGCCCTTGCTGATGTACCAGGCTCTGAACTAAGAATCTGAAGAACTGAATGCTTGCTTAGTGATAGTGTCAGCTGCAGAATCAGCCTTTATGATAATAAATGGTAAATTCTGAGGAGAAAAAATAATGGTGAGTTCTTGATGTAATTAACATGAAATGACACTGTCAATGTACACAGCCTTTCTAGATTATGTAGATGACAGTAGAGAAAGTTAAAAAATATGAAGTCTGAAATTAAACAATTGAATGATCTGAATATTCACTGAATATTCATAGATGATTCAACATGGGATAACGAAGGCATTTTTCTATTCCTCTGACTATTCTGCTCTCATGCACGAGTTCAGTGCTCCTTCAGAGGGACACCCTAAGTGCTTGTGAAGAAGCTGTTGAATGATTTTACTACAGCTTCTCACAATAAAATAAACTGGTCCTAAGTGGCTCTGCAGTTAGGCATGTCTCCAGTCCTGTGTACATGAACTTCTGCAACTGTCAGTGTTTGATCTGACCCTAGTCATGGAGCCTAAGGGCTTGAATAGTTCATGTCTGGAGTGGATTGATTAGAAAGATCAGTAGGTTTTAGCAAATACTTATACGTAAACTCATCATCGTTAATGCACATTTCAGTACAGTCTTCTGGCCCTGGTTATCTCATAGCTACATACATGAGATTGGACAAGTTTTACTTTTGAACCAAAAAAAAAAAAGGTGAAGTTCATCTATCTAATCATGAAAGTTGCAGCCTCAAAAGTAACTACAAATTCACTATGTGCATTGATATATATACATATCTTCACTATGTAATGCATACACAACTATTCTGAACACATTTCAGAATCCATTCCTAATAGTAGAGTGTTTGATTCAGAGCAACAGTTGCCAACAGTACTGAAGAAATCTTAATTACCTTGTTGCCAAGCTCATGCCCCAGTCAAATAAAAACAGAGGATTTTAGCTCATTACTACCTGTATGCTACTTTTTACATCATTAATCTGACTCAGAATTATGTTGCATTGAAGTTAGATCATACAGGCACACAGCTCCTTTGTCTAGCTATCTGCATTGCTATATTTATACTTATATTTAGGGAATGCTATTATGGTAGATGTAAGAATCTGCTGAACATTTGTGGTAGAAAAATTTCTTGTACAGAGAACACAGTCTTCAAAGGAGTTCTTTAAATTTTCTGTACCCTGTGTGTTTCTTTCCCCAGGCATGACATTCATGCTTGAGTGAAGAATTCCATTCAACCTGAAGTCACCCACCTGACTGATCATCTTGCTCAAAGAAAAAAAACAAGGAGTGATACAGATCTAGTAGAGGAGTTAAATTACAGAAAAATCAAAGTCATAGCAACTCCCTTGGCTAAATAATTTGAGAGGTCAAAACTCCTTGGCTCTGTTTGCTAATAATTAATTTTATATTATTTCTAAACATTGTATGACTGTGCTGTAAAAGATCTGCTTACAGGGCCAATAGGTGCAAAATAAACCTTTTACAACAGCTGAGGAAAAAAAAAAAAAACAAGGAAAAAAAAGCAACGTTGACATTTTTATACCTCTTCTTGCCAAAATTATATCAATCTCAGTAGCAACACTGCTTTTGAAATATTGTAATAAAACCAATTATTTTCTGTGGGAGAATAATATCCTTATAATACAGATCTGAGATGGTGTTCTCTAAGCTCACACTAAAAAAGGAAAGTTCTTCCCAACAATGCAACTTCTAGTGTTCCTTCCAAACTAATTTTGGGAGTTTCGAATGGTTGAGTTTCCAAGATCCCCTTCAAGATTTCTTTCTCAAACTGTGGGATTATAAATGTCATAATATTTATATTTGAACTAATTTTCCCATTTCTGTTTCATCACACTGCTGCAGATTACCCCTTCTTATACAACAGGATGGACTTGAATGCCAGACAGATTCAGATTATGAAAAATTTTTGACATTCCGTATATTGAAGGAATGAACTCAATATCCAGATATGGTGGAGCGTGATTTCTGTAAAATAGTTACTTAACCAGACCAAAATTAGTAGACTGAAAACCAGAACAGACTTTTATCTCCCCCTTCTGGAGGGCCCAGGAACTCTTTGGGAACATGTCAGCTAGTACAATTCTAGTTTAACAAACTGATGGTTAAGATCCATTTCCTAGGAACATTCCCAGGAACTCTTTTAATTTATCATGATGAATGCTATCACTACATTCACTTTGGTGCTCCGTGCTGCAGATGTCAGATTAGATTAGAATGTTCTCTTTTCTGCAACTCAAATCTGCGGAACTCAATTCCTAATGGAGATCTCTGTGGAGCTGTCTTTCAAAGTCTGATTTATCAAATTGAGTTGTGAAGAGTTTTACTCTTTTACTGAGTCTTACTCAGAAGTAAAGTACTGAACATAATCTGAAAAAAAGGGACTTGCGAGAAAGGCGGTATAGATGGTCTATGCAATTGATATATCTCAAAATGCAACTAATGTTGGTTAATCCGAGTTTTATTCCATTTCCAGTCTTTTTTATCAGGGCTTCCTTTGCTTCATGAACCACAAAATGTACAAGGGTTTTTTGTTTTTTTTTTTTTTTGAGTCAAAGGTTTTTCTCTAAAAAAGTGCAATTGTTTATGACACACCCTAACCCAGGTAGACACTGGATATCTGAATGTCGGACTACATAATATTGTGAATGGAGATTGAAGAATCAGTGCAAAAGAAAACTAGTTCCTGTTGCTAAGAAGCAGAGTTAGACACTGTGCACACAGGTTTTGAAAGTACTGGCAGGTGTATAGCCCTGTTGATAACACCAGGCTCACAGCACATCGTTGACTAACAAGTTTCAAAATCTCAATAAAATTTAGTTCACTACGTTGCAGACCGAATCTAGCTACCTGCTAGATTTTAAGGTTTTCTGTCAGGTGTTTGGAGTTAATACTAATAAGTTTTAGCCTCTAAACTGTTTTTTAAATAAATTCTTTCTTCACCTTCACCAAAATCTGAAGTAAGAACAAAACAGAACAACAGAACAAAACAAAACAAAACTAAACAAAACAAAAAGCTCCCATCAAATATAGAATTACTTAACTTTTACATAAACTTCAATTGAGGACAGAGAAAGACAGAGAGAAGTTTGCAGAACCAGTTCTTGTTCCTGCAAGCACTTACTCTTTTACTTAACTTTAAGAGTGATAGTAATCTCACTGGCTCCTGGTATGCACAATGTGTATATCGGAAATAAGAGAGAAATACATTATAACGTGAAGGCTGTTAATAAAGAAACAAAGAAAAACAGAAATTAAGAATGGCTCCTTGTTTCTCAACATCCTCTCGGGGCAAAAGTTTATCCAACAGGGACACAGCATCTGCTAAACCTACTGCAATCACAGAAAATGAAAGAAAGAAAACCTTCATTCAGAAAATTCAATAAGCTTGGCTAAACTGAAAGGAAGCTTTCATTGCCGGCTCCATTCATTTCCTGGCTTTTTTTTTTTTTCTTTTTTCTCTTTTGTCATTATCTTTTTCCATACACACCAGAAAATAGACTTTCAACAAGAAGTTATTTTATCAAATAGTAAATAACTCTGGGTCTGCCACTGTTACAGCTCTGTACCATCCCATCTTACCTGACAAAAAGAACATTGAGTACAGGGTCTGAGCACAGTGGTAGTTGCAATCATCTATTCACAGTTTTCACCAAACTGTTCTGAAAGGATTATAACAGCTCCTCAGTGATATACAAACTCATCCTTAAATGGCAGTTGAAAACTAACTTACATATGCTATTCTTTTTTATTATATTTTTTCCAGCCAAAAGAAATAATATGCCACTTCATAAGACTGTCTTATATATTTATATTTCTATTTCATTATAATAGTATAGCTACTTTTCAATATATTAACTATTCATTATTTTTATCTACTTTTTGAGATTGTTTCAAGAAGTCTTAAACTAACCCTTTGTTGTACAAGGAACTGTTTTCAGTGTTTAGGCCTTTTCCATCTGAATTTCAAATACCTTCTTCAATGAATATAGAATAAAAGAAAGAAAATAAATGAATACATTGTTTAATAAAATGAGCAATAATTAGAAGGAAAAGAACTGTAGCTACTCCAGTTGTGTATCTTAATCTTTTGTAGATATCACAAAATCGCGGTGTTTTTGAAGACAAAAATATCCCTAAATCTCTAGCTTTATGGAAGATTCTGTTATACAAGGAAAAAAAAAAAAGTAAGAGGGAGTAAGAAAATACTTGCATGAAAGCCTATCCATTCAATGACAATCCTAGTCGGTAGGTGCACTCTGGGTTGGGAAGCTGGTCTCCACATTCTGAGCAGATGATGGATGGAGATGAATAGTTTAGAAAACTGAAATATTATTGTCTGTTTTATGCAAAAGATCCTTACAGCAAAAATAAAAAAATTTAAAAAAAGGATGAATTACACAAAAAATATTTGAATAAAAATAAATATAATGAGAAATATAATAAAAAAATATATTTGAAAAACATTATTGCTTGAAAGTAATACCATAGCCTTCAAGTGTAAAGGCTGGATATTGTTACAGTGCCATGTAATGGACAAAAGCAACAGAGGAGCATATTTCCAATAAGAATGTGAGCAAATAAGGAGACTGCAAAGATTTGCGTAGTTGCAGTTAAATAAGAGGTATGGGGAAATACGTAATCAGCTGCCAACCAAGTAACAGAATTTTTTAGAGGAAAGAGGAAATCAAATAAAAAGGAAAGCAAATAGATGAGAAAACCTGCACAGTATAGAGAATGTATGACTAGAAAACCCCATATAACAAATGAAATCTTAGCAGTAGATAAGATGTCCTTTTTGGTGTGTTGATGATTAATATAAAAACATCAGGAACTAGCAAAGAGATTCTGGAAAGGAGACATTTGTCTTTGTTCTGACTTAGATCATGAAAGAGCTCTCAAGCCTGCTCACCTTGACCTAGGAGACAGAGAAACATCAAAGATTGTGGCCAGCAGTGGTACATAATGAGCACCACTTTCATGTTAATGCATGGTCACAACCAATTAACAGAAAAAAATGCTAAATACTAACAGTTTTAGTGGTAAGTACATTCAGAAATTAGTCATTAGCACCATTAGTGTGTTACTAACAAATCAATCTACTGAAAATTCAACTTTAATTATATGTCTTCTTCTACGCTATCCCATCCAAGTGATCTCTAGTTGACTAATTGAGAAATATATACACACAAATATCTGTTCACTTACAACACAGCATTGCCTGGATGCATCTTTACAATATCCTTGTGAAGCATAGTATACTCACTAATATTGACTTTTCACAGAGGCTATCCACATGTTCTTGAAATACTATGCAGTTTGTTCATAGACATTTGGCTTTATTCTAATTCAACTACTTAAACACTCCACTGTTTTCAGTTACCTAGTTAACCAGTCTCCTGATCATAGAAGGTGATGAAGTTGATCAGTCAGGACCTGCCTTTCAAGAACACTTGCTGTCTGGGCCTGATCCTCAGATTGTCCTCCACATGCAATGTGATCCTCATAATTAATGGACTATTCTGTGTTGCAAGACAAATGAAGGCTACAGAATGGCAGGTAGAATGTCCTTAGCATCACAATGGTGATGTTAGAACACTTAGAACACTTTGAGCAACAAAAGAAGTACCAGAATTTCACCAGAAATAATTGGAGGACAGCAAGAACTAAAATTAGTATTTCTCCAGTAATTCAGTATGACAGAATATCAAGAATATGCTTAGTAAAATCCATGTTACTAGCTAGTCATCTTGATTACATTCGTGCTGAAAGGAAAAAGAATGTGCATTTATATAATGCATTTCCTTAATTCTAAGGCAGACACTGGATGATCGTGTCCTGAATATGTCTGTTTATTCCTAGTGAATCTCAGGGAAGTGCAGTATGATTATTTCAGATGCAACCATCTCCCCTAAGGTTCACAAGAAGATTCCCAGCTTTAGAAATGAATAATTAAAACTTGCTCTAGGAGATAGAATCTCTTACATTAGAAATGACCACCTCAAAGTATGTATTCCATGTCTTCCAATGTTGTAACATTGGAAGTTAGTTTAGTATATAATTAGTATTAGTTTCACAGATCCATCACATACAAAATCTTACTTTTGAACAATGGGAAGAATGAAGAATGTATTGTTTATATTTATTGTTTTATTGTTTGGATGTATCATTTGAAGAATGTATTGTTTGTGTACTCTGAAATCTGACAAATCTAATGTCTAGATGTAATTGTTTAGTAAAGATTATAATAATTATAATAATAAAACTAAAACATATTTTCACTTTTTGTTTGCTACCTCATTTCCCTGTTGTCATATTTGCCCTTTCACTACCCTTTGTTCTACAGTGGCTTTACTCTGATGTCAGTGATGGGAGTGTAATGGTGAGTCATTATTACTCAAAGTCCTTTGGAGGGAAGAATCTGATGTTGATAGTAGTTTCTTTTTCCTTGAATTATAGCCCCACTGGGGATCCTGTTCATGCGTTTGCTAACATAAACTTACACTTGTGCTTTCTTCTCTGATCTGCAGTTCCACATTATATCCAGATTTACAATATTTGGCTACTTTTATGAATGTTAAATACTACTTCTGTGTTCTCATTGTTATCCCCAAACAATTTTTTTCCAGGTCCATGTCTGCATTTCTTTAGCTAGTCATAGGAGAGTTTCTTATAGCTGTGGGGTCTGCAGTGCCAAGCTTGTGTTCCATCTCTTATCTTCCCATGCAGATATCCTGTGTTTCCACTTTTTATGGCCTATGCTATTGTACCAGGCTCACATTTCTCTACACTACATCATTGTTTTAGAACTCTGTAACTATGGTGGCACCATATGGCAATAAGAAGAGTAAAACAAATCAGACATAGCTGAAAAGTGCTGCAAAAAATACTGTTATCAGCAAACCAAGTTAAAACAAAGCTACAGATACGTCAAGTAAAGTTTACGTGAGACAAAGCTGACAAGTAAGCATCCCAAGGCCTTGCCAAATTAGTAAAAAGCTGTGGGAATGCAGTATAATAGGGCTAAAAGGTAACAAATGTGATAGAGGCAAGAGAAATGTAAAGGAGATGTATTAAAGTTATTTGCTGGGAAAGCAACAGCCTATTAATATCAAGGCGAATTCTCAGATCAGATACATCCTGGAAAATGTGTGCAAATTCTTTTCAACATGTTTAATAAATACTAATTGGAATGCAGAAAAAACTTCCTTGGATAATCAAGTGAATGAAGAGCTTATGTAGCGTAAGTAAATGTGAAGAGTTTGGCTTGATTACTCTAGTAAAACAAAGGCTGAGAAGGGATGTGATTGCTATTTATATATACAGATTAGAGAGAAGGATGTGTAGTACTGCATGTAAAGAAGGAAGTCAGAGAAGAGAGAGTTACCTGAAAGACAAAGCCTTGGCACAAGAGCAAATTAAAACAATGTATTTGGAAATCAGAACAAAGTACCTAAATTTTCAGGCTGTGGCACTTGGGAACAGCTTTTCAGAAGGGATTACAAAGACTAGAAATGGAATTTCTTCTGAAACGCCATTATACGTTGGGACTTAATGGGACAGATCTGCACCAGACACTGTGCTTCACAACTTCTTAGTTCCTATGATGGAGAAAATAATGTTTTCAGTGCTGACAGCTAATGAGATTTCACAGAAATTAGAAATGAATGAAGGACTGAGGAATAGATCTCCATAGTAACCAGAAATTCTTAGTCTAAGGGGTGTTAATGAACTTTAATGATGCCCTTGGAATTCCTTAGGGTCTTTATACTTTCAAAATGCGAGGGCTGCTCTGAAAGTAGTGCCTCCTACTTTATTATGCTGCCCCGCGACATCAGAAGCAGATGTTGGTGATATGGAAGTAGAAGTTGAACCTTCCTGACAATATTCAGTTACATTTTGTTGCTTTCTGACAGATGACAACAGAGTAGCAGTCCAACAAGATGGCATCTGATGTGAAAGTGCTCATGAAGCAAAGGTGTGTCATTGAATTCCTCCATGCAGAAAAAATGGTACCCATTGACATTCATTGACATTTGCTGAATGTTTCTGGAGACCAAACAGAGGATGTGAGTGCAATGAGGTGGCGAGTGGTGCATTTCAGCAGTGGCAAAAGTGACAGTGGGTCAGCTCCACTGGTGATGGCAGATTTTTACAAGCACAACATGCAGGCTCTTGTTCAATGTTGTCAAAAATGTATAGCTAATGCTTGAATCTATGATGAAAATAATATCTTGTACTTGAGGCTTTCCTCTATCAAGTATTGCCACTGTTCTTTTTGTATCTGTTGTGGTTTCCATGCTAATAAATAGGAGGTATTATTTTCAGGGCTACTTACATATTTTAAGGGGAGTTTGATCTACTTTTGTTTTGATTGTTTCTTCTTATTATTATTATTATGTTGTTGTTGTTGTTGTTTATACCAAGATTTAAATTTGCTCATGCCCCATTCCTAGAGATATTCAAGGTCAAGGTGGACAGGTCTCTTAGCAAACTGATCTAGCTGGAGGTGACCCTGTTCATTGCAGGGACTAGATAACCTTTATGTTTAGCAGAAGACTTTTCACAGCATTATAACAAGTTGCAACTTGCTTATTTAGCAACAACAACAAACAAGAATAAAATTATGCAATAGGTTCTATGTTCTCATCATCATTGCTATGATGTGAGTTTCTTTTGAGATCCTGCATGACACATTGATGATACAGATGACTGCTTTTGCACTTCTCTTCCCTGTTAGATTTAGGTGATAGTTTATGGCTATGCTGTTATCTCTCTACTGCCATAGCTACACTACTCCAAGTAAATTAAGCAGTTCCTTTAAAGCTATGTCTGAAATACACTCCAATCTTCCTGACAATAGTAAAAACATAATTTTTGCTGCCTAGATGTTTGGAAGCCTGGAGTAATGCTGCAGAAGAGAATGAACACCCAAAGAGGTGATATTTCTGTTGTGATTCTAAGGGGTTTTAGTGACTTCGCCCTGATCGAAACAAAGAAGTGCCAGTAGTGAGAATGAAGTGCATAATGTAATGAATTCTGAGTTTATGTAGTTATGGAGAAGAGTCTTTCATGGTGGCATAGATCTAATGGGAATGGTCAAAGAATGGCAAGCTATGGAAGGGAACTGCACCGTAGGATTAGAATTAGAAAACAGAAGTGGGAGCTGCACAGGTAAACCCCAGAGAGGAGCAGCAATTGTTATTTGCCTTGTGAACTAGAGAAAGGTCTTAGCTGAAATAAGTGTCAGAACCAGGTGAGAGATGAGGAAAAATTCTGCCTTAAAAATATCAGAATAAAAGCAATTGCTGTGATCAGCCACCACGTTTAGATGGACTTAAATAAGATCATAGTATGAACTGACCTAAACTTAACAGTAACAAAACTTAAACTGTGAAGACTATCTCAGCCTCAGCAAATAAAGAACTATTTTCACATTTGCAGTTATACAGTATGCTGCTGTTACCATAAATAGGTGAGGTCACCAAGACTCTATATCCTCACATCCAGGCAATGGCAACTCTGAGCACATCCCTGTGGTTAGGACAGGAGAAAGGGGCTCCAGGCTCCAGGCCAGCAGCAGTCATTCTTCTGCAGCCCCACAGAGTCCCCCTGGAGCAAGTGTTCCCCTGCAGCCCATGGAGGGCCCAGGCCACAGCAGGGAGAACATTTCATGAGGGAGCTGTAGGAAGGGAGTTGCTTTAATATTTGTTTCTAATTACCCAAATCTATTTTAATGGACAATAAATACAGTTGAATTCCACATAGAAATCCTTAAGAAGGATATAAGATGTGATATTCACAACGTTTAGCTTTTAATTATGTTTGTTTCACAGTGACATCAGCATGATTGCATTCTCTTTCTTAGCCCTAATTTGCACATTTGCAAAGAAGATTTTTTTTCCCTTGTACTAGTTTTGTTTTTTGACTTCAGTACTACTGCACATTTTAGAAATAGAACATAGCTTTGTTTTCACTTTCTCTTTACATATTTTAACTTTTGAATTATTTTTAGAATTAATAAGGATAATTTTGGCCAACATTATGTTTATTTTCAATAGCTCATATTTGCATTGACTAAATTATTCCCAAATAGGAACAGATTCCAATTTGAGGTACGTTTATACTATGATATTGCTTTGGAAAGAACGGTATGGTAAGTAATATCATGTACCATATCTTATAAATACAAATATTGAAATCTGTTTTGACCAGAACTTGTGTGTGAGAGAGCGAGATGTTTGTTCATGATATATGTGGTGAAAATCTCTGACCCTAGGAAACTGAGGAATGAGAATCAGATGGTGATTATTAATTTTATGCAAACTATTTTACAAGTAAATCAGAGCAGTGGAAATTGCTTTTCTTGCACATTAAGGTAGGGGAATGGGTAGACTTATGACATATCAGTTATGTACTATTTTTTTCCCATTCTGCGATATCGTGCTCATTTTTCCTCTATCAGAATGAAATACATGAGCAAAAAACAAAGAAAACCCACCCATCTTTGTTGCTGCATCTGAGTCCCCACTCTAAAAAGCAATGTGTTCAGTATATCCAAAGCTGATATATTGTATAGGAAATTAAGTTTTAATTAAGTTAGAGTTAAATTTGGTGCCTATTTTAATTCCACTTTCTCCATTCTGCTGATAAAATAAAATAATCAGAATGGGGCTATAAAAGTATGAAAGGAATCTATCTGTGGATTATCTTGTAAGTTTTCATGAAGCCATGGTCTCCATTTAAAGAAAGAAGTATTTTGCCATTGCTAGACAGGGATTCTGAAATGCAATAATGAGATGGAAAGCAAATTTCCTTTAGTTATCTAAATCTTCAAATATTTGTTCAATTGTCGATCATCATAATTTGATTAACACAATCAAAAAAATTCCTAATCTGTTCGTATTGCTGCTATAAAATAGGTCTCTTTTACTTGAGTTCCTTGGAAAGAAATGCTTGTGAATTTTATTTTCATAGGTTTTCCCTTCAGGAGGAAAAGAGAAAGAGAGGAGATACATAATCTTGGAAGGACCACCTAGTGTGATGAAAGGCTGAGATCACTTTTGAGTATTTTCTATAGATCTCCCAGGCGATTCTTTTTGCATGTTATATGAAAGCATGGTAGAAATACGGCTGCTGCTAAAAGCAAACATTTGTGTCTGCCTCAAATTGTTATTCAATGAGAAATCATATACCTCCCTCATTGCCTGTGTTATGTTTTTACAGTTGAAAACAGCAATGGGAAATGACTATTGATTTGTTGCACAATTTCTTCTTGCCTTTCTACTTCATCATGTTTATATACAACATAACCCGTGTGTGTATTCCTTCTTGGGCTATTATAGAACTTCAATGTCAGTTTTCTCTGTGAACCCCAGAGCAAAATTCATCAGAATATTAAAGAAACAACTCACAGTTTACAATGGATTCACTTCTAGGCGATATGTGTAGGGAATACTAACATAAAATATAGTGGTCAGGTGCTCAGATGGTCTATATCACTGTAGATCTACTTAATGCTGCAGCCATATTAATTTACAGTACCTGGATATCTTGCCTATAGGCCATCAATAATGTGTATTTCCACCAAACTAAATGCAGTCCTGAAACTGTAAGTAAAACAGCTTCCAGTGGAAACTACATCTTTCTGAATTGTTCAAGACCATGGGTCCTTCTTGCCCGCCTTGTTTATTTCGATAGGATAGTACTGAAGTAAAGCAGATGAAAATCTGGGTAAAGTCTTCATACCTTTATATATATTTAAGCACTGTAATTTGTTTTCTTTTTTTGTCATTCAATTATTTAGGCATAAGGAACACTGACAACTAGAACATCCCCGATCTTCCACCGAACTCAAGCACCTAACTCCTAGATTAGACAGTATTTGGAGGTACTTTCTACCTGGGAACAAGTGATGGAAATCTTGACCTCTGACGGCTGCAAGCAAAGCATTTTAGAGGACTGTTATTTTTACCAAAGAATCATATTGGTAAGAACAACTGCCATACGTTTTTCCTGCCAAGGGAAATATTGTTGTACCATACTGAGTGCATTTGAACAGCAGCTGAGAGATGTACTTGGAATTTTCTTTAGTAGAAGGTGAGCAGGAAAACTCAGAACATCAGAGATCCTGGGTGTGCCTGTGGAGAGTTGTTTGCAGAAATTTCTTCATAGCTAGAATGTACAGAAGCTGAATCTAAGATCTTGAATCACACTATTATTCAATGGGGAAGTAATTTAGTAACACAATCCTCAGCACTGGGATCTTCTGAACATTGTAGGGAGAGTGAAGGAAGGTTCCTTACAACCTTAAGTTCTTTGTCTTTTAATGCAGGAAACCACCACTGAGTGGTATGAGGACAGAAAAATTCTCTTTTTAGGATTTTTAGAAAATTTTTTTAGGAAATTTTCCTAGTAGAATATAATTTTGGGAGATCTTGGAAGAGGCAGCAGTTCCACCATTTTCTTCACCTTAGCTTTCAGTCATCATTTTCTCATGAGCACTTGCACTAAAACCCCAGAATATCTGCATGAAGTATTGGAAATAGTTCAATACTCAATTTCTGCTATATCCCTGAAATAACATCTTCAATTTCTGCAGTAGCTAAGAATGCTTTTTGAGTGGAAGAACACTGTCAGTACCTCATAAACATCTAAGTAATTGCAGAAATTGCTTTAGAGACTGCGTGTAAGGATTTGATTTTCAGAGGTGCTGAACTTCCACTCAAGAGCTGGGATTCCTCAGTGCCTCTAATGAATTTTCTTTAAAATTAGCTTATGTAAACAGTTAGCATAAATCTCTGTCTGCTGTTTGTGACACTCACAGGATTTTTCTTGTTCCTATGAATGCAAAATTCACATGTAGGCACATAAGTAGGCAGATAAAGAAGAAGTTAATTGAAATAAGAGGCTTTTGGAAGTGATAGTCCTTGACATCTTCCACATGCTATTTTTAAGCAACAAATTTCTATTTCTTTTTAAAGAGGTACAGAAAAACAAAGCAATAACTTCACTGGCCAAATTCATTTGGGAATTATATTTGTCTGTTCCTCAGCTGCAAGTAACTGCATCAATTATATGAAGTATATTAATGGATTAGTCAAAAGAGAACACAGCTGGTAATAACAATAAAGCAAAAAGCTTTTTGTGAAGTTAATGTCTAGACAGATACATTAAGTTGATAAAAAACTAAAAAGTGAGAAATATAAAATCATAAACATTTAGCATCCTCAAACAATGTGCTTCTTGTTTATTAATTGCACTGATGTGATATTACTGATTAGTTTAATAGGAAATGTTATGTAGATATAAAACAGATGTAATTATCATACACAGAAACCTAGAGTAAATCAGTCACCTATCTAGCTAGTTTTCTATCATTCAACAAAAAAAAAAAAAAGAGAAAAAAAGAGAAAAAAGAATAAAAGGAAAGACATTGAGTCAACACTTTACTGACAGTAAAAGAAGTATTTCAGAGACGTCCTCCTTTTTAATATCCTATGAATGTACATAGTTCAGTATGAGCTTGTAACAACGTTTCTGGACTATGAAAGAATGAAATTTTTCACACATTCAAAGTTTATGTGATTTTTTTATTCAAGAAAGAGTGATATCAGTTTTCAGTAATGTGGATGCTGTGAGTCCATTTGAATGGCAGCGTGACTAATTACTATTTGAAGTGTTTTGTGGTATGCTGATGTTCTTGCAGAATCATCTATGAAACTGAGATTTTTTTTTTTTTTCAGTCTCCTTCACCCCAGAAATAATTGTTTTGTCACAGATGCCCAAATTTGAGATTATATTCCTTTACAACCTAAGTTCTATCATACTGAAAAATTTCAGTAGAAAAAGAGAAAAAGCAACAAGAAAGGGTGAAGCATGAAAATAAAACAAAAGCTTTGATTTTCTAGGAAATAGGAGGGTAAAAATGATATTACATACAAATTATCTATTTCTGAAAAAAAAAAACCTCTTTAAAATATAAATATTTTAAAATTCTCTGCTGCTTTCAGTAATAATGGACCTTTCTATTAGTGTTAGTAAAACAACATGATCATCTCAGTATTACAGGCCTTATAATATTAGTTTTCTTTAAGAGATCTGCTCTACAATCTTGTCTGGAAAGCATGTGACCTTTTGTTAAAGAGACAAGGAACTGCTACTATTGAGATCAGGTACAATATGAAAGCATAAAGTCTAGCTAAAATAAGCAAGGGAATTGGATGGTTAGATTAAATTGGAAACTGAAAAACAGTTTATAAATTCAACTGCTGAGAGTGATTAGAATTTCTTCTTTAATTTTCTTTAGTGCAGGATCCAATCAAACTAGATATATTTTCATATTCATGCTATGGTTTTGGAATAACCAATGTCATGTTTATGCAAATACTGTCTGATTATCATGATCTTCTCTCCAATTAGAGATTAATAAAGCTACTAATGAGATTTGCATCTCTATTTAATTTAAACATGTATATGAATTCTAATCAAATCCCATGAACAGGCATCTAGGGCCCTTGTATTTAACAGAAGAATATAACAATAGAGTGAGGAGGAAAACCTGGACTGTCAGCAAGAGCTGCACTGGTAAATACAAGATATGTCTGATGTTTTCACCCTTTCAGGGGTTTTGTCTTCAAGAGAGGCAACTATACAAACCTTTGAATTCAGCCTTCAATGAAGCTGTCTTCTGTTGCTCTTTAGTAGCCACTAACTGAGTTAACCCATAGAAAGCCAAACAGAGAAGGAAACACAGCTGATGCCCAGGTTTTGTATATTAGCCAACCTGAGGAGGACTCAGATTCTCCCTATGCTGAGTAATTCCATCGATGTACTAGTACCTGTTGTTCACAAACGAATTATACTTATTTATTCATTTATTTATTTATGGGGGATGGGAGTCGTCAGTGCACTTGGTTCATTTCTGAATATCTCACAAGAATAAAGCTGAATGTGCCTGGATTCCTGAAAATGGTCAGACTGTTTTACTCAGATGTTCTCAGTTCTTCTATTCAGTTTTCTTATATAAAGGATGTAGCCTTGTAGATGTCCTTACACAAGCAAGTCCTTTTGGAAATTCAGACAAATCTGTGTTCAGTTTACTGAATCTCAGATGACTACAGAAAGGAGGATCATCTGCCCCGGTGTGGACTCCTCCATGTAGAATGAAAACACACTTTTAGGACAAGAGGGTTTCAGATAAGCAAGCTTTCTGCATCCTACTTTTGAAGATAGAAAGCTAGTTTTCACGAACATTTAATTTGTAGTCTCTTTTTCTGAGGGTTCTCCCAATCTATTTTATTAAACCTGCTGTAGAGAGGGAAAGCTTCTCTTTCCTGATTTACAGACCCAACCCACTGTAATCACTGATGAATCTACTAATTTCCTCCATCTAAATAGACTCAGTGCAAAATTTACATTCAGCACAGCTCTTGAGCAGTGCTACATTCACAGCCCTTATGAAAACTTCAACTGTAGCAGCTCAGGTCTCTCTGAGGAGTTATTTGACAAATACATTTTGTCTCCAAATGCCATGTTATCTGTGCAGTACACATTAGCAGAAGTAAATAAATGTGTAACTTGTTCTAATAAGGGCATATTTTTAGAATGATATTTACTCAAGATACTCTAAATTATTTCCAAATACATTTTTCATACTAGTTAATGCCCACTCCACTAATTTTGATAGTTTGGGAGAATATCAAATTTAGAAAAAAGAAATAAAGTTTGAAAGTAGGTAAGGAAAAAAAAGAATTGAGGGGAGAAATGGAAAGGAAGTAATATTTCCTTTTCAAATTATGTATATTCCTTTGTATACAGGAAACTCCTGGTAAGTTTGCAGATGACATAAAGTTGGGAGGAAGTGTTCATCTGCCTGGGAATAAGAAGGCCCAACAGAGGGATCAGGACAGGCTGGATTGATGAGCTGAAGACAGTGGGATGAAGTTCAGTAAGACCAAGTGTTGGGTCCTGCACTTTGGCCACACCAACCCCAGGCTTTGGGACAGAGTGGCTGGAAGACTGTGTAGAGGAAACAGACCTGGAGGTATTGGTCGATGCTTGGCTGAAAATGAGCCAACAGTGAGCCAAAGCTGTCAAGGACAATGGTAATACTGGCTTCTATCAGAAATAGTGTTGCCAGCAAGAGTGGGGAGGTGATTGTCCATCTGTGCTCAGCACTGGTGGAGCTACACCTTGAGTACTGTGTTCGGTTTTGGGCCCCTCTCTACAAGAAACACATTGAGGCCTTGGAACACATTATGTGATTCTATGAAACAGAATAGCAGCTTAGAAACTACAGTGTTTAAGTGTATTAGTTACAATATAGTGCAAACATATTTTGGATTTCTCATCATATATTTTTTTCTTTATTTTATATAGTTATTGATCAACAATAGGAGAACACTGGTACCTGTACTTCTGAAGGTTGGTAAAAGTTAGTGTCTCTGAAGAAGCTGTTTGTCTGAAGATGCTGTCTATTTAAGAAAGCTCTTTCCCACTCGAATACAGAAAGCAAAGTTGTACTAATGCGTAATGAAATTAGGTCACATAGTAATATGAAAAGATGAATTTCTTCCTTTTGAATGTAACTTTTTCATTCTAATTCATTGCGTAAACTTTGATCCAAATGAGTTCCCTAAGGGAACAACAGGGATCTCCATCCGAATGATATACTTGTTGTGTGAATCCTAAATCCAAGTTAAGTTGTAATATCTGCATAATTTTTAACATTTTTATGTTTTCATAGGACACTGTATATTCACAGCAATCCAAACACAGATAAGGTATCTGTGTAAATTGTTGGGTTTTTTTTCCTAGTATATGTAGTTATGAGGTATCTCAGATAAGCTTTTCCGTCAAACCAATATGAGAATTCTGTAATAATCAATAACCAAAAGCACTGTATTAAATTATAGTTTTCTTCCTTTAGACACTGTTTTTCTTGCAGTTTCAGCTTCATTTACTTTCACGTCCCCTGCTGTGGGCAGAGTTGCACCTAACTGATCAGGCAGCTCAGGATCCCATCCAACCTGGCTTTAAATGCCTCCAGGAATGGGCATCAACAGCTTCTCTGGGCAGCCTGCGCTAATGCCTCACCACTCTCTGAATAAATAATTTCCTTTTAATTTCCTTCACTATCAGACCTTACAACAAGTCAGTTTCCCTTGTGTTTTAAGATTTTTCTAGGTACTGGAGGGACACAGTTATTTCTCCATGGAGTCTTCTCTTCTCCAAACTAAGCAAGTCCAGCTCCCTCAACCTGTCTTCTCAGGAGAGGTGCTCCAGCCCTCTGATTATCTTTGTGGCCATGCTCTGGACCTGCTACAGCAGATGTATCTTTCTTGTGATTAAAAAACTGCTCTGCTACATACCAAAACTTGACTCAGAATCCAGTTGTTTACAAATGATTTAGCTCTGGGTTTCCCACAAACCTGAGGTACACAGTGAGGGAGAGATGGTCCCACATAAATCTGCACTTTGTGCAGGCCAATGGAGAGACATGCTATCAAGGACCCACTGAAGTGCTTTGGTACTATGATACTGTAATTTTTAAGGGGAATTCTGAAAATAAAGACTTTCAGTCATAATACCACAGATGTTAGCCTTGCTCCAGTGGCACTTCAGCCAAACACACACACCGAAGAAAAGACATTTCCAGTCACTCTGTTCCTAAGTGGAATATCATTCAACAGATTTCCTTTTAGTCTAGATTGAATGACTCTTGAGGTGAAACATGAAAGAAATTGTCTTATTTAAGTGCTTTCATTCTACAAATAGGTTTTGTGTTTTGGGAATACACTGGAACATAGGAGAATTTCTAAAATAGATGGGAAAGCATGAGAAACCAGGAACAAAATAATTTTTGCACTTACTGCTATGAAAATCCACAGTATAACTTTATCATGTCTATGCAGGGTTGTTTTCAGGAAGCAAAATACACTCTTGGGGGATAATTAATGGTTGGCCTTTTAGTAAATACCTCTAAAGAAGTGTTAGGAGTTTCAGAATGTATGTAACAGCCTTTGTAAATTCCAGGTTGAATTCAAACCAAGGTCAATTTGTATTTGTTCCCAAAACACCTGCATCAGTGTGTACCACATCATCTTACAAAGATGAACTAACTAGAAGAAAATAGCTGAGTGTCCTTTACTTAACAGAGAATGTCCTTTGATTGTTGCATCACAGCAGGTCATTGTGTTTCTCTACATGTTTTAAGGGATTAAGTACCCACTGGGAATTTAAATTACCATAAATTTTCTTAACTCTTGTGGTCTCACTCTCTTTGAGATGCATTTTCGAGATGCAAAAAACCTGCAGATTAAAAAAACAAAAACAAAAATAAGGCTTGTTAGAACAGAGCATTGCTGATGCTGGATTTATGCAACACATTTTATATTTTTATATGTAAAACATAACTACCTAAAGTGGTAATATCAGAAAGGTATGAATATGTGTAGATGTGAACGAGCATCATGAAAAAATAATCGTATGCACTATGTGACTGGCTCTCTGTTGTTAATAATACAAGTTTAGTTCTATTAAGAATAATAGCTTAATGTAAAAAAAAGTTAGTTTTCCTACTGTGGAAATTTTCTACAGTCTCTATAGATGATGAAGAAGTAGTACAGCAATAAGATATGACCCTAGGCAGGGTAATTGGAAGCAGGGTCCTGCATGTAATCTCTGTGCTAGCCGTTTATGCAAGTGGCTGATAGATAACCTCATATCAGATGCAGTTTAATATTTAATTCATGTTTTGGGGGAATGTGCATTGAAAACTCAAAGAAGAAAGTATAGAAGAACTTCCTCTGTTCTGCTCTTCTCTTGGGTATTAGTAAGTTGACAGACACAAGGAGTAGATATTATTTACAATTAGATAAAAAATTGTTCTCTTCATGTCTGTGAATCCAAACCTCATCTGCAGCTCCCCAGATATTTCCTGAATACAAAGTCATGCATGTATGTGTTCTTTGATGATGCCCATTCAACAGTTTTCTTGTCTGGGTGCTGTACATCACTTCATCCATTTTATGAATTGAGCTGAGGTCTGTAAAATGAATAATAATAATAATAACAGAACAGATTCTTTCTCTCCAAAAGTTCAAAGCTTCTAGTGATAAGGTGAGAATTTTACATGTAATGTATTCCTGACAAATGCTGCCCTAACTACAAATGGCAGAATACTAGAAATAAAAGAAACTCAATCAGTTTGGAGTTTTTTTTTGTCTACCTTTTCTTTTATTTTATATGTATGATTTAGTTTGAAAATAGTGGTTGTTAAAAGCCTGAGCTTCTTTGAAAGAAAGAAATTTTATTCAAGTACAACATTTAATAGCCAGAGTATTTGAGCTTGCTTAGTAGAAATATAAGATACAATTACTAACTGGAGAAGCTGCTGAGCACAGTCTGATGCTTACAGGACCCCACGATGATGCAAATTCAGTCAGATATGAAGGCTGGCAGAGTTTGGAAAATGGCAACAGGAATTCAGTGTAATAGAAAATGGTGGTGGCAGCTTGCTACAGATTTAAATGCCCTGATGCTGGTACGGCAATGATCCAAGAAGCACAGTTCAAAGGCACAAGCTGATCTCAGCAATACCCAAGTCTGGAGTGATACAGTCACTTGGTAGCAACATTGGTATTTGGCTCGAGGCTGTTTGCTGTTCACTGGGAGGACTTCCACATCTATTAAAATGATCTTGCATTTAACTACCAGAAAAATGCCTCAGCTGCTAAAAGAATGAGACTTCTAAAAGTATGCTATTACAGATCAGAATCGTTCCAGCACTAGGCATTTAGAGTTCTCTGGTGTGTGTATTATTGGTGTCATTATCCTGATTATCAATGTCTATTTGGCTCATTTATCTGTGGATATAAATCCATGTGTTTATGCTGGGTACTCACTGAGCATACAGGAATATTTCAGCGCATAAAACTTGGCTGATAATTTCTGTGAGGTTAAAAGGTCACTTTAAAATGACTAGTTCACTTCCCCAAAACATCACTTTAAAAAAGCATGCAAATGTAATTTGAAATATCCACCAGTCAGAAGCTTCACAAGCTGTGGAACGCACACTGTATCCATCCAAATTTTTGCACTGTGATTGTGAATCTGAGGACTGCCTGTGACTTACAAGCAGTATCTCAGAGGACTCTCACTGTATGATTCTTATCCCCAGCTGTCTGTTTCACAGCAGGGATGAGTCAGTTCCTCACACTACAGGTTCTGAATCACTGTAAATTACTGCTGCTGCAGGAAGCAAAAGAAATGCTCTATCACAGAATGGTTTGAATCACAAGAGAACTCTGAAGATCTTTTAGTCCCACCCCATGCTGCAGGCATGGACATCTTTCATTAGATCAGGTTGCTCAAATGGAATGAAGAATTCAGACTGTTTCAGATGCATCAGTGAGAGGATCTCAGAGGAGGAAAGCAAAATAATTACATAATTAAAGGGTAAAAAGAATATCCAGATATCCTGTAAGCATAAGAAAGCCAAATAAACAAGCAGTGGAAACCTTAGGTTTTCCTTCAAAACAGTTCTAATAAATATACCTTTCAGGATGGAAGAGAATAAGAAAGGCTGAAGAGGGAATTTACTCGGAATGTAAGTGTCCTTTAACTGCAGTTACTGTAGTCTTCAAAAAACCATGTAAGAAATTAATAATGACAAGAACAAAGCGCCTTCTCAAAATGTTGACATCAGGCCTGCCCATCCACGGGACACAGATTGAGAGAGCACTATTTCTGACTTCATGACCATGAGTTCTGAAGTGGATAACTGGAAATATTGTTGGCTCAGGTGTGCTATGGGTTGGTCACCCAATTAATTAAATTTGTCTGTGATGGAAAAGATTTGTTCTTTTTTTTTTTTTTTTTTTTTTGCGCTTTTCAGTAGATAGTCCTTCTGAACATTTATGGAGACAGAAGAGTGGATGTAAGCACAGTGAGTCCACGGATGGTGCATTTCAGCAGTGGTGAGAGTCATTCACCTCTACTGATGTAGATATTTATGAGTTCAACATGCAGGCTGTGTTTTATCACTGGTGAGAATGTACAGCTATGTTGAAAAATTGCTTCCTGTAGCTGAGTATTTTCTCTATCCAATAGTATTACTATGCTCTTTGTATCTGATGCAGTTTCCATGGAAATCAATAGAAGGCATTACGTTCAGAGCATCTACAACTTATTAGTAATTTTTATCCTTTGGCAGAATTTCACCTGTGCAAAAGACAAGGCATGCATTCTGCAAGTTAGTTAATTTCCTAGATTGTGAAATATAATCTTTAGGGGAAATTTGCTCTTGCTATCTATTTGAAATACAATGAAAATTTTAGAAAACAGAGGACCTGGTTACATCCAAATGCTACATTTGAAACCGTGTCCTCAGAGACAGAAAAAGATAATGAGAGGGACAGAAAAAGTAAAACTTTGAATCCTTAAGAATTAAGATCTGTGTCTTTCAGTTTCCTGGTCTTAAGTCCAGAAATTCATTTCCTGAAGTTTAATATTTGGATGGAAGCACAAAACCAGATCTTTATCTTGATTTCCCATTTTACAAGCAGGGAATTGGCAAGGTGTTCAGAATGGAAACCCCCTTGTCCTTTTCTGAATTTCCCTCATTGAGTGATTATTTTGGAATTCTTTATACATGCGTTATCACAGTGTGAAAATTTTAGACAAAAAATGTGTCACAACCGTAAGCAAACTGTGGAAAGAGCAACCACTAAAATGTCAGGTGGTGTCAGTAGAGTAGGAGCTGAATTATTTATGTCATTTGTAATCCAAAGTGATGCAAGAGTGACAGGGCAGCACAACATCTAGAGGATGCACCATGCAAGAACACCAGAATGGCAAACACTGTTTATCCTACAATGTGTTTATTCAAGTCTATCTGTTCTGCCCTATTCTTATTTTTACTTTTTCTGATTAACTGATTAAATGTACTAATCATGCACATATTTGTCTTTCCAAGGCAGTTGTTTTTTGTAGCTAAGTATTTGTATTTGCCTGTAGTTAAGTATTTGTTTTTAAGAAAACGTCCTGAAAATATCTTTCTGTTAAACAGTTATTTGGTACCTAGTCACTATTCAACAGAGAAGATAATAATAAATGGAAGGTTAAGGTCGAGGTAAGCTATAAGGTAATTTTGGTCAAGTAAAAAATTACTGGTATTATCTGGTATCAGAATCTTTATTCAAAGGTGCATTTTATACATGGAGTCATATCAAGTTGTAAATAGCATCCAGTGACAGCTCAGGTATCAAATTGAAAAGTGTAAGGTGGTGTAGATCTCCATTAATTTGTTTTTCAACTGGAATACTTGCCTTCTCTCAGAGATTCAGTTTTTGTTTTTGCAATAAATACTCTTTACTGACCCAGTAGTTGCTATTTATTTTCTTATAATTTCTCCATCTCTGTAGCATAAAAATTTGAACCTTTTTGATCTATCTGTTCAGTTAAATCCTTTCCAAGTCATCTAATAAATCTTTGCAACTCCTCAAGCCTGTGTGACACTAAAACTTTGTCAACAATTGGATTCTCTGTTTACACCTTTGCTATTTGGGTCAATCACTGAGAAACTTGTTTTAATCCCACGGCTCACCTTTTGAGTGGGAAGTTGGAACTTATGGGACTCACGTCTAACCCATGGGCTTCTGTGTCTATATTCAGACACTTTTTCTGAAGGCTTTCATATCAAATGATGAAGGAAGTGTCTACATTCTGAAAGTAAACACATTATTCTGTGTCTCTTTTGCAGGCACATCTGCATAAAAGGGCATACAATCTAATGTCCGAAAATGAACTAGTGTTACATTATTTAAAACTATAAGTACAGCACTTCCTCAGTCTAAAATTTTGGTCTGAGATGACACTCAAGAAATTTAAACCCAGAAAATTTAGACCATCATTCTATGCTCTGAAGGAAGTAACAATATGAAGAGCCCAAATAATGTACTGATTAAATTAGTAAGTCACAGTGTAAAGTTTTGATGGCTAATACTCGTGTTGAATGTGGATGTCACATGGATCAGTAAGCTGATCAGACAAAATGATGAGCCAGCTAATAATATAATAAGAAAACAGTTGAGCCTCTTCTCTGGTTTCTAAAGCAATAATCCAAGGGGCAGACACTGGTTTATGAGACTCTCCAAGTGGTATATAGTTGGTCCAAAGAAATAAGCTAAATGGCTAAAAATCGTGTAACTTCAGAACTGAGAGATTAAGTTTGATGTGATGCTTTGCCAGCTATACTGAGAGTTGCATTGCTTGTTGTGTTATAAACAGAAATGGTAAGTTATAAGTTTACATATCCTCTGTCTGGCACACTGTCTTCCACACTGAAAGTACTGACTCTGAACATGACTATTTTGCAGCTCTTCTCCTCAATTTTCTGAGACATTACTGTTTTCAATTAAAAATTTATCTCCATACAAATTTATGGGAGGGTCAGAAGAATTTCAGGCAGTCCTCTTTACTTAAGGGAGAAGTATGATATATCTTCCATGATTTTTGGTTATAACTAGGGACAATAAATTGTTTTTTCTTAGACTGTTTGAGTCTTGGTCCGCGCACCATGAAAGTAGAGGAAAGCAAGCACAAAGTATTTAACACAATGTTTGTCTGTTTTCTCAACCTGTCCACTGTAATAGATGCCTCATTCATGGGCTATGGAGGTCATAGATATCCGCCAGCACTGTGCAGGCTTTCAAATTACATATTAACTATTTTACATTGTTATGTCTACAAGAAATCAATTTCAAGTATTAACATTTCTATGTACCATAAAACAGATAGAGATTTTACTCTTTTTCTTATTTGGAGAGAGAAAGTGAACCTGAACAGCTTTTTATTCTGTTCTGTTACATATCCTAAGGAAAAGACATATAATTATATATCCATATCCACTGAGTTCCATCCCAGAAAGCTCCTATATAACAGACATAAGAATTCCTGAAAGCAGTTGTTTGCTGTGAGTGCTCACCGCTTTGAACCGTGACCTTTCAATTCAAAATTACTTGTTACTTCTTGTCATGCAGATGTGAATGTCACTCTCCACATGATTTCAGTCTCTCATTAATTGGATGGCATGCCTGTAAACAGCTTTCTGTACTGTAGGTTTTCATTTGATTCACTCTGAGGTATAATATAGATAATACATTTCTGAAACAAGTATGGAGTTCTTTTGAAAGAAAAAGTTCTCAGACTTTTTCACCTTAGAATTTTAATTTAAGCTAAGTTTTTATAGCTCAGGTTCTTGGTTCAAAATATTTTAGAGATCTGTGCCCCCAGCTTCCTACTTTAAATAGAAAATTTCTTGCTAGTGATTGAAACCTTAGTTGTCATTTGTGATAAAATGGTTTCCAATTACAAAATTAAAAGAGATATGAATATAATTTGAGATATGAATATAATATAAACATTTTCTGATGCATTTTATGAGAAAAGCCTTCCTGGTGGAAGAGCTGCAGGTTGATTCAAATGCTTGAATGTACACTAAGGCATCAACAGAAATACTCACTTCTGACTTTTAGGTCAAAGCACTATTTTTGTTATTCTTTAGGATATTTTGTCCACTTCCACAACACATACGTATCTTTTGAATACTGAAACAAAAGAATTGAAAATTAAAAACCAACAAAACAAACAAAAAAATATGATATAATATGATGCAACGCGCTCCAAATTCATAAGATCTAACTGTATGCCACGGGTTAGCCAGTGCATGCATCATCCTGATCTCCAGTCTCCCTGCAATAAGGAGCAATGTTACAGAACTACCACCTTTAGACAATTTGCAGCTGTATGAACACCCTGTGCCATATAGCAAGTGCCCAGGTTAACACACAAGAAATGTATGCTGTTCAAGGCAATGCTTTTTCAGACACATTGAAGTTGTGCAGTCTAACCTCATTTATACTGATATGCTTGGAAAAATGTTCACAGAATTTGCTCATCCAATTGACAGCTCAGATACATGGGTATTCAAGCCGACTACCCAAAAAACATTAAGGTTAGAGATTGGTGAGTTTAATATAGACATTTCTAAAAAATAAAGTGCTTCCTAAAAACACAATTTTCCAGAACATTTTCTTAATTCAAGCAGAAAATGATACATTCGCAAGAAAAACAAGATAATGTATTAAAACAAACAAACAAACAAAACAAAACAACAACAACAAAACAGCAATCAACTTCCTAAGAAACAAAACCTGAAGCATTCAGTTTCCATTTAAAATCTTGCATACTGCTAAAAAACATGCATAATTTCTTTCAGGATGCTTGACACTGTTGGAATTTAGGTATGTGTGGACATGTTCCACAAAAAATATTCAGTCAATGGGGACTTCTTGGAAGCTGACCTCTTTCACGGAAACAGTGCTTCAAATATCCTTTGATGAATGGACTTAAAATGAGTAGTGCTGTGATAGGTACATTTATTACCTATCTCATTTTATTGCAAGAAACATCAAAGATGCCCAATTTTTTAGTAAAGCAAGAGTGGATAATTTGAAAATGAATTTAAAGGCAGTTCAATATCTATTCACAGTTACTTCCCCATCTAATGGCTTCATAGTCATCAGAAAGAACAATATTTTAAGGAGCATTTTGTCACAATATTCAGTGCAATAAAATTTTATAACACAGTATGTGCGGCATGATCATTTCTATTACATATATTGTGAAATATATGATATGCTTTGGACTGAAGCATCATTTTATAGCAAATCCTTTTTAAACACAGCCTTTTACTGTGAGTTTTCTTCATTCAGGATAATTTTCATTATATATATATGTTTTGTCTGCTTGCTTTTTCATCTGATTAAGAAAACAGAAAGTAGACTCCAATGTGAGAAAGCCCCCTGAAAAAGAACAGAACATGAGAGGGCACTTGTTGAGTCAAAGTGTCATGGCCTTGGAGAAGGGTCTGTACTAGGAAAAGGTGCTCTTAGAAAAGAATGAAAGGAGTATTGTAATACCTTGAGGAATAGGTCCAATCCCTGCAATTCTGTGATGCTCTGATACTCTGAATCTATGGCAGGATAGATAGGACAGCTCACGACAGAATAGAATTGCCTGTTATTCTGTGTTCTGGTCTCTGCAGTGGCCCAGCACCTACACAATGTACATAACATGTTAAGTTGTTGGAAAGAAGATTGCAGTACAAGGACTCCATGAGTCAATATACATTTGATGGGGCTGTCTTGACAAAAATAGAGGCTATTGCCTCTCAGTGTACAGAACAGAATCAAGATTGAGTAATTGGCCCTGATATCTATTTGCATAGCAGAGCTCAAACAATAGAAAGCCTTGTTTTCCCAAGAGAAACTTCATCCTCCTCCCCCCCGAACTTGCCCCAGACCATCTAATCTCCAAGCTATCTCTTAAACTGTTCCTAGGCACGCACTGAGAAAATGAAAGGATGTAATCTGGATATCTGTTGGAACAAAATACAGTACCTCCTCTTAGAGTTCTATTCCTTTGTGCTTTTGTTGGGTCACAGAGTATCTGTACTGCCCATTTTCCTCCATTTTGTTGAATAGGCCAGCTCTCCATTTCCATGGGTTATATAAAGTTGGCATGATATTATGCCAGTCTCCATTCAAATAGCTTAGAAGAACTGAATTCCTTATATATGTGGAGATTGGCTGTCCACAGTGATGTGCATTGTTTAATAAACTCTTTTTCTTGTAGTTAACACCATAATGTTTTCTAGCAGTAATAATAAATTTAAAAATCAGTAACAGCAATAAAAACAACAAAATGAGGAAGAATAATGTCATCTTTCTTTGCTGTCTCTCAGTTTTCAACTTCAGAGCCTTGCCTATATGGGTGACAAACCCAGGCATACAATCCTTTGCTATCTGAGCAAGGTCAAAATTAAGCAACATAAATTTCCTGTGATTAGCTTCGTTAGTTTCAGGCCAGACATCTTGAGGGCAATCAGAACTGTTAAAAAGAATTGCTGCAAAATTAATACTATGGAGATGGGATTTCTTTCAAAAAATCATCTAAGTCTATATTTGAAACTCCCCACTGCCTTCTATGAACCTTTGTGTCCTTCAACTGAATTCAGAGCATCTGTAAAGAATGAGCTATGAACTCTAATTCATTAACGCCTAGAGATTTCACTTAGTTTTATTCTTGTTAAATAGTTATTTCCTCTACTCAACGAGACCAGAGAGTCTGAATTCTCTTGGAAAGAAAATTGTGTGCAAGGGTACCAAAATGTGATCCCAGAAGAACTTAATCTTAAATTGCTTCCCTAAGATATTTCCCAAGAACAGAAGTTTCAATGCAATCCCCATATTCACTCATTTCCAAACACTTAATCTGGTTCCTTTTGACTAAATTCCATGCAGGACTCTAAACTATCAGATTACTTGGTGGCAAGAGGGACACTGTTGTGGAGCTATATCTTCACTGTGTTCCCTGCCTTCTTTCATTTTGCATTTTCTTCTGTTGTTATCTCTGACTGGGTCATATTTTGTCTTTAATCATTATTACACTAATCCTGCTCTTTACATGCAGGTACTAACATGTTGAGAACTGTTGAATCCAATGAGATCACATTTCTCGTGTTAATTATTAGGAATTACAGTTCACTGAGATGATGGAGAAAATAAACTGATGGGAGATTAACTAATGATTTTCATGGGTACTTTGTCTTCTCTTAATAAGTAAACATATAGATAACTTCAGGGATCTATATAAATATGAACATGACCTGAAACTTTCTGAAAAATATGTTCAGAGTCAGTGAGTGGCATAGTACACTGAAACAGAGACAACAGCTCCAGTTTCCAAGTAACTACAGTTTGGCCAGATATGTAGAATCATAGAATGGCTTAAGTTGGAAGGGACCTTAAAGATCAACTGGTTCCAACCCCCTGCCATGGATAGGTTTGTCAACCACCAGATCAGACTGCCCAGGGTCCCATCCAATCTGGCCTTGAACACCCCCAGGGATGGGGCATCAACAACTTCTCTGGATAGTCTGTTACCAGCACCTCACCTCCTTCTGAAGGAAGTATTTTTTCTTATAATCCACCCTAAATCTCTCCTTTTTTAGTTTTAAACCATTCCCCTTTGTCCTATTCCTACAAAACATCGCAAATGCTTGTCTTTCTCCTGTTTTGAGTTCCTTTTCAGTACTGGAAGGCCACAATGAGGTCTCCACAGAGTCCAACCTCCTCAGACAGTCTTCACAGGAGACCTCTAATCATCTTTGTGGCCTTTCTCTGGACCCTCTCCAGAGGTTCCACTCCTTCATGTGCTGAGGGCCCTAGGCCTGGATACCACACCTGTGAGATACAGATGACAAAGATACTAAGAAAGTTAAGGCTTTTAATATTACGTTTCTTCTACCAACCCTGTTTAAAGGAATTGTGTAAGTTTTGTTTCACTCTTTACTCATCTTCAAATTCTTTAAGCTAGAAGCTGGGAGAACCCATTTAAGTTCTCTTAGGGTGGCTCAGGATAAACAATGGGTTCCTCAGGCGACCTTTCCTCCCTGGAAATGCTATGACATAAAGGTTTTGACTACTGCTTCCAATTAGTCAGAGGGAAAATGTTCGTTAACTTTCACAAAACATAGAAGTATTTTTAGATCAGAGCCCTCCATCATGGCAGCTGCCAGCAAGTTTTGACAAAAAATTGATGAAATTTTGACATTTTGACATCTAGACAGACAGAGAGACAGCTGCAGTATCCAAATACAATTTTGAACTGATGTTACATCTGGGGATAAGAGTGTCAACAAAAGCTTGTGAACTGATTTATATGCACTGAAATGTTGAAGATGCCAAAGATCTGTTACTCAAAGAGATCATTTCCCTCCTATTTCAAAGAGCTCTTTTTTCTGCCCAGCTTTTGCTGGCTAAAAATAAAAAATACACTATCCTATACTTATTTAAGCAGCAAGACCAGCTGTTTAGTTGATATATTAAATGTTAGGAGAAAATATATTTTGTGATGTCCAGCAGGCTGAGGGGAGTGAGGCATCTGCAGCTCTTTACATCCAGGTCCAAGCAGTAGTGGCGCAAACTGAGCATTTGCACACAGAGCATATCTGTGCGTTAAAAACATAGGTCATTCTAAAAGAAATGACTCCTATTGATTTCCATGGAAACTACAACAGATAAAAAGAGCAAAATAATATTATTTGATAGATGTGGTAGTTTAATCCAGGAGGTAGCTATGCACCATACAGTCATTCACTCACTCCTTCCTTTCCCAGTAGGATGGGTGAGAGAGAATCAAAGAAAAAAAAAACACAAAACAAAGTTGAATCATAGGGTGACATAAAACTATTTAATGAGATATAGAAAAGGAAAAGTATAATAGTTTTGACTATGTATATATACATATGACTGCATATAACAAGTGATGCACAATTGCTCACCACCCACTGGCGGATCCTCAGCCAGCACCCCAGTGAGCAGAAGAGCGAGATGAACTCCCTCCACAGGATATCATATTGTTCTTTTTAAGTCAGCTGTCCTGATTCTTTCTCTCCCAGCAATTAGGGCCCTTTGCTGAGACACTGGGAAGGTCTTGGCTCTGTACAACACTACTTAATAATCACTATAAACTCTGGCATGTCATCAACATTGTTTTTTATTCCTAGAACCAAAACATAGCATCATACCAAACACTCCGAAGAAAACAATTTTTTTCCCAGCTGAAACTAAGACAATATTCACCCCCTGTTTCATACTATTCACATAATACTCAGGTCTCACAGTTCTTAAACATCCTAATTACCATAACCTATCTTGATTTTGATATACTCACACACGTTTTTCCCATAGTATATGAGCCACTCATGGAAATTGTCCACGTTGTTCACTTAATTCATAACTTTGGGCTCCATCTGTCATACCAGTCCTTCTCAGTTACAAATATATTTATCACCATAGGCTATGCATTTTTGTCAGCATTGTACAGGAGCCTGCATGCTGCACTCATAAAATTCTGCAACAGCAGAGTTGACCCACTGTCACCATCACCACTGCTGAAACACACCACCCACCAACTAGCAGTGTTTGATCTCCATAAAGTATTGGCAAGCATCCATGAATGCCAATGGGTGGAATTTCTTCCACATGGATGAATTCAATCCCACACATGTACTACGTGTGCACTTCCATGTCAGACACTGCTTTTTAAGACTGCATCTCTGCTGTCATCTGTACTACAGTAACAAAATGTGATGTAACATTGGTGGGAAGGTTCACTCTCTACTGCCATATTACCAACATTGACCTCAGACATTGTGGGTCCATGGAATAAAATAGGAGGTATTACTTTTGGAACAGCCTTGCACATTGTGCAGGAGCCCCTGGATCCAATTCTCTCTAGCTGCTCATATCTGGACTTAGGAATCCCTGAGCTCAGAGCTCCTCTCTTGTTGTACGTACTTACACATCTGTACTTAACACCATGAGGGATGGAGCTCAGATATAATTTCCTTCCTCCAGACTGCATAGTTTGGGTTTTCACCTGCCTTTGTGCCCCTGTCTTCATCTGGGTTTGTTCAGAAGGGCCTTTGGTGACCTTCTGGCTCCTCCTGCAGGCCTGGAAGAAGCCTAACAAGGCTGTTGCCTTTCTGTGCTTATTTGCAGATCTACAGAATAGCTTTTATCACTGATATCTTTAACATTTAGCAACCTGTGAAATGCGACGATAAATTACCATATTTTAAAATCTGTAAATATTAGTTAATCCCTGTTTAATTCAGTTTAGAAGTTTAATGTTTTGATGACTGTAGAAAGGTCTAATTGAACAGTACCTTGTGGCTGTAGGAAATGCAAAAGCTGAGTGCTCCAATCTGTAACGTTAGGAGAACTGAGATATAATGCAGCATACTTAGATCAGGATAATTAGTATCTGAAATCTTATCTGAGAAAATGAAAGTTGGGCAAGTAGTTTTAAGATCATATTATGGCACAAGTGATCTACCATTGTCATGGTATTTAGTGCAAAATGGCATAACAATCATCTTTGTCTTCAGATTTCCCATTTTAATTATAATTCTATGGTTAACCTAAATATGATTATACTTTTTCTGTTCAGCCTCACTGTCTATGATCATCAAGACATGAAAAATGAATATGATTTCAGTTCTTCTACAGCATGTACTGGTCTGAGCAAAAAGACTTTCTAGAGATGTCATCTTTTCTCCACTGACTAAAGAAAGATATGAATATAAGTCATCTCTTACTATAGATGTCACAGGTAATTACAGATGAATCCTGCTAGGAAGCTCATACCTTTTGTGCTTAGTCCTACACTCTCCTTGAGGAGGCTGACTGAAGTCCAGTTCTTATTCAAAAATTATATATCCGTTGTACAATGTAATAATCCAATAAAATGTAAAATATAATCCAGTCTTTTTGCAGTGCATTTAGATGAAGTCCGTGCATCCAAATTTAAATGGCCAATTAGTTTCTGTTTTGAAAGTGGCTTGTAATTGGACAGCTCAGACAGAGAAAAAAAGGCTGTAGGTATACCTGGAAAAGAAAAAAAGCGAGCAAGCAAAATAGACATAAAATACTCCATTCTGGAAAAAAAAAAAGCCCAAATTTTTAGAAATCTTTTCAGAAATGGTTTGTTCTATGAAATGATTTGCCAAATACTGAGAGGTCAAATAATTAGAGAGTACACAATAAATTTTACACACGCTAGGCATCTTCAGCTTAGCATGAAATCTTCAATAATTTTTGTCTAGACTCTTCTCTATTTTTCACCATTTACTCCCAAAAAAGCAGATCATAGCTAATATCGTTATTGTATCAACAAAGGACAGATATATTTTCTTTTTATACATGGGAAATATTTAAAAGCTATTAAAAATAATCCTTTTCATCTCACATCTGTTATCGTTTCATAAGTTTTGAAATGAACAATTGTACAGATCTGCAATCTTTCTTCCTTATACTCACAATCTTTTCATTGCTGAGGTGATCTCATCATCTATACCATGTTTATAAGACTGACATATGATTTTTAAAGTGTGGGTTGCGGAGTATGCAGAGAATGAGGTGTATAACACACAGTGACATCCTAATATTAAAGAAGTCATAGAATGTTTTCTTCTATAGATGTAATTCAACATTTTTTTCTAATATGAGGATTTTTTCTCTGCTATTTGTAGCCACTTTTTCCTTTGCAAACAAGCTTAGACAGACTTTACTTAAGGAAATTTGACAGCTCAAGATAAGCCAGAGGCAGACATCACTATTAGAGAGAACATCATTTTGGAAATTTGAATATATTAGACAAGCTAGAATAGGAAAAAAAAAGAAGAAGAAGAAGAAAAAAAACCCAAACAAATATACAAAGCTGGAGTTGGGAGGAAGGACAGGGACACTGTGTGGGAGAAGGCCTTAGAAATGTTAGAGGAAGGGAAGAGCAGGATGCTTTCACAGCTACGTGCTAGCTCTTCTCTCCCATTAATCATTAGCACCCTGGCATGAGTCCTATGATCTGACTGCTGTTGTCTCATCTTCAGATCCTGCACAGTCTCTTGTCTTTTTATTAATACTCATCTCTTTTCCAGTTCACACTTCTCTTCCCTGCATGTTTTGTGAATCACAGATCTGACTGCAGAAGCAGCTGGATGTGAGGAGTGAGAGCTGGCCACAGGAGTTCTGAAGATTATTTGTACATCTCAAGGAATTTATTTGACTCAAGAAGTGAGTAGCATGTAGGATGACTGCAGACAAAGATTAGTACTTGGCACATGTCATATCAGCACTCATTCAGCTTGCTGTCTGCTGGAACAGAGAGGTCAGCTTAGAAGTAGACAGAAGCAGTGATATTTTAGTTCTCTTAATGGAAAGGGATCCGTCTAGTCTCTGTATTTGCATCTCTGCTTCTGCGCTGCTGTCCCTGTGCACATCCCATTCTTTCAGTATTGGTTTCAGATGGAAACATTTTCCAGTTGGCACTTAAGACAAATTCAGCACTGTAAATAACAACATAACTTTGTTGAAGCTCTGCATTTTTTTCATCATTCCCCTCTCTAAAAAACAGCTGGTGATCTATATACAAATACAAATAAATTATAAATAAACAATAAATAAATAAATACAGTAAAATAAACAAATAATGAATAATTTATAAATACATATTCATATCCAGCAATTTTCTTTAAGACAACTGAGTGATACACACTGACTAAATGGGCTCTTTGTTCTTGATGAAAGATAAAAAGGCAATAAAAATAGCAAACAAATGCCATGCAGGACTTAAACTCATAATACATTTTTTTATTATTATTAAATCCGAGTATGAGGAGAGACTTGATCTTGTTTCTTTTTTTATTATTTTATATTGAAGCATTTTGACCTCCACTAAAAGTGGATCTCCATTATGCAAATAACCACTGTGTGTCTTTGTTGTTGTTTTTTGTTTGTTTGCATTGCAGCTAAATTAAAGAACATTTTGGCAGGAGCTACATGTATTCTAGCCGTCATATGGTCTTGATTAATCACGCGTAATGGGCAAACAGTGTGTGGGGTAAAGTAATTTCATACCAATCACTATCCATTATTTAAGAACGCTTTGACATAATTCCTGATGTGTCTTATCAGAGACCCAAAGGTAAGGGAGAGAAAGTTCATTCTGATATGATTTGCAAGAACTGGAGGAAATCACTGGCAAAGAGCACAGGATCATAGAAATGAACCATCAGCAGATAAACTTGTGTTTCCTCTTCATTAAAAGTAATGGGAACAGAAACTTTATCAATAAAATTTATTTTTTATCAAAAAATAAAATATCAGCTTTGAATATGGTCCTGTTACCCAACAATCTCATGTGAGGTCAAATACCTTTCTTGCCCTCTCTCTATCACCATTCACGAAGTTTCTCTTTGATGTGAATGTTAAATAGTATCAAGTCTAGGGACATAGGGTCTCCCCATTTCACCTCTGAACTGGTCATGGCTTAGTTTCCTCTTTGGATAGATCTCACTTCATGATCTTCGAATCTATACATTTCACTCGTTTTCTCAAAAACAAGTAAGACAAATAGACATACCACATGAATGGAGACTGTTAATTAGGGGAAGTAAATGAGGAAAAATATTTAAAAAGTGATGCTATTAGCTTGGCATGTAGGACTACAATCAGAATAACATGCCCATTACCATCTCCAGCCATTTCTGTGCTAGACACAATTGAGTTATCATTAAACACGTATCATCCCATGACCCAGTTCTACTGAAACAAAGAAAACAAGACAAAACCTTAAAGGAATCACTTACATGGGTGAGCTTTGCTTAGGCAACATACCATGGAAAATCTCATATAGCAGATATTATGCATCCTGGTAGTCGTAATGGAGATGACCAGGCAGGGCCACACTCAGACTTTAGGAAAAAGATTCCACCTCAGCTTAGGAAGTCATACAAGAAAGAGAGTAAATCATCATTAGCTCTGATGCAGGTAACTATCTACTTCTACTTGACACATGAATATACTTGGCAAAGAATTAACCTCCCCAGTGACTTTATCTTTTTCAGTAATTAAGGTAATGGTAACTTCTGGATCTATATGAGCAATCATTCCATCTGAATGGGCAGTATTTGTTTGTAAATGTACATATGTATGGGTATAAATGTACTTTTATGCATATCATATGAACTGTAGTTACAGAAGAAAATCTTTAAGGCAGGAATATTTTTTCTAGGACTAGTTTATTGGATTCAAGTGCATATACAATGAAATTCATTCGTTAACTTCATGGATGTATTCCAAAGATTAAGCATAGTAAAATGCATTCTTTATTTTCCCTTTGAAAGAAGAGATTTATTGTTAGCTCACTATATTTTTTTGTGATGAAAAATAATAATCCAAATTAATTGTTAACCTCTTAGCTTTCATAGGAGTTGCTGAAATCAGTGAGATCTGGTTTGCCACCTACAAATCGTGAGTAATTTGTATCAAAAAGGAATATATTTGAGGAGAGCTTGAATGGAACTAGCAGTGATGTGCCTGGCATTTTGAGATTCTGCCATTGGCTGAACTCTCTGACAATGTATCACAAGTTTAATCACATTAAAGTATAAAGCAGAAAATGTCAGAAAGTACTAAGATGACTTAGCTGACAAATGGCAGATGAAGAAAAGGAGGGGGGATTTCACTTTTCAGTAATTTGCCATCATTGTATAGACAAGAGATTCTCACTAAATTTACCCTCTTCACCTGGAAGAAACCCATTGGACAGAGAACAAGTCCTGCAGATATAACTGATATCAGGAACCAAAGTGAACCAAAAATATAACATCCTACCTGATACTCTGAAGGAATCAATTCCATTCCAGATGAAACTAAGACATTTATGAAAGTAATTAGTTGAAATTATACCAAAATGGACTGATCTGATCTTGGAATACCTTAGCTGGAAAACATCAGGTAAGAGCAGCAAAATGATAGTGAGATTATTCCATAACTGTTTTGCTGTCTGAATAAATAAAATCAGAATAGACTTAGAAACAGTTATAGGTATTGATGAAAAATTCCACTGTAGCAAACCTCAGTAGAGGCTACCCCATGACATGTACTTTTTTCACAGCTCAAAAATTGGGATTAATTGAATTCTTTCTATCAAAGCTAGGATTTCTTTTTTTCTTAGTGGCAGAGTGATGGATGAATACCTGAGAAAGGAAGTTCTAGCTTATCAAAACTACTTACCATAAGTGCTTGAGTGATTCCCTGAATAGCAGAAAGCTGAGTGCATGAATGTTTTGACAGTCAGAAGATGAACAAGGCAGATGTTAGCCTTACACCTCCATCTATTTGCATAATATATATTGTACTGTATCCAGTGTGGATACTCTCAGTCTCCCATTCAAGCTGCTGCTGTTGTTCACATAGACAGCCATTCAGTGCTAATGGCACTTCCTTAAATCAGAGATCACTCTTAAACAGCAGTGTGTCTACACTGGCATCTTTTTGGTGAATCATTTTGAAGTGAATTTGTGAGTGAGAACAGAGTATTTCTTTAAAGGTACTGAAATTGAACTTGTTTTGTAGAATTTGTTAAAAAAAAAATGAGAGAACATTTCTAGTTCTTAAGTATTTTAGTGAATTCTAAGAGACACTTAAAGCAAACAAGAAAACCACGGAGCCAGGAAAAGTTGGTTATGCTCAGTTACTTGCACAATAAAGTGATCTTAAAACAACTCCTACCAACATATTCATGCCAAATATATTAAATTTCGCAAAGATTAAAAGGACCATATATTGTATCCTGAAAGAAGAAATAAAAAGAAAAAAAAATAATATCGCATTGTTTTGGTGAAGAAATAATAATTTCTGCCTTTAACCTCACTGAAAAAGAAATCTCTATATATATGGGGTTAGAAGATAAATAATGTGAGAAAAGAAATAAGATTCTGGCATGGAGACTAAGTATTCTGGGAATATTCAAGGTCACAGCATTTTAAAATCACCATGAAGAGAAGATGTAGTTCATTACTTCACTGTTTTACAAATTTAGCCACCTGAATAAGGTTTCATCTGGCAGCTGGCACTCTGAGCAGAAGTAGGAATTAATATGGAAAGCACCTGCTGCAGCACAACTGCCTTATGCAGTATCAGTGGAGAATCTAAAACTAAAGACTCAAATCTCCAATTTACAACCTAAATGTGTTGATTTTCTATTACTCTAATTTCTGTAATTTCTTTTCCTTCTTTTTTCTTTGTTTTTTTTTTTTTCTTTGTACTTGTTTACCTGTTTTAATAGTGAAACACGGTAAATAAAGATTATTATTAAGTCTGACAGAATTCATCCTTTCCAAATGAACACTGAGAAAACATCATAAGTAACAAAATGTTGCTCACACCACTGAAAACTATACAAGCTGATACATATTAAAGAATAAATCTGAATCTCATAAGCATTGGCCTTGTGATTTGACCATGTGAGTAAACATATCTGAGATTAAATTCTAAATAATTTTACAGGAGGTTCATAACAATAATGAAACAATGAGAATGGTCCAGAAAATTTCCTAATGGAAAATGCTCCATCATATGAATTCCTTTTGAAAAGGCAGCTCATTAGTAGGTGGTAAACAAGATGCATCCAGGGATATATAGAACTGTCACTCTTCATTTACTATATACTGTCTGAGTATTGGGATGCTGAATGTTATGCAGAAAGATAAAAAGGTGCAGAAAAAAAATGAGACACAGTTCTAACTGGTATAAACCAAGGTAAAATATCTGGAATCAGAGGTTTAAAAATGACTCAGTTGCTATATTTTGTACCTTCATTTTGAATTTAATTTTCTTCTTACAAACACTTCTACTTCCATAGCTGTAGCCATCTCATGAAAATCATGATGTGTAATTTATTAGAACAGAGAAGACCTGATCCAAATATTGGTAGTAAATATGCAAATAAGTTACTAAATGGGAACAGGCTGCAAATGGAATCTTAGAATCATAGAATGGCTTGCTGTTGGAAGGGACTTCAAGGACTGTCCAACTCCAACCTCCCTGCTGCATGCAGGGTTGCCAGCCACTAGATCAAGTACTAGACAGATTGCCCAGGGCCACATCCAACCTGGCCTTGAACACCTCCAGGGGTAGGGTATACACATCTCTTGGAAGCCTGTTCCATCACCTCACCACTCAATAAAAAACTTCCCCCTGACATCCAATCTAAATCTCTCTTCCTTTAGTTTAAAACCATTCCCCCTTGTCCCATCACTATATACTCATGTAAAACGTTGATTTCCCTCATGTTTGTAAGCTCTCTTTATATACTGGAAGGCCACAATGAGGTCTCCCCACAGCCTTCTATTTTCCAGGTGGAATGATCCCAATTCCTTCAGCCTGTCTCCATAGAAGGGGTTCTCTAGCCCTCTGATCATCTTTGTGGTCCTCCTCTGGACCTGCTCCAACAACTCAACATCTTTCCTGTGTTGGGGCCCCAGACTTGAATGTAAGCAATAATAAATTTAATTTATTCCTGTTAAGAGTATATGGCAACTTTTTAGAAGGGTAACCTCTTCTAAAACCAACATCCTTTCTACACATTTATCTTAAAAAAAGAAGTTAAAATTTAGGCTTTGAGAAAAAATTATGAAGGATATCCTTAAAAAGAGTAATTATTTTTATAGTTTGATGGAGATTTTCACTTGTACCTGGCATGAACTTTATTTTAAACTCTTTTCTTAAGGAATTTACGATCAGTTCTGCTGACTTTCATCCTGTTGCAGAGAAATGACATTTATTATCTCACTGATAAAATGTGAGATGATTATTACTGGTCATGAAAAAAAATGGGATGGAAATCAGAAATTTTCTAACTATCATGACCAGAGCTTTCTGTTAGGACAGGTGAGAATAAAAATCTCTTCTGAATCTTGAAATGTACATTTATAAATGCAACAAAAGAACTAGATTTTGTGGTTGTGATAGTATCAGGACGAATTTTTGTGATCCAAGCGGTTTCTTTTAGATCTGTTTTTCTAATTTTATGTGTTTAAAAGACGTTCAGGTGTCATATAATCTACCTTCCTTACAAGTATTTTCGTTTTTTTCCCTGACAAATTAAGTAACACTGTTGGGCAATTCTGACTTCTGTATTAAGTTTAACCTTTATATTTTAATATTTGAATGTAATGCTATTTTTGAAACATTTCCAAAAACTTATGCAATTCTTTACTTACAGAAATTATGTAGTTATTATTCTTTCCATCTTTAATTTCTAATTTCTATCAAATTAGCATTTATTTGTATCTCAGTTTTTCAAATTCCTTCAGCACAGTTTATTACGGAAGCAATGTTTTCCAGTGAAGCTCTGAAGAGCTATAAAATAAAATGTATTTCTACAAATATTCTAGATAAAAATAGTTTTCTCCTCCTTTTGTTTGGGTTAGAGTTATTTTTCTTTCTAATATGTGCTATAGCACCATGATTTGGAATTTTGTCCTTTGCATAGTTAAGAGGAGAGCTAATGTGTTGATAGTATCCTATATTGAAATGTATTCAACTTTTAATAGAAAAACTCTGAACCACGGAGAAAGCCTGCAAACATTGTAGGCAATATTGTCCCATGTTCCCACTGATTGAATATTTTCTTAATGTCCAACATTAATCTTTACTCCAATGCTTTTAATCTCTGTTTCTTCTCCTATCTGTTGAAGACACAGGAACTAATTTATTCTTCCCCTAAAACTCAGTGACACTTCTTTCATTCAAGTTTTCTCCCATTCCCTTAGATTTACGGAGTACTTATCACTATTGTTCTTACTCTTTACAAGTGCAGGCAGTCAGCATTTTTCTTGAACTGTGAAATCTCAGTCTGGTCAGAGGCTGCCATATGGGACAGAAAACTTGCTTAGTTTGTCTTTAAGATATCACATCAATTTATACACTTCTGCATAATGCTTATTTTTCTCTTGTAATACAGCTGCCTGCTTCTGGGCTTCTGAATCACCATTAAACTCCTTCTCTCTCTCTGCTTTCTTTACATGTCTACGGCAGAGGTAATTAAGTATGATTTATCACACATCTTATTCCATAGATTATGTTTATATTTATTTCCCATTCTTGATCCTGTTCCCAGAACATGTTATTCCCTCACACTTTTTTACTTTTATTCTTCTACAAACCTACTAAAAATTCTCTCTGAAAGCAAGAGTTTGCCCATATTTTTTGTTTCTGAAAACTACCACCACTGAATGTACGCCAGGGTTCAGCAGTCACAACTCGATGTATCACTCAGCTATCTGAAAATAGAATAAGGAAATCATAAAAAATAAACATGTTCAACAAACTGCTATTTCAGTATTTCCCTTTGTTGGTATTTCAGAATGTAATTTCTAGGAAAACAAGCTTTCTTGAGGAGATTTGCTTGGATCTGAAGTTCCAAAGAGAATGCAATACTCTAATGCATCCAAAGCACCATCTCAGAAACTGGAAAGTAGGCACTTTCAATCTTGTCACTGCATGGAGTCACAAGGAACTGCAAAAGCATCAAAATGACCTAGTTATGCAAAAAAACATAAGATGATGATTGTTATTATTACTATTATTATTATTATTAAAAAGCTTATAATAAAGTAATAATGAATGTATTCATATATTCAGGTGTACTTTTAGAGGATATTTTTAGAGCAAGATCAGCAATCTGGAATTGGGAGTCTCTCCTGTTTTTAGCCATGGTTCTACTATTGCCATTGCCACCCACACATCCCTGTCTGTGTTTTTGTATTAAATTATCATTTCTCCCCAGGGCAGCTGCTGCATGAATACAGGACATGGCAGAATGACTTAACTCAAGCTAAGATACAGAAAAGGAAGAAAGAAAACTGCTTACAGCAGAAAGGAAAATTATTCTAAATTTCACATACATGACAGACATAATTTTTAATAAATAATTCTGATAGATACATGAGAATATTTATGTTAAATTATATATTTTTAATTTTAAAAACATTTAAGGGTCTTTTTCAACAGATTCAAAGTACTTACTTAAGTCAAATACAAAATTTAACTCCTCCACTGAGACGACTTTTAAATGTTGAGTTTTCCTCCAACATTCAAGGTCTTTTCCTCAAAAATCCATCAAATATTGCAGTATACCATGAAAGACAATCAAAACCTGTATAGCGATGCTACTGAATTACGTTTGTATCCTCTACAGTATTAATACATAGTTCTACGTGTGTGTGTGTGTATATACATATATATGTATATATGTGGTACTTTTCAGTATGCCTCTTCTATATTCCATGTATAAATTATCTAATGAAACAATTTACATTATAAATTTTTGGCAGTGGTCTGCAGAATAGACATTGTATCCATATAGCCTATGAAAAAATAGAATATAATTTATTGTACTTTTCTGTTCTGCCTTAAATTGTAAAAATTGAAACCTTCCAGTCCTCAGTAACCCTATCTTTCAAAAGCAAAAACTTTTCCTATAAAATAGAGATTAAGAATTTAAGATCTAGCTAGTATTGCTGGTAATTATTTCAAAGATACACAAGAGTTCAGGTCCATCGCTGTATGTGATCAGAAAAACTAATCAGCATAGAACTAAATCAAACTAATTGAAATATGTTTAAGCAGAGTAGACATAATGAGTAAGATTGCAAAGCCATCTTGTTCAACCTTGCTCTTGAACGTTTAGATATAATCACACACTCTGCTGTGAAAAACAATTAACATCATGAGCTGAGTGGGTCATATTGATGAAGTTTACAAAGTCAAGGCGTATGCTCATTCTCCTTCCACAAGCATAGATACACTTGATAATGACAACATCAAATGAAAAGAACTGTGGCTACTGCTGAATAGATTTGTGAATTGAGTCTGAGAGCAGTGTGTTTTGAGTGATCCTATAACTGACATAATATTCCCTGAGTTGTTATGTAAGCTCCTAGCTTAATTCAGCAAAAAGCTTTGTAATGTACTACAATTTACTGTAGTCTTTGGAAGAGAAACATACCTTGGATAGCTTTTCAAAGTGTGAAAGGGGTAACTACATAGAGTTACATAGTGTGTACAAATTATATAATTTATTAAAATTGAAATAGATATGGAAGTCACAAATAACTGGAAATAGAAAAACTATGAATGAGAAAACTGGCTATAACTCGCAGAGACTATGTAATGTGACTGTGTTATAAGAGCAGGATCAGAGAAAGTAAACAGAACACCATCCACATTTCTCCATCCTTGGGATTTATCTTTCATCTGCAGTAATGTCTCCACCATACCACAGAGAAGGCAGACATTCAGCTACCCTTTACTCTCATAAGAAGGGTGGGCTGAAAACTTCCCCACTACTCACTCTTCTTAGTAAGAAGATACTGCCTGTAGGAGGGGATTTTTGTACTCCAGGCTCCTGTTTTCAACAACAGCCACAACATGTACCTAGGAGAAATGCTAGGAAAAAAACTGACTGTGTACTTTGGACTGACTCAGCTGTCTTCACAAAGTAGTTTTCTTCCTCTCCTTGTGCATAATAAACTGACATTTTCTATTTTTGTTGGCTTTTCTGAACGAAAAAGGTGCACAGGATATATACTACAGATGAACTCCTATTCTGTTAAACAGTCTCTTGAGTCAGCCTCTAGATGAAATCAGACTATGTCCTTTCACATCTCACAGCTTATTCTGGTTTCTATGAGTTCCACGACATGGTCATTAATTTGATTTTTTTTTTTCTGACTTCAGAATGCTTTGTCTTTCAACATTTATGACTAATTTATACCTCTTTTGTATTCCAAAGCTGATAAAAAAAAAATGTCTACCATCACATTTATGCATCCAGTATTCTATCTTGTCTGCATTTGATGTATGCACATGTATGAGTGATTTGTAACAGGTTTACCTGCCTGAGACACTGAATTAGATGTTGTTACACACAGAGAGAACAATGTGATGTTTTCAGTTGTTGTAATAAGTCAAACCTTAGATATGAGATTACTTCCCCTGATTTCAATAATACGGACATGTTTTCGATCAATATTGGCTTGAAATGTATTAAATTTCATTTTACAACACACTGTGCAGCCATTTGTTCCCATATTTCCACGTGACTAGAATCTCCTCATCTCCCAGCTGTTTCACCCACATGTTGTAATTCAAAATGAAGGCTTGTAATTTAGAGTACATGAGATAACTAAGGAAAAGGACTATATCAGAAGGAGTAATTATATGATAGTCAATGAATTTGATCAAGAAGGAAGAAGACTTGCCCTCATGGGACGGGAGGGACACAGACTGAAGTGAAAGTCAACCATGCATAAAGCACCCTTACAGAGAAGTTTTGTTGCCCTTCCACTCTCTGAGGTTTTGTGTTCATCAGTAGGTGAATTTCACCAGAAGAAATAGGCTTCATTTGATTTAGTACAAATCCTGTGCAAACAACAGATTTCAGTGTTTAATTTTGCGTCACTAATTCTGTAAAGTGTTGAAGTTGCTTAAGTACAAGTGGAGGAAAATTCTGCCTCAAGGATGATTCAGTGCACCAAAGTCAGGCATGTTACCATCTCATTCCACTTCACGCAGGAATGGTAAATGACTGGGATTTGTGTGACACAGATGACTTCTGCTTACTTTCCTCTTAGAGGGTCATGTGATCTAATGATGCCAAATGAATAATCAATCACGTATAGAAAAACAGGAAAACACAGATAGTGAAAAAAGCTTTTATTTTAAGAAAAAAATGAAACATAAACCAGCATAGAAGCCATCTGATAATATGAAATTGTTCCTGACTAAAGGATGAGTTCTTCTACACACTTACCTTCACGGACTTTATCAATCTAAGCATTACACTGTCTTTTTAGAGAGAGTGGAATGGAGGCAGTTCTTGAGGATGACAGACCCCAAACTGAGATATACTTCTGTTAAGGAGGCGATATATAAACACTTACAAGTGTCTCTTTTCTGAAACTTTAGATAATTAGTGAAGTGGCCAGATAAGTATCTTTCTTGTTCTAAGTATGATGCTAAATAGAACAGAGCCAGAGGTTGTTCTCTGGATCCAAAGACAATTGACATGAACAAGTCATGCCCATACTGCATAGGATTTGGAACTGTGTCCTCTCTGGACCTCCTGGGAGTCATAATGAAACATATATACATACGTTTTTTTTCAGTTCAAAGATTCAGAAGTAGTGCTGTGGCTGTATAGCAGTCTCACACCGGTGCCTTCACATCATGAAACTGAATGTCTGTTATAGGCCCTTGGGCATGGCAGATGGTACTGTTTGAGAACGTGCATTTTGACGGAACAGCATTAGTTTACTATGTAGGGTGCAAAGAGCCAAACTTTGTACACCATTTTTCAAGCTGCTGTGACATGTCTCTGGGGCATGGTGACCCCTATACTGTCTGGGTGTTGTTAAAGAAAGTGTTAGCTGCCACAAGCTGATCAACCACAGTCCAGAGCCTGAATCTATGCCCTGATCCTGCTTTATTTACCAATATAGATGCAGCCCCAGACTCTTCACAGCAGTCAAAAGTATAAAAGCACATCCTAACCAAAAATGAAAAAAGAAAGAGCCATTCACACTCCTTTCTTGTGTTTATTTCTAAAGAAATACAGAACAAAAATATGTGAAAGTTCACTCATCTCAGTTCACTCATCTCAATTAAACCTTTAAAGGTTTAATTTAATTTTCAACTTCAGTTTCCAATTTTAAAATCTCCTAAGTCCGTTTTTTTTTTTCTAGATTAAACTCACATTGAATGAAAAAAGGTATTTTTTTGTCTATTTCTGTTTCTTCAGACAGAACTGTTCACTGAGTTTTATTCAAAGTTTAACTCTCCTGAGTGAGATTCAATTAGAGATTAAAAACATGCTTCCATTTCCTGGGAATATGTCTCTACTGCACCAGTTCTCACCCCTTAAACATCAACTATTTGCATGAGATTGGCAGATAAGACACAAGATTTACAGAAAAGACAGGTGGGACAATCTACATCATCTCATATGGTACTAAGTGCCCTTTTGTGATAAAGAATTTAGCAGAGGATATCCGCAGTATAGGTGTAAGAAATTTTGCTGCTGGCCAAAGTTATCTGTATACTCCATGAAGAACGATTAACCAAAGTTTATAAGCACAGTTTCTCTGCCTAAATGTAGATACCTATTTTAGTTAATTAGCATCCTAAGCCTTGCTAACTTTATTCAACTAGTTCTCCAATATGTTGGGATCCCAATATCTCAGACATAGCTATTCAAATGTGTGAATATTCATTTTACCATGTAGATCTGAACTCAGACAGTATTCAATTTGTAGATGCAGGGTGGAAAAAAATAATCACATTGTTTGGATAAAATTTTCTTTCACTTCCAAGGATACCAATGGTTACTAAACTAGGCTAGACAGTGTTCCCATATAACCACAACACTCTGTGAAAGGCATCTGGAGTCTGTGCCATGGAAGAAGCTCGGTGCTACACCTGAGTGATCCAATCCTTACTGATCAGTGCGTCTTAAAGACAAATTTACACAGAAGAAATGCACAGAGATGACCTGTCTCAGAAGGATATTTCCCCTGAATCATTGGGCTTTGCCAGATTTACTTTACTGACATTTGACTGATTTTGTTTGAAGACTTTACAGCTAATCACAACACGTGGGAAAGGTAATTGGAAAGTAATGACAAATCTCAGGAAAGTGATTCAGATGCTACTGGACTGGGATATTTTTTCTTTTATGTCTTTCTGGTTGGTTTAACTTTGAGTAGGCCCCTCAGGACCTCAGGTAATTAAGAAATACACAGCCACTAATATTTCAGTTCTGTTGAACTTCCTCAGAGGTATGGTTTCTTGGTTGTGTATATAGAGTGTAACAGTATCAAAATATATTTTTATTGGATGTAGAAGAAAAATGTGTAATGTTTAAGATGATTCTGATACAGAAGATCTAATAATTATCACTGCTTCTGCTTCATCATATCAATCTTTCTTTATTTTTCAATTGCAGTAGTGATTTTTTCCCAATTTGCTCTGACTCTGAGCAGTAATAAACAGAGCTCTGTTTACTAACAGAAAACATTTCATTTCTTCACGGTGTCATGAATACAAAACAAACACAGAACATTACACAACTGGTGACACTTAAATGTAAGTCAGTTATGTGGGTTTAATGTATTATACACATAGCATCTGTATATGCAACAGCATGGGAGTGAAAAGCACTTAAATAATTAAGTTAATGGGCAAGTACTAGGTACTTAAAGGGCACAGAGGAGAACAAATGGAATTTGTTTAGTGTGAGGTGTTTATAAAGTTGTGAATAAACAGCTATGACCTAACTCTCAGCTCCCAAGTAGATGGTTGATGAGATCTCTGTCATTCCAGACTTGCTTTCTGGAATTATTTCAAGTATTTTTATGGATTTGATTATGATTCTACACTATAATGACATTGTCCCTGGTTTATACTTGAACCAAGGACAAAAAGAAAAACAAAAGCAATTTGGGAAGGAGGAAATATGATCAAAGGTGCTTTGCAGAGTAGTAAGAATATGTATGGAGAATAAAAAATCAAGACAGTAGTAGCTCCCTGCTGCAGTCATGGCCATAAAACCAGGTGTATGTATGTTTCTTCTAATACAAGCATCAGTGAAAATAGTCAATAATGTTGCCATAAAATTGCACAGATCTGCTCTGCAAAATAAGTTTAAGGGTGAGTTGCCTTCTTACAATAGCAGACTTCTTTGTTCTGTGAAACCAAAATCCCATCTTCTAATTGACGTATGACAACTTTACGTACCATACTACCTTCCATCCAAACATACACATACTGTTTTATAAACACCAAGAAAATCTTACGCGTGGTCAGACAGCTGGTGTGATGCATATATACCATTCACATCCCGCTTAAGTCTTCATGGCACTCTTCCTGAGTGATAGGTAAACTTAATTAAGGCTGTTGTTCAGAGAGAGAGCCTCTATACAAAAAGGTTATATTACTGGACTATTTTTATTCTAGAGAATAAACAGAGAAACCTGTTGTCCAGGGGTAATCTTAAAAACAAACAAAAAATCCTAATTCCAAGGTCTTTCAGGAAGCTACCAAAGTGTCGACAAGGAGAAAGAGAATTATACTTTATCTGTCCTTTTTTTTTTTCTTTCCACTATATATAAAAAGAGAGATACCTATCTTTCTAATAATCCTAGGATGGATTTCACTTGGTGTTGATTGAGTCAATTTAAGCACTTTACTACAAGTTCCATATTAATCTGATCCCCTGAGGTACTCAGAAAATGACTGTCTCTTAAGGACACTGTATCATTCATTAATGAGAAAAGAAATTAAGTATATCACAGCTATGTCAGTATTCTTTGTTATTTGACTTACAGCCTTGCTCCAATTTAGATTGCGTTAGATAAAGAAACCTGCTTTCACAGTAACCACTGTCATAACCTTGCTAAAATACGTGATTACTTTTCCTTCTGTGTTAACTCAAATTGTACAAAAATAAATATGCAATTTATTCAATAGCTTAGAGAAAAACACAATCACTTATTTAACAGAATAGCAAAATATACACGCAAGTGTGATTAAATATAACATTACAACATTTTATTCCTCTGCTACAATACTGTCAGTTTCCATGAAACTTTGTGAAATAGAATATGTGTTAGAAAAAAAATGAAAAGTCAAAATATGCTGTATAGCATCATTTAGATATAAAAAGCAATACAAATAGGGGCAACTGCAGTTCATGTCCATTTGTGTTGACAGAAAATGTGTGTTGACTGGTTTATATCTTCAGTTAGAAGGCTCATTTGATTCAAAGCTACCTCCTATGACTGGAAAAACAAGAGGAAACAAATCAGAGAATGGCAGAAATTGTTTCATAAAAAATGCTCTGTAGTATCCAAAACAAGATATTCAAAAGTGATCAATACTATGGACTAACTGTGTTCCTAGTGGAAACAGGACCAACTTCAATAAAAGAATGTGGAATAAATCAGACAAGAGAATAAAGTCAGAGAAACAAATACACAGAAATTATGGTATATTAATGTAAAGGTTTCAATTGTATAACCTCAAGTCACTCATGCAAAGTTGTTCAAGTCACTCCAAGAGTAAGAAGAAATCCCATACTCCTTCTGAATTTGATTTAAACTACCCAGGAGCTATTATGTATATTACAGTGGCAACAGTGCTTTGCTTCATTCAGGGTTTGTTTCAATATCCCCCGAAAACTGCAGTAAAGACAAACTAAACATTCCTGATTTTGTTCTCTTTCAGTAAAGCCAACTGTCATAGGACAGCTCTAATTCTCTAACACTGAATGTTTTCTTCCAAAGTGCTTATAGACAATAGTCTCTGAACTATGCTAAGTCCTCAGTGCTGGCTGGGAATTGGTTGAGAAATTGCTAGTTAATGAAAGTCAAACTATGTCAAAGACTGCTCTACAAGCACCTCTATCTACATTTCAGTACTGAGCAACATTTCTGTACTTTCTTAAAGCATAGATGCAGTCTCCTATGTGTGAAAAAGTCTGGACCTTCTTTATGAGTGCATCAACAAATGTACCTTCGGCTACAGGACGTGTTGCATTTGCAGGCTCTCATCTGTTGAGGGACTTCAATCACTCTGACATCTGTTGGAAAAGTAGCATGGAGAGCTGTAGGCAATCCAGGAGGGTCCTGGAATGTACTGATAATAATTTCCTGAGACAGGTAACAGCCCCGCAGGGCAAATGCAGTACAGGACCTGATGCTCACCAGTGGAGGGAACTGATTAGTGACATCAGAAACTGAGGCTGCCTGGGTTGTAGTGTAGCAGTGGAGTTTACACTATTGAAGGATACTGGACAAGCAAAGAGTAAAATCAGAAAGCTTAATTTTAGAAAAGCCAGCTTCCTGCTCCTCAGGAAGTTATTCAACAAAAGCACCTGGGAATCTCCTCGAAGACAACAACAGGACAGAGCTGGTAGATTTTTGTGTTAGCTCTCTTTTTTTGAGTAATTTATTCTCAGATGTAGGAAGTCAGGAAAAGATGGCATCTTGTGGGATGATGTATACAGAAAATTGTCCTTACTCACTTCAATGATTCTACTAGAAAAAAACTATCTCACTAGAAAACTGAGGACTGACAAATCAAATAGACTTCAAATGAAGACCAAAACATAGGAGATTTTGTACTAGGTTCTATAAACAATATGACATTAAGCCTTGATTCCTGAAGGATGTGAGACCTTCCAAACTTACTCTCAAGGATCTGAAACAAGGAATTTGTTTTGTCTTACTCTCTGACAACTTAAGCATAAAGTACATATGGAATACAATAATCTATAGAGACTCAAGTTTTTTCCAGTTAACTTCATTTTGTAGATATTCTTCTGGGGAGGTCGCTGTGGGTAAACTTGGTAGACATCTATACACCACACAACTGGTTGCACATTCCTCTCGCTATGCTGAGTCACAGAAGAAGTAAGGAAAAGAAAAAGCAAGAAAACTTGTGATCTGAGCTAAAAAACAGCTTAGTGAGCAATTAAGTAGAGGAATAAAGAAAAGAAAATTTAAAAAATTACACAAAGACCATAACCTATCAACTTGCTCAGCCAGTTCCCAGTCAATAGTTAACTAACTTTTAAAGGTCCACTTTCTCTTTTTTACTGTTATGTGGATGCTATATGGCATGTAATATGTCTTTAGTTCATGTCATCTGCCTGGTTATGTCTCCTTCAAAAGTTTAGGGTACTCTCAGTCTATACAGTGGGGAGCAGAATGAGAAACAGAGAAGGCTTTGAAGCTGTGTAAACATTGTATAACAACGGTTAGACTGATAGTATGTTATTAACACTGTTTACAAATATAAAACACAGCACCATATGAGTTGCTTTGGAGAAAATAAATTTTCCCAGCTAGATCTAGTACAAGGACACATGAATGGCAAAGGTGTCGTCTGATTCTCATATCCACAGGAGTGAGCAAAAAAAATAAGTGGATGAAGTATGATGAAAAATAATTTTCCTTTAGAATAAAAGTCTTGCTTGGTCACCTGGATTTCTATATTTTTTGAGTGGGCCACATGCAAGCTCTGAATAAGCAAAATTGCTCTGTAACAGCGTTGGTAAATTACCATGGAAGTTGTGTGAATACTATGGTAGCAATTCAATCTGCAAAGAAGCTATAAGAAAGCAGTTACAACAACAACAAATAAAATGTCATTGCCCTAAAAGGTATGTGTGTCTGCCAAATGCAGTGTTTGCTCAAGTAGTTTCAACTAACACAGCCTTGCTTATTGTGGCACCATCTGTTGAATTTCACTTTCTCATGTACTAATAAAAAGTAAATGGAAACTTTAAAATGAAATAAACAAATGTGAAAAAAATGTTCTCAGTTAAAATTGTGTGAAGGTTCAGGTGGGCTATTGGACTACATGCAGCTAATTTCATGTATGGAAGATAGTTACATAAACATTGATATAGTCACTATTCACACTGGCTAACACTGAAGAGAAACATTCAGTCAACTTTCTGGCTAGTGCTGAAGTTGTAATAGTTCCAACACTAATTGTAATAGAATGAGTTTGTTTCTTGTTGGAGTGTTTCAATTATCAAAATATGTCGAGGAACAATGATAAATTATGTATAATTTCAAGAAATTATGTATTTCACGATATTAGAGAATATTGTTTTTCCTTCCTACTCCATTTTGTATGCTCAATTAAATTTAATAAATAAATAAATATATCTGCTTGTTTCTCTTTCCGTCCTGATCAGGTTTTCATCTTCCATTTCTTCATACATTTCAGATGCTGGTAGTTTTCAAAAACTGGATATTCAACACACTTTGTTAAAAGATAATTCAGGAAAGAAAGGAAAGAGAGGCCAATGATAATTGCTTCTTAAAGGTTTAGTTTTCATTAGAAGAAGAAACAGAGGGAGCTGAATGACTGAAGTCTGAAACAGACACATATTTATCTTGGATCAAGAAGCTTAAAAAAAAGGATTTGGGAGCCAGAAGGAAGGAATCAGGCAAATGGGGCAGGAAATTCAATTTTTTTTTTTATTTTGTTGTTGTTGTTGTATGCCACAAACTGAAATAGTCCCACTTCAATAAGTACAGCACTAACAGAAGGCATTCAGCGGTCTGAAAAATCTTTTAATCTGTATAAGAATTGGGACATACATAATTTACTATTTTTTTAATAGAAGAAGCAATTACAATTAACAAAGCTTTCTTTAAGCACAACTCTTTATTTGAGCTTACTTTGTGAAAAAAGCTCAGAGCACATAATGAGTTTAACCCCCAAAGCTGCAGCTACACAAGCACACAGGTAAGAAAATGAGTTCTCCTAAAGAAGGAACAGAAGATCCGAGCAGCAGAACTGCATCTCAGCCACCTGTAATTTGAAACAAAACTGTGAGAAATCATTCTCCTTAAATGAGATAATGTCTCTTCCAGGCCTCCTTGAGCACCAGCTGCATCTCACAGAAGAACATTTATCTCGATTAATGTAAGTGGAATTTGAAGAAGTGTCACATGGCTGTGCCGTCAATCTGGAGAGAGCACTAATAGCTTAATTCTCCAACATGTAGCGGTGAGGCAAGATAAAGATAAACAGAAGGCTATTGCAGACACTACACTGTTACAGCTCTCCTGGAAACTTGATTTGAAGTCCCTACAGCTCCTCCAGGACTTAAAAACTGATTATGAGCACTTTGAAAATTCAGACATTTAAGCCTGATATTCAGGATCTCTTATATTTCTTCAGAAGTCAAGCAGTGGAAGAGGGGTCTTATGCTCAAGCCCGGATTCTGGAGCAAGACTTTATTATCATGTTTATTCATTTATTCTTTTTGAGCTGGATTTGTCACAGGGGAGAAATGTGCTGGCATCAGGGAGTTAGAGGGAAATTTATTTAAAAACAAATATTTTTTAAATTCTATTTTCTTTCAGTGAGTAGTTACAGATATCCTGAGCTACTGTCTTACTGTAGAGACTAGAGCTTTCCCAAAGTATCCAAACCATGGAAGTGTCAATTCTCAACCCAAATAATAACATTAATTTTTAAAGTCTGATTTTAAGGCAAAAACTCAGCAGTTATTTCCCTATGGGATCAAGCTGGCTTATAAAATGGAAAGTGAGGGGAATATCTCCATATTTTTATTATATAAATGGTATACATATCTATATATACATACTCATATACAAACACACACAGACACACACGCATCCCTCTCTTTCATACTCATTCTAAGTCATTATTCTGCTACAGGTTACCTGTGCTGGGAGCATTGTTTGTTTTTCATCTCAGTTTTTCATCCCAATGTGAAGTAAGGTGTCCTGTTGCTATCACACAGAAATTTAAACATTAAGTTTCCTGCAGCCCTGAACTCTTTTCATATCACCATCTGGAAGGCTTGATTTCTAGTCTGCACCTTGCTGAAATTATCTCTATTGGGGTTGTGTTATCAGACGGTGGCATAGGGACTGCAGGTCAGCTATTGATAACCTTCAGTGGGAGCTTTGGTTCATCAGACCCTGCCCAAAGCATAATTCAGCCTTTGGGATAGAAAATAGTGCCTGAGAACACTCATCAGGGAAAAGAGGTCTGAAAGAGGATAAGTCTGAAAGAAAGCCTTGAACTAGAGTTTAGCTTGAGGATGGGAATTGCTGAAGTCCCAAAGGGGCTGTGACCTTTTTGACTTTAAAACTTCACAAAAAGCGAATCTATAAAGTTGCTATTCAACCAAGCCTAGAAATACTTTTTCGTTTTTTGTTTTTTTTTTTTTGGTTTGGTTTTCATTTTAAGTTTATTTTATTTAGTCTGTATATTTTTTCATTGGAAATTTTTACGTGGGTATAAAATAAAAACAAAAATGGTTAGCCATCTGCCTATATAACACTTTCATAACTGCCTTTTAACCATAGCTAGTAAAGAGAGCACACAAGGCATCATGAGAAGATGTATCAGTACTAAAAACTAGAGTGTCCATCTATCTAGTGGAGGAATTAATAGCAGAAGGAAAAACAAAGTAAAAATTCCCTTAAGCAATTTGAATTGTCATCTGACATCACAGTTTAAAAAAGGGCTCTGGTTAGAAATGTCTCATAGTTTGTTGAAATATCCTAATGGAGAAAGACTGCTAAAAGAGTTAGAGTGGAATCCATCTTGCACAGGTCAACACCATAGATTGATTTGGATAAGCTGCCAGATATCCTGATACTTCTCTGACACCTCATTTCACATTTAATATGTATGGAAAGAGTCATATCACGCATCTTTCTCATTCAGCTGTCCTTGAAACTCTCACTCAAAATGCTGCATTGCTCTCTACTGTCTCTGTGGCTTTTATGCCATATACTCAGAATGATCCCCTGTATCTTAAAATGATGTGCAAAGTGTGATCATCCAGACATGCTGTAGTGGTTTGTGGAGGTGGACAGATGTTTGACTGGCTCCTCAAACAGTCACCTCTGAAGGCTACTTTTCTACTTTTACAAAACAGATTATCACGACAGCTTTGGGATTTGTTTATCTTCTCTGCATTAAACAATCAAATCATTTCCTTGTAGGTTAGTTTAAGGGCAAGTACTGGTTCTGTCTAAGATAGAGTTAGTTTTCTCCACAGCAGCTTGTAAAGTGATATGTTTTGGATTTGTGATGAAAACAGTGTTGGCAACACCGATGTTTTAGTTGTCACTGAACAGTGCTAACAGAGTGTCAAGGTATTCTCTGATTTTCACAGAGCTCTCCTAGCAAGGAGCTGGGAATGTACAGGAAGCTGTGTGGGGATGCTGTTGGGACAGCTGACCTTAAATGACCAAAGGAATATCTTTCTGTATATAGGAGAGTCTTTTCAGTACTAAATGGGGGTTTCTCTCACTATTTAGAGGAGGCTATAAGAAAGAAGAGGACAGACTCTTTAGCAGCGTCTGTTGTAATAAAACAAGGGGAAATGGTTTCAAAATACAACAAGAGAGATCTAGATTGGATATACGGAAATAAGGAGATCTAGATTGGATATAAGGAAAACAATTTTTACAGTTTAAATGGTAAGTTTCTGAAAGAGGTTTTCCAAGGAAGTGACGGATGCCTTATCCCTGTAAGCATTCAAGGACAGGCTGGATGGGACTCTGAGATCTAGTTCAGACATCTCTGTTCATTGCAGGAAGATTGCGCTAGATGACCTTTCAAGGTCCCACCCAACACAAATGATTCTATGACTCTATGATATTCCATACCATATGGCATCATGCTAGGCAATTAAAGATGGGGTGAAGATGGAGGAAGAGGGGATGTTCAGAGTATGGGTACTTGTCTTCCCAAATATGCACTATGAGCCCTGCTTCCCTGCAAGTGGGTGAATATCCGGTGATGGCAAGTAGCAAATTAATTCCTGGGTTTGTTTTGCTTTGTGTGGGGATTTTGCTTCATTTGTTGAACTGTTCTTACGTCAGCCTTTGAGTTTTCTCTCTTTTACCTCTCCAATTATCTCTCCCACTCAGTAACTCTGTGGTCATGAGCAACCTACCACAACAAGGTTTAACCCTAACCCATCAAGATACTTGGATTCTGACTCTATCTCAGGTTCTAGTATCTTTCCCACTGGCCTTTGCTTTCTGAGCACATGAAAACTTAATCCATTTTGTTCCATGAAAGAGTTAACAAAAAGAAAAAGGAGAGCAGTAACTTTTAAAATGTTCTTGCGTGAGTTGCACTGAGGAGTCTGACTGCCCTTTTTACCTGCAAAAGTTTTTTTTTTTTTTTTTTTTTTTTTTTTTTTTTATGAAGGAATCATACCTGCTCACAGATGGCCTGGCAAGCTGTGAGAAAACAAGTGCCATAACTCACTGGGAAGATGCCAATTTTACTTAATCTTGTCTCAAGGGAATTTTACCTCAGCTTACTTCAGAATCGTCCATCAGTTCAGTGGTCTCATAGGACAAAAAGAAGAAAGTTTAAAGACTGACTGGATCTCTGGGGTCTTAATTTAGTTGTCTAAATAAAAGTGCCTCTTTCTATTTGAGATCCTTTAGGATATCTGCTATATCCATGTTGTCTGAGTGATATGATTGAAGACCTACAGGTCACTGGTGCCCTTATGGAAGAGCAGCTGGAGATGAAGCACAGACACTCTACGGCATTCAGTATGGCAATGTGTCTGTATAAAGACAACTGGCTTGAGTCTTCTCTGTCTCCTTTGTGAGAACTGTGGTAGAAATTGTATTACATGCTAAATATATGAACAGGAGTTAGGCAGAAAATAAGTTGTGAGATAGAAAAGTATGTGTGCTTGGTTCACTAGAACATAGTGGTCACAATTTGGCAATGAAATTTGTGAAGTAGGGTGTGTTTAGGGCAGAATAGCAAAACAGGCACCCAAGGGATTCATTGCCCCCACAAATATTGATACACTGGAACAAGTTCAACAAAAGGCCATCAGGATGCTCTGAAACTCAAACTGTTGCCCTGTGGGAAGAGCTATCCAGCTTGAAGAGTACATGTCCTCAAGGGGACCTAGATCCTGCATCTGAATACATGAAAATAAGTTATCAAGGTAACAGAGCCACTGCAGACCACAAACTAAGAACAAGAGACAGTGATAATACTTATAAGTTTCTATTTGTAAGCTGCTAAAGGACAAGAAGCACAATAGGTGGACCACAGTGTGCCCAGGGATGCTGTGCAGTCTTCAACTCCGGAAATTTTCAAGATACGAAGGGATAAAGTTCTGAAAAATACAGTTTGAATTCTATGTTGAATCCTTCTTTCCTGAACAGGAGTTTGGATCAAGGACTTCTTGAGGCCCTTTCCAGCCTAAATGACTCTAATTCTTACAATTAGTGCATTTTCCTCCATCTGAGGAACATCTGCATATAGTTTCAAGAATTCATAACGTCACTTCTAATTCCGTTACATGTAAGTGTTTATTTAGTTCAAACAATCTGAATGAAAAATATTTAATTGGTGCTTAAAGGTTCAGGATATTATTTTATTCCTAGTAATAATGTGTTAAACAAAAGAAAGCCCACAGAGTTTTGACAAACTAAGTTCCAACATTCCAATTTCCTTTCTCTCTCCGTCCTCCTCTCTTTACCTCTTTTCATCTGTCATTATCCACAGCATGTCTTTAAAATGGGGCAACTTATTTTTCAAGTGTTGAGTGAAGAGAGCTTTTAACTCACAGTATCTTATGTAGAGAAGCATGTCAGTATTTTGCTAGTTGTACTGCAATTGGTTTCATGGATCCACTTATCTCCAGCATCTGGAGATTTCATCTGAAGTGCAAATGAGAGTATAACAGAAGCATATTAATTAAGTACTAACCACAGGCTTGGGCTCTTCTATAGGATGCACTGAACAACATACATTTTATATAGGCCAAAGAAGCAAGATATTAGACTACTTGAGTTTAAAAAGAGTATACTTAATTTTAGTAGAGTATTGCATATGCCACCTATTAAACTGCACTTTGAGAAGTTTTGATTTCATATAAGTGACAGATCAGCAGTACTTGTTACTCCAAGGAACACATATGTAGAGAAAAGGCTACAGACTTTTTTAATGTGAAACAATTTGGATTTATCTACCTAATGCAGCAGCAAACAGTATTCTAATTATCTCTGCAGAAATGGAAAGCTTTGTGCCACAGGGATACAAATTAACACTGCTGATATGCAGATCCCCAATTAGATGTGGAGTTTACCTTTCCAGCTTATGCTCATCTATCTAATAAGCTGCATTTCTGGAAGTTTGAAAGCACTTCATTAAACATTGCAGATACTCTACAAAAAAATAAAAAATAATAAGATAAATAAATGTCTTAGGAATCTGCTCAGTCCCATGTTAGTGAGGTTATATGCAGTGAATTGCCATAACTCAGTGAGAAGAGAAATATTTTGCATTTGAAGTTGCAAATCTGTGAATTACATCTACTTAACTGTGTGATTAACCTTTCTTAAGGTTTTCATTAAATATAAATGAAGGGTTTCTATTAATGCCCAAATTCCTGCTTAAGATTATTCTCTCAAAACAACAACAAAACACATACAACTCAGTAGGAATTCCAAGGAGTTTTAACTCACAGAGAGAGAAAAATGGAAGCTCATCCAGAAATAAGAAAAGAAGAAAGAGGTATCATCTATGCTCTGATGGGTGATACAAAGTGAAGTGCTAAGAGGATGCAGAGAGATATTCAGAGCCAGAAGAAAAACTGTTGAGAGTGTCTAAAATATTCTAAAAAAGGACCTGGAATTACATTAAAGCATCATTTCTCACATCAGATTTCAGATTCTGATGATAATTGATGTCATTTTCAGGGCACAGAACTCTATGACCTATTTAACTTTCAACCCTGAATAGGGAAGATTGATGCAATTCTTTTATTCCCTATGTAAAACTACAAACTAAAATAGAAACAGAAAATACTGTAATACACATAGGCTTTTGTATTTGTGTTTATGAGCACAATCCTGGTATATCACAATGAAGTGATATTATTATATAATCTAGGATTAACATGCACTTATTTTAATGCCAGGATATGTATTTACTTAATCAAATATAAAACTAAAGGCACTACTGAATTTTAAAAGACATTTTGGAAGATATAACGATCTAGTTATTGGTAGATGATAAAAATAGGCTGATGGTCATCCTGTCCTCTGCCTGCCTATATGTCCACCTTTTTTGACTGCAGCACTTACAACTGTACTACCTAAACAAAACTGTTAGAATCTGCTACTACTGTTTTGATTTTCTAAAATCTTTTTCACCGGGAATGCAGTAACATAACAGGAAAAGACAGGTAGGAGGAAAAGACTTGTGGAACTCATTAATGACCTCTATTTTTTCTATTAACATAAGTCAGATACCTCCTTCTACCTCCAGTTTTTGGCTGTGGATGTTAAAGCAGTATCAGGAGCGCACAGACAGGACTGGGGAGACATAATGTTCTCTGTGCTATCCAAAGAATTAATGGAAAATAGTCTGTATAAAGATTATCAGTGTGTAAAATAGAATGAAAGGATTTTTTTTTTATATTTACTGGTGACTACATGAAATGCAGAGAGATTTAAAAGCTTCTATACCAGCATCATACTTGGATGACTGATATAGATAAGAATTCTCCTTAGGCATCTTAGTTCCAGCCAGTGCTTCAATAACTCTTCCACACTTTCATCTTTGTCTTGATGTCTTGCTTCATCCTTGATTTTTCCAGTATGTCTTTTATCTTGTGATGGGAAACAGGAAAATGTACACTCCTGTACAGGTACTAGCAAATCATCATGTGCATCAGCCTCCATCAGAAAAAAATATAGAGATTTCCCACAGAGTGGGAATCAAAAATAATCAATAACTTAAGATGAAGGCAATACTTCTCCCTCATGGACCACAGGCATAGTCAAGAAAAGGATCTCTGAGGATAGTCCCTGGGTTTGAAGATCCTTATTTGTAGCATCACAGGAGCTTGGAAGAGTCTTCTTGAAAACACATAGTCTACCTTCTTATAAAGCAGGGTCAGCTGTGAGAAAGGTTTTGTTGGTTTTTGTTCATTTTTATCCACTCTTATCTTGAAAACCTTCTGGAAAAGAAACTGCACAACTTGTCTGGGCAAACTTTTCTAATTTCATTGTTCTTATGATGAGAAACTTTGTCTTTATATCCAGACTGAATATTTCTTGTTTCATGTACACTTTTGAGATTATCCTTCAGCAGATGCCATAGGTATGATTGTAAAGAAACAGCCTTATTTCTAGTAAATTTCTTATGGAATGTCCATTACTAGATGTTACAAAGGTACTGATGCAAGCTGAAAGACAAAGAACACATTTGGTGGCATCCAGATTCCAGATCAGGAAATGAGAAATAATAGTTAGGAAAACTAAAATGACTGTGATAAATGTAGGTAAGAAGAACATAGAAATATGTCACAATGCACAAAGCACATTAAATCAAAATGCAATTAAAGCATTTATTGTGTACAAATATGTACCAAATAGTGTTAAACAACACTACCAGATACAACTGTGATAATTTCCACCTCTTTAAGGCAAACTGATGTTTTTCCAAGACACAGTATTACAATATAAATGTATCAACTACTGCATCAGAGTCAGTAACCACCAGTCTCCAAACCTGAGAATGTTGTAGCTCCTCTTTTATAAAGGAATAATTCAGAGGTATTTGGGTGGAAGAGAGTGGATGGTTTAGTTTACCACTGCACTGTTAGGGCTCTGCCTGAGATTTTAAAAGCCAATTTGGGAGCTTGGGAAGATTGATACAATGATTAGGTTTGGACAAAAGAGACAGCAATTTCTTTCCCTTATCGCTCTAAAAACCTTTTCTTTTTTTTTAATTATATTTATTCCTCAGATGTTTGTTTTCCTTTTGCAGTGCGTGACTTACTTATTTACAGGATAATGCTTTCTGTATGTACTTAAATAATATTCTATGTCTCTATCACTTCTGAGTTTTTTTGGGGTTTTTTGGGTTTTTTTCTCCCTGTGTGTATCTCTGTGTGTGCTGCATCAACTAGGAAATTCATAAATAGCCATAACATGGAAAATCAGATTTCATTCTATTGCAAACAAGAGAAAGATTCTTTCTTTTCTAAATAAAATTTCTAAAGAAAAAAGATGAGACCAGTAGCCAAAAGCTTAATCAAGGAAACAAGGAAACATTTTTGTTTTGGCTTTGTTGTTTTTGTTTTTGCTTTTGTTTGTTTTGTGTTGCAAACTACTCTAGAGGGACTGCTTTAGCAGGAAGGTTGGACTTGTTGATTTTCAGAGGTTCCTTCCAACCTGTAGAGTTTGTCTTTCTGTGATTCTGTCTTTAACTTCTTTTGCTTTTTTGTTTTCTACACAACATTAGGTGAGTCATATATGGTCAGGGTTTTTTATCTCTGTTTTTCAAAGTTATCTGAGCACTCAGTGTTCGCTCAGTGCCTAAATAGTACATACCTAAAGCCATGTAATATGGCTGTGATCTAATATATTCTGGCTATGGCTTACAAAACAAATTGTACAGCTGAAAAGTTGAGGATAACAGATAACAGTAAACTACTTAAATCTTGTCCTTATATGATGTCATCTGTTCTTCTCAGCTTTGGTTCAGAGACAGCATCTTTTTCTGGATTTGTGATTCAGCTGCAAAGATAATGACATATGGAACAGGAAAGAAGCCACAGTATCATGCTATCGGTAGAGCAACAAGGGATCATGAGGAGGAAGTCAATTATATGAACTTTGTGCTCAGTGCACGAGATTTGACAGGTGTGTGTTATGGGATCTGACACTGAAAACTTTGTGCATCCATCTGAAGGCCTCTGTGCAATTCAGGAGGGGAAAGGCTTCTGGTGCCAGCCGAATCAGCCTCTATCTCAATGAGGGAGAGAAGAACAAGGTTATTCAGAACCAGCAGCTAAGGTTTCATCTTACACCTGAATGCTCCTTGGAGGTCTGCTATCTAGGAAGTGACCTCCTATAAAGGCCCAGGCCTCACAAGTTAAACAGAAAGAAAATCAAGTGCCACAGAAAATCAGAAGGCTGTAGGCCAGGCAGAGTATGAAGGACTCTTGCAGAGTTGTACAGTGATATACAATTGGGCTATATTTAGCTTGCTGGTTGAAAGGAAGAAATAAGGCACAGAACTGCAACAGATCAGACACATAGAGGAAAGCAATACCTTGGGAAAAAGTGACATACGTAATAGTTTTCCATGTTAGCTCTGAAAACGCTTTCTTTTACATTAAAGGAGGAAAGAGCTTTTAGAAAGTAAAACAGTTAACAGAATTTGCACAAGGAATCAAAATATCGCATGATCACAATGCTATAATACAATACTCCAAAGTGTAGAGAACTACAGGGATAAAAGATTACATGTATTTATTAATGATTTGGGAGCAGTGAGTAAATCCATAAAAATCTGCTCTCTCTCTATATTTTTTTTTTAATAAAATGCAAGCTGATCTAAATTTCCTAGAGTAAGGATATGTCACTTCTTGATATTTAAGCCTTTAAATGATTTTAACTGTGGATATGTTCTATTTATCAACTAATGATCCTTTTTTTCTTGCTTTTTTTTTTTTTCTGAGATGCTCATTCAACTCTTTCTTTAAACATACTGACGACATGACCAGAGTCTGATTACCGTCAGTACTGCCGCTTAGACTACCAATTAGATTGTGCTACTTTCAGCTATAATACGAAAATAGATGTCTTGAGTGTTGTTACAGCGCTCACTGCAAGAAAGGAGGGGAAAGCTGGACAGGAGCCAGCAGTGTGCATTCACTGCTCAGAAGGCAAACGGTATCCTGGGCTGCACCAACAGAGGGGTGGCCAGCAGGGAGAGGGAGATGACTGTCCCCCTCTACTCTGCCCACTTGTGGCCCCATATGAAGTACTGAGTCCAGGTCTGGGGACCATAGCCCGTGAAGGGTGAGGAACTGTTGGAGTGAATCCAGAGTAGAGTCACAAAGATGATCAAAGGGGGACTCCTCTGGGCCTGCACCACAACAACTCGATGTAAACATAAATGCAGAAGAACAAAAGAAATTCAGGAAATGATAAGGGCACTACACACTTTGTGTCCAATTTGCTGATGTTTGGGCACCTGATGTTATCTTAAATGCCCTGGGCTATCTGAGACATTCACACTGGGTTAATAGCAGGACCTATGCTAGAAATATAATCTCCTGAAGCAGCAGCTGGCGGTTAGGAAGGATATCCCTCCTAAACCATCTCAAATGGCATAAGTTGCTTAGACGCCAGCAGCTAAACTGAACCCTTAGTTTCCTGAATCTGAATTTTCTGTGGCAGCTTCTAGCTTCTGGCTGCATTAGTCCTTTCCCTTTTCCTGTGGAAAAAGGTCTCGGCTTATCCTTCAGTTCACTTTCCTCTCTTGATTCTTGTCCTGGTAGAACTCTTTTCTGAGCAATGTCAACACACTAAATTTACAGGAATATGTTCCTTTTATTTATTTTTCTTGATGGATTATTACACCATAAAGTCCTTTAGAGAAAGCCTTTCAAGAAGTGGGTGGAAATGTGTAGCAGAACACTGAGACCAACAGCGAGGCTGCTATGGAATAAGAATGCCTAAGAATAACAAGAATCAAATCCCATCAGTAGATATTTCATGAAATTTTAGTAAGAAGCAGCTAAATCTGCTACTATAGATATAATTTATGCTAATCTGCACTGCAGTGAAGAATCTGCTACGTATTTCTTAAAGTGGTGGTCACTCAGAGTACAAGTGTTGGTGCATCAGGTAAATAAATAGATCTGATCTATTAAAGTGTCTGTTTAGAAGACTACATAAAGGAATAATTTGGGATAAGAATTTGGGGACATAGCCAAATAACTTAAGCACTTATGTGTATGCAGTGAGAATGATTTCCAGTATAATGAGTATGAAGGGAAATTTTAGCTAGAAAATTTTGGCTATTTTTTTTTCTTTAAAGAAAAATAATTTCTGCTTTTATTAGTAAATCATGTAATAGATGTGGATATCCTGAAAATTCTGGATTGATTGTTCAAATCCATATTGACCTGGACAGCCACATTATATCATTAATTCAAGATTTATTGTTTCTCTTTTTTAAAATATAGAATAGTATTTATTGCTTTCATTAACAGCAGCATCCTTTGAAGATAAGATGATTTATAAAGGTTCCCATTCATGTAATTTAGAAATCTCATTTACTTGATGTATTTACTTACTTGATTTTAAATGGTTAACTCAGGTAACATGTAACATTTGACACTGAAGTATCTGGAACACACTGCTTTAACCAGACACTAAGTAACACACTCTGTTGAAGCTAGTTACCTAAATGTGGGAATGGACATGATCAAACAATATGAAGAGTTTGTCTTTTAAACATCTTCACCTGGTCTGTTTCCCAAAAAGAAGCAGAATGCCAGTTTCCTAGGAACACAAACTACTTCATCCTCACAATTGACCCTGAAATCAAGAAATGCTATGTTGATTCCAAGATTGAGTTCTCACACCAACAGCAGGAAAAGCTTCATTCTTTCAGAAATGTGAGATTCAGAGCAAACATCTTCAGAAAGACACAAAGCTTTGGCTCATAACATTTAGTATAGATTTCAGAAAGACTCATTTTCTTCCAAAACTTGACAATCCAAGATCCTGAATCTGAGATAGGAAATCACTGAGGTTTTATGTTCTATTGATGTTACTGAAATCATGAACATGAATGGTTCTGTGGAAATAGTGCTGTATGGAGCAGAATTACTGTTGACTGTGAGATTGTATGGTTCCCTCACCAATGGTCCAGAGTCATTCAAAATATAGATATTAAGATGCAAACATGGTGTTACCAGGTGGAAACTAATGTCCTCTTCTTCTATATGGATATTTGTAATGAGCACTATGGTTAGAGCACAGTTTAACTCATGGAACATGAGGACATTATTTGTAAGATTTTTGCAGCATCAGGGACAAGAAGAAAATCATTGTTATGCTGAACATTCTCATGGTATTTGTATATTGACATGAGAATTATGAAGATGAACAGAGATTTGAAAGATTAACTGCAGGACTAAAATCTAATTGAAGTAGTTATATACAACTACACTATTAATAAATGACTGAAGGCCATTCAGAAAGTAAAAAAATAAAAAAATAAAAAAATCAGAAAAATAAACGAGGGGAAAAAGACTGCATTATTCAGCAAGACCATCTGTGTTTAATACTGTCATGTAGCTTCTAGTTAAAGTTCCAGAAAAGGCAAACTGAAGGGAGAAGGACCAAAGGAGACTCAACAGTTCTTTAAGAAAAATTTAAAACAGGTATGTAAGTGAAGAATCCCAGTGCACACAGTTGATGGTATTTTAATAAACAACAGGATGGTTAAAAATTGAACTCAGATACCAAAGAAACAAGGGGAAAAAAAAAGAAGATTAAGAGGGATCAACTTAAATAAAAAATAGCAAGAATGGCTAAATGTACAAGGCAATGTAAAGTTCAATTGGTAAGAGACACCAAGGGTAACAGGAAATCATTCTTGGCATACTAAGAAACATCATAGAACATTCATCTGATACTCAAGTTAATGTTGCTCTTAAGTTTCCCTGTAAAGGTCAACAACTAGCAGATGTCTGAAAATATTAATACAAAAGCACGAGTTTACTGAGATTTCTGCTTTGAAAGTAGAAATAAAGAACTAATTATGAAGGTCTGATAAATTTCCAGTAAAAATAATCTCACATTTTTAGCAATTATCTCTACTTTGAGTGTTGAAGTACTGAACCAATAGCAATTAGCAAGAAAAAATTACATAATTACATCAGACCATAGTAATTTCCTTCTAAGACAGACCTTCTGGAAAACAGGATAAAAGTAGCAAGTAAAGAAGAAAATAATTATAGACAAGTTTGGTGCATGCTCTCAGCAGATTCCGTTGAACAAGGAATGAAATAATAAACTATTGGCTGAATTAGATAATTGTTCCCGTAAAATACCTATTGATTTCAAAAGATAGAATTGTATTTGGAATTTTTGCAGAAATCTGCCAATGCATGTATTAAATTTATAAACGATTAATTAAAGGGTACACTTATTCTTTTTGCAGATCATATGAACCCATGAGAGATAACGTATACATTAGTTAATATGATTAGAATTAAAAGGAATCTTGAAAATTGGTAAAACACTCTTGCAAAATAAAAATAAAATAAAAACCACATCAAACTCAGCAAGTTGGGAAAGATGTAAGGTTTTGTCTTTAGGGAGGAATAATCAATTTTGCAACTAAGATATGATATCTGCTATGACTATAGCAGATGGGTAGAAAGGCAATCTGGGAATTAGAGAATATTGTGAGTTAAATATAAATAAAAAGTTTCCATGATGGAAGTATTAAATGCATCAGTTGCTCTGAAAGTAATGCTTTTCATTTGTTTCTGTGGAAACCACAACAGATACAAAGAGAGCAAGAACACTTTTTGATTGAGCAAATTATCAGCTACAAAACACTATTTTTCAACACAGTCACCACCATTTGCCATGCATTTTCACCAACAACGAGAAAGCACCTGCATGCTGTGTTTGCAAAAATCTGCACCACTGGAGATGACCCACTGTCATTGTCACCACTCACCACCTCATTACACTCACATCCTATTTTTGGTCCCATGAAACATTCAGCAAATGTCAATGAATGTCATTGGTTGTCATTTTTTTCAGCATGGAGGAATTCAACTACACACCTCTGCTTCATATGCAACTCCATATCAGCTGCCATTTTGTCAGACTGCCCCTCTGCTGCCATCTGCCACACGGCAACAAAATGTAACTGAATATTGGCGGTAATGTTCAACATCTACTGCTGTACTATCAACATCCACCCTTGCTGTCATAGGCCAACATAATAAAATAGGAAGTATTACATTCAGAGTAGTACTCATATTTGCTATGCTGTTTATAAATTACTCTTCTTTCAGGTCTAGCAAGTGTAAGAAATGATAGAGCATCATCTTCTGGACCTGCTAATGTGCAGTAGTTGAAAATTAATTAAAAAAATAACACCAACAAATGTGGGAAGATAAAATAAGAGCCTAGAAAGCTGTGAAAAGACTGAAGTGTTTCTTCAGTTACTGAAAACACTGTTTCCTCTCTGAGTGCAGAGTGTAGACACTGTGCTTGTAACTAGACCTGTCTGCAGTATGGACTCCTATACGTAAGCATCTGAGGTTCTAAGATGAATCACATCACAGCAAAATCTTTCCAGTACAGCAAAGTGAGGTCTCCGTCACTGGTGGTCCTTTAACTAGATTGGAAAAGCCTTTGTCAGAAATGAAGTAGCTGTGTAACTAATCATGCCTCAGGGCAGAGAGGTGAACTAAATGGTCTCTTAAATCCCTCTGGGAAACAGAGACTTGGAGCCTGGAGCCATTCATGCACTTAGATTCCTAGATCAAATGTTGCTGTATTTCAACACAGAAAACTATTGAATTAAAAGCAGACACAATCCTGGGATCTTGGAATGTCTCTCTCTTGGGACATTCCCCCTTGCATTGACAATAGGGAGAGCACTGGGAAATTAGACAGTCAGACGATTAAAGCAGATTCTTAAATTATCTGTACTGAATGGCATCCAACATCCTTTTATTTTGTTTTGTTTTGTTTTTCAGAAATATTAACACCTTCATGAGAATGTGTTCAGAGTGGTGTTGGGGATGATTGTTTCTCTCCCTGACCCAGTGTTCTGTATAACTCGGTTTTTCACTGATTGGCAGTCAAAATGGCCCCATCCATCTCTTGATATAGGAATGCTTTTTTATTTCCAGTCAAACATTAACAGTTTGCTAATAGAGAGCTCTTCAAGTCAGGATTCCCAGCTACTTTCTCTTCTTTCTGCTGAGTGAACTGCAAATGAATTTTAAACCACACTGCACCCGAGTTTTTCTCCCTCCAGAATGGACTTACTATGCCAATAATTTCATGGGTGTTGCCAAGCAAAGAAGTGTGAAGTATTATTCCTGGAAGGAACAGATCCATAAAAATCAATTTAACATGAGTGCTCTCTCTTTAACAGTGCCACTGACTCCAACTTCTTCTTTCTTTTTTTTTTTTTTTTTTTAGTATATATAAGAAAAGATTGTCCTGTCACTTGAGCTAAATGGGATTTCCACGTAACACAGTTATGGCATGAAATAATGCTGCATTCTAAGTCAAGTGGTCCTACCAGTGGCCTGAGGATCTAGAGAGCTACCAGAGCTGAAATATTAGTTACTATCTAGTGCATGTGACATTATCATTCCAAAATGAAGATCATCTTACAGAGTGAGGTTGAGTAAGACTCATCAATGTATTTATTTACTACCAAAGGGAGAAATTACCTGTGGGTGCCTTTATACATGGAGACAGCATTTAGTGCATGGACTTGATCAAAAGTGGATGTCTGCAGCAGGAGTGCAAGGAGTTTAAAGGCTCACCTCTCTTAAATGTTCTTCCTTTCCACACCATTGATATTTTATATTACCCCTCTTAGAAATGTAGAATAAAAGTCAGTCCAGATGCAGTCATGATGGGTCTATAAAATTAGATTTTCTCAGCAAATAATTGATCATTTTCTTTAACCTTCATTATTTTCATTCATTCACTGATCTTTAAAGCAACATCAGACATTCTATCTCTTCTATTCCACAGGTAAATCTGGGCTTAGTCATTGATGCATTTTAGCAAATATGATCTATGGACAAAGTTCTCGGCACAGACTGAAACCTACATTAATTTTATTTTCAAGTTAAAGGATCTGAAAGGTATGGCTGAGCTCCAAGACTATATTTAGGAGATACAATTCTGCTGAAAGCAAGGCAGTTAACTTTGTTTTGGGAGACCCATAATCGTCCCTGAAGTCTAATTTATTATGTTCAGTTCTGCTAGTATGCCCAAATAGGTGGTGATGGACTTTTTGAAAAACAAACATGCCACTGTAAATTTTAAGAGAATTTATTTACATATGATTTTGCAAGAATGTCCTCAAATTATTATTATTATGGTTTTGGGTTTTTTTTTTTTTTTTTAATAATTATGTACGGTTATGATCAAGGTCCATCTTACTTTTTCCAACTTAAAAGGTTTCTGATATCAGGAAGATGGATGTAATAATGAAATTCAAAAGGATGAAGGGACCTTTATTCTCCTGTACAACCACAAAGTGTCACCCTTTTCCCATGCATTGCCAACCTCAACTGTTCTTCCGTAGCTCAGGAAAAATATGTCTGCTTTAAAGGAGACAGATCCAAACACAGGGATGGAATCAAGGTCTCAAGTTGTGTAAGGTAATATACATTCCTGCAAATCTTTGATGACTGAAATTGAGAGAAAAAAAAAAAAAAACCTAGATCATGAGACACCACTGGGTGTTTTGATTCATAGGTTGTGCCTTTGAAGATTACAACATGGTTAAAACCTATGATTAGTTTGTTTACAAGGAAGCTTCTTTGTCCATATATAATCAATCATCTTGTTTGCATACATAAAAAAGTGCTGTCATTGCACTGTGATTGCACATACTTTGTAGATCTTCATTTCCACAGCTGTTCACAGTCAGCCAGGGATATGAATGGATTGATTTGTGGGTTCTTTGAAACCACTGTGCTTGTAATTTACTGTCATTTCTCAACACAGATTAGAATCAGGTGGAACCAGGTTTTGTTATGCATGGAAGTACAGAAAGGAGACTTTTTCAAGTGGATGAGCAAGGACAGATGAAAGTTTCCATACTTCCAAGACTGTAGGAAATGCTCCCTACTGCTAGCTCTACCTCTGCCCAAAGAAGCTTACTGCCTCCAAGATGATGAAGACAGAATGAGCTTTTTGGTATTCATTAGGTATTGAAAATATAAATCAGTTTTCACTGTTGTCTCACTACTTAAGTAACCATTAAAACTGTTGTGGTGTGTGATGAGTAAGGGGGATTGTGAGTGTATAACAAGATGCTTGTGGATCCTGGTAACAATCGTTTTTCTTCTTTTTTATGAGCGGAAGAAACTGAAATATAAAACAGTTGAAGCTTACACAGCTAACACTCAAAAGGAAGGAACTAATGCAATTTAAAGGAGATAGAATAACACCCAGCATTAAATTTTGTGCTGCTGGAGGAAAACTGATGTAGTGATGCCTTCTCTCATTTAGAATTCATGCAGAAAATGGAAGCAACACCTAAGACCTCTTGAGGGAGTAGATGAAGGGGGAGAACATGGCTGTCAGCAGTTGCTTTTATGAAGTGATGGGGTTCGCTGCCTCTTATATTTTAATTGCTGTACATGCTGTGTGTAGCTGATAGCCTTAATTTAAAGTGAAAACTTGCCATTTCCAGGAAAAGAAAAAAAAAAAAAAAAAGCAGAAGAGAAAATCTCTACTTGCAACATTGGTCAAAGAGAAACTGAACATGAACAGGAGTCCTGGATGATCTTATCCACTCTCACTCACTTTGACTTATACAGAGAAAATGGTTAGAATGCATTGACTGCTGTGAATGTGAGTGAACCATGGCTAGGAGTATTGTGAGAGGGCTCTGGGCTCTGAGCCTGTTGCCAGGGATGGTCAGTGATATTCAGACAGATAGTCAAGCTCTGTGTAATGAAATATCATAGTCAAATTATAATGAGGCTCTGCTGGACTTCGAATGGTTTAACATGTAGGTCATGGCCCTGAACACTACCTAGCTCTGAGCAGGTAAAGCTGTTTTCACACTTTCGGTGGGTTCCAATATACTGTAACTCTATTTAGCAGTATTTTAATCAAACTCATTGTTTGTGTGAGGTTTCAACAGACACAACTAGGGGACTGGTGACCACTTTTTATAGATTTGTATTTTCTGAACAATTTTTAATTTTCTCAAGAAAGTAAGAGTTCTTACTTTTCTATTTAGTTATTTATTTCAGAAAAGTTCTGTAGAAACCTAATTTGTGTTTGAGATCATTAGCCTCGTGTTAAATTGAGTTGAAAACAACTAACATTTTGTGAACTTATATTTGAAAATACAGAGAAATGCAAAGAGATAGAATGATCCAGGAATCTGATTTCTTCATTTGAAAAATACGTCAATGATGGAGAAAAAAAAACCACAAAAAACCCAACCACAGGCAACCATTTCACAGTTTTTATAATTTTATAGTTTTTATGGGTTTATAGAAATAAGCATCAATGTTTGATGATGTGATGGAGATGTCAGAACATTGATGACTATAATTTGTATAGAACTGAGTAAATAAAAGATGTAGAATGATTTGACCATGTCAAAAATGCAATTATCTTCCTGCAGTGCATTGACAACTCTGAAACAAGTGATCTTGAATACGCAGAGAGAGATATTCTGGAAGATGATACTAAATACAAGGTACTAAGTGCTGTTGTCTGAACATGACCAAATTTTAGGAGTGGGAGAATTTGTTTTAGGCTTAAACGTCTCATAATCATAATGGAAAGAAAGATATTGTGAAGACACTGATTGAAATGATCTTTGCTGGAAGTTTCATGATAAACGTAATTGCAAAGTTTACCATATTTCTTTCTTAGAAACATAATTTTGTATTGGAGAATTCTGACACTCAGCTTGAATGAAAAACAAAAAGACTTTTTCAGTAGAAATTAGAGGTTGTGGACTTGTTATTCAACATGATTTGTTTACACCTGCTGTTTGGAAGATAATAATGACAGAAATAAAACACTGAAGAAAAATGTAATTCCATTTCACAGAGGGCTTCCCAATTCATCTTCTGAGGAGAGGAAAAAGTTTTTCAAAGGTAAAAATTATTAAGGAAAAAGTGCAATAAATGGAAACTGTGGCAATAAAAAGCTAGAGCTTAGCATTTTGTTATTGTCTTTATTTTTAATATTATAGAAGCATTTTGATACTTAACACAGCAATAAATGGATGCTTTTATTCAGCAAATGCTAACATTAAACAACTATTTTCAAAATTATTTTGGATGAGGGGGTGATGTAGGAAAGTCTGTATCCCACTTTATCTCAAAATGTCTAAAAGTGTAATGACAGGTACAGATTGGGCTCAGAATCAAGTACAGTCTGTGAGAAGTTAGAGAGGGATATGAGGATACTGGTGACTGAATGCTTAGTGTGAGCCAGCAGTGTGCAGTGACAGCTAGGGGGGCAAACTGCATTCTGAAGTGCATGAAAGATATTGTCTCCAGTCAGTCAAGAAGGGGTGATTGTCCCACCTATTATTTATATTTAGTTGTTTCGGCCTCAAGTAGACTAATGGGTGCAGTTCTGGGCTCCACACTGTGAAAAGGATTTTAAGGTATCTGAAAGCATCCAGAGGAGGGTAACAAAGCTGATAAAAGGGCTGGAAAGCGTGTCCTGTGAAGTGAGGCTGAGGGCACTTGTGTTGTCTAGTTTGGTGAAAATGAAGCTGAGAGGTGCTGAGATCTTGCTGTGGTTTATCGTGTCAGAAATCTGCTAGATGTTCGTTGTTATTTCTTCCTTTGGGGTATATAACATGAAGTACAACATTCAAAAAAATGCAGTGACTAATAGTCAAGAATACAGACCCTAAAATAAAAGTGTTTCACAAACCTTGTACTGACTGCAGAATAAGCACTTTAAAGATATAGTTACAGCATTTCAAGTTTAGACTAAGGATTCTTTCCAAAATTTTTTGTTGGAAATGGAAATGAGGATTGTTCTTCATGCCTATATAATGCCCTAGTCACAAAGCCATGGAGGTGCGTTCCTTTTTTCTTTATTGCCTCAGTTGCCCAGGAATGTTGTCATTGTTATGGATATTAGCAAGACTTCAGTAGACATAATGCAGAGTTCTACCCCAGATACAGTACTCTTCTGAAAAGTGGTAAATTGTGGTTCAGCTTCCTTGAGTTTGTATGAACCAATAACTCAGGTCTTTACTTTTAATGACAAATGCTGTAAACTCTTGGCCATATACTCTGAAATTAGAAATCCCTGCTTCTTGCCAAAAGTGAAGAGATAATCCATGTACTAAAACCCAAATTAGACACCTGATTTTTAGAAGTGTAATTGAGCTGTAAGTCTTTATTTCAGGTGTTAGAGTCCAGTGGTGGGCTACACAGATGGTAAAGGGCATGCAACACCTCCCTTATGAGGGAAGGCTGGGAGACCTGGATCTGTTCAGCCTTGAAAAAGAAGGGCTCAGAGGGGATCTGAAACACTTCTATAAGTATCTAAGGTGTGGGCGCAAAGGGACAAGGCTGGACAGTGTGTGGTGACAGGACAAGGGAAATGGCCACAAACTGAAGCATAGGAAGTTCCATACAAATATATGAGAGAACTTCTTCATGGTGAGGGTGACAGAGCACTGGCACAGGCTGCCCAGAGAGGTGGTGTAGTCTCCTTCTCTGGAGATGTTCAAGACCCACCTGGATGCCTACCTGTGCAACCTGGGCTAGGGAGACTGCTTTAGCAGGGGGATTGGACTCAATGATCTCTAAAGTTCCCTTTCAACCCCTAAAATTCTGTGATTCTGTTTTTAATTTTATTAATTTACACGTTGTTGTTGTATGCCATGATTCTCATTCTGAGATGCCCAACTCCCCACTCTTTGTTATGGAGTTAGCGCATATTTTAATTATGGTTTCTGAGGTTAATCAGGGTTTTGATCACAGAAAAGTTTACATTCTGTAAGACATATGCAGAAGCATTTATGCAAAGCAAGAAAAAAAAAAAACACCCACCATCCAAAAAAAAAAACCCCAGAAAGAAAACAAAACAAAACAAAACAAAAACAAAATAGCAACAACAAAAAAAAAACAACTAAGGAAGTAGCAGAGAATTCTTAATCACTAATTTTTCTTCTATCCTGACCCAAAATCAGTCTCTTCATAGGTACAATCTGCTGAAAGTCCTTGGGTGAAATTCTGCATGTATTAATTTTCAATCATTCACTTTAGAAACTCCCCTTACCTTGCGCTGAGCAAGCTTGTCCTTGTCATCTGAGCTCATGTTCTGTCATTTGGCTTAATGTCTTTGGAAGGAGTACAATGCTTTGATTGAAAAAGTCATTTTTATAGTGGGGATGAACTAAATGAACATGGGGGAGGATCCATTATGCTGAGAAGAGTAGGCAGAAGACCTTGACTTTATTTTCCTCCCTTCTCATTTTAGGGAGGTTAAAAGGTAGAGACAACTTTAATATAGAGAGAACTGAAGTTAACTTGTGTAACTATTTCTTTGCCTACATTCAGCTACACACTACATAATCAGTTATGAATGCTAAAAAAAAAAAAAAAAAAGAAAGAAAGAAATGCCCCAGAGCTGATGGGGTCAGATTTTTATTTGAATTTGAATTACGCAAATCAAATGTTTTGTCTGAAATCCAGAAAAGTGTGGAGGTGGGAGAATTTCATTATTGTTATTTTTTAAATGTCATTTCAATTCTAAAGGACAGAATTATAATTTCTGAAAACTATATTATAAATATCTATGACTCATACGCAGAGATACAACCACCAACTTTGCTTTCACTTATCCAAAGTCATCCTCATAACAGATAGAGGAGGTAACTGCAGTAGACTAGTGGGAAATTATTTCTCTGTAGTGCTCAGGAAAAATAAACAAGAGAAAATAACAAAAAACAAAATACACTGGATAGATACAAGGGAATAACTTCTGTGAAAGTTTAAATATCATAGAATATCATATCATAGACTGCCCTGGGTTGAAAAGGACCAAAGTGATCATTTAGTTTCAACCCCTCTGCTACATGCAGCATCACCAGCCACTAGATCAGGCTGCCTAGAGCCACATCCAGCTTGGTTTTGAATGCCTTTAGGGATGGGCCATCCACAACCTCCTTGGGCAACTTGTTCCAGCGTGTCACCACCCTCTGTGTGAAAAATTTCCTCTTAATATCTAACCTAAACCTCCCCTGTTTTAGTTTAAGACCATTTCCCCTTGTCCTATCTCTATCCACCCTTGTAAACAGCCATTCCCCCTCCTGTTTATATGCTCCCTTCAAGAACCGGAAGGCCACAATGAGATCTCCCTGGAGCCTTCTCTTCTCCAAGATAAACAAACCCAGTTCCCTCAACCTTTCCTCATATGAGAGGTGCTCCAGCCCTCTCATCATCTTAATGATCCTCCTCTAGACCTGTTCCAAGAGCTGCAGGTTATCTAGGTGGGTGTCACCGTGCCACAGTGCCTCTGCTTACTGTTGTAAAGATAAGCAGAAGCAGGGCCAAGCCTGTCTTTTCTGGGGTTCGGCTTGGAGAAGCTGATCACTGCAAAAGACAATAATACTTGTTCATGGCAACGAAGGTACCACTCCCTGCTGGCTTATCTGTTGGGCCAACAGTCTTGCTTTCTGCCAAGACTCCTTGCTTTTCATCTCTTTTCTATTGCGCACCTTCCCTTCCCCATATCCCTAAGCAACTAGTATTTGTAATAAACTGGTTGGGCTAACAGTTGACCCGTTGACGGGTATACACATGATTAAAGAACCTCATCTCCCTCCTTTATATTGGAGCGTGACAACTTGGATTTCCTGATTGGAGCACTAGACCAAACTGAATTCAAATTAATTTAAATCTATAGTAAAATAAGTTTGAAATGGGTCAGAATGTGTGAGAACAAGCTTACTGTATTTTCTATCATGTAAGTATGCATATTATGATCTCTTTTTTTTTAATCTGCTTCCAGTTTTATTGATATTGTATAATATTTTACTTACTAACATCAGAAAAAAGTCAGGAAGAAAGGTCTTTCTTCAAACATACATTTTAGCAGAGATGTCTTCAAAACCAGTGACAGATCATGCAGCAAACTGTGACCTTATTCTTACTAATAAGGATGGTCTTGTTAGGGAAGATAGGGGCCAGACTGGGATGTAGAGATTATGGGATGGTGAAGTCCAAGTTCTTGACTGGACGGAAAAAAACAAAAAGTAGGATTACTACCAGCAAGTCTGCTACAGCAGAATTTTAACCCTTTTTTTTTTTAATTATTATTATTATTATTATATTTTAAATTTATCATTATATTATTTTATTTATTAAATCCTACCATTTACTTTAGGCACTGTAATTTAAATGAAGAGAGCAATAATTCTGTAGTATTATGATCTCATAGAAGTGTGGGATGGCCTAATAGTTCCTCTGTACTTTTCTGTGTGTTCTTCTTTTGAGGGTTCACAGAAGACATCTAGGAAAACAATTTTAAAAATTCTTAACTGTGACCATTTCGATTTCTTCAGGTAAATTGAAGTGCACTGACAATGACAGGGAGTATCTGCTGGCAGCTCATAAAATAACTTGCATTAGAAACCTGCCTGTCTTCTGCTTACCCTCTTGTAAGCACAGAGTGTATATTACACCATGTGAAAGCAGGACTTTAGCAGCTATAAAAGGTGAGAGAGAAAACAGAAATTCACTGATTGGAGAATAAAAGAAGAAAGAGCTTAGATATGTTTGAATCATTTCCACTAATAAAGTTTCTAACTACTTCTCTGATACACGTGTTTCACTGCCACTTGACTTTTCAGAATTATTAATACTCTTTTTAAAATATTCACGAGATGAATTGCTGTACTAAATGTTTTACAGTACTGAGTTTACAGTCAGAATTTAGTGGAAAACTTCCTTCTCCTATAAATCACACTAAGACATTGATTATGGTACCCTATGTTTATCTAAAAGTTTTATGATGCATTAAAAAGAAAGTACTGATACAGTTTTAATGGGAAAGATCCTTTCCAGGAAACTAATCTGAGGAACATCTTCAATACATACCAATTCAGTGCTTATATTTTTAAGAATGAGTTCATAAGAAAACACTTCTGATGGTCCAGACCAATTTATTACACAATCATAGAATCATTTGAGTTAGAAGGAACCCTTAAAGGCCATCTAGTCCAACTCCCCTGCAAGGAACAGGGACATCTATAGCTGGACCATGTTGCTTAGACTCCTGTCCAGCTTGACCTTGAATGACACCAAGAGTGGGTCATACATCACCTCTCTGGGCTACATTATATGCTATAGAACTGTTTACTCCTTTAAATCAATAGCTAAGAATACTGGAGAGTGCTTGTATGAAATAAGTTATCATTTTAATGAAACACACATTATTCCGGGACTGTTACACAAGTGGTTGGTATTAGAATAAAATGTTTACTTTTTCAGTGCTGAACAAAGTCATTTATTTTAATGAATTATAATCAACAAGCAGCTGAGATTCAAGAGGAATCTTGAATGTCCAAGTAAAGGTATCATTAGAACTGCTCATTGACAACTATCTGCATGTCCTGATTACTAAATATGATAAAGAAGTTTTTAGAGGCAGTTGGGAGAAAGGATGAAGAAGAAATGTTCCGAGTTAGCCTGCTATTTTACTTTTTTTTACTATTTAAGTTTTCCAACCATTTTTTAGAAAATATTTTCTCATCTGCATAGATGTTGGAGACTGAGATTAACTCGAAGAAGGGAAACTGTTGCAATTTGGTATCTGAATTTAATGGAACTTAGGGACCCTCAAGGAAAAAAAAGAAGTACTTTGTAAATTGCCCCAGCTTACAAAAAATTGGCTTCCAATAATGATCAACTTTAAACATGATTTTCTTGGGATACAAATTTACAACTACAGTAGGGCTGTATACTCTTATTTATCAAAGAAAAAAAAATCCATTGTACATCTGGTTGAAACCAAAGAATTTTACCTTTACTCTGTGAAAGTTTTTATTTTCACAAGATCTGAGATATATAGTGCTATAGCAGGCTGGAAAAGTCAGAGTGAAATCTTTGCAGAAAAAAAAGGCCTCATACATACCGAAGCATGTGGTGAGATCTTTGATTTGTGGTGAGCACTTTGATATTTTATGTTTTCAATTGGTTTTTTCTCATTTTCTCTTTTCTTCTTTGTAGAGTAATTAAAAATTCACTTATGTAAAGAGAAATATGAAATTTAGGGCATCCAGTTAGAATGCTGAAGACTTTGATCTGAATCATATTAAGCAGAAACTTGAAATGAGGTCTCTTATGGCTGAATAAACTAGCACTTAGGCAGTTAGATAATCAGAGCCCATCTTTACTTTCATCAGTTCTGTCATGATGTTGAGAAATTTCTCTGTGCTTTCTAGAGTTGTCTGTTCTTGCATAAAATTTCCATTTGGAAAAATCTTATTTTTTTTCCTGTTGTTTTTCAATGAAAGCCTAACTCCAGATTTCTCACCATCACTTACTAAATTGCACCCTACCTTGTTGCTTCCTCTAAAAGCTTCTCTTTATACTGCCTACTCATTAAGTATGCTTCACCAGTAAGTTTCAGACTTACTGTCACTTGGCAAATTGCATCTTCTGAAAATACAAAACTTAAAACCTCCTAAGAAGAAGACATGAGGCAAATACATCTCAAACTTGACTCATTTATATTCATGTAACAGTATGGCACGGTATTCATCAAATGTGTTAAGGTTCCATTTGCAGGTGGCTGTCTCTGAGTATACTTCAGAAAGCAGTCCCTAACTTGAAGGAAAACCAACAGTTTTATAAAACAAATACTTAAAGAAACACAATCTAACTTAATAGATGACTGTTGGTAGCTAAAAATACCGACCTTTCAGAACATTTGGTTAAATACAGACATCTAGTGACATTTGACGTGCCCTAAAATATTCCACCTGGCCAACCAGTGGCTGATCATAAGTCTCATTAGGAAGAGAATTCTTTAATTTGATACAACCACTAGACAAACTGAATTGTAATGTTACTCAGGTAAGTGAACCTGGAAAGTCTCTCTGCAGTCCAACTATCATGATTAAGAGACGACTTCAAAAGTTGAACACTTCCAGGAAAGTCAAGAAGACCTGGAGTTCTAGAACTCTTTTTCTGATTTTGCAGGTATTGATGAATTGAAAATAAAGCAGTTTATAAACTTGCAGCCAAAGGGTTCTTTTCTGTCTTTCCTCTTTCTACTTCTCCCTTCCATAACACATTACTATATTTTCAAGTCCAGCGTATACAAAGATTCTATACCATTTTCAACTAAGATCATTTATCCTTACCTTACAGCATGTTTCTTTTATATGATTTCTTTCTGAGCTGTGCTGCTTTATGAAAGATGAATTAAAGATCCTTTGAAATACATTCTAATAACCACATTAGTAAATGATTTTCTATTGAGATGTGTACTGTTAGATTTTACTTATTCCTAACATATAGCTCTAAGACATCTTTATCCTGCAATATAGATTTTTTTTCTTTTCACCTGAATCATTCTTTTCCCCCATTAAAGATACTTTACTTAATGATGATTTCCTTCGGTAATAAGATCTTGGAAAAATAAAGATAAGAGTACATTGCTCAAATTTCATATGCCAATAGGTACAGATTGAATATATGAGATGAAGTTGTAGTAGATGTTTGTGCAGAGAATAAGGAATGGTAAAGGTTCTTATTCATCCATCTTTTACCCTTCACAGGTACTAGTTAAAATTCTCTCTTAAAAGACAAATGTAAGGAGTAGCACAGCTAACTTTGGGGCTGAGAGAGATACTGGAACCCCCCAGTGCACTCTGTTTTGCAACTGAATCTGTCGCAGGGCTTGCAAGCAGAAATCTGTTCTTTGAAAACTATATCTTCTGCCTGGACTGTGCTCTGAGTGAAAGTAGATCAGATGTTTTGAATTGGACAGAGCTGTTTAGGGTAGTCAGTTTTTCCTTATTCCTCTGCCTGACTGTAAGGAAAGAAGGTAAATTATAGTCTCAAAGTGTTTATCAGTTATAAATTTATTAGCAGACTTTGAACAGTAATAGTACTTTCTGCAGCAGAACAGCATTTCAGCAGAACTCTGCGGTATATTTGAGGTGTTATGTTTTACTTGAGTTCACTGAGAGGGAACAGAAAGTTCACATGATCAGGACACAAATAAAGTACTCCTCCCCTTCATACTCATTTGTGCAACAAATAATTCAAACGAATTATCTTAAGCAATCTTTTTTTTTTTTTTTAATCCTAAACTTTAAAAATCTATTAGACTAAACACTATTTTGTCAGCAGAGACTGACAGAAACTCATGCTGAGAAATGGCTTGTAATTTGGTGATCACTTTATGGATCAGCACCAGAAAAGCCTCTGTGAATCTGTTTATCTGTTTGGACTCTTTGCACCTATGTTTGGGTTTGTTTATCTGTTTATACTCATACATCTGTCCTTGCATGGTCTCACTTCCTATTTTCTTGGTTACTTTTGGTACTTAGCACAAGATGTAAAAAATTATTTTTTTTGTTTTGTTTTTGTAAAGGCTTTGGTAAATAGATGAACTGTTTTATTCTAAGATCTAACTTGATTTCACAGACGAATCTTGGAGCATATCTGAAATAAGCCTTCCCACAACATTTAGAATAGCTTTAGTCTGTTACTTCAGTTCTTGACTGTTTCTTCTGTAATCAGAAGATCAAGCAGGGAACTAGACATTTTATTCTCTCAGTGCTATATTTCATTAACATAGGGCAATGCTTGCAGGAGGAAACACATTTTTGTGTCTGGAAATGGTGTAGTAATTTTTAGGGGATCTTCAAGATAAGAAAAAAAATACGCTAGAAACACCTAAGGAAGGTTATGGGGTTTCTCTTTTCTTTTTTCATTTGTTGATTGTTTCCTTGCTTGTTATATTTTTTAATATCTAATATTAAATATAGCACAGCAGATTTGGTGATTCAGAGAGAATCAATGTTCTAATAAACATTCAAAACCTATTTTTACATTTCCTCCCTTTCCATGACAGTTAGAGTTCATGTGAATTAGCCTTTGAATGTCTTTCAACACCCAGTATAGACCTACAAACATGAGACATCACTCTTTCCTCTCTGAAGCACCTAGACTGCATGTGGAATTGACATGAGGAAGAAAATTTGTATTTAAAGTACCAACTGCCATAGATCAACATGGCCAAACAGATGTAGTTTATCAATGGCAAAATGTCATCAAAATGCAGTGTTGTTTGAAATTTCCCTTCTTGATCATTGAGTTTCTATGATGTTGTTTTTTTAGTATTTCTGTGGAAGTCTACAAATATAAATGAATAAATAATTATAGTTTTCAATAGTAAAATCCTGAATTGTTTTTAAAAAGATAAAACAATGTATGCAAAAACAACCTCTCTCTTTGGCTTCTTCCTCCAACAGTCCTGAATCATTGTGAAAATAGAACAAGGATAATTACTATTCCTCAGTGATAATTGCTAACTCTTGAATATAGTACAGTCTTTAATGACTCCACGTTTATTGTGTCTTAACACTTGTGCTATTGCCCTCTGCCATGGTATGTATCAAACTTTTATTTATTCCTGGCTAATTCAACTTTTCATTTATAAGAAAAGAAACAAAACAAATAGTCAAAAATAACAAAGAAAACAAAACAGATCGCCAAATGCATGGCATGGCACTGTAGGAAGGTGAGATGCTTCATGCTTCTACTTCCTCTTCTCTGATTATTTTTTTCTTTGAGAAGTCTCATGAAGCTTAGTTCAGATAAAAATAAAACCTTGTTAGATGGATTTCCTTTTTTTTTTTTCCCGACATTAAAGCGTTAAAGGCTGGTACAAAGAAGACAGGGATCTTCTGAAAAGAATCCAGCAGAGGGCCACAGAGATGATAAAGAGCCTGGAGGAAAGGTATTATGAAGAAAGGCTGAGCTACCTGGGTCTGTTCAGCCTAGAGAAAAGAAGACTCAGAGGGGATCTGATAGATGTCTAAAGTGCGGGAGGTAAAGGGATAAGAAATTTGAGGTTTTTACTCACACTTATAAACCCAAAGACAACATTTTAGCTACTCTGACCTCTCGTGGCTTTAATTTATATATCAGTTCTCACCTTGAAGATGTTTGAGTTCATTTTGCATTCCTATTGAGCAATAAAAAGCAAGGCAATGTGTATGAAACATCATATAAATTCAACTTCCTTGACCACACTACAGAAGATTCCTCTCAGAAGATCAGAAAAATGATCCATCTGTCTAGAATCCTTTACCTGTCTAACACCAATCGTAAAGGGGATTTCTTGTGATGAAAATGATGAGCTTGTCTCTGTAATCCTACAGAGTTCTCAGACTTACTGAAGTCTATATTTCTAGAATTCCTTGAATACAATGCTGTATTTTCATAAGGTTGAATGCATATGTCATCTTTTCTTTCTTTTAGCACATGTTGTTTTATTCTAGTCATCAGTAAAGTATTTTCTATCAGCATTCTTCCCAAACACTTTTCACAGCTCTGTTAGACACTCAGTATCTCAAGAAAGGATCATATCTGTCGACAGAAGACTGCGACAAATTTCACTAGATTTTAGAACACAAGGACAAAGTTGAACTTTGGATTTGAAAACATGGCTCTTAGTGCCAGAATGATGTTTCAACTAATTCCTCTAAAACAGAAGGATACTAATGTAAAAAAAATTGTAAGGTTTATTTTTTTATAAATGTGTTGGTATGCACGGTGAATTAAAATGTTAAGAACAGATGGATTTTCAATTAAGACTACATTTTTTTCTCCAATATGAGGGAAGATAATTTATATTCTATGATGCATGAGTCAGTGAACTACATGCATACAAATGAAGAAAAAATTGGGTCAATATCCTACCCTAAAACTACACTAAGCATTTAGATAAAGATGTATGTGAACAAATTGTTTAGCAACATTTATCCTTCTGAAGGGCCTGCTTTATCATTTCATCATCTTTGTCCTGGGACATCTGCTGGAGATGCAGTATTAAACTTGCTCCCAGTACAAAAGCTTACAAGGCACAACATGAATATGCTCATAAATAAATAAGAAATAAAAATTCCTTGCAGTGTGGCTGGCAAGCATACAGTCTTCAACAAACAGGTGAATTATATTTTTATTGTTTTATGAATTTTGGAGTTAAATGTTCTCCAGATTTTGGCTGTTGGAATTAATAGCATACAGATAGAACTGGACAAGTGTTCACTGTGTGCTAGAAACATAATTTTTAAGTCATATTTTTCATTAAGTAAATCTAAACAAAGTATCACTTTACTCATATTCTCAATGATAACTGACATATGGGAGAGAGGAGGGGAGAGGGGAGGGAAAAGGGGAAGGCAGAAGAGGGGAGAAATTCAGTGCTGCTACCCTCAAAGTAAAGAAACTCTTCCACATATTTGTGCGGACCTCCCTGTCTTCCAGTTTTTGGCAAACGCTCCTTGGCCTATCACTATGCCTGGCCTTATCCAATTACCTCCCAGACTTCACATATTCATAAACACTGATCTCATCCTCCCTTAGTCTTCTCTTCTCTAGGGTGAACAGATCCAAGTCTCTCAGTCCTTCCTCAAATGGGAGAAGCTCCAGGCCCTTCATCACCTTTGTTGTTCTCTGCTGCTCTCTTTCTAGGAGATCCCTGGTTGTTATTATTATTATTATTTTTTTTTTTTAACCAAGGTACACAGAATTAGGCATGGTATTTTAACTGTGGCCTCACCAAGGTGGAGTAGGAGGAGAGGATCATCTTCCTCAACCTGGCAACGCTATTTTTAGTGCACCCCAGAATACCATTGACCTTCTTGGTCACAAGGACATACTGCTGCCACATGGCCAACCTGTTGTTCAAAAGAATACCCAGGTCCTTCTCTGCAGAGTTCCTCTCCAGCAGATCGTCCCCTGACCTGTACTGATGCATGTGATTATTTCTTCCCCGGTGCAGCACTCTACTCATTTTTCTGTTGAACCTCATCTGTTTCCTCTTCACCCAACTCTCTACTTTGATTCAAACTCAGAATGGCCTCTTAGGGGTACAAAAAATTAGTGTATTTTATCTTACACACACAAATACAGTAAATCATAGAATGTGTTGAAATGGAAGGAATCTTAAAAAATCACCTAGTTCCAACTATCCACCAGACCAAGTTGGTCAAAGCCCCATCTGACTAGGCCTTGAAAACCTGCAGATGGGGCATCTGCACCTTCTCTAGCCAATCTGTCCACCAATGCCTCATCACACTTTGAGCAAAGAATGTCCTTCTAATATCTATTTTGAGCATATTCTCTTTTAGTTTAAAATCATCACCCTTTGTCCCATTGTTACACTCACAAATAAAGCCTTTATCTCCATCTTTCCTATTTGGCCCCTTTTAAGTACCAGAAGGCAACAGTGTTTTCCCATAGCCTCCTTTTCTCTAGGCAGAATAACCCTATGGTTGGCTTTCTGGGAAGAATGATCACATTGCTGGTTCCACTTCCCACACATAATCTTGACTTTCGATTGGATAAAATCCACTCAATTCAAATAAAGTCAAATAGTCTAATGCTTTATTTGTATTGTAATTCTCATCTAATAAGTTCAGAACATACATTGTGAATGTAATGTCTTCAGCAGAATGCGATTTTCTCTGGTAAGAAGTTAATTATTGTTACAATAGAAACTCTGTTACTTTTAATTTAAACTCTCAAGCACTTATATCCTTTTTAATTTGCTTGAGAATACTGACAACTGTGGTAAGTAAGTATCTGATACTTAACATCATCTGAAAGCACTGTGTCACTAGAAAAAAGATGGAGAAGTCAATTCTTGTGTGCCATATGAAAAATGGGGACAATCTTCACAACACAGATGTTTTTAAAGAGAACCTTGCACCCAAAAACTTTTGTCTTGTTCACAGTTACTATTTAAATGGTAATTTGCAGATGTAACAGTGTTCTACAGGTCAGTTTAACCTTTTGGTATCTCAATTTGTGAAATGTTTAGAAGAACTAAAACTAATTGAACTCAACTCATCATTTATATTATCTATAATTGCATTTCCTGTCTTTTTAGAAAATTGTATGTGAACCTGTCTTATTTTCTTTCAGTAAATGATCAGAATACAAGAATAACATAGCCAGGTCATTTTCATCCTAATTTGCCCATCAAGGTACTTACTGTTTGCATTGTGGTTTTAGTCTCAGTTACATGAAATTTTCTCATCTCTTTGACTACATTACTGGAGTTTTTGAAAGAGAAAAATAACAAATATGTCAACAATGGATAATGTACATTGGGTGCACATTTTGGCACAGTGCCATAATATATTCTTAAAGTGTTCCACAAATCATTAAATCCACAAATCATTAAATCTTTTTTTAGGATTTTTCCCCAACTTAACCACCTTACTTCTAAGAAAACTGATCTCCTGGAACTGGTGATTACTCAATCTTTTGAACTTTATGAACTCCACAGCTTTGATGAAAATTTGCACAACGTTATACATTTTTAAAACTTTTGCACATACATTTTCTTGATGTCTGATGCAGTGACATTTCATCAAAAATGAAACACTAGTGGTAATTGCATCATCTATTAATTTTGTAACTCCCACTTTTTTACCTACCATTATTGGAATACCTTCAGTAACTATACTAGCAATATTGACAAAGGTTAAAGAAAATAGCTTTAATGTAATTTATACTGTTTCACACACATTAAGAAGCTTAGTTTTGTCCTTTAATGCCACCAAAGAAGTCATTTCTTCACTGACATTACATTTGTTGTCAATTCCTCTTGCCAATAAAAATGGCAAGCTGAACTTTAACTGTAGCATCAGTATTTTCATCTATTACCAAAGCACAAAATGTGGAATTAGCAGCATTGCTCTCCAAATTCATTTTGATAGATTTTCCTGTTTCTTGAATTCACCTGGTTGCACTCTAGTGAGATAAACTGATTTTAGAAAAATCTGTTCTTTATTACAAATATATATATATATATGCCATGCTTTCCATACATTGCTTAATAACTCACTGTCAGTAAATTGTTTTGTTTTGTTTTGTCACCAGATTTCTTAACGCATAACTAGCTTTTATAATGGGGTCCATTTCTCTTTAAATTTTAATCTTTGAAAACTGACAGGATTTCCTTCAAAATTAAACATAATCTCATATTATTTGTCCTTTGAAAAATGTACTTATGTACTCTCATATTATTTGTCCTGTGAAAAATGTTCTGCTCATTTTTTGTTGAACATTCTTCCCTTATCCAGGATTTTTTCTTTTTGGAGAAGGTTCTGTTTCATTTTGGGACAACATTAGAGAGGTTGAAATATTGTCAGTAATCAGTGTGTTCTATAAACTCAGAGGCACAGAAGCATTACATGTACGTTTTGAGTCAACTGAGTTTGTGCTGTGGGTATGAGAAGTGAAACTGTTGTGATAGGACAAGGGGAAAGGATTTCAAAGAGGAGAGATTTAGACGGGATACAAGGAAAAAGATTTTTACAGTAAGCGTGGTGAGGTATTGGAACAGATTGCCAGAGAGGTGGTGAATGTTTCATCCCTGGAGACATACAAGGTCAGGCTGGACCAGGCTCTGACAACCTGACCTAGCTGTAGATGTTCCTATTCATTGCAGGGAAATTGGACTAGATGACCTTTAATAGTCTCTTCTAACTTTTATGATTCTGTGATTCTGTGATCCTTATAAACAATGAGGATTTGCAAGTATTGAATACAGAGGGGAAGAAAAAAGAAAAAGAAGAAGCACAAATTTTCCAAGCAGCTTCGTGGCCTTCAGTGCCCTACTTCACCTTGCAGTAGGAATACAGGGCTGATGAGGATCCAGTCAAATATGTATAAGGCAAGCTATTCTCATTCTATTCTCATGTAGACCTTCTGTCTTACAGGTAACTTACAATGATCTACCTTCAGTAATGCTGGACAAATATAAGGAAATGTATCTGAGGAAGAACTGGCAGAGTTAAAGTTTTTAGAAGGTGTAGATTACCTCCTTAATTTCTACAGAATAATTTTCATAGGCTACCACTGCATCGTGGGTTTCACTTTTGTTTTGATAGACTTCAATTATAAAATATATCACCTAATTTTGTCTGATTATGAAATGTAATATCTAAATAATTCCAGCTTACCATAGGCGTTCCATACTGTTTGGAGTGAATAGAACTCCTACACAAGTGACAGAAAGGTTGTCTCTAAAATTTGTTAATTCCACATGAGAGGAATATGTTTTTTTCTAGTCAACCACAAATAGTTGTCTAGAATTACAGAATGCAATCCACATTCTCCTTTCAAGTCATACTGAAGAAGCAAAATACCTTTTAACTCCGAGGATCACTCTGTTTACTCTGGTTATAAGTTTATGTGTTTTGTGGAATTGGTTTTGACTACTGGTTCAACAGCTATTTTTCCACTAAGGGGTGGAAAAAAGGTATTTCAAACAGTATAAACCCAAGTTTGTTGTCCTTGGAATTGTTAAGAAGTTACAGGCTGAAGTCGATCTCAGGTTTATGACAGCCCACACAATGAAAACATTTTGGCTAAGTCTAAAGTATATGAAGTTTCCTGAGTTCCCAGTGAAGTAATGGAAGTAATGAAGTTTTGGACAGTGGATTGGGTTGAGAACTGGCTGACTGGCAGAGTGCAGAGGGTTGTCGTTGGCGGTGCAGAGTCCGGTTGGCAGCCTGTGACCAGCAGTGTCACCCAGGGGTCCATGCTGGGTCCAGTCTTGTTCAACATCTTCATCAATGACCTTGATGAGGGGATAGTGACCATGCTCAACAAGTTTGCTGATGATATGAAGTTGGGAGGATTGGCTGACACGTCTGAAGGCTGTGCTGCCATTCAGCAAGACCTGGACAGGCTGGAGAGCTGGGCAGTCAGAAACCAGATGAAATTTAACAAAAGCAAGTATAGAGTCTTGCACCTAGGGAGGAATAATTGCATGCAGCAGTACAGGCTGGGGTAGTACCTGCACCAGTACCTGCTGGAGAGGAGCTCTGTAGAGAGGATCCTGGATGTCCTGGTGGACAACAGGTTGACCATGAGCCAGCAGTGTACTCTCACAGCCAAGAGGGCCAATGGCGTTCTGGGATGCATTAAAAAGAGCATGGCCAGCAGGTCAAGGGAGGTGATCCTCCCCCTCTACTCTGCCCTGGTGAGGCCTCATCTGGAGTACTGTGTCCAGTTCTGGGCTCCCCAGTATAAAAAAGACAGGGATCTCTTGGAAAGAGTCCAGTGGAGGGCCACAAAGATGGTGAAGTGCCTGGAGGATCTCCCCTATGAAGAAAGGCTAAGTGAACTGAGTCTGTTTAGCCTTGAGAAAAGAAGACTGAGAGGGGACCTGATCCAGGTTTATAAATATCTGAGGTGTGGGGGACAAAGTGGTGAGGCCAGACTCGTTTCAGAAGTGTGTGGAGACAGGACAAGGGGAAATGGCCACAAACTGATGCACAGGAGGTTCCGCACGAATGTTCGCAAGAACTTCTTTGTGGTGAGGGTGACGGAGCACTGGCACAGGCTGCCAGGGGGGTTGTGGAATCTTCTTCTCTGGAGATATTCAAGACCTGCCTGGACGCCTACCTGTGCAACCTGGTGTAGGGAACCTGCTTTGGCTGGGGGGTTGGACTCGATGATCTCTTGAGGTCCCTTCCAACCACTATGATTCTATGATTCTGTGATTCTAATATCTGCAGATGTTCAGCTACTGCTGCGAAGTCACATGTCACTGCCAGTATTTTGCTGAGGAACTAAGGTAAAATGCCCTAATTTCCTCAGAAGTAGTTCAGCAATCTGGTTCTCAGGAAAGAGGAACAAAAATATATCTCAGCAACTGCAATTTTTAATGCTGTTTCACTTACGGACATTGATATTTTAATCATAAATGCTTTCTGCCATGGATAAGAGAACAGGACTAAATATAACTAAAAGGACAGAGGTTTTAATTTAAATGATTTTACTTTTTTTCTGAAGATAAATTAACAAACAGGAACAAACCAAAGAATAATCTGACAAGCTGGGGTACAACATGTACCTTATTTCCACATTTTGTCATGGTGTGTAATTTAGAGTGCCATAGATAATTGTAGAAGAATGTGTAGATGTTAATTAATTTTATTTAAGATTAGTCTAATCTGGTGCTCTGTGAATAAAAGTAGCAGTTTATAAATGGGTAAATATTAATAATCCTAACACAGCCTTGTAAAAAACAATGAGATTATCAAAAGAAGAAAAAAAATCAATGAATGCTCTTACAGCAAAGCAAATTAATGTATATCAAGTATCTTAAATACAGAATTAAATATCATTACTTCTGTACACCAGTGTTAGCCCATATCTCTTCTCCCAGAGTGTAAGCTATTTGCTGATTATCAGGGAAAGCTGTTACAGTCTTAAATTAAAATCATATTTCAGCATCCTATTGTAATCATTAGAAGAGAACATTAACCAAATCCTTTGTCAGAACTTTACAAATGCATCAAAATGACATGTACTGAAGTTCTTGTGAGGTTTCCATCTTAACTGGGGCACTGCTCCTTCTTTAAGTTGCCTACCTGTAGAAGATGACTTTGATAAACTGCAGAGTACTGAGGAAGAGGGCAAAGAGAAAGATCCTTCCTCAATTTTATAATCCCTTCACTGCAAAACTTGCATTAGCCACTGTCATCAAAACTGTCATAGACTGCTGAGAATACTTCCAGTTCCTGGCAAGTGATCTGCGCTGACATATTCAGTAGTGCTGAAATTCTCCTTAGCTTTGTGGTTAAAAGTTCTCAGAGAAACTTTAAATTGTAGATTTTTTACTTTGTCTTTTATTTGGTCAATTTTTGAGAAAATTCCTTGACTTCACTGAGTTTTAATAGGAGTGAAATTCTATTTCAAATAACTTTGAACAATTTATTATTTGTATAAAGCTCTTTTTGAACTTGGTATAGTCTTTTCAAACTTAAATGTTCCTCAAACTCAGTTTGCATTTGTATGGCAGAAGCATTTTTTACTTAACAGTACAGACTTTGTTTTTTATCCAGCTAGTGGGGAAGACTTGGACAAAATACGAGAGCTGCTCCAAAAGTAATGCTTCTTGTTTTATTATGTTGGCCTAAGACATCAAAAGTGGATGTTGATAGTATGGCAGTAGACGTTGAATTTTCCCACCAATATTCTGTTGTAGTTTGTTGCTGCATGACAAATGGCAGCAGAGGAGCAGTCTGACAAAATAGCATCTGACAATAAAGTGTGTATGAAGCAATTGTGTGTCATTGAATACCTGCATGCAGAAAAAATGACATCCACTGACATTCACTGGCACTTGCTGAACTATTATGGAAACCAAACAGAAGTTGTGAGCACAGTGAGGTGATGAGCTGTGCATTTCAGCAGTGGCATCAGCATCAGTGGGTCACCTCCACTGGTGCAAATTTTTATATATTTTATATTAAAAAATATTTTTTTGTAATTGAAATATTGTTCTATCAAATCGTGTTTTAGCGTTCTTTGTATCAGTTGTAGTTTCCAAGGAAATAAATAGGAGGCATTTCTTTTGGAGCAGACTGTCACCAGTAAAGAAATGAACCAGTCCATAATTAACCTTAGAAGAAGAAGAAAAAATCTTACTGATTCTGCACTCTCTAAGCACTGAAGAGTCTTCCAAACGTCTTTCTCAGACTTCTGTGTATTTAGTAGTACAATTGTAATGTTTTCAATGGAGCAATTATTTATCTGTTTACCTAGAATGCAAATGAGATCTTATAAGTAAACTCTAATTAATATCTGGGAACTTTTTCTTTCATATTAATACTGTTACCTTATTATGTATTAAAAAGAGGATATAGTTTCTTTCTATTTATACATTCTTTTGCTTTAATTTGGAGCATAGGTGATGAAAACAATCATTTAAGGCATGCTTATCTAATTGTTTCTGTCCAGCTCTACTGTTGATACTGACTACTGTGAAAACAAGAAATAGTTATGACTCTAATTAAAATTTTAAATAACTAACTACTCTATATCTAAAGTCAAATTATAATAATGCGATTTTACTGAAGCAGGGCAAATACACAGTGCATTAATTCTTTTCATGAATTATACATGAGCCTTTATGGATGACTTACTGTAATTTGGACAACCCAGGAGAATAAGGAAAAATAATGTAACCAGATTTCTGTGGAGGAAAAGCAATAATATTCAGATTAGTGATTACTCTTTTTGACATTGACATTCCCACTTTGTAACTATGTACTAAAATGTGCTTTGTAACAAAAGCTGTTTTTCTGTCATGTATTAAATAAATTTGGCTTCTTCTTTGAGTCAAAGCCCTTGTTTTCATTTCTGTATGTTTATTCCCAGCTTTTTGCTTTGGGGAAAGGACATTCTCTTTATGGGGACTCTGAAAAGCTGTTGAGGAAATAAAACGTTTAAAAGCATGAATCTTGGAGGTAGACGCAAGAGACACATACAGATCTAAAAACTGTAGATCAAGCTAAAGGAATTGTGCTGACAGTTCAGCAATAGATCTTTTGACTTCAAAACACAAAATATTAAGGATCAAATATCTCAGATACCCACTTATTCAAGTTAAGTTTGTACATATATTTTTTTACTCTAGATGCAAGGCTAAAATCTCCTAGTTTTTCACATACTTACTTCCTTAATGCTTATCTGATAGATGCCAAGGAAGGCAATATCTATAGTGAAGTAGATGGACGTGGCCTAAGGGAGACTGCAGCCATGGAGAGCTCCCACAGAAGCAGGTCCAGGCTGGAGCTGCAGCCCATGAAAAGGAAACCTCAGAGGCCCATGCTAGAGTAGTTTCTGAAGGATGGACCCTGTGGTGTGGCAACATCGCCTGGGAGGGATCAACGGAGCAGTGGCAGAGAGTGACCATGGAAGTGGAGCAGAGATGAAGAAGCATTATGGGCTGACCTCAGCTCCATTCTCGGTTCTTCAGCGCCACTCAGGGGAGGAGGTAGAGTGGCTGGTGGGAAGATGTTTTCAGTTTGCTCCTAGTTCTCATTCTTCTAATCTTTTAGTAATACTCATTAAATTGCATTAATCTGCCTACACTGAGTGTTTTGCCTGTGACCTTAACTGGTGACTGATCTCCCTGTCCTTATTTCAACCCTTGAGCCTTTTTTCATTGTATTTTCTCCTGCTTCTCCATTTAGGAGGGGAAGTGAGAGACGTGTGGTAGAGCTTATCTAGTAATTGGTGTGTAACCACCACAGTAACTGACAAAGGGTTACTGTAATTCCAGAAAGAGAAAGATACCATGGTACTAAATTGATAAATAAATGCCAAAGTTTGTTCTCCCGTGGAGATAATGCTTTATAAAAAGGTTTTACTTTGGTTAAAGAAATGAAAATCAGCAATTAAAACCAAATTTCTTTTGCTGTCTTCACATTGACTTCCAGGTTCCTAGGGGAAATTTAAAGAGAATAGCAGCCTGAGTAAGTAAGTGAAAATAAATAATAAAGCCAGAGAAAGGATGATTTGGTATGATTTCTTCAGTTAATGCTGTTCAGGAGGTTTACAGTCCTGCTGAAAAGAAAGGAAAACAGGCAAAAAGCATTGTTAGTGTGTGGCAGTAAGAGGTACCTCTTCTGGATACCGATGACAAATCTCTCTGGAAGACATACATGTAAATATTGAAAGGATCTTTAAAGTTAACTACACAGACATCCCTTACTTGTAATAGCTGTGCTGTAAAATAAAAGTAGAGGCCACAGAGAATGAGCATAGTCAAAAACCTGGAAGACAATGCCATGGTAGTTGAAAGTGTAATAAAACAAGACAAATATTTATCATGCTTAATATCTTAGTGTTCTTTAATTTTTAGTATTAATAATCTCTAAAAAATTAGAGATAACAAAGAACTTTTCCTTTCCCTTCCCTTCCCTTCCCTTCCCTTCCCTTCCCTTCCCTTCCCTTCCCTTCCCTTCCCTTCCCTTCCCTTCCCTTCCCTTCCCTTCCCTTCCCTTCCCTTCCCTTCCCTTCCCTTCCCTTCCCTTCCCTTCCCTTCCCTTCCCTTCCCTTCCCTTCCCTTCCCTTCCCTTCCCTTCCCTTCCCTTCCCTTCCCTTCCCTTCCCTTCCCTTCCCTTCCCTTCCCTTCCCTTCCCTTCCTTCTTTTTTTCTCCATTCTTCCCTTTCTCCCTTCCTTCCTCTCCTAAGAGGAAAATTTATTTTGTAATGAGAAGTCAGGCAACTTCCCTTCCTCTGTACTAGATAACCTTTACTCTTCAGTTCTTGCACACTTTCTGCTGAGCCTGATTTGCATTTTTATATAAGAAAAATCTAAATGATATAAGGTCACTTTATGCAGGTGTTGTAGGTAACATGTAAGAAAACCTTGGCATCTGCTTTGTATGCCTTTTTTTTTTTTTTCCACATCCTCATGCACTCTATTTTGCAAGTCAAATTATCAGTCTTCGAGGCAAGCTCTTATACTGGATATAAAATATAAAACTTTCTCAAGTTAGAAAACCTAAAACTCACTTCAAATGTTGTTGGTATAGCTAACTTTTCTGAATATATTTTATATTATAGACTCATTGTACAGTTAGGATTGTATTTATTCTATCAGTCATTAAAGATGAGCAGACTCTGAGAAGCTGGAATGGAAACCCAGTTTCAAATTACTAAACCTAACTCTGAAATGAAGTCAGAAACTCTCTCAAGAAATGTAAATCTAATTTAAATTTCCCTTCTGTTATATCATTAGAAAACTGGTTTCAACTTCCCGTAACCCAGCCCATCTCTTCTGTTCTTCCCAAACCATTGCATTCATGCAATTATGTTTACGTGTAAAGGGCTTCATGCTCTAATAATGAGTGACTTACTCTAGAAATTATTGGATTCATCTGAAGAAATAAGTGATGCAGGTGCTTTGTGCCCAATGATGTGCAGGAAACTCAGGACATGCCACAATAGTGACATGGTTTACTCCTTCCCCTTCCTTCTGCTTTGGGTGGTCCTTACCATGGTTAAACAAGACTAGATTCCAGAATTTCATAGGACTTTTATTGTTTGAAGCACTACAATAAAAAAAATATAGATAAAGTTCTGTATTAAGTCTAAAATTAGAGACACTGTTTACTCATAACAATGAGGAAGAAATTTTATCAGAAACAAACAATACTGTAAACGCATTAATTTCTTCAGACTTAAAAATAAAGGGCTGTATTCAGTCTTCTTACATTTTGAAATCCAGTCAAAGTGCATAAATTGAGGAGCTGTACACCTGAGGCTTTATTTATGTTTATTTATGTTCAACAGAAAACAAAAGATGCTTCCACTGCTCAATTCCATTTGAACCACAAGTCTTGTCATCCCCTCAGCAACTAATGACCGTGGTCTTGAAGGTAAGATTTTAATGTGCCAACATTAGAGTAACCTGCAGCTATTCTAAAGAGTATGTTGGGTGGACAAGAGCACACCTGTTCTTTGGTTACCAGACAGATCTCAGTGTGAGTGGTAAAATCAATACTGCTAAAATCCTGCAGGACTATCAAGTTATCGCACAGTCTTTATCAGCAGCATAATCCCCCAAGGTGGAGTAAGGTATTTATTTATACATGTAGTTTTTACACCTAAAATGAAATAAAATGTATTGGAAACAAAGTTCTTGCACTAGTATCAGTGTACTTAAAGCAGTATAATTGCTAGGACTAACTCTTAAATTTAATGGGCAGCAATTTTGCATGAATACATCCTGACTTCCCAGACTTTTTTGTCCTGCAATAAATATGTTGAGTAAAGGAAGAGTGGGTGAAGAGACTGAACTTCTGGTGATACTATTCCCCTTTGCCTCTAGCTAACAAGGAATGGAGACAAGGAGAATCTAGGTGTTGAAATAAATCACTATTAAATCTTTTTTATTTTGATCTATCAGCATAGAAGACCATACTTGCCATTCTTGTTCTGTAGGCAGCATAGAGAAATCTTTTCTCATGAACATATTTTAAGCAGGTTAAATTTTTATTTTTATTTTATTTTTTTATTTTTATTTTTTATTTTTATCACTGGGAGTGCTGAAAGGACTAAAAGCAATAAGACAAAGTAGGGTCAGGGAAGGGTGTTGTGCTAATCTGAGCTACATCAGTTTATTTCAGTGGCATAATATATTTTTTCATTTTACTTCATCACTTTATGTTTTTCCCCTTTATGAAAAGCTAAAATCCCCGTTGGTAGTTTCTCATGTCATGAATAAATATTTTTATTGCTATTAGTTAACTATTAATGTACAAAGCACTCCAGATGATCTGAAAATGTGAGCAAATAATCCTGCTTAAAAGAGCTTAAGGAATTACTTGTACATCTAGGGACCCAGCAGATGTGTAAATATGGGTTTTCCGTGCCAGAAATATAGATTATTTAAAATAGTTTAAAACACTGTTGTTTTTCTGTTACTAGCATTTACTGAAAAATTCATGCTAACCAGTTAACTGTTTAACCTCTTGGTCCATCCATTTGTTAATAAATCACTTGTTTTAGAGTTTTCACTATTCAGATCACATAATGGAATATTTCACAAGCTGCTTTATAAAACAAAGCAAAACCCCTCACAATAAAGAGGGAATACTCTAGTTCAGTCTAGGATCTGTTAGTGATAAAGATGAATGGTGAGGTAATGGAATTATTTAGACTCAATTTATTCCCTGAACACATTAAAACAAAACAAAATCAAAATCAAAAACCAACCACAACTGTGCTTCTTTACTTTGTTTTCCTGTTTTGCTTCGTGTTTGTTGCTGTTATTGTCTGCTTTTCCCCATTTTCAATTTCTTCATATGCAGCTATCAATCCTTATGTGCCTCAAAGTCATTAAGCCTGGAAAACCTGAAAAATATTGGAGTAATGAATTAATATGGCATGTTGCTTAAAAAAGAAGCAGACATGTTTCTAATGATAACACTAAGCTGAAAATGAACACAATTTCACAAGACATCTGGAAGTTTGAAATCATGGCAGAGCTTCAGTGATATGAAAGGAGCAAGTTCAGTTCTCCTAAGGTCCACTTTAAAATGGTCTGTACAGCTTCTCTACTACTATTATCATATCTGATATGCATCATTACTTTTCTGATGCTGTAGTTCAGCATCTAATTGAGTGTTGTGTTAACCAGCAGGAAACACAGAGAAATATACCTTCCTCCATTTCCTTTCAACTGATCCATTAGAGTCTGAAGATTTGAAAAGAAGGAGGAGGAATGTCCTTTCAATATTTAAATATTTTTATACCACTCATGATATTTTCAGGCTACTAAATATTTTGCTAAAAATTAAAAAAAGGAAAAGAACATAAATGTCAAGAGAGGAGAAATAAAAATGAATGCAAGATTTAATGCTACCATCTTTAGAGAGGAAAGTTTTCTCATATAAAGAAAAAGAAAATAAAAGAGGTAAAGGAGAAAAAATATATATATTTTTATTTTTGATACAGAGGTCAGTATTTTCCTATCCTGGTAAGGGGAGGTAAGTGGTAGAGGGAATACCATATGTCAAATAGCCTCAGAAAAATAACCTCAGAATTTCAAAATCCATTTTTTATCAGCAATAACTAATGTTTTTTTCCAAGGCAAATAAATAGCTTTATTTGTGAGTGGCCTTCAGACAGTCTTCTTATATTTTGCTTCTCTTTAGAGTGAAGAAAAATTAAGTTATGTCAGCTCGTGACAGGATATATCTTTCCATTAAGTATGGGAATGGACACTAAAATTATTTAATGGGGATGATCCTTAATGGCTGAGAAAGCAGTAACACTTCTATTTTTCCCTCAAATGACATCAGCTGGATATTGTATTATATCATGTGGCTTAATCAAATAGAGTCTCTATTACATCAAAAAACTCTATGCTGCCTTCCATTGCTGCCTGTATCTTACCATATTTTCCTCTGAACATTTCCAAAACTGTTTGAGACTTCAAAGAACAAAAGACCTTAATATCTATCTCATTCCCAAAGCCCAGTGTACCTGAAGTCAAGTAAGTCTCTCAGTGGGTTTAACTAGTTAGTATCTCTGATTTAACAGCACAAACTGACAAGTTTCAGGTTTTTATGTATGTACTAAGACAGAAGACTTATTTTATTTGTATTTTTCTTATGAAGGTGATCTCTGGAGGAAGAGAATGACAGTAGAATAGTAGTATATGCTTTTATGGAATAACTCGGAGGGGGAATTTAGTGATGTCTTTCTTTAAAACACAAAAAATAGTCTGAAGAGGTAAGAGTACACAACTGTCCTCCCATGAGTGCTTCCTTAAGCAGTAAAGCTGGATGTCATGTTCCCCTCTGTAGTCTTCTTTTGTCCAACAATCTAGCCCAATCCCTGTATTTGTGTGGAAATAGTAGTTGTAACTTGTTTCCAACTTGCTGATTGAAGACTCTGTAAATTGTTATAAGAAATGCATTTAGTGATCAGCAGAGTTCTGACTTACTGCATCTTAACACTGATACATTCCTCTTAAAATCCATCAATAAGATTTATCCTCCTGTCACTACCCTTCTCCACCAATTGCTTCAGCTCTCCTGAAGGCATTTGGATGTCTCTTCCTCTCAGTGCTACTTGTACTTTCCCAGTATACTCTCAGCAAAATCTCTTCAGATAGTGATTTACTTTGCCTGTGCCCCTAGTGTTTCTGAAGCTGACTTAATATTGTGTTCTATTAAAAATTAATATTATGTAGTGTTATATATACGGACTATTCTATTTAATCTGGCCTGTGTTTGAGTAGTTCTGTCCACATTTCATAATGAATTTATACAGCACAGAAGAAGCAGAGGAAGACTTGCTTGATACAGATGGTCACTTAGAGCTCAAGGAAAGGAGAATTTGAAGCAGGAAGGTTATTACTGAATATGTGAGGAGAAAAAGGATGCTGGAATACCTAAGGAGAGAGAGCAGCAATCAGCAAGAAAGAAGTGGGAGGAAATGCAAACACTAGAATTAGCAACAAGGGACAAAACCACTCAGATGCTTGACAGGGAGCTTGAGCTTTATTTGAAAGATTGCATATGCCTTTTGTATCACTGAATGTTATTTTTGTTTCATAGCTACCTTGCTGCTTGCCTAGCGGAACATTGATTAAATAAACAAAAATGAAGGTGGAAAAGAAATAAATTGAGATTTTAAAATAATAGATTTCTTTTTTCAAGCCTAATTTTACCTGGTATGAGCATGTTTTTATCTTAGTAGCCTGTGGTTATTTAATGCATAGTGATGCCCTATCAGTGAAAATGGTCACCCCCCTCTGATAAAATGCACATACTCTGTGAACTGTACACAACTCATATTCTCTTTCCAAGTTCCCATTTTCCTGTTAAAAGGCCATTAGTGCACAAGCAGAATGGTAGCCTAGCTGCACGTGGGGAATAGAAGCAATTATTACAATTACATACATCTTATGCTTTCAGTGTTTTCATATGATACAAACGTCGGTTGAGAAATTAAGGGGAAATTAGGTAAAGGAGCAAATTGGCTGAACACCGTGACAAATTAGCAGGATTTTCCAGTTTATAGAATAACGTCCTTACTGGCATGGAAGAAGTCCTGTTGTTAGGATTGTCTTTAAACTAGACAGGGGAATTTTTTTATTTTTATTTTTTCCATGCATTAAACTCTTAAATGCTCTCTTCCTGTTTATCCTTTTACTCTGAGTAAGATCTTCCTCTGAGACTATTATTACCTGTAGGAGAGGACACATAGAGGACACACCTGTGACAACTAACAGATTTTACAGTATCATTGTGTGTTATTGTACAGGTGACCCTACCTAGTGTACTTGTCCTACTAGCTAGTGTGCTGGCAGTGATATTCGATGGTACTCAAAACAGGTGTGCATAGGAGCAATGGATTTGACATCATTGCCATCCTATTGCATAGGTCCTAGTATGAAGATGTTTTCCCACCTTCCAAATTATAATGAGAATTACTGTCAGCTTATTCTCGTTCAATTTTGCTGTGGTGTAACTGGATATAAAATTTGTGGATTCATGGAACAAATTAGTGCCCTGAATTTCATGAATATGAATTTCATCCATATTCATATTTTACTGTCCTAACAAAATGGGAAACTTAACAGTATTCATCTTATTGTTTTGGTGCTGCCTGCAGCTGCAGAAATTTCAGGTGAACCAATCTCTCTGAAATCCCTAAATATTCATATTGTTGATCATACCTGTGACTTTTTCATGCGGTGGGAGGACAATGGAAGAGAAGACAATGATATGTTAAAGCATATAGGTGCTATGAAGTCTGAGCACTAGTTTTGAAAAGAATGTATAGAAGTTCTGTACTTTTATGAAGCTGCACTAAAAATTTGTGGAAGTTTGTGAAAACAATTTTGTGTTCTTCCATGGGCTTTAAGTTTGAGCTATACGGTGTGGCTCAGTTATTTTAAGGCATTAATATTATTTGTAGTCAGGATATCAACATAGTATTGAAACTTGAAATTGAACTCTTGAAAGTTGTTCAGGCAAATCACAGATCTCTTCTCTGGAGGAGATGCTTTTATATCATATTTATGTTCTCATAACATCTCAGTAGTGAATGGAGACAACAGAAAAAAATAAAGGAAATTGGTGCACAAAAAAATATAATATCATATAACGCCTAGAGGAAACATATTCTCTCAGCATTTCTCCTCATGTGAATTTGAATAAAGGCATCTATTTTCTGGAATTTACAGAATTCCCAAGACTCCTGAACTGAGGTAGAAAGCTTGGTAGATAAGAGTTGCTGCTATTCTGCCTTAATCTTGTCTTTCAGCCTATTTTATGTCCAGCATTATAAAAACTTGTATGGCATTAACTACCTTTGTTGCAGATGTATCTAGAAACTATGTTGTAGTTGAGAAGAGGGCTGGTGCTCCTTCTATCTTCAGCTAGTGCTGAGAACTGCCAAAACATGGGGATTATAATACACAACTGTAAAAAGTAACAATTGACCCACACTCATTATCTTAGATAATGAGCATCAGAGCTGGAAAAGTAACATACTGCACTGATAATACTCTGTAGTCTCTGCAGGTTTGTCCATGGGTCTATGAAAGGAAACAATTATTCGTGAATAAAGAAACAAGTATTCCAGGAATTTCTCACATGTATCTTCACTACTCGGAGTAACTGATTTAAAGATACCTGTTTTGTGGTGGTTTCTAAAACACAATTTGAAAATGCACTACCCATACAGCCATCAGTCATTTACAGCAGAAACATGCACAGGTATCTCCTTCTTAGTGGTATTCGTTTCTGTCACTGAAACAGCTGAGGACTGTAAAAATAAAAATAGAAAAATGTTCAAGACTGGTTATAGAATAATTTCCAGGGTGGCATATGTATTTACTACAGATGTTTCCAAGCACAGTTGGATGGTAAGCTGTACTACCAATTTCATGTATTTACAGGACCATAGGAAAAAGGGAAGAAGGCTGTATATTTTAGAACACCGTTGTTGTTGTCCCTGAAGGAGAGCAGAAAGAAAAGAGAAAAGGGAAAGAATCACTCAGGATGGAAGAGGTAAAGACTTTTAAGACCTGTCACTATTAAATATGCTTACCCATGTTTCTCAGCATGTCCAGGCATATTTTCTAGCCCTTGTAAGCTAGGCTGCCCATATGTTCCCAAACAATCATTTTAAAATAGAGGTTTACTTACCAGGCAAGATTTCCCAGTCTTGCTGAGCTCTCACACCACTGACTTCATTTAAAATGACATTTAATTAAATGAACAAGGACAGACTTTGTTTCTCCATGGGAGCAGGAGTATATGCAGCATCTTGATGAGCTGTTAAAAAGAATAAAAAAAAAAAGAAACAGGTGTGGTCAGAAAATAATTACTTTTTATGCTTTTCATATATAAGCTCCTTTCCCAGAAAACAATGTTGAAAATAAGTTATTATGAGACCCTTGTTTTAACCACGCTTACAACATGCACTTATAAAAAGCCTCTCCCCAGCTTTCCTGTAGAACTCCTTCAGTGACTGGAAGGCTGCTATATGTTCCCCCCAGAGCCTTCTCTTCTCCAGCAATACCTATTTTATGGTATCCTTGTAATCAATTAGCAATTAATAATCAACATCTTTGCGTGTTTTCAGCTTAAAGCAAAAAGAAACATCTTAGATTGTTTTGACTATCTTTATTCAGAAAAGTACATATCAAACATATTTTAGTCTGTCCCTTATTTCTGTTGCCACAGAAGAAAAATGAAAAATGTTTTATTTCAGCACATTAAGATCGAAGTTCTTTTTCATTTCGTCTTCACCTGATATTCTTAGTTCAACATTTATAGGACATTTCAAATACTGACAAGAGTAGATAAAACAATTTTTCTGCAGATCTGCCATTGGCAACTGGTTCTATACCATTTGAATATGTGTAGACAAAATCACCATTGAGTCTCAGGTGTAAGAATTGGTTTCTTTGGATATGTTCAAGACCTGCCTGGACACCTACCTGTGCAACCTGATCTAGGGAGCTGCTTTGGCAGTGGGGTTGAACTAGATGATCTCTGGAAGTCCCTTCCATCCCCTATAATTCTGAGATTCTGTGATTCTGAAAATAATTCAGTGATGCCCCACAGTCATGTGAGTCTATTACATCAAAGAAATATTTAATCTTTACACAAATCAAACAGTCAGAACTGGTTGATTTGCATAAAAGTTTTTTACAGTAAGGGTGGTGAAGCTCCGGAACAAGTTGCCCAGAGGGGTAGTGGATGCCCCATCCCTGGATCTTGTTCATAATAAGCAACGGGAAGGTCAGGGGTTAAATAGAGTAAATTTGGCCTTTCCATTCAATTCTCAGTATTCTATGTAATATATATATATAAATATATATATGTAAAGTGTTTTTATCTATAAACTCGCAGGCCATTTTTATTTATATGTACACACATATCAACCATTTTTTCTCTAATAATGTTCATTATGAATCAAATCGGTTTTGATGAGAAGCAGGATGAGTGCTGTTGTGGCAGGTAGGTAATTCCCTGTGAAGATAAGTTCCTGAATTTGAGAAACTGGGACCTACAGTGTTCGGGGTCAGACCAATTTAACATGTTATCTAAACTGCTAGAAGAAATTGTGAATAATGCTTGTGTAGAAAGACAGAAAAGTTAAGCATGAAGAAAATATATGGGTCCTGAAGCTGAATTGAAAAACAGTGCAGTGGAGTGTATCAGCAGTAAGCAACAAAACTTGCAGCAAAGCAGGTTGAGAGCAATGTTTAACACTTCCAGTGATTATGTTGAGCTGTATATATAGATAGCTTGGGTAAATAGAATCTGAAATTAACAAATAAGTCTATTTCACTGACTAAAAGCTCTTAGAGACACGTTATTTATCTTGGACTCAAGATACTCATTCCTACTGGTGGTTGGAGCTTGACGATCTTTAAGGTCCTTTTCACCATAAGCCATTCTTTGATTCCATGATTCATATTCTGAGAAGCTACTTAGATGTAAGCAATTTAGGTTCAGACCATTCTTGAACAACATTCCCAAAATCCATTGGGATCTGACCATTTGTTTTTTATGTTCCATTTGGATGGAAGTTTCATAGTTTACTTATTGCATTTGGTTTTGATTGTAGTCTTGGCAGGTTATCATGAGTACCGGGAAAACACGTAACCTAGAAAAAAATTAATGTTTCTTGGAACATCGGGAAGATGATTTCAGTTGCCTACTTACAAACACTTTGTTCAAAAAAGTGTCCATAGTGTATTTTAAGTATCAATGCGGGGTCAGCAAGATATGATATAGGCTCTACAGGATTTTCCTCAAGCATATATGTGGGCTTGGGGTCGTATTAAAGCATTTCCAAATTTCCTATATATACTTTTGCTCAGGATAACCATCCTTCCTTTTTGTGTTGAACATTTTTATTAAAAAAAAAATTAAATAAGTAGAAATACTTTGTATTTTTGAACAATTCTGATCATGCAGTTAACATTTCTCCAGTATTATTTGCAAATGGTCACTGAATGTCTTATACCAAATCATGCTCTGATTAATACTTCTGGAATATGACATAAAAAGGAACATTTAAAACCATGCACAGCAAAAAAGAAATAGAAAAATATTTGCTACAAGATCTGTCAGATAAATTCAGGAGGTTGAAAGTACTACGTCATGAACAATATGCTGTATAAATGTATATGTATATACACAGGATTATACTTTGGTTCGTTATGAAATGCAACACTTAAAATTTTATTTGCTTATGAATTTTGATGGATTTCATGAGTGGAAGTATTTAATCTCATATTCTTTTTCTTCTAGAACCACCATCCTTGTAAAGACCCTAGACTTTTCCATTGCTCCCTATTTTATTAAATAAGCCCCAATCCCTATGTCATTTTGTTACTATAAAAACTACTTAATCTGTGTAATTATAAACAAAACTGTGAAAAAAAACCTCTAGGGTGATATGAAGCAAACAATTGATTGAGTAGATACAACAGAGGCCAATGAAAATTTCAGTTAATCAGAGAAAGGTAATACATATAAGAAGAGCACTTTAATCCTGAGACACATTATGTGGTTCTCAGGAAACTGAAATGGGTATGTTTTCCTGCTGGAGAAATGTTAGCATTCCCAGTTGATTAGCTTACAAAAAGCAATCTTTTTTATTGGCAGCTTAGCTCAATTAAGGAAGGAGAAAGTTAAGGTGTTGAAATTACAGACAGAAAATAGTACTGACATGTTATAAACCTATTGTCAAAAGCAACTGTATCACAATAAATGCCTGCATGCAGGCATTGCTAAAGGGAATTGTATCACCTGAAAGCAGATAGAACTTAACAGCATCAGCTGTAAGTCAAGAGGTTCAAATCAGGCTTAGCTGTTACTCAATTTGAACAAGCTCTGTCAGCTGCTCTTAGGCCACTTCATCCTATTTCATTCAAAAATTTGCATGAGGTGCATAGCTCAGAAAATTTGCGCTGTATGAAAGTATCCGGGACAGTATGAGGTGTTTTGGTGTACCTTACCCACCATCAGTCAAGAGGGTGAGTTATTCATACGTTCTGTGTCAAAGTCACTGTGTTTATGTAGGTAATTTGGCTGTCAAAAATCAGCTGATGTTTCTTAGATTACCATGCATGAATATTTGAATCAACGGGCTTCCTTTTTATTCAGTCAAAAGAGACAGATACCTCAGAATGATAGGTGGAATCTGAATGATGGACTAAGGTAGAAAATCTGTCTGGTTGGTGAAGATGTACAGCTGGACAAATCATTTGTGGCTTCCTTCATAGTCAGTAGTCAGTCCATAAGGTCACTGCTTTTTGAGATTTAATTCATCTTCTAAATTTTACTTATTTTTTTTTCATCAGCATTACATCTAAATTGCAATGGGTGTTGATGAGATCTACAATAACTATGACAGTATCCCATATAATTAATTCAAATGAAGACATCTACTTTACAGATGTATACGGATTGTTTTAATTTCCTGAATACGTTTTACTTTTTTGTAAAGAGTATCTGAGAAGACACATGAAGACAATACTGGATATACAGTACTCTGGAACACCAGCTGATGGTTAAAGTAACAGCATCCTAAGTACCTAAAATGGCACTAAATGCACATGTGTAGATAGTTTGAGTCCTCTAGTAAAGTCTCTGAGGTTAATGATTATACTTACTCTACTACATTCAGCAAAACGAGCCCAAATTACATTGATGAGTGTCAAAAATGATTTATAATTTCATTTGTAGAAATTGTTTTTACTGAGAGTCACTTTTGTTAAGCTAGGGAAACAGCTCTGGAAGCCTCATCTTCAACTGATCAAAATATCTTACATGACATCTTACTTGTTTGTTGGAGCATAAATACTTGAACTGCACTCTTACACCAGCACGGGGAAGGAACAGTGCTGCAGCCCTCTTAAAGTTCCAAGCAGATGAACAGAAATCCCCAGTATGGTTTTGGATTTGGAGCAACAAGGCTGTCTGTAATTTGCCAAAATATGTTGATATTTAATGCTGTTACTTGATTTAGATTATATCCCTAACAAGTGTTAAATAAAGGGAAGCAAATCTTTTTTTATTATTCTGGGAGGTTGTTTCCCTAATACAGAGGGAAAAAAAAGAATTGCACCATTTGGAATGTAAATTTCCTTGAACTAAAAGTGCAGGAGATTGGAATTATCTTGAATAGAAATGAATAGGATTTAAAAGTTGGAAGAATCTGGGAAGAGTTTAATCAGATACCTCTAGAGATTAGGTTTAATAGAGAAGGTGAGAAATAATAAAATACTAAAATAGCTTAATTCTTGACAGTGACTATAATGATGGGATAAGAAATCAACATAACAGGAAAACATGTCTACATGTCTACTTTTAGTACTGCCAATGGAGACAGTGACGTATTCATATTTTGTGCTCCATACTGCAAATCCAGTTTAGTTTTAATACCTCTATTTTAATGCAAAGAAAGATGGTTACATATACTGAATTACTGGCATCCTCCCAGCTGCCAACTGTCCTGCTAAGGGAGAGCTCTGTCTCGCCAGTTGCTAGGAACAATTGTTGCAAATGAATTTTCTCCAATTTTTTAAATCAGCCTATAAAGCAGTTATTAATTTACCAGGAATTTTCCATGTTCTAATCTGCTGTGCAATAAATAGATTTCCTTCTTTCTGCTATGTAACGTAGTATTGAAATTCTTCATAGTGTAATACAATATCATCTATTGTTTGTCTCTTGAAATCAGAATATATTGCACCAATTATAAGAAGAATATGTTTTTCTACATCTGAGGAGAGCAGGTGGTGTGTTATTAGGAGTACCATCTCTTATTTAAAATGTCTTTTTCAGCTTGTTCTTTTAAGAAAACAAAATTACATCCTTGAAATCTCCTTCAGTGATTGTAACTGTTTCAAGATTTCTCCCTCTAAATTCAGAACATAACTATCTTTGCTATCTGCAAAAAACATAGAAATCATACCATGAACTGCTCCACTGCTATTAAAATCAGTGACACCAGAAATCCTGCACTCACTGCAGTATTTTGAAGAATTCTTCAGAGAAATGACTGTTGCATTAAGCATCTGCTGAATCTCACATTCTTCCATAGCTACGAATTGCTAAAAAAAGCTAAAAAACTTAGAAATGATTTGGTTGTATTTTGTGAAGATTTGTGGCTGTACTAAAAGGTATCCTAACTATTCTTCCCTTAATCCTGGTTTCACAATGCCATACATTAGTAGTTTTCAATCTTTATACTCTTGTCCTACACCACACTAAGTAAGAAGAGATTACTACCATAGCTGAGCAGAACAGATGTGTGGTTTTAAATGACTGAAAATTATATTTCTTCACTGTAGATTAAACATCCTCCCACTTCTTGTTAACTGTACTTCTTCATTTGCATGATTGACTATAGATTTAAATTGTCTTCTTGCTTTAGAAGTGGATATTCTGAAATGATGCAGACTCAGAGATTGGTAGTGTGTAGATGCCTGGTCTTCTGCTTCTTCTCCAAGTTTTCTTATTAGAAATTTTCATCGACTAGATATTATGTTGAATGAAGACAGAAAAAAAAAAAGACAAAAAAAAAAAAAAGGATGAAAGAATAAAAAACGATACTGTTTCCAACAAGGAGAAGCTAGGTAATATAAAACAACAGATATCTTTTGACAAATGAAGGAAATTTACACCTTCTCCTGATTACATATTTCCATCTTTGAAACAAGAAGAGAAAAAATTGGAAAAAAGAAAAAGGAAAAAAAGGAAAAAAGAAAATGAAAACATAGGATTTCTACATACATTTCTAATGTTTTCAAATTCACTTTTTATGCCACAAGGAGGTTGTATTAGCTCTAAAGTTCATTGAGAGAAGCATACATCCAATATTGTGTTTTTTCTGGTAGATATTTTGACTATCTGAAGTCAAGGAACAGTCAACGCAGTGTGTCTTCTTCAATGATCTTTCAAGGTCACTCCATTCAAGGCTCGTCACAGAAGGTAGGGGTAATGGTGATGTAGTCTCTTCCAAAAAAAGCCATCACAGTCCACTGGAGAGTCAAGATATCTCGTAAAGTCTAATGGCATCTTGACGTCTCTTCTAGAGAGCTTCCCTCCCCCTCCTTCCTTCCTCCTTTCCTTGCCACTTATAAGTGCAGCAGTGACATGACAGAAGTCTGGAAATGTAAGCATTAAGCAGCCAACCTGTGGTTCCTTTTACTAGTTTTTAAAAATCCTTTCTGTTTCTAGGGCTCACACAGCGCTGTCAGAATTTCAGTCTGAGCGGAATAAGAGCCAATTCAGTCGATTCCCTGGTGGCTATCTAGAATGTGATTCCTGCAGAGTTATTCACAGATTAGTTAGTGTCCTCTATGGAACCTCTAAATCCTGTATAGGTTGGTGTCACTTACTCCTGGATTAAATATATGCTTTCAGCAGCTAATACTGACATGTCTCAATATAGCTCTCACTCATTTAGGAACTTTGCTAACCACTAAGGGAATTATCAAGGGATCAGAAACAAAACAGCTCTCAGAAGAGCTCTGATTCATCCTTCAAAAACTGGTACAATTCCTCTGCATTTATTTTGACAGAACACAGCCTTCTCTCAGGCAGTAAAGCTCTGTGGGTATCCTGGATATTTTTGCACTATATGAAGCAAAAGGTAAAGGGAGACACAAAGTCATACTTATGAGCTTTGTTTAAAGAGAACTCAGCTATTAACTTAAAATGTGACATATGTTCAAGCCTCTAATCTTGTGCTCCCTGATGAGAGCATCGCCAATGGATACAATAAGGACAAAGAATGATGAGGAAATTCAAAAGGAAAGTATAAAGATGAGTGTTATATCACACAAGACAAAATGAATGCATGAATGTCCTTTTAGTGCATGAAATGAACGCAAAGCTCTACTCACCATGGGCTTTGAGATGAGGAACTGATTTCCTTGCAATAATGTTATTGCTGCTCTCTGGATTTAAACTTGCCCTGGCCCTACATATCACTCAGATGTTTACACTGTCAGTTCACAAGGCCAGGTTATGGAATATTTAGTATTTGTGGTTTAGACTTTCTAAAGCAATGTGACTCTTTAATTCAGACACTCTTGAAGGTAATTAAATACCTTATCATCATACTGCAAAATTATTAAAAAGGAATTAAACAAAAACCTCACAAAAGCCACTTTTCAATTGTTTCCTATTAGTTTAGAACCTGCTTTTTATACATACTTCTTGTCACGCTCCAGAGGTATAACTCATAGAGGAAGATAATAACAGCAATGTAACATCTAAGCCACAATATTAGAATGTTCTAAGATGTGTATTTCTGTACTCTTTTATATCTATTTCTTAGAAGTTATGATCACACACAAGAGTTCAAATACACACAGACATGAATTTACGCACACCCACTGTCAGGGGGTGTGGTCTGCAAGCACACTCCTCTCATGGAAGGGAAGGTCCTCATTTGAACACATCTGTTTCTGGAGTTACAGCTGTTCCTGCTTTATCCAAACGTATTCTTACCCTTAAGAATGTCTAATGCACACACTGGTGGGAAAGTATGATATGTCTTCACATGCATACCCATGTCAGCCTTCAGATTGGCTTAAGAATTCTGGAATAACACCAAGCTGAACAACCAAGCAGGATTCCTGACCTTCAGTGTGCACGTTTTGTTGTCTTGAAAGAGTCTTTTGACTTCGAAAAAAAGGAAAAAAAAAAATACCAAAAAACCATTATCTAGGCCATTTGACATATAGCTACTGCTCCAGAGGGATAGGGATTTACCACAGGTACTGGATCATGTCTGACAGCCTAACATGGATGTACTGAGGCATCTCTAGTGGCAACAACTGGACCAATCTCACTATATTGGGAGCTTGGGCATCTAAAGCAGATGCAGACTTCATTTGCAGATCTGACAACATGAAAGAGAATTCCACTTGTTTAATAAAATTTAATCTCTGTTCCCAACCTTTCCTACCCTTTCTGACTTCTCTGCACCCATATTTATCATACTGCATTAATATAGTTTCCTTGCATCCAGCATCACTGTAACTCCTGCTAGATAAGGGGAAAAATTGCAGGTATGCTTTCAATTGCCTAACTAGATCTTTAGATATGGGAGAGTCTCATAAGTTATTGAACCATTAATGCAGTTTTATAACAAAAAAATCAAACACAAAGAGTTTTCAGGGTAACATGACTCGCTTCAGGTGAATGTTTGAGGGACTACAAATATTCTTTTGCTGTCTTTAGAACTGACCTTACAAAAGGTAAAATAATTCTTTAATAAAGCTGCTGAGAGTTTTAATATGAATATAATAACAATTTATTTTCCCTTGAGTTTCTTTTGTTTTTCCATTTTCAGGAACAGGTTTTTTCAATTGAATTGTAAATCATTGTGGATAATTATTTAAGTCAAGAAAGTTTTATGCATTTGAAAACAGTGCCATATCAGAAAATTTCTACAGGTCTGTCATAAAAATAAATTATTAAATTTTTCTGCACAATTTCATAGTATCTAATATATACATATGTATAAGTTGACTATGTGTCTTTTAATATAAGTGAGAATTAATGTGTAAAACTGAATCAGAGATGGAGCATATTTGAGGATGCTTGTGGGATCTTGAAAAACTAAGCAAGTATTTGAGTCAGGGGTGTTGCAGCTTAGGTAGATCTGCAGAGGTACAATTTATTTGGGGTTTCACCAGTTCTTACCAAGATATTTATAATATTATTTTGGAGAGAGAGAGTTTCTGAGATGAGATTCAAGTCAAAGGCGGAAGTCCCCAAGTCAAACCTGATCAATCACAGGAGGCACTAGTATCGATGTCAGTTGCCCCTGTGGAAGGAAAGAAGTGGAAACACTTGTAATCATGCCTAGAATAGAAAGAATAAGTGAAGGAAAAGAAAGCTCCAGGTGTGCCTCCCCCCTCCCCCCCCCCCCAAGCCACCATCATAGAGACAGGACATGGAAAAATCTAGTAAACAAGGAGAAGAGAGTGAGGATGAGGAAGTCACTGTCACCACTACTTGTTTACCTCTGAAAATGACTGAAATCCAAGGCTCAAGAAAAGGGTGCTCAAATGAGACTGTGTGGAGCCCTACAAGACAAGCTGCAGAGGCCACTGAAGGAAAAGGAGAATGAAGCCAATTTGCAGAGGTAAAGACTGTCCAACTGGCCTTAGATTTTGCTGAACAGGACAGGTGGCCAGGGCTTTATCATTATACTGGCTCATGGATGGTGGTAAATGCTTTATGGGGGTGGTTGCAGCAAAAACAACTGGCAACGGAGTGGTAAACCTATTTGGGCTGATGAACTGTGGAAAGACATTCCTGCCCAAATAAAGAATATGGTTGCAAAATTGCATCATGTAGATGCTCATGTGGACAACAGTCGGGCTACTGAAGAAGAACAAAACCACCAGGTAGATCAAGCTGCCAAAATTGAGGTGGCTCAAATACGCTTGGACTGGCAGAACAAAGTAGAGTTATTTTTAGCTCAGTGGGCCCATGAGACCTCAGGCCATCAAGGAAGAGATGCAGCACATGAGTGGGCTGGAGACCAAGGGGTGGACTTAACTATGGACACTATCTCTGTTGTAGTAGGTGTAACTGGGGAATTGTGATGTAACATGATAGGACCTCCCCTTGCTCTGTAAGTGATGTGTGATGCGTGCTTAAGGGACGTAGACGATGCAAGATTTGTACTTAAGGAGTTATTGTGCCTTAATAAATGCCATTTACCATTTTCTACTTCATCATATTGGTGTCTGGTAGTGTGGCCCTAGCTGTCTGCTAGCCCGGGCGGACTGGCCTCCTAAACAGGACAACATATCACATAGGTTATTCATGACTGTGATATATGCACCGCAATTAAATGAGCCAAGAGGATGAAACCTCTATTGGGGGATGGGTGATGGCAAAAGTACAAATATGGGGAAGCATGGCAGGTTGATTATATCACTTTGTCATGGATGCTTGTTGGTAAGCGCTATGTACTTACCATGGTGGAGGCAACCACTGGGTGGCTTGAAGCATATGCAGTACCCCATCCTAGCACCAGTAACAGCATCTTAGGTCTCGAGAAACAAGTCCTATGGCAACATGTCACTCCAGAAAAAATTGAGTCAGACAACAGGACTAGTTTCAAAAATGCTTTTGTAAAGACTTGGGCCAAAGATCATGGCATTGAATGGATTTATCATATCCCCTATCACACAGCAGCTTCTGGTTAAATTGAACAATACAAGGGACTGTTAAAAAAAAATTTTGAGAGCAATGGGTGGCAGAATATTTAATGGAAGAATTTGACAGAAACTACCTAGTTGGTTAATATCCTTAGATCTATCAATCATGATAGTCCAACCCAGTCCAGCTCCCTAAGTATTGTAGAGTGAGATAAGGTCCATGTAATATATGTAAAGAGCATGTTGGGAAAAGCGGTTTGGGTCTTTCCAGCTTCTGGAAAGGGAAAACCTCTATGTGGGACTGTTTCTGCTCAGGTACCTGGGTCCACTTGGGTGACAGAGAATGGGGATGTTCAATGTGCACCACAAAGGAATATGATGTTGAGGGAGTGCAGACATTAATTCCATGTATATATATACATATATATGTGTGTATATAAATATATGTGTGTGTGTAATGCATAGTAATTATTTTTTATTTGTATATATATATATGAAGTATGATGTAGTGATGTGAAATATAGGGTGGAATGTCATGTTTTTATGATTTTCGTTATCAGTATTCCACATCATAACACCATTTGAGGCACTGGGAGTTAAAGAGTTAATACTCCAGTTCTGTGGACTGCCGAATTTCTGGGTACCTGGATCTCAGAAGAGAACTGCATAGCCCAGAAGACTTTGTGTTCCCATTTTTCCACTCAGAGGGAAAGATAAAACTGCATGCAAGTCACAAGACTTTCTCTTTTGCTGGTCATCTCAGCAGTGGAGTTTCCCTAGATTTAGTGCAAGGCCTTTTTTTTTTTTTTTTTTAACATTCTCTCTGTCTATTTATTTGATTTGTTAGCTTGAATTCCAATCATATTGTATTATACTATATTATTTTGCATTCTGATATCTTACTTAGTAGATCAGTTTTCCTCCTCAAATCATTGCCACTGTTTTGTTTTTAGGTCCTTCTCCCCACTCTTTCTCATTTTATCCCTTCCTCTTTCCCAGGACCTGGGTCCAGAAGTCCCTCACCCCATTAGTCACAGAACCAGGCCATACGGACCCACAAACCATTGACAGTGCTTCATTATTTTTCCTCGGGATTCTTTCACTTAATTTTGTTATTTATATCTTAATACTAATACTTAACAGTTGTAGACAAGCACTACAAAACCTGATCCTCATTAATTGTCATGACTAGATTCAGCAGATTGTTCTGAAGAAAATAACGTGTGACAAAATAATGAAAAAGCAGTGGAAGATGAGCTCATTTTTTAAATATCTGTAAGCATCAACATTCTATCAACTGTCAGTTTTGTTTGAGATTTAGCCTAGATATGCAGAAGATAATGTTTGATGTTAGTTTTAATTTTTTTGGCTCTGTTGTCTTCATTTGATTACAGAGCTCTGGACTTCAGTATGCTTTGATCCTTATCCCTTCAAACACTAAACCAAACTCATTCCTGATAGGACTTTTCTGATTTCAACACCATTAGTTTCAGCAGGATAAGTGATTAAATCCACATTACAACTGTGAATAGCTTTGACCTGATGTGTATAACCTTGTACTAGTTCAGAAGAATATGTTTTCATATAAATTCCACTATTTTGTCCGATGTTGTGAGGATTATATAGACATTTAAGTGAATTATACATTCAGAAGTAAAGAAGACATTGATGCAGCTCTGTCATTTTCAAACTGGTGTTTAGACAGGATAAGAGAGATGTTCGCTGTATCATCTCCCTTTTGCCAGTATGAGCTTTCAAATGACTGATCATTATGATTGAACCTTTCACAAAAAAAAAAAAAAAAAGAAGTAATTTTACTTTCTACTTTACAGCAACAAGAGGAGGAGAAAACAGAAAACTTCTTGCTGCTTTGAGAAAGATCTTTCTCAGTGTCTGAACAGCTCCAAGCCGTCTGCACTCCAGATCTGAGTGAATGCTTCAGCAGCATTTTGAAAAAGCTTTTGACCAGCTACTAAAAAGAAGAGCAACATAGTGAGGACAGCTCACAGAAATGACTTTAAAAAGATGTCAAAGAGTTCAGGGAACCTTAGAGAAATTTAAAGAAAAAAAGAATAAAAAGAAAAACCTAACAAAGTTTAAATAAGGAAGTTAAATATGCTGAAGTCAGCAAAACAGGTCAGTGGAAATTGTCAGAAGTATCCATGTTTTACAAGAAATTGTTTTAAAAGATTTAAAAAAAAAATAGAGTCAAAAAAAAGGATAAAACATCACCTAAACAAGAGAAGATTCCAGGCTGCAACTTTAACAGATTAAAGATGACAAATATGTCACTGACAACAGTAATCAAGATAGATCTGAAAAAATTCAATCAAGGTCTGGTAAATAAGAAGGTACATTTGCCAATGAACATTGATGGTGCTGCATCAAAGAGGAGGAGGTGGTGCATGGTGAGAAGGACTGTAGCAAGCTGTTAAATTTATATTTTAGGGTAAGGAAATTATGAAAAGTAAATAAGGATAAAGTAGGATGGTAACTAGATAATTTAAAAGTTTTACAGAAGTAATTAATAGAATCATAGAATGGCCTGGGTTGAAAAGGACCTCAAAGGTTATCTAGTAGCAAGTCTTCAGCCATGGGCAGGGTTGCCAACCACTAGAGTAGGCTGCCAAAAGATACATCCAGCCTTGCCTTGAATGCCTCCAGGGATGAGGCATCCACAACCTTTCTGGGCAGCCTGTTCCAGTGAACTAAATCTTCCTCCTAACATCTAACCTACATCTCCCCTGTCTTAGTTTAAAACCATTACCCCTTTTCCTATCACTATCAACCCATGTGAACGGTCATTCCCCCTTCTTTTTATACAATGAGAGTATTGTCCCTTTAGAAAAATTATTAATTTATATTTTCTGAAATCCTTAGAGAAACAGCAAACCAAGGCAAATCTTGGTCCTCACCATGCAAAGTGAGCATAGCTCCTATGAGTTAGGAATATGAAAGGTTTGCAGTTATTTTGCATATGCTTTGGTGTTCCAATTCCTCTATGAGGACAGGTAAAGTAGTTTTCCACATTTTTATTCAACAACCTTTCAAAGTAAAGCCTTTTTAAACCCCTGTCCCTGGGCAAGAGATTTCACCATTTTCTGATTTTTCATTTCTGTGAGGAAGATCCTGGGATCTTGACATGATTAACTTCATTAGATTTCCAAAATGGACATTCAGATCTCAGTCCAGGCTGTGTGAAGAATATGGCATATTATAATGGGCTGATTAGAATTTCCCACTTGAAGATTTCCATGACTTGAAGCTCAGGGGTACCTTAATTAAAAATATATATATCGAAAGTATCTCTCAAATTATGTTTCATATTTGAAGCCACAGGAAACGTTCACATTTATTTCAGCTGCAGATCAGTGAAGGCATGGAGTTCTTATAGCCCTCCACTTCCTACCTGTAGCTTAGTGAACATGTGCAAAGGTAAAGAGAGCAGACAAGACTCTGAAATTTTCAATCAGATGAAACTCCTATACCTCGGTGAAGAGTTTGTTAAAGTTAGGATGGCTGGAATCAGCTCAGCTCCAGCACTGGATCTGTGAACTTTGCTTAGCTTCAGGCCAATTCTAGTTCAGAGGCGTAAAGGTACTGCAGAAACTTCACTGCAGATAACCTGAGGCCATATCTTGGAGGTTTCCCTCCTTTCTTTCTCAGCTCATATGCAGGCAAACTTCTACCAACTCTAGGAACTGACTGCCTAAGTGACGGCATTGGAGAGAGATTCAAAGATATGTTTCACAGAGTGCAGTTTGCTGGAGGGGATTTCATCATTCACTTCAGAATTAAAAAGAGTTAATAAAAAATCTTAGCCTCATGCAAAACTATTATTTGAATGTTGTTGAAGATGATTAGAGCAGCTTTATATTATGTCCTGTGAAAACATATTGCACTCTTTTTAGTAAGTCTAACGCTGTAGTTTAATACTAGATAAATGACGTATGGAAAATGTTCAAGTATTGTGCTGTAAGCAATTACAGCAATCTTCGCCCTTGTCCTATGACAGAGTTAACGTGAATGCACTTAGATTGCTTGCAGTTCAACTAATTAAAAAATGCTTATATCATAGAGTTTATTAAACTGTTAGCATTATGAGAACAATTACAGTGATACAGTTATGCGTATACATGGTGTCTTGGTGATCATAAAATATTCTTTTGAATGAAATAGTGTTCAGAAGGTTTTAAAATAATGGTCAAAATTTTAATAAGAGGAATTTTTTTTTAAGTGACAACTAAAAGTTTTAGCTTTCTTCAGACACTCAATTTCAGCTGAGTGTTGTTTGAGAAAGGTTTTTTGTTGAACTTTATAGTATTCAACTACATATTGTAGGACATAACCAGAGTTTGAGAGGTTTTTCTGCATCAGTGTACATACAGGCTTGACCCAAATGGAACCAGGTATATCTTTGGCTGGGATTTCAGTACTATTCAGTGGAATTTATGAGGGAAGGCCAAAACTTCTGGCACTTCAGTGTTATAGGATGTGACATATCTACAGTAAAAATGTGGAATCCAGTAATTAATCCAAACTTAGACACAAAAAAAAAAAAAACAACAGCTTTGCAGCAGACACATTAAACAAAGGTAGGATTAGCCAATTGGCAAATGGAAAAATAGTAAAGAATCATAATCGATAGTTTTTCCCTATGATTTAGACAAGTCTATCTGTAACTTAATAAAGTTAAGGGCAAACTATTTTCATGCCAATTATGAAACCACAGAGAAATATTTCTAGCTGCCGTGAGTGATATTCACAGCTTCTGAAAGAAGCAAGAGCACAGAAAGTCATGTTCAAACACAGACATTGAATTTAAATGACACAAACATACACAAATGTAAAAACAGCTTTGCTATAAAAGCAGCGTCAAAGCCAGTGTTAGGAGATTGAACACTATGTGATAGGGAAAGGAGAACAGGGACATGCAAAATGATCATTCCCTCTTAAGCTTAAATCAAAGCATCATTTTGGCTGAAATTCGAAACCTAATGATTGATGGTTAAGCACCAAACTAACTTACAAAATTACCTCTGATTTCAGCCCTCTGTAAATCTCTCATACAACTGGGTGTATTTAAACTAGAACTACACAACTGTAGTTTACTGACTGATAGCCTCTTCCAGTGATTCCTACATGTGAAACTGCAGTCAATGTTATACAGCTAGCTGGTGGAGAGCAACTAAGACCTGTTATTCGAAAAGATATGAAACAGCATGTTTCAGCAACCAAAGTTCACAATAGTGAACATGCAGCTTCATGGCCAGAGTTAATTAGATTCGAGAGGAGGGAGGGAAAGTTAGCTCCCAGGAAGTTTTCGCTGACACATCTCTACTGGCTTGGAGATCCCAGCATCTTTTCAACAGTCTAAACTGAGCTGTCTATATTAGTTTCCTTGGAATGAACTCGAGGTACTTATACATACGCTCTCTCTCTAGACCTACCTTGAATCTTTATTATCTCAACTCATTCTTTTTTTCTGTAATTTTTATCTAGACTTTCACTTTTAAATGACTAGGACATTGGAATTTACTAATCATTACATTTATATATATATATATTTTTTCCAACTTATGAGATCAGATTCCTGGCTGTATGTGGATGCATACATGATCATGCATTCATGATCATTCAATGTAAAAAAGTGATTTATTTTTTTTTTACATTAAATTTATTATTCATGTCAATATGACATAGATGTAAGACTGTCATTACAAAATCATTACACGATTGCAAGGAATTTCTTTATCCAAGACTCTTCTAAGAGGGGTGATAATTGTTGTTGCTAGTAAAAGTAACTCCTATTACTTGGATTTTAAAATATAACTACATAGCAGGGATACTTGGCTGCCATTTACTTTCACAATTCAGGTAAAAACCATATAACTAAATTAGAAATGGATGAGGTGGACAGTGAAGATTAAATCCAAATTTACCCTTTCTGATGTAGGACTGACTGAAGAAAAAGTATAGGTGGTGCAGGACATGTCTTTCAGCTTCTAACTAGAAGTAGGTGGCAAAATGAGCAAGGTGGCTGTTCACACCAGGCTACATAATGATGTCAGTAGTAACTGGTGGTGGGTTTGGATGGTGTTCAAAAAGAATTTGGACAGTGTCCTCAGATATAGTTTTTTGATTTTGGGGTGATCCTATGCGAAGCAAGGGGTTGCTCTCAATTATCCTTCTGGTTACCATGTTAAGGCACATATGAGACACAGAGGTAATACAAGACAGCCATCATGACTTCACCAAGAACATATCCTGCCTGACCAATCCGGTGGCCATCTATGATAGAGTGATGGCTCTGGTGGGCAGTAGAAGGGCGATGGTTGTAATCTGTGTGGAATTCTGCAAAGCCTTTGACATGGTCCCCATCCACATCCTTCTCTCTAAGTTGGACAGATATGGAACTGAAAGACAGACTGTTTGATGGATTAAGAACTGGTTGTCTGGTCGCAGACATATGGCTCTGATCAACGATTCTATGTCTGGGTGGATGTTGGTCATGAGTGGTGTCACTCAAGGATCAGTCTTGGGACCAACGCTCTTTGACGTCTCCATCAGTGATATAGATGATGGAACGGAATGATGCAAGTTTGAAGATGACACCAAGCTGAGCAGTGAAGTTGATACACTGGAGGGAAGGGAAGCCATCCAGAGGGACCTTGACAGGATGGAGGAGTGGGCCTGTGTGAACCTAATGAAGTTCAGGAAGACCAAGTGCAAGGTGTTGCATTTGGGCTGGGGTAATCCCAGTAATTTATACAGACTGGGGGCAGAACTCCTGGAGAGCAGTCCTGCGAAGAAAGACTTGGGGGTCCTGGTGGACGAGAAACTGGATATGAATCAGCAGTGTGCACTTGCAACCTGGAGGACAAACTGTATCCTGGGCTTCATAAACAAAATGGTGGCCAGCAGGGAGAGGGAAGTGATTGTCCCCCTCTACCTAGCTCTTTTTAGGCCCCATCCAGAGTACTGTGTCCAGGCCTGAGGCCCCCAGCACAAGAAAGGTGTAGAGCTCTTGGAACGGATCCAGAAAAGGGCCATAAAAATGATCAGATGGATGGATCACCTCTCCTATGATGAAAGGTTGAGGGAACTGAGCTTGTTTAGATAGGAGAAGAGAAGGCTCCAGGGAGACTTCACTGTGGCCTTCCAGTACTTGAAGGGAACTTATAAACAGGAGGGGGAACAACTGTTTACACAGGTTGATAGTGATAGGACAAGGGGGAATGGTTTTAAACTAAGACAGGGGATATATAGGTTAGATGATAGGAGGAAGTTTTTCACTCAGTGTGGTGATGCACTGGAACAGGTTGCCCCATCCCTGGAGGCATACAAGTCAAGGCTGGATGTGTCTCTGGGCAGCCTGCTCTAGCAGGGGGCCTTGAAACTAGATGATCTTTGAAGTCCTTTTCAACTCAGGAGATTCTATGTTTCTATGATCCTTCTGAGTCTCTTTCAACTCAGGATATTCAGTGATTCTAAGATTCCACTTCCAGGTTTATGGTAGAGCAGAGCAGCCCTCCATTCCCATGTATTCATAAAGAGGATGATGCATGCACACTGCTGCCCTAATGCCTTTCCTCTTCTCCCAGAACTTCCTCATGCCAACTGCTTCTTCATGTTAGGAAGATCTGAGGGTCGCTTGCATTGACAGGTCTCATCAAAATGACAGGTACAATTCTTTCACATTAATAAGCAATTAAGAAAATAAAGTACATGATCTACCCATACTATAAAATGTTTGTCTGAATAATATGTTAAATGTAGTGAAATTTGTTATCTGAAGTTGAAGTTGGAGTATGTAACTGCCACACATGCAGACTATATTCTACTTGCAGTATTTGAATTATAGAATGACATAATATTCTGTCCTGATAGGGACCACTGAGTCCAATTCATCGCTCCACACAAGATCACCCAAATATCAGGCCATTTCACTGAGAGCTTTGTTAGGGCATAATAAAAATTTTATTTTCCATGAGTTATGACTATAATCTGTAACTGATGAAAGAAAAATAGAAATTGAGGGCAGGTTCAAGCAAAATTGTGTCACCCTTGTGCAACATGCTTATGCTTTTTAATGTATTTTTACACATGTGCAAAAATGAATTTTATGTAGCTCCATCATACGCCATTTCTTTATATATTCTCATTGTATTTGTCCCCTTTAGAATATGCAATAGATATACCAATGTACATGTATGCATATGTTAGGTGATTTTGCTAGGGGAGAAAGAGGTAATTGTACTATTCATTTTCTTGATGAGCCAAGAGTAAGGGATTTTGAGAACCTGTCTAATCCTGTAGGGAGCAGGGGAGCAAATCTCTTTCCTTACAGTGTTGCTGTGGTTCATCACAGGCAGTTTTCAGCTGGATTATACTAAATGCCTTTGTTAATGATCTGTAAGATGGAGCTCATTAATTCACCTTGCAGATGACACTGGGTTGGAAAGAGTTGCAAAATACAATATGAGGAGAGAGGAATAGCAGAAGAGGCCTAAAAAGGAGATTATAAAGAGAAGCAGGAAATGAGATTCAGGCAGGAAAACGCATTTGTGGGAAAGAGACATCTTAGATCTCAGCTGAAGCTGGTGAGTAATTTAAAGTCTGATTAAAAACCTCTTGACATTAGTGGAAAAGATGCACGCTGATTTTAATGGGCCTTGAAACTGATGTCTTTTAAAGCACTCTGAGTTCCTTGAATGAAAGAGGCAATATACAGCAGACCTGATACCACTGGGGAGAATTTGTAGTGTATACTGGTAGCAGAAAGAGCCAAAGAAGCACTTACAGAGATATCTGGGACTCTGAAAGGAAGGACAACCTTTTAACTCCTTCATATCCACGTTTCTTGCTATTAAGGTGAATGATTCCATAAAGGAGCTCAAGATGCTTCAGCTATCGTCGACGGTTTACGGACTGGTTCAGCCTGGTTCCAATGATGATTGAGTTGGGGGACCCAGGGACCCACACTGTGGGGAAGGGAAAGAGTAAAAGGAAAAAGGGAGATGGGCCTAAAATCAAAATAGTGGCAATAATCTGACAAGAGCTAATTTACTAAATAAGATACCAGAATGCAAAATAACACAATATAATTGGAATTGAAGCAAATAAATCAAATAAAATGAGGGAGAGAGCGTCTGAAAAACTGAAAGCCTTACACTAAACACTGAAGGAGAGATAGCTAGGGAGCACCCACTGCTGGATCGATCTGAAAGGGAAGAGTTTGTGTCTCATGACACGCAGACAGTTTTTTTCTTTCCCTCTGAGTGGAAAGTGGAAAAATGCAAAGCAACACAAAGTCCTTTGGGGTACGTAGTTCTTCTCTTCTGAGACAGGTATACCCAGAACTATCGATGATCCATGGAGCTGGAGCATTAACTCTTTAAATCCCACTTCACTACATGATGTTGTGATGTGGAATACCAATAACAAAAATCATAAAACCATGACAACAATATATATGAAATTCACCAACAGAGTTACATTTGGCACTCTGCTGTTGTCTACTTTTTAAAAAGGGGTTGGAAAGATGCAACTGACAGCAGCATTTCAGTGGTATGTAGTCTATGTTGTATAATATCTATTTAGTCTTGAAACAAACTTTGTAGATGTATGAATGAAACATTTAGAGTCCTTGTTCTTGAGAAAAGCTAATTAAAAAGAATCCCCCCACTCAGTTTACTCAATGGACAAGGTAGATTGTTGGCAGTCATAATACATTTGAATTAGCAGCTATTCATCCACATACTTTGAACACCTGATCCTTTCATTTTTAATTCAAGCATGTCTACAAGGTATGAAAATCATCTTCAATATTAATATAACCACCATCTCACCTGGTTGCCTATGAATGCTAATTAAAGCTCATTTATTAATTTTAATTGTGCTACATGCTGAGGCATTAATGAAGCCACCTAAAAATGCTAGTTTAGAGGCTAGCATGACCACTATTAGCAGGCTAAATTCACATTTGTGTTGGATGCATTTAACATCTCTGTACAGAATAGTTTTTACACTTAGTAGACAAGACCCATTAAAAAGCAGTTGTGAAATATGTATTTATTGCGTGGCATTTCTCAAAATGTCTTTTATAGAAACCTATTTATCTGATTTATGAGTGTCTTATACTTTTTCATTTTCACCTTTTCTCCTATAATTACTTAAATTTCTTAAATTTTTTTCTCCACAAAAGAAAGAAAACAGACTGAAGAAAAAAATAAATGTTTGAAAGAGAAATTGAAATAACAAAAGTATTTGAAAAATGAGCATTATAAACTAGATGGAAAGTGAACAAGGAGCAATGTATTGTTTCTTTCTTGCTCAAATGTGTGAGGAACAAAGCTAAACAAAGCTCTTTTTTAAGTGTTAATTAACAAGAAATAGTATACAAACCTACAGATATTGGTTTTTAAATTTTATTTTATAAATGAAGTATGTACACTGATGTTTCAGCCCACTGAATCCAAACAATTATACAGGACGAACTAAGTGTAAGTGATAATGAGGAATTTGACTGTTAGTGCAGTATACTGTGTGCCTGTATTACCTCTGAGACTTTTGTATATCATAGAATCATACAATGGTTTGGGTTGGAAGGGACATTTAAGATCATCTATTTCCAACACTCCTGATATGGGCAGGAACACTTCCCACTAGATCAGCTTGCTCAAAGCTCCCATCCAGCCTGACCTTGCATGCCTCCAGGGTGGGAGCATCCGCAACCTCTCTGGGCAACTTGTTCCAGTGTCTCATCACTCTTACAGTAAATAATTTTTTCCTAATACCTAGTCTAAATCTACCCTCTACTGCTTTAAAACAATTTCCCTATAGAACTTTAAAGTTCTATAGGTGGTCTTGAGCCCAATCTTCACTTACAGGGAACACATCTTCCTTCTTCCTGTTTTAACCTTTGCTTTCTACAACTTGGACAATGCAGGTAGAACCCTTGCCAGTGAAGACTGAGGCAAAAAAAAGTCATTGAGTGCTTCAGCTTTCTCTGTATCCCTTGTTACCAGGTCTCTGATTTTCTTCTGGAGGGGACCCACTTCTTCCCTGGCCTTTCTTTTGTAACTGATAAACCTGTAGAATTTCTTCTTGTTCCCCTTTATGTATCTGGCTAGATTTAATTCTGTGTTTCTGTTTTCATCACATATGCCTTGTGCCATAGCTTTTTCTTTAAAATTTACATCCTTCAAATGACAAATGCTTGATTGAGCACAGAATAACCAGCATTGTTCTCCAGGGTATAGTGTTGTTCACCATCTTCATCAATGTCCTTTATGAAGAGTTTCAGCAAGCTTGTTGATGATATAAAGCTGAGAGGACTAGCTGACACACCAGAAAGCTGTGCTACCATTCAGAGACCTGGATAGACTAGAGAGTTGGATGGAGAGGAACCTTATGACATTCAACATGGGTGAATAAGAGTCTTAAGCCTTAAACAAACAGGAACTCAAGAAGTTTCATCCGAACATCAGGAAGAGCCTCTTCTCCCAGGTAACTAATGATAGAACAAGAGGGAATGGCCTTAAGTTGTACCAGTGGAGGTTCAGGCTGGATATTAGGAAGAATTCCTTAACAGAAATAGTGGTCAGGCTTTGTAACAGGCTGCCCAGGGAAATGTTGAAGTCACAATCCTTGAAGGTATCTAAGGAAAGGTTAGATGTAGTATTACTGACACGATGTATTGTGCAGTATTGTTGGTAGATGAATGGATAGTTGGACTAGATGATCTTAGAGGTCTTTTTCAACCTTAATGATTCTATGATTCCGTACTTTGAAAGTAACAGAACGCTTGAGCAGGCTGTACATAGAGGTTGTGTAGTCCCTTCTCTGGAGATGTTCAAAACCCAGAAAAACATAGAAGGCATTAATGCAGGTAAGTGCTCAGGCTTTTCACCCAACATTGGGTGAAAGGAGATGGTAATTAGAGGGAAACCTCACCAATACCAAGAAGACAAAGAATCACACAGTCTAAATTCTAAAGGTTGACATATTTTCTAAGTCATCGGTGTTCTTCATTGTCAGAGGAGTTGTTTCTGCTGCCAGTTTCATTTCTAGTGTGCTGGCAAGAATAACTGCTTATGGCTTGCTGAGGCAGAGATAAACAAGCAACAACCCACAATACAAATAATAAAGCACTGTATGCCTGCTTGGCAGAATAACATATCCTTATTTACTCTGTGTACTTTCTGAATGGGGAATTTTGGATGGTTGCACATTGGACAGCATCTGCTTCCAAGCATCTTTTTCATGGCTGTGACCTCTGATAAAGTTCGTATGAGTGTGGACTAAAGGAAGTATTGACCACTTTCTTCCTGGGGCTGTTTTTACAGTCAGCTGTATTCTTGGCAATGATACCTTCAGATGAGATTATCTGAAAGAGATCTGAAGCAAATGAAGGAGTTCCTTGGTACAGCAGAGGAACACAAGGAAGTATTGCACATCAGATAAATGTTGTAATATTCAAAGTCCTTTCATGACAGAGAAGTATTTGTTACAGTAATGCTATAAGCACAGTTGCAACTATATCAGTACTAAACATCTCAACAGTGAGAGTAATGAAGCAGCACTTATTCAAGACATACTTTTACTTGTTTTATATGACTCAAGATGTGTTATAACAGACCAAGTTTTTTGACCCATGTGGGAATTTTCATAAGGACGACATGTTCCCAGCCATACTTAAAGACTGTTACTCAGTGAGCAATATGACTGAATCTAATTAAGCAGAGAAAACAGAACACAGTCTGTTCCTTCAGAGCTGACAACAGGGAATTTGGAAATAATGGGAAATTCCCCAGTGATACTATTGAGCACAAATCCAAATTTTTCATTAACAGAAATAAATAGATCTATATAAATGCATAAATACACCATGACAAATCCTTAGTTGAAATAAATCAGGATCTTCCTGATGAATTACAATGGTGATGTGACCTTACAATATTAGCTATATTGAGTGTCTGTGGGTATGTACTGACAGTGGAGGCTGCAAGGGGACTTTTTTGGGAAGAGATCAGGGGCTGCCCCATGCTGGACACATGCAGACTTTAGTGATACTGGATTGTAAGCTGGTATGATATTGACCAAATAATTATCATTAGCGACTTATAAAACGTTTATTAGAAAATACAATCTTAGCATTCAGGTCTTTAAATAAATACTTATCTTACAAAAACTGTAAGAAGTATGAAGACATGAGTATGTATTAGAGTTGAAAGTAGGAGAAAAACATGCTTTTTATGCAAACCCTCTCAGTAGCACTTTTCACCTGGGGATTTGAAAGTGCTTAAGCAAATGTTAAAGAAATATTACAAAGTCATTATCCATCTTGATTTTTTTTTTTATTAAAAAATATATATATCCAGATTAAAATTACGTGATGATTAAGTTGCTGAAATAGTTAGAAACATCTATTAAAAACCATATTAGCTATTATAAAAATATTTACATATTTTTATTATTCTGAGAGTAAGCAGTAGAGCAAACTAAAACAGAAGACTTATGTTTGCCAAGTTTGATTCTTTAATGCCGTGTATGGAATATCATAATTAAAAAGAACAGAAACCAGTTCCTTGCTTGTATTCTCCAGCTATTTTTTATTCTCTGAATTCAGATAGGAAGCACACTGCTTTTTACTTTTTCTCTTCCCTCTATCTGAACTTAATTTTGAACATAGTGCAGCAGCTTCCGGTTTTCATGCTGCTAGGTCTGACCCTATTCCCCTAATATATGAGATCCCAAAAACTAGCATAATCTGTCCCACAGTTGAGTTCCTTCCTTTATTCCTTCCTGCCAATCACTAAAGGCTATCACTTTTCTCTATTAATCTTTCTTTCTTTCTTTCTTTCTTTCTTTCTTTCTTTCTTTCTTTCTTTCTTTCTTTCTTTCTTTCTTTCTTTCTTTCTTTCTTTCTTTCTTTCTTTCTCTCTTTCTTTCTTTCTCTCTTTCTTTCTTTCTTTCTTTCTTTCTTTCTTTCTTTCTTTCTTTCTTTCTTTCTTTCTTTCTTTCTTTCTTTCTTTCTTTCTTTCTTTCTTTCTTTCTTTCTTTCTTTCTTTCTTTCTTTCTTTCTTTCTTTCTTTCTTTCTTTCTCTCTCTCCCTCTCTCTCTCCCTCTCTTTCTCCCTCTCTTTCTCCCTCCCTCCCTCCCTTCCTTCCTTCCTTCCCTCCTTCCCTCCTTCCTTCCCTCCTTCCCTCCTTCCCTCCTTCCTTCCCTCCTTCCCTCCTTCCTTCCCTCCTTCCTTCCTTTCCTTCCCTCCTTCCTTTCCTTCCTTTCCTTCCTTTCCTTCCTTCCTTCCTTTCTCTCTTTCATTCTTTCGTTCTTTCCTCCTTCCCTCCCTCCCTCCCTCCCTCCCTCCCTCCTCTCTCTCTCCCTCCCTCCTTCCTTCCAAATTCCTACCTTCCTTCCTATACTTAGTTTTTTCCTTATCTTATGTTGATATGGTTACTAAGGAGATAACTGCTGTTTCAGTACCAGTATTATGGTTTTAAGAAACTTGTTCATTACTAATAGCTGGTTCAATTTCTATCTTAAGGAACTTCTCCTGAGTTCATTTAATATTCAGACTTTCGATTTTCTTTTTTCAGTTCATTAATTTAAACAGTAATTTCATCCATTTCAACACAGAACTGCAGTAGTAAACTGTCTAGGTAAAATACTGTTAAATTCAATAAAGCCATTTTCCTTACACTAGCTATTTCAGTTACAGTATACATATTACCATAATCTCTGATGTGCTTGCTGAGCTACAAGCTGGAAATTGATGCACGTATACAGTTTCAATTAATTAATTAATTTTCCAGACAAAATATTGATTTGACACTCAAGCCATCCTTCCAGAAAGAGGAATTCCAATACTTGGAATGTTGGAACTCATATATGTTTTACCTTTATGTTATACTGCACGTATTTTAGGGCTTTATTTTTCCTACTCTTGCTTCACATCCAATCAAATCTCTTAGGATGTTTATGTTTTTATGATTTGTGACAGTGTGTTGCACAAAATAAAAATGAACAAATGAATATGTACAGAAAAATTAAAAGATGGTGTTTCTTTTATAAGAGTAGGATGACAAACAGTTGGGGATTGTTCCCTAACTCTTCTTCAGAACAGCCTGGTCATAGCTGAGAATTAGATGTATTGAAATCAAAGCCAAAGCTCTTCTGGATTGACATATTGCCAATTTTCCCCCTCTATCTTGGCAGGCACCTCAGTCCCCCATCTGTGAAACATGATAAAAAACGTTAACTCCCCGTGGTTTTACTGTGAGGACAACTTAATGCATGATGGCGACACATCTGCAGCTGTTTTGCATCCAAAATGGTGATAGATATTTGCTGCTTTGATGAGATTGCAAATATACTTTTAGCAATTAGATTTTGACATCATTAACATTGCCATATTCCAAAGTAACATTGCATTGTAAGCAGTAGTAATGGATTAGACCCCTTTGATATTGATCTCCAGCAGTTTTGGGAAAAGCTGTAAGAGGGCAGCATCACGTCATCAAGCCGCTATGCAACTTTCAGATTCACTGTGTCAGAAGTCGCATCTATGTCTTTGTTCTCACTGCTTTTCAATGAGCTGCTCTCTGTTAGACACTTAAGAAGCTGATTTTTTAAGTGAGGACAAGGTTTTTTTGTGTTTTGTTTCAGCATATTTTCATTATTCAGTGAGTCAGGCTTGGTGAAATACATGATAACCCTAATCACTCACCAGATCAGATAATCTCAATATTTGTAGAGAGCCTTTAATGTAAGAAACCCCAGGTGTTCCAAGTATCCTTGTGAAAGCGAAGCAGAAGAACTCCACCTTAGAGGAGCTATTTGAACTTCACAGGGTTTGTTTCATGAGTTTGAAAGAAGTTTGGTTTGGAGGGATTGGAATTGAATCAGTTTATATCAGAGCACAGGGAAAGAATCTTCAGAGGGATTCCTTACATCAAGGCCCTCCCTATCTCCATAGTCAGGACAAGAAGCCAAGAAGTTCAAGCTCCTACTCACACAGTAATCACTTCTTTCTCCATTTATCATTTAAACACTGACATCATGTAGCCTAAGCTAGCTTTGAAAGAGCCATCATTATTTCTCCAAATCGCTGAGCTGCAGAAGCTTTGGGATGGTCTAGAGAGTTAACTCATTTTCTCTGAGCCATTTCAAACACTTTAGAGATAACGTCAGGGATGGAAGTCCTTAACTGAAGCAGGGAAGTGAGAACAAGAGATTTCTCAAATGAAAAAGGTCTTATCTTCTGGACAGAAACAGAAGTTTCTTATTTTAAGAGAGAAAAGCACTTGATGGAAAAAATGATTCAGAAAAGAGGTTTTAGTTTTAGACACTTTGGGATAGTATTAAAAGGACATTTGTCTCAATATGTTTGCCTATAGTGCTTGGAGCAGCCCAGGGAACAACAGGATCTCTGTCAGTATCTGGTTATTGTCAGAGCTGTTATTTATCTGCCTTGCCAGTTATTATTTGCTGTTTTTAATTTTTTTTCCCATCTTCCTACATTTCTTAAGGATAAGGGCATGAATTTGGGAGCCCTACATTTCATGTTTTTCTCTGAAACTAATCATTTAGAGTTTCTGATAAGTGTCTCAGGGGTTAAAACTCTCTTTGTAAAAATGCTGGGTGAGTACAACTAACAGTCTGAAAGAATGAACCTCTATTTCCTCCTTAATCTGTTTTATTCATCCTTTTTATTCCTGTCCTGTCCTCTCTCATGGAGCCTGATACTTGGTGCAAAATAAAACACTAATTTGGCAGAAGAAGAACGATCAGTATCTTATAAGTTTAGCAACCCTAAGGGACTCAGTTTCTGCACCCACTGAGTGGCATTTTGTATTTGGAAGGAGGGGGGGATGGATGTTCTGTTGGATACAATAAATAAATGGACGAGATGTTCCCAAATCAAGTTCCCAAGGTAAGAGCTATTTAACTTTTCTTCACTTGAATTGGTGATCGTATCTTTAGCCAAAGAACAGATTGGATATAAGGAAAAATCTTTTCATGACAAGGGTAGTGAGACACTGGCATAGATTGTCCAGAAAAATGGTGGATGCTCTATCCCTGGAGACATTCAAGGACAGGCTGGAGAGGGGTCTGAGAAACCTGATCTAGCTGTAGCTGTCCCTGTTAATTGCAGGGGGGGATTGAATTAGATGGCTTTTAAAGGTCCTTTCCAACTCAAATGCTTCTCTGATTCACAGCAAAAGGGACAATCTCAGCTGTTGAGTTGTCTACTTCAGCACACTCTTACATATTTATTTTGGCATCAGATTTTTAGAATTTATAAACACATGCTAAATGAAATAAAATCAGAAACTCATAAAGAAAAAATATCTTCAAGTTTTGTCTGTGAAGCATATCTCTATAGAAATATCCCTATGTTTCTTAAATGCCTGTCCATGCATTCTGCAAAACAAAAATATAAGTGAAGTTTACTGCACATATGTAAATGTCTGCTTCTATTTTAGAAGTGCTAAGGGCATCTAAAACTTCTGCATTGGACTGTCAGTCTTAGCAAGACTTGTGGAGGGATATGATTTCTAGAGTGGCAAGCAATGATTTTGAAAACCATCTTATCTCAGGAAAATGACACTAGTCATTTGAAATATTGACTAGAGATTTCAAGACAATATTCTTGCTAAAATAAAGAAGACATAATTATAGAAAGTTAAACACCAAATACATTTTATAGGCTCAGAAGGACAATGGATTATAGCAACAATCAAAATGACATCTTATCTAACTAAAGAATCTTTTTTTGAGCTACGTGACTAGTTCTAGTGACTAGTGAAATATAGTGCAAAACTGTATTTCTCTTACAAAAAAATTGATTGAATGGAATTAGTAATAATTCCTATGACTAGGGAAATGTGAATGGCCTTGATTTCATCTTCACAAAACATGTCCTTCAATAACTAAAGACAAGGGAGAGGCACATAGTGAAATAAGATGCTTGTAGAAATCAGGGTTCACATCAAGAAATCAGATTTGAAGTTACCCATTATAGCTTTTTTTTTTTCCTTAAAGAATCACTCAAACTAAAATGAAACAATGCTGAGCAGACTTTTCAGAGGTAGCTTATTAGGAAAAAAAGGAGAACTAAAGTAGGAAACGGACCTTTTATTGTGGCCTTGGCTTATAATGTATTCAAAGTTCAGCTGAAAGTAGCTAAGAAAATCAATTTGTCACATGCTGCTTTGCATGAGTTTTAGCTGTCAGTGATCTGGAGTGAAAATGCTACAGAGACAGTGGTTAACGTCCTTATAACAATAAACACACACCTTTGGCTTTTCTAACCTGCTGCAATGCCTTTCTCCCCTTCCAGCCTCCCCATGCCTATGTTGCTTCAGCAGCCCACACTAATTCAGGTGTCTTGCAGCAATAAAGTATAAAATCTGCCTTCTGGGGCTGAAAGAAAAAGAGTAAGTGGATGAAAAAGACCTAATTCATACTCTTCACATCTTCAAAGTTGGTGATGTGAATATGCATTATTGCTCACTTTCCACTAAAATAGGTTTTGCACGGGAGAGTTTACATGCAAAAGATAAGTGAATATAAGAAAGGTTATCAAGCTGAGATTTATTGACATAATACTTGAGGTGGCTAATGAAGCTTTAACTTTGCCATTAACCAGTCTGCCAGCCTCTTTCCTGTGATCTCTTAACTCCATGATGTTTATTTTGTTTCTATTTTACCTGGACTCCACAGGAAACTGATTACAAATAATAGAATAGAATCCTCAGAGTTGGAAGGGGCCTTTAAAAGTCATCCAGTCTAATTCCCCTGCAATGAACAGAGATATCCACAGCTAGATGAGGTTGCCCAGGGTCTTATCCAGCCTCACCTTGAAATTCTTCAGGGACAGGGCATCAGCCACATCACTAGGCAACCTGTTCCAGTGCCTCACCACCTTTACTATAAAATATTTTTTCCTTATGTCTAAACTAAATCTATCCTTTTTAAGCTTAAAACCATTTCCCCTTGTTCTATCACCACAGACCCTGCTGTAGAGTCTGCTCCCTTCTTTCCTATAGCCCCCCCTTAAATACTGAAAGGCTGCTATAAGGTCACCTCACAACCTTCTCTTCCCAGGCTGAAGATCCCCAGCTCTCTCAGCCTGTCCTAGTAGGAGAGGTCATGACCCCTTGGATCATTTTTGGCTCTGCTCTGCACAAGCTACTACAGGTCCATGTCTCTCTCACACTGTAGACTCCACATCTGGATTCATTACTCCAAGTGAAGCATCACCAGAGCAGAGTAGAGGAGCAGGAACCTTATCTTCAATAAGCCTTTTGTCATAGGACATCATCATCTTTTTGGCCCCGCATTGGACTAGTATGTCTCTTGTACTGGGATCCAGAAATGCACAGAGCGCTACAGATGTGGTATAAAGGATCACCTCTCTCAGCCTGCAGTTTTCAATTAACCTCACTCTTTGTTCATTCATTTGACACTTCCACAGCTTCTCTATCAGAATCTTATGTGGGCAGTGACAAAAGCCTCCCTGAAGTTCAGGAAGACTTTAATACCGGTCATCCTACAATGTTTGATATGGTGATTCCATTATTAGTTTCATCAGGCATGACTGCCCATTGGTGAGTCCGTGTGGACTACTCTTGATGACTTATTTCTCTTTCAAATGCCTGGAAATAGATTCAAGGATTAGATGTTCCACCATTTACCCAGGGAATTATGTGAGTCTGAGCAACCCATTGTTCCATGGATCCTCCTTCCTATTCTTCTTGAAGAAGGGATTAATATTTAGTTCCTCCAGTTTTTAGGCATTTCTTCCTATTGCCGTTCCACATAAGAAGTTAGAATATTGGACATGGGAGGTAGTAGACAAAAGAACATGCTGAGAATGGCCACTACTTATAATTAAGGATTTATTTAAATTGCAAGGAAGCATTATCTAGATTAAACTATGTTTTTCACATCCTCTTAGATCCAGGAAATTGTTATAGTTGATATGTATCAAATCTGAATATATAAAACTGCATCTTCCCTAAGAAAAAAAATGTGAGGTTTTTTTTCTTATCAACAATACAGTCTTGAAATAAAATACACGTGGGAACAATATCCTGGAAAGTTTGCTTCATTTGTTGAGTTGAAGTCTGGGAGAAGGAACCAAGGGAGTGCAATTGTCTTTTGTGGATTGTGGTTTCCAATATAAAGTACATGTAAAAAACATATATATGAAGATTTGATATTCAAGCTCAAGGTTTCCTTTTCATTCATCACTGTTTTCTACTTGGTCTTGCTTTCAGGCACTATAGTTTTTAGCTTATAATAGTCAAAATTAGGGTTTGAAAACTGTAGGGAATATCACAGATTTCAGAAGATATTTTAATTCAATAAAAATTTTATTATAAAAACTTGTGTACTTCTAAAATTTTTAGATGGTTAACTTATTTCAAAAAGATAGGACAAGCTGCACTTTACAGTGCCCTTTAATAAGGAATATTAATTATAGATGAACTTAGAGTACATTATTAGTAACTCTAGTTAAATAATCAACATGGAAATCATTAATAAATAACAGTATGATTAAAAATGTCTTTTAAAATTTCCAGTGACACAGAGAATTTTGATGAAGAGAAAAATGTTGTATTTTAAAGCCAGAATTGAGCTTCACTTTTCACTAAGTAATGTTCATAGAATACAACAAATAAATGTTTTGTTCTGTTAATGTATTTGCTTAGAACATTTTTTCCTTCAAATCTAAATAGTTTAATCTAGACCTTCTTGGCTGTAGAAACATCCAGAAGTCTAGCGTAGGAATAGGTTGACGATTTTTGTCCTTTGACTGGACTTTTCTCAGGGCACTACAATGATCACCAGACTGCTGCTACAATCACATCTTTCCAAGCTTGTGTGCTGCTTTTTGGAGAGATCAGGGTTAATCCAGTCCACAAAATCTGTAGCATCTTTCTTGGTCTTCGAGCACCCAGCTGAGTTTGCACGTATTTGTCCAAATATTGATCTCAATCTGCTATACACTCTGTGGAGGGAAATAAATATGTGATTTGTTGCTTCTTGTAATTAAACTGTGATTACCTCTGTTATAAAAAAAAAAAATCTCTAAAAAGAAAGTCGACTTGTGTTTGTTTCTGAAATTTGCGAAACTGAAATGCTCTCTCTGATATTACATGCCTCCAACTGCATGTCAAAGACAAGACTATGCATTTTAAGAGAACAGGATATCAGTAATAAAGTTCTGTCATGCAGATCTTCTGGGAGAATTTTGCCTTTATTGTCTTTTCCCTAACAAGCTGCCACCTAGTTCATGTCAGTGGGACTCATTTGATATGATATAACGAGAGATGCAGTTTGGCCTGTCCTCTGCCAAGTGACAAACAGGTCAAAAAAAGTTTACCAAGGATCATGCTAATGAGTTCAGAGCTCAAGGTGTACCAAAAAAAGTCTTTTCTCAAACAAGCAGCTTTGCTCTTTTTTACAGCCCCCTACCCTGTATTCACTTAAATTAAAGAAGTGGGAGACCTGGCTCTGCATGGTGAGTTCCTCCACATGAGATGCAATGACAATGTGTTTTTCTTATGTAGAAGAAAGTGAAGGTTAGATCTGAGTAAGGATTTCAACTCCAGGTAGGTATTCTTTGTTGTAGTTGTGGTTTTATCATTGTTTTTTAACTTGTGATCATGTAAAAGACTGGTAGTTCACAGTCTGTTACAGCTCTCTGTCTGAGCTTGCAGCTTTCCTATTTACACTTGGTTGGCTTCCTAGAATATCACAGAAACCATGTATTGCAAGAAAACTGCAAAGGTCCCCAAAGTATTCTATTTCAGTATTTCTCAGATCTTTAGGGGAAACTCAGCTTTCTAAATTTTGAGCTTTTACTTAAATTCTAGTAAGAATTATTTTTTCTACTTCTATTTTACCAGGGAAAACTGACAGATAAAGACATTTTTATTTAAAATCAAAATCAAAATTATCAGATGTTACAAATAGAAGACCTAATGTATAGTTATGAAAATGAGTAACAAGGCCCTCCCTCAGGATTGAATCCCCACTGTGCTGTGCACTGATCAAAACTGTGCTGCCACCTTCATCAACCGGATTCAATTACTTAAAAACTCAGACTTGATGAGAAATCAATTGTCTGCATTCTGACCTCAGTTAGTCCAGTAGAAATCCACATTTATAACAAGCCTTACCTTGAATTTGTGTCATTATCTAATCATCAAATGGCCCATTTCAACTTTTTCTCTCTTTTTTTCACGTAAATGGAAGGCATTACTATATTACTGTTAGTAATATCCAAGTGTTATTAAAAAATCTGATTATATTTCTCCTGTCAGTATCAGTCAGGAAAAAGTTATTCTTATTTGGCAGACATGAAAACAACTCATCAAAGGTGGAATTTGTATCATCAAATTTAGATCTCTGTATTGTATATCTATCAAGTTGGTCAAGAGAACTCTGTATGGCAGATGGAGAAAAATTGGTACAATTAATCTTCCCTGTTCTCTTATCTCCTGAAATACAAATAAAAGGTTTCCGAAACTATAAATATTTATTCAATTCTGTTAATCATAGAAAAGAAGTCATACACAGTTGTCTGTAGGGTGGAAGGTCTGACGTACCCCTTCATAACAGAGTGATTAATTTTTCCAAACTAATAATATACCATGAATATTCCTTCACACTGAATTTCATTATCACAATAACTTGACACTAGCTATGATTGTTTTGACTGTGGGCTAATGGATTTCACCCAGAATTGTCCTAATAAACTACTACTTAGTTTGATATTAAAAAATAAAATAAAATAAAATAAAATAAAATAAAATAAAATAAAATAAAATAAAAGACACATTACAAATGCCTTGTATTTGTGCATTCAGCACTACCAAAGAACTGATGTTCCAGTCTCGACCAACGAATTATATTCTTAGTGAAGTAAGACTCAAGGGGAACTGGTGGTAGAAGGAAATTCTTTCACCTATGATACAGAATCTGAGATGTCTATTAGGAAATCTAACCTTAGCTAGATTAACATTTTAGTATGGGGTGTAGAAAATACACTTATAACCCCTAATGCTTACAACAGAGCATTTTCCAGGTTTAACAAAATACAAATGATATGTCCTTAAGGAAAACTTGTTTTTAAACAGTCTTCTCTATCACAATGTCAAAAAGTAGTCAGTTTACAGTTACTACATATCCTTTATTCTTAATAGCAATCTGTTCGCATTGGACAGGGTGAAGAAATCAGAAAGATAAAAACAAATACTTAAAGGTTGGCAATTTTTTGCCTTATAGCATTGGTAAGATAATTTAGCCTTTGTTTCAGTCTGTAAGGCTTGTGTTTGTGAGGAGTACAAAAACAGAAGCTCTCCTGAAGGAGGCTCCAGAAGGGGGGAACATAATAACAGCCTGAAATCATTCAGAATCTCAATGTTCATTAGAAGCAACTTAGTTATTCTAGTTACATTACAGAACTCTGAGTCTATATTTAGAAAAAGCATCATTCATCACCTTCTACATGAATAATTTGCCTTCTACTGCAGCCCATCCCTTTGGGAGGGCCTAGCTTTAGATGATCTAATTCTGTCAATATAAAGGTATAAGTACTTCTGTGGAAAGGGTATGCCTTTATAAATCACTGTGTTAGAGAACACTTGCAGTATGCTCTGAGACTAAGTGGAACTGTGAGAGGGCTGCACTCTGGCAAGCTAAAAACTGAGACCTTGAGCATGTGTTACACTCTTAAATAAACTGCTTACCCACTCCTGAATTGAAGGGCAAGTGGCACACTCTCAATTAGAGTAAAGGTTTCCATGTTGATGAGCTGAGAAATAGCAAAGCAGACAGCATGGTGTGGTCTCCACCTAGGGCAGTGATCCTATCAGATCTCATAAAATTCTGAGAACAAGGCCAACTCAGCACCCCAGGAGAAGAGCCTTGAAGTAGAAGCACTAGAGGATGTTATACATGTGTTTAATTAACTTTCTGCAAGATTTTTTTTTTGTCTCTGATTAAAATAAACTTTCTAAGTTGTCTTGAAGCTAAAAAAGATTAGCTTTCCTTCCTTCCTTCCTTCCTTCCTTCCTTCCTTCCTTCCTTCCTTCCTTCCTTCCTTCCTTCCTTCCTTCCTTCCTTCCTTCCTTCCTTCCTTCCTTCCTTCCTTCCTTCCTTCCTTCCTTCCTTCCTTCCTTCCTTCCTTCCTTCCTTCCTTCCTTCCTTCCTTCCTTCCTTCCTTCCTTCCTTCCTTCCTTCCTTCCTTCCTTCCTTCCTTCCTTCCTTCCTTCCTTCCTTCCTTCCTTCCTTCCTTCCTTCCTTCCTTCCTTCCTTCCTTCCTTCCTTCCTTCCTTCCTTCCTTCCTTCCTTCCTTCCTTCCTTCCTTCCTTCCTTCCTTCCTTCCTTCCTTCCTTCCTTCCTTCCTTCCTTCCTTCCTTCCTTCCTTCCTTCCTTCCTTCCTTCCTTCCTTCCTTCCTTCCTTCCTTCCTTCCTTCCTTCCTTCCTTCCTTCCGAATTCCTTCCTTCCGAATTCCTTCCTTCCTTCCTTCCTTCCTTCCTTCCTTCCTTCCTTCCTTCCTTCCTTCCTTCCTTCCTTCCTTCCTTCCTTCCTTCCTTCCTTCCTTCCTTCCTTCCTTCCTTCCTTCCTTCCTTCCTTCCTTCCTTCCTTCCTTCCTTCCGAATTCCTTCCTTCCTTCCTTCCGAATTCCTTCCTTCCTTCCTTCCGAATTCCTTCCTTCCTTCCGAATTCCTTCCTTCCGAATTCCTTCCTTCCTTCCTTCCGAATTCCTTCCTTCCTTCCTTCCGAATTCCTTCCTTCCGAATTCCTTCCTTCCTTCCGAATTCCTTCCTTCCGAATTCCTTCCTTCCTTCCGAATTCCTTCCTTCCGAATTCCTTCCTTCCTTCCTTCCGAATTCCTTCCTTCCTTCCTTCCGAATTCCTTCCTTCCGAATTCCTTCCTTCCTTCCTTCCTTCCTTCCTTCCTTCCTTCCTTCCTTCCTTCCTTCCTTCCTTCCTTCCTTCCTTCCTTCCTTCCTTCCTTCCTTCCTTCCTTCCTTCCTTCCTTCCTTCCTTCCTTCCTTCCTTCCTTCCTTCCTTCCTTCCTTCCTTCCTTCCTTCCTTCCTTCCTTCCTTCCTTCCTAATTCCTTCCTTCCTTCCTTCCTAATTCCTTCCTTCCTTCCTTCCTAATTCCTTCCTTCCGAATTCCTTCCTTCCGAATTCCTTCCTTCCGAATTCCTTCCTTCCTTCCGAATTCCTTCCGAATTCCTTCCGAATTCCTTCCTTCCTTCCTTCCTTCCGAATTCCTTCCTTCCGAATTCCTTCCTTCCGAATTCCTTCCTTCCTTCCGAATTCCTTCCGAATTCCTTCCTTCCCTTTCCTTCCTTTCCTTCCTTTCCTTCCTTTCCTTCCTTTCCTTCCTTTCCTTTCTTTCCTTCCTTCCTTTCCTTCCTTTCCTTCCTTTCCTTCCCTTTTTTTCATGTCTGGCCCTATAGACCCTTAAGCATCCTTGCAGCCTTCCTCTGGACACTCCCTAACTTGTACTGTGACTGAAAACTGCAGCAACTACTTACCCATCTTGCTAGTTCTGCTACTATAGCTTGGTTTGTAGTTTGGATAACCAAATGTGTTCAGATTTAATAGTTTGGGATTTTCTGTAAATTTTTTGTTCTAGGAAACAAAAAATTTATTTTAAAATATATGTAGTATAACAAAAAACCTCTTTCTACTCTTTAGTGTTAAAATTGTTGCATTCTTACACATATCTGCTTGTGTTCATGCAGATAACCCATCAAGCATAAATATAATACAAAATATATTTAAATTTAATTGCCCATTCTACATTAGCATATCAATGTATATAATTATTCATTATGAAGATAATTTCTCAGTGGAATGGTTAAATCAATTTTGGAATTATTTCAGAATAATAGCATCCACACATGCTATTACCTAGAATATTTGGTCCAAACTGACAAAGCATATAGGTAAACATTAGCTGCTTCTTTGCTAAACCATTATGTGACTTTGTGATTCTGTCATATGCTGGACTTCCCACGATTCCAGAAACACTTGAGCTGCAGGCTCTCTTTCTTTAACAACTTTCTCTTTCTTTACCAACTTACACTTTAAAGAGACTTTGAGTGTGAAGTCCTTGTGGACAGGACTAATCCTGCTCATGATATAATCACAGACCTGCAATATTTCAGGCTCCAATCCATCATTCTGTTCAAGATGTGTCATCCTAGATGTAGATTGGCAGTTCTTGATCCTATTATAAAGGTTACAAGTCCCCTGACCCACTGCTTGATCCTGATTTAACCAAGTTCAGTTAAAATGGAGCAGGTGACTTTAAAAATAGTGTCTTTGTTAATGTGATTCATGAAGACTGGAGTAATTTTGGTGGCTACGTTTCAAGGTCATGAAACAAAAATCAGGAAGCAATAGCAGGCTTTGGTGAAAGCTCTTCACTGGCACAGCTACACATGTAATAATACGTCTCTCAATAGTTAGAATGGTATCTCTGGAGTTAACACCTCCTGTGCTCTCATTTCTGTTAGAAAGCTATAAAGAACTGAGAGGGAAGAAAAATCTTTTGTTTTTCCTCAAAGTAATTTCCAAAGTTCACATAACCTTTAATGAATCTTTTTTTTTACTTTCATGTGGAAAAACACTATAGCCATGGAGACAAGAGTCCTAAATTTATTACATCTGTCCCTGGACACAAAGGCTTAAAAAGCTTTCCTAGGCTATCTGCAGCATCAAGTGAATTCAGGACACCAAAGAACACTTTGATTCTGAAGGTTTTTGTCTTTTCCATGGTATGTGAGGAACTCTAGTGCAATTACTTAGTCTTTTCAGTGAGATTCTTTATTTATTTTTTTGGGCCTCTCTCTACAAGAAATACATCAAGGAACTGGAGTGTGTCCAGTGAAGGGCAGTGAAGCTGTGAAGGTTCTGGAGCACAAGTCTTACAGAGAGTGACTGAGGAAACTTGGATTGTTCAGCCTAGAGAAAAAAAAGATTCAAGGAAAAGTTTATCACTCTCTACAGCTCCTTGAAAGGAGGTTGTAGGGAGGGGAGGTGAGGGTTGGCCTTTTTTCTAAGTTGACTAGTGAAAGAACAAAAGGTATTGGGCTTAAGTTGTGTGACAGAAGGTTCATGTATGATATTAGGAAAAATTTATTCTCAGAAAGAGTGATGAGATATGGGAAAGGCTGCCCAGGGTGATGGTGGAGTCACAGGCCCTGGAGGTATTCAAGGAGAGGGTGGATACGGTACTGAGCGATATGGTTTAGTGGGCATGGTGTTGATGGGTTGATGATTGTACTATATGATCTTAACGGTCCTTTCCAACCTTAATGATTCTATGATTCTGAGAGGGAAGGACTGTATTGGCTTATGGAAGTCACATAAAGAATATGCATCAGTAAAATAAAAGAATCTTGTAGTGATAAAAGAAAGTACATACTATGAAAGTGTTTCCTTCTGAGATAAAGTACTCAGCTTCCCCTGACACTAGGATTAAGTCAAATTCAGGTGTGATAGGATCAGTGACAGAGTTATTGCCTTGCTCTGAGCTGTTTTGATCCTTGCTTGACAGACAGAACTGATTTTTATTTTTATTAAAAAATATATAAAATTGTTCATTTCTCCCCTTTTCCCATGCAGAACTCTTCCCCTTTATCATATCCATCCCCTAAGCACCTATAAACAGTCCGCACATTTGTTGTTTGACTCAAGTTTTTTCCTCCCTGGCCATCAGTACTGAAAAGTTAGTGGCTTTTTCTGTTAAACTACAGTATCCTGTAGCTTCTTGTTTTGCTGTCTGCTCAGTAATAGTGAAGGTCAGGATGGACCATCTGCATAATCATTGCTACTCTTTGTTATCTGTGACATCCTGTAATTTCTAGTGTTATCTTATTAGACATGGCACAAGTAATGTTTGGCCACTTGGAAGCACAGGAGATCCTTGCTTCACTCAGTTAATACTGACAAACTGATTGTCGTGTGCTGCTGATCCCAGAAATTTCACCTATACCATACTTTCACAGAAATATTTTTAAGCTTGCATTGCAAAACAATGGAGCTGAGACACAGAGCAAATGGAGCTGAGACAGGCTAAAATTTTCACCATTTATGTCTCTATTAATAAACAATTAAAGGACTTTATATATTGATTTTAATGGCAATTGGGATGATATGGAGTATGACCATACAGCTGTCTGTCTGACAAAAACTGTGATCCCATCTCTGCTGGCATGGGCCAAAACCATGTCAAATAAATTCTGAGTATGAAAAGGTATTAATGTTTATGATCAAGTAACACTGAGTTTATTCCCTGTCCTTTCTTAATTTTCTACTATGGATGCAGTTTATTAACAGACTTGAAAAACACAGGTAATTTTCCCCCAGTTTCTATTCTTCTTTTCTGTACTTAAAACTTTCAAGATAATATTTAATGGTAAATAAGTTTATGACATGCTTTATTTTGTGTTGAATCAAGATAATTTATTGAAAACACATTAAAAAGACTGATAGATAGTATTCTCATGCAATAGTATTTCAAAATGTATTTTAAAGTACAATAGTCTTAAATAAACATTTAAATAAATAAATGTAGAATTTTAAATAAAATACAATAAAAGAGGCTTATTTATTGGAAATGCATACCGAATTGCTTGGAAAATTTGAACTGATAGTAGATGTACTCCAAGATTATATATGCAACTTTTTTTTTCCCTACAACTGTGAATACTGTTAAAAGGAAATTACATTTTTAAGCAATATACTTTCAGCATCATCTTTGAGGCATTTGATTGTGCTCTGCCTTTTCTAACAGAATACTGGCACCAACTACTTGATAAAATAAATAAATGTAGGGCTGGCTCCCAGTAAATATACAGATTGATTTAGGAAGCTTGAGTTAGACGTGGCAATTTGCAGCACTTTTTTAAGTCGTGGGTTTGAACTTTTGCCAGCCCAGGACAGTATTTAGCCAACAATACTACTTTCTTGGTGAGTGCACTACTGTGTGCTCACAGTGATATAAAAGGATATTTTGCAAAAGTACTGACATTTGAACTTCAGTTTGCATCTTAAGAGATTGTGTTTGAGAATCACAAATTCAAATATACCCCTTCGGAAGACACAGCCTGGCTCAGCATTCTGCCTCTTGCCACTTCTGTGTGAAACACTCATGTTTGTTTTCAACACAGTGAAACTGGGCAACTCAGGACTGCGTATTTAGCTGCTGGAGAAAAGCACGTAATTGTTCAGCATTGAAATGCTCGGTGTGGTGACATCTAAATCTTTTAGGAATGTGGAGCAAAACCAGGGCTTCATGGGAAGCTCAAATCAAATCGCCATATTAATCATGCATTGACATTTTTTAGAAGGCTTTGTGAGTTAGAAAATTTGCATGTATGTTATTTTTAATTTCATTGAGGAAAAAAAAATATATATATATATATATATATACATGTATGTTTATTTGCTCCCTCTTTGCCTACCAGCAGAAGTACCCCACTGGTAAGTCTTCCATTTCATTAGTGACGTATGTTTTTAACCAGACTGAGGAAAATGACACAGTGGAATAATTCAGCATGATTTATTGCCACCAGAAATAAATGAAACAAAATGAAAATAGTATAGGGAACGGGAAACTAGTACAGAAAAAGGTTGTAACTGCTAAAATCATTTTAAAGCTCAGCAAAATTGATAGGAAAAGCTTTGGAAAGCAATCCCATTTTAACAGCTTTTTTCATGGTAATTACAGTAGCAATTGTCACATGGAAAGGACAGAGAAGTTTGGCAGAAAATTAACATCCTTGGATTCCAGCTTACCCTCAGATACCAGGGATTCTTAGTGATGACCATTTCACCACTGTTAGTCTGGTCATGTTCAATATATGAATTATCACAATTATGGATACACAAATAGCACACTGCCGAATTCATCTTGCCACGTTCAAATGGGCTCTCTCGACCACTTTTAAGCAATTTGGCAAAGCCCAGTAAGAACTCTCATTGCCAGAAAAGTGAATGCTGTGGCTTATTAAAACAACAGATTACAGATTCTTACACTTCAAATTGATTCTAGTGTCCATTTGAAGTCCTGGTGAACTGACTTAAAAGTTAACAGAAAACAATCCCTGTGGATTTGGTGGGTTATCTTAATGGCTGTTTAATGATTTAAAACAAACCACAGAATGATCAAACTTCCAGACTTGGGAACTAGCCTGGGAAGCATGAATTTCATTCAGAAGCAGCAACAGGACTATGACTTGGGGGCAAAAGACGCAGGGGAACTGCACTTTTTTGGCACCAGTAGCTGGTGATGGTAGTGGCTCAATCTGTCTAGTTAACCATATCTTCCTAAAGCTCTTTTAAGTTATAGACAGTTCAGGGATCACTTTTTCTAGCAGACAACTTAGAATCATAAAATGGCTTGGGTTGGAAGGGCGTTAAAGATCCTCTAGTTCCCTTCCTGTTTATATGCTCCCTTCAAATACTGGAAGGCCACAATGAGGTCTCCCTGGAGCCTTCTCTTCAAGCTAAACAAGCTCAGTTCCCTCAACCTTTCATCATAGGAGAAGTGCTCCAGCCCTCTAATCATCATTATGGTCTTTCTCTGGACCCACTCCAAGAGCTCTACATCTTTCTTGTGCTAGGGGCCCCAGGCCTCGACGCAGTACTCTGGATGGGGCCTAACAAGAGCTAAGAAGAGTAGAGGGAGACAATCACTTCCCTCTCCCTGATGGCCACTACATTTTTAGTACAGCCTAGGATATAGTTGGCCATTCAGGCTGCAAGCGCACTACTGACCAGTGTCCAGCTTCTTGTGCACCAGGACCCCTTAGTCCTTCTCCACAGGGATGCTCTCCAGGAGTTCTTCCCCCAGTCTGTATAAATACCTGATATTGTCCCAGCCAAAGTGCATCAGGGTGCAGTGAGGGACAATGTCAAAGGTCTTGCAAAAGTTTGATGACATCCATCACCCTTCCCCTCTCCACCAATGCCATTGCTCCATCATAGAAAACCACCAAATCACCCTTGGTGAAGCCATGCTGGCTGACTCAGATCACCTGTTTGTCTCCTATGTGACTTAACATGGTAACCAGAAGCATCTGCTCCATAATATTCCCAGGTACTGAGGTGAGGCTCGCCGGCTTGTAGCTCCCTTGGTCATCCTTCCTCCCTTTCTTAAAAATGGGAGTAATATTTCCCTTTTTCCAGTCTTCAGATATTTTACCCAACAGCCATGATTTTTCAAATATGATGGAGAGTGGCTAGGCAACCACCTCAGCTATCTCTCTCAGAACCATGGGATGCATATTGTCCGTCCCCATGCTCTTACATTTAGTTTCATGAGGAGGTCTTGGACTTGTTCCACTGTTACAGTGAGACAGAATCAGCTCCTCTCACCCACACCTGTAGGATCAGGGTGCTGGCAGACACGGGGAGCCTGGTCACCAGTGAAGACTGAGGCAAAGGACTTATTGAGCATTTCAGCTTTTTCCATGTCTGAGGAAGCCAGTTCTCCATCCTCATTATTCAGAGGGGGAACGCTCTCCTTGGTCTGTCTCTTCCTGCCTGTGTATCTGTAGAACCCCTTGTTATTTTTCAAATCCCTTGCCAAGTTCAGCATCATCTGTGCCTTGGCTTTCCTGATCTTACCTCTGCGTGGCATCCCTGTATTCCTTCCAGGCTACATGACCCTGCTTCCACTTCCTGTACATCTTTCTCTTTTACCTCAGTTCAAGCTGCAGGCCTTTGCTCAGCCATGCTGGTCACCCACCTACTCTTCTTGATTTCTTCTGCTGGAGGATGGAGAGCTCTTGCACTCCCAGAAGGGCTCCTTAAGGAGCTGCCATCTTTGTTCTGTTCCTACACCCATAAGGACTGTTTCCCAGGAGATCCCATCCAACAATTCCAGAATATTGTTATTCGGCATTGCTACCAGTAACCACGCCAGAGATCATACCAAGGAATGCTTTAATTGCAGATCTGTTGTACAGGCATGTAAGACAGACAAACCATTCATTCCCAACTGTACACAACTGAAGTGATAGAGGTTGTTGGTGTTAAACACTTTCTTCAGAGTGTGCAGTTAAAAATATAGCTTTTACTCAGACTTCTTCATTAGTGGTTCTCGAAGCAACTCCAAAGAGAAGAAAACTGCTGGAGTTGAAATTTTAAAACCAAATAGTCTTCAAATACCAAAACTCACGGAAATAAAAAGCACATCAATCTTTGCATCTCAGTGTGACAGGAATCACATACTGAATGTATGCACAAAATGTTAAAAAATTGAAAACCTTGGAAAGAAGGAAATATGGATGGGTCAGTCAAAACATTTCAGCTTGAAAATTTGTTAGGATATGCAATCAATCTTGTATGCACGATGACTTAAATTAATCAGAAATTCAAAAAGGTGTTTTTTTTTTTTGTTGTTGTTTATTTTTCTTAAAGAAAGTAAGTCCCTAGAAACACATTACATTACCTGAAACTTCATTTTTCAAAATTCTGAGAAGAAGAAATCAGTCAAAATATGTTTTTTGCCTTCAGAAGTTTGGGTTCTGATAAATCGGTTTTGGAGGAAAAAAGTATGGTAAAAATAAATTACAAGCCGACTGTGGTATCACTCTTTGTGCAGTCTGGGAGCTGAAGCAGAAAACAAGAAATAACTACAAATTCTGATTAACAAAACTAAATCTTGACTTAGAAAGGAGTGCTCTGATTTTAAAACAAATGAAGACAGAAGTGAAAAACCTGTTTTTCTTTTCTGTCCATGAAATTAAGCCTTTAATCCAGGACCTTGTGGTTTCAAATGTATTCGTTAAGATAGTTGCAGTTGAGCAGAAGAGAACTATCAAATAGATATGGGAAAGAATCTCTTACTACCATGAGCAAGAAAATGCATTTACAGGAAACTAATTTCACTGCTGAAATTAGTGCCGTTTCCCTGTATATATTTTATTTTAAACTGGTTGAATTTAATTAGCAAATTTGTGTGATTGAACATAATTTTTTGTTTTCTATTGTATTTTCCTAGTACGTGGTAATAATTTAACTAAACCTCCTTTGTATCTTTTATAATATAGAAATGTCAGAGAATGAAGTGGGAAGGTTAAAGGGATAAACGTTGAATCCTTTTTCCTTTCATTGCATTTTGCTACTTACCAAACTCATCTCTCTCTGCACTGGATATTTTTTTTGCCTACACAATTTTTGTCCCTCTCTCCTTTTTGTCAGTTGAAATACACAAAGAAAAGGGGAAAAAAAACCCACACTATTGGGCAGCTGAGAGACAGAATCTGAGTATCACTACTATTGTCCTGATGCAAATAATTCTTCAGTTGATCATTCTCAGTAACATCTGTCAAAAAATAAGGAACATAAGATTTGCTGCTCCAGTATGAATTTCATCTTGAAAATCACAAAGGGATTTGATAAACAAGCAAACTTAAATAAAGCAAGTTCCCTTTTTGCCTTTATGAGAGAGAGTGATAGTGAGACTGCTATGCCAGGATTTGCCCTTGCAAGAGGAAGACCAATTCTGTAATAGCTTAGAGGAGAGATGCATCTTCAGGTCTCACACTTGCCCTCAGGTATAGCAGTGAAGATTTAGAGTTTTCACTGAGGTGACTCAGGCTCAGCATCTGGTGTGGAAATCCATGGTCCACCTTGCAGGAAAGGCAGAATGCAGAGTGCTTTCAGGAGAAGCCTCACTCCCCAAGGTAAAACACGCACAGATGTAGGCTTTTACTGAATGGGCAGCCCTTTCATATTTCCCTTATCAGTGAATTGTAAAGCATCCCTGGGACACTGATGCTACTTGTCAAGAAAAATAAGTAAGTGGAGAATTTGATTAAGCTGAGTGAAGTATTCCAGGTTCAGATTATTAAGAGGATTGTAAAAAGCAATAGGAAGAGCCTGGAGGAATGTTTCTATGCTGTTCTGGTCAGCTGCATTCAACAGTGATACAGTTAGACAGGAACAAGATCAAACAAAGACTACTAGGGAGATCCAGGGAATGCAAAAAGCTTTTAGAAATGGAGTTTTAGATAAGTGTGTCTTTTAGCTAGCAAAATGAATGTTAGGTGGCTATTGCATCATACTCATGAGAGCTATGTAGTAAGAAGGAAGAAGAACTACTTAAGTTAGCTGTCAACATTGACATGAGAAGAAATGGTGTGCATTTAAGGTAGAAAATAGAAGGATTCTAGCAATCTAAATGATATCTTATATCTTAAATAGTTTTCCAGAAGGTGTACGGGGACCACAAACCAATCTAGTTTCAAAATGGTATTTGATGAAATTGTGAAAGAAACTTTGTGAGATGGCTTCATACCTCAGGAAGTTGCCAGATGTGATGACTACAGAGGTCAAAAACGTCTGCCTTCTAAGTGAAAAAACTTGTCTGGTGCAGCTTTTTCTTTAGGGTAAATAAAGCTGAATGTCTTGTGTGAATTTTAATGCACATGTATTTGTCTATTGTATCATAGAAATGTATGAGTGTAGGAATTATATATTCTAATGGTCCAAATGGATTGAAATTATAGAGTAAATGCTTCTGTCTTCTCTGTTTTTGTAGTGTCTGGACGCCTTTAACATACAGTTCTTTGGGATTTTTTTTGTTTTGTTTTGTTTGTTTAGATGCTTCCTTATTTTAGTTCAATGATCTACAAGAGCTCATGAAGATATTGGTAGATATCATTATGTCCACTACATTTGTCACTGAAAAATAAGTTCTGGAAGAACTTGTTCCAGTCAAATAAGAGAACTTTATAAGGTAACAAATTCATATCTCTCATGATCTCTCCATGCTGAAAATTCTGCAAGTGCTATAGTCCAGCAGAACTTCAGTAAGAATGCACCCAGGATTTAACAAAGAGAGATTTGTGTGAATAAGGCAGTTTGAAGAGTTTCAGGACATCAAAGAGCTTGGTTAAAACAACAATAGTGGAAATAATTATGCACACTTGCAGCATTTATGTTTAAAGTAGTAAAGGTTCATATGCACTCCACAATTATTTAAGATGACTACAGAGTAATTCCTGAGTTCCATGCTTTTGTAATTTGTATTTTCAGACAATTCTCAACTCCAGAACTGGCAGAATGAAAGCAGTTATTTCGAATCACACTCATAATCCACTAAATCCAATAGGAGACCTATTGAATTCTGCTATCAGATCTTCTCTGCTTTTCTAAAAGATATGATAGAATAAGTATCTCATTTGTTTATTACAGTGAATAATAGCTATCTCAATGAATTTCTTATAATTCCTGTACATCACAGTTATATATATATATATATATATATTATATATAGATACATAATATCTACCCATTAAAATAAACTCTTATGTCATACTTATCATATCTTGCTATATGAATTTATTAAATATGAAGGGATCTTGTGAATCAGACAAGGTTAACTCCTTCAAGTTGATTCTGTTGCAGATAATTGGAGAATAGCTATCTGCCGTCACTGAGTAAAGACTGACTCTATTTTGACTGTCACTAAGGGATGTTCAAATACAGTACATCAGCAAGTTATTACTGAGAGTTATGAGAGATAATGCTCCACAGCTGCAATTGGTATGAGTGAAAGAGCTTGCATGTGAAGAACAAAAAAAATTGTGTTACTGTCAAATTATTATTATGGCCTATGTCTTATGAGGTGAACACTATAAAGATTACGTATGGAATAAAAATATTTTTTTTGCAAATTGCATAAAGAAATATTTTTATCTGAGTAAATGTAATCCAAAATTATTTCATATTGTTTTGCAATAATGATAACAATCTTTGTTTTATATCATTCTGTATGGCTAACTACCATCTTAATGTTGTTGGCCGTGTTCAACACTGATATTCTAATCTTCATATGTAGTTTATGAAATGCTGTACCCTATAGCATTAGCAAAAAACACAATTGGGAAAAGGACCTGATTTCATATACACCACAAATATAAAAGCAACCTTAATTCACAGAATGAATTACACTGCAGTGTAGATTAGATACTTCTAATGGATTTTAACATTATTGTGAAATAGCAACCCATGTTATTAGGTTTTACTAGTTGGAATATAATAATTTTTAATTTTGTCAAACTACCAATTTACTCTTAATCAATCATCTCTGTTAAAATAGCCAGTTTGTTCACTGAAATTTCTTATTGGTGTGTAAGTTTCAGGTAAAGAAAACAAACATACAAAAATTTAACCAAGAAATTTTGGTTCAAAAAGTAGTTTATCTTGACTTTCTATTAATTTAAATAGGTGTTAGGATGGAGTCCTATGCACTACTACTAAGCCCCGTAACATTGTGGCCAAAGCTCTCATCAATAAATTGGACTCAAAGTGTTGAAGTTGTCAATGAAACCAAACTACTTTTAAAATGCTTAATTTTCTGCAATATTGAAGATATATAGAACAATTATATTAATCTGCATAAATAAAATTGGAAGGTCAAGCATGATATATGTGGCTAATGAGAAGGATTTGTAGGTTTTTCTTTGTGGAAAAGAGAACATGGAAAAAGAGACATAAGAATGTTGTGCCATCAGGTACCATGCAGACAGATTCACTATGTTGACAGCCACAGAGCGTAGAGATCAGTGCATAGGATCAGAGAGTATTTGTAAGGAATGTCCTGTGGTGGAGTTAAAATAGATTTTATAGGTAACCTCCTAAACATCCATCACTTAATCCATTGGTGTGTGCGTGCCCAGGTGCCGAGTCAGGACTGCAAGGCCCCTGTGGTCACAATGCAGGACACAGCTATTCCATCAGCCCCAACATTTTAAAACTGGCAATAAATCAAATTAATTTTATTCCTAAGTCACTCTGTTTTTCCTGTAATTATATTAGATAAGCGATCTCTGTCTTTATCTTGAATCACAAGCTTTTCAGCCCCTGAGATATTTTGTTTCCCTATCCTGATGACAATACGGAATTAGCAGATGAGGTGAGAGCTTTGTGTTCACAAAGAGAAACCCATCATGTACACAAATGCAAACATGCAAACAGAGGGGAAATGAGAAGAATAGAGACAGCACAAAAACAGCAGGTCCTGAATCTAAACTGTCATTTCAGAGAATGAAAAATAACTTTCTCTAATTTCTTTTTTTTTCTTTTCTTTTTTTTGCCATTGCTGTGGATTTTTAACGTAATCAGAATTTAAATTTTTATAGTCTTATATTTACATTTTTTCAGAGTGTAAAGTTTTTAGATTGAAATTGAAAGAAAAAAAGACACAAAGAAAAAAAGAAAGAAAGAAATAGATATTTATCCGTAATTGCTGTGTCTTGTTTATTTATTTATTTTTGTTTTCTTTTGAAACTTTAATTTCCCAGGGAGTCATCTACAATTCTAGTCAAGGAAAGGAACACTAACTTCCCTTGCACAAGATTCAAAGCACACAGTGCATGGTTTGTGTTTTAACTGTTCCCAGAAAATTTGGAAAATGTAATTCATAAGTTATATCATACCAAGGAGCCTATCCAGTGTGTTTCACCTTTCACATCAAGAGACAATACAAAGTCATAGAGGAGAATTCTGGGTAAAGAACTAAGTTGCTGACAAAGGGCAAAGTTTAAATAAAACATGTTCAGTGTAGTTGAATCGATACTTTATTTGTTAAGGAGAGGTAAAAGTACAAAAAGGCTTGTACAACTAGGCATAAAAAAGTGAGAAATCAATTCTAGTTAATTCAGAATGCTTGAGGAGTCACCTATGCCATTATGTATGAATAATTCAGGAACAGAAATTTATTGCAGACACATATTGTTTGGTTTGGATTTAATTTTGCCCCCCGTTTGACCTGAATCCTGTAAAGAATGATACTCAACTAATTGAAATAACATTTTACAAGTAAGACAATGCCTTAGGGATATTTTGAGAGTATTCTTGAAATAAAATTTGAAGGATGAAATGTCCGATAAACTTTATATAAATAATGATATTTTTCAGTATGTTAACTATTGAACGTGAGGATCTTCCCACTGAAGACACACTTGCCTCTTGGAAACACAATTCTTTCTCCAATTCTTAATGTCTTTATTTCTCTCTGTAACTCTCTCTACATACTTCTCTCTTTTAAAATCTGTCTTGGTCATGTTTTGAAATGTTTACTGCCCCCTATCTTTTAGTTCCATGGGACTTTTTGAAAGACATTGCCAAGATTAATTGAAATAAATCACAGTGATAAAAGACACTTTCAGATGAAATCAACTCATTACTGATGGTGTAAGTTATTATTTATTTTTTGTTGTACTAGCATTTGTTTTTAATAATATAGGTCTGTGTCTGTAGGGATCCCAAACTTTAAAATAGAAGTGGGCACAATACACAAAACAGCAATCTCAGTGTCAGGAAGGCATCATCACTAGTTCAGGGTTACAATCATGTTCTTTTTCTTTCTTTTTTGTCTATGCTTAGAAAATGGTCAAAGGAGAGTATCGTGCAGTCAGCTCACTAACCTAAATATCTGTCCTCAAACAGGAAAATAAAAGCATCCACACATAGTAAGACTGTTCTCTGTATAGCAGATGCTCAAAGTATTGATTTTTTTTTCAGATACAGGTTTTCAATAGTTAGTTACTGTAACTCATGTAAAAATCAGTGCCTCAATTGACAGTAGATCTAGCACATGGTTATGATCTGAGATATCCAAGCTACATCTTGTATTAGTCAAGCTAAAATCAGCCTACAGAAGAGGGAGGTAGAATCTGATTTGTTAAAACCTGTTAACCTTAGACAAGGAAACACAGGCACATCAGACTGCCACTACTACTAATTTCCAAAGCTGTTTGTTTTCTTGAAGGTACTACATTGATATTCTCCTTATATCCAGTTTTTGGTTGTATCTTCTTTTAACTAAGTTCACTGTAGGAGGTAGGAAGTGCTCTAACTATTGGCTGATAAATGCATAGGCAGGATTTTTCCAATTGCATCCAGCTCCAGCATGGATTTCAGCACCATCAAAAAAACACAGTTTATGTCCCATGAGTAAAAACTTAGAAGATCTTTGTGTATATTATAGTGTGATGATGTGGATGCACTGAAATTGGAATCATGTTGAGGACACTGGGTTCTGCTTGTCTAAAAAAGAATAATAAATAAATCAGGATTTGAGAAAGGATAATAGTAATAATAATTATTATTATTCTACGAAGCAAAGTTCAGATATGATAAAGTAAGAAAAGTAAAAGCATCCAGGGAAAAAAAGAATGCAGCATATCAAAATATCTTCATTGAACATGAGTTAAGTGGCTTCCAAATAAATTTGTAATTATACCAAACATTTTTATTGAGGCATACATCATTATCCTCTGGTAAATTATTCAGTGATTCATAGTCTAAAGATATTTGTGTAATTTATCACTTATAAAACAATTCCTGAACAGCATTATCTTGCTTTAATATTCTGTGGGAAGCCCTCTGTACAACAAACAACCCTTTTGAGAACATGCAGGCAACTCATATCTCATTTTGTTAACAGAACTACAATGCAGGGCAACAAACTCATTGGAGTCTTTGTGAGCTCTGCTGATTCCTTGCGTTATTCATCCAAGCCATTACAGTCATTTTAATGTGGCTGGGGAAGGCAATGTGTGAAAATGAAGTAACTGAGAGAGAAAAAAAACAGTTTCAGCATACACTGATCTGCATTTCTTCATTACATTAGTTGCCTCAGTGTAACAATGTGCCAATATACTCCATACAAATAGCAATTCTTTTTTCCTAACGAATTTTAGGTATACACAGTGTCTTACCATTTTAATGCTGCATTTATAGTATTGATTCAGACTGAAGTGTTTCTTGAGAACTGTTGAAAGGATATTTACTTAATCAGCACAGTATCTGTAGAATATTCAGGACATTTTTAAGTGCAAATATGAATGCCTTTATACCAAAGCAACTTTGAATTTTTACATTTTGTATCTACCAGATCAGTGGCTTTGAGTGTTTTCTCAAAAAAGAAAAAGATCTTGTTTCTCAAAAATGTCTTCAGGTAAAGCATGTTAATTCAAGCAAGATTCAGCATAACGTCCATACAAAATTTTGGCACATAAATGAACTACCTATTTTAGCAATTTAACTGTCATGCACTCATTAAAATAAATGGAGAAAGATAGGAAATCAGTGGAATAGGACATTACAGAGGTCATTTAGAATTCAAGTGTGTAGCTTCAAATTCTTGTTCTGTGGAGTACAGAGGAAGCCTAACCCTATGCTGACTATATTCATAGCTTACACATTTCAGTCAGGTGTTTGAAGGATGTGGGCACAACACGTACTTAAATCAGAAGAAAACCTCTAACAGACCTCAGCAACAGCATTCAACCTTAGACCAAACCTTTCGTCTTGAACAGAACCATATGTCAACATTCACTTTCCCATTGCTTCAGAGAGATGTTATAGACCATTTTTATGCAAAACTATTAATAAGCAAGTGAAAGAAATCCTGCACTTTGGCCACAATAACCCCATGCGATGCTATAGGCTTGGGGCAGAATGGCTTGAGGAGTGTATAGAGGAAAAGGACCTGGGGGTGTTGGTTGATGCTCGGCTCAGCATGAGCCGGCAGTGTGCCCAGGTGGCCAAGAAGGCCAATGGCATCCTGGCCTGTATTAGGAATAGTGTGGCCAGCAGGAGCAGGGAGGTGATCATCCCCCTGTACTCAGCTCTGGTGCGGCCGCACCTCGAGTACTGTGTTCAGTTTTGGGCCCCTCACTACAAGAAAGACATCGAGGCACTGAAGCGTGTTCAGAGAAGGGCAACAAAACTGGTGAGGGGTCTGGAGCACAAGTCTTACGAGGAGCGGCTGAGGGAGCTGGGATTGTTTAGTCTGGAGAAAAGGAGGCTCAGAGGAGACCTCATTGCACTCTACCACTTCCTGAAGGGAGGCTGTGGTGAGGAGGGGGTCAGCCTCTTCTCCCAGGTAACTAATGACAGAACAAGAGGGAATGGCCACAAGTTGCGCGGGGAAGATTTAGATTAGATTTGAGGAAAAATTTTTTCTGTAAGAGAGTGGTCCGGCACTGGAATGGCCTGCCTAGGGAGGTGGTTGAGGCACCGTCCCTAGCGCTGTTCAAGAAGCATTTAGATGAGGTGCTAAGGGATTTGATTTAGTAGCTTGAAGGGTAGGGATGGTGGTGTGAGGATGGTTGGACTAGATGATCTTGTAGGTCCTTTCCAACCTAATGAATCTATGAATCTATGAAAATGTTTAATCACATTTCTTATGTTTTTGCTCTTCTTTCCATTTTTTGGTGAGATGCATGTGATCTTCAGGCTTATAGGAGAAACTACACATGACATTAATCACAGACTCACAGAATCATTAAGGTTGGATAAGACATCTAAGATCATGCAGTCCAACTCTCCACGTATCTCCAATAGTGCCCACTAAACTATGTTCCTAGGTACTACATCTACCCTTTTCTTAATCATCTGCAATGGAGGTGCCTTTACCACCTCTGTGGGCACCCTGGGCTTGTCTAACCTCTCTTCCCGAGAAGAAATTTTTCTTAATATCAAATATGAACTTCTCTTGGTGCAATCTGGGGCCATTCCCTCTTCTACTGTGGCTGTTACCTGGGAGAAGCCAATTCCAACTAGTCACAACCTCCTTTCAGGTAGTTGTAGAGTGTAAAAAGGTCTCACCTGAGACTCCTCCAGACAAAGCAATTACAGTTCCCTTAGCTGCTCCCCATTACACTCATGCTCCAGAACCTTCAGCAGTTTTGTTGCCCTACACTTGATATGCTTCAGGACTGAGTAATACTTAAGACTTTCTGACATCCTGCTGAGCAGCTCTTGTGCTTTATTTTCATTATTCAGAACTGTTTTCAGTTTGCCATACTGTCTCCCTGAAATATCAGTGTACTTGGAATTTCATACTCAGCCCCTTTTAATCAGCATATAATTTTTCTTCTTTGGAGAAGGTACATCCTACATACTTTTATCAGTGAAATAATATTAATGTAAATCATTAGTCAGACCATGTTTGAAACTCAATAATAGCAACGCCCTGCAATATATTTGCTCAACAGTACATGTAACAATGGGAAATTAGAGATATTATCTAACTCATCAGAGAATCTGTTATTTGATATAATAAAGTGTGTATAGCATACATCTATTTTTCGCCAAATAAAAACAAATGCTTGGATAAAAAATATAAAGTAGAAGATGACCACACTGCAGCTTCTTCTGGTCAGGAAATTCTCTGTAGAGATTATTATAGTTATGAAGATAGTTTCTCACCAACTTGATAAACCGCTGTCATGTCTCACTCCTCTTGAGAATATCTGTGACAACAGAGAGAGAATATTAATGTTATAATTGAATTAACTGAAGTACCTGAAACTGCCCTTATCTGCGAATATCTACCTGATACAGGGTATACATTATGCAGTCTGTACGCTCTTTGATTATGGTTAAAATAATATATTAAACATTGGCTAAGAATATGTCCTAACATTAATCGCAGAATCAGAGAATTGTAGGGCTTGGAAGGGACCTCTAGAGATCATCTAGTCCAACCCCCCTGTCAAAGCAGTCTTCCTAGACCAGGTTGCACAGGTAGACGTCCAGGCGGGTCTTGAATGTATCCAGAGAAGGAGATTCCACCACCTCTCTGGGCAGCCTATTTCGGTGCTCTGTCACCCTCACCATGAAGAAGTTCTTTCACATATTTGTACAGAACATCCTGTGCTTCAGTTTGTAGACATTTCCCCCTGATCAACCGCTCTGATGTTAGCCATGGTCAGGAACCATTCCAGCAGCGCTCAGTGCCTGGAAATGTTCCCAAAGGTATTTACATGTCTTAGACGTAGCTTGAATGTCTCAGCTGGAGAAGCCAGCTTTGAAAAAAGGGTGATGTGTTCTCAGGCCAGTTGTTACCTACTGGTGTTAAAAAGTCAATCTAACATGCAAGCTACAAAGAGTAAGGGCAGTTTCAGGGTTGACTTCATCCCTTTGACTCACTAAAAATTGGACTGTTTGCCCCTGACAATCCATTCTAGCTTCCCTTTTTAAAAACAAACGAACAAACAGACTGTGTATTCCACCTTACAATTGAGAAATTTGGGGTTTCTTGTATGAAGCGCATAATTCTAGAAATGTTTGGTTTGTTCAGTTCCAATACCATGTCTAATATATGGTTTGTAGCCATTATTTTTATGATAAGAGGATTACAGGTTGCGCAGTGATGTGTGCATGCCCCATCCTTAGAGACATTCAAGGTCAGGCTGGACGAGGGCTTCAAACAACCTAATCTAACTGTAGGTGTTCCCTATTCATTGCAGGGGAGTTGGACTAGATGGCTTTTAAAGGTCCCTTCTAACTCAAATGATTCTATGACTCTGTCAATCTTAACACCTGATATTGTCACCATCACAAGTACAATTATATGTGTTTACATACACACAGACAGAGAACATTCTTCATTTTTAAAATAGAAAATAGTTCTTCTGTACTAGTAATAGCCACAGATCAATAAGGCATTATGTTGTTGTGTTTCACATAAGAAAATAAGACTGTGAAGATATCTTTCTCCTTGGTCAGTTATAGTCCTTCATAATGATGCATATAAATGTAAAAATGAAAGAAACTGCCTAGTCTTATTACAGGCATATGTTATTCTCTGCTAAATCTACCTATGTAAGAATTGTATGTTCTCAGAAGGAGACCCTTCTGTTCAAAGTCCTTCTGCTGTGAAAATTGAGATATCCTTTGTCTATTCTCCCACCTGTACAATGCTTTGGAGTTTGTATCACCAGGTAACTCGTCAGTCCTTCATGACCTGAAATTCCAGGTTTGACATAGGGAGATATCAGTGGAAGGTAAACACTTCTGTTTTCTAGTGACTACAAGTAGACTAAGAAAGCAAAGAAAGCCCCACTGTTAGGAAGAAATTACGTATAGATAAATATTAAGTAAGATAATACTGACTTTCTCTGCCTCTTTTAGTCATTTTCTGAGTCTTGCTCTGTGTCACACTGAAACCTGATGCTGTGCATTTGGATTGAGATTACAGACACACCCATCCCTCTGAGCATCCCTTGCCAAGAGCCACCGCTGAGTCATGCCCAGCAGCTTCTCATGTGTTCTTTCCATGTGTTTGAAAGAGCAAGGGACATGGAAAGACCCAGCAGTTTCCCAGACACTAATGAGATACCCATGGTACAATAGTATATTTGGATTATGAACACACAGCTGTCCTTCACAAGCGCGGGAAGGCCACCTCTTCACCATGGCATCCTGGCTTTGTAGAAGTTGTTTAGAAGGATTTTCTCTATAAATAGAGATGTGGAAAACAATAAGTAGGAAATATAAAGATTAGTTAAAACACATTAAAACATACGCTGTGCAGTACAGATAATTGTCTTTTTTCTTTTTAACAGATTGCATGGGTGCTTATTTGTCCATTGGATTTACATTGTCTCTGGAATTGCTCAGTATTTAAGGATTTTAGCCTTCAAGTCCAGTTACCCTATTTCATGCATATCAGTATAATATTTGGCAGCTGCTTGGACTCATAGTAGGGCAATAACAGTAGTGCCCCTTCCCCAGTCTCCCCAAGATTTTGCTCAGAGGAGCTTTCATTTCCACACGCCCCACAGTGAGAAGGATCAAGCAAGACCTCTTTCTTTTTTTTTTTTTCTCCTCCATACTAGAAAATGACACCTACTTAACATAGAACTAAATAATCTTCTTTTTCTAGGTCAATTTATGAGACCTTGTCTACGGTTTCTGAGATCAGATCACTCACACGTTACATTGGTGAAGTATACTTTGTATGGATAAAGGCGAACAGCACTGACTACATAAACCTGTGCCAGAAGGATTTGGCCTGTCCTTACCAAAGGAACATCTGCCAGCCCAGTGTCATCCAGCTTCTCTCAGACAGGTAACAGCCCTACTCCCACTCTTACTAAAGCTGTACCAACAGAAGTCAATAGAAATATGCAAAACCAATCCTTGACTGACAGGAAGGGATATCAAGTTTCTTCATGGCAGGGAGATTGCACGGCCATTCAAAGTGCAGTTGCACACAGGGTCTACCCACAGGGCAAATCTCAGGTGACAAGTTGACCAAAGAGGTGTGAAGGGGTATGATCAGAAATCCATAGTACTTGTGATAAGGTGGAGGGCAAGGTCTTCCCCATACTTCACTCCTGTTTTCATGTACCTGTTTTTAGGCTGCAGCACACATTTGCATTCCCAACCCATCTCTGTGCTGCTCATTAGCTCACAAGTGTTGTGTTGTTTCTCTGTCAAGAGTTTTGTTTGTGTGCTGATTGCTCTATGCAGTTCCCACTGGGAAAACAGAATACAGGTGGGCTTTCTCCTGATTTTGTTGTCATTATAATAATCTTTAAGCACACACACACAGACATGTACAAACAACACCAAAGATATCTAACATTCTTATCAGAACGAAGCTGCCTCTTTTCATGCTCTCTCTGAGACAATATCTGTGTGCAAAATTTGATATCGTAGAATCATAGAATGACTTAAGTTGTAGATCACAGAATCATAGATACATAGAATCATAGAATCATAGGAGTTGGAAGGGACCTCAAGAGATCATTGAGTCCAACACCCCCTGCCAAAGCAGGTTCCTTACACCAGGTCACACAGGTAGGTGTCCAGGCAGGTCTTGAATATCTCCAGAGAAGAAGATTCCACAACCCCCCTGGGCAGCCTGTGCCAGTGCTTCATCACCCTCACCACAAAGAAGTTCTTGCGCACATTCATGCGGAACCTCCTGTGCTGCAGTTTCTGGCCATTTCCCCTTGTCCTGTCTCCACACACTGGCCTTGCCACTTTGTCCCCCACACCTCAGATATTTATAAACCTGGATCAGGTCCCCTCTCAGTCTTCTTTTCTCAAGGCTAAACAGACTCAATTCACTTAGCCTTTCTTCATAGGGGAGATCCTCCAGGCCCTTCACCATCTTTGTGGCCCTCCACTGGATTCTTTCCAAGAGATCCCTGTCTTTTTTATACTGGGGAGCCCAGAACTGGACACAGTACTCCAGATGAGGCCTCACCAGGGCAGAGTAGAGGGGGAGGATCACCTCCCTTGACCTGCTGGCCACGCTCTTTTTAATGCATCCCAGAACGCCATTGGCCCTCTTGGCTGTGAGAGTACACTGCTGGCTCATGGTCAACCTGTCGTCCACCAGGACACCCAGGACCCTCTCTACAGAGCTCCTCTCCAGCAGGTACTGGTGCAGGTACTACCCCAGCCTGTACTGCTGCATGCAATTATTCCTCCCTAGGTGCAAGACTCTATACTTGCTTTTGTTAAATTTCATCTGGTTTCTGACTGCCCAGCTCTCCAGCCTGTCCAGGTCTTGCTGAATGGCAGCACAGCCTTCAGGCATGTCAGCCAATCCTCCCAACTTCATATCATCAGCAAACTTGCTGAGCATGGCCACTATCCCCTCATCAAGGTCATTGATGAAGATGTTGAACAAGACTGGACCCAGCACAGACCCCTGGTGGACACCGCTGGTTACAGGCCGCCAACCGGACTCTACACTGCCAATGACAGCCCTCTGCACTCTGCCAGTCAGCCAGTTCTCAACCCAATCCACTGTCCACTCATCTATCCCACACGTCCTTAGCTTTGTTATAAGGATGTCATGGGAGACAGTAGCAAATGCCTTGCTCAAGGAAGACTACATCCACCGCCCTCCCCCAATCCACCCAGCCAGTGACAACATCATAGAAGGCTACCAGGTTGGTCGAGCATGACCTCTCCTTGGTGAACCTATGCTGGCTACTCCTGATAACCTTCTTTTTTTCTAATTGTCTGGAGATGGCATCCAGAACAAGCTGTTCCATCACCTTTCCAGGGACAGAGGTGAGGCTGACGCCTATAATTACCTGGATCTTCCTTCTTGCCCTTAAAGATCACCTGGTTCCAACCCTCTGCCACAGGCAGGGTTGCCAGCCACTAGATCTGGCTGCTCAGGATGTCATCCAGCCTGGCCTGAATGCCTCCAGAGACGGAGTATCTCTAATATTCTACATTACTTATCAGACTGTGAAATCAGTAATCTCTTTCTCCTTTGACAAGCAGAAACAAACGTGAGGAACTGATGATGTATGCAAACAGATATGTGGCAATATACATTTATGTATTAAGACAGTGCATAACTTGTCATAAGAAACCTCAGGGTACGTGATGTCATTTATCCCAAGTTGTGATCTTGAGAATCACATATTATTACTATTACTATTACTATTACTATTACTATTACTATTACTATTACTATTACTATTACTATTACTATTACTATTACTATTACTGTTTCCTAAATATTCTGGGTAAAGGAAAGCTTTATTTCCTCCTGAAAAAGGAGTTTGTTATTGTTCCCAGCAAATAGGACAGGAAAGGTTGGTAGATGAAAAGTACTATTGACATCCAGAAACACTTTACTGTGCTAGTGCCAGAGCACTGACACAGATTGCTCAAAGAGTTTGTGTAGTCTGCTCCCTGGAGATCCTCAGAATCTGCCTGGACACTCTGCTGTGGGAATCCCTTTCAACCTCAACCATTGTGTGATTCTGTGGTAAGAATTTTCCTTATTTCTTCAGGTGCAAATTTCCTTCCAAACATAACTGCTAATAGAAGCTATATATTTTCATTCTATGCTGGATTAACGAAGGATCTAACAATATACAAATAAATCCACATGAGAGAGAGACATCATTTAATTAGATGGGACTAGATGAAAGCTAGAAGGTTTGTACTGGATGTGATTAGTAGCATGAAACTAATTTATCTGCTCCCTTGCTCATGAGACATGTTTATGGTTTAGATCTTCAGAGTAATCATTAGCATGGATAAATGTTATTTTGTATGAAGAATTTACTTTTTTCTTCTTACTCATTTGAATGTTTAAAAAGCTACAAGAGAATATAGGGAAAATCATTTATTATTATTTTATTATTATTATTTAGTATAATTTTCATTCCATCCCTTTGTTTTAGCTGATGTGATCCAATTTGTCTAATCCAATACACATTATATACCAAAGAGCAGCCACTCAATTTGCATATTTGGTTCAATTTTCACTCTGTCAGGTGACATTAAATGATTTTGAATATGTCCAGAAGTTGAAATGTTGACTGTTGCGGCTATGTTATTATATGTGTAAAGGGCTTTGTTTTCTTGCTTTTATTATTGATAATTTTTTTTTTTTTTTAGTTTTGCTTTTGAAATTATTATTTATTTCTTTATTTATTTACTGGGAAGTAAGGAAAGGAGATGACAAAAACAGACTACTAATCTCTGTCACAAGCCTCCTATAAAATCTTGTGGTGAAATAAACAGCCTTTTGGCTTCCTTTATTCTGCTTGCTATTTACTCATCTGACAGATCCTTTAAGAATCAGGTCTGCATGCTTTTAAGATTGGGAACTTTAGCATAAATTTAAAACTTTAGCATAAACTTTCTAAGACAAAAATAAACCCCATGAATGCAAGGAAAATCTGTTTCCATACTATGAAAAAAATAAGCCTCTAAAGGATTTATTCTGCAAACCCTAGCTAACCACTTAATTCTTACCCACAGTGAAAAGTATGTGGCCAGCGTTACTGCTTATGTATCTGTAAATTTTAAGGCTTAACCCAATAAACATCAGAGAAAATAAAACATCCTGAAAGCACTTTCCTATTCCAGACTATGCTTTTTTTTCTTTTTTCTTTCTTCTTCTCAATTTAAGAAATATGATAAAAATAAAATAAAAAAATAAAAAATAAAATAAAATAAAATAAATTATCTATTCCTTCTGTGTCTCTGGTTGCAAATAATCTGACCCATTGCTTTGCAAATGTTAGCACAATAGAGCTACTGCTCTTATACGTCAGCCTGAAAACATAAGCTATTCTCTTTATTATCTGCTTTGCAAGATGTAGCAAAATGTTTTCAGTTTGAGCTCGGGATGGAAGACTGCATCATTAAAAGAACTGCAGCTGGTAATATTTATGCCCAGTAGAGAACAATGTGTGCTCTTCCCTGAAGTACCTCCAACTTTTATCTTGGCAGAGAGCCATGCCACATATAAAATATAATCAATGAGCTCACTCAATATTTATAATGTAATTTACAAGATGAATCTATTTGTGATTGAGCTAAATCTCTGAACACAGCACTCAGAAAGAAAATGTCTTAGGACTACAGGAATCTTAGTTTTACTATTTCAGTGATACATATGTAAGTACATGAGATATAGACAGAGCAGTGAAAGAATTGAGCTGTGGGCATTAGCTTTACAGTTAAAATACTTCATATCCTTGAAAAACAATGAAAACAATACACTGTATGTTACATGGACTATATTTTTTCTCCCTCCTTCTTTGTGTATATGTATATTTACGTGAGCTTTTGTGCATATCTGATGTCCCTGGTAGTTGATGCCTTGTGGTTATGTACACAAAACCTGTCCAGAAGAAAGGTTGAATTTCCATCCGTGCCATCAATGCTTACTGAGATGCCTGATAAGATTTCCTAATAAGAGAAAGGAAAACTGCTTGTCAAACTTTTCTATGACTTTATAAGTTACCTTGAGGGTCTGTTGTGGTCTAAACTTAAGGATGGTTGCAGTGAGTCACTCTAACATCTGCCTTAGCCACTGAGGAGATAGAGCTGTCACTGCATGAATGAGAGCTCTGCATGCTGTAATGGCTGGCATTTATATTGACATGTGTGGAAAAAATTACATGAACTACATTTCTAGTTCTAAGGTATAGCTCTAAGAGTTTTGCATTTGAAATATGAGCTTAAAAAGTTTGCCAGCCCTGTGATGTACTGCTAATAAGGTGGGAAGGTGATAAATTAAATGAACGACTAATATGCTGCCAGATAACACTATTCACAGATGACTGCTACAATTATTGCTAGGTAGTTTGGCACAGCCCCAAGATTCCTAACATATAGTATAGGATAGTCAAACAGATGAGTGGATCTGTGGCTATGTGCTGCTGTAAGCACTGCCAGCTCTGCACTTACTAGCCATATGGCATCATCCTCCATCAGGAAATATACCTCACTTCTGATAGATATCTCCATTGTGAGTGGTATGAAGAATGATAATCCATCATGGGAAAGCTGTCCGAATGATTTATTTCTAGGAAGCAGTCTGGCATTGGTTTTAATATTGTGGACAAATTTAAATGTTATTGTTATTATTTTAATTCTTTTCTAATGCAACTATTTTAAGAATATTTTGGCTTGTTTGTACCTTTAACCTTTGTGGTACCAAGCAGAAGCAAGGAGTGTACTTATTCTCATTTAAGCACAGGGAAAATTTCACCAGATCTTAGTTTCCTGCCAAGAAAGGAGAAGAAAGTTTTCATGTTCAGTGTACCTTTATAGGAATGAGGAAATGGAAGAAAGTAAGAGATGATTAGCAGAGTTTTGATTTACCAGCAACACCTTTAAACAAGACAAGAGAGTCGAGTGGATAAGTCAAAGTTTATTTGTAAGTTACATTTCTCATAGTGAATTTCTTGTAAAGTAACCAACCTACAATAATTGCTCCAATCTCAGACAGGCTGAAGTAGGCTGAGATTAAGGACAGTGATGCAAACATATTATACCCATATTCAGGAATACCAGATGGCCCCAAGATGAGGTGTGATATGCCCACGTCTTGACTCCAGCCCTAATTACTGATGGCAGGTTCCAGTCATAACCAACTCACTGCATTTAAAGTAAAAATAACACATACACATGGCTTGCAGTAGTCACAATGACCAGAGGACAAGGGACTGAAGTATTTGGCAGGTTATCTTGTCATAGAGAACATATTTCTACTACACTTGCTGTGTATTCTCTGTATCCCTCCTAATGAGAGAAGTCAATGATTCTAAAGCATAAATGCAAAGAGAAAAAAAAAAGGGAAATACATTCCAAGTGGGGGTAAAATACTCCCAGGCAATGTCAGAGATATAATGACCAGAACGGATTCTCCCAAGATATCTTTCCAATTCAGATAAGATGATAAGAGTTTATTCCATATTTGAATTCAGAAAGCAAGGGTCATTGTTTACTTAGCAAACTGTCTCATTTCCTTTTAAAAATAAATATTTTTGTAATGAGATCTTCAGGATGGGGTGATAGAGAACAGTTCTTGTATGAGGTCTATAATGGCCAGTCTAAACTCCTTTTTTGATACTACTGATTGTTGGATCAGATTTCCATCAACCTCTATTGTGTCAGGTAACAAAGATTTGCTTCCCATATAAAAAAATTTTAGCGCTGAATAGATGTTTGATTACTCTCTTGTTATGCTTCCTGAATGTTATTATTATGAAAATATATGGATGACATCGAAGACACAGTCATTCTGTACTTAATGCCACAAAGATTTTTCGATACTGCTTGAGGTGGACAAACTACAGCCAGCCTAATACTCAGGTGAATTTCTGCTCAAGATGATTGTGAAGGTAGACCTAATATTCTAGGAATTTCTGATATGTGAAAAAGAATTTCCTGTCTGACTTTTGGAGACGCTAAAGAAGTGAAAACACATGAATTTGTTATGAGGCAGGAGCTTTCATAGAATTAGAGACACAATGAATGGCTTGTGTTGGAAGGGACCTTAAAGCTTCAAAGCCCCTGCCATGTGCAGGGTTGCAGTCACCAGATCATGATGCTGAGGGACCATCCAACCTGGCCTTGAACACTTTCAGAAACAGGAATCTTTGCTTAATGAGTATTATGTGTATTATAGTGCAGGTATACCTATACAAATATTTTCTTTGTGTTCAAAACTGAAGTTCAGAACATTTCACATATGAAGACAAATACTGCTGGTTTTGTGAACCTATGTGCTGTCAGTATCCTTCTAAATAAATATGAAATTAGATATTAACATGATAAATAGAGATGAATCAATGTGGATACAAAAAGGCTAAATTAAATATCGTTAAATTGGATTTAATGACACTAGATATAACATTTATTATATAAAATTATTTTCCTTAGACATAAAGTAAGATATTAATCTTACCTAACATTAGCTGACTGAAGTTAGCTGTCTGGACTATTATTTAGGATCATACCATTATCAGACTGTCTCTGTAGGTTGGTGTAAGAGACTATTCTAATACCATTGACTCAAAGTTTGCCCTGGCTGGTGACTTTCCCTGCTTGTACAAACCCTTGCTTCTTTCCTTTCTTTCCTATCGCTCGCCTTCCCTTCCCCATCACCCTTAACAGTGTCCGCCTTCCCCTTCCCCATGTCCCTGGTCAATATTGGTAATAAACTGGTCGGACCAACATTTGAACCGTTGTTTCTTAATCTCACGCTGGGTATACACATAATCTTAAATAACCTCGTCTCCCTCCTTTATACTGTATACATATATACATATATTATACATATACATATGTATAATATATATATAATATATTATACATATACATTATATGTATACATATATGTGACAGTTGGGCTCTAGATTTTCTAGATAGGTAAGCAGCTTAGACTCAGTGCCTAATGTGGATCAAGTTTGATTATCAGTTGTAATTTCAGTCTTCAAATCCATCTATGATTTTTCTTAAATCTACATTACATCCTTTCATAGCATTAACACTTTTCTACAGCCAGAGATGAAATGAATATCTTGGTCATGAACAACAGCCATGATATAATTCTGAATAAAATTTGAAGTTTACTGATCTTTTGTATCACTTGAACCTCATCATTGTGTCAGTAGGGAAAGCTCTACAAATTGTACTCACTTTTTGACTCATTTTACGTTCTGTTTTTACATGATCAAATAAGTTGCACTTTTATTTTAATGACGAATCTAAAATAACTAATGGTTATGTGAAATACTTCAATAATATTTTGACTAAGAGAGTCTCTGACAGCCTGCAGGATTATAGGTTAGACATTTTACAAAGATCAGAAGGACTGAGGAAGCTTCTTAATTATATATAATCCATATATCTATTCTGAAATCAGAAACTTTGAGAGAATATAAGGAAATATTACTATTTAATTTCCATATTTTCTCCATATTACTGCTAACAGAAGCATTTAACATTCCACAGCATTGTTTAATTTCTGTAGTGATGCTGGTAATATCATCAGAACTTTAGTCCCCATGGCTTCTAACTTATTTGATTATGTTAGACAGTGTTTTCTGTAAGAGTGAACTTCAATAATCAATGTGCTATGACTAGGTGTAGAAAATATATATATATATCAATGCATAGCTTTCTGGTAGTGAAAATGCTGTGGAGATTGCCATAAGGCCTGAACGTTAAATAGTTTCAAGGAAAATCTTGTCTTGAACCTATCTCTAGTCAGCATAAGTCCAAAGCACAAACTAAACTTGAACTGATTGCACGTGCAAATTCCCTGCTTTTTTGAAATCTGCTCCATTTTCACCTTGTTCTGCCATGATGAAGTAGGGAGAAACTGTCTGCGACTGTTTTATTCCATTGCTTAGCATGTGTATCCACTTGTGCCTTCTGGCTGATGTAATTGATTTCAGGACACTACATTAAATATAACTAAGAAATCAACACTCTTCATCACTCCTGGCAGGACTTTTGATGAAGCCCGTTCAATAAATATTTTTATAAAGGGTAAAGTCATTTTGGTTGATAGCAACTTCAGAGGCTGTTCCTTTAAACCTAAAAAGAAATTTAGATTAAAGGTGAAACAAAGAGCTAAAAGACGCTATGATGACCACACAATATAACATGCAATTTCCTTTTCTTTTTTTTTTTTTCCCATTAAAATAGAGTCTTCTGATGGCTTCATGAGACATAGGACAACAGACACAACTGTGAGCTCCTGAGCCAAATGCCTGAAACTGGGAAAGAACAAGAAGCAAGTCAGGGCTGATCTGCTGCTGTATTCTAGCCATGTAACAGATAAAAAATGCAAAAGTCTAGAGGAGATAAAGAGGAGACAAGAATAACTCAAGTACAACAGAATGAGTGGGAACCAGACTGCCACTGATGGAAGAAAGAAATTTTGTTGTGAAGAAGGTATTATGACAAAGCAGGGATTATATTCTTTTAGTAATGCCTGCTAGATCTCTCATCCCCTTGCTGCAATTCACCTTGACATCTGAGTTTGTATGTCTATACATATCTTTTCCATTCTACCCTCAGACAGCTACAGGTCACCAAAACCAGGTGAAGGGATATCATAGATCATTGCTGGGACTTGGATCTGTTGGCTTTATAGAAAATGCTTACACTACACAAATCATTAAGAATAACCTTTTCCTCCATATTCCAGGGTAAATTTTTTCATTAAATTGATATATCAGTCATATAACTATTTATGTTTTATGTAGTTTCTTGTGTACTCACTGTATGAAGAGAAGATTTAACCAAGCTAGTTAACAAAGAATTTGATCTGTGATTCATTTGACATCTGCATTAGGACAAGATGAATTGCATCCTAAGCTACATTAACTATGAAGATTATCTCTCCACTAGGAGAGATGTTATTTGTTGACATGTAGCCACACATATTGGTAGGTAAGCATGTACTCCATCTCACAGCAGGATGGTACCAATGATGAATCCATCAGCAGCACTGCTTAGATGTCAGTAGCACTACTTAGATGTCTGCCAACTCTCTATATTTATTTGATGTGACAACCCTTCTTCACTGGCTTACATTTAAATTCATTGTGTTCTCTCCCTGCAATGTAAACCTTTTGAAATCCTGTATTTTATTTCTTCAAATAACAATGAAGTTATGTTTAAACAAGTATAATGTGGATAATGCCTGGCAATTGCTTTACTAGACCAAATCGGGTAGATCTGGAAGGAATATTAAGAGATTATCTATTTACGTCCAGTCCACTATTTCACAAATATGTCTACAATTCTGACAGGCATTTCTTCCTCTTAGCTCCTAAGAAAAGGAACAAAGATTAAGATTTCTCAGTAACTCCGTGTGGGCTGCTCATACCCTGAAATATCTCTTGAGATCTCAAATCGTAGTAGCTTTTAAAGTAAAAGAAAGAACAGCCATGTAAATGAAATCTTTCATCTTTTAAAGCAAGAAAAAAGAGGACAGAAACAAAATTAGCATAGATGATGAGACAAAATTCCTAAGTGACAAACTGGGAAGAAAACAATGTAACAGTACCTTAAGAAATAATAAAACCTGACAAAAAAGTCTTATTGATTTATTGAGTTGCTGAAATATAACAAAGATAGATGTCCAAGGAAGCTTTGGTTCCATAGCAGTCAACAGTGGTACGAACAGCCATATTTGTGGTATGTACTTGAGAAACAAATAAACCATTCGTCGTGCTCCAATTATTGGAGGCAATGGTTTGACATACATATAAACAGGGAAGATTAAGGCAGCAAACAAGACCAAATGCTGTCCAATGATTTATTACAGATTCTAAGCTACTAAGGAATTTGAGGGAGATGAGGAAGTTAGTGATAGTAAAGAGAGAAATCCTAGCAAACAATTTCAAGGCAGGGATAGTCAGTACCAGAGATCCAGCGATGTCTGGTTGGTACATAAGGTGGCAGCAAGTCAGTCAGTGATGTCTCCTTGACCTGCATGGATGCAGTTCGGCAGAGGAGGTACACATTCTTCTTCAGAATTCTTTGTTTTTATCCTCTCCAACAGAAGCTGGTTGCTAGGGGCACTCCTGCCTACCCCAGTTATCAGGGGCATTATGTCCCATTCAACACGGTGACAGCAGATGTTGGGGTGCACACATTTTCTGTGTGAAGAGGAGCAGCACATCTGCCCTTTAAAACTGTGTTCATGGTAGCTAACCATTATCTTCAGAAGCTTGTTAAGCAGATTGGATCTCGGATGGCTACTGCTGAACAAAGCTTTAAGCCAGAAGTCATTCCAGTCTCTTACACCATTAAACAAACATTAATTTATTTCACTTTATTATATTTATTTATTTTGTATCTTATATTTTGTTTTTGTATTTGCCATTTGTAAAAGCCTGTAAGTTTATGTAGTACGATACTTTTATTTATTTACCAATAAATTCTGTGTGATGTACTGTTATCTGAGGGACAAGAGGGATAATGAACTCGTCATGTGTATTACACTGTTGGATCCTGCTGATGATGATGGGATTGCTTTCCTAATTTGTCGTGTATCTGTAATCTTAAGTGATTTATTACTGATGTGAGATGTTTTCTTCAATAAATCTGCCTTATGAACTCTAATCCACAAAGTCTTATATGTGCTTAAGTATATAAACCCTTTCTTTAGTGGCCACAGAACATAATCAATCACCATCACTCTTTAAACCCCGTTTTACACATAGGAGGGTTGACTGATTTGAAGACTTCGCAGTAGAACCCAGGATTTCTGGTCACCAAATCTTTATTCTCATCTCATTCATCCTGCCCTTAGCTTAAATAGATTCCTGTCTGAGCCCAGGCTGCCTCTGTTCTGCACACATACATGGGAAGCAGTGTTTGTAGGTTAGTAGGTTACTAGGTTTTGTGTCAGGAAAAATATTATCTGAAGTCAAAATACAAAATACTTTTCAGTACATTATCCAAGATATTAGCCTGATATTTTTATAAAAGACCATGTTAGTCATCTAACAATAATATTGTATTACATTTCTCCAATTCAGTATTAAGATAGACATCATACATTTGTAAAATACACTAGGTGTTCGGAAGTCCAGTCAGACACATATATTGACTTTAAAACATGCTGATTTTTTACCTACAGTCTATATAAAAGCCTTACAGCTCTTTGTTCCTTTCCTTTAAAAGCTTGTTGATCTTTTATGTCCCACTCCTGTAAGCTTCAAGAACTCCCATGGAGCCAAGGTATATGCACTGCAAGTCTAATGTTTGCTCCATTTCAACCAAAAATCACACACAGATGTGCCCTTTTGTTTCCTTTGTGATGTTAATATCGGCTAATCACACACAGACCTGTTTGTAAAACTGTGCTGCTGTCCTCACAGGTATCCATTAAGAGAGTTACATCTTTGAATACTGGAATGTATATACAGATGGATTTCCTCCGAAGCTGCCTAGATAAAAAGGGTTATTATGCACACAAATGACACCTTCTGAAGGTGCCACTTCTACAGGCAAAAAACTGTGATGTAGCTGGACACTGATTTTCTATCCAGTATTTCTAACCTTACTGTTAACCCTTAGTAAATACCAACAACCACTCTATGGAAGCCAATGGGAAAGCTCTGGGAACAAGCAGACTTGCTTTGTGGGAATTCAGGTGATGAACACTGTTTACAAAGTAAATGCATACAAGAACCCTCCACAGCAAGGGGGGTTGAAACTCGATGATCTTTGAGGTCCTCTTCAACCCAGACCATTCCATGATTCTATGATTCCATGATCCTAAGAATCATGAGCACACTAAATGCTCGTGGTAGGATGCAGGAAGGGACTTGGAGATCACGATTAAAGGAAGTATATTGGAACAGAGAAAAAGGCCAAGTGAGGCACAATGAGCAGAGGGTGGAAGCAACTGCTTCAATGCTAGAAATACAGTAACATGAAGAAGTCCTTCACTAGCTGGAAACTTCTTTACAGGGTTGTGCCTGTGCTCCATGATTTTATTTGTTCTTATAATTTTAAGAAATTATTCCAAGCACTGACACTCCACTGTCTCTAAAGTTCCATTGAAATTTTGCAACAAATAACCATCAAAATTAATTAAAAATAAAAAGAAAAATGTGTGGAGTTCAGAACCTAACACAGGCCCTAGGATAACTTCTATGAGACAGTTTGCATACCACCCTGTTTCAGCAGCTAAGTGAAATTATTAGTATATATGCGGGCAGCTCCATAACAGCTGGCATCAGTAGTAGTACACAGTACTAGAAGATGATCTCAAAAGTATATAGTACGTGAGCTTCAGTAAGTTTAGAAATGGAATATACTTCCTTTCCAGAAATCTTGTAATCAAAAAATGTTAGTTTTCTTATATGCATTATTTACATTCGCATTTTAGCTCGCATCTGCAGTATCTGTTCCACTGAAAAAAAATTATTGCAGTATGTTCCTCATCCATTGATTTTACTAATGAGATCACTGTTACAGCCACAGATTTAGAACAACAACAAATGACTGTAAAATGCTACCAATGACTGCAGCAGATGCATGGAATGACCTTTTGGTGATTGCTTGAGGAAACCTTGTAAAATCTCTCTTTGTTGACTAACCCCATGTTTGCTGCATAGCTAATGTTTTCTTCACTGCTTTATTTGCAGTTAAAGAAAGTAATTTGTACTGACACCAGTCATAACTTTTCATGCTTCATGGCAGCCCCCACCTAAGCTATTAATTTACCACCTGCTTCAGCTCCTGAAGAAATGAACTGTCAAAATTTTTTCTTAAGCTCTAAATAAGACTTCTCCCAAACAAAAAGAAGGCCTTGGGAGAAAGAAATATATAAAATATCTGAAAGAAAAAACAACTATGGGATTATAGTGAAGTTTGGGTTGGAAGGGACCTCAAAGTCCTTCCATTTCCAAGCTCCTGCCATGGTCAGGGCTGCTATATACCAGATCAGGCTTCCCAGGGCCCATTCCAGCTTGGTTTAGAATGCCTCCAGGGATGAGGCATCCAAAGCTTTTCTGGGCAACCTGTCCCAGTGCCTTCCCACCCTTGGAGTAAAAAATTTCATCCTAATATCCTGCCAAAATTTTCTCTCTTTTAGTTTGAAATTACTATCTTTTGTTCTATCACTTTAGGTCCCTGATAAAGAGCCCCTTCCCAGCTTTCCTACATGTTCCCTTTAGGCACTGCAAAGCTGCTATAAGTCTGTTTCTTCTCTCCAGACTGAACAACCCCAATTTCTTCACTTGTTCTTCTTAAGAGAGGTGCTCTAGTCCCTAATCATTTTTCTGGCCCTTGCCTGGACTGGCTCAAGAGGTCCACATTTTTCTTATGCAGGGGCCTCCAGAACTGAGTAATAGTCCTTGTTTTGACTAGGATTGGGTTTATTTTCTTCTTGGTAGCTTCTTGGTAGCTAGTATGGTGCTGATTTAATTTAAAAATAATGTTTCTAACTCACCAGTGTTCTAACTACCGATGAGCGGTGCTTGCACTAGGTCAAGGACTTTTCAGTTTCCTGTTGTATCCAGCATACAAGGAGCTGGGGATGCACAAGGAGTTGAAAGAGAACAGAACCAGGAGAGCTGGCCCAGGCTCCTCATGGCGTTCCTTCCCTCCAGTGTGCTGACTGTGTGTCATCTGCAAACTTGCTGTGGTACTTGCTCTACATGTTTGGAACTCCCACTTCACAGTATCACAGGAGCAGAGTTATATATAGTAGCAGAATAGGACTGATTTCATTGGATTTTACTGACATAACTGAGATAAAAAATAAGTTCAAGGTATCATGGCTTCAAATATAAAAGCTTTCATTTCAAAGCCTCGTTGACAAACAGACTTTTCCAAGCTGAATCTGAAACTCAGCATTCATCTTTCAAGAACAGTGGAGGATAGTTAAAAGAAATGTAATCCATACTAGAAGATAAAACCTGGAATGGATGGCTGAACATAATTAGGCTTAAATTTTAGGCTTAATGTTCCACATTTTCTGTTCATCTTTTTACCAGTGTATTGTCCAAATGAATGAAGGCGTAGCCTCCATACTTCAAGTCTTATGTGTCAATAAATGCAGAATACCATTAGGCTCTCAAAGGCCCTTGGTGAATTTTAGAGTAAAATCCACATCTGATTCATTAAACTACAGTAAATACAATTCATTAATGTCTAAAAATGGTCCAGTGTCTTTTATACAACTATAAAATTAATGGATTTTCAAGGCAAATAAATACAGTATATCTACCCTAGGAGGCTTCTCTTGGTTGCGTTCTTGTTCTGCCCATCTCTGCGACCATATTAAACTCACTCTTACCTGTTATTTCTTCCTGTTATATAGTTTCTTTTTTTTTTTCACTAATTCCTGTCTTCCTGAGTTCCTTCTGCCTTGCAGTACATTCCAGCAGTCCTATGAGTACAATTCAAATATAAAACATCTTGCATTATTTAAAACTGTTTGAATGCTGAGGATAGAATCCTACTCAAATAAATATTCCTGATTTTCATAATCAGACATAACAAGAATTCTTAAAATCGCTTGGTATTTGAAGAAACCACATATGAGCAGAATAAATGCCTGATACTGTGATGTCAAGCTAATTTCCAGATATTCAGCAATTCTCAGAGCTAAATTTCATAGCTTCAAACAAGCTATCTTTATTCCTAGGGAAGTCAGAGGGCTTTCTGCTTTCCGTAGAAAGGATCTTTTAATTCCACCCAACCTTTAATCTTCATTACTGTACTTAATTTTGGATCTAATTTCTCTATCACTACTAATACAATCAATGTTGAACACAGGTATTTCAGGCTGTCTGAAACATACAATACTCTGTAATTTGCTTAATCCCCTTCATAGCTGTAAACAACCCAAAGAATTTAAGTGTATGACACAAATCGCTTGCAAACTCTTTATTCCTTTAAGTATTCAAGGCATCAAACTGTTGAGAGAGTGGGCAAGTATAATGTTTAATGCCTGTTTTGTATACTGGAACTCAAATATCCAGTTAAAGTTACATGCTTTCTGAAGATAGATGAGTAAAAATAACATTAAATGCTTTGAAGAATTGGGACCTTACTCTCTGACTGATTTGCCCAAGGTTATAGCATTTGTAACAAAAGATCTTCACTGCCTTTTGGAACAGATAACAAGACAAGGATAATCAATTGCTTTTATGGGAGTTTATGGTTGCTTTTCACAGACTTAGGTTATGTGCTTTGCTCTGTAGTAAAACAGGACTAAGGAAAAAAGTATAGTTTTTCTGGTTAATCCAGTGTCCCATGGTGCCAGTAGCTCTTAGCATCTCTGCACCAAATGATTTTCATGTAATTTTATAGGTAGGTTTTCCTCAGTAATTACATTTTGTATTGCCCAGGAGAAAAGAGGCATTTTTATTTTGTTATGTTACAACTCAGCTGTCCCATGATGACATTAATCACTACTACATTATTTGAAAATCAGTAATTTCTATAACTTCAAATTAGATTTCGGCCAATTAATAGCCTGATACATAAGGAGGTATATGATCTTGACCCAATGTTTTTTACAGTTGAAATAGAGGAAGGTAAACAGATGAGATGAACACGTCTGTCACATAAAGATTTTGTACTGCCTTGTTATCTGTGCATGTAAAAACATATATTTTAATCTAATGCAAAGTTCCACTTAAAAGGGGAATGCAGATCATGAATGCCAAATGGAAGGTATTGTCTCTGAAAAATGGACAAGCACCACAGTGCAAAAGAACAATAAAGACAAAGACAAGAAATTTAATGCCTTCTTCAACTCCATCTTCATAGAATCATAGAATCACCAATGTTGGAAAAAGCCTACAAGGACACCCAGTCCACCTGTTCACCTGTCACCAATATTTCTCTCTAAACCAAGTCCCTCAGTACAACATCTCAACATTTCTTGATCACCTTCATGGATGGTGACTAAATGACCTCTGTGGGCAGCCCATTTCAGTTCCTAATCACTCTAGAATACTGACAGTAGGTACTCAGACCCCTGGAGCCCCACTAATGTGATGACAGGAAAGACAAACTCTCAGCCTTTGAGGCTCAAACTTGTATAAGATTTGCAATTACAGCTTGAAGCACATAAATCTAGGGGCCTGATGGGATTAATCCTTGTATACTGAAAGAGCTGGCTGATGTCTTCACAAGATCTCTCTCAATTACTTTTAAATGGTCTTGGGAATCTGCAGAGGTCCCTGTCGACTGGAAGCTGGTTGTCCCAATTATCTAGAACAGCAAGGAAGAAGACCTTGGTAATTATAAGCTTGTCAATCTCACTTTGGTGCTTAGTAAAATTATGGAGATCGTTCTGGGAGTTACTGAAAAATACTTCAAAGACAATGGGGTAAATGCTTAAAGCCAAAACAGGTTCACAAGGGACAAGTCCTGTTTAACAAACCTAATTTCCTTTTATGACAGGGTTACCCATCTACTTGAACGAGGGTAGGCAGCTGATGAAGTCTTTTTTGGATTTCAGTGAAGCTTTAAATACTATTTCTCACAGTATCCTTCTGGACAAAATATCTGGCATACAGCTGGACAAGTACACAATAAGACAGGAGATGGTTGATGGGTCAGGCTCAAAGTAGGTTGGTCACTAGTGAGTGCAGTTCCTCAGGGCTCCATTTTAGGCTTCTGTTTTTATAAATGACCTGGACATAGAATCATAGAATCATAGAATGGTTTGGCTTGGAAAGGACCTTTAAGATCATCTGTGTCAGGCAAGGGGCAGCTGGAGGTTAGGGAAGGGGTATGCACCAGAGGGCGGTGGACATGGAACAAGCTGCCCAGGACAGTGGGCATGGTCCTGAGCTGCTAGAGTCCAAGGAATGTTTGGACAACACTCTCAGATATAGGGTTTGAATTTTGGTTGGTCCTGTGTGGAACTGGAATCTGGGCTCAATGATCCTTGTGAGCCCCTTCCAACTCAGAATATTCTATGAATCTGTGGTTCTATGAACTCTCCAGGAGTGAAATTACAAACTGCTAATGTAATCATGACTGCAGAGACCTCATTAAGGAATAAAACATATAACTGAATTCTTCAACAGAACGTGGCTAAGTTTGAGGAAAGTATGTAATTATTCCTTTAAAAATTAATAATAATTCTTTAAAAACTGGAGAAGGTGAAACAACCTATTTTGTCAATGAGAGAAAACATTGTAAAAAAAAAGAGTTAAATCATTTAATTTTCCAAATGGAACACTGAAGGTTGATTTGGACAATATTTAGAGTAATTACAATTCATACAGCATTTGACTTGCTTTTTTTATTTTAGAGAACCAGTAAGGCCTAATGAGAATTAATTTCTGGACACTTAAGCTGAACAAATTCAAACTAGTAGTTTTCTACAGTGCTAATAGAAGTAATGTTTTATCTCTTTCTTAATATTTTTAGGCCACATGATTTTATATGTTTCTGGAATTCTTTACTAACCCACTAAAATCAATGATAGAGTTTATATTAATAAGCGGCCGAGCTGGAGTTACACACTATGCATATAAATCATTAATCAGAGCCTACTTTATAGACTATTTTGTTTCCCAGGACATAGTCTCACTACTTCCCATGGAGTTTGCCTTTTCTCTTTTTCTTACCTGAGCTCCCAAATTGTTTGTTTCACCTTGTTTCTTGGAGCAGACAGATTCTAACAACAGAGAAGTTCACTTCTGCTTAAATAAATGCAGTATTAGCAAACCAGTTTGGTTTACTGTAAGTCAACAGTCAGAACTGGCATGAACAAGATGGTAGAAATGTGGGATCAGGAGGAGAAATTCTTCTGTAAGTGAAAGTAAGCCATTAGAGCAGATGATCCATCATACAAAGTCGTACCCTTAATCTCTGTTAATCAACGGGTCTGAATTCTATTGAATTTCTATAGAACCGAACAGTTCTGTTTCTTGTATTTTTAAAAGCATATAGTTCAATTCTTATATGTGAGAAGTAATCCCACACTGTTAATAATAAAAAAGTGTGAACTAGTTCATGAAACAGAATGTACGATGTCTAGAATACATAAGAGTAGAATAACTGACTTGATTATAGCATTGTCCTTCAATGGTTATTATTGGAATCTTATGATTTCCTTTCAAAAGTAAAAAACTAACTTTAATTGATTACTCTAAAAAGGAATATTTTAATGAATTATCATCTGGTAATAAATACACGTATTTTTCTTCATTACTAACTCATTATTTATCTTTACTCTTTGGAATAATGAAAAAGATTTAGTCAAATAATATATAAATGTATTACTGAAAATAAGCACTTTGAGAGCATTTTTTTAGTAGGTAGTATTCTGCAATTCCATATATAAATGTCAATATCGTCCTGTAAATAGTTACCAGAGAGATTAAAAGTCTACATTGTTGTGTCTAATAATAGAATTTATTTGCAGTTGATATGAGAAAATGAAAATTCCATTTGTTTTTGAACAATACAGAGATTTTAGAATCATAAGAATTATACAAACTTTTTTTTATAATTAAAATCAGTCATTTTTTTCTAGAAATTTAAGTTTTGAATATATTTTTTCTCCTTACCTTATCTTTTCAGTAGGAGAATGTCTCAGGAACTAGTTTTTAATTAGTTGTATCAAATTCTTGATGAGTTCAGATCAGGCAAATATATATATTTTTTTTAATAGATTTCTTACCTAATCCTGTATTTACAGTCTTTTAAAGATTTATGCACGTTCTTTGTTACTTTGAGTCTTTTCCTAGTAAACAGATTATTTCTTTCTAAAATTAATGTCCTAACATAAAAAGGTCTTGGTCCTATTCCGATTCTATTGGATTCCTATTCATTCATCGGTGTAACACATTAAAATCAACTTCAAGAAAAGTCATTCAGAATATTTGATAGCACCTACTTGTTCTTGCTATTTAAAAATCAACATCTTTGTGTAGTCTAAAGAAAGTATGAGGTTTACTGAGTCACAAACAAATGAACAATAATATTGTGCATTAATTTCCTCATTATTTAAGTTTGTTTAATTTTCACTTTGCCTGTAGAGCTGAGGAAATTTTAATTCATTTATTAACTTCTGCTCAGAACTGCTATGTTATCATAAATACTTCTGTAGCTGAAAACAATTAAAACTATTTTAAAATAAATGCTAAGGCTAACCTTTCAATTTGGATTTCAATAAAATAATTGTTCTTCCATTAGCTGGAGCAGAATGTTAATAAAAATGCCAAAAAATGCTTAAAGAAAAATGTTCATAGCACACAGAAGCAAATAAATAAATAAATGGAGCAAATTCAGAGTAAATGAAAACGTATTGACCTGATTTCTTAGAGACTGAAAGAGTTGCGTGAAAAAGACCTGCTTGTATAAATTATTTATTTCATATGGCTACAGAGGATACAGAAATGAGTGGCTGGTGACCAAATTTCCCTTGATGATTATCTTTTTATATTCTTGTAGCCCTTCAGTGAACTGGAAAAAGTTAACAATACTGCATTATCAGCACCAGATTTAGTATGCTGGATTTCTAATAAGCTGGATATCTCCAGCAGAGAAAATCGGTCATACATTAAAAACAATGGAAGAAAAAACAATGTAGGACTAGGAGAGAAAGAAAGCACTGATTCAGTCTTCAGCAACACAATCATAAAAATTAGACAGAAAAAGCCTTATCCTGAAAAGAGATGTGTCTTTAATACCGACTGTGAAGTACAATTGATCCATTCTTCCTAAAACACAATATAAAACATGAAAAATAAACTGGAAGCAAGAGCAACATCTGTGACTTCCATGACACCATCCAAGAGTTTCAAGGGAGCTTGTTCATGTTTTTGAAAATCAGATGTCAGAGCAAAACTCTGAGGCCAGTCTCAGTGATGGGAGCCTTTGGCTCGCCTTGTTTATCAGGTTTGAGATTATGCTGACTTCTAAGTTTTGTTTCCTTTCTCCATTATCTCAACATCTGAAAAAGGTTATCGCACATGAATAGCTGGAGCCTACATAAAATTGGAAGAAAACTAAAAGCGTCATGTCACGAAATGTGGGGAGAATCATCAGTGCTGTTACACATCTAACTTTGTAAAAGCTGCAGTAGCTCTAAGCCAGCTCCCTTTGAGCAGGAGCAGCTCAATCCTCTTCTAGTATTCTGCTGCTCTCAGGTCAGGTATTCTCTCAAACCTTCAAGCTTCATGCACAGTAAGACACAGAAGCGGACTGGTTTTGTTGCTGCTGACACATTTTTACTGAAGTTTTTAACTTCAGAGGAGAGATCAGTGATCTGAAACAGCTTAGGAGAAGTGCTGTGGTGTGACTGTTTGCCAGCACATTCATGTTACAGGATGCTCATTTTGGCTTACTGGAAGTGAGATATATACATATATATATATATAATAGGGCTTCTGTATTTCTAATTGTGTTGCTTGTAAACATTAAACCCTGATTTCAAAACAAAGAACTGTATAGCAGTAGTGTTCACATTTCACAGAATGGAATCAGAGAATCATTATGGTTGGAAAAGACCATCTAGTCCCACAGCCAACCCATCGCCATTGTGCCCACTTACCATGTCCCTCAGTGGCACATCTACCCTTTTCTTGAACACCTCCATGGTGGTGATTCCACCACGTATGAGGGCAACCTGTTCCAATATCTCATTACTCTTTCTGAGAAAAAATCTTGCCTAATATCCAACTGGAACCTCCCCTGATGCTGCTTATGGCCACCATCTCTTGTCCTATCACTAGTTACCTGGGAGAGGAGGCTCACCCCCACATTTCTACAACCTACTTTCCTGATGCTAGACCTCTCCAGAGATTACTTGCCACACTTGCACCATGTTGCACCTGGCCTTGGGTCTCCTCTGTGCTGCATGCAGCACCACAGAAATTCTAACACATGCTTATGTTGCATAAGTGTGTGTGTGTGTGTGTGTGTGTGTGTGTGTGTGTGTGTGTGTGTGTGTGTGTGTGTATGTGTAATTTTACATTGCTCTTTTACAAAGATAATGGGAGGGCTGCTTGCAGCCTTGGGAATCAATGTTCTTTCATGCAACAAAATTGACAACGCAACTTACCTAGTAGGAGTACAGGATGAAAGTAAGAGAAAATGCTTGCAGATTTAAAAACTAAAAATAAGTGGAAGACTGCTGATGACAAGGGGAAACAAAACCACATGTCATCCAATGCCAATTGAGACAGGATCCCAAAGCAAATTATTTGCAGGAGTGAAGTTTTAGACTGAACTCGATGATTCCCTTCAAAGTATAGTCTGAGAAAACACCCAGCACATGCAATTTGAAGGATGAGAACTGGAAAACAAATTGTCTGGCAGAGTAAGCATATCTTTCAGGTACACAGCACCAGTACAGTCATTCTTGCAGCTGGATATATTTAAAGGTTAGCTAATTTTTATTTCACTTATGTGAAATAAAATAACAAGGAAAAAGTAGGGAAAGATTGTCCTTTTTTAATGCCATCTACAAAGCAATTGCTGACAGATCCTTAACTGCAGTAAACTGCCCATTTATCTGTCTTAGCTCATGATCCACTGTCCAGTACCCTAGAGCTTAATCTAATATTCTTAACACTATACTAACTTAGAATGTGAAATTAAAAGAGGAGAAAATTACGCACTTACAGTGACAGAAAACAGATCTTGATGATTTCATACTGCTGGCCTGAGTGTAGTCAGTGGAAGTCTTAAAAGAAAGGTCTAATATTTCTTATATTAGTTATTATTTTAAAGGAAATATCAGTAATATTTGAATGGATATTTAATTTTTATTCTTATCTTCCTGAAAATGTTGGTCTTTGTTCAGATTTATGGCACAGTACACTTTAAAATAGTGGACCTATCCAATGTTGCATGAATGTGGAAGAAACAGTTCCTATTTCTGTCATTTTCCTATGTAATAAATACAAATGAAACATTAAACTGTATCATGCTAATTGTGGTACACTGCAGACTTCCCAGAGGAGCAATAAAGCAGGAGATTATATAATCTTTGGTCTATACATTTCCTCAGAATCACAGGATCACAGAATGGTCTGGGTTGGAAGGGACTTCAAGGATCATGGGTCTCCAACACCCCTCCCACATGCAGGGCCACCAACCTCCCTATTTAATACTAGATCAGGCTGCCCAGGGCCCCATATCTGGCCTTGAACACCTCTAGTGATGGGGCATCCACAATCTCTGTGGGCAGCCCATTCCAGCACCTCACCACACTCATCGTAAAGAACTTTCCCCTGACATCCAACCTAAATCTTCCCTCCCTCAACTCAAAATCACTTTCCCTTGTCCTGCTGTTATCTACCCTTTCAAAGAGTTTACTCCCCTCTGCTTATAGGCTCCCTTCAGGTACTGACAGGCTGCAATTAGGTCACCCCGCAGCCTTCTTTTCTCCAGGCTGAACAAGCCCAGCTCCCTCAGCCTGTCTTCATAGCGGAGGTGCTCCAGCCCCCTGATAATCTTTGTGGCTCTCCTCAGGACCATCTCCAACAGCTCTTTGCCTTTCTTGTACTGGGGGCTCCAGACCTGGACACAGTATTCCAGATGGGGTCTCACAAGAGCAGAGTAGAGAGGGACAATCACCTCTCTGTCCTGCTGGCTACCCTTCTCCTGATGGAGCCCATTTGCTTTTTGAGTTGCAAGAGCATACTACTGGCTCATGTTAAGTTTTTCATCCATCAGGACCCCCAGGTCCTTCTCTGCAGGGCTGCTCTCAAGGACTGCTCCTTCCAGTCTGTATAGATGTCTGGGATTCCTTCAGCCCAAGTTGAACCTCATTAGAATCACCCGGGCCCACATTTCAAGTCTGTTGAGGTCCCTCTGAATGGCATCCCTACCTTCCATCGTTCCTGGAGTCATGGCAAGTTGTTGCAACTGTTTATTCTCTTCTTTTTTTCTCAGATTTTGTCTACCTCATGAATCCACTGATACAGATTTTTACAGGAATACAAGAAAGCAAGTTTCAATACACAAAGTTAAATCAAATTATTTTGAAAGCCTGGAAGTTGAGGATATCTCAGAGAAGTGTCCCAAAACCTTGTGAACTCTCTGAGATCTTCAGAAGAAAATGCCCAATGTAGTGACATCTCACTGTTGCAGCTCAGATTCAGGAGTTGTGAGATCAAGACAGGGCTGATGTTTCTAGTTCAGGTAGCACGTTGTGTTAATTAGAGCCAGAAAGATTCAAATTCTGTTTGCAGAATCCCACCTAAGTTAGTCATAATACAGTCATCTTAAGTTTACTGATCCTAAAGTAATACTAAAATAGTTTGCAGTTGCATTGTCTTTAGCTGCAGCTCCACATTGAAATCTTCCGTGGAATACAAATTCTCCAAAGTAGATCTTTAATGATAAAATGTAAACCACTTCACCAAGTTCAGCTGAGTTCAGATTTTATTACTGTTTCCCATGTACTTATAATAAACACCTTTATTAACAAGCTGCTTAAATTTACACCATGTCAATTACAAAACTACTTAATGCAGATCAGCTCATGTTTCTTAAATATTTCAGAGCAGAGTAGTCTCAGGAAATTAAAATGAAATACCTTTGTGTTTGTTAACTGCTTACAATATTTCTCTCATCTTTTGGAAACAAATGCAGTCCACTTTAAAGCTCACTTTAAATAAAATATTTATGAACCATCTTAAATATGATCAGAGTCACTTTATCTTTTTTTCTCTAGAATGAAGATAACAAAAACTAGATATTCACTTGCCAATATTTCTTGCTAAAATTCTGTGTTTGCAGCTGGCAAACATTTGCTCTTTATACCAAACGCTGGTGACTACAATCAGTATTGTGTGCCCACTTGACTTGTAAATAACTTGATCGCTCAGAGCTACAGTAACTTTGCACCTGTATCTTCTATGTTAACAAAGATGTTAAATTATCATTTTAAACCCAAAGATCAAGCTTTATGTTATGAAAATAATGAATCTTCCGTAATTTCCTCACATTTTCCATAAACTTAGAAGTTTTATATGCTCCACATAATTGCAAGGTGTTCCTTTAACACCAAATTCTTATTTTGTAGGAAAACATTTCTTCCAAAAAAAAAAAAAAAAAACACATCTCTAGTTAAAACTGCTGACAAAAATGTAATTTATATTCTCAAAATTTAATAATCTAAATATGAGTTTTTCCTTTTGTTAGCTGACTGCATAAAGAAAGCAAACCTTTGAACATCTGAACAAATATTCCAATGGAATGCCACTGTACAGGGAAGAAACCTTACTAGACTGTCCTACTAGCCACCACCAAGAGAGCAGAGCAGCTGGAGTTGTCCAAAGGAAAAAGTTTTAAACAGAAAAAACATCTTCAGTGAGAGAACAGATGAATGTAGAAAGGCAGAAAAGGCTGTTCTGTGAACTCCTTTGAAAAGTTCATTCCTCTTAGAAGGAAACACAAAATTCCAACTTAATCATATTTTGATAAAATGTAATTCTAAACATGACTGGGAGATCAATTTATAATTATTTAGACTGTCAGAACCTCTTCACTATTGCATTGTACATTCAGAAAAAAATAACTCCTTTTGGCTACTTAAAGAATTTCTTTGAAGAAGGAGAATAATCCAGTAAATTACTGAAAAAACAGTGCATTTTATGGTGCCTTGAGTTTCTTCCTTTTACACTCAAATCTTCAAGGGCTCAGCAATGAGCTATAAAAAGCAGAACTGAAGTTCAATAGCAGGTATTCTGAAACAAGTCTACATGTAGCAGTCCAGAATTATCAGCTGTTATTGGTTAAGCCACAGGAGAAAACTCTTGCACAAGAATAAAAATTGCTTCAATTTCTTATTGAGAGGTGGATCTGAGTCCTTTT